>CM047003.1:26648562-31648562 GCA_025698465.1 Gossypium longicalyx
GTTCGGTATTTCAAGCCATGCATGGATTGCGATTGGGAAGAAGATCAAAATGGTCTTCTTTCACCGAGGTGGTATGCTTCTAATCAAGTTTTACCCGATGGAAAGATCATTGTGGTGGGTGGACGATATCAGTTCACGTATGAATTTATTCCAAAACTCTCCGGTTCCGATCGAATACTTTACAAGCTTCCTTTCCTAAAGGAGACAAGAAATTCAGCGTTGGTCCCCAACAATCTCTACCCTTTTCTACATCTATCCACCGACGGAAATCTTTTCGTTTTCGCCAATGATCGAGGGATTCTACTCGATTATATTAACAATAAGGTGATTAGAAGCTATCCTGTAATGCCTGGTGGGGTTTCCCGCAATTATCCCAGCACCGGCTCCTCTGTTCTTCTTCCTTTGATACTCTTTAGTACCACCGATAGCGACAATAACACTAGTACCCCATATGCTGAGGTCTTAATCTGCGGTGGGACAGCTCCGGATTCGAATGAGAAGGCTAATGTTGGAGTCTTTGTTCCGGCATCAAAATCTTGTGGTCGCTTGATAATTACAGCGGCATCTCCGGAATGGGAAATGGAGGAAATGCCAATCAACAGAGTGATGGGCGACATGATCATGTTACCGACCGGCGACGTTCTCATCATAAATGGTGCGGCCAAAGGCACTGCTGGTTGGGGTGTTGCACGAGACCCTGTTCTGAACCCAGTTTTATACCGCCCCGACGCTCGAAACAGTGACGAAAGCACCAGGTTCGAGGTTTTAGCCCCATCTTTGATTCCTAGACTTTACCATTCAACTGCTCATTTGCTGTCCGACGGTCGAGTCTTAGTCGGCGGCAGCAATCCTAACATTAATTACAACTTCTCTGCACTTTATCCAACTGAACTCAGCCTTGAAGCATTTTATCCCCCATATTTCACCAAAACAAAGCCTCGGCCATCGATCGTTGCGGTAAACCCAGGGTTAAAAATTGGTTATAAGCAGAAAATCTCTCTAGAATTCACATTAGAAGGGAGTGTTATTCTATCAGATTTGTTCGTAACAATGGTGGCTCCTTCTTTTACTACACATTCAATTGCAATGAACCAAAGGTTGCTAGTTTTGGCATTCAATAATAAAGTGAAGAAGACTTCTTCGGGGAACTATTTGGTGGAAGGGCATGCCCCAGAAATGGCGGCATTGGCACCGCCTGGATATTACCAGTTGTTCTTGGTACACGAAGCTATTCCAAGCAAAGGGAAATGGATCCAAATCAAGCAGTTTTAATTACGAGCAACCTTGTTTCTTTATTTCATAATTTAAATGTAATATGGGTTTTGCTTCTTGAATTGGGTTTTAATTGCTAATTCAAATTTCTATGTAGTGTGCATGAGTGAAAGCTTCTTTTAAACCTGGAAATTTGATCGTTCAATTGTTCAAGACCTGAATGAATAAGGAAAGCATCAGATGTGGAAGCATTAAATGGGACTGGCTAGTGGTCAGTCAAGTAATTAATACCATCTTCACTGCCGCTTGATTGGCCTTGAATTAAATCAGCCGTTGTATGAGGTCTCTCGTTGTTCTATGAGACTGCTTGCCATATTTCTATACCATACCGCCCAAACCCCACAGAATTTTCTAATACTAACTTTAGAATTGGTATTAAAATGCAAACTAAAGGCTTTTCAAGGTACAAGTGTTCGATTAGATGCCTATTAACTCCAAATCTCAAAATTACGAATCAGCTTTTACTCTAGAAATATTTCTAGGATGTACTATAATAAACCGAGTCCAAACTCTTACTCTAGTTCAAACACCATAAAAGCTACAAATGATATTGAAACTGATAACATTTTACACATGTTGAGGTTATTTTATGTTGCAAGTTACAACAGGCTGACACTATGAGATTGATGCCTCTCTCCTTTGCATGAAGTGATAAATGCAATTACTATTTCTACGTAGTTAAAGTCAAAGATCTTCTATAAATAATAAAATTAAAATCCCTACCTAACATATAATAACCATATGATACTTAGAAGACCTGTTTGAGTTCTCAAATTTTCATTCCTTAATTTTCAACCTACAAAAAACCTAAGCATGAATATCGATCGAAGCAGGAAAAAGAGGAAATGAGGTTTGTAGTTCTCAATGTTCAAATTTTTTTACTTCAAGAAATGAAATCAAATCTGAAAATAGAGGTGCTAAGTTCACCGTTAAAAAAAGAAAAAAAAAAAGAGGACTTACTTTGATTCAAATATAGGTTTTTAGTTTAAAAAATTAAATAAATTAAATTTTATTTTAAAAAAATATATATCAATAAATTTAATTGAAGTAGAACTTCTTAATCAAAATAGTTTATTGTTTTGGACAAAAGAATGTCGTTGAAGATCTCGAATACAATCCATCAGGATGAATTTGAATCTTAAATATATTATATGGTAGTTTTATAAAGATGTAATTTAACAAATAAATTGAAATAAATTTCAGGTTATGTTAACAAGTGCATTTGTAATTCTTTTAACATGATTAAAGTAATTGATTGAATTTTAGTTCGATTCGTATGAGTATTATTATCAGTATAGAAAGATGTGTCATTCTTTATGCATTTAAGATCTAATTTATTACATTTCAATACATTAATAACAACAATTGAAAAAAGAAAAAAAAGTTGGATTTGAGAGCTTTTTTATTAGCATAATAATGCCTACTTTGACACTAAAACATTTAACAACGATATTGAAATCTCATTGAATTAAAATAGAAAAACCTACCATTCTTCTATCATCTTGACTAGAAAATGGTGTCGATTAAAATTTTAATATTACTCTTCTTCTTTTTTAATTCACCATGTTTCAGTAAATCATTGTTGTTATTATAATTTCGTGCCTGTTTTAATCAGGCCCAGAAAAAGAAGAGTTGAAACTCGGTCTACGATTAATCACATTTTGATCTCTTCCAAATCTTCTCAAGTTCCTTGGCAAAGGCCTTCTGTCTACCAACAACAATTGTAATGTGATCTTTGTTTTCGACAACCTTAACTTGAGCACGAGGGATTCTTCTTTGTACATTGTAGCTACATTCCACCGGGATTACTTCATCGTCTCCTCCATGGAATATGGTGACCTCGCACTTTAGCCGGTTGCAGACGGTGTCCAAATAGCTGTCGAGCTTGCCGGCGGTGCCACAAATGATGTTGTGAAGTGTATGCCAAGCGGCATTATGGGTGTGGCAGCAGAAACTTTCTAACAAGTAAGTCCTGATCCTGGAATATTGTATCTTAAG
This sequence comes from Gossypium longicalyx, assembly GCA_025698465.1. Lineage (NCBI taxonomy): Eukaryota > Viridiplantae > Streptophyta > Magnoliopsida > Malvales > Malvaceae > Gossypium > Gossypium longicalyx. The sequence goes on from CM047003.1 coordinate 26,651,833, forward strand.
TTATGATTAAAGAAAATATATTTGCAGGCTGTAATAATAAATTAAATAACATATTGATTGAGACTTCATTTCTCAACTACATTTGACTTTGTTTTCATCAAAATATTGACTGACAAAAGTTTCATTCCATCAATTCTCACCTTTGCCTGAAAGATACTCTTGTTTAGTTTTCTCATCTGGTTTCATAGTTTTTTCCTTCTTGATATTCTTCTATTTTTTATTGTAGAAGGATATTCTTCTTAAGTAATAAAATTAACAAATATTTTATATGATTTATATATATCAATGCAATAAATATAAACCCATTTCACAACTTCGATTTAGAGATAAATGAAAATAAATTTTTTATACGCATTTTTCATGTTTTGGTTGAAGCAAATTAATCTCTAAATGATGGAGTGGTTCGAGTTAAGGTCGCCAATTCTATTTTGATATTATTTGATCTTAGTATAAATTATTCTAGTATAATTATGTTTTGATATTATTTGTACCGATTGATTTTACCTATACTATCCAGATTACAATGTACCGATTGATTAAATTTTTTTTTAAAGATATAATTTTAATTTTTTTATTATTTATTTTGAATTTGTTGAATTATAGATCGTTATATGTATAGTATTGGTTTATCTTATTGTTTAGTTAATGGAATAACTTTTTGCTTTGAGTTTAAAGATGAATTATGTTTGTGAAGTTTATTAAAGAATATTTTATAAAATTAATGAATACTTAAGATTTAAATTTTATTTAATTTCATTATTTAATATTTGTAAATATTATATATATCAAATAATTTTTAAAAATAATAATAACTCCAAAATGATGCACCGAATACGTTCTAAAAAAACTATACACTTATAGATAGAGAACTAAGTAGCTTGTTTTAAGCCCAAAATTTTATATATGTAGGACTAAAGTTGGTTATTATAGTCAAGCCAACCGTATAAAAGTTAGATTGATGAATTGTTTTGGTAAATGCTTACCTACAAAAGACAGGTAAAAAGGGGCAGATTCTGAAACTTGGTCAATCAAAGACACAAACATCATGGTTTGCTGTTCCATGTGGATTATAGTTAAGGTCGTTTTAGTAGACGCGACTTAAGGAGGTGCTAGGGAGCTTAGGTTTGACGAAATTATTACCTGTTTCGGGTGATACATTTGGTGATAAATTCCCAAAACCGGTGGTTCTTGCATACCACCAGGCAAATCGTCCGGCTGATGTGCTCGTACCAACAAGCAACCGATGCACCGAAAGCCATCACCGGCCACACTCGCCGGGGCGCTATTCTTCTCATAATATATTGAGTTGCTGGTTCACCCTTTGGCACTGGAAAATATGGCTGCCATATTCATATGGGATTAGAGACAATTGATATTGCTTTCCATCGATAACAAAATCGTGGAGAATAAAAAATAAACTTACTGGTGCGAGTAGGGTGATAGACTTGATGGATCCCGGGTGCTTAACAGCTATAGCAAGGGCTAAAATGCAGCCTAAGGAATGAGCCACAATGTGGAATGATTTAACTTGGTAAGCTTCAAGCACGGACTTTTCAATCATTTCCACGTGCTCTCTTAAAGTGTAAAGCGAGTCAGTTGGCTTCGGACTCCGGCCAAAACCCAGTATATCAATAGCCAACAATCTGTAAGTCGATTTCACAGTAGTCGAAAAGTTGGGGAATAAAGTTTCAGTCCAAAATACTGATGATGAAATGAAGCCATGAATGAATAACACATCTTCTCGAGCTTTATCTGTCATCAGAAACCCAAATAGCAAACTTGAAAGAACCGAATAAAATTAATACGATAGATATAGTCCATTAGTAATCTAACATACCTTTGGGTCCTTCAGCTTTAACGAAAAGAGTGTCCTTGCTGGAAGAGGTCCAAGAGTTGCAGATTTTACAATCGCAATCAGACCATCTTGGAACCACATTGCCTCGAAGCACTTCAACAATGGTGGAGTCAATGGTGAAAGTTGATGTCACCGTTGTTTTCTTCGTCTTGTTTAGGTCATTAATAATAAACTTGGAGAGCCGGGCAACAATGGAAGGACGAGAATAAAGGGTATCCGAGATGTCCTCCAACTGTAAATTGGTTGACGTGAGGCAAACAATCTTGGACTCGCACTCTTCCGAAACCAAGATGTTGTCACCCTCGATGATGTGTTGTTTAGCAGAGGAACAATAACAAGGTTTCCATTGGGATTCAATCCAGAAATCAATAACTTTGTAAACAAAACATAGAATGAAATCAACAAAGTCGAGAACACAAAAGACAGCAAAGCTGACAGCATTATTCAGAATTTCCCCTGCTAAGCTCAACACCCATACGAGTCTAATTGTATTAAGCTTTACATCCATTTGAAGAAAGATGAAAAAAATGAGGAGGCAATGAAATCAACGACTGCAAATTAAAACCTCAGCCTTAACTGATAACTATATGCAAATCCAAATTATGGAATAACTTAAATAGAAAGCCAATGATGGAATATGAATGGGTAATGTAGGTCCAATGAGCCAGTCATACTCCACTGTTTGACCTCATTAGTGTACACTTTGCCCAGTTGGATAATAATATTATGTTGAAAAAAAGTAAATTTAAACAATAAATGAGATACTTTTAGGAAACCGATTCTAACTTGGCTCCAACGTTTGACTCATTTTTATCTTAAACTCATTTTTTAAATGAAATAAATTCCATCGGTTCACTTTTTTGAAATTTTAATTATTTTTAAATGAAATAATTTTACATTTATTCATAATTTTTTTATACAGTTAATATTTTAACAATCCAACATGCATCTTAAGTTTAACATAAATTAAAAAATTCTAACTATTTATTTTATGTAAAAAAAAATTCAATCCTTAAATATATATTAATATAGACAATATTTTAAATTGATGTGATATAAATATTGGATCGATAAAAATAATTACATCCATTATAAATATAAATATCTTAATAAATTTAAGAGTTAATTATTAAAATATTAATAATATAGAAAATTATGTAAGGTATAAAACTACTTAATCCCTTCACATTATTCATATATTATTTTTAAACTAGATCTAGATCTAATAATTTAAAAAAAAAATAGTATAATATAAATATCTATTTCATTTTATGATTCGAAATTTAACCTCAACCAGATTAATGTCCAATTCACATTCTAATTGAATAAAAACATGATCAAATCAATTTCTAATTTTCCTTTTTTTAAATCTCGTAGGTTATTCTTAATTAATATTTAGTAATAATAATTTATTTGATCCTCCAACTTAAAAAAAGAAAGCTATTTTAGCCTATCATTTAATTTTTTTATCTTTTTTAGTCTTTAAACTTGTGACATGATAAAATTATATATATTTAAAAAGATAAAAATCATTAAAATTATTTAAAAAATTATAAAAAAAATATATTTTTTAATGTTTTAAAATTTTAAAAAATAATAATTAAATGCTGACATGTTAACTACGTGTATATCACGTTAGTAAAGTTAATAAATATAAATCTTTCCATTTATGTTATAGTGATTTGACAAAAATATAAGTTTAAAAATTAAAAAAAATGAAAAAAATAAATGAATGTCTAAAATAAAATTTTCTTATAAAATTGAAAGCCAAATAATAACATGAAAAGTAAAAATATAAACATGTCAAAATTTCCACAATGCAAATAAATTAAGGCAATTATACTTATTATTTGATACACTAGTGATGGAATTTTTTTTTATTCCACAAAAGAGTTAAAAAATTATGTGACGCCCTTAATTGAAATTTTAATATATATATTTATGAAATACATGGTAATTGACTAATTCTTAACCTTGATAGTGAGATTAAGAATTTTCACCGCGGATGTAACAAATGATAATCTAGTCATTAACTAGTCAAAAGTTATATAAATATAAAATAGAGATAAATTTCAAATTTACTCATAAACTTTGATATAATATATAATGTGATACATAAATTTTAATTTTAATTTAATTGTATATATTTAAAAATAAATAAATAAATTTATTTAGTTTCACAGTAGATGAATATAAATATTTGTCATAAAATAATATTAGGTGAATAATTGCGTTAATGATTTCAGAAATTGAATCTTTCATGTGTTTATATGTCGTGAGGAAGCTTTTTATCATATTCACCAATTCTATAAATAGTGTTTCATAGTTTTTTAAAATAATTTAAATATGATTGTGACATATGGATTATAAACATGGGTTTGAAACAATTAGGGACATAAATACTATGAACATAGACATGCAGAATTAATTATCCATCCCAGCATGAACCACACATTTTCGTATATCGTCTGGTCTAATGATTTATCGTAAAAGATTCCAACATAAATGGTTCATGATGTCAATTCGCTCACGATACCATCACCCTAATCTTGCTGATTCCAATACATACACAGCTATGTTATTGTATAATATATTGGTAAAATATGACAATGCAAATTTGTTTCTAGCTAATTAACTAAAATATTAGGGCATGTTTTGCAATTTCCTTTACCAAACAATTTTTTTTCTTCTTCATGAGCCTCGTTTCATGCATGACCTTCACTTTGGTTGATGTTGATATATATGTATGTGCCTATATTAATGATATAGATGGTGACTTGCAGATGGGCGATTCTGCATTTTCCTGCCAAGCTTAACTAAAGTATTGGAGAAGGGGAAAGCAATGAGAATGAAGTTGTGATGGAACAAGCTATCGTGTAATTCATGCGAAATGGTCAGCTGTTTATTAATATGGTAAGCAATGCGTCTTTGAAATTTGAATACCATCTCTTGTGGAGCACGCCTCGTAGAATCACCAAATCAACTTCATTTTTGTAGTGATAAGTCACAAATATTCTGACTTTTATTTACCACCATAATTCCACCAAATCAGAATAAAACAATAGAAATCAAATAAAGCATTATGAAATTAAAATAATTTTAATATATATATATATAATTTTTAAGGTAAACTATACAGATAATTACTTAACTATAATTTTTTTTAAGTACTCAAAATAAAAAATTTGCAATTTAAGCATTCACATTACATAATTCGGTCATTTTAATTACTCCCATTAAAACCACAAACAACAAGCTGATATGACTATTAAAAAATTTATATAATAATAAATTTAACCCTCAACTTTTACATATTATATCAATTTAGTCGTAAATTTTAAAAAATAATTCTTAAAATTTCAAAAAAATATATAAAAGTAGATAAATATTTTGAGAAAGATATAATAATAAATTTAAATTTTATATCAATAATATTAAATAAAATAATGATATTAGTATTAAATAAAATAAAATTAATAAAAATCCTCCCCACCCCCTTTTTTTGAGCTACTGGAGTAGATGTGGCTTCATTCATAGACTCTCCACAACTAAAGGCCCCTTTCGTTGAGCTCTCTAAACAGGCAATGATACAAAACTAAAACCTTCTTCTGGGGATGAGATTGTTCGAGGTCAAAATCAGTCTGCTGAGGGTGCCGATGATGAGCATCTGAAGCAGGCAATTGGTGGTAATTCATGGGCTACGAATGCAGACAGCAAGATTGGTTCCTCTCAAGAAAAATCTACAGAGCTGAAAACGTCTTCAAGTATTCCGTACACTGCAGACTCATGTCTTAGAACATGATCAATTAAAGGAAATTGTAACCATCGCTTTAATCAATTTGCCCTCTGCAAGCACTGCGGAGAAAAAACTACTGATATTGGAGATTGCAAAGAGCATCTGAGAAAAAGGAAAGTGGGAGGTCCGGTGGGGGAGGGGGAGAGGAAGATGGACGGGGTGGAGAGGGATATTTTATTTAATATTAATATAATTATTTTTATTTATATTAATATTAATATAAAATTTAAATTTATTATTATATTTTTTGAAAATATTTATGTATTTTTATATATTTTTAAATTTTTTAGAATTATGATCAAATTGAGAATATTTATAAATTTTAACAGATAATTTTTTAAAATTATGACTACATTGATATAATGTGTAAAAATATAGAGTTAAATTAGAAACTATATACTCTATTTTTATTGCTTTTATGGCTATCATGTTTTAATCCCTTAACAATAATATTTAAATTAAATTTACTTAAATAAGTGGATCTAATCAAATTTAAAAAAAAAAAAAATTAAGGAAGACCTCCATCACAAAAGGTAATTTCGTCCTTAATTTACAATAAATGAACTTTTTATTTTGAAGGTGCATGTCACCTTCTCAAGGCATAGCCTTTCAATATCGCATTTATTTTTTTGCAAACCAACTTATACTTTTTTGCAAGGTAAGCATTGACCCAACAAATGATAAAGTTGAAGCCATTTAACAACTTCGCCGTTCATAAAATAAGTACTCAAAAAGCCCAAATTTATTTTCCTTCGAATACTAAGGTGTAGAGAGGGAAGTGACAATTAGGAGAAAATTTGGCTTTTGGGTCGCGGACAATCTAGGCATCTACTTGGGAGTTCATTTTAAGACATTAGAGAGTTTATGAAAAACACCTAGGAGTTCATTTTTGATAAAATTAGGATGCGTTTAAGTGGACATGTTTGAGTCTATACAGAGACTTGTGTTGCCTGCATGCCAAAGGTTCTCTATTGACACCAACTTGTTCAAAACCTGGTCGCTGCATCTATATATTTCCTCCATTAGATAACCATTAAGAAATGTGTTATTAATGTCTATTTGTTGAAGTGATCACTTGAGAGTTACTGCTGAGGCAATAATTGTTCAAATTGTGCAAGCTTTAGCTGTTGGACTAAAGGTGTCTTGAAAATTAAGACCTACTTTTTGAGCGTATCCTTGTGCCACCAATCGAACCTTGTACTGATCAACTGTACCATCTACTTTCTTTTTTATTTTGAACAATCATTAACACTCAATATGTGTTCGATTCTCAAGCAAGGACACTAAACTCCAAGTATGATTGTTATGTAAACTAGTCAATTCATCATAGATTGCTTCTTGCCTCTTGGGATACCTCATGGCGGCATGAATATTTGTAGGTAAAAAAGAAGACATATTAGTAACATTATAAAATGTGAGAGGTAGTGAAGCTTGTGCTAACAAATTAGTTAGGCCCAATTCTACAATTTGTTGATGCCTACACTCAATCAAGCCATTTTGTTATGATGTGTGGGGACAAGTAACGCGATGTTGAATCTCACGAAATTGTAAATGAAAAACAAAAGAACGAAATTCAACTCCACTGTCAATCTGAAGAATTTTAATTTTCCTATCAAAAAGTAGCTCAACATGTTTTTAAAGAACAAGAACAACAATTAGTGCTTCAGATTTATGCTTAAGACCATATAACAACTGGTGAAGCAAACATAGGACGAGATGAATTTGGATAAGAAGATGAATCAAAAGGAATAGATGGTGTATTTTAAACACAAGAGCAACAATATAAGCTATAAAAGAAGGGGGACTATAACAAGTGTTAGAAGCAAACACTTGTTGAGGAGTAAGAAAAGTGTTTGATGGTTGCTAAACATGCATATAGGTAGTAAGTGTTTGTGGTGAGGAAAAATATGAAGCAGGTCACGCAAAAGTAGTAGGTGTAGGTAATTAAACACAAAAGTTAACTTGATGATATGGTTGAGGTGAAGATGATCCTATAAAAATAGTAACAAGAGAAGTTATGCCCTCAAAAAATGCATCAAATTGATAAATGCATTTAGATACAATATGACCTAGTTTGCCACATAATTGGCATTGAGGTCTAGAACCATTGCCATATATTCCTCTCCCTCAAAACCTAAAACCAGTATGCCTTTTGTAACAGCCCGATTTTAGCTAAATGGAACAGTAGTTTTGGAACCACAAATCTGATGTCAGAAAATTATTTTAATATTATTTTTGGTATTTACAGCATGTTATTTGATATGGGTGAAAATTTTGTAAGCTAATTTTATCGTTTAATTGCTCAATTTGAGAACAATTTGAGAAAAAGGACTAAATCGCGTAAAGTGCAAAAGTGTTGTTCTATTAGCTAAAGGTATCTAATGGCTATAGAACTTTAAAGTGGAGGTCCTTAAGAGGTAATTAGACCATTAGTGAGTTATTGGACAATTATGAGCTTGGTTTTATGGAAATTATTAAGATTTTTAAAGGTTATATTAGTAAATTAGTTATTAATGATTAAATAAATGAAATAAAAATATGTATCATCTTTTTAGTCTTCATCTTAAATCGATTCTAGGGTTTGAGAAGCCATTTTCATTCCTTTTCATTCGGCCAAGCTATTTTGTTAAATTAAGGTACGATTTTTGCTCGGTTTTTAATGATTTTTATATTTTTGAGATTGTTACTTCGTATTCTAGCTAGCCCGTACCTTTAATTTCGAAACTGTTAAAGATTTTAAGAGTTTCAATTGATGATCTTAAGTGTTCTTTGGTGTTTGAAGATGAAATATGAATTTTTGATGATAGATTTTCATGTTTTGTAAAGTGATTTTTGATGAAATTGCATAATAGGGATTAAATTGTGAAATATACAAATTGAGTGGTTGAAATGTGAAATAAATGAAATTTTTGGGCTGCTAGGAACTTATATGTAATTTAGCCAAGCTTGGGTTTATTGAAAATATGTGAATTTTGTGTATTTGTAAAATGGGGACTAAATTGTTAAAAGTGTAATAGTTTAGGGGCTAAAGAGCAAATAGGCCTAAATGTATGTTTTGGACTAAATTGAATGAGTGGTTAATTAAATAAGTTAATTTTAAATATATTCAGATCAAGAAAAGAGGAATCCAAAATTAGATTTGGGGAAAGGTAAGATTATCGAGTAATTGACTTATTTTACCGTTTTCATACTCGAGGTAAGTTTGTATGTAGTAATTTCATTATAAAAGTATGTTAAATGCCTTGATATTGTATAAAATGTGATTATGAGATTATGGATAATGTTTGAATTGTGGAAACGACTCTACGAATGGATTCGATGATAGAAACGGAAGGTGTGAAATCCTAGTTGAACTTTAGGAATAGGTTTGGACACTAGTGTCTTGTTATTAGATGATAAGTTGAGTTGGTGTTTGAAGATAAAATATGAATTTTTGATGATAGATTTTCATGTTTTGTAAAGTGATTTTTGATAAAATTGCATAATAGGGATTAAATTGTGAAATATACAAATTGAGTGGCTAATATATGAAATAAATGAAAGTTTTGGGCTGCTAGGAACTTATATGTAATTTGGCCAAGCTTGGGTTTATTGAAAATATGTGAATTTTGTGTATTTGTGAAATAGGGACTACATTGTTAAAAGTGTAATATTTTAGGGGCTAAAGTGCAAATAGGCCTAAATGTATGTTTTGGACTAAATTGAATGAGTGTTTGATTAAATAACTTTAGGAATAGGTTTGGACACTAGTTTCTTGTTATTAGATGATAAGTTGAGTTGGCTTCGGGCCATGCATATCGGATGATTTAGCTTCAGGCCATAATAATTGTTCTTCGGATAAGTTACCTTGATTTGGCTACGGGCCATGGTATAGGTACTTCTCATATGAGACTATTGAGTATCCAATTTCTATTCTGAATGGTTCAATGAGTAAACGAATGATGTGGTTGAGAAAGAGGTTAGTACGAGGCGATACAGGTATGTAAAGAACCTATTTGAGTATTAAATAGAGAAAGTTCAATGAGATGGTATTTAATCATGTTTTAAGACATGAGAAAGGTTTGTAGTTAATGTGAAATTGGTTGATTTACACTTATTCGATGAATTAAGTTATTTACATAAGAGCTTACTAAGCTATGAAACTTACTTCTTGTTATTTTTCTATGTTTTACAGTGAATTAAGGCTAGCTCGGATCCGAAAGTCATTGGGAACATCATCTCACTATCAGACATCTATTTGGTACTTTTGAGTTGTGTATATATAGTATATGGCATGTATAGGCTAGATGTGGTATTTTGGTTGTGATTATAGCCATTTGAGTTGGCTTATGAATATCTATGTTTGGTTTGTATATAGTCAAGGAAGTTGGCATATTTTGGTTGATTAGGTTGTGTTTATATTTGTGCAAATAGCTTATATTATAAGGTGATAAATAAAATTGTGTTGCTTGTTAATGATAGGTATTATGGATATCAAGTAGTAGAATTTTGAGTATTGATATGCTAGTGAATTAAGGTAAATAATGCATATTTGATGGTGATCACATTGATGAATTATGATGATGAGTTTTCGGTATGAATTTGAATGACCTAAATTGGTATTTGGATACTTGCATTGTTGATAATAGGAAATCATGTTTTGATTTTGATTTGGTTGCTTGGAATGCCCAATTATGCTATTATTATGTGCCATGTGAGTTGTGTAGGTGGATGATAATTTAGGGTGGCAAAATGGCTTGGTAAATAGCCTATTTTTGTCCACACGGGCAAAGACACGGGTGTGTGTCTCAGCCGTGTGTGACACACGGTCATGTTGCATGGCCATGTGTCCCCTGGTGTTGTCATTAAAATAAAGTCAGTATACTCCATACGGTCTCACACACGGGCGTATGACTGGCCGTGTGGTACAAGTCAGTATACCCCCTAATTGGCATATGGCCTAGCACACGAGAGTGTAACTTGGCCATGTTGCATAAGTTAGTATACCCTACAGTTTTGGCACGGCCTGACACACGGGCGTGTGTGGCCACTTCGAATGACACACGGGCATGTGGTTGGCCGTGTGACCTAAGTCAGTATGTACGCCTTATTTCCACACGGCTTGAGACACGGGCGTGTTTGGAGCTGTGTGAGGCACGCTGCCTGTTCACACAGGCGTGTGACCCCTGTACGGTTGAAATTTTATTAAGTGTCCAAAATTCTCATATGATATCGCTTTAGTCTTAAACCACTTCTAAAGCATGTTTAAGGCCTCGTAGGCCCCTATAAGGGACAATGTGATTGTATTGAATGATTTATGAGAATGTGTAACACCCCTAACTCGTATCCGTCGTCGAAATAGGGTTTCGGAGCATTACTAGAATTTACGAATCACCTAAAAAAATTTTCAATTAAATACTTACCGATTCAATGCATCATATAAATAAATATATTATCATTCAATCAACAGCTTGGCACTTTCTATAAGCATCAAACAGCAACATTGTTAGTATACCGGTACATATTTCATATAAATTCAACATTGATATATTTATTTTCTCGACATGTCACACTTGAGTTTAATAATTGTCTTTACTTATATAATTTCCTTATATCAACATATCAAAGATAGTCATATATATACATGTCACGAGACATATTATTCTCTTACTGTTTCTTCATAAGCATATATCATTCATTTCGTTATATCAAATTTCATGCACCATAATTTCCATATATCTTATGTATATTTATTTCGGTAATAGTTCATATTAAAATTAACATAAATTAAATTCCATGTACCTATACTTATTTCATTTATCTATCTTTTTAATTATTTCATTCAACTATTTTGAACATATATTTCCATATGACCAATTCTTGTAAACATTTCACAGAACCATTTCATATAACCATTCTTCATCTGATACATATTACCTGAATATCAATTTTTTAACTGATGTCATAGCATCTCCCATCCACGATCTTATTTATCTTCGACATGATGCCATAGTGTCTTTCAACTATGGTCTTACTCATTTTCTGTCAGGTTGCCATGGTATCTTTCAACCATGGTCTTGTTCATTTCATGTTACATTGCCATGGTATCTTTCAACCATGGTCTTATTCATTCCCGTCATGTTGCCATGGTATCTTTCAACCATGGTCTTATTCTTTTCATGTCACGTTGCCATGGTATCTTTCAACCATGGTCTTACACATTTTACATCCTGTTGCCATGGTCTCTTTCAACCATGGTCTTACACATTTCATATCATGTTGCCATGGTGTCTTTCAACCATGATCTTACACATTTCATATCATGTTGCCATGGTGTCTTTCAACCATGGTCTTACACATTTCATCACACTCCCGCGAACCTCATCCTTACAGGGGATTACCAGTCCAAGCTAAATCCCCTGTAATATAAACTCATAGAGTATTGTTGGGATTACAGTCCGGCTAAAATCTCGCAGCGACAATTACTCTAATGAGCTTGGATCTGAATTACCAGGCTAGGCTAAATTCAGACCCTAATTCGAATTACCCGTCTGGGCTAAATCTATTTTCTACGTATTCTTTGGGAGGGCTATATCAAGATAGGATCACCCGTCTGGGCCAGATCCTTTTTACCGTCAATTCCTTTTCAGAGATCCATCGAATTTTCCTTTCATTCAACTGAGATTTTTTCCCTTTTTTTATCAAATATGTCAGTGTTTCATAAATTTTCATATAATGAACATTCAAATCATATTCATATAAAAAACATACATTTCAAGCATTTAAGAATATAATTCAAGTTACACAAACTTACCTCATTGCTTGTTTGTGTTTATAATTTCATTAATCCGATATCTTTTCTTTTCCACGATCAAGTCTCTTATTTGAGTCGTCCGGATCCTTATAAATAAATTTGATCATCATTTTCATTCATTTCATATTCTAATGTATTTAATTAATGCTCTAGGCAAAATTACCATTTTACCCCTAAACTGTTATTTAATGACGATTTCATTATTAGGGTCGGGAAAATAAAATTCTTGCAATTTTAATTCTTATTTCCAACTATTATTCTCATACATATTGATAACAGCCCATGAATTCTATAAAATATCAAAATTTTCCATAATTTCAACACTTTTCAATTTAATCCCTAAAAACATGTTTTTTTTCTCCCGATCTTGAACTAAATTCATAATTTCATTCAATTTTGTAATTTAAATAATAAAATAATCCATTTCATGCAATTTGGTCATTTCTGACATTTTTACAAAATTACCCATAAAGTTTTACTTTTATTCAATTTAGTCCCTGAGCCTAAAGCATGCAAATTAACCATGCTAGATGAATATTCATACATATTTTTCCTCCTCCTCCTCTTCATTCCACTTCCTTAATGTATATAATACACTTGTAAGTAACATTATCTATAATTTTTATTATTTACTTTTATGAATATTCAAGCTGTCCATCTGTGTCATAGTCGCTAAATTGTTTATATCTGGAATTATATAACTCCAAATTAAAATACGATAATTTTTCCTGAAACTAGACTTATATATCTTCTTATAATAAAATTTTTAGAATTTTTGGTTTAGCCAATAAGTACAGTTTATTCTTTAAAGTTACTCATGTTCTGCTGTCTGACAGTCCTGACCCTTCTTCACTAAAAATTAATTATCTTCTCATACAGAATTTAAATAATGTTCATGTTTATTTATATTAAAAATAGAATCATTCAGGATTCTAAACATATAAATTTAAGCCCATAATTATTTTTCTCCAATTTTTTATTATTTTCCAAAGTCAGAACAGGGGAACCCAAAATCATTCTGACCTTGTCTCACAAAATTTATTATATCTCATGATTTAAAATTCCATTGCTTACATAATTTATTCTATAAGAAGCTAGACTCAACAATATTTAATTTCATATTTTATTCATCCTATAATTCGATTTCTAAATTTTTTGGTGATTTTTCAAAATTAGACTACTTCTACTGTCCAAAACTATTTTAGTGCAAGATATTATTTACCATGTTTATAACACTCTTATTTTCTTTCTCTACACTATTTCTCATCAATTTCTCTTGTTTTCTCTTCACTAACATGTCAAGAATATAGGACCATATGTAAGGAAACTCTACATTAACATTAATCCCATGCTTTTTCAATAATATCAAACTTAAAAATATATTGAAATCATGATGTTCTTACCTTATTCTATTGATTTCAATCTTCATCTTGATTTTCTCTCTCCTTCAGCTTCCATTTCTTGAATCCAACTTGATATTCTAACTTCTCATAGTCTCCTTAACATTTTTCTCTCTTGGTAGCTATAAATTTTTTTTTTGATTTTTGGGTGAAAATGGTGAATTTTTGGTAAAAGGACCAAATTGTAAAGAAATGAAAATTTCTTTTCTTCTTCTTCTTCTCACGTTGGTATTGCATGGGAAAGATGGATGAGAATTTCTCATCTTTTCTTTCTTTATATACTAATAAAATAATAATAAAATATCTTATTAAAATATTAATAGAATAATATTTATCTAATTAAATAATTATAAAATATCAAAATATCTCTAGCATCATTATTACTTTCTAGATTTCTCTCTCTTTCAATTGACCATTTTGCCCTTTATTATCTTTTAAAATTCCATCCTTAAGTCATCATTTAACTTGGTAAAATTACAATTTAGTCCCTCATAGTTCTTCATCTATTCAGTTTGGTCCTAATTCATCCACTTTCCTTAGTTTCTAGATCATTCCACCCTTAAAATATTTACACTATTGGTCTTTCAACTTTTTCATATTTATACTTTAACCCCCTCAAATTTTGAGTATTTACTCTTGTGCAACAAAACTTTTCTCACTTTTACAATTTAGTCCTTTCTTGAATTAATATATCATAATATACTTTCCAATATTGACATAACTCAAAATTTCCCTTTTTGTCACTTTATTTCCTTATTTTACTATATCACGGATAATATTTTACTGTAAAAATTTTCGGGGTATTACAGAATGAATACTTTACGGTTGATAGATGTATGCCTTACATTGTGAATTGAGCGGTAACACCTTGTAACCCTACTCCGGCGAAAGATACGGGTTAGGATTGTTACATCTTTGTCCTTAATAGTATGGTCTAAGTGAGTAGCCTTGTTGAGAATCAATTGACTTTTGACCACTATCACTTTGCAACTGAGATGCAGAAACATTAGTTTGAATATGAGATTGTTGTTGTTGAACAACAACATTGGCAAAAACAACTATAAAATATGAAACTAACATCATCTATCAAACCTCTGCTTCTAATGGAGCAAAAGTAATCCCAACCAAATCATACTCTTGTTGGATTGACGTAATAATTGATACAATATTTTTACATTCAAGAGTCAATCCATTAAGAATAAGAGATTGATGTTCTTCTTTAGTAATTACTTGACCACATCCAGATAAAGTGTCACATATATGCTTTATTTTAACAAGATATTTTGTCATGCTTTTATTATGTTTCTTGACATTATGCAACTTGCATTTAAAATGCATTTTCTTAGTTCGAGACTAAGAAAATGCATTTTAAATGCAAGTTGAAAATGAGCTAGGAAAATGCTAATGCTAAGTCTATTCCAATCTAAACAACTTGCCATGTTTTATATGACGAATCTAAACCAACAAGATGTATATACAGTGTAGGACTAACATATGACATTAACCAAGATGCTAATGCTAAGTCTTGTTGTTCATAATTTATAAATGCAGGATTCTCGATTTGCTTACCATCAACATCCTTCACTAAACGAGCTGTAATAGAAACAATACATTCTATATAGGATTGCAAATAATGGCGTTTAAAAAATAAAAAAGAACATGTTGCCTCCAAGTGAAATAATTGCTTTCATCCACCAGTAATGCAATCTTCTTAGTGGAAAGCATAGTTGCAGGTCTAGTATTGATCACTATGGAACTTAATGAAACAACTGCAGGACTATCAAGGACTTTCTATTAGCACCATTGTTGAGGCTAAATCACTAAGAAAAACACACAAACTTAACAATCAGATTTATAAAAAAGCACCATGGATCATAGCTCTGATACAATGCTGGAAAATTAACTAAAGATTAACCAAAAAATGGCAAAAACAATTGAAAGAAACTTAGAATAAGCGATGAAGAGATAATACTCTATTCCAATCGATCAAAAATGCGAGTTTTACACCAACATATATACACAGAGATATATCATTCATTGACCACCTAACAAACAAGCTAATAAACGTAATAATTTTATACCAACTAACAGTTAGATAGCTTATTGACATCAATTATACAATTGCTTTAACAAACTCAAACACATTTAACATGTGCTTGATTATCTCATACTTTATTATCTAACAATCCTAAATGATGAGTTTTCCTATAAATTATGGCCTACTTTGACGTTTGGCATTAAAGTCAACTCTTGGATTCCAATAATGAGTCCTTATTTAAGTGAGAGGTTGTCACGCTATTAGAGAAAAATTACGAAACTCTTATTGTTTATACATGTAACAAAATTCGACTAAGCATATAGATGTTTGCACCATCCTTAATTTGTAGGACTTGGCTTCAGACAAACCAAGTCATAATTTACTATAAAAAGTAAATTGCATTTAAATTATATTAAAATAATAAAATAATAATCTATTGGGATAGATATGAAAATTACACATGAATTTTAGTCTAATGTATAATTTGATATATGAACTTTGATTTGGTACAATTATACATATGGAACTTTGATTGTGGTTTATATGTACACATTTTTTTTAAAATTTTGATTCAATTGTACATATTTAAAGAAATAATTACATCCATTTATTTTCATATAATTGTTTATATATGCAATATATAAATGTAAAATGGTGTTACATCGATAATATTGTTAGTAGTTTTAAAAAAAATTGAATCAAATTAAAGTTTTATACATAAAATTGTACAAGTATTAAAGTTCATGTATAATATTGCACATTAGACCAAAACTCATCTATAGCATTGATATTTATCTTAATTTATTTTAATATATTGGTATTTGTAATTAGTTTGTTTAGATAAATAATTGATTTATAAAAATTTTGCATATTAAAATTTTAAACATTAAAAGAAAATTATAAAAAATAATTATATTAAAAATAAATAATATAAAAATATTCAATATGGATATCATTATATCTGTAAAAACTATAAAAAATGTTAATAAAATAAATTTTAAAATATATATATTTGAATAAAGAAAAATTATTTTTGAAGTATAATATTTTATCTTATACTAGGATCATGTATATTAAATAAAATAAAATTATGAGAAATTTAAAAAAAAAACCACTCTTTTGGTGAAATTTGAAAAAGGAAATTGAGTAATAAATTACTCACAAATTTTGAATTTCTTTGATATATTTACTCAGATAATAAATTCTTTTTTAAAAATTTGAAAACCTTAAATACAAATGAAATCTCTCTTATAAATCCTTCACCCAAATACACGATTAATCTTTTATTATATTATTTTCAAAATTTCACAATATAATTTATTGGTTTTTTTTTCTATTTTTATGTAAAATGGTTGATATTTAAAATTTGTGAATATCACTCTTAACAGTGTTGTATCAAGTGGTCGAACTTACAATATGACTTATAACGACATTCATTTATTAGTTTAGAAAGTGGGGCAATTTACTTGTCTGTTCCACAATCTTTCTGTCAGTACCGCAGTTCCTCTGTATGAACCACAAGAAGTGAACCAAGATGACTGAATTCTAATCTGGAGAAAGATTGCAGTTCTTGGCACATGGGAAGTTTGTTTGCCTCCCAAGTTCCGCAATGTCTTAAAAGGTTTCAGTTCAAAAGTCAATGATTTATAAGCAATTTACTCACCAGTGCTACCAAAGCCAATCTGCAGAAGAGGGCATGTTTTGTCACGTTAGTGCCAAATAAGTAATACCCAAGTCACATTCTCAGGTATAGGAAAAAATTTGTTCTTTAAGCTTTATGACAGTGCAATGGGCCCTGAATTAAAACCTGAATGGGGGACATCCATGTGGAGCCAGTAGGATTAATAAATAGACCATTGTTCCCAACTCCATCATAGCTTATAATGTCCCTCTTAAGGACTTGGCAAAGCACTCTCGACATCAAAATAATTGTTTCATCCACATTCTAGTCAGAATTCCTATTTCTAGTTCTACTGCTTTTTATTTGTGAAGAAACGGTTTCCAAATTAAACTTTTGAAGTGTTGGGCTTATTTTAATACTAGTTAAATGTTTATGATGCTGTAAAGTAACAGTAATCAATCACTTGTATCATCAAATACACATGTGGGGGGGCTGCAGGAGCTGAATAATTGCACTGAGATACGTATTATTGAAATACTGCGGTAGGCCACCCAATGTTAAAAACTGTGGGTGAAAAATCTTTTGCTGCTGTAGTTGTTTGTCTTCTGTCAGGGCTGCTTCTTTTTTTGTAGAAGGATCAATGCAAGAGTTGGTTAAAACATTTTGGTTTTCCAGAAAAAAAAAATGTCAGTAGAGGAATATCAACATACCCCCACCAATATGTCCATTGCCATAGATGTAAATATTCCTTACCTAGAGAGGCCCCTGCTCTATGGCAACAAAAGAATAACATTCATTGGACCTGTCCACTCTTTTTTTTTAAGTACTTACATCTCACATATGTTAGAATATTTAGGGAAGCTATGACTCATTGAATTTTCTAGAATATTTATGGGAAGGTATGACTCATTGAATTTTCTTTTTTAAGTATACCCACTTAAAACTCTAAAAATATAAAAATTTGACCAAAAAAGAGTTGAAAAAAATAAAAATTAAATTCAACAATAGTGTTGGATTCGATTTTATTAAATACGATTCTATTTCAATTAAGTTAGTGTTAAAATTTTATTTTGTTTGATTTGATTTTTGGTTAAAAAAAAGTTGTTATTATTTTAAAAATAAAATAATAAAATAAAATGTTTAATTTAATTCGACTTAAAGTGATTATTTTTAGGTCAATCGAACTGTCCACTTTAATTTTTAGCATGTCAAACAACTTATTTGAAAGTTTGACAAATTTTAAAATAAAGATTTTTTTTTTGGTTCGAAAAACATATTTCAAGGATTGAATCTTATAGTAATTTTGCATAATAAATCTCTACTTGTGGAGATTGGATGGGAGCATCCAAAACATATCTTCCAAGAATGCATAGGACAGACCACCTCCCTTAGAGCTAGTTTTAAAGTTCCAGGATAAATCATGGGCCTACCGCAATAGCTTTCTTGACAGGGAAAATCCCCGTTACGAAAAAGAAAAGCAGCAAAGTAGAAAAGAAAAGGAAAAGCGACAACCAAAAAGCTCATATACACTGAAAGGAGAAGATAAGAAGGATATGCTGCTGATGATGAAAAACAGAAGCACTGGTAATCTCAGGAATGGGATTAGCTGGAAACTTTACGAAAACCCATTTTATTATTCTAATCATCAACAACTACAGTGCCAAAGTAGCAAGCACCTTCATCATCAACTGATACCAGTTATGGATTCCGAATTGGGTATTGCTCGAGCCCAGATCATCGACTTGAAAGCTGAGGTGGAGTACGAACGTAAAGCACGTAAAAAGGTGGAGTCTCTCAATAAGAAACTGGGTAAAGAAGTAGCTGAAGAACGAAGGGGGAAAGAAGCATTGGAGAGAGTGTGTGAAAAGCTTGCTAGAGAAATCACTTCAAAGAAATCAGAGATGGACCGAATGAAAAGAGAATTCGAGGAGGAAAGAAAGATGCTAAAGATAGCTGAAGTTTTAAGGGAAGAAAGAGTTCAAATGAAGCTGGCCGAGGCCAAGATTTTGTTCCACGAGAAGTTAAAAGAATTGGAGGAAACTAAACGCAAACAATCTGATATTGAAAATAATAGCAACGCTGTTTCCGATTCAAGAGACTCAACGAGACTTGCATCGAGCGAACAACCATCATCATGTTACCATAATATAAACAGTACTGCTACTGTGTCTTCATCAATGGTGGTTCAGCAAAAAGCATCTCAAGAAGCTGAGAATCCTCACATAAAGCGAGGGATCAAAGGGTTTGTTGAATTTCCAAAAGTGGTTCGAGCAATTGGATCAAAGAGTAGGCGTTGGGGTTCAAAGCTGGAGTGCCAAAAAGCACAGTTAAGGATTCTATCCCCATCCAAGTAATTGAACTTTCGTTTTTTTGAGGCTTAAAACTTTCTTTATTTTTCTTGTTGAATTGTTTCACTTTATTGGTAATTGCTCCCATACCCAAACTATCTTGTTCTTGATAGTTTATAAGAAAATAGTAAATTTATGCTTTGGGTTTTTAATTTGCTAACGTGTTCATTGAATATTGCAAGATTGGATAATGGAAAGATGTGATAAAAGCCTCATTGAACAATATGTTGGAGAAACCTTAAGGTATGACAAATTAGACAAAATATGCATTATACCAGTTTGCTTAATTAGAAGGGTTAGGCAGACCTTAATTCTTCTGAAAGTCCATCACTAAAATTTAATTAAAGTTTTTTTTCATGAGAATTGACGAATATAATCACAATCATAATACAATAGCAAACAAAATCACAAGTATAAAAGATTGCTTTACTTTTTCTTTTTCTTTATTTTTTTGGAAAATAGAATTCTTATAGTTTAAGTATGGGTTTAGAGTAAGATTTCCTTTTCAACACACCACAAGAACTGTTGCTAAAAACTATGGCTAAGGATGCTCCTAAATTAGGGATGCTAGTGGAGATCCAAATATTCATCGAGATATAATTTCATTTTAACCTACATGGATAGTATATATTCGATATTTTAACTATTATTCATAGTAAATTTAAAGTTGACGTGGATAGTTTATTTTTTTAGATATGTTATAGTATTGTGATTAGGGGTGTAAATAAGATACTAGTGCTCGTAAACTATCTAAGTTCGATTCGAAAAAAATTCAAACTCAATTCAGTAATTGTTGAGCTAAGCTCGAGGTCGAGCCGAATTTGAGCTTAGTAATATTTGATTTGAATGGCTTGTGAGCCTTATCAAGCTTTTTATATTTGTATATTATCAAATTACGTTTTTACTTTTAATATATATTATTAATCGTAAGCTTAATTATTGAATCAAGCTCGAACTTTAGTACAAAAATTGGTAAATGAACTTAATTAAGCTTGAGCTCATTTGAGCCTAGAAATAGATCTTGAATTGAGCTTGAGCTCGATTTTGGCACTATTAAAAATATATTGTCCACCTTTTTTATTAAAAATATTATTTAAAATTTTTTCACTTATTAAATTTAAATATTCAATTATTTAAATTAGAATGAATTTAAGCTTAGATAACATGATTTAATACGATAATAAAACTACTCCGAGCTAAGCTCAGGCATTATAGTCATACTTTATGGCATTATATATAATCAAAATATGATTTCTATATATCCAATATTTTTGCCATTATTAATTTGTTGTATAAAACATTCACCCAATGACACCAACATATAAACAGAATATTGCAACTTGCGAGATTATAGTATCAAAGAAATGCTTTCATTTGATTTCCGACAAAATAACACATCAAAAAATTTCCGAGAAAAACGAGTCTTTAGCACCATGGAAGTTGAAACTCACAAAGCCAATCAGAAATCAGTAAGTCAAAAAGGGTCAAACCCATATCTTACCCAACCTAGTATGGATGTTTTGTACTAGTTGATCAATTTTTCATAACAAGCCAATGTGAATTTAGATAATCAATCTTCGTTCTCATGCTGCAGTTATTTACGAATTAAGAGGGGATAGTTTTCTTCGAAAAGTGTGCAAGCGATTGAAATTGAGAGAATTGTGTGTATATGGAATAAGGAGGATATCATGCTTTATTATCTCGGATCCTATTCTAATCAAATAATTATATGAAATGGTGTTAGGGGGATGTCTGGGACTGGGTTGTCGTCAATGTCAAGTGGGGGAGAGAAAAAAAGAGGGGTGAAGTGGGTTTTGTCTGTATGTTAGAAGGGGTGCGAATCCGAAGGATTGCAAATGCCTGGCAGCTCCCCTACACCAAAATATATTGCCAACTTTTTATTCATGAATAACCACATACACTGGTTCTATCAGAAAATAAAAACACTGACACTGGTTGCTTGCTTCACAAAAAGTGCATCCAATTGACAACTTTTTAAAACCCTTTGTCACAACAATACTTGACAGGCTCCAAATGGAAATATAAATTTAAAGGATTCAAATAGCTACAAATAATAATTTAAATGACTCAATTGAATGTAGTTTTTAATAAGAGATTTAATTAATTTTTTTAATTATTTTCGAATGACTTATTTAATATTTTAGTCTTTTTATCAAAGTAAATGTTATTATCCCTTCAACTCTTACCTAATGGGTCGAATATCAATTATTTATATAAAATTTAAATTTTTAAATTCATTTAAAAGTTTAAATCTATTTTTTTTTACTGCGTACCTTCGACTATTATTATTTAAATTCAAATTTGAATTAATTTAATTATTCATCATATTTTTAAATCGTATTTATGTGAAAAAGTATTTTTAAATAAAAAATTTTAAAAAGTAAAATAATTAATTAATTTGAATAACCAAATTTAAATATGTTATCTGTAAAAGTAAAGTAGATTTGAATATTCATTATCGAAATTCAAATCTATTATATCAACAAATTATTATCTGAATTTGTTATAGGTAACAATTAAAAAAAATCAAAACTCACTATATTTAAATAAAAAATCTACAAATATTCGAGTCTATATTCATTCCTTACCTAAATCAAATATCTACTATATTCATTCTTTACATGAAAACCCATCTTTTGTATGACGGCTTTCAAATAATGCAACGCCAGCCTTCACTTTTCTTCATTTATCTCTTAATGCATTCCCGTAATTTAACCTCAAGTATAGCTAATTTGAGGACATTACAATTTTTTCATGCAGCATCTTTACTTTCTCCTGGCTTTCTTAACGTATCCAATGATGACTCTCTCAATATCTCTCTAGATTCTTTCTCCGCATTCTACTGCCTCAAGACCTCCCCACTTTATTGGCTTCTTCTCCCTTTCTAAAAAACTTTTGTCTTGTAACCCAAGGCATTCAATTTTTTGGGGGGTCCTTTTTTGCTCTCCTTCCTTATGTCGTCTATGTCTTGCCTTTCCTTTGCTCACTTTTCTTCTTCTCCAATTTGTGCCATTTGTGCAACTCCTTGCCAAACATTGAATTCCTCCTACCAAGTTTAAATGTGCTCCACCAATCCACCGCAATTTTATTTAAAAAAAAACATATTAATTAGAATTAGAAAATAACAACAAAAGGCCTAATAGACCTAATAAATGAAATGAGTCTAATAATTAGATATCATGCCCAAACTTTTTTATTAGGTCCACACTCAATAATGGATTGAAATTTCAAAAGAGAAACGATGTAATAAAAATTGGTCTATTGAAATCATTTTGAAGAACAATGATATAGATTTGAAGGAAATTTGATGTCTACATGCATTGGAATGGGTGGTTTTTGGTTTCATGGGCTTAGCAATGGAAAATGTGAAGGCTTTGAGATCAACCCAAATGGGGGTTCGTTGCCTACAATTTTTGACTGGTAAATCTCATCATAATGGGGAAATAATTCGGCTTCCCAACCCTTCTATTTTTATTTTATAGAGACTTTGATGAAGCTACGGTACCATCAATTTGATTCTCCAGCTGGATGTTACATTTCGCCTTCTAATCGGGTCCCATGCACCTAATCAAATTGACATCTTCGTTAACCCTCATCTAAAACGTGTCTAAACAATTCAAAATTGAGTCGACATATTTAATTCATGAGTTCGGGTAGCTGAATTTGCACAATTTTCGCAGGGATTTTTTAGAATTGTAAACTAGATGACAGATAAAACTACTTATACAAAAGTTATGGGAGATGTATGAAATTATGTGGGTTGTGAAAATTAATAATCATACAATTTACATAATCAAAATCAGTTGAAAAAAAACATGAGAGAGAAGCAATTTATAGAACATTTGATTAGGCGTAGAAAAGCTGAAATATTCGTTTTGGATGAGTGGTCAAGGTCACGTTTGTCGGTAAACCCTAAAATTATGGTTTGGTCCCCTTTTCCATTTTATCCCATGTTTCATGTTTTTCTTACTCTGATTCTAATTATGAAATCAAATCCCTTTAATCCTTAAACATCAAAACTAAACTATTTGCTTTAACATTGAATTGACAAGTAGTTGAAGTTTCTAGATAGATACTTAAATAAGTTAAAATACAATTATTTCAAATTTTACTTTTATTATTATATTAATAAAAAATTATAGGAAAATACTTTTTATTTTATTTTGAGAAATTGTTCTTCTTTTTTTTTATTTTCGATTCAATCTATTAACCACTTAAATAAAGAGATTTGATGACTTTTATTTTTAATGTTAATGTGACTACTTTTATCTATTATCTCTTCCCAATCTATAAATCGAAAGAAAAATACACATAAGCACTTTTGAACTCACATCCTTCTTGTTATTGTAATAACAACAGTGCCAACTAGGTTAAAACTCAATTGATTAATATGAAATATATGTTAAACATAGTTATTAAATAAATAAAAAAGTTAACGACTTTGTTTTTAATAGGTTAAATTTTGTATTAATCTTTATACTTTGTGAAGGTTGTTGATTTAGTTCCTATAGTTTAATTTGATTAATTTTAGTTCATGTACTTTTTTAAATTGGTCAATTTTAGTCTCTATACTTTTCAAATTTTGAAATTTTAGTCCTGACCCAAACATAGCAGTTAAATCCTTTCAATTGAATTCAATTACTAGTATTTTACCATAGTAGAATTATAGATTTAGTCCATATTTTTTAATTGGATCATTCTAAGTCCCTATACTTTTTGAATTATGAAATTTTAGTCTGAAGCAAATAACAGTCGTTAATCCATTGATTGGATTTTAAGTGAGTAATATGTAAAAATAATAAACTGATATGGCATTACAAATATGATAATATGTTTGCCGCTTCAAAT
Source organism: Gossypium longicalyx (assembly GCA_025698465.1). NCBI lineage: Eukaryota > Viridiplantae > Streptophyta > Magnoliopsida > Malvales > Malvaceae > Gossypium > Gossypium longicalyx. The sequence continues at coordinate 26,676,553 of CM047003.1, forward strand.
TTCGGAAATAGCAAAACTTAATGAATTTAACAATTATAGTTTGATGAGAACTAAAATTGTAAAAAGTACAAGAACTAAAAACGATCAAATTAAATAAGAATTAAAATTGTAAAAAGTACAAGAACTAAAAACGATCAAATTAAAATACATGGATTAAATTCACAACTTTCATAAAGTACAAAAACTAATAGTAAAATTTAGCACTTTAATATAAAATTAAAAAGTTAAACTTCTAATCTAATTACAAGCAAAATTTTGAAAAAAAGAAAATATACATATAATTAATTTTAGTTGTTTCAATTGGATTTTTACAAATTTTTCAAGATCAATTCACTTTAAAAAAAAAATTTGAAGAATTCACTTAAAATTTGTAATTCTTATATAATTATTCTATTGAATATTTGGAGCAGAGTGGTAATAATAGCTTGACGACAGCTTAAAAGTTCTTGGAACATAAATGATTTTCTTCTGTTTTCGTTTCCTTTCGAAGACGATAAAAAGAGACTATAATTAATTCTGACAAGGACCCCAGTTTCATCGTTTCCAATATGGATTTAAAAAATACAACACTAATCTTTCCAAGTGTTAGGGCAAATATTTAAAAATAATGATAAACAAATTTGGCATTTTATTCCCAATAATTTTTATTGTTGTTGCATACAACCTATCAGCATTGTTAATGATTTTAGTACTGAATTACTATTAAGAATTTAGGACTCAATTTTTTTATAAGAATAAAAAAGAAATAAACTTTAATCCAATATATAATATATCATCGAAACATTAATTTGATATAATTTTATGTATATTCCGCTTCTACATACTACTAATACTGTTATCAATTTTTTACCATTTTATGTTTACTTATTGTATATATAAATAATTATATTTTATTAATTTTTATGGATGATAAAAAAAATTATATTTATCTTACATGAAAATAGTTGAATGTTTATTTTTTAATATATAATTGAAGGAAAAGTTAAATTTATGCATACAACTGACGTAATTATATATATATATATATGTAATTTTGAGAATTATGAAGAAAAAAGTAAAGCAATTAGTCCAATAATTAAGAATTAACCCTAATAATTTTAAGTATAAAAATTAAAATAACTTTTTTAGCACAAGACAAAAGTGGTAAAGTATAATTTTGTATCGGCCCTAGCAGGGTCACCTTTCTCCCTCCTAATCTTGATAGGCTACATTCATTCATTTATTTTATTTTTCTTAGTAATTTGCAAAACGACATATATGTATTTATATATGGCTGACCACTTTTTGAATGTGATGTAATAATTTGTGTTTTTGGTGTGAGACCCTCAAATTCCTGATTCCTGATTCCTGAAGTCAGCACTAACCTATGATTAAAATTTGTTAAGCTTCTTTTCTTCTCCTTAAAGATTGTTGACAAATTAGGGTAAGACCCCAATCCTCCTTTGAACGGATTACAAACAGAAGAATTTGAGGATCATTAACCTTTGGTCTAATAGTTGTTACAAAAAGGGCGACTGCAACACATACACAACTTTAATCAAGTGTTCTAAATATACTTACTAATTAGATTTGAGTATAATTATTTGTAGTTATATATATTTGATATGTTTAGGTAACCATTATGATGACTGGGTATTACTGAATTAAGTAAAATTAAAAACGCCTCGATTAAGGAAAGGTAAAAATTGGAATAATACACGAGTAATTACAAACAAGTACACTATAGCTTTCTGAACATGTTTGTATATGATTTAAGTTTAAAAAGTTATTTTATACCGTAATAATAGTATTTTAATTGTAGGATATGTATTTTATTTTTTAAAATATTGTTATATGCTATTTTACTAATATCATTTAAATAATTTAAAATTTTTTATTGATGAGAGATAATTTTCTATGCATTTTGACCTACTAAGTAATTAACTAAATTACATAGTATTTGTTATTAATTTTTATACTTGATCAAACATCAATGGAATATAACAATAAGTATATGTTTAATATTAGAGATAGAATAACTCATTAAATATAAAATGCTAGAATAATTAGATAAAATTACTTAGAATATATTTTTCTTGTTAGTTTTATAGTAAATGTATTTCCGAATACTTTTCTGGACTAACATATTGTATATGATTATTTGATTTTAGGTTTTGTTACTTGTTTATCAATTTTTTTCTTTTAAGTATTATTGAGAAATCTTCTAATAAGTAATATATATTTTTAGAATATAAATTTATATCAGTGTATTTACAATTTAGTCAAATATGTCTAAATAATTAAAATACTTTATAATTACAAAAAGTATAATTATTACCTTAATAATTTTATTTTTAACCAATTATTTTGTGATGTAAAAATATTCTCTAATTATCATGATAGAAGACTAAAATGAAGGAGAATAAAAGTCTACAAATTAACAAGATAAATTATTATAAATGCAATCCTGAATTTTGAAAAAAAAAATTCATGATTGCCTCATTGCAATCATTTTATGTAACATTCCCAAAATCTCCTCAACGAGATTAAAACACTATTAAACTCTATAATAACCTTGTCTCGAGAGATAAATAAGGGGCAATTAGATCGATCACATCGTTATTTAGTAAACTTTGACAATGCCACCCCATCTCTCATATTTCACCCTTATTTATGCAAATACGTATGCATTTGCATTCACATTTTTATACGTACGTATATATCCGCATATATATGCATATATATTTCCACATATACCTCAGAGACTTTGACAAATGAGTAGGCTTCTTTGTATGATCTTGATGATACGTACTTCAATTATACCGACAATGGTTGAAGGGGTCTGATGATGACAACGGTGATGATGACTTCGTCAAGCTCCATAGATCAATCTCGTCGCCATAAACCTGAGAGTTTTGATTTGATCTCTCCAAACATATGTTCGATAATTGAATATCATCATGGTGACAAAGACTGAAAACCACACTAGGGTCACTCAAATATGATTGTTGCTTGCTTGTCTCTACTTGACCATTTAACTGAGATGCCACAAATCGGTCCAGTGTGACCCAGTCATTAGCCCAAATGTTTTTGGATTCATTATTATCATCAATCACTGAATCCGTCTGATGATGATCATAAGCACCACTATCCCCTTGGTTGATCGAAGATGGTTGGGTTACAGTGATCAGGGTATCGTCGATGGATTGGTAACATGGCTTGAAGCTTGTTTCTTGATCCAAGAGTGGACTATGAATGGGAAGCGGAGGGAGAGTTGGGCTTTCCAGTCTGGGCATATGCATAAACATTTCATGTTTGTTTTCTTCGAAACTTCTCGGATTGTTCGTGCTGGTAAATAAATCATTCTCCATTTTGCAAGTCTTTCCCCTATACTGAAGAACTTGATCTAGAACCTCCTCGTTGCCGGAGAAAACAATCGGCGCCTTTGGATCCGGTGAAGTGTAAGAGGATGAGCTTTTCGGATCCTCTAGGGTTTTCTGATAATTCTTCTTTCTAAATACACGGCAAACCACCCAACCATCTTCAGCCATAGAATCTCCAATGGTTTTGGAACTCTGGACCTATGTAAGATTCATACTACAATATTACATACATGCATGAACATAGAGAGAGAAAGAGAGACGAAATGGTAGAGGGCTGCTTACATTAGAGTCATCATCGAGCCTATATTCATGCATTATCCAATCGGATTTCTTACCATGAGGTGCTCGTCCCTTATAAAACACCAACGTCTTCCTCAACCCAATTCTTCTAAACCCACAATAGATAATCTTATCGCGACCAGTTGCTTTCCAAAATCCGGCAGCCGTGGCACGATTCGTTCGGGTCCCCGTTGGGTATTTCTTGTCCTTGTGGCTGAAGAAGTACCACCCATTCTGTGGGGTGGAACTGGAACCTACTTTACACTTCTCTGCACGTTAAACAGCCACCCACAAAAAAACAGAGGAAATGCATCAAAATCCTATACTTAAAATAGAAAAGAAGAAGAAGGAGAAGGGTGTGTTTGATTTGGGGGCGTACCTTGTATATCCCAAGGCTCAAGTTTGTTAAGATCAACTTCTGGTATAACATCAAGATCTATCTTTTGAGAAGCTACTTTCTTTCTGAGGTAATAGTGAAGAAGTTCTTCTTCAGTGGGATGAAATCTAAAACCAGGAGGAACCTGAGACTGGCCATTAATGGATAGATTCATATCTGCTGACGACATTTAGCTAATCTCTTCAAATCAGGCAATAAAGGGTAGCTTTTTTTTTTTTTCTGCTTTCTGAGATATATAATAGTTCTGAAAATAATAAAACAGATCATAATCAGCCATGAGGGAGAAAAAGAGAAAAGGGAAGGGGTGCATTAAGGGTAATGCAGTCATGATATTGTATATTGGTGCCAAATATGCATGAAAAAGTATGGGGTATCATTCGCGACTGCTGTACTTAGCCCTTGAGAAAAGTGAATTAAAGATGGCAATGAGCGGCGGATGATTGTCTCATTCACCTCCACCCTGCTCTTGCATTGATGTACGAAGCAACCATCTCTATAAATGTTAATTATTTATAACTACTTCACCTCGATTTTTACTCTTTTAGACCTTAGGTAGTTTTTCATTTAACTTGAAATATGATGATGGTTAATGTTAAAGAAAAAGGGAAATTTGAATTTACTTAGGTTTTTATGGTTTTCTTCTTTAAATTATTTTATTTATAAAATTATTATTTTAATAAATAAATATTTTGTTAGAAAATGAGAGAAAGATACATTCATTTATAGGTTAACATTTGATATATTAGTAGTGTATATTTTTATTTGGTCTTAAAAAATTGTCACATTAATGTAACACTTATCAACTCCTTCACTTTATTTACAGAGTTTAAAAACTTCATTAACAATGTACCAAATATTATTCCTTCATTTATTTATTAATATTTTTATAATTTTTATGTATTTTTATAGAAAATAAATGTATAATTTTTTTTATTTTTGAATTTTAAGAATCAAAGCTACATTGAAATTGAAGATAAATTTGTTCATTTTTTTTTTATAATTAGGACCAAGTTGATATAACTTGTAAATATTGAAGGACTAAATTTATTATTATACAAAATTGAGAAAGAATTTGTTGTAGAACGAAACTTTTTTCTATGTTTCTAGGTATATCCAACAAATGGAATTTCTCTCATATTTATAGTCTTCATAGGGACATAACTACCTACACAAATAATTATATATTTAACCACAAACATAATTATTAAATAGGTATCAACTTGAATAATTATGACCCTCTGTTATTAATTAAGTGATATAACTTTTGATGACAAGAGAAATAATTGATCAGTATGAATAATGACAATTTTTGCTTAATTACCAAATCACATTATTTTTTGAATCACTTGTAACTTTTCAGTTATAACTATTGGAGCAATATAAATATTTTGAAAATGTTTCAACAGTTATTAGTATAATAATATGAGGAAAAAGGCTTATTTTTTTGCATATGTATTACAATAGTTAGGCCTAAAAGAAAGTATTTTGTATAAATTTAAGCATAAAATTAAAAATATGAGTGAAAACTCTTGTAAAAAATAAAACCTTTTCGAAAGTAAAGTAATTACAATAACAGTCTCACTTCACCTATTACATCTGATTTTTTTCCTTTAAAAAAAATCATTAAATTTTTTTATAAATAGGCTCGAAACGAAATTAATATAGAGGATTGCATGTTTTTTATAAATTCTTTGCTTTAACATTGATTTTACACAGCAACCGCTTAATCTTTCATTTGATAGCTCCAAATAATAAGCAATGGACAGTCTAGATTGACGGCAATTTTAGTGGGGAAAGAAAAGGAGAATGGGCATTATTTTTGTAGACGTAAAGGTTGACCAGGCATGAATACCTGTAGGGGAAACCAGGTTGATAATCTCCCTCAATTAATCAACTTTTATGTGATTTAGGGTTTATGTAATGTTAAACATATAATTACTTTCCAACTCAAAAGTAATAGCACTTTTGCTAGGTTTTCCCTTTTTGGACACAAATAATAATTTTAGTTTTTATTTATATTTTAATATTTTTTAATGTAATATTTATATTGAATATACAATTATTTTTTTTATTAAATTTTATTTTAAATATATATCATATTATAAAATCCTAAATTTTCAATACGTTCACGTTATAAAAATTTGATATGTGGCATCCGCCTTTTTATATACTTTTTTTTTTATTTGTATGTTGCAAGTTATATTTTCATAATAATTAACTTCTTCCAATTTAACTTATTATTTTACATAATATATTCACACTTTTTAAGTTTATCATTATTTCTAAAAATTAAATATAAAATTTAAATAAATATCTAGAAATATAAATAAATTTACAATAAATTATAATATTCAAATTTAATTTACAGTCTTTCACTAATTGTTAATTAAAACTAAGTTAGAGACTATATATAACAAAATAGAATTTCATATTATAATATTATTATTATGTTTTAATTTCGTGGTCATTATTAATGAAACCCTACAAATTTTATAAAAACTTTTAAAAAATTATTTAATTTAATTAAATTAATACATACAACCATTCCTTGTGCATTATACAGGTAAAGAAAACTAGTAACACTATATATTTAGATTTGTAACGGTTATATTTTAATAAAATATAGATTAATATTCAAATTTAAATTATACAACTAATTGATATCAATTGCTTACAACTTTTAAAAAATATTAATTACTTAAAAATATTCAAAAATTTATATTTCATATATCAAAATATTAATAATGAATTACAATACTTTTCTTTTATATTCTTATTAAAATATTATAATATTAACGAATTTGAACATTATTAAAAAATATATTTTTACTTCACAACATCATTTCTAAAATGAACATTTTATATTTCTTAACAATATCAGTATTTTTTTACAGCAATATTAAATACTTAAATCTTAAACTAAACTTTTTGTAGCACTTTTAAAAAGCAATCAAAAACAATTTTTTCACTAATCCTACCATGTTATTGGGATTTAAATGTGAGTGTAATGTATATTTGAAAAAGTATATATTTTGGAGGTAAAAATAATGCGGAGTTAGAGCTTTACCCTTAAAATTTTTCAATTCAATTACAATCCTCCTTTAAAAAAAAATTTGAATTTAGTCTCTTTCTTATACCCAATTCAAATATATATGGAACATGAATTTATTTCAAATTATATAAATTTGTACAAGAAGTTTATAAGGTGGACAAGTTGGCAAAGCAACTTGGCCATTGTTTCTTGCTATAAACGTAAAGCGACAAGACAGAAGGGGAGATTCATGATTTGTGAAAATGGAGCAAGGCAAAAAAGGCTTTGCTTTTGATATAAAAGAAAGAAATAGAAATATATATATGTATGTATAAGTTGTGGTTTCATGGATTTGAGCAAGAGAAAAGGATTGGTCTCATTTCACCATGGATTAAGTGCTGACGGAATCTAGCTTGTGTTATGATTTATGAATTTGTGAGTTCCTTAGGCGTAATCATGATCGTTATTAAACTTAAATTCGGAGGCTAAATCATGATCTTGGGCCGGAAATTGATGGAACAACCAATTTCCTACACACTCGACATCTCATCTCTCTTTATCATGCTTTGGGTCGATTGAAATTTTTACTTTTGATTTTTTTTTTTTAATGTTAAGCTATAACATTCCAATTATATGAAAATATTTTTCTTCTTTTCTTTTTCCACCCAACTTGTTCCTTGCTTTTGTTGTTGTAAATGACATGCTTTCTCACGGTAGGTAGGTAGCTGCAGCATTTTGTTTAATTTATTTTATATAGTTCTATTTCATACTACTCTAATGCACTACTTACTCTGTTCTTCCAACTATCGCTCAATTTTTTATAATCCTGTCTACATTCTATTAATAATAAAATAAAATTTCTCTATCGTTTATAAATTCATGAATGCACAAAATTATAATATTATCGCTTATTATTTTTTAATTCAATATTCTTATGTATATTATTTTTTATTTTTTAATATAATATTCATCTACTATCGATAGTAGCAACTAATTCTTTCGTAGTAGGTGCTTTTCGAAGAAGTAAACGATTAGTCATGAAATATGTTCCATTTCTATAAATGAGTATCCAACTCTCGAACACAGTATTAAATAATAAGGTGAGCAATCAAAACACTTCATGTTTAAAAATAATAATAATATATTTTATTTATTAGATATAATAGACTTGTGAATATACACAAATTGGTATAATTAATACATTTCTTTATTTAGTGTAACAGGCCAATTTTATCTGGCCGAATAAACAAAACAACAAAAAATAAGTAAAAGTCTATTTACAAAATAGATTAGCCCAAACAAAATAGAGTCCAATAACCCAACCCATCTGCTAAACCTAATACCCAATAACACGAAGGCCAATAGCTCATAACTTAAACTATTCTCAGAAAGCAAAAAAAAAAAAAAAAAAAAACCCTAACCCCTTTGACGTCGCTCCCCACCACGTTAGCATACTCGCGCCTTGAGGCCTAATGCCTTCTCTGCCACCGTTGCACCAAAATAGCCAAGGCACAACTCCTATCATCGCCATTGACCATGGGTTCTTGCAAAGGAGAAAAAAGCACAGAAGCAACATAACCAAGAAGAGACAAAAAGGAAAAAGAAGAGAGAAATATTGTAATTGAAAGGCTATAACCGAACTTTTGTAAGATTTAAAAAGAAAACAAAAAATACAAAGGTGATTCTTTTATTTTTGTTTTTTTTCAAAAACATAATAAATAAAAAAGATAAAAATCGTTTTTTACCTGAGTCGTTTCACCTCCCTCTGTTGTTGGAGGTATTCTCCGACATCGAAAACCCCAGAACCCTTTAGGGTTTGGCCTGGGCTTCGATGGAATAAGGTGTGAAAGGCATGCGTCGGCTAGGTAGAGGGGTCGAAGGTTTCTTTTTTTCTTTTTTTTTTTTTTTTTTTTTTTGCGAACAGAAGGCTTTGCCTTCATATTTGGGCAAAAGAGGGGCTGAAAAGGCTCGTTTTTGTAATTTTGCCACTGGAGACGACAGTCACTGTTGCCGATGACCGGTGGTCTCAGCAGGCTCCTAACGACCCTATGGCTGGACCCTGGATTGCGTTTAGAGGAACAAAAGGAGAAGGGAGAGGATTTATTTTTAAACAAGGGGGAAGTGCTTTTCTTTTTCTGAATTTTTTTACTTATATAGGGTCTCAGTACGACATCGTTTTGGCCTGACTTCAAAAGCCCCAAGACAACATCGTTTTGATGCTTATCCCGGTGACCCAACCCTAACCGCACAAGATCCGCGTGTTTTTATATGGGGGTCTATTTATTTCCCTAGTCCTTCTGCTTTTTAATTTATTTTCAATCCGGTCTTGTTTCTTTTTTTTTCTTTTTTTTTTTTTTTAAATTTATACCATGTGAGATTTTGGATTTTTTTCGTGTTGGTCCCTCTTGGAACCGTGCATTTAAGGGGTCTGGGAATAATTTCCCATTTGGTCCGTGCTCCTTTTCGCGCGTTCAGTTTTGGTTCCTTAGTATGCTTTATTAATTAATGAATTTATTTTATTACAATTTATGCTCTTAATTTCATTTAAATTTCGATTCAATCCTTTATTTATTTTATTTCAACCTTTTATGAACTTTTTTTATTATTTATTACTTCTTTACCCTTTTTATATATTTAAAAATTTATATTGTTTATGTTTCCTTTTATTTGTGCATTTTTTGCCCGTATTGTTATTATTATTAGTATTATTTTTTTTTTATCGTTCATGTTAATATTATAATGATAACGATGACATGGTTATCGCTATTATTATAAATAGGTGTATTTTTATTATGGTTATAGTTGCTTATTATAATTCACGAGCATAACTTTTTTATTTTCTTATTCCGTTTATTTTTTTATTTATCATTTTGATGTTATTATTTCATTCTTTTTAACCTCTACCATTTTACCTTATTTTGCTAATCACTATCTTATCATGTTAAAATCTATTTATCCATTTTTACACCATGCCTAAATAAATTAAATATATATCATTTAAAAATTTACCTTCGTTTTATCTAACGAATAGAAAATACTTAAAACCGATGTAATGTTCATTGTTTTTGGAATTCGAGGAGTTGTGCTCTTAACTTATGGAGTATGACATCTTCCTAAATCTAAAGTAATCGAATATCTTATTTAAAATAACAAAAAAACAAGATTTAGGTAACGATCAAACTGCGAATATTTTGGTTTTCAAAAATTAGAGGCATTGTGTCCTAAATTTAATTTAGTTAAGTAATGTCTTAATACAAAAAGAGATTGTATTTTAAATTCTCTTCAAATTTTTAATTCTCGACACTAAGATATTAAGTAATCAACTAGGTACCAATTTTGGGCGTCACGAGAGTACTAATCTTTTCTTGTGCGTAACTGACTCCCGAACCCATTTTCTGGATTTTGTAGACAAAAAATTATTATTTTAGTAAATCAAACCTTTTATTAAAATGATCAAATTACTAGGTGATCCGATCACACCTCATAAAAATGATTGGTGGCGACTCCATTTTCATTTTTAAAATAAAAAGTCAATTTCAAAAAAGAGATTTCGACAATCAGTTAAAAATAGATTTTTTTCTTCTTCTGATTTTAGTATAATAATATATTAAAATTATAAAATTAGTAAATAAATAATTCCTGATCAGTGCATATAGGAAAAGAATGAAACGAATATTAATTAAATTATTTAGTACTGATCGACAAATTCTACCTGCAACGCCATCCAAAGGTGACTTGAGTTGAACTCTCCGTCTTAAAAGCCGCCAGACATATTCTAACAATCATGTTGAATACATCTTGTCTTGTCTGTAATGAAGCAGAAAACAATCTTTTAACTTGAAGATATTCAAGATATGGTGACGACAAGATGTGGTTTACAATGGCGTTGAAGGTTTCGATCGTGTGACAATCATATATATATATACATATATCGGTATTTAATTCACAAGAAATTTTAAGAAAATATTAGTATTTTTTTAATATTTTAAAAATTTTCATAAAACAGTTGTGAATTTTTTTAATTTTATTCGTGAAATTTTAAAAATTTATTCATAATATATCAAATATTTTTTCGTATATATTAAAACAAACCTAAAGAGAAGACGAATTGGCCTATAAATTAAACTTTTAAGATGAATTAATAAAAAGATTTTGTATAAGCTTATAACTTTAAATATATTTGAAACTGAATATATATATATATATATTATATATATATATATATTTAAAGAGAAGCTTCAATTAGAAGATTAAAGAAAAGTGTTCAATTATAACATTTTCTCTAATATTATAATAGACTTTTGTCGGATCTTTAATTCTTTTTAATTCGCTTTATAAACGTTCTAAAGTTGTAATGGATTAGCCCTTTTGACTGCCTCTCCTAATATTTTACAATTCTTTTCAAATTTAAGTTTTATATTTGGGTTATAGTTTTTTTTTTTAAGGTATCAGTTTAATGATTAATTATCTGCGTTCTAAAGGTTGGTTTAAAAAATAGATATTGATTATCAATTTTAAAACTATTTTACACTTAAAATAAAAATCGAACCTTTAATTGTTCTTACTAAAATAAGAGAAATCCTCTAAAATTTTTAATATCATAAATTAATAGACTAGTAGGAATTTTAAGCATATCCACAAGTTCATTTTTAATCGAAATTTTATGGAAGTTTCTTTCCCACTTTTGAAGAAAAAAATCAGCCGCATAAAGGAAAGTTAAATACAGCTAGCAGGGTACCATGGTACCCAAAGTTTTGATTAGAAACGATTTAACAACACCAACCACTAAATATCCCCAAAGCTTGCTAAATTAAACATCGTCTAGATTTAATAAAGCTGCTTTTGTGTGTAGGGAAATGATTATTGAATCAAGTGATGAAAGATCATATGGCAGACCCCTTTCCACTGAAATCTCTAACATATGATGAGCCAATAAAATTTATTAATAGAGAGTTAAAAGGAGTACAAAATCTGGATCAAACCAGAATTGAAAGACCTTACATGGAGAATGAAAGAGTAACAAACAAAAATATTAATCATCCAATGGGCCATTTGATAAGCAAATTTCAAGCTTCTTTGTGCAGCAAGTATCACAGCTCCTACATGTAGGATTCAGTTCATATATATAACTGAATTTGTAGTAAGAATGGTAACGATTGTTAGCAAAATTTTGTGGAACCCATAATTGTGTCAAAATCTTAGCTTTGCTCTCTCTTTTCCTTCCGCTCATTGCGCTCTTTTATAACAAAATAATGGACTTTTAATTTCAATCTCAAAATATATTCGCATAAATATCAAATTTCTAGAAATTAGTTTTCGACGAGTTTATTGTATTTATTTATTAAAAACATTATATTTAAGAAATTGTAATGTTTGAAAATTATATGTTTAAAAATTAAATCATTTATTATACTTTTTTTTTATAATTTAATATAAATGAAACAATACATATGTTGCAGCTTGGGTTCAATTCTAAGCAATCCATTCCTTACCCTCAATTATCAAAAAGAAAAAATAAACTTGTAAAAATATTAATAAATAACAATTATACGACAAATAAATTAGTGTGTTAAAAAATAAATTAAAGTAAAAAACTTCTAGAAATTGAATCTTAAATCATAAAGATCTAATGGAATCGAAACCTTCGGTGCTCTCCTTCCAAATTTGGTTGGTGGGTTCAACATTAAGATTGAGAAGAGTCACATATGCCGAACCCCAAGTCAATTGGGCGGTAATTCGATGACATTTTTTTAGGTTTTAGTTGTTGGTCATGTTATTTTCAATTATTTCCTAAAAGACCAAAATCGATAGAAGAGAAGGGAAAAAAGAACATAGTCTTTTGGTGGCACTAGTTCGTCGGGCAATTAGCGACAACGAAAATCAATTGAGAGAAGTCCTATTGAAAAGAAAAAAATACTAACAATCATGTTCCCAAATGCAAAAGTGGTGGTGGTTAAAGTTTTTATCAAACACTCATTTGGCACGAGTTTAAATTATGTTATTATCATTTCTTTTCTCTAATATTATATAATGAAATGAATGAAAAAAGAGTTAAAAGGAAAAAAAGAAAAGAAAATGAGAATGAGAATATCCATTAGATTTAACGGTGAATTGATTAATTTAATGTATTTAATTATCAATAATAACGTTACGTTGTCTTTTCTAACAGGATTTCCCCTGTTTCCAATTCCAAATTTTTGATCGGGAAGTTCTATTATTAATAATTTAAACTCACTCTTTCCCATTTGAAGTTGTCTCTCTTTCTTTGGTTGGCATTCAAAGACCAATCCGATATAGTGAGATCAAAGTTGATACACAAGTGTTAAGAGGCAATCCCCTGAAAATAGATTTAATTAACATTATTCTCATATTTTGAAATTAAATTATATGATTACAAATATAATTTAAAGAGAGTTCACATGATAGCTGTAAGTTCTCTTTTTTAAATGGGAAAGTAATTATTTTTTTTGTAATTATTTTAAATAAGTAAACGAATTCATTATTTAAACATAATTTTTTCCATAAAATATAATAATTATTCGTATTAATGCCTGCATATTTTATATAAAAATTGAAAATTATTAAAAATAATTTTTTTAAACAATATTTAAACATTGTTTTAAGTTTATAATATAATTGGCTAAGTATTAGTTCAGTTGGTATTAGCATTGTTGTAAGTATAGGAGCTTATAAGTTCGAGAGAAACATGTTTGCCCTCCTATTTGAGGTTTGAAGAGTGATTATGAGTAATTTTACGGATTGTATAAAAAAATTTATAATACATTTTAAGGTAAAGTACAAAAATGGTCATTAAATTATTAGCCACGTTCTATTTGGCCACTAAATTATATGAAATCAAATAATTTCGTTACTGAACGTTAAGAGCCATTTGAATATTAACGGAAGTGCTGATATGGGTTTTTTTTTGTCTAATAACAAATTTAGCCTTCTAATATCTACACATTATATCAATTTGATCCTAAATAAAAAAAAACTCAACAAACTTAGAACTCAATGTTTACAAAATTTATCATTTTTGTTCAAATTCTAAAAAATTCAATAAATTTAGCCATCAACATTTAGAAAATAACAATTTTTTTTGTCTCTTTTAGCTCTTGAACTAAAATCGTTTGTCAAAACACCCAAAAATGGATGAAAAAATTAACGTTTATTAACTTTACTGGTGTGGCGGCTCACTTGCATACCACTTAATCAATTATTTAAAAATTTGAAAGTATTTAAAGTTTAAATATATATAAATCATTAAAATTTCAAAAAGAATAAATAAATTATAAATAATGGTGAAAAAAGTAAAAACATTATAAAGCTCCCATTTCTAATGGGTAAAAAACAACTCTTTCTAAGTTTTTCATTGTCTTTTTTTTTTCTATAGATAAACAAAGCTTTCTTTTCTTCTATCCCTAAGAGTCGCCATTACTAGTGTCAACGTTGGTGGCTTCTTCTAGCCACATCATTAATGATGTTTGAAATCTAAAATCCTAAAATATTAGCGCCAACACCAGGCATGGAAAAAAAAACCCAAATCCAATAGGTATAACCCGGCCCTATCCATTAGGGTCAATTTTTTTTTGGAAATTCGAGTTAAGGGGGTCAAGTGAAATTAGAAAAAAAAATAGTCGAGTTAGGGTTGAATTTGAGGTAAATTCACCCGTCCTACCTTGAAATATTTACAAAAATACTCCTAATATGTATACATATATTAAGGTTTTACTTTCAATAAATAAATATATAAATAAAAATAAATATATTAAGTTTTAAGTTTAAACTTAAAAAAAATAATCTTATATGCTTCAAAATAAAAAAAATAATTAAAAATGTAATCTTAATTGTTGATAATTACCCTACTTTCCCAATCAAATCATCCTCCATCCAATCGTTCTTTCTATTGGGTTTGAAATTATCGTTGATAGCATCCCTATTCTTGCTAAGAATCGGTAAGTACATCTCATTTTCGATGTTTAGATATCGAATTTTTGTCATATTATTATCCAACATAAATATTTTGTTCGATTAATCAATCTTTTACAATTCTTGCCAAAAATTTCGACAATCTTGTCAAGTCTTGAAATCAACTATTAATTCTTGTGTAAATATCGTTTAAATGGCCTGATTTAGCTTAATTGGATTAGATTTGATTGCAAGGAACATCAATTGGACTCCCAGTGAAAGGTGTGTGATCTTTTACGAGCCAATTAGGGCAAAGTGTGACTAGGATTAGGGTCACACGGATGTGTGGACCACACGACCATGTACCACTGAAACCCTAGGCTTGTTCAAATCTTACACGATCGAGATCCTTCCACATAGCCTGCCACACGGTCATGTCTCTCTTGTAGCTTAATTTTGCAATTTCCACACGGCCACAGTCTGTTGCACGACTGTGTAACCCTTCCACACGGCCTATAGTTTTTTACACGGTCTGGCCACACGGCCGTGCATCCCTCATTTTATAAAATTGCCCTGAATTTTTTTATTTGTTCAATTAGTCCCTAAATAATCCCCAAGCTATTTTTAGAGTTTTATTTATCTTAATTGAACCCTAATAATATGAGTATAGAAATTCATGGTATAAATGTCTAAATTATTACCATATATGCATGATATTTGAAAAGGATATGCCTAATGCTTTCGTACTAAGTTTTGTATGATCAGTATGCCTTAGGTTATCATTAAATCAAATACATGATAAAACATGTTTTTTTTTTTGCTCTTAATTGGATTTATTGAAAGCATATTAATTACTATCGTATTGATCTGTTATAAGCATGCCACATTGCATTACATGGGTGGGGCAATGTGAACGAAGGAAGATTAGCAGTTTATTTGCAAATTTGTTTATGTTCCCACAACTAGAAGCAGATTCCATCTATGAGTTAGTTATTGTGCAATCCACAGCCAAAGGCAGATTTTATCTGTGAGATTTTTGTTGTGTACCCACAGCTAGAGGCAGATTCCATCTGCGAGATTTTCCTCTATGTCCACATTCATTGGCAATTTATTTACAAACCATTGGTGGTTAAACCATAACCTGGTGTGTAGGTGGTTGGAGTTCAAAGGAACTCCCATTGTGGTGTGTAGTAATGAGGTAGGATCTTTCCTATTAAACTGAAACTGTATGACATTCACAAAGCATGTGCATACAAAACTGGGATTTTTGATATGAAATATATATACATATATTATTGAGTGATCTGAAATATCGATGTTCTAAAATTGCTATTGTTAGAATTAAATGACCCGAATCCTTATTTAAATAAAATACATTAGTAAAATAAAATAAAAGTAAAATCCATATAGAACTCCATCTATTTTATATTGATTAGAATAAGGTGTTTCAATCATACTAGAATATGGCTTTACAAGCATATAAATAGATATAGTCTATTCCTCTTGTAATCATTTGAATTCGACATAGTGAATTTTCTTCTCCTCTGCCCGTGGTTTTTTTCCCAAAAGGGTTTCCACCTAAAATCTGTGTGTTCTTTATTTTATTTTATTTTATCTTATTTTCACATATTGGTATCCGAGCTTCTGGGTAGTTTATCTCGATCATGGTAATGGCATCTTTGAAGTATAAAATTCTGTTGTTGGATCGCAAAACCAGATTTGCGTTGTGGCAGATTAAGATGCAAGCAGTTCTTGCGCGGATGGATCTGGAGGATGCCCTGCTAGGGATAGATAAGATGCCTTCAACATTAACAGATGAAAAGAAAAAGCGTAAGGATTGAAAAGCGTTAATACAATTACATATGTATTTGTCTAACGAAATTTTATAGGATGTGATGAAGGAGAAGACCGCCGCTGCATTATGAAAGAGGCTGGAACAAATATGTGATGCGAGCACGCCCAGCGAATCTCTTCGAACAAGCCTCCCTAGTCGAGCTGTGACGTGTTGGCAAGCTAATCCCAGCTCGTTTCCAGCTCCACGAGCTCTATCCAGCTCAAATCCAGCTCATTCAAGCGCAATCTAGTTGCATGAGCTAAACCGAGCTTACTCCTAGCTCATTTTCAACTCACGAGCTAAACCTTAGCTCAACTTCAGCTTAGGAGTCTAACCTCAGCTCAACTTTAGCTCAAGGGCTTAAGCTTAGCTCGTGGAGTTCACTACGACTGCATTTGACTACTATTGACTTTTTATTTAATAAGTTCAATAATTAGTTAATTAATATCCTACATATTAAATTTAGTTCACTTTAGTTATAATTAAGTATGTCTTAAAAGTGTTTATTAATGATAATTAAATTTGTCATAACCGAATTTAATGTTGATGTTTGTGTTCACATTAGTTTGAATTAATTCTGTTCACATTTCTTGTAGAAACTCAATGGACATATGGAGCATGAAGCAACATGTCTTTCTTGGAGGTGCATGGACGGTTAAGAGCTTTGAATCTCTTAGGTGCATGTTCGGCTAAGTGCATACATGTTCATATTCAATGTCTTCAAGGTTCATGAATGTTTCTATTCATGTATGGTGTGCTATCTCTTCATTCTTCAAGATGACCATTCGACCAAAGGACACTCATCACATGCATGAAGATAGCTTGGCTGATTAGCTTCCCCATGACTCTCCTTAATTCGTTCACACCTATGTTCACATGGCAAGACTTTTTGGTTCACCTTGTTCACACTAGAAGACTCTTCAACATTTGGTTTTCACACACATTATGGCCCTTGAAGTCTCCTCAATTAATTCCCAACTCTTCACTAAGTAACATGAGTTGATTGCCTCAATTACTTAAGTTGGCCGAACCTAGCTAATGTCCAAGGGAGTCTCTCATTCATGATTCATTTCCTTAAGCATGAAGAACCTTCAAGACATCTCCACCATAGCCGAATCTGGTCATGAACATCAAAGGACGTCTTTCTAGAATTTTCAAGATGCATTCATGAGACTTTTACTTAATTATTAAGTATGTAAAGTGTCCATTCAGCTAGCTAGTCTTTAGGCTATAAATACTTGTTATTTTTCTTTGTAAAGGGACTTTTTGAAACTTTGTTAATGTTATACTACCGAAATTGTGAGGCAAACTTTTCTTATATTTCGTTCAAAGATTCATTTGGCGTTCCTAGCGTTCTAGTTGTGTCAATCGTGTTCTTTGTCGATTTCGAACTTATCACTACTTGTAGTGTGGCATTCACCCTAAACTTTATACCTTTGGTTCTTACCTTCCTAGGTAACGGGTCAAGGTCCTATCCTATCTCCCAAATCACCTTAAGAGTCCTATAAGTCTCGGGTCAACACTCATATATAGTGTTGGTTCATTCTTGACCCTTAAGCCCACTTCGTTCCATCACCACAAATCATTTCATTTCTTTGTTTTCCCTTGTTAGCCGAACCTATACCAACCTATACCTAGTCATTTTGAACCTATTCTTGTTACCAAAATTGACCAGTTTGTTCATATTCCTTTGTCCCTACCCTTTCGTTCCTACCATTCCGTTCGTACTCCTCTTTCTACTTCGACCATTCCGACAACTCAACTAAATCTAACGTAACTTTTCGTAGACGATCGGACAAACTCACATACAACTCGACTCCCCCGAGGCGGATCGTATCAATATGTATGTCGAAAACTCTAACAAGCAAGTTACATATGAAGCAGCGTCTTTATGTTCATCGTTTGGAGGAAGGTGCGTCTGTACACGAACACTTAACAGTGTTTAAAAAAATTCTCTCAAGCTTGGAGACCATGGAGGTTCAGTATGATAAGGAAGATCTATGGTTAATTCTACTTTATTCGTTGCCCCTGTCTTATTCAACCTTTAGAGACACGATTTTATATAGTCACGAGTCTCTCACAGTTGATGAGGTTTATGATTCTTTGACCTCGTATGATAAGATGAAGCATCTTGTGGATAAACCCGACTCTCAAGGAGAGGGTCTCATTATTCATGAGAGACAAGATCAGAATGTTGATGATGATTGTGGAAGGATACAGGAACGGAATCCTTGCGATAAATCTAAGGGTAGATCGAAGTCTTCAAACAGAGGTAAAACTTGTAACTTCTGCAAGAAGAAAAAGCATATTAAATTTGAGTACTATAAGCTACAGAATAAGATTAAAAGGGAGGTTGCGAATCAAAAGGGAAAACAACCAGAAAATTTCAATGAAGCTGATGTTGTAGAAGACTACAGCGATGGTGAACTTCTAGTTGTTTTTGTCAACAATTCTAAAGTGAGCGAGGAGTGGATACTTGATTCAGGCTACACCTTCCACATGAGTCCCAATCGAGATTGGTTTACAACTTACAAAACAGTGTCTGAAGGTGTTGTTTTGATGGGAAATAATGCTTTATGTAAAATCGCAAGTGTTGGAACAATTAAAGTTAAGATGTTTGATGGAGTTGTCAGAACACTTAGTGACGTACGACATGTTCTAGAACTGAAGACAAATTTAATTTCGTTGAGTACTCTTGATTCAAAAGGGTACAAGTACACAACAAAAAGTGGAGTTTTAAAAATTTCCAAAGGTTCCCTTGTTGTGATGAAAGGGCAGAGAAAGACTACCAAGTTATATGTTTTGCAAGCTTCTACTGTTACTGGTGATACAGCTGTCATTTCCTCTTCCTTGTCAGATGATGATATTACTAAACTTTGGCATATGTGTCTAGGGCATATGAATAAGAATGGCATGGCAAAATTGAGCAAAAGAGGACTTCTTTATTGGCAAAGAATTTGCAAACTGAAGTTCTGTGAGCATTGTGTTTTTGAGAAGTAAAAGAGAGTTTGATTCATCAGAGGAATCCATAACACAAAGGAAACGTTGGAGTATATTCATTCTGATCTATGGGGGCCATTTAGAGTGCCTTCGAGAGGTGGAGCTAATTATATGCTAACTTTTATTGATGGTTTTTCCAAAAAAGTTTGGGCATTCTTCCTGAAGCAAAAAGGTAATGTGTTTTTCGCATTTAAGTCTTGGAAAATTATGATTGAAAAGCAGACGAAAAAGCAAATAAAATACATCCGCACAGATAATGGCTTAGAGTTCTGTTCTAATGAGTTTAATAGGCTGTGCAAGTCAGAAGAGATCATGAGACACTTGACAGTTCGTCATACTCCATAGCAAAACAGTGTTGCAGAACGAATGAACAGAATGATCATGGAGAAAGTTCAATGTATGTTATCAAATGCCAACTTACCAAAGTTGTTTTGGGCAGAAGTAGCATCTACTGCATGTTTTTTGATCAACCGATTTCCATCTGTTGTCATTGAGTAAAAGACTCCACAAGAGGTACGGTCTGGTAATCTTGCTAATTATTCTGACTTAAAGATCTTTGGGTGTTCTGCGTATACTCATGTTAATAATGGAAAATTGGAACCGAGATCCATTAAATATGTTTTTCTTGGTTATAAAGCTGGTGTAAAAGGGTATAAGTTATTGTGTCTTGAAAATAAAAAGGTTGTGATTAGCAGACATATCATTTTTTTTATAAAACTGCTATGCTACCTAATTTATCTCTTAAAGACTCTTCCAATAAAGAAAATCAAAAGCAAGTGAAGCATCAGATTAATACAGAGTCGACTCCTCAAGCCATTATAAAAATTGAGAATAGAGTTGCTTCTTCACCATAATACTCTATTGCCAAAAACAGAACTAGAAGAGAAATTAAACCTCCAAAGAAATATGCCGAGGCTGTCTAGTTGCTTATGCTTTAAATGTGGCTGAAGATATAGATGCAAACCGAGAGCCATCTAATTATTCTGAGGCAGTTAGCTGTGAAGACTCAGAAAGTGGATGTTTGCTATGTAAGAGGAGATGGAATCACTCCACAAAAATAGAACATGGGATCTCGTGAAACTTTCTAAAGGTAAAAAGGTTGTTTGTTGTAAATGAGTGTTTAAAAAGAAAGAAGGGATTCTAAGAGTTAAAGAACCCAGATATAAAGTAAGGCTTGTTACAAAGGGTTACAACCAAATTCCAAGAGTGGACTTCACAGATGTGTTCTCCCTAGTTGTGAAGCATAGTTCGATTCAAGCTTTGCTTGGTATTGTGGCCATGTATGATTTGGAGCTTGAGCAGTTAGATGTGAAAATTGCATTTTTGTATGGAGAACTTGAGGAGGACATTTACATACAACAACCAGAGGGTTTTACAGTCTCAGAAAAAGAGGACTATGTTTACTTGCTGAAAAAGTCCCTTTACGATTTGAAACAGTCACCAAGACAGTAGTACAAGAGGTTTGATTCCTTTATGACTTCTCATGATTTCAAAAGAAATAGTTTTGACAATTGTGTTTACTTTAAGAAAAACAGTGATGGTTTTTTCGTGTATCTATTTCTTTATGTTGTTGACATGTTGATAGCAGCAAAAGATAAAGGAGAGAGAAGAAAGGTTAAAGCCCAACTAAGTGAAGAATTTGAGATGAAAGATTTGGGACCAGCAAAGAAGATACTTGGTATGGAGATTCTCAGAGATAGAAAAGCAAGTAAATTGTACCTAAGTTAGAAGAGGTACATTGAGAAAGTTCTTTGCAGGTTCAATATGTAGAGTGCTAAGCCTGTTAGTACTTCTTTAGCAGCCCATTTCAGACTTTCAGCGGCTTTGTCTCCACAATCAGATGATGAGATTAAGTACATGTCACATGTTCTATACTCTAGTGTAGTGGGATCTCTCATGTATGCTAGGGTTTGTTCACGTCCAGATTTATCATATGCAGTCAGTGCAGTTAGCAGATACATGGCGAATCCCGGTAAAGAACACTGGAAAGCAGTTCAGTGGATTTTAAGATACTTACGAGGTACTACTGATGTCTGCTTATAGTTTGGAAGAACTAGAGATGGAGTCATTGGGTATGTTGATGCTGATTTTGCTGGAGACCTTAATAGAAGAAGATCTCTCACATGTTATATCTTTACAATCGGAGGTTGTGCTATCAGTTAGAAAGCAACTTTACAAACTACAGTCGCTTTATCTACCACTGAAGCTGAGTACATGACGATTACTAAGGCTTATAAAGAAGCTATTTGGTTGAAGGGACTCTTTAGTGAACACAATGAAGATCTTTAAATCATTACAGTATTTTGTGACAGTCAGAGTGCAATCTTCCTTACAAAAGATCAAATGTTTCATGAGAGAACAAAACACATTGATATTCGGTATCATTTTGTTTGTGATATTATTGCTCGTGGTGATATTGTTGTGAGAAAAATTAATACTCATGAAAATCCTATATATATGATGACTAAGTCACTTCCTATAACTAAGTTTGAGCATTGCTTAGACTTGGTTGGTATTCATTGTTGAAGTTAAACCCTTAAGAGGTTTTATGGAAGAGGTGGAGAACTTGCTCGTTGAGAGTTCGCGATGAAGAACTTGTTCATTGAGAATTCGTGTCAAGGTGGAGATTGTTAGAATTAAATGACCCGAATCCTTATTTAAATAAAATACAGTGACAAAATAAAATAAAAGTAAAATCCATATAGAACTACACTTCTTTTATTTTATTTTATTTTAGAATAAGGTTTTTTAAACCTTATTAAACTCCATATATTTTATATTGATTAGAATAAGGTGTTTCAATGTAACGCCCCGTACCCGAGACCGTCTCTGGAGTCGAATACGAGGTGTTAACAGACTTAATTCATTACTTAAACAGCTCAAACAATTTATTTTTAAAATTTTCAGACAAGCTGGCTAACTGCGTCACAGTCGCTTAAAAATTCATATCTCGAGTTATAAAACTCAAAATCCAATTCTGAAATTTTTCCTGAAACTAGACTCATATATCTATTTACTAATTTTTTTTTCTAGAATTTTTGGCTAGGCCAATTAGTACAGTTTATTAGTTAAAGTCTCCCCTATTTCAGGGTTCAACTGCTCTGACCTCTGTGTATTACGAATCAGATATCTCTCTATGCAGAATTTCAATGACTATGAAGTTTGTTTCTCTTAAAACTAGACTTAATAAGAAATCTGTACATATAAATTATGACTTATAATTATTTTTATACAATTTATTGTGAATTTTCAAAGTCAGAACAGGGGATCCAGAAATCGCTCTGGCCCTGTTTCACAAAAAAGTTAAACATCTCATAAAATATAACTCATATACCTGTTTCGTTTCTTCCATATGAAAATAGACTCATAATTCTTCAATTCCATGTTTTATTAGTCATCTAATTATATCTCTACTATTTTTAATGATTTTTCAAATTCACGTCACTACTGCTGTCTAAATCTATTTTATGGTAAATTTTACTTATTTCATGGTTTTCATGGATTAACTAGCAATTTGACATACATAACACCAAAAATGATCATAATTAGTCATTCCAATGGCTAATAATTACCAAGCATTTTTATACTACTCAATAACCATATCATAAGACCATATATACAAAATGATTATAATGCTATACATGCCATACTCAAAATATACAAGCCATTATGCCAAGATGGTATACGGATAGTGTGAGCGTGCCTCCGACCGTTTCGATTTCGAGCTGGCTTGTCAACACTACAAGGAATGAAAAGGAGGAGTAAGCATAAATGCTTAGTAAGTTCACATGCAAATAGCAAGTAACATAACCATATAAGCAAACATAAAACATCATTTGCATAATCATCACCAAGACATTCATATCATATTTTCATTTATCATCTTACCATATTGTTGTTATATCGATTTTTCAACCCGAGGGTTAAGTACATACCTGTTCAAAGTATCCATTTCACAACACTTACCAATACGTCCCTTTCATCTTGAGTATTCCTCCATTTGAGTAGAACTTTACCCGTTGAACACATCGGAATATAATTCGGATACATGGAAAGTTTGCACATAAGTGCCACATATGTAGCCAAGCTACTATGTAACCCGCCCATAAGCGAACTCGGACTCAACTCAATGAGCTCAGGCGTTCGCATCCATAAGTGAACTCGGACTCAACTCAATGAGCCCGGATGTCTAGTTACATTTCACGAACTCAGACTCAACTCAACGAGTTCGGACATTCTCATCCATAAGTGAACTCGGACTCAACTCAACGAGTTCGGATGCTCAAATATCCCAGTGACATGTCACTTGTATCCTAATCCATTCCTAAGGTTCAACGAGACCTTTTTCCCAATCATGTGTCTCAACCATCTTCTACGGAATACCGATACCAATACTCGGTAGTATTTCACATTTTCCAAGTATATCACATAATTTGACATATTATCAAACAATTATCACGAGTATAATATTTCATAATAATTATCATATCATTTAAATAACATA
This sequence comes from Gossypium longicalyx, assembly GCA_025698465.1. Lineage (NCBI taxonomy): Eukaryota > Viridiplantae > Streptophyta > Magnoliopsida > Malvales > Malvaceae > Gossypium > Gossypium longicalyx. Next base: position 26,700,868 of record CM047003.1, read on the forward strand.
AAAACATTTAAAATAATAACTATGTTACCAACATTTACATATGAACTTACCTAGTATGCAAAAATGGCTACTTTTACCATTTCGTCCACAACTTGGTATTTTCCCCATTTTAGCCCGAATTTCAGTTTTCCTTGCTCTATCATTTAAAATATAGTCTAATTAGGACTCACATTATTCAAATTGACCCAAAATCATATTTTGGAAAATTTACAATTTTGCCCCTAAATTTTTACATATTTACACTTTTGCCTCAAAGCTCGTAAATTAAACTTCAGCCTATTTTCTTATGTTTTATGACATGCTGATCATTTTCCCTTCTATGGCAACATCAAATTCTCACTCTAACATGTACTTATGATTATTAGGTATTTTTACCGATTAAGCCCTTTTACTCGTTTTCACTTAAAACCGAGTAGCACAAGTTGTCTAACATAATTTAAAACCTCATATTCTATCATAAAACACCAAAATACACAAATTTCACCTATGGGTATTTTTCCAAATATAAACCCTAGGTTAAATTATTGCTAGCATAAGCTAAATTGAGCTAGGGACTCCAAAAAGTAAAGAACTTGAAAAGCGGGGCTAGAATGGACTTACAATCGAGCTTGGAAGCTTGAAAAACCCTAGCCATGGTTTCTCCTTGCTATATTCGGCCATGGTGAAGAAGATGAGCAAAATTGGCTTTTAATTTTGTGTTTTAATTCATTTTACCCCTAAATGACCAAAATGCCCTTACTACTAAACTTTCCAAAAATTCCATCCATGTCCAATTTTTGTCCATAAATTTAGAAATTGGTAAAATTGCTATTTAAGACCTCCTAATTAATATCCCAAAGTAATTTCATACTAAAAACTTCTAGAATGTAAGTTTTACAACTTATTCGATTTAGTCCCTAATTTCAAATTAAGCACTTTATGCATAGAATTTCGTCACGAAATTTTCACACAATCATCCAAGCATATCATAAACCTAAAAATAATTATAAAATAATTATTTCTATCTCGGATTTGTGGTCACGAAACCACTATTCTGATTAGGCCCTAATTCGGGATATTACATTCAATCTTATTAGAATATGGTTTTACAAGCCTATAAATAGATATAGTCTATTCCTCTTGTAATCATTCGAATTCGACATAGTGAATTTTCTTCTCCTATGCTCGTGGTTTTTTCCCGAAAGGGTTTCCACGTAAAATTTGTGTTTTCTTTATTTTATTTTATTTTATTTCTTATTTTATTTTATTTTATTTTCACAGTTATTGTGAATTATTTCTATGTGTCGTATTTTTGTATGCTTAATCACTTGTACTGATTTTCTTGTGATTGAACTCACACAGAGCTTCATAACTCACTTCCCTTTTTATTTTCATCTCTACAAATAACTCATCAAGTTAGGAAGCGGACACGGTATCCGAAAGGTCTCGGCTTGGATTGTATTTATTCTTATTCTCAATATTAAAGTATCTTAGGTTTATTTTCCGTATTTACTGTTATTAAAAGATTGTATTGTTTTAGTATTAAACTGTGGTATGAGATTTGAGTTTTAGTTTTATATAGTGTGCATGATATTTAAATTATTATTTTTAAATGTTAAAATAAGGGTTTAATTACATATGCATGAAATATAGATTTTATTAAAATTAAGTAAATATCACTTATCCGCTACTAGGTTATAGATAAATTTGGAGTAATAAATAAATTAGAAATTAACTAATTTTTCTACGATAATCATTGTTACAAGAAAAATGTTAAACTTAATTGGTTTTTTATGACTCATGAATTTTTCTGAAAATAAACTAAGTTTTCTTTTAAAGATAAATAAATGTTTTAAAATGATGGTTTCATATGACTCTAATTGTACTAGTCTATTTCGGTGACTGATGTAATCTCCTAAATTTGAGTCTAACGTCTAGGTTGGATTGGAAAGGTTATGATTAATGTTTAGTGACCAAAATATTTAATTTCAAATAATTTAATGACTAAAATAGAAAAAATTAAAAGTTCAATGACCAAAATAGAGCATAAGCAATACTTTAGTGACCATTTCTATACTTTACATTTTAATTAAAAATATTTTTAATTATTGTTTAAAGTTCATATAAATACTAATAATAGGAGTTAGGTGAGGTAGTAAGGGTCTCTCTTACCTTAATCAGTGGTTAAGGATTTGATCATTGTCTTGCGTATGGAGTATTTTAAAACTCATAGCCAATATCTACTCTTTAATGGGTCTACAGAATACGGATGATTAATTATTAAGTTTACTCCGATAAATGCATTAAGAAAAAAAAAACTCATATAAATACTATTTTTAATAGGGTTTTCTAAACCCTTAATTTTTTATTCACAGGCGGCAAAAGTAAACCCCCACCCACTCTCCCAACCTTCCATTTTTTAGAATGTCTTATAAATTAAAGTTTTGCTTATCATTGGCGTTGAAAAACGCCTTTCATCAGAATCATGATTATATATATATATATATATATATATATATATATTATAAAAGAGAGCAAATATTGATTTTAAACCGAGTTAAAATTGTTGGCTTTTGATTTTTGAAAAAAAAAATGATTTTTGAATTAGATTACCAATCATCGTATAATTGATAAAATTATATAACTTTTGAAATTGTAAAAATATATTATTAAATAAATTAAAAAATAAATAAAATTAGGTGCAATATATGTTAGAAACTAAACCAAAGTGTATATAAAGAAGGGAAATTAATTGATTGAAAGATATGAAATCTTTATATTCAGATGAATATATGATATGTAAGGATTAGAGGGAACAAATTTCATTTATTCAACATCATTTATATTCAGATGTGAAATTCGGTTGAGTTGATTTTGTCTACTTTTGAAAATAAGATCATATTTTTGGAGTCCATTTTCCATAAATAAAATCACATCATATATGTATTTCAAACCTACAAACTTAACTTGATTTGGTATTAAAAAAGTAAGGTATTAAATAAATAATAATCATTCATTTTTAAACCCTAAACTCTAAATATCTTTATATTTTTTTTTTCACCCTTAATTGTTACGTTATCGCTCAAGAGTCTATCAAGGACTTTTCATGTGTTAGCTTCGACGAATTTATAAGTTTCTTAAAGTTAATCAATAACTGAAGGAAAACTTCGTCATGGCGTGGTTCCCATTAGGGACCCCGGCTGCATTTGAATCAATTGAAGACTGTTCAAATTGGCGCTGCAATTGTGGAAACTAAAATAAAAGAAGAAAGGATTTCGTCTCCAAAATTGCACGATCGCCATTGTCCCACCATAGACTAAGCTAAATAATTCGATTGTCCCTTATAAATTAAGATTTTTTTACAACCCAATTTTAAGCCAATTCCTTGCTCCTTCATCAACTTCTGAAATTACTCTATCAAAGTTAAGAAAAATTTGGAAACGAGAATATTGGTCCATGTTCAACTTGCACCAATCACTTTTATTATTAAAACTGACACAATAGTTATTACTATCTAGATTATTAGACTTTAAACTTTTTTATTTCATTTTTGTTTCTCAACTTAAACAAATAAATTATTTTGGTATCTATATTTTTTGGGTCTATTTTGATATTTAAATTTGATAATTAAAGTCTATTTTAACTCCTGTAACTTGTAAAATGTAAAACTTAATAATATAACACTTTAATATTGTGTCATAATTTGTGTTTCGAAACGCTCTTTAATACTTAAAGTCAATAAAAAAAAAACATGAAAGAAATATTAAGGTAGAGTGTAAGTAACAATGAATCCATACCTAAGAGTGAATATAGTGTCAGTTGCTTAATGCTTCTCTGTCATGATCTTCGGTAAATACTATTGTAGGTTGTTGACGATGACTCACCAAATACTTTTTCCAAAACACCTATCCGTTTATAAAGATTTGATCAATATATTTCAGCATGATGTTTAATCTTTGGGCTTAGGGTGTATGGTATAACAACGTCAAAACCACTCAAAGAAACATCGTTTATTGAGTTAGCTCAATAAAATTTATGAAAATTCTCGACTCCGTCTCCATTTAGGCTAGCATTTGTGATTTCAAAAGCTTGGGTCTGTACTACACAGTGGAACTAAGCAGCCCAATCAAGCTTCTTATCCAAACACCATGGCCCAAACATCATCATACTTCTCTCATAAAATTTACTTAAAAAGAATTCAGATAACATGACAATAAACAAGACAATGAGACATGAGCAGTAAGAAACTTTTCTAGCATTTATGTAATACAGGTAGGTAGGTTGGAACTTTATTCTTCTTCTTCTCTCTTCTTTGATTAAAAAAGAAAATAATAATAAATTTATCCACTTATACTTCATTAGTTGCTAAATTTTTTTTAGATTTAATTAATTCTTGAATTTGTATTTTGTCAACTAAGTTAGAACCTCTATATTAACACCGTTAATTTGTGTTGATATGGCACTGCTAATCAATGCGATAATACCACGTCACAACCTCAGAGACTACATACAACCTGTTACGACTGCCATTTCCAATAACCAGACACATGCTTTTTAAGGTTGAAATTGAAGAAATTGTAAGGTGCAATATGTGAGCTTCGACTTCTACGTTTATCACAGCTTTATTTTATCAAAATATATATATTTTATTTTATTTTGTAATGAGCACCAATATCGACTGCTAAGGGAAATGATCAAAGACTTGCTTTGAAGAATGGTTACTTTCATTCAGCTCAATAAAATTACAAGCAACCATTATAAAGTGTTTATCTAATTATAACAACAACTAATGACTAACTGTACAACTATTTTCTACATCAAAATATTGATTTTGAAGGGTTTAAATTTAGATTGATATGAAATATTTATGTAGACACAAATTTAAATATTAAACAGAGGGGAAAAAAAGATCAAATAGCAAAATATTCTTGTTCGTACTAATTTAAATTGTTTATCACAATTGAAACAAGAAGCCGTCTTTGTGAGAGGAAGCTTTCCTACTGCTCGACAGACTCCATTGATCTGAGAATCCAACAGATGTTGACACCCCATTTCCACATTTGGCGACCGTTCTAACACTCTCGATCAGTTCTTGAGTTCGAGTTTCTTGCGACAAAATGTCCAACAGCTGTTCCTGGCTGATCGCCAGCTTAACTTTCCAAAATCCATGGTCGCTGTTGCTGTACCTGGAGAAAATATCAGTATGGGATCTCTTTAAAGTCCCCTGGAGATCACATGACATCCTGTAAGGAACAATGACAGACGACGGGTTGCTGTTCGACCGGAGATGGCCTTGTGGGACAATCTGATCGCCATTACCGTGGCTGCTTTCTTTGCTGTCGAATGGAAGTAGATAGTATGACTTTCCAGGCAGAAGCTCCTGATGGTGAAAGAGTGGTTTACAGGACGGATCATGGCTTCGGAAAATAGCATGCCCTGGGAATTCATCTATGATATTTCGTGCTGATATTGGAGCTGAAAACTCCATAACTCCGCCGTCGGAAGTTAATACTCTGATCAGTCCCTCAGGCTCAGCTTCTCCTAAGCTCCCGAACAGGCAGTTTCCCATGTCTTCTTCTTGTCATACAATAATTCTAGAATGGAGAAGAGTTTAGGGAAAGGGAAGAAAATATATGGCGGGTGGGGGATTCTTCTTTGGAGCTTCCTTAATCCAAGCGACGGTAACACAAATCTAGAAAAAGTGTAAAGAAAAGATAAAAATTAAAAAGAAAAGCGAGCGACCACTCTCAGTGGTGGATGCTTATTCGTAACCAAACATCAGATGCGTACTAGTAAGAGTGGCCCAATGGTTCATATGAGAAAAAGAAATGTTTTTTTCGTATTCCTAGAGTAATGTGGGAAATCAACTATCCCTAGTTTTATGTCATAGATATGTGTTCAAATATGCTCTAAACATTCCACTAAAACATGACTGCTTTACCAAGTAAAGAGTTTGACTAGTTCATTTTGGTAAAGAATCCTAAAGACCCATTTGGATAGAGACTGGTCCTTTCAATCTTTCTTTATTACTTTCTCTTTACAATATTATATATAATATATATATTTATATCTTCCCTTAAGGCTTAAGTTGACAGGTTTGGAACTAAAGTAGAATAAGTGAAAGAGACAGAATCGCATACAATCTGTGATGGTTCAATTATAACGTCATAAGCTTTCAAACACTTCCATGAAAATGGCAGTGTTGCAACTTAAGTTGTGTATAAATAATTCAGGGTACTTTTTTACAGATAGTATCAAAGTTTTGTCGGTGCAAAATTAATCGAAAAATGACTAACAAGTAAGAGGGTTCAGAAGACATAATGGAAAATTTTGAGGAAGAGACAGAACATAGTGGAAGAGCGTGAAATCCATGGGATGTGAAGACTTCCACTTAGGTATTGGATATATGATGGATGCTTCTCCTAAAGGGATGATGAGATTACAGCAAGTATTATACAATTATAATAAAATATATAATAATTTAATTCAAAATTCGACCCTAGCAACCCATTAAGTAATCTTAGACATTTCATTTGAAAAAGACGCCCATCTCTGAAAAAGAAGACCATTCATCTTTATCTTAACCTTCATCTTAACCTTTGTTGATACTATGTATCAATTAATATCGATATTAATCAAATTAAGACTTAATCAGTTGTACACTAAACTTTTTAAAATGATGGTATATTTAATGAAAAGATTTGGAAATTATTCATAAACACGGTTGAAAAAAATAAAGTAATATAAATTAAAACTAAAGGTAATAATGCAAAATATAATAAATTAAATCTTTATATAGGAACTTTAGTAAATAATTATAAACATATATAACATAAACTAAATTCAAAAACAAAAAAAATCAAATTAAAAACAAAAACTACCTCAAATAAATCAAATAAGAAAATTAAGGGACCTAACATGCAATTAGGAGGATCAAATCAACAATAAATGCATCAAGTGGTTATCTAAAGAGGTTCCCCAACTTTTACTTTTTCTCCTTTTCAATATATTTTTTTTAAAATATAAAGCTACATTAATTAATGACGTGGAGAAAAGCACTTAGGAAAACAAACTAAAGACCACCGGTTCAACACCCACCTCCACTAAGCCAGAAATTCAGTAAAATGAAACTTAACGGTTTCTCCCCTCCATATCCACGCTGATAAAAAAACCAAAAGCCAGCTACAGTAATCTCCCAAACTGTAGTGCGTGAGAGGATGGTGTGTAATGAACCCGGATAGTGAAGTAGAACAATGGAAAACAAATGTGGAAATTTTGCTGATAGTTTTCAATTTACTTGCTCAATCTGTAAAATTAGTCATTACTCACAAGAAGGGAAGATAAGATAACAGAATTGTAATTCGAGATAACAAAATAGAATAACCAACTAGGAAATTCTGTGTCATCATATAGTTATTCTGGTGCTTGACCTGTACTAAACGACAAAATCAGCATATGTTCTGGCTCTGGCTTTGGAAACTTCTTTTGGGGTGTTTGTCGCTCTGGCTCTTGCTGATCCACGCTCTGGGGCATGTGTTCTGGTGGTTCTTCTCTTGGAATTACCGAGGTAGTAGGTAACCCCTCTTCAGGTTGCATCATAATAGATGGTAAATTTGTTTAAGTTGCAGATTTGATCTAGGATTTTAGATGAATAAAAAAAAATTTCGAGCTTGACACAAATATAAATAAATTCAAGTCAAATATAAAAAAAAAATTTAAAAATAATTAAATAAATTAAATATTTAAATAATTAAACAAGAACAAAATAGAATAAAAACAATAAACAACATAAATGGAAGAAGATGAAGATAGCATGTAGAAGTTGTAAGGAGCTCTGGCAAACAATTCTAATTTCTCCCTCCAACAAAAATAATTTAGTAAAAAAAAAAAGTTTGAAGATCAGATTATCAAACTTCTTTTTTAAAAAATTTCAAGAGAAATTATTAAAAAAAAAACTTAGGAATTTTATTAACTTAATATATATAATGATTGAATTGATTGTTCATTGTGTATAATTTAGACTCATATATAATAAAAATTAAATCTAAGAATTAAACTTAATATGATTTAAACTTAAATTAAAAGTCGAAAATTCGCAATTTTTGTAATAATATCTAATCTTATAAAAAAATTTTATAGCAGTTTTTACATAATTTAATCTTCCGAATTCGAAATCCAGTAATTCAAAATGTATTGTAAAACTAAGAGATGGTTAATTTTTATGTTCTATTTTGACTAATTATGCCTGAATCTCGTCTAAAAATTTGTCATAATCTGACTAATCTTTTCATCTTGAAAATTGGGAACTTAATTAAATTAATTTTAATAAATTTCACTTATTCTATATATGTATTATTCATCTTTTTCTCGAAAAAATTCTTCATTTTGATCCATCATTTGTTTAACCTTTTACCTTATTATCGAATTTTAAAGTAGTATATATTCATTACATCCATTGGGCTAAAATTCGGCAATCGGACCCCATCAAGTGTCATGGAAAAAACTCATAGCACACCAACAAACCACCAAAGCGGAGGCAATCTACCAAAAGCTGTTGTTTTCATCGCCACCGTTAAAGTCGTTCTTTCACCGATCGAATATTGTCAATCTCTTTTGCTTCCTCTCCTCTCTCTACCTATTGGTTTGGATCTCCAAAATGTTGGTTCAAAACCACCAAACTCTCACCTTTATATTTGAAAGCCCATAGCTCTGATCTCCACCATCTGCTGTTGGGTTGGCATGAAACTCTAGCAGTAACCTCTCCTTATTCCGATAGGTATTTTGACCGAACGGATCTCCGAAAAACTTCCTAAGAGCCTTTGGATTTGAAACTAAGATGAGTTATCCTCCCTTTCTTTTTTGATGGATTTTCACTCATTTTTATTACTTCCTCTGACTAATATTTTCGCTTGTCACTTTCCAATGTGGTTGTGTGTTGACTGTGTTCATTACAATTTACAATAACAAAAAGTGAAAATATATACATAAAAGTAATTTTTAATAACTTTGATTACTTTATTTAATTGCCTTCTGCAATTGTTGTGTCTGTCTTTCCGATAGAGGGATGGAGGATTGCTAACGTCGTTTGCCGATGGCGACTGTTTATACGACTTCGTTTGCAATGTGGAAGATATCAGTTTTGGAAGTCACTTCTGAGCTTTTATGATATATATATATATATATATTCAAAGCAATTCTTCTGTTTGTGTTTACTGCAAGCCTAGTATATATAGGCAGGGAACTTTTAAATCAAAATGTGATCATGTTAATTTAATTTTGAGAAGCCATTCCAAGAAAAGCAATTCATAAAGATCCACTACTATTGCACATCAATCCATGGATTCTGAAAAACAAATTCCAGATTCCAAATTCCAAATTAGAAAAATAATACATAAAAATCCAATTAATATTACATATCAATCCATATTCCAAAAGAATGCAGATCAATCCCACACAACTTTAACATCAACATATTAAATCCAATACACCTAAAAGAACTTAAGATCAATGGTCATAAATATAAAGTAATGCAACATAAGCCAGCAACTTTGATAAACCCTTTAACAACAAAAAAGAAGTAAAATGCCTCAGATATAAGTTGAATGCAACAACTGAACTCAGGCTCAAACCTACAATTCCAAGACGAAAGTTCAGACCAATAGGCGGATAGCAAAAATGAATAAAACGCCAGGGGGATGAAAGTTGAACTCTCAAGCAACTAGCAAGATTTGTTTAGACGATAATAAATGAGAAATCACGGAATAAAAATATATGCTTTCTTTGGTTTTTCAAAATATTTTTTATTTTTTTATTTTCAGAAATTGATTTTTTTATTTTTTGTAATGACCCGAAATTCACGGGCACCGGAAAAGTGAGTTATAGGGCCTCCGTCTTAGTGAAATAAGTTCGAAAATAATTATTAAAAATATTTATGAGCCTAGTGGTGTGTCTAATTAGGATCTAATTAGGTGAATTTAGCTTAATTTAAAGTAAGTAATAAAAAGGATTAAATTGAATAAAGGGTAAAAGTTTAATTATAAAGTAATAGAAAATAAAAAGGATTAAAATGGCAATTAAGCTATTGACTACAAATGAGGCCGCATATTGGTGAAATAAAATCAATGATTTTTTTTTAGGTTTTATATATTATAATGATTATTATTATGGTTTTATATTAAATTATTATAATTATTAATTAACATTATGGTTTTATATTAGATTATTATTATTAGCATTATTATTAAATAAATTAAATAGTAGATAATTGTATGGTAATAAAAATATATATGTGTAAAAATTACATTGGTATATTTGTAATTTAATTACTTAATTACTTATAATTTAAGTAAAAAGATATTTGGTAATTAAATAATTAAATAATTAAATTATGAGATTTTTGTTTGAGAAACAAATTAAATAATGACAAATATAATAAAATTATTGGTACAAATGTAGAATTAAATATGTGTACAATTGTAAAATATGTAAATGATGTTAAAATAGATATTTAAAATAAATATATTATAATATATGCTAATTAAATAAGTAAAGTAAATAAATATAAAAGAGAAATAAAGAAACAAAAGGGAATAGAAACAGAATTGAAAACGGGAAGCAGGGGAGAAAAAGAGAAAGAAAAGGGGAAAGAAAAATAAAAGAGAAAACTAAGGATTTGAAGCTTGGAGTTAATTTGGTAAGTCAATTAAGTCCTTTTTAGTTAATCTTGATGTTTTAGAAGCTTTGAAACAAGATTTTGATAAAATTAAGTTGATTATTCAAGAGTTCATATGTTTCCAAGTAGGGTTCATGTTGGAAAAATTATGGAATTAGGGATTTAATTGAATAAATTCTAAGTTAGAATTGATCAAGGGATTAAATTGTAAACTAGGCTATAAGTTTTATGTTGTATGGACTAAATTGAAGAAATTTCGAAATTAGGAAAATATGCTGGAAATTTTATAGTTAAATACAAGTTTAGACAAAATTTGAATAGAAAAAGAGAGTGAATTGGATTAAGAAAATAATTAAGTTTAGTTAGGATTAAATTGGGAATAAGATAGGAATTGTTTAGAAATTTAATTATTTATTATAATTAATGCTGTAAATAATAATGTAAATTACTATTATTTTCGTAGCCAACAAATAACCTGAAGCATCAGTATCGAAAGGAAAGGAGAAAGTCATCGAGGACTAAAACGGGGGAATTACGGTGTGTATTACTATAATTCGAATTTTAATTATTATTGATTGCTGAAATTTTAATTGTTATGTATGGTAAGTAAGACTTGAGGTAAGTATGTGAAATTGATATGAATATTGAGTGAAAATGAAAGTGATGCAAATTGAGTCAAATTGAATTGAATAAGTGAATTATGGAATATGTGATTATTTGAATTGTGAATTGAATACCCTATTAACTAGTTGGGCTGAGTCGGATATAATTGGCATGCCATAGGATTGGAAGTGTTCAGGGATACTTTAACCTCGAGTCGATGAGACACTGGGTGTCACTATATTTCTTCGGATAGATTCGATGAGGTATTGGGTACCAACTTTACTTCGGTTAGGCCGATGAGATACTGGGTGTCAACTATTACTTCGAACTATCCGATGAGGCACTGGGTGCCATATTGATGTGTTTGGTTGGATCCGTGTATCCGCCAAAGTCCGAGTTACGTTAATAGGGTGAAAAATTGAAATGTGAATTTAAGGCATTGAAATGAAAAAAAATTGAATTATGAATAGAAATTGGAATTGTGATAGAAAGAGAAAAGTATGAGCTAAATGTTCATAAGTGGTTTAAATTCAAGTTTGTGAAAAATACATTGATTGTCGAATAATTAAATTGAATTGTTATTATGAAATGATGAAAATAAAAATATATATATAAAGCATGAATTAGTATTTAAGAAATTAATTGTTATGAATTTTAATATTTATATTTTTATTATTGATGATATATTTTGAATTGTGGTAATACCAATCGAGTATATCCATACTCTCGCGTCACGGTTGTTTCCGTGCGCGAGAGTTAGTAGAAGTCAATTGTCTTGGCTCAAGCATCCGAACATTCCCGACTCCAATACGACTTTGGTGATGTATATTTTCTTTTGGGTAAAGGTGGCATGTACATAAGTGTTGTTTAGTCACTTAAATATGTACATTACTTTGGGTAGTGAAGGACGAATTATAAACTTTAGATGGTTAAATGAAATGGTAAGGAAAGTACATGATATTTTGATACATGAACATTAAGTTGTTAAATGAATGAAGTTTTTAACCAATTTTGAATGATGCTATGATAGCTATTAAGTTAAAATTATGTTAATGATATAAATATTAGTTATATGAATGTGAAATATTGGTGTTGGTTGTTTTGGTTTGAATTTGTAGGAGGTTTAGGTAAAAATAAGCAGAAATGCTGCCGAAATTTTTATTAAAAAAAAATTCTCGGAATATTCAAACAAGTCTCGTTCTACTTTTAATACGTGTTTGAACTTCGAGAGTCCAAGATAGGGACTTAATTATTATATTATACTGTGAAAGTTATATTAATTGTAAATTATTCGTAAGTTGTCTGATATATCCGGTAATGCCTCATAACTTCGTTCCGGCGACGGTTTAGGGTTAAGGGGTGTTACAGTTATTGGTATCAGAGCTATCAAGTTTAGCCGATTTTCGGGCTAAATTGGGCTCGGAAGTGAGTTTAGAAGTACATGCCACTGTCGAGTCGAAATTGAGTCGGGATTTTTGGATGCTAATATATTTATTTGATTTTGTTTTATAGATAAAATGTCAGATGAAAGAATGGATAATGTTGAACAGGAAATGTATACTGGAAGTCAAGAATTAGAAGAAACTGAATCTGCTACACCTGGTGTGAATCCGTTAGATAATCAACCTCCTAACGTAGGGAAAGAAAGAAATGCTTCACAACTGTTAAGAGATATAGCTGATGCATTACAGCATATAGTGAGAACTATACCTGCTACTACAACTGTACTTACTGTCAGACAAGCCCCGATTAAAGAGTTATGAAAATATGGTGCCACGGAATTTCAAGGATTAAAAAGAGATGATCCGTCCGCTGCTGAAAATTGGATGGAAACAACAAAAAGAGTTTTGCAACAATTAGATTGCACCCCCCGAGAGAGTCGATATGTCTTTGTATCATCATTAAGGAGAAGCGTATCTCTGGTGGGAATCGTGGTTAGACATTTGCCGGATGATCGGGTAACACGGGACTTGTTTCAAAAAGAATTTCAGAAGAAGTATATTGGGGAATTGTACATCGAAGAGAAAAAGCAAGAGTTTTTAGTGTTGAAATAGGGGAATATGTCAGTACTGGATTATGAGCAAGAGTTCTCTAGATTGAGCAGGTATGCTTTAGAATATGTTCCAACTGAGATTGATAGTTGTAAACGATTTCTACGGGGACTGCGAGATGAAATCAAGATTCAATTGGTAAGTCTCGAAATTCATCGAACTTGTTGATCCGGTTGAGCGAGCAAAAATGATAGAACAATCTTCGGGCTGGATAAAAATCGAAATTGGTAAATCAGCTGGGAAACGTATGGGAACTACTAATTCTAATCCAATACCGAAGAGATTCAAAGAATCAAGAAGTGATTGGAGATCCAGTTTTAGTTCAGACAGAGGTGGTAGAAGCAGAGGTAAACAGATGACAGTATCTACTAGCAGTGTGAGAGGTCCATCTCGAAGTGTAGAAATTTCAGACTGTGAGCAATGCGAGAAGAAACACAGAGGAGAATGTTGGAAAGTAACTAGAGGTTGCTTCAGATGTGGTTCTACAGACCATTTTATCAGAGATTGTCCGAACACCGATAGTGCTGCACCTGTATCGTCACAAAGATCAGTATCTACTGCTAGAGGTAGAGGGTCAGGTAGAGTAGTTCGGCTTTCAGAGGAGGTGCCGGTGAAGAAACAGTGATATTGTTACTCAGCAGTCTGAAGCCAAAGTACCAGCCAGAGCTTATGTGGTCAGAAAACGAGAAGAAGGTGATGCTCACGATGTGGTGACAGGTATATTTTTACTGTATTCTGAGCCTGTTTATGCTTTGATTGATCCCGGATCTTCACATTCTTATATTAATTCAAAATTAGTCAAATCGGAAAAACTGAAATCTGAAATATTTAAAGTGTCTATAGAGGTGTCAAGTCCGCTAGGCTAAACAGTGTTAGTGAATCAGGTTTGTCTGAGATGCCCGTTAATTATACAAAATAAAACTTTTCCTGTTGACTTGTTGATTATGCCATTTGGGAATTTTGATATAATATTGGGAATGGATTGGCTATCCGAATATGGAGTAATTTTGGACTGTTATAAAAAGAAATTTAGTATTCAAGCAGCATGTGGGGATCGGATTGAAGTAGGCGGTATTCGCGTACTAGTGGGTAAACGCACGTATCATTTCAAGCAATAAAGGCTAGTAAATTACTTCAACAGGGTTGTTCAGCATATTTGGCATATGTTATTAACTCAGATTCGGTTGGAAGTCAATGTAGCAAGATCCGAACAATTTGCGAATTTCCTGATGTATTTCCTGAGGAATTACCGGGTTTACCGCCAGATAGAGAAGTTAAATTTGCTATAGAGGTTTATCCGGGTACTATACCAATCTCTATATCTCCGTATCGGATGTCACCCTCTGAGTTGAAAGAATTGAAGATACTGATTTGCAAGATTTGTTAGATCGCACCTTTATTCGACCGAGTATATCACCGTGGGAGCTCGGTATTATTTGTTAAAAAGAAAGATGGCTCTATACGACTTTGTATTGATTTCTTGACAGTTGAACAAGGTGACAATTAAAAATAAGTACCGTTGCCTCGCATTGATGATTTATTTGATCGGTTGAGAGGAGCTCACGTGTTTCGAAGATTGACTTAAGGTAGGGTTACTATCGGTTGAAGGTAAAAGAAAGTGATGTACCGAAAGCATGACTTTCCGCACGAGGTATGGTCATTATGAGTTCTTGGTAATGCCATTTGGGTTAACAAATGCCCCAATTTGCTTTATGGATCTCATGAATCGTATCTTTCACCGTATTTAGATCAATTTGTGGTGGTTTTTATTGATGATATATTGGTTTATTCAAAGTCGAGTCGAACATGATCGGCATCTAAGGATTGTGCTGCTAGACTTTACGAGAGAAAAAGCGACTATATGGAAAGCTCGATGAAATGCGAGTTTCGTTATCAGAAGTGGTATTTCTAGGACATTTAGTATCTGCAGATGGAATCCAAGTTGATCCGAAAAAGATTGAAGCAATTATTCAATGGAATGCACCGATGAATGTATCTAAGGTACGTAGTTTTCTTGGTTTAGCTGGGTATTACAGAAGATTTGTAAATGGATTTTCGAAGATAGCTTTGCCGATGACCAAGTTGCTGCAGAAGAATGTTCCTTTTATTTGGGATGATCAGTGTCAGAAAAGTTTTGAAACATTGAAGCGAATGTTAACCGAGGCACCAGTTTTGACATTGCCAGAATCGGGTAAAGATTTTGTAGTGTATAGTGATGCTTCTTTGAGTGGTTTAGGTTGTGTATTGATGCAGGATGGGAAGGTAATAGCCTATGCATCTCATCAATTGAAACCACATGAAAGGAATTATCCGACTCATGATCTTGAGTTAGCAGTTGTGATTTTCGCATTGAAGATTTGGAGACATTATCTTTATGGTGAAAAATGCTATATTTATACTGATCATAAGAGTTTGAAGTATCTTCTTTCTCAGAAAGAATTGAATTTGAGACAAAGGCGTTGGATTGAGCTTCTGAAAGATTATGATTGTGTTATAGACTATCATCCGGGAACAGCTAATGTTGTAGCTGATGCATTAAGTAGAAAAGCTGTAATTGAATTAAGAGCAATGTTTGCACGGCTTAATATCAGTGATGATGGGAGTCTTTTGGCCGAATTGAGAGTAAAACCGGTAATGTTTGATCAAATTAGATCAGCTCAGTTGGAAGATGACAAATTATTGAAGAAAAGAAAGATGGTACAGAATGGCACATCAGAAAATTTTAGTATTGATGATTGTGGATGCTTGAGGTTTTGAAACCGGATTTGTATTCCAAATACTTCTGAGCTTAAAAAGTTAATTCTACGGGAAGCTCATGATAGTTCATTTGCTATGCACCCCGGAAGCACGAAAATGCATCGAGATTTAAGAGAATTATACTTGGTGGCGGTGGATGAAAAGAGACATAGTAGAATTTGTAAGTAAATGTTTGACTTGCTTACGGGTAAAGGCGAACATCGAGTTCCTCTTGGATTGCTTGACCTATTAATATTCTCGAATGGAAATGGGATCACATCACGATGGATTTTATTACGGGATTACCGTTGTCGCAAGCAAAAAGAATGCTATTTGGGTGATAGTTGATAGACTTACCAAGTCAAGCACATTTTATAGCAATCGGGTGATTGATTGGTCGTTGCGAAGCTTATGACGCGTGTATATTCGAGAAATTGTTAGATTACATGGCATTTCGATATCAATAATTTTAGATCGAGATCCTCGGTTCACATTGAGATTTTGGAGACAGTTACATGAGTCGTTGGGTACTAGACTTAATTTTAGTACAGCTTTTCATCCCCAAACTGACGGGAATGATCGAGCGGGTAATTCAGTACTAGAAGATATGCTTCGAGCTTGTATTATTGATTTTGACGCAGGTTGGGAGCGATATTTGCTACTAGCTGAGTTTGTCTATAATAATAGTTTTCAATCTAGTATTCAGATGGCTCCGTATGAAGCGTTATATGGTCGAAAATGTAGATCACCAGTATGTTGGACAGAGTTGAATGAAAGGAAAGTAATTAGGCTGGAATTAATTCAAGAAATGAAGAAAAGCGATTAAAAGATCAAAGATAGATTAAAGGTAGCTTTTGACAGACAAAAGTCTTATGCCGACTTGAAACGTCGAGACATTGAGTATTCAGTTGTAGACAAAGTATTTCTTAAGGTTTCTCCTTGGAAAAAAGTTTTAAGATTTGGTCGGAAAGGTAAATTGACCCTACGTTTTATTGGGCCGTATGAAATAGTGGAAAGAATTGGACCAGTTGCATATCGATTGGCTTTACCTTCTGAATTATAAAGAATTCATGATGTTTTTCATGTTTCGATGCTACGGAAATATAGATCAGATCCTTCTCATATAATTTCTACAGAAGATATTGAAGTTCGATCTGATCTATCATATGAAGAAGAGCCGGTTCAAATTTTAGCACAGGAAGTGAAAGAATTAAGAAATAAAAAGGTTCATTTAGTGAAAGTCCTATGGAGAAATCATAATGTTGAAGAAGCGACTTGGGAACCAGAGGAAACTATGAGAATACAATATCTTCATCTCTTCTCAGGTAAATTTCGAGGACGAAATTTATTAAGGGGCAGAAATGTAATGACCCGAAATTCACGGGCACCGGAAAAGTGAGTTATAGGGCCTCCGTCTTAGTGAAATAAGTTCTAAAATAATTATTAAAAATATTTATGAGCCTAGTGGTGTGTCTAATTAGGATCTAATTAGGTGAATTTAGCTTAATTTAAAGTAAGTAATAAAAAGGATTAAATTGAATAAAGGGTAAAAGTTTAATTATAAAGTAATAGAAAATAAAAAGGATTAAAATGGCAATTAAGCCATTGACTACAAATGAGGCGGCATATTGGTGAAATAAAATCAAAGATTTTTTTTTAGGTTTTATATATTATAATGATTATTATTATGGTTTTATATTAAATTATTATAATTATTAATTAACATTATGGTTTTATATTAGATTATTATTATTAGCATTATTATTAAATAAATTAAATAGTAGATAATTGTATGGTAATAAAAATATACATGTGTAAAAATTACATTGGTACATTTGTTACTTATAATTTAAGTAAAAAGATATTTGTTAATTAAATAATTGAATACCCTATTAACTAGTCGGACTGAGTCGGATATAGCTGGCATGCCATAGGATTGGAAGTGTTCAGGGATACTTCGACCTCGAGTCGATGAGACACTGGGTGTCACTATATTTCTTCGGATAGATTCGATGAGGTATTGGGTACCAACTTTACTTCGGCTAGGCCGATGAGACACTGGGTGTCAACTATTACTTCGAACTATCCGATGAGGCACTGGGTGCCATATTGATGTGTTTGGTTGGATCCGTGTATCTGTCAAAGTCCGAGTTACATTAATAGGGTGAAAAATTGAAATGTGAATTTAAGGCATTGAAATGAAAAAAAATTGAATTATGAATAGAAATTGGAATTGTGATAGAAAGAGAAAAGTATGATCTAAATGTTCATAAGTGGTTTAAATTCAAGTTTGTGAAAAATACATTGATTGTCGAATAATTAAATTGAATTGTTATTATGAAATGATGAAAATAAAAAAATATATATATAAAGCATGAATTAGTATTTAAGAAATTAATTGTTATGAATTTTAATATTTATATTTTTATTATTGATGATATATTTTGAATTATGGTAATACCACTGAGTATATTCATACTCAGCGTACGGTTGTTTCCGTGCGTAGGTTAGTAGAAGTCAATTGTCTTGGCTCAGCATCCAGAGCATTCCCGACTCCAATACAAATTTGGTGATGTATATTTTCTTTTGGGTAAAGGTGGCATGTACATAAGTGTTGTTTAGTCACTTAAATATGTATATTACTTTGGGTAGTGAAGGACGAATTATAAAATTTAGATGGTTAAATGAAATGGTAAGGAAAGTACATGATATTTTGATACATGAACATTAAGTTGTTAAATGAATGAAGTTTTTAACCAATTTTGAATGATACTATGATAGTTATTAAGTTAAAATTATGTTAATGATATAAATATTAGTTATATGAATGTGAAACATTGATGTTGGTTGTTTTGGTTTGAATTTGCAGGAGGTTTAGGTAAAAATAAGTAGAAATGTTGCCGAAATTTTTATAAAAAAAAATTCCCGGAATACTCGAACAAGTCTCGTTCTACTTTTAATACGTGTTTGAACTTCGAGAGTCCAAGATAGGGACTTAATTATTATATTATACTATGAAAGTTATATTAATTATAAATTATTCGTAAGTTGTCTGATATGTCTGGTAATGCCTCATAACTTCGTTCCGGCGACGGTTTAGGGTTAGGGGGTGTTACATTTTTAATAATTAAAAAATACATTTGATAAATAAAAATAAAATTTTGTTTTCAATAATGAAAACATTTCTCGTAATTATAAGGAACTAAATTTAATATTGGAAAAACTGTTAAAAAATAATATTTTTAAGTTTATATGGATTTAAAGCAAGTTATTAAATTTTTTATTGTTTTATAAATTTCATATATTTTCATTTTTCAGTAAATTTTAAAAAAAAATTCAATCAAATACATTTTTTCAATGTCTTCCATATTTTAAGAAAACAAAAAGTCTCTTTTTTTTATGTTATGGATGTCTATTTTATAATCCATGTTCGAGGTTTGTGATTGTCCTTCCTACCTACGTTTTTCTTTTAGAAGTGTAATGTGCCTTATCATTACACTTAATCATTTATCAGTAAAAAAATAATCTATGTTTATTGAAATTAAACTGTGCCTAAATTTTGTAGAAATTAGGTTTTAGGATTAGTTTAGGTTTAAGCTTGATTTTTTTTTAAGGATAAGTTTGGACTTGCGTTAAATGATTTTAAGTTTGAGTTAGATTATATATATTTAATTGTTACTATAAACATATATTTAAATTTATATAAATAGTTGGATTGAATTAAGTTTAAGCCTAAAAAATTTATTCAAAGCCCGATTTAAATAGAAAACAAGCCCACACTTTTATTTGAACTTAATATTTAGATTCTATTTTTTTTTAAAATAATCTCGTAGATATTTAAGCTTAATCGATAATTCAACTCATATATAACTCTATTTTTCTTCTTTAAAAGGACGCTACTTAAAACTTAAAAGTTTGGAATTTAATATTTTTAAAAATATATATTTTAAGAATTAATTGTGGAAGTCTTTCAGTTTGATAAGAAAATATAATAAAAAATCAAATTAGGTATGAGGAATTGTTAGGAGGGGTATATAAAGGGTTAAGACAAGACAAAGGCAAGTTCGTTGAAAAGACGGTAATTTTAATTTGAGTTCTCTTTCTCTCTCTCTCCAGTCTCCCCTTTTCACCGGATCTGCTGTTTAGGGTTCCCTCGAATATTCCATTTTCATTGGTAATTGTGTCTTCCAATTTCCCTCCATTCTCTCCATCGACGAACAAGCGGTTTCTGATCTCCGCAGGTCATCCAAATCTGCTTTAATTTTAACAAGGGGATTTCGTCGATCATGACGATTCAAGATTCCGGATTCATGATGGAGGACGGGGTTAGTTGCTTGCCGTGCACGCCCGAAGAACAGAAAAAGATCGTTATTGATTTAAGAAACGAATCCGAGCGTAATTTGAAAGAAGGCAACTTGTATTTCGTTATTTCCAGCAGGTCCGTTTAAATCGAATTTCAATTTTTTTCTCCCTCTTCTTGCTATGCTTTTGGGAAATCTATGAGGAAAATGCTTTTTATTTTTGAATTTGTAAAATTCTTTCTTAGTGTTTAATTAAAATTGGATTAACTATCCAGTTTTTATTTTGGTATAATTTTGCCTTTTTTTTTTTTTTTTTTCTCTTTGGCAGGTGGTTTCGAAAGTGGGAGAGGTATGTTGGGATAGACGCTGATGCAAATCTGATTGGGAACCAATCTTCTGATTCTCGGCATATGAATGTGGCTTCTTCGATGGTGGCAGAAATGCCCGGTGCCATTGATAACTCCGATATTGTTCAAAATGGGAGTGATTGCAATTGCAAGGAGAATGAGATACAGCTTCGCAGAAATTTGATGGAAGGCCAGGATTATGTTTTGGTGCCTCAAAGAGTTTGGGTAAAACTTCATGAATGGTAATGCTTCACCACTGCCTATTTTTGGCATTAATAAATAGAATGTATACGGTATATGCTTTGGTCACTTCGAAAGTTTACCGAGTTACCAAACAACTTGAAGGTCTATTGATATAGGTCCCTGGAAGAGTTGTAAGCCTTTGATGTTTATTCGATGCTAATTGTGATTTAGTAGTTTATGTTAATAAAACGGATGTAGATACAATTAAGGTGCAGACACGTTTTTGCTGTGACAATTAGTATTTCCTTCCTGGGTAAAGGAATTAAAATAAGCAACTTTGATGTGGGCCAACTTTGAATGTACAATAAGATAGCTGGTAAAACTTGTTTCTGTTGTTTATTATTATTATTTATATCCTTTTGTAAATCTTGTTTCTGTTTATTATTATTATTATTATTATTATTATTATTATAGGTATAAAGGTGGGCCAGCATTGCCACGGAAGATGATTTTGCAGGGTGTCTATCACAGAACTTTTGATGTGGAGGTTTACCCACTTTGTCTTAAGTTGATAGATTCCAGGGATGAAAGCCAGTCAGTTATATGGTTAAGCAGAAAGGTATAGCTTTTGATCTTCGCAACTTGAGGATTGGTCTTTCTTCAGGCCAAGTGGAAGTAATAGTGATGAAATTATTTTGCTAACGCAGGCTTCTAGTATTGATGTCTGCTCATTATAAGTTTTGAAAATTCTGATGAAACTGGAAATCATTCCAATTGTAACTAATTTATGAAGTGATTTGGAATTTCCATTTGGTTTCTGAGTCTTGCACTTTCAAGTCTTTAATGTCCAAGAAAATTTGCATTTTTGTTGTAGACCATGCAGATTCTAACTCCTTTTTTCCTTCGCTTCTATTCTTTTTTTGGTTGGATGATATGTTTAGGCTTCTCTATCTGAGCTTTTCCAGAGGGTTTGTGCACTTAGAGGAATAGAGCAGAATAAGGTGCTCATGTCTTTTTCTTTTTCCTTTTAAGCATGTATTTTATATAATCATTTTAGAAGAAGATTTGTTTGCTTTAAATCAACTTCAATCATGTATTTTGGTTCATTATATATTGCTAGGCTCGTATTTGGGATTACTTCAACAAGAGAAAGCACACACAGTTGTCTGCTTCAAACAGAAGCCTTGAGGAATCAAACTTGCAGATGGATCAAGATGTCGGTACCTTTTGCTTGCCCTTCACTATTTCCATTTCTATTTGGTTTTGATTTATTTGTATGTTTGATGAAACTTTACAGATTCTTTTGGAGGAAGTTGATGGACATCATTCTTCAAGATTTGGGATGGATTCTACAGGAAATGAACTAGCTTTGGTTTCCATGGAACCTTCAAGGTCATCCTTTACAATTGCTGGAGGGCCAACTTTGTCTAATGGTCACTCCTCTGGTTACAAATCAAATCAGTATCCAGGAAGTTCCTTAAGCTCAGGATTGAAAGATACAGATGATGGTTTTGATGCCTATAACACTGTTAGAAAAGGAGAGAAGAGGGGTTTGGCTGGGTTGCAGAACCTAGGAAATACTTGTTTTATGAATAGTGCTCTTCAATGTTTAGTGCACACGCCGCCACTTGTTGAGTATTTTTTGAAAGATTACAGTGATGAGATCAACACAGAAAATCCTTTGGGAATGCATGTAAGCTTTTGTGCTGTCAACCATTTTTGTTTCTGTAGTTTACCATGAACTATTCATTTCTACAATTTTGACACCTTTTTGTGAGCACTTCGCTAAATCTCTAACCTAAGTTATACCTATGCAGGGGGAGCTTGCACTTGCATTTGGTGAGTTATTACGAAAATTATGGTCGTCTGGGCAAACTGCAATTGCTCCACGTGTATTTAAGGGAAAACTTGCTCGGTTTGCACCCCAGTTTAGTGGTTATAACCAGCATGATTCTCAAGTAAGTTTTTTTTTTTCCCTTTTATAAGGCATGAATACTCTATTCTGCAGTATCAGCAATTGAGTAACTTGCATAAAACAGTGGGCATTATGATACTGGAGTATATTTACTGCTACAATTTTAATTCTAAAGAAAGTGATGATGTTAAAATTGTTTGAATATAACAAATAGGATGCTTGGTTTGACTTACAATTATGATTTTGGTACTCGCAAAATTACTCCTAGGAAGGCCTGTCAGTTAGTGACTGTATTAGCAACATGCTGTCTGTTGTCTAATCTCTAGTGATGGTAGTATGCAGGGAAAGAGATATTTTGGCCTTCACTACTGTTATAGTTGTGTAATGCGCATTTGAACCAGCCTAAGCTTTAACTTGATGTCTTTTTTTATTCCAAAGGCTTACTACAGATCTTTTGCATTGTACTTTAAAGGCAACTTAGGATAGTATCACTTTGAAGCAGAACATCGACTACTTTGATCAGATTTATGCTTTCTTTAATGATGGAGCATCTTTTATTTAGGAACTTTTGGCCTTCTTACTGGATGGGTTGCATGAAGACTTGAATCGGGTAAAAAAAAAACCTTATATTGAATTGAAGGATGCAGACGGTCGTCCTGATGAGGAAGTTGCAGCTGAGTCTTGGAAAAATCACAAGGCCCGGAATGACTCGGTGATTGTAGATGTTTGTCAAGTGAGTAACTTTCTTGTTGAACCTGCATGTTTTGATATAGTGCTGCATCTTGTAGTCATTCTTAAAGTTATCAGAAAGTTAAGAGTCGCTCAGGTTTTCTTTTACCTGGCAAATGCAATTACTAATCTAAGATTTGTTGTCAGTGTGTTGTCAGTGCCACTCTAAGCAGGTTGTCAACCAATTCCATTTTTCAAGCATTATTGAGATTGCATTTTGCTTACATTGCCATTTCTCAGTCTATAGATGCCTAGTGCTTTGCAGTACTTGTGCATTTATTTTCATTCATCTTTCATGTCAATATGTGCTACTTCGAGTTTCTGAGCATGGAAATGTAGGATGCTTTTCTCCTATGCTACTAACAATTGGAATATTTTGATGATGCTCTTGCTTCTCAGGGTCAATATAAGTCAACGCTGGTTTGTCCAGTTTGCAACAAAATTTCAATTACTTTTGACCCCTTCATGTATTTGTCATTGCCACTACCTTCAACTATCACTAGGACAATGACAGTGACAGTGTTTTATGGTGATGGAAGTGGTCTCCCGATGCCATATACTGTCTCTGTGCTGAAAAATGGTTTCTGCAAAGATCTCCTTCTGGCTTTGCGTACTGCATGTTGCTTGAAGACTGATGAGAACCTTCTGCTTGCAGAGGTAAACAAAGCTTGAATTGATTCTTAATTTCATTTTTATTTCAGTTATAGGTTACCTTGATTGGCTGATGCATTCAATATTCTATATCAGGTCTATGAAAACAAGATTTACCGGTATTTGGAGATGCCCTTGGAGCCATTGGCTTCGATAAAGGATGATGAACATATTGTGGCCTTCCGAATTCAGAAGAAGGGGATGGAGAAAACTAAGCTAGTAATTTTTCATCGATGGCAGGAAAAGTAAGTTTTATATAGCTATTGGTCCAAGCAAATTATATTGTTTTAATTTAATTTACTATCTGTAGGCACTTTGATATTTGGGAAAACTAGGGATCCATAGTTTCATCCATCTTTGTCATTATCTGGTTATTATCATCATCATTATCTGCATCATGCAGTTCATCCATTGATTATTCACTCACCTGTCATGAATATGATTAAGAAAATCTGCAGAAGAGTGCATGACTTTTGCAGCACTTATTATTTTAAGATCTGTGTTGTAAATGTGTGTGGGTCTACCAGGAAAGTGCTATCATATGAATGGGGAGTTGGTATATTTCGTATATTTTCACTAAAAGGTTTCTTGGGTGAGAGAGAAAGTCACGAATGAATCAAAAGGGGAGGGAGGATATTTCATCTTATGTTTTCACTAGGTTTTTTAGGGAGGGTGAAAGTCACAGGAATTTGTTGAATAAATAAGCTGTTCTCTTCTTTGTTCAAGATTTGAACCTATATGTTTGGCTTTCCAGATCCACAACAGATTATCTTAAAAGTGGAAAAGAGCTTTTTGGAACTCCATTGATAACTTATTTGGGAGAAGACCAACCAAGTGGAGCTGATATTGAAACTGCTGTATCAAAAGTATTGTCACCTTTCAAAAGAATGCATTCTTCAGCAAAGGCTCATATTGGCAAAGGGAGTGACTTCCTCTCAGATGGTCTGGATGAACTATGCAGCAGTTCTGATGCTCAGTCAATTGAAAATGCAGAGTTTGAGGGTGCATTGAGCATGGACTTATCACTCCGGCTCCTTTTGACAGATGACAGGGTTATGAACTTCAAGTCTTTTAAGAAGGATACCCTCTTTGAACCTGGGAAAATCTTAAGTGTTGTGATGGATTGGACTGACAAAGAACAGGGCCTATATGATGCCAGCTACTTGAAGGACATCCCTGAAGTTCATAAAGCAGGGTTTGCTGCTAAGAAGACCCGGCAGGAAGCCATCTCTCTATCTTCATGTTTGGATGCTTTCTTGGTGGAAGAACCACTAGGGCCTGATGACATGTGGTAAGTGCTTTAAACATGTTTAAATGGATTTCAGATAATAAGTGTGGAGTCCGTCCTCGTAGTAAGCAGTATTGATGCCTTAATGGTCTGACCAAAATTATTAATGCAGGTATTGTCCACGTTGCAAGGAACATAGGCAAGCTGTAAAGAAGCTAGACTTGTGGATGCTACCAGAGATTATTGTTTTCCACTTGAAACGATTCACTTATGGCCGATACCTGAAGAACAAAATTGATACTTTTGTGAATTTCCCAATTCACAATCTTGATTTGAGTAAATATGTCAAGAACAAAGATGGGCAGTCTTATGTATATGAGCTATATGCCATCAGCAACCATTATGGTGGTCTAGGTGGCGGGCACTACACTGCATATGCTAAGGTACTGTTGTAATCTAGCTGACATTAGTCTGTCTCAATAGCCATCTCTTGTGGATAGTACTTATAAAGTATGCATTTTGCGACCATATCCATATCACGGATTATTTATTGTTTGTTTGGATTAGCTTTCATACAAGATTACTAATTTGAATGATATCTCTGTCTTTTTGTTTTTCCACTGCCGCAGTTGATTGATGAGAATAGGTGGTATCATTTTGATGATAGTCATGTTTCTCCCGTCAACGAATCTGACATCAAGACTTCAGCCGCTTATCTGTTGTTCTACAAGAGAGTGAATGAATCGAAGATGGAGATAGGGGAGTCATCATATAGTCATTCCACCTCTTAATAGTCTAGTTGAGAGCATTCTGCAATACCATTGTTTTTTGGAGCTACTTCCATTTGAGGTTATGCTGTGCTCACCTGTGACATTACTTGGCTGAGCAAAGCTGACCTGCGGTCCCACATTTTATGGAAGATAGATGACACTAGCATGGGACCAAACTCACTCAGGAAGGGTGGCAAGAATTCAAGGTCGGGGCAAATTTTAGTTCCAATTTTTCATTTTGAAAGAAATTTCGGGCATAGTACTAGCCACTAAGTTTTGGAATAGGTGCTTAATTTTGTAATAGGAGCTATCTATTTGTAGTAGCTGCTTAATTTGTATTATGAGCAAGTGATTGCTACACTCGGCGATTAAAATTGGATGATGACTGTTCTCAAGTTTAGCCAATGCTAGTAAGTGGTAAAGATTTTAGAATCGATTACCACTGTAAGTTCCATTTTGTTCAATTTCTTTGCCCACTTTATCTATCAAAAGTTACATCTCTACCAGCTGAATTGACCCAACCCTATTTATTTTCCTTCTTTTTCTCATCTCCTCTCATTTCTATGGGTTAGTTGAACATGGTGAGAAAAAGTTTTTGAGGTGTTTAGCTTGATATGGACTGCTGCTGTTAATCAGAATAAATCTTGAAATTACACAGGCTTCAATTAAATGTTGTGTGGGTGGAAAAAATTTCTACGAAAATACAGAAATATATAATGGTAGTTCTTATTAAGTGCATAAGCATTTTTCTTGGTTTTTCCTTTTTCTCAATTGAGTTGATGGCATAAATCCCAGTAAATTATAGCATATATACAGAGCTCAATTTCGAACCGGAATTAGAAGTTGAAGTTTATTTACTTCATATAACCCATAACAGCCATATGCAGTGAAATCGGTTCTCCATTTAGTCTTGAGATAACACCTTTTGACTACTACATATATCCTTTATACAAAGCCTTTTTAACTTTTCAACCTCAAAAATAGTATTTACTACTAAAGCAGAACAAGGGAGTTGGTTTTCCACCGTTGAAGCAAATGGCTGTCAACAGTTAACAGATGATGCTCCCGAATTTTGCTTGCAGAAATCTATAATGGAACTCGGGAAAAAATTAGACTCCACCCACATTCAGGGAGTGGCAATGTTTTCCTTGGCTAGTGGAGCAATCTCCTCTCCTTCAATACCCGGTTCACTCCCAGCAACCTCTAAGCTCAACAATAATTTCTCCCACAGCGTTGATGGTCCCTGCATATATCAAATAGATTTCAATTTAAAAACCCATTTCACTCAGATTTGAAAATATGAGTCAAATATAAGTGTTAAATACGAGTACTTCAAAATACGAACCTTCCATGAAAGATCTTGTGCCATACAATTCTGGATCATTTCTCTCATGGCTCCAGTGCCATACGTTGCAAGAGCTCTAATGACACCTTTAGCCACCTTATCTACATCTCTTGGATCCACTGTATCACACTGAAAAAAAAAATCCCATAAGAGATGAATGGTCAAAATATAAACAAGTCATCCGATGCACTTCATACAAAGACAATCACTTCTTCCTACTCACTTCAACATTGAAGGCTCCCATTTGGAACCCTGTGAATCCTTCCTTGACTGTGTCAACTAGTCCACCAGTAGATGCCACTATTGGTATCTGTAACACAAAGGCAACCAGTTCATGAGTAAAGTCAAATCAGTTGGTCGCACAGAAAGGAATGGCTAAAAGGATTTACAGTTCCATATCGCATAGCTTGCAGCTGAATGAGACCACATGGTTCAAATCTACTAGGAACCAAAAGGTAATCAGCACCCGCAAAAATCATATGGGCCAATGAGACATTGAATTTGGCTACTCCTATAGCTTTTCCTGGATATAGGATCTCTAGCTGTTGAATCTGCTTCTCCATGGCCGTTTTACCAGTTCCCTGAAATCAAAATAGATCCATTATTAAACTACTATGCTCATTGAAGCGGCAGTATCAACCTATGTCGCACAGACTCAAATGTGAGGGTCAGATATAGATACTAACAAGGACAACAATCTGACAATTCTGTCCAATGAATTTTGGAATAGCTGCTGTCAAGATGTCTGAACCTTTCTGCTCTTCTAGCCTACCGATGAACCCAATCAATGGAACATTCTCATCACAAGGCAACCCAAGTTCTGCTTGAAGAGCTACCTTTAATAATCGCTTTGCATATGTTACCTGCAGTAGTACTTGTTGATATAAAAAAACATGCCTTCTAATACTACAAAAGAACCCAGAAATTGGAAGTTATTGAAAGCACACTAACAGTTGTTGCATCATATTTGACACTGATGTATTTGTCAGTGGTAGGGTTCCATTCTTGAACATCCATGCCATTCACAATTCCAGTGATGCCGGTTTTACGAATGATGTGATCGAGTTCGACACCTTTATCTTCACCGGAAACAAGCTCCTGGGCATAGTATGGACTTACAGTCAATACCCTGTGTGATTCCAGAATTCCAGCCTTCATCCAATTGATTTTCCTTCCCTTGACAGGTTTATCATACCTGACAATAGAAACCATTTTAAGCCCATCACTATTGAAAATAATTCATCGAAACAATATGAACCATAAATATCAAAAGGGTCAAAAAATGTTTTTATTCATACCCATCCATGAAGTCAAATGAACTCTTGAATTGATCAGGCAAATTGAGAAGTGAGTAATCTTCAAAGGCAAATCTTCCTTGATAGGCTATATTGTGGATGCAAAAAGCAACCTGCAAAAATTTATTTATCATACACACTGTAAGCTCCAAGCTTCTGCATGTGCAAATTAGCCGATTTCACTTTGAAAAGAAGCCGTCCTACCTTAGCACTCATATAGATTCCCCTTGATTGATACATGCTTTTCAAATAGCACGGAAGAAGAGCAGTGTGCCAATCATTGGCAACGAAGACAACGTTTTCTCCTGCAGAAGATGGAGGACCATTATTTCAAGACAAAAGAGTTTTTAACGTTAAAGGTTAAGACTTAAAGAAGAAGAATCCGTACCGTATGGTCCTGAGAAATATTTGCTGCTATTTAAATTCAGAACTCTTGGTGCCTCCAAAGCAGCCTGCAATTGATGAAATTATACTAACTTGATTGACATTATGAACTGTAATTCGGAATCGTGAACCAGCATTAAGGTGGGAATCAAAATGAAATACTGCAAATTGTACAGCTTGATGAGCAGTAATTGATTTTCCTTTAGTTTATTCACATAAAACATCTTATACAAGGCTGATATTCAAACCCCAAAGGAGACTGCATGAACTAATTAAGCTAAGATCCGGGCTCATACAATTATTGGAATTCGAAAGAGACAATATCATAATTAGGAAAATTTACCAGACATAACAAGCTAAATCGCAATTGATTGTCCTTGTAGTCCAGACCTGCTCTAGGGCCATAGATTTTGGATCCTGTTTTGCCCCATACCTGAATCATCACAATCATGAACATGAATAAACAGATAAAAAAATGGAAATAAGAACATAAGTTAACTGATTCAATCTTTAATAAAGAAACATTAACAAAAAAAAAAAAAAAGGACAGTTCCAGACCTTCTCGAGGAACACAGGGTGATCAACAAAAATACGATCAACTCCACGTTTGTAACAGTGGAAGAACCGGACAGTCAAAATCTCTCCCCCAACTTTTAGCTGCATATTAGGAACTAATCTTTAAGAATACAATCCAATCCAGACCGATAACTCATTTCAATTCACTTTGAACTGTATATATAAGGAACAAAACAGGATTGGGAAACCTTACATCAACTGTGACACAAGTGTCCCATGCATCCTTGTACTGGTCGTACCGAGGAGACACTGTCATAACACGATGTCCTTTGGCCTAATCAATGTCAAGCAATGGGGATTAACATCACACACTTGACAAACAAAATGAACAGAAAATTCAATATGCAGCAAAAAGAACACATAATGTGCACTATTGCATGTAAATCTTATACTTACCGCCATTGCAGGAGGAAGTCCGCCAAGAACGTCACCAAGTCCACCAGTTTTGCTCCATGGACCAACCTCAGATCCCACAAAGATAATATTCATCCCTGTTCCACATATAATTTTCCCAGAAAGCTTGTCATTTGCAGTTGGGTGTTCATCTTTCACTGCGTTCCTAGCAACAGCCTTTGCATTGGTCCTCATCTGCAACCTATCTACCTTGTTTAAAAACCTCAACCCATTGTGAGTCATGGATTGATTCCTCAACCCTGTCTGACTCAGATTGGCCTTAGTTTCAGCTCCATGGGAAGTCCTCGAAACAAAGTGTGAAGCTGTCACTGTTGCCATGCTTTTCTACTTTCAAGCTGTAAGAAAAACAAAAATCAACAAAACAAATCAAACCCAAGTTCCAAAACCATTTAATTAGAAAGGGAAAAAAAAAACATAACAAGAACTCCAACATGTCTCAAATTCGAATCATAGGATGAACAAAGAAACAGAAACATACGAAACTGTTGCTTCACATAATCAGTTAGAAAGATGCATATGCATAGCTTAACTCACCAGTTCTACTCCAAAAGTCCCAGAAAATGTATGGCTATTGGTTAGGGACTTGGAAGTTGGTCAATGAATTCAACCCAGGAGCGGCCTTTTTGTACAGAATCCATGGCTGACCTGCAATCGCACGTGGCTTCAGGAGAATGGCTGAATGTCCTTGCACTGTCTGAGAGCCTCAAGATTGTTTCCCACGTGTAAAGTGGGGCCCATAGCACAGTATTAAGAATCATGGAATATGCTGGAAACTAGCGGTTCTCAACCTCTCGTCATTCCCGTGTTCTAAATGTGAGCTTATTTATTCAAGTTATAACAGAGGTGCAAAACGACACCGCACAATCCTGTGGTTCAAGGATGTAGCAGACAAGGTCCTTAACTTGTGGGGTACAACAAATGTATTTTTATGCATAGTTTTATTCCCCCGACCTTCACTGATTGGACTTTATTTGGAGGTTTTTTTTTTTTCTATTTTCAATATATTATATAAAATAATATATAAACAAATAATTCACATTTTAAATTATTTAACAAATATTAATTATCACCATCCTAAATGTAATCTGAATTCGAATCATATTAATCGTATTATTGTAAAAATTTTATCCTTTTTATAATTCAAAAAAAATTATTTAACAAATATTATTTACCATTTGTTAGAAGACAATATTAATAAAAGATTGAAAACTACAGTTCTACCAAACAGAACACTTGTAAATAATGACGTTTTCCACAATCAATGTCGTTTTCTAAAATAAAGAAAGAGTATATCTTCTTTTTTTTTTTTAAATCCAAATCGACGTAGTCATTTTTGTAGCATCAAATCATCGAATAAAGTTTAAAAAGAGTATAATTTTAATACAACATCTTTCAGAAAAATAATAATAGTAATATCAGAAAACCTCTTTAGTAGGAGGAGGTGATTTAATTTTTAAATTATTTTTATACTTTTATTTATACCATTTACAAAATAATTTATTTAGTTAGTGTTACTCATTAATTGCGTTCTAATTTTTAAGTGCTATAAGCTTCTAATGTTGCATGTTTTGCATGTGACTTTATGCATTTAATTAACTATTATATTTTTAATTATGTAATTAATATAAGATAATATTTCTTATTTAATATAATTAAAATATGAATATTATAATAAGAATAATTCAAATCATAATTAAATTATTTTTAATATATTCAACATCTAATATAGTTTTACTTTATCTAATTAATGTAAAGTAATATTATTCAAAACAATAATTAATTAACATAATTAACTCTAATATGTTAATTAACATAATGTAAAGTAACTCTATTTTACATCAATAAAATCAACAAAACTTTTTTACATTAATTTTTTAATTAATATTTGTAATTTAATTTATAATTATCACGGCAGTTTTTTTATATTTTATGCTTAGCGTTCTATGCAAGTAATAACTCTATTTTTAAATTAGCATAACATTTTTAACTAATAATTACAAATTAAATTATAATACTTTTAAATGTGTAATAATTATCACAACTTCTATTTTACAAGTGTGAATGTAGTAATTTGAGGGAAAATAAAAGGTATTTTCGTTAATATAAAAAAAATTCAAACTCATGCTTATACACACATACATATATATATATATATATATGAAACTTTAATAAATATATTTGTTATAGATTTGTATATCTATACTATTATTTAAGTCTCTGACTGAGTTGATACACAAGTCAACCAAACACCAACTCAGTTAGGGAAATTACAAAAATATCATTTCGTATTTAAAATAAATTATATTATTTGATGATACTTTAGTCTTTCTATTTAAATATATATATATGTATATTGTGAGATTTGAGCACATACCAATATTATTGGTAAAACATTATTTACCACTCAACCAAAGCTTTACTTTGGCCTTTACATATATTTTGATTTTATTATGCACATTTTACTACCTCCATCCAATGTATATTTATACTATTATTTAAGCTCGTGACTAAGTTGGTGTTACGAATCAATTGGGCACCAGAATTACAGAATGTCCTCTTGTAATTAAATTAAGCTACATTATTCGAATGTACTTTAGTTTTTTTATTTACTAAAAAACTAACAAAAAATTTTGCATGTGGTTGAATTTGAACACATGTTATTCACATCAATAAAACATTAATTTTACCACTAAACAAAAGTATTGTTTTAATATAATATTTATATTTTAATTATATTATGTATACTATATTACCTTCATTAATTGTATAGGTCTATACTATTATTTTTATACTATTAATTAAGCCATTTACTAAATTGGTATCACGAGTTTGTATGTGATTGAATTTGAACTCATGCTATTAACATCAATAAGACATTAACTTCACCGCTAAACAAAAAAATTATTTTAATATAATATTTATATTTTAATTATATTATGCATATTGTATTAAATTGTAGTACATTTAAAATTCTTAATATGGATGAAAAACCCTAAAAACTTTTCTCTTTTTTTTTTCTCCAAGCCGTTTGCTTCTTATCTTTTGTTTTGTTTAGTGACGGTGTCAGCTTCCGGGCTAGCTATAGCCTGTCTTTTTCCTCTTCCATCAACCCTTTCTTTCTTTTTTCTTCTCATTCACTACACGCGTATTCTCTCTTTTCACCTTGCAGATCTATTTAGTGAGTATCTTTGTTATCTTCACAAGTTGTGATGGATAGATGACAATGCTTGTTGTTTGCTAAAACTTCACTGGCTACCAATAGTTTTTCTTGGAAAGTGGGTAGCTCTTCGTCAACTTTTTAATTTGTTTCTGGTTTGAGACTATTTCAGAATAATATCACGTGTCAATTTGGACTCATGTTGTCTTAAGTTTTATATTTTTTTTTGTTTGATTTTCCATTGTTTAATAAGTCTTCAGTTTTAGAAATTTTTGTTTGTTTGCTCTTATAGCACGTTTTTTAATATTGCTTAATGCATGTAATTTTAGTTTTACAAGTTATTTTAGGGATGATTTTGTTATCGTCCTCTCTAATTTGGTGAATGATCAATTTTTTTGTCGATTTTTGCTCGCCATTTTGGACCACCCGAGGCTGATTTCATTATTGTATTAAGTGCTTGCAATCACTCCAGATATGTCTTGCTTGAGTTGTGAGAAAGTTAATTATTAACGTGTCATAATGTTCTATTGATGCTAAGATTAAAGCCTTTGTTGTGTTAATGGAGCTTATCATTCACCATCTACGACGAATGTTTATTTTTTTTTCTCTCTTTGAAATGTATGGTTCCATTAATTGAATGAATTTATGAATTTATGAATTTACCTTTCAAAAAGATTTATTAATATGATTTCTATAAGGAAAAAGAATTCTTAATATGATGTATTTATATATTTTAATTTCATTTTATTCAAAATTTAATCTATTTTTTTATCTTAATATCATATCTATTTTATGTGTTATTATTAATTAGTTTCAAATCATACGTTTTTATTATTTATTATATTTTATTTTAAAATTAACCTTTATATTTAAAATATATAGTTTTTATAAATGATAGAATTTCTATTATTATTTATAGTATTGTAAAAAATTTTAAAAAATTTATTTGCAAAATAAAATCACCCTAAAACTAAGAAAATGATAATTTTTTTTATTCTAAAATGTTCAAATATAAAGTGAATATCATTTAACAAATAAAAAAAATACTAATCACATATTCGTTTTTTTAATATTCTTTTTTTCATTTTTTTTTATTTTTGAATATTCAAATATTGGTTTTGATTAACGATTATTTTAGCCGACAGCATTGAACTTGACATGTGATGAGATGAGTGGCTGCAAATTTCAATGTGTTTACAAAGGCTACCAGATATTTTGCCATTCAATTTATGGACACCATTTAATTAACTTTTTTTTCCTTATAGTTTTCATCAACTTGTTACCCAAAATGCAGACACATTTGTCGTATTTATTTTGAAACCAATTTCATACATAATTTACCCTGTAATACACTTATTATTTTTTGATATTATAATCATTGTAAGAGAACGTAAATTCAAGTATAATCAGAATTTAAAGTGAGATTGTTTAAAAGATTTAACTTATAATTTAAGGACATTTAGTCTACTAGTCCTAAAAATTACAATAATTTAGAATCATTGGTTTCAATTTTTTGATATTATTAGGTGTAAATACTTTAATAGAGAAAAACGAAGACGACCTCTAGCTTAAATAGTTGATACACTAACATCTTGTGGCCAGGATTTGTTCATTCATGAAAGTAAATAAAAAGCAAAGGACCTTTCATTTCAAATGCCTCCTTGCCTTGCATATGGAACAATATCTTTCATATGAGCCTAAAATGTTTCTATTATATACACAAGAGAGAGAGATGGAGATGGAGATGGAAATGGAAATCAAACGGCTAATAAGATTTTGTGAAATAAATATATTTTAATGGTGACTTTTTAAATCTATCCATACCCATCATTATAGTTTACTAGTTTCTTGGATCAGATTTCAATTTATACTATAGTCACACAATGTTGTATATATATATGCATATATGATGGAAGAAACTAGATCATTTTTTTCATATTCATATTTTTTTCTCTACCATTCAAGATCATCACCAAAAAAGAGGTAAAGAAGAATAGAGAAAGAGGGGCAAATATTTAAGGACAAATAATAGGAAAAAAAAGAATGGTTTAATTTCAACCACACATTTTAATGTAATCTAATAATATAAAATTATTGGTTGATGCTCAGAACGATGGAATCTTTTACGTACGATGCACCGTTCCTCTGGCCTTCCTTGGTTGGTTATGGGAGATTTTTTATGAAATTATTTTGAGAAACATGGTGGTAGGTGATGTCGCTGGCAATTGGCAAGAGTCATACTCCAGTATTGCAGTGGTTGCTACTAACTATTTTTTAGATTTATTTGCAAAGAAGGCCACTAGAGACCCTTCTCAGTTAATTTTCTAGGGTTCAATGCTATGTTACTGGAGAAATGAATGCTAGATTCACAGTGTGCTTCAGGTCAAAGGAGATTTGGGAAGTTGTTCCTTCAATGAAACCCACAAAGGCATTTGGGCCCAATGGATGCCTGGATTTTTTTACCAAAGGTCCAAGTATGATATTCAAGTTTGCATGGGGTTCACCTTAATAAAATTACATGGTGAATTATTTTTTTCGCCATTCTTATTAAGAGGATATAAATCGGTTAATTCCTAAAACTCAAAATCCTAGTAATATGACACAATATACACCAATCAGCATATGTTGTTTTTTCGTATAAAATAATAGCAAAGGTTATTGCTAATGGGATAGTGTTGGTTTTGGTGCCTTTGTGCTTGGTTGACAAATCGTAGACAAGATGTCTACAAGAAATGATCAGGCGGGTTCTTTTACTCTAAAACTTGATATAAGCAAATAAACTTTCTTAGCAAAAATATGCTACAAACGGGATTTTCTGATGAATGGGTCAACTTGATTATGCAATGTATCTGCTTCTTGATATTATTGGGGAGTATAAAGCTTATTCAGAACAAATAGTTAACTTTGAGAAGTCTTTGCTGTTTTTTAGTTCAAATGGCTACAAATAATTGTAAAATCCTGCATAAGAGCAAACCTGCATCTATTAAGGTTGAGGAGTTTGAAGCTTTTAATTTCACCATCAAATCAATCAAACAGAAATTACTGCTAATAATAATAAGCAAAAAACAAAAACGATAGGAATTATTAAACAATACCAAGAAAAACGTTACTTCATAATGTAACAATTAAAATTTTAACCAACAAAATAAATAAAATCTAATTAATAAACGGAGAGAAAGGACGGTATTTTGTGTTACTAATCATCTCCTCCTATCTGTGAGCTGTGATCAATGTCTCTATGAATCTCAACCCATCAAATCGTGGCGTGAAATTCTCCCGCTCTGTCGCCGTTAAATTCCTCGACGCACCATTTCTTGTCCCCTATAAAATCAATATTCAATGTCAAAAACTAGAAATTTCAAAAAATATTTTTAAAAAATATTTATCCACATATTAGACAGAAAGGGGAAAAAATGAAAACAAAAGGCAAATTCAGATCCAGAAACAAACAACTT
The DNA here is from genome assembly GCA_025698465.1 of Gossypium longicalyx. Classification (NCBI taxonomy): domain Eukaryota; kingdom Viridiplantae; phylum Streptophyta; class Magnoliopsida; order Malvales; family Malvaceae; genus Gossypium; species Gossypium longicalyx. The sequence continues at coordinate 26,737,659 of CM047003.1, forward strand.
AAATCAACAGATCGAAGCAGGCAAAATTTCACATTTGGAAATGGAAATGATTAAATCACAAGAACCGAAGAAACAAAGTTTTAAATATTAAATGAGAATGAATACCTGGTTGGAAGAGGTAGGAGGAAATGAAACATTGTGGATTCCGGGGGAGGAAGATGATGAGAGCGCCACCGTGGAAGCAGCGAGCAAAGTCGCAACAAGATGTGTAGATCCCTTCATTTTTCGATAATTCCTTTCTACTCCGGCGATTAGAAACTTAGAAAGAGAGAGAGTACTATCGAACCCCGACGACAAATGGACGAAATCCGACGAAAGTTTGCCGGATCTCGACCACTAGTTCCCGGTTTTCTTTAGACTGCCCCTTTGCGCTTTTTAACTTCCCTTGCGCTTTTATAAGAATATAAAATGAAACCAGCTCCCTCAATTTACGGAATTTAATTATACTCTTCGGTCCCGTTTTGCTTTTTTAAGACATTTGAATTAATCTGTGTAGTTGATGTGCCACGTCAGAGTCCAAGGTATCCCCTACTGTATTTAGCCAATAAGTATCTTACCCTCTTTGGATGGTAGGTTACTTGCGAAGTTTATTTGTAATTAATGTAAAAATAATAATGGTAATAATATTAAATATTATAATAATATTATTATATGAGATAATTAAAAAAAAAAAACTAAATGCATGGCGTTCAAAACAAATGGTAGTCTAAAGGAAGTCAATCTATGAATTCTACGGAGATGAAGGATAGAAGCCCAAATGCTTTTTGAGAAAGCACACTCGGAAAACAGGTGGCTCCTTGTTTCTAACAAAGCACAGCATAGTTTACACTGCCCATCATCAATGATGCCCAACTGAATCAATTTGTCCTTGTTTCGTAGCCTATCAAGGATAGACATCCAAGTAATGATAGCATGCTTTGGAATATGAAGGGGATACCACTGAACTTTGGTCCCAGCCCTCCTAATCTCGCACCAGATTTTGCTAACAGACAGCGAAAGAGACCAAGAAAACACTCGAGCAGCCTCACCTCTCATCTTTAACAGCCTTCTCATACTCCAGCTCATGCCATCCTTGCTTACAACCTGCCAAAAATCTTCACCTTTAAGGACATAGGCCTTGACCCAAGCAAACCACAAGGAGCCCTCACCAGCAAGAATATTTCTTATCAATTGAAACAAACAAGCTTTGTTCCAGCTCTATGTCTTTCAAACCCAATCCCCCTTCCGACTTAACAGAACAAACTTGCATCCAACTCACTCTAGCCCCCGAGGTAGACGCATCAGCTCCTTTCCAAAAGAACCTGGAGCGCAATTGATTTATTCTTTGCAGTACAGATTTAGGAAGAATGAGCTGCCGACACCAGTAATTAGATGTTCTAAACAACACAGCTTGAATAAGCTGTAACCTCCCTGCAAAGCTCAAATTCTTAGCTGACCAGTGCCGTATCCTAGCTTGAATCTTATCAACAAGCGGCTGACAATCCATTTCAGATAGCTTCCTAGTTACCAAAGGGACACCCAAATAACGAACAGGTAGTTCCCCATTCCTAATGCCCGAGATGCTTTGAATACTCTCCAACTACAGTACTGAAATTCCAGAAGCAAACTATTCACTTTTGGCAGCATTAAGCTTCAACCCAGACATCAAGTAAAAATGATCAAAAACACTCCGAACACCAATAACCGAGCCCAAGGTTCCTTTGCAAAAGATCAAAAGATTATCTGCAAAACAAAGGTGAGTGAGCTTTATTTGATGGCACTTCGGATGATACTGAAAGATCCCCTTTTCCACTGCAGCATCGAGCAGCTTAGAAAGAATATTCATAGATAGAACAATGGGTCCTCCTGCCTAATACCCCGAGCACCTCTAAAGATTATGAACAACTGAGCGGCATGAAATAGGCCGAAAGTCCTTGATCTGGTTGGGGCTCTCCATCTTCGGAACTAGTACAACTGTCGTAGCATTGAACGTCGGCAGCATAACAAGAGGTTGTGAAGAAGTGCTTTGTAGCAGCCTTGAAATCATTTCCTACAACACTCCAGGCAGTTCTAAAAAGAAAGCTGTAAAATCATTAGCCCCAGGACTCTTTCTCATTTCCCTGCTCAAAATGGCAGATCGAACCTCCTCATCACTCATCAGTATCCATGCATCATATAAGTTAGAATATAAAAACTGACAGTACATAATTAATTTTCATTTTGTCCTCAAATCATTATTTATAAACTCTTCAAACTAATCTATTTGTCATAAATATAATCATTATTTATGAATTCTTGAAATTATTTTGTTTGTCACAATCAGTCACATTCATCCAAATTCAAATCAATGGAACTATGAATGCTGCATTATCCTTTAATTATGGATTTGGGAGACCACGAGTAGTAGTAGAAATTGTAATAGCAAAACAGATAGGGATATTTGTGAGATATTTATTTATGTCTACAACTTAATTACATATAGAGTCACTATAGCAACCAATGCTATAATAGTATTTTGTTAGGACAATTAAGTTTTTTTGTAAATTCAATTTTTTAGGTTTTATTTTAATCTTTTAAAACTATTTTTCACTCATAAAAACAATAATTATAGTTATGAAATATTTTCTTTATAAATTTAATTCTCTATAACAACATATTATCAAAAATTTTAAGTATATTTTAATCCTTTTATATAATCAAGCCTATTAGTTATAATTTATTAAATAAAAATAATCTTAATTAAAATATTATTTCAATAAAATATTTAAATTTCACATGAAAAATTGTTAATCATATTTTATTAAATAAAAGTTATTCAACGTGAATTTGAAATATCTTAAACTTATAAATTAATTGCTTGAATTTAATAAGTCATAATAAATTAATTAATTAAATCGAAATGAATAACTCATATCAATTAATTAAACTTGTTAAATTTATGAACTTCATAATAATTCATATAAAAGAATATATAAAAATGATAATTTTACTGATCTGATTTCTACTTTTTTCCACTTGATGAAAATTTATGAAGCGAAAACTGATCTTGAAAGTAACTTTGAAGTGATTAGATTAGGAATGAAACCAAACCGATTAAATCAATTAAAATTTAATTGAATCAACTAATAAACGGACTAAAAACATATTGAACTAACATTGAATCAGAATTTTTTTTTGAAAATTATTGAATCAATCAAATCGACTGAAGTTCCAATCTAAAGATCATAAATCTTAATAGATAAACGGAATTGTTTAATAAATACATGCTGAAATTAATCTCCCACAAATAATACCACTTTTTACTAAATAACTCGAGATAACTGAATCGAATTTGAGCTTTCAAACCTCAAAATTTGGGTGAAAAGCAGGGAATTAATGAACTCAACCTCAGTTAAATTAATCAATGGATATGGATGACTATATTCCACTCGGCACGGCAGTCTTCAAAACATAAATATTTGCAGAGGGAAACAATGCTGTGCTTGCCAACATTGGCTGTTTATCATCATCAACTCAAAATCTAGCACATGAACACACCATAATCAAGGAGATAAAACAACATATAATATAAATAGTATATATGTTGAAAGAGAAGAGCCACTGAACAAGAAAAGGAACTCAGTTTCGGTTTTAAGATCTGTTTTCGACATGGCCATTTAAAAAATCCAACTATCTGATCCCATTCTCTTGTGCCCAATTCTAACTTCCTATATGGCCCAAATATTGCAAAAACTAATATAATCTTTCCATCTTCCAACCTTTTAAACGCGGCTAAGTGAGAAGATTCATCCATCCCCAACATCTCACTTCATTGCAATGGCAATCTGCTTTGCTGGTGGGTGCGGTTTCCTTCGATTGACCCACAAAAATATTCAGGATTACAACCTTCTTCCGATTTTTGCAAACCTTCGGGCTACTCCGAATATAACAGCTTTGGTTAAGAGCCCTCGATCTAGAATACATGCAACCGCGATAGCCCCACCAACAACTACAAGTTTGGGAATGTTGTTCTTCCCTGGTTTCTCAGACGAATTGTGTGTTTCAAGCTCTGATGAATCATTACTATTGCTTTCCAAGGATCTCAGATAGTCTTGAGTTACTTTGGTGTTTATTTGAGCCATGGAAGCTGAATGAGAAAGGGGCGCTCCCGATGCTCTTTCGGTTTGATATGCACGTAAGCCAGGGTCAATCTTCCTGACGGTTCCCCACATGCCTAGCTTGACCCCAAGCTTTGCAATTTCCCATGGTATACCCATATTTTCATGGTGAAAAAGTAATACCTCGCACGCAGTCAGCTGGCCATCCCCTTTCCTTGATTCAGCTGTTCAAAACGTGATGCATACAAATTATTGGCAGACTAGTATAAACAAACATGATATTCCTAGAAAATTCATCTAAACGAAGAGTTATACATTCTCCATTTTTTTTAATCCTTGGAACCGAATTGCATACTACTAATACAAGTTTCAAACTTCCTAACAGCACAGGAAAAATTTAAAAACAATTTTAAACTAGGTTGGGTTGAAAAGTCCATTACCTGCACGAATGCACCAACTTGAATAGTATAAATCAACGCGCCTAGGTTTGGTTTTTCTAGGAATAGAGGGATATGGTACTCCCTGAAACGGGACAAAACATACTACTAAGTTAGCTACAAAACAAATTTGACCAAATGATGCTGTCATGGCATGAAGTGTTTTAGACTTATAGTCGTCGACCTATTATTAGGCAATAAGACGATTAAGCTAAAAAATAATAAGATTAATTCAAAGCTTAGGAAACAATCTCGTCAAGTGTTCCCTTAATGAGGTTAGAACAATTTTCATTTTTGTTCACAACATAAACGATCTTATAAATGTAAAAGGTATGTTGTTCCCACTAATATTTGGTCAAATGGCAGACTATCGGCTGCAGCCTAGTTATTTCTAACCAGGAATGCAGGAAACAGAACAATATAGGGAAAAAATAGGAAAGACTTGTTAACTTGCAGAATTTTAATCAAAATCGAAAACCAGGGACCAGAATAGGATGTTACCTTTGTAACACAGTAATATGTCCGACCACACGACCAAATCCGACGACCTATCAAGTATTCTCTGTCACTGCAGAAGAAGGGAAACTACAAACCAGAGAACATCTTATAAAACAACTTTAGAAACAACAAAAATCAACCAAAAAGAAAAAGAAACAATTAGAAAACCTATTACGCACCTTTCGAACCCACTGGACCACCATGGTGCCATCAGTGGGAGACGACTCGAGAGTTTCGGCACTAAGAAGCATTTCATCCCACTTCAATTTTGATCGGAATTCATCGTCCCAAAAGAAATCCCTCACCATCTCAGGAGTGGCATCATCGAAAACAGTCCGGCTACGATATTGTGTAGGACCAATCTAACAAGCAATAAAAAGCATAATTCAATACATCAAATGAATCCCAAACACAACCAGCAGGGTTATTTATAATAAGTTTTCGATTTTTACTGGTTCTGATAAATTAAATAACAGGAAGAAGAAATGATACCTCAAGATCTCTTTGCCAAGCCTGATATCCCATAGTTGGGGTGGACTTATCCATCATGTGAATCCAAGCAGGACCTCCATCTTTTTCTTCAACTAATTTATATAAATGCTCTAAATCATCATCTGTCAGAAAACCCAGTTCTTCCTTCTCGTTCTGTGATGAACTGTCCAATTAAACAGACATTAGTTGTTGGTGAAATCAAATCAAATACAATCCCAATTCCCATTAGAATTCCCTCTCCTATAACATTTACAACTATAAAATTGCTATTAAAGAAGGCAAAATATGGAGTTGCAAACCTGCAATTGGAATGAAGAGTAGGTGACAAAAAGAAAGAATCTTTTTGAGCCCCATCATCTGAAATCCAAGAGATAACACTAGACAACTGAAACTTGATCAAATTCAAGCTCGGAAGGGAACCAAAACCACTGGAAGAAGACTCAGAAGATTCTGCAGGAGCCGAATTCTTAGAACCAGAACAATCCATGAACATCTCCCTGCCTATATTTGCCCACTTCGGCTTCCATGCCCAACCAACTAAAACCCCAACAATTACAGCAACCCATAAAGGAGCTATAAAAATCAGCAACTCCGTCACCACATCTCCAATTGTGGGTTTCTTTAAAATCTCCCAAAAAACCGACACCAAACCCATCTGCAAAACAACAAGAAGAAGAGAAGGAAAAGAACCCCTCGAATGAATCAAAAAGTAAGCGTTAAGCGCATAGATTTCTCGAGGGTTTTTTTGAAGAGAGAAACCCTTGAAAACTGAACCAAAGAACCCACCAAACTGAAGCTAAAAGGGAGTGAAAATGGAGGAGAAGAAGAATATTAAAAAGGGAAAGAAATTATTGGGGAGTGGAGGAGATAAAAGATATGGAAACCGTGCACAGTGGAGCAACAAGACAACAAGTCAGGAAGGGAATTAAAGATAAGGATTTGGTGATAAGCGGTGGAGAGTCGTGTTCCCTGGATTACCGTAGGCCCATAAATGAACTCAGTCTCATACACACCACCAAACTATTATTTTAAAATATAACATATACATACATATATATACTTGTAGAGAGAGAGATTTACACGACAAGTCATTATTCACTAACCTATTAGGATTATTACTCCTTTAGTTTAATCATAAGATTAATCTTAAACTCTTAACTCCTAATTTTACATCAAATTTAATTCATTTTTCATTATTTATATAATATAGTTCGTATTTTAGTAGAACGGTGCATTATAAATATCAAATATATTATCTGTGGATTTATTTGTAATTTAAAAAAAAGTTTTTAGTATTTATAAATTATCTTTGATTAAATTAATAGAATATTATTTCATTATTTGAGATTTAAATTTGATAATGTTTTTTACGTTGAGGCCTGAATTCTTTTTTATTCAAGTTTAGTCTTGAACTTAATAATTATTTTTATATTAAGACTTGAATTTGACTATATTTTTTTCATTAGAGCATTGAACTTGAAAATTATTCTCACATATGACTTAAATTTTAAAGTTTTTAGGACTAATTTAGACAAAAAAAAGTTCAAGTCAAGAATATTTACCAAATTTAAAATCTAACTTGAAGAAAAAAATTCAGGCCTCGACATAAAAAAAATTACGAAATTTAAGCCCGATAATGTGATTTAACCCATAAAAAATCTCGAGTTACGTTTTTACCCTTTTACAGTTACGTTCGTTAATCTTTTCCTTTCTCTTTTTACCGTACATCGAAAGGGTTTTTTAACGTATTAGCTTTGAACATTTGGCTGAAACGAAATTCAGACAGAAATAAAAGAATTTGTGAAATGTTTGGTAATAAATGGGTAAAACCAGATAAGGGATCCTTTTTTTCCTTAACAAAAATATTTTAAAAATGAAAATCCAAGAAGGTTGTAGATAATAACGTAAATTTGATTATGCATTTATCCTATTAATAGATTACAAGACATCTGTGTTGTGATGCTGATGAAAAAATCCTTTTATAACAAATGTATTTATAAATATTCATACAAAAACAAATAATATTATAGTCAAAATAATAATGTTCAAATATTAAAAATTAAGAGATTTTGGGTTAAAATTTTAATATGCGTTATTTTTTCTAAATTTTACACAAAAATATAAAAAATTAGAATATATTTATTATTTTGGAAAATAATTAAATAATTGAATACATTTTTAATTAAATTAAGTTTCAACTCATGGGGGCACACTTTTATAATTATATCAAACTGTTTTATATATTCATCATATGAATTAAAAAAATTATAATATTTATCATATTATATTTGTTACTTTAAAATATTGTATTCTATTTATTTTTAACTTTTTTTTTATTTATATCAAGGTTTTAATTAAGTAGCCATTGTCCATTCATTCAACTGTAAAATTATTAAAAATTTATATAATTTTTTATAAAATTTTACTATTTCAACTTTTATCATTTTAATCAAACTCATTTATTGTTAGGTTAATAAAGAGTGGGGTGTGGCTGAGAAAGCATTATTGATGGTATTTGTGTGTGTCTTAATTGATTGGCTTAAAACTGACAAAATAAAAACCATTCCTTTCTAAGTTTTGTGTTTGTTTGAATTTGATACGTTTCTCACTTAAATTTGTGGTCGCCGCGTTTTTCGTTTGTATCCAAATTTTATCATTTTCTTTTTCTTATCTATACAATATTTTAATTTAGGTATATAATACGAAAAATAATTAAAATATTAATATGTATATATATATATAAATTTATACAGTATAAATTATTAATGTGCAAAATTTATAAGATTTTAAAAATATAGACTTGATTACATCACTCGTAGGTAAAATATTAAATCTAAGAAAATGGAATGCGGAAGTAATGAATTGAGTTTTATTTTTTGAACGACACTATCAGGGATTGGTTGAGGATTTGTCTGATCAAAAACCAGAAAATGACAGATAAAGATTTAAAAGTTATGAATTTAATGAACAAAACAAAAAGAGCTATGAATTTGATGATAAAGTTGACACAAATATACTTATAAACCAGTCCTCGTGGTGACAATCAAATTTTTTGGGGCCACAATTAAATCATGTATTTTTATAATACTTTATATCTTTATAATTTTTAAACGATTAAATTAAATTTTTATTATTTTAAAAGGGTTAAAGTGTAATTTTATTACTATTAATTTAAAATTTTATAAATTATAAATGGTCTAAATAGAAAATTTTTCATTTTAGAGAGTTGAAGCCCCTACTAGCCCCCCTTAGCTCCACCACTGTTATAAATCTTAACTATTTTCGTTTCCATAAACCGTGAATGTAAGTAGGGGTAATTTTGTATAAAAATACATTTCTAATAGGCATAATCACACATTTTATTATTAATTTTATATATTTTGTCAATTTGACTCTTATTATTTTTTTAGTTAAATTTATCTCACAACCTTTCAAAAAGAGTTAAATTTAACTGTTAATTTTTTAAACAACCAAATTGCTTCTTCTCCTTTTTTTTTTTTTTACAGAAATATTGACTAAATTGTTAATTTTTTAAACATGGCAACCCACGTGTACTTAATGCTAATATTTTTTTATTTTTTTTATAATTTTGAATTATTTTTGTTTGAATTTTTTTTATAATTATAAAGTTATTATTGATGTGAGGTACAAGACAAATAATATTATGTTAGTATGAGGCATACATATATTGTCACGCCAACATCATTAAAAAATTAACATTTTAGTCAAAATTTCCATTAAGAAAAGCAATTTGACTACTTTTTAAAATGTTAATGGCCAATTTTAGTTCAAAAAAAAATAATGACAAAATATGTAAACATTGAGGGCTAAATTTATTATTATACATTTCTAATGAAAACATTGAGAGGTGAAAAAAGCTACGATTATTAAATTAGGGATAAATCTCAAAACTATACATAAACTTTAATTTAATGTGCAATTTTATATAAAAAATTTAATTTTGTGTAATTTTATACATAAAATATTTCTTTGATTCAATTTTCACTGATCATTAATACAATTATCTATGTAGAACCATTTTACACTTATATATTGCATACACAAGTTATTATATTGTTACATAATAACCAACTTTACACAATCTTTCAATTCAATCCAATACTAGCCAGTTACGCCAAATTCCAAGATATTTCAATTATATTCAAATATTCATACATTAAATTAAACACAAGCATGCACATATAATTCCAAGTGAGATAATATGCTCCATGTGAACTCACCTGTTCAAAACACCAAACAAGTTGATTCTTTCGAGAATCGATAATTTTTGTTTTTCCTTAATTAGCTCCACTTTGATACGATTCTTAACCTAAATAATTATTTTTATACAATCTATCAATACCAAATATTTTCATATTATGACACGACATAAATAAAACTATATAATCTCATTTTTTATACCCTAGAATTTTAAATTTCATTCAATTTAGTCCCTGAATTCGAAATAGCCATAACTTTCAAATTTTTACCTTGGTTTACAATCCGACTTCTCATACATTCATTAGGGATCCTCTACTTTCTATTTCTACCGAAATTTCACAATAAGTTTATATTTTTTTCACTTTATTCCTTAATGTACAAATTTAACAATTAAGCTAAATAATTTTACAATCTGGTCATTCTCATGATTTAAGCTTAAAATCTATCAATTTCAAACCTAATTCTTCAATAAATCAACAATGGCAACTTTAAAAAAACTTTAACATTTTTACAAATTGGTATATGTGATAACTAAATCAAGCTCTCATGACCTCAAATCTATAAGAATTACAAGAAAAAGGCATGAATTAGCGGATTATTTGAAGAACTTGAAGCTTTTCCTTAGTTTTCTATTAATGGTCGACGGTGAAGGGAAGAAAAATAAAAGATTGTCCACTAACATTTTCTATTCATACATCAATTAGTTGTTAATTAATTTTTTAATTAGTTAAATTATGATTTACTTAACATAATTAACTTTTAATTAAACTTAATGGAATCCCCATCATCATCCGCTGTCACACATTATAAAATGGTTTAATTGCCATTTTGAAACTTTGGCTAGTTGCAATTTGAATCCCTGAATTTTTGGCCAATTAAAAATCTATAATAATTGGACTTTTACAATTTAATCCCTGCATCTAAATTACCTATTTAATTTACAAAATTGATGAACCAAATATTGATATAATTTTATATTAATCTCGTAAATATTTATATTTAATATTTATGAAATTAATTTACGAAAATAAGATTTCGAAATCGTCTTTTTTAATACCACTGAACAATTAGGCTGTAACAAATTTCCTCCACAAATTCTAGCTTTAATCACTTATCGAGTCAAAGATTTTGATCGAAACCGAAGGTAACCTCGACTCTTCTAGTTTAGATGCCTTTTATGGGAACAAGCATTCGCAAGTGTTATAGCATCAATCGAGTAGAAAGACTTGCTCTAAATCAACCTTAAACAGAAATCCGAGGTTATAATAAACCTTTTTTATGGTTAAACTAAAAGATTTCTCCATAGTTGAACAATGCTTCAGCACTTGCAGAAATCCAGGGTCAATAAAGCATATGAATCAAGAGAGTTAGAGTTTCCTTCAATTGAAGTTAGAATTGGGTGGCAATCCCTGATTTGACAAGGAATTTTAGAAAAATAAAAAAAGGTTGAAGGAAAATAATTGTATGGGATTTTATTGGATGCTTTAATTTAGGGTTAATTTCACTCACAAAGTAAACTAATATAAATAAATAAATAAAAAGATGTTATAATAATCTCATCTTAATAAAATTTGATTTGATTGTATTTGATACCATTTATATTTAATTTTTTAATTAATAAAAAATCATTTGATTTTAAATAATGAAAAAATATTTTAAATATAAAATGTTGAAAAGTAATTTTCAATATTACAACTATTTAAAAAAACTAATGTTTTGATATTAAATTTAAATAAATGATTACTTATTTAGATGTAGACTAGTTACAATATATGTGATTGCTCTAAATAATTTTATGATCAGAGGCGGATACAAGGGGGGCTGGCAGTGGCCCTGGCCCCCCTTAAAATGAAAATTTTCTATTTAGGTCTTTGATATTTTTTTAAAATTTTAAATTAGTAAAAGTAAAATTATACTTTGGCCTCCCTAAAATTATAGAAATTCGATTTAATTCTTTAAAATTTATAAAGATATAGACTATTAAAAATTAAATTTTTATTCAACCCCCCTAAAAAATTGTTCTGACTTCGCCCCTGCCTATGATTTGAAACATTTAATATTTTTATTATATTAAAACTTTATAAATACAAAATTAAATATGACTTGGTGTTATCCCTACCAACTCATTATAAAATTACAAAAATATCCCAACTTTTAAATTATAACTAATATTATTATGACACCACTTTTCATATTATTATATATTTTTAATAAAATAATTAAAAATAGTAAATTCATGGATCAAACACGTGTTCACTAATAAACCTTAAAATTAAAAATTTAAAATAAAGTAAAATTAAAAAAAGAGAGAATGAACAATAATTTCTATAAATGCTTTGAAAATCTCATAATCAAAATTTTTACAATATTCAATTTTCTTTAAAAAATTGATTTAAATTGTTTTCTTAAAAAAAAATCATTTTAAATTATATCATATAAGATCTAACATATTATTAAACGATTAAATTAATAATATTAGTAACAGAAGTATCTTATTAATATAACAATGATAATTTTAAGATATTATTGAAATGTTTTAAAGTTAAAGACCTATTTTAATTAAAAGTCTTAATTTGGAGATATTTGATGCAATTGATTCTGAAGAACTTAAATAATTTGTATTATAAAAAATTAATATATTAGCACATTTTTCTCCTATAAATCTACTTTATATGCTATCTTGAGCGACTATACATTCAGAAATTTTGGCACAAATAAAGACGTTACGAGTATCATACAAAAATTATTTCACGATACTCTTGATTGGAATACGATTTTGGTCTTATTTTAGATTTAATTTTTATACCTTAAATTAAAATAATTTATTCATTTATTTTTATAATAATATTAAATAGTTTTAAAAAATTAACATATTGAAATCTAAAAAATTAACATTTATAACCATTAAGATTAAAATGTTTTTATAAACAATCCTTAAAATAAAAAAATAAGAAATTGTGTGAGCATAATGATTAAAAAGGCTATATTTACGAAAAGAATTTATTATGAGTTTGCGCCACATCATCACTTAAAAATTTTAAAAAATAAAATAAAATTTTATATATTTTAAAAAAATTTCAAGTGATGATGTGATTTACTCCAATCATACCTTAACAAAATCTAAATTTAGGAATCAAATAAGAAAAAAAAATCAAGTTCTCATATTAATATATTTAATATTGTTATCTATTTATATCTATTGATGACATTAAAAATATCACATAATGACTCATTTAACCCTCAAATTTTATAAAAAAGTCATTTTAGTCATCTATTTAATTTTTCACCACTTTTAATCCTTCAACTTGTGTTGTTTGTCAAATCACCCAAAATGGATGAATAAGTTAATATCGTTTAATTTTGCTGACGTGGCAGCCCACGTGTATGTCAAATGAACAATTAATTAATTAAAAAAATAAAAAAATTTTATAAAATAAGAATATATAAAAAAATTAAAAAATTAAAAAATAGAAATTACAAAAAAATAAAATTGATTTAATAATAAATTTGTAATAATATTCTGTAATTTTTAAATTTTTTAAAAATTAATTAAATATTGATGTGGTATACATGTGAATTGTCATGTCAGCAAAGTTAGCAAGTATTAATTTTTTTTAATCTATTTTAAGGTGTTTTGACTAAAAAAACGAATTTAATAGGTTAAAGAGATTGAAAATTAAATAATAGACTATAATAATTTTTTTTGTTGTAAAACTAGAAAACCAAATAAATTATGCCTAAAAATACAAATAGATAAAATTATATGAAATAAGAATATAAAAATGAAATCTCAAAGTAAAGTAAAGTAAAGACAAAAACTGTATTTTTGACATTTTCTTTTCCAAATTCATTAAGATATCATGTACTAAATCTTGAATGCCTAACTACGATTGAATATTCGTGTGGAATTTCTATGATTTCGCACGTAAAACGCATGATGTTCCTTTGCGTTTCTCCAACCAAAACACTTTGCCTCGCAAAAGTTTCTATAATTTTTGGATATTTGTAATTTAGTTTTTTTATTTTAAAGAATTTAGTTAATTTATTTTTTAGATTTTAAAATTTAGATTTAATTATTAATTCTGACTAATTTTTTTATTAAATTTATTTGTGTAACATTTTAAAATAAAAAAATATTTATTTAGTAGCTATGTAATAAAAATATATTATAATAAACTTAAATTTAACTAAAAAATTAACGATATTATTAAAAAATTTAAAATAGGAATAGAAAACTAAATTCCAAAATATAGTATCCTTCTATAGCCTAAACACACAACCTAATCTCATTGGTTATTGTGTCATATAACAAATACGCCTTGCTAATTATAAACCTATATAAATAATATCGATAAATCACATGATATGGTCTATTAATAAATAAACAAAATGATTTTAGTAGTATTGGCAAAAATGGAATGTAGAGTGTTTTTGTCTATTTGTTTAAGATACTGGTGTTTATATATTTATATGATATGTGTACTGTTTATTGATATGATATATCATATAAATTTTATACATATAGATATATATTTTACTTTAGACTTAACATGTGTTTATCTGATCCCATACACATATAACTTTGCGAGAGAATAAATTCAATTTACGAGCTCAATAGAATCTGATCTAAATCCATTAAAAATTTTAAATCGATAATGATAATTATCCTAATAATATCGAAATTGGATTTCCACTCTTTATAAATAATGTCTATCGTCTCAAAATTTATGTAACTTAAATATCATCAATAACATCATTCGTTAATAGTATGTGCTTTTTTTTTTTTTCCTCTTTGACGTTAACACATAACGGTTATGGGTTGAGAGAGATCTCCGACGACTGCCACTAGTGTCGGTTACTTAGAACACTATAAACCGACCATGCTTTTGCACATGCAATTTGTGTGTACTTCCACTTCAATCTAATACATCCCACATTCCACCTTAATATATATGTTTATACATATATTGTGGTCTCAAATCTTTTTCCTCAAGACAAATTTAAACCTTCTTTTTAAAATAAGTGGTGGAAATATGAAGTCTGGCATGGTATGAACAGCCGCAGAGCCTCAGTTTGACCCACCAATTGCAGTACAACAATGTTTTAAACATTTAAATTTTTTCTTCCACAAGTACATTCTTTTTGAAGATTTTATTTTTGATAAGAACGAGGCTGTAATTTTATAATAAGAGATGAGATTATGATGTTAAGATACAAGTTTTGAAGTGGATTGATATGGTGGAAAGTTTCAAAATTTTTAAGAATTTCTTTTAACAATTTTAATTTTTTTTACGTAATGTCTAAAATTATTTATAGTCTCTTTTCAACTCATAAACAGGAAGATAATGCGCGCTTTAGCACACTCGAAACCATATCCTCACAACAATACCCATGTCAATTGAGCAAAAAAAGCCTTTTTTAAAGGTATTTTTAATTTGTTTGTAAATATTTATTTTAATATTTTTAGTGGATTTAATGTACTATATTTTTTTAAAAATTAATCTAAAAAAATTAATACGGATGAATTAGACTCAAGTTTAACATTTTTTAATCTAAGAGGGACTTGAATAGAATTTTAGGATCGAATAAAAAATTAAATTTAAAATTTTATATTGACCCGACCCATGATTAGATATAATCTCAACCACTCACTCCTTTTTCATAAATATACCGTAACACTTTTTATTCATGCAAAAATAAGGAAATTAATCAAAACTCCTATTTTTGTCCACTTTTCAAGATGCATTACTTTTAGAACATATTCATGGTTATATTTTAAAAATATATTTATAAATTATAAATTAAAAGGATAATTTTGAAAACTATCATTTCCTTAAAAAATCATCATTTAAAATATTATTAAATATTTAAAAATTTTAAAATAAGGATTGCTACGTGAATGCCACATAAATAATTAATTAATTTTTTAAAATTTTAAAAATTAATAAAAACTATAAATTTTATTTTTAAAATAAAAAGTTACTAAAATTATTAAAAATTATATAAAAAATTATAAAAATATTTTTTAATTTTTAAAAATTAAATTGCTAACATAACATACACAAGATCCCACGTCAGTAAATTTAACAAACGTTAATTTTTCCATTCATTTGGGGCAATTTGACAAATAATGTAAGTTAAATAAGTCATTATATATATATATATTTAAAACCGAGGTATTCCAACATCAATAAAAGTGATTAATCCCCTTGCAGCGGGTGTTCTCCGAAAAGATGAAACGGTTAATCATGAAATATGTTCTTTTCCCATGAGTGAAGATTAAACTCCTCAACCACACGATTAAGGGACGAGGTGTGTAATCAACATGCCACACCTCGTGGTTTGATTGTAATACGCTTTTAATTAAGGATTCCTTTAGATCTAACTCCCTTTGGATGCCCATTTAGCTCCGATGAGGTTAGATTTCTCGTCTGTGATTTGACTCAGTTGAGGCATTCTATTGCACTAAAATTGTGATTTTTCACTAGAGCTGTTTTAAAGAAGGAGAAGGCAAAAGAATTAGTGTTTTGATTGGTCAAAAATAAATATAACTTTAATTATTTATTGTATTATAAATACATTATAAATTAATATCTATAATGATTATTTTTTATTTTAATCTCATCTCACCACAATATTTAAAATTAAATAAATATCTCACCAAGATAAACTCATTGCCCCTCCAAACTTATGCTCCAGTGCGTTTGCTTTTCGAGGCTAAAATTCCATCAACAGAACTGCCACCCGAGTGGGGTGAGTTTTGGCAACGGAAGGTATAAATTTCCATTGGAGCTTTTAGCTCTAGTTGGCTCATTGAGATTGTTATGGACGAAAGTACCCTACCCGCATGATTAGCTGTAAAAATTCATTGTCAAAATTTTGATTAAAATGATCCATTAAACTTGGCTTCAAAGTTTTGTCTGTCCTAATCCAGAAGTTTCGCGGTTTTACCTGAAAGAATGAAGCTTAAAGTCTCTGCGGAGTTTCCCAATATTGTTGCAAATCAAGCCCCTATTGAAATGGTGCTATCATCAAATTCAGTTGAAGTGAATCTAGGCTTTAAAACTAAAATATCTTCATTTTCATTTTCAGGAAATGAGAATACATGCAATGACTAGTGCAATCCAGTTCCAGTACCGATTGCCCCGTAACATTGGAAGGAAAAAAGATCGGGGCTGACGGCATTGTTCGATGCATAAAATTTGTTCAAATATACACAAATATGCTATAACCAGGTCCCTTATATGCTTTCAGAAACCAGTATCCCAAATGGCTTGGTTGCCTTCCCCACAACGCTGGTGCACCTCCTTCATTCTCACCGATGACTTGCAAATGCCACTGCAGCTCCAATCGAATGATGCACCGCAGTGATTCCCTGATTTAGCTTTCCACTCGCAATCTATTTAAGAAATTTAAACATTAGATTATTTGTGCACTCTCGATTGCAGGAGAAAACAAAGAATACAAAGTGAACATTGTACCATTCAAGCATAATGGCTACCATATCTTACCAGGGGGAGTGGTACCACAGCATAGACTTCTATCATCTATGTGCTCAACATCGAGACCGATAAACCAAGATCCTAAGGAGACATCTTCATTCGCATACCTATGAAGTATGTGCCTGGACAGAAAACACAAATGAATAAGCGATCTGTTCATTATTGAAAAAATGTTGCTGAATAAGTGTTTACCGATTGACTAAGATATAGGTGGCCAAGTCTTTGGAGATTGCATATATTTGTCCGGTTGCATGCCGGAAATACTTGTTTCCCTCACCAAATTTCCAATATTCTGGCTCGCGGTATTTGATGCCTCTGCATGCGAAAGGCAAGAGGGTAACTTGGTGGGAAAGAAAACATAAATGACCCTAAAAATCTTGTTCACAAAAAGTTCACCCTTACTTCTGTGCCACAACAGGTCCAGACTTCATGCAACCAATATAAACATGGGGTTCGTGTCTGTGACGGGCCAGTGTAGAACTCACCACACCTATTGAATAATTTGATATCAAGTTAGTCACCAGGATATAGATCTGTTCGAGAAGAAATGAAAGTACTGAGAAACTTTAATGTAGCAATACTAACCTAGATTTACATGTACATCATCGTCGACTTTTAGATAGAAATCGGCATCCCACTTTGCAACCACTGCAGAAAAGTACACTTGAGTTTTCGTTGATAGTTCATGGTAACCTTCAATATGATTCTGCCAAACAAAACATTCGATTCTACGTAAGTTTTTAATTTCTAAATCGGGTCCGGACTGGAAGAGAGAGCATACCAGGTGCAAAAAGTCCTTGTGTTGCTCTTCTTCCGCATTGATAGCACGATCCAAAGCACCACCTGGGGTTGAACTGAGAATCAAGGATACATTATCATTCTAACAAAGTTAACTAGCATGTTAAAGTTAAAAACTTCGTTTTTCAATCGAATTTACCTGTGTCCTATGATGAATCGAATTATAATTCCCTTCTCTTTCTCCAACCTCTTTAATTCCTCCCCTAAGAACAATAACCTCGAAACGTATAAATACTTGACTACATCCCTTCCCTGGTAGAATGCCAAAAGAGTATTGAATCAAACCTTGAGGCATCCAAGTCTCCCGGATTGAATTCCTTCGTTTTCTATTCCTTAACGCCGTAATAATTCCCATAACAAAGAATACTCTCTGGCGTTCATTCAAGTCCTTGGTTCCTGATTTTGTAACCATCGGAGATCCTTCCTCGGTATCTGCTTTGGCAGCTCGAGCTGCAGCTAGCTGCCTCTCCAATGAGGAGATTGTTTTGTCTAATGTACTGAAAGTATGTATAATGCGAACTGCCTTAAGTTCTAAATGCATTTTAGACATCCTAGATGTACTAAAGGAGAAAGGTAACATAACCTACCAAAGAATTCTCCGGCAAGACATAAGAACTTACTTAATTACATCCTGGGTTTGTGAAACTCGAGAAAGAATGTTCCCTGTCCGAACAGAAACATCCTGTTACAACATACATAACACCATCAAGATTCTAGGCATGCAATGTATAGCTTATGACATCATTGTACTCTGATCTTACCTTATCACAAATAACCATGGGATGAACTTCGTTTCTCCGATGTTTCTGTGCGGAAGAAGCCTCCTCTTCCACTTCAACTGGATCCCAAAATCTGTAAACGAACGCCATACACCACTAGTCAATGCACAATTACATACAAAACTGCTATTGTCAAACAAATGCAACAACATGGTGAATTAAGAAATGCAGATATAATGCAATTGATAATAACAAAATTTGATGGCCTAAAGAAAACAAATGAAAATAAAAAGCAGCCTTAGTAAAGCTCAAGTTTTTTGGTGATAATACAGGCTTAAAAAATTGAAACCATAAAACGATAGACATAAGTGCTTCATAATTCTGCATCAAATTAGCAAAACCCTCCAATATGTACTAAAAAACAAGATGGCAGAGAAATGCTGCAATAGTTAAAGCTTCTAAGAAAAACCATTAAAATGGAACATAAAATCTGAAAGTTTGGCAACTCCCAACAAGAACCTGTTCATTTCATAGTCCATTTAGAGAAGAGAGAAAAAAAAACCTGTTGACAACAAGTACACCCAAGAAGAAACTGACAATGCAAAAGAGAGAAACCCATCTAGTGGGAACTCCACTGGGAGGCTTTTGAGGTCTATTCAAACCCATTGCTGGCTTCAGCTTTAAGAAAAGCTTAAAGCTTCCTCCTTTTCTTTTACTCTGTGAAAGCTTATTTATATGTCACAAAGAAGAACCCATTGAGAGAAAGAGCAAGCCTTAACAGCAACAGGCAATAGCCAATAACAACATTTGGCAACAATGGAGGTGTGATTGTTGCTTGCACAGCTCTCCCTCTCAATTATAAAAATAATACCCCATTTTCCCCCTTTCCTCTTTGTCTTTCAAGTTCTTTTCTATTTCCTTCTTCCTTTAAGACTAATTATCCACCGAAAACCCAATAATAGGGTCAAGTTACACACAAAATCTTCAATGCCGGACATTTCTTTTCCATGAAAATTCTTGGGGTTTTATAGGTGAATGAACTTGTTTAAAGGATATAGTTATATGTTAGGTACATAGTCTCATTTCTTCCTCTTGCTCTGCAAAATCATTTAAAATTCTCAGGAAGAAAAAGTGGGGGCAGGTTTAAAACTTTTGGCATTTCATCAATCAATTTTGATATTGCAATAATACCTTCAACATTGGTTCAGGTAGTACCCCATTCCACCCAAATGTAGCAAAAATTTAATTGTTGCAATAAATTTTTATTGCCACAAGATGAAGCAATGTAATGCAAAAAAGTACGGTATTTTGTGGATTGATATGAGTAGGCAATGCTTTTTTTGGGGACCAGTCTGTCCACTTTGTAGAGTAATGAGTTTGCTTTATTGAGGTGTAGATAACAAATATATACAGCGAGGAACAATTAAAGTGCTGGGTGTTATCTTAACAAGCAATCAACAGATAGAGTAATTTAAGCTAAACCCTAATTAAGGTGATAAATACTGGTCCACAAGACCTATAGGAATACTTGTAATTATGGAAGCTAAATTTGCTTTGAAGAGTTAATAATTCTATTTCAAGGTAAAATCATATATGCTAGAGCTAGACCAATCGATTAAAGAGAATAATTTATTATTACATCATGTGTATGTATGTGTGTCATATATGTTTGCATGTTAATGTGGTGCATGTGGAATTGTAGTATACTATATGGCCCGAAGAATAGGATGATAGATGCAATAACATGCATATATGTATGTAGGGTCAATGATGCATCATCATTAGCCAAGATACGCGCGTGTTTAGTGTAAATAGACTTTAATTATTAACATCTTCTTATAATTTTGAGATAAATCATAAAAATATACATGAATTTTGATTTAACGTATAATTTAATACATAAATTTTAATTTGATGTAATTATATACATAAAATTTTAATTTTGATTCAATCATATATATTTAAAAAAATAAATATATTAATTTATTTTTATATTGAATAAATATAGTTATACGTGTATGTAATGTATATATATAAAATGGTGTTATATCAATAATTATGTTAATAATTTATGAGAATTGAATCAAATCAAATTTTTATATATAAAATTATACAAAATTAAAGTACATATATAAAATTATATATTAAATTAAATTTTATATATAATTTTGAAATTTATCCTAATATTTTTATTTTTATTTTTGCATATGTGAACCTTCATTTAAAAAAAAAATTAATTCCTAACATAACCATATGTAGATTTTAAATTTTCCTTGTAGTTTAAGTTATTTAATTTAAAAATTATTAAACGAAATAAATACTTTTATGATAATGTTTATTATATATTGGTATGTAATCATTTGATTGTTGAAACAAATTATCACTGCTCATGTGATGTACTGATAGCATTGTATACATCGCCTGCTTTGTGCTTTTGATTGGAGGTTGACCAATCAATTCAACAATTTAATGTCTATATGTGATAAAATAATTTTTAAAGAATAACTTTTAAGTAAATAATAATTAAAAAAAAGAAGTTATTAGAAAAAGTAAATAATATTTTTAAAGAGCATATACATAATACCTTGAGTGCATGGTTACCTTAGAAAGAGATGTTATCAGTAAAGGTAGATAATAATAGAAATCTTTATCGCATGTATTCGTGTGAAAATTATGTATTTAAAATATAAGTATATTTAAAAATAATATTTAATAAATAATAAAATGTAAGATTTAAAACTAATAATAATAACTACACATATGCAATATGTACGGAATTAAACTAAAAAAATAGTTTAACTTATGAGTAAAAGGGTATATTAGTCCTTTTCAAACTGAGTTGGTACCCGATTAACCCGTGACATCAACTCACTTAGGGTTTTTATTAATAGTAAGTATAGATATATGCAATTGATGGAAGTAATAAAATGTGCATAAAAAAAATAAAAAAGCCAACATTTGATAAATCAAAAGTTTTACAATTGATGTGGATTCAAATCCCAACATTTACATATTTTTATCGATTTTTTTACTAAAAGAATTAAATTATCCTTAAATAATATTATTTAATTTAATTACGGAAGGGAATTTACATAATTTTCCTAATCGAGTTGGTGAGCCAGTTGATGGTAATGTCAATTTAAATATAATTAAAAAAGAAAGTACTTTGGAGTTCAAAGAATTATCCTAGAATTCGAAGTTTCCATATGTTCTCGTGAATAAAATAAAATTTAAACACATAAATACATTAGATAAACAATACTAAATGCACTACAATTAATCATGTTTTACTAATTCAATTGGTGGGGTTCAAATCCCATAATATTCATATTTTTATTAGTTTTTATTAAAATGAGAAGACTAAAAGACGCTCGAATAATATAAATTATTTTAATTATGGAAGGATAGTTCCATAATTTTCCTAATCGAGTTGGTGCTAGGTTAACCCATGACACAACTTGATCAGGAGCTTACATAATAATATAGATACACAAAATTGGTGAGAGAAAACATTTTATGTTAAAAGTTAATTTTTTTTAAACTTTACTCAAAAATTATTATTGGTGTAGTGATAAATAATTTGTTTATAAATATATTAAACATAAGTTCATTAGACATGTTAATTTTAGTTTTTTATTTATTTAAAAACTATGTAAAAGTATGGAAAAAACAAAAATACCATCAAAATAATAGTAGTTTTCATTTAATAGAAGGGTATATTAGTCAGTTCCTAATTGAGTTGGTACCTAATTAGCATATGACACCAATTTAGCTAGGGATTTTATGTATATAGATAATATATATATATAACTAATGGGTGTAATAAAGTGTGTATAATAAAATTAAAATGTATACAAATATCAAAATAAAACTTTAACTGAATGATAAATTAAATGTTTCAATAATACAATTGGCATAAGTTTGAATCCAACCATATATACAGGGGCGAAGCTAGAATTTTTTTTTAAGGGAAGCCAGATGAAATTTTAATTTTTTATAGTTTATATCTTTATAATTTGTAAAGGATTAAATTGAATTTTTATAATTTTAAGTGGGCCAAAGTACATTTTACTTTTATTAATTTAAAATTTTCAAAAAATTTTAAGGACTTAAAATATAATTTTACATTTTAAAGGGGCTGGGGCCCATACCAGCCCCTGCTTCGCCCCTGCATATATATATTTTTATTGATTTTTTAGTGAAAACTGAAACACTCTCAAATAATATTATCTATTTTAATTATAAAAAAATATTATTGTAACTCCTTACCTGGTTGCACGATTGAATGTGACATTAACTCAATAAACCGATTAAATAATATATATATTAAGCAATGTTTTCCTATTATATTTCTATAAAAAGCAATGCTTTAAAATCAACCTTAAAATTCACCTCAACTGAAAATTTAAATACAAGAGTTATACAAGTGCAATATTCATTATATAGTAACAAAACATGACGCACATCAATCAATAAATGACGTCACAGTCCAAGAAACTGTTGCGGGGGTCTGGCCGACCAAAATCCATGGGATCGGGATACAAAGCAGAGCGACACAAGGGACAAGTAAGCCTCCCCTCCTTTACCCATCCATCTATACATTCCCTGTGGAACACATGGCTACACTTGCAAAGCTCTCTCATCTCATCCCTTTTCTCCATTGCTTCCAAGCACACACTGCATACCCTATCCTTCTTCATCACTTCATCTCCAAACCTTTTGACGAAATCACCGTATTCAAAAACCGGCAGGTTGGTCATGATCATCGCTGTAACAACCTGGACAGGGACCAGGACTATTGACCCGGTTCGACTGTCGGTCGAAAGGACATAACCGTCGCCGGTATGATCATCTTCTTCTGGCGGAGGTTGTAATTTGAAAAGACCCAGACGAGTGAATGCGTCTTTGAATAAGGACTTGACGTAGTTTACAAGGTTTAAAAAGAACATAGCAGGGATGTAGTTTTTGATAATGTTCATGGGAATGCAAGAGAAAGGTTTCTTCCCCCCTTTCTTTGTTATGGGAAGTTGAGAAAATATAATATTGAATATGATATAATTAAGTTAACAGTACATTTACACCAATGAAGTTGACTATGATAATTTAAAAATGGCCCCATGATGTCTCTTTCAACAAACGTCTTGTCATCAATGCAAAGCAATAACCTATAAAAATAGGTGTTTCTTTTCAGTGTAAAATAAAGACAAGTTGATTCATGATATTAGATTGACAACGGCGGCCTTGGTGAGAAAAAAGAAAAAGTCAAGGCTGGAAAAGTATTCCGCTGTGGTAATATGACCAAAGACGATTGTAGGTAGTAGGAAATAGGTGTAATTAGAGTTTGATTTTGTCACATCTTAGTAGTGACCATGTGGAATACTTTCCTTTTGTGCGCACTGATCCGCAGGTAGATTAAATAAATATTGCAAAAGCCTGTTATAGGATATCATGAAATTCGATCAAAAATCGTGTATAGGATGTAACATCGCTTGAATGGTCATTGATTCGAATTAGAAGTGTCAGAAATGCTGAATAAGAACACTTCAGGGACAATGAAGAGTCAGAAAAATAAGCATTCTACCCCATCGACAAGGCTTAATCTCTTGTAGAAAGGGCGGTCCATAAACACCATTATGGCCAAAGGCCAAAGAACATATAATAGTCAAATAGTTGTAAGCTGTAAAGTACAAAATCAAAGATTAATATGCAAGGTATAATATTCCCCGGAAAATTTTCAGAAAATATCAGTCATCCTTAGCAAATCATCGAAAATCTAGAAGCTTATACATTCTGGTTAGAAATGTCATCGAGATGCATTAAAAATAGCTCTGCCAACGATACTAGTGGCCTCAATATATCGATCCACACATCTAGAGATGCAACTACTTTCGCTTCCGCTCAGACTTGATCCATCAAAGCACATATCAAGATATTGTTCATAGTAGAGATTTTATGAAGTTAGCCCCAAAATAATTCTCCAGAAAGCATGATGAGTTGTTTCTAACACTGCAATCAAATAACAAACACCATACTTCCATTCTCAAAGAGGACATTTAGCAATCTATGTTACTTAGACTCCGGTACAAGTGTTGAATATGGGTACATCCAAACTTTTTCCCAGATCTTTCAGTGCTTGAAGGATCATATACCTATATCCTCCCCAGTTTCAGAAACTATAGGAAAAACAAAGGGTTAAACCACCATAGGTAGTAACCAACAGCCAGCCTACAGGTGAAATGTCCAATAACTAGTTGCATTGTGCTCATATATAGGAACTGAACCACTTCAATATGGCAAAAAGATCTAAGCATATAAGTAAACATACAAATAAGCTATGAAGTATTAACTGGTATTTTTTCAAACCATGTTAAACCAGTGCCAACTTATGTCAACAAACTTCTATCAGGTAATCTTCTGTGGAACAAACAAAAGTTTGAAGAATAATCTATCAAAACAAAGAAATCCATGAACTGTTGTATAAAAAAAATTAGATTGGATTTGAAATCGATATTTTGTAAAGGAATTAAGAATAAATATTTTTCCTTTGTGTGCAGAATAATTAAGAAATACTATTTTCAAAATATAATGTTTTTATTCGAATGGAACAATTTATACGACACTACAAATTATTTTAAACCAGAATGAGATATAGAGAAAAAAAAAAAATACAAATATAGAGATATACAATAAAAAAAGTTTACGGTATCCTAGTATCCTTTTCTCAGATTCATTTCAATTCTCATTGTTTTTATCTATGTAAATTACTAAAAAGTACTAATGTGTCTCTTTGAAAAGAGACAACCTTTACCTATAGAATATTTATATTAATTTACATATAAATCTCTTTATATTACATATATGTATTTTTTTCCTGTTATGACCATAACCCGGAATGTAGTTTTTTGCTATTTTTGGGCTATTGTTTTTATTTTTTTTTTTTTTTTTTTTTTTTGGGGGTTTGGTTTTGGGTATGGGTTACTAATGATTTGGGGTACTGTTGTAAGTTTTCTTCGATTCACCATGTCAGGAGATATCTGGTTTAGAAAACAAGGGAAGAAAGAAAGAGATCTATAGGATCCGAGTTGTGTTCTTAAGAGATGAAGAACCCTTTAGAGTATATTTAATTTGGGTGAAAAAGAGAAATTATTTTCTGCTTTTTAATCGTCAAAAAAATGGAGTATTTAATTATTATTAATTTTTATAAAGATTATTTTTTCTGACAAATAGTGCCACATTGCAAGGTAAAAGTAAATGTGTCAACTTGTGTCAGAAAATTTATAGACAGAATTAAAAGTTGAAACCGCAAATATCGCATTAAAAGATTTGATAAAATGTAAATATAAAAAATCAAATAAGAAGTAAGATAATTGTGAGTTGATCACTCATCAACTTCCGCAGCAAAATATTTGTCTTAGAAAATGCATAAAAAAAATGAAGACTCCTTTTGAGTAAACTTGATGCTCTCAAGTTGTGCTATTCATGGAGGATTGTATTTCCTATCTATAAGCCCCAATCAAAGTAAATCTCATTAAAATATTCTTCCAAATCTTTAAGATAAAAGATGACAGCAGAATTATGCATTTTATCACTTCATATCTCCTATAAATCAACTACATCCTTGTACATAAACGGGGAAAATAAATCGCATGATCCAAGGATTCTCTAATATATAATTTCCTATTACAAAAAATGATACAAATAATTAAAGTAAAAGTTTTGAATCTAAATAAGTCCTTGAGATGCTTTAACAATTTGAGCTTTTACTGATAAAGTATTATAGAAGTGTTTATATTAAGAGTTAAACTGTATTTTATTTATTTTACTTAAAAAATGAATAAATTAATCCCTGTAATTAGATTAAAGAGCAATTGGTCATTTCTGTTAAATTTTTTTATTTATTTGTACTGTTAAAAACTGACGTGGTTGATGAAATAATTAGACAATAACATGCGACGTGCTACATATACCTCATTTTGACGTATAATAACTAATTTTTAATAGCAGAAATGAATGAACTTTTTAACAGAATGACCGGTTTACTCTTTGATCTAATGTATATTGACTAATTTACCTATTTTTAAAACGAAGGAGTAAAATATAATCTGATCTTTAATACAAGGGCCTCTATGATACATTAAAAGGGTATTTAAAAATTAAAAAAAAAAAAAAGAAAGAAAGAAAGAGATTATAATATATCCAACAAAAAAAGTAAATATGTAGAAATATTTATATATACAGTGCATTCAATATTACATTAAATGCAAATTATATAACATGATGGGAGTGGGTGGGTACTAAAATGTTTTATATTCAGGTTTCTACATGAGACAACAGGCGGCATTAACATTGTCGTCGTTGAACATGTTGCTGATCTTATCATCACCTCGGTGAGTTACCGGAATATTCCCATGCCGATGTCCGAGATTGTACCCATGTTTGTAGTAATTATAACTCTCTTTGAACTCATTTGTTGTGTCTCTGAAGTAATCTCCGGAGGAGATGAAGTACAATGGGGGATTAGGGTAGGGCCAGAACTCAGCCCTTTTTCCTGACCTCCTTACTTGTTTCAGCACCTTGTGTCGATCGATGTGTCCGATCACAGTTACTTTTCCCATCTTCAAGTCAACTTCCACCGAATTCACACCTAAAACAACATTCATTAACGAGGGTAAATAAAAAATGTAATGCCTGACGGTCAGCATGAAATGAAAAATGTTTTGGGCTCCATAAAAATATAATTCAAAATTCAAAATATCTTAAAACAATTCGCAGAATCACATGTATGTTCCAACTGGATCGAATTACACTAATCCATGTATTTATTCGAATAAGGAATTGAATGGTTAGAAGTAGAAACAGTTTGGATTTGATAAAAAAAAATAATCTAGAAATTAGGACAAAAAATCCACAATTAAATCAATTTATTCATTTATTAATTTTTAAATATTTATTTAATTATTACCGAATTAACCATTATTAAATCCATGACAAATCGGAGGAAATTTAAACAATCCAAATTTGTATGTTAAAAATTTTATTTTTTTACTAAGTTAATGTTAAAATTTTTAACAATTTTCTGCATTAAAAAAGGTTAACGATTTAGTATATAAACTTGTAATCCGTTAAATGGATTTATCCTTCGCGTTGGGTTACTTTTTTTTTTTTTATTAAATTATAAAGCAAAAATTTGAAAGTTAAAATAAATTATTTTTCATATATTTAAAATTTTAATTTTTATATTTAGGAATTTAGTTTCTTTATTTTTTAAAATTAAAAATTTAGGTCCAGTTATTAATATCGTTAAAATTTTTTTCTATTAAATTTATTAGTATGACATATTAAAATAAAAATAAAATATTCATTTGATAGCCATGTAATAAAAAAATAACATTGTGATGGATTTAAATTAACAAAAAATTGTAACAGTGTTAACAATTATTAAAAATTCATGTAAACATTTTAAATTGAAAAAGTATTTAGACCAACTAATGTCATTATAAAAATTGAGATATCAAATTATGTCAAAAACTAGAATATAGAGTTTAAATTTCAAATTTGAGCATAATATACAGACCAAAATTGATATTTAATCATTGTTATATAATCTAAAAAAAAAAAAAGAGAGTAAAAGACTGTGTTTTTTGACACAAAAAGTAAAACATTTAGACTAACTAATGACGTTATCAAAACTTAATTACCAAATTATGTCAACAATTAAAACATAAATATTAAAATTCAAATTTGAGCATTGTATAAGGACCAAAATTGAAATTTTACCGTTATTATATAATAATAATAAAGTAAAAAAGGAATTGTATTTGGACACGTGTGATTCTTTTTTTTCTTTTGATACCGAAATAAATAGAAATTGAAGCAGAAGCAAAGTCCAGGTATATACCTCTAAGCTTGTAAATGGCTCTTTTGACTACTCTCTCACAACCAATGCAGCACATCCTCACTTTCAGATCCACTGTCTGTAAAAAACCATATCAACTTGTATTGTAATTTGTAACTCTAATTTATTCACAAATTCTCTTCATCTTTCTTCTTATTCCTTTGTTCCTTCTTTTTTTAACTCCCTTTATGCTTCATCCAGTTAGAGGAAACCCAAGGCATTAAGAAATACCATGTTGGGTCTTTTTTATTTTTAAACTTATTAATTTGTTTGCAGATTCTTTATGCACTTATTCTTATAATAAGATAACATTCAAATTTTAATATTTTTGCTATCATTTCTTCTATTTTTAAAGAGTAGAAAACAAAAAAAGTTGGTACAATAAATATGATTCTAAGCCATCAGCATGGCCAATAAAAATGCTGTGGGAGCTTGTCCTAGGACACTACCTTCACTAAAGGTTATTTAGCTGCTGTGATTAACTCAAATATAAGGTTTTTTGCAACATAAAAGATGGTATAGTCGAAGATTAATGAATTGATTGTTCAAATTAAACTTGTGCTTCAAACATTTCGCTATGACATGAAGCATAGCATGAAGGTTTAAGACCAGGTGGCATTTTGTAAGTTTGGAGTTGAAATCTTGGGTATATGACATCTTTTCGCTCACTCTTATGATTTTTTTTTTTAATAAAACAACATATAATACAAATATTAAATTCCTGATTTAAAAAACTAATTGATGACAAAGGACGAGATTCAATACTTGAATATAAAGATTTAACCAATATGAGATCATGCGACAAGCTTGAAAGAGATATTAACAATATAGGATGAATATATCAATTGGTATTTGAGTTTGGTTTTAATGTTCAATCAGGTACTTAGTTTTTTGTTTTGTGTTTTGTTTCAATCTGTTACTTGAGATTGGCTTCGATATTCAAGTTGATACTCATACCAAATGACAACATGTGGCCTAATGAATATCTGACATGTGTGCTCTCTGTAAAATTAAACATAAGTACTTAATTAAGACAAAAAAAACTCAAATACTATATAAATTTAACAAGATAATAAAATTTGGACTCTTATATCATGTGTAAGTATCCAACCTAAAATCAAACCAAATAACACCCGCCCTGTCAAATGGAATCATAAAAATGGAAGGGAAAGTTTGGGAAGAATATGGTGAAAGGTGAAGGCAAGCAAGATAAGTAACTTAAGATGGACAAGAAAACAAAACATATTTACTTCGGAGGGGGGGGGGGATGAAAAGGAACCTGCAAAGAAAGTGGTTGACCCTTATTTGGCTTCTTGTGGTAGTAATTGGTGTTGCTGACCCCTTTTTTGTTGTCTCGGTAGCCAAAGAAACTGTTCGCGATGGCTGCTATAATTGTCCCAAATGCTCTCTCTATTAAGTTAGCCATTGATAAATATCACAAAGTAAAAGATGAAGAGAAACCGATGGAATAACACAATCCCAGCACAAGTATTCCCTTTATGGCATTTGCAGTGGCCTCCCTTGATGACTTCTAAATCTCTCGCTATAATATGAAAGAAATCCGATACTATTAAAAAGAAAGAACCATTTGTTGTGCTTATATCTATGTTGGGGGAGGGAGTCATATTTCACACGAACTTCACACGTATATTTCAAAACTATAATAATGTTGGAACCTTTTGAGAAGGAATAGTATCAAACTCTCATGCTTGATAGATTTAAATCAAACGTCTTTTCGATCGATTGAATAAGTCTATCATAGTTGACGGTAATAACAACAATAACATTGTTAAAAAAAGAATATGAGATGGATTCGGGATATGGATGAGCCTGAATTTTGATGCAAAGGGAACATATATTCCTAAAATCTTGTGTACCCACCATCTTTTAGAAAAATATAAAGGGTATACAGCATACATGCAGCAATATTCAATTTAGAAAAACCTAACAAAGTTTGATTCCCTAGCACATTGTTTTTATGTTTTTGCATTTTATAAGTAAAGCCTCACAAGCTATAGATGTCATGCAAACCTACAGAAAGGAATACTATTGCCTAGTGGAATAGTAGTCATAAAAATATCAGTCCATGATTTTTAATAATATCTGACAGAGTGAACAAATGCACTGATAATTATATAGATTCTTCCAAAATTTACAACCAACCATGTTAAGTCCTTTTTTTTATATATTCGTGCATGTTTTCTAAACATATACTTGAATACGAGTATGATATATATATAATCCTAGTGTTAAGTACAAGTGTCAAATATAACTCTAATTGCAATTTAGTTGACATCTAGTGCATCGATGTAACTTGTCATATTTCGTTGGTATCAAAACTCTTAGAGCATTCTGATGAAGTTGAAATATGGAGAAAATCAAGTTAATAAAGGATATTTTGAATACATTCAATGTGATCGTGTTCTATTATTTGAAAAGATTTGATTTGTAAAGGAGATTACATCAAAAAGATCTCTATTGGTTCATTCAACGTTGAAAGACTTATATCGAGTAGAATTCAAAAAATTAAAAATTCACATCGATTGTAATTAAGCAAACCATTATATGCTTATTCAAGAAATGGCTTGTTTTAGTGCAAATTGTTGTAAGTATGAGATCAAGAAAACATTTATCTTTTTTGGTGAGGAACTTATTTTAGTGCAAATTATTGTAAGTATGTTGATCGTGTTGTCCAGTTTTCGACTAAGCTTTTAAAGAGAAAATCTTAGTAAGAGAGTGATTTATATTTTGTATAGGGGTAAGTTTACAATTCGACGAGTGAAATGAACTCAAATAATGTCTTATATAAAGAGATTAATAATGTATTACTCTTCGAGTAAAATCCTACGTAGTATAAAGAAAATTAAAACAAAACTAAACATACCAAATACGTACACCAATACAATATCTAAAAACATATGTGAATCAAAATTCAAGAGTTTATCAGGCAAACTCATAGTCAATATTTTTGTCATATAAAAAATGGAACACTATTGAATTCGAATTGAGCTTTAAAGTTTCTAATTTTGAATTTGGATTAGGGACTTGACCCTCAAGATTTTAAAAATTAAATCCTATATATATATTTTTTAAAATTTCATTAAATTTATTAAAAATTTTAATTAAACCCAATGTCACCGATACTATTAACTCGACTCATCTAGTTTAGATACCTCAACCCTGATCATATATATATATTATGGATGGTGCTTGTCCTAGTCATAGCCTACTTGTAGTTATGTATTTTATGTTCATGTCTCTTAAAGAATGTTATCCATGTGGTTTATGCCAGTGTAGTTTATTCGGCGACAACTTTTCGTCACTAAATGCTTCAACAAGATGCTATGCCTTCTTTTATATACTTGTTTAAATCAGTGACAATTTGCTGCTTGCAATTGGATGCATAATTCGTTTATCTGAAAATGGGGAAAACAACATTTATACCCTGAGCCATCAACACACATTTCTGAGATCATAAAAACGACAAAACGGCAACACTGTCCCTTTAATTTATAACTCAATTACTCATATCATAATTTTTAATCCTTCTACTTTAGACTCCATGGACCCTAGCTAAAGCGAGGAAGGGTTTATAATTTAAAGTTAAAAAAGTTTTAATTAAATCATTAAATTGTATTATTCAAATATTTTCTATCAATTTAGATCTTGAATATTTGTTTGGGTTAAGTTATAACTTAATTTAGGTACTTTAAATATATTCTGTGTCAAATAACATCTAAAATAATGGTTAAGTTGAGAAAAAGACCTGATTGATACAATATTAATATATTTAAAAATTCAATTAGAACTTTTTTAAATATTGAAAATCAATTTAAAATATGAATGATAGGAAAATGTTTGATTGGATTAAATGGTAATCTCACCACATAATACGAAAAAATTACACTCTCACCACTCCATAGGACAATCACAAAATTTTGTTTCTCTTACCACTACTCGAGATTATACATGAAGCGTCCCTACAACTTGAAATGGGACGTTTATTATACCAAAAAGGAGCAAAAAGGAAAAGAGAAACAATGGTGAAAAGAATTGAGAATAGATAAGGAAAACCTTGAAACAACTCAATGAACTTCTAATAACAGAGGACAAATGATACATACATTATATTCAAATTAAGTTAACTCCAAATTACAACGCAATGAATTGTGATAGCAATAATTAACACATAGTTGTTTAGGCATTTCATGCCTTGATCGAGGCCTCCCAAGCTAGTGAGTACTGTGAATGATATCAACATTACCGAATGGTCCCCTGTGCAACACTGGGGTTAAAATGCAACTTTACGACTATTATTGTTTGGTTAAAAGCTTCGAATTTATGCTATCAAAGCATAACATGTTTGATAGGATCAAAGCATCACATTCAAAAATACAAATCATACCATAGAATCATTTAAAGTGGGAAGGGAGCTTCTTATGCTCCGAGGGTCCACGTTACCTATGGTTTAAGGCAAAGAATGTTACTGATATTCAAATCACGACCCACATTCCAACTTACTGGATGGGAGCCATTAGTTAAAAAGTGATGGAGTTCCCAAATTGTTAACAAGTAAAGATGTTAAGTTTATACCAGTTGAAAAGGATAATTACTAGATTTAAGAAAAACAATTTTTATAAATTATAAAATGGATATAAAAATAATGATAATTTCAAAAGGTAAAAATAGATAATGATAAAAATGATATATTGGTTATAAAAAAAAATTACTTAAAAAGTAAAGATAAATTAATTGTTTTTCCTTTCTTTATAATTATTTGAGAAAATTTGAAACTTAAATTCGAAATTTACGTTTTAAGTAAATCATCTCGGCATCTATCTGTACATTTCCCCCCACCATATCTCTTTATCAATCCCATGTTCAATCACAAAAATATCCCAAAATAAAAATCACAAGTCTACATCCATACATATAAAACAAGAAAATATCTGTGGGTGATGATGTTACAGAGAGTGGTCCAATGGCTTATCCTTTCAGATTTATGGCAAGAAAAAATGAATCACTCCATTGATAGCGCCTATTAGATGGTCTGGCCGGTCCCAGTAATTGTACTAAACAAATACTAATGATGAAATAACATCGTATTCGGACTTGATTCACCCTTATAAAAATTCCTTTAATTACTAGGTTCTTAAATTTTTATTATATGGGGTTCGATGTAATTGAAAACTAAGATATTAATTGAAATTGTAATTGAAAACATTCAAACATACATCCACTAAAAAATTGATGTAGATTCAGACAAACAAAAAGGACACCTACTGAAAACTACACAAATTACATGCAAGTAAAAATAGTGCCGTAGGGGAAATGCCAGTAACCCTGATGGCAAGGCAACCATGCTAGTAATTTGGTCTCCACCTTCTCATTGAATCAACCCTTTTTGGCGATTTTTGTGAAAATTTTGAGACCAACCAAAAGCAAGGATAAAAGCATGGTTGAATCACTGATGTTGGTGAAGAACTGAATATGAAAACAGAGTTCATCAAATTGAATCTACAGAGAAAAGCAAGCTAGTTGGAATGGAAATTATATTACATAGATGAAGCAAACAGAGCTCCAGAGAATGTACATATAACCGAAATCTGCATATGGGGAAAAAAACAAACAAACAGGGGTTTAAGTAGGGGATTGGATAAGAAGGGGAGTGGAGTACACAAAAGGAAGACTACGAAGGATAAGGAAACGCATTCGCCTTGGAAAAGGAGCTTCATGTAACATCTGCTCAAGCAGCCTTGCCAAAAGCACTGTGTACTCCTCCATCAACCCCGCCACTACTGCCACCTGAATCATCTCTTTTCCAACACTTGTTGTTCAATCAGTCTCTGGCCAAAACTCAAGTTCACTTCAAGACAGCTAAAGAAACAAAAATTTGGGTGTGTTAGTGAAGAAAAAGGCCGATGGGACACTCTGATTACTGAAGGGGGAGGGGGCGGCGGCAACAAGGCTTAGAAGTTACCAGAGTGGCGGTGGTGGTGGTGGGTTGAAATGAGGAGTTCCCTCCACCTGGAGACTGAAGACTAGCCCACATGAAAGTATACAGTGTTTTGTTTTATGTTATGATAATTATTTATATATAAAATGGATGGCTCATGAACTCATCCTTATCATCTTCTCCATTCATTGATTGTGCAATTAATTATTTATTACTTTCTGCAAATTTAATGTAATAAAGTAATTTGGTTGTTTGGACCATAAAAAGAAAGTAAATTGGTTGTTCTGCCACATCAATTCTCTGGTGGAACTTTCTCAACATGCTTAATATTTATACAAATAATAAGGTTAAAATATTTTGCGTTAACTCTTAATTTAATTAGTATTAATATTGTTGTCAGCAGGTTTGAATGTGTTGAAATGTATTATTCTCTTACTTAGGGGGTTAGGGAAAAACTATGGGTAATTTTAGACATTATATAAAAAAAAGAGTAGGATATAATAAAAACTTATAATGAAATTAATGTTAAAAAATAATGATGTTAAAATATTAAACTATATATTGGGTTATTATTTTAGTTCAAAAAATTTATTTGTATTAAATAAATTTTCTTTTGAAATGATTGATTTATATTAAGAATTAATTAAATTTAAAAGATTACAACTTTATTTAAATTAGATTTCTTTCTCACTTGTGGGTGAATTTTAGATTTTATAAAATTAAAATAAACAATATATCACATATTTAATGTAACTATTATTTAAGATAAATAATATTTTATAAGTAAAAGAAGTTGAAAATAATTTAGAAATTTAAAACTATAATAAAAAGTAAATTACAATTTTAAATTAAAAAATAAAACAACATGCATGATGATGGAAAAATAATTATTGAAATTTTATATGGTGATTTTTTAATTTTTTTAATCTCTCTCACTTATTTATAACTTTATGTATTAATAATAATAAGAAGAAGAAGATAAAAAAAAAGAAAGTGTAAAAGAATATTTGCTAAAGCATAAAAGAATACTTGCTTCACATAGAATTAACAACCGATAATTTTAAAAAATATTATATTATGTCATCATCAATTAAAATAATTTTACATGTCTCATTTAGTGCCATTGTCGTTTGAATACTCTTTTTTAAATTTTTTTTATAAATTAATGCTAATAATTTTCATTCTTTGTACTGATAACTTTTTTAGATATAACTTATAAATATTATTTATAGATTTAAACTTAAATTTTAATTTATATATAAGTCTAACACTAATTAAATAATAATTGAAAGATAAAATCAATATATATTTATATACTTAAACTTCTCTTCAAGTAAGAGTTTTATTTTATTACATTAAAAAGTATGAAAATAAAAAAAAATTGCTTATAAGAATTAAAAAAATCAGAATTTAAAAAAAAAATATTTTAACCTTAATTATTAGTTATTTTGACTTAATGGTAATGAGTACGTTTTTTTATACAAGGTAATGACTATGCTTAGACTTTATTCAAGTTATAACTCTATTTTAGAGTTAATAAAATTATCAAAATTTATTTTTAAATCGAGTTATAATTAATAATTAATAATTTTAAATTAAAATATAAATATTTTTAAATGTCAATTTAGTAATATGGTAGAAAATAAAAATAAAAAATCTTTTCATCGGTTTAAAAGATTATAAGATTATAGATACATGTTAAAAGATTAAGAGTTTATTTGTATACAAATTTAAAAAATAGAAGTGTTATTTAAGTG
Source organism: Gossypium longicalyx (assembly GCA_025698465.1). Taxonomy (NCBI): domain Eukaryota; kingdom Viridiplantae; phylum Streptophyta; class Magnoliopsida; order Malvales; family Malvaceae; genus Gossypium; species Gossypium longicalyx. The sequence goes on from CM047003.1 coordinate 26,774,010, forward strand.
TAATAAACATAAATTTTATCTATCTAAATAAAATAACAAAACAAGGAATAGGAAAGAACAAAAAAGTTAAACCGAATTGACCTTAATATCACGCACAGGGGAGAATTGACCCATTTAAAAGGTATTAACTAGATTTAAGGGCTGTTTTAAATAAGTCATTATAGTTTAAGAGTTTATTTAGGTACAAAAATACTATAAAGGTTTATTTAAATAAGTTGTCGTAAATTATGTACTTTTTAAAATAAATTATTATAGTTTAAGGGGTTTTTTTAATATATAAGCTAAAATAGTACAAGGAAATAACATATATTAATTAATTAATATATGTAATATTTATTTAACATTTAAATTGTTTTTAAATATTTAGAATCTTATTTGGTTTAGCCTATTAATTAAATAAGAAAAAAAAACTAAAAATTTAATCGATTTGACCTTATCTATGATTCCTGTAACCTTCTTCCCTCTTATTATAAAAACAACTTCAAGCTAAAGTAGTAAGAAAAGGGCCCATTGGGTACTTATTTTATACAGTAATTGCCTATTTCTTCACACAGCATATGCATTACTCTTGGGATACAATTTACAAAGCCTGATCAATTTTCATATGACGATACAGTGGGAAATGGATAACCTACCTGCAGAGAGTGTCAACATCATCCAGAATAATCTAAGATATAAGTTATCTCCATATTCCCCATGACAAGAACAATCACAGTAGTCATAATGATAACAACAAGAAATAATAGGGTGCTCGAGCGATGATGATGATGCGTGGGAGCTGCCTTTGATGGCACTGATGGACCCATTTGGCCGCTACCTTGCTCACCATCTTGTTTCACCCTCTGTCTCGGTTTAGTAGAAGATTCTTCAGCAATACCCCCGCTGCCATCGAATTTCAATGGTTCATTCTCGTTATCCGACTCATCAGAGCTAGAAGTCTCTCCTGTAGCTTCTGCGACCTGCATTGCAAGCATTGAAAGATATAATTCAATTAACCTACATTATACTCGATCTTATCCAAAACGCCGAGAAAGGTAAGAAAAATACACTTCAATATTAGCTATTCCTGGTTACCCTACCTCAGTTAAAGCAGATTGAACTTCTTCTTCATCAAGGCTGCCACTTCTCACTTTGCCATCATCAGCACAGCCTGCAGACACCTTCATTGGCCCAGTAGAAAGTTTGTTTGCAAGCGTATTCTTGTTGGAGTAGTACCCTGATTTACAACGTTGTCTGGACTTGGCCGTTGCTGAGGTCCACGGATCCTAATCCTGATTCCAGTTTCAGTTCCGAAGTTTTTCAGAATTTGATTGTTGCAGAGGCTGGTAGGCTTTAGCATTCACTCTGTTGTTCCACCGAGATCACCACCGTCATTCGTATAATTCTTCAGACTGGCTAATTGTTGCAAATTATCAATATTACCCATTGCTGAATCAGTGGATGAAGTTGCTTGGCGAACTGAATAATTTCCAAGATCACCAATATTTCCGATTCGACTCTCTTGGTCATAAAAAGTACGGTTTGAGCATGGCTAGACTCAAAAGGATCTTCGCATTTGCGAAAAGCTACTTGCTAAGAATGTGAAATAATAAAAGGTATAAAAATAAAGGTTTTAGCTTCAATCTAGATGTAGACATGTAGTTATAGTATAAAACTGTTTTATATATTGAGAAAATATGTTAAACGCATTTAAATTCGTGTTGTTACAGCTAAAACTCAATTAATTATATAATTAGTTTTCTTTATAATAGCTACCATTTATAATAACATTTCGTTATAACAATTAAATTTTTAGTAAAATCGATTTATTTTATTTTATTTTAACCCTCTATATCAAATTTTTACTTATAATAGTAACTTTCATAGTTATAAAGTACATTCTTTATTAAATTGACTTTTTTATTTAATTACATATTGCCTAAAATTTTAAGTAAAAATATAACTATTTCATATAAGCAAACATACTAATTGTAATTTACTAAATAAAAATAATCTTAATTAAAATATTATTTCAATACACTATTAAGTTCTCTAATTAAACATTCTACTGTGAAATTGGAACATTATAAACTTATAAATTGATTAAATTTAATAACGCATATTGATTAATTGAACTTGTCATGTTATACATCTTTTAATTTTATTGATTTGAGTCTTACTTTCTTTCTTTTTCAAACACAATTCTCACTTTCTTTATTTGATGAAAATTAATGATATTAATTATATGGTAGGTTTACAACAATTTTCTCAATAATAGAAAAAATATTAACGGACAAATGAAGTTATTATAGATAAGATTGATTGTATTATAAAATTATTAAACTAAAAAAATTCAAAATATCTAAACATTTATTATTACCTTATTGGGCTGATCATGTAAAAGTTCAGCCACAAAGTCCAATAACGTAAAAGTTTCAGGTCCAGAAAAATACCAAAGGCATAGTAGACCAAGCCGTCATCATTTTTCGTATCAACTGCTTTTCAGTTTTCTTAGATATTGAAGAATTAATAGGTTAAATACGCCAAATATGTAAAAAAAAAAAAAGTTTGTTAACGAGATAAATAGGTCTTTTTTTTTTCTTTTTTTTTAATTTGAGAAAACGGATCATTTTTAGAGAGTATGTAAAAACTCATCCAATTGGACGAACTTTCTATTAACATGTTAAAAAAACACACTCAATTCAAACACTCTCTAAAAATAATTTATTTCCTTAAATTTTATAAAAATCGACCTATTCCATCAATTAACTTTTTTTTTCTATCATATATAGCTAAATTAGCTCAATTAATAAACAAAAAATAAATGTGGGAAGTAGAACAAAAAAAAAAAGCCTCTTACATACAAGGAGGATAAGAAAAAGGCAGCCATAAGTAATATAAGACATTTGTATTTTATTTAAGGGTAAACTATAAAAATAGACACTTTTGTTTACTTTAGATTACATTTTAGTCACTTATGTTTGAAATGTTACATTTTAGTCACTTATATTATTGTTTTGTTACGAAATGATCACTCTATCGTTAAGCTCTGTTACCTCCCTATCGGCAATCCTATATTGCAGTCCATATCCAACTTAAATGTCCAATTGAAATGAGAATATGTTTTTAATTAAATAAATTTAATTAATTAAAAATTTTAAATTAATTACATTTTGAAATGGAAAAAAAAAACCATTCGTCTCTTTTTTTCTTTTAGTTTTCTTTTTCATTTTGATTGAAAAATTATTCTCATCCCAATTGGACATTCAAGTTGATATTTAAAACTCATTTGGACTGCCACGTAGGATTATAGTTAGAGAAGTAACAGAGCTTAACGACTGAGTGATTACTTTATAACAAAACAATAATATAAGTGACTAAAACGTAACATTTCAAACATAAGTGACTAAAATATAATTTAAGGCAAACAAAAATTACTAATTTTATAGTTTACCTTTTATTTAAATATTTTGGATTTGGTGTAAAAGAAATTAAAATCGATTGTTTAAAAACTATTTATTCTTTGGGTAGATTACAAATTGAGGGAAGAATAAAATTTGGAATTCGAGCTTTATAAATAAATAAAAACAAGAAGGGAAGAGCTTCTCCCTTGAAAAGATAAAAGGGAATAAGGGCAGCTCTAATATGTAGATGCCAAAATTATCTCCAATATGAAGAATAAATGATAGGAATATTGCTTATGCTCAACCAACGATCATTTGTACTGTTGTTAAATGTAACAGTTTACATACATACGCTGTGAAGAGCAGCGAAAGATATATGCTATGGTTCCGGCTCCGGCATCGTCGATTGTGAACTGTTTTCGATGGTTTCTTCCGATAACGGCGGTGGGGAAAGACAACTACAGCGGCAAGTAGGACAAGATGAGTGGGAAGATAACCACTGCTGGATGCATTGTACATGGAATCCATGGTTACACTTTGCCAACACTTGAATTCCCTCTCCCTCCACGAATTCAGACAAGCAAATCGCGCATTCAGCTTCCGCTCCCGCCAACTTCATCCCGCTCGTGTAAACCAGCGTCGGAGCCGCCACCATGAGTGCTGCACCTGCCTCCCCCACGGGCTTTCTCTGCTCAACTTCTTCATCTGCTTCCGCAATGTCGTTGCGGAAATGACGCGGGCGGCGACCCTCACTGCCACGCAAGAAGCAGCGGATGGCGGCGTTAAGAGCCAAAGAACATATTAAACCACAAAAGAGAATGATCAACACCGTGGCTACATTAGCTTCCAAGTCATTCGATTTTGGGTAAGACCGCCACCTGCAAGTATGAGGGCTACACGTAGACGTTGAAGTGGAAGACATTTCTGGTTCCCCTGACGAAAGTTGCGGGGACAACCGCACCAGGCGCTCACCGATCGCCTGCGGCTGCGGTCGCATTTCGTTTATGATTCTGGGGGTATTGGCTTCGGATAAAAAAAGAAAAAGGAGAGAATGAATGATTGCGTGGGGAGTAGAGAGGAGGATTTATAACCATAATTTAGCATCCAAAAATGCATACGTGCACTCGAGGTTTCACAATTCCCTTGTCGCAATTATTAAATGCTTTCCTGGTGGGGTCATAGACTTGGACCGACCCTTTTTCTAACTAAAAGGCCCTTCTTTTCACTAATTTTCATTCGTAAGCAGTAATAATCACCTCCCTTCTCACTAACTTAGTATAGAATATATTCTACATTAATTAATTGTAAGCAACTTGAAAGCTAAAGAAGCATCTTCCACCATTTTCCAGAATGTATGAATGCATTAATGTTATGAGACGATGGCCGGCTCTCTCTCTCTCTCTTAATCATAGAAATAAGCATTTATGTATTTGTCTTTCTTTAATCAACTATGGGCGATGGACTCTAACAGTGTGTTTTTGAGTTTTTCAGACAAGGTGGACCCCAGGGAAAGGTCTATAAGCTGATAGAAGAGGGCACTCCAAAACACACCACTGATTTTTAATTTGGTGGTATTACTTGAAATTGGAAGTGAGAGAGCAAATACTTCCCTCTATATCAACATTATTACTACTGTAGCCATCCACATATCGCTACGTCTCAATGTTTTAATATTTTAAAATTAACGATTATATTTGTTTTTCATGTAATTATAAAAAAATAAATTAATTATAAATTAATTTTCTTTTACCAGTTAGTCCACACATATACAGGATGATATTTCAAAATTTTTACCCAAACAAAATTACTTAATACTAATTTAAAATTAATTTTATTATGTAAATTGTTTTCACATTTTATTTCTTTACAAGCTTTTTAATAATGGCAATAATGTGAAATACTTAAAATTCTTAACACTATACATATACATTTTTTAAATACAATTTTCCAGTTAAAACTTTTTACTATGTATTGTATTTTTAAATTATAATTTGATTATCAAGTCACTGATTTTTTATTCAACTATAAGTCTAATTTCATTTAAAAAATTATAAAATTTAATTCAATCAATTTATATTAATTCAAAAATAAATTAATTTTTTTTATTCTTATTCCCAATCCAATCCGTTTTCAATCACTATAATTTTGTTATAGGAACTTTATAATTACGTGTCAGAGAGTGTGGAGATTGAGACAAATACGGTCCACATATGATTTGTGGAGTGGAGCAGCCACGAGGGCCACCATGGCCAGTACTAATACCAGAAACTTCCATTGGGGGGAAAACCAAGGGGCGTGCATTAATATAAACAGCGCACCAACCACATCATTTTATAAAAACAAACAACGGGATATTGCCATATCTGCCTTCGCCTCCAGGGAACTGCACAGTGATAATGGCTTCCTCATCCATTTCTCCACCAATCTTTTTGGCCCACTTCCTTACTCTCGCATCTATTGCGTTGGGTATAGGTTGCTTTCTTTCCTTCCTTCTATATCCACGACCCACTTATAAACTGACATCCTTTAATAGATATTAATATTTCGATACGATTGATGTATTTGCCACCTTCTCGAGTAGAATTTTAATCATATATTTTCATTTTAATTTCTTACATAGTAATATAGCTGATTTTGATCACAATGTATAAATACATGTGTGTGCACAAGTCACATGGGTTCATCGTAAAAATATAACTCGAATAGTTTCATCTTTATTCATATACAATGCCAGAGTTAATCTAAGAAGTTAATTATTCCAAGGGAAGAATATTCATTGATTGCAGAACCCAAAATTCTTGAAATTTCAATATTCCGACGACATTTGTATTGGTTGAGAGCCTATGTGGGTGTAGTTAATTAAGCAGTTTCATAGGGTAATCATATAAAAGTATACATTTGATGCTATCTGTGTGTTTCATTTTCTTTCAAGATTTCTATGTACGAGGAGTCTCATATCTCTCCATACTTGGTTATTCGTGTATGAATAAGACTTGGTGTGTGGGATATAAGTATTTATCCGTATATGCAAATATCAAAATTGTTGCATTCAAGCTCTTGAATATATCATCCTATGTTTAGTAAGGAGATATATCAAAACAATGACAAAAACAATTTCATTTCAATGAAAACAAAACAAAAAACACACACCTTCTCTGTAGTTTCCGAGATATATGAAAACGCCCCTTATGATGAACTGACTTTGATGATCAAACTTCACCCAAGGCTTCCTCACTTCTCTCTCAATTTTGGGTCTCTAGAGATGACAAACCTGATGAAAGTGAGATCAAGTTCGACAGTCATAATTACCCTTCTTAGAAGGTGGAGCTAAAACTTTGAACATGATCGAGAATAAGGAGCCTCGGTCCGGGTGGTATTTTCACATCTCTAAGTGCACTGGAACACATTAGACAATTTCAAGGCCATCAGAATATATGCATAGACACTGTTCATAAAATACTCAGAAAGTTAAGTCACAATAAAATCTCCAATTACTTGCCTATCGGTGAGCAAAGGCAATGTGTTATCAGTTAACAAGCCTTTCTTGAAATTCTTCTCATAGTTCTGGAGCCCGAGACTATTTAACATGGATCTTGTTCGGGAATAGTACATGTCCTTGACAGGTGGTTGTGATAACTTTTGTCCGAACTGAATAATCGTAAAAACAGCTGTTAGATAAGAAACTACAGGCCAGTAAAGCACTATCTTGAAATGGTACTCGTTCAGAATACTCAAATGTCAAAAAGGGAAAACTAAGTTGAGAAGCTCATTGATATAGAAATTTCAGTAAATTCCAGCACATCAAATTCACAGCTTTTTAAGCAGTTAGTAACTGGAAATGGCTGAAAACAAGATGATGACCTCGATTGGCATAACAAGATGATTGATTAACCTGGAAAAGCACGCCTTGAATGAGCGCGAAAAAAAGTCCAGAAGTGACTGCATTTGCAGCCTGATTCGGGCCGCCCATGCCACTCACTAGAGAAAACATGGCCCCAGAACCAAAAGCCGCCACCATGCTGCAACAATAGATTAGGTTAAACAACTGTGAAAACCAAAGGTATAAAGCCAACCAATATTAAAACAAACAAATGAAGTCTACAGTTCTTTATTCAAACAACAAGCTTTGATCATCTATTCACCTTCGGCTTACCTAACACAAATATCCACAACGCTCAACAAAACGTAAATTATATTGCAATTCTACTTTATGATGGGAGAGAGGAGGTCAAGTAAGCAGAACATAGAAGTGGGGTGAAAGGTGGAATCTAGACAAATGAGAAAAAAAAAAAAGAAGAAGCTAGTGTCTGTTTGTCATCCATAAATGCACCTCCAAGTTTCTACATTGAAGGAAAATAAGCTAGTTCGAAATGGCAAGATCTTCACTATTATCAGAATTGCTACAAAAGAAAATATATAATCAGTTAATCACCTTCTAGCTGTACCAGTTAAAATGTTTGATCACCTTCTAACTAACCATTTAAAATATTTGCAGATGAGTTTCTAGTCATTAGATGCATAGAGATTAAAATAATAAAGGGACCATGATCTCCACGTAGGCAAATTTCAGGCTATTGGAAATTAAGTTGGTTCCAGAAGGTGGAAAGACAACAAGTTGAGAGTTTAGGGAAAAATAAAGAGAAAAATGCCTTCACATTATGGCTTGACAACAAACCAGAGGAACAAATGAGAATAACTTGCTACTTTGTTGATGAATCCAACTTGCTACTTTTAGACCAAAGCAAAAGAGAAAAAGCCAACACAGATACATTACCGTAACACTTCCATGGTCTGGAAAAACCTGTTTGACCATAACATTTGTAAGCTAATACTGATTTAGCCCTTAAAAAATGACAAAGATTTTCTTCCCATCTCAACAGGATCTCTCTGAAACAGCATAATCAAACAAGAATACACAAAGAAAAACAATTGTACTGTATACATGTGTTAGCATGTCGTATTCCGATTGAACTAATAATATCCACTAGCTGTAAAACAACAGAATGAAAAAACAATGAAGATAAAGAAAACCAGGATTAAAAGGGTCCACCTAGATTGAACATCCTCCTTCCCTCTCAATCTTTTCATAACACAAGCTAGGCCAGCATTGACACCAGTCATCACAGCAAAATTACGAGCTTGTACCCAGGGAGCTCCTGATAGAGCCTGTAATCAAAGTAAACATGTATAATTAAATTCTATTTAGAAAACCCTTCAGTGGTTGTAAGTTGTGATTTAATCCCTCGTAAACAACACTAGTCAACAGAACTCAATTAGCATGTACTATCTAAGAACATGGTCTTCCCCAAAATCGAACCTTCACAATTAATGCATATTCTTTTTCGATATATGGAAATTACAGTTCTTTAAAATATCATGATTGCAGATAAGAAATGAAAGTAAAGCCAAAATAAAAAACGACCTGGGCTTGCTTGAGAGAAGCCATTGCCTGATGATTGAGGGAAGCCTGAGGAGGAGTCGGAAAAGAAGAGGAAACATCTTTGGTGAGGGTGCCCATTAAAGCACCAATAGCAGCACCCTGAACGGCGCCTGTGGCGGTTACCACGGCCGCCTCGACTGGCATGGACTGTTTGTCTAGCCAAGCCTTGAACCCGTTCTCAACTTCCTTGAACTTGGCTTGCAATTGCTCCAGTGGGTTTTGATGAGCCATCAACCTGGTTACCACCAACATTCCTTGCTCTTTTCCTCCTTCCATTTCGTTAAAACTTCCTAATGTAATTTCCTCGAGTACCAAGAGAAAGAAAAGGCTTTGGAATTGTTGCCTGACCCTGATCTACATTTCCTAGAACATCCATTTCCTGCTGTTTTGTTTTTAGTTTTGGATTTATTCAAGATTGGGCTTTTTGCTGGAACGTCTTTTCAGCCATTGTTGACGGTCTCCTTTTTAAGGTTAAATAATTGGGCCCAAATATGAGCCAAACTCATAAAAGACCGCAAAAAAAGTGTGAAATAGTACTGAGAAATTGAAATATCGAAAAATTGATTCCAACTGATATATGCGGTTGGATTCAGGTTTTGTATAATTTAGTTTTGTTTCGGGTTGATGTTATCATTCAAATGATATAATTGGGTCCGGTTTGAGTTTTTTGCATAGAATTTATTTTATTTAAATTAAATTAAATGAAAAAATATATATGTTTTAAAAAATAATCTTAATAAAATGATAGATTAATTATTTTAATGTCTATATAGACTAATTCATTTCATCTAACTATTATTATATACAAAAAGTTATAAGTAAATATTTCCAAAAAAAATAGTTAAGAAAGTAAGTTTTATATTAAAGTTAGTAAATTATTTCTTAAATGTAATAATTATAATTGTAAACCTAATTTTAATTTTAAGAAAATAGTTTAATATTTTTTTATTTATAAAAAAAAACAAATTTTCACTTGTAGTTTTAGGGTGAGTTTAGATGGGTAGTGCGTTTACCTGCGGTTAGTGTAAAAACAGTAGTGGCTGTGAGATTAGATACTGTAGCGTGAGATAAAAAGTAAGCTAAAGGCACCGCACCGCACCCAATCGCCCATCCAAACCAAGCTTCGCATCCAATCGCCCATCCAAACCAAGCCTAGTGGGTTTACCATGGGAGTATGCTGTCTTGCTAAACTGGAAGTTTGGAGACACTTCGGTGCCATTTTCGGGCTGAAAAGAAGGTCGATCACCATAGCTGGCGGAGGCAGGGGCATGGTTGTGGAAGGAAGAATATAAGGGTATCAGGAAAAGAAAATGGAAATTAATGATTAAAAAATGCAGGGAAAATTTACAATAAAAATAATAAGTTCTAATTTTTTCACTTTTAAATTAAAAATTGGTATAATTATTTTCTTCCTTAAGTTTGATTTTTTATTTTTTATTTGTCACAGTGCCGCATGATAGCCCATGATTGGACCACGTATCAAATATGTCAGTAATTAACCCAGTCTGAAGGAGGTACCAAATCAATAGACATTAGTAATTAATCCCGTTTGGAAGAGGTACCAAATTAATAGATGAAAATTAAATTTTAGATTAAATATTAGACATTTTGAAAGTAAAAGCATCACATTAAAAATTTATTATTTAAATACCTCTAAATTATTTGGTCAAAAGTAAAAAAAGATATTTGTCGTTTTTTATTGGTATGCATGTCACATCATTAAAAAAATTGACGTTGTTAGAATTACATATTAGACATTAGACTAATGATAATTATTTAGTATACTAATAATAAAAATTTTTAATTTCACAAATAGAGTTAAGATTTTTGTTATATATTATTAAGTTGCATTTAAAAACGTTAAAATAAATGAGTATGACAGGTGACAAAATTTCAATTTTATTTCAGTTTTACTTGTGGAGTTAAAATTTTACACAGTCAATGTACTAAATAATTACCAGCTAAAACTTTAAGTATCAAATTGAATATTTTAAAAGTATAAATGTCATATTAGAAAAAATAAACTAAAGTATAGGGACATATGTGCCATTATCCCAAGAACATATTATAAAAGATCTCGTTTAGAAGAAAAAGTAAAATAAAATAAAACGAGAAAGTGAAGAAAGAAAAAAAACAGCGGATCAATTCAATGGGGATGTAAGGTTCGTTGCACTTTCCTAGGTAGCCACGTAAGTTGTGTAGAAGCCACGCTTTTAAAGTATGACAAAATTTTCCACATGTCAAAGCTTTATTGGATAGCTTACTTAATTCTCCACATTTTCTTCCATGTCGGCTCCTTGGTTTGGCTTCAGGTTTCGGAGTGAAAATGGGCTCTACAAATGAAATGAAATGAATGGTCGAATTGAAACGCACATTTGAATCAGCGGCCTAACAAGAAAAAATATTTAGGGCGGAAATTAAATAATTTTAGTATTTTAGTATTTTATATACTTATAATTTTTAAAGAAATAAATTAAAATTTACTGTTTTTAAGAAGGTTAAAGTGTAATTTTATATTTATTAATTTAAAATTTTTAAAAGTCTTAAATAACTTAAATAGAATTTTTTTCATTTTAAGGGGATCGGAGCCTTGTCAATCCCCTTGTTATGCCCCTGATTTCAGTTATCATTATCTATTTTAAAATTTTATGATTGTTAAATAAAAGTAGTTGGAGTGATTTGCAAAGAAAATAAAAGTTAGGCGTTTTATAAGTTCATTAAGGGTAAACAATAATCACGAGTTTTAAAATTATTTTATATGTAAGACGAGTAACTAATTCTCAACTACTTATTAACATATAAAAAATTCTTACCGTCTCATTTAACCTTCATAAATTGTGACATGACATTTTAATCTAATACTATTTTAATGTGATAATGTTTCATGTCAAAATCATGTACACACAAAAACTTTTAGGTCATAAACGCATATAATAGAAGACTTTATGGATTAGATTGGGTGATAGTTCAAGTTTAAAAAGTTTCAAATTTGATAAATATGTAATATTTTTGCACGTACTTTGTGAAAAAATTATTTTAGTATTTCATTTAATTTTTCTCTTTTTTTTCTAATTTTAAACTTGTGTTTATTATAAAATTACTTAAAATAGATGAAAAAATTAATATTTTTTAACTTTGCTGATTAGATATACATGTGGATTACCACATGAATGACACGTTGGAATTTAATTAAATTTTAAAGATTTTAAAAATTAAAAAAATCATTAAAATTGTTTAAAAAGTATAAAAATTATAAAATATTTTTAATATTTTAAAATTAAATTAATTAATTAAATGCTGGTGTGTCATCCACATTGTAATCCACGTGTGTATCACGTTAGCAAAGTTAAAAAACGTTAACTTTTCCATCTATTTTTGGGGTGATTTGATAAAAATACAAGTTTAATAGCTAAAATGAATTTTTTATAAAGTTGGAGGGCCAAAAAATTCATTATGCCTAATATTTTTAGGGTAATTATTTAATACTTAAAAAACTTAACAGATAATTCACCCCCTAAAAAAAAAAACTTACCAAGATAGTGTTTTAGATAAATTTTCATATTTTTATTAATAAAATAAAGGTATTCATAAATGTATAATATATATTTTTATTGGTGTTGTAATTATTACAATTATTATTACTTAATTAAATATTACCTACTTAATTTTAAAAAATTATAAAATGGTCATTAAATTGTTAAAAAATTTATTACATCATGTAACAATTGGTTGATGCAATTAAATAATTATTTATCATATATTAACCACGTAATTTTCTGGAGGCTTTAAAAAATAAAAGTAACATATTTAAATAACTTTTTGAGTGTAAAACTACTAATGATTATTTTTTTTAAGTTTTTGAGTGTGAATTTACTCGTATAATTTTTAAAATTTAATGATTAAAGTGTAAACTTATTAATATCATTGACCTTGTGTGCAGTTTACCCAAAAAATAAAAGTAACCAAAATCCAAACTACAAATTCCGCGTATAAAACGCGGCGCGGGTAAACAGAGAGTGAATTTCTAAGCTCCTTCCTATCGTTTTCCTTCACAGTATCCTCTGAATAGACGAATGGGCCATCTCCCTTTTCATTTAAACTCTTACCCTAAACCCTTCTAACTACTAATTTAATCCCCCATTTCTTCCTTTTTCTGAATCTTCTCTTTTCATCAACAAATAATTAAAAAGTTATTGGGTGTTTCGAAAATCTCCCTAAAAAATCTATGTTTTTGGCCCTTCACTTTTCATTTTAGCAGCATTTTAGCAATGGGTGTTCTCTTACTGAATTCACTCCCATTAGGGTTCCGGTTCCGACCGACTGACCAGGAACTGATCGATTTTTATTTACGGTCTAAGATAAACGGAAATAGAAACGATGAGATTGAAATTATTCGTGAAATTGATGTTTGCAAATGCGAGCCCTGGGATTTGCCTCACTTGTCTGCTATAAAAACCCAAGATCCGGAGTGGTTCTTCTTTTGCCCACTCGACCGGAAGTACCCAACCGGCAGCAGGCTCAATAGGGCTACCGAGGCTGGTTACTGGAAAGCTACGGGTAAGGACCGCAAGATCAAGTCTGGCTCCACCTTGATCGGCATGAAGAAAACTCTGGTGTTTTACAACGGGAGGGCTCCTAGGGGAAAACGAACCAATTGGGTTATGCATGAGTACCGTACTACACTCGATGAGCTTGATGGTACCAAACCTGGACAGGTTCCTCCTTTTCTCATACCTCTCCTTTGATTCTAATTCGAATCCCCTTTGCATCAATTTCTGTTTTTGATTCATATAATTGGTAGTTCAATTCTGCTAATTTGTACAAGCAGAAGTTCTTTACTTGCATGTATTCTTCGTTTTTCCTGCAGAATGCTTTTGTAATTTGTCGTCTATTCAAGAAACAAGATGAGACCATTGAAGATATAAATGGTGATGAAGTTGATCCATCTGTGTTGTCTCCTACTGAAGACATGGTGTCGGAGTTAGAAGTGCCTCAAGACTCTCCTACGGTAAAACAGGAAGCCGAGAAAGCCTGCGATACCAGTGAAACATGTCTTGCCAGTTTGCCCGATGAAGTGATTTCAAATGCTGTTGCACCCATATTCGAGGGCAATAGTGACAACCATGATAATTATAATGAAATAGACCAAGTGGCTGAAATAGCCCCTGCAGAGGTGAGGGAACAAGAAAACTGTATTTTGATTTAGATTTTGTCACCATTTCTGTAGTACTTATGTTATTCAATTTCAGGATGATCTACTTGAGGAAGCTTTGAATCATTTTTACGATCCCATGATGGAGCCACTATTTTCTCCATTACACAATCAGATTGAAGCAGAGCAGGCACCTTGGATGTTTGATCATGTGGGAAACTGTTACAATGTGGAATTTGGACACGGCACAAACGAAAATGATCCTTATATTTCTAACTTCCTCGAGTCTATACTTAAAAATTCGGATGACTACCATGGTGATGACACCGGTAGTCAGAAGAATTCAGAATCTGAGACCCATACAACCATGACCATTGGCAAGGATGGTGGATTTTGCAGTGAATCTGATTCTGCAGTGGCCCAAGTGCTGGTGAGTAGAGGCAAACTAGTTACATGTCATATATCATGCTCTTTCTAGTTTCCACTGAGCATTGTAGTGCATCAAGATCATTCAAGTGTTATGCCTCATGCTCTTATGAATTACGATCATTCATATGATATGCATATTGACATTTTCAACCATTAAGTAAAACCCTTTGTTTATATTAACATCAAGAATTTCCGTTTTGTTACAGCTTGGGACAAACACTGTCAACGGGGTTCCTCCTCTAGGGACCGCACAAGATTATGGAATTCCAATTTGCATGCAGGACGTTTACTTTTCTGGCACAGTGCCATTCTATAATGTTCCAAATAGTGATGGAGAATTATTTAGCAATCATATGAATACATCTTGTGATGTTGATGATGCTATCACTGGAATCAGGACCAGGTCTCGCCCTTCTCAAAGTCAACTGGACTCTGAGAACCCCTTGGCACAGGGTAATGCATCAAGAAGACTACGGCTGCAGTGTAAACTTCAGGTCCACTCACTTCACTGTGACAATGCAATATATAACCGGAGTGATGTAGAGATAGAAGATGATTCAAAATCAGTTGTTACAAAGGTGAGAAGTTTGTGACTGATGTAGTATAAAACCACTGTCAAATCCAGATATGTATCCGACCTTATTAAGTTGTCTTTGCAGGAGGAAAAAGTAGTGGAAAAGGATATCACTGTCGGCTGTAATGCTGATTTCGGCATTGTTTTGGGTTCAAAGACCATTGTTTCAGCTCGTAAAAAGACTTCATCTCGGTGGTCAAAGGTTTTTTCACTGCATCACTCACGTAAACCATTTGCTGTTGTTTTTCGGGTAGCTGTGATGTTAATCTTGTTTATAGTTTTGATTAGCACACCAAAGGCCTTGTAACTTGATGCTACTTATTGCGTTGTGTATAGTTAACAGTAGCACATCGCCCTTTTTTTACCCCCATTTCGAGGATCGTACCTAGTTAGGGCTGCAGCTATGTTTTTGAGTGCTGACGTTTATGTATATGATATGAGTACATCTATTTAGTTGTTGTATTCTACAAGAGTATATATACATATATTTTTTATTTTTGCATATTGCCTCATGAAAGCTTGTTTTTGAGATGAAGCTGAATCCAAGAGAAACTAGGTTAATGTTTTACCACTCATCACGTCCACATATTTGAAAAGAAAATCAGAGAATTTAAACATATTTGGCTCTCTTTATGGTGACCCTGCTGCTTACACCAGTAACAGGCTTCATTCCCTGCTTTAACGTCGCTTGACTACTCTTTCTTCTCACTTCTGCTTTTCTTTGAACTTCCATTAGCACCTGCAAACGATGTTTTGATAGACGAAGAATCTATGTTACTTGAGCATAAGTGTCCAATGCTGGTCTGTTTTAAAATTTTCAGGTTTTTGGAGAATTTTCAGAGAGCCTTACGACCATACCATGAAAAAAAGGGAAACAGACAGGAGCAACATAAAAATATATAATACACAGCAAACAAAGAAATGCTGGGATGCATAGCAACTAGCAAATCAAAGGTCTACAATATAATAATAGTACATTGCTACTGATTGCATGCTTATAAACGATTTCTGATTGTCAAAGCTAATAAGCTGCAAAGCTGGTGTATTTTATGTTAATCAATTAAATTTTGAAGGGGGGGGGGGGGAGGTTACGTGTGTGCAAGGAGAGTTATAAATGCTGAAATTCAAGAATTAGTTTTGATTCATTCTGTTTTGGGTCAACAGTAACCTAATCAACATTGTCATTATGATTAATTGCCACCACTACCATCCAGGCTTCATTTGGATCTTGACCTTCATGTCATTTTCTTTTTTTATCATTATTATGTTGGAGATGGGGAGATGTCATTTTTATTAGTTTTCATAATGTTGGGTAGCACTTACCTGGAAAACTAGCTAGATACCATACCATGAATCTATATTGTAAATAAATAAATGAAAATCATATGTACATCTTAAATTAATAAAACTAATTAATTTCATTGCTTCTCCCTGTACAGCGTTCGTACAGTTTTATATTTTTTTTCTACTCCGTTAAATATATATACACATAACCCATTGTGTTTCTTCGTTAGTTCTCATCCTTGATGCTTCCCTTCCATGTTTCTTCTTCGGTTCTAATTTTGTTTATGTTATTGTTTTTCCTTTTTCTTTTTAAAGATTCAATCTTCCATGGAGTAAGGCGGAGATTTTCAAATGCTGATTGTAAATTTAATGGGCTTGAATTTTGGACCAGAGATTTAATATGTATTACTACAAATCAAAATGAGTCAAAATCATGTTTGGATCCAGACTTTATGTACCTTTCTTTTACTTTGTTTCACTTTGAAGCTTGAAGATTGTTTTGAATCCTTGATCTCTTTTTTTTTTTTTTTAAATGTCTTATATATATATATATATTAGTTTAAACAAGATAAAGATATCGATAAAAGAGACGTTGGCTTGAGGAAGCTTTAAAAATTGAGGTTTTATGAAAAAAATGTTTAAATTTATTTTGATTCTTGGTTAAATAATTTTTATAGTACATGTATGAATACATTCATTGTAACTATAATTAAAAATAAATAAATTTATGAAAGTGTATAAATTTATCGCAACATCATATCATCGAATCTATCAAACAATTTATTAAAATAATAATAGAAGTGAATAACTCAACACCACATCATATCATTGAATCTATCAAATAATTCATTAAAATAATAACGGACATGAATAACTCAATTGAATAATTACACAGATGTAATTAATCATATATAAATCTAATGCAACATTGTAATAAGCAAGTAATGGTTAATGGGTTATGGTAGGTTGTTACAAATTATTTAAATTAATTTAATTTAAGAAAGCTAAATCTAAGTTTGACCTGTTCTATTTATATTTAAATTTTTAAATTTATTTCTATTTATAAGTTTTTTAAAAACATATATATAATACATTAAATGTACTAAAAATATTAAAATAATTTTTTAACACATTAAAAATATATTAAAATATTTATATTAAAAAACACCACCATAAATATAATAAATATTTTATTATATTAAATATATATATAATAAATATTTTATTATATTAAAAAAATATATATAATAAATATTTTATTGTATTAAATATAATTTTAAAATTTTATATTTTGGGTTATGTTATTTAGTTAGGTAAGTTTCTTTTCAAGTTTTGGGTAATGACTTTAATTTTTTTAGTTAATAATTTAATATAAAAACAAAAACAAAAATATATAATTATTATTTGATATATAATTTTTTTTAACTAAGGTCTTATAAAAAATGAATTTTAAATTTTATTCAAAAAAATCTATATTTTGTCTCAATCCTCCTATTTTTTAAACTTGTTTTCGGAACTGAGTGGACAACCGGAGAATGAATAAATTTCCAGCACTACAGGAAATATATAATCACTAAGTGTGTAGTATCTTCATTATCGACAAGAAGCACCAGTTCCCAGCTCGCATCAACAGCAGATTCAATAAAGCGTAAAAGCTAATATTATCCCACCAAGGTTTCGAAACAGTTCAACCCATCGAACTGCGGCGCCACCTTTGGCGGCGGTGGTGTATCCTTCACCTTTTGGTTTCGTTTCGCCGGCGTACTCCCGATCGACCTCCGAGTCCCTGCGCCTCCGAATTCCTGAACAAGTTAAAGAAAAAAAGAACCATCATGAAATAAGTAACAAACAACCAACTTCGTTATAAAAATCATATTGATTTGGGCTCTGAAAACCAACTCATCAACCAAAAATAATAATATAATAAAAAAATTTACCTTTGCTTCTGAATGACGAGCAAAAGAATAAATCCCGGCGGCAGCAATGGCAACAGCTGGGATGGCGGCATAGACTGTAGTGGAAGCCATTGATACGAAAGATTTGAGTTTCAAAAAGGAATGAAAAATTAATAATGTAAATTTCTTTCTGAGCAAAGCGAATGAATGACGAAAGATTGGAAGGGATGGAATTATTTATATTTACGGAAATGGTATTTGAAGGGGTAATGTATTTACAGAAAGGAGGCGGCTTCGAATAGGATACAACAAACTAGTGGTTATTTTTTTTATAATCTAAATATATATAAGAGAAAGAATCTGAATTTTAGTATCATTGTCCAAAATTCCACAAGATTTTTGTTGATGTCCGAATTTATCGCGATTTTTGTTTCGTTGGCCTAAAGCATGTTGGGAATAAATTTAACGAAATGAAAGTTGATTACTTTCATTAAAAACTAAATATGCCGCTCAAAAAACTCACGTTTTGGTTAGGTTGGAGAGAATGTTAAAAGAATCAACCAAATGCTCTCTAATCATGGTTTGGCTCAAAAAAAGTAGTCTCAATTTTTACTTAAATCTAGCTCAGATAAAAATATAAAATTCGAGTTCAACGTACATTAAAAAATTATTTTATTTTTATATAAAAATTTAAAAAAATATATAATATATCAAAAATATTAAGAATATTAAAATAAATCTTTCTTAATAAATTAAAAATAAATTAAAAAAATTTTATTTAAATAAGGTGCTACTTAACAAGCAAATGTCTCTAAAATAGTAACAAATTTAACAATAAAACAAAAGTTATACAATATCTGATTATAACAACAAAATAGTAGTAACATAACAGTGAAATGACAATAAAACAGTTAGAAAACAACAGCATAACAACAATTTTTTTTTACAAATTCGCGTAGAGCTCAAGCCAAAAAAATATTATTTGAGACTCAACCCATTTTCTAAACGAGTATTATTTTTGTCCAAACTCATTTTTTAGACCTATAATTTTTTTCTCAAGCCCTCCCACTATTTGGGCAAGCCTTCAGACCAAATCGATAGTCCAACCCATGAACAAGTTTATTGAATATGAAATCAATTATAAATTAAAAAAAACAAACACAATAAATAACAAAATAGAAATAGAAAACGTTTTTTATAAATTATAATAAAATTAGATATTTAAATTAACTTAAATTGTTTAAGGTTAACATTTTATGGCACCAATTGGAGCACCAGTGCAACCGGTCGGTCTAACCTTCGACAAGCATACTCATAGTTGAGTGGAGTACCTCTCCTCCAATGGATTTTGACTTTTTTTTTTGGGTGTTCTCTTCTTACCACTTTGGGCATTCGCTTTCCCATCGTTTCGATCCAGGACGTTTTTCCCACCTTCACGAGGTCCCTTTCTTCGATTTCCAGAAAGTACCCTTCATCGTATTTAAATTAAGTTGCGATGGTACCATGAGTTGTGATGTTGACCTTGGCAAAGAATAGAGCATAGATGACACAATCAAGTTTTTCACGCTTTTGATGACCTACTGATAGGTCCTCTTCAGGCACCATTCTTTGGGAGGTGTTAACACCCACTGGTTTTCTTCGTCGATCTCAATCCTTATCATAAGGCTCCTTGTGGTCAGACTTAAGATAGAGCAAGACCTTAAGCTAAGTGTGGTGACAGTTGAATTATGGAGGGACCGTTGTTTCAATTGACAATTTAAGTATAAGGTCACTATCTGCAAAACATTCATAAGGCAGTCGAAGTTGCACTGTAAACTTCTTACCCGAACAACGCTGTTTAAAATGAGCCATTTCCAATAAGTTTAAGTCTTGTGGGTAGCTCGCATAGGATGTGGACTAATACAAAAATAATAACCCCACCGAAATTAAAACCACTGATATCCGACATTTGTCATCCGAGCAGTCAAGTTCAAATAGGTAGAGATATTAATGAGTTATTACCGGTCGAATTTGACAGTCTAAGTATAATTTAAATATATTTAATCTTTGTTCAAACTCGATCTAGCTTATAATTTTATCAGAATCTTTCTATAGTTACAAAAAGTTTATCTAAACTTATTTTAAGTATTTTAATATTATTTTTTAAATTTAAAAAAATATATATTTATATTATTTTTAATTTAATTCTTTATTTTTAAATTTTTTAATATATTATAAATTATAACGCTATAAAACCTGTATTTTAAAGGATTTAATTTTTATCCAAAACCTTTGAAATTTTAAATATACTTTCAAAACTGGACGAATCAAATAAAAAATCACACCATATGGATCAAGAAACAATATACTTGTACACATTGGCACGACAAACAACAGCCATTTTTTTTTAAAGTACTTAGAGATTTAATTGAATGGTGATTCAAAATATCAAACCCGAAAATTGAAAGTTTAAATGAATTTAACTTTTGAGATTTAAAAATATAATGATTTTTAAATATATAATGAAAAAAAAATCATCATTTTATAATTTATATCAACAAATATACAACGAGCTGAAATCCTTTCAGTATGGAATAATTGTCTCGAAACAGTGAACGCCATCAAGCTCCGGCGCAAACCTCGGCCGTAAACGTTGTTTTTGCGGTGTCTTAACAACGGATGACGACGACGACTTCGATAAATTGTTAAACTCTGTTGTCTCTTTCTTGTTCCCTTCTGAACAAGAAACTTCATTGGGCTTCGCTTTTTCAATCGGAGTCGAAGTCGCCGTGTACTTCTTCTGGCCGTGAGAATCAAACAAAAGGGCTTCGAACGAACTGAACATAGACATCATCATCGTAAACAACAAAGGTATTGATGTCGGAAAAAAAGAAGAAGCGGCGATTTGGCAGTTAATAAGCTGTTTTGGAGTGTGAATTTGAAAGCTTTTGAAAGGGTACCGAAGAAATTGCAATGTGAGGAAGAAAGGGGAGGGGGAATTTAAATGGCGGAAAAGGAAGATGAGAAGAAGAAGAAGAAGAAGACATATGGGATAAGAAACAAAAAAAACGAGAATGATCTGGAAGGACGGTGAGTCGTCAAAGTCCAGTCCACGCGGCGATGCGGAAAGCTAGGATTAAATTCGGGAGGGTTTTTTTAGGACTAATCATATTCTGTTGTTTGACGCGTACGTCAACGACGGATAGGTAATCTAAATCCTGATCGCTATTTTATTTTCAATCACATCGGTAT
This sequence comes from Gossypium longicalyx, assembly GCA_025698465.1. Lineage (NCBI taxonomy): Eukaryota > Viridiplantae > Streptophyta > Magnoliopsida > Malvales > Malvaceae > Gossypium > Gossypium longicalyx. Next base: position 26,795,398 of record CM047003.1, read on the forward strand.
TTACTTTTTTTTAGTGACCCCATATTTGTTTTTCTTTCATTTTTATTTTCATTTTACTTAATGAAATTATTATTATTTAGATTTAAATTTATTTCTTTTAAAAATGTAAAAAAATCGTATCATTACATCAAATGGTATCACATATGTATTTATTTATCAGAGTGGAGGGTTCTGGAAGTTGGAATTCGGAACCTAGAAGTGACCAGAAACTACCGCAGTTAGCATATGCGTATGCGGCCACTAATATATGCATATGGTACGGACCCATACTTTATGTTATTATTACTACCGAAAGGAAAATAAATGGACAAATTATGTTATTTCCCAAAATTCCTGATCTCCAACATTACCAAGTGTGTATAATGAAGCGAAAACCTTAACATTACTCTACAGACATTAGCTTGTCACTCAGAGATAAACATAAAGGTCCTGATCCATAAACTCTTAATACATGTCACAACCAAAAGCGGTGGCTGCTATGAAGCAGTCGATTGAAACTTATCAACTTGCTGTCACTTGGTTTTTTAAGGAGATAGCTAATATTAAACAGGGTAGCAAGATGAGTGCAGAAGGTCCAAGGAGATGCACCCCAACGGAAAGTTAAAATATAGTGGTTGAATGGAGAAAGAATAATGAATCAATGAGTGTAGGTTTTTTGCTTGAGAAAATTTGGAATGGTGCTAGAAAACGTTACTGCAGTGAAACCGATTATTGTTAGAATGGCACTAGCAAAGCTCAACCATCAGTTAAACAATACATTATATGGAGTAGAGCCAAAGGCATTAAGAAAATTATTGAATCTGATAATGATAGGATGCGCTGGTCAACACAAACTTTTGCCAGGGATATTCAGCAGATGAAATCCAACTTCACCAACTGAACCGGGATGAATGGATGGCATTCAGGCAGATGGTGGATAAGGGTGGCAGCTTTAAAGTAAGTTAATAGAAATAGCATGTACACAGTAACTTAATATTCAACCAAACTATAGACACAAATGGGCTCACTTATCAAATACAGTTAATGACCCATGAGGATCATTCAAGCTGAAATGGGCTCATTGTGGCATTGGATCCATAGATACTCCATACTCAAAATCCGGCAGTCAGTGAAAACAACAACGTGAACAAAGAGATTTAACACAAAAATCAAAACCATTATCCCTGTCCCCCTGGCTGCGGTATATGTGCCCACTAGTTTCAGAATGCTTCAGAATCATCAAAATATGTAAAAGAACGACAAATACAAGGACCATAATGCAAATGAAAGTATCAACATTAGCCTACTTTGACATTACCATTGTCCTAAACAGCTTAATTACCAGCAAGATAAGTTACCATTCAACAGCAGTTTCATTACCCAGATAAAAATATTGAAACCTCATTGAAACAAAGAACAATTTCAGTGGCAATATCAATTAAGCCAAGTAAGATAAACCATGTAACTTCTTGAATCTCTGCAAAAGTTCTCAAATCCCAATACAAAAATTCAACTAAAAATTCAACTAATGTTTAAAACGAGTCCTAATTTTCCGCAATTTCAAACAACAAAACAAAAGAAATATCCAAACTGGGAAGAATTGTGTCTAGTCAAACAAGCTGAATCCCATGTCATCATCACTCTCTTCCTTCTCTTCTTCCTTTTTCTCCTCAACAGCAGGGGCAGCCGCAGCAGCACCACCGCCAGCTGCACCACAAGCAGCAGCAACGGCAACAGGGGCAGCACCACCACCGGAGCCAACGCTGGTGATGAGATCATCGACGTTGACTTTCTCGAGGAGCTTGGCGAAAAGGCTTGGCCAGTAAGATTCAACGCTCAAGTTCGCTGCCTTCACCAATGTAGCAATCTTCTCGGCCTACAAAATATTTCTCAAAACGTAAACAAAACAGAAAAAAACAAAGTAACAACGAAAATTAGTTACAAAAGGCAGGCAATGAAAATAAAATGTCGCGACGTACGGTGATTGAGATTCCATCGTCGTGGAGAATCAACGCGGCGTAAGTACAGGCGAGTTCACCGGTGGCCATTGTGCTCGAGATTTTCAACACTAAATCTACGATCAATCATATAAAAAGAAACATTATTCAGCCATTTAACCAAATAGAAACTAAAAAAATGAGAGAAGAGGAAGAGAGGGAAACTACCTTGGCTCTAGGGTTTGGTATGCGTTGAGATCTCAGAGACTGGGGATTTAGGAGGAGGCTTAAATATATATGGAGTGATAATCCAGATCTTGAGAGGTCTAGGGTTTTTGGTTGAGACAGTCGGCCAATGGGCTTTGATTTCGTTTTGGATCAGTTTTTTTCTTCAACTGATCATGGGCTAAATGGGTCTCGATTAAAATATTTTTAGATCTTTTCATCTAAAAATGTCATGTGTTGACACATTTTAATGGCCTTACTGTTTAGGTACCAAAAAGTGATGGAATTGAAGTTTAAGTATCAATTAAGTCTAAAGAAAAATGTATCAGTTAGGTATAAGTGGCCAAATTTAAAGGGTAAATATATATTAACCAATAATTTTTAAAGAACAATGCGGTTAAAAGATGAGCTTAATTGATTTTCTAAATTTGTTCAATTGTGAATCAGTTAAGTTAAGGATTTAATTGAATTTTTTTTTATTTTTTTTCTTAGGCATTTTAGGGCTATAAGATTTTTTTCAGCATTAAAATGTTGCAATTTAGTGGAGAAAAAGGGGTCGTGGGTGTTTAAAATTTAGATTTGTATAATTCTTATAGCTTTTAATATATATATACTTATAATTTTTACAATTTAAATTTTCTTTAAGTTTATAATATATCAAATGTAAAATTAAATTTAATAAAATTTGACAATTCTTTTAATGTGGCATTTGTGTTAGTTCATTTAATGTGGTATTTGAATTTGATAAAAATCAGGACAAAGTCTTACCCTATTTGAATTTTCAACATCCATATAACTTTTTTTTTTTTCCTTTTGCAACACAGTGTTCAAGCTGCATATTATTATTATTATTTCTTTTGTCACACTCATTGATTTTGAGGTTAAGAAGGGAAACACGTTTTTCGATCCCTTCTCCGCAGCTTCGGGATTTTGAATCCTTCTCAGCAATTTGCTCTAGTGCCTTTTGGTTTGGCGAAGATAACAAGAGGTAAAGGGAGTTCCCTTTTTTCATCTTGGATTCTTCTCAAAATATAAGAAAACGAGTTTATTTAACATATTTACTTGGCATTCAACTACGAAAGACTATGGTGATCATCACATTTTCATTGGCTAACGCTACCACGTGGACAAAATATACAAAGTAATATAATACCAAAGTGGGCAACAGAATGAAAATATAAATACCAAATTGAGAAGTACAAAATTAAAAGAAAATGCATATTTAAATCTAAAAATCTAAACTTTCATAATTCAAATAAGTATAATTATCCAACAAAATAAATAGAAACACTTCAGCCATATAATAAAAATAGAAAATATCTATAAAGTAAAATACATAGAAGCACCGTTGATGTGCTGCTGGCTTTAAGAAAATAACTAATGTTTTCTTATAAGTTTTAATGTATTAATATATATATCAATCAATAAAAGTTACATCATTAAAAGAATTAAAAATCTCTGGCGTTAGGGTTTAATCCTAGTTTGTTTGTTTTTTTTTTAAAATCATTTACTAGTATAAGCAACTGGAAAATTTTTCATTAACCAAAATATATTCGGATTTTCTATAATATATAAATATTCAGTTTCATGCAGAATAGATATCACCAAGGAAGTGCAGTTTCGCGGTCGAAAACCATGAAAAGATGAATAAAATTTGAAACAAAGGAAAAAAAAAAAAAAAGGTTTCTATCAAAATGACAAAATGATCCAACTCAGTTCATCATCCAACAGTTCTATATAAATTCATGCAACATCACCACAAACTCCATTAATACCTACATTGTCTTCATAGACAGTACCCAGCAATACTGTTCTTAGATAGGATGCAATCAACTTTCCCCTTCTACTCAATTCAGCTAAGCCAAGCTGGATTTTGGACGTATATTGTTGTATGTGCATCAGTCGCTAACCGGTTGGGCCTGAAAATAAAATCGGTTGCATAAATAAGATTAAGAAGAGCACTCACAAACTTAGCCATCTGAAAAAGATCTAGTTTACATTTCCCTATGGTAAAATCATATTGTGTCCTACTGTTACTAATGCACTAGTTTGACTGTTAACCTCATATACACCTTTATAAAAGCGCCACCAAGAGAAATCAACAATTTAGAGCGACAATGACAAAGACAGTCATGACCCATAGCATCAAATATCGGGAACCCAAATTAGCCTACCTTTTCAGGAGATCCTGACCTTGACCTTGACTTTGACCTTGATCTCGATCTTGCTCTGAATCAATGAATGGAAAATGGGAAAAACAAGGGAAGGGTTTCATAAAAGGTAAGAAAAACAGCAAAAATGAATAATAAAGCAAAGAAGGTAACGGCAAGTTACCTGGGTGACTTAACAGGGGAGGCAGATCTGGATTTAACTGGAGATTTGGATGCGGACCGTTCCCTTGATCTACTGATTATGAGAAAGAGAATGGGTGAGGAAAAGATGGGAGGTTTGACATCCATTTAATTATTTTTTCTGAAGGAAAAAAAATGAAGAATACTGAAAAGTGAAGAAAAAGATAGGATTTGTACCTTCGATCTCTTCTAACGCTGCGGCTTCTACTTCGGCTCCTGGATGGACTGCTCTCATATCTCTTCACCTATCAAATAGATGAACAAATAAACCCCAGAGGTTTATCAAAATAAGAATTGATTTTGAAAATTCCAGATTGTAGACAAAATAAAAGAACAAGCAATATGCACAGTTAGTGTTACTGGATCCAAATGTTCGAAATTGGGACAGTCACAATGCCAGAAATCCTTTGCAATTATAACTTAAGGGAACGATCAGAAACAATAGGGTTCCTGGGAAAAATAGAGGGTACAGAATAATTACAGAAAAAGGAAATTTAGAGGGATGGCTGGACCACATTGATTCATGTTTTCACAACTTCAAGGTACAAGAATTAATCTCAGATGTGTGAATGTATAGATAGGAACTATAACTTTGTAACTATTAGAAGGTTTCATGGATCAAGCAACATAGATAATGGAATAGTCCTTGTTTATAAAATTCTTCAGGATTAGCACCATTTAACAGCTTATAAAGAACGACGAGAATGTAACAAGGTATATAAGTAACAGTAGAATAATGCATAGCCAGGTTACCCGAATATAAGCCCTTGCCCAAGGATTTCTAAACTCGGTGTCATCAAGTTTGCGGATCTGTACCATGTTAGAACACGTCAGTTCAATTATAAAAGCTGAAGAAGCATAAATTCACGGCAAGCGAAAATTCTCTCTAAACCACTTACGGCATATTTCATGTCATCATAATTGGTATAATCAACAATACCAAAAGTTCCTGAATGAACAGAGAGAGATAACAAATGAAAACTCATTCAAAATCATAAAGTTCCTAAGAACTTGGTCAAATCGTTGAAAAATCATGAAGACATAAGAACTATTTCAACCAATTCAAAACATGCAGAGAACTCATAAATCAGAATCAGATGCTCCCTAGAGGCATAGAAAGGGGAAGTGGCAGGAACAATTGATCTTTTAACTCTAAGCATCAGCCAGATTGAACATCAAAAACATCCATATAAGTGTGCCCTCATAAGGAGAAAAGAATATGACATTGCAACATTCTAGAGCAAATTGAGATTGAAAAAGAAACAATTAGATGTGTGAATATCAAATTAAAAAAGAAAAACAAAAAGAAGAAACTGAGGGAGCAGCAGGGTTATAAAGTAAACTATGGACTGAAATGCTTCATTAATATGCATCCTTTGTTCATACCATCACTGTCACGCGAAATTTCGGCAAAACACACATCACCAGCTTTTCGCATGTGATCCTGAGAAGAATATAGAAAATAGGTAAGAATTACAGAAGAACTAACAAAGTCTAAAAGCTTATTACAGTTTTAAAAGTTCTTAAACCTTCAAATCTTGCCAGGAAGCAGAAGAGGGGAGCCCACGGACAATAACTGCAGGCCCAACAAAATGCAGACAACCATATCTTAGCACATATAAAACCAGATAGGTAAATTAGAAATACACAGTTCAAATTCTAGACGGACCTCGATATTCAGAATGTCGTGAGACGCCAAATTTAGCTGCACCCCCTCCATATCCACCCCGCCGATCACTTGAGGATTGTCCTCTACCACCATGAGCAAGCTCAACCTACATCAATTACAATGAAAAGCAAATCAAGAAAAAAGTTGTATGTCAATAAACTACACATCAAAAAAACAATAGCTTATTATTACCCTCAAACGACAACCATCAAAATTGTAACCATCTCGACCCCTAATTGCGTCTTCAGCATCCCTTGAATTGTCAAACTATGAAACAAACACAAATAGAAAGACATTGTTACAGTTTAGATACACATCCTCTGTGAAAACATATAAGATGAGATATATACCTCAACAAAACAATAACATGGAGGGCGTGGCGGGATCTTCAATTCGATATCCAAAATACGACCATACTGTAAATGAGATATACGTGTTATAGAACAACACCAGTAATCAACCAAAAAGAAAATAGAATTTTCAATTACATTAACACTGCAGTCAATTAAAACACTTTAGGAAAATGTTATATCTGTCTCATATGATAAAAAGAATTGGCAGAAAAGAAAATTTGACGCCTACCTTGTAGAATAGATCTTCGACCTCCCATTCTCTGATATCAGAGGGTAGGTTTCCAACATAGATTGTGCGAGAGAAGCGACCACTCATTTTCAGTAATAGAAAAAAGTTAATAAAAATATCTCACTGCATGTGTAAAAATTGAACTAAATTAATAAAGAAAGAAAGTCCTGATTAAAATGTTAATTTAATTCTATCTGCATAGACATCACATTGTCATCAACATCTACTCTGAAGATAAGGACAAAAGGTTATTGCAAAACCAAAAACCAGCACTTCAAGAGAGCAATTCCTCAAACAGAGAGCTGTGCTCCACAAGCTCCATAGCTCATTTGCTCCAAAGATGCTCCACAAGGTATAACAATATTAGAAACTTAATTTGGTCTCCTCATCCTCCCATGAACATTTTGCCAGTGCTTCATAAGGAAGCAACAATCTCCAATCATAAAATGAAACAAAACCAGAAACTCCACCATGATTTTCCAACTACCTTCCTATACCCCTATGTATGATTGCAAACTAAAAAGCATCAAGCTGACACCAAGTGAGCAATTCCTCCAACAGAGAGCAGTGCTCCACAAGCTCCATTGCCCATTTGCTCCAAAGAAGCTCCGCAAAGCTATAACAAGATTCGAAACTTAATTAGCCCTCCTCATCCACCCATGAACATTTTGCAAGAGCTTCACAAAGGGAGAAACAATCTCCAACTATTAGACAACCCAGAACCCAAGATTTCCACTCTGATTCTCTCACTCCCTTCCTATTTCCCCCTATGCATCATTGCAAAAGCTTTTAATTTGTCCAAGCGCTTGTCATCTATCATAAACAAAGCATGCGTGTCACCAGATGAGGTAAGATTGTCAGACACATTATTTCATTTTATCTCATTCACTCACTCTCTCTCTGATTCAACTACATTGAAGAAAAATTATCCCCGTGAAAATACATTGTTTTTCCTAGTCCCCCCCCCCTCTTTTTAAATCCAACCCCTACTACAGCAAGTATTTTTAACATATAATAATAATAATAATAATAATAATAATAATAATAATAATAATAATAATAATAATAATAATAATAATAAAATTAAAAGATAATCCCCAAAATAAATCAAGATAGAAACGTAAGCAATGGGGAGATGAAGACATTGTACCAAAGAATTGAAAGGTAGGAAAGGTGGAGGGGACCCGACGAGAGTCAATTACCGGAGTAAAAGCAGAGGATGCTTGAGCCTTCTTAGGCCAATCTAACCCAGCAAACTAGCTAGGGTTCTTTCCTCTTCGTCCAGCGAGAATCTCAATTCCAGTCTGCGGATCTTCCGGTGGGTATATTTCGAAAGCTCTTGTTTTTAAGTTGGAGAGCATCGAACCGGACCTGATCCAACGAGGCCCAATTGCAGAATGCGGCTCCTACAATTTAAACGGGCAATTACATTTTATAAATAATATAGAATTTTCATTTATTTTTAGAATTTTATGAAAATTTTACATGCTTATAAATTAAAAAATATTTTTATAGTTTCAGAAAAATAAATTATTAATTTTTTAGAATTACATTCTAAAAAATTATAAAAATATCAAACTGAATATTTAATTATAGTTCAATTAACTTTTTCTTCATAAAAAAAATTAGATATTAACCATTAAATTAATGTATCATGTCATTAGTCGATTAAGAAGATACATGTAATTAATAGATGGATGATTAAAATATTATAACTCCATAATTTTAATAACTAAAATGTAATATTTAATAATTGAATATTAAAAAATAATCAAATTTGGGTAATTATTTTTATAGTTTACTTTTAAATTTTTAATAATATGAAATAGATGGATCACTAAAATATTATAACTCCATAATTTTAATAACTAAAATGTAATATTTAATAATTGAGTATTAAAAAATAATTAAATTTGAGTAATTATTTTTATAGTTTACCTTTAAATTTTTAATAATGTAAATTAATGAAATTTTATACAATTATCAAAACCTCGTTACCTATAACTTGATAATATTGACTCTTATAAAATTATTAAAATTATCTCAAAAAGTATTGAAATCTCTTTAAAAACAATATTCAAGAATTCATCTCTTTAAAAAAATATTCAATAATTTCTTTGTTTAACTAACAGCTGTCCAAATTTATTAAGGTGATGTCGTTTTTGGTAACTTAAGTATAAATTTTTTTTAACATTAATATTATTATATGCTTTTATTATATATGTTCTTTTTTGTACAATATTTAGAAATATTCATAATCCATTTCTAACCCATAAATAAGAGGTGATACGCTTCAGAGCACTTGAACCTACATCCTCCTACACTAACAATAATATAAATATCAATCTTACTAAGCCTCAATCGACAAGTATAGAAGAATTTTAATTTGATAATTCCTATAATTTAGATTTATTCGTTTTATCACTTATCTCTTAAGTCTCTAATGAAATATTGATGTGAATCTTTTGTGCAGGTAGACACAAAGTAGATTAATATTTCTAATTTTTTTATATCATTTTATTCTTCTTCTTTGACTCTAACTAGATGTGTTCATGGGTCAGGTCAAGTCAGATTCGGGTTGGGTTCAATTAAAAATTTAGGTCCATTTGTTAGGCCCGGCTTAAAAATGGGCATAAATTTTTACCCAAGCCCAGCCCGACAGTATTAAATTTTTTATATTAATTTTTATATAATTTTTAAAAATGTATATAATACATCAAAAATACTAAAAACATCAAAATAAATATTTCCCAACAAATTAAAAATAAATTTTAAAAAATGTGTATACTTAAATGACACTAATATACAACTTAACAGGCAAATGCTTTTAAAATAATAACAAAATTAACAATAAACAAGTTTTATACAATATCTAAACAATAACAATATAATAGTAAAATGATAACAAAATAGATAGAAAACAACAAGAAAATAGCATTAAAAAAAAACCAAAAAAAAAGATTTTTTTTCATTTAGTGAATTCGGGCCAGGCCGAGCCCATACAAAAAATACATTACCCGAGGCCTGACCCATTTTTAAAACAAGCCTTATTTTTTTGTTCAAATCCATTTTTGGGCTTATATTTTTGCTAAAACCTTCTCATATTTCAGGTGGGACTTCGGACGAGATCAGATAGCCCGATCCATGAACAGGTCTAACTTTAACTAAAGCAATTTGGACTAAAAGAAAAATCAAAACCTTAAAACTTTCTTATATTTATTTTCTTTCGTCTTTCTTTCTTTTCTTAACTTCTTGACTTTGATCGCTTTACAAGTAAATAGATTTCTTCTAGTTATCAAACTACTTGACCTTGTTTAGCCCAATAGATAGTTTAAAAAAAGTGTTTAGGATTTTTGTTGGTTATTTAATAAGTGGTTTTACTTTTTTTTTTTAATATTTTCTGTTAAGTAACTCGTAACATTTACAAAGAATAAGTGATATAAATTTAAGATAACATCAACAAAACACAATAATATGACCATTTCTTTGAACCGGGAAATCGTACCAAAAGAAAAGCACCAAATATCAACTTAAAAACCTACAAAAATAAGATAAATCAATTTCTTCAAGAAGAAAATGATATCAAATTCCAAGGGCGCAACCATTTTATAAATTTCAGATGTGTGTGAGATTCACAACCATTTGGGATCAAAATTAAAGGCTTGTCATCCAAGGCAAAAAGGTGCTCTAAGCACTTAAGCTCTTTAACAAAGTGCCATTGTACTGGTGTGACATGCATGGATGAAATTTTATATTTTTAAAATATAAAAAATCAGTCTATTTGTAATATACTTAACGTTCATATTGATTAAAGAGTTGTCTTTTAGCTTCGTAATGTATTTTGAAAGTTTTTATTTTAAATTCGAGAGCTTAAATTATAATCATTTTAGTGAAAATTATTTAAACAAAAAATTTGAACATAATTTAAAACAAGAATTATGAGTTTTAGACATTGCCTTAATGTTTAAATCAAACTGGTGCAATTTTTAAAATCTAATTTTGATAAAAAAAATAAACCCAATAATATTTTTATTAGCTCTTATATTTTAGGGTTTACTTTTTACGAATTTTAGAATATTTTCTTAGATTACTTATTTTACTAGAATAGATTTTATGCAAACAGTGTTTTTAGGAGCCTCATTCTGAGGGTTTTCTTTGAAAAGCAAAATAAGGACTATGGTTTAAACTAAGCATTATTTCTCATAAAAAGAAAGCATTAAAACTTAAAAGGGTTGAAAATGTTTTTTTTCTTTCGGAAAATAAAATCATAATTTCAAGTTAAGATTCACTCCATTATTTTTTCATCTATTAATATTTAATACAATGAACATTAACATTCAAATACATAGAACCGTAAAAATTAATTAATGAATGATGATTAAACATACATTAGATATTAATAAATAAAAAATAATAGTGGAACCAAACCCTCCACTACAAACTCAATTTTCTTTTTCAAAAAAATAAAGCAACAAATAATAATAAAATTTACAAAATTACTTTTTTTTTTAAAAAATTACCAAAATATCTAAGTTGAGTGATTTAGGTTATATATAAGTAATTAAATTTAACCTCAAGTTTCAAATATTTCATACTTTGAAAAAACTAATTTTCTAAGTAATAAACTTTGAAAAATAAAATTAAAAATATTTTTAAAATGCTCGTTAAACATTTAATTTGTTGGCATGTTAATAATATAGATTTACTTCATTTCTTTTAAGTGCAAGTCAATAATTAAAAATGAATTATTAAATTACAGGTTTATAATCTATTTGAAAGTTGAATCCAACTTACCCATCCAAGTTAAAATATTTATATTTAATAATAAATTAATATTATCCCTAGAATAGACGTATCAGTAACCGTACTTTCTAACCTAGTTCTACAGTAAATCAACCGAGTTTGTTCTTTTTAAAGGTTTTCTTAGTTTATACTTGATCATTTGGATAGGCACAATAATCATTCTACATCCAAATATGGGGAGTCAAACATACACTATAGGATATGAATCTAAAAAAAAAAAACCTGGAGCAACATAGGTTAAGCACAAAAATCAGATCTACAGCTTGGAATAGGACAGGAACAGGCAGCAGTATAGTGTTATTCAACAATGGAGTGCCAAAAGGCTTAAAACAATTTAAATATTCAGCTTGTGTCCAAGATCAGTAGATACATTTTAACTACACATCATTTTCCAATATGCTTGCAATCTCCATAATGCTTGATCCACAGCTGAATATTGCAGTTCGGCATATATCCTGCCAGAACAAAATTAAAATTGGTAAATCTCTAAATTATCAAGTTAAATAACGATACTACAAATTATATGAAATTCAAGTATCCTTTACTGAAACTATATCAATTCGTTAAGGTTGAGTTAATTGTTAACCTGATGATCCTGCCGTAAATACCTGATTAGCCCCATACAATTCTGTAACTGCTCAGGGCAAAAACTATCTAATATCTCAGACAGGGTATGCTATATCTCCCATATTCACCCAATCTCAGCAGAAAAGGAGAAACATATTATCTAATGCAATAGTGCAGAATCTCAGCACTTCATTATATTAATGCTTCAAACTTAGCTTGTTGCAAAATTAAAATTTCTCGTAAATGCTAAATTACTTGGACTCAAGTGTGAAAGTTGGATAGAGGCATGTTCAATTTCTTCTAAGTTCCTCCATGTATTTGGAGGATAATATGTCTATACTCATATCTTGAATGCATTGGATATCAGCATCAAACACAAGTATTTGAATAAAAATAAGAGTCAAAGCAACATAAGGTGAAAGACCAGTCGGAGAATAGGGAATGCAGGTATAGCACAATGGTTAAACAGTATCTCACAATTGAGGTAAATGCACTTCACTATCTTCTTGAAGATAATGCAGCTCCTGTTGTCCTGCCATGTTACAAGACAATTAAACTCAATAAGCTTAAGCCACAAAAACATCCACTGATAAATGACCTTCAGCTATCTGCAGGATTTTACATACCTGCTCTGCTGTTTCCCGACAACATTTGAATTAGACCTTCCATGTCCAGATGCCATGCTTTCAACACTAGTCACAGTTGGATCTTTAGATTGGCTCAATATTTTTACATTGGAGAAACCTCTGGACACATCAACACAAATTCCATTGGGATGTTGATTTTGCATTACTAACCGCTGTCCATTAGATGCATTTTTAGTGATGCCTGCGTGCTCCTTGAAAAGGGCATTCTCTCTCACATGATTGGAATCAATTGATCGAAGTGCCTTCTTTAGCCGATTAGGCTGTGCAATCGGTGTAACAGAAACAGAAGGCAAAAAGGAGTATGAAGATGGAGCTTCAGCAGCTGCAGCAACTTTAGCAACAGCTGCAGTTGCTGCTATCATCTCCTGTGCTCCCTCTTGAAGCCGAATATAGTCACCCTCAATTACAAATAACTGAAATCATATAGCAATCAGATTATGAAACCTTCAGAAAGTATGATTCCCATGCCAACAAATATGTAAAAAGTTGCAAGAAACAAACCTTAGGGTGGCTAGCTACAAAGTCATCCAGTTTTCCATACTTTTTCTTGTAATCATGCCAGTGCAATGGTGAAAGCATCTTCCCCAGCCTATTTGGCAACTGCAATTGATTGATACAAGTCAAACCCCATTTGGGCAGAGTTTAATGCCATAGGAGCTAAGTTGACTATAAAGAAAATTTATTTGCATATCAACTAACCGTTGAGCTGATTCGAATTCTGCCACCAGTTGGAATTGTGCGAACTATGCATGCTAACAATGATCTTTCATCAAGCACAGCAGTCTCAGAAGTCTTAGCTGATATCAAGATATTAGTCTGCCCAGTTGAAACTGACTTCTCAGGCATAATAGCATTAGCACCATTGCTGGTCGTTGTTCCCTTGAAATTAACAGAGTGCTCTGAAGAATCAGGAGAAGGGCTCGCAGCAGTACTTGCTTCTTCTGCTGATAGAACTTGGTCCTCAAGCACATGGTTATTCATGTTCAGAATATCCAGTTCCTGTCCGGTTTAAATTTAAGTAGAGATTAGATCTGAGATATCCAACCACTTGAAGACTAGTCAGATTAACAAACCTGGGATTCACAGCTCTGTTCACGAGTGCCTAATGTCAATGCACCATGAAATTGTGAGGAAACCTGCTCCAAGCTTGGCTCAGGTTGGGGGTCCACAATGAAACTTGATTTAATTGAATCAAGGACCTGCAAAGAATGGGGCAAGTTACAAGAATAAATGATGACAATACTAAGCATCGTGAATAGAACCTTCTTGGTTTAAAGAACCTGTGCTTTCACAGCAGATGATGATATCAAAGAATTGATGTCTGGCCCTTGGCTAATATGATTAAGATGGTCTGGACTAATGGCTTGTTCATTGACAGACATTTTATATTCGTACTTTAAGTCTGACCTCACAAAGCTTTGATCAGTTTGGGATGGTGGAACTTGATTCTGTGCAGATAGCTGGAAACCCTCTGGTGAAATCTGAAAAATATGACGAAACACCCTTATATATAACAAAGAAAACCCTGTGAGAAAATTGACAATACATTGGTTTGACCATACCTGTTGGTTCTGCCACTGTTGGGTGGATGAAATTGTTGGCATTGAGTACTGTCCAACTTGAGATGCCACAGAATGGGGAAAACCCTGTTGATGCATGACAAATGAATGCAAAGCAGTCACCTGCCCAGGTGGGAGGTATGTAGGCATCCCCAGTAGAGATGATGGAGCAATTGGAATACTAGGATTATGGTCATTGTGATTCTGATAGCAAAAACAGTCATCTAAGGGGAAGAAAAACTAATAGAAAGTGTTATAAACAAGACAGTTTGAAACAAAATAATCGACTATTTATCAAATAATAGCTCAAACTTTACAACTAAAATATTCTAAAACGAGATTACTAGCTCAATCTCAAACCAAATATTAGATGGAGTGTGGAAAGAGGAAGGGAAGGGAGCAGAAATCATGACTTCAATATATCTAAAGATACAGTTATATCATATTGTTCCAATGAAATATATAACCATATAAAAAGCATACACCTATAATCACCATATAGATGGTTATAAATATTAAACTTCTGATTAAAACACAATCTATGACACATCAGAAAAGCCAGCATTCTTACCTCAGTTGGCGAATTACCATCTGAAGTAAACGATTTAACACTGTTAGATGCACCATTCGAAATAACCCAAGCATTATTTGTTGAAACACTTCCATTAGAATCCACTTGGTTTCCATTATTTTTACCAAACTGAGATAAATCTTTTGATTTTGCTTGGGATGCATGTGATTCATCTGTGTAAGAACTGTTCCTCTCTCTTGCATCAGCCAGTTCAAATTGAAGCTGATGTATTGTTTGTAAATGAAGTCTCTCCATCTCCGCAAACTAAAACAACCAGAAACAAGGTCAATATAAATTCACCGAAATTACATCAAATCTAATTTATTCAAGGAAAGAGAGGAAGGTGTAAGCAAGAAACTAAAAGATCATCAACCTGTATCTGACAGCCATGCCAGAGCTGGTTATATTGCTCTGTACGTTCTCGCAGTTCAGCCTGTAAAGAGTGGTTTGTACTTGACTGTAAAGCATCCATCTCCTGGACACTAGAAATCCAAGTTTGAACCTCCCTCAATTGTTCATCCTTATAAAGAATGGTTTCTTGAGCAGCTCTATACTGAAAAATAAGACTACCATTAGGAAATGCAGCTTGATGTCTTCTAGCAATCAACAATACAGGTAATTGTAATTGTTGCATGGCTTCTTTTCGAACAGAGAAAGAAAAACATCACTCTTGTAAATTAAGTTAATATGAAAATAAGTAATTCTATTTTTTCCATTCAGTGTTGAGTTCTTTTCAACCAGGGAGGATGATGGATAAGATTCTTCCAAGTTCTGGAAGAATATATATTCTAGATGTATATTTAGTAAACATGATTTAAATTATTAATGAACTCGTTTCTTTGGTTTATTTTGTCAGTCTTTACTTGAGTTAGGTACACTTTACTTTCTCATGAACTTAAAACCCGATTTTATGGTAGGCCTATTATTTGGAGGTTAGGCTTCTACAATTAACATTCTTGACAATGAGAATTTTTACTTTCTAAAATTGAGATTGCTACAATCATAGAGTATTGTTACTTAGGGTTACTTGTTCTACTTCACATTGAAGCAGAATATTCACCCCTTAACCTCTGGGATTGAAAATTAAGAAAATGTGCATTAAAACCATGCAAATATATGGACCTGTTCCTGCAACTCCATAAGCTGCTTCTCTTTCTCTTCAACGTGCTCTTGAAGATCATGAATCTGTTTCAGGTGTCGTGCTCTCTCAGCTTCTGAATGATCACGTTCTCTTCTGCGGAAAGAAAAAGAACAGGAACCCATCTAAATTTAAGATAGTTCAAACCTAAGCAGCAAGTTTAATGTATTAAAAAATAGTCACCAACAACAGCAGTTGCTAATTACTAGTTCAGAGACAAATATACGCTAATATATTAAATCAACCCTAGAATAAGCTTAGAAACTTCCAATGGTGTTGGTGTCGCAGCAACTGGAATATAAATAAAACATTCACATCAATGGTACTGCTTTAAAGCTTATGTTTTCAGCAAATAAAAAAGGACCAAAAAGATAAACACACACCTGAAAGTTGCCAGTTCCTTATTTTGCTCTCTTAGAAGGTCTTCCTTTGCCCATGCCTACCAATATAATACAAGGAGCACTAATTTAAACATGACTGATAAGACCACTCCTCATTTTGAAAGAAAAAGAGATCCTCCAAAGCAAAGCAGAATGAACAAATCAGCAGACCTCTTCTTTTTCAACTTTGATGGCATGTAGTTCTCTATCTTTCTCTTCCATCCTCCTTTTCAATTCATTTATGGTCTTCTCACTTTCATGGATTTGTTCCTAACACAAACAAAGTAAAAATCAGGTTGAAAGGGGCAAAAAGACAGCATCATCGTAGAATTTACTTGTAGCATGCATAGTTATTAATATTGTATGATACTCAATATTTATCTTACAATATGACTTGATTCCCTACAAAACTGATGCATATCTATACCGAAAAGTGGTTTTATTGTGAAATCTTGGGAGTATCTATGTATCAATACACAAGCGGACCAGTTTGTATAATATGAAACATATGATAACTTCGATATACATATGGTAAATTTGGACCAGCGCCAATTAAACATGATCAAACTTCAGACCCATTTACGTAAAAATGCAATTTTAATAGTTTTAACCTCCACCCGCCCCCCAAGAAAAAAAATTTAAATATACTCTGAAAATTTTAAAATATAAAATATTAATGAGAAAGTTGAGAATTTCAAAGATAATCATATCTTTATTTATGCCACATTTTCACTCAATCTTGTATATAAGTCTAGTACTTTAATTTTTTATTATTTTTATACGTATATATGTTGTGCATAAGTCTAGTACTTTATAATAAGATTTAGATGTATAAGTTGTTTGAAATTGTTTACTATAACTTCAGAACAATACTCAATACCCAATTCTTGAAAATAAAATTTAGATTCACAATAAGTAATTCAATTTAACAACTATGGTAGCATGCTAAGAACAATTTCAAGTGTTGATGAATCTAATGGGTGTTTTAACGACCATTTCAAACAAGATATGTAGAATATGTAATATCGAAATAAAATAACAGTACATCTAGGATTCAACAATTTTACTTGTTCACTTACTTCAACAATCAAAACATGACATACATTATGTTTATATCTTACACATGAAACTTAATTCTTTTTTTTTTTTTTTCATAAATGAAAGATCATATAAAAATTTAAAGATGCAGCTAAAACTTAACTTATTTCTTTTCTCTGAAAGTTGAAGTTCAGAACAATAATACTACAAATCACATTCTAAAGCAAACCTCAAGCTTCGCAGTGGCACCAGCATGGGCCTCGATTTTAGCATCATAGCTGCTCTGCAAATCCAGGATCCTTGGTCTTGCAATTGCCTGAGCTCGGAGTTCAACCTCCATCCGTTGGAGCTCTTCTCTCTGTCTACTAACATTGTGAATCTGCTGCTGCAATATGTCATCACCCAAATTTCCATCACCCATAATCGAAAAAAAGTCAACATCAGCAGGCTCTCTTCCATCCTGCACCTCAATAAGATTTCAACCATGTTAACTTTTCATCCTTCTAACAATATATTTTACTTTTAATACCACGAAACTTACCTCATATATGGTTCTCTCATCAGATTGTTCCACCTTTGATCTTTCAAATTCCTGCATATTGCAAGAAATCTGAATAAAAGAAATCATCAACAGCACTGGTCCAATAATAATAATAGCAATTATAACCTTTCACAGCTTAATCAGCATTTAATTGATGCTCAATTCCGCCCTTCAAGGCTTGACATTTCTGACTCTACGGATGAAGCAAACACTTAAAACAGTTTAAACCAAATTCAGATTCCAAATTATTTAACCACCAATGAACCCTAACTTACTACCAAAGTGAACCATATAAAAATGGCATGATCCAAAAACCAAGCCCAAAATTATGAAAATGAGAAACTTGGGAGAAAAGGGGTAAAATATGTACTAGCTAATGATGAATGATAATCAAAGGGTATACCAATAAAGCGTAAACAAATAAATAGAGCTAAAAGATAAGGAAAAGAAACAGATAAACCCTGAGAAAAGGGGTAAAATATGTACTAGCTAATGATGAATGATAATCAAAGGGTATACCAATAAAGAGTAAACAAATAAATAGAGCTAAAAGATAAGGAAAAAGAAACAGATAAACCCTAATTTTTTTGGCTCGTAGGGAACACTGAAGAATACCAAACACCAGTTGTTAAATTAAACTAGTGCACGTATTTGTTCTTTTTTTTCCAGTCTCAAAAAAATAACGAATTTCATACTCGAAAGAGAATTTATCCAAATTTCAAATTTTTCTCAGAAACCAAATAAAACCGGCAGCAAAAATTATCATGATTAGATGAATTCACCACTTCATCCCCGAGGTTCTGAACCACGTGAAGTTCGGAAACGGCACGCCACTCCTTCCGCGACGGAGATGTCATTGGCAGCGAACCACTCCGTCCGGCGGTGACACTAGCCGCGGTGTCCATTGAATCAGAATGTCCGACACTGCTCCGACTCTTCCACTTTCTCTATCTTCGAAAAGCAGACCCAAAAGAAGAGGGGAAAAAAAGGAGAAAAAAAGCTAGTAGTTTCCGATCATGAAATTAATACCAAAACTCAAGAACTGAAGAAATTTACAAGGAGGAGCTAAAATGGTTAAAGGAAGACAAAATGGGGGAAGACGGGGTGGGGGTTTAAGGATAGGAGGGTTTAAACGCCAATTGATAAGGGAAAGATGGTTGCTGAGTCTTTGTGAAATCTCGACCCAGTCTAGACTCCCGCCATTTATACGGCAACTCCATCAACAACATTATGGTTCCATCACGCTTTTCCGGTGGCGCGTGTTCTCCACATCACTGGTTTAGTCAAGATCTTTTTGACTGAAGCTTTGGGCACACCGACGTAAGTAAGCCTCATGGACATGGAGGAGGCCCTTCAGCTTTGAGCTTAGTGGCCGAAACAGCCCATTGTTCTTGGAATTTTGGGCCGTTTTTTTAACTATTACTTCTAATACCAAAACCATAAACCGTATATTATTATTCATATAATATAATTGTGCTTTTTATATTATAAATATTATGACCCAGATAGAAAATTTCTTTTCATTCCGTAGGAAAGCGCTAATGCTTTAACTTTTTCAAACTAAATTTTTATTCGTCGGTGACAACTCCGATCTTCGGGTTGATTACTGGTCATGCTTTTTTCATTATTCATAGTTTTATTTTGTTTTTAATTTTAATCTATATTATCATGGTTTTTATCACAATTTCATAGTTTTATTTTATTTAAATTAAAATTTGTTGATACAAGAGTGCCCCAAATTTATTAGGGTCCATTCTCAAAAGGTTTTTATCATGATAGATTATAGTGATGGTGATAGATTTAAGATGAGAATGATAAGTTATTTGAAACTTGACTTTTTGTGCATCGCCGATGTAGTAAGTCTCTTGGGGCCTTTGGTGATTATTTTTTTGGCTGATTAATGTTCATCGTCAGAATGATTTGATGATGGCAAGGTTAAGACACAAATTTCAGCATTTCAGTGTTGCACTTTCAATCAATTTATCTCTCTCTCTCTCTCTTTTAATTATTCTAGAGAAATATTTTATTCATGGTTTGTACTGACATGTCTTTATATTCCTATTAATAATATTTTATTTAAAAAATATATGTAGGGGAATATTTATATAAATTTTATAATATTATATAAATTTCATATATATGTAGGGATATTCAAATTTCTGTTAAAATCGAATTAACTAACCGAACCGATCTAATTCGATTAATCGATCGGTTAAACGATCTAATTCGCTCAGAAGTTAATTAATGATTTTTTTTGAAAGATCGGTTATCGATTAATTCAGTTCAAAATCAGGTAATTAACATAATTAACAAAATTTAACAATTAATATTACAAATTATATGTAGTTTTAATTTGAATAATTCGGTCAAATAAATATTATCAATTTATATATTGTTTTAACCAAAAAAATTTTAAAACATATAAATTTCAATTCGATTATTTTTTTTAATTTCAGTTCGATTAACATTTAAAATATTAAAAAGATTAATTAATTAGATTAATACTAGTTCGGTTCGATTAAGTGCTTGAACACCTCTATACATATATATATTATGTTTATGTTATACAATTATTATTTTCAGAATTAAATTTAACAATAATAAAATCAATATAATTATATTATATTTACAAACTTTCAAATTGATTTGGTGTTCCTATTATATCATTAAATATTTTATTTTTTAATACATATTAACAGCTCAAAGCACTGCAGAAAATCAAGTTTGAACTTTGAATAGCTTAAATAGATGAGCTAGTTTAGGTTTTATCCATAGTACCACAGGTTTCAGTAAAAATTATAAAACTTGAATTCAACTTTAAAAAAAATTCTAAGTGTAAGTAAGTTTTCTACATTGGGTTCAAATGTGAAATACAAAAAAAAAATAAAAAAATGAAAAAAAATAATAATTCAAATGAATTCCACACAAACTTCCGTCTAACCTTACTTTTCTGTTTACATAGACTGAAATATACTTTTTAACTCCTAAATTTTAATCCCATCAATGAGAAAATTTTGTCCTTCCATTGTTTAATCTTCAGAACCACCCCCAAAAAAAAAAAAAAAAACTCTAAATGGCACAAAAAACTGTGAATCTTCCAGTTGGATCTTAAATTCATGAGAAACCAAAAGCTTTTGCTGTTGAGTTGAAGAAAATTCATTCCTCCTCCTGGTATAGTACACTTGCAGCATTGTTTCCTTTGCTAACAATTTCTGGATATGTGGCTGTTATTCACATTCTGCTATCCCCAAAAAAAAAAAAAAAAAAAAAAAAAAAGGTTTATGGTTTCGGAAATAATGCAAAAATAATCATAATGGCATGGCTTCAGACATAAAACCGGTTTTTTACTGGTCCGACAGAAACCCGGTTTTATTATACATACCATGCAGAACAAATTACCAGTAATTGAAACAGTCCAACTGTACGGTCCGGTTTTTAGCTCTTATAAAGTATAAGCATATATAAGCAAAAAGGATTATAGTTCAACTTTAAGAAGACTGTATCTGGTGAAAATTTGATTTCAATATACACATGGGATTGTACATGCCTCCAGTTCCAGGTTAAAATGGTTCCATCGGATGGTCCGGTTTTTCAGCACTAACAGCTCTTAGAAGGTACCAGTATATATATAAGCAAACAGATTTCCATCTATTTTGAAGTATGAACAAGACAATTAGAACAACTTTAAGAAAACTGTATCCAACAAGACAACCAATTTGTCTGAATGACAATACACAAAGGTACAAGTAACAGAATAGTTGCTTTGCTTGAATTCAGAACCCTTTATTGAATAGCTCTTTATTCTTCATCTAAGCTGGATTTTGTTACAACTTTTTACATACACTGATATGCATGAGAACTAACTCTTTTCCTGAGGCTTCAAGCTCATATAATATAAGGTGTGTTACTTTAGAACAGCATAGATACATATCTAAAATGTTTCTTTTACCTATTACTAGAAGACACAGATTGTCTATCGTCTATCGAACACTATACTGGTCAGAATTCATTTTTTTTTTTTTGGTTTCCAACTACAACAAAGTTAGTTTTTGTAAAATGTAACTAAATAGGCCTGCGAACTCTCTTATCTTTCTCTGTGTTATTAACATAGTCTATGTTGTTGCCAAGAATGTCATGCAGATTGGAGGACGAACCTTAAACAAAGCAAGGATTGATGAAGGAAGAAGCCACAGCCCATCTCCACATATCAAGCCAGAAGCGACAGCAGGAACCATCAAACTGGCCTTCTTTCGATCTAGCTTGTGCCATGCAAAAACAGCCAAACTCCCCACACACATATCAATTGCAAAATAAGCACCAACAAGGAAAGGCACAGCCATCGCCATTGGAAGGGGAATCCATTTCCCGATATTCTTGGGAGAAAAATCTCTCAACAAGTTGGCTGCTATCGCAAAGGAAAAAAACCCATAGCAGAGCTGCAAACAATACTGGGGAAGGGCAGAGAAGCCTTGAACACCAAGAATTGCCATATTTCGATAAATGAGAGCATATGGGGCTTTGTACTCACCATCAGGGTTCCCCAGATCAAAAGCTTTATAGAAGAGAAAGAATGTAAGAGGAGCTACAATGCAGCCGATGGCTGTCCCTATAGCCTGGCTGAGAAGCATGGATCTTGGAGAAGTGAGAGTTAGGTGACCGGTCTTGAAATCATGCATCAAATCAGATGAGATTGAAACAATGGATTTAATAAGACCACAGCCCACAAGTCCAGCAACCACACCATTTTCCTTTCCGGACAAGGCAGCAAGCACGAAGAGGGCTACTTTTCCGTAATTATAGGCCATGTTCATGTCAGTCAGACCAGCACCATAAGCATTGCAGAAGCTCAAAGAGGGTGCAAGAATGTAAGCAACAACTACGTAATACCATTTTAGCTGGGGGAACATCTGAGGGATTACAATGACGGAAATGACAGAAAAAAAGGTGTATCCTGCACATGCTACCCAAATAGGAATGCTCTCTCTATTGAATAGTTCATTTCGATGAAGATCATCTGGAAGCTGTTTCTGGTTATCAGGAGCTGCATTACAAGTAAAGGAAGTTAGTGAAGCTGGTGTTCCCTAAGAAAGTTAATGAAGTTTTTATTCTCCAATGATCCATGAAAACATGATCACCTGTATCAGGTTTAGCACTCAAAACTCAAATGAACTCCATTTTACATGTCATGTCATAAAAAAATGGACCATGAAAACAAAAGATCTGAATTGCTTAAGTACCCTTGTAAATCGAAAACAGTCCTTTCTAGTTCCATAGGAGATGGCGCAATCAAAGTAACAAACTGGAGAGGAGCCAAAGAAAAGGACATTTTAGAAAGTAGCTAACTTACATGTTTTACGGTTGTTATTTTTCATGTTAGCGTGAATGTTTCTGGCAGTGAAGAACAGTATCTTCAGAAAATTATAGAGTCCATCCCCCAGGATCAAAGCAATAGAAATAAAAACCTGCATGATAAATGAAAACCAGTGAGAAATGCGTATCGATATTGGTGTCAAGATATTATTAAGAGAGAAGCTCTGCAAACCTTGTAACCATTTAGACTCTTCATGCTGCTTTCAGGTAATGTTGCAGGGAACCACTCTCCCTTGAGCCCACCGATCAGTGGCCACATTACTCCCCAAGAAAGCACCGCACCAAGGAGCAAAGATAAGTTTACTAGATGTGGACAGATCATTCCTGCTCCAATGTAAGTCATACTGAAATCAAAGTAAAATCTGCAAAATTGAAGTTCTTGAATCAATGATTATGGCAAGAGATGTATAGGTGGAAAGATGACAAACATAGAGAATAAGAAAGCTGGATCCCGTACGAGTTTTTCCAGGCTTTCAAGCCAAATGTGGGAAACTGAGAAAATCCACATGAATCTCCACCTGCATAGAACCATTGGAAGAAAGCCCAGAGGAAACTAAATGAAAAGAATTTTAGAAACCCATGAACCTGCTTCCTGAAGATGAATCATTACAAGCTTGAGTTAGGCCACAGTCAAAACCTGTTTCATTTCTAACTAGAAAAGAAAAGAGTTCTGAACAGTAGATTCATACTTAGCATTTTTGTCTCCTTTGGGAGTATGAAACCCATTAATCAAAACAGCTGTAGCAGTTCCACTTGGGTAAGCTAATTTGTAGTCGATTATCATAATCTGAAATAACAAAAATTAGAATTAGAAAATTAAGACCCAGATTACCGACTAAGAGTCACTGATATCACAGCAGATGAACTATCATCAACCTATCTTGGAAACACAGAATAGAAAGGAAGGGAAGTAAAAGAAACATGCATACCTTTCTTAGAGGAACCAATGCCAGAAGCCCAACAAAGCAGCTCACAAAGAGAAACCCAGTCATCCAACCGATCCCAGGTTCCTTAATGCTCCCAGGATTATTACCTACAGCATCAACTCCCGCTTGTTCATATGTCTTCCTGTTTAAACCCAACAGATAAGATCCAAAACCACCTGCATTGAAAAATTGATGGAAAACAAAAAACAAGAAAATCAGGTGGATTGGTTTCCAATTAATCAATAAACTCATCCAAAATGAAACCGAGAACTTATTGCAGACAACAATACCTCCAACAGCAATACTATAACAAGCAACTGCACAGGTCTGAATTATAGTATTCTCTTGTCTAGTGAATGGAGTTGAAACAAATCCAACCTTTTGCAGCAACTTTGTCCATGACCTGACCAATACAAAGGCAAGCAGAGCGGCCGAGACATTAAGGTTCGGAACTAGCCCAGTTGTGAGATTGAGCTTCATCACTATCACACTGTATATGATACCAATAAGAAGGCTAGCAATGAATCCTCTAATTGTTATCTGTTTCGTCCAAGGTGCAATTCTCTTCAACTCTTCTTGCTCATCAATCCTCTCTTCTAAATCATCTCTCTCAACCCTTTCAATTTCTTTCATCTCCTCCATGTTCATGTTCCCCATTAATAAAATCTGGTTCTTCGCTTGCTAGTCTAATTCAATCATCAAAACTCATTTTTTTCAGGCCCAGTTCAAAGAGAAAACAAATACTACAATAAAATTACATGGACAACTCATGCAGCCACTGAAAGATCTTACCTTGATGATCAGCTTGTACTTCTTGCCAAAGTTCAGCTCAGCAAACTTGTTTCATATTAACTAGAATTCATTAAACAATGTCAACTTGGGATTTCAGTTTTTGTTTTTCTTTGCTTAATCTAAGAACACGCCATAAAAGTGATAAATTACTTTACTCATTTCTCACCTTAAGAGTGTCCTTCCTCGAGTTGACCTGCAGAAAGCTCCAAATACAATGAAGAAAATATCCAAAAAATATAAGTTTTGAGTATTTCAGTTCAATGGTCGAGGCAGCAGTAATAAACACCTCTAAAAGGACCACGAGCGAACCACACGCTTCGCGAAAAGCCAAAACGATAAATAAATTTAATTCAATGCGAAGATCAAAATCGCAAAGAGCATTGAATTCCGCATCTGAAACAAGACCCTAACAATCTTCAAAACGGGTATCTCAAAATCAGCAATTCGAGACTTTTGGATTTGGCACGATTTGCAGAGTCTTATATTAAAGCGACCCACGGTTTACTAACCCCCACCAAAAGGAGTTTAAAGACTTTCGAGACCCTTTGCCTGTACTGCAAAGCAGTAGTACAAAGTTAGCTTTTGTAGTACATTCATTCGGTAGCCATTAAGTTTGATTCTTTACGTTGACTCCCATCGGGTTCAGCTACAAATTTGCAGAGAGAAGAAAGTGTGGGATGGAAATGGAAAGGAAGGTCCTTTCAAAGAGATTCAACGGAACTAGTCCCACACCTTTGGCTTTGAAAGCGGCTCTACAATGGAAAAGCGTGTGGCCTTTATCAATTGGAATAATAATGGGTGACAAACATATTATTCACTTGAATAGTAATATATGTTTACAATATTAATAAATATAAAAAATTTGAAAAAGTTTTTTTTTTATATGGTTAGATACTTAATTTGGTTTTTTTTTTTTTTTGAAAAACAAAACCAAAATAATTACATTAAACTACTAGAAGTAAAAAAAATCACTTGTTTTATTCGAACATAAATTTAGTAATAACTCATTACAGCCTCTTCGAAAATCTGCAAAATTTCCTTACTATTAGAGGTCAATTTAGCAAGCCCATCAGCCACTCAATTATCCTTCCTAGGAAAATACCTGAAAATCCATTGTTTTTCTTATTTTAACTGATTGATTCTTCTAACCAAAGGTAAATTAGAAATAGTCGATTGTCTATCTTCAATGGCTTTAATCATCTTTAGGCTATCCTTATAGATTAACACTCTATCATATCTTCGTCCATGTAGAATAAACAGCCCATCTAAAATACCCCTAAAACTCACGTCAAACATTAAACATTCCTCCAGATAATGATTATAACCCAAGATCCAATCCCCAACCTGATTTCGCAGCACTCCTCTAACAAAAGTGAATCCTTTCTCGACCTTGGTTGCTCCATCAATATTTAAGTGAAACCAATAACCTAATAGATGATGATTAAGGGACAACTCATGCATTCTAAGTGAGTCCTTGTTGTGGGTATTATTATACTGTCTAGCCTAGCTATAGGAAACCTTTACGGTCTTAAAAGCACTCCAAGATAAACCTTGAAAAATAAATAAATTTATATTTTTTCAAATACGCCAGATGATCAAACAAAAAAAGTAAGAAAAATTAACTCATACGATAGACAATTCCAATTGTAAAGATAAGTTTAACTTTAACCACTTCAATGAATCATCGAAAAAAAATTATTTTGTTGATTTTCGGGCACTAAATGCAGCCAAACTTCCTTCGGAAGTGAACAATCTCTCAAAACAGGGAGAGTATCTTCCGAATCATGACCACAAAATGAACATGAACAGCCTGACCAATACCTCGCCTAACCAGTCCCACATTAGTAAGTAATCGTCTAACTTTTTAATTGTTACTGAGAGTTAAACTTTTATTAAAGAGATTAAATAAAGGTTAAACACTTCAAAATAGATCGGCCAAGGCCAAATATTTTGAACACTTTCAAAATGTTTGACTGAGTAATCCTTAAAATGTTGGGCATTAATTTGAGCATTTAGATTTTTCATTTTAATACTTAAAACAAATTTAAACTCTTGAATCATACTTACTCAGAAGAAAAAATATTAAAATATCTTTTTATATATAAAATAAGTTATATTATTACGAAAATATTTCTATCTTTTGATATTTTTATGTAAAATCAATAAAAACTTTATTATAGTAAGGATTGAAACATGACACAATAAATTTTAAATATTTAACTTTATTATTTCAATTTAAAATTATTTAATTTTTATATAAAATTTTAATGAATACATTTATCCTAATCTAATTTAAATAATAACTTTGTCTTAATTATCAAGTATCACGTTTTTATCGACCAAGATTCTTCTTTTTAAGATAATTGGAAGAAAAATCTAAATTGAAAAAAAAAAAGAGATCAAAATGAAAAAACCAATATAATTCAATGGTAACATTGTAAATAAAGTAAAAAATTTACGAGGGTCAAAGAATCGTAAAAGGGGAAGCACTGAAAGAGATCGAGATAGAGTACTGGAGTTGATTTTCTATTGGCGTCATAATAAAGCATGGCCTTAGATGTCTCTCAGATGTCAGAAGTGTGCTAGTGTGCTATTTTGTGATTCCAATGGTGTTATTGTCGAGCGTGGTTGCAACGCTCTCCCTTGAGAAACTGGGCTTCCTCTCGAATATTTATTGGTTGCGCTCCCAGAGATGGCAGTATTCCCACGTTACCGTAAATAATGGGTAAACTATGATCTTACTGCAATAAAGAAAATTTTTAAATAAATCTTTTTCATTTATTTCTTTCTATTTTTTTAATTTAAAATAATTAAATTCTGATCGATTGAGTCTTAATTCGATTAGTATTGACATTATTATTAGTATAAGAGATCGTGAGTTCAACTGCATTTATAACATTATCCTCCTATTTAACAGTTGAGAAGAGACTATAGATAATTATAGACATTATATAAAAAAACAAATATTATAAAAATCTATAATAAAATTAATGTTAAAAAATAGTTAAATTCTGACACACCATAAACTCATTCTAATCATATAATCTGATCATTCAATTTCAAAATATGCTTTTATATTTACACAGATACCTTTTTATTATTAAGATTTTCAAAAACTTACATAAACTCTTTCCGATAATTCAAACTCCAATTCTTATGTTGCTTTTTTTTTTTCTGATTTTTTTTTACTTTTTTCAATTATAAAAAAAAAGGGGTTCTTTAATCTTTGTTTGTCCCATGTTTATGATAAATTTTAAATATATTGTTGGATTCCTTCTTTTACCTAGTAATCCGAATCAATATTTATGATTTTAGTGCCATATTTTTCTAAGTTTAGAATAATGGATGAGGTGAAAAAAGAGAGCAGGTTTTTTCTAAAAAATTAAAGGCAGATTAGCAAAATAATAATTTTGAAAAGGGAGTTAAACAAACAACATAGAAAAATTAGGCTCAAATTGGTTTATGAATTTTTTATATTTTATATTATTTAAAGTATATATTTTTTATTTTTTAAAATGGAAAACAGTATATAAAAATTTTAAAAATATTTTTAAATAATCAAAATAGATAAACAATTATGGTAATTATTTTCCTGGTGAGAATTAAAATAATTCTTGCATTTATATAAATTTAAAGTAAGGTAAGACATTTAATATTTAAAACTTGTTAAAAAAAACAATTTTTTGGTTTTATACGAGTTTAAACGCATACCAAATCATTAAAAAGGAGTTTGGTATACTGAAAGTTCTAGCTTTCCAATAAATTTAATCTGTTTAAGGAAAAAAATTTAAATAGTAAATATTCATATTTTTTTATTATATTTTTCATTTTCGTTTTAAGATTTATGTTTAGAATTCATGATTATCATTTTCAACAATGTTATCTTCACGATTTGAACCTAAACCCTTTTCTTAAGAGTACAATGTGTCTTACTGTTGTATTTAACTACTTAATAATTAAATATCCATATTTTAATATATGTATACTATAGATGAATTTTATCTGCTTACTTTTTGTTTCTTATGATTTATACAGATTTAATTCTATATTTTATTTATATATTGCACTTATTAAAAGTATATATATTCCTTATGTCATAGTTGATTTTTTTTTATTCACAGCTTTCTAACATTTGTCTTTAATTATTTTAAATATCTTAATTAATTAAATTTTATAAATCATTTCTTTCAAATTTCCATTTATAATAGTTTAAAAATAAAATTTAAAGTTTAATTTTTTTTATCATTAAAAATCGCGACGAATTTAGTGGACGGTACTAAAAATTGGACTAGCGAGTAAGGTTAAAGAACAATGGAATCCCTGGCGTGTAAAACATGCAAAAGAAGAAAGAATGTTTGAAAGAAACGTGTCTCTCCTTAGAGTCGCTTGATGTGGAGAATCTATCATTAATCCTTGTCCCACTCAAACCTTTTTCTTTTCCTCCTTTTAATTTTCCAATGATAGTTATATTCACCGAACAAGTGGTTGAAATAAATCTAGAATTAAACTCGGTTTTTTTTTTGGCTTTATTTATAGTATACTAATTTTATTTTCTAGTACAAAAACTTTATCTTCAATTTTTGTTTGAATTCTAATTTCTTATAAAATATGCCCGCAATCCCAAATAGTCTATTTGATGCAAATTTTAATGGAAATAAAATAAAAAATATTTCATCCACAAAAATAAAACACATAAATCTCTTTTAATGTGTGAATCTGATTACGAGTCAGGTCGAGTTAGATCAATATAAAATTTTAGGTTTATTTTTTAAGTTCTTGTCTGGTTTAATCTAAAAAATGAATTTAAATTTTTGTCAAAGCCCGACCCAAATAAAAAAATACTAAATTTAAATTTTGATATAAAAATAAAATTTTAAAAATATAATACATCAAATACATTAAAATAAATATTTTCTAACAAATTCAAAATACATTAAAAACAAGTTTTTATACTTAACACTAAAATAAATACAATCTAACAAACAAACGTCTCTAAAATAGTAACAAAATTAATAATAATAATAATAATAAGAGTTATACAATATCTAAATAATAACAATAAAATAGTAACAATATAATAGTAAAATGACAACATAACAACAATGAAAAAAATTATACAAATGCTAAGAAAATCTTACCCAATGTCCTACCCGTTTAGAAAATGGATTTTATTATTTTATCTAAACCAATTTTTCAGTCCTATATTTTTGTCTAAATCATGTCGCTTTTTAAGTGAGCTTGAATGGATAGCTCAACTCATAATTAGATTTAATCCACAATATTGGTTTATTTAATTTATTGTGACTTAAATTTTATTATGTATTAATGATTTACAATGTGTGTTATATTTTCAATGTATTGAAATAAATTATATGAATTGAAATTTTAACTCACTTCGTAAAACTCTCTTTTCTATTCTAGTATGGTATTGCAACTTCTTTTATACCAAACTAATTGGTTTTAGTAAGTAATTCATTCACTTTCGTTGCATGTAATGGGAAAAAGAAATAGTATTATTAATGATTGAAGTAGGTTTTTGTCATCATATTCAGGCTTGAAAGTTGAGAAGATTCCACAAAAAGCGATTTTAAATTTTAGGGGTCATTTGTTTACATGTAAAAAATTTTATCAAAAATATTTTATACATTTTCCTGTGTTTATTTTATAGAAAATAATTTGGTCAGCCGAAAATGACTTACAGTTTAAAGTAAAATAAGTCATTTTTTCTGTAAAATGACTTATCCTTTTGAAAAGCTTAAATCATTTTTCGAAAAAGAGCTCATCTATAGATAATTTTATTTTTATATAAAATTAACTTAAATCAAGCTTAATATTATTATATTGATAATAAATTTTATTTTTAAAATATTTAAAATATTATATTTTTCAATATTATTAAACATACATATTTAATTATTTATATTTAGTCATATAATAAATTATTAATATAATAAATATAATTTATTATTTTAATAAATTATTTAATATTTCAATTTTATTTTAATAATAAATTTTAAAAATAAGAATTTTAAATAATACTATTCACATATTATTGAAAATATTCAATATTAATATTTTAATAATAAATATTTCTTACAATTATAAATATATTAATAATAAATATTATGTAGTATAAAGGTTAAAATATGTCATAAGTCTATGTACACTTTACAGATTTGTAATTTAGTCTTTGTACTTTTATTTTTAAGAATTTAGTCCATTTACTTTTCAAATTTGAAAATCAAGTCCAATTGTTGATATCGTTAATTTTTTTTGTCAATTTTATTGATGTCACATTTTTAAATAAAAATACCCATTTAGTAGTCATGTAATTAAAAAAAAATGATGTTATAATGAATCTGAATTTAACATAATATTCTTAATATATGCAAAAACAATGTAAAATATAAAATTATAGATAAAAATAAATTCAATTAAAATGAAAAATAAGAAAATCTCAAATGTATGTTTGTTTAATTGAAAACAACTTTTATAAAATATTTTAAAGAAATCTACCAAACAATAGAAAATATTTTACACGGATTCATCTAAACACTAGAAAATATTTGCTTTTCCAGAAAAGTAAATCATTTTCCAGAAAATCATTTTTCGGAATTCATTTTCAGTAAAACAAACGGAGCCTTAATAATTCTAATTTTTTAATAGCGTCATTTATGGGTTCAAAATCAACAATATCAGTTATCTTCTAAAGAAGATGCTTTTCTGTACTTTATTCTTTATGATGTTTAATCTTAAAATATTAAATATTGGTCGGACTGGACTAGACCTGATCATGGGTCGGGTCATTCTGTTAGGCCCAAAGGTCCATTCAAAAAAGGGAGGTTTTGATAAAAATATAGGCTCGAAAAATAAATTTAGGCAAAAAAATTAGGCCCATTTTTTAAACATATTTGGCCCTAGGTAATTTTTTTTGGTTTGGACTTAACCTAGCCCAAATTAAAAAAAAAAACTTGTTGTTGTTTTGTCATTGTTTTGGTGTCGTTTTGTTATTATATTGTTACTATTTTGTTGTTGTTATTTGGATATTGTTGGAAAATATTTATTTTAATATTTTTAATGTGTTTGATGTAATATATTTTTTAAATTTATTTTTATATAAAAAAATTAATACGAGAGGGTCGAACCATATTTAAATTTTAGTATTTTTGGCTGAATTTGAGCAAAATTTTATATTATTTTTTGGGCTGAGCCCATGACTATAAAACCGACCTAAAATTCTATTCTAACCTGGCCCATGATCCCTAGTTTGGACCCAATTGACCGACCTTAGTAGTCAAAATAGCTTAGACGCAGGCACGCAGCTTGGACCTGTGGCCTAAACTTTTGAAGCCCAACGGTCTTATTTTTTCTTTTGAAAAAAAAAAAAAGAGGTTCAAAAGAATTGAAACACTGTTGCAGCATGTTTGGTTGGGATGAATGGCTATTTCATTCCTACCTTATTCAGCACAATAGTCCTACTCTATTGTTTGGTTTGACTGAATGAATAAAATCATTGTGTAGTATTACGGCCTCATTCCGGTCTCTCATGGAATAGCCATTCCATGCTACCACCAAAGAATAGCCATTCCAGCCTTTCACCGAATAGCCACCATTTTTTTTTTCCAAAAATACCACAACCCAAAAACATCATATTATCCACAATTTCATGGATGAATTATATCTATGGAAGAAAAATCAAGAAGACATATAAACTGGAACCCAATAGTTAAACAAACTTTGATTCAATGCTTTCCCAACTTCGATCTCATCCAGCAATGTTGTTTTCACAACATCAACACAAAGTCTCCTCCATAGCATCAACAAAACAAAACAATCCAAAATCTTTGCACTAGAAAATGCAAATTAGACTTAAAACCCAGTAATGAAATTTAGAAAACAAAATTAACAACCCAAATCAGAAAAAAAAAAATTGTGATGGACGGTGGGAGATTAACAGAGGAGAGATTTGCATGTATGGATCTATATGTTTTGGTGGGCTTTGAGGACAAACTAACCAAAAAGATTGAAAGAGAAGGTGAAAATAAAGCTTTGGATGATCACTTTAAAGAGGAGGTGGAGATAAAGCTTTGGAAAGAAAGATACCCGAGAGAGAGAGATGACCAGAGAAAAAAAAAGTAGAGAACTAAATAGTACTCCAGAGAAAAGAAAGAGATGAAGATGATCGACGATGAGTAGAGGCTCCAGATTAAAGAAACAAGATTGAGGATGGAGGGAAGCAAAGATATTTGGAAAGCTCTGTTTGATGCTTAAAAATGAATCTGATGGTCATTTTTCCCCTGATTTTGTTGTTCTCAAGTGTCAACAATTTTGGGATTAGTCTGGGAAGTTCTTGTTTTCTCTAGCTTTAGGAGATAATCTAGCCTTGGGCTGGGTATAAATATTATATTAATTATACTATTAGATATATTTATAATATATGTTACTAAATTATAATATTTAATTATAATATTAAAAATTTCTAGATATTTTATTTTTATTATTTTTATGAATTATATTAATTAAATTATATTTATATAAACATTTAACAAGAATAAAATAATAAAAATACTATTATTAAATTGTATTTAATAACTATTGTATTAAAATATTATTAAATTATTTTTAATAATAATCTTATTAAAATTTAATAACAATAACAATAATCATCTACCTAAAAAAAATTGTTAAGGCCATTCTGGTCATTTCAGTTTTTTTTCTTATGCTATTATAAATCATTCTGTTCAACCAAACATAATAATGCTATTACAGCTCTATTCCATTCCATTCAACCAAAGAATTAAATTACTGATTACAGCTCTATTCAATTACAGTTTTATTCCATTACAGTGAATCAAACGTATCCTTAGGCTATATAGTTAGAGGAACGGCAGGATGGTTCCTATCCTGTAACAAACAATCGTTGAACACATCTGATGGATAATTTAGCACGCACAGCCCTCCCACTGGCGAATGTCCCATTTTTTATAGATGATCAGCACAAATGTTTGCTCTCTATTAATATGTCTGAGTCTCACATTATCAGAATAAATGTGTGGGATAGTTAGTTATTTTGATTTATTTAAGTTATTCAATTCAGTGTTTTTTTATTCTTTTTTTTTATTATTACAAAATTTAAACTATTTATAAACCTTTCTCTAAACTCTTAAAACGAAAAATAATATGCAATTAAACGCTCTCGAATCTACATCTTTCTAATTGTTATAATAATAATGGTGTTAATTGAACTTTAATTGACAATTTTTTCTTTTTTTTGTAATGTGATTGAAGAAAAATATTTTTCTAACATTCTTATCAATTTTAAATTTTCAAAAACATTCCATTTTATTAATATTGTTTGTTTTATTTGAATCATTAGCAATGGATGAAAGTGGAAGTTTATCAAAAGAGAGAATCGCCCGTAAGTAAAAGGAAAAATCTACATTGATTGTCTTCTATCAATTGAAGTTTTGTGCATTTCAAATAGTGGTAAAGTGAGTTCTTAGAGCTGTTTTATTTTTGTAGGGAATGTTGAGTTTTTCCTCGTTGCCAACTCAACATCATCATCACATGGAAAATAATAATAGCAGATATAAATGATAAAATATTGTAGGTAAACTGTCTAGTTGGTCACCTAACTTTTAGGATGTTTTCATTTTAGTCATAAAAAAAATCTTTGCAATTTCATCATAGTCATTAGAGAACGCTTTCATTTTAATCACCCAAGTATTAAATATCTAATGACATTTGACTATATATGCGACATCATGTTTACACTTTTATTTTGATCACTTAACTTTTAGGTTGTTTTCATTTTGGTCACTTCATTTTAAGTGACCAAAATGAAAGGACTAAAAGTTGGGTGACGCAACTGGGTAGTATACCGAATATTATTATATAATATAAATTTTGGGGTGGATTGAAATTCGGTCAGGCTGGGTGTGGCCCAAAGTGCTTCCTTATTCGCGAAGCCGAAGGGCCTCAGAAAATCGATAAGCACTTGACGTCGAAGCGGAAACCTTTTTCAGTTTCGTCTCCTCGCCTGTTTAAGTTCAAAAAACCCTTGATTATTCGCAACTTCTACCTAATATTTTCTGATATAATAAAATAATTTTACATGCGAAAGATGGGTTCATCTTCGTCGGAGACGAAGCTCCTGCAAGAATTGATTTTATACGCCGCCAGCGCTGCCCTTAGTTGCTTGGTCCTCTTCGCGGGGCTCCGACACCTTGACCCAAACCGGGAAGCTTCTAAAAAAGCCTTGGAGCACAAGAAAGAAATTGCCAAGCGTTTGGGTCGTCCTCTAATCAATACTAATCCCTACGAGGTACTTTTTCTTTTTGCGGTGACAAATTTAATTTTTTTCTTTTTTTCAAAGTTGAATGTTTTCAAGCAATTTTGCTGGAAGCTAGATTAACGGTGGGAATTAGTTATCCATTCTTTTGTGAATGTTTATTATTTAGTGTTTTGGTTTAGGGTTTTGCTCGGTTGGAATCGAATCCGAGGCTAGAATTTGTAGTTCAAATTTGCATATTCTTTTTGTACATAAATTAATGCCCTTTATCTGCATTTTGAACATTGAATTCATTAAAGCTTGCTAAAGGGATACCAGGGTTGCTTGCTTTGATTGTTGCCGCTTGGTTTTTTTGTTTTTCAAGTTGCTAAGGCTCCGTTTAGCATTGAGGTTGAAAAGTGTTTTTGAACTCAAACCATGATTTCGATGTTCAAGCCAAAAGTAATTGAAAGTAATGGTAAATAAAGAGCTCTTCAAACTAAATCATGTTTTAAACCGGGATTAACCCAAGCCAAATTTTTTAGCTTTTTGGCTTTTGCAAAAGTGCTTTTGGCCGAAATTATTTTCTTTTATCTTATCCTCCTTTTGTCGAAGAAGTCCAACACCATTTGACGGTAATTGTATATATTATCTAACTTTTCAAAAGCCCATTTTCACAACATTTTTTCAGAAGCATTTTTCAACATCAATGGTAAACTGGCCTTAAGTCTGAATCATACTTGACTAAGGTCTCAAACAACGATCCTGTTGGCACAGCTTTTGGGGTTAAAAGCTGCGATTCACTGCAATGTAATAACCATACCACGGTGACCACCCAGTTCAACTGCTTAAACAGTGTAACACAAAGTAATTCCTACAACTAGCCTGGAATACATAAGTAAACTAAATGAACCTAGATTTCCTTCCATAACTTCACTCTTACCATCGGGGTTCAGGTTAGCAAAGAATTCATCCAGACTGATGGAGGTAGTTACTAGTTATATTATAGGAAGCTGGAATACTACCTCATGATCTATTAGCTTGTGTTTTTTCAGCACTTGTTGCAGCCTCTTATTGTATTTCTGTTTGATTTTTGCAATTTTCTAGCTGTTTCCTTTTCATGTTTTCATATTATGTTCAACATCCTATGTATACCTGAAATTATCATATATAAGAAAGCATGCATGCCACCATACTTTGTAAGTCATGCATGTTCTGTAGTTGTAGACAGAACTTGGTGGAATATCTGCTTTGTGATTTGGTATTAGAATAGAAGCAAGGGATCCTAGCTGTTGATAGGTACGATGGTCTTCATGCTTATTCTTTTCTTTTTCATTTAATAGGATGTAATAGCATGTGATGTCATAAATCCTGATCACATTGACGTGGAATTTGAGTCTATTGGAGGATTAGAAGCCATCAAGCAAGCTCTGTATGAACTAGTGATACTTCCGTTACGGAGACCGGAGTTGTTTTCACATGGAAAGCTTCTTGGTCCTCAAAAAGGGGTTTTGTTATATGGACCCCCTGGTACTGGAAAGACCATGCTCGCTAAAGCCATTGCAAAGGAGTCTGGAGCTGTTTTTATCAATGTGAGGATATCAAATCTGATGAGCAAGTGGTTTGGTGATGCACAGAAACTTGGTAAAGTATTGATAATGTTTACTTTATCGATATTGATTCTAGAATTTTTTGCTTTTCTTTGGAATACATCCTATTTCATATGGTTATAAGTGATCAAATTTGACTTTTTTTAAAATTGTTATATTGAGTTGTAACTTTTGTAGAAATGTGAGAAGATGCTTTATATAGGTATATGACACCTTTTAAGAGAAAGGACAAAACTGGTTCAACCATCCTATATAAAAATTCATTACCCTGAAATTTATAATTCAAACAAGAAAAAGTAGTTGTAAGCTTTCTTATCAATTAAACATCGTTTTGATGAGTTTGTTATATTGAGTTGTAACTTTTGTAGAAATGTGAGAAGATGCTTTATGTAGGTATATGACACCTTTTAAGAGAAAGGACAAAACTGGTTCAACCATCCTATATAAAAATTCATTACCCTGAAATTTATTATACAAATAAGAAAAAGTAGTTGTGAGCTTTCTTATCAATTAAACATCGTTTTGATGAGTTTTTTTCTAATGGATGTATGGTCCCATGCAGTTCTATTTGTTTTATGTATCTAAGACTTTTAATCCTCTTCTACTCTTGCAGTGGCTGCAGTGTTTAGCTTGGCATATAAACTTCAGCCTGCCATCATATTTATTGACGAGGTTGATAGTTTTCTGGGACAGCGTCGTAATACAGATCATGAAGCAATGACGAACATGAAGACCGAGTTCATGGCTTTATGGGATGGGTTTACAACAGATCGTGAGTATTTTTGTACTGAAAAGCTGTCATATACTGTTGTCATTTCCATACAAAGTACTGTCTTTCAGTTTTTGTGATAAAGGGCTGTCTAAAGAATGTTATAGGAATTGTTTTCTAATTATAATATAGAATTTAATAGTTATACATTGTTGTGCAGAGAATGCCCGAGTTATGGTTCTTGCTGCAACGAATCGCCCATCAGAACTAGATGAAGCTATACTCAGGCGTCTCCCCCAGGCATTTGAGATTGGACTACCTGACCGCAGGGAGCGGGTTGAGATTCTGAAGGTGGTTTTGAAGGGTGAGAATATTGAAGAAAGCATCAACTTTGACTACATAGCCAGTTTGTGTGAAGGGTACACGGGGTCCGATATTCTCGAACTCTGCAAGAAAGCCGCATACTTTCCTATTAGGGACTTACTAGATGAGGAGAAGAAAGGAAAATCATCTAGAGTAAGTTCATTTTCTTACGTGTCTCTTCTGCGTCCATGTGTTGTTTTTTAGAGTGTATTGCTGAGCAAGCTATGTTACTTGAACTTAGGTGTGAATGTCTAATATAGATATACTTCCAACATGGGTAGGTTCCAACATTTTAAAGCTTTTCCATATATTTGGAGGGTCAATGGAGAGTCATATCCACGATCATATCCAAATATGTATCAGACACGAGTCTTTTAAGTAAAATGAAGAGTCGGAGCAATATAGGAGATCTTTTTGTCGTCATAAACATTTTTGCCGTGACATGAGTAAAACTTCTGTTTGCATGTAGAATCCATTAACTTCGATATCTTTCATATAGCCTTTGTATTTTTCTGTGATAGATATCATTGATTATTTATCTTATTAAGTTTCTTGACTTATTTGTTTTTCAGGATCCAAGGCCATTATCACAAGCTGATTTGGAGCGAGTTCTTGCCACATCAAAGAAAACCGGGGTTGTTGCAAATGAATATACCAGGTTAAATTCACAATTACCTGGATGGTCAAGGCAAAACCATAGTGAATCAGATGATTACCAGGTTCAGGCTGCCATTAATGAACTCTCCAAGCTTGTAGTTTCTCAAATTGTTAACCTTCAATCAGATTCTCAGGACACCTGAAATTCATTATCTTCATACTCAGAATCTTTTATGCAATCTGATGTTTTGTAATATTATTAATGCAATATAAATTTCAGAGTTTTCATTATTTTATTTTTATGAATATAAATTATGTTTGGTAGGTGTATTATTTTTTAGTATGTGTTTTAGTATGTGTTAGCAATAAACTAATTTAATTGGTAAATTATAGTCATTTTTTTGAATTATTTTTGGCAAAGGGAAGAGATTTTAAGTGTTGAAAAATTAAGTACTAAATTTATATTAGAAATTTATATTAAGTATTGAATATAATTATGTTGTTTGATATAAGTAAATATTGATTTTTAAAAGACTATTTATTTTTAATGTTAAATTTATTAATATAATATTTTATATTATTTTGGATAGTTATGGATGAAAATTAATTATGTTAATTTGGATATTTATTTTTTAATAAAAAAGATAATCTATTTTAATTTTTAATAAAATAAAATAAATTTAGTATTTTCTATGTTAAATGATAAGTAGTTACCTAAACTACTTATTTTATTTAACAATTTTTTTATTGAAAATTTTATATGAAGTAAAAAATTAAAATGATTATAGAAAATATTTAAAATATTAATTGTTGAAAATAAAAATTTAAAATGATTATTAAATACATTTAAATTTAAAAAGTTAAAAATTTTCATTTTCAATAAAATGAAAAATTGAAAATGATAAATTTCATGATTTACTAAACACACTCTTACTTTGAATTCTTTTTTTATTAAAGTTATTACTTACCCTTTTAATTTTAAGTTTAAAGTTTACTAATTATTTTTTATTTATATTTAACCGTTATAATACATAAGTAATAAATAAACTCATTATTATTATTATTATACTAATAATCAAACAAGAAAATAATGTTGATTAACAACCATCAATTTATATCTCAAATCATTAGCATTAGCCTCCCAAATGAAGATTATTACTGAGAACTTCATAACATAAAATTTGAAAGGTTAACAACTTTTGTGCTTTAAGAAAATTTAAGATTTAAAATTTTCGTTTAATCATTAAAATTATAAATATTTTATGTCAAAATTTATTCATTTATATATTAATTAAGTTGTTCCCATGTGATGTGAAATATAATTGATAAAAAAAATATATTAAATGGTAAGTTTCATAAAAACTATTAATGATAATGATTATATTAAAATTTTAAAATTTAACTTTTACAACTAAATCTCCAATTTTACAAAAATACAGAGATTAAGAAATATATTTAACCTTTTAAAAATTATATTATATTTAAAGAGTATGAAAATGATATCTACCAAATATAGAACATTGCAGATAAATTTTTAAATTTTCACCTGAAAAAACAAAAAAAATAGTTATTTCATTTATATATATGAAATTATTTAAATAATGATTTTAAAAAATTAATAGGATGAGCTGTAAAAATAGCTACTTAGGTTTAAATCACGTTTTGGTAAAACAATTTTTTTATTATAAAATAATCAATAACATTATCTATTTATAATATTTATAAAATAATTAATAACATTATCTATTTATAATATTTTGGTCCTATTGACCGATCCTATTCATTTTCAACGACCATGCTTTTATCACTCAGGAGATACACACGTGACATCCCAGGAAAAGCACGTGACGGCTACTTGTAATGGACGCGCGCCCGTTTTCGCTCTCGATTCGTTACTGTGAAAACTGAAAAACTTGTTTCTCAATGTCGATTCCCGTTACCGTCCTGGGATTGTCGCTTCTTGCTGCGGTTTGCCAGTTCCCACGTCAATCCCTAATATAACCGTAAATCAGCATGGTAAGATCTCACATTCAATTCCAATTAGATTCTAAACTGCTGCTTATTGAAAGCAATTGAGATTCTTTTTTTCTTTCTTTTTTTGAATTAGAATTTCCTGATTGAAGCTTTCAAGCCGGCATGTTCTATCTCCATCAAATTTTCCGATGGAAAATCCCGCAAGCGGGTATCTATCTTGATCACACTGTTCTAGTTTCGTTTGGACAGAAAATTGAATCTATCATTTCATTTTCAACATTGATTGTTTATTTAATTTTTCACGAGCCATTGTGCTGGATCACTTTTTTTCTTTTCTTATCTTTTCTCTTTTCTCTGTTTATGTATGATTAGGTCCCAATTAAAAGGGAAAATGGCCAAACGCTTTTGGCGCCGCTTTTCCGAAATCAAGAAAATATTGCTGGGAAGGTAGTTATCTAGTTTTTGTTCACTTTGAACATATTGAGGATCATAGCAATAGCATTTACATCTTATATTTATAACGTCAAAATTTGAAGAATTTTTTGTTCTTTGCCACCTTCAGATTACCATAGAACCACATCAAGGGAAGAGAATTGAACATAATGGTGTGAAAGTTGAGCTTCTTGGCCAAATAGGTTTGTTCTTACTTCTTGCTCCCTGTCACTGTCAGTCCACGTTTTAATTATAACTCTAGTCTAATGTAATAGCTGAATACAGACGTTTAAGAATTAAGAGTATCCTAATTTTTTACCCAGCTATGTTGTTTCGGTTTTTCATTTTTCTTGAAGTATTTGCTAATACTAAGTGTGTAGATGTAATTCTCCAAATACAAAAATGAAAATAAAAATGAACTTACCTATATATTAAATCACATCTATATTTGACACTCACACTTAGTCTGAGAAGATGAAATCAGCACTAACTTTGGTTTTGCCTTCCCAGAGATGTATCTTGACAGAGGCAACTTTTATGACTTTACCTCTCTTGGTGAGTATTTTCTGATTTTGCTTTTGCTTTTGCTCGCTCCGCCTGGAAACTGTTTAGATGTTCGTTAAGTGGGTGCGGGGTTGGGATGAATTTAAGATCTTAAGAGTTCAATTTGTGCTTTGCCTATTCTTCTTTCATACGTTTAGAGGCTCAAATTGTACGCAAAAAATTTCAGTTAAATTTTGCTATCGGTTCATATATTATGAGTAAGTTGTAGATTTAGTTTATATATTCTAATTTGATATTTTTAGTACTTTTTAAATTTTAAAATTTCAATCACATGTAAATGATAACTGTTAAATTTATTAAATTAAATTATACTATTATCATTTGTTTAATGTTATATTAGCTTACTATTTCTACATAATAACCACAAAAGGCATGTTATTTTAGTTAACGAATTTAACGGCTTCCATTTATGTTAAAATTTAAAATATAAAATTCAAACGAGCATATGAACTAGAAATGATCAAATTGAAGATTAATGATTAAATCCACAATTTATACATAGCACATGGCTAATACCAGAATTTGACCCGATAGATTTAATTATTAACATTTGGATAAGAATTTTAAAATTTGGAAAATAGAGACTAAAATTGATCGAATTAGAATATAAGAATTAAATGCATAGCTCATGCATTATACCACTAATAGCATTTGATCAGAAATTTTTTTAAACTAAGTTGTTATTCTCTGTCGACTGGTTTGTATTTTTTTTACTATTTTCATATTCCTAAATTTTGCAGTACGTGAATTGGATGTTCCTGGAGATATATACGAGAGAACAACGTATCCATTTGAATTTTCTATGGTTGAAATGCCATATGAAACTTATAATGGTGTGAATGTGCGGCTTAGGTATGCTACCCTCTGCTTAAAATTTTTGAAAGTAAAATTTGTTCGTATTTCTTCTTGGCAGGGAGTGTTATGTTGATTGCTAGAAGTTTGTTTGCTATACATATTTTTGAGGCTTAAAAACGAGTTTGATTTTCATGACGATAGATTTTGGGTACATACCTTAGTAGAGGTTGGGAGTTACTCGGATATGTATAATATCATATAGCTGTAGAACGCTTTTTAGTTTTTATTGGTCTGCGGATGAGGTTGGTGACGGGATGCTCTATAATCTAAGAATTCATATTTTATAATAGTTTGATTTTTGCTTCTCAGGTATGTCTTGAAAGTAACAGTTAGTCGTAATTATGGTGGAAGCATAATCGAATACCTGAACTTCTTGGTAAGTCTTTTCATTACTCAACCTTTCTTCCTTTTCCTTATATTAATTTTGTCTTCTTTAAGCATAATGTTGATCAAAGTATTCATACTCAACATTCTTATTATAAGAAAATTGTATTTAGATTTAGCGACATCATCCTTTAAATATCTTTATAATATATCAAAATTCGGTCAAGTTTGATTAATATACGTGTAGTGCAAAATATATAAAGTAGTAAGGTTATAAATGA
This sequence comes from Gossypium longicalyx, assembly GCA_025698465.1. Taxonomy (NCBI): domain Eukaryota; kingdom Viridiplantae; phylum Streptophyta; class Magnoliopsida; order Malvales; family Malvaceae; genus Gossypium; species Gossypium longicalyx. The sequence continues at coordinate 26,838,452 of CM047003.1, forward strand.
ATAGAGTTCGAAAAAATGAACCTTTATTCATGTTAGTTAATTTATTTTTAATTTTGTTCGTGTTCATTTATTTAAAAATTTGTTTTTGTTCTTCTATTTAATTTTTTTTTTGGATTTAACTGTTCTTTCATTTAAGTTAAATAAATTTGTTAATTAACATAAATACATATAAGTTTATTTATAAACATAAATAAATTAAACAAGTTTTGTTTATATTTTGAATAATTTAATAAATGAACTTCAAAATGAAGAAAAATAAAATTATTTATGAACTGAATGCTGTATTCGGCAGTAAAACATCAAGATTTGCTTTAAAATGATGAATACTTTTTGCCTTTAAATCTGACTCATATAAGAAGCCAACATCATTGTATTTGGCTTTTTAATTATTCTTTCAGGACATTTGTTGTATCCATCCTTGCATTTATGCCATGTTGGGTTACACATTTTAATATATGAATTAACAATAAATTAATTTTATTTGATAATATTTTTATGTATTTATATGATTTGTTTTGAGTAAAAGGAAGGAAATTATTTTACTTAATATGAAGAGGAGTTATTTAGTCATTTTTTTAATTTCAAGTTTAAATTTATATTAATTATTTTTATATTATAATAAACTATTTTAATAGTTATGTAATAATTAAGGTTCTTCTTAAATTAATACACTCGATTATCAAACACCGCATTAGTGCACCATATTGTGCCATTTATAATTGCCAGTGATGTACCGTTAGCAACTTCTTTTTCTTTTTGCTTGGCTTATCAGGTTCACAATTATTCTCCACCTCCATTAATCAACACTAGCATCAAGGTGAGCGACAATTGTCTTCATTACACTGATTCTCAAAAGCATTGTATTTTTTTTATTCAATCAGCTGCCACCGACCACTAATTCATTTGATAATCATATTCAATTTTGACAAACATCAATCCCATTTGCAGATGGAAGTTGGAATTGAAGATTGCCTGCACATTGAATTTGAGTACAATAAAAGCAAGTAAGTTGAAACATCTATGGATTTTGCTAAAACCTGACATCTTAGGTCGTCTTAGAACAGTGCATAGGTTTTAAGTTGATGTTAAAAAATATAAATACAATCTGTTTTTTAGTGGGTTAATTGGTTTTTGATATACTCGTGGGACAGGATATGCCATCGATTTTTTATTTCATAATAATAGGAAAGCAATCTTCGTAGCTACTTTGTATCATGTAGGATTCAACTAGAAACTGAAGTAGTGGGGAATGGGAATCCAATCCACACAGGTATCATCTGAAAGATGTAATTATAGGGAAGATATATTTTTTTCTGGTGAAGATAAAGATTAAGACTATGGATATTGAGATCAGGCGGCGAGAGTCAACAGTAACAGGAGCCACTAACCATGTTGAGACTGAAACACTAGCTAAATTTGAGTTGATGGATGGTGCTCCTGTCAGAGGTATGTTCATAACTTCAGTTTTCTAACAGCCTTTGTGCCTCATACCTGATACAACTAGCTCATATATATATAACTATTTAGTGCTAATAAAATGTGGTTGGTAATGAAGGTGAATCAATTCCAGTGAGGCTGTTTCTTAGTCCATATGAACTGACGCCAACACATCGCAACATTAACAACAAATTCAGTGTGAAGTACTACTTGAATCTTGTGCTGGTAGATGAGGAGGGTCTCCGCTATTTCAAACAGCAGCAAATCACTATCTACAGGCTGCCCTTGCAGGATACCTGATTATTTTAAACCCTCACATTTCATCAACTAATTTAAGTTGAGATGGTCTTATCATTATTTTTTCTTTCATTACATTTTTAATACATTAATTGTTACTATTCAAATTTGCAAGCTCCATTCAGAAACCGTATTAAACTTGTATTGAATAATACAGATAAAAAAAGAAAAAAACTAAATTGAAATCCCTTTATAAATAGGTTTAATGACTAATATTTATTATATTTTGATCATTCATTTGTATATATTGTATATTCATATTATTTTTATGTCATAATTGTATTTAATATTTACATTACTTTTATATAAAATTTAATATATTATTTTCTTATAACATGTTTTATTTTTATTTAAAATTAATTTATAACGCCAGAGAGTAGTAGAATCAACTTAAAAAAAAGTATACAATCAGGTCAGACGATAATCCTATTTCTTGATGTTGCAATGTCATTTTTAAAAAATAATTTATATATTAAATGAGTAAAAATTCATATATTAAATGATATTTGATCAATTTTAACAATATTTGAACCATTGAATTGATCTGTTGGGCTTAAAATCGGTCAACGCATTAATCCAGAAAACAATTTTCCGATAATCAGTACAAATCATTGAACCAGTCGAATGAATGACTTAATCGGTTTAAAAAACCTGGACTAAAACTCAGTCTAAACCCCGCTCATACAAACCGGGCAGTTAGCCCCGTCCGGGATAAATTACTTTTATTGGTTTAAACGGCCAAGTTTACTTTGGAAGTTTACATAACATAAGAATACGGTATTTGGCTCGTGACGAGGGCGAGTAACTAACTGTATATATCTGTTTCTCTTTTAAAGCATTTAGAAAAAGAATCCCTGTATGCAGAGGACCACCCATTAGCTTTGGCTTCAGAGCTATATATATAAATATCTCCGCGTCTTTCCTAAAAATACAAGAACTTGGAGTGTGGTGTCATTGAGTAGTAATTTGCAGCAATGGAGCTGTTCTACTTCATGGTGTTCGGGGCATTGTCAGCGGTGGTGGCAGCATTAGAGCTAAGCAAGAACAGCAAGGATCGAATCAACACATCCCCGGCTTTCAATTCCTTCAAGAACAATTACCTTGTTGTTTACTCTCTCATGATGGGTAATCCACTCCCCTCATTTTTATTTACCCAGATCTGATTTCCATTTCTATCGTTTAGATCTCATTTTTGTTTTACGTAAACACGGAATCTGATCGATTGCTGGTGATTTTTTTTGTGAATCCTGATGCCCATTCCTTAGATTTGCGTTTTCAAAGTGTGATTGTGGTGTTTTTTATTTTTTATTTTGTTAGTTGATAATGTTTTTGTTATTAATGGCTGTTTTGAAAATAATTTACTGTTTTTCTTTGCTTTGGAAATGGAAAACGAGCTCATCATAAAAAGGAAAATGGAAAAAGGGATACGTGCATTTGTTTTAGCTTGTTAAAGAAAAGGAAAGAGTATGAGAAAAATGACTTACATTAATTGATTTGTGGATTTTCGGTCCATTTCTATTTTATATGGTTGAGATATTGGATCCGGGGATTTTTGTGGGTTGGAGATAGGTCGCTATTGCTTGTGTTTATGATCGTGGGTTGTATAAAGGCACAACCTAAAATTTGAGGATCAAGTTCTGCATTGTTCTTGGATCCCAGAGTAGATGTTAATTGTTGCTGAGTTTAGTAACACTGAGTGGCCTGGTTGTCAAATCATGTATTCCTGTCGTGTTCTTGTTTTTTTTTCGTGTCGTAATCTTGTTTATTTTATATTTATATAACTTTTGACAGGATAATTGTGTTATATAGATTTTGACATTTTTTTGTATTAATGTTGCATTCGAGTTTGCTTTTTGTGTAGTACTGTGTTTCCTATAATGTTTTATTTATCTTTTCCATGTTGTGTTTGTATAATTGTTGCTGAGTTAGTAACACTGCTCGGCCTGGTTGGCAATTCAGGTATTCATGTCTTGTGCTTGTACTTTTTCGTGGCATAATTGTTTAAAATATTTTCTAGTTATATAGCTTTTGATTGGTTAATAATTTGTGTTTTATGGATTCAGACATTTCCATTTATTTATGTTGTATTTAAGTTTCTTTTTTGTGTAATGTCGTGTTTAATTATTTTTTTCTATGTATTTGTGTCATGTCCAAATTGCTTAGTCTTAAGCTAGTAAAAGAGTTGCTAGGTGAAAGAAAAACAAGGTTGCATTAACTTCTTTAATTAGTTTCTTAGCATCTTATTTAAATGCATCATAAGCATAATACTACTTATGGCTGGAGTTTTTTTAAAAAAAAGAAGAATTCCCTATATAGGTCCTTCACTCTCTAATCAGTTTTGGACGTATGATCTTACCTGTAGATATTTGTTATGGTAATTGTAAAAGTTAGCCTTATATCATTGTTATTGGGGCATATGTCTATCTTGCTCATTTGATAAATGTTTACGTGTCAATAGCTGGAGACTGGCTGCAGGGTCCATATGTTTACTATCTTTACAGTACATATGGCTTTGGAAAAGGGGACATTGGACAGCTTTTTATTGCTGGTTTTGGATCCTCCATGTTGTTTGGGACAATTGTTGGATCTCTAGCTGACAAACAGTAAGTTTTTACTTGTGGCTTCTTCTGTAATTTTTTTCATACTTCATGGATTAAATAACTTGTCTTAATACAAAAACACCTTCATGTGTTTAATTCAGGGGCCGGAAGAGAGCATGTATTACTTACTGCATAACTTACATACTTAGCTGCATCACCAAGCATTCTCCCGAATACAGAATTTTGATGATAGGTCGAGTTTTGGGAGGTATCGCTACCTCTCTTCTGTTTTCAGCATTTGAGTCATGGCTTGTTGCTGAACATAATAAGGTGAGGCATTGCTTCTGTGCCCTTTTACTCTTAATGCATATCAGATAAGCTTACAATTTACATTATTGATGCTTTTGCTTCTGTGCCCTTCACTCTTTATTTCTAGTATTCTAGATGCTATATGCTGCTTCCTGTCTGGTTGTTTCACAATTTCCATCCCGCCGTAGTTTGAAAAGAAAATGTTAAAAATTTTTAGTTTATATCCATCATATTGCACATGATGCAAGGGAAAATGCCAACTTTGTTTCCTGAATTTTCCATATTTTCCTGAAGATAGTAAGGCATGAACCATCTAGATCTGCTTAGCCATATTCTTCTAAGAGCCTTATCTGTTACAGTTGATGTTTATATCTCTTTTAAATTTAATCTTCTGCTGGCTATTCTGTTTCTTCTTCTATTCATTGCAGAGGGGCTTTGATCAACAATGGTTGTCACTAACATTTTCAAAAGCAATATTTCTTGGGAACGGTCTAATTGCCATTTTGTCTGGGTTGTTTGGGAACCTACTTGTTGACTCATTATCCCTTGGACCTGTGGCTCCTTTTGATGCTGCTGCATGCTTTCTTGCTATTGGGATGGCCATTATTTTTTCATCATGGACTGAAAATTTTGGAGACCCCTCAGAAAATAAAGACCTGCTTACCCAGTTCAGGGGCGCTGCTATAGCAATTGCTTCTGGTAGAGTTCAATATTTACTTTAAATTCAATGCATTGATCGCATTGACATGTTCCAAGCGAGTGTTGCTTCTCAATGCTTTGTTACTTGTTATCAGTTATCCTCTGTAATGCAATGCTTCTTTCTATTGTTTTCTTCTGGATCCTCTCAGTCTAATATGCTGTGCAGATGAAAAAATTGCTTTGCTGGGTGCCATCCAGTCTCTGTTTGAAGGTTCAATGTACACCTTTGTGTTCCTTTGGACCCCTGCCTTGAGCCCCAATGATGAGGAGATTCCTCATGGTTTTATTTTTGCCACGTTCATGTTGGCTTCAATGTTGGGAAGCTCCCTTGCCTCTCGATTGATGGCTCGCTCTGCACCCAGGGTAGAAAGCTACATGCAGATTGTTTTTGTGATTTCCTCTGCCTCTCTCCTGCTTCCCATTATAACCAATGTATGTTTCAACATCCCTCTATTTCTTTGTATGTTGTGTATGTATTGTTCTTTAAATAACTTGTGAAACGGGTGAATTTGCAACAGTTCTTGGTAGCACCTTCTAAAGTGAAAGGCGGAAGCATATCGTTTGCAGGTTGTCTCCAGCTTCTTGGCTTCTGTACTTTCGAGGCTTGTGTAGGGATATTCTGGCCGTCCATTATGAAAATGAGATCCCAATACATCCCAGAGGAGGCTAGGAGCACGATTATGAACTTTTTCCGTATTCCACTCAATATCTTTGTCTGCATCGTGCTGTATAATGTATGTTATAGCCTTTTTCTATAATAGATTCATTTAATCATGTGCCGTGCACAGACACATGCATGTCGGCAGGCATTGTTGGCTTTAATTCTGTTACCAACTAGCATATTGGTTTTGTCTCTGAAGGTTGACGCATTTCCCATCACCATTATGTTTGGTATGTGCTCGATTTTCCTCTTCGTGGCATCTATCTTGCAAAGACGGCTGATGGCAATTTCCGACAAACCAAGTACGTACAAATTTTATACCACACTTTTGCCCCTTAAATCAACAATAGAATTCTCAAAAGCCAAATTTACAGATTTTGTACAGCCTGCATCAACTCGAAACATTGTTCATTTTCCTGCCGTTGTTTCATGCATATTTGTGGCTGTTATGTTCTCAAACATTTGGTGTTTTTTCTTTTTTATAAAAAAACTTTCAGAGATGGAAAGTTGGACAGCAATGGACCCTGAGGCCGAGCCACTGAATGATTGAGTGATGTTGGGCGGGCCGTAGACCATCAAGGATTCTATCAAGGTTGAAAAAAAACACCGGTAACTTCATTCCTTATACTGTGCAAGTGATGGAGGATTGTAGTTTTTATTTTAATAGTAGAAGAGGTTACAATTTATATTATATATAAGAAAATAGTGGTCTGGCCAGTAAAGAAATTGGGGCTATAAGGTCACTTTTAAGTATGGTTTTTGGCTCTGTCAGTTGATCAGTACAGTAATTAATCAATTTTTATATTTTTGTATTATATGTTTTCTTTTTGTTAGTGAACTTGCACCAACTTCACTATTTCCATTGAAATATGATATATTTTCTTTTGTCCTTTTAAGAGTAAAAAAACTCTTGTGAGCGATTTTAGGAGGTTGTCGAGTATTTTTCTTAATTATTCTATTATTATTTTATTACACTTAAAGATATATTTTATATTTTAAATCCATTTGTGGAGCTTTATACTTTCGTGGTTGTAGACAAAATAATAATCTTTATTATAAATTAAATTGTAAACTAATGATCCTAAAAATAAGAGATTATACTTATTATTATCTGCAAAATGGCATAAAAGAATCAAATGCTTTGTGACCCGAGAAACATGCTTGGGAGCCGAGAAATAGAGTGATTATTGAATATAACTATATATTTATCATATAAATAAATAATGTTAATACCCAATTCATATTTACCATGGAAATAAATAATATTCATAGGTTCAAATAACAGTTAATGTAATTATTTCACAACGAACATGGGAAAGCAGAGAACTGAAATATTATACAACAAAAAGCGGGAAAAAATGCAATTTAATTTTCAAGTAATAAAATTGTGGGTGTCTCTAAGCTATGCTCAACCTCCACAAATATCACAGGCAAATCTCTCCAACTTCTCTCTTTTTTCCTATCCCAAAGTTTTATCGAAAACTGTCTTTATAAATATATATATTTTTTTCCAAATTGAGCCAAGTTAGTTTATAAATATGCAATTTGGTTCAAGTGCCGACAAAACCTTTTTACAAGACAAGCTTCTTTTGGGGAAAAAATTATCACTGTCCGAAAACTCATCTTAGATTCAAAGAACTTTTAACAAAAATATTAAACTCAAAGAACATACTTAAAAAAGACAATTAGAGCTTAATTTCAACATTCAAGATTTAACCTTGGTCGAATCCGATTGAGCATTTTTTGATTAGAGGTAGAAAATTGTGAAGGTTCAAACCCTGACGCCAGTCAAATTTGATTGACGCAATTCAGAGGATTTAATTGATTTGAACGTTTTCTTTACCAGGTTTGGTAACCGACCCATGTAAAATTTTTGTATATATACAAAGTCTATCATATGGCATACAGAACTCATTTCTTTTTCTTATCTATTTGCTTTCGTTCTTAGAAAGTAATTACATGGCAGATTGAAGTGAAACACCCAAATTTGCTTCTCAAGCTTGAAAGTGTGCTTTTTAATGGTTCACAACAACTCAATTCCTCAGGGCCAAGCTTGTTGTGTTCGAGCACGCAGAGTTGACTCCAAATATCTTCAAAGACTACCCTCTACGACATTGATGAAGCCAAGTGAAGCATTGGTGTGCATGAATTTTGTGACAAGAAATCCGGCTAGAATTGGCTAATCGGCTTTGACAAGCTTCTTGCAAAAAGGGAATAAGATGTCTACCTCGTTGTGTCCAGGTTCATGGGTTCCTTTCTCTCCGAGGCCCGATAATTGGGCTTCCTGGAACCGGTGAGAGAAATTGCCTACTAAATAGCAGACATACAAGAAAACAGTGCCTAAGAAAGACTTGTTAATAACAGTTGATAGAACTCCAAATGACAGGACTAGCATTATGAACTCGTGGTCGCCACCAATCATGTCCGGCATACCTTGTTGTTTCAATTTGTTTTCAAGTGCATTCAAAGATTCCAACCACAACTCTCCGTAAGGCAGTAGGAGCATCATCTTTGAAGCCATACGACAATCCACTCCAAGTGCAATGTCAGTCGAGCTCCTTGCATTGCCTTCATCAAGAAACACTCCACCGGATTTAGAAATTCTCAAGGTGCTTGAAAATCTTCAAGAAGAAACTTCCTGCAAGCTCTACCACCCCTCATCCCAATCATCAGTGCTCCAATCATTTTCTGCATCGGGTAATGCTGCAGAGGCTACCTCTTCTTTCTTAATCACAAAAGGCCCTTCCCAGTCTTCCAAAATGGCTACCAAAACATCGAAAATGAGTATATCTGCATTGGCAACTCCACACAATTTCAAGCAAGAAACTGCTGTTTCAACATTCAAGAGGTCACCCGGGGAATTTTCAATACCAGGAGAGATGGCTGCTATAAGCTGAGATGATTTAAGGGCAACTAATACTTCTGAAATAGCTCCAAAACCACAAATAGAAAAATATCATGGCACTGCAGAAAATGAAAATGTCAGCCGAAGTCACCAATTAAACCATGGTTCACACAGTCAACAATGGTGCTCCAGCCCTGACTAGGAGAAACAGAGTCCTCCATCACCGACCTCATTAAAACCTTTAAACAACTCATTAAGCAATTGGGGTACTTTCAACCGAAATCTTGCATGAAGCAAGTTCTTGCATTTCTCATTCACTCTGATCCAGAAATTCAAAAGGAAGATGATGCAATCCTGCCATGTTGAGTTATCAGTTATATTCCCATAATCACCACATGGAGGTATGATTACAGTTAAAATTTTGTTTCATCACGTCCAATGCCTCTGATGGTTCCAGCATTTTGATATGTACTCTACACAAGTCATACATCTGCTCAAGTTCACTAGTTCTTTTCTGAAAGTTTTCCGGGTTGTTAGTGCTAAACTCCGTTCTAACTCTATCCTTAAAATTTGTCAATACACACGGTACAAAATGTCTGTGGACATCCTGCCATGATATTAGACGCTCAGGCACTTCATCACATAGATGCTGACCAGAGTCATTACCATTTTAGGTTCGAAATCTAGCAGATTCAAACCACCTAATCCAGCAATATTGTGGAAATTTAGGTCCTGGACAAAGGAAATTCTTCTACATTCTTGCTTGATAACCTTGTAATAATGAGATAACTCGAGCAAATGCATGTGGGCTGATCTGGGAGCATTATTGGAGAAGGTTCTTCACTTTCCTCTAACTTCTTTTAACAGTCAGAGAGGAGGCTATAAATGTAAGCAAGGTGCTGCCTATTGCAACCATCAACAGCAGGATATGCAATCAAGGATATCGTCTTGATGGTTCTAGCAGCATAACCAAGTATTTCTCCTCTAATTTCTGAGATCTCAGCCATGATATCATCATCGGCCCAAATCTCAGAAACGAGGATGGAAGTGCCAAAGTATTACAGTCCCCCCCCCAACCCAAAAAAAAAAAAAAAAAAAACGAAAAGGTGGCATTAAATGGTTTAAGAAGGCATGCCACTATAATCTACCTCACGAGTTCCAAAAAATATACATGCATGGCCGCATACCTCAGCTTGGTTCAAACCATAGGTATCGGCCAATTTCAACACATCCTTCAAAACAACACTCAATGTAGCTGACATCACCACACAAAAAAGGTGCAGTTCCAACCCCAGGAATTACTTGCTCTAACAATCTAGAATGATCTGTTACATGCTTTTTCTCTTCTAATTTCAGTTTCCATTCCTTCCAAAATGAGGACTGCACTCCATAAATCTTGTTTACGGCACCTAAAACAAGTAAAGGAGAAAAAGAATGGTAACATCATCACATGGAAGCAGCACCTGTAGGATGGTTTGAACAAAACTGTGCAGTCTTGTTTAAGCTGTCAACTACAGGAATAAACTCTAGTACCAGCATTATTCTTCTCTTTCAACTTCCTGAAGAGCAGCTCCCTCCTCTGAACGGCACCTTCACAATCAACACCAGTATTATGTAATGTGCTATATGTCGTTCTAACATTCTTGATACTACTAGTTTCTAGGTAGTTTTCCCTGGTTTTAAGCTGTTCTTCAATTAATTCTACCCCACTAGAAGCATCCACAAGATTCAGTAAGAAGGAGCAACCAATGACATCTTCCTCTTCAGTAACTGGTGGTTCTATAATGGATTTTACCAGAGAAGCAATCAAATCGTCTCTGGGAGCAAAATCATTCCTTGCCAACCAGGACAAAATAGTTATCACAACTTGCGTTCTTACACTTACATATTGCTTCCCAGGAATCATGCCAGAAGTAAATATCTTACGGTGCTCTGGTTTTCTAGTTAATTCAAGCAACCATGGGAGTTGTACGGCAGCAAAAGATAAAATCTTCCCATTTTCTTGCAAAAGAAGCTCCCAATCCGTCCCATGCACGATAGGACTTTTAGCCACGAGAGAAAGTATATTTTTAATACTATTTAAATGACTTCTTTTATCAGCACTGCTAGACCCTTTAACCAGTACAGAGGAATTTTTACGGTCAACAATATCTTGAATACTGTAGTCTGGAAGTGAGAAGACCGAGGAGCCTTGAACTGAGAAACTTGGACAATCAATTCCTGTCAGCGTCATCAAAGTTTCACACTGCACTTGCATGTCTAAGTCTTTCCATGCATGGAGCAACTCACCAATTGATTCCTCATCGCAATGGCTCAAAGCAAAACCCAATAGCTGTTTTCGAGAACTTGTCCCCAAATTCTCGAGAGAAGGACCCCTTGCTATAGCAGCACATAAATCCCAAATAATACCATAACCCCTTTTGGCCAGAACAAGGCAGAGATCATAGGCCAACTGCAGATCACCAGTAACTGCAGCTTCTCTAGCAATAGCTTCCTGAACACCTGATATTTCATCCAAGGAACTCAACCCAAGAAGTTTTGCAACCTCAATTAGTTCATCAACATGCAGATAAGCTTCAGTTTTATTTCTGATTGCCATTTTAATAATTTCCATTGGATCTTTTATTTGCTGGAATTGCAGAGGCAGAAGAGTCACTCCTAGATTTGGAAGTTTAACAGTAAGTGCATCAATAAAATCAGCCTCCGCTTTAACATTTCTGCTACTTGGAAATAAATTCAAGCAATCCTTAGCCTTCCAGATCTGGAACAAGTTACAGCAACATAATCAATATTTCGGTTTTTGAACAAAAAAACAAAGAGAAAAATCAGTATATTTCATTTACTTTGACATCATTGAACCACAAGTGTGCATTTATGTTATCATCAGCTTGTGGTTAAAATAAAAGTTAAAATCAGATCAACAGGGAATCTATTGATTTTAATGATCGTAAAACAAAATTATACATGACATAACTTCAACCATTTAGAAGGAAGCTTCCAGGATTATAAACCTATTAAGCCATTCTTGTATATCCAAAACCATACTAGACCATGATCTGACAGAAAACTTACTTCTGAGCCAGCCAGACTTGAAGCTGAGAAAAAAAACTCCCTTGCAGCTTGAATGACAAGATTCTCTGCCTTCTCCGTTGCTAAGGCAACTGAACTTGTACCCTTTAAGTAACTTCTAGCCAGAGAAAACTTCTCTGCTTTTAACAGTCCTCCACAAAATTCAGTTAACAAATATTCGAGGTCCAGAAATGGAAAGGCCTCCTCATGCAAGCACTGCATATCATGCCACAAGTCTGCCCACTCATTATCTGATCGGCCAGGCCGTTGGCGAATAAATTTTGAAAGTATGAGGCGGATGATCTGTTTTACGCCCTTTTCATCTGAATGGGCTTCTAAGAAATAACTCATTGGTTTTGGTACCTGTAAAGAAAATCACCTCGTATTCTAAGTCTACGCATAAAATTCATGGATAAATACCTTGAATTGATGTTTAAAAGGGAAAAAATTCTGGAAAAAATTCTTTTTCATAAAAGCATAGAAAAGCTAAGACAAACCTGGTAAAAAGCCAAAAGACTCCCCGCTTCAATATGTCCTTCTGCCACTTTGCACCTTTGATCAAGGTTGCCAATAAATATTCCAGAATCTGTATTAATTGTAAGTGGAGCATAAACAATCAGGGTTACCAACTGATGCCTACAAATATAAAGGGTATGAAGTCAAAGAAGCTGGGAGTCTATGGAGAGATGTTAAAAAAAACCAAACCCTTAAAACAATAAGGATCAAAAGGAGAAGAAAGACAGAACCATCACAGTTGCCTCTACTAAGAGCATAAACAATTAGGGTTACCAACTGATGCCTACAAATATAAAGGGTATGAAGTCGAAGAAGCTGGGAGTCTATGGAGAGATGTTAAAAGAAATCAAACCCTTAAAACAATAAGGATCAAAAGGAGGAGAAAGACAGAACCATCACAGTTGCCTCTACTAAGAATTTAATCCATTCAATGCTCTTTATCTCCCTTACAGTCCTAAATTAAACCTTATATAAGGTTATACCTAACTAAAAAACTTTTAAATACCCCAACAGTAGGATAACCTGTCTCCACAAAATGTAATGGCATTACCAAGAAGAAATAAAATCGATAATTCATTCCAAGTCCTTTCACACCTAAATAAATATTGTGAAATGAAACAGATTAATAATGAAAAACAACAGAGCGCAATGTATAATACTTTGAGCAAGTTGGGTTCATTTGAGGCAGAATCTACCTTGCTTATGTGGAAGCTTTGACAATATAGCAGCCATGGTACTCCACCTATCTGTGACTGTAAATAAATATAGGCATTGCAAAGCACAATCTACGACTTCAACCTCGTCCTTGAAGAAGCCACTGCTTTGGAGCTCCCTGCAACCTTCCTCAATGACCATCAAGCATACATCTAATTTATTTACCAAAGATATCTCCTTCAGCCATCTAACCAGGAATGACTCACTCCTAGTACGATCTACTTGAGAATGGCCATCTACAATCTGCTCTTGGGTAGCCAAGGAAACCCTGCGGGACCTTTTTTGCATAAATGGAATTGCCTTATTCCACAATGATTCAACCACATTTTCCTCTCTGCATCCGTCAAGCATTGTCCTAAATTTCTCGTAGTCAGATAATTGTTCCCATGCAACAAGACTCATACTGGTACTAATTTCAGCATCATTCTCATTAGCATAAACCAACTGGTGCAGATATGAGATATCCTCATGAAACTGCTTTAACTCATTGACACCTTTCTGACAAGCAAAGCCAACCAAGCTGAGGCAGTTGTCCAGCAACCCACTGTAGGAATCAATATCTCTAGCTCTATGTTTATACCAAAATGCAAGTTCAGCGGTTGAAGGCCAAAAAGATCCTAGCAGCTGCTTGACAATAGGTTCAGTTCTAATTTGATTATCAATATCCTGGTTCTCGGGTAAGTTACTGATAAAACCTACCATTTTATCACATTCAACCCAATCTTCCTCCCTGATAAAAAATCTTGGAGGAGACCTCCCAGGAAGAAGCTGCACATATGTTCGCACAGGTATTGTTTCAGGAATTGCAGCCAAAATATCTAACATGAAGGGAGCCAGCGAATAAGGATGACGCTTGAACAGGAGGTTTAAAGCCCCAATTTTTCCACTTTCAGCAAGTGCAATTGCAGATTCATCAATTGGCATAACCCGGAATTTGCTATATTCCTGAACAGAAAACCTAAAAACCCCCATGTCATTAAGTGATCAATCAATAGAAACAATCAGAAAGTAGTAACCGCTATACAGCCAAAACTAAAAGTGGCAGAAGTAACTACTAAAAGCTGGAAAGCACAATACCTGCCCATGTTTATCCCAAGAAATGTTTCCAACCTGTCACTGAATTGCAACAGCTGAAGTCTAGCCAAACGGAAATCCCAAATCTCACCAAATTTATGGTTGTTTTGTTCAGAAAATTTGTAAAAGTTAGTTAACTGCAGCCCATAAGCAAGTAAAGCCTTCACCGCTTCTTCTGATGGTCCAACTTTATCTACACACTCTGAAAGCACAAAAGCTTTATCTTTAATGTTTGACAAGAATGTATTCAAGTCATTTATTCCTTGGTTAGAACACAACCACTGGGACTTCAGAACTTCATCCCTATCCAACTGATAACGATCAGAAAATTCCAAAGCAGCTTGATGCTTGGAATTACCAATTAGAATCTTATACATTTCAGGAACAGATCTCTCTGATAGTGATACCAAATTCCAACGCATTCTAGAAATGTCAGGTTGATTGGATCTGTCTTCAGGAGTTTGCTCTCCATGATGCAAATCATCTGTCCTTCTATTACTATTAGATGAATCAAACCTATCTTCAGATGAGAACCCCTCTAAAAGAAAAATATTTCCTTCAAACTTCTGCACCCTTTCTAAAACAGGCATAGAATATACGGGTTCATTCTCTATTAGTTTCACACCACTAACAATGTCAAGCATAGCGACAAAGCCACTTTGTTTAGCAAGAGTGAGAACGTGGTCAGACCACCAAGTAAAATCTACAATGCCAACTAAGATATCTGTGCATGCATTTAAAGGTCTATCAGAGTTAGTTCTCGCTTGGAAAGCAAAATTTGTAACTGAATAGGTTTCTTTATCCAGCTTAAATATATGCAAACATCCATTCATATCTAAAGCGGCAATATAATCCCCTTTGGGTGAGATAGACACCTTTGGGTAGGCCAGATGACCTGCATAACCTTTTCGCTCAAAGTAAAGGCCCTTAAATTGAGTAGAGGCTATCGGTTCCAGAACCAAATTCTGATGTTTACGCCAAAGAGAAATATAACAGGATTCTGGAAAGAAACATACAAAGAACCATTAAAATTGAAACTCCCAAAGTTAATTATCGCAACACTTGATCTGCTCATCTTGATCCTTTATTACACAAAACTAACAGATGTTTCATTGATTCAATCAAATATTCACATGCAAATCCTAGAACATTGAGTCATGCAACATAACTATATACACTGTTCAAATTTAAGTCAAAGTTTTCATTTAAGGTCAAGGGAGATGAAGTGTTGAACCATACCAGATTTCCCACTAGCAGTGATTGAGCCAACAACAACAAGCAAGGAAAGTTCTGGATAATAGTCAAAGCAGAAAACATTCTGAGGGAATTGCCTTTTTAAAGCTAAGCCACTTTCGTTCACAGGAGAAATAGAGCCTCTTGACTCTTGACAGATCTCAATACGATGAAAAGCTCCATCAGATGTCAGAACAGTGAAGCTACACCAGAAAACAAGTCCCTCAATTACATGCATGAAGTAATTGTATACCTTTTATGGTATTTATAATCATGTATTTAGAAACATGGTTACCCAATCATGAATCAAGGTTGTTATAGAAGTTTAAAACCAGCAAGAAAACTAACAAGAAGTAATAATGGAGAACAAAAGCTTACAAGAAAGATTGTTGTACTTCAAAATCATTCTCTGCAAGCAGTCCTATTACTGTAGAAGATATTTTTAAATGCCTCTTTGTAATCCTTGTTATCTCTTCACCATTTGCCTTGATAAAATATATTACATCAGCATCATCAACGATTCCAAGAATATCATAAGATTCAGACCAAGCTCCACACGCATACAAAACAAGGCTGCTATCTGATGCAAGGAACCCAAGTTGAAAACAGTTACAAAAAGTAAAAACTGTTAGGAGCAGGTACTATATATAATTCAAAAACCTAACTTTAACCGATAAGAACACTTTTATCAGCCTCAAACCATATCCAAGGATGAGAGGAACCCTAACAAGAACTTTTCTTGTAGTCATCAAAAAGCTCTAATTAAAAAACTAAATTTCCCTGAGCCTATTATCTTAGGTATTGATTAGCCAATGAATTCAAATATATGTTCATTAAAGAAACAATTGAACATAAATATAAAGTAAATCTTACTAGTAAAAATGCCACACGGCTCCTGATAATCATCTTCCTTCCGCAAGATAGTGACTTGATTTCCAGCAGCCACAGCGACACGCTCACCTCTTGGGGATATAAATAAAGATACCGGTTTTCTCATTTTCTTCGGATTCTTGAATCTACTCCATTTCTCTTTAAGCTGACTTACACCTTCATTCAATAACAGCCTCGCCAGAAATATTTTTTTTTAAATATCTTAATAGTTCCATTGTGATAAAAAAGTAACTAATTATATTGAATTAATATATATGCATAAAAGAAGCGCTTGAATCTAGCATACCTCGAGAGGAAAGAAATGATAAGAACCCGCCTTTATCGGCTCCATTTGACTGAATTTAGGGAAAAAAAATCAAATAAATTGTAAACTGAGTTGATTTATGAAATGAATGAAAGTTAAATCAAAGAGAATACCTGTTGAAGAGAAAGAGGGAGGCTATCGGAAGAGAAAGGCCTCGAGGCGTGACGACGTTCTTCGTAAAGCACTTCTCGCACTTCTCCCGCGGATTCCGCCATAGCCAGCGACCGCCTCAGTTACTTGAATCGAATATTTCAATTCGTGAAGAAAGAAGAATGATGATTCGAAAAGAGAGAAAAACGAAACAAACAAACAAACAAACAAACAAACAAAAACGTTGTAAAATGGATGTAAGCAATTGTCGGGCGTCAGCTAAATGGGCCAAGGCAGGTTTCTTTTCCAATATAGGCTTGGCCTGCAAGCAAGGGACCTTCTCTACATTTAAATTCAAATTTCTCCTAAATTTATTAATTTTTAGTCCTGAAAAAAACTTGTATTTTAGTTCTTTTTATAATTTTTTTTATTTCAATTTCAAATTTTTTTCAAAATTAATTTTTTATTTTAATCTTCCAAAATTTTATAATTTTATTTCAATTCTTACTCGAAGTTATTACAAGTTAGCAAAATATTATTATATCCCCATTTTTAGTTTTTTTTTTCATTTTCTTTCAAATAAAAATAAAGTTTTCAATTATAATTTTCAATACTCTATTGCCCATACTAAAAGTTTGTGGCTTCGTGGCTGCGCACCATTGCATCCAAATTTGTATTAACCTAACCATATTGATTATATCTAAATTTGACTTAAGAATAAAATGTCTTCACTTGATGAAGAGATAGATTAAACTATATTTTAACTGGCTTGAATCAATCAAACTTTGGAACTTATATGACCCATTCCAGTTCTCACTTACACTAACTATACACGAGCCTCGCTATATCAAAATTTTATTAATATCTTGAATTTCCTCTTTTTTCCAATCTAAATTATTTTTTCTCTTTTTTTTTTCAATTTGAATTTATGAAAGATAATTTTTTATGCTAAATAGCTATTTACAGAAAAATTGTTTTTAAATTATTTATGGACTTTTTGAATTTCACAAATAAAACTAATGGATGGCATATAATTTAATGTGTTTGATAAGCATAAATATAGTATACTAAAATAGTTTAGTATTTCATACATTAAGTTTGATAAGTAGTTTTAAAAATTGATATGTGTTTTTTTTTAATATTTATTTTTTAAAATATTTTACTGTATCTTTATATAACATTCGTCAACTTCTTAACTTTACTTGTGGAGATATATGTTTCCACACTAATCCTAAAAATACAAAACAATAGACACATGCATGCATATTAAGTATAACTTTTTTATTATCTTAATTTGTATGGTACGGTGATTAAAATTTTATCAGACCCCCATTTAACACGAGATCAAATCATTAGGGGTGTGCAAATTTCGGGTAAAACCGATTTAACCAATCGAATTGAATTAATTTAGTTAATCGGTCACATAATCGAATTAATTCAGTCGGGCTTTGGTTAATAATTTTTTAAAAATTTAGTTAACAGTTAATTCGGTTCGAAATCGGTTAATTAACCGAAACTAATAAATAATATTATAATATATAAGTATTAGCCCAAGTTTATTCGGTTAATTTTTTATATATTTTATACTTGTTTTAACTAAAATTTTAAAAAATATATATAAATTCGGTTAATCAACCGAATTAACCGAAAAGTTTCGGTTCGGTTATTTTTTTGAAAAAATTTAGTTCAATTAAAGATTAAGAGTTTAAAAATGTCGATTAATTCAGTTTATACTAGTTCAAGTCTGTTAATCAATTGAAACCCTACAAATCTCATATGTACTCAATCTTTCACCTTTAATATAGTATTAAAAAAAGTAAAAGTTGATATTGATTTTTTTTAAATCTTTTTTTTATTCAAACTATCCATTTATTAAAAAAAACTGAATTTAATATTACAAGTAATACTAACTCAATAATTTTACAAAGAAATCTAATATTTTTATTATAAAATGCTTCGATATTATACCTTTTAATTTTTTTATAAAATACCTTTATAAATAAAGTATATATTTAGATGTTTTGTTCTTTTGTGATGTGTATTAATCTGATTGGATTTCATTGTTTTTTGGACACATTTTTATAATTGTAATATATTTTTAACCTTAAATTAAAAAATTCCACTATTTTTAATATATATATATACACGTTATATAAATAGAGATAACTTGAAATTTACCGTTATGTTGGCGCCATTTCCACCTTAACGTCTTTTCCACTGCGAGTTCAGATCCCATACTCCTAGGAATGGCCCCGTTTCGTGCAGCTGCGACTTTTAACGCGTTAAGTGTCCAATCAAATTAAATTTATTTCACGCTTCGTGACGTGGCATAATCGGGTTTCTCTTATTTACGATTCTATCATAGACCGTATCGCAACATAATCAGCAGGAGCTAATACAATTGACTTGTCAACGATCTCCATATTTTAAAGACAAAGAAACACTGGTCTGAATACAAGACTTGAGGAATTATGTAAAATATATATTTATTATATGTGTACAAATTACAGGAGAAGGGCTCTGTTTCTAGGGAGAAGCTCTCCAAAGCAGCATTTTTTCCTGGCTGCGATTAACTTTCCCGGAAAATTCGAGAGGTTTTCTCGCAAATAAAACTTGACCCAAAAGTAAGAGATGCGTTGACTTACTGTATCCAGGTTAGCCACCGCTTCTTTCTATGTTTCTCTGCTATCTCTGCTAAGTGTTAACATGTCCAGTGATGTTAATGACTTGAGAAAGAGTTGTTTTGCTTCTTGTATTTTGTTTGATTGCTGAGAAAAAATTGAGAACAAAATGCTTTTTTATTGGTATGTTTTTCAGCTAGTTTCTGCTAATGAATGGAAATGAATGCTTTAAATGAATCAAGCCTTTGCATCTCATATCTCCCCGTTAGATGCTGATTGACTCAAGAAATTTTGATTTTCTTGCAAAAGATTTGTTTACTCTCGTTGAGGTGGGACCCCGACAAGTCCTATATTGTCCCCGATCAGAGTTTTGTGTATAGTGCTGCCCGAACAGGCAAAAGCTATAGTCACTGAAGAGTGAGGACATGATTGCTGAAAAGCAGGCTCCCTCAAGATCTCTATACGCTAGAGGTCTTGAGTTCGAGCCTATGAGGTTGCTTTTCTATAACCATACTTCCTCCTGTGAACCCCCTATGGCTGTTAGCAGAGCCGAGGCACATAAACAATTCTAATAGTTGATTTCATCTCTCTAATTTGAGTTCTTCACAGATTTAACCAAATCCATCTTTTCTTTTTTTATCAGAAATTGAATTAACGGTATCTGATTTATAATTCTATAAATTGAGTTGCAGAGGCTGGTCTTACCAATTCCAATGACCTGAATTCCACAGTACTCTGGGACTCTACATGGATATCAAACATCGTCAGAACTGAAGATCTCTTCTGTGATTGTCTTGTTGATTGTCTTTTTTTTTTCTTTTGAACGTTGAAAGATGGAAAAAGACATGACTACAACAACTAAATCAATGGTTTCACTACCTGAGTTGTTCTCTCAGACCACAGTTGCAATACTTGATTGCATTCAAGCTGCCAAGGCTGTCGTCACACAGACCGAGAATTTCGAGAAATTCTCAAATTTCATGGAGAAGATCACACTCATCTTAAAAGATTTGTCAAAATCAAATGTAGATGATTCTGAGAGCTTAAGAAATGGTCTGGATATTGTGAACTTGGAGATTAAAGTTGTGAATCAGCTAGCTCTCGAGTGTGGAACTAGAAACAAACTTTATCTCTTGATCAACTGTAGGAAAATCTTGAAGCAATTAGAGAACAGAACGAAAGAGATTTCTCGAGCACTAAATCATATCCCTTTGGCCCGTTTGGATGATCTGAGAATTATTAATAAGATTACCAGGTTGTGCAAGAATATGGTGGAAGCTGAATATAGCCCCAGTGTAATGGAGATTACAGTTTTGGAGAACATTGAGTCTGGTTTACAAGAGAGCAACATTGATAGACGTTATGCAAATGATTTGTTCGTTTTAATTGCTGAGAGAGTTGGGGTTCCTGATGAAAACTTGGCCATGAAGAAGGAACTTGAAGAATTCAAGGCTGAAATACAAGAATCAAAACTCGGAATCAGCATGGCTGAATCTACAAGAATGGAACAGATTGTTGAGTTGCTTGAAATGGCTGATGTTATGACATCCTATGAGGAGAAAGCCAAGAGGTATGAAAACGAGCGAGACTCATTTGGTACTCAACCTTTGCAGGCTCTCCAGTCATTTTATTGCCCTATCACCATGGATGTCATGGTGGATCCAGTGGAGATTTCATCGGGTCGGACATTCGAAAGAAGTGCCATTGAGAGATGGTTTGCAGACGGACATAAGGTCTGTCCGTCGACCTCAATACAATTGGATTCATTGGTTTTACAGCCTAACAGAACTCTTAGACAAACAATTGAAGAATGGAAATACAGGAACAAGATGATCACCATTGTTTCTATCAAACCTAAACTTCAGTCAAACGATGAACACGAAGTGCTTCAATCTCTATGTGAACTGCAGGATCTATGCAGGGAACGAGAGCTTCACTGCGAGTGGGTGACATTTGAGGGTTATATACCAATCCTCACCGGACTTCTTAGTGCAAAAAATCGTGAAGTAAGAACACAGGCTCTAGCCATTCTCTGCATTCTTGCTAAAGACAGTCGTGATAACAAGGTACTTCTAGTTTTACTTCTTTCATATTTACTCCAATCTATTCACTTGGGAATAAACTACATAAACTTGATTAGCAACTGAGGATATTAAAATGTTACTTTGTTTGTTTAGGTAAGAATTGTTGGATTATGCTTGCTATGAGATATTGTCCGCTTTGGAGTTTTAAAAACCATTTTCATAAATTTGTCTTTTGAAAAAAAGCATCTCAATAGGAGAATGATAGCCCTTACCTAAAAGTTAGGGTCCATTAGTAGATGTGGGATCGTTATCCCCCTAACACTAGCCCTAAACAAAATGTGGATTGTGTTTTTGTCGAGGCGTGGTAATGGTATGGAATCATAATGGATTCTCATAGACAGCATTATTATACTGTCCTGCTATAGGTATTGTTTGCTTTGGATGCCTAAAAAGCATCCTCACCGTTTTGTCCTTTGCAAAAAAAGCGTATCTATAGTGGAAGGGGGACCCTCCCGTACTTATAATGCCGTACTTATAATGCCGTAGTCCAACTCTTGAATTGTGTTCCCCCTTATCAGTGTTCTTTGACAAAGCTTCTTTCACATTGCCTTTACAGATGAAACTGACTTCCAATTCAAATCAACCACGGCTTAGACTAGCTGATTCATATAGCCCTCCTTAAGAAATAATATCCAGCAAGATTAGGGCTCAAATCTCAGTATCTACAATCCCAAGCCGCAACTTCATTTATACTACAAAAAACTGACCTGCAATTGAACTTTCACAAGGAATTTAATGTAATATATATATTTATCAAATCGATCTTGTTAACTTTCCAGGAAAGAATTGCAAAACAAGATGATGCACTTAAATCCATTGTTCGCTCACTTGCTCGCCAAATAAAGGAAAGCAAGTTGGCCGTAGAGTTGTTATTGCAATTATCAAGAAGCAGTGTAGTGCGAGATGTCATTGGAACCATTCAAGGCTGTATATTTCTTGTAGTTAATATGTTAAACAGTGATGACGCTCAAGCTTCTAGAGATTCGAGAGAGCTTTTGGATAATCTCTCTTTCCTTGATAAAAATGTGATAGAGATGGCTAAGGCAAATTTCTTCAAACCTTTATTGCACCTTCTTTCTTCAGGTAAGTTCTCTATAATGACTCTTTTGTACCTGGTATGGTTTGGTGTCGGATGTGAGTTTGTGTCTAATATGAGTGTGTTCAATATTTACCAAGATTTTTTTCATATATTAGACGCAAAGTATATGAAGAATCCGGAAAACATAATTGATTGAAAAAAATTAAGCAGGTCAAAGTGCTTGTAAAGGTGTGGCACTATACTGATCACCTGTGTTCAACTCAAGGTATTGGGATATGACCTTCAAGGATTCTCCAAATACATGGAAGAATTTTGAAAAATCTGATCATACTTGTTTTGAACACATACCCATATTCAAAACTTACGTCCCAGTCTGAGTGACACAAGTGGTCAAAGTTGATAACAGAGTGTCTTGAATTTTTGAAGTCACAATCTGGTTTGATGCAGGACCAGATGATGTGAGGTTTCTGATGGCTAAGACATTGTCTGAAATTGACTTAACTGATCATCATAAACTATCCCTAGTTAAAGATGGGGGAGCACTAGGACCTCTTCTTCAGTTACTCTCTCATGAAGATCTAGGGATGAAAACAGTGGCAGTTAAAGCCCTTCAGAATCTGTCGAGCTTGCCCCAAAATGGGTTGCAGATGATCAAAGAAGGTGCAGTTGGACCATTATTTGAAATCCTTTATCGCCATAGCTTGTCATCCCCAAGTTTGCGTGAACAGGTTGCAGTTGTAATCATGCACCTTGCCAAATCAACTAATAGCCCAGCAGCTGACGATGGGAAAATCTCATTGCTGGAATCTGATGAAGATATCTTTAAGTTATTTTCTTTGATTTCTTTCACTGGACCCAATATTCAAAGAAACATTCTTGAAGCTTTTTGTGCAGTGTGCTGGTCATCTTCAGGTTCAGCAATCAGAGAGAAGTTGAGACAGGTATGCATGCTTCTGAGCTGTTTCAATCTATGTTATCATGCTCAAGAGTTAGTTTCGGGGTCTGACACAGTGTACTAAAATTTTTCATATATTTTGAGGATTATATCCATATTTATGTCTGCAAATGACACGGTCTGGAAGAGAAAAATCTTGAGTAGCATAGCTTCAATACATAACATTGGAAAATCCTCTCTGAAATACACTTGGATAACTAGTTTGCGTAAGGAAACCATTCTTAGAACTTGAATAAATGACCTTATGTTAGGCATTTTGAGACTTTGAAGATTGTATCTAACAGCTCCCCTCTGCAAATCTTGAGGGATGCCATTAAATTTGGAGACTTATATCCGTATTTATGTCTGATGAGACAGTATGAAATGAAAATCGAGTAACATAGGCTTCATAACGTGGAAAATATTCTCTGAAGTACACTTAAGATAAGTTTGCCTGGGGAAACCATTCTTTCAACTTGGATAAATGTGCTTATGTTGAGGAAATGCCAGTAAAATTGGAGAATTATATCGATACTTATGTCTGAATATAACACAGTATGGAAATGAAAATTCTGAGTAACATAGGCTCCAAACATGACATGAAAACAGTTCACTTGGAAAACTAGTTTGCATAACGAAACCATTCTTAGAACTTGGATAAATCATAAATGTGCTTATGTTAGGCACTTTCAGACTTTTAGGATTGCACCAAACACCTCCCCTCTGCAAATCTTGAGGGAAAGCTATTAATTCTGACTCATCTTCCACTTCACTTTTTTTGTTGTTGGTGGTTTCCCTAAGAAATCAGGAATTTATATCTAATATTTTATTTTATTCAAATGTTTATTTGATCATCAGCTCCCTGCTGTCCAAGTGTTGGTTCAATTATGTGAGGTAAACAACCAAAGGGTGAGGGTGAGAGCAAGTGCAGTGAAGTTATTCTATTGCTTGACAATAGATGGTGATGACATCAGTTTCCAGGACCATGTGGGTCAGAGATGCATTGATACATTGCTAAAGATCATAAAATCTCCAACTGATGAAGAAGAGGCCGCTGCAGCTATGGGTATCATCTCGAATCTTCCCAAGGACTTACAGATAACTCAATGGCTTCTAGATACCGG
The DNA here is from genome assembly GCA_025698465.1 of Gossypium longicalyx. Classification (NCBI taxonomy): domain Eukaryota; kingdom Viridiplantae; phylum Streptophyta; class Magnoliopsida; order Malvales; family Malvaceae; genus Gossypium; species Gossypium longicalyx. The sequence continues at coordinate 26,862,933 of CM047003.1, forward strand.
GGCACTGGATATAATAATCTTTGCTTTCATAACTGATGGAAACCGAAATGCCTTGAACAAGGAGCATGGAATAGAGGATGCTGTTAGAGCCCTTTGTCGTTTCACTGTTGCAACAAATAAAGAATGGCAGAAAAAGGTTGCTGAAACTGGTGTTATTCCGGTGTTGACAGAATTACTAGTTTCAGGCACTCCCTTAACAAAACAATATGCAGCAGTGTCGCTTAAACAGTTCTCAGAAAGTTCCACCGCAATGAGTAAGCCATTAAAGAAGACGAGAGCTTTCATTTGCTGCTTTGCTGCATCAGAAACAAGCTGCCAAGTACACCGGGGTATATGTACGGTTGAGTCTTCATTTTGCATTTTAGAGGCCAATGCTGTCGAGCCACTGGTTCGGATTCTTGAGGAGGGACATTTTGGAGCCGCTGAAGCTTCTTTAGACGCCCTGTTGACGCTGATCGATAATGAAAGATTGCAAAATGGTTGCAAAGTGCTTGACAAAGTAAATGCCATTCCTCCAATTATAAAACTACTGAGTTCAACTTCAACCAAATTGCAGGAAAAAGCGTTGGGAGCTCTAGAAAGGATATTTCGGTTGCCTGAGATGAAGCAGAGATACGCAACACTGGCTCAAATGCCGATCGTCGATATAACTCAAAGGGGAAGCAGTGGAATGAAATCAATGGCTGCCAAAGTCCTTGCCCGGTTGAATGTTCTAGGTGAACAATCTTCATATTTCTAAATCTGATATATGATCCAATGCCTGTAATTTTCAAATAAATATCTATTTTTAAATTGGTGAAAAAGAACTCCAATTTTTTTTTCTTTTTTTAATTTAAAAAACCAATCAATTGGTCCTGTCTGGTAATCAATTTGATTTCGAAAAAGTAAAGAATACTGCACATTAATTAAAAAGGTAATTTATTAAAAGAATTCCAGAAGCATTATTTACAAGAGATTAGTTCAAAGTTGTAACGTAATTTTAGGTAACCGGACAGCCGTCAGCCAAAACACCATTTGCAGTTGGAAAAGCAGCTAAAGGGCACCCCTCTCCATTATTTCCCCACCATTGAAGACCAATTCTCCTTGCTTGCAGTGTAAGGAACAGCAACACAGTCATAAATGTGGTCCCAGCTTCAAGACCGCCCGAGAGGACATAATTTTAACATCACCAATCCCATCAGTATTTGAAAATGAGGTATCCGGAAATGAAGCCAATGATAAGCCGACTTCTGAAGTTCACCATGGTGGCCGGTGGCATCATAGTTGTTGAACCTAAGAGGACAGGCATGTGTATAAGATGGATCCATTGCTTATTGGGGTACGCCTCGTGTGCTAGCCATACTAGGAGAGGTGCCACTGCTCCACTAAGAAAGAACCAATTGACATTACTCTATTCACCTTTGGTTCCAAATATTCTACAGGATCCAACGAACCCCCATATGACCGATGCATCGAAGAACACGTGGTCCATCGGGCAAGTCCATAGACTGTCAGGTGGCAACAACGAGGTATCACAAAGATGGGGAATCTTTCCATGAGCCACCATGCAATTATGGTGCACACCAAAACTGCCACAAGTGTTCCCACCACCTGCAATGCCACATTATATGTCAACATTATCGATTTACAATCAACTTTTTCAAGAGATCGATGTTTTTCAGGATTGTAAACAGAGAACTGACCTGTGCCATGAACATTGATTGAGGTGGAATCTTCATGTAATGACCGATCTTGAAGTCCGACAAAAAGGTTGGAGCTTGAGTCATGCTAATGTATTCATACACCTTGAAACACATATTCGCAACCAGCAGCTCTGGGCACAAATATCCGATCACATATTCGGTAAAAATGTTCAAACCTGGTGCCTGCAGAAGCACAAAAACACACAAAAACCATGGTACGTACAAATTACGAATCGGACCTTTCTTCCAACCTGATTTATGGTAGCAGCAATAATACCAATTGGAAGGATGAAGAAAAATGGAATGGCACAAGCTACTAACACACCCCACCTTGGCAACTGAAGTGACTCGTTGTAGTATTGGCAAGTGAACAGAACAAGGCTGATGTTCGAGACAAGGATGACACAAACCACCATGTCGAAACAAACCTGTACGTCATAAGCTTCATGTGAATATCCATCTTCTTATCACCTTTAAAAGCAGTCTTTGTTTGTCTCCATAGGTCTCTGCATGTAGCAGCAGAATATGAGAAAAAGAAACTGAGATTTATATAACGTTTTCGTGCCATGTCAAGGTCGAAGCCTCTTTACCTTTCATCGAAAATAGTAGCAGTTAACGTAGCGAATCCGAAGTGCTGAGATGAACTCCCCTATTCTGCCGATAAACCACTTCGTTAAGATGAAACATTCACCGTTTGACTTGAAAAGTGCACTGGAAAAGATGGGTAAGTTCTTCACTTTGAAGACATCGAACCGATACGAGACTGGTGTCGTGACATAAATCACGAGTATAAAATAAATTTACCTTCTTTTTTTTTTATTAAATTGATCCGCACATCCCTCAAATCTACTAAAATTTGGTACAAATACTCGATAATTTTTTACACAATTACATAATCTTTTATTCAATTTCTAATTATTTAATTCTACTATCATATTATATTTATAATTTAATTTAAATTATGCACGTTAAATTTTAAATTAATTAAAGATATGTAACTATTTGTTCAATAAAAAGCTTAAACCTTAATATACATTAAAACCAACATTCTCATGTATAAAATAAATTAAAAAAATCATTCTCACTTGATATAATAAAAACATCATATCCAAAATTTTGTTAAATATTAATCATACACGATATTAAAAAGACTACTTAAGTTTTAAGTAATATAAATGAATCCCTGTACTTACTCTAATACTATCAAGTATTACATAAAAATCTTGATAATATATGCTGATATATCATAAATGATAGTATTGTTTTTCCAAGATCCAAATCATTCCTTCAATTTGCAGACATTGATGAACTTCTGAACAGCATTGTGGTACTGGGTTCCCTGTAATAAAACCAAACCAAACTGTTTATAACTTAAACGCATAAAAGATTTACCTATACATCCGTAAAAACATAATTTCTCAACAGATCAACAGTTTTGAAACAAAATGTACATCATAGGATCATAGTGTTCTAAGTTCAAGTGCAGGCTATCTGATATATAAGGCATAGAAGCAGAAACAGCATGGTTTCAGAAACTTCGAGGGCTTTCTCATTGAAAAATAGAGAGCTGATGCTCTTACAAATGCAGATAATGACAATTTACTTAGAGAAATAACCGCAAAGATCTCAAGGGACTACCTCTTCTGCTTTTGTGACATTTCATTGGGATGATGATGGTGCTCAGGACATCTGTTGTTAGGGATCATCACAAAAGCAACCCACTAGATCTCTGTCACTAACATTTTATTTTTCTTGAAGTACTCATTTTCAACATCCGTATCTAATAAATCTTAGAATATGGACATAGGGATATGACCCTCAAAATATACGAAAAAAGATGGAGAGAAATGGATATACTCATGTCAAACACATACAAATATCCGAAACTCACACCAAAATCTGATCAACATAGCTCTAAATAACCCTTTCCCCACATTAGCACTGAACAGATCAACCCTAAACTCACAACTACTGTTTTTAGTCAACAAGACCATGCCTTAAGTCTAGAGAGGCCGCAGTGAACAGGTCACAAGCAGCCAAACTAGCCCTTTGAAATAAGGACCAAAACGAGGGCAAACGATATGGTAAATCTACCACAGATTATTTTTGCCAAACTAAAACCTACCTGACACTTTGAAGGAACTGTCACTGAAGCATTAAACTGGGGCAAGTTAGATCTTCGAAAGTCCAAAGTTCAAATAACCCGATCCAATGTGTATGGATGCAATGTTGGGCATTCAGAAAATAACATCCTTAAGTGATTTAATCATCTCAAGAACAAGGCCATTTGAATTTTGATGTGGCTTGAGTGATTTAAATTGGGGTGGCTAAAATAGATATCCAAGATTCAAGCCTTATAATGTGTTTTCTGTGTTGGAAAAGAAACTCATTTCAAGGATCAAGGAAAAGAGGAAATAAACTACCTCCCAATAAAGTTGGTTGCAGTCCATGCATTGCCAAAATTCTAAATTCTTGTCAAACAAGCAGCTCGGAATTTTTTGGAAGCCCTTTGCAGCTTCAATGGCCTCTTCTACTGTCAGCGGCTTTTGTATAAATCTCCCATTGCATTTTGTGCACCTCGACATCAGCTGATCCTCACTAATTTTCAATTGGAAAACCTCAATTACCTACAAAACAATTAGGATATTTTAGGCCTGTACAGTACATTTTATTATTATATTTTTATTTTCGCTTTCATAAACCTCCTTATTTTTTGGTCTCCAAATACCAATATGAACTTGCAGGATCACAAATCTCCTTACAAGTATGACTGCAAACACACCTCAAGTAGCTGTTCGTTTTTCAGAAGATTATTCACCCTATATATCTGATTCTTTATCAGATACTGGTGTCTCAATAGCTTGGCATCTCGGGTTAAAAGCACCCTCTTCTCCTTGTATGCTTGATCTATTAGCTCCCTAAAGGCACATAAAGTTTGACAAAAAAGTTAATGCTCCCATTGCTAACATATATTCAGAAAAAAAGGTACCAATATAAACATTCAGAATTATGAAACAAAGATAAACAGAAATATACATCTTCCAAACTTTGATGAGAGGACAACCTGGGTTCTGGTTTTCTGGAATGTGGAACTGCAGCATCTACACCAACACAACGAAGATGTTTTGCCAAGCCTTCAACCTAAATAGGTACCATGTTATACTCCCACCAACAACAGTATAAACAGTAACAGCATAGTCTTTAAATTCTCCGGTAGTATTGTTTCAAAGGATTCCTAGAATAAAACTAAATTGCTGATGGAAAAAGAGAGAATTGCATTGCAGACTACATTGAGCAAATAAACAATTTACTTACCATCACGTCACACAAAAACTTAGGGCATCCATCACCCCCCAAGGAAATATCCCATGGTGGGGGGCCTTGCCAATCACCATAATTCTCTAGCTGCTTTTCTTCACAAACAACCACTGAGGACCGTCTTTTTCCTTTCCTTCTGGAAGCTTTTGGATTTCTATCAGATTCCCGCAAGAAAAGTTTTTCACCATATTTTCTTACAATCTTCCAGAGAGATTCATCCATAGGCTTGGTTTTTCTTATGACCTCCACTCCCCTGGCTATTCTTTCACATTCTTCAGAAGAAGCAGTAGCTTGGACGATATCCAGTGCATTGCAAAATTTTCTCCCAACAAGCTTATTCTCACAATCAGGCATCTCAAGAATACCCTTCAATCCTAAACTAACATTAGATTGATGTTGTTCGTTGACATGATTACACAAAGGCCCTGTGATAAAAGGTGGTCCAGATGTTTTCAACCTAACTCATAAGATAATTCAGTGAAACTGGATAAGCAAATAAGAATCTCATGTGATAATGATAAGAAATGCCTTGTTCATAAAGACATTCAAGTAATAAAACATGACTTTCCACTGAAAAGCTCAATAAATGGAAGGACATTGTCCAAACAGCAAGTGGAACCTTAATAACGCAAGGTACAGGATACACATTATGGCAGAAGCAAATAAAAATAAAAATCCATCTGGAGAGGAAAGAAAGTTAGGTGCAGAGCTTTGGAAAAAAAAAATGGGAAAAGAAAAGTTGGCTAAACTCTAACATGATAGGAACATATTTTAATTTGCTTAATTGAAACATTATCGCAAAAGCAGCAGTATTGGGAGACAATTTTTGTTTGCATGGTGGCGTCGAATATACCATCTATAGATAGACTGCTAAAACAAAATGAACAAAACATATTAAAAAATAAATATAAATATTGTTTAGACCTTGCCCTTATTACTGTGTGACATTTTACTTTTCATCGACCAATTCATAGTTGGAGAAAAAGGTTCCAGAAAGGTTATACTGAGAGATGTTAAGGGTTTATGGCTGCTTTTGAAAAAATGTCCAACCGTCATGAAACAACATAACTCCTATGACAACAATCCTGCAAAATATCTTAAACCTTTCTGTATGCTTTACAGTTTTGCATACTTATCATAATCATACGGTAAGATTCAATATCCATCACATCACCAACAAGAAATGCAGAAATTTGATTATATAGCATCTTTTAGCTTCCTATTTGCAAAACCAAATTATACAATAGGACGTGTGGAAAAGTAATATAGAAACCATAAATGCATTAATACAATTCCCAGCAGCAGCAAATAATGTAATACCAGAAACTATATGAATAAAGTAATGAAAGGTTACAAAGGGTAACAAACTAAAATGCTACGTAGTTTATCAATACATGCACATGCTCGTTTTCTAAAAGATAGCTATCACAGGCTTGACCTAAATACTTTAGAGACTAAACTCGGATGGAACACTATGTCTAGCTTTCTTAAACATTGAATAGCTGGGAAGATGAACAAACATTTCAAAAAGACAGAAATCCTATCCTATTAGCACAAGGAAACTGATGACAAACTACACATTTCAAATTCACCTTCTTTGATAACCTTGGCCTGGAAGATTTTGAATATTCCAAGCAAGCAGTGTGCATCTGTAGCTGCATATCTTATCTGCTCTTCTGTAAGAGGACGATGTGACCAATCACTACATTGAAGTTCCTAGAAAAGATTCGAGTACATTAACAAATTGCCACATAATCCTATAGGAACTACAGAACCTGACAAGTGCCTTTCCGAGAGCTAGCAAGTTAGTGGTTAATTCAACTTAACCAATAGAAGGAGAGAGTGTGACAGACTTCTAAGCCTAACCAACAAAAGGGAAAGAAAAAAATGGAAACAGATTTTTTCCACCATTTAAGATTGAGTAAGTAGAAAACATACATCATTCTGATCTTTCTGCTTCTTTACGTGAATTGAAACGGAAAATATATATCATTCTTCTATAAGTAAAAACCAGCGTGTTTGAAGAGTTATATAGCGAATCAGATATTATCCTTTTCATTTATTATCATCAAAATTTCTTGATACCATTTCTAGGATAATATTTACTCGTAACTATACTGGGGTGAGCTAGTAAGCACCCACTAAAACATAGATATTACGGTGGCATTTTATCATAATTAAAGCAAGAAAATATGGAAATATCCTGCATTTTTCAAACACGCACACAAACCAATAGAATTCTGAATTCCCAACCTAACAAATATTACCAATAAAGTAACTATAGAAAATTAATGAAAACTTGGTTGCTTAAAAACCCATACCTTTGAAAGATGAAGACCCAAAATTTCTTCACATATTGCTGACAAGCTCTTTGTATCCTTTGATATTTTCTTCCCTTGTTTATGTTGCAAAAACTTGTATATGTTTGTGATGTCCATATAGGGCTCCACCTATTTACCATTGTTAGACAAAGCCTTACCACATTTTTACAGTGAATTTTTTATTAAACAAATTTGAAAAGAAAAACTTACTTTATCAAAGCCAGGATTGCCTCCTTGAGCACGAAAAGTGGACGACAAATAAATCAAATCTTGCTTGAACTTAAACCCTAATTTCAAAATATCTGGTGAGACAAGCACGTCCTTTATCAATTCCCATATCGAAGGTAGAGGAAGAGAGGAGAGGTCCAGCAAGAAGACAACCGACTCGTCCCATCCGGCAGAGTCGTCTCCGATTTGACACGCGAGTTGGAGGAGGGTGACTGTGGGGAAAGTCGACCCTTGTGACCGAACCGGCTTCCATTCGGCATCGAGTCCGACGACTGTGGATTTAGACAGGGTGCGAGTCAGGTGAGTGAACTCGGACGAGTCGATCGACGAAACTATGTGGATATCCATATTGTAAGAGAAATTTCCAGTTGGATTTGTGCAAATTTAAATGGGATTTACTTTTTTCTGAGCCTTTCTTCGCCTTTTGGGCCATTGTAAATTATATTTGGGCTTTGCTTTATTTAGCATTCAAATTTTGCTAATTATAAGATGGTGATGCTGTGTGATGCAAAGATTTTACAATTATTTTATTGTAGACTATAATTTAGCAATTCTTTTTCTAAAGTGAGTTTTTATTTAAATTTTTTTCTCAAATTATAATTTTTTATTAAATTTTTAAATACTATTTTAATATTTAATTAACTCAACACCAATAAATATCGAAATCTATATAAATACAATTAAATCGAACTTCAATTCTTATAGTTGTCAAAGTTAAGCATTGATTTTAAATATTCATATTGAATCTAATTTATAATGATTATGATACCCATAAATGTAAAAGCACAGCTGAGATTTTTTATATCCTTTTTCTGACTTTAAACATTAAAACTAGAAAAACCCTAAATTCGAAGAATAATTTCTTATCATTTTACCCAAAATATTACAAATGTAAGGTTTTTTTTTTTAGATTTGTACATTATTTACAAAGGAACACAAAAACTATTAATTCCTAGCTATATGTTTTGATCCCATTGAGATCAGTAATCAGTGAAAGATGCATGCAATGCACTTTATTGTCTATTTTTTTGGTATTTATATCTTTTAATCATGTATGGCGTGTAAAAATTTTGACATATTTTTTAATATTATTAGTGTGTATAACTTCAGGTGACGGTTAATCAATTGGTGCTTTCAAACATAAAATTTTATTCCGCATCCTATCAAAATTATTTTACTTCTCAAATATTATACCATTATTTCTTCTATATTATTGTCGCTTCACTCATATAAAAAATGAATAATAGGCGTCTCATACTTCTATCTTTCAATTAAGGCAAACATAATCTTTGGCACACACTAAAACTTACTCATTTCAGATGTTGTATATAAATAAGCCATCATATTTGTTCTTTTAATTTTACTGCCTAATACTTAATCTTTTGGATTACGGTGAACTTGAACATCTCTATCTTTTATAGTATGTGATTTCACCATGTTTGTGGCAATATATTATCCAGGAAATTTGGGTTAAGTAAGAAAATTGGATACATTATCTAGTTGGTCACTTAAATTTTAAAGTGTTTTCATTTTAGTCACCTAAAATAAAATTTTTATAATTTGGTCACTCAATTTTTAAGAAATTTTTATTTTAATTACCCAAATTTTAAATCTCTAATAACAATTAACTTTACACGTTGTACTATGTTTAGACTTTCATTTTATTTATCCAAAAAATATTTTTTTTTAATTATTTATTAAGTAATTAAAGTGAAAAGGAAGTAAAAATTAAAATAATACACAAAAATTATTAAATTATACTTATTTATTTTATTGCCTAAAATTCTAAATTTTATATGATTATATGATTATGGATGCAGCGAGTGTCATTAGTTTGTCTCTAACCCATTATTATACACCTCGGTTTATAAATGCAAGACTCTACTTGATCAACTTCAGCATTATCAATTAAAGTGTACATTTAAGGAGGGTAATCAATATGTGGATGTGCTTGCGAGATTAAGGTGCAGCTTTTCAAATCCCTCATAATCAGATTTTACAGTTTCTATTAGCTATTTTGTTATTTGTTCGCAGCCTTTGAACTATTTAATTTCCGTTATGTGTGCCAAGGCCACGAGAAAAGTGATATATCGTCACATTTTTGTTATTTAATATATTTTGAGTTTTTTTTCTGGTAAAAATTAATTGATTTTGTTAAATGTATTAAAAATGATGGAGCTATTGAAATTTATTTATTTACTAACTTAAATGAAAACACTAAAAATTGTTTAATTTTAAAATTAGTTCATAAATTCTTCTCACTCGAAAAATTAAATTACTCAAAAAATTATAAGGTAAAAAATAGAAGAAAACAGAATGAGAAGCAATGGTAAAAAAAAATTAAAAAAACATAAAATAAAAAAATTAAATTATCTAAAATGAAAAAATATAAGGATTAATTATATAAATTAACTTAAAATTTATATATGTATTTTTATTAGGGTAACCTAAAATTTATATTTAATATTATTTTTATAAAAAAACCCACGAACATGCAACACAAAAAGAATATTAGAAATAGTACATATGTGGGTGAAAATTTCAAAAAAAAATATTAATAATATATGAAAGAAAATACTATCGACGGTTAAATGGCTAAAAAGAATGTGAGTAGTTTCTTTAAAAAATATCTTTCTAATTTTAAAATAATAAAAGACATAAATATTTTTATAATTAAAAACATTTTTATTTTAAGATTTGAGCTTCTTCTTTTCTTTCTTTTCTTTTTTTTTTTCTAAATTTCAGAGGAGGGAAGAAAGATATTCAGAAATCTTAACTATGAAATCTCGACTAATAACATTGAAATTCCAAATTATCTAAAAGAAAGAAGAAATAAAAACACTGGAGTTTATATAAAACTTGGTTAAATTTTCAAACAAGAGAACAAAAATAATAAATCGATTCAGATTCATCAAGTGGATAAAATTCAATTAAATAATTTTGAGTTTTAACAGACACCCATTAATAACAAAAGCGCATTTGAACAATCTTAGAGAACGAAAAATAAAAGAGAAAAAACACCAGAAATTTCATATGAAAAATCATACTAAAAATCATTAAACACAGAGAGAAAGAAAGATTTAGACGGGGAGATTAGCGACATCATTGGCAGGGGCGTGATTGTTGACGGCCCTAGAGATAACCGATGATGAAACGGAATTGAAGCTCGAAAACATGAGAGGGCGATCATGCGCTTCTGAATCTTCAGCATCATCAGAAGTTGAAAGGTTTATGCAAGCGAATCGTTCCAGCGATACAAAGAAGGCTTGGGCAACGCTGGTCCCCAACCACGACAAGAACCCGCCTTGATTGTTATCCATTCTTTTTTTGTTCTTAAAAAAAAAAAGATTATTTGATTGATTTGGGAATTTTGGTGTTTCGATTGGCCTATTGTTTATCACTTTTTACAGCGAGAAATCAAACTGCGAGGTCTTTGAAATTCAAAGCCATAACCATAAAGCATTGAGGAGGAAGCGATGGTCAAAGCCTCAAAGGCACAATAAGGGAAAATGAAACAAATTTACCTCTAAATATTTATTACCATTTTGTCATTCTTTGCTATTTTTTAATGATTTTTACGATATAATTAGTAAATGGAATGAACGCTTTTGTTTGGAATGCATCAGTTTTATAACTTACATTTTTCGATTAAAATTGTAATTTTTATTAAAAAATTATATTCTGAAAATAGGAAAACTCTTCTTTTTTAAGATTCTAATTTTGATCTGTAGAAAATTTTTTCATTACATCAAACCAGATGCATTAAATCTTGAAAAAAAATTAACTATATTTTAACAAAAAATTATTTATATCTATACTATTATTTAATTCATGAATTGAGTTGCTATTATTATTTTTTGATAATTAAAATAAATTATATTATTTAAATGTATTTTATTTTTTTATTTAAAGAAAAAAAGAAAAAATTTGGATGTTGTTGATTTTGAACTTATAATATTTACATCAATTAAATATTTAATTTTTAGTTTTTTTATTAATCATATGTTTAGTTTTTTTTTAATTTTAATTTTATTTAGTTTTTTTTACACAACGTTACATTCTGCATGTGGATTAATCATTTAAAAAGAAAAATTAAAATGTCGAATTTTAATTAGTAGGTTTATAAATTCATTAATGGTATTAATACTACGTATTATAATAAAATACATATTGATAATTTAAGTATCATATTGAATATTTTTAAAATAAAAGTATCAAATTTGATATTTTACAAAAATACAAATATAAAAATAAAATATATATTAATAGTTTAAATACTACCTTTAACATTTTTAAAATAAATATCATATTAATTTTTTTTGAAAATACATTTACTGACATTATCCCTTTCAAGTAAATTTAGTCTTAAATCGGATTAAACACATCAATGTCTATTGGATGCGAAATCCAACGTGTCATGCCAGGTAAGATAGACGTATGAACCTGCTGCAACTAGAACCATCGTCAATGGATAAGCTCTCAAAATGGAGATAAAAGAGACAGAAAAATATATACCCTCAAAAATGGTGACCCTTTCAACTCCACTCTCCCATAACTCTTTATCCTCTCCACAATTATCAACGAAACGCCATGGTTGTCCTCTTCATCAACCCCATGTACCTCTCAGAATCACCTGTTCTTCTTCCGGTATGGCCCTTGCTCTTTTTTTTTTTTTCTTTCTTTCTTAAACTGCTTCCAAATTCTTTTTCCTTTTTTCATCTTTTTGAATGTTTGGAATATGGATTCGAGCTTGAAAGTAATTCCCATTATGTGGGTAAGTCTCAATTGTCGGTGATGTCTTCAGTTCAAGTCATGTTTTGGGGTTTATGTTGTTGAGTTATTGTCTGGAACTTCAATGGGGGAAGCCATGTTTAGCTTTGTGTTTTCTCTTTAATTACTAAGGCAGATATGTTTTCTTCCATGGAAGCAGCTAGCAAACGTGTTCCCAAATCCGAGGAAAGCTCGTCTCCCTTTAAGGAACTGAGGACTGTAGCTTGTGGCCTTCTTGCTGTATGCACCGTTGCCACTGCCTCGCCTGTAATTGCTGCCAATCAGGTTGAAAACCTTCACCACTCCTGGGCTAAGAATTGCCAGGAACACATAAATTGTTGCACGGTAGCTGTTTGTATCTTAGCCTGAAAGAAGAAATAATGGAATTCATACGTAAATTAGCCTAGTTAATTCAATCAAACTGTCTATCCAAGTTGCCTTAGGTCATTTAGTAACTGGCTTGCTCGGGTAAGGATGACTATGGGAATTGGGGAATAAATGTTCCCAAATCAATCTGACGATTCAATTAACACTGTCAAAAGGCTACTAAAAATGTCTAATTACTAAAGCATTGTCATGCAGAGGCTTCCTCCGTTGTCAACGGAGCCGAACCGATGCGAGCGTGCATTCGTTGGTAACACCATAGGTCAGGCAAATGGTGTGTACGATAAGCCGCTCGATCTACGCTTCTGCGATTACACTAATGAGAAATCGAACCTGAAGGGGAAATCTCTTGCGGCTGCACTTATGTCGGATGCTAAGTTTGATGGTGCAGACATGTCTGAAGCTGTGATGTCAAAGGCTTATGCTGTTGGAGCTAGCTTCAAAGGTAAATCTTCTTTATGTTTTGCATTTTCTGCAATCATACATCTTATCGTAACTCAGTGTTTTTGAGACAATTATAATTTTGTGCAAATTATCTATTTGATAAACTTGGCACAATTACTCATATATATTTAGATACAGATATATGAGTATGATCCTCAAAATACATGAAAACATTTAGAAAAAATTAAGCACACACGTACCGAGTACATGTGAGTATTCAACACACATCCAAGTTGGAGTACTGGAAATCATGGTGAATAAGTTTAGCATAAAAATGGGAAATGATTCAAAATATATTGAACACAGGTACAGACTTCTCGAATGCGGTTTTGGATCGAGTTAATTTCGGAAAAGCGAATCTGCAAGGAGCTATATTCAAGAACACAGTGTTATCTGGTTCAACATTCGACAATGCGCAGCTTGAAGATGCAGTTTTCGAAGATACCATCATCGGTTACATTGATCTTCAGAAGCTTTGTACCAACACAAGCATCAGTGCTGAAGGAAGAGTTGAGTTGGGTTGCCGATGACTGATTTATATACCCATATATATTCTATGTTCTTACTCTTTTTTTTTTCTTTTTTAATTTTCATGTTGAGATTAAAAATGGTACTGGAAAACAGTTATTTCTGGTTTCGCTGCGTCTTTTATCTGCTTTGGGCTGCAAATGAAACAGATCAAAATTTGTGGAAAGGAATTTGGGTCAATCGGCGGTCAGGCTGATGTCTGATGTGAAAGTTTGCTTTATTGTTTAAAGGCATAATGACTATTTAAAAGAAAAATTCTATATAATTTTTTATTTTTACTCCCAAACTATCATTATTTGGTAAAATCTAAAAAAAAAAATACTTTTGTTGACGTGGCATGCACCTAGATATTATATCAGTAATTAATTAAATTTTTTAATTTAAAAAATTCAAAATTATATTTAAAAAAAATATATCATTAAAAGTTATAGAAAAAATTATTTAATTGCATTGAATTAAAGTTCATGTATTAAATTACACTTTAGATCAAAATTCGTGTTTAAATTTAAAATTTTTACCTATATAAACTATAGCAAATATAGCAATTTATACTTGGATCTTAAGAAATTTTGAGAAAAGATATTAAAAGCCATCCAAAATAAGCAAGAAACCATTTTTTCGATTAAGGCATTATTGGCGTTAACTGCTTAAGCTCCCTTTGGATAAGTGGTGTGTTCAACTCTAGTAATATTAAAAACAGCAATGACATTAAGATTAATTACTATAGTTGTGAGGTAAAAAATAAAATATTCTATCGCAACATACCTACCTCCCATCCAAAAGGGGCGTTGGTTAAATAAGAAGTTTCTCCCTATGAATTTGTTTTTCATGTTTAGTAGTGGAGAAGATAAGAAGAAAGAAATTGAGAAAATTTTGTGGGAAAAAGGATTGAGAGCAACTAAAATTGTAAAAATAAAAAATGAAAGTGTTAGATTTAGGGTTTATTTTTTTATCTATCGTGTAGAATGTATATTTGGGGCTAATTCTATAATAAATGCTTTCAAGTTACTTTGTCATGCAATTTTGTCCATTTGATTTTATATTGTATTGGTTTAAAGGCAATTAATGTTTATTTTCTTATTTAGTCCTAATTTTTATATTTATTTTGATTAAATTCTTTATTCAAATATTTTAACATGGTAATTTCGCAGTATCAATCCTTCAATTTTATACAACATTTGTTATTACACATTAAATTTTTAACTTAAGATTATTTAAAAAGCTTAAAATTTTATTAAGCTTATATTTATATTTCATTTTTATATTTTGATATTTTTAATTTATGAATTTTATATATTTTTATTTTACTATTTTAAAAAATACTTTTAAAATTATTTAACAATAGTTGAATTATTTTTTTTCAAAACACGTTTAATAAAATAATAAATAAAATATTAATTTTTATATTTTTAAATTTTACAAATTTTACAAATTTTTTATATTTTTAATATAAAAGCTGTAAAATAAACGTAACTTAAAAGAAACAATAAGCAATAAATGCATCTGAATGAAAATAGGAAACTAATTGTGTACTCAGTCAACTCAAACGGCTGGCCTCCACTACCATTAATTGATTTGTCATTTCAAAGCACCTATCCGTTTTGACGATAGCAATACCAAGAATAAAGCTTTTATTTACTATCCCTTTTTGAAATCAGATTATTCACCCTCTCCTTCAATCTGGACTTCGTGCCCACCTTCCCTCCGAGACTAAAGGATACCGATTCAACTCCTCTCCCACCAGGTAAGAGATCTCTCCGCTTTTTAGAGTATTCTTTGCTAATCTGTGTGCTTGCCAGTTCCCTGATCTATGGATATGCTGAAAGATAATCTCTTGAAAGCATGATTTCTTATTCTGAATGTCTTTTATGATCGCTCTAATATCTGATTTATCAGTTGAAGACGCTTGACATTTTTTAATTACTGTTCTGGAATCCCCCATGATTATAACTGATTGCATACCCATTGTAATCCCTAGCTTTATACCTTCCAAGCATTCGAATGCTTCTGTTGCAAACGGGGAAGGGATATTATTGTGCAGGGTCGATTTCAATACCAGAAGTTTGCCTATCAGTCCCCATACCACCAAACCTGTCGCTGATTTGAGGTTTCGATTGCCGAACGCCGCATCAAACTAGATCGTTATTCTCAGTATGTCCTCTTGAACTCTGTAATTTTTGCTTGTGTTTAAAGGGGTCTGAGTTTCTCTCACTCCTTCATTTTCTGCCATATACCCCTGTATTCGTTGAGCAAGTTTCGCTTCTTTCCTCTCGTGTATGAGCTGATTTCTAGAGAACCAGATTAGTCATAAAGCAATATAGAAAAGGCGGCATTGGTCCTCAGTTACTCTCTTGAAAACCCAGGTGAGCCACTCCCATAGATTTTGATTCATATTGTTCATGACCCAAGATAGATGTAAACACTGCCACACTTCTATTGTTACAGGGCATTGACAGAAGATATGAGGACTATTTTCAACCCTAGAACCGCAACTGGGGCATCTGTCATTTGCAGTAATTCTTCTCTATCTAAGATTTGCTAGATAGGGGATGAAATCCCAAGAGATTCGTCAGATAGTTATAGTAATTTTTGAAGGAAGCTGTAATCCCCATAATTTTTTTGTAAAAATCTTTAGTTTTGGTTTGTAATAATAAATTACTAGGATCCGAATTAGCCTATTGTAATAGTTTATAGGCACTTCGAACTGAGAATTCTCTGACGATTCTCCTTTCTAGACATGAATATCTTCATGATCCGTCTCTACAAGTGGAATCTGTAAAATTTTCTTCGCAATTTCCGTTGAAAAGGTATCGCAAATCAACTCTGTCTTCCACTTCTTGTTTGGAATGTAGATGAGATTTGAAACTGACTGTAACTCCTCATTTTCTGTTCTGTTGTGCCCTTCCACTTTGTCGATCCTCTAAATCCAACTATCGTCCCAGATTGAAATGTTATCCCCTCTGTCGACTCTCTAGCACAACCCTCTTTGGAGAAGTCCCTTTGCAGCCCAAATACTCTTCCAGGTAAGTGAAGGTAAATTTCCCAACTCTGCATTTAGAAAATTTGATCGCGGATAATATTATGCTTTTAAAACTCTGGCCAATAATGAATTCGGATAAGTAATAAGACGCTGGCCTTGTTTGGCTAATAACGCGATATTGAATTGACCAAAATTTTGAAAACCTAATCCGCCATTTTCTTTCAAAAAACAAAGGTTTTTCCAAATGCACCAATGAATACCCTTGTTTTCATGTCCCTTTTGCCACCAGAACTTCGCAACGATACTTTCAAGTTCATCACATAGAGTTTTAGGTAATAAAAAACAAGCCATCGTATAAGTAGGTATGGCCTGGAGAATGGATTTAATAAAAATTTCTTTTCCGCCTTGAGATAAAAACCTATTACTCCAATTATCAATACGTTTTTTAATGCGATCCTTCAGATTTTAAAAAAACTCATTTTTCTTCTGACCCACCATATTTGGTACCCCTAGATATCT
Source organism: Gossypium longicalyx (assembly GCA_025698465.1). Lineage (NCBI taxonomy): Eukaryota > Viridiplantae > Streptophyta > Magnoliopsida > Malvales > Malvaceae > Gossypium > Gossypium longicalyx. Next base: position 26,880,107 of record CM047003.1, read on the forward strand.
GGTTCATTCGAGCTGCGGACCCCCATTAAGTTGAAAACTAATCTTCTATCTTCCTCCGTAGTATTCCTACTAAAAAATACCGTTGATTTTTCGAAATTCACGCATTGACCCAAACACGATCTATATTCACGTAGGATGTCCTTAAATAAGTTTGCTCCCCTAGTTGTAGCCTCCCCCAAATAAAATACAATCAACGGCTAATAGAAGGTGGGAAATCGGCAGACCACTTCTACTAACCTTAACACCTTTGGAAAACCCCTCATTTGTAACAAGTCTTAGTAAACTCGAGAGACCCTCCCCACATAAAAGAAATAGGAACAGACTTAGACGATCACCCTGTCGAAGGCCTCTGGTGGGTAGAAACTTTTCTTCAATATGCCCATTAATGACTATTGAATAAGAAACTGTAGTTACACATTTCATAGATCATCAACCCATTTTTGGTCAAATCCCATTCGTAGCATTATCTCATTTATGAAATTCCATTCAACCATATCATATGCTTTATTCATGTTGAGTTTAACTGTCATACAGCCCTTCTTCCCCAATCTCTTGTGTTTTAGCATATGCAGTAGTTCATAGGCTAATAAGACATTATCTGAAATTAAGCGTCCTGGCACAAAGGCACTCCGCGCATCATCAATACATTTCTCAAAAACCCCTCTAAGTCGATTAGCAATTACCTTGGCCAGAATTTTGTAAAGTACATTACATAGACTAATCGGCCTAAACTGCGTCATATTTGAAGGATTGGAAACTTTTGGAATGAGCACTATATTACTAGATTTAAAAGAGCTCACATCCATGTCCCCATTAAGGAATTGTAAACAAAAAGAGGTGACATCCTCTCCAACAATATGCATTTCTGATAAAAGAGACCTGAAAATCCATCTTCTCTTGGTACCTTTGTGGGTCCCATAACAAACACTGCTTCTTGAATCTCCTCTTTTGTGTACACTGTTGTAAGCTTTCGATTGTCCTCATCACTAACACACCGATCAATCCCTGTCATCAAATGGTCATAGTTTCCCCTAACCCTTGCTGAAAACAAATTTAAAAAATAAGATTGTACAGCCCCTTCAATTTCCTGCAAGGCCTCCATTTCTCTCCCATCTTCATTTTGCAGCCTATGAATAAAATTTGTCCTTCGGCGTTGCGTGGCTTGACTGTGAAAAATATTGTATTTTTATCCCCAAATTTTAGCCAATTTAATCGGGCCCTCTGCTCCCAATAATGTTCATCTTTCTCGATCTCCACATTTAAATGAATTTTCGTGTCAATGAATTTGGCTAAATTGTTATCATCTCTATCAGCTTCAGTCAACTCAGCTAATTTTTCTATTAGGGCCTGTTTTTTCTTTTTCCTACCTGCTTGAACTTGCCCAGCCCATTGTTTCAGCCCTATTTTTAAAATCTTCAGCTTCTGCAACAGACCACTTGCAGACTGCTCCCACGGAACCTTAACTTTATTAATGAAAGAATCCTCCAAAGCCTATCAAGCTTCAAATTTAAACGTACAATTCCTCAATTGATCTTTATTCTTTCTTGTATTAATTAAAAGAGGGCAATAGTTTGAAAAAGAGTGCACCATGTGTTGAACTTTCACCTCCAGAAATAAAGTGATCCATTCTGCTTTAGCAACACCTCTATCTAATCGTTTTTGTATATTGTCTCCAATAAATTACCTCTCTCCAAAGTGAACCAATTCCTTGAAAATCTCACGTCATTCACTTGACATTCCTCCAAAGTTCTTTGAAACTGTTCCATCCTTCTTTCATCTCTTGGCAGCCCTCTTTTTTTTCTCGAAACCATACATAATTTCATTAAAGTCTCCGCAAACCAACCAAGGGATATCCACATTAGAAGTCAAACTTTTCAAAACAGCCCATGAATCATTCTTGTCTTGTACATATGGGGATCCGTAAAATTCTGTAAATCTCCAATTGGATCCTGATTCACTGTCTCCAATTTTCACATCAATATGTCTTCTAGAAAAATTTTGGAGTGTAATATTAACACCAATCCTCCAAGCTAAACACAACCCGCCTCTCGTACCATCTGAATCGACTTCAATACCATTAACAAAACCACAACTTCTATGTACTCGTTCCATATTTTTTTACAAAGCTTTGTCTCCATAAAGAAGACAATTTAGGGATTATGAGACTTCAAAAAATGCTGAGGTCTACGAATCGATCGTGGGCTCCCCAACCCACGAACATTTCAGCTTATGATTTTCATTGTGCCCGGTCGGCTTGCCTTGTGGCTGCCGCCGATTATACAAGATTAAATTCAACCATTCTTCTATTCCTTGCTGTGTCATTATCACTTCCCTCATTTCCTGTTAGACCTTCCATCTCCCCTCGATTACGCTTTTTTTCCCTTCCCCTATTAAAATACCATCTTTTTTTCCTTCATTTGGTCAACAGATGACATTCCCCCTTCAATGTTAAATCCCAAAATCGGATCAATAAATGTCCCACTTTTGTCTTTGTTTGCCCCATCCAATGATCTAAATCCCAAAGTCCAATTATCCTGCCAACTACCTTCCTTTTTTCCTTCACATTCTTCTCGTAGCCATATCTTATTCATTGATGCAGCTCTTCGTGATTGTGCTCTAAATGATAAGTCCCAACCTGTTTCAGCGATTTCCACCCCTAGCGTCATTTTTGCCTCCCCAAAAAAGTCGCTATGTCCCAGACGTCCACAATAGAAACAGAAAAGTGATAATCGTTCATACTTAAATTTGACATATGAACATCTCCCACCGCACATAACCTTCTTCTTCCTTTTCAAAGGGCGCCTAATGTCAATCTGCACTCTTATTCTCATGTACTTGCGATTTTCTTTCCCCAATTTGATCCATCATATTCTAAAAAAACCCTATAAAATTCCCCAGTTGTATTACTTCCTTTTCATAAAACATCTCAATTGAGACATCGTGAATTTGTACCCAAAGAGGAGTAAAAATTAATGGTACTCTTAATGGGTCTTCCCCCCTTTTTAATTTGTAAAGCACCAGTAAACGATTATTAAAAGTCCATGGTGAACCCTTCAAAACCCTTTCCATATCCATAATGTGAAAAAACTGAAATAGGTACCTTTTATCTGCCAGATCTCGAATTTGAACCTCACGAACAGGATGCCACAGGTTTGCCATAGTACTTTTCATGACTGAGAAGTGGATTATACTGGCTGTTAGGAAACAGCCTGTAACAGCCAAATTTTTCAGTGGTGTCGAAAACAGTGATTCGAGATCACTAAATTCGACGAGTAATTTTAGAAATTTTAATAAATAATAATTATAGTCCAAGCGCGAACTTAAAAGAATTATTTTTAATTAGTGAATTTTGTGATTTTAAAAGAATTAATCAGGTAAATTGAGTAGAAAATGAGGTATCGAGACCTCAGATTCATAAACCGAGCCATAAATATTTTTATAAATATTTAGGGAATGTTATTAAGTTAGTATTAAAGTTTTGTTATAAAATTTTAATGTTTGGTTAGTCAATTAATTAAAAAGGACTAAATTAAAAATAGTGCAAAATTTATTAAATTGTGATTAAATAGTTTAAGTGATTAAAAAGGAGGGATTTAAAAGGAAATTAGACCCAAATTGTATGGGCTGGACGGTTGGGCAAGAAAATCAGCTAAAAAAGACAAGGAGAAACAAGGGCAAAATGGGAAATTTTGCAAATTAAACATATAAAACAGGACAAAATTGAAAAATCTAGATATATCATCATTTTTCTTCAGCAAAAACGCCATGGGACGTCTGAAAGCTGCTGGTTTTTCATACTTTGACATATGTGAGTTCAATTCTTGCCCTTTTCTTTGAGGTTTTTATGTTTTTGTGACTTTTACAAATAGGTCCAAGTGTTTAATTCATTAGTTTTTAATTTTATGGACAAAATTAAAAGCTATCATTGATAAGTGTTGCCTTTTTATGATGAAATAAAATGAATTTTAAGCTTTGATTTTGTTGTTTGATGATTTTATCAAGTAAATTCAATAGAAATTGATTTTAGGACCTAATTGTGAAAAAGTTGTGAATTAAGGTTTAGTGTTAAAATTTTGATTTTCAAAGGTTGTGTAATAGTTTAGAATGGTGGAATAAAATGTTAATTGAGAAAAATTAGCTTAATAGATGGGCTAATTGAGCAAGGACTGAATTGTATGACCTGTGAAATTTAGAGGAAAAATGGTAATAAACATCTTGAACTAAAACAACTTTGGACAGCAGCAGTAGGTTAACTTTGAAAAATCACCATAAATTGTAAAAATCGAATTAGAGAATGAATAATATATGAAATTAAAGCTTATTGAGTCTAGTTTCTCATAAAAGAAGTGGTGTAAGCAATTGAATTATAAATTATGAGATATAATGAATTTTCTGAGACAAGGTCAGAATGAATTCGGGTTCCCCTTTTTTGACTTTGGAAAATCACCAAAAATTGGAAAAAATTTATTAGAGGCTCAAATTTATATGCTTAGAATCCTTAATGAGTCTATTTTCAATAGGAATCAACGAGAACATTATCCGAGTTCTGTACTGTGATATAATTAATTTTTAGTGAAGAGAGGTCAGAACTGTCAGACAGTGAAACAGGGGAAACTTAAATGAATAAACTGTACTAATTGGCTAAACCAAAAATTCTGAAAATTTTATGGTGGAATGATACATGAGTCTAGTTTCAGGAAAAATTTACGGATATTAATTTGGAGCTCTGTAGCTCGAATTATAAATAATTGAGTGACTATAACTTGTGTGAACAGCTTGATGTGAGCATTAATAAGTAAATTGTGAAATCGTACTTACAAGAATGTTATATACGTTAAGGATGTGGAATGGAGAGGAGGAGGAAAATAAATAATATATGTTTATAAGAAAACAGTATGAGAATGATATATATCATGGCATGTATATATACGACTAGTTTCAATATGATGCTTCTTGGGTATGAAGTTGGATTGAAATGTCTAAGACAAATATTTTATTCTGCGTGTCTGAAATGTGGTATTTATAAAGATATGATCTAGCTTTAAATATGAATGCTTGATGATTAAGCTGAAAATATTTGGCAAGATGGTAATCATGGTATAAAAGTATAAGTGGTACCATAATAGACAAGGTAAAATGAGTATGAGAGACACATGTATGATAACATACAAATTCTATGTTTGTAGTTTAATTTAGAATGTTTAATCATCAAATGAATACTATGTTATGTGCTTTTGATTTTGTATAAGTGTGTAAGAGATTAAGGTTGACCAAGGCTTGAAAAATAGCTTAGATATTGACCACACAGGCAGAGACACGGCCGTGTGTCTTAACCGTATATGGAACACGACTTTAGGACATGGGCGTGCGATGTGGTCGTGTGCCCCTAAAATTGATGATGATGTCATAAACAGAAAGCTCCACGGACAAGGGACACGAGCGTGTGGAATCCACACGGCCTAATCACACAGGCGTGTGGGTACTGTTCACAAGTAATTTTTTTTTAAAATTAAAATTAAGCGAAAAATTTTATGAGAAATCAGTTGAGTTCCGACTTGATTTTAATGTTCATGTTGGGCTTCGAGGGCCCAAATAAAGGTCGTTATATATATATATGATCTCAGAAAGTGAATAGTAATGTTTTGATTAATCTGTAAATGTTCTGTATGTACTGGTAACACTATGTAACCCTGTTTCGACGACGGATACGGGTTAGGGGTGTTACACAGCCTACTAGTTGAAACTCCCCCACTTCTCTATCCGTGCTCAGATCTGCCTGAATTTGCAAGATTTCTTCTTCTTCTTCATTGATTGTCAATTGGGCTAATTCTGCTTCCATGATTGCAGGTTTGAAGGCCTGAAGACAAGACCAAATCTTTCTAAATCATAGAGGAAAAAGAACTGAAGACGCCGACTGCAAACAAATAACCAAAAAAGAAACAGAAACTAGACAAAAACAAGAAAACCTAAAAACTCATGCCAGAAGCGGCAAACAATATCATGCTAGGGTAGCAGACAAAACAATGTAATTTTAAAATTAATTTAATTTTCATTTTTTAATTATAATTTTAACACAAATCTAATTTTAATTTATATTTTATTATGTAATTTAAATATGCTTTTTAATATATTTAATAATTTATCATATATACATGTTTAGTCTAATTTCCTCAGTAATCCTTTTACATTCCCATTTCATCACTAGAGCTACAATTAAATTAAAATACACATAATTTTTAATCACATTATTACAACATCTAATTCCATCACTAGAACACCTAGTTTCACTACTATCTAGTTTTAATCTTATTAGAGGAATTTCAAATCTCAAATAAATTTTAAGGATGACTAAATAGCAAAAGCTGAATATATTGAAAACTGTGCGAAAATTAATTGGATTCTCAATGGCTATTTGAAGCTGTATGATATTCTTTATGCTGTTGCCAGCATGAATATGAAACCAGCACCTTCAATTTTAAGCTTAAATAAGGAAATCAACATTAATTTATCTTTTAACAATACCTTCTCCAGGATGGAAGAAAAGATTATTCCTTACCATCATGAACTAAAGTAAGATCTGATCCTTAATTTATCTACAATTGTCCCCAATGAGAATTTCACTTCTACAAGATCCTTAATTATATTTTTGCTATAAAAAATAGAAAAATCTTAGTGAGTAACGTAAGATCGTAGGATCCAAAGTTAGATCTTAAAGCAAGCAGAAACGATAAAGTTTAATTGCCAACATGCTCCATGTCGCAGTTCCAAACCCCATTCACAAAGTAAAGCATCTAAAACTTCTTTTCTTCAGCCATGGTGGTCTTGTTCCCCCATTTCACCAACGATCACCATCTTCTCTAACCCACCAAAAGCTAGCCATGGCGAAACAATTCATCCCATTGTCTTCTTCAATATTGGTCGCTGTAATTTCGCTTTTTCTTGTATCAACGCTCGTTCCAGGTACCAAAAAACTATATCATATTCGATCCATTTTCAAAGATTTTGTGTTATTATATATGTGTAAGCCTGTTAGGTAATTGTTGCGTTTTTCTTTTTTCTCCTTATCTAGGAGTTGGGTCCGTTGGCGTGAACTATGGCACCGTCGCGAACAATCTTCCCCCACCACCGCAAGTGGCGCATTTCCTTTTGGAGTCCACCGTTATCAACCGCGTTAAGCTCTACGACGCCAACCCTGACATCCTTAAAGCCTTTGCTCACACCGGCATTGCTGTAACGGTCACTGTTCCAAATGATCAAATTCCTCGACTTACAAAGCTGAATTTTGCTCGACAATGGGTGGAAGATAATGTTCAACCTTATACACCAGCCACTAATATAGTTCGTATTTTAGTCGGCAATGAAGTGATAACGACGGCGGACAAAATGCTCACCGGAAACCTTGTTCCGGCGATGCAAACCCTCCACACTGCCCTTGTGGCGGCTTCATTAGACCGGAGAATCCAAGTCTCGACGCCTCATTCTTTAGGCGTTCTCTCGAATTCGAGCCCACCGTCGTCCGGAAAGTTTCGACTGGGCTACGACATTCATGTGTTGAAGCCATTGCTTAGCTTCCTTAGAGCTACAAAATCACCATTTATGATAAACCCGTATCCGTTTTTCGGTTGCTCGCCCGATACGCTTGATTACGCACTGTTTAGGCCAAATGCCGGAGTGTTGGACGAAAACACGGGGTTGCTTTATACGAACATGTTGGATGCTCAATTAGATGCGGTGTTTTCGGCCATGAAAGTCCTGGGATTTGATGATCTGGAGATTGTGATAGCCGAAACGGGTTGGCCATCGATGGGGGATTCGACCCAAGTTGGCGTTGATGCAAATGTTGCAAGCGAATACAATGGTAATCTCAAGCGGCACGTATCGTCGGGTGCCGGCACACCATTAATGCCGAACCGGACTTTCGAGACCTACATTTTTGCGCTTTTCAATGAAGATCTTAAGCCTGGCCCGACATCCGAGAGGAACTTCGGTCTCTTCCAACCAGACATGACCCCGGTTTACGATATTGGGATCTTAAGGCCCACGGTAACTTCTACAACCCACCTTTTGAATTTCAATGTTACATTTCAATATACCCATATTGATATGCTTCAATATCAATATTGTTATACTCAATTTTCTTTTCCTTAAAAAGGATTTGTTTCTATTTAGTTAACTCGAATTAAAGGTGTTTAAAGGTAAGTTAGATCAAATTCATGATATTAGTATTACCTAAAATTATTCAAGCTCAGTTTAGATATTAAATTTGGTACAAAACTATGCATATTTCTAAAGTATATAATGATAATTAATTTACCCATATTTTTAAAATGATTCTTTTATTTAATATTTAATTATATATATCTTTAACTATTATCACATCTATATTTATTAAATTTTTAAATATAAATATAATTTTTAATAATTACATTATAATATATATTTAATTTTCGTATTATATAAATTACATAATATATACAAAAAGGGCTTGAGCTCTACCCTACCAAACATATTTTGGGTGGACCTTAGGCACTCTCGATAAATTCCATGAACCCCTTTGGATTTTTCTCGTGGCTGAGAGACAAAACCTTGGGTAGAGGCGAAGCTAGAAATTTTTTTTAGGGGGTCGAAATTAAATTGTAATTTTTACGATAGTAAAAATGCAATTTCATCATTTTAATAGCCTCTATTTTTATAATTTTTAAATGATTAAATAAAAAATTATCTTTTTTAGGGGGTCAAAGTGCAATTTTATCTTTACTGATTTAAAATTTTAAAATTTTTAAAGGACTTAAATGAATTTTTTTTCCATTTTAGGGAGGCCGGGGCCCCTGATAGCCCCCCTGATTTCGCCTCTGACCCCAGGACTAAAATTGAGTACAGACACCTCGAGCATAATGCCTCCATTGTTTGAGGTCTCAGTTGGCTGTTCGTAAGACAACACTTCAAATACTTCTTCTAATAAGAGAGTCGATTCCTACTCAACAAAAACTAATATATCATAAAGCGAAAATGATCGAGTCAAATCAAGCTTAAGTTTTTAATATTGAAGTCAAACTAAAATAATATTTTATACATACCTAATTATTTAACCTAAGCTTGTTTTTTAAGTATAATATTTTTGTTTAAATTCTTTCAAATTTTGGACAAGCATTTGGGTATGAGTTAATAGCTTTACCATTGAACATATTTAAATCCAACTTATTAATACGGGAAAACTGTAAAAATAATCTCTTCTATTTGTTTAAATTTACATTTTGGTCGATCATTCGATCACTAACATCCTCAATATATAACAATTAATCACTTTTTTTTTTCGCTAATATAATAACACAATTTCAACAAAGCTCAACTACATATTTTTTCTTTATAATTTTTTTTACATAAAGTTTAGTGGGTGCCATACTTTAGTTAAGATAACATGGATTGGTTATAATAATGATTAATGAATTTGGTCTGTTGATGTCATGTGGATGGGATTGACAGGCTAGATCATCGATTCCAAATAACCCAACCCCAGTGCCGAGGGCCGCACCTTCAAATCCGACGCCAAGATCGTCTAAGGGGAAACAATGGTGTCTTCCCAAAACTGGCGCAGATGACAACGCTTTGCAGAGGAACATTGATTATGTTTGCGGCTTGGGTTTGGACTGTGGACCCATTCAACATCATGGTGCTTGCTTCCACCCTAACACTGTTCGAGCCCATGCCGCTTTCGCCATGAATCTTTACTATCAATCCACCGGAAACAACGACTCCGATTGCGATTTCGACCAAACCGGAGCCATCACCAACGTTGATCCGAGTAATTTAACCCGCAATCATTATTTTGCAATTTTAACTCTAGTTGTTAATCATAAATAAACGTGAACATTAATCAGTTTTGTGAAACGTTCTTTTGATCCCTTTCGGTGGGTTTTTTTCCCCTCCTTTTTGCAGGCTATGGAAAATGCCAGTACTGACACTTTGTGCTCTAAATCCAACGGATCAAGACATGGAACTCTGAATGATTCAGTTTTCAATTTTGTTTCATTTTTAGTTTCTGTAGTTTCGGACAAGGAAACAAAAACAGGAGGAGTGGTCTGGTATGTATTATAGGCATGTGGGTGCATGCATCGTCACGTGAAAGAAACATAGGGGATTAATCTTTATGAATATAAAATATATTTGGGTTTTACTTTCTAGAGCCCAAACCTCCATTTCTCCTACCCGTTGTCCAACACAAAGTGGCATGCATGATCACATCTTCATTCGTGATGGTATTTATGTTTAATTATTAATTACATTCCAGATTTATACGATTTTTTCTTACAAGCTCAAAGATATACATATATGTGTCTCTGTGTTAAATCCGTATTGCTGCATTCTGAAATATTATGTTTTATAGTATATTTTTTGTGCCATTCGAACTCTAACATAGTTTAATAGAGAATTACTTTTGAAATAATTTTTATAGGATTTATACTTGTTTAATATGATGGTTGCATTTTATATTTTATTCATGTATATTAAGTTTCACTAAATTGAAATTCGTTTAATTATTTGCTGCATAAAGTATTTCAATTTTTTTAAATATTTTAATTATTAAATATATATTAAATAAAACAATATTTTCAATTACTATGATAAAAACATTAAATATGTTTAAACGTTACAAGACAATTATAATAAATCTAAAGATTATTTTGTTAAAATTTAAATCATATAAAAATGATTGGAGTAGTCCCAAAAATATTATTGAGATGAGTCAATTAATTTAATTTTTTATAACAACTTAAGTGTATTTATGATGTGATATGAGAATTTAGATTAAACTCTTAGTAATCCCATCCTACATCTATTATAAAAAAAGTAATTTAATATTTTTAATGTTTGTTATGTCTCTTTCCCGTGTTATTAACGGGTAAACCATAAGTTAAGGTATCCACACTAGACGAATCTCTAACCATGCGAGCTTGGTGAAACTTGAACCATAATAGACTAGCGAACTTTCATAATGTCATCTTTGTTTGAGACAAGTAATGATTCACACTTATTGATTACCTAGTTGTCTTGAGAGATCATATCCTATAATGTCATGTCTCTGTCATTGCAAATAAACAATATATAACTCTACTGTCAATAAACTCATAATACATGAACTCCCTTGTCCCCATATATAAATACTTTGGCAAAAAAAAAAAAAAAAACTACTTATCATACAACCTTGCCAAATCCCATATTTAGTGGCTTTCCATATCGACTAAGGGTGAACCACCACCATAATCACTATCTCTTCCTCATTGTTAATATCACCGGTTAACAACAAATGCATTGTACTCGTATAATCACCTAGTTATCTATTTGTTTTAATTTTTTTTCTTATTTTAAATAGGGATAAATATCAAAACTTATATGAGCTTTGATTTTGTGATAATTTTGTACATTAAATTTTAATTTGATTCATAAATAATTAACAATGTCATCGAATTAGAATCATCTTACGTTGATATATTACATATACAAACAATTATATTAATCCAATATGAAATTAAATATATGTATTTATTTATTTAAATATGTACAATTAAATTAAAATAGAAATTTTATACATACATTTGAATTACAACTTAATTTTTATATGTAAGATTATACTAAATTAAAATTAATATATAAAATTACACATTAAAATAACGTTTATATATAAATTTAATATTTATCCTTTTTAATTAATATAATTCTTTTCCTTAAAAAAAATCAGTGGGAATACTTATTATCATCATCTAATTGAATTAAGTGAACTTAAATTAAATTAAAAGCAATATATTAGTTCACAAGATCTCTCAAAGTTCTGTTTAGAAGAATTAAAAATAAATAAATCTTAAAATTATTAATAAATAATAATTTAATGTGTAATTATATATAAAAAATTTTGATTTTAAAAACTCTTCTAAATTATTAACATAATTATTAATATAACATCATTTTATGTTAATAGATTAAACACAAAAATAATTATATTTATCTAATATAAAAATAAATTAATGTATTTATTTAGTTATTTGTATATAATTAAATTAAAATTTAAGTTTCAATGTATTTAAATTACAATTAAAATTTAACATATATAACTACACTAAATTAAAATTTATATATAATTACACATTAAATTAAAATTTATCGATAATTTTAATATTTTTCCGAAAAAGTCTCTCAAAATTTGACTCAAAGAAAAAGACATCCTAAAGTTCTGTATATCACGTGTTTAACACGTGACATAGAAAAAGAAAACCAGAAACTAATCATTGTCAAGGTAAATCTGAGGTCAACAACAAGAAAAGAGCCACCTGTGTCACAATAATAGTTAATCGTAGTCCGCGAAGCAGCTGATCGCATTTCATGGGTGCGCACTACGCCCACACTTGGTTCCTTCTTCTTGTTCTATTTTTATTAAAGACCCATTAAAAAAACGAGTAGTATATTGAGACTACTACACCTTTGGTTTGGTTTCTCCGGCGCCAATGTTCCCTAAACAATAATATACAAAATTAAAGGGAAAAAGAGGAAATTTTATCTTCTTCAATTTCCGACAAGGTTTATAGGGTTTTAGCTTAACTACGATGCAAAGATGCTTCATTTCTAGTGTTTGTGTTTTTTAGGGTTGGGTTTTGATTTTATGTCTGGGTTTTGGTTGATTGATTCCATGGCTGACTGGCAACAGCTTTTGCAATCGATTTTCTTAGGTCTTATATTCTCTTATCTTCTAGCGAAGCTAATCTCCTTAGTCGTTTCTTTCAAAGACGATAACCTTTCGATAACCCGAGCCCGAAGCAGCAATGTCCAGGGCTACGAGAAAATCGACGATTCGGGTTCCGGATCCGACCCGATTGGAAGTACTGAGCACTTGGGACTGCACAAGTCGGATTCGGTAGTCGCCGAATTGGGAAGTATTAGGGCCGAGAGTGATGGCGGTGGTGATGGCGTGGATGATGACGACGACGATTGGGAAGGGGTGGAGTGTACGGAACTGGATGATGCGTTCAGTGCGGCAACGGCGTTCGTGGCGGCTGCCGCGGCTGATCGGTTGTCGCAGAAGGTTCCGAACGAGGTGCAGTTGCAGCTTTACGGTTTGTACAAGATTGCCACCGAAGGGCCTTGCACTGCTCCCCAGCCTTCCGCTTTGAAAATGACGGCTCGTGCTAAGTGGTAACGCGGTGCCTCTTGGCTTTTTCTGCTCTCTCTCTCTCTCTCTTTCTCTCTCTCCCCCTAATTTATTCGGGTTTTGTTTTGTTTGATTGCGGGTTATTTCTTATTTTGGGAAATGTGAACACCATAGATGAGCTTACTGAGTATAATTTAGTTAATTCGCTGACTAAACTTTGTTTTTACGATTCAAAGCTGAACTTGTTTTACTTGAAGCTCTTATTATGAGTAGAAATTTGGGTAAATTTGATGATCATTTAATTAGTTTCTTATTCAATCTTCAATGTTTGATTGTTCCTCATTGCATGGCACTTCAATTTAGCTTGAGAATTGTTTCTACTACATAATTCAAGACTTGAATGATTGAAAATTGATTGAGAAATTTATAGCCCTGGTTATTGAATTTGATTGTTCGTTTATTCTTAGGCAAGCATGGCACAAATTGGGTGCTATGCCTCCAGAGGATGCAATGCAGAAATACGTTGATGTTGTGACAGAGCTATATCCATCTTGGGCTGCTGGTTCAGCTATGGTGTGGTTTTAATCTTATTGCACTTCTATCTGCTAACTTCCTTTTTTGAGGATACTGTTTTATTTCTATCTACTTTCTTTTTGTTTTTCGATGTTTTGCTGATTAACTGGTTTTTTAACCTTTGTTCCTGGAAGGGCAAAGGTGGGGCTGATAATGCTTCAAGTAAAGATGTCAAAGGACCAATGGGACCGGTTTTCAGCTCTTTTGTGAATGAAGAGGAATCTGAAACTGATTTGTAAGGTTCTTAAGACTTATCTAACTGCTATTGACTGGGTCTACTTATGTCTTGTTAAGGTTAACCAGGTAAGAGATAATTAATCGAGTTGTTCTTTGGGTACTATGTTTTCTAACTCTTCGTTTTTCTTGAAGTACCCATGTACAGCACTCATGTTTGACGCATATCCTAACATGGGTTTAGGGATATGACCCTCCGAATGCATATAAAAACTTGCAAAACAGTTGAATATACTTCTTTGCAACATATACCAATGTCTGAAACTCAATACCTGTTTCCGAGTAACATGGTGAACTGGACGTTTTGTTGTATATTTGGATGTTATAGGGCTTTGCATGTTTTCTTGAGCAAAACCTAGGTCTTTGAAATTGCTATTGTTTGTGATGGCGTGATTGGTTTTAAGCATGGAAGTTTAGTATGTAAATTTGAATAGGAAAAAACTTCCTTTCTTAAGCTATAAGTCAACCATATGCAATTCTACCTGTGATAGTAAAAATTTCTTCTGTTGTACTATTTTGCAGTTCTTCTCACCACTTGCGTATCTTATCCAATATAATTATGGTGCCATCAAAAAATTAAATCCTCCAAAATCAAAGACCATTTAACTTCGGACTATGAATATGGAATGTGCCTGTTCCATGATTTATGATCTATATTTTCAAGTTTTGTTTTTGGCTGTTCGTAATTCTGAATTCTCTTCACGAACATTGGTGTTGCCTTGGATATTATATAAGTTTCTGTTTCTGATTGTTGGTATGCTCGACTATGGAATGGTTCCTATTAGCACAAAGGCGTGCATAATTATAAGTGTTTCATTAATGAATTAGACTTCCCTCCTGTCATCTAAACAAAATATTCTTTATTGCTTACTAACTGAGCATATTGTTTTCTAGTATCCAAGACATTTGATGGGAATGCTTATTGTTTTTCAGGAAAATGGATGCTATCCACACTTTTGCTAGAGAAGGAGAACTGGATAATTTGCTTAAATGCATTGAAAGTGGTGTTTCTGTGCATTTGCAAGGTTTGTTTCAATTTAGTTGTTTTTCCTCCTTTAAAGAAAAAACTAGACTTGCATGCATGGGTGTGAAAGACTTTGCTTAATCAAGTAACTTGTTTGCATTTGATGCTTGCAGACAGTGAAGGCAGGACCCCGATGCATTGGGCTGTAGATCGTGGCCATCTTAAAATTGCCGAAGCACTTCTTAGCAGGAATGCTAATGTGAATGCTAAGGTAATTATTGTATCGCTGTTGCGGTTTTACTGGTATTCACCTCCTAACCTATTTGTGTGTGCTGAAACCATCCGTGTCTGATGTACCTGTAATGCACAAAAACAAATATGAAATAACTGTCTTTAGAGTGTTTTTGAACCGTTTTCAAAAGCATACCGAAGTAAATAAGAAATTTTTTTATCTTAAATGGTGCACAATGCACTATATTTCTCTTTTCTCTTTCTGGTATTGTAAGCATTGTTGTTAAAATCTTTTTGTTTTTTTTTTTTTTTTTTTTTTTTTTTTTCTATTGGAAGGACAATGAAGGTCAAACCCCATTGCACTATGCTGTTATGTGTGAGAGGGAAGACATTGCCAAATTTCTTGTAAAACAAAATGCAGACAAAGATACGAAGGATAACGACGGCAACTCTCCAGTCGACCTATGTGACTCAGATTGGCCTTGGTTGCAACGTGCAGGCAAAGTGGAATGACCTGTGTTTTATTCCCAAGTTTGGTTTCAGTTAAGAAGTACTTGAAAAAATTTCTCATGGATGTATATGGGTATAAGTAACCTTTTGCACTTCTTTCCTTAGTTATATGCTAATGTGGGGTACTCTGATATTCATTGGCCTCACCTCCTTAATTACTGCTTTCTTTACCACCATAAGTAGATGGAAAAGAATTGGAAGGTGGCTTTAGCCGGTGAAATGGAATTCTGATACCATCATTTGTTTGAATAGAGTCTAGAGGTATGTAGCCGGACATAGCCAGAGAAGTTGGATGTTACTCTTCAAAGGGATCCAATGCGGGCAGTGCAGTGAACCTAATTAGTTGTTTGATCTGATGGTAGATATGATAAACCGTAGATTCCATCACCCTAAATCTGTTCTCATCAAACGGAGACTCCGTCACCCTAAAAACATGTAATTTCACAATATAAATGGGCAAACTGCTTAAGATTACTTATCCCACTTCACTAAGAAGTTTCTACATTCTGATCAAGATGTCATGATCAAAACTTTGCCTCTTATCTTTATAAAGATTATATCATTATTTGGTCTGAAATTTTATTTTATCTTTGTCCCACTGGGTCTCTAAACTACAGTGGTCGGATTTGTACCGATCTTTGTTGTACCCTAGCAACAACCTCTTTGATATTTGCATCTTTTGTTATCATGCCATCGGATTAGGTGTCGGCATGGCTTTCATTTTCTGGATTTTCAGGACTGGACTTTAACTCGTAGTTCTAATCATGCACAACCTCGAATGCAATATATTTGGCGTTTTGGGCCAACAACCTAGAATGCAATATATTTGGCGTTTTGGGCCAACAACCTAAGGACGTCAACTTTATCTTTTTCAATATTAGATTGTAATTTTTTATCAAAATTAAGCAGGCGTTAATGTTTAAATTTTTTTTAAATTTGTCTAATTCTTTTTCATTGCTTTTTATCCTTAAATTGTTTTATTTATAAATTTATTATTCTAATAAATAAATGTCATGTTAAAAAATAGAAAAATATATATTCATTTATTTATAAATATTTTTATAATTTTGTATGTAATTTTATCGAAAAAAATGTTTACATTTTTTTAGTTTTTTGAATTTTAAGAATAAATGTTAAATTGATATAATACGTAAAATTGAAGGTTAAGTTTGTTGAATTTTTTTAAATTAGGACCAGATTAATAGAATTTGTAAGTATTAGAGAACTAAATTTGTTATTATGTCAATGAAAAATAATCATATTAGCATTCTATTAGTAATTTAATGGATGAGTGATCAAATTATTAAATTTTGATATATTAGTAACTAAAAATCAATTTAAATTTGGATGATAAAAAAAAAAAGCGAATGACTAAAATATTAAATGTTTGATTATTTGAGCTTGAATATGGGTATAACTTTAGGCTTTTATTAATTAAGAAATAAGTCACTTTGTTCGATTTATAAACTCGAAATTGAAAATTTAACCTAATAAAATCAATCACCTAAATTGAATAAATCGAAAAAACTACTTAAATTTATTCACGTATATAATTGATTAACTTTTTTAACTTTTTTTTATTAAATTACACAATTAGTCGCTATAAATATTTGTTATTCCTATTTTAGTCATCCTATTTTCTAGAAGATTAATTTAGTAACCACTATTAAAAAGTTAACCTAATCAGTCGCTCTACTATTAAATCTATCTATTTTATTGTTAAGAACATTTTTTATTCCTTCTCTCTCTCCCCCCAACCCTTTTTTCCTTATTCTTTCTTCATGATTCATTTTTCTTCATATTCACACATATCTATATGTATATACAAGTACATGACCTTTCTTCAATACTTTTAAGTCTACAGCCATTGCTTTCATGGAACAAGTGTATTAAAGAAAACATTGCTTTCGTGAGATTAACAAGTCAAACATATTTCTCACCAAAATACATCATGAAACAAAGATTCAACCTACGAACAACTTTGTTTCAAAGAAATTAAGAATTTAGATACATCGATACAATAACTACTAAAGCACAAAGAGTCTCTTTTCTCTTTAATTCTCGGTTCAACTTTCTCCCTTTCTTCTCCACTTCCTTTTAGAGGAAATTTTTTAGAGTTCTTTATGTTCTTCCTCGTTCCCACGGTTATCACCCTTTCTATATTGTGAATAAAGAAATTAAAGATTTAGAAAAAAGAAGAAAAATAAAGAAGGATTTAGTTAGGGATTTAGAAAAGGAAAGAAGGCTGAAATGTTGAAGAAAGAAAAAGAAAAGGAAGGATTTAGACCTGATTAGGGAAATGTTGAAATGTTGATTCTGCTGAAAGTTTCCGCTGACACTTGAAAGTAGTAGTTGGGTTTTTACTTTTCAGTTTTTAAGTTTGGGTTAATTGGATGCATAAGACAAAAGGGTTTTCACTTTTCAGTTCGGCTCATTTTTCTTTTGGGCTTTGGCGTGAGGTAGGCCGTGGGGGAGGAGAGGAGAGGGTTGTGTAAATATGTTGATTTGGGCTGGGCCCTGACAAAAAATTCTACTTGAGGTTCGACTTGTTTAAAAAACCGGCCTCAATTTTTGTTTAAACCCATTTTTCAGACTATGTTTTTGTACAAACCCTCTCTTATTTTAGACAAGCCTTTAAACTTAAATGAGTAACTTGACCCATGATTAGGTCTACCCCAACTCACATAACTCTCTACTTCTAGCCCTTTCTCTTGGCTTTCAATCCCTTACGATCATCGTTATATTCTACACAACCCTTCCACACCACCATCTCTTACACAATATCACCATCCAACACTCTTACCCTCATCATTATTACCTCCACCTCCTTTCCCATTGGACCTTGAAGCATCCACTACTTGAACCACCAAAGTAAAAGACTCAAAACCCAAACTTTAAACAATCATTCATACACAAAATCCGACACAAGAAAAAAGTCCAATCAATTAATATAACCAACACAATCAAAAAAAGCTACTTGTTATTTTGAAGAATCTAAATCGAATCTGCAAACAAATAAGACAAAAGTCCGTATTTAAAAAAGAAGGAAAATAAATTGAAATAAAAAAAGTAAAAGGGATTTACCTCTATTTAAGTTTGGATTTGGAGTTATGGGATTCTATTTCGCAATTTGAATTGTGACGAGGTGTATTCCGCCAAAAAAAGCAATATATCTCATACCCAAGGCAATTAAACGACAAATGCGATAGATCGAGACAATAAAAGTTCAAATCTGATTTGATATTTTCATGATTTTTAGGTGGCTTTTGAGAAGATTTGAGCCATTATATCAAAAGAGAAATGTAAGGTGGACAGTTTGGTGGCTTTTCCGACTTGTGATGTTGTCGTAGTGAGGCAATTAAGGAAGAGTAGTGCAAGGAAGAAGATGAGGAAATGGAGAGGTGAAAGGGAAAAAAAAAGGATAAAGAAAATAAAATTTAAAAAATTAAAAAGAACAAAAAAAATAAACTTAATAGTAACAATGACAATGAAGCGGGATGGGAGTAGATATTGCTAAATTCACCACCACTTTACAATTGGTACATTCTACTCCACCAACCACTGTTTCACGTGGATGTATAATTTTAATCACTCCATTGTGCTTCAATTTTATTGTTGTTACTAATTTTTTTTTTAAAAATTCAAAATTTATAAATTGATTTAAATTTTACCATCTTTATTTAATAGTGAAAATGATAGATTTAATAACGAAGCCATCAGTTTGATTAAATTTTTTAACAACAGTGCCACATTAACAATTTTTTTTTTGAGCGACTATAATAAGGATTACCCTTATTTAGAGTTGGCATGGAGATAGTTTGAACTAATTTTCTTTAAAGGTTATCATTTTTTTCTCACCCCTAATTTTATAATTTCTTAAAAGGAAATATCAACCGCAAATAGACTGACATTATTTCAATATAAAAAGTCGGTCAACTCAATAACTGGTGACCACTTAAAAGTTCAAACCACCTGTGGGTTCTTTTTTTGTTCTTAATAACTTGTGGAACTCGTACTTGCCAATAGAAACGAGAGAAATAAATTCTGCTATAAATATATTTATTAAAAAGTAATCTAAAAATTCAGATTTATTTAATTATCTGCCTCCAGCTCAAACCCGCTCCTCCTTATATTCTTTTTCTGCTTTTTGCTTTTACAATTTTCCCCTAGGGTTTTATTCAGCGCAGCTGGCTAAAGGTAAAGTCTGCATTCAGTTTCGAGTTTTTGAAGTAGTTTTGACGAATTCTACTTTGTTTTTTTTTATATAATTAGGGTTTTGGATAGTGATTTTTGAAGTGGTTTTGCTGAATTCTACCCTGAAAGTTTTGTTTTTGTATTTAATGTAATTAGTGTTTTGATAGTGATTCTTAATATTTGATGTTGAATAACTTGAGGCTTTTATTTTGTTTTCATAATATTTGTTTTCTTCTTGTTTGCAGTACTATTTGGAGTATTAGATATTTATTGTATTTGTACAGTGATATTATATTTAATTTAAATCTAATTTGACCTGGTATGCTTGGTTCATTTTTAATTTCAAAGTTTCAAAATTTTTAATGTCGAATTGGCACAATGGATCTCGAATATTTAATATTTAAGTGTATAGTTGTAAGTAACTAAATAGAGTTAAGATTAGGGTTTTTGTTTTATTGTTGCAGATGTTTTCACTTTTCCAATGATATGTCTTTCTTTTTATATGGTTTCTTAATCTTCTATACTGCATTTAACTATTTAGTGTCTGTGTATTTCATTGATTAAATTGTCCATGTTTTCTTATATATTAGGGTGATGGAAGTTACACAGGTGCTTTTGAATGCACAATCAATAGATGGAACAGTACGAAAGAATGCTGAAGAAAGTTTGAAACAGTTTCAAGAGCAGAACCTTCCTGGTTTTTTGCTTTCGCTTTCTGAAGAGTTGGCTAATGAGGAGAAGCCTGTGGAAACGCGTAAATTAGCGGGTTTGATACTTAAGAATGCATTGGATGCTAAGGAAGAACACAGAAAGTTTGAGCTTGTTCAAAGATGGTTGTCGCTGGATGGCAATGCAAAGAGCCAAATTAAGGCTTCTTTACTTACGACCCTATCTTCTATTGTGTCTGATGCTCGATCAACTGCATCGCAAGCAATTGCCAAGGTTGCTGGCATTGAGTTGCCACAGAAGCAGTGGCCTGAGTTGATAGGTTCACTTTTATCAAATGTTAATCAGCAACCAGCTCATGCTAAGCAAGCCACTTTGGAAACTCTTGGATATTTGTGTGAGGAGGTCCCTCCTAATGTTATTGATCAAGATCAAGTAAATAAAATACTTACAGCTGTAGTTCAAGGTATGAGTGCCTCGGAAGTAAACACTGATGTGAGGCTTGCTGCCACAAGAGCACTTTACAATGCAATCGGATTTGCTCAAGCAAATTTCATCAATGACATGGAGCGTGATTATCTTATGAGAGTTGTTTGTGAGGCAACCTTGTCCCCAGAATCGAGGATACGGCAAGCAGCTTTTGAGTGTTTGGTCTCCATTTCATCAACTTACTATGAGAAACTGGCTGCTTATATTCAGGATATTTTTAATATTACGGTAAAGGCTGTGAGGGAAGACGAGGAACCTGTTGCCCTTCAAGCTATTGAATTCTGGAGTTCAATATGTGATGAGGAGATAGATATTTTGGAGGAATTTGGAGTTGATTTCACTGGGGATTCTGATATTACTTGCTTTTACTTTATCAAGCAGGCTCTTCCTGCCCTTGTTCCTATGCTTTTGGAGACGCTGCTGAAGCAAGAAGAGGATCAGGATCAAGATGAAGGGGCTTGGAATATTGCAATGGCTGGGGGAACTTGTCTTGGTCTGGTTGCACGTACTGTAGGAGATGATATTGTTCCTTTTGTTGTGCCTTTTATTGAGGAGAATATACAAAAACCAGATTGGAGGCAGAGAGAGGCAGCAACTTATGCCTTTGGTTCAATCTTGGAGGGCCCTTCTCCTGAAAAGTTGATACCTCTTGTGAATGTTGCCCTAAACTTCATGCTAAGTGCTTTGACAAAGGACCCTAGTAGCCACGTCAAAGACACTACTGCCTGGGCCCTTGGACGAATCTTTGAATTTCTTCATGGATCAGCCGTAGGTTCAACTGTCATCACTCAGGAAAATTGCCAACAGTTAGTCACAGTTCTGCTGCAAAGTATGAATGACACTCCAAATGTTGCTGAGAAGGCTTGTGGTGCTCTCTATTTTCTTGCTCAAGGTTATGAGGAGGTGGGCCCATCATCTCCTTTAACTCCTTTTTTCCAGGAAATTGTGCAGTCCCTTCTTACTGTCACTCATCGAGAAGATGCTGGGGAATCGCGGCTGAGGACGGCTGCCTATGAGACTTTGAATGAAGTGGTGAGGTGTTCAACAGATGAGACAGCTACATTAGTGTTGCAGTTGGTGCCTGTCATCATGATGGAGCTTCATAACACTCTTGAGGGGCAGAATCTGTCATCTGATGGGAGGGAGAAGCAAAGTGAATTGCAAGGGCTTCTTTGTGGGTGCTTACAGGTCATTATCCAGAAGCTTGGTTCATCAGAACCAACCAAGTATGTGTTCATGCAGTTTGCAGATCAGGTAATGGGGCTTTTCCTAAGGGTTTTTGCTTGTAGGAGTGCGACTGTGCACGAGGAGGCCATGCTTGCAATCGGAGCCCTTGCTTATGCGACTGGGCCAGATTTTGCGAAGTACATGCCAGAGTTTTATAGGTACTTGGAAATGGGTCTTCAGAATTTCGAGGAGTACCAAGTCTGTGCTGTCACTGTTGGTGTTGTGGGTGATATTTGCAGGGCATTAGAGGAAAAAATTGCCCCTTACTGTGATGGGATTATGACACAACTTCTCAAGAATTTATCAAGCAATCAGTTGAATCGTTGTGTGAAGCCTCCCATATTTTCATGCTTTGGTGACATTGCATTGGCAGTAGGAGAGTATTTCGAGAAGTATTTAATGTGGGCCATGTCTGCTCTTCAAAGAGCAGCAGAGTTATCCACCCATGTAGCAGGAGATGATGAATTGACAGAGTACACAAATTCGCTGAGAAATGGAATTCTGGAGGCATATTCTGGGATATTCCAAGGGTTTAAAAACTCTGCAAAAGCCCAGCTCTTGATTCCTTATGCACCTCACATCCTCCAGTTCTTGGATGGCATATACATGGAGAAAGACATGTGAGTTATATTAAAAGACTCTTCTCAGCTCTTACTCTATTTAATAGCTTGTCTTTTGATATGTGGTTATTGACAATCATTTTTATGTTACTTATTTGCCTGTAGGGATGATGTGGTCATGAAGACTGCCATTGGTGTCCTTGGAGATCTCGCTGATACATTGGGAAGTCATGCCGGTTCTTTGATTCAGCAATCTCTTTCAAGCAAAGATTTTTTAAATGAATGCTTGTCTTCAGAAGACCTTATGATTAAAGAATCTGCTGAATGGGCCAAGTTGGCCATTAGTCGTGCTATTTCTGTTTGATAGTATTGCCATTCAGCGCATTTATTTTCTGTTGGAAGTCCATGCATTTGGGTGTGTTGTGTTGAGGGTCTGGGATTGCATGTTTCAAGTCGTCACCATTTTGAAGACAACAGAAGTTGTTATCGGCCTTCCAAGTTGTCGTTAACTCTTGCATCATCATCATGGGGTCAGATTCCATTTTTTTATTACATGAGGTGGGTCGGGGTGGTTTCAGAGAAGTTGATGAAAATCACAATGTAGTCGTGGAGGAGCATTAATTAAGAGAGGGTTCAGTAACTGTGACATCAAACAGGTGGCTAACTAGTCCGGTAGCTTCAGTCCCTTCAGTGTTCGTACTGCTCTTGTTTCAAGACGAACATCATTTTTGCCCTTGGTTTGTTTTTCTCCAAGTAAATATCCATCATTGGAATGGATGACAGAGGCTAGGGTTGAAAGATGTGCAGCACTTTGGAAACAGTCTCAAAGTGCTGCATTTCATTTTTCACCACTGTCCTTTCCATCACCTAGTTTTGATTTTCTTAGTGTTCCTCACTTTTCTTTTTGGTCAGCATAAGTTGGCATATATATATCATTCAGTGGCTGGGTTGCATTTAGTCTCTCAGCTGCTGCTTTTTGTATAATTGTTTGTTACCCATTTTGGAGTCAATTTGTTCAAATATCATGCATTCATAAGTTTATATGTTTTGCCCTTCTTTTTTGTATACATTTTTTTTATTATACAATTGGAATGAATACATGTTCAAATACTAGATTGTGAATTCTTTTAGAGATCAAAATCAAGTCGTTAAAATGTTTTAGTTCAGTTCGGATATCCCTGAGTAGGGGTTGTTGTGGTGTAATTGAGGTTGAGTTTGAGCCTGATTCCACTTGAAGTTAGGTTTGATTTTGTTTGAGCTCATTTTTAATTTTGAACTCAGTTTGAGATAAAAAAAACAACTGAATCTTTTTTAGTTTATTCGAATATATTTGATTTTAAACTTGGTTGTTTATGTTTGAGATTGCGCTTGAATTCAAAATCTTCAATGATAATTCATAAAGTATAGTTTTCAAAACTTAAAAGAAATTTTAATTAGGCTTGCTAAAAGATTAAGATATTCAAACTTTGGTTTATTGAAGTGTGAGTTGGAGTGAACTAAATGCTAATTTCTCAAACCCAATTCAAAGTAGTCATATTTTTATGAATATTTTTTAGGTTTTTTTATAATCAATCATATAATTAACAAATTTTGCTAATACATAAGCATGTTAATTTGGGATTGGTTGATTTTTAAAAGAAAATTAAAATTGATAAAAATCATGAAATATAATTAAAAGTTCTAAAAATTTGAGAAATGGTAGTTATATTCATTAAACATTTAATAAAAAACTTAATAACCTTGTACAAAGACTTTTGTACTTTGAATTTAATTTAAATAATAAAAAAAGTTATTTTCAAAATTTAAATTTAATTATAAAATATGTGAAATATCAATTAAAAATATATATTTTATTATTTTTTAACAAGTAGGTCTGTCCATGAAAAGTTCTACAGTTGAGTAATTTAAATAAAATTTTTTGAATAGTTTTAAATTATTTAGTGATTATTTTATAATTTTTTTAAATTAAGTGATGAAAATATAAAATTACTAATAATTTTGTCACTTTACTTTTAAAATTTTAACCAGTGTGCAGAGCAACTATTAAAAAAATAATTTTGTATAAATTATTTGAGTCCAGCTTCAAATCCGCGTCTCTTCCTTCTTCATCTCCTTTTATTATTTTTTTCTTTTTCTTTTTTTTTTCTTTTTTCTATTTTGTTTTCTCTCCAATTATTAGGGTTTCATTTCAGCTCCTAATCCTTCTTCTCCGATTCTCCGATCGGTGAAAGGTAAAGTCTGCATCGTATTTTTTTTTCACTTTTTTTAAGTTGTACTATTGGTCGATTTCATTTCTGAAAGTTCTATTCCTTGTTTGTAATTAGGGTTTTGGATAGTGAGATTTGTATATTTGGTACTGAATGCATTGATCTGCTATTTTTTTATGGTTTATATTCCTAAGGTTCTGCTTATTTGGAGACTAATCCGAGTATTAGATTTTTGTTGGAAATATTTAAGTGATCTGATTTATTCTTGTTTAAATTAAATCTGATTTGATCTGCGAGAATTTTTTCTTTGCTTTGTTAAATTTCAGATTAAGTTTTTAATGTCTAAATTGCTTCAATTGATTTTGAATATTTAAGTGTTCCTCTCAGCTGTTAAGTATGCAAGTGGAGATGATAATTTGGATTTGATGGATCCATTTATGGTTATATTCGTGTTACCATCGGTTACTTTCCTTACATGAAATTTAAGGGAACTGTTTTATGTTAGTTTTGCTTCCATTCATTTTTTGTCACTGTGCAGTCTCCTTACCCTTTAGTTTTGGATTTGCTTGATTGAGTGAAAAACTGGAAGGATGGAAAGAGGAGAGTGAGAAAGTGCAAAGAAAATAAATTTTGAGTGTGCTTGGTAGGAAGTGAAAGTGAGAGGAAAGGAAATATAAAAAGACACCTTTTATTTTTTAATGCATAAAAGCAAATCACTCTCCTCTTTGAAGGAAAGATAGAAAATAATGATATTTTCTTTCCGTTTCCCATCTTTCCTACTAAGTACAACCGAAAGAAAACATATAAGTTCTTTCTATTCTTTTTCCTCTTTCTAATCTTCTTTTCACCTTATCAAGGAAAGTCTTAATATATTTTTAGGATTGAGGTGCTGCAATATTCATGCTGTTTGGCACTGAATTTCTGTTCGTCTAATTGATTAAACTGTTTGTGCTTTAGAAATATTACAGCCAATGGAAGTTACACAGGTGCTTTTGAATGCACAATCAATAGATGGAGCTGTGCGAAAGAATGCTGAAGAAAGTTTGAAACACTTTCAGGAGCAGAACCTTACAGGTTTCTTGCTGTTACTTTCTGGGGAGTTGGTAAGCGAGGAAAAGCCTGTGGAAACACGTAAGTTAGCAGGTTTGATACTTAAGAATGCATTGGATGCTAAGGATCAGCAGAGGAAGGTTGAGCTTGTTCAAAGATGGCTGTCGTTGGATGGTAATGCCAAGAGCCAGATTAAGGCAGGCTTATTAAAGACTCTGTCTTCTCCAGTATCTGATGCTCGGTCAACTGCATCTCAAGTTATTGCCAAGGTTGCTGGCATTGAGTTGCCACATAAACAGTGGCCTGAGTTGGTGGGTTCACTTTTATCAAATGTTCATCAGCTACCAGTTCATGCTAAGCAAGCCACATTGGAGACTCTTGGCTATTTGTGTGAGGAGGTGTCTCCTGATGTTATCGATCAGGATCAGGTAAATAAAATACTTACGGCTGTAGTTCAAGGCATGAGTGCTTCTGAAGGAAACACTGATGTAAGGCTTGCTGCTACAAGAGCACTTTACAATGCTCTAGGATTTGCTCAGGCTAATTTCAGCAATGACATGGAGCGTGATTACCTCATGAGAGTTGTCTGTGAAGCAACCTTGTCTCCAGAAGTAAGAATAAGGCAAGCAGCTTTCGAATGTTTGGTCTCTATTTCATCAACTTATTATGAGAAACTAGCTCCTTACATCCAGGATATTTTTAACATTACGGCAAAGGCTGTGAGAGAAGATGAGGAACCTGTGGCCCTTCAAGCCATTGAGTTTTGGAGTTCTATTTGTGATGAGGAGATAGATATTTTGGAAGAATATGGAGGTGATTTTACTGGAGACTCTGATATTCCTTGCTTTTACTTTATCAAGCAAGCAATCCCTGCTCTTGTTCCTATGTTATTGGAGACACTCTTGAAGCAGGAGGAGGATCAGGATCAAGATGAAGGGGCTTGGAATATTGCAATGGCTGGGGGAACTTGTCTTGGTTTGGTTGCACGTACTGTAGGAGATGATATTGTTCCACTTGTTGTGCCATTTATTGAAGAGAATATAACAAAACAAGATTGGAGGCAGAGAGAGGCGGCAACTTACGCTTTTGGTTCAATCTTGGAGGGTCCTTCCCCTGCAAAGTTAATACCTCTCGTGAATGTTGCCTTAAACTTCATGTTAAGTGCTTTGACAAAGGACCCCAATAGCCACGTGAAAGACACTACTGCCTGGACCCTTGGACGAATCTTTGAATTCCTTCATGGTTCAGCTGTTGATTCACCCATCATCACTCAGGCAAATTGCCAACAGATAGTAGCAGTTCTGCTACAGAGTATGAAGGACACTCCTAATGTTGCTGAGAAGGCCTGTGGTGCTCTCTATTTTCTTGCTCAAGGTTATGAGGAGGTGGGTCCATCATCTCCTTTAACTCCTTTTTTCCAGGAAATTGTGCAGTCTCTTCTCACTGTCACTCACCGAGAAGATGCTAGGGAATCTCGGTTGAGGACAGCTGCGTATGAGACGTTGAATGAAGTGGTGAGATGTTCTACAGATGAGACAGCTCCATTGGTGTTGCAATTGGTGCCCGTCATTATAATGGAGCTTCATAACACTGTTGAGGGGCAGAAGCTGTCATCTGATGAGAGGGAGAAGCAGAGTGAATTGCAAGGCCTTCTTTGTGGGTGCTTACAGG
This sequence comes from Gossypium longicalyx, assembly GCA_025698465.1. Lineage (NCBI taxonomy): Eukaryota > Viridiplantae > Streptophyta > Magnoliopsida > Malvales > Malvaceae > Gossypium > Gossypium longicalyx. The sequence continues at coordinate 26,907,821 of CM047003.1, forward strand.
TGATTATTCAGAAGCTTGGTTCATCAGAGTCAACCAAGTATCTGTTCTTGCAGTATGCAGATCAGATAATGGGGCTTTTCCTAAGTGTTTTTGCTTGTAGGAGTGCGACTGTGCACGAGGAGGCGATGCTTGCAATCGGAGCCCTTGCTTATGCTACTGGGCCAGATTTTGCGAAGTACATGCCTGAGTTCTATAGGTACTTGGAAATGGGTCTTCAGAATTTCGAAGAGTACCAAGTCTGTGCTGTCACAGTTGGTGTTGTGGGTGATATTTGCAGGGCATTAGAGGAAAAAGTTGTTCCTTACTGTGATGGGATCATGACACAACTTCTCAAGAATTTATCAAGCAACCAGTTGCATCGTTCTGTGAAGCCTCCCATATTTTCATGCTTTGGCGACATTGCATTGGCAGTAGGAGAGTATTTCGAAAAGTACTTAATGTGGGCTATGTCTGCCCTTCAGAGTGCTGCAGAGTTGTCTACCCATACAACAGGTGATGATGAATTGATTGAGTACATAAATACCCTAAGAAACGGAATTCTGGAAGCATATTCTGGTATATTCCAAGGGTTTAAGAACTCTCCTAAGACCCAGCTTTTGATTCCATATGCACCTCATATCCTCCAGTTCTTGGATGGCATATACATGGAGAAAGACATGTGAGTTCTACTAAGAGATACTCTTTTAAGCTTTTATTCTATTGAATGACTACTCTTTTGATGTGTGGTTATTTTACATTTTCTTATTCTACTTACTTGCCTCTAGGGATGATGTGGTCATGAAGACTGCCATCGGTGTCCTTGGAGATCTTGCTGATACATTAGGCAGTCATGCTGCATCTCTGATACAGCAATCTGTCTCAAGCAAAGACTTTTTAAATGAATGTTTGTCTTCAGAAGACGTTATGATTAAAGAATCAGCTGAATGGGCTAAGTTGGCCATTAGCCGTGCCATTTCTGTTTGATGAGGTTGCCATTCAGCTTCAGCATGTTTATTTTCTTACGGAAGTCCATGCATCTGGGTGTGTTGAGTTGAGGGTCTGGGATTGCATGTGTCAAGTCATAGCCGTTGTCCGACAACAGAAGTTGCCCGTCTTCAAGTTGTCACTAACTCTTGCATCATCATCATCATCATCATCATCATCATCATCATCATCATCATCATGGGGTCAGATCCCATCACTGATCATGGGGGAAGTCGATAGAGATGGAGAAGTTCATAAACCTCTGCTTGTCATTGGGAGAGACTGCTAGTCAGGTAACCCGGTGACTTGCAGTTTGTTCAAGGGCTATGTTTGAATAGAAGCATCATTTTCTGCCTTGAGAGTGGTTTTCTGCGGTGAAATTGTAGGTTACTCGAAAAAGATGACTAATGATGAAAATGAAAGTGCTGCAGCAGATGAAGACATCTCATATGCTTCGCATCTCCATAGCTTCCCCATCTCTGAGTTCTGGTTCTGAGTTTTCCTCACTCCTTTATTTTAATAGTTAAAGTCTGCATCTTTTGTATAATTTGGCTTTGGTGGGGTCTAGGATTTAACCATATATACTGCATGCTATTGGGAGCATTGCATTCAGCATTGAATTGTTGGTTTTTTTTTTTCTTTTTTGAAAGATTCAATTGTTCAAATATCATGCATTCATAAAAGTTCTGTTTGGAAATTGCTTTAGTTGGTTCCTACATTCGTGATATCGAAGGCATACTTTGGGAGGATGCAATGGAGACTACCTTTGGTAGTCTTTGTCCAATGTAGTTTCTGTTCTTAAGAGTTGTAAACTCAACTTATCCTCACTCCAAAAAAAAAGTTATATATATATTGCTCTGGTTTCCCATTTGTTCGATTTTATTTTTGGTTGTAGAAAAAATCCGAGCAAGGGCTGACTGGCAGTATTTCTGGGGTTGCCTCTATTTTGATTAAAATCTTCATTTGCACTTTCATCTGTATTTGCTTCCCTTTTTTTATTATTTGATTTTCTATTATTGTTAATTTGAATATTTAATTTTATATTTGAAAATGAATTCTAATGTTCTAGCAAATATGACAAATATTGCTCTCTAAATGAATTAGGATTGAAAATTAATAATCAAACGAAACAAATTCAAAATATTTTAAAAATTATGATAAATATTTGATCTAATACCGAATCTGAACTTGCAAATACTTTTACGATATCCTATGCTGAGCTCAAGTTCCGTTGTATATTGATAAAACATTAACTAACAACAATTTAAGACTAATGTTCATATTGAAGGGCAATGTCATAATTACAGAACTTGTAAATAAAAAATGTTTCATCCACTATCTCAACATTAATCCCATTGATCTTAAAACATACTCTTAACCTCTTTCATACTATCTCTATGAACATCATCCTGGGTTGTACACCCAGTAACCTAACGCTTCATTTTACTTTCAACATATCCGTGGAATACACAATTTTGGACATTTTACGACACTCTAAATACCCTTCAAAATGCATAAAAACGTCAAAAACAAAAAATGGTCATACCTATGTTGCACACAACCGTCTCTGATACAAAACTCCTAGTGCAAATAGCATAGGTTGTAGCACTAAACTCCATATTCTTTACTTCAAGAACAATTAAAACGTAAACATAATGTTTTCCACCTCCTATCCACAACTGCAGCACTAATCTTCGATCTGAAGACTTCCCTTTACCACAAAGCAACTCAGGTTAGCTGAAAATCCGAGAGAAGCCTCTGTAAAAACAAACACTCGAGCAAGAATATGCTGTTTACTTTGGAAAATGATGCTCTATATGTTGTATTAATAGCAAACACTTTCTTTGTATTTCATCTGAAGTCTGGACAGTCTTTTTTGTAGTGCAAATTTCTCGTCCTCCTTCCCTAATTTATCCAAGTAGAATACAACCTTATTTAGGGTTACCAGAACTTCCTCGCTCTCACTGCCAAACTCTCTCTCTTGAATCTTCAAAACTCTCTCGAGCTGCTCTAGTAACTCAGCCTCACCTTTCCCTAATCGGCTCTGAATGGACACCAAACAATCCAAAGCCTCCCCTGCGATAACATCGACAGACATTAGAAGTTTATAAGAGCACAATCATGATTCACTCTGGGCCACAACTTGGTTCTAATGTGATACTAATCATCAAGATAATGCTAAATTGCCAAACTGGCTCAGATGAGACCTTACTCAGGATAACCAAACTCCAAACAAACAATGCCTATCTGAAAAAATAGCTTTCACAAATAAATGAGATTAGTAATATTTACCAACAGGGAGGGAGTCTTTTCCAAATGCCTTCTTGCGGATGTGTAAAGCCTCAAGTGCTATTTTTTCAGCTTCTTCATCCTGCTTTAAATGGTAAAGGGTCACAGCAAGATGCAACATTGGGAAAGTGATGGAAGGATTTTCAGGCCCGTCAGCCCTTTTCATGATTTCTAAACTAGTTCTCAACAAGCGTTCAGCCGTTACAAAATCTTTTGACTGTGAATACGATGCTGCAAGATTTAGGTAGTGTGTAACTAAGCTGGGATCATCTTTTCCTTTATGTTTCTCAGTGATCAATAAACATTCCTCCAGTAGCTCGCGACCTTCTCTTCCTCTGCCAGCAGACAAATTACAACAGAAGTTAAGACTATGCTTTTACGAAAGCTGTATTATACGAAGATCAAGCCAATGTTACTATGATTCGAGTATGAGTACCAGATATGGTTATATATATTCACTTTTTTCTTAGTTTTTTCATATGTTTGATCCATGTTCCAATATTTGTGCCGGACAAGAACATCAACTTGATCTTTTTACAAGCTATCCAATATGAACAGTGCTCCCATCCGAGAAATATTCAGAGATATTGATAGTGGATTTATCATTAAGGCTTGAGAAAACCATGCATTAAAATCTACTAAAGCATGCAGATTTTTAGTCTTAATCACACATCGAACGTACCTTCCCACAACATGAAGTAGTTCTGCCAAATCTATTCGCATATTCTCCATCATGCTATCATCTAACGGCATATAACTCGAATCTTTTATAATCTGGAGAGCCTTCTTGTATAAATCAATGGCTTCATTTGCATTCCCTGTAAAGAAATGTGGCACAATGAACCATACTTGCAATTAAGCTTTCAAAATACTGGAGAACGTTTAATGATTGAAAATGGGATAGGCCTGTGGAAAGTGCTATTGTAGAAGCTACCTTTCGCACACTTTGCATGGGCTAGGGAACACATAGCAAGTCCGACTCTTCCATCGTTCTGTCCATATAACTTGGTATATATATTTAGAATTCTGAAAAAGGAAAAATAAAAAGTGAAAAATGAACAGAAAACCCACAACGGAAACAATATGAATGGAATCCTCACTAACCTAATAAAGGAGTTTTCTGCACCTGTAACTTTGCCCTCCTTTATTAAAAGACTTCCAAGACCAAACAGAGGTACAACAAGATCCTCAGTTTCGACACCTCTATTTAGTTCCAAGATGCGAATTACACGATGATAAATATCAACTGCTTTTGCAGCTTTTCCAGTAGAACTAAGGACTTTTGCGATTCCCAACAATGGTGTGACAAGAACAACACTATTTTTACCTAGGAGAAGACGTGCAATTTGAGATAATCATCAACAATTGAAGCTCACAAACAACGTCAACAGTGGAAAAAATAGGCAAAAACGATTTAGGCATGTACCGTGTCTGTTCTCTAGAATATCGGTAGCTCTTTCATTAACAGGCAAGGATTTCTCAAACTCCCCCAAATTTGAATACATGCTTCCCATATGCACAAGTATTGAGTCGAGAAGGGGTTCATCATTATTTAGATCATCTATAACTTCACTAATCTGCCATCAAGAAAATATGTACAACAAGAAAAGTGGAAAGAGAAGAAATGGTTTTAATTCTCTCTTGATGAGTGATTCTTACATCAATGAGTCATTGTTATTACCTTCAGAGCTCTTTAATGTTTTATCTATTACTTGTGCCATTGGAACTTAACCTTTAAAACCTATTAGCCATGCAGGCAATCAAGGAACTTAAAACGAGAAAAAAGGAAGCATCTTCAAGTACTAAACTTGCAAATTTTAAATGAGGGAAAGAAATGAAGCTCCTCGACTATATAACGAATAGAAGACTAAACTTTCAATGCCTTATTTCCATTATTGTGAATTCTCTCTTTTGAAGCATGAAAAACCTCTAGGATGTATCATAGTTCACAAACAGTTTGTATATGTTGGTCATTAGCATCATCCAATTCAGTCATTTTAAGAAATTCAAAACCGGATTAACCGAGATAAGATACAAGAAGCTACACCAAAAACTTATTATCATTTGCAAAATGTATGATTTGGCAATCTATAATCACATCAGTAAGTTAATAGTAGCCAAGTGCAATACCATGTCTGTACAACAAAGAAGCACTTGAAAACTTGAAAATTAAGCTTACAAGGGAAAAGAAAGTTACCGCATCGAGCAGAGACCGTACAGACTTAAATTCTCCAACAGCCATGTAACCCAAAGCAATGACATCGAGAATAGCAGCTTCTTCAATGCCTTTAGAACCGTCATTCATCTGTTCTTTTACAGCTTCATAATTTGCTTGAAGTAGGTCTATAGCATCCTTCTCGTTCCCCATCATAATTAAAGTTTTGACTTCATTAAATAGCTCTTGAAGCTGCCTCTCAAAGTCACTTGTGCCATCAGAGGAGTCACTTGCTTTGTCAAGCAATGTTTTAGACCTGCTAATAGTAGACACTAGGATATAATGTTTCTAAAGAAAATTTCAAAATATTGCCAATGTTATCCAGCTCCTTAAAACTTTTGTAGATTCTTTAGCTAGAGATATGCTAGAGAAATTATACAAATAAACAACTAATGATCATTTAATTAGTGAGACTTGAAACCAAGGGTCCAATCCAACAGTACATCACTTAAAGGCAAAGCCCTATGTTACTCGAACTTGAGAGTTGAATACAAGTATATGTCTCAATTTTGACAATAACTCAATCAAAAGGAGCAACATAAGCAAAGAATTCGACATTCTCAAAAGGTAAATTAACAAACAGTAACATAAAAAAATAATGACAAAACTAAAAATAGGTAATTAAGATAAAGTTCCCACCTGTGGAAGCCATTTTGTGATGAAACACCAGAAGCGACATTATCTTGATGAGTAGAGACATGGGTTTCTAATGAGTTAACTGCAGAATAAGGTTTGAACATGAATTGGCGGCTGCTAACAGTTGGAGTTGGAGTAGCAGGTACCATGTAAAGCAGGAGCTTGGGTTTCTGGGTTCGAAGCCAACACCGTGAATTCAAGTTTAGAGAGGCTTGGATTGTCCTGAAACATTTTTTAAAAGCTAAGAACACTGATTCCAAAAGGGGTTCTTCTCTCTAGCCCAAACAATGAAAAGAGTTAGAATTGAATAAGCGAGCGCTGAGGAGACAGTTCTTGATGCTAGAGAAGCCAGATTAAGGAAACCCAAAGTAATTCGAAAAAGGAAATTGCATGTATAACATATAGATATAAAGAATGAACCTGTAAGTGGTGAAAGTGGGAGAGGGGAGAAAAATAGGAGCTGCCATCGAAGTTGCAGTGAGAAGCAGCAGTGAATTTGATTGCTTTGTGTTTTCATTTGTTTAACAACCCATTTTATTATTATTTAGATTATTCTCTAAAAATTATAAATACTTTTACATTAATATTTTTATATTTTTATAATTATATTTGAATTATAAATTTAGTTAGCTCAAATTAAAATTCACTTTGTTCAAGTCCAACATAAAATAAAACCGAGTTTATCATATTGTGCTGGGATCTTTAAATAAATCTAAGTAATTTTGATAATTATTTGTATTTCGCTTATTTTGATATATGAATTTATCATCGTACTTTTATGTTTATATAATAATATAAAATTATATAAACAATAAACTCTAATTTCTTTTAATTTATACTACAACATCTAGTATTCATTAATAACAAATTTATAAATAATTAACATAAATATTAAATGCATTTTAAAATGATAAAATAAAATATTGAAGAGTAAAAAATGATGTCTTATGTTTAAATCCCTTCATTTATGTTTTAATTGTATTATCATTTTTATTTAGGTATTTCAATTTTTATATTAAAAAGGATATATAAGTTATCAATTTTGTTTCATTTCACCTTAAAATACACATTTTGGGTAAAAATTCACGTAATTGATAATTAAAATACCACTTTCGACAAAAAGAAAATGTTCCTTACCTAAAAGGAAAAGTAGTATAGTTCAGGGACCAATTTTGTAGTTAAGCCTTTTTTTTCTTTGTATCTATTTAAGTCCTCAACCCTATTTCATTTCGTCGTCTTCGGCTGATTCTTAACTTCTTGTAACGCAGTGCCAGTTGGAAGACCTCACATGGCTGCTATCGCTGACATGTCAGATGCCCCGAACCAGTGGGAATTCAGCTGGTAATTTTCTCTCTTTTTTTCCCCTTTTGAGCTCTCAAAATTCTATGGGTATCCTTTGGTTACTTCTTAAAGTTAACAAGTTGCTTTTCCCTTTGTTTTCTGGGTTTTTTTTTTTTTTTGGGACTATGAAGTCAATTGTAATGTCTCTTCTACTATATGCAGTGATTTGGAGGTAGATTTTGAGTCTGAAGAGAATGCTTCAATAGTCTATGCTGCATTGGGTGTTGATAAAGAGGTAATGTACTTTTAACTTGGAATGATGTTGATGAGAATTATAGTAATTGTTTCGTGCAGTTCTTAAATCTGGTTTATGTTGTAATGCAGTTGCAACCAGATAAAGTGAAGAGGCAAATGTCGATCTCTGATGGGAAACTTTCTGTGTAAATTACTTACTATCTTCTTTAAATTGAACAAAAATGTTTTTCTCTGGATTACTACTTTCAAATTCATCTTTTATAGGAATTGCATGGCTTGTATCCTATATTACTATGTTACATGCCACATATTCGGATATAGATACCGGATTATACCAGTGCTGGGAAAATATTAAAAAGATTTAGCATACACATTGGACCGTCACTTGGAATCGGAGAAACATAGTGTTATGTTTTTTGATTGATTTGACATAGACGTAGTTTAGCTTGTGGTTCCATTCCATGTTTACATAATGTTTGAAAAAACCCACTGCCCCAACCATCACCACTTTCTCACCCTTTGTCGGTACCTTAAGCTCGAGTTTTAGGCATTAGAGTTTAGGATGTGTGAAGTGATGAGAAACGCTTGTCTCTTGTTGCATAATCCAACAAATGATATCCAAAACGTGGGGGACAAGGAACTTCAGGGGTGAAATGTTCTCACTCCAATGTAGTAATTTATGTTACTTGTGAGTATCATATACTGATTTGCATAATATATGGGCATGTTCAAATTTATACAAGTTTTTCCATGTATTTGGTAAGTCCTTGGGGGGCCATATCTTAATACTCATGTCCCAATATGTACCTGGAAGAATCTGAGCAACATAGGGTGCTAATATTTTACTTTCTCTGTTTGAATGCTTTGTTCTTTCCAATGCCATTTCCTAACTACACTTTGTAAACAATCAGGCACTTTGAAGCAGTTGAAGCTAGGTTTCTCCGTGCATCATTTTCAGCTTTTGTTGATGTACTCACACTTGCCTCGAAAACCATCGAAGAACTTGGCCCAGGAATGATATTGTGATCTTTGATTATTGCAATTTTACAATAAATGCTGTGGGATTCTAGCATTAATGCATTCTTTTTCGTTATTCTGTACTTCATCTTTTGTATTCTTAATGATACACATGTAATTTAAATTAGGATGTAAGCTTAGCTTCTAGCACACCGTTATCTTCCAGGTTTTTTTCTTTATATATGTTGATCAGGTTTAAACATGTGGAACTATCACTAAGTTATGCCGAATTCTTCTCTTTTTACGACTCTTCATTTCATCTTGTGTGTTTGATACTTATGTTCAATACATATTTAGATACAGGTATATCTGTAAGCGATTTAAAACCAGAAATAATTAATATCAACTGATGGTTGCTTTAACCTGTAAGCTGTCTTAAAGGGCAGAGACAGGTGGCTGTTTTTGCTCATTTCCGAACTCGTGGACCGGGATTTTATCTAATACTTTAGCCCCAAACCCCAAAGAAAAAGATTTTTCCAAAATGAAGCTAAACCAAGTCTTATAAAATTAAATCCAGATGTGAAATAGTTATTTGCAACATTGGTTAAAATATAGGACATGATGAAATAACTGTGACCATGTTAGGTAGAACTTTAAATAGTAAAAACTAACTCAATTAAACTTCAAAAAGGCTTCCATCAATATTGCATGCAATGTCTGGTTAACAATGATATATGCATACACACACATCATTGCAGGCCAACTTTGAAATACTACAGGAAAAATATACATTGGTTGTGGATAAAAGAGAAGGTAACCGAACCCAGGATTCAATCTAGACACTTTCCTTCTTTTATATCTGAACTTTTTGGCCTTCTGTGAACAAAAATAAAGAACGAAGGGGTGCAAGTGTAGAGGCTTTCCTCACTGGATTCCCTCTCTTTGTTTCTTTGCCACCGTCACTGGCTATTTTTAGGCCCTCTATCATCATCATCCTTGAAGATTTTTTTCTCAATATTCGTTCAGATAAGTATATAGCATCTCATCTTTCTTTGATTTCGGACGACTAAGCAATGCTTTGAGGAGTCTCTTACTTTTGTTCGGATACTGATCAATGTCTTTGGGGCTACCTTTCTCCGATTGAAGACGCATCGAGGCTGATTTTCGAGTCTCTGATGGATACTAAAAAAAAAATCAAATCAAATTCATGTTAGAAAAAAAAAAGAAAAAAAAAAGAGAGTAATGCTTCATTGAGAGACTAGTTAATTATTATATGCTCACCCGCTGCATCACACTGGCTGAATTCGGAGTAGTCGGCTGGCTCTTATTTGGGGTTGTAGGCCTGCTGATGGATTCAGACCGTGGAAGCGGAAATCGATGTGGTGATACTGTTTGCTTCTCTGGTCATGCATTTTAACATCATCAATGAGTTCATAACTATTGAAGTAAAAGAAGAAAAAGAAATTGTATCCCAACCTCGCAAGGTGTCCATAAAGGAAAAGATTGCGGATTGCTGCAGAGGCTGCGGAGAAAGTGATGGAGAATGCCCTTTCCTGCAATGATCACTAGAATAAGTATCAGATAAGTAGCTACGGTTTACTAATGCATTGCACTACAAATGTAATGTTTGTTAGCCTTTACCGGAACGACATCGGGGTTTTGGAGACTGACGATGTCGGGGTTTCTTGAATTGTAGCGCGGACAGCTTAGAAGGGACCAGTACAAGTAGGAAGTTACATTAGAATCTTGTCAGAATTCGATATGTCAGAACTGATATAAAAGGATTGAGAGATCAACTACCATTCCTTAACTGATGCCAGTCATCTTCATCGTCTAGGCCACATCCTACGAATTTCAACTTTGTTCTGTTTGCACCATTAATGGTTTCCCCAGCTGAAAGACGTTGAAAGAAAAAAAGAACGAACAGATACCCTTATCTTAATAATTGCTTAAATTGGAAAAAAAGATGAAGAGTTACGAGTAACAAAGAAAGGTAATTTGCCTGGCAAGATGTACCGTTTATGGTACTTTGGCATATTAATGACCAGCGACTGTTGGGAAAGCCCCTCACGATCGATTAAGTCTCGGCATGTCTGTAGCCTCTATAATACCGTATCCGAAGCTCAAACCCGAGTCCAATTACCATGTGTTATTTCACTATGTGCTGAAAAATAATCCTACCTTACCTGTTCGATACAAGATACTCGGAGCTCTGTTCCTGAAACCTGTTCGAGATTTTCGTCAAAAAGATCATTAACCTTGTATGTCATTGAACCCAAATGATCTACAGTGTTCACAAGAGCTTTGATGGCATAATCTTTCAATGTTTCTACCACCCTGCAAATATATATGAGTTCTAATTAGTTCTTAAACAACAATATGATGGACAAAAATAAAAACTCCAACACCAACGATTGAACGTATGAGCTTTGAGGAATATGAATTAACTCACATCTGCTTTTGATCATCATTGGTGTAAGATACCTCAAAATACTCAGCTGCTGAGTATAGCTGTGTTCTCAGATTCTTCAAACCCTGAAACACAGTAACAGAAAACCTATATTATTCGGACTCGGGTTTAAATGTCGATATGGGTCTAAGCCCGATGCGAGTATGTTTGATTTTTCTAATTTTTCCCATATATTTAGCATCAAAATGCAAAGTATGTCCTGCATACAGTTTCAAACATAACTAGATTTGCTTATAACCAAAGCCTGAATGCTGGTAATAAGCCATTAGAAAAGCTGCTCAGCCTTCAAAATGCAGAAGCCTACAATAAAGAAGAGCTAAATGTTGAGTAATATATAGAAATACAAGCACTACTGTACCTTGAGACTTTCAGAGAACAACAAGCTTTGCTGCATAAGAACCTCATCGGAACTGGATGTTTCTCGAGACATAGGCGGCATTGCAGCAGCTTTAGCTGTTAAATGTATGCGGTGGATCGGACAGAATGTGCCTTAATCTGTGAACCAGTTGAGATTACCAGATTAAAATTTAAAGCAGAGGGGTAACCTGAAACTAACCCAAACCAAAAATGAAAAAACCTAGCCTTCATTTAGACAACCTTGTTATTGTCTTTCCACTTGTTGTGCAGCTGGAACTTTTAAGCAAGGATCCACTCCCCATTTATAACCTTAAAATCTGTTGCTGTTGCTGTTACTGTCTGCTTCGGTCCGTTGAGCCTCTTGATTTTGTCCATAAATAACCGTCTCACAATAGTATTAATACTTATATTCCAACACCAACTCACACAACTGATTTTATCATGATGATCTGAATCTGTAACCCCAGTTTCGCATTATTTGCCATTCAGTGCAGTATTTACTTAAAAACTTAATCCTCTTTTGATGTGTAACCTTTTGTATTTCATTTTGGAGAATTTTGAACAGATCATTAGGAAACTTGTCCATTTATTTGCAAATAGATCCCTGTCTGATACAGATGACTTACTGACCTTTTTTTTTTTTTGGTATGTGTGAGTCCCTGTTTTTGACATTAGATCAGGAAATTTCATGTTAAGTATGTTGTATAATAATTGGTTTATGTATATACAATGATGCTTTGGAAACTTTATGTATGTTCTAATTTCTTCTCTAAAATCTTTTCTTCTTCTTTCCTTCTTATTTATTCTTTTAGTTACCAAGTAATTTCATATTAGCTCATAACAGAGTTAAAATGATTTAATTTAATTAGATTTTATAAACTTACGAATGGACAACCAACCCGATATATTCAAATCACTTCTAAACTGCAATGAAATCAACATTAAAAAGCGAATCAATTTTTTTTTCCGCCACCTTTCTTACCTCAGTTTTCCAAAGAGAATCTTATCGATATTCGTCACTGGTCCCATTTCTCTATTTCCCCCCACCTGTTGCGGGGGAAATGATGGTCTAATTTTCCGGAGCTCAGCCTGATTGAACATATCAACTATCTCTATCCCCTTTTTCGGGAACCAACCATATCCCATTTTAAAGTGAAGTGTTAGTTGCAAGGCTGCCATCGCGAACCCCACCACCATTTTTGGTGGACTGAAGAGGGCAAAGCTGTGCTACACATTGTATGCTCTTGGAAGGCAAGCGAGGCTGGTATTGTGCTGTCTTCTTCAATCAAAATCCTCTAAATGGATTCCATGCTTGAGATTTTAGCCTATTCCATATTTTTAGTAATGATTCCTTCTTGTTCCAACTCAATAAGTTCTCAGTTTAGAAATTAAATATTTTATTCAATTTAAGCTATATTATAATTCCATTATAAAGCATAACAAATGAATAATCGAATAAAACTAGATCAATTCGGAAGAAAAACTAAACAAAAGTCATACATGATATACACATATAATAAAATGAAATTCAAATATTGCAATTAGAGACTCAAATTTAGGGGAAAAAATAGAAAAATAGAAAAGAGTTTAATTTTCATGTATTATACTATGAAAATGCAATGCAATGCAAAGCCCTTGATAGCGTAATTATTGAATGAAAATATATATATTTTTCAATTTCGTTTGACCGTGGAAGGGGACTTTTTGTGGGTTTGAAATCGTGGCTCATAGCGGTGTTAGTTAATTTCCTTTGAACATGCGATGCAAAGCCCTTGATAGTGTGTAATCAGTGCCGTGACTGCTGGGATTGCATGATTTCCGTTTAGGATTGGAAGAGAATGGATTAATATAAATATTACTAATCAACTTACGATATATGAATTTCTACAAACAGTTATGTTTATTTGATTAGACGAAGAGAAAAGAAAATGAAGCAAGAGAGTTGAATTTTTCTCTTATTTGGATAATAATACTTATAAGTAAAATGATTTTTCTAATATTAAGATATTAGTTCTGTAGAATTAAAAAAAAAAAGAAAAAAGTACATTTGCAAGCTAAACTATAATCTAAACAGAAGAAAGAATAACCAATGCACTGAACCATGTAAATATCTTCCCACTGATTCATTCACCACAATCATGAGCAGCAAGAGCTTGAGTATTTCTAATGTCTTGGAACTTTTAAAGGGGTTTTTCCCCATTTCTATGATTAAGTCTTCTATTTCCCGATCAAGTAATATATGGCGGATCGATACAAGCCCATTCGAAAACCTGCTCGTACTGAATGGCAGCAGTTTCCCAGGTGAAGTCTCTTTGCATACCTCTTCTCATCAATTCTTCCCATGTTGACTTGTGGTCTCGGTATGTCATTATGGCTGTTCTTAATGCCTGTGCAGTAAGATCAATCTTATTTCTCATGTAAAAATTGCAGTATTTCGATTTCCAAGGGCAAGCTCGAAGGTAGTAAAAAAGGAGACAAGAAATTGAAATTTAATCCTATATGCATGAAATTAACATACCTCCAGCATACTCTCTTTTGTAAGGGGAGAAAAAGTCCACCTGCAACCACATGCCACAACCATTTCAATACTATATACAATTTAACAGTTTCATCCCTTTGTGATTTCGTCTATGACAAGCAGGCACAAAATCTGGAACACAGGCTGATCTTCGAATGATATTTTCCGATGGCAAAAAAGTTAGTCTTGTGTTAATTTACAGCGTTCTATACATACAGTCAAGTTATTGAGAATATCAGTCTGAGTAAGTGTATTGCATACCCTGTGCCTTCCCCGCTACCATCTCCAGCATATGGATTGAAATTCTCTACAGTGTCCTGAAAAGAAAAAATTTTGATGCATGAAACGCAATGTGATAAAAATGGAACGCCTTAGAACACGTTATTGTTTTTAACTCACTCTAAGTCCTCCTGTGGCATGAACTACTGGTACAGTACCATATCTCATTGCATACAATTGATTTAATCCGCAAGGTTCGAATCTTGAAGGCATCAACAGTATGTCACAGCTGCTCATTCCAGAAAAATTGAAAAATGCAGTGTTAATGGTTATCTCAATTCTCTAGTAACGTATTAACAAAAAAAAAATGGTTTGATTACCCTGCAGTAATCCGATGAGAGATGGGAACATTAAATCCGACCCAACCGCGAAATTTATCTCTGTAAGTTTTCTCTGCTGCTCTCATCCAGTCTTCATAGAGAGGGTCCCCAGAGCCAAGCATTACCTGAAGGAAGTTCGGATCAACCAATAATGTCTAGATAAGTCATGGTCCTCAACAAAGATAAATCTAGTTTTACCATCCATAAGCGGATTAAGAGTAATTCTAAGTCAAAAGTACCGAGGTTATTAAGTAAATGGAAAACTCACTTACGAATTGTACATTGTCTTCCATAAGCTCGGGAATCGCCCAACGGATTAGGTCAATGCCTTTCTGATAGTCCAGTCTCCCTATAAATCCAATCTGTAAAGCCCAACTTAGTGAGCAATGAATGAAAGGAGAATAGTTTCTTCACTACCAAGTTTACCCCAACAAGAAGTAAAATCTTACCAAGGGGCATTCAGGCCTAATTGGAAGGCCTAGTTCCTGTTGAAGAGCAGTCTTGCATCGAGCCTGAAGTTTACAACCGATTCAGGTTTGGACAAGAATTAGATCATCAACTTTTTCGGTTATGAATGACTAACTAACAGTAGAAGCAAGAGAGAAATAACCTTGCCGGAGAGATCATCAGCGGAATAATGGAAACTGATGTGCTCATCTGAAGACGGATCCCATTCCGTAAAATCAATGCCGTTCACAATTCCTGATCGTCGTTGAATGCTTAAAAAATATCCAGTTATAAAACATCTAATCTCATCTGAGACAATAAGCATGACCCATGATTGATGCATGCATTTTCTCTAAAATGGTCTGTTTTTTACCTTAATGGGGCTTACAGACAAAGCTAAGACCTAGATAAAGGTCTTACTAAATGTCGTACCCATCAGAAATGGGGTGTCATGAGGAAACTTGGGCACAAAACTTAACCTTCACAACAACTGTATGTGCATGGCCTAAAAGCTTTTGGATTTGTACCAGTATAACATAACGGACACAGTTTATTTATAAAGTAGAGGACACTTACCATTAAGAACAATCCTTCGACTGCTTAATAGCTCGTTTAAACCATATCCGCCTTCAACCGTTGTTATTTCCCATGCATAGCCCTACAATTAACAAATATAGTAGACTAAATCAATCTTTTAAGATTACTGATGTTCACATTTTTCAAATATCCATGCCTGAATATGTCATATACAGGTGTTGAGCACAGGTACTTTAAGATAAACGAAGAGCCGAAGCAACGTAATATTTAAGTGTAACATTTAAGATGTAAATATACCATAAAAAATAGAACATGTGCAAAACAAATCACCTTGCTAACGGTAAGTATTCGATCTGCTGTCACGATTGCACCCTTTAAAATATTGACGGCTTCCCCTGTGTCAAGAGCATGCGTCCTTGCCCATGTAGGAAACACCCATTCCAATGCCCCATACCACTCCGACGGCAGTCCCAAGTTCTTAAAGCTTGCTGCAGGTTCCACTCCCTAGCACATGGAAAACAATATGCTTAAAATCATTGTTGCAGAAATTTGATTCATAAGAGTTTGGTTTACTAGTCTCAGTGTGCCAGAAAATGAGAGAATCGAGAACAAAGCAAAAAGCATTTACCTGATGTGCAAGGTTATGAATTACAAGGATGCTCCGAGCATCCTTATAAATTCCGAAAGGACGGTATTTGGAAGCCAAAAGCCTGAAAATTTAACATGTAAAATCAGCAGTCCACAAAATTTGCAAAGATGACACATCTCAAAAAACTATAATAGGAAAAATATTTGGTAAATGAGATCAAAACAGAAAACAATTGCAATAATAAGCAAGCAGGCAACAACTTACACAGGGACTAGACCGGCATGCCAATCATTGACAAGGAAGAGACACTTCTCGCCATAGGTATACCCTCCCAATGGAAGCACTAAGGGAGCTTCACATGCTGCATGGCAAAGTAAAGTAAACCGAAACTGTAAAGCCAAAAAAACGAGACAAAAAAGCGGTCATTTTAATGTATCGAAAAAGTAACATCGAATGACAAGCAGGACGAATACAAGTTTACCTGATTATCACCAAAAGCACCATGACTATCACCATATAGATTTCCAGGTCTATGGTATGAAGGATGGTCCACAAATACCTTGAATGGAGGCAAACCACTTAAAACATTATTAAAATTATCTCCCACTCCACTAACTTGAGAAATACATGCTTGGATCTAATCAACTTATATAGAGATGGCAAATGAGGATGCTCTATGAGGAAATTCTTACCCAATCGACACCCTTCTTATACTCATGGAAGAATGCAACCTCTTGCTCCCCTCCGAAGCAAGGTACCTTAATGCGGTGATCAACATCATAAGCACCAGTGAAATTTTTGTCGGCAGACGTTCCGTTGAGGTATCTAGGAGAGACAACCATGACTCGATGTCCACGGCCAGCCAGCACGCCCGGCAAAGAACCGCAAACATCTCCTAATCCACCAGTCTTTGAATACGGTGCGGCTTCAGCAGTAACAAACACGATGTTATAGGTTACTCTGCTTCGGATTTCTTCTTCTCCTCCTTTTTCTTCTTCAATTCCCTCATCTTCGCCTTTAGTATCGGCAGCCTCATCTTGATGAGAGTCAATGGCGACTTCACCTATGATTCAAGTTAATATGCTGGAGTTAACCCATTAATCATTAGAACAAAGATACAGGTGAAGATTTTAAGTCTGTTATTATCTAGAAAATGAAATGAAATGTAAAGAACCAGCAATGACATTTGAAAAAATGATCTTCCAAATAATCATAAGATTTCATATGACAATCTCTACTTTTACAATGACTGAAGTATATACTTTTTATATATATTTGAATATGAATATAGAAATATAATTTTCTAAATACTCTTTAAATACATTAAAAAAAACTTTTCCATGATCAAATATATTAATATCAAACACATATCCTAGCGTAATCAAGTTCCAGCAACATAGTTCACAAGGCGAGGTTGAGATAGTAGCCTACGTTTACTGGATAACTTTCACTGCAGATATCTCGAGTCCATTGTACAGTGATATAGATAATTGATGAAATAAGAGAAAAGACAGTGAAAAATCAACAGAGAATAGTTATAGTTAAATAACCATAGAATAAAATCAAATGTCTCACTAAACTCTGTTTTGAGACATAAATTAATGAAGAATATTGTATTGACAAAGTGGTCAACTTCTGTTTCATAGATGGCGGACCAGTTGACCAAACCATGCAGGCAAAGATATAAGTATTGCTTTGCCTGATGAAAGGGCAATCAGTTTAGCGGATCGGCAGCATTTAGATGTTCCATCGCCAGTTAGAGTTATGGTATTGATTTTTAAATTTTCCACCACGACTAACGAATTTGTTCTAAAAATCGGATTATCTTGATTAGTTTTTATTATTGATGAACGAATGGAGCCCAGATTTTCGAAAACAGAGGAAAAAAAAAAGACGGGAGAATATCAAATTATCAACATAAAATAACCCAATTTCTCTTTCCAAAAGAGGAAAAAGAGGAAAAAGTGAAAAGCCAATAAACTAAAGTGTTTTACCAATCAAAATCATTTTGACCAAAACAGAAGCATTGATTTTTCATAATCATCTAAGGGTGTCATTATATTATAAACAATTAACAACACTTTAAAAACTTATAGACTCATATTTGGTTTTCGTTATTAATCAAATGGCAAGGAAAAAATAGAGTAATTCAGAACGAGAAAAAAAAATTACCGGAAGGAGGAATCAATTGCAAGGCAATAACAGAACCACAGTCATCCCTGTCTAAACCTAGCATAAGACCATTCTTTTCTTCTTCTTCTTCATCGTCATCTTCTTCTTCAATGGAATTGGAGTTAGAGCTATCGTCTAAACCGCCGAACCCACCTCCATTTTCAGTTATATCCGATCTCGCAACCGTCAACTTTCCGTTTTGGAAGCTCCTTCTCGACAAAGAACTAAAACCCAGTTGCCTACTCGGTCTAAAACTGCAAGCTTTATGCGATATGTTGGCTGATAATTTGCAAGACATTAGACGAGTTACTTGCAGAGACTCCATTGAAAAACAGGGAGTTCAGCAAAAAAAAAAAAAGTTTTGAAAGAGTAAATAATCTAGCAGAGTACGAAAGGAATTTCAGAAAGAACCGAAAGAAGAAAGGAGAAAAATATAGACACTACTTGTGAGTCTTATAATAAAGACAAAAAAGGATGAGAGAAATAACAAGAACAAAATCGGTAAATTACACTCGTAGGTTTCTTTCTTTTTTTGGTACTTGGGTTTTAAAGAGGGTGACGTGAGATCCAGAAAAAGAGCCAAAGCCGACATTTTGGGATGCCCTGTTGGCTGTGGGAGTCCCATTACGGCTGAAGCTTTTGCTTAAGTTATGGGTTTTGGCCACCTCATCTATAAAAAATCCGACATTCCTGACGTGGCAATTATAGAGATGACAGTTGGAAAGGTCGATTTATGACAATTTAAGGTAAGACAGCATTTTTCGGTTTCATTGTCTTTCGTTTCTTGAGAAGATCCAATGCTCATGCTGTGTGTCACGTGAACCCTGCCATACACTATCAGGCTTTGTAACTTTTTCGGGACCCAATTTCGATCTGATTTGATTTTGTGTATCAAATATATAAAGAATATGTTTTAATTTGATTTTTTGTTTTTGACTATATTCGTGTCCCATATGGTTAACGTAAATCAAAGATATGCTGTTTCAGTGGCGGTAGAAAATTTTTTTGAGAGAAATAATTAAGTTATATATTTTTATGATAATAAAATATAAATTTATTATTTTAATAATTTATATTTTTATAATTTTTAAAAATTCAAATTAAATTTTTATTATTTTTTAAAGTTAAAATGTAATTTTATTATTAATTTAAAATTTTATAAATTATAAAGAGTTTAAATGATTTTTTTTATTTTATTTTAAGGGATCATGCCTGCGCAACTGTGCTGTTTAATAAAATGATAATGAAGGATTTAATTGCCGAACTTGATAGCTCAAGTTTGTAACACAAGCAGGGCACTTAGGTGATCCAAAGATTGCAAAGGCTAATAAGCATTGGACCGACGTGAGTAAGGCGTTTCTCTAGATTTCTTTATAAAGAATGATCATATAAATTTTCAATATTTACTTAAAAAATATTTATGATATAAATATAATGTTATTATTTTCACTATAATAATTTTAATTTTGATTTACAGTAATTTCAGTGACACATATCGATTTGAATTTTTTTTCCTTCGTCTACGAGGAGGGATAGAGCTGATTGCAGGCTACTTCTTCATCGATTGGGGTGCGTTCTGGCTTCTAAGAGCAGCTCGGCTTCTCTTGTCCTACCCAGCCCTTGTTATCTAACCTTCTTCTTTTTATCAAAACTCGATGTGTTAGGAATTGTTAAAGTGCTAACATGAAAAAAAAATCCTAACATATATTTTTAAATATATACAAAGCTAAAAAGAAAAAAAACAATATTATGTATGCAAATCGAATATAGGAATTTTCATTCCATGAATAGTTAAAAAATTGCAAAAAGATATGTTTAAATTTTTTTATTATTTTCATTCAGAGTTTAACTATGAGTGGAAGTTATTATTATTATTTTAAAATGTTAATGTATTTTAAATATATATAATTTAATAAATTAAAAAAATCATGTACTTTAAAAATTAAATATTATAATTATGTAAGTTTTGAAATTTAAAAACATATAATATTTTTGTAAATAATGTTTGGCGCAATGATAAATTTAGTCACTAACATTTGCATGTTTTGTCAAAATGGCTCTAATTGTATTTTTGAGTCTTTCTTTTACCATCAATCTTTTTTTAATCTACTTTTTTTAATAGATTTAATAAAGTACGTTAAAAAAGTTAAAAGAAAAATTAAAACATTGAATTTATTCATTAAATCTGTTAGAAAAAAGTAAATTAAAAAAAAGATTAATGGCCAAAAAAGACTCAAAAATACAATTAGGACCATTTTGATAAAACATGCAAATATTAGTGACCAAATTTATCATTAAGCCATAATATTTTTTATATGTACAAATACAACCACAATTACAAATATAAATAAGAAACATATAAATAATCATAACCAAAATTAAATGTTACAAAAGAAAGAAAACATATTAATAACCAGAAAATATTTAAACCTATACTAAAATAAATTTAAATATGATCCACTAATTTCGACCAGAATAAATTTTGAATAGAACATACTTTCAAAATTTTTGAAGCCTCAATTCTCAACTTTCAATATTTTCATTAAGACAAGTTATAGTTAGTTACGCTTGAGAAAAAAAATTGGTTAAAGGATTTTAAAAATACCAACTTTAATTAAGATATATTTTTAATTTCACATGTATTATTGTTGCAAATATTTTAGTTTTTTATTATACATTTAAAAATTCAATATTTATTAAAAATAATAAAATTTAAATAATTTAATAGGTCAGTTTCATAATGAAATGTTCTTTTAAATAATTTTAGGTTGATTTGAGATAAAAAAAATTTCGAATTAAATCAGATAAAATAGCTATTATAACAATTGTTTATTTCACTCTGTTTTATCCACTATATGAAATTATAATTAAATTTGTAAAAATGTCTTATATAAAATCATTGCAAAAAAGATAAAAATATTTTATGTTTAAATAATTTATTTTGAAAATTTATGTTTAAATTTTAAGGCGAGTGAAGCGAGGCAAGATGCACGGATTCAGTATATACAGAGTGGTAGTGGTTCAAGGGGCATAACTAAGGGCAAGAAGGCCTTGGCCAAATGGGCAAATTCCTTTTTAGGCCCTCCTCGAAATTAAAATATTTAATATTGGTCTCTTTAACTTTTGATTAAATGAAAATTTTATAATTTCAACTCTTTTGAAAAATTAATAATTCAATTTAAGTTTTTTTTAATACAAATTCTTTAGCTTTGGTCTCTCAAATTTTATAATCTTATATCGGCCCTAAACAGAATTTTCGGTTTCACCGGTAATGGTTTTTAACATTACACGTTTATCATGGAGTGGGATGGTTGGTGAGACAAAAACGTGCCAACTATGGAGTAGACTTGTCCATGGCCCGGCCCGAAGGCCACTAAAAAAGTGTGAGAGTTTGGGCAAAAATATAAACCTGAAAAATAGGTTTGGACAAAAACTAAGGCTCATTTAGAAAACGAGTTGGCCTTCAAGTATTTTTTTTTTGCCCGGGCCCAGTTTGACCCGAATTTGCCAAAAAAAATTGTAGTTTTGCTACCATTTCACTATATGTTGTTACATTTTGTTATTATTATTTGAATATTGTAAAATTATTGTTTTATTGTTAATTTTGCTACTGTTTTAGATGTATTTGTTTGTTAAGTTGCACATATCTTAGTGTTATTTAAGTATTTTTTAATTTGTTGGGAAACATTTATTTTAATGTTTTTAGTGTTTTTGATGTATTATGTTTTTTTAGTTTTTTTATATAAAAAATTTAATATGGGCGGGTCAAATTGGATTCGAGTTTTAGCATTTTTTTATTTGGGTCGGGCTTAGACAAAAATTTAGGCCCAAGTATCAAATGAGTTTAAAATTTTGCAAAGACTCGACCCGACCCATGGACACCTCTACTATGGAGCAACTATGAATTTTTCCATTCTATTACCATTTATGTGGTTGACTTTAAAACAAATTCAACATCATTAGTGTTTTAACAGATAAACTAGGTTATGACACATTTATGATATAGTGAAAATAAATTATGTAACAAATCTATAAAATTTTGATATGAAAATTAAATGTGACTTTAATTAAAATGGTGAAATAGATGAAAAGAAAAAATTGAAGTTTTGAGTTCAAATCTCATCACTTGCAAGTATCTTTTTTTAAATTGTATGAAAAAACAAAAATATCCCTCAAAATTATATTTACTCGTTTGTAAAAATAAGATTTTTTTTATAAAAAGAAACAAAAAGATTTTAAGTAAACTCATAACTGAATTAGGACTCCAATTGTAAGCCGCACTACTCAATCAAAACTTTAAATAATAATACAAATAAATTGAGTGAACATCTTAATTAATTAATAATATTATAAAATATATAAATGTTATTCTTCAATAAAAATATATAAAATTTTAATTACATCAAATTCATCTATTATCACTATATCTCAAAATATTAATTAAAAATAAAAATAAGATGTTAAAATAATAAAATTCATAAAATTATCTAATTAAATATTAAAATATTCAAATTTAAATACCTCTGTATATTTTTTTCATTGCAAGTATATTTCATTTAGTTTAATATTTGTGTGGACTTTCGTATTATAATCAACTTTTCAACTTTTCACCATAGTTATTTTACTATTTTTATTATTTTATTCAGTTAGGGTGTTTTTGGATGAACGGTGTATTTATTTGCGATTAGTGTAAATACAACTGTGACGATAAATTTAAATATTATAGTGTGAGACAAGAAAAAAAAAACTAAACACACCACACTAAAAATAAACACCCATACAATGAGACCCTTAATTTTCTATATATCACTTTAACCTCTTAAACATTTTTATTAAAAAAATAACCCTACGTAGTTATTTAGTGATTTGGATTAGTGGTTTACGTATTCGCATTTGATTAGGTTCAACAATTATGTGAGATTCATTTTAATGGGAATAGAGATTAATATAAGTATGGTAATGGAAAGGGACGAGAGCGATATTGTTAAATTCATCACTACTCCAAAATTGGCATGCTTTGCTCTATTATCCATGGTGCTTCACTACTTATCCCACTTCTCTATGGATGTATAATATTAATAATGAATCATTATCATCTCCATGGGTGTATTATACATCCATTCATATTCATAATGTTCCATTTCAATTTAAATTTAGTTACTTATCTTTAATATTTTCAATTTTTTAAAGTCAATTACATATTTAAACATAATTATTCAAAAAAATATTTAAACATAAAATATATATTTTTTTATATTATTATTATATTCTTTACTTTTTGATAGATTATACATGTAAGAATGTATAATAGAACGAGTAGGGATTAAATAATTATCAAAACCACACCACTGACTACTTAAAAGAAAAAAAAATCCATCTTTGTCTTTCATCTACTTCTTTAAAGAAAAAAATTATTCTTTCAAAACGCATTCATTCAAAATCTATTAGACTTAATGATGATAGAATGAAAATAGAAGGAACAAAAATAAAAATAAAAAAGTCAAAGAAATGTAAAAACAGCGATGAAGCCTTCATTAGTCGTGGCAAAGGAATTTCTATGCTCAATATTTGCATCTAACTATTACCGATTTTATCCCGACATATAGACAGATATTCACTAAGCCCATCTGTCCTCTTCTGTAATTACATATTTTATGAATATTTTATTTTCTTCATTTTCTCATCTTTTATTTATCCTTTGATTGAAATATTTCCGTTCTTCGACTTTCGTCGGCGCTCTTCACGATTCTATCTCCTTCTAACAATGATTTCTCTTTCATAGACATGATAATCGCATGTTCCAATAAAAACCCAATTCAATTCGACCATCAAATTTTCAAACAGCTTTTAGAAAAATCTCATCTTGAAGAACCCTTGTTTATGAACGCTTAAAATCTACCATCTTGTTTACCCTCAAAATTGTGTTGAATTGTTTATCTTTTTTCTTTTTTCCTTTCCGATGGCTGCTGCTGCCGCACTCAGATCCAAACCTCCCGTCGAAAAAGCCTCTTTAACGGTCTCACAGTTCAGGCACTTCCTATCTAATTTCATGCACTATGGTCGCGTGGCTAGTTCCTCTCACTGTACCACCAACCGTACCAAATGGGACAACCACTCGGTCAACACTCCTTATTACTTCACTTCTTTCAAGCCCGTCTCGCTGAGCGGGGAACTCGTCGACAAGGGCTCCCAGTTATTGGATATTAGGAGGAATTCCCGCGGTACGAATAAGGATTTCGACAAAGAATTGAGAGATAAATTGAGTTATAACAATTGTACGGTTTTGAGTTCTTATGGGGACCCACCGGAGGTTTGGCAGCCACCTGGGGATGGGGTTGCTATTCGGGTTAGTGGGGTGAATTTGGGCCGTGGCGGCGGTGGAGGAGGAGGAGGAGGAGGACCTAGCCCGGGCTCTGGAGGTGATTTTGGCGCGGGTTCAAAGGATGATTGTTGGGGAGGATCTAGTTTGGGGCATAATTTTCCGACTCCCAAGGAGATTTGTAAAGGATTGGATAAGTTTGTGATTGGGCAGGAGAGGGCAAAAAAGGTGATTTATCATTGTTGTTCTTACTATCATAAAAACTCCATTTGACAAGAAGGACATTGGTTTGGGCTATTGAAAGCAATAAAAGCACTTAGAAATTAGAAACTACAATGATTTGATTAGTCCTTTAATAGCTGCTGACTGGTTTGAAGTCGTATGCATATCATTGTCTTAATTTGTGTTGGCATTTAGAAGCTGAATTATGTTATGCATTTGTCGAACGTTTGATGGTACACTCTGCCACTTCTGGGGTATGGCTTTTATCTTTTATGAGGTGGTAAAAACTGAATAATAAAATTGTTCTTGAAGTTAATTAGGATGTAAACATCCTTGTACATTTTTTCTTTTGGTCTAATCTTATTCCATGAATTCAGGTTCTATCTGTGGCAGTTTACAACCACTATATGCGAATCTACCATGAGTCGATGCAGAAACGGTTAGTCTGTTACTTCCGTGATATGCAGTCCTTGTTTGAATCTGTTTCTTTTCATCACTTAAATTTGTAATGATATATGGCTGAGGTGTAGTTGTTAGACATGGAGGTTTAGATATGTCTAGAAGAATTATGATTCATATTACATAATGAAATGTTTAGAAACTTTGACATAATTAGGAAAAGAGAAGGAAATTTTCAAAGCAGTAGACATGAACGTTTAGCATTATCAAAGATAGCTGAGTTGCAGCATTGAAAAAGATGGTTGCTGCATTTTCTTCTCATGTGCGCATTTTTGGATGTCTCTGTATTTGCAAATCCTGTTGTGTTTCTTAAAGGGAATCAGTTATTAACATGTTTCCTTGGTAAGCTAGGCCTGCAGGAGATTCAGGTAGCAATATAGCAGATGTATTAGATGATGATATAGTGGAACTGGAGAAAAGTAACATTCTTTTAATGGGGCCAACAGGGTCAGGTAATTTTTCAAAATACTTAAGTGTGAAAATGGAGTTTTTTACTTCTCTGTTTTCACTTTGTCGATAGTTGTTTCTCCTAGGTTCTTTTGAAGAGAGGTTCTCTTTGATGGAGTTGCAGTTTTCTTACCTTATCACAATCTCTTTCTCTTTGTTTTAACATTTAAACTGGGGGGGTGAGGATTCTTTGACCTCTGCTTTTGCTCATTCTTTTTACCACCCTTGTATTTTCCTTTTTGCTCAGCTAAAAAAGATTTTTTATTTCATAACGAAACTCAAAAACATACACAATGCACCTCTTAGAAAACAGATCTCCTATTTTCATCTCACTGCAATCAAATCCCTCTAAAAGAAATTTTGAGATAATTAAACTTAAAACCACCAACCTATTAGCCTATTCAACAAATCAACGCTACTTTAAATCATCACCTACCCTTCAGTTATGTTAAAGAAATCATAATGTCCATGGTCAAAGGTGAATCCCCACACCCTGCCCTTAGCACTTAAGCATCGCTCATGGCTCCAAGAACATAGAAGCAAAACAGCAATTAATTCCATCAAACATCAATCATGTCCTTGTTATCTTTTCTTGTTTTATAGCCAATTCTAGATTATCTTAGGTTATTTCAATATTCGTTTTACTAAAATCATCTGTTTTTGCTGTTGCTAGTCTCACATGTTCCCTTTTGACCTTGTTTCAAGGACAGGGAAAACATTACTTGCCAAAACCTTGGCTCGCTTTGTGAATGTTCCTTTTGTTATCGCAGATGCAACTTCCTTGACTCAGGCAAGCTGCTGACTCTTGATTGTTGTGATTAATTGTCCTTGTTACTTTCCTGCTTAATGAATTTATTTCATCTTCTGATGTTTTTGTCTCATTTAACTAGCTGTGCAATCAATGAAATAGTCATGTTTCCGTGAGTGTAAAGAACCTTCATAGGTCATGGAATTTTGTTCTGTTTTCTATTTTTCTGATGTGCTTCTAGGATTTTTTTTAATCTTCACAGTGTAGATGAGCATCATTTAGATGAAACTTAGTTTACAAAGATGATCAATTTTTCCAATGGAACATATAAACATCGAAAGTAAACTAGAGTTTCCCTTCAATTTTACCGTCTCCCCCACCCCCTAGTGAATGGATCTTTTCAGTGTACTGTTTAATACCTGAGTTTGATGTCCTGTCTGTCAGTTTCCTTTGGGGTTGCATCTCTTGGCCACGCATCAGATGGACTCATAATAAAAATTGATATACTTTGGCATGTTTTGTTTGATGAAATTAACAGTGAATATATGATGTTATTTAATTCACTTCTATTATTCTTCATGTGTTTTAAAATTATAAATTGTCATTGATTATGCCACATCATTTGGAATTTTGTTATTTACATCCATGTTACATGAATCTAAGTTCTGTCTTTCATATGCTATGTGCAGGCAGGATATGTAGGTGAAGATGTTGAATCTATATTATACAAGCTCCTTGTGGTAAATTCGAGAGTCTTATGTACTCTATATGAATTTTAAAAAAAGCTTTGAAGTGCAACTATTATTCATTCCATGATACCCTTTAATGGCATGCATTTTTTATCTTCAGTGAATTCAGCTTTATTTAATGGAAGAATATAGTATTTGCATTAGGAACTTTAAAGTAGCATTTCTTTAAAGTGAAATGTTTCGGAGTAGCATATGGAACTCAATTGCTGTGAAGCCAGCATAATACAAATGCAACTTCTTTTATCCATGAGACATTTGTTGGGCTTGTACACTTTTGCATGTTATCAATAACTCCTCTATGAATTTTCATTTATACACATTTTCAGGTCGCTGACTATAATGTTGCAGCTGCACAGCAGGGCATTGTTTACATTGACGAAGTTGATAAGATTACCAAAAAGGTTCCTTAACCTTTCCTTCATCATTGCAAAATTCAGTTCTTTAATTTTTATTTTTTTTCTTTAACTTCTCTTTCTTCATCTCTTACTTATTGCTATGCAGGCCGAGAGCCTTAACATTAGCAGGGATGTGTCAGGGGAGGGTGTTCAGCAGGCATTATTGAAGATGCTGGAAGGAACAGTAAGTGCATGGTTCACTTATTGTGGGTGTATTATATCATTGATCACAAGAAGATTTATGGCTTGTGGCACTGGATTTTAGGATTGTCTCTGGTTATGAATCAACTTTGGATCAGATGAAATTGCCAGTTCTTGTCAAATCATAAGCTAACTAAGCACTAGTTACAATTAGTATTTAATCGGGTTCATTTTTTTATGATAAGTGGTTCACTATCCTTATCCTTGGATCTTTCTTGATGATCCAGATTGTTAATGTTCCTGAGAAGGGAGCTAGAAAGCATCCCAGAGGTGAAAATATTCAGGTATGCACACGATTCGTAACAGTGTCTCATGGGTGTTTACTTATTTACATAATCCACTATGTGAAGCACATTGAGAAGATATTCATGTTATTTTTTTCTTTTCTAAAGATTATACTGATTTTGCTAGGTCATGCTTTTAATGGAATTTCCATCTCTTAACCATTTTGTTAATGTTGAATTCTTTTTCCACTTTTTTCACAGATTGACACCAAAAATATACTCTTCATATGTGGGGGTGCCTTTATTGACATAGAGAAAACTATCTCTGAAAGGTTATACAGATATAGAAATTAAAATTTTTGTCCAATACTTTTAACATAAAGCTAGCTTTTTTATTTTTTATTTTACTTGATGTCAATTGAAAGTTTCTTGACCTCATTTCAGACGTCAAGATTCTTCTATCGGTTTTGGAGCCCCAGTGCGTGCAAACATAAGAGCTGGTGGTGTTACAAATGCTGTTGTGGCGTCATCTTTAATGGAGACTGTAAATTCTTTATAGCATTCAAGATGATTGTTATCCATATATAGCTTAGACATACCATTTTAGATACTCACATCCCCTGCATGTTTGGCAGGTTGAAAGTAGTGATCTAATTGCATATGGTTTGATACCAGAATTTGTTGGACGATTCCCTGTTCTTGTCAGTTTGTTGGCTCTAACAGAAGAACAACTTGTTCAGGTGGATGCTTTACCTTTTTTCATGAGTGTGCAATTTATTTTTTCTAGTATAAGTTTACTAATGGGATGATGAAGAATGGGCAAGTGATTGATAACATAATTGAAATCATAATTTTAAATTCTTTCATTAAGTTTCACGAATGAAAACCGTACTTGTCTTACCTTTATCCTTTATCTCTAGATGTGTATTGGAGAAACTGTGCTGGAATGCAATTTATCAACTTAATTGTAGTTTTTGAAGTTGCTACTATTGTTATTTTAAAATATTCCTTTCTTGCACAAGTTCTACGAGTTATTCAACTTCCGATGCAGCTCTTACTGACACCAATACCTTTTTAGGTCCTAACGGAGCCAAAAAATGCACTAGGCAAGCAATACAAAAAGATGTTCCAAATTAATGGCGTAAGTTCTATATATGTCCCTACTTTGAAATGTTAATTCCATTTGGTATTCAATCCGTTTAACTTGTCTGCAATTATGTATAATTCACTTTAATCGTCTTTCTTGCAGGTCAAACTGCATATCACTGAAAATGCTTTGAAATTAATTGCCAGAAAAGCAATAAATAAAAATACAGGCGCTCGCGGCTTAAGAGCCATCTTGGAGAATATCTTGATGGATGCCATGTATGAGGTATGTTGACCAGCTATTAAACCAACTATTAAGACCCCAGGGTGATGGTGTTTCTTGTTGGAAGCCAATGTCGGTGGGCTTTGTGATTTAAGTGAACAAAATTATATCCAAAGTTGGTTTCCTGCTCGATATAGACTATGCTATTCAAAATTTCTGGATGCTTAAATTTGGCGCCTCTCCAACTAATCTCGCATATTAAATTAGGGGACTTTGGTGTCTATTAGAACCAAGTTTCTGACTAGAATTATATTTTAACCTTGTCTTAGTAGAACTAAGAGGGCCTTTCTTTATAGAACTTCTTTGCTTCTCTCGCTACGGACCCTACGTCTAGAGAAATGTGCCTTGTACAGTTTGAACCTATGTTGCTTTAACTTTCCATTTTTCTTAATAGTACTCGTATCTAAGACTTCTGTCTGACACATATCCAAACGTGGTATGGTAATCTGACCCTACAAATATATAGAAAAATGAGAAAATATAAAGCATACCTGCACTGGACATATTTGTTTCTGACATTCACAGTCAAGTCCGAGTAGCGTAGGATAGAACTATCTTATTTGGCATGCTTTGGCCTTATATGGAATTGAGCACCACTATAGTAAGTCCTCCTAGTGGAAGCACCATTTCTGGTTCATCCTTCAATTGGCCCTGGTCTGGTGAGACCATAACTGTTTTGTGATCTCTTTCTATACCCAATCTCTAGCACCTACCCCCTGTTGAACTTTTTTGCCATCCAATTCAAAGCTCTGGCACCTTGTTCTACCTCAGCTTGACGTGCAGATCTTGCGAAATACAACAGAAAGTTCCAGAGACTTTTGGCTTTGTGGTTAAACAAACTCAATTGGCTAAGCTCAAATCTGCTAAATGTCGCCTCTTATTGGTCCTTGCATGAATCAACAAGGCTAAACCTTAGCTTCTTATACCATGCTACTTTAGTTTCATGGATTTTGGTACATCTTTTCTTGCAGATACCAGATGTTAGGACCGGTGATGATGTAATAGATGCTGTAGTAGTTGATGAGGAAGCCATTGGATCTGAAGGCAATAGACAAGGAGCTAAGATTCTTTATGGTAAAGGTGCATTAGACCGTTACCTTTCACAACAAAAATTGAGGGACTCGGAGGTGTGTATGACTTAAGTCTCAATCAGTTATATGATTTTGCAAAGATCAGGAATCATGAAATGTCAATAGCTAATAATTAAAACACTGTATTGCAGACAACTGTGGACGGATTGGACGGGGAGCCGGAGGTGGAAGCAGAGCTTCGTTCGGTTGTTGCCAGTATGTGATACATATATTGATGAAATTGTAGATGTAACTTGATTGTACATAATAAGCTCACATTGTTTTAAAATAGATTGTACAATATGCATAAACGATTTTATGATAAACATGCAGTTCTTTAGTTGTATTCTGCATAGCAGCATGGAGCAGGCAAACCAAATCCCAGCCCTTTGATAAATATTACATATGTTTGTGTTTGTGTGTGAGAGAGAGGAGTGATTCACATTAGTGTAAAACTTGGTTTACTCATTTTCATGATCTTTATTGGTTAAAACTGTAATGGCTGGATTTAACAATATAATTTTACTTCTTATTAGATTTAACAATATAATTTATTGTAAAATTATAACTCGAGATATATCTTTATCAAGTTAATTGAGAATAATGTTTTTCTAATTATATATTTGAAATTGAATTAGCCGACTAAATCGATTTAATTTGGTTAATCGGTTGGTTAACCGATCTAGTTTAGTTGGAGGTTAGTTAAAAGTTTTTTGAAATTTTAGTTAACAATTAATTCGGTTCAAAATCGGGTAATTAATTAAATTAACTTAATTTAATAAATAATAGTATATATTATATGTATTAGGTTATTACTAGTCCGGTTAATTCGGTCAATTGAACATTATAAATTTATTTATTTTTATATGTTTTAACAATTTTTTTTGATTAATTAGGTTAACTGATCGATTTTGTTAATTTTTTTAGAAAATTTTCAGTTAGGTTAATTGTTAAAAGATTAAAAAATTCGGTTAATACTAATTCAGTTTGATTAACCGATCGATTAACCGTTTGAACACCCCTACCTATAATTAAAGTTATATTATGTCTAATCAGACTCAATTGAAATTGAATGAAATAAACTAAATAGAAAATTGTTGAAAAATAAAATAAATATAATTTATTATTTATTTTGACTTTCAACTTTATAAAAGAAATTTATTTTAGCTATTCATTTAATTTTTCGTCTCTCTTTACCTTTAAATTTTGCTAATTTTGATGTCATGATATACACTTGAATTGCCATGTGAATATCATGTCAGTAATTATTTATTTTTTTAATTTTAAAAAAATAAAAAATATTTACAAAATATAGAAATATAAAAAATATTTTTTTAATATTTTTAAAATTTTAAAAATTTAAATAATTGCTAATGTGGCATACACATGGCAATTCATGTGCATGTCACGTTAGCAAAGTTAACAAACCTTAACTTTTCTTTTCATTTTGGAGTAATTTCAATAAATAATGCAAGTTAAAATGACTAAAAGAGATGAATAATTAAATTGAGAGTTAAAATAAATTTTTTTTTATTTATAAAATTGAAGGGTCAAAACAAAATTATTGTACCTTTATTGTTGATATAATAAGAAAAAAAAAATAGTTTTGCATGCTAAATTCTTTTATAATGTTAGAGGTAAGGTTGAGTAAGAAAAATTGAAAAAGTAATAATCAATTCGATTCGATATGTTTGAACGAATTTATAAATATAATATATAAGGTAAAAGGTTGTGGATATTTATTTTTTAATTTAATTTTTCAGATAATTTTATTTTTTATGATTTTATATTTAAAATAATAAAAATGACTTTAAATTTCCATATAAAAATTATATTTTCAAAACATATCATATAAAAATTATTAATCACTTTTCATTTACTTGAAAAATAATTTTTTTAAGAAAAATTAAGATTTTATTGTGGATTGAATTTAAATTCAATTGGCATTAGTATTATTGTAAATGCAAGAAAAAATAGATTCGAATGTATTGAAATCCCAATCAATTCTAGAATTGAATTATGAGAATAGTTTGAAAATTTTAACATTTTATTAAGATTACTTTTTTTATGAACTAAAATATTTTTATTCTGTTAATGGATAAAATAAGAAAAAAAAGAAGTTGTAGTAATTTGCTTAAAAGAGTGTAATGGTGTGACGTGTAATACTGGCAGGTGAAGATAAAATCATTACTTAACAATGAATAAAGCAATAAATGAAGGGAAAAAAAAACAATAAAAAGGAAAACCAACTAAGAAAAGAGTTGCTTAAGACGAGAGGAAAGAGGGCAGTTGGATTCTTGGGACTCCATTTTCTTTCTCTCTCTCATAATCCTTTCTCTTCTTCTTCCTCTAATTCTCATTTCAAGAAGGTAAAAAAATATTATTAAAAATGGTAAAATAGGAAGGAAAAGTAAAAGAATTTTGAGGAGAAGAGAACAAGGGAGAGCTTCTTTTTCTTTTTCTTTTTTATATAAAGTTTTGGGATGGGGCTTTATATTGTAAATTTTCTTTGAATTTTTGTATCTGATTCAAACAAATAATTAGAATCTGAGATTGCGAAGGTGGTGTCTGTCTCTGTGTATGAATGGAGTACGATAATATAGAATGTGTGTCATCCATAGATGGATTGAATGAGGATGAGATCCATCACCATAATCTGCATCATCCGAATCCTCATCATGGTCACCATCCATTCTCATCTTCAAAGCCTCACAATGCCACCAACAACGCCAACAATAGTAATATGGTCAACAATACTGTGGGTGCTACCGGGATCACTCCCGCTACCAGCGTTCATGAATTGTTAGAATGCCCTGTTTGTACCAATTCTATGTACCCACCAATCCATCAGGTCTCTCTCTTTTTCTTTCCATTGCATTTTGTGTATTGTTATTAATTTTGCTATTTTTGTTGATTTTGGTTGATGGGCTTGAATAGATTTGCGTTGCATTTAAATGGGATTTCATTATGCTTTGATTTGAGATTGTTTCGTGGTTGGATCTAGGTTTAGGATTTTTAAGCTCCATTGTCTATTTTATGGTTTATTTTCAAATTTGGAATGAATTGCTGGATTTTTTTTTCTTTTGGGTTCAACTTACACTTTGCTTTAGAAATGCAGTGTCAGAAATTAGAGTTCTTCAATAATGTTTTTATGAATTTGTTGTCAAATAAATAAGATCGAAATGAACTTTTGTGTTGATGCCTATAAACACTTGTGATGCAGCATATGCAGATAGATGATTGTGATTCGGAACTGGTTTTCTTGTTTGGGTTTAACCGAGGTGATTCTTTGTATTGGATACTGTATTGACATTGTTGTAGTCCAATTCCTAATGCACTCAATTCAAGTTTTCTGAGAAAAAAAAAGAAATAAGGTTTTCCGGGGAAAACCTCGGGTAGTTCTTGTTTTGCCCTGAAATCTTCATCGAAATAGATGAGAAAAACTGCAACTTCAACTTCCATTCTGAAGGAGGGAATGGCTACTTATTCATATTGAGAGTCTTTTCTAATTAGAACTGTTACAGATTGGTAGAGGAATGTTTTCTCAGATTTCTTGGACTTGGAGGTTTGTTTGTTAATTGTTGCCCTCTAACTAAGATAAGAGACTAGAAAGATTAGGATAATTTGAAATTTTCTCTTTTTGCTTGCTTTTATACAGGAGAATGTTGTAATGGAATTTGGAGATATCTGAATTTTGATTGAATATATAGCAATGATAGATGACACTATTAAATTGCAAGCGTATTTGTAAATAATAGAGGATAAATTGCTCGCTTTAACACAACAGTTTTTTGCAGTGCCAAAATGGACATACACTTTGTTCTACCTGTAAAGCAAGAGTACACAACCAGTGCCCCACATGTAGATCAGAACTGGGTGATATTAGATGTTTAGCGTTGGAGAAGGTGGCTGAGTCCCTTGAATTGCCATGCAAATACTACAATTTGGGATGCCCTGAAATCTTTCCCTATTACAGCAAACTCAAACATGAGGCAACTTGCAATTTTAGACCATACAATTGCCCGTATGCCGGATCAGAGTGTTCAGTTGTTGGGGATATTCCCTTCCTGGTTGCCCATCTGAGAGATGATCACAAAGTGGACATGCACACTGGATGCACTTTTAACCATCGTTATGTGAAGTCCAATCCCCGAGAAGTCGAAAATGCTACTTGGATGCTAACAGTAAGTTTTACGATTTTATTACTATCTTTTAAATAGGCCACACTATGTTTTAGAACAATATAGTAAGATGTGCCCTTTGTTTCTTTCATGCCATCTTTTGTTGAGTTACTTGGAGAGGATCAATTATGGTCGGGCACATTGCAACTACCTGAATAAATGACGTCATAATCTTCTTAATATGGGCCTTAATCTGCTGGCTTATTTGCTCTTTATCAGGTCTTCCATTCTTTTGGTCAGTATTTCTGCCTTCACTTTGAAGCATTCCAGCTCGGCATGGCCCCAGTCTACATGGCATTTCTTCGTTTCATGGGCGATGAGGCCGAGGCTAGGAACTATAGCTACAGCCTTGAGGTTGGAGCAAATGGCCGAAAACTTACATGGGAAGGTACCCCACGTAGCATCCGTGATAGTCACCGGAAAGTCAGGGACAGCCATGATGGTCTGATTATCCAGCGAAACATGGCACTTTTCTTCTCTGGCGGGGACCGGAAGGAGCTAAAGCTGAGGGTCACCGGAAGGGTATGGAAGGAACAACAAAATCCCGATGCCGGACCGTGCATTCAAAATTTGTGTAGTTGAAAGAATTGATTCTTGATAACTTATTCTTGATTTGTTGGAACGCTTTGGGATGTGTTGTAACGGATGGGAAGTTTTTAGCGTTATGAAATGTGTAATAAACATGATTTTCTTCCATAACCCTTTGTTTGTGATCATTAACTGATGTCTCGAATGCATATAGTCCATTTATGGCCAATTTTTTTGTGATTTTGTCTACTCGTCCTCAAAGGTATGGCCTGAAATCATATGATTGGTTCATTTTATCTATGTCACCTATTGGGACATTAGATGTGAAATCAAACAAAGGTTGATTTTGATATCACTTATCATAGATGAATTAGATAACTATTTATAAAATTACCAATAAATCCAATCCTTAATTGGCTCTTAAAATATTCTTTGGGTGTAATCCCTGAAATCATGTGGATGAATGAAATCTTAACATGGTGTGAATTTTTTTAATTAAATTTAATAATTTTTCTATTTCCTTTTCTTCCTCTCTCCCTCTCCCTAATAAACTCGTTTTAAACTTTATCTCCCCATGTTTCTCCCTTTTCCTTTTCTTTTCTTTCTTTCACATATAGGGAATTTGCAAAACTAGTTTAGTGTAATGACCTAAATTTTTAGGTCATCAGAAAAGTGAATTTTCGAGTATTCGATTTTGAAAAATTAGATTCGTAAATATTTATTAGAAATATTTACGAAGTTAAGTGAGAGGTTAATTAGATTTTAATTAAGTAAATTTAGCTTAATTAAGGTTAATTTAGTGAAAGGATTAAATTGAATAAAGTGTGAAGGTTTAATTAAAAACTATAGAAAAGTCAAGGAATTAAATTAGCAAATAAGCCTTATGTGACAAGTGTGTGGTATGTATAAGTACATTTGCATTATTTTGTTTGGTACAAATGTATGTATATATATGAATTTACTTATTATATAAATAAATAATTAAATAAAGTAAATTATATTAAATTATATAATTATAATATGTTAATTAAATAAAGAATGAATAAAGAAATAAAAAGAAATAAAACATAAAGAAAAAGAGAAAGAAAGTCACGAATAGCAGGAAAAGAAAGAAGGAAAAAGAGAAAGAAAAAGAAAAAGAAAATTTGGGTTTTGGAGTTTCAAGCTTGATTGGTAAGTCAATTTAATCTCTTTTCTTATAATTTTGGTGTTTATAGAATCCTAGGAAGAAATACTATTTGAATTGTGTTAAAAATTAGGAAGTTAATGAATTTTTAGATGTTGATTAAGTTGAATAAATTGATAAATTATGATATTAAGTGATAGAAATTCAAGTTAGAAGTGGGAGATAGATTAAATTGTAAAGAGAGATATAAGTTTTGTCATAGTAGGGATTAAATTGTTTAAATTGTAGAATTGATGTTTTATATTGAATATTAAGAGTTGAAACTTATTTAAAGTAGGCATAAAATGAAAATTATAAGGTTTATTTGAAGAAAAAGAATGATTATGGTGGAAGGACCTAATTGAAAATATAGAAAAAAAGTTACATGGAAATGAAAGAGTATGTTATTAAATAACATGCATTGATAATTCTTAAATGTTAAATTTTATGTAGCCAACATAGCCTCGAAAACGTCATCGAAAAAGGAAAAGGAGAAAGTGAACGAGGATATCGAGTAAATCCGAGAATTACGGTTTGTATTTCTATAAACTATGCTTAATAATTTAATACAATGTAATGGCTATTCTTAATAGTTAGAATGTATAATGAATGATATGATAGAAACTGTTACTACTTTTGTAATTGAAATGAAACGGTTTGAATACCTTATTAACAGTATCGGCTAGTCGGATATAATTGGCATGCCATAAGATTAGAAGTTTTCAGGGATATTCCGACTGTGTGTCGATGAGACACTATATGTGTCGACTGCTGTTATCGTTCTGGATTCATTCCGAAGAGGTACTCTATACCTAACTGTTACTGTTATCCTTACGGTGTATACCGGCTTCGGCCGATAAAACACTGTATGATATCTCGATGTGTGGGTTGGATCTGTGTATCCGTCTAGGTCTGAGTTATGTTAATAGGAGTAAGTGAAAGTACTAAAGACTGACTGTTATTGATTATGTGACTGATATATGTAAATGTTGAAAGGCATTAAATGTTATGAAAAGTATAAAAGATTGTTTAATTATCTCTAAGAGGTATGATATGAAGGCAAGAGATTAAGCTATTAAGATTTGAAAGTAAAAAGTTTTAAGTTACAATGTATATACATGGCTCATTATTGTTTTAAGTATTAGTTTATAGAAATACCACTGAGTGTATACTCAGCATACGGTTTGTTTCCGTGCACAAATTAGGTACAAAGTAAATAACGCCTCAGCATCTAAGTCAACTCCCGAACTCAATTCTTGGTGATGTATCTTCCCTTGAAAAATGGCATGTACCTAGGTTGTCTAATGTTATTTTGATATAAGTTATATTGTTAATAGATAGTTAATAGATGTAATGAAAATGTTATAATATGTCGTCCTTTTTGAATTGAATATAATGACACTTAGGTGTAACTCTTTTGAAATGGTTTAATTTAAAGAATTATTAAATATATGTATTTGATTATGGTATAATGGTTTGATGAGTATTAAATGTATTTTATCATGTTTGGATTGATTGAATGAAGGAATATTAAAAAAATTTGCTTGTAGTCTTTAGTTTGCAGGGTTGGTAAATTTGAAATGCAAGGTTCATTTTGAGCTCACACGGTTTGTCACACGGACGTGTGATTAGACCGTGTGAGACACACGGCTTGCACACGGGCACGTTGTTAGGCCGTGTGTCCCTTGTACCTAAAATGTTACAAACAGGTTGTCATACAGGCTAAGAACACGGGTATGTGCCTTGACTGTGTGAAATTAGTTGTTTTATAGGCCACAAGTCAGAATACTCCACGAGTAGTGGACACGGGCGTGTCCAGGCAGTGTGAGCCTCACTGTCGGCCCTCCACGGGCGTGTCACAATAACACGGGCGTGTCATATTAGCCACACGGGCGTTTGATACTATTTAGAAAAAGAAATTATAAAACTTCACAAAAAATTTTCTAAGCTTCCGATCGAGTCCCGGTTTGTTTTAATTACACTTGTAAAGTACTGTGGACCTATAAAAAGTTATATTTAGATGGATAATATTGTATTTATACTTGTTTTTATGTGCAAATGTACTGTAACGAATGGTAATACTCTGTAATTCTGTTTTAGTAACAGGACAGGGTTAGGAGTGTTACATTTAGCATCAAATTTTATTTGATATTCAGGCTGCGACAGGGAATTGCAGCTACTTAATAGAAGAAATGGCTTGAACCAGAAAACGTAATAAAGTAAAGAAGTTTATGAAAAGATGAAAATGAGCTGAATTTTATTACTGAAATGAGCATCTATTTATACACAAATTATCAACAAAACTTTTAGATGAAAAGAGTTTATTTAAATAAATTTAAATTTTTAAGTTAAAAAAGAAATCGAAGTGTTACATATAACTCTTGTTTTATTGTTCTAGTTAGGTTTAAGTCTGACGAGAATAATATTCTACGACAAGCAATTCATTTATTTTCAAACCAACCCATTTCCTATCTATCATTTGATTGACTAATCATTTATATTGTAATGTGTGAAAGATCAAATGTTTTGGTAATTCCTTATTGGTGAATAAATCAAGATAATTTTGAATTAGAGTTCTAGATTTTTGTTCATCCCTCGCTAAAATAATATTTTGGGGTTTGCAGCGATAACTTAGTATATCTATTGTACGCCCATTAACTAAAATAGGTCTATGGTTAATTAATTGATGGGCTTGAGGTATAGTCGAAGCCATACCCAATCGAAAAAGGATGTTATCCAACCGCATTTTAAGTAATTGTAGTAAAACTTGACCTGTTAACCCTTTGGCTTTTTTGGCAATACGAACGTATTTAAGTAATTGTCGTTCTATAAGGCCATAATGAAAATGCAATTTTTGTTTTTCTTCTAAACGAATACAATATTGAGATTTTTTACCGGGGCGCGATTGGTTTCTAAGATCGCTTCCGACTCTAGGCCTTTTACTAGTTAGTCCCGGTAAAGCCCCCAGACGGTGTTTTTTTTTTAATCGAGGCCCTTGGTAACGTGACATAAAGACTCCTTATTAATTTAAATTTTATTGAAGTTTCATAAACTGAAATTAAAACTGAACTAAATGAAGCTAAATCGACTAAAGGATTGTACTACAAATATTAATGAGATGAATTGGATCAATATCCGTACTTTATTTTTTTGTATTGTATATAATGTATACAAAAAATAGAAATAGAAATATATATAATAATATAAGTCAATGCACCCCCTCAAGTTTGGGGTTAAGAAACAACACCTAACTTGTTAAGACTATGTATGAGGGTTGCTTTAGGTAGTGCCATTGTAATTGTGCCAATAATTTGATCGGCCACAAAAATATGAGTGACGTCTAAATTTTATTTTATTTTTGAACATGATCACAAATGGAATGTAAATTTATCTTGAGATATTTCATTTTTTTTATGCAAAACTGATTGTTAATTGAGAGATGTCGCACATTGATTGTCACAAAAAAATTTCGGAGCATGAGATAGTGAAAGTTGGAACTCTTTCAACATGCTCATAACCCAAATAGTTCGGAGGTAGTAGTTGCAATTGCTTGATACTGAGCTTCAGCAGAGGAGTGGCCAATGGTAGATTGTTTCTTTCAAGACCAACTTTGTAACACTCCC
The DNA here is from genome assembly GCA_025698465.1 of Gossypium longicalyx. Lineage (NCBI taxonomy): Eukaryota > Viridiplantae > Streptophyta > Magnoliopsida > Malvales > Malvaceae > Gossypium > Gossypium longicalyx. The sequence continues at coordinate 26,947,806 of CM047003.1, forward strand.
TACCCATATCCGTCGCCGGAATAGAGTACGAGGCATTAACGAGGACTACAAAAACACTTACAGATAATTTAAATATATTTTCATAACAACTTGTCTTGATTTCATACTATTTCATATTTAAGCTTTACTCACCAAAGTATTTGAAATATCATCTTTATGCAAATAGCACACATGAGGTACATAATTCCATAATTAAGAATGAACACATTTATCAAACATATTCCACATTCATATATCAATGTCTCACATTTTCATATATCAATAACCGTCATTTTTCTTTTTTTTTCAGATAATTATGTATAACCATTGATAAGCATGCAACTCACTGTTTCTTCTTGTCAATCACAATTTCAAATGACAAATTCGTGTGAATGAGCTCAACCTCATTAGGTATTTAAATTCTGTCATTTTGATTCACATACTCATAATTTACTAACATATCCTGTCAAACACAATCTCTGAATGACAAAATCACATAATTGAGCTCAATAATAATAATGATAACATTACTTACATTTCTTTTTCCACATGTTACATTTACGACTTACCAACTTGTCCATTCAAGGAACGATTTTCGGATTTGAGTACATCATGATCTCAAGTCAGAAGTCTAGTGAAGCACATAAGTGCTAGACGGAAGCTTAGAAGGCTACAATGAAGCACATAAGTGCTAACGGAAGCCCGAAGGCTAATGAAGCACATAAGTGCTAAGCGGAAGCCGAAGGCTAATGAAGCACATAAGTGCTAAACGGAAGCCCGAAGGCTAACTGAAGCACATAAGTGCTAAACGGAAGCCCAAAGGCTAACTGAAGCTCACCAGAGCTGAACTGAAACCCCAAAAGGGTTAATTGAAACTCATATGAGTTAACGAAAGCTCGTAAGAGCTAAACGGAAAGCAAACACGAGAATTCGCAACAAATGCTAAATCTCGGTTTACTTGGGTAATATGCCGTCAATTCATCTTTTTCACTGAAAGATTGTACTTATTTCCTGCGTTCCGTTCCTCCAAAATTCTCAATTCAATTTCATAACTTTTGTACATAATTTACTTATTTTCAACAATTAACATACATAAATATTAATCACCATTCATAAAATAATATTGAAATTTAATAATATTAACAAATGGTCACTAAATTTAGTTATATAAACTCACAAGTTCGATTTTTATATTATAGCGATTATCATAATTTCATAATAAATATTCCAAATAAAACATTATATCGTTTCTAATTCAGCACTTATCGATTATAATCAGGCATGTGATCAATTTATACACGAGTCATTCATATATTTTTGTATATTTTCCTCCTCCTCCTCTCCATCCACATCCTTAGTATAAACAACACACTTGTAGGTAACATTATCCATAATTTTCACTATCTACTTATGTGAATATTCAAGCTGTCCATCTGTGTCATAGTCACTAAATTATTTATATCTGGAGCTATAAAACTCCAAATTAAGTTCCGCTAATTTTTCCTAAAACTAGACTCATATATCTTCTTACCATAAAATTTTCATAATTTTTGTTTAGGCCAATTAATACAGTTTATTCATTGAAGTCTCCCCTGTTTCAGAGTACGACTACTCTGACCTCTGTGCACTACGAACCAAATTTCTCCCTGTAAAGAATTCCAACGACCATGCCGTTTGTTTCCCTTAAAAATAGACTCAATAAAGAATCCATGCATGTAAATTATGACTCTTAATAATTTTTTTTTACAATTTATGGTGAATTTCTAAAGTCAGGACAGGGGATCTCGAATTCATTCTGACCTTGTCTTACAAAATTTATCATATCTCATGATTCACAATTCCATTGCTTACATTATTTATTCTATAAGAAACTAGACTCAATAAGATTTAATTTCATATTTTATTCATCCTCTAATTCCATTTCTACAATTTTTGGTGATTTTTCAAAGTTAGACTACTGCTGCTGTCCAAAACAGTTTTAGTGCAAAATGTTGATTTCCATTTTGCCCCAAATTTCACAATTCATACAATTCAGTCCTTGCTCAATTAACCCCTAAATTAAGATAATTTTCTCAATTAATACTTTTAATAAACATTATAAGTTATTTCATAACTATTAAAATTCAGAATTTCCACATAACACTCTAACTTCAAACTCTTTTACATTTAGGTCCCAAACATTCACTTTCTATTCAATTCTTTCAATAAAATCAACATATAAACAATTTAAAGCTCTAATTCCATGTCAAATCATCATATACTTCCAGCACATATTCATAGCAACTTTCAATTTCTTTCATGGAATCAAAAACTAATGAATTCAACAAGTGGACCTAGTTGTAAAAGTCACAAAAACACAAAAATTTCAAGAAATAATCAAGAATTGAACTTACTTGCAGTAAAAATATGAAAAACCAGCTTGAGGAACTCTTTCCTGGTGTTTTTGCTGATGAGAATGCAGAAAAATAAAGAGAAATCTAGATAATTCCACTTTAGTCCTAACTTTATTAAGTAAATTTTGCAATTTTCCAATTTTGCCCTTAATTCTCCTTGTTTTCTTGCTGATTTCATGCCCTTGTTGTCCAGCCCAAATAGACCTTGGGTCTATTTTCCTTTAAACCCTCTTTCTTTTATCAATTAAGCTATTTAATCATTTCCTACAATTTTGCATTTGATACAATTTAGTCCTTTTTGTTCAATTAATTATCAGAACTTTAAAAATTCTTTGTGAAACTTTAATACTAACATATTAACACTCCATAAATATTTATAAAAATATTTATGGCTCGATTTAAAATTCCCGAGGCCTCGATACCTCGTTTTCGATTCTAATTATTTTAATATTTATTTTTAGTACACTATTCACTATTTCAAAATTTTTCCTAACTTCACATTTAATTTATACTCACTAAATTAATAATATTTCCTACTCATTTGTCGGATTTAGTGATCTCGAATCACTGTTCCGACATCACTGAAAATTAGGCTGTTACAAACTTATTGGATTTGGACAAAATAAAGAATAAAATCAATTGTAGAATTGCAATCAATGTGATCACTTTTCCAATCAACGTCTGAGTACATATAAAAGTTTGGATTCATATGATGAATGAATCAAAGAGCATAGCTGGAGATTTGTTTCAAGTATCGAAGAATACATTTCAATGCTCTCCAATCTATGAATGATGAAGCATACATAAATTAAAAAAGTTTGTTCACAACCAACAAAATATCATGTCTTGTAAATGAAAGACATTGGCGTTTACCAATAGCTTCTCAGTATACAGTGGCATTAGTAGGGTTAGACTCATCTTAAAGTTTGTGGCGGTGAGATGAGCTCATAAGAGTAAGAATTTCTTTGTTGTCCTGCATCCTTGTGCCATTTAAGATATCTTGGACTAATTATTTCAACCCAATAAAATTTTGTAAATAAATGATAATTTCAATATAATTTTCATGGTGATTTCAACAAAGTAATAATATTTTACGACCAATACATCAATCATGATGGTTCTAAGATTTTATAAATAAATGGTGATTTCAATATAATACACTTAGCCACCAAACGATTAATATTTTACAAATCAACAGTGGTGATTCCAATACAATACACCTGTCAAAAAGTGTTACCTATACTTTTTTTTTTTGTCTGCTTCGGCACTTACACTTGACAATTAGGTCCATTTTTATCTATGAACTTAAAAAAGATAAAAGTTTAATGATATAATATTTAAGATTGTGTCGCATCATCACTTGAAAATTAAAAATTTTATATAAATTTTCTAATGATGTGGTACAATTTCAAAGTGTCTGATTCAATGTTTTAATAACCGGACCGGTGGCAAAACATGTTAGATCAGTGGTTCTCGTTTCAACTAGTTTTATCGATTCGACTACCAAGCAACAATAATTAAATAAATAATTAAAATTCAAAAAAAATCTAAAAGAAAATTAAAAAAATGTTAAACTAGTTCAAGTGTCGATTTTTGTCCTGATTTTCAATTTTTATCAATTTCAAATAAATTTTAAGTCAATCAGTTCAACCTCTTTGGTCGGACAATTATATCGATCAATTATTGGTCCATTAAATTGGATCTTTTTTCAGTAACACTGACAATATCATCAAATATTGATATAATCTAAATTTATAAATTAAAATGAATTTAATTGTGAAATTCAAGTACGAAATGGAAATAGTTGGAAGGTAATGGATAAAAAAATTATATTATTATTATTTACCTAGGATACTTGTAAATTATACTTAGAAACTTGGAAAAGAAAATTTGAGTTAGAATTATTCTCAAACATTCCATAATTTCCATATCCATTCGAAAATACCCTTTAAGTTTGCTTAAATTACCCACTCTTTCTTCATTTTTAACTCCACAAAGAAGCTTGAAAATTCCATACGACTGCCACCATCGACACAAGGTCTCGTTATATAAAACCCTAACCACACTCTTTCAACACCCGATCACATAACACTTCCCACGCAGCTCAACTCTCCTGAGTCAAAACATGGCAATTATCTCCGAGTTCCAAGAAGAAGAGGCCAGACCTTCCGCTTCTTCATCTCCGAAAGCGGTGCCGTTTAACGCCAGCTTGGATCCGTCGGACCCTGTTGGGTTTCTGGAGAAAGTTTTCGATTTTCTGGCCAAAGAAACTGATTTTATTGGGAAAGAGAACTTCGATAAGGAGATTGCAGCGGTCGTGAGAGTTGCTAAGGAGAAACATAAGCAGAAGGTTGAAGAGGTGGCTCCGAAGGTGGAGATAAAGGAGGAAGTGAAGAAAGAGAAGGAGATCAAGGAAGAAGTGAAGAGGGATGCAATGGAGGTCGATAAAAACGAAGACCAGTCTAGCTCTGGTTTCAAAGGTTCCTATTTCTTAATTTCTATTAATTCTCTTCTTATTATTTTTTTTGGGCTAAATTTCTCCTTTTATTATTGTTATTATTGTAAATTTTATTTTGAATGCAAGGCTATTTTTTGGACATTTGGGTCTTTGTTTAACAGGAAAATTATCTGAGGTCTGCATTGTTAAATGTTTGCTTTGTGTTTTGAAATTTAGATGATGAAAAGCGTTTAAAGGATAAAGATACTTGTTACTTACTAGATTATTTAGGGTTTAAATTTGTATTTATATCACGTTTGCTAGTAGTTGTGAGGTATGAAATGATGAACAACACCATGCTTTTTCTTTCCCTGTCCTGAAACTTGAGCACGGGCTCTTGTATTTTGGTTATGGAAAGGGACCTTATAGTAAGCAAGCTCGAACAAGTTTCAAGAGTTGAGTTACATAATCAAGCTTGAGCTTTGTGCTGTCTCTGGATTTGACTCAAGCTCAATTACACCCCTAGTAATGTTATGCTGTTCTTCCATCCTCTTGTCTCCCACTTAGTGTCATGATGGTGTGATAAGTGAATGTCTTTTACTAAAAATTAAGTTAGTAAGTGTCCACGGTGTGAGGGCTTTTTAAATGCTCGTTTTATTCTGTATAGAAAATATGGGAACATGTTGGATAGAATTTTATTGCCTCAATATTTTTTGGGATTTGGTTGAAGCAGGGAGGTTTGATTGCCTGAGCTTGATGATAGTCTTGGTGCAAATTGGGATTTGATTTCCTTGTCCTGAGCTTGCATTCACCCGAAACTTCTTGTTCAGTCACTCACTCTCTCTGTCTCTCTCTCCATCCATCCATCCATCCATCCATCCATCCATCTATCTTTTTGTTCATTTGTTAGCCAATTTAGATGTGCATTCTCACAATTGGGGCTAATGGTAGGTAAGATTTTATTACACATGGTTATGTTTGTTAATTTCATAAGTTGGCTACGAAGATGTGCACCCTGTTGGAATGCTTGTAAAAAAAGGGGCTTCTTTCCTTTTGTTTGTATGGGTGTCTTCTTTTTATTGGTTAGTGGGATGGGGATGGGGACGGGGAGGTTTATGATTAAGCTTTGCATCTGATATTTTGAATTTGGTATTGTTGGAGGCAAATGAAAATGAAACTCAAAGACTAATCATATTACTCCCTGTATTATTTACACTTCTCTAAATCTTGGACAGTTCCAAACAAAGGCAATGGACTTGATCTGGATAAGTACTCTTGGACACAGTCCCTTCAAGAGGTCACTGTCAATGTTCCAGTTCCGAATGGAACAAAATCAAGGTTTGTTGTATGCGAGATAAAGAAGAATCATCTAAAAGTTGGACTTAAGGGCCAGCCTCCTATTATTGATGTAAGTTAGTCCATGTGCTTTTTGAGCAAATCTTAGTTTGTTTGTATCCTAGTCACATACTTCTTTATATTTTCAGGGGGAGCTTTTCCAAACTGTCAAACCTGATGACTGTTACTGGAGCATAGGTATGTTATCTCAATGAAAATAAGAGTTGAAGTACTGCAAATTGAACTTCATTTTCTACTTTTCTTTTCTCCCTTCAGCTAGAGTTTACAAGTTTGCAATTATTAGGTTTGCGAGTATTTCAACAACCTATGTCACCTGGACTGAGGTGTGAGTGATGTTTACGGTTATGTATCCGACGGCAATATATTCAAAAAAATTTCCATATATTTTTGGGATCTTTGGGGTGTTATGTCTCCGTACCCATTACTGAAAAGTTTGCCTGACATGGGTGTCAGATATAAGTACTTAAAAGAAAAATAAAGAGGACTAGCAATATATATTTAAATTCCAACCTAGTAAATCTTGACTTTTCCGAAATCAATTTTGTAGTTGGTTCTTATCTTCTCTCCTTGTTTATTTTCTTTCATTCTATGCAATTTACTTGAACTTTATACGGAAATGCTTTTGAATCTGTCTTTTATTTTGTCAAAGAGAAAAATTCATGTTCTGGTTAAATTTTACATTGAGTAATATTTTAGCATTGTTGACCAACCAAATAGTTGTTTCATTATTATTAGGATTGTCTATGTAATCGCATTGCAATTGTGATCTTGAAACTCCTAAACTTTTTTGTGAAAATGAAACCATGTTTAATTCTGCAACGTTCTCTTTTATCGGTACTATAAAAATCTTCCCACACTTCTTGTAGAGGATAGTTGTGCACTGTCGGTCCTTTTGACCAAGCACAACCAAATGGAGTGGTGGAAGTCATTGGTGAAAGGAGATCCTGAAATTGACACTCAGAAAGTTGAACCGGAGAACAGCAAACTATCTGACTTGGATCCCGAAACACGGCAAACTGTAGAGAAGATGATGGTAATTAGTTCTGCCCTTTCCATTATATTTTGCCTGTGGATATAGTTTCTATCTGCCAAAAGAGCTCTCATCCCGGAACATGCCAAATTGCTTAGTATTTTTCTTTTATTTCCAGTTTTAATTTTACTTGTTTACATTTGTAAACTTCAGATTCATCATAAACCATAATTGATACTTGTCACAAATTGTGCTCTTTGTTGCAGTTTGACCAGAGACAGAAGGCCATGGGCCTTCCAACCAGTGATGAGCTTCAGAAGCAGGAAATTCTAAAGAAATTCATGTCCGAGGTAAACTATTCTCTTCCAAAACTCGTTCATCCAAGATACACCTATGGGTTACTCTTTTTTTTCTTCCTCCCAACTTTTTTGATCCCCATATGGAGCTTTAGCTGATAATAATAAAATTTGCTTGTGTGTTTGCAGCACCCTGAGATGGACTTTTCAAGGGCAAAGCTCATGTAAATGTGAGTGTAGCCCAGTTTTAGCTTTTGTCCTGTGATCCCTTTTGTTTTGGGCAGAAAATGAAATGATGAACGGTTTGAACAGTGTTGATAGTGGATATTATACTCTTGTAGACATCAGGTTTTTGTTAAGACTTGAATTTAAGAGTAATTCAAGAGTTTTAGTTTCCCTATATACACACGTATGAGCCTATGTATGGATGTGGATGTTTACATTTTACTACAACCGGCTAAGTATTATCGTGAGAAGTTCTAAAAAATATTTCCCACCTCCTATGGCCCAATGTAGTGTCAGAAACTTTTTTTCAGCTATCACTACTATAAATTCGGTACATATGATATTATCGTGGTGATTATATCAAGAATTAACTAATAAAACACTAAAAACGATCAAAGATAATAATTCCAATTACACATATCGGGTTTTTGAATTTAAAAATGCAAATTTGATTGTTAACTTTTTATGTTAAAAATCATTTCAGTAAATTTAACTGTTAATGGTATTAATAGTTTAACCTAAAAACATATTGTAGCTTAAAATTTTTTATTATTTCTTTTCTCCAAGTTAAATAAATGCTTTTTTTTTCTTTTAAATATAGTATATTATTGCCATTTTTAACTTTCTTATTTCAATGCGATACATTTGGGAAATAATATGATTTTTAGTTTCTTCCATCTGAAAAGGAAAAACAGTTTGGGAAAGTTGAAAAAGAAATTTGATTTCTTTTTAAATCCAAATTTTTATTTATTTGATTAGAGTAGTACAAACTAAAATTCTTGAAAAATATATATCTTATTGGAACTAAACAAAGATATATTAATAATGTAATTTGTTTATATTTCAATTATATGAAAATACTAATCAAATTTAGTGACTTAATTTAATGTAATGAAAAAATTAAAAATATAAAGTAAAAAATTATGGAAAAAAATAAAATTATGTCAAACATTTGGTGAAAACATTTATGTAATAAATTTATAAACAAATTAAAATAATAATTAGATGTGGCCTCGGTTAAAATAGTAAAATTTATTAGTTGTGGCTGTAGGGCAAAATCAAAAAATCTTTTTAGAAAGGGCAAAATTAAATTGTAATTTTTGTAATGGTAAAAATGTAATTTTATTATTTTAATAATTTATATCTTTATAATTTTTAAAGGATCGAGTCAAATTTTTATTATTTTTAAGAGGTCAGTATAATTTTAGCTTTATTAATTTAAAATTTTAAAAATTTTAAAAGGCTTAAATAAAAAAAATTTCATTTTAAAAGGCGGGTCCTACTAACCCCTAGTTATGCCCCTGTTATTACGTGCATATATTTTTCTAGATTTATCAGGATAAAAAAAATAAATACCCCAAATTAATATTGATTACTTTATTTAATAAATATGCTTTTGATAATTGCCCAATTGATAAGTGAAACTAACTTAATAAACCATTTAAATATTGTACATATATAGGAAGATATTCATTTATACCGTGTAACACTAAAAAAAATTTTTGTATTTTCTTGTACTATTAATATCTTACAACTATTTATTTTATTAAAAAATATTCAATCATTAAATATATACATTAATATATTGAATATCATAGATAAATATGATAGAGATATCAAATTTATTCGAAAATTGACATACATAACAAATATAATTAAATTGATAATTTCAACGGTTAAATTATTAAAATATTAACAGTATAAAAAGAAATAATTTACATAACATCCTAAATTTGAACACAGGAAAATTATTATAAACAGATTTGGTTTTATCTTTGTCCTTTTTTCCTTGAATTATCCAATATCATATCCATTTTATGATGAATAAAAATTATTTCTTTCAAAATCCGCGACCATCCCCAACAGTATAACTAGAGTAGTAGAGTGTTAAGTGCCTGCTGCACCAAAGACTTTGGTATTTTGGGGGGTTTGAATAAGGAAGACAACGTCCTTTTGGCGGATAAACGTGGAAAAGCATACGAAACCAAATTAAGGCGTCAATGGTTCAGCTTTCGTATTCACAAGGTCTTGTGCAAATGAAACTTCCAGGTTTTAACTCACTTTGAACTAACTAGTATTTAAGTTTAGTTCAGCTACAAATTGGGACAATTAAACTATTCCAACTTCTACCCCTCAGGCTTCCCCACAAAAGCATTAATCATACATACATGATGATCAAGGAAACCATAGCAGCGATACGCACCATGTCAAACACAAAACACTCCGTTTCTTAACGGAAGCATCTTTAAATAAGTCCTTGCCGCTGCAGATCGGTATACGTCTTCTTGTTATAGATGTTGCCCTCTTTATCTTCGTATTCTTCTTCAAGATCTGGACGCCACTTGTTCACTCCTTGCCGTTCTCTTATCTTCTCCCACAGTTCTTGTGCTTCCTGCGCAACCAATTTTTTGATTTAATGCTTCCAGGTTAATCACTAAAATGACCCCACAAATAAGAGATAACCCCCCCCCCCCCAAAATAAATAAAGCCCACCACTAATAATTTATACCTAAATAAACTTAGATTTGAAATAAAAACTTATCAAAGTACATACGGGCTTGTTTGTGTATAAGAACAAGTATAAAGCCTTTAATAAAAATAAGACAGTTCAGGGACTTTGTATTTTAGCTAATAATTATCAAGAAAACAAAAGATTTGTCTAGCTATCTTTTTGCTTTATGTGGACAAACAATGCCACTAGCAGTGAAACCGAAAACCAATGGCAATGGCACATAAATCATTAAATAGACCACATATAGGCAAATGAAGCAGATGAACGTAAATCATTGCACAATATCTGAAAAATAAGCATCCCATACCTGAATATTGGTTATTTCATTGAAGTTCTTAGTGTTAGGGATACCAAGGCATCGCATGCCATGTTGATGCCGCCATTCTTTGAAATGCCTCTCGAAGGCCCGACGACCCCAGTAGCTGTAGTTCCCACAAATCTCGCACTTAAACTCCTGAAGAATAGAAATGAAATGGGGACAGAGCTATATGAGATACCGTGACTTGGGAACAAAAACTAGGCAATCAAAGAGTGAAGAAAAATTCAAAAGCCCCTGTGCAGCCACTACATCCTTCCTCCTAGGGTGGTTCTTATGGAGCTGAGTTCACCCAACTAGATTCAATTAAGCTTGTTTTATCTAGTAAAATATAAGAATGATTCTCATGCTTAATTTCAAACTTGATTATTTATGCTCAAGCTTGAGTTTTCAAATTGAGATTTTTCAATATTATTTAAAAATGGCAAAGCTCGATTAAGCTCGCAAGTTAATCTGTCAAGTATTAGGATATTTGAATTTAGCTTGCTTGATAAATCGACTTTGACCTTGACTCAACAATGATTGAGCCAAATCCGTGAAGTACAGATGTCTCTTTAAGACTTTAACACCTGTACTTCCTCCTCCTTGAATTAGAAGAAAATGTGGAAGGAAAAAACATCAACCTTTTTATTAGGATTGGTCATAAAACATCAAGGAAAATATACTTATAGATTTAAGAAAACACAACAATAAAAAAAGATGAATGTCATATTCATTCGAGCTTTGACAGCTTCTTAATTAGTTATCTGTAACTTGACAACATAGTTGCACATGCCGAAATCTACATCACGTAAAGAATTAGTAGGATAAATTACCTGACCAAGACCATGAAGTTTGTAAAGCCAGTAAGGGATAGGCTTCCCATCCCAACCCATTGGCAATTTAAGAGGATTATAGATCTGTTGATCTTCATCATCACTTTCAGTGTCAACTTGTGTCTCTTCCTGTTAAGAGAGCAACAATTTCTAGTAAGAAAACCACCCTAAAATTTTCAAGAAAAAGTTTCTGCATTTGTTTACTTTATTTTGTTAAAATCTATAACAGGATTGATAATTCAAAAGGCACTGGTTAACCATGACAGTTGCCCAATCGTTAGTGCCTTATTAGGATGAAAAAAAGATGTCCAATCAATACAACACTCATTCAGTGAACAATAGAAGTCAATGGTTGTTTCTCCTCTATTAATCAGTAAATTCGATCGAAGATATTTCATCCCCTATATTTGTTTTGCCTGATATATATAGGAATTGTGTAAAATACTAAAATTCTTAATTCCTCCCATTTAAAATGTGCCGTTAAAAACACAGAAAAAAAATCGCCAAGTTACACCCAAAAGTGAGCTGAAGACCTGAAACAAGGCTGATACCTAGTGAGTTGGTTCATACAGGCCCCCACATTTAAAACTCTACCTACAGCCATCCTTACAGGGTGTTGAGGGCAGAGATTAGTGAACTATAATCATACCATCACAATACAAGCAATGAAATTTTGTTCTAGTATTAGAAACACTTGAATTACCATGCCATAAGAGATTAACTTACCTCCTCCCGTTCTTGTTCCATTTCCTCATATGTCAACGCTTGCTTCTTTACTACATTTTCTTTTGTTTGTTCAATTGTCTGCAAAAGATCACAGAAATACTAGTTAAAAATCAACCCCTATAATTACCATATCTGGACTACAAACAGCAGCAGCATACTTTTGCAAAGGCTTTCTCTCATATTTCACATTTTTATCAAAGATAGTTAAGGGCAAAGTAAGCAACCAACTAACCTTACTCAGTAAATCACAAAGTTTCTTCATCTTGGCCTCCACTAATGCAATCTGTTTCAGACTGCTAATGTCTTGTGAAACTGCAGTAGACCCATTTTGTCGAGGTCCATGTGAGCCTTTTGCAAAATGTTTCTTGTCCAGCTTTTCCAGCGGTGTGTGCTGTGAAAAATATATAGACATTGAATATACATTTGTCAAATTTATTTGATATCACATTACCAGAACACAATTACCATTAAACCAGTCTATAGTTATCCCATAAACATTTCGCAACATAAAAACCTAGTATCGTATTATTTCATAGCTGTATCAGGTTTCATCATTGGTTTCCATCATCATCCTCTAATTCCAGTCTACAAGTCCTTTAACCTATTTCCTATCTACATGACTCCAAATGATATATTCCAAATTCATTAAAGCAAATTCTAGCAAAAGAGTCTGATATGCAGATTTCTCAAAAACCATTTTAAATTTCAAAATAATGGTACAACTCCAGTTGCCATCCTAATATAATCACGATTACCAAAAGTACAACACCAAAAGAGAGAGAGAGAGTTATTAACCTAGGTTACTCAACCTCAGGTGTGTGTGTCAAATACAGGTATGTTGTCTGACGCAAGTATGTTCAACTTATATGATCCATGTATTTGGAAGAATCTTGGAAGGTAATATCCCCAAATACATGCATAGATAAGCAATAAACATGGGTATTTCAAGCAAAGTGAAAAGTTGGAGCACGTATTACCTTGGTGAGCAAAAGCCTCTCTGCCCGCTGCTGGACAGTACCACCAGTTTTTAGTCCTAAGGCTGCCAATGCCTGCAAGGATAAATAGACAATTCACTCATCATTAATTAAGAAGGAAGCCAAAAAAGAGCTAATTCATTTTTTTACTTTTAAGCTGTTAGCAAAGTTTTTTAAGTGCATATCAGATAATTGCCTTGAACATCCCAAACAATAATGCCTTTGGGTTCTGGCAAAGTGACAAAGCTTGAGATGCGATTGAGATGGATCTTAAAACCCATATTAGAGCAATTAAACAGAAGAAAACTACTCCGAGGTTGCATTTCATTCCCACAGTTCACATAACAAATGAATTCCAAATTTATGTTTCCAAAGATAGCACATACGAACACAATATATAACAGCATGAGAAGTTATAGCCTTCTCCACAAAATCTTTTTCACTCTCAAAATAACTAATTAAACTGAAAGTAATCAGCAAGATAAGATGTTTACAACAACAAGATCAGATAATACAATAGCAACATGTTTCTTCGTTTTTCACTATTTAATACAACTTGATCATGCATTTGCCTAAAAAGAATGGAAAACACACATTTCTCAGCACTGAAGAGATTGGAGTCACTACAACAAACTGGCTTGCAATGATGACATAATCAAAGAGGACCGAAATTACCTCCTTTAACTTTTCTGGACCAACTTCCATCAGCTCTTCAACTGTGCTGTAATAATCAAGATCAATCATGGTATGCTGGGCAGGATCATCTTCATTTTCTTGACCTTGCTTCTCCCATCCTTGTACCTGGCCATTAGCCCACTGCTCCTCAAACTCAGCCTCGAGCTATCGCAAACCACCATAGAAGTATTTCAATTTATTAGAACCATAGTATTTCAAAAAAAAAAAAAAAAAAAAGCTCCATCTTATATTTATATGGTGCAAGTCAGACTTGTCAATCATGTCAAGTTTTTTTCCTAAAAAATCTATAACCCCATGTTACAAAAAAGGCTAAAGTTTAGCATCTTTGCATCCTCAAGGTTAAGAACCTCTTTTTGGATAAAGATATTCAATTAACTTTTAAGTAAATAATGTGAAACCTTGGAAAAGATTCTGTCAAGATCTTGCAGTGGTTCAGTCCTCTGAAAGAAGTAAATAAGATACTCCAGAAGATTCTCCATGTACTCCCTGTATTGCCTACAAATAATAATATTTGCAAATCCTGTATAAGATGCATGCCAAATAGGTAGAAAACAGAAAGCAATTGAACTGTGGCAAATCACCTTATGAAAAGCAAGAATAAAAGCAGGATTGAGGAAATTTTACCTTGTTGACTTCAATTTCCAAGGGATATTGTGTGGCTGTGAAAAGACATCGAGGTAAGCTGAGTATTCAATTTTGGCTCCAAATTTAGAATTAATGTACTGATTGAACAATTCGTGCAAGTCCAGGTACCGACCAAAGGCTTCCTGAAATGTATTGCTAACAAGTAAGACCAGACAGCAGAAAGGAAAACATAACGTAAAATAGGAAATTACTACAACAAAAGGTGCTTAATTGTATGCGAGTGTGGGACAGAGAGACCTCGCCGCTGAACTCAATGACTGGTTCTTCCTTAAGTAAATCCTCATACTCTTCATTAGCATCAACAACACGAGCAGCCGGGTGCTTTCTATGGTACTCACGAATCTGCAATTAAGTAACAATTACTTCACTGAACATGGATTTTGGATTAAATTTATCCTCCTTTGCTAAAACAGTAATTGTGAAAATCAAAATATCTGGGATTTATTCATGCTTCTAAGAAAAAGCAGGATTTGTATAAATTTCCAGCTTAGCATTTTCGGCTCAAGGTTGAAAACAAATTAAAAAGTTACCTCCTTCAATCTATCATAAAAAGCACTAAAGACATTAACTCCAGTAGCCGTTTGACCTCCAAGAGCAGCGATTTCGTCTTTCCTAGCATTGTCTTTATCTTCATATATTTCAACCTGAAGCCATTCAAAAATAAATACAAAAATTAACACAAAATAAAACAAAATCTTTAACCATATCTCAATTTAGCTTGGGATAGGGAAGTATTACTAGCTTCTCCGTGGTGGAGATGATGGTGTCGATATTATTGCGGACGCGGTGGCTTTGATACAATCCGTCTTTCGTGGTAGGTGGATCATTTTGCAAGTCCTTCACTATGAGTCGCTCAAGCCGTTCCACATCTTCGTGAGCAGCCCGAGTCACCTCTAGTAGAGTTGAGGACATCTCGGCTTCCGGTTGGCTTAGCCGATTCAACCAGTCTAGGGATTGTTTATCTCAGTTAATAATTGCAGTAGCAAGGGTAAGCGTAAGTGTAGGGATGTAATTGAGCCGAATCCGAATACTGGCAAGCTTGAGCTTGACTCGAATTCGGAGCTCAATACTCAGCTCAAGATACAATCGAGCTCAAGCTCGTTTACCAATTTTCATACTCAGCTCGATTGAAATAAAGTATTGTTTTACACAAAATAATAACAATAATACGACTTTTTCAATAACCAAATCCAAATAGTTTGAAATCATAAGTAGCATAGATACTTCCACCAGATCAATGTCATGATATAATAAAAACATAATCATCATACTCAATATAAAGTGATATCATGGCAGGAAAACACGCAATTAAAACAATAAAAATGACAAATATTTTATCATTAAATAGAAAAAAAGAAATACATAGAAATGTAGGGTTACCAGCACATCAAATTTGGAGACTTGAGGCAAAATCAGAGTGAGTAAGCATCCAATGCTGATGGAGTCCAAATGAGCTTCCCAAATTCTCTTTGCTTTCTCTGCCGGGAAGATAAAAGCTTTCCAGATTTTGACTCCAGTGAAAATTTCGACCACTGCCAAAGGTCACCGTCTAGGTCTAGCCATCATTCACAGTAATTCAAGTACCAAAATGAAATGGGTCGAGGGAGTTTGAATTCTTTTTGAATATCGGGGTTGTGTATACGGGATCTGGTTATGAGTGGCGGTTAAGGGGCTAGGAATGAGGAGATTGGAGATGGAATTTTGGTGTACGGGCTGGGCTGGGTTGGGAATGGGGAGAGGCACGGTGATAGGGTTTGGGTGGGCTTAGGTTTAAAATTATATATAGTTAGGGCGTTACTGTGATCTAATAATATAAAAAGCTCTATAAGATTAGTGATTCGTTAGAGTTGGGTTTTACAGAGTTCGAATGCAGCTTGATCAATAATTTGAGTTTAGATCGATAATTCGTGTAAATTACAAGTACCCGTGTATGATCTATATTTCTAAATAAAAGTGTGTAATCAATTGATTCGGCCAATCCATTAAAAAATATCTAAAAATTTGATTTAATAAATTTTTATTTTGATAATTTAGTATCATTTTACAAATTAAATTAATAAAGGAGTTTTTATAGGAAATTGAATTATTTAGTTGTGGAGAATATACCCAAGTTATTTACTGTAATTCAATTATGTGTAAAAAGTAAAAACTAAGTTTTTTCCTGAAAACCTAAAAATTAATTATAAAAAATTAAATTAAATAAAAAATATAGAATGATTATTCCATGTAAAAACTCAAGTAATATTCTCTGAAACTTTAGGGTTTTCCTTTTTTTACTAAAAAAACTAAAATTAATTCTAAAAAATATAGCAAAAATTAAAAATATAAAATGATTTTCTCGGTAAAGATCCAAGATTGTTCATAAAATTTAGATAATTCCATATAAAACCTTAAGTTTTTATTTTTTATTGGAGAAATTAAAATTAATTTTTAAAAAAGAAAAAAATTAAAATTAATTTTTAAAAATATAAAATGAGTGACCAAAATGAAAATTAAAATTAATCGTAACTAACTAAAATAAAAACTTATTAAAGTTAGGCGATTAAAATAAAAATAGTTGTTAACAACAGTGCCTAATTTACAATTTCTTTTTTATTTTTATGGCTAAAATAAAAATTAATAAAAATTGTGACTAACTATTTGATTTACCTAAAATTTAAACCATAAAAAATTCACATGCGAAAACTTTCATTCTTTTATAATTTATAAAATTTTAAGTTATACATTTAACTTCTTCACAAATTATAAAAATTTAATTTAATTTAATTTTAAAATTTATAAAAATATAAATTACTAAAATAATAAAATTACAAATAATAAAAATATACAAATTAATTCCCCACCCCAAAAATGATTTTCCCCTTTGACAGTTCATGCTTTCTTGCAGTTGTAGAACGGTGGCCAGAAGAAGTTTACGGACATACTCTAAGACCTTTTAGTTATATATCCAGAAGATTTTTATTTCGAGTTATAGTCTCCCTACAGTCAACATGCTTCATTCTTTGGGTTGACCAATCAGATTTGATGGCCAAAACTTTATCCGAGGTAATCCGATAAAAAAATCTACTGATATTTTTTTTGTTTAATATTTCACTAATTCAAATAAAACAAATTAAAAAATATTACATAAAGTTGTGAATCATTGATGTGACGGAGCTGAAGTTTTTGGATACGAAATATGGCCATGTAAGAGGTCCTAATCTTACACGCCACCTAGTAATATCGGACAAGTGTCCTATTAGCCTATTTTCTCAAGTCTAAGTCTGATCTTTCCTTGTCCAAGAAAAACACTGTTTCTATTAAAAAAAGCGCTGCACAAGCACGACTCGCCACGTAATATGATTTAAAAGATCATCGTTCCCCTTACCCCGCCTCGAATCACTCGACGCTCTATCCAAGCTCCACGTGTTTCTTAACCGAATCAATTGCCGTCACGTCTCCTCTTGGATAATCATAGTCGGTGGTTCATAAAAGACCATGTGTCGTCAACACGTGATCTCATTTGCTGAAAACCAACGGCCGTAATTCAAATGCGTTTTCACTCTTCCCCTATATGTAAATATATATATCAAGTGTTAAACTCGTTTTGTTCTTACTAAAAAAATCGTTAACTTTGCATTTTTCGGTTCTTGCTTCTCATTTCAATTTCATTTAATGCAGAAAAAAAGAGGGAAAGATACTGAATCTTCAGTCTCCATCACGAAAGATTCTCGAGATATGCCGTTAGATCACGGTAAATTTGGCAGATTCACAGTTATCAGAGCCAGGAATGCTCGCCGGAGAAGAATGGAAATAAGAAGATTAAAGTGCACGTGTGAGACGATGATGAATATCACCATCACAAAAAACGGAAGCGATGGTGACAGTGACAACGGTCTTCTTCATGAATCAAAATCAAGCGACGGTTTAACGGAATCATCGCTCTCATCGTCTACCTCTTCTACTTCGTCATCGTCGTCAAAGCAATCATCATCAGAGGAGAACGACATCGTTTCAGCCAAGAAGACTTGCATAAAAAATGATGATGTTCAAAATTTAAAGTGCAAGACGTCGACACACGGGTTACTATCAATTATCGGTAGGAGAAGAGAGATGGAAGATGCAGTGAAAGTGGAGTTAGGGTTTATGATGAAAAATGGGTTAGAGTTTGATTTTTATGGAGTTTATGACGGGCACGGCGGATCCAGGGTGGCAGAGGAGTGTAAGGAAAGGTTGCATAAGGTGTTGAAGGAGGAAATAATTGAGGATAGTAAGGGAGGATGTGGGATTAATTGGGGAAGAACGATGGAGAGGTGTTTTGAAAAGATGGATGAAGAGGTGAACAGAGGGAAGTTAGGAGAGGAGATGGTGGGATCGACGGCGGTTGTTGCGGTGGTTGGGAATGGAAAGTTAGTGGTGGCGAATTGTGGGGATTCTAGAGCTGTCCTCTCCAGATGTGGCGTTGCTGTGGCTTTATCTTCTGATCATAAGGTAACTTTTATTTTTTTTATAAAAATATATTATTTTATTTTCATTCTTTTTAAAAACGTGGTTATATATTTCGACATAATTTGCTATAATTTCTTTTAAAAAATTTAGCCAAGTATAACATTTTCGGTATTTTTGGTAAAAATTCGCTAAAAGATATTTAAGTGTTAACGATTGAGTTAAAAATTTTGATAAAAATCGTTTATTTCAAACCCAGCACTCCCTTTTTAAGTGATTGGTGGATAAATTAGTTAGTGATATAAAAATTATTATTGAAAATTAAATAAAATAAATTATATCTTAATCGATCTCACATTTTAGTATAACGAATGACTAAAAATTCAATGTAGTAATAATTTTCGACTTTGTTGTTATCAATATGTATTGAAGCCTGAGAGAGCAGATGAGTTGGAGAGAATTGAAGCCGGCGGCGGATGGGTGATAAAATGGAATGGACATCGCGTGCTTGGAGTACTCGCCACTTCAAGATCCATAGGTAAAATAACCAAAAGCTTCTCATTTATAAGGAGATGGTTTTGTAACAGGAGAGTAACATTTTTGAATGTGCATTTGCAGGCGATGGGTGCCTCAAACCATTTGTTACATCCACACCAGAAGTGACAGTAAGCGAGCTTAGCAATGGCGATGAATTCCTGATACTGGCGAGTGATGGGCTGTGGGATGTGGTATCTAATGAAGTGGCTTGTGGAGTAGTGAGGCGATGTTTGAACAGCCAAATGACGAAGAGGAAACCATCGCTTCAGTTCGTCGACGGAAACCGACGTGCCGAAGCAGCCGCGGCGATGTTGGTTGAGCTTGCCATTGCTCGAGGTAGCCAAGACAACATTAGTGTCATAGTGGTTGACTTCAGAAACTCAACCTATCACTAATCTCCAGTAAATCTGTGTATTATTATTGATAATTTTGTACAATGGAGGTATGGAAATTCGGGAATAAAATAATTGTACATGTTTTGGAATTTTAATTTTTGGGTTTTAAAGTAGAAATTTAATTCATATAATGAGTTTTTTCTTAATGTCATTTTTTAATTATAATTCATATAATGAGTTTTTTCTTAATGTCATTTTTTAATTATTTTATATTATATATTTATATGGTATTTAAAAAAACAAATTTATTGAAAGAGGATTCATAAATAATATTTGATTCATTTTTATTATAAAATTATACAAGTATTAATAATAATTTTTTAAAATTATATTATGTGTTTGGATAAGGTAGATTTTTAGCTCAATTTGAGTGTTTTTTGGGTTAAATTATTTTTTAAATATTAATCTC
Organism: Gossypium longicalyx; assembly: GCA_025698465.1. Classification (NCBI taxonomy): domain Eukaryota; kingdom Viridiplantae; phylum Streptophyta; class Magnoliopsida; order Malvales; family Malvaceae; genus Gossypium; species Gossypium longicalyx. The sequence goes on from CM047003.1 coordinate 26,967,912, forward strand.
ATTATCATTTTTCTTGTCAGTTACCCTCTAATAGCAGTACTGTTGAGCTAAACTCGCTAAGATATAGCTACCAAGAGCAAAGCGTTACACTAAAGTCTAAAATAGGTAACCTTATTAAGAGTACTAAGGGTTAATTTGGATGGGCGATTGGGTGCGGTGCGATGCGTTTAGCTTACTTTTTGTCTCACGCTATAGTATCGCTACAATATTTAATCTCATCGCCATCGTTATTTTTACACTAATCGCAGGTAAACGCACCGCTCATCCAAATTTACCCTAAGTCTTTTTGTCAAAGCAGTCTACCTCAACCTTTCGGCCTTCATATGAATTATGGGCCTGGGTGGGACTATGCTATACATCTTCTAGGTGTTTCATTGGTTACTTGTCATATTATCAATTAGCGACCAGGTAGGTTGACCTATCTTACCCTATTAGATGAAGACGAGTGAGGGAACTATTGGAGATGGCACTTGAATGGTATAGCGAGGGAGTTATTGAAAATAGTACCAAAATGGTATTGTTGTTGTGGTTGTTAGTTCTTAGTGTTTAATATAGTTCTCTGACTAGATCCTAAAAAGAATAGGGAAGGGGACGTTAATATATCCACACTGAGTATGTATAGGAAGAGTGGGGGCTATTGGAGATGGCACCCGAACATAAAGAGTGAGGGGGGCTATTGGAGGTAGCACCCAAACGACTTCACAGACTTTTATAACTTAAATTATATTTACTTTTTTATGAAATATTTAAAATTATTCATAATTTTTTTTAATCTTTAAATAGGAGTATAATGCGCTTCAATATACTTGAATTCACGTCCTCATGAATTAATAACAATATCGATTTCATCTGACCTAAAACTCAATTGGCAAAATTAATGCTATTTTATAGTTTAAAATGTTGTATGATATTGGTAATAACAAATCTAATATATTAGAAGTAAATTAACTATATTTGAATTTAATTGTAAAGCACTTTCTAACAAATTTTAAAGTTCTCATAAAATTGACGAATCGAAACGATGATTGAAATAATAAATAGTAAATATTATTAAAATAAAAAAAATTAACATAAGACTTCGAATTATTCATAATTTTTTCTTAATCTTTAAATATGAAGATAAAATGCAGGTAAATATACTTAAAGTAATATTAACAACAATATTTCACTGCAAATCAGATAAATTATATAAAAAATAATATTTAAACTGTTGACAAAAAGAAATCACCATCGTTAATTTCTTTTCTCAATATATTATATCTTATTATTTTTATGTGCGAAACGTTGCAACCAAAAAATTAAAATGAAAATAAAATTTCAAATAAAATGATTTAAAATATAAAACTAAAATTGGAATATAAGAAAAATAATCATATAATAAAAAATAATATCATAATTCTAACTTAAGTAATCTAAGAAAAATAAGGTTTGTAAAAACGTAATACTCAATAACATTAAAATATCACATGATCTGGGGTGAAGTCAGAACAAAATTTTAGAAAGTCGAATAAAATTTTAATTTTATATAGTCAATATATTTATAATTTTTAAAGGATTAAATAAAATTTTTATAATTTTAAAGGAGCTAAATTATAATTTTACTTTTACTAATTTAAAATTTTTAAAAAAATTAAGAACTTAAACATAAATTTTCCAATTTAGGGGGCCAGGCGACTGCCAACCCCTATATTCGCCTCTGCACATGACAGAAAGTAATAGAATATTTACAAAAATTTGATATGAAATATTGTCAATTTTTTAGCCTTGCTAGATTTCGTATCCTTCAAATTTTTTTATGGAGAGGTATAAGTTTGTACATGCTTTAGCTCGACCAAGAAATAATTTTCTTACCCCATTCGACTAATTTCTGTTATGATTTTAATTTGTTTTTGTATTTGTAATGATCTATTATTTTATATTTCCCTTTTTCAAAAACCAAGGTTGTCACAAAAATGGTACGTTGCTAATCTACAAATACTCATTATATGATAAAAAAAATCACTTTTATTTTAATTTTTATGACAAATAAAGATTAAATATATTTACTGTTAAGTAGGTTTGTTGTTAATATTTATGGGTTCTTAGGGGAAATAATAAATTTAGCTATTTTTAAGAAAAATTATAAAATGTAATAAATAAAAGTTAAAAAAAAATTTTAAGGCTCTAGGAGATGAAATATTTAAGGTGAAAATTTGAAAACATTAAACATTTAATTAATTTATTTTAGTCTTTTTTTTTTGTTAAAAGCTGAAAAATATTTTTTTAGACTCCTTTCGACCTTGGACCCTAGACGGCTGTATTCTCAAATAACCCTAGAGTCAGGCTTGCTTTTAAGGAAAAATCTCTTTATATTAATTTAAATTAACTCATTTTAATTATTTTTATATAATTAATATTTCAATCAACGATAATTAATTTAGTAATATAATTATATTTATTGTACACGTAAAATTTTAAATAAATTCGATATTTTTATCATATTAATAAAAAAAGTATTATATTTTTAATATCTAATGGTTAAGAACTGAAAATATTAAAAATATATATATCATAAAAATATATATATTTAGGGATAAATCTCAAAACTATACATGAACTATGACTTAATGTGCAATTGTACACATGAACTTTAATTTGGTGCAATTTTTGACATAAAAAATTAATTTGATCTAATTCTTGCAAATTATTAACACAATTATTGATATAACATTATTTTATGTTTATATATTACAATAATACATAATTATATTTATCCAATACAAAAATAACTTAATGTATTTATTTCTTTAAATGTGTATGATTAAATCAAAATTAAAATTTTAAATATATATTTAAATCACAACTAGAGTTTTACGTATATAATTACATATTAAATTAAAATTGATGTATAATTTTAAGATTTATCAATTATATTTAAACTAATGATTTTTCTTAAATATTTCACCTAACTTTGGAATCTTGCAAACCCATTACAAGAGTTAAAAGTTAACCATGGTTAAGTCCTTTGTATAAAAAAAACACAATAAAAGAGCTGTTGTGTTAGGGTTAACACAGAAAAGTTATTTATTTTTCATTTCTTTGGGCCAACTTGAGCGGGGGAAAAAAGAAAAAGAAAAAATAATTATAAAAAATCTCCCAAAAAAAAACAAATTTCCTCAGGTTCTCAAGGGCTTTTTGACAAATGGGTCATTGTACGCTCTGATTGATGTTCGTCTCAGATTCAAAAATTTCTTCGCAGACTTTCTTTAGAAAGGTATATTTTCTATTTCCACTTTCATTTCTACTCATTTTTAAGACGCGTAATTCTCCGTGCCTTGTAATTTTCGTCGAACGTTTGTAGAATCTAGGGTTTTCAAATTTCTAGCGGGTGATAGAATTTGGGAAGGTTAATTTGATCGTTATAACCCTTGTTGGAATACGGTTTAACTTTAGATCCATGGAGACCTCGAAATTTCAATTTACTCTTCAGTGTCCTTTCCTTGTAGTTTCCCTTACATTTGGGTTTCTAGGTTTTGTTATTCAATGTAACCTAAATTTCATCATCATCCTTTTTTTTCTTTTCTTTTTTGGTTTCTGGTTTACGAGTAAAGACTAAGAAACGCCGAGGAAAGTTTGTCAAGTTTGATTTTTTTTTTTGTTAAATCTTTTGAAGTTAATTAATCTAGTTCTTTATGGAGACTATTGGAGTTTTTTGAAATTTCTTAGCAATTCTTTTACCTTGAACAAACAATGTTTTCAGGCTTTGGGCTGTTTCATAAAGTAGAAAAGGAATCGAACTGTTAATATTCTTAAGATTGAGAAATTGAGTTTGTTCTCTTAAGAGGAAATGGTGGTGAGGTGTAAAATCCAAGCACGTTTTATTGCTGCTCGTAACAAGTTGGTGAAATTGTGATCTCATCAATTGTTTTTCATATATTTATGAGTCATATTGTTGCCCTGTAAGAAACTTCTGGCTTTTCTACATTTGGTATGTTAGTTGTTCTTGGTGAAGGTTAGCCTGCATTAGAATTATGATGGAAAACTGTTCATCTTCTTTGCCTTGGTTCATTGCTAAATTCTCCCTAAACCACACGAGAACTGCTGATTAGGTCTGCAAAGTAGAAAGGTCTCATCTGTGACAGCTGTTATCTGGATAGCAAGAACTAAACATGTTTGGTCAATGCTGTGGGTATATGTGAAGCGAGTAGTAGGACTTGGTATGTGCTGTGCAGTTTAGGGGGAAAAAGGCAGCAGTCAAAAGAAATGAGGCTGACAAACGAGTAAGATAGAAGTTGAAACTCTTGAAAACAGAACTTTATAAAAGTATCTAGTTTCCGAAGCCTATTTCTTGAGAGAAATTGTAACGTGGCTGTAAATCTATTTAACAGCTTGTTTATACTAGACTTGTAAATGAAGTTTTAATCCTAGCTCTAGATTTAAACCCTAAAGATAACTTGTAATCCTACTCATCTATCTATTTCTACTAATTACTGAATAAAAATGAAATAATAAAATAATATAAATTGCTACTGTGTCATGCAGCATGTGCCTACCATGGTTAATATCAAATGGAATATCTTGAGAAAAATTGCTACAGTTTTTAGCCATTGATGTATTTTCTGGGTGGATCGGTAATCTCAGTTCTTTGTCAATGCTTAGACGTTAGATGATAGTTGTATCTTTCCTTATGCATGAATCTAACTATGGCATTTATGACTATGTTCATAGATAACCATATACAGTATCTTCTGTATGCTCTTTTGCTTATAAGTACCTGGTTTCCTTGTGTTGGTTGGGTTCCTGGTCACATTTACTTCTGAGCGTAAGATGAATGCCGTTAAATCCACATAAAACTCTTTTTCTCATGCTTACAGGCTTAAGAGAGCTGATTTGTAAATGCGCAATGATATATTTCTTGGAAGGATGGTCTTATATCATTCATTATTCCACCTCAATTTGTATTGCAAAATTAACTGTCACCGTCTGAGATAAAAATGGAATGTGTTGAGCTTTTTGAGAAAATGAATGATTTGGTATTATTATTCTTTGAGAAAGTATTGTGATGGTAATGGGTAGTTAGATGTGTCTGGATTGATGTTGAAATTTTATAAGAATTTTTACTCATGCTTCTGCTTAAATAATGGTGAAACTTGCTTCTGGTTAAGATAAGATTCTAGTGTAAGATACAGAAACATGCAATCTCTGTTTAAGAATATCGGTTTCTCTAGAAAGCGAGCAAAACTCGAGTTTTAATAAAGATTTGTTCTGTTTTGTTTGTTTTTTGCGGAGTATAAGCTTATGGTATAATATCCAATTGGTAATGCATTTGCTTCTCAATTAATTCTCTATTTTATGTGCGTATATTTATTTAAGAATCTTCTCTTCTTTTGGATCAGGCATAAATAACTTGGAGCTATTACCTCTGGCTTAAGGCATGAAAGAGCTTTAAGCTGCAAATTGTGGGTTTTGGTTGTAGTTTCATCATATTTATAATACCTAGGTGAGGAAGAAACACATTAACGTCTGAAATTATGGAGTGCAACAAAGATGAGGCATATAGGGCCAAACAAATTGCTGAAAGGAAAGTTAGAGAGAAGGATTTTGCTGGAGCTAAAAAGTTTGCTATGAAGGCTCAAACTTTGTATCCTGGCCTTGATGGTATCACCCAGATGTTGACAATACTTGATGTTTATATTTCTGCCGAGAATAAAGTAAGTGGGGAAGCAGATTGGTATGGTGTGCTTGGTGTGACCCCATCTGCTGATGATGAGGTGGTAAGAAAACAATACAGGAAGCTGGCTCTGATGCTTCACCCTGATAAAAACAAGCTTGTAGGCGCAGATGGTGCTTTTAAGCTTGTTTCAGAGGCCTGGAGCTTGTTATCAGATCAGGCTAAGAGATTAGCATATAACCAGAGGATAAATTTGAGAGGAACACAACAAAAGTTTCATACTCAAAGTGATGTTTCATCAATGCCACCTGGAACAAATGGCTCTCACAGTTCTAGTTCTAACATAAAGTCAAATGCTAGGACTCAAAATGGTAACAACCGGGTAGGTCAAGCCTCATTTGCTCCTCCTCCTAATAAAAAGCCTGAAACCTTTTGGACTGTTTGCAATAGATGCAAGACACAGTATGAATACCTCAGGGTTTACTTGAATCACACACTTCTATGCCCTAATTGTCATGTGGCCTTTTTGGCTTTAGAAAAGGCCCCGCCTCAAAATGTTTACCAGTCAACAAATTGGTCTAGCCAGCAGCAGCGGGCTTCTGGGCATCATGATGCAAATAACAATCCATTTAATTATGGAACAAATTCTTCTAGATCTCAAATTTCAGAACATGATAGATTGGCTCAAGAGAAAGTGAAAAGGGAACGTGAAGAAGCTCTTAAAGCAGAGAGACTCCCGAAAAAGAGAAAAGATGACATTTATGTTAATGGTTATGCAGGTAAACTGGCAACTCAAATGCCCATGGGAAATGGACCTTGCTTGGGGAGTACATCTGAATCTAGGGGTCTTTTCGGAATCGGAAACACCTATGGGTATTCTGGTAACTATCAGAAGCACATCAGTCAGAGGGAATTGTCATTACCTGAAATTCGTAACATGCTGATGGATAAGGCCTTGCGTGTCATTCGTAAAAAGCTTAAAGACTTGAGCTCTGTAACTGAAGCTAAAAATGGTGACAAAGTTAAAGGGAAGGCCAGAGAGAAAGAAAATAGGAAACAAAGGAGCATGGCAAATGGAGATGGATGTGATACCAATAAAGATCATCAAGGCAAGCAGCCTGTGCCTGCCTCTTCTCATGATGAATCTGGTAGAGGGACTGCACCATTGTCTATAAATGTTCCTGATCCCGATTTTCATAATTTTGACTTGGATCGAGGTGAAAGTTCTTTTGAAGATGACCAGGTCTGGGCTGCTTATGATGCTGATGATGGGATGCCCCGTTTCTATGCTCGAGTTCACAAGGTGATCTCCTTGAAGCCTTTTAAGATGAAAATCAGTTGGCTCAATTCTAGGAGCAACAGCGAATTTGGTGAGCTGGACTGGGTAGGCTCTGGTTTCTCCAAAACTTGTGGGGAGTTCAGAAGTGGCAGACATGAAATCAGCGAAACGTTAAATTCTTTCTCCCACAAGGTTCAGTGGACAAAAGGCTTGCGTGGAGTAATTAGAATATATCCTATGAAGGGGGATGTCTGGGCTCTTTACAGGAACTGGTCTCCTCACTGGAATGAACATACACCAGATGATGTGATACACAAATATGACATGGTGGAAGTGCTTGATGATTATAATGAGGAAGGAGGAGTTTCTGTGGTCCTTCTAACTAAGGTTGCGGGTTTTAGGACAGTTTTCTGTAAGCAAATGGACCCCAAGGAAGTGAGGAGGATTCCAAAAGAAGAGATGTTTCGCTTTTCCCATCAGGTGCCTAATTACTTGCTTACAGGCCAAGAAGCTGATAATGCTCCAGCGGGATGTCGTGAGCTAGACCCTGCAGCTACCCCTTTGGATCTACTTCAGGTAATTAATGAAGCCGATAAAGCACCCGTGGAAGATAATTTATGCAAAACTAAGGAAGAGATGTTAAAAGAGCCATGAAGTATAGTTTGTAGAGTATAGCAAACAAGCTAAGGATGATAATTAACCAACGGTCCCTGCCAAGAGAAACCATAGGATGCTGAAAAGGTAAGGAATATAGAATTTGGAGACTGCTGACTACACCAGGTTAGTGAGTTTTGAAATTTCAAGCTTGATCCAAACTTAGGAATTGCATTGTTTTTTTCTTTGTGCCATAGTCGGATCCGATTGCAATCCATTATTTTCCCCCCTTCTTTGATATTAAAGCTTCATTTGAAAACTCATGGTATGACTATACTCAAAATTTAATAGAAATTGCTGCTTGTACTGTATTCCTGATGATTGCTTCAGTGTTGTGTCACATTGCCCGTCTGTTAATGTTAATGTTAGAGTACTTGGGATCCGATGGGTCAATTTTTATGGTAATGAAATGTTGATTCTGTTGTGAAATATGAACTGCTGAACTTGAAATCTCTTTATCGGAGTCTGTCCGATTGCCATGGGATTGGGACCTTCACATTTTTATTGGGGGGGGGGGGGTGTACTAAGGAGGCCTACATTGCAAAAGGAGACTAGGAAGACAATGATCTCTGGTATAACTTGTTTTCTGTTTTCTTAGGGTTTTTTTTCCGGCATTACAGAAATCAACATATTTTATTTACTTATATCAAACACCCTCAAATTATGGTTCATATTTTAATTTTCTCTTTGAACTTGAGATGTTTTAATTGAATCCTTTTAAGTATCAGTCATTCAATCTAGTCATTAACTTGAGCACTAAATGTGAGCTCAAATTTAATTTGGAGCATGTTTAAAAGCACATAATCAAATTATAAACACGTTTTTCTTTATTGAACAAATAATTTACATCCAACGTGTTAAAAAAAAAAAGTCTTTTTAAATTTTATTGACAGTATTAGATTCAAGTTGGTGAAACAATAAACACATGTTGACAATTTAATTTATATGTTAGGTTTGATTCAAATCTACATTTAATGCCTAGTTTAAGAAGGTTTAACCCCATCATTTTACAGCCTTAACGCTATCTTCCTGTCATTGTAGAGTTTATAATTAAACTAGTGAAAATAAATTAGAAGTGTTATATAAAAAACAATTTAAAAAAAAAAAATCAAATTATTGATTATTTTTTAAGTAGTTGAAAAAGTATTATTATTTTTTAAATTATATGAAAAGTTATAAAATTTTATTAAATAATATAAGAAAATGAAAAGTTTTGTTAAAAAATTTAAAAAGAAATCCAAAATTAAAAATTAAATTGAACAAAAAAATTTAAAAAACACGAGTAAACGTTATCAGCGTACCTAAAACCCTACTAGATTCATCGAATTGTTTGCAAAGGAAGATATCATTGCAGAAGAATTGAAAGAAGTTGTATTCATTTAATTGGTGAGCAGTAGAGAAAATAAATATAAAGTAGTAAATTTACTTTTAGTTTAAAAGTATAATAACAAGTATGAATAAAATTAAATATGAACTCTTTTTTATTTTTTTTTCAGTGCATAAATTCATATGTATTTATTTATACGTATCATTTCCAGTATAATTAAATTTCCTTAATCGGTGGACATAGTTCCATCTGTAAAATATTATTGTTCTCCAAGATTCTCTATTAGTCGTGTCTTAGAAAAAAATAATAACAAATGAAATTTCATTGATATCCTTATTCACTCAATAACTACAATTACCAAAATAAACAAAAATTGAAATCTTCAAATCAGGACTAACTTACACTAACGTGAATAAAATTCTTAGTAAATTTATGTTTCAATAATTTGATTTTAAAAAATTATAAAATCATTCAAATGTTTTCATTTAAGTTACTGAACTCTTAAAATCGTTGTTATATAGTCTTCTTTATTCACACCATTTGCACCAATTAAAAGTTCTCCATCTCATTCTCTTCTATAATTCAATATTTTTTCATGAAACTTCTTCGAATGTCACGAATCTACGAATCAAAATTTAAACAACTTTCTTTTTTAATCTTTGACACTGATTATCAAATTGACTTAGATCTAAAGTAAATTTTTCTACTCACTAATAGGTATTGATCCATCGTTCATCAAATTATTACTTAGAATTCATTATCTAGACCTTTTTTTTTAAATAAAAAAATTAATAGCCCAATAACTAGAAAAACAAAAACTTTCAAATAGTATAGTGACCATTTTATAACTTTTTAAAGTTAAATAATTAAAATATAAACTTTCTAATAGTTTAATCACCTTAGATATAATTTACCCTAAAATTAATTAGTCTCTTGTTCGCCCAACTGATTGACTGACTTTATTCACAAGACTTTGTTGCTTTGTTTGTCTCTTCGACTCAGGCCCCAACAACTGGTCTTAATCAGATTATCCACGTGTAAGGTTGAGATTGTAGTTCCACTGATCGGTTGTTTTCTTTTTGTGTGTGGGGTAGGGCCGGCTCATGAAACAAAGGCCGGTTTATACCTGAAAAACGGTTAGAGGCATGTTTTAATACTTGACAGTGATTGGGTCGTTTCTTTGTCTATACTAAAGGAAACCATTTAAAACAAATTTGAATTTCATTTCTCTATTTTATAAAAATTTAATAATTTTTCAGAAATTAACTTTCAAAAATTAGGAAAACTAAAAAATTAACATAGTTTTTTTTTCTATAACAAATTCTAATGTTTACAACATAATATTTTTACCACTAGATCAAAAAATTGTTTGCAAAAATTTAACAATTATACCATTAAAAAATTTATAATTATTGATAAACATGTTAAGTAAGTTATATTATTATAAACATATTTTTATTTATATTTTTATATTAACTCAAAAAGATTATACGATTTAAACTAATGACATAATGGATTTAAACATTTAACTTTACCATTTGAATAAAAATTTTATTCAATTTTTATATATTTTTAATAAATATATTTATTACATTAATTCTTTATATAAAAATTTAGTAACAGTGTTATTTTTACGGTTTTCATAAAATAATTTCTTTTATTTGATGACGAGGTATTGATATTTTTTTTAATTATTTAGGTTGGGTTGAAAATATAAGTAAAATTTAAGGTGAATGCTTTATTGATATATACAAATAGGGCTATGTCCTTTAAAAAAATAGTTTTACCTATTTAATCAATCAAAATATATAAATTTACATTAATTAATGTATTAATATGATACAAAATTTTAAAAATAATTGATTTTACTTTTTTTTTTAAATGAATGTAATATTGTTGTAAATATTAGATCCAAGTTGAATAAAAGGAAGAGGACAAGTCAATTCATGGCTGCATTGGATACATGTGTGTTCCTTTTATGAAAACATTTATGGGAGAACAACGACGGGATTTTGGTGCTTCTCGTCAAAAGCATCCTATTAATGGTTGTCCTTGTCAGAGAAACAAATTAATAAAAAATAAAAATTATTAATTGAGTCTTAATTTTATTTAAGATGATATTATTATTAATATAAAAGGATATGACTTTGGGGCGTATTTATTTGTTTGGAAGAAAAAAATGGTTAATATAAATTTTGTTCTTTCAACTTGTTAAAAAATATTTAGTTAGTACTTAAATATTTTTGTATCTAATTATTACTTGTTAAACACTATTAATTTATGCTAATGTGACATCGATGAGCGATCCTATAGTGAGAATCGGTAACCTTTTAGTATAACATAGTAGATATAAATTAAAAAAAATTTAAAAAATAAAATTTTTAATAAATTTAAATACTAACTAAATAATTTTAAATAAATTCAGAGAACAGACTATATATTAACACTTAAAAATAAATGCTATTAATAAATTGAGATAACGTGTAGTTCAAGTATCAACTAAATAAAAAAAAATTATGTTATCATCTAAATATTCTTCAAAAAATAATCAAAAGGGTAAATTTTCGGATATTATTCATTAAAAATGTCATATCGGCTTTAAAAATGTGGGGAGAAAAAACAAACCTTAAATTGGCAGTCTTGTCATGTGAAGGTATAGGGAAAAAGAGAGTGAAGAAATGTGTTACATTTGGTGCAATCTTAGTGGCGTTATAATAAAAATCATGTTTCCATGGAAACAACCTTTCATGAAGGGAAAACTACGTACTGTTTCTTCTGTCACTCGTAATTTACTTTTAAATCCAAATTAATTTATAACGACCCAAGTGTCAAATTTGCTTTAAATTTAGAATTAATTAACCTGAAACTTTCTGATAAAAATTTATTTAAATATTAATTTCATTAACTTTTGGAGGCTAAACCCCAAAATAATTCAAAAATTATTTATACATAGTTAAACGTAAAAACCCAATTCAATGATTTAAATATATGCATGCATGCATGCATATGGTTTTTGTCATCTATATCTAAAACCATCATGCATTTGTTTTTATTATTATTAAGAATGAGTACATTGATTTTATGTATTAGTCAAATAGTTATTTTGTTAAAATTATATATGTGATTAAGTACTTATTTTGGTGTTTTATGTATAAAAGATAATAATAAATTGGACCCTAAATCTTTATATATATTTTTTTATCAATTTCACACCTTTTTTATTTAGAGCAAATTGGCTCTTAACCTTTGACACTATTTCCCCCTTATATATCTTTTTTAAATATTCAACAAAATCAAATAATGGAAATAAGAATATAATAAAGCTCCATTATTGATTGAAATATTTTCTGATATCGATTGAACACATTGATTTCATCTCCTTATTTCAAATTTCTTCCATAAATATATATATATATATATATAAAAATAAAGATGAAAGCGATATTAAATAAGATTAATAAGAAAATTGGATGTCTACAGCCTGTGTGACATGTCAGATTTTTTAATTTTATATATAAATTATTATGTATTTTAAATTTAATGTCCACATTGTATTTTAAATAAGCATTCAGGTTTTTTTTTTTTTTTTGGATTTTCTAATTTAATTGACAACCTTCAACATTAGCTAAGCCAACCGATCAACTTAGACTCAACCAACCTAACCAAATCAGCTTAATGTTAATCGCTTAAGTTGGTTGATTGATTTATTTTTATAATTTTATATAAATAAAAAAATAAAAAAATTATATATCTAAAATAAACAAAAAAAAAGAATATAGAATAAGTTAATTAAATTATGAATTTCAATCATAAATAATGGACCAATATTATAACCGATAGAATGGATTAAATTGAAAATGGAAATACTTTGAAGGGGAAGTCAGTATCAGCTGAATCAGCTGATGGCACCACTCCTGAGACAAAACCCTTTTAACATTAAGCATCAGCCATGCAATGTCGACTCATCAAATCTAACCTTATATGATTTTAATCATAATAATGTCCCTTTATTTTTTTTCAAAAAACATATTTTTATGTAGTTTCTTTTTCGACATCAAATTTTCAACTGAGACACTTAACAGCGACCTTTCTTAAAACCATCCATTCTGGTGAATTAGACCCCCTCATAGTTTTGCTTTTAAAAATACATGACACTTTTCTTTGTTTTCCATGAAAATGGCCTTTCCAAATATAACTTCATCTCTGTTATATCTATTTTCAGTCACAAAAGGACGTAATTATCATAATATAATTGATGAAAACCTAACCCGCTTACTAATTTTTCTAATAAAAAAAAGTACAAACTATTTTGCACTTCTGCTTTTTCTGTTCTTTTTGATGTACAATATCAAAAACTACCCGTAGTCCTTACCCAACTCTTAAATAAGAAGATAATACGCTTCAGCGTACTCAAATCTATATTCTCTTGCAATACCAATCGAATTAAGACTCAATTAACCTTCCATTACAAATTATTATTTCCGCAGCAACTACTTTCATTTTAATAAATTTAAAAGTTTAGTATCACAAAATCAAGTGGAACCATTCTTTATTTTTATTTATATATATAAAAAAGTAATCACCTTTTCATTTGAAAAATAACTTTTTACTTTCTTTTAAAAAATAACAATTTTCCTTTTTAATGTATTATTTTGTTAAAAAATTTCCATTCACTAATCAAAATCAAGTTTTAATATAAAAACTACTTATTTTCATGCAAAAAAAGGAAAAAGAAAAAGAGTGCATTGGATTCTAGTAAGTCTCATGATCAGTTCAAAACTATTTTACAGCAAATCATGTTTTTGTTTTGGGGGCTCATTATCTTCTACTTTAAATTTTTTTTTAATAATTGCACTTCAATTTTTTTTAACCACAAAATTTAAAGTTGTAGTTAATAATTTTGGCAAATAAAAGAATTATAATTAATTAATTAATTATATCTACAATTCTAATTAAAATTAACACTAAATTAAATAATTCAAGTCAAGTAAGACTATCTATTAATTAAGTAGCGCACTCACAAATTTCAAAAAGTGAAACACCAAACTTTAATGCTTAGAAAAAATTTGTCCTAAGAAAATCAATGGATTTTAAGATGCATTTCTAGTGAAGAAAATTAATGTGTTGACTATTTAGCTAAATTGGCCTTTGAAAAGGAGGAGAATTTGTAACTGGTTGAGATCCCTCCAGAAAAAGTGTTAAATTCTCTTAAAACAGACAAAAAGGGGAATTTTTATACCTCTCCAATATTTAATGTAATTTAGTTTTGTAATGTCTTCTTTTTACAAAAAAAAAAAAGTTCGAAAAATTTATTTTTTATCAATATGATCAAGATCTCATTGTCATTTTTACTTTTATCTTTTATAAAAAAAATTTATTTTATAAAAGTAAAAAATAAAAATTCAAGGTGTAATTTAAAAAAAAATGAAAAACATAAATACTCTTAATTTTAATAATCCAATTATTATTTAACACATAAAAGTAACTCAATAAGAAGCTCCATATTAGTATAAATGTTTCATTTGTTTTACTTTATGATTATAATCATATTAATCTACAAACATCCTTTTTGATAATTTGGTGAATATATATATATATATATATAAATGTATTTTCCAGCAAAAGAAAGTCAAGCTTTTTTCATGGATTATTTGTTTTTTACCTTTTTCTTTTAACATTGGATACACATTTGTTTTGCTTGATTATGAAGTATTTGTATCTATATATAGTGTTATGTTATTGGCAATCTAGTGGTGAAGCAATTTTCTTTTCTTTTTTTTGGACAGTGATTCATAAATACTGGACAGAATCTTGAGAACAAACCCTTTTTTTTTTTTTTTTTTTTTTTTTTTTAAGCTTTGAGGATCAACAGTAGCAATAAACAGGTATCATGAAACTAATCAGTGATTGTTAGAAAATTTCTTTCTTTCATATTGATATAATTTTACTAATGAACTTCCATTCTGGTCACCAAAGCTGTCAGAGAAACATGGCAAAGTTTTTAAGCAGAGACATTAATTTAATGGGGTTTCAAATATCACATTCCAATAAACAGAAATTAAAACCTTTCTATGATGATCCTGACTCTATGCTACCTGATGTTGAAGCCTATGCTTCCTGGCTGGTAATTCTTTTGTCTAATCTTTCATATATTGCTTCGATTTATTTTTTCGAAATATTTATTTCCGATAACTGTGTCTACCACATATTCAAACAAGGGTTTTGGTTGACTGACATTTGTTATTAATATTATGAAAAGCTGAAGCACCCTTCTGCATTGAACTCATTTGATTGCATAATGAAAGAAGCAAAGGGGAAAAAGGTGGTGGTGTTTTTAGACTATGACGGCACACTTTCCCCTATTGTTGAAGACCCTGATAAGGCTTTCATGTCTACTGAGGTACCCATTCATTATTTTACGTATGTATGCATGCACGCATCTTCATATCAGCTGTTAAATGTTAATCATTGATATATTGCCCAAAAAAAAAAAAACTACATATACAAAATTCTTCATTGTCAGATGCGTGCGGCACTGCGTGAAGTAGCAAAACAATTTCCAACATCTATAATCAGCGGTAGGAGCCGAGACAAGGTAACATCCACAGACGAGGGTTAAATTTTAGATTAAATGTTTAGTTTTATGGAGCTAAGAATAAATGGGATTAAGCCATTGCTTCTTCAGGTTAAAGAATTTGTACAGTTAAATAATGTATGTTATGCTGGAAGTCATGGGCTAGACATTATGCAACCTCCCAAATCCTGTGATAAAAAGGTTAGTTTGATGGGAAGGATCCAGTAGTTAAGAATATACAAAAAGTAAATTCAATATCCACTTTAGAGATGGGTTTGTTTTTTGTTTTTTGGATTTGGTAGGGAAATGAAGGCGCCTTTCAACCCGCTAAGTTATTTTTACCTGCAATTCAAAAGGTAATTAGGTTGCAGAGTAAATTTTAGCTGAGATTTTTTAGAACTGTTTTAATTAAATAGGTTACTCCATTTGTTTGTGACAGATCTCAATGGAGTTGGAACACAAAATTGGAGAAACACAAGGTGCTAAGATAGAGGACAACATGTTTTGCATCTCTGTACATTATCGACAAGTTCCACCGCAGGTAAAATTACTTGCCTCCCACTGTTGGATGCATATATGTTTTTAGAAAACCCCAAGGCTCTGGCTAACTCAGAATAGTGACAATTATATGTTTTGAAGGATCAGGGAAATTTGAAGGAGAAAGTGAAATCTGTGGTTGAAAATCGTCCCGAATTTCGTCTTACTGAGGGTAAAATGGTAGGATAAATAAAGCAAAGCAAAATTATTGCAAAAAGTTTCAGTTTCTTTCAGATTGGCGTTAAAAAGGATTTCTTTTAATTGTAAAATAAACAAGGTACTAGAAGTGCGGCCATCAATGGAGTGGAACAAAGGTGATGCCCTCAATTATTTGCTTCACACTTTAGGGTTCAGCAATGCCAATGATGTTCTCTCTTTGTACATTGGAGATGATCAAACTGACGAAGATGCATTCAAGGTCTCATTTTTCATTTTCATTAAAATATTCGTATGCTTAACCCATTCAAATTTTGAATATCTGGAAATGAGTTTTTAAAATTATGGAGCTGGTGTTTACAGGTGATAGCAGGCAAAAGGGAAGGGTTTCCCATCGTAGTATCTTCCATTCCGAAGGAAACAGAAGCATGGTACTCCTTACGCGATCCATCAGAAGTCTTAGCTTTCCTATTACGTCTAGCCAAATGGAACAAATCCCAGGCTTCCTTTCTTCAACTAGATTATGTTTGAACAACAAATAATTAGTGTATTAAACCACTTTCTTTTTCTTGTTATAAATTAATTAATAAAATAAAAAAATTAAGCAATTTTGTTTTTTTATTATCACCAAACTAAGAAAAGTTACAAAAAGATAATCAAATTATTAGTAATTTTTTTGGTTATCAAATTATGAAAAAGTTATAAAATGATAACTTGACTATTTAATTTTATCTTTTTTTATTATTATTAATTAGTTAGTGTAAAAATAAAAACACTCAAAAATTTAAAATAATTGAATTTTAGGGGTGCAATACAAGAATTTCTCAAGAGATTATCCATTTTAGGACTATTCTAGTCCAATGGAGTTTCGACGGAATTCAATGTATTAGTGTTGACATGATCGCATTCAATTATATGATTTATGAGAATAAATCATTTGGGACTACTTCATTAAAGGTTAAGCATCATTGAATCAAATTAACAAATACTTTCATTGGGAGTTATAGACATTCATAATAAATTACGAGTTAAAACATTCATTCTCATATGTTAGTAACGATCAATGAGTATGCCTCATTAAAATCTTATTGAGAAAAATACTGAAAAAGAATACATGTCAATTTAACTCTCATTGTAAGCTGTTTCATTTAAAATTTTTATCAAATTTTAGAGTTAATTTGATAAAAGTGCTAATATTATTAGATTTGAATTTCATCGATTTTGTTAATGAAAATTAATTACTGTTATCTTTTTCAAGGTTTAGAGTTAGTTTAATAAAAGATAATTACTAATATTATTAGTTAATAATAAATTTTCATTATATCAACCTTAAAATTCAATATCACTTTTAATGGAAATGTAAAAAAAAAAAAAAGAAAAAAAAAGTAATATATTCCATATTGATTTTGGTTGGTGTTATATGGATGAGATTGGATAAAAAAAAAAAAAAACTTATTCTTTGTTTATTTTTGCTGTTGTCTTCACCATTTCTCAAGGTTGGCTGAAGCACTTCTTTAATTTGCTTTTAAATATTTTAAAAAACTATATTTGCTCCCCAACTTCATGATAATGATATCTAATATATATTAATATGAGTTTTTAAAAATTCTTTAATTATTTATGTTAGGCATATATCAAAGATAAAATTATTATTCTTTGTTAGAATCCCAGTTTTCATCAGATTCTTTTGGTGGGAGTCATTTCCCAAGATATTTCTAATAGTATCACCAAGATGCCATTGATGTTTAGCTTTGAGCTCTGAAGATGTGCCACTTTTTCAAAATCTGGTTGGAAAAAAACTTATTAGGAACAAATAACTTATATTAAATTGAAGGGTAAGGTCTCCAGCTTTCCACCATCAACATAAAGCAATGAGTGTGTTTCAAATCTGAAACAATGAGAGCTGAAGTGGAAGACAAAGTGGTTCACTTTTTCAGTTCCATGTTCCGTACAATAAACAATCCATTACTATGTCTATTAAAGAAATTTGAGAAAAATGTTAAATTTTGCTATTACTCTATTACTATGTATAAGTTATTGATTTAATCCTTATATTTTAATTTGGTCATTTTTAATTTTTATACTTTTCAAAACTTGAAATTTTAGTCATTACCAAATTATAGCTATTAAACTCTTTGAGCTAAGTTCTATTATTTATATCATTTTATGCCGTCACATATTATCACCCGTGTAATACTATGTTAACTTGCTATTTCCTCAAATTATTAACAAAAAAGTTAGATAATCGATTTAACGATTATCGTTTGTGTCAAGATTAAAATTTTAAAATATATAAGAACTAAGAATGATCAAATTAGAGAATATAGACTAAATCTATAATTTTATACATAGTGCGTGACTAATAATATAATTTAGTAAAAAAAAATTAATTGCCACAGTTTGTGTTAGGACTAAAATTTTAAAATTGAAAAAGTACAAGGATTAAAACATACCAATTTGAAATGTAGGGGCTAAAATTAACTAAACATAACTTAGATATAGGACAGGGACTAATAGCAAAGTTTAGCAAAAGAACAAAGGTAGCTTCTTCTCTTCTCCATAGAAGTGATACCAGTGTGTATGGTTTACAAATAGTTGAAGAAATCCCAAGAGTTAACTGGCTTCAGCCAAAGGATGGATTCCATATTTAGCAACACATATTAGTTTGCGTTGGGGAGGAAGATGGCGGGGTTGTTTATTCACTTTTTGCTTTACTTTTTCATGGATGATGAAGAAAATTTTTCTATTTGTTGTTAAAAGCAAGAGTTAGAACAAGACAATTTTGTTAATGCATATAAGATTTATTAATCTTACATTTACGGAATTTTATTAGAGAATGATTTTATTCAACAATTAATTTAATATAACTCTTTATTTAACTTTAATTTAATCTCACACTAGTGGATAATTGCAAAATTTTATATTTTTGGGTAGGAATTTTTATTTTTGTTGATTTCTACACTCATTGTCTTAAGACTTATTGCAAGTTTGGTTGATGGACCAGGGTTAGTGACAGGTGATTTCAGCGTGATTTGGAATAGTATTGCCGAAAATTAGGGAAACAGAGGAACGGAGTACTATTTGGTAATGGAAACTATTGTGTCATTTGTGTGGAAGATAATTGTTTGGGGTGGTTGGGGAATATTGAGGCTGCAAATCAAAGTGAGCGACAAAGGCGTCAAAAGATGGTTAGAAATATTGGATTAAAATAAATGCGAATGGAGCAATAAAAGTGAGAACTGGGAGTTCATACGCGGTGGTGTGCAGGTTATAGTAATAAAAAAAATACGTTTAAACACATTTAAATTTACGTTTTTTTGGGTCTGATGTTTTTGTCGAAGTGAAGATTAGTCATGTACTGGTCTCTAATGTAATTTTTTTTACAGTTTTTTACGAGCTTTATTTTTTTCAAAAAAAATTATCGGTATTGTCAATGTATTAAATGGTATTATTAAAAATTATTATTATTTATCTCATGTATAATAAAAAATATGAGTATTTTATTAAAAATTTATACCCATACCATCAACATCACTAAAAATTTAATATTTTTAAAAACTCATGATTAATTGGTAACAAAAAGTGAAGGTTATGCCACCAATTAATCAAACGACATTGATGTGTACGATAACTTTCTAACCTATTTTCATATTTAATTTAATTTTCATATATTTTTGTATTTAATTAAACTTTTTCATTATTTTTATAAAAAAATCGAAATATAAAATCTATAATTAAATTAAACCAAAATCACTTAGATAAAATGGAGTTGGATTGATATTTTTGTTTGACTTGTTGATAGAGTTGAGTTAGGTGGGAGGGGGTTGACGGAATCTAGCATAAGAATGTGAGATATACTTTTTTTTTTCTCAAACATTTTCGTTTGAATTGTTTTTCAAAGCGTCTCTAATTGTATAAACTTGTAAATTAGAAAACTATTTTTATTACCATCTTGTATTTGTTTCGCATTTAATACCAAGTGTCTTTTAATCAATTAAATTAAAGTTGTACTACAATTCACTACACATAACAATAGGGTTGAATAAAACTATATTTAGGTTAAAATAGGAATTAAATTGTAATTTTTAATAGTTTATATTTTTATAATTTTTAAATGATTAAATTAAATTTTGTCATTTTTAGGGGGTTAAAGTGTAATTTTACCTTTACTAATTTAAAAGTTTAAAATTTCTAAATGGCATAAATGGATAATTTTCCATTTTAAGGGGGTCAAGGCTACTGATTGAGTTTTAGTTCGATTGACATCAACATTGTTAAAGAGAGTGTGCTGAAACGCATTAGCCTCCTATTTAAAGATTGATAAGAGACTATAAACAATTCTAGGCGCAGATATGACAAGAACTTATATTATATTAAAAGTAACAATATCTAAACAAAAACTAACAAATTTTTTTTTAAAAAAAAGTAAATTACACAAATAACCTATCATTTTCATCATTCGAAAAAAAAAACCCCTAGTTTATATTAAAAATTATTAAATAAAAGTAAAAATTATTGTAGATTAGAAATTAGTAAATTAAAAATAAGTGAGATAACATTTCAGTATGTAGGCATTTTCTTCTAAATTAAAATTTGTAAAGAATATTAGTTACTGCTAAAAATATTAAATTTTATATGTTTTGAAAAATATTTAATTATCTAACTTTAAACTTATTTATACTATAATTTTTTTTAAGTTAGTAGTGATG
Organism: Gossypium longicalyx; assembly: GCA_025698465.1. Lineage (NCBI taxonomy): Eukaryota > Viridiplantae > Streptophyta > Magnoliopsida > Malvales > Malvaceae > Gossypium > Gossypium longicalyx. Next base: position 26,988,798 of record CM047003.1, read on the forward strand.
AAAACTTTTTTAAATTATATAATGGAAGTAAATTAAAATTATTTTTTAGGTTATATTTTGCTATGAGTCCTTGTATTGTATGCAAACGGTGGATTTAGTCTCTTTATTCTAATTTGGTCAACTTTAGCTTATGTACTTTTTTGAATTTTATAATTTCAATCCCAATTAAACAGCAGCCGTTAAATTATGCTATTTTAAAATTATTATGTAGCAAATATATTATCATATGCTTATAATGCCATGCCAACTTGTTATTTTCACATAATACTCATAGAAAAGCTACATCATTTTAGATAATGGATTTAACGGCTACCATTTAGATTGTGGTTGAAATTATAAAATTCAAAAAATATAGAAATTAAAAATGATGAAATTGAAGAATAACTTCAAGATTTCTATCTCTTACTTTCAACAACAAAATCATTATCACTACCATCTCTCTCCACAATGGTATGATCTTAGTTAGTAGCCTTGATTTTCAAATCTAAAACGTCATGGTTGACTTTCTCTTATTCCTTTTTGTTGATTTCGAGTATTCAAAAGTGTACCAAGTAATGACTGAAGTAGAAAATAACAAAGGAAATAAGGTATGCAAAAGCATAAAAAAACCGAAAACACTTGTTGCGCATGAATTTTATGTAAATTTATCTAATTATTTTTTACAACAAAATCTTACATTTGTTGCATATTTCGAAATGCAAAACTACTTGGTACATTGATGCAAGTCAAAATTGCCAACTTATAAAAACTTACATTGTTTGTCATACTTTCTGTTGAAACTCATGTTGCAACACTGACACTATATTTGAGCTATTTCTATTACAATTTATATTGCAACATTGAATTGGGCAAACAATCTTCCAATAATCTCCCTTTTCAACATTTTGACAAATTTATGTAGCAAATAAATCTTACAATCTCATATATTAATCAATAAGCAAATATCAATAAATAACATATCCCTATCAGTAATCTTCTTCAAAAATCACAAACTCAAAAGACTAAATGCTCCCCTATCAATATGCATTTCCAATTGTCAAGCATATAGATAAAAAGCATGCATTCCAAAGGCATAAATAAAGAGTATGTGTTGAGACACCAAGCATCCACTTATTACAAGCTATAAAAATAAGCCCAAAAGCTAAGGAAAAATAGGACATAAATCCAAGAGTTTAACCAATCCAAAAGGAAGGGAGTCATGCTCTCTCTCTCCCTGTCTCTATTTTTTTTTTTGAACAATTTGAATATAAATTCTGATCATATCTATTCTTTTTGACACAATATTTATAACTATTTATAGCTTCTCCCCAACTCATGAATAAGAGAACAATACGCTTTAGCGCTCTCAAACTCACATACTTCTACATTAACAATAATACCCACGCCAATCGAACTAAAATTCAATCAGCTGGTCATGCTCTATATTAGATTCAACATTCCTCATAATCTTTGGTAAATGAGGATTGTAGCAAACAGCTTGTACTACATGTAGTTCTCATATTTTGGCTAAGATTTCTCCTAGGATATGTATTTTGGTTCAACTTTAGAGTTTGAAATTAAATCAGTTGTATTGAGAGAAAAAGAAATTTTAATTATTTGAAATAATTTAATCTTATTCTCAAGAAAGGAATTAATCCAATCTCTTTGGTATTAATAAAACTTTCTTTTGTTATGGGTGAGTTATGGAAGAGCCAAAATTTGTTTGACTAGATTATATATCAATTATATATATAAAGATTTAAATAAAAAAATTTATATTGTTAAGCTAGATTATTTGTCTAGTTTGATTAGTCCTTTTTAATTTATTTAAACTTATTGGAATCATTTTTTTTTAATTTAAAAATATTTTTAGGTGTCAAACTGGTTAGCAAGAATAGTTTTTATTATCTGAATTTGTTCTTAGCTAGTTTTGTGGACAATGTTATTAGTAAGCATCATATTTAAATATTATATAATATGTAAATTACCAATAATTTATAAAAAAATATTATATAAATTTACAAATATTATAAATTATGTTTGTGGTTACATATTAAAAAAATTATAATTATCAATGTTTCAGTTTTTTTAAATGATAATATAATGAAATTAATTATAATGTATTTAATATCTAACTTTTACTAATCTATATAAAAAAATGTAATTTGTACTAAATATAGAAAGAGTTTATGTGATAGTGAGACACATTGTGCTCTCAATGAGAGAATGTGAGTTCAAACATTGAAGACGGTATTGTTAATAGAAACAATTATGAATTTCAAATATACAAAGTAAGATGAATAAAGAAATTATCAAAAAAAATTTTAAAATGCGACTTTAATGATCTAAGAGCAGTAAAAAGAAATTCATGTTAATATTTTAACTGCAGTATTGAATGGGATTATTAATTTAGAGCTACAAATTATGTTAAATTAAAGTAGAGGATTAAATCTTAAATAATAGAGGACTAAAACCAAAATTAGACCCGGAAAATAAGGTTAGTTTAGAATTGGAGGCGGCATGGCAAAGTTAGTTTTGGTGTGTTTTTAACACAAAGGGAAGTAACAGAAACGACAAAAGCAGAAGCGGACAAAAGCAATGGCAGCTCTCGTAATAATAACATTAAGCTAAGCTCAGCTGAATGCTGATCAGCAAATAAAAATAAAATAAAATTCAAGTATTTTGTTTTGATTTTTATAAATTGGTTCGATTCTTTTTTATCATATTAAAATATATTTATCCTTTGTCAGATGATGAGATAGATGATATGGAGTAGCCTTAGCTTTTCTTCTTCCTTTTCAATGGCGATGATTTACAGCCTCTTCTTTAATTCTCCTCAGATAAAACAGTTTTTGGTCGCTGATCGGAGTGCTTCCAGCCGGCAAACCAGAACCGGTTGAGTTTTTTTTTTCTTAAATTTCGTAAAAAGAGAGAAGTGACGGATAATAAGAAGAAGAGGGGGGAAATGAACGTGAGTAGCAGTGCGGCGGCGACTGAGTATATAAAGAGGCATCACAGGCATGAGGCTGGAGAGAATCAGTGTAGTTCAGCTCTCGTTAAGCTCATCAAAGCTCCTCTTCCTCTGGTTACGCTCTCTCCTTTTCTTTTCTTTTTCTCGTTAAGCGTCTTCTTTTAAATTTTGTTTTTGATTTATTTACAAATAAAGATCATTGATTTTCTTTTTCTAGTTGTTTTTTTTTCTCATCTTCGCTGAGTTGAGTTTTTCAATGTTTGACGGATTCTTCTCGAATACGATTAACTCTTGATCTGCGTTTTGATTTTTCATATGAATTATCTTGAAATCTGATATTAAAAAATACTCTTATTTGCTTCTCAGATGCTTTTGTAATGCTAAATCCTGGATTTGTGATCCTTGTTATTATCAACATTTTCTATTGGCCAAAAGAGAAGAAGAACATTTTCTGAGAAAATTTCAACCCCTTTACAACACTCTACGTGACTGAAACCATGTGAACGAGTATGTGGATTTTGATTGATTTGAGTTATTCATTTGGATGGTATACATAGATGCTACTTTTAGGAACAATGGGGGTTAAGATTTAGTTGAACTAAAAGGAATGGTCTGCAAAATGATTTTTATTTTAGTCCAATTTGGACTTACGAAATGAATGGTTTGTATTTTAGAGGGGTTCAGTGGAAGAAGAATATGCCAGAAAAATGCCAAGAATAACTAATAGTGGATATTCTGATCCTGTAGATTACAAACAATGCATTTTTCCATAATTTTAGCTCTTTCTTTTTCTTGTGAATTTGGTATCTATCATCATTTCAAATACGGGTATGATACAGTTCATTTTCGTATATTTAAAGGGTCGGTCTAATATCATATTCATGTCCGGATACTTGGTGTTTTCAGTTTTCATTTTCAAGAATATGCATAAATTGCTTTGTTTCATTACAGGTATGGTCTTTGGTGAGAAGATTTGATGAACCCCAGAAGTATAAACCCTTTGTCAGCCGGTGTGTGGCGCCAGGAAACCTTGAAATTGGGAGTCTTAGAGAAGTGGATGTCAAGTCGGGACTCCCGGCGACTACGAGTACTGAAAGACTGGAACTCCTAGATGATAATGAGCATATCCTAAGCATAAGGATTATCGGTGGGGATCACCGACTTCAGGTTTTTCTCTATCATTTTGGTTCATCCTACATTAAGTAAGCAATTTAATGCATTCCCTTGGTGTTTATAGATGAAGATGGTTGTTGATTGTATAAGCATTATTAAAAAGCCTGCAACTAAGCATTGGATCTTCAATTTATTCTTTTGGATACAGAACTACTCTTCTATCATATCAGTCCATCCAGAGATGATAGATGGAAGACCTGGGACACTAGTGATCGAATCCTTCGTGGTGGATGTGCCGGAGGGTAATACCAAAGATGAAACATGTTTCTTTGTTGAAGCATTGATCAAATGCAACCTCAAATCACTTGCAGATGTGTCGGAGGGGCTGGCAATGCAGGACCGGACTGAACGGATCGATTTTCGAAAGTTGGGGGCTGAAAGATAAAAGGCTCTATAGATGGAGTGCCAATTGTGGGTCTTCCCTCTTTATATTTACAGCACTTATCATTGCATTCCTTCTGTTTCCCAGTCAGTTATCTGCAGGAGTTTCATTTGCTTCAAGGAATATATTTAGTTTTACATTTTTGTTGAAATATTTTGACGCTCGTATTTGATATATTTTCAACTATTATTTTAAGCTTTCGATTTCACAAACTCCTTACAAAAGCAAGTGAATCCAGTGATTTAGAGCCCTAAAATATTGAGTATTTGTACGTATATGAAATTAATTACAATGTTAATAAAATCCATGAATGTAGATTAATTTTAAATTTGATAAAATAAACTCTTCTACTAAAGATTTATATTGTAATCTTCACATTTAAATGGTTTTCAATTAAATATCATTATTATTAGGGGTGAGGATGTTGTAACATGGTTTAACCGACATTTTATTCAAATCAAGATAATTACTACTTTTAAAATTTTATAGATGTATAATTGCATGTATATATATTATATGAAAAATATTTTTTAAAATATGATAAACTTAGAAATAATAGTCTCAGACCAAAAATCCGTTATTATTCATAAATCTCCAAAATTATTAGATTAAATTTAATTAATGAAAAATAAGTAATCAAAAAACATCTAAACCAGTGGTTTGATTGGTTCGATCACAAGTTCAAATAATGTGAACTCATTCTTTACCCTACTCACTATTGTTTAAAAAATGTATTAATTAAGTTATTAAACTTAATTAAATTATTTTATTTTCAAATATACTTATAAAAATAAAAAAAATAATTTAGATGAAAAAATATTAAAAATTAGTTAAAGACTTGTACCAACCAATGTGCAGTACAAGTCAATAATTGACTAAAACGTACCAAAACATATTGCTTAAACCACTTGGTACCAATTTAAGATCAAAACTATATATCAATAATGTTGTAAAAACTGAACCAATCAAACCATTGGTTCTCAAGTTGTTCAATTGAATGGTTGGTTCAACCATTACAAAATACTTTTTCTTTTAAAAGAAAAAATTAATAAGCACAAATAAATAATACGAAAACTTTAAACATTTATTTCATATATTACATCGAAATGTAATATTTAAATTTCAAACAGTTCTTAAATTGGTTTTTTAACCATTCAACACTTCTCCGGTTTTCGATTCAACTAACTGGTCCAATCCAATTTTGACATCGGAATGCTACTGACTACCATGATATTTAGATGCAACGTACCAAAATCTCAGAAGAATGAGACTTGGGAACTAAATATGGACTTATTCTCCTTAGTGAGAAAATGTCAAATTATCCCTACATAGTTCAAAATTTGGCCCCGGAAATGGGGGGTAAGAGTCAAAATAATACATGATTTCACAAATGGCACAAGTTCTATGTTGAATTAGTAGTCTTAGGTGTTGGTGGACATTTAAAAGTGGCATTAGCATATTATGACAGGGAATCAGGATGATGGATTTGCACAGTCTCTTAACCAGAGTTTCCATAACACACATCTTATGACAATGGTGGGGCAAAGAATTGAAAGAAATTATATAAATAAATTACCTCTGCTGCTTCAAATACACTATACAGAGCTTCCCCTACAATCATGCAGATTGCCAAGTTGTAGTTTACGCCAATACTAGCTCCCCCTCTTCCTGTTGTTCTTGCTGTTCGGGAAAACCTCCTTCCCGATGTGGGAGAAGAATGCGCTTTATTTCTTCTGCACTTAGTGTTTCGTACTCCAAAAGTGCATTTGCTAATGAGTGCAATGCCTTCTCGTGCTGAAAATATGTCAAACAGCAATGTGTTCAACTAATGTATTTGCAGCTAATAGACGTGATTTTTTGACAAGAGTGATAGATTTTTAGTTACCTGGGTTTAACTCTAGTAACCTCAAATACCCTTAAAAGAAATTTTGATTTTCAAGAGTCATATCTCTTTTCTACTAGCAAGGTAAGATGTGATTTTAAAAATTACACCATTGAAATAGAATTTCTTCATACATATTCCTAAAATTTTAGATGCTAGGAAACTACGATTCAGGTTTCATTGTAATTATTTCTCTATGTTGCTAACCTCTTCATTCTTCTCAAAGTACCCAGTGTCTCACATATTTCGAAAATGGGTATGAAGATGCTCATACCCTAGTCCAAATGTCATATATAGTTATTTGCTATAATATGGTTTCTTATTCCTTGACCAAAAAAAAGAGGGGGTTTCATGAACTTACCTTTTTTAACAGGGTTGTCACACGATCATATGCTTCTCTTAGAAGCTTTACAACCTGCACAACAATTTAAAAAAAAAATTTAAGATTGAAAAGACATTTTTGCTTATCAGAACTCTAGCTTGCATAAACATACTTCAGCATCAATGCGAGACTGCATTTCTGAACTTGGTCGCTCTTTAATATTAACCGGTCCAATTGCATCACTCATCCCACAATTTGATACCTGGCATTGTAAGTGAAAGCCATTAGATATTGCCCAGTTTTGGCTAATTCTTTCCACTATTGTTCCATAAATATTTTACCATGAACTGGAAAGGCATATAGAAACAGGGAATTATGGATAAAAGGAGACTTTGGAACATACCATATACTTAGCAAGCTCTGTAGCCGTCTGCAGATCACTCCTTGCTCCAGTTGTGACATGGTCCTGGCCGAAAATGAGTTCTTCCGCAACTCTTCCTCCCATACAAACATCAAGACGAGCTAATAATTGCTTCTTGCTGATTGACGTCTCATCATCTGATGGCAATTGGGTTACCATTCCCAGAGCAGATCCACGGGGCATGATTGTAGCCTTGTGGATTGGATGTGCACTTTCAGTGTTGAAAGCGACAATTGCATGGCCACTCTCATGATAAGCAGTGAGCTGAAGTTGTGTAATAATGTCAGCAAGTAAGGATGCTCCAGTTCAGATAACAAAAAAGATTATCTTGAAAACCTAATGAAGTAATTTCTACACTAACATAGTGCACAAATAGGAACCAAAATGCAGCCTAGTTGCAGCTAAAAACTAGCTCTATTAAACAACTGGCAGTGAATTGCATCAAGGGACTTCTTACATTAAAGTTTCTTGGTCATTTATCTGCATATCCTGAACTGGGAAATTTTTCTTGGGTAATCTTGTTACCATTATGGTCCTTTTACATTTTTATTTGCACAATGATTCACTTCATACAACCAACCACAACCTGAATTCTACACCCAAAGTTTTACTAGAAAATGTCAATACCTTCTTTGACTCTTCTGATAAAAACATTGTTTTACGTTCAGTACCCATGAGTATCCTATCTTTAGCATGCTCCAACTGTGAAGCAGTCAATTTGTTTGCACCTTCAACTGCAGCTTTAATTGCAGCAATGTTCACCAAGTTTGCTAGATCTGATTGACAGAATAATGGGAAAAAGTTATAAAGAAGATCTGAATGTTTGTTCACACAAACCTGTTTTGGTTTATGCAGAAAAGCTTACCTGCTCCATTGAATCCAGGAGTACCACGAGCAATTGCTTTAACATCTACGTCATCAGATAAAGGTTTATCATGTAGGTAGAGATCCAAAATCTCTTGACGGCCTCTTACATCTGGATTAGGGACAACGATCTAAAAGACGGGCTGTATGAGTCTTCTCTATAAAAGAGAATAGAACATGAAAAAAGAAAATATCTATCCTACAAGACTAACAATAGTCCACAGCCAAATTACTTAGCCCTTGTGAAAGCAATTTTGTGTACTGAAAAATTCAGTGACTAAAGTACCCACAAAATCAGAGCACAACTTCTAACAATGAGCAAAAACCTTCAGCAGCATGATGCAGGAAGGTGAGGGCGGAGGGGTTCTGATACTCTGATTAAGTCTTAAGGAACCAACTCTATTTGTCATCGTTGGTTCCTCTAAGAACAACTTTGAGCATATAGTACCAAACACCCAAGTCTCAACAAAACACTAATGATTGGAGCACTTACATGCCTATCAAATCTACCAGGTCTTGTCAAAGCTTGATCAAGAATATCAGGTAGATTTGTTGCAGCCATCAGAATTATTCCCTATAAGATAGATAGTGATTAAACAAATCGAAAATGAAAAAAGGAATTACCGATATTACAAACTTTTGAAATATACAGAATTAATGTTATTACGAACTTTTGAAATATACCTCATTCTGTTCAAAACCATCCATTTCAACTAGCAGCTGATGCAGTGTTTTTTTGGTGTGGCCTTCCCATTGTTTTCGTGTGGATCCAATAGCATCTATTTCATCAATGAAAATGATACAAGGAGCCTATAAAATATGAAATGTTGTTGAATGGCATGGTCAGAAGGCATGATGGACAATGTATCAAGCAAACAAAATAATCCCCACAACCTAGTAATTATGAGCATCAACCTTTTTCTTAGCTGCTTGGAAAAGGGATCTCACACGCCGAGCACCAACACCAACAAACCTGCCATAGAGATAGAGAATGTCAGACAAGATACCTATAATGCTGCATAATCCCCAGAACCAACCTTATGGGATACAATAAGCACATGGAAATCTATAGAAAAGGGTGGCCAAGCAAAGATGAAACAAGAGGATGGCTTACATTTCCTCAAATTCAGATCCTGCTCTATAGAAGAAAGGTACCCCAGCTTCCCCAGCAATAGCCTTCAGGGTGACATAAACCAAATCCATTATTATATGTATATGATCATATGCAACATACTTCAAAAGGAAGTGTTGAACCACTAGCAGCAAAATAAGCTTTTCTTTGTGGTGGTTAAATTGAGATGTAGTGCACAAAAAGACCCCGACATATGTAAGTGAAGATAAGTGAGAATAAAAAATGAAACATTACCTTGGCCAGCAAAGTTTTTCCAGTTCCAGGTGCTCCAGTCAAAAGGATTCCCTGCAATTTAGTTGTGAATGTTACAGCCTTAAGATTAAAGCAAAAAAGCCTTAGACTCTGGAAGTAAATGAATCATAGGATACAAATTTCAGAATTTGTTGTTCTCATAGATGCACAATCATTCACTATGGACCAAACAATGGAAAAAAAACCTAAATCACTTGTTATTTTCTCTCCTCTATAAAGGAAAGCTTCAGAAGCAGAACCTAGAATCTATAATTCCCCACCTACGACATGAGCTGACAGGACTTCAGGCAATTTCTTGATATATTTGGTTCTCCTAGCATAGATGTCACTGTCATCTTTTCTATTTTATTCCTATTTTATAGGATGCCCTTAGTAAAATCTGAAATACAGAGATCCACAAGCAAGTGCAACAAATGGAGACAGAAAGAATGAGATGTATTTCGAAAACCATATTATCTTGCACAAACCTTTGGCAGCTTTCCCCCCAGGCGGGTGAACTTTGATGGGTTTTTAAGGTACTCCACTACTTCCTCAAGCTCTTGTTTTGCATCATCACAGCCTTTGACATCCTTAAATGTTTTAACATTCTGCAAATAAAGTATTAAATAGGAAAAGAAAACAAGTTTCAGGATTATCTACTAGATTTCCAATAAATGGCCATGGGACCTAAACCCTAGCCCATCCATACCAAAACTAAAGCTGCATTTCACTTGCATAGTCAGCAGAACAGGCTCTTGATCATCATTTATCTAATAAGGATACCAAATTATAATATTTTCTCTCTAGTCATGAACACTTTTCAATTATTCAGGCAGTGCTCAAAATTTGCATTTCTTACTCATCTAGTCCAATATAATCTACTTAAACCATTCCATCTATGCATACTGAAAACAGAAATGAAGTCTTCAAATGCAACTAAATGTCATAGTCTACTCAATTTAGACAGCTAGCAGAAGCATCGGATACTTGCCTTCTCAGGCATCACTTCTTTGTTCAATTCTTTGGGGGCATATGAGGAACTTGATCCAACACCTGAAGTTCCTATTCCACCCAAGCTTCCTACATACTTCTGAAGTGCAGCAGCACCCATTAACCTGAAAACAGCTTTCATGTTAACAAAATGAACTACAGGAAGATAAAGCAAGGACTGGGCAGTTCAACAAAGAAAAAAGTAGAGAGAGGGAGTACAACAACAATCACAGAATCCATACCAAACCAATCCAACAGCAACCGTGAACAAGATAGTTGAAATAAGCTCTTGTGCAAATCGTGATCTGTTTGAAACTTTAGGATCAACCTAACAAAAAAAGAAAACAGAACTGCTATCAAATTGGTTGACAAAGGGATCTAAGGAGAGAGAGAAGATGAATCCAAGTTGTGAACAAGTTATAATAGTCCACAACTCCGCATATTGTAGTACAAGCATCAACTAATCCAAAAAGTGTAACATGTAAACCATATTGTCTCCCACACAAACAGTAAACTAAGGAGACTTACCATCACAACATGCAACGGATGCTTCTGAGAAATTCCTGGGCTTAAGAAGGGCACATCCACATTCCCAGATGCACGCTGCTTTAATTCTTGCAACTGCATTTTAAATTTTAATCGACCAAATCAGATATTCTAAGTCTTTTGGTGATAAGAAAGCATAGATTTGTATAGAACTACTTATCCACCAATTGATACGTCCAACAGAAGTCAAATGTCAAAGACATTACATCTGTTCGACCAAGTTTGACAATATTAAAGTAATTGAAAAGCTGAATCAAATGCAAATATAAAAGCAAAGCCACGAAGTAGCGCCATTCTTACCAAAGTAGGAAGACTAGAAGGCTTTCCAGCTTGTTCATCCGGAAGATATTCAGCAATGGCATTAGTGACTACCAACGCTCGAAGATATTCGGCAACTCCTCTACTGTCTACCGCATGATCCCTTTGTTCAAATCGCTTAATCACGGACTCGGGACTTTTTTTTTTTTTTAAATAATAAAAATCAGAGGGATCAAAAAAAGAAAATGCTTCGAAATTAATCAACAATAAAGAAGTTGAAAGGAAACCTGTGCTTGTTAAGCTCAGCTAGCAAAGCGCTTTGTTTAGCGGCATCTTTGGGATTGACATCGGCTTCGGCAATCAAGCGGTCAAGACGTTTCTCATGACGCCAAAACGGCCACCAACTGAACCAATCCAAAGCTAACTTGTCCATTCCATTCTTTATCATAGCCCAAATTCCCATAAAAAACACCATGACAGGGATTTTGGTTTTGGGCCCTTTATCTCCCACCAATTCATCACTCTGCCCATTGTTGTCCACCGTATTCTCAGGTTCCTCATTGATGTTATTCGCTTCAATCCCCTCGGCTGCATTCTCAAATCCATCAACATCCGAAACCAAAGGGGTGGAAGGTTCAAGATGGGAATCCAATTTGGAATCGGAGTTAACATTGTCGGGGTGCAATGAGCAAGGGATTGAAAAAGGACGGGGATGCAACCGGGAAAAAAGGAAAAGTGGAGGAGGGCAAAAGGGAGTGGGGTTGAAAGAGAGGGAAGGAGGAGGAGGGTGAAAGCGTGAGATAGGAAGAGGAGAAGAAAGACAAGGGTGATGGGGGCAGAAGAGAGAAAGGGAGAGGATCATTGCTTCAGGGTTTAACGAGAGAAGATTTGGGGCTTCTTCTTCGTCTTCAGCTTTGAATCAAAAGCAAAAACAAGTTAAGAAGAGCCACCCACGGCCACCAGATTATTCGGACGAAGGAAAGGAACGAGTGCAAGTCAAAGTTACACCCCTTATCTCCATTCACCATTTAACTTCATTTTTTTTCTTTTTTCCATTTCTAAAATCAAACTAATAATACTTATAATATAAGCTCAATAAATAATATTTTGTTATGAATATGCTAGGATGTGTATGTCAAAAATACCTAGATAAATTTTGATATATTTTAAATTTTAATAGTTATTCTTTTTATGCTTATAAATAAATACTTCATTTTATTTGTTCTTTATTTTCTGTCTATTTATTTTATAACAGATTATTAACACGATTTGTATAATATAGTCACTCCAAATCTACTGTTTAAGTTGTTGTCGATTATTTTCTAGAACTATTTCAATTTTAGTATTCAATTAAGGCCTACACACTATGGGTAATCATTAAAGCCTTTAACTATTCTGATCTTCATGTATATTTCATTATAATTTATTTATTATATCATGTTTATTATAATTGGAGACTAATCATGACAACATGAATAGATGGATTTTGATTTAAAATCCGCGCATATTTGTGATGATGATTATGAAATAAAGAATCAATAGAGACGTTTATAAATCTGTCTTACTAGATTTGTTGCATTCCCCGAAGTGAATGCAAACATAAAGAAAATAAAAAATATAATTATAAACCACTAAAATGTGAAACATAATAATAATAATAAAGAAAATAATGAAAGTTCTCAGATAACTTATGTTATGAATATGATATGAAAGATTATTGGCCACATATGTAGCGTATGCCCAAATATTTTGTTTCTGTTAATATTTATCTTATTTGGTACTGAGACAAACAAATATTATTCCAATATTTGGTAGTACAAAATTAGTCGAAAGCTCCAAAAGAGCTAATATATTAATATCTTGTGATTGTTAAAAGATATTCATAATGGATCTCATATTGAAATTGTGAATGTGGAAAAAATCATATTTCATATGAATCAAAAGAGGATTGAATTATTGATTACTCTTGTTATTAAATTGAATTGACTGTGATTATCTTTGTGATCTTTTTTTGTCATCATCCCCGTTAAAAGTTGAAAGCAAAATATTTGACTATGAAAGATCTAATTAAATTGTGGAATAATTTAAAAGAAAATTATGAGTAATAGAATATGATAATTCTATCTAAAACTTGTTATGGTTGGATGCACCTGAAATTGTAATTTTTTTTTAGATATTTGAAGATTTTTGTATATTCCCTGAAGCGAATATTGCATATAATTGTTTGGAAATTATATTTATTTTGTTGACTTAGTGCTATTATAATCTTCACATCGATTTAGACATTTCCTATAGTAAATGTCACACTAGCACTTATATGTGGATACAAAGTAAAATGAATGATAGTAAAATTAGTAATTTGTTATAATTTAGTATAATTGAACACATGTTAAAGTAAACTAGAAGTTTACTGATATAGATGCATTTGCTACTTGACGTGACCAGTTAGACCATCTTCATATATGACGTAAAAATTAATTGAGAATTCATATGGACATTCATTAAAAAACCAGAAGATTCTTTAATTTAAAAAAAATTCTCATTTGTTACTTGTTCTAAATAAAAATTGATTGCTAGAAACTCACTAGCTAAAGTTGAGATTTAATGTCTTACATTTCTGAAATAAATATGGGCTCATTTATCCACCATGTGGATGATTTTGACATTATATGATTTTGGTAGATGCATCTACAAAATAATCACATACGTTATCAACTTGCAACTTGTCGTTCGCGAGATTGCTTGTTTAAATGATTAATTTTAGATTATGCAATTAAAACAATTCATCTTGCTTATGTTAGTGAGTTTATGTTCCAAGCTTTCAATACTTATTGTATGTCAATCAAGATAAAAGTTGAACATCCTATAGTTCATGTTCACACATAAAATGATATAGTTGAATCATTTGTCAAATGCCCCCAACTAATAGCTAAACCATTACTTATGATAACTAAACTTCCTATTTCGACATGAGATTAAGTTTATTTATGTGTTGTACGCATCAAACTAATAAATTATAAATACTCCCCATTACAATTGGTTTTTGATCAAGAGTTAAATATTCCTCATCTTTGAATTTTTGTATGTGCATATATATTCCAATTACTCCACACAACGCACAAAATGAGTGAATCCTCAAAGAAAGTTAGGAATATATATTAATCACAAGTTTCTTTGTACTATTAGATGTTTTGAATGTATTGGAGATTCAATTATGACACGATTTCTAATTACAATTTTAATTTGATAGTTTTCTTGACATTAGGGGGAGAGAAATAATAACTTGTAATGAATTAGGGGAAGAGTAATTTGAACCAAAAGTTCAACAAAGATAACTCATTACAAGTTAACTGTTAAATGTACTTACAAACTTAACCAAGTATTATATACCATCTAATATTTTAATTTTGATTAGTTCCAAATATGAAAATTTTTCTAAATGGTCATATAGTAGAGAAAGGTGCTCCAGAAGAGACTCAAGACATAATTAATAAGTAAAACTCCAAAAGAGATTTAGGTAAGATTAAAATAGTGAAAATAAGATATCTCGATAAGTTATGTCAATTTGAGAAAATGTTGAACCGATAATAAAAGTGGTCGACAATGGTTTTGCATGGAATATTATTGTTGAAATAATTAAATAAAAGGAGAATCTTGAATAAATCTATTGAGAAATATAGATATGAAATAAATAGGTCAACATAGAAAAACGCAACTCAAGTACAATAAATTTTGTGGAGTTTTTGAACTAGTAGTCTAAATATCTAAAAGTATAAAGCCAGTGAGAGTGCAAATAACGTAGTTTTGCAAAAGCGGAATAAAAATATGAAATTTTTTGCTAAGCTCTAGCATTGATTATGAAAAGATATAATATGTTTTTTATGGTGGATATAATAACCTTTAAATATATTATTAAACTAGAAGTTCATAAAAGATTTAACTTGCATCTAATAGTTGTTGTTACGACCTTTTATGAATCACTATATAGTAAAGTTTATATTAAAATCTTTAAAGGATTTAAAATGTCATAAACATATTGAAATTATCGGGAATTTGTTCATTTATATAAATTAAAATAATTGTACATATGTGATAAATTTGACTTAGCTAATAGTAGTTGAAAAAGGATTATAAAATAATCCAAAATACCTATTTGTATTTTTATAAAGGGATTATGATTAAAGTTTGTTATGATTATTGTTGAAATTCTTAAAGAGATCAAAATATATTTCCCCCACATTTTT
This sequence comes from Gossypium longicalyx, assembly GCA_025698465.1. Lineage (NCBI taxonomy): Eukaryota > Viridiplantae > Streptophyta > Magnoliopsida > Malvales > Malvaceae > Gossypium > Gossypium longicalyx. The sequence continues at coordinate 27,004,193 of CM047003.1, forward strand.
CCCTTAGTCATAACTTTCAAAAGACTGGTGACATAGATGCTTAGCAAATGCATTCAAATAATCATTTGAAAAACTAGTATTTAAGATTGAATACATAGAATATGAGAAAGTATCTGATATCTTTTACTTTAACTAAAGTTTTAACGAGGCACATTATCTATCAATGGACATTCAAGGGGGAGTGTTATGAATATATTATTAAGTAGATCTCTACTTCATTTATATTTCTTATGCTTATAGATAAAGACTTTAGAAAAACTTTATAAATATTCTAATTGATCAATAAAATACACTATCATTTTGCTCTCTTGTTCTCTTTATTCTTTATTCTCTGTCTATTTATTTTATAACATATTTGTATTTATTTATCATTCTTATATTACTTTTGTTTTCCGCTTTCAAATTTTAATTAATTTGTTGTTTTTTATATAAAAATCAAATGTAATGTGTATTTTATAAAGAATTAAAAAATCATAAAATTTCAAAAAAAATATTCACTTCAAAATTAAATTACGAAATAATCAAATTTTCTGTAAAAAAAAAACAATTAGATTAAATTTGAGGGGAAATTTTGTTAAAAACTTTTTCTCTAATATTTAGTATAGTCAAACACTGAATCGTAAAATATAAAATAAATAAATAAAAATAATTCAAAGCTTTTCCCTTAAAAATTCTGAAAATGAGTTAAAAAATTTTACATAATAAATAAATTTAAAATACTTCTTAATTGATATTAACATTAACTTTTACAATAGTTGTGCATCTTTAATAACAAAAACAAGTTTTACAATTTCATTCAATCATAAGGTTTATTTTTTATTATATATATAAGTGTAATTATGTATTTATTAAGCGTTATATTTTAAGGTTTTATTTATTATGAATTTTAGAGCATTTGAGATTACTTTAGCTTAAAGAATACACTATAATTAAATCACTGTGAGATTATCTCTGATGATATAAAAATAAAATTAAATATTGTAGTAATAAATTTCAACTTAGAATAAAAATAATAAATTAAAGTATAAGTATTTATAATGAATATATTAAAATAATAATTAAAATTTTCTAGATTATAATCTATTGAAATGAAATTAATTGGTCAAAGGAAGTCTAAGGAGGTGTTTAATATTGTTTCTACTAAGTATTTTTAGGAGAAATAACACTTTTGAAAACTTTCTTAAACCTACTTTTTGAGAGAAAACTCAAACTAAAAATTCACCCAAAAAAACATACTTTTTTAAAAAAAAAAAAATTAACTTCTCCTAAAAAAAAAAATCTTCTCAAAAAGTACGAGACTCGAATATAAAAAACATTATTAGAATTTAATAAAGAAAATCCCGAAAATAGAACATAAAATGACTAATAAAACATGCATACGTAGACTTCAATGAAGTTCAATAACAAGAACAATCAACAATGCATCTATATCCCTTAATATAAAACACATGCTTTATTATAAATTGCTTTCAATAAAATCTTTAATTATAAATTAATTTTATTATTATTTATTATATTATTATTATAAAACTAATGGGTTAAAAATATGGTAAACAAATTTTGGAAAAGGTATGATAAGAATGGTAAGAGCTATTTTCGAGATATTTTCTGTGGGAAAATAGCTGAAAGAAATGAATAATATTTTATTTAGCGACTAATTAAGGAGCTGATCACTAATTCTGATTTAATTATATATATGTATGTGTAAAATTCATATTCAAGTCCGAGCAAGAAGCACATCCTTGTAAGGCGTGAGCGTGGCAGCAGTGGCGGCTTTGACCTCATCAACTTCCATTTTCCTCCGCAGGTCGTCAATAATGAGCGGCACCTGCCCTTCCCTGCCTTCAATCAACCCGTTTTGTGCTCCGCCACGCAATTTCTCAAGCCTAATCCCGTTCATTTGCTGCATCTTGAACACCTTTACCACATTCGTCAACCCCCCTATCATAAACATTACGCTCCCACATATCCCTAACCACACCCATCTTTTTCCCTGCAATTTTACACCCAATTTGCAAATTACAAAGCAAAATAAAACCTAAACCATGATGAATCATTCCTTGGTTCTTTTTTATATAAAAAACTATCTACATCAGCTTACCAGTAATTGCAAACCATGATGAATAACTCCAGTTTGCTCGCGGCCGTTGAGAATAGCTCCCACCATGAACAATACACTGCCAATTAAAAACGGGATGTGGACACTCTGTTGCAAGATTTGAACATGTGCATCGGCTCTCTCATAGATTTGACACGAGTTATGAATCGACCCTACAACCCATAAAACCGGTCCAGCAATAAGCATTCCCAAAGCAGGCCTCTCCAGTTTAAAAAACCCGTACCCTTTCTCCGCCTGCATCAAAACAATTCATTCAATCGTATTCCAAAATTATCTACCATTCTGTACGAAAATGTTTTAGCTTTTTTTTTTTTTTTAGGAATGATTTGTGAACCTGAATGAAGAGGAAGAGAATTCCCAGAAAGAGAAGCAGTGAGCCTAAGATTTGAACCAGTGGAACAGAGAATTCAACGAGAGCAAGCTGGGGATCGAAACCCATCAAAGTGAAACGATAATCGATGCCGGCGAGATGAGCCAAAAGGTCATGGATGTTAACCAAAATTATAAGACCCAATGCAACAAGCATTAGAACAAGACCGGATCTGGGTTCCCTTGAAAACTCTGCTGCAAAACCACAAATTAACACAATGGTTGAAAACAAATATAGCCCTGCGTTCATGTACTCGGCCCTGCTCTGAGCCAGCCTTGGACCGTACGTTCGACTCTCTCTTGCTGAGGCTAGTTTCACCATGATTCTGAAACGAACCGCTTCAACTTCTCTTCTTTTTTCCCTTTCCCCAGAAAAAAGAAAGATAAATCAAAATTTTATTCAGATTAAAAGCGTAATCAGTTTGTTTTGGGTTCTTTTCTTGTCGATAAATCAAAATGAAAAAGAAATGAGAAATGAGAATAAAGAGAAGTGGTCGAAGTGTAGGAGGGAGACGTGGCTGAGTATATACGTGTCCTCATGCATGCATATTTGTCGTCTATAACACGTGGCAGTCATTTGAGGAAAAGGGGAACTATTTGGTTAAATGGCGCGTTTCAATTGCTTCTGGTCTTGCTGCTCTCTTGAATCAATCGAGATAACTGAGAAAAGAATAAACATGGCAAACAAATGGAGAGAGGATTGAGGAACATTAATTTGTCTTATTTACCCTTTTTAAAAGAATGATATGGATATTGGAGATATTTATTTTCACAGACGTAGCGTTGCTTCAGTGCTCCACGCTGTCGCACTGTCGAAATTTTAAATTTTATAAAAAAAAACAGGGGAATCGACTTTTGAAAAACAGAATTATAGAATCGCCATCGATCTTTTATTTTGGTATGATCGGGTTACCTAAGAATTTGGTTATTTCAATAAAATATTTTGGTTTACTAAAACAACGATCCTAGTCTACAAAAATACGAGAAAACGGGCTCGGAATCGGTTACGTATGAGGAAAGATTAGCACCCTCACTACACCCAAATTTGGTACCAAATCGATTAGATACTGCCCTTATGTCTACAATAAAAATATTTTTGAAATGTGGTTCTTTTTTAATAACATTTGAGTAACCCGAGTTGGTTGCCAAAATCTTCTTGTTTCGACGTCCGAAAATTTATAATTTAAAAATTACAAAAGGATGCCCAACTATTTGGGCCAACGAAAAACCGAAACCCAGCACAATAGGGCACGATTCCTCGAATTTCCAAACACTGAACATTGCCTCACCTTAGAAAATATGAGTGAAATTCCGAAGAGATATTCGATTATTTTGAACAAACGGGAAATTGCAACCCAGCACGATAGGGTACTATTCCCCGAATTGCCAAACATCGAACATTTCTTTCGTTTTAAAGGGTTTTTAGAAAACGTGAGTGAAATTCTGAAGGGATCTTCGATCGTTTAGAACAAATGAAAAAGCGCAACCCAACACGATAGGGCACGATTCTCAAATAGCCAAACATCGAACATCGCCTTTGTTTTGAAAGGTTTTTAATAAACATGAGTGAAAACCTTAAGGAATATTCGATTGTCTTGAGCAAACGAGAAATCATAACCCAGCACGATAGGGCATGATTCCTGAATTGTCAAACACCGAGCATTGCCTTCGTTTTAAAGGATTTTTAGAAGATACGAGTGGAATTTTGAAGGGATATTTGATTATTTTAAGCAAACGAGAAATTGCAACCCAGCACATTAGGGCACGATTCCGTGAATTGCCAAAGATCAAATCTCGTCTTCATTTTAAAGAATTTTTGAATGAATGATTATAAAACTAGCTTAAAACATATTAATTCGATTTGACATAAGATGAAATTAATCGTAAAATTTGGATTTTATAAAACCACATTTCAAAAATCGAGTGGAAAATGATGATTTGGGGTAATATGTGTACGCATGAAACACGACAATGGAAGAGTGGAGGCAATACAATTTATTTAACCCACGAACAAGAACTTAAAACTAAGTATAACCAACTTGGAAATATAACTCAATTTCAATCTTGCATGGAGAGTAATTAACATGACAAAATGAAACAACGAATAAATAAATAATGCAACGATAACATGTATGGCATAATGTAATATGAGTACTACTAGATACACAACAAAATGCAAATCGAAGAAATAATATGGTATAGAACTATTTTAAAGCAATGATGAGTACATGGTACACACTATATGAATTAATGGATTGATAAAAAAAAAATTGTAAAGACAAGCTTAATATACGCATGCAACCATTAAAATATATTGTAGAATGAATGTTTTTTAAAAAAACATAATGGACAAGTTGCCAATTTTGCATGGAAAATAAGAATATAATTATCGAAATAGATATTATAGAATACAATTTTGAACTAAGACATATACAAAACGTTCTAAAGACGAATTCATTTGAAAATTGACAAAGCACATAATAACTTAAATAATATAACATGAAAGGATAATGAAATACGTAATGAGGTATCATATACAAAATAGATTTACAAAATATATATGCATAAATAACTTTGAAGATAATCGTTTGTAAGAAAAACATAGAAATACATATGGGGTTAAGTTAATTTTATAATAAATTATAAAATAGTCTTAAGAACATACTTATATATATATAAAGAAAACTAGGTGTATAAAATACATAAATCTAATAATATATATATAGATTAAACATGGGTGTCGATAAGAATATATATAATAATAATTTAGAAGATGTTATGTAAGATTATATAATAAAAAAACGAGAATAAATTTAAAAGAAACTATATGCGTAAAATAATATAAAATTAATAATATGCATAGAATAAAATAATTTTACTATAAAGTATGTATATATGTGCATAATGGCGTCAAAAAAATCATTACAATGGTGGTTTTAAAACGAAATAAAATTATTAAAATAATTTATAAAATAAAAAATAAGAACAAAATGATAATGAACCACGGTATGGATAAATAAAGAGGACTCGATTAAAGTAGAATAAAAAAGTGACAAATTATAAAGGGAATGAGCTATTAAAATAAAAAAGGATCTAATTAAAATACAATTAAAATGGATGGGCTAATTTATAAATAAAATAATCAAAAGGGGATCAAAGTGCGAAGCGCACAAATGCATAGGGGCTCAAACTAGAATTAATCCAGGCCCTAAAACGCTACGCACATGCGCGGACTGAAATGCAAACGTCCGCAAATTATGGGTAAAATTTAAAATAAAAAAAACGCGAATATTAACTGATTTGAAAACGGGGCAAAACAGGAAGGGCTGATATTGAAAATAAACCCTCACCGCAAAAACACGCGGGTCATCGGGGCAGCGAAATGGATCGGGTCGGGCATGGACGACACGGTGTCGTTTTGGAGCAAATGAATAAGGCTCTGAACGGCGCCGTTTTGGATCGGGCTAAATCCAAGCCTCAACCGACCGAACTTCCCTAGCTTCATTTCCTCTTCTCCTGCGAACCCTAAATACCCATCTTAGGAGCCGATTCGCCATATGAACGGCGACCAGCCTAATAGAGCCTCGGGGTTATCTTTTAGCCTTAAGGCATCCTCTATGCTTCGATTTCGACGAAGTAGAAGACGGCCCATAGCCCGATTACGAGGTAAACCCCCTTTTCTTTTTCCTTATTTATTCGTGCCTTCAAATAGAGATCAAACAAATTCAAAAGACTTAAACCGCAAATAAAATACCCAGAAGTTTCAATCGAAAATCACCTTTTTTGATTGCTTTGTATTGCTTGTGTATTCTCTTTTTTGTGTGTGTTTGTGTATATCGAAATGTATCTATTGTGCGCGTAAAAAATATAACGATCGAATCCCTTCGTTTTTATAGCCGACGGGATTAAAAATGAAAAAAATAAAATACAATATTCTTTTTTTTTTTTTTCTTGCTGTGTGTTTGTCCTTTCTTTTGCAGGTACAAAATGCGCTGGCGTCGTACGGGGGCTGTGCTGGTTCGAGCGTGGCTGCTGGAGGGTACGGGGTGTTGTTCAACTCTTGGCTGCGGCGCAACAGAGAGAGGGGTGACCTAGGGTTACTGAATTTGTTTCAGTTTTTGGGCTATTTTGGGCCTTGAAGCTTTGGACTAAGGTTAATTCGATTTTGGATTTGTAATTTGTAAAAAGAACTGTTAAAAATTGACTTTTATTATTATTTTGGATTTTGGTTTATTTTTTGGTTGTTTTGTGCCTGGGCAAATTTGGTTCCTTACATACTATTACCATTGATGAATAGCAGAATATATACAACTATTATTCGTGTAAGAGATATGTATATGTGTATGTTTTCACCGCCGTTAGGAGACTTTATCTTGTCAGCATCACGGACATAGCTTTCCTTTGATTAATTTTGGGGATAATGTCGTCAAGTGCTGTATAGTTTTAGATATCTGTACTATATATCCTTACACGCCCCACACTTGTTTTACTAGACTTGGAAACTACATAAGTCTTTTTCCATATCCCAACTAGGGGCATTCGTTCTCAACACAAGAGGGGAAAGGGGAACCATAAGAAAGAGAGAGCTTCTCTCCCCCCTTCTTACAAGAGCACTTACAGTTCCCATACTTTGGGAACACTGGACAGATGAGGAGGACAAAATATTAGTGTAATGCCTTCTTGAATTGTACTGTATAAGTAGTCGCAATGTTGATTTTGACTTTCGACAATGGTATATCTACTTTTACTTGAGAGAATGTTAGTTTCAAGGCTAAGCCTCACATGGACAATAGTCAAAGGCATTTAATAAGGAGTGGTCAATTGTACGAGACATGATCTATGTCAAGCACACCAACGGCTTTGGATGAGATAGCATAAGGAAAATGATGATAGATGAGTAAGCAGTTTGGAATGAATTCTTTAAGGTATCTAATAATTTGTATATAAATATGTATGTAGAGTCATAAGAATACAACCAATTCAAGAATAGGACACTGCATATTTGAAAATTTTTAGTACGATATATGGTAAAGACTGTGCCATTGAAAAGGATGTCCAAACAACAACTGACATTATTGAAGAGTTAGAAGAGGATGAAGATGATAATGGCGTAATAGAGAACAATGCGAATGGTACTGTGTGGAAGAGCTGACATGATATGAACTGAAAATGGATCTTGAATACAATGGCCAGTTAAGGACCCTGTCTTTTAGTAGAGGCCAAACTAGAATGGTTGAAAGAGCTGGAAAGATTGAGATGTACTTGAATTCTAATTATAGGGTTGAATTTTTAGGAATTGTTCAGGTGTTGGAAAGCAAAATGATCGAAGCCACATAGAAATTGACAAAGAGTTTAGTTGCAAAGCACTTGATTGCTTAGAGATCCATTCAGCTTTGGGATTTGATGATGAAAATTACAGGATTATCCGAACCTAAAAACTTGTCACTTTAAGGAAGATTCCTAGTAATCCAATCAACATTCTTATTTTCTTCACTATCTCAACTGAGCAAAAGGAGACGTAGGTATGGGGATTACTAATTGAGGGAAATTAGCGATAAGGAATTCCAGGTATATTCATTTAACTTTTTGTTGTGTTTTAGCCAAAGGTTCGGCTAATTTTGAGGTGGGTATTTGGTGCATTTTGCAGGAGCTTTATTATTTTCTGGTTTGCAATTGAATGCGGCAAAGAATGAGCTTTTTTCTGCTGGTATTTCTGAAAAAAGAATTGGAAATTATCAAAAGAGTTACTGGTTTTCAGCTTGGTAGGCTTCCTGAGAGATATTTGCGAGTTTCGTTGGTTACAAGGAAATTAACTGCCAAAGATTGTGCTCCTTTGATAGAGAAAATTACAGCTAGAACTAATAGTTGGTCTTCTGAGAAACTAAGCTATGCTGGAATATTGCAGTTAATTGAAGTAGTAATTTACAATATTCAAGCTTACTGGTGCCGACAGGTTCTTTTGCCTAAAGGAGTTCCTAAGAAGATTAGTCAAATCTGTTCCAGGTATTTTGGTGCAAGAGTTAGCTGGCATAAGATTTGTTCACCTAAAGCTCAGGGTGAATTAGGTTTGAAAAAACTTGAAGATTGGAATAAGGCTTGAATTTTACAGCATGTTAAAGCCATTCTTGCTGGAGAGGGTTCATTATGGAGTATGTTCTGAAAGATAAGTGCTTTTGGGATGTCACTATTGATTCTTCAAATAGTTGGAATTGAAAAGACTAGTCAAGATGAGAGAGACGACTGCTCTTATCATTTCAAGACTATATGATGGTAGTAATATTATCTCAACTACCAAGTTGTGGGAGGAAATTAGGGATAAAGGAGTGAAGGTTACTTGGCAAAAGATGATTTGGTTTCCATTACATAGTCCCAAGCACTCTATTATTGCTTGGATGGTTGTGATTAACAGGCTTCAGACTAAAAGATATATAGATTACTTTGTAGAGACATGAATACAGAATGTAAATGCTTACTTTGTTCCAGCGAAGCTGAGATCAATGTGATTTCTCAAAACAACTTTGGAGACTGATTTTTCAGCTTTGTGATATCAGAAGAACAATTGGGAGTTGAAATCAGGAATTGCAGCCTTTTTGGTAGATCTCATGCTAATGGAGATGGTTTGTTGGCAATGGTTAAGGAAAGTGTACAGGCTAGATTGATAGGGAAGAAAATTAATAGATTTGAGTTTCTTGGTATGAATCTTTATAGGAATTGAGGTTTGCATGAACTGTAAAATGTATTTGTAGCAGAGATTTTCTGCTTTCAGTATAATAAAATCCCAATTATCCAAATTCTTTTACCTTAATTTGTTCAAAATTGATTTCTCTACTCATTTTTTTAAGGATAGTGCTTATATTTATATAGTTTGTAGTTTGAGATGTACACCATTACAAAGCTCAAGTTAGATATGATTTTTTGAAAAAAAAAATCTTAAATTAGTTAACGAGGTCTTGGCTCAATTGGTTAATAAAATTCAAGACCCATCATTTGTAATTATATGTGTGGGTCTTGAAGTCCCACTATATGCAATGCAATTATCATGTGTGGGTTTAGCCCAAGTAGTCTTATTTGTTGACTTTAGTCAGGAATGTGCTTGTTTTTAGTTCAATCGTATTGTAATAGTTTAGTTCTACGTTGTGATTTCTCAAATACTATATGTTATAATAATTTGTACTTTGATTGTACTTGTAATACTTTTAAAAAAATATTAATTAAATAAAAATTATAATTTGCTAACTTGAGGAAAATGTCAAATATTTTGTGAATCAATTATTATTATTATTATTATTTGGATACAACTGAATTAAAATTGAATCCAAATTAGAAGGAAAAGAAAAAGTCCTTTTTGTGGGCTAGACTTAGTCCTTCCCAGAGGAGTCCAAAATTGGCCCAACGCAAAGCATGTAAGTCAAAAAATTCATCAAATGCGGTGAGCGTGGATCGAACACGCGACCTTCAGATTGCAGATACTCATCTTCAGTCTGACGCTCTCCCAACTGAGCTATCCCCGCAAGTTGATAATTGTTTTCATATAAAATATAATATTTCCTGATTTAAATTGCTGCAATTAATCGTCTGGTTCCATATTTGTATATCGTACAATCAAGGCAAGGATTAGGAGATTCGTGCTATTATGATGGAATTTGTTATGTGTAGGTTTTTGGTGTTGATCTAAAGTTTTTACAGCCTTTCTTTCTTTGTCAAAAAAACACTTTTTAAAGCTTTTGATAATAATGTAAGTTACCCCCAAAGTGGTACACTACTTGCCTCAAATCTTTGATTTTCATGGTACTAAATCATAGTAGTTTAGATTTTAAAAAAATATAACTCTAACTCTTTTTTCAGTTTGATTTTTAAACCTAGCCTTAAAGAAAATGTATTTTGTCCAATAATAAATTACATATTTAATTTTCAATAAATGTGTGCCTATTATTAAAAGTATCATATTAAACATTTCATTTTCTAACATAAAAAACAAATTGTAACCCATGTGCTTAATTTTCAAGTCAAAACACAAAAATTTAGTGCTTGATACATCCAAAAATTCAATCAATTATCTTTAGAAGTAAAAAAGAAAACCTTTAGCTTTTATGGTATTCATTATATATGTTGAATAACGCCAAAGAGAAAATCATTGTTCAATCAAGGAGCTGCAAACATTGTTTTGGGTACTGAGAGAGAAAACAAAGATTTTGTTCTTAAGATAAATATATTTAAATAATATATCGCTTTGTATATGAAGGAACTGGTAGAATTTTTAAGAATTTCATTCAATAAAGATGAAGGGAATAAAACTTAGCGTAAAAACTAAAATTATGTAGTTTTAAAAACCCTAATAAAAAAAAAAAACTATTTTCAAAATCCAAATACCGCACATACTTTAGAAAAGGGGTGGTGGGAGATTGTAGCAATATTTATCCAAGCTCCTTCAATGATAGAAAGATTCAAGAAACTTGTATATAGTAAGATGAATATGCAAACTAATTCATGGGGCCATATGTTCCAATATCCGGATAGCAATTGCATGCTTTCTTACTTTTTTCATCTTTTAAAAATGTTTTCAATCTTTTTTAATCCCGACAAAAGAGATAAAAGAAAGTTGGAATGTTAGGTCATTGTCCTTCCATTTATATTGGGTTTGCTTCACTCTTCACATTAAGTATTGTGTGAATATTTTATCCAATATGCGGTTTCCTCCGAATATTCATTCCCATTCCAACATGATGAACAAAATGTCTATCATCTATTTACATTACTGTTAATTTTACAGATTTTCGTATTTTCTTATAACAATAATTCAGTCATTAAGTTTATTAATATAATAATACTTATCTTATATGAAAATTATAAATTTTATACTAACGTAAATAAATCTTTCGTGTGTGTATATATATAAGTTTCCACACGTAATGAAAAAATGATGATTAAATCTTAATTTCGAATATAAAATAAAAGCAAGATAGATGTTTAGTGAAATAAACATAAAATATTTAATGGTTTAGAATTGGGCACATTTGCTCAATTATTATATCAAAACATGCAAATTGAATGTCGGAAAGTAGAGCTTTTATATAGGGGGTTTGACGAAGCTTTTTTGGTTGGAAGAAACCCTAAGAAAAAAGGTTTTGAAAACATAATTAACCCTATAATTATCAGCTATGTGTTTAAACACTTTGTTTGACTTTGTTATTGGATGGATGCATGATTAATATGGAAAAAAGCTTAATTTGGGTATCCAATTAGAGGACAAGAAGCAAACAGCCTCCTTTTTTCATGTTTAACTTTGTTTCCTCTTTGTAATCTTTTGTATAATCTTAGGTGGGGACATGAATATCTTTGTGTTTTCGGTGCCAATATGTCAAACGTCATACATCATTTTGGACTTCCAGAATATATATATATATATATATATATATAAAGGATAATTAATTTTGTATATTAATAGTGGAGTTACAACATTTCACAAACTACATGAAGATTTGAGTAATATCATTATAGGTTTTGATTATATCTGATTTTTTTTACACAATTTTAGAATTATTCATAACCCCAAACCAATAAATAGGAGGATAATATGTTTCAATACACTTAAACTTACGTCCTTCTGTATTGACAACAATGCTCATACAATCGAGTTAAGACTCAATCTACAAATACTTTTAAATTGTATAAAAATTGAAAAAAAAAATTCTACTATTAGCTTGGGAACTTGTTCGTTTTCTCCTTTTTTTTAAGAGTTGTGTATTGAAGTCTATAACTTGTTTTGGCACTGCAATGATTCGACCGGTAATTTTATATAATAAATCTTCTATTTTGTCGAGAAAAAAATGCATTCATGAAAAAGGAAAAATCTTTCGATTTTTTCATCAACTTTGATTTATATACAACACAAATTTTAAGTTTATTTAATCGTATATATAAAATTTTAATTTAATTTAAATTTTACAAACTATTAGTGTTACTATTAACATAGTACCATTTTACTTTTACATATTATATAAAAAATAGTTATATTTATTCAATGTGAAAATAAATAAAATTTAAAAATAAAAAATTTATATATATAATTACATAAAATAAAAGTTAGTATATTACTTTATATATTTTAACAAAATTCATGAATAAATTTTACATTCATCCTTATTTTTTTTTTAAAAAATCTATCTTTTTTATATCAAAACTAAAATCAATATAAATTAAACCAATTTAATCAACGGTTAAATTATTGTAACCCATCTTCAATTATTAAAAGAATAATCTTTTTGCAGACATAATTATTGGGAAAGTTGAGGTTGATGTCCACTAGGGCTAAGCGTATGCATGGCAGGTGGTATAATAATTAAATTAAATTAGTTGTTGTGGTCCATGATTTAAATTCGAGTCAATTATATTTGGATTTGTTTAAAATCTTGTATTATTTTCAAAAATATTATAAATATTATAAATTAATAAATAAAATTTTATTTATAGATAATTATTTGGAAGGGGAATTAGGCCCTTGGGATGCAATCACCGCTCCCGTGCAATAAAATTTTAAGAGCAAAACAATTCAAGACATAATTGGACGGCTTGGGAGCCCAAAAATTAAGTGAAGTTCGGCCGTAGAGATACATTATGTAGCTGTTCATATGGGTAAGTATGAAGAAAGCAAGAGTTGTGGTTAAAATATAATACACAATGGTGATTAACTTCAAACTCATCGTCAACAGTTTCTAGCTATTCAAAATAATTCCCTTCTAACTTTTATTGGAACAGATAACAGAACATTTTTACAACTAAGTAAAACGAGGAACAAAGTAATGAGATGATTAATACATGATATTTATTAACAGTATTTGGATTCATCAATCTTACTCAATAGAGCCAGCACAAATTATTCTTACACCGATGGATAATTGTATCCAATTAAAATTATTACAAATTACTCTCTCAAACTCTCCCTCAAGGACCTGCCACCTATTTATAAAGTTAAATGTTGGTTTTATTTTCTTAAATTAACTTGAATATCTATCCCATAAAATTCTTCATTACTCAACTTTCCACGCAGTTTCAAATACTCTTAAAAAATAATGATAAGAATAAAGATTTTCAATTATTCAAATATTTTTTTAAATAAATCATATTCTATTTTACCACGAAATTTCTGTTGTTTAACAATATTGAATCATAAGTCATTAAAAAATCAAATATGCAAACACCAAAAACATTATTGGCTCTAGCCTGTTTATTTGGACTGTCATTCAAACACAAAATAGGACAGGCTTACATAAAATCAAAGTTTTTAACTATGATCCTATTGGTTGTGATACATAATTAAAGTATTTTAGAAAATTTTCATTAATCCATAAAGAGTTTTATTCACATCATTAGTAGTTTTCTAATTAGAAATATTTATCTATTTTACTCCCTTCTATTTTACCTATTTAGGCCACCCTTTTAATCATCAATAAACGTGAGAGCTTTCTTTTTTATTGCATGCGTGAAATATATGTGAGAATAAGAGTATTTCTTTCTTTTTCTTTTTTTTTTTTTATTGAGTTTTAATTAGGTTGATAGTGGTATTGTTATCGGTGGAAAGATATAGATTTAAACTCGTTCAGGTATGCTTATCCTCTAAATATATTTAAAGTTAAAAAAAATTGTAATTATTGTTTTACTCGGTCATTTTTTAATTATTTAATATAAATATTTTAATTATTATTTAATATAACCTAATCTTAATATATATGATTTAATAATTTAATTTAACAGATTTTAATATTTGTAATATTTTTGATAATTTACTATCTATACATTTTAATTGAAATATATCTTTAATAATCAATATTTTCTTTTTTCAACTTATTGCTGTAACTGTGATTGAATTCAAAAGAATATGTCACTACTAATTTTAATTTTTACCGTTACAATACAATAATTAATCCCGTTGTCAATTTTATAGCCGTTCAAAATTTAAACTATAATTCTTTTAATTTTCTCTATAAATAATTTTTAACGAAGTTAACAATTAACATTCATATTCAAATAACTACAATCAAAATTAAATAAAAAAAGTATATCAACTGAATATTGACACTAATAGTTAAATCCATGAACATTCTTTATATTCATGAAGTGCTCTTTGAGTAACAGTGAAGCATGCCTAGTTACAGTTAGCAAGTACTTTTCAATAATTCCAGTAACTATACTTTCACTTCTGTTACTTTTTTAAATTATGATAATTAGGTTTTAAATATTTTACCTTTTTTTTTTTACAATTAATATAATAAATCCAATTATATTTTTGTTTGACTGATGCATTTTATATTTTCATTTTAAGTCTTTCAAAATTCGTGATTATTTCTTTTAAAAAATTTATCTCTAGAGTTCGAACTTAAATATTTTTTTAAATGCAATATATTTTATTAATTATTATATCCATAACTTATGGGTTAAAATTAAATATTTGATTGATGGTATGGTGACAAATTTATTGTTAATCACATTTTAAATAATTAAAGAACATCAAATTGATGACATGCATCATTAGGATAGTAATCATAGATGAAACCCACGAATTTATCGAAGATAAAAATACCAAGTAGTTAACATCATTATCGTTGGGGTTACCCATTCACTCTCCTTGATTAGCTTTTTGTTAAAGTTATAAATATAAATATAAATTAAATAATAAATCAGTTTAATAGTATAAAAATATTAATTATAATTTGCATCAGTGTATTCCAACAAAACTTGCATATAGTGAGAATTAATCTAGATTGACAACTTATACATGGTTTTCATTCTTAAAGATCTTGAACATAAAATTTATAATTTTTTAATTAAGATATTTTATTATTTTTTATTAATATAAAAACATAGGATCAGTTAGTGGAAGTGCACTTTTTCTTTTAATATTTACTATATTTTTAGAATACATTTTGTTAACCCTTGACTCTGTTGATAATATATCGAATATTTTGGTTCATATTTACGAATTATGATAAACAATTTTTTTTATATTCGTTTTACAGTTTATATTTAGATTTGAGGATTTGGGGTTGCACCTAACAAATGTTTATAAATAATGATTGGTAGTAAAATTAGAAAATGAATAATTAATATTTTAAAATTTATACGACTTAAATCTATTTTATAAATAAATATATAAAATTTATTTTGGAGTAAGGAGTTATTATTTAGTATAAAATTACATATAAATATATATTAAATATTTTTCAATATTTTGAGTTAAAGTAGACTTAATCATGAGTCAAGTTACTTGTCCAGACCCAAAAGTTCATCTGAAAAGTGGGAGGGTTTAGGCAAAAATAAGGCTAAAAAATGGGCTCGAACAAAAAAATAAGGCCCGTTTTCTAAATGATGGTGCCTCGATAAGATTTTTTGGCTCGACTCAAATTTACCTAAATTATTTTCACTGCTATCTACTGTCGTTTTGTTGTTGTTTTGCTATTATTTTGTTGTTATTATTTAGATGTTGTATCTCCTATTTTATTATTAGTTTTGCTAGTATTTAAGTATAATTTTTTTTAAATGTATTTTAAATTTGTTGAGAAATATTTATTATGTTATTAGTATATTCAATGTATTATATTTTTAAGATTTATTTTTATATAAAAAAATTAATATAAATAGGTTGAACTCAAATTTAACATTTAATACTTAAATTGGACTTAGACAAAATTTTAAATTTATTTTTCCGACTAACTTAAACTAAAAAAAACAAATCTAGAATTTTATATTTACCAACTCGACCCATGATGAGAAAAAAGCCACCTCTTCCTATTATAAGTAATCCACCTCTTCCTATTATAAGTAATCTTGTATGATTGATTTAATAAGCATATTAAACATCAATTAACACTTCCCGGATTGATAGATAGATTCACCGATAGCAGTGCTATTAACTTTTATAGCCTTTCTCCATAGCATCATTTTCTTTTTCTAGCCTTTAGTTTAATAGATCAGAGTAATATATATATATATATATGTATATATTATTACCTTTTTTAGACTTGATGAAAAACAAATATTTTCGTATAATTGTAAACAATTGTTAATATTTACATAAATTGATTTTTTTAAACATAAAAAATAAAAAAAAATATCGCTTTTAAAATTTATTTTAAACTAAAAAGGGCTCGGTGTTTTTTAGTCTACAGATCATATACTTTGCAGTAAAGTAATTTAAATAAATGAACGATAAGAAGAAAAGAACAAATAAACGAGTCTCCATTTCACACACGAGCGGCACCGACTCCGACTCACTTCACCGGCCCTAACCGTAAATTGCGCCAGCTCATGTGGGGGCAAAAAGAATGCCACCGTGGCGTTCCACAATCGCATACGCAATGCATATATCTACTGAAACCGTCACTAAAATTACACAGATTAAACAAATCTTTTTTTCAGGTCCCGTTTGGCCATTTCTCCGTCAAAATTGTACTACACTCTTTTACCCAGCAAACTCTCTCCGTTTAACTTAACGGAGGAAATAAACATAAAAAGGTATTAAAATGTTAAAATAGCTAGTTAGTCGTCGCCGTCCATCCAAAACTGCCGGCAACTATTTTAACGACGACAATAGCTCGGAACAAAAAAAAAAAAAAACTAAACATTCGACACAAGAGGATCTAACAAGAATAAATCGCCTATTTCTTCAAAATAATCGTTCACTTGATCATCCACTTGAGAAATAGACGCTGACGACGACGACGATGATGGTAAGTAGCACTCAAAATCTCGGGACGTATTAATTAAGATGTCATCAAAATGTTGATTGATCACTCTACTGTCTGAAAAAATCGTTGAAGTCTCATCGAAAAGTGACAATACCGGAACTGGATTATTAAAGAAGTCATCAAGAAAAGGGAAATCAAGAGGCAAATAATCTCCCGAGTCATTGGACGGCTCTTGTTGAGCCGGTGGCGGTTTGCTTTCTCCTTCTTGAAGTTCATGAACCGGTCTTTCGGGTTCGACTGCTGTATCTTCAGTTGATTGAGTTTCGAAGTTGAAGACTGAAGTTGGGGATGAGAGATTGCGAGGTGAATCGTCTCCTGATTGGTACCCAGAAACCGAAGGCACGTTAATGTTTTCGGATTTTCCGATACTTTCTTTAGCTGGGGGAGTAATGAAGTTGGTCAAAGCGTCAGGTCCTCGAAGCTTGATTGCTGCATTATCATAAACCATGGCAGCTTCTTCGGCAGTGTCGTAAGTACCCAACCACAGCCGTACGCGGCGGGCGGGATCTCGAATCTCCGCTGCCCATTTCCCCCAAGGTCTTTGCCGTACACCTCTAAACTTCCTACCGGATGAAGAAAGCTTGAGAGGCCTAAGGTTGGAATCCGCGACGGCGGTGGCTGTCCTCTTGCGGTTACTGTTGCTGTTAGGAACGGTGGTAGAGGCGGTGCTTTTACAAGGCGCCGGCTCGATGCTGATCTCGTTGACGTAGCGCTTTACTCTCCGGCGGGGAACAAAGAAATAATCTTCCTCGTCGCTGGAAGAGTCGGTTGCGTCAGGGTCCGTAACTGATACCCGAACGATTTTAGTGGGTTTCGAAGGCGGTTTTCTGAACATCTTTGTGACGGTCTTACGTTGGATGTATGTGATGGGATATAACAAATCTTGGTCCATTTCTGAGGATGTTTGTTTTTTTCCCCCTTCAGATGGTGTGTATTGGCATCAATAGAAAGAAGAGAAGAGTGAGGTGAAAGCGTGAAAGAGAAGCTTAGGCCTTAAAACCTTGGAAAGAGAGAAGAAAGACAAAGGCTGAATCACAAATCTGGCAAAAGCTAAATCAAAGCATTCAAAAACACTAATTAAAATCTTGAAAAGTTATGTATTTGAGATGTGAGAAAGAGACGAAGAGAAAGAACCTTCAAAAACGAACGCAAAAGATCGAAACTTCAAACAGCCAAGGAAAAGAACCAAACACTACTGGGTATTTAAAACAAACTGTACGGAACCAAAACGAAAAAAAATATGAACAGGAGTGGGGATGAAAAAAGTGAAGTAAAAAGTATAAAAATGTTCACACTGAATTTGCTTTTTTATAGGATCCAAAGAGCCGAAATTGGAAAATCCTGATTGTAACTATAATATCTTATACTGTCCCATATTTAATGAGAATTTCTTTCTTTCTTTTTTTTTAAATAAAAAATTAGTAAAATTTATTATATATTTAGCTTGATGTCTTGTAATGCTGGACGGATGCGTACGTCTAATCAACAAACAGAAGTAAGTTGATCTCACACCGGAGATTCCGCTTTGATACAAGCCGCCGCGTCCGGATTCGTACACGTGGAACATGGATTCCGTTGATTAAGAGAACATTTTTTACTTGTACTTTTTTTTTATATATAAAAAATAATTAAAAGATTTCAGGATTTTACATAATAATTATAAATAGTGTCCTGTCCTCTCCAAAAATATCCTGTTCTTCTGTTAGTCACTCTTATTTCATTTTCTTTTATGTCGGTAATTTTTTTTGATTAGACGAAAGCAAAACACATCAAATCACCTTTGACCAACAGAAACTCAAAAGCCTTGCCCCTCCTCTCTTAATTACATTTTTGTTCCTCTATCTACCGCTCAATTACCAAAATTCTAGGTAATTCAGTCAATGACTTGAGGCTACTCCCGTAATCTCGCTTGCTTTAGTCGGATGTTATTTAAATAAGGTCAACTACAAACCATTATTAAGAAATTCACATTTTAGTCACTCAATTTAATAATTAATCTATTTAAAATTTTTTATTTAAATTATTAGATTGTTAAAACTGCTGATGTATCTCTTTTTCCATTCTCATCACTTGTATTAATCGAATGTTCTTCTTCACATTTTCTTCTACAGTTAAATTATTTGATGAAATATATTTGATTGTCACGAATTTACAAATTAGAATCTAAATAGCTTTATTCTCCAATCTTCGACAATGACTGTCAAATTGACTTTAATCTAAAATATATTTTTTTACTTGTCAATGGGTACTGATCCACTATGTCGATCGTTGAATCGTTGCTTGGAACTCACTAGTCAAACTTTTTTAAAAAACGCTTAACAATCTAGTGATTTAAATAAAACTTGCGAATATTTCAGTGACTATTTTGTAACATTTTAAAGTTAAATGACCAAAACATAAACTTACTAATAGTTTAGTGGTCTTGGATGTAATTTACCCTGCTAAATATGATGTATTCACTATTTTCTTTAGAATATGTATTTAGTATTTTAAATATATGTTTGGTATTATTTTAATTAAAATTTAAAAACTTACTAAAATAAATTTTATTTTTATGTAATATTTATTCCAATGTTTTCAAAATCAAACCAGTAGTTAAATTAATTAGGTCATCGGTTCAATAGATTGATTAAATAAATTATTAAATATTAAAAATCAATTCTACTGAATTATGAATTAATTGATCTAAGACTTTTTTTCAAGTTAATACCTCAACCGGTCTGCAGTCTAATCAATCGGTTTAATCCAATTAAGATAACCATCATTTACCCTGATTTATTTCGTTAACTGAACCAAAAATCAAGTTAGTAAGCATATTGAAAATTAAATTATAATTAAAACAATAAATATAGTTAAAGATTTTCTAAGATTTTTAATAAATAATAATTTACTAAATTAGCTAAGCGTTTTGGTTTTAATTAAAGTCAGGACACAAGCAGTGTGGGCTGCTGCCATTTATAAACTGGTTTTGTACCAGTCTTTTTTATTAAACTCATTATGGTGACATTTCAATTATCATTTTCATTTTAATTAAGTTTCTTATTTCATTTAGTATAATTAATTAAATAAAAGATTGTATAATTTATATTTTAAGTACATACGAATTACTGTTTTTTTCTTTTTTCTTAAAAAGGAATAAAAAAAAATGGATCAAATAGAGTAGCTGGTGAAAGTGAGAAAGAAAAATATTTTGTTTGAGATACAATGCACTAAATAATAGTGGGAAGAAAAGTCAAAATTCAATGTTCGTCCCAAAGGTATTGTATCACTATCACACACTTTTTTTCATTATGGTGACAAACGATTTTCCCACGTATTATTAAGATTGTTGAGAATTCAAAGAAAAAAAGTTGACTAGTTTTCCTAATAAAACAGAGATGTGGCCAACGTTGCACTAAAACGTAGTTTTTTCACATTTAGAATCATTATTATTGCTGTGACTAGGAAAATTCTGTTTATAGTTTTCAAATTATTTGGGGAGTCTATAAAGGGTGGAAAACACGCTCCTACCGTTCAGACAACGGCGGCGAGTTACCTTTTTCCCCGTAATTTATTTCGCAGCTGGTTGTCACTTATGGTTCGTCAAACTGCACTGCACATGAGCAGATAAAATTGAATTTGTCTTGTTTCGAATGGAAAAAAAATAAAATTAGAAATTGTCTATGTCTGTTTTTTTCTTTTAAAAAAATCACTAAATGATTACATCAAAATAATCAAACTCGTGTCAAAGTATTATTCACGGACTACAAAACTCTTTATATTAAATTTGGTGAATCCGAGAATAATCATATACTTTATAAACAAGAGAAGATAGCAGGTATGCTATGCCAAAATAACAAACCTTTCCTCTTTGGTTATTCAAACAGGCACTGCCTTTTAGCTATAAACTCTTAATTTACAAAGAATATGAGTATCTCAATGATATTGCTATCACTGGTCAAAATTTTAATATTTCTGTTGTGCAGGATCCATTATATAGCAAGCACAGAACATACTCTATTATAATTCATTGTTAACTCATCTAAGATTTTCTGAGAAGAAGAAGGCTTAGAGAAAATAGGAGAAATTTAGAAAGCCATGGACATAAAAATACACTGGTATTTTATTGATAGTAGGCTTGATTAATTTTTACACACTGATATCATCTCCTTTTATAGATGAATGAGGGATAATAATACAAAGTAGTAAACAATACAAAAGGTATAAAGCAAGCAGTAGTACAAACATTATTGCTTAAAGTAAATAGTACTATTAGACATAAAGGATGAGTCATGAGTGATCAGATTCACCTGTTGCGGTTTGAGTGGGGATATTGGGCACTGTCCATAGAATCTTCACTATTTGTTGTCATATCATGTCTGGTTCTTCAAAGTTTCCACTATCTTCATCCATGTCATCATTATTATCATCACCTCGTTCTTGGTGCAACTTTAAGAGATTAATCTGACTACAATACCACGGGTATTGTTACAATACCACGGGTATTGTTACAATACTACGGGTATTGTTGAGACCATTCTGAAGAATTAGGAATACTCTCATAGTAATCTTGGATAGCTTTTAAGATTCCCTTGTAATAAAGTTTGTATCTTATAGGCCATGTGTCCCAAGGAGCATCAATGTCTGGAGGAGGCCATATCTCAAATGGAATAACCTTGTTGAGTTGGCAAAGGAACTTTTGGATGATTCTGTATTGTACATCTGTCTATTTGATATCTTCTTCAAGAACTTTGTGGATCCAGGCAGTAGGAAAAGATCCTAACTGGATTGACTTCCCGTGTTGAACGAGATATTGTAGTTTGTAGAAGATAATAACCATATAATTCCCCTTATTTTGTGAATAGTATTGATCAATCATGTTTAGCCATTGTGTCAGAGGATAGAACCAGCACAGGAATGTGAAGAAATTCTGGTGTTGTGGTTCAATATTTCCTCTAATAGCTTTTATCAGGAAATAACGGAGATCTGGAATGAGAAATTGAATGGCTATGTGATGAAGATGAGTTAGGTACCATAGGAACCATTTTACTTCATCAGGTTGTTCTACAAACTCAAACTTAATGGGATGAATAAAAGGATAATCAGGATGTACCCCCCATGGTCTAAGGATGTCCTCCAAAATTCTTAAAAACTTGAATTTGATATTCAACATCAGATCTTTGGCTTTTGAATGAAAATTTCCTTCTTCAATCAAGGTTAAGACTTCAGGAGGAAATTCAAGGTTAAGATTAAGAGTAACAAGATGGGAAGTAGGATAAGGAGATAATGAAGAAGATAGTCTGTACATCATCATAGGTCTGGAATGGAAAATTCTTCTGTAAACAAGGACCTCATTTTTGGCTTTTGGCCTAAAGAGCAAGTCAGCAAGAATGTTGTGTTTCCCTGCTATATGCCTAGCATCAAACTTGAACTGGGAAAACCATTCAGCCCATCTGAGGAGTTGAGGATGAGGGACTATTTTCTGTTTGAATTTGAGCATCTTTGGAAAAGATGACATATCCATTTCAACAAGAAAATAATATCCCAAAAGATGAAATTTGAATTTTTCAATACCTTTCTTTACTGCAAGAATTTCTTTAAAAGTGGAATGGTAATGAGTTTCTGCATCTGAGAATCTTCCACTTTATATCCACACAAACATCTTTTTCCATTTCTTTCTTCAAGTAGGATTGCACCCCAATATTTGTCACTGGCATCTGTTTGCAAAATTCTTTTTCCATCAGAAGGAATTTGGAGTGGAGGCAAACCTTGAGTTAGTTCTTTTAGTCTTTGAACAACTTTTGTTTGAGAGGATGACCATGGTGGTGGATCTTTTTTAAGCAGCTTTGTTAGGGAGTTAATATATTTAGAAACTTTAGAAATAAAGTCTCTAACATAGTTAACAATCCCTACAAATTATTGTACCTCTTTGAAGGATAGATTTTTTTATGGGAATTTGAGGGGTTCTTGAGCAATGTGAGGACCTGGAACATATCTTCCTTCTTTTATCTCCATTCTCAGAAATTCGATTTCAGATTTGTTGATCTGCATTTTCTTTTTCGAAAGCATTATCCCATATTTGGAGATGAGAGATTTAAAATCTTCAAGGAGCTGAGCATGAGATTCTTTATCTTTGATGTAGAGTAAAATATCATCAATTTAGACTAAAGCATTTTCCATTAAAGGATGGAAAATCTTTATCATTGCTTTCTGAAAAAGTGAGGGGGCTATCTTTAAACCAAATGGCATCACTTTCCATTGGAAATGTCTGTTAGGAATACAAAATCATATTTTTGGTATGTCATCAGGATGTATTCCAAGTTACCAAAATCCTACCTTAAGATCAAAATTTGAAAATACACTTACTTTGGCCAAGCTTTAAAAGAATAATTTTTTTTTTTTTGCAGTGGCAACTTATTGTCTTAGAGAAAGTGATTGAGAGGCTGATAATTTATGACCAGTCTGGGCTTTCCTCTGATTTGTTCTGATCTTTTATTTACATGGAAAGCTTCACATGCTCACTGAGAGTCTGATAGTTCAATCAGATCTTGTTGTTGAAGTTCTTTGCATTCTTGTTCTGCTAACAGCAAGTGATCTGGGTTCATTCCTTGGTGACTGGCTTTTGTTGGGTTTATGTCTTCATTTTTCTTGAAAGGAAGATTAATGAAGAATTCTTGTTTTTTCCATAAAGGGTTTGGGCATTTTTTCAGGAATTCTGAATAAGAATCTGCAAATGATTGGGCTTTTAATTCCTGGATGATTTGAAAGATTTTTTCTGAGTGGAAAGAAAAGAGTTTAGGTATATGAATAAAAGGTTGGAAAATATTTTTGAATCTTACTCCATCAAGGAGTATTCTCGAATGTCATATTTTTCTATAGAGGTCAAAACCTACTATAATGTCTTTTCTAGGGAGTTTTGATCCAAGTACTGTTGTTTTAACACAACAACCTGGGAAAAACTGGATAGTAATGGGTTTACTAATCAGGCGAGTGGCAAAAGGATGATCAGCAGCAGAATTAAAATATCTGATGTGAGGTTTTCACCATAAAGGAGGTAAAACTTCTGGATTCATGATGGTTTCAGATGCTCCGGTGTCTATAAAGGAAATTATAGTAATTGGTTTAGTATATTTGTCTAAATAGATTTTGGCAGGTATATGAGGAACTGGCATTGTGTCAACAGAAACATTTTGGACTTTTGCTTGTATCATTTGAATATCTGAATAGTCTGACTCAGGTTCTGAATCTTCACTCAAATAAGGGATGGCACATACTGTCTTATCCGAAGGTTCTTCTTTAATGGAACAAACAGATTCTATGTCATCTTCTTTTTCAAATTTGAGTCCTGATTGTTTAATCACTTGCGCAATATTTTTTTGCTCCTTTTATATTTTTGGGACAATCTTTTGAAAAATGTCCTCTCTGATTGCATATAAAACATCGATCAGACTTTATTGTTCTTCTGCTCTTCCTTTTGAGGTATCTTCATCGAGGCTTTCTCTTCTTCTTCCATTTTGGAGTTTTTTTGAGAAAGAGTGTTTTTTGAAATGCTTCTTTTTTCTTGGTGCAACAATAACAAAATTGATCTTTTGTACATTTGTACTTCAGATGAGAATCATCGCAAGCCTTATCAATGCTTTTGCCTCCATGGAGATAATCTTTGAATATCTTTCTTCTGTTGCAAATGTCTTCTAAGGCTATAAAGACTTCTTGTTGGAGTTCTTGTTGAAGAACTTGAGTGATTGCAACTTAAAGTGGATCTGGAATAGATGAAAGGATCATTGGCTTGAGATTTGAATTTAAGCCCAGAGCACAGAATAATTTGATCATTATTCTAAAGTGCCTTGATAAATCTCTTTTTTTGTAAGAACAACATTTTCTTTTGTAGAATTCTGTTCTTTTCAGCGTCAGTAAACCTTCTAGGTTTCCAACAAAATGTTGGTGAATTATTCTAATTGGCTGGGTCAAGTCTTGAAGGACTAAAAACTGCATTTGGTCATGTTGAGTAATGGTATTCCACCAATCTCGTAACATTCCTGTGAATCTAGAAACAAATTCCAGGAGAATGTTGTAATTGCTATCTTCAGTCAACTTGCGAGTTTCTAACCAAGAATGAAATTCCTGGATTCTTTCTGGCCATCTTTCTAATGGTAAATCATCGAGAGCGAAAGTAGTTCTTCCAATTGAAGTTTTTGTTGTCTGCCTTTGGGGAGCAAAAGAAGAATCTGGCATGTCTTGCATTTTTTCATCACTAGGCTCTTCCACTTTGGTTGTTTGAAAGGCTTTCAAAAGATTTTCATCTTCTGATTCTGATTGCTTTTCTAATGAAGATTCAGTTTCTTCTGGTAAACTCGTACTTTCCCACGAATAATTGCTAGTAACATCATCTGAGGATTGTTGTTCTTGTACTGCTGAAATTCTTGGGATAGTGAGTTTTTTGTAATCCTTTAGAAATTTTGATAAAGGATTTTGGTATTCTTCCTGGATCATCAGAGACTTGGAAACCTATTTTGGAGGAGGCGATTTTGGTGGAGATTCTTCCAAAATTGGCCTTTTCCCCAGTTTCTTTTCTGTCTGATGGGTTTCACTTTCACTCGACATCTTAGTTTCATTTGTAATTTCCTTCTTTTTCTTTTCAGCTTCCTACTTCTTAATTTCCAAGAAAATCTCATACGTACTTGGTTTAGTACATTTTGGAGGATCTGGAAAAGTTAGCCGTATTTTTTCTGTTGGAAGAAAATTTTTTTGTCTAATAGAAGGAAATATCTCAATCGTCTTTGCTTTTGGAACTGGTTCAGGAATCTTTCCTGTTTCTTGAAGTGTTTTGATCTGGTCTTGTAGCTTTTGAATTTCTTTTTCTCTTTGGGCAAGATGAGAGGAAAAATCTTGTCCTGGTGCTGCTGGTTCTCTTGCTACTGCATCCAGTCTTTTTTGCAAAAGTTGGATAAGATCTTTGACCATTCTGGTATTGTCATCTATCTTTGCTTCAACAGCTGAGATTTTTGAATCAACTTTTTCAGAGCATGATTTTGCGCAATAACATTTTCTGTTTGCCAGTTGAGGGTAGCTTCTGCAGCACTTATTTTCATTGGTACACCTGATATGTCTCTCTGGATCTTTGACGAAATTTTTGGTGCATAAGTATAATTCTTTTCTGAAAATTCTTCAAGAGGAGGAAAGTCTTTGTCATATGAAGAAGTAGACTGTATCATACATACAGCCGAAACTGGTTATTGGGGCGCAAGAAAATCTGGGTTTTTCTTAACCCATTTGTTTATCTTTTTGTAACAAGGCTGAAAGAAGAATTTTTGGGAAGATTTTGGAGGTGGTGAAGTGGATGGTTTTGATGGTGGAGGTGAAGGACTACAAGGTTTTGGAAGAACCTTCTTTTTTTGTGAGGATTTGTGAGATGAATAATCAACAAGATAAATGAATTTACCATTATCCTCTCCAAGTGGTCCAATATCTGGATCTCCTTCCATCCATCTTTTGTAAAACTCTGATTGAGTAGAATTTTTATTTTTCTTAGTGTATCATTATTCAAGTATTTAGCATGTTTTGACACCACAAATTGTCATACTATTCTTGAGAAAAGACAATCCCTAACAGCATGAAATCTTGACTCTAACACGTCACCACATCTAGGGTATTGTCTCTCATTAGTCATATGTCTCATTACTCTTTCACCACTCATCAACAGTCTATCCTGCCAAAAGGTCTAGAGAAAGACATACACTCTTTGAGGTGCTTTAGCTTTCCATATTAACTTCTACAAGTTGGAGCCTTTGCCATGAACAGGTAGGCACATACTCCTATACGTTTTAGCACTAGAAAAATTGTCTTTAGACATCCACTTCCAAGCTAACCTATTCAATCTTGTATCAGCGAATGGTGGAACCATAACTGCAATGAGCTTAACGACACTATCAGGAAGCAAAGTGTGTAACCGAGGCCAATCCCAACCCCCACTACTTTTCACCAAGTCACAGACACATAAAGTACCATCTAGCTACCCAATACCTATGTAAAAGCCCCTAAGTTGACCAACTTGACGAACTCACACATCATTCTGGAACTTCATAAGTCAACTATCCCCTAAAGACCAACATCGGCAATCACATCCGGCCATATTTTCATCAAAGATCTCCAAATGTAAGAGCAATGACTCCTTGCTATGGACTCCAATAACACCCCTTGTACACTATAATTGTTTCTCAATAATTGCACTCAGAAAGCTTCCGTATTAGTGAGTATCTGAAAACCCAACTTCAAAAAAAAAAAAAATTCTAATCACTAGGCTTCTAAGTCCAAGACTACCGAAATCGAGAGGTCAATAACAATTCCCCAAGACACTAATGTTAGTTTCCTAAACTCCAATGTCGTTCCCCATATGAAATTACAAGTTAACTTTTTAAATCCTGTATGACTTAAGATTAATAAGAATAATTTATTAAATATTACTTTGATATATTTTAAATTAATAATTATATTCGTGGATCCTTCAAAATTTTATTTTAATTTATTTTCCTATATATTTGAAATTACCATTTTAGGTGCAAATTAAGAAAACCGAATTTAGTTCAATGATGATCATATATTAGATTAGAACAATAATTTTAGCTTGTCCTCGAACTTAAAGCCAAGTATGAGTCTAATCAAGTGGTTTGATCTTTTTTTAATGGGTGTTGACTGCTGACCACTAATTTAACGGTATTTTAAATTTGTTTACTTGGAATATACTTGGGAGACTGGTGCATGATACTTCTATTTCGTATTTTTCAAGCACGTTTTTACTCCACAATGTTATTAATCCACTCTTTTTTCTTCTTTTTTTCCTACACGCATAACGTGAAAAATACAGCATCATGATTTTTAATGTGGTTGAAATTTTCATATTTAAAAAGATTTGATTTTTAAAGAAATTTACATCCAAGGAAGATTTTTCACTTTATTCAACATTTAGTTAAATTATTAATCGCTTATTTCAATGAAGGCTTGTTATTATTTTATTAATCTACAACTGAATATTTGTTGTAAGTCGTTTGTTGTTGTTGTTTAGAGAAATAGGGAAAATGTTATTAGGAAGAGTGAATTAAATTGAGTATAGGAGTGAGGTAATTTGATGAATGAGGGAGACATAAACCTCGTATTATATTTGTTGATTTGGTGTGAATTTCTTTTTAGACAAAATCTCGTAAATGTAAAAAATTACCTAAATGTATACCCAAATTTTAATGTTTATCTCTTAACTTTTATTTATATACTTATTTTAGATGCTAATTCAAGTTCATATGGAGTCTTATAGATGACGTACTCAAATTTCATATTAATAATATTTTAAATTTAAAATTCAAGCTATATAATAATACCTTCTTAATGAATTCAAATAACATATATTATTTTGATTTTATAATTATATTTATGGAGTGTGTCTCGTATTTTATACACGTCATTGTGAAAAGAAAATTGGTGTTAACCCAACGACAATGAAGACATTCGAAGCAGAGATAAAACAAATAAGACATCCTGACGACGCAACACGGGACGTCATGAAAATGGACGACATCATGACGAGGAGACATACGATGTCGCAATGTGCTCCCCGTATAAATGAGTTTCTTTTCTTAGTTAAACTCTACTATATTTACTCATTTAAACTCTGATTATACAAAAGATATGTTAACATGATTAGACCTCTAATCTTAACCTATAAAAGAGCCTTAGTAATCAGAGGCGAAGCCGGGGGGGGGGAGGCATGGGCCCCAGCCCCCCTAAAATGTAAAATTGATTTTTAGGCCCTTGAATTTTTTTTAAAATTTTAAATTAGTAAATGTAAAATTACACTTTGGCCCCCTAAAATTATAAAAATTCGATTTAATCCTTTACAAATTATAAAGATATAAACTATAAAAAATTAAAATTTCATTTGGGCCCCCCTAAAAAATTTTTCTGGCTTTGCCCCTGTTAGTAATCATAGAAAAAAAATAACATTAAGAGAGTTTTGAGAGAATTTCGAGGGAATTTTGTGTTTTAGGAAAAGTACTTTATTTTTTTTGGGAGTTAGGATTTGTTTTAGAATTTCTCCATTACTTTTCGTTTAATTGGTCATTAATAAAGTCTTCTTTTGTCCATAAAATTTATCCTATATTCATTGAAGAAATTTTTCCACAATATTTATACCAAAATTTCTCTATACATTTTTGTTGGTCATTAATTCTGATCTATCCCAATAATATTCAACATATTAAACAAGAAGGAAGACAGTGATAAATTTTACCATTGATAAAAGTGAAACGAACTATAGCTTGAAAGTGAAGTAATAATCAAACATCCCATGCACTATATGCTTTATTGTCGCATGACCTCTACTTTCTCATTTCCATATTTTTAGTTTACCAACAAAAAACACAATCAATTAAGAAGAAGAATAAATAAATGGTCCTTACACCTGATTGGTTGTTAAGAACTCAACATCACAGTTAGGCAAACGTATGGTCAGAATCTTTCTCATTTCTCAAAAGAAATCCAAAATCCAATTTTTTTTTTTACACATTTTTGGTTTATATGCCATCTACTTGCTCTTTCATACAACTAATTTTAGACATTATAATAAATATTTAAGGAATATGATGTTATTAATGCGATTCTAGATTTATTAAGTCGTAATTCAGATATCAATTTAAAATATGTGTATCAAAAATACAATAGGTTGACTAATTACTTAGCAAAGGCTGTAGAAGGAATGGGAATTGGCATTCATTGTTGATCCTAACCTGTTGATTTTGCTTTGAATGCACTGCATGAAGACCTTAACTATTTATTTACTCCTAGACTAATTGTTATGTAATAATTTGTATTACTTTTTTTAAATAAAAAAAGTGGTTATAATTATAACTAAAAACTAGAATATATTTAAATTTAGATTAAAATTAAATCCACATAAAATTCTAACCTAGTAATATTAAATTCTATGAATTTATAATCAATTTCTAAAACATTTCTCCATTTCAATATCTTGGCGATAGGGTTATATATGTATTTGTATTTTCTCTTGCACATACCGAAACGGTGTTAAAACTTAAAATTGCTTTTGCTTGCCACGTGAAATTCTTGGAACACAAATTATGACATTTTATTATCATGTTTATTTATTTTTATTTTTATTTTTAAAAAAAAAAAAAAAGAAGAAGAAGAAATGACAGGGTCCCATGTCATGTGCCATTGGTAACCCTATAGTCAGTTATTGCATGATACAAAGATAGAAACCTTAAGATATTGTCAATGTCCCAACCATTCTCAAAACCAAAATCATTCCTTGGGAAAACTCTACCAAAATGTACGTCCTAAATTCCCATCCCATATTCTGGTCCCTCAACACATGATTTTCTTTTAGCTTTGGTGGTTATGTATATAGCTGGGGGCATTATGCTTCTTTTCAATACGTTTGAGGTGCAAATGTTATAAAAATAAAATAATATTACATAGCAATGAAAATCTTGTTTCATCATGGATCCTACGTGCTCTCACCTCATGTCTTTCATCATGTCATTTGCAATATTTGTACTTTATTTTTGTAAATATGTCTATGTTTTTAAAACACCACTATTACTATTACAAATATATGTTTAATTAATTATAATATAAAATCCAAAGAAACCACGTATGAGAATTCCTCATCGACAAATATCTTATATTAATTTTTATGTATAATGAAAAAGGAAGTGGGTGTTTTATCCCACTGGTGTTGAAATGATGTGTCAAGTTGTCCAAGAGGCAACCCAAATTATTTAGGCATGTAATATATTTTCCACAACTGAGTAATTTAATTTTTTATATTTTTAAACTTGATGCAAATTGATAAAATCATTAATAGAAAATCTATTCACGTGGGTTCTTAAAATTATAAATTTTAGACTTAAAAGACTTTTTTTTTTTTTTTAATTTATAGATGCTAAAATCTATATAGATACACTTTAATTAAATCTTGATTTTCATTGGTTTCAACATTAAGTTTTTTATTTTTATTTTTGACTAATTTTCATTATTTGAGACATTAATGTTTATCAATGATGTAAAAGTTAAAATACATAAGTTTAAGTGAGTCATGTCGTTTATATTCAATATCGCATTAATTGTTAATAGATAAAAGTTGAAAAAAAATTATGTAAGTGGTGCTTGAAATGGAGGAAGAGGGGAGATTGTAGAAAGTTGAGAATATTGGGAGAGGGAATATATTTTTTGTGATATATATGCATTTACAAATTTATTATAAAATCTAAAAAGTTACCTATGATCAAAGAAATAATTTGCATATTAATGATGTTTAAAATTGTCCATAAATGTTTAAAAAATAAAAAACAATTCTTATATAACAAGACAATTTAGTACGAAGTGTTTTTAAATAATATTAAATTTCATTAATTAAGCAATAAAATCTTATATTTTATACAATAAATGAAATAAGAAAATATAATTTACCTGAAAATTTATTAATTAATCTTTAATTACCTTCTGAACATCTATTACTAAAAATAATCTGAATTAAATGCTCCCTATTAAATATCTTTTTAAGTTACAATAACAAATTAAAAAAAAAAAAAAAAAGGGAGAGGGAAAACCTTTACAATTTTATTATATATGATAAATCAGAAAATATCTAAAATATGATATAAAATATGTTATAATTTTGATTAAGAAAAGGGGGGGTGAGGGAAACCTTTACAATTTTATTCTATCAGAAAATATCTAAAATATGTTATGACTTGGAGGGTTTTTTTCTGATTAATGTAACTACAAGCATTTATCATAACTATAAACTAATAAAAAAGGCCTACTGGAAGCAGAAAACGTCCTTATGGGCATGCATGCATTATGTCCGGAGATTGGACGACAGGGTGTAGCCCAGAGGGTCCCACACTGCCACTGCCACCAGGGTTTTAAAAGTCCGGCGACCGGCGCCATTTACGCCATCGGTTCGACGAACGAACAGCTTTCTTTGCTAGGAACGAAGAATTTATTAATATTAAGATGATTATTATATTCTCGAAAACATACATAGAGAGAGATTGGCTGCAAATCGAGTTGTATTAACTAATAATGCTAAACATCTTTTGGTTTGGATTTCCAACTTGCCATCAAAGTGATAGAAATAGTTAAGCCCCAATATTTTATTATTTTCAATTATACAAAATATGACAAATGTTAATCAATATGAAAAGAAAAATGTAATGAAATAAATATAAAAAAAATGTTTTCGGAAAATGATAAATAAATAATCTTATACTCATAAAATTAGAAGAAAAAAAAAGGTTTGCTTATCAATTAAGATTTTTTTTTTTTAAATTTACAATTAAAAGAATGTATTTGATAAATTATTTTTATTAAATTTAAGAAAACAGGGTTTCATTAATTACACCTTTATATATACCTAAATAATTAAGAACGACTAACACCTTCTTCTTCTTTTTTTACATATTTATATTTTCATAAAAAGAAAGAAAAAGAACAAGTTGAGGTCCGAAGGATATTGTTATTCTCTGCTGTTGGTTTTATTGTTATTATTATAAATAATTATTTCCACCACTTGATGTTATGAGGTGGGAGAAGAAATGGGTTTGGTTAAATGATTGGTTTTATAATTTCAAAAATAATAATAATAAAGGAAAAAGGAAATGCCATTAAAAGGGGAAGAATATTGACCAGGCTAGCTGGGGAAACACAAATATGGAAATTATCAAATGATGATTCTGTCCTTTATTATTATTAGCTACCAAAATACGATGTAATTCGTAATTTTCCATTCCCTTCTACTTTGCATGGTTGGATTGTACGTTCATAAACCAATTTTAAATTTTGACTAAAAAAGAAAAAGTTTCTCTCAAGTACTTCGATTTTAGTGTTGTTTAGTTTAAACTAAGTTAATATTTATAGTAATGTTTTATATATTATTTTAATTTTTCAAGAATATATTTATTTTTTTATTTATTATGATTTAATAGCTATAAAATATCATACAACCAAAACATAATTAAAGTAAAAATTTACATATTTAACATATATGTTAATTAAGTAATCTAGTTTAACCATTAAACCAATAATCCGTAACTCACTTTTTTTTTTTTTTTTTAAATATGCTTAGAATGTGGCAGAAAGGAAGCGATGGGGAGAACGTTAATGGCTCCCATGAGAGCCAATTTCATAATTTATGGAAAATCAAAGTTTTAAAAGATAATATAATATATAAAAGCTGATTAAACTATTAGTCTTAAAACATGGTACCTGCAAAGTGAATTAGAAAGAATATATATATATATATTTGAACAATGATTTAAGCTATGATTAAGAAATGGATTAAAATTAAATTATAGTTTTGTATGGTTTAGCTTTTAGGTTTACTTTTGGACACGTAATTCGCTTTATTTTTCCCCTGAAAAAAAAAAACTTAAAATTTTATATATGGGAAGTGGAAGTGGAACTGAACTGTCTTGTTTGTTTGATGAAGATGCCAGTTTATGATATTTTGTCTTTCTCATGGACAACTTTTTTTTCTGTTTCATTCAAAAACTGAGATTAGGTGTTTTTTTTAAGCTTTAATTGGACCGGATTTTGAGGGACCTTGCTCCTTCCACTCGTGCGCACGACCCATTTGCGCTACTGCTACTGCTTTTTTTTTTTTTTTGGTGAAGACCTGCTACTAATTTTTAATCTAGCGTTTTAGGGTTCTTTTAATGCTTTAATATTTTTACTTAAATAATCATATCTGACCCAAAACACGACATGGGTCATTCTATTTTCCTAAGTATTATTACAATAAAAGTCAATAATTAAAACATATTTCTACTTAAACCATGATCAATATGAAGAATACATATATGAGATCTTAATGTTAAACCTAACAGGCTTTTACTCAATGGTTAAGCCTTTAAAACCATGATTAAGTAGAGATATATGAAAAGGTTCAATGAATGGGTTTTTTTTTTCTCCTTTATTTTACTAATAAAATCTTCCTTTTTTATCCTGCATTCCGAGGCATATCGTTGCTCATGTTCTTGCTCTACTTTTCCCAGATATGTTTGGCTCTTTTTGGGGATGATGGACCTCATACCATTGCATGGAAGAGGTAATATAAAACCTACCCAACATGTGATTGGAAATACCGAAAACACCAATATAAATATACCGCCATATAAAGTTTATATAAGGGTTAATGCAATATTTCGGGCATGTACTTAGTAAATATTTTCAGTTGGGGTTTTTAACTTTTTTTTTTTTTTTTTTTAATTTGTCCTTGAATTTAACAATATTTTTGGATTAAGTTTTAATTTTTTTGTTTGTTTAAGTTAGCCTCTGAATTTGACAAGAACTTTCACATTGAGTCTTGAACCTTTTTTAGTCTAAATTAATCTCTAATATTTTCATAAAAAAAAAGTTGGTCAAAGAAAAGGTTTACATCCCAATATCGGAACAATTATCCTCAGAGACTAATTTTAACGAAAAAAGTTTAAACTCTAATGTGAAAATAATTGCCTAATTCATGTCCCACTTGAAAATAATTATAAAGCTTAAAGGTTAATTTGAAAAAAAATTCAAATTTCAATATGAGAACAATTACCAATTTTAGATCCAAAAAATACGTTAATTATTTATATAATATAAATATTAATTTACAAAAATTATATAAATACAAGAAAATATATTAATAAAAAGATATATATTTTGACTCATGTTATGATATAAATGTATAATTAAAATATTAATATTTTATGGTACACAATTAATTTAATTTAAGCAAAAAAATTAATCAAACCCCTTATAAAAACCTCGTCAATTAAATTATTTGAATTATATGGTCGTTCACACCAGCTGAGTCAGTCACCATGATACTGATTGTTACTATACTGAAAACACGTGGCTATTAATGACAGCTGTCATTATGATACTGACTATTATTATACTCTTATGACGTGGCTTTTAGTATGCTTAATATATTAATTATTTCAATGAGCCTACCAACATAATACTTCAAATTAATTACTTTAATTGTAATTTAAATTATTTAAGTTTACCAATAAGCAATATTATTAATTTAAATTATTTCTTGTTAAACCAAAATATAATTATTGAGCCACATACAATATTAAACAAATCTTTATCCACTATTAATTTTGTTTTCAATAGATAATTTATACATTTAAATTTTTTATGCATCCCTTCTTCTCCTCCTCCACTAATCCTTGAATCATTGTCGGGCTATCCTCCACACATCAGAAATCACGTTTCCGGCAAAACTCCTCTTTGGCCAATAGTTGAGCAAACCGATTATCATCTCTCTTGATATGCTGACATTTACATATCTCAAAATCCAACACAATTAATTTAATTATGATTTAATTTTTTTAAATAATTTATAAGTTTTAATTATTTAATAATGTTTACTCACATTAGTTACACAATAAAAACATTTTATTAAATAATAAAAATAATCAAACATGAAGGAGATCCAATTATACCGGTGTAAAATTTAACTTTTTCTACTATTAATATTTTAACAATTTAACTGTTGAATTTATTAATATAGATGTATTTAAGCTTATATGCCAAAAAGCCCTTAAGAAAATACAAAAAGCAATTTTAATTAAACCCTTGTATTATAGTCGCACTTAGTTAAGCCCTTGTTGTTAACTTAAATAATTAATTAAGCTCGTTTGTTAACAATTTTCGTCATTGTCCACGTTGACCATTAAAATAAATTGACAAACCAATCATATGACGACATGTGACATCTTTTGGTTTAATCTAATATTTTTTCTATAAAAATCATAAGGAATTATAAAATATAAAAAATTAAAAAATGTATATGAAATTTGATATAAGCTTAGTAAAATTATAAAAAAAAAACTTATAAATATTATAAAAAATATAAAACATAATAAATTCTAATAAATTAATAAAAATATTTAAAATTTTATATATAAAAATTATAAAAGCATTAAAATTGATATAAACTTATAAAAAATAATAAAAACTTAAATTGGAATGGGTCAGTTGGTTAGACTAATTAGATTGAAATCAGTAAGGGTATCGGTCCAAAGAAAGTCATTAGATCAGTTGACCTGAAAATCGGACGGTTGATTTTTTTATTTTTTATTTTTAATATTTTATTTAATTGAACTTGATGAATCAGTTGAACTGACAAACCGGCAGCCTAGTTGATTCGACCACCGGTCCAATTTTAAAAACCTTGGTTAAATTATTTTATTTTGACCTATGTTAATAGTTGGATAATAAAATTTTGGTTTGATAAAAATATTAAAAATTAAAAAAAAATCAGTTTAATCATCCAGTTCCCTGGTCAACCATCTAATGGTTGTCCTTGGACTGGTACCCATGTTGATTTCATGTTAATTGGTAAGTTTTATAAATTTTTATAATTTATTAGAATTTTTATATTTTTATAATATTGACAAGTTTTTATAATTTTAATAAGTTTATATCAAATTTAATATTTAATATTTTTATTTTTTTCTATTTTTATAAAATTTTTTATGGGAAAAATTTTATATTGAGCTAAAAGCTGTGACCTATCACTATTTGATTGGTCTGTTAATTTATTTTAATAGTGAACATGGTTAATGAAAAATTGTTAATGGAAAGGTTTAATTGATTATTTTAGTTAACGATAGAGACTTAATTAAGTGTGAATTTAATATAAGGTCTTAATTGATTTGATTTTTTTCTGGTGCATTTTTAAGGACTTTTTAACATATAAATCAATGTATTTATCATGAATCGATTTGATAATATACATTTAACAATTGAAAGTTTTTAAGGTAAAACATATATCTAGACTTTTTTTTTTTTTACTTAAAATTGAACAAAATTACTTAAATATTCTTAATAAACATATATCTATATATTCATGGTGATTAAAAAACCTAGTTTAGTTAAAAGAAAATTTATTGTATTGAAGAGTTTTATAATAAATTAATTGTGGCAAAGTGATTGGGGATCACAGAATAAAAAAAGGAGAGCAAGTACGACCATATATAATTAACAAACCGTTGTCCAATCAATTTTATATTATGGATATGAAATTGAAGTTGCAGGATTTATTGTAGCAGCTTTCATATATTTGTTTCACTGAAACATATGAGCTCAACTTTGAGAAATGGAGGAGTAGTGGGCATTAATTAAACAATTTTGCTGTGCAGTAATCAGATGCCCATTAATTAATAAATAAATAAATACTTGGTTCTAGTAACACTGCTTGTTGATATCTATCAAATACGCCGTGCATCATATGCGACCCCTCTCTTGCTGTCCATAAAGATGATGGAAATCCACATCTTTTCACCTCTTTCATTCATCAAACAAACAATGTTTATTTTTCATTTTTAGCTCAAGGAAGAAGAAGAAGAATATATAAAGGTTTGGGTCTGAAAATTTATATTTTGATGCTATGATACTGTATCTTAATAAAATGACACATAAAGAAAAGGAATTATGGATATCCTGATTTCAAGTCACGGTCTTGCTCTTAAAACAATCCCTAGGCTGAGTTGAATGTGTCCGTCAACAATCTTGTTGATATTTAAGTTTAATTTGCCCTAAACCTCGAATATAAATTTATTTGAATCAAACAAATAACCTAGCTAGTGTTTAACTATGAGAAAAGTTTCCAAGGTGAAGTAGAGGTTGACATGGATATTAATTCAATTATGGAAAAGGAAGATTAACCAACTTTTAGGATGGACAATGGTGACATTATGGTCACCTTTACCAATGAGGAAAAAAATGGAATCAGGAAGGTAAGGTTAGGTCAATCACAGTTAAAGTCTATGGGAAAATGGTAGATTTCCAAAACCTTTCTTTCAAGCTAAACCAACTATAAAAATGCTAATGTTGCATGCAACGAATCGATTTGGGACAAGTTTATTTCCTAGTAATGTTCATATCTGAAGAAGATTATGACATGTAGGGGCGATGCCAAAAAATTTTTTTAGGGGGGCCGGATGAAATTTTAATTTTCTATAGTTTATATCTTTATAATTTGTAAAGGATTAAATCAAATTTTTATAATTTTAGGGGGGGCCAAAGTACAATTTTATCTTTATTAATTTAAAATTTTTAAAAAATTTAAAGGATCAAAAATATAATTTTACATTTTAAGGGGGCCGAGACCCATGCCAGCCCCCCTTAGCTACGCCCCTGATGACATGGTTATTAAAAGGGGACCTTGATTCATCAATGAAAACTTTTTAACCATGAGAAAATGGCACACCAATTTTCAAGCTTCCAAAGCTTCGTACAACTCAATCGCAGTTTGGGAAGAGATAGCACAGCAACCTGTTGAGTGTTGGTAATGCTATAATATCGAAAAGACAAGGTGATTTGACTCATTTTTGTAATCAAGTCATTAGAAGATACCCTTCAAATGCACATTTCTGTTGAAGGTAAGAAACAACTTATCATCTATGACGGTATAGAAAAACTTTGTTTCGAATGTGGAAGGATGGGCCATAAGCAAGAAATTTTCCCTAATAGTACCCCAACCATAATCACTATAAAGAGCAAGATGGTAGCTGTTGAAGATGGGAAACCACCATCTAATAAAACAATAAATTAGAGCAATAGTGGAGAAGCATTTTCAAATAATTCAATGAGCGAGGCTAGTGGTGATAACCAAGAAAGAGGATGATGGAAGAACTTCTAATTATGGCCTTTGGATGGTGGTACATCGATATGGACCAAGACAAAAGGTTGCCAAGTCCATGCAAGCTCCAACTTTGGTGCAGGCCTCAAGCAAAGATACACCAAAAAGTAATCTAAAACCCTCTGCGTTCCAAGCAAATAGAATACTCAATTATCAAAAAAATTGATAAAGGTGTTAAGGTTAACTCAAAGGATAAAGCCAAAAGTGTTGGCCTTTTACAGAGTGCGAGTAACACTAATCTAGCTTATAAGGCTAAAAATATCTATGATGAGGTAAATTTAAACCCTGCCAAATATCTATCGTCCCTTGATAACATTAACTGCATGGATCTATCCATGCAAAAGTAACAGTCGAAAGACATGTTAACCCTTCTTACCTTTGTTGATAGACTTGTGGCCTTATTTGGAAAAAATGGGTCTGACTTACAACGAGGAATTATATGCTAATATATTCTGAAGGGACTTAGTTTTCATTGGATATACTGATTTTGACTTCTAAATGTATTGGGATTTGAGGAAATCAATATCGAGCTGTGCTTTTATCTTAGGCAACAGAGTCATAATGTGCAAAAGTGTCAAGCACAGTTGTATTGCTAACTCCGCTATGAAGTCGAAATATGTAGTTGCTTTTGAGGAAATAAAAAAAATATATAGATTTGGAAGTTTCTCACGAATCTCAAAGTCATTTTTTTATATAGAAAAAGCTAATACATTATATTATCTTAACATTGCGGCAATAGCTAAAGCCAAAGAAACCAGAAATCATAAATGAACAAAATAAATTGATTGGAAATGGCAGTAGTAGACGGAGTAGTGGATGTAGTCTTACGGATCCCTTTACCAAGACTGTAGTGGCTATTAATTTTGAAAAACATGTAAAGAATATGAGTAAGCAAAATATGATTCTATTTCACTAGCGCAAGTGGGAGACTATTGGGATTTAGTGCTCTTTAATGTAGTTTTTTTGTCATATGCATTTATAATTTTTTGAACAAAATGGTTTACTAAAATTTCATTATTCACATTAATATAATTTCTATTTTTTCTTGATAGTTTTTGCACACAAACCAAAATATACAAGCAAATATTGACTCATTCATTACCTAACATTTAACTAATATTAAATTACATTATATGGTCAGATCATAATGTTAGAAGACAATTTATATTAGTTGATAATCTAAATGGTCCATAATCTAATCGAAATTTAGCAAATCAATTAAAAGGCTATTATGTCGTCTATCAAGTCTAATTAGAGACATATCTTGTCTTGGGTGTCGAAACAAATGATTTCGAGAAGATAGTGACATAGATGTGATTGTTTGGACTGACAATACATCGAATAGGACTCAAGCTAGATCCGTTCATGGATTTATTCACTTGTGATATTCATAGTGTGATTTACCTCAATCTTGAGTAAGTGATGACTATGTGTGCGTGAATCAAATACTTTGATGTATTAAATGCTCAGTTCAATTGGTAAAATAGTCAAAAGTTTGTACATTGAGCATACGACTTTTGCATGACATAGCTTCACATATAATAGTGGAATTCATAACTCGATAAAAGGTAAATGATATCATCTCATTGACATTACATGATAGATAAAAAAAAGTCACATGGCCATGAGTCATTTTTCTGGGATGAATGATTTAATTACTAACTGTTAGTAATTGACTTTTTTTCATAAAAGAAGATGTAATGATTACTATTAGATCAAATAGGATCATATTAGGTGAATGAATTTAACCCAAAAAGATTAAAGATATGCTATTAAGATAACACAAATATGATAAAGTCGTTGGACGAATATTTGATTAGTTGCTTTCATAATGGTATATAATAGGGAGAATTCAGTCATGGTACTTTAGTTGAATGACTTCATAATTGAATAATGTCGTAATTAATAGACGAAGAATCGGAACTTAATTACAAATTGTTTGAGCCTTAATTATATATGTCCAATCGATATTTCCTCTAATTCATTACAACTTTGATGATTTACATTTAAATCGATAAACCACCATCTAAAATAGGATGAGAGACAACTCTAGCTCCCAAAGAAGAGGTGCAGCCGCCTATACATATTCCAAGTAGGTAATTATGTGTATTTTTTATTAAAATATTATTAATTTTCTCCTTTTTCTTCAACGAAGACTTTGTGATTTTCTATATTAATAGAGATCATGAGCTAAGTTAAAACACAACAAAATACTAAGCATAGACACTTTGTTAATTTCTCTAACTTTAAGAGAGTTTGTTTTTTGTTTCACACTCACAAAGGAGATATTTTTCTCACTCACATTAATAAAAGTTTTCATTATATTCATCGCTTCGTTAGAATTCACACTCTAAGCAAGTCGAGGTTCAAGAATAGTGGAGAAGATCCTGCTTATAGAAATTCAGGAAATGACTTAGATTGTCTACTCCAAAATATAGGTACGAATTTGATAAAGAGTTTATTAGTATAAATAATACGATCCCTCAGTTTTAAAACATTTTTAATTTTCTGCTGTGTGGCAAAATCAAATTCTAAACCGAATTTTTCCAACACAAATGCGGTGACCATTATAATGCCAGATAATTTTCTACAAGCTTTCTTAGGACCCTCTAGCTCAATTAAGGAGGATATACATGATACATTGTATTGGAGCCCTCTGAATTCAGGACTTTCTTGCTTGCTAGTGCATATGGATGGAGGAATCGTATCCTAAGCACTAGAAAATGAAAGCTTTAGACAACACTTCTCGCCTCAAGGGGTATGCCTATGCAAGAACATTTCTCTTTTTGCCATAGCTATCTAGAAAGTCCTGACCATATCTTGGGATAATGTTCTCTTGTGAGAGATTGGTGGTCTAGTATCTTGAGGAACAATAACCAATTTCTTTAAGGGGTTACTAATAAGAAAGCTCGATCCTGCAGCAACTTGAAGTCTAAAGTGTGGTACCATAAACCAAAATTTCCTCGGACTTTGATTTTTTTTCTTTTATTACGTTGGAAATCTAGCTAGCTCGAAATGTCTTTTCCTTTGGAAAACATGTATCCTTAATGACATGCCTAAATGAGCTCTTGAAAAGGTTGGGGAATTCTTTGTTGTTGTTGTTAATATCAGATTGTGCCTTCTACCATCCTTCATTGTTTTTCATAGGGAAAAAAAAAACCTCAAGTATGTTGGTTCAAGCTTCACCGTGGCAGAGTTGTTGGATCTTTTCATCATATTCCATGAGCCATGTGTATGGTGGCAGAAGGATGGCTTGCAATTTGCTTTGAGTTTGAATATGACTAAACTTGTGATTAAAGTGGATGCAGCAGCTGCAATGAGCTTAATTACTAGTTACTCGCTTTCCAATCCCATTTTGTGTACTCTCTTATTGATGATTCGGGCAAAGGATCCATAACCATGTTTTTAAAAATGGAAATAGGTATGCCAATGCTATGGTTGGCATAGTTTCTTAATGTCAGTAATGAAGCTCCTTCTACACTGGTTGGTATGCTTTTGGGTGATGCTAATGCAACCTGGGTCAAGACCAGCCAATGAACTCAATTCACTAATTATAAAAATTACTTGGATTTAATTTCTTTTAATTTCATATCTGTACTACTTTCTATACAACATCACAAGTTGTTCTCTTTCAATAATTTTATAGTTTATTTTTAATTTATAATTGTATAACAAGACCCTTTACCAAATCTGGCATTCTGCCATTACTTTCGCATACTTGAATTACAAATAAAGAACATTTAAAAAAATATCAAAAGCGTCTATTTTCTTGTTCCAAAAGTTACATTTATCCATACAACAAAAGGAAGCAACATTTGATGTCTCTTCTTTTAAAAAAGGGAATGTTGATGGCATCGTTAAACTCCCCCATTTTAGGCATTGAAGAGACAGAACAAACCTTTCATACATAGAACTAAATTAAAAAAAAAAAAACCAAAAACATAACAAAAAAGAAAGAAACATTGAGCCTCCCTATCCCATGGCATACTTCTGGGTCCAGCTCCTTGCAGTTGTCTCGTACTTGTTCCTGTCTGTCTTGTACATGTGTGCAATCTCCGGCACCAATGGATCATCCGGATTTGGATCGGTCAGCAATGAACATATTGATAGCAATACCTAATTGAACAAAAAGTCGTTAAACCATCTTAACCATTGAAACAGACAAGTTGTGAATAAAAATCGTAGGATCTCAAAAGGCTTAACTACAATTTACTTTGCTTAAAATGGACATCAAGGTTCGGAATGGGGATTCAAATTTCAGATTGATCGGGTTTATGTTCAGGTTCTTGGCTTCTCATTTTGATTTGTATGAATAGACTCAGAATGTGAGTTCAGGACGCTTGTAGATATCCTATTCATGTTCAAATTGTCCCCCAAAAAAAAAAAAAAAAAAACCCAGAAAGATTTTTATGCATTAGGAAGACCGTTGGAGCATTATCTCCCACTACCCATGTCTGGATATGTCTCCGACATGAGCATCAGATACGGGTGGCTAATTCAGATTGGATCCATTTGTTCCAGCATTGAATATCCAAACAAATGAGAGGAGTTTCAAACAGGGATATCAAATATTGAAAAGACAACTACCTTGGAAATAGTTAGTGCAGGACTCCACTGCTCTTTCAAGATGTCTAGGCAAATGCTTCCATTGCTGTTAATATTAGGGTGGAATACCTTTGTTCTAAATGCCACCTGCAAAACCCATGTATCATATAAATAAGACTTCGATTATCTATCACTCTTCAAAGGAATATATTATCGTCTACCTCAATACACAATGGAGTACAAAACAAGTAACCCAAAATGAGAGTGCTAAATGGACATGGAAATTTTGCAAGCTCTAGCAAACGTCAGAGTAAACAACCTGCCTATATATATAGAAACCAGAATTACATAAAAAAGGAAATATACCTTGGGTGGCTTAAAAGGATAGTCTGGAGGAAAATGAATGGTCACTTGGAAAACACCCCCAGCATACGGACTGTCTGGTGGACCCATGATAGTTGCCTGCCAATGAAACATGTCTTCAGCAACAGGACCTGCAACATTGCCAGAAAAAACAATAAGCAATACGCAAGCATTGAAGTTCAATGATAAACCTCGAGCACATTGCACAATTGTGAAAAGATGTGTGCCAACATTGTAACAATCATGTTTTTCATATAAACCATCTGAATGAAAACTTGAGTTTATAAAGTAATTTAGTTGGTGCTTAGACTTTAGGTAGTCAGTGGAGTGAATACAAGAGCAAGAATAAGGGTTAAGGGTATCTGATGAGGAGAATAGCAGGAGATGCCTCGCACAGTGGTGTCTGATTGTAGAGTCACTCTGTCAAATGTGGCTTTCATCAACATCAAGTAATGCCTTCCTATTTGTTTTTGGGTTGCTTTCTATTTCAAATGAATCAGTGCCATCACTCACATGTAATGGCTTGAAGCTTAGGAGGACAAATTTCATTTACCAATGATATAGTTGAAGCAGCATGGGTCATTAGTTATAAATGTTTGGATATTTCATGTATTCTCATGCATATTTGAACACATTTTTCAGATTCAAGCTCCATATGGATCAACTGGATTCATTCTTATCTATCAAGAATGATTTTTGTTTTTCAAAAGCAAGGTAACCAATGCCAAGTGTATGTAGCTAGAGTTTGAGGAAAATTCTACAGGTAGTTTCACATTACTTCCAGGAATGTATGATCCCATCATCATATTAGCAACAGTGTAAATTTGGTAATATAAGGGATAATCTTAATACAACATGTTTCTTAGATAATCTTAAATTATCTTGATAATGTGAAGTTTGTGATAATTTTACCCCTAAACCATAATAATAATAGTAACTAAAGAATAAAACTCTCCCGTTCTTTGAACAAAACTAATGTGAATTTTGTCTATTGATTTACTTTATTGCTTT
Organism: Gossypium longicalyx; assembly: GCA_025698465.1. Taxonomy (NCBI): domain Eukaryota; kingdom Viridiplantae; phylum Streptophyta; class Magnoliopsida; order Malvales; family Malvaceae; genus Gossypium; species Gossypium longicalyx. The sequence continues at coordinate 27,049,032 of CM047003.1, forward strand.
TTTGGTTTAATTTTAATTTATCTTTTATATTATCTTAATCTTTTAATTAGTTAATTATTATAGAACTGACTTGTCTAATAATAATAATTGTTACTATTATAAGTTCAGGAAATTTAACATTTTGTCTATTGAGTTATTTTCAATTAATTAATATTATTATAAGTGAACTTTTCTATTATTGAATTTATTATTATTTTAAATTGAGGCAACTTAACATTACTAAATTATCGTTTTCTTACTTCTTTTTCTTGGATTTTCAGTCTTATTTGTGATTAAGGCCACTTTAGTTTAAAAAGTGATATTAGGTTATTTCATATGGTCAACCAAACAAAAGAATTTTATATTCTAACCAACTGAACCAAACGATAAGTTTTAACATTACCAGTAATCTAACAGAGATGAAGATATTCGGATGAATTCAAAGGAACACTTCACAATTGCCGATACATGGGACTACTTTGGAAAATAAGCGAACTTCAATGGCAAAAGCTGCTAAGGTTTTCAATATACGCCAAAATTCTATTTCATTGCTTGGTTAGCAACATTACATGACATTAATTTACAATGGACAAGCTGTCTCTTGGGTGATATTGAAGAAGAATGTAGGGATTCACTAAGCAAGTTTGGAACAAAGTTTTGTTAGTCTTTTACTGTCCTTTTACAGAGATTTGTACAGACAACCACTGTTTATTATATCTAGAGGAAAGGAAATTTTAGGAAGAATACCGGTAAAAGGTTTATCAATAGGTTGCTGTGAACGAGAAAAAGAAAAGATAACACGAACCTGACAGGAATTAAAATGTCTCAAAATATAATGAAAATCATTAACGAATCAAATTTTATTTTAAACAAGTTTGACTCAACAAAATACACGAACACAATAGAGATTCATGAATTATCTGATCTAGGATTTTGGAATAAAACTTTCAATTATTATTAACAAAAAAAGACAGTCCCTTGCAAAATCACCCATAACATATCAAGATCTTTTTACTCCTCAACGCAAATTCAAAAACATCTATACCTATAAATACATAGCTTCAAAGGAAGTTTAAAACAAACAACAAATCAACATTTGAATTTTTTTTTTAAATCAACAGCAAAAAAGGGAGAGCTATTATATAGAACGAAAAAGGGAGTATGCATTACCAGCACTGCAAGATGTTGGAGGATCCTTTTGTAAATCCTTCAATTCCTTCAAGATCCGCTTCGATGCCATGGCGAAACCTACGATCCATCCGCCGTAGAATAAAATAACAAAAAAAAAAGTCGAAACAACACAAATAAAACAATAGAAAAAAGAAGCATATAAATACAAGAATCAAAAGTGAGAAATGGAACCAGAAAAGATAAATTTGATCGGGGGGGTCCTTTTTGATGCCTGAAGGAACTTTGGATCGGCAGGAGAGGAAAGCTCGGATCGAAGAAAGAAGACGAAAATGAGAGGAGAGAGAAAACGAAAAAAAAAATGAGAAGGGGATTTATGATTGGATGTGGTGGCGGTCTTTTGTAGACAGGTGGACCGGCTTTCCTGATAGGGTAAATGTCATTCTTTGGTGGGTCCCATACATTGGCGATCGCTATACGGAAACCACCGGATCCCGCCCGCCAGGTAAACTATTATTCTGATTTTGTGCGTTTATTAATTATTATTTTATTTGGAGATAATTAAATTTTATCCAAAGTGAAGGGGAAGAAAAATCTGAATAGAACCTTCTATTGGCCGACGTTGTTTTAGTGGGTCATCAATTTCCAACTAAACCTTTTGAGTTGCTTATATTATTTGCTTCATTTCAAACATTCATTCAAAATTAACTGCGATTTTAAGCAACTTGATTTTTTTTTTATTATCTTTTTTTCTCATTTTGAAAATCGATTGATGTGTGTGAAGTGATGGCCAAAAAATTGATTCAAATAAATCGATATTCATAAATTTGTTTTTTCTACAAGATTCTGTCGGATCCAAAATTAAAACCCTAACCTAAATCAAAGGAATCCAACAAAATTCATCTCCTCCCACGTTTGAAGCCCCAACAAACGTTTGATACTCTCGGGAAAATTAAAGTATGCAATCAAAATATTGTGATTAATGTTATGATTTTTTATTTAATATTTTAAATTTATTTTGTGATTTAAACTCGAAGATTAATGTGAAGTTATATTTAAATATTATTATCTTAAGGTATTTTTTTTATTTTCTAATTACTTGTAGAAGTAAATATTTGAGTTTATAATGATATAATATTATTTTTTATGAGAAAATATTTAGTACACTGACAATCAAGTATTCTACAAGTAGAGTCATTAAGTTGATAAGTATTTTTATAAAAACATGGTAAAATATTAAAAAGAGGCACATTACAATTTTTAAAATATGCTTATGATATATAAAAAAATACACTGTCAATATACCAAATATTAACTTATTTTTATTAGATTCCTTAATCGATGTAACATTTGTATTATTGTATGCATTGTTGTTTAGAAGTTCATATAATTTCATAATATTTGAAATTTAACTAATAATTTGGTTTAATATAATATTTTGTAAGTTAATTATACAAGATGAGTAACCATTTTGTTGTCTTGGTTTATTATTATGGACAAATTCGTTACACCAAAATTAGTGTTGTATTTGAATTGAGATGTCAGATTAGTGTAAGGTTTAAAATGAATATTAAATCTGATGAGTTGAAATTGAAAATTAGTGCAAAAATTGTTGTGGAAGGATGATGTCCACAATCTTTTATAGATTTTTTACGTCATCACATATAATCAGTTTACGTTTATTGTGTTGAAAAAAATTTAATTTAGAAAATAGTTTTGTAATGGAATAAACGATATGTGTTGTTTCTTAATTTTTGACCAACATAACTTTTTTTGTTATTTATGAACCTCGACTTGCTTAGAGTGTTGACTCTAATTTATATATTGTAAAACTCAATGAAAACTATGTATTGATACTCAATAGGAATATCAATAACTCTCAAAGACTAGAAATTGAAAAACAAACTTTCTCAAAATTAGAATTTATTTAGAAGAATAATTCTCACTAAATTTTGATGGAGTTTCGATGCTTAATACTGTTTGTTTTGATTCTAGCCCATGATCTTTATTTATAAATAATTTCACAAGAGTTTTGTTTCAACAATAAGAAACTAAATAATAATATTTTAATAGAAAACACAAACCCTACAATAATTGATAGGGGTGGGCGGCGGCACACTTCCTCTAGAACCTTTTGTGCCAATCATCTGACCATCCCATGTATCTTAGGCCTCATTAGACCTTTTTATGTATTAGGTATAATTATAAGTGTTATTTTTATATTTAACCAACTTATATAATTGATCCAACTCAATAAATATTTTTTATTCTCAATATATTATGTAATTAATTAATTAAAATAAATTTAGTTAATCTACACAATTAAATTATTTATCTACCTAATAAATAAGTTATCTTCTCGCATTATAAACTGATCACATAAGCAACTTAATATTAGTTAAACATTAAATAGATAATCAGTGAGCCAATATTTACTTATACATTTTACTTTGAGTGCAAAAACTATTAAGAACAAATGAAAATAAATAACAAAAATGGTGAAATTTTATTAAATGTTCAAAAAAATAAAATTACATATGACGAAAAACTATATTAAGGAAATTAGATCCCAACATATTGATGACGAAGATATCCAGATAATGAATAGCAATTCACTGCAGAACCAGAAAAATAATGCGGCGAAGTTATATGTTGAGTTAGGTGATGTTGAATAGGGGAATGCGGTAGCTAAGTTCCAGTTCATCCAAACTGCCTTTAAATACATTTCATCACCAATGTTTTAGTAATATGGAATTCAAGAATCTTACACAGAGACGCCAATCTAGTAAGACGATTTTTAAATTGTAATACTTTCTTTCTAGGTGATGATTTCATGTTGTTCGAGCCACTATGGACTCCTTGTATCACTTACAAACTTCGTTAGATTTCTAAGTACTAATTGATCATTTCAAGTCTCAAAAGTAACTTAAAATATGTTAATTTACTTATTAAAATAAAAAAACTAAAATTGAGTAAAAACACGAAAAAGACATTCAAATTGCTCGAGAACAAACTCATTAAATGTAATAGAGAGTCTAATTTGACATATCAAATTACGACAAATTAATTGATATTTAGAATTGTATAAATCAATTTAGGAAAAATTAATTTTTTTAAAATGTACTAATTTGATAATTAATCAAGAACCTGTATTAAAATGACAAATAAAAAAGTTGCTAATTAAAATTTAATTCGATTCACTTCATTACTGTTGCAATAAATTATATTCCTTTTTATAATTAAGAGTTATGTAATAAAGGGTAAATTACATAATTGTTCACCCAATTTTTATAAATTTTCATTTTGATCACTAATCCTTAATTCAATATTATTGTACAACCATTTTAGTCACTAAATTTTAATAAGTTTTCATTTTTAATCACTCTTTTTATCTTTTTAAAATTTAATTTAATTTAATTTAATTTTATTTTTTATAATTAATTTTAAATTTTTCAGGGAAAATGTAGTGTTTTATAAGGAATTACCTACGTTTTATATAAAAAAACTATTTGATATTTTTAATTCCCTTTACTTTTTTTAATTAATTTTAAAAAACATGAGATTTTACAAAGAATTATCTAGATTTTTATAGGGAAAAACCAATATGTCTTTCTAATTTCCTTTATCTTGCCTTTTCTAGAATATTGCTTGGGTTTTTATTGAGAAAAACCATTTTATTCTGGGTTTCATCTTCACATAACTCAATTTTTTTTTTTGTAAAAAGTAGTTTTTTAAATGAAGAATTAATTTTTAAAAGTAAATGAGGGACCAAAATAATTTTTTTTTGAAATTGAGTAACTAAAATAAGTGTACAATAATATTAAATTAATAGGATGACCAAAATGAAATTTATTAAAATTAGGTGACTAAAATGAAAATAATTGTTAACGATAATGCCCAACTTATAATTTTTTTTATTTTTAATGTTCAAAATGAAAACTTATAAAAATTGGATGACTAAATCTTTAGTTTACCCTAATTTAAACATGATGTTAATTCGGATATGTCTTAGATTTATTTTTTAATGAATATTGAATCCTTCATAGTTTAGTCCCAACTTTCAAATACAGTTGTGAATGGGTTCATTTATCCGGTTCAGCAGCGTTTCGCATTAAAATATTTTGATTTCTTGATTCGAATTAATGTTTATTTAATTTATATAATGATACGATCTTTAGGTCAATCTCTCTTGAATTTGATAAGAAAATTTATTTAATTCTTTTTTTAGATAATCAATCAATTTAATACTTTTGATAGAGTAACTTGAATTAGAATGATGATTACAAGTTAACGTGCATCGAGCGCTATTTGGCTCTCTTTTCTCTGTATTTTTTTCGCTTTCCCGCAAAAGCCAAAGCCTAACAGCGTCCGTCGGTTCCAACGATGAGCCGATACAGGGCACAACAGCAAGCCCCTGTCGACGAACCGGAGGCCAACCCCCAGGGCGAAGACCATGTACCTGACGACGAACAACAAGATGAAAACGATAGGGATTCGCAACCATCAGAACCCAAAGGAGACTACTTGAATGTCGCTTCCCGCCCCTTCTTAATGAAGATATTGCAAAAACAAGGTTACCCATTCCTCACCCTTTTGTTAATTTCCATCGCAACGATTTCATATATATATATATTGAAAAAAGTGGTCTTTCTTTGCGATGTTATATGCAGTTTACTTGCAAAGAATGAAAAGATCGCCTTATAATTGCGAATTTTACGTGTAGGTGACAGTAAAGTTTTGTTTGCGGATAAAGTGTTGAAGTTCACTGCATCAGGGATGATGAAACGACGGAATCTTATAATCACTGATTTCGCCGTTTATATTGTTGATCCTGAAACCGATGGGCTTAAACGCCGGATAGCTTTAGCAGCCGTAGATAAGATGTGTCTGAGCGATTTAAACGATAACTTCTTCTCCATTATCATTCCAACCGAGTATGATTTACTAATGGCTAGTACTCGCAAAACTGAAATTGCTACTTGCTTATTTGAAGCTATAAAAACTAGTGCTCAATATGAACTTGAGGTCTCTTTTTCCAGTAGGTAATATATGTTTTCAACTCACATTGGTTTTCATATCTGTTCCGTTGCTTTGATTAAATTGTTAATTTTGATTTGAACACTGTGTAGGCTTTTCTTCAATTAGATTTTTAAATGTTAGTAATTTCAACCACATTGTTAAGAATGTTTGTCTCTGCTTTTCTCAGGGTCATGCGAGTATTGCATACCGGTATGTATCCTGCATGGCGTATGCTCAAATTTTCTAAGCTTGTTTAAATAACTCAAAACACATCTTATCTATGGCTTAGAAAAAGCTTAGAAAATTTGAGCATACCCCATGTAGGACACATACCGGTACGCAACACTCGCATGACTCTGAGAAAAGTAGAGACAAGCATTCTTAACAATGTGGTTGAAATTACCAACATTTAAAATGTGAATTTGTATGCAAATGTTTCATGTATATTGACCAAGAAGCGTTGTTCCCTGAACTCAGAGGTGAGTATTGGATACGGGTATTCACTTGACAAGGTTCTGGTCTAAAAACTTTGAAAGAATCATTATATATCTGCTATAGTTTTGCTTGTAGATAGTGTTTGCCATCTAAATCTCAATGATAATCAATGTTAGTTTAGTTGCTAGAAGGCTGATAATTGCATCATTAGTCTTGCATCCGATCTGCTTCTGTTTATGTAAACTTTGTAATGATTGATCTTTTCTGTCATTTATTAGCTTTGAATATAATGCTACTGCCGATCTCGTAAAGGAAGTTCAGTTCGAGGAAGTTGAAGGTATGCACTTTTAACACCTGTGTTATTTGAGTCTTATGTGTTAGCCAAAACATGATTAATTATGTAAACTGCAGGGGGTGTTAGAACTAGAATTCTGATGAAAAAATAGTGAGTTGGCAACTTGTATTTTTCTCGACTGAGAGACCTTGCGGGGAATTGCAACTTTTTTTCGGTGTTTTCTGCGTGGTTCTGCTTGCCTTGGAGACTAACCCCGAAAATATGTAACCTTATTCTTTTACACATTAATATACTATATAGCACTGAAGCTTTGGAGTTGATTTCCTCCTTTTTTTTCCTCCTCTTTTTGCTCAAGAGGGACGCCCCAAAGTTTGAGCTTAAGAAGATGAGGGTTTTTAGCATGGTTAATGACAGTAAATCAAGTTTTTTCTTTTTTTTCCATTAGAAGCCGATGAGTCTTCTAGTACTGCTACTCTGTTAGATTTGCTTTGTTATCATATTGGCAAAGTTGGTAGTGTGTTTAAGGGGGGGGGGGGTTTGAATCTCATGGTATCAGCAGGAATCTAAAGATTATGTCATTAGATTACTACATTTGATTTCTCATGTTTTCAACATTGACAATATAAAGGATCCTTTTGGATCATGAAATATTAAGAACATTTGTTTCAACAAACATTCCCCTTTGGTATCAAAGTTAATATTTAGTAATATAGGGGAAATTTGTTTTTTTAGGTATTTTTACATTTTTTTGGTGATTTGAAATTTGTGATGATGTTACTCATTTTAATGATTTAATCCATTTCATTAAAATGAAAAAAGAAATACCAGTGAATCAGACTTTTCAAGTTCCACATATATTTTATTTAGTTTTTTATTATCCAGGTGCATATGTATCAATTTTAATATTTTATATGTTTTTAGTAAAAAATTATTATAAAATTTGTAACATTTTAATAATACTATGTTTAAGAAATTAAAAATAAATAATATAAAATTTTAATTTTTAAAATTATGATAGTTTGTATTGTTGTAGATATAAATTAAGAACAAAAACTAATATTTAAAATAAACTTAAATTAATTTATGATATTTTATTATAATAATTGAAAATTTAAAACTAAAAAAAAACTAATTATGTCCATATTTCATAGCTGTTGTTTCAAAAAAAATTATTATAAATTTAATCTTTAAAAAAATTAATAATTAATTAACATGTGCGATAGCTTGAAAAGGTATGCGTATTTCAATTAGAACCATAAAATATTTATATTAGAAATCTTACCACATATTTATGCGTGTGAAAATCACAAATTTTGAATACGAATTTGGTGAGAGAAAATATTTTATATTAAAAGTTATTTTTTTAAATATTTTAGAATTATTATTGGTGTAATGATAAATAATTTATTTATAAATTCATTAAACACGAGTTCAATCCTTAAATATGTTAATTTTAATTTCTTTTAATTTTAAAACTACATAAAAGTATGAGAAGACAAAAGAGCTATCAAAATAATAATAGTAGTCATTTAATAAAAGGATATATTAATCATTTTCTAACCGAGTTGGTACTTAATTCACCCGTGACACTAACTCAGGGGTTTTATTAATAGTAAGTATAGATGTACAATGAATGGAGATAACAACTTGTGCATGTTAAAATAAAATTGTCTAAAATATATTAAAATGAAGTTTTGGTTGAGTGTATGTGTGTGGAAACAACATATTTAAAAGTTAACAACATTATTAATATTAGAAATCCTATCACACGTGTATGCGTGTGGAATCAACAAATTTAAAAGTTAAATTTTTTAAATTTACTTAAGAATTATTATTGGTGCAGTAGTAAATGATTTATTTATAACTCTTTTAAATATGGGTTTAATCCCTAAATATACTAATTTTTAGGTTTTTTTATTATTTTAAATCTACATAAAAGTATAAAAAGGCAAAAATACCTATCAAAACAATAATTGCAATCATTTAATAAAAAGATATAGCAGTAATTTCTTAACTAAGTTGGCACTCGATTAACCCATAATACAAACTCAATAAAAAATTTTATATATTACAACCCGTATAAAATATTATATATTTCAATGTATGCTGATATAAATATGTAGAATGTTACAACCTATGCTGATATAATTTTATTTAAATAAATATTTGAAATAATAATTTATAATGCTGATTTTATTTTATGATGAATATGCTATTAAATAGTTTTAGTTCTACACTATTTAACAAATCATATATCAAAATATAATCAGCATTATATATGATTTGTACAATGTATTTAAATAAAAGTTATTTTTTTTAAACAAAATCTATATATTTCAAATAACAATTTCCATTTAAAATTGAATTTTGTAATGCATTAAGATGAACTCGTGTTTAAATGATTGTACTTAAATTTAAATTTAATAGATAAAAATAAAAAAAAAATCAAACAGAAAATAAAAGCATTGCGACACATGGCACAATATGAGCTCATGTAACTTGTTATATGATTCTATCATTAAATATATGTCAATAAAAGATTGATTTAATAGAAATATTAGATGATTTTCATGTATAATAGATACAATAATTTTAATAAATTCAACTGATAAAATATTAAGCCCTCCCTTAGAAAATAAGAGAAGAAACAACGTCGTGCGGGCAATTTGATTGGTTCAAATTTAAAAAAAGAATCCGCGATATCTCGCCCAAAAAGAAAAAAAGTTTTAAGAAAAGGAAAACGAGAAGAAATTAAAATATTAGAGAGATAAGATTAAAGATAAAACCACCAAAAGTCCAAAAGAAACATCGAGAGAAAGATTGGATTGACAAAAACCCTAAACTCCAAAATATCGCGATATAAATAATAAAACTTCCAGATCTGCCATCTCCGTTTATCTCTCCGTCGAAAAGACCAATCTCTCTCTGTGTAAGATCCTTAAATCTCTCGATAATTTCTCTTTCCTTTTCTATGCTCACTTCCGAGTTCCGATTTAGTTTAATTTTACTTTTTTCTTTTTGCATCTTTAAAATAACTACAACATTTTCTCGCCTTTTTTTCTTTTTCCTTCGATATTTCGAAAACGCTTTTAGTGGATTTTGGTTTTGAAGTGCTGCATTTGGTTGCTGAGAAAATGGGGGTAAATGAGAGGAGGAAATTTCGAATATCAGAATTTAGAGTTTTCCAGCTGAGGTCTTCTCTGTTTTGGTGGAACAAAAAATGATTTTTGGAAGCTCCTTTTTTTTTTTTTTTGGGGGGGGGGGGATTCACTGTTCAGAGCTGATGATACAACAATAATTCTTCGAAGGAAATCAACATGTCATCAGAAATTCAAATTTGCTTTATTTGAAAGAAAATTTTGATCATCTAATGTTTGATGAGCTAGTACTTAACATGAATTTTCTTTTGAATTTGCTTTCTTTTGTAGGTCAAATTGAAGAACTTAAAAGTCGTTTCCCACCATTATCAGTAAGTTCAACTTTTCGTTTTTTTTTTTTTTTTTTTTGGACTTCTACATTTGTATGAACTTGTTGGAATGAAATAATTTGCTTCATTTATAAATTATAGTTATAAAAGTCAGTAATTTACGATGATTATGTACTGTTCAATTTTTCTGCCAGTGGTTCGGGAAAGAGATGTGTGTTGGGAATATGCTGAGAAATTAGATGGAAATAAAGTTAGGTGCAAATTTTGTCTTAGGGTTTTGAATGGTGGAATCAGTAGGTTAAAGCATCATCTATCTCGTCTTCCAAGTAAAGGTGTAAACCCCTGTAATAAAGTTAGAGATGATGTTACTGATAGGGTTCGAGCTATAATATCGTCCAAAGAGGATATTAAAGAAACACCTAGTGTTAAGAAGCAGAAGATAGCTGAAGTGAGGGCTCCTGGGAATATGTCTACTAGTAGTAAAATTAGTCCTTTAGAGACACTCTCTCCTGCTGCAAAAGTTTTCCCTACCGTCTTATCCATTGCTGCTTCGACATTGAGTGACCAGGAAACTGTGGAGAGAAGCATTGCTTTGTTCTTTTTTGAGAATAAGTTGGATTTTAGCGTGGCTCGTTCTTCGTCATATCAAGCAATGATTGATGCGGTTGGAAAGTTTGGTCCTGGATTGATAGCTCCATCTGTGGAAACCTTGAAGACAACATGGTTGAAAAGGATCAAGTCTGAAGTGACTTTGCATTTGAAAGATGCGGAGAAAGAATGGGCCACGACTGGATGTACCATCATTGCAGACACATGGACTGACAATAAATCTAAAGCTTTAATCAACTTCTTAGTTTCATCCCCTTCGAGGACCTTTTTCCACAAGTCTGTAGATGCATCCTCATATTTTAAAAACACAAAGTGCCTTGCTGATTTATTTGATTCCGTTATTCAAGATTTTGGCCAGGAAAATGTTGTGCAAATTATCATGGATAGTAGTTTCAACTACACTGGTATTTCGAGCCATATCTTGCAGAATTATGGAACCATTTTTTTATCTCCTTGTGCATCTCAATGTTTGAATCTAATCTTGGAAGAATTTTCTAGGGTAGATTGGGTGAACCGATGTATCTTACAAGCACAAACAGTATCCAAGTTTCTATACAACAATGCATCAATGCTTGACTTAATGAAGAATTTCACTGGGGGACAGGAGCTCATAAGAACAGGAATAACAAAGTCTGTATCCTGCTTTCTATCGTTGCAATCAACGTTGAAACAGAGGTCTAGATTGAAGCATATGTTCAATAGTCCTGAATATTCAACTAACTCCTCGTATGCAAATAAACCGCAGAGCATTTCTTGTATTGCCATTGTTGAGGATAATGACTTTTGGAGAGCAGTAGAAGAATGCGTGGCAATATCCGAGCCCTTTTTGAAGGTGTTGAGGGAAGTATCTGGAGGGAAACCTGCTGTCGGTTCTATATATGAACTAATGACCAGAGCCAAGGAATCGATAAGGACATACTATATCATGGATGAGAGTAAGTGCAAGACATTTTTGGACATAGTTGACAGACAATGGAGGGACCAACTTCATTCGCCTTTACATTCAGCTGGGGCTTTTTTAAATCCTAGCATCCAGTATAATCCGGAAGTAAAATTTCTAGGATCTATAAAAGAAGACTTCTTTAAAGTTCTGGAGAAACTACTTCCCACACCTGAGTTAAGACGTGACATCACCAATCAAATTTTTACTTTTACAAGGGCAAAGGGGATGTTTGCATGTAATCTAGCAATGGAGGCACGAGATACGGTTTCTCCTGGTATGTATGCAGTTTTATACTCACTTTTTGGGTGTAACGTGTGTGTGAGCAGCCCCTAGTATTTTGCTAATTCATTGCACTTCAAATTTTCCTCCTTTCCAAGGAAGTTGAAGCAGTTCACTTATTGAAATACATCTATTGAATGAAATAGTAGCTTAGATTGGTTACTATGTCTGCGTTTATCTGTTGTAGGACTCTGGTGGGAGCAATTTGGGGACTCAGCACCAGTGTTGCAACGGGTTGCAATTAGAATTCTTAGTCAAGTTTGCAGCACTTTTACGTTCGAGAGGCATTGGAGCACATTCCAACAGATTCATACAGAAAAACGGAATAAGATTGACAAGGAAACATTGACTGATGTTGTTTATATTAACTACAACCTCAAGTTAGCAAGAGAGATGAAAACAATGCCGACGGACTCCGACCCCATTCAGTTTGATGACATTGATATGACCTCTGAATGGGTGGAGGAAAGCGAAAATCCAAGCCCGACACAGTGGCTTGATCGGTTTGGTTCTGCTCTGGATGGGGGCGACTTGAACACACGACAGTTCAGCGCTGCCATGTTCGGAAATGACCATATCTTTGGCTTGTGACTTGTCTAGGCAAGTCACTGTAAGGCCTTATGTTGTGATAGAATGATATTAGCATTCATGTTCATAGTTAGTTCAGTTTAAATTGTTGAAATATATAGCGGCCTTGTATCAATGGCGCTGTATAATTTAACGGTGTTAATGTATGGATGAAATCTGATTCAAATGTCTCAAATTCAGCAGGTTTTGATTGCTTAGAAGAGCCCTGCCTTGGGCAGGCTCGCTGCTAATGAGGTGATTAGATCATAGTAATATTACATTTTTAGAGTAAATTTTATAGAGAGAATTTTTTGGATTTTGAGTCCATGCTTTTTGGTTTTTATAATTTCGAATGTCACAACTTGGTCTCTAAATTCATACTAGTATTATTAGCACTTTTATATTCTTGTAAGCAAGTGTCATTTTGGGTGTTATTGTTAGGCATAAGTGTTTTCGAGTTTAGTTTATAAAACTTGAATTTGGCTCTACAATGACTTAAATTCGGGCATCTTATATATATTTCTTATGTTACAAGAATCAGGGGAAGGGGATCATTACCAGTAAAAGAGAGGGTGAAGGTTGGATTTAAACACTCCAAACAAGTCTCCACAAACATATATTTAAATAACTTTTAGGTTTTTTTTTTATTAAGATCCATGGAGATTAATATTTTTGGATTTTGTCGTTTAATGTTACTCACGATTTAAATTAATATTTTATTTTAATTTTATAATATTGGATATGAGTTATTATTATTTGTTTAAAATGTACACATGATATTTTAAATAAATGACTTTCACATGTATAAAACTTCTTGTATTAGATAGTAGCTTACGTAATACATCCCCAAAGAGGAGTATATATATATATATTTTTTAAATTTAACAATCTATCAATCAATCCGTATTATTCCGCAAAACAATAGTTGGATTTTGCCTAATTCCTTCATCTTTCTTCTCAAGACTTAAAACACTACTTCCCTTGCGAATTACGATTTCAGGAACAGAACAGGTTCACCGTAAGCAGTCGCAATTTCCCGATGTATCGGCAACAACTGACTTCAACGTCGTCGTCTTCTAGCCGTCCGATGTGCAGACCTTCGATATACCCGAACGTTGGTCAACCTGGTCACACCGTAGTCCCTCCCGCACCCCGGACCTCCTCTTCCGGTAAATTCTCTTACCTCAAAAAAAAAAAAACTTTTATTATTCATTTTTATATTTGTTTATTTTGATTTTTATTTATGGCAGCCGGATTGGGCATTAGAGTTGTTTTGAAACCAGATTATCGAATTACTCCTCCGGTACCTCCTTTTTCCGGTTTTAATTAGAGGAATAAGTTAAGCTGTCAGAGCTATCCGGTTAATTATTACTGTTCTCTTTTGCAGCCTCAGTTTTCGCCGCAAGTTGGGGATATTCGTCGAAGCAATTTCCAGTTTGATTTCGAGTTTGAGAGGAAAATCCTGGCTCAACCAGATGCGGAATTCATGAATTTGAGCCAACTTGACTTGGAAAATCATCCTTCGGAACCTACCCAATCAACTCCTTCCTCCGTACGTTTCTTCTTATTTCAGATACAGTTTTAGACTTACTTTGAATCTTCCATTGACATTCTAACTTGTTTGTTCCTTGCTTTATATACTTTGAACTACTGGAATTTTGTTTTGACTAAATCAGTCCATTATCTTTGAAAGGATTTAAATCATTTGAATGTGCAGGGTGCAAATTCGGATTCTGTGTTAAACAAATACTTTGCCTCCGGTCTCAGCCAAGACGCTGTCATCATCGCTGTTGCAAATTATGGAGACAGTCCAACCAAGGTATGTTAACTATTCATCCGAAGAGTTATAACACCTGAACCTGATGATTGTACTTGTAAACATTGTGTATGGATTAATTATTGTCCTAACATAGAGCTTTGTTGAAGCATTTCTTTCTTGTGATGTAATTTTCTGTAAATGTAAGTAGGATTTGATTTCATTCTTCTAATATAGCATGCTATGGTTTTACTTATGTTTTATGTCCTGTCTACCCGCTTTTCCTTGATTAGCAGGCGCAGAACAAGAGAGTAATTCTGGTTAGTTGCGTTTGCATGCTAGAATTCCTTCCAGTTATTTTGTGAAGCACTCCTTTTTTGTGATGTAATAATATGAAAACACCTTAATGTCTTCTGGTATAGCATGTTATAATCCGTGTGCTTGAGATCAAGACTCTTCTCTTCCTGCATTATCTTGATTAGTGGACGCTAAACATTACAGTAATTTTGGTTTAATTGCATGCTAGAATTCCTTCCAGTTATTTAGTTAAGCACTCCTTTCTTGTGATGTAATAATATGAAAATGTAGTTTGGATTTTGATTGCCACCACAACCTTAATGTCTACAAGTATAGCATGTTATGATGCACCGAATGTTTTATGCTTACGATTGAGGCTCTTTTCCCTACCTGCATTTTCTTGATTAGCAGACGCCAAACATTACAGTAATTTTGGTTTAATTGCATGCTAGAATTCCTTCCAATTATTTAGTTAAGAACATTACAGTAAGTTGATTAAACAATGTATTTTGCTGGTTATTTATTTTTCGTCTTTGGTTCTTTAGGTTCGGGAATTTGTCAATGGTTACAACCTACTGCGAGAAATGGGGTTCTCAGCAAACAACGTCGCTGATGCTTTGCTCGTGTATGACAATGATACTGACAAAGCATTGGCACATTTCCTGAACAGCTCATCATGAGGATGATATAAACTAGATACAGTATAGTTTTTATATGAAGAAAAACTGGGAATTATAATGTGATACCAATATTTTGCATTTTTCTTTTTCTTTCTTTGAAACAGATTATACATATGGTCATTCTAGGATACTTGTAGCGAAAGAAAGTATTACCATGTTGTGTGTATGGACTTAAGTGCTTCTCAATACCATTGTTCTGTAGGATTGGAGCCCGAGCAACTCTGTCATGTTGTTACATTGGTTATGACAGCGGCCTTCATGTTCCGGTCTCTCAAATGGCCATCATCAATTTCAAAAATAATTTTAATATATTTGTATATACTCGTCAATAATTTTCAGTTGTGTAAGAATAATTAATTTCAAAAATAGAAAAATATAAATACCTAGCATATTTAATAGATTATTAGATTAACCATTTTATTCTCTTTTTTTTTCATTAAATTAATAAAAAATGCTCATCATTCTTCTTTTAAATATTAAAACCTTTAATTTGTATTTATATAAGTCCTTAATTTTTATTTAATATAAATTAGTTTATTTGAAATAATAAGTTGTTTATATTCATTGAGAAAGATAAATGTGATATCATATATTTGAAATTTAGTCTTCCTACTTTTATTTCAAAGAGTTTGATTTCTTTATTTTTTGAATTTAAAAATGCAAGTTTAATTGTTAATATCATTAAAATTCTCATGTTAAATTCATGTTTATTACTATGCTATTTTTTGTTATAGGGCTAGGCTAATAAGAGTAGTTTTTTTATTTTAAAATTTCCCACCAGTAAATTTAACTAAAGAAATTTAACAATGTTAATAATTGGGTCTAAATTTTGAAATATGAAAAGTAGATGAACTAAATTCTTGAAATATAAGTACGGAAATTAAATTTTAAATATACAAAATATTTTAACCTTTATCTTTTTATCTTATTTTATTTTTTAATTAAACTAGTTACTAAATTATTAATAAGTTTACATTTTAATTGCTTTACTTCAAAAGGTTACTAAATGATGATTAAACTATTCTATAGTTTTCATTTAAATCATTACATTGTTAAAATCGTTGTTGTATATGGCTTCTTTGTTTGCACTATTTGCACCAATTAAAAGCTATCATTCCTCTTATTTTCTACAATTTAATTTTTTTCATGAAATAATTTTGAACATCACTAATTTACGAATCAAAACCTAAACAATTTTCTTTTTTGATTTCCAACACTAACTACTAGGTTGATTTGAATTTAAGGTATTTTTTTCTACTCATTGATTATTATTAATCTATTCCGATCATCAATTTGTTGCCTGGAGCTTGTTAGATGGACTTTAAAAAAAAAAATTTAACAGCTCATTGATTTAAATAAAAACTCTCGCATAATTTAATAATTTAAATGAAAATTTTTAAATAGATTAATAATTATTTTGTATTTTTTTAAAGTTGGATAACTAAAACTTAAATTTATTAATAGTTCAGTGATCTTTGTTGTGGTTTCACTTATATTTTTTTGTGTTTTGCCGCCACTTCCCACTTCCCGCCAACAAATACGAAAGGTAAAGCCTAAAACGAAGTCGTTCAAAGTGTATTTGTTCTTTTGATCTCTTCTTCTAACTTCAATTTTTATTTTTATTTTTATTTCTATACATTTTCTTACCCTTTTCTCTACCTTTCTCCATTGTCTGTGCAATCAAACTGTGGCTTGATTTGTGTCTATTTATTTTCAACTAAATAAAAGTTTTTGCAGTTTCTTCATTCTTCATCAATGGCGGCTGAAGCCATAGACCCATTCCCAAACTACAGCAAAACCCAACGCATTGTTCTCCTAATAGACTTAAATCCACTTCTCCATCTCCAAGACCCAAATCCCTATCTCAAAACCCTCATTTCTTCCTCCAAAACACTCCTCTCCTTCCCTCCTTTATCCTCTTCTCTCTTCTCTTTCAAACCCTTCTTTTCCTCTCTTTCCCCTCTCCTTTCCTCCTCCAAACTCCCATTTCCTTCCTCTTCTCTCTCTTTCAATCACTCAGATTCCACCCTCCACTCCGTCACTCATTTCCTCACTTCTCTCCCCACCATAATTAACAAAGCCTCCTTCCCTTTGTATCCTTCTCGGGCTTTAAATCTCGCCGCCTCATTGCGCCAGCTCGTGCATGACTACGCCTGGGACCCACTAATCCCCGATCCAGTCGTCGGTACGATGTCCAACTCTGGTAACTCCGTTTTGATTAGGTCTAATTTGGTAATTTTGTTATCTCCGGTTCATAGGGACCTGAATTGGGTACGTGAATTCTTTGACGTGGAAGTGGATCATGAATGTTTGAATGATTTAGGTTCTTTTGTTAAGCAGTTTTCTGGGGTTTTCGGGAGTGTCAATGATGCGCTTGTTAGTAGGGATATTCATTGTTGCTGGGTTGATTTAAAGTTTCAGCCTTGGGAAAATGGTGATTTAGAGAATTTGGGGTTTAAGTGTTTGGGGAATGGGATTAGGAGTTTAGGTTGGGGATTTTGTTCTTCGGATTCTATTATTTTAGGTTCTGCCATTGTTCCTTTTGGTTTGATTTATCCCAACATAGCAGTCTCGTCGAACACTTCTCCTACCTTTGGGTTTAATGATGATTCTGGTAAAAAGAGAAACGCCCATTTAAGTCTTGAGATATTAGATGCCACTGGGAAACCATTAGAATGTAAGTGCTGTGAGCTTGAGTTTGTCAATTTCAAAATGTGTACCAGCAATCAACAAACGAGAGCTGATAACCAGAAGAATAGCTCCTTTTTGGATCAGTATTTGGGTGGAGTAACCAAAGTACGCGTTAGGGCGCTGAGGAGGTATGATGAGTGTGAGAAATTTGAGGGAAGCTTCTTGAATCCGATCATTGTTTGTAAATCCTTGGGAAATTCTGGGGAAGATAAAAAAGATGATTCAGGTGAGTTTTATGCTGAAAGAGTTCTTCAAATACTTGCAAGGGATATGGGTGAACCATTGGCGAGAAAACCTGTTGGGATTTGGCTAATCTTCTTGAGTTTTCTTCATAGGGAAGGTTACCGGGCATTGGTATCTCTTTCGGATGGCGATTCTGATTTGCATACAGGAATCCTGAAGCCATTCACTGTTTTTTCAGCTATGATTTGTATAACCGGTGATGGGTTCTGCCCTAACAAGTTTTTAGAATCTAGTAAGGTTGATTCAGCTGCTGCAAAAAGGGATGATGAAAATTTGAGGCTCCATGTTGATTCAAAACACGCTCTTGTATTTTCAGATTCTCAATCTCAGTCCTCACCATCCCACAAGTTTGATGGAAAAAGGAAGAACAAAATAAAGTCACCCTTGCCTCATGACCTCACCTGGAGTGCCTTCTGCCAAGCAGCAGTCGAACATTTAGAGATAGATTTAGAAGCATGTTACTTTTCTAGGGCCTGTAAATTGAAGAAGTTAAAATTTCTGAAATGCTGGATGAAGCAGGTTCAAAAACGTGGTCATGTGAGCTTTAAGATACAAGAGAGTGCCAAGCCAGATCAGAATGCTAAAGAAGAAATCAATCATAGACCAATCGAGTTGCCTCAAGATATTGACCAACTGGCATCTTATTCTGCATCAGCTGGAGAAGGTTGCTTGAGAGTTTTAGATGATGCTGGTAATGATTTTTGTTCAGGAACTTTAGAAAATTTCTTCGATAGTCTTCGTAATAAAATTAAACAAGGGCTAGAATCTGGAGAAGTAGAATTAGGAGCTTTTGCAGAACGGCTCGTGCGTTCATCTATTTATTGGTTATGTCAAAAGCATGAAATTGAAGGGATTTCAGAAAGTCAAACCTGTCTGGTGCAAACTAGTGATGCTTGTGCTAGCAAAGCTGCTGTTGAACTAATCGAACTTTTATTGAGAGAGCCAAAGGACTTAGCTGCTGTGCATAAAAGGAGGGATCAATCCTCTCAGGCATCAGATTCAAGGTCTACTGAATCTGCTTCAGCTAATGTAGTTAGAGAGTATCCTTTTTGTCACCCTGCATATTCATGAGATGCACTATATCTTTATTTCACTTATAACAATAAGTTCTCTTTTCTTGATTCTATGCTTGCAATGGTTCTTCTTTTGCTTTTGTTTAGTGAACAATTGGCTCTAAGCTCAGCAAATTTCCTTAACATGATGAAGATACGAATTGCAAATTTTGTTTCGTATGGAGATTCTTCAGTCTGAAGTTGGTGCAATTATTGAGGAGCCTATGAAGCAGAAATTTGTAAAACAAATTTGCTCGCTACTGGAGTCTATTCAGTGCCATCTTGATGGTGGCTTTTTTGGTGATTGGAGGCTTGACAAGTATGTGGAAAAAATCATAAAGAGCAGGTACATATTATATTACTCCGATTTTTCATTTTTCATTGTAGTACTTGTGTCTCTCACTCGTGTCCTATACATATTTGATAATGAGTATCGGTAAAAAAAACCAAGGCTAAATAAATTCTCTCTTTCTAGAGAAGTTTTAAGCATATAACCATCGATAAATAAATTTTGGAACTTATTTGTTTTTTGGAAAGTAAATTTTGGAACATTTAATTTCAGGTATTATCTCTCTCTTGGAGATATTGTTGATAGAATCTATAGGAAGATGGACTTGTTACTGTTTGATGATGAGGATGAATTGCCAAATCATCTACTGAACAGCGAGGACAGTAACCGTTCTTGGAAAGAAAAACCTGAGGAAGATGTACTCTCCAGAAATCATGAACCAGTTTCAATAGAAGAGGAGTCCCCCCAACTGCAGAAATATGATAACAAAAGAATTCTCCAAGTAATGAGGACCGAGGAGCATGAACTGAAACTGATTCAGGCTCAGGAGATGAGGGAGAGGGCTCGGCGCTTCTCATCTTTTACAAGTTGGATGCCAGATTTACAGAGAGTTTGGGCTCCAAAGCAGCCGAAGGCAATGAAATCCAAGTCAGATAATCTTCGGAAACTATCAAAAAGGAAGAGTCGCAGCAAGGCAAGCTATGACATGGTATGCGAGACCCCAATGACAGAAAAGAAGCGGTCAAGCACCTGCAGAACCACCACCGATGACAAAGATGACTGTGGAAACTGCAGAGCGCACCCTCATGGTCCTGTCTCAAAGGCTTTGTTCCAAGATGATATGTAATAAGAATAACGGTTTCTCACCAGCAGCTGACATAATGCCTTTTAACAAAGTAGAAGGAAGTTGCTTGGTGCCATGAATACACCATTTAACATTGCAAAATATTTAACTAGGCTGGTTTGATCTTAATCAGTCTCTGATTGTTTGTGAAGTAGTTATAACTAGGTTGTCATTGTTCATATGGTTAATTTGATGTAAACTTACAACTTTAAACATTAAGTAAGATGCCCATTCTTTTTTCCCGCTTCCGAGGAATAAGAGTTTTTTCTTCTTCTTCTTATTAGTAGTATTTTGTTTTGGGGATCTGACTAACATTCTCAAACCTTACCTCCTCTGACATCAATTCTCGTATAAGTCTGCCTAATTAGGAACCGCTGGGACCAAAAAGCTAGCATTTCAAAAATCCACACTTGCTAATGAGAGCCATTACTCCTCATTGCCGCCATTTCTCAACTGCCAAGCAACTAAAAGACTTTGCTTCATCATCATCAACCCCGAAACCTCAACCTATTCTCAATGAAGATTTCTGCGGTAAAATATTGGACCAATACCCAGATATCAGAACGTTAAGAAAGCTCCATTCCAAGATATTCAATGACCAACATCTTCGCTTCAACCCGTCTATAGCCATCAAATTAATGAGAGCTTATGCAGCTTGCGGGGAACCAAAAGTCACACGCCACATATTCGATGAAATTACTGAAAAGAACATCGTTTTCTTTAACGTCATGATGAGAAGCTATGTAAACAACCGTTGCTATCACGATGCTCTTCTTATATTCAAAGAATTATCTACTCATGGTTTTAGCCCTGATCACTATACTTACCCTTGTGCCTTAAAGGCATGTTCCGGGTCTGATAATTTGTGGGTCGGTTTGCAAATCCATAGTTCTGTGGTTAAAGTTGGTCTGGACTTGAATCTTTTTATAGGGAATGGGCTGGTTGCTATGTATTCGAAGTGTAAATGTTTGGTCCAAGCACAGCGAGCTTTCAACGAAATGCCTATCAGAGATGTTGTTTCTTGGAATTCAATGGTTTCTGGATACGCCCAAAATGAATGTTTTGATAAAGCATTGGATGTTTGTAGGGAAATGGAGTTATTGCGGATACAACCCGATGCTGGGACTATGTCCAGCCTATTACCAGCAGTGACCAACACTTCCTCTGATAATATTTTGTATGTTAAAGAAATGTTTTGGAAGTTGGCTAAAAAAAGTGTGGTTTCTTGGAATGTGATGATTTCGGTTTTTGTGAACAATTCATTGTCAAGTGAAGCTGCCGATTTGTATTCACGTATGGAGGCATACGGGATCGAACCAGATTCTTTTACCATTGCTAGTATCCTTCCTGCTTGTGGTGATCTTTCGGCTATTTTTCTTGGAAGACGAATTCATGAATATATCGATAGGAAGAAACTCCTTCCAAATTTGGCACTGGAGAATGCATTGATCGACATGTATGCAAAGTGTGGATGCTTAAAAGAAGCAAAGGCGGTGTTTGATCAGATGAATTTTCGGGATATTGTGTCATGGACTTCTATGATCTCAGCTTATGGGATGAGTGGCCAAGGTTACAATGCTGTGGCCCTTTTCTCTAAAATGCAGAACTCGGGTCTGACTCCAGATTCTATTGCATTTGTCTCAGTTCTTTCGGCTTGTAGCCATGCGGGGTTACTGGACCAAGGGTGGTATTTCTTTAACTTGATGACGGACCAGCATAAGATTGTTCCGAGGGTAGAACATTTTTCTTGTATGGTAGACTTACTTGGACGTTCCGGGCAAATAGAGGAAGCCTATAATTTCATCAGAAAGATGCCAATAGAACCTACTGAGAGGATATGGGGTACTTTGTTGGGTGCCTGTTGGATGCACTCTAACATGAATATTGGACTCCTTGCTGCTGATCATCTTTTTCGATTGGCACCCGAGCCATCTGGTTATTATGTCTTGTTATCGAACATATATGCGAAGGCTGGTAGATGGGAAGATGTTACAACTGTTAGATCAATCATGAAGAGCAAAGGGATCAAGAAAATGGCTGGTGCTAGCAATACTGAGATCAACAATCAGGTTTATACCTTTCTTGCTGGTGATCAGTCACATCCACAGTCAAAGGACATCTACGAAAAATTAGACTTTCTGGTGGGGAAGATGAAAGAGGCTGGTTATATCCCGGAAACTCAGTCCGCACTTCATGATGTTGAGGAGGAAGATAAGGAAGGTCACCTGGCTGTTCACAGTGAGAAGTTGGCTATTGTGTTTGCCATTTTAAATACTAAATCGGGGACACCTATTCGCATCACCAAGAATCTCCGTATCTGCAGGGATTGTCATATTGCTGCTAAGCTCATTTCACAGATCACTGAACGTGAAATCACAGTCAGGGATACTTATAGGTTTCATCATTTCCAGAAAGGTGTTTGCACATGTGGAGATTACTGGTGAATTAAATTTGGAAAACTGCTGCTGAATTCTCATAATACGGGAATATAAGCAACAGGGATCCGTTGTCCATCATTTGATTGGATCTGGCACGACATAGTTGTATGTTGGTCTTGGCACTACGGGCTGCCGGTGCTGTCATTGTACCCAAAAGTCTCTAAGTGGCCAGGTTCACAATCTGTTTATCTTGAGAGGTAGGTGGTGAGTGGTGTTATATATGTTTCATTTAGTTTAAAAAGCTAGGAATGAGTTTATGCTTAGTTAATTTATTCACCAATACTTCCTTGTCTTATATTCTGGTATGAAATATCAGATATGGACAGTTTTTTTAAGCAACACTTCTCATTAGTGATAAACAAGGCTGGAGCCTTGCGCGTAACCAAAATACATGTCTTCGCTACTTTTTTGATTTGGTTTGAAAAATAATTTTAATGCAACTTGTTTATGCTTGTAATGTTACCTAGTTTTAGATAAGCCTCAACGGTGTGAGAATACTGTAGTAAAGTAACGATATTGCAAAGCTCGACTTCATTGGCAGTTGATGTCTTGGACAACTCTGGTCTCCATGTTGAGTAGCATGGCGCAACTCATTTCTGTAGATTTCTTTTTCTTGATCAATTTCATCAACTGCACTTTCCCACTCAATTTGGAATGGCATGTCAGTGCCACAAGCCCTGCTTTAATATCACTTTCCAAGCTTGAATTATTGGGTATATTGTTTGAGTTCAATTCCACTGTCACATTCATCTTCTTTGTGGATCTTGCCTTACTTCTTCCTCTTGCAACAAATGCTTCCCCAACTCCAACTCCCCCGTAATCGAACCAAATGGTGGTGTTGTCGAATTTGAAGTGGCCGAAATTTGTGTTCTTGACAGCAACTTGGGCGCTGAGTTTCATGTTGAAGGAAACAGAGGTGGGGGCTACCGTGAGATCCTCGACGGTGACAGAGGTGAGCCTGAACTTGGGGTTCTTGATACGCATCACTGTGAGTGAAAAAACCAAGATGACAATAGTCTGGAAAATGGCGAAAGCTGCTGCGCATACCACCAATTTCATCCGTTTCTTTCGCTTCAGCTCCTTGGATGCCTCTGCAGCTGACTCAGTCCCTGTCTTTCGCTGTTCGTAACTTTGCCCCGCCATTGCTATATTGTCAAGGGAAAAGGGTACTGTTCTTTCTTCGTGTTGACTCCTGGAGTTCTCCAATGGAATTTCAAAGGGAGTTAGCTGAGATTGAGATATTCGTAATATGAACTCCATGTGTATATATATATAGCCAAGTTCCTGTTGTTAGTGTATGCGTTGTGTGAAAAAATTAGAAAAGTTAGAAACCAGAATCCAAGTCTGTAGTTGCTGTAACAATGCAAGTACTTGCTTCTATTTTGTCAGACCAAATATTCTACATTGTATATTTACATAAAATTAAAAAAAAAAAAGTTGAAAAAGTCTAAACTAACTGCATTCCATCTGGTGCATTTTACACAAGTGAGGTGTCCTTATATTTGAGAATCATATTATTTAAATCATGTTGGTCCAAGTCCTTATATTTGAGAATCATATTATTTAAATCATGTTGGTCCAAATTTATTCCAATTATTATTTATTGTAATTATATGTTTTCTCGGTGACAATAAAAAATAGAAAAAATCTGAATTGGAATAACCGACAAACCAAGCCTGCAAAAAGAACAGCTCAAACAGAATACAGCACAATGAACACCAACAGTAGGAAAACGTCAAAGAAGAACATCTATGACTAGGGCATCTGCCACACAAATCTTTTCTCGCAGGGCATGGAAAAAAACTGTATGTCTATAATCTCCGTCGCCAATCATTTACTGATTGATTCTTTTATGGGTTATTGAAAGCTTAATTTTTTTGTTAGGGTTCAATTAAATTTTTCATTTTTCATTTTTAGTTTGAGTGAAATCATTTACAAATTTGCATCTTTTGTTGTCAAAAAGAATAAATAAATTTCGACATTCAAATTTGATTGTAAAGCTTAAAACAAATCATATAGGATCATTTTGCTCACCTTAAATTTAAATAAATTTCAATGTCAAAATAACAAAAATAAAAATACTAACTTCTTTTAATGAAAACTAAATGAACATTTTAATTTCCTTCAACTGTAAAAATTAGAAAACAAAATTGATACTTGGGAATATATCAAAGACAACTTGGGCATTGGCTGAAATTTAGTTTTTGGTAAAAACATTGTCTTGTCTTAAAATTTCCACAAACTTTGATTGTGAGAGTGAGGGAAAGCTATGGAGGCCATAGTACTGTATCCATCACCAGGCATGGGGCATCTCATATCCACGGTGGAGCTAGGCAAAGCTTATTCTAACCCACCATCCATCCTTCACCCTCATCATCCTCATAACCATCCCGCCATTTAAAGTAGGCTCCACCGCTGCATATATCGCCGCCTTCTTCGCCACCACCCCTTCCATCTCCTTCCACCAACTCCCTCCAATCCCTCTAGACCCGGCTTCTTACGACTCCCCCGACGCCCTCACCAGCGACCTCGTCAACCTCAACAACGTCCATGTCCGAGTTGCCCTCACTTCCACCCTTCGCTCCCTCATCATCGATCTCTTCTGCTATCCAGCTCTTGAAATCGCCGCCCGTCTTGGTATCCCAGCTTACAATTTCTTCACTTCAAACGCCAGTTGCCTCGCTCTTTACCTTTACTTACCTAGAATTTATCGAAACACAACGGACAACTTCAAGGATGTCGACACTGTTTTTCACCTCCCTTGCTTGCCTCCCACCCCTTTAAACCATTTACCAGATACGACGCTTTTAAAAAACACCATAGAATGCGATTTCTTGATTAACTGCACCGCCCATTTGGCGAAATCAGCTGGTAATATTATCAACACATTCGAGACACTTGAGCCCAAGGCCGTCAAAGCCTTATCTCTAGGTTTCTCAATTCCAGATGGTCCAAATCAAACTCAAACGCCTCCAATTTTCTGTGTCGGACCGCTGATTGATACGCATCGTAATGGAAATGGCGATGAAGGAGAAGAGTGTTTGAAGGAGAAGCGTGGTGTTCTTGTGTTTTGGTAGCATGGGGTTGTTTTCCAAGGACCAATTGATGGAAATAGCTGTTAGATTAGAGAGAAGCGGCCAAAGGTTCCTGTGGGTGGTGAGTAATCCTCCTCCCAATAACAATAAACAGGGTTTCTCCAAAGGTTCTCACCCATCCTTGGAAGGTTTCTTGGACCGCACTAGCGATGGAGGGCTCGTCCTCAAGGCATGGGCACCGCAGGTGGCGGTGTTGGTCATGACTCGGTGGGCGGGTTTGTGACTCACTGCGTATGGAACTCGGTACTGGAATCCATTTGCACTGGTGTGCCGATGGTTGCATGGCTACTTTATGCGGAACAAAAGTTGAACAAAATACTGTTATTGGAGGAATTGAAGGTGGCTTTGCCTGTTAATGAGTCAGAGAATGGGTTGGTTAGCGCGGAGGAGGTAGAGAAGCGAGTCAGAGAGTTAATGGAAACGGAGTGAGGCAGCGGCGGCACGGAGTCAGGGTGGAACTTCTCGTGCCGCTTTGGCCCAACTAGTTAAGTGTTGGGCGCAAATGTAAATAAATCGGGGGGCTGATCCACCATTGAGAAATGCGAAGCCTGTCCATGTATTAATAAAGATTACTGTAATTTAGCATTATTATTAGACGAAACCTGTTGGATTAAAGGGGAAAGCCAGTAATGCTTATTTTGTCATGCAAAGAGAATTAATTACCCACATACATCCCTTTAAGCTTATAACTATTTATTTATTCATTTTATTACAATGGAGGCCACGTTGAATACTTGCGAATAATTGCATCAACTAAGCTCTGAAATCGACTTTGACTATATCCTTCAAAATATAAACATTGCTAATTTACGATTTTTATTTACCTAGTTCGAAAAGAAATTCGATTTGGATGAGCATATTCAGTTCTTTCCAACTTGAAACCATCGTGCCGAATCTGTCTTTGCCAAGCCTGAATGGTAATCGCCCACATTTGCAACAAATAGCGGATCTCTATTTTCGACTTTTAACTTGTTAATCTCACTGTCACTCCTACTTCCCTCTTCAGTGCTCTCCAACTCTCTTATTAGATCGTCCATAGTATTATTCAAACTAGATTCGCTCATTTGTCCATCTCCCGTTGAGATACCAACCATTGTGATCTTCGGAAGCAAGGGGTTAGCTTGAAAGTGTTGCCTTTTGCATTCCTTTGATGGGCTTTACATTCAAAAAGGACAAAAGATCAGTTTAATAAGTAAGGATTAATGATAAAAAGACATTTATATGAACAATCAATATGGTGGCACCTTGCATCAGATTTCTTTCTAGGTTTTCTTTCATGTTTCAACCATGGAAGACTAAACCAATCTCCGAGAGGAAACCTGAAATCTTGTCTCTGTCCATCATCGGCATTAGCATTATCAACAAATTTGAGCTCTGTCATGTTGCTATGTGTTTCGGGGCTGGAGAGGTAAGTGGCTGGCTCTGAGGCTCTAAGAAACGAAGAAGCAGTCCTGCAACAGTGTAAACATTGCATCAAAACCTATTTTCTCTGTCTCTCCGTTTTTCTTGAAGTACCTGAGTCAGAAACCTATTTTAACACATATTTGGACATGAGGATATGAACCTCCTTGGACCCTCCAAGTACATGGAAATCTTAAAGAAAGAATTAAACATACTCATATCAGGAGATATATCTCATGTCCAACGCTCGTACCCAACTCCAAGCACCATAGATAAAAACAGAAACAATAAGACCTGGCTCCATCGTATTTTTGACATTTTGACATTTAAAATATGAAAAAAAAAAAAAAAAAGGATCGACTGTCTAGTTCTGATGTACATAAGAGGAAAGTTTATTTAATCAATAAGAAATATAGGACCAGTTTCACTGCAAATATTACAAATATTTGTAGGAAAAATCAACTTTATTTAACCATTCAAGCCTCAGCAAGTATAAACTGTAAAGACATTCTATTTTTAAAGAATTCTTTTTTCTTTTCAAGAAGTCAAGGAAAACATACATCAGTACTGTAAATGTCTAACATCACTGTGTAACAATGAGAGTCAAAGTGGCATATGGTTTACCTTCTCTCAAATGAATCAACCATATAAGGAAATTTTGGTTGAATGCCCATGGCTTTTCGCAACCACCTATTACCTAGGAGTACCTTATCTACAGCATAGAGAAGCTGAATCTCGGTGGCCTTTGAAATGGCACTCAAAGGTATGGCAGGAGGAACCTCATCCAGAAATTCTTGAACCTGTGAGATAAAATAATAACACAGCAGTCAGCAGTCACACAAATAACAACCCAACATTATTGTTATACGCAAATATTAAACAAAGTGCATCCTAAATTGCCTCCTCTATCTCTCAGAAGTCTATTTTGATTGTATTTATGGTATAATACATGCAGTAGACTCTTTTGAAAAGCATACACTTTAGCAAACAAAAAGGGAAACCAGAAAGTTGTACATCTTTTTGGCAAATACTATACTAAATCCCAAAAAGACTGCATCTGTTTCTCACAAGGCTCCAAATTTTGAACATAAGGCAAAAAGATAAACCTAAAACTTATCATTATCCCAACTATCCCACAACGTTTCAAAAACCATAACAGCTGAACTATTTGATAATCCCCACATTCAATTTGCTTCAATCACTGCCATTTAACACTTTTAACTTTCTATATAATGCAAAACTCGAGAGTAACAAATCTGTAACCTCTGGAGGCTCCCACATGCTATCTTCAATTTCTTCAATCACTTCAGCTGACAAGTTATCATCAACTACATCTTTTCGGCGTTCTATGTGCCGGTTTTGAATCAAACTACGGAAATGCTGATCAACAGACTCTTCCAGAATATCATCCAGCATGTTTTTATCAAAGAAGTAAGGAGTATACCTGACGGACAAAATAGTGAGCTAGACAAGCATCAAAAACCCTAACTCACCTACTTAAAGATATCTGCATTCCTAGATATGAGAACTTGACGGAAACTCTATGCAATCAAAATAACAACACTTTGATAGAAAGAGAACCAAAGAACAGACCACTTAATCCCATCGGTAGTAACTATTGCAATATCCAAGTTTTGAGCACCGAAAACAGGAACACCATCAACCTTTCTCTTTCCATCACTTTGTGGAATTTTCTTAAGAATTTTGTTGGCAGCCTTTACCTGTGAATACAACATATGTTTTCTACATAAAGAAAATCTTGACATACCATAAGAACAATTTTTATATAGCAAATGCTTACAATTAGATGGTACCTGTTTTTCATTTGGAACAAACTGAAATAAGTGAGGGTTTTCCTGTAGAGGGATTATTATGTGTTAAAATTCAGTAAATATTTGGTTGGAAAACCCAGAACAATATTGGAAGTCATACATTATATATTACTAGTGGACTAATAGAAGTTACTCCAACAAACCAAAGCATATCCAAAGTTTCCAAACCATTGACAAGTGACAAATTGTAACATGATTAGATGTTTGATTCTCGATGTTAAAGCAATTGCAGTCAACCAACGAAAATTAACATCCAATATACATGAAGGGACACAAAGTTGAATCAATTTAACTTTACCTTGAAGTGGTCATATGCCAAATCAAGACGACAAGCACCCACCACCCCACTCGGAATATTAAGTCGCTTGACATAATTAACTAAAAGAAAAACAATACATCATCTTATAAGACTGCAATTTCTTTCCAACCAAAAGCTAAACTGGGCGGCAAAAAACCCATACCTGCATCACCTAAATCTATAAAGAAGCGAAAAACAGGGCCATTCCTTTCACTCGTAGTAATGTTTGCAAATATCTTCTTAAGCCACTCCGGTGTTCTAAACATCAATGGATATAAAAAGAACTTAAATTCAAGCAAAAGAGAAGCAATTTCTTATATGAATTTACAGTTCTTGACAAAGACTTGCATTTAAAAGAATAACATCTGAGATTCAAATCATTCATCAAGAAATGGTGTTGAGCAAAATACATGTACCAATGATGAAAATTTATCAAATTCTATCAATCTCAAAGCTAAGATTAATTGAAGAAGAGACCTTTTAGAAATAAAGGGAATATTGAAGTGAGTTGAGATAGCCATAAGACCAGTCCCAGAAAGATCGCACATGCTAAAGACTCGGCCAACAAAGGCGGGGCCACCACTCTTGCCAGCGGAATTGAGTCCCGAAATCCTGACCGTTGATGGGAAGCCGGAGCTTGACTCGGCCGAAGACACTCCCTTGATTGCGGATTTGGAAGATATGGAGTTGGGCAGATCTGACTCTAAAGGCGAGTCTGCGAATGGAAGGCACGGCGGCGTTTGGGGAGTGGAGAAGTGAGAGAAGAGAGACGTGGTGGTGGTGCGGAAGAAGTTGGTGACGTTGCGACTGAGTTGGTGGTGCGGGGGATCCGTCGGTAAGCCCATGATATTTTGGTCTCCAATTCAGGCTTTGTGATCGTCGATTGGCTCGACAGAAGAAGGCGCCTTTGCGACCTTCTTGTTGTTTGAGACACTTGAGTGAAAACTGATAAAGGAAAATAGGATTATTTATAATTTATTTATGGGTAATCTACAATACTAACTTCTAATCTTATTTTAGAGGTGTTGGCTACCGGATTCAACTCAACTAAAAAATTTAAACTCATTTGCTAAGTTTGAACCTGATTTAGTCTAAAAATTATCTAAAATTTTGCCCAAGTTTAATTTGAATAAAAATGTTAAAATTCAGGCTTAGCTCAACTAGTCAGTATTAATTTTTTTTATATTTTTTTAATATATAATACATAAAAAATACTAAAAATATTAAAATAAATATTTTTCAATAAATTAAAAATAAATTTTAAAAAATATGTGTACTTAAATAACACTAATATAGATATAATGCCTCTAAAATAATAACAAAATTAACAACATAATAGTAAAATAGTAACAAAATAGAGAGAAAATAACAGGAAAATAACATTTAAAAATAACAAAAAAATACAGACTTTTTTTGTCCTTTAGTGAATTCGAGTCGGGCCAGGCCAAGCTTAGGCCAAAAATGCCTTACTCGAGGCTTGACCATTTTTTAAACGGGCTTTATTTTTTGTCCGAGCTAATTTTTTGGTCCTATATTTTTGTCCAAACCCTCCCATATTTCGAGCGGACTTTTAGGCGAAGTCGAGTTGTCCGACCCATGAACAGGTCTAATTTTAAGCATTCAATATTCTTTTTAAAATCATTTAATTAATTTTTTTAAATATTATATTTTAATTACAGTAATTAAAGTATAATGATTTTTTTTACTTAAATCATATTATATAATAATATAAATAATAAAGTACAAAATTATATAATGATAATAAGTAGCTTATCATTTTCTTTAAAAGATAATTTTTATTTTTTAATTGATATCATTGTGATGTGATAAATAACCTAAAATAAAATATATTATTAATAATTAATTGATATTACATTTAATCAAAATTCAACACAATTGTATAATTTAAAAGAATAAGAACCCTATTATAAAAAATATTATTGATATATATATTTTTTGTTATTCATAACTAATTAATATTAATTACGGGTTAAATTCAACTTCAATCTAATTATATAGTTAAAATAAATCAGAACTATTATATAAAAGATAAAATAAATTTTTTATTGTCAATTTAATAATATAATGAATATTAAAATATGTTTTTGTGGATTCAAAATTTTTTAAAACTCGTAATTTATATATTTATATATTATGTGTTATAGACATGGATATATATTATAATATAAATAAATAAATAAATTATAGATTTGTGGACATTGAATGGGGTTGAATGTGGCCCACTAACTCATTGGATCGGGTACAACCCAACTCGTCCATTATCCAGCGTCAGTATAAATTACCACCATTCTCTAGGATTTAAAGGCCGTTGCTTCTCCGCTGTTCCGGCTCCTGCAAGAAAACCGTAAAAGGACTTATTTCGCCTTTGCTCTCCATGGTACGTTCTCTTTACATTTTGTATACGTATAAACACGTCTGAAGTTGTTATTTGCTAATTTGTTTATATGCTCAGATTATTCCGGAGAAGAACCGTAGAGAAATCTGCAAATACCTTTTCCAAGGTGCGTACTGGTTTTCATTTGCTTGATTGGTTACAAATTTGAGCTTAATTTTCATTCTTTTTGTCTTGGGATTAATCCTCCATTATTGTTGATGAGAAAATGAAGTGAGCTTTTTAAATTCTGCTAAGCAGCCATTATTTTCAAAAAATTTAAGTTGGGACTTCTTTTTTTTTTTTTTTTTTTTTTTTTGGTTTTTGTTCAAGTTTCTTTATGATACCTTAACTACCAAAAAGGATATCCCAGTAGGTTACTTATTGTTTTTCTCAATGAAATTTGCTTGTGAGTTATTGTAGAGGGGGTTTGCTATGCAAAGAAAGATTACAATCTTCCAAAACACCCGGAGATCGATGTGCCGAATTTGCAGGTGATTAAGCTGATGCAAAGCTTCAAGTCCAAGGAATATGTCCGCGAGACATTTGCTTGGATGCACTATTACTGGTACCTTACTAATGATGGGATTGAGTTTCTAAGAACTTACCTCAATCTTCCATCAGAGATTGTGCCTGCTACTTTGAAGAAATCAACAAAACCCCCTGGTAGGCTAGGCGGCCCACCTGGTGATCGCCCTCGGTAATGCATCTTTTACTCGTCGCTGTTCCTTGATTTGTTTCCATTTCAATTGTTTTTGTTCTTTTGGTTTGTTCGTGTCGATAATAGTGTTTTTTTTTTTTTTTGCTTGTCTGAATTTTAGGGGTCCACCTCGCTTTGAAGGAGACCGCCCAAGGTTTGGTGACAGAGATGGGTACCGCGGAGGTCCTCGTGGTGGTGACTTTGGTGGTGACAAGGGAGGTGCCCCGGCAAATTTCCAGCCATCCTTCAGGGTAATTTCACACGAATACTGACTAAATGTATTATACTCAATTTTTTTACTGTAGTCGTAGATTTTATGGTATCGAGAATTTATATGATCAGCTTGATGTTTACTTGCAGATTTAGTTAAATTTTAAATCCAGGCAATTGAAGTATTCATAATTATATGATAATAAGACATCATTGCGTAGTTTTAAGCTGCATCTTGATTCATGTTGTTAATTTTGATACATGCTGAAACTCTTTGCTTGATCTGACTTCTTTATATGGGTGAGGGGTTTAGACTGACTTTGCATACTAGGTAGTAGCCCAGGTTAATATGTAGGCCATTTTTTCTTACTTTCAGTAAGGGTTAAGCATTAAGACATGTTGGCTGAGTCGTATAGTTAGACATTACATTTACTTATTGGTTTTCCTTACTCAGATACCAACTCTATTCGGTGTTGTTATGTCGAACTTCTAGTGTTTGGTTTTGAATAAAGTTCAACCTTTCACTTACATGCGTTTATATTTGTTTTTCTCAACTGTGTAGGGTTCTTCTGGTGGAAGACCCTTTTTCGGTCGTGGTGGCGGAGGCTATAGTGCAGCTCTATCTGGTTCAGGTTTTGCTTGAAGACAATATGTGTCTTTTGGGTTGCTTGTTTTAAAGCATAGTATTCAAAATCTTAGAATTCTGATTTAATACCTTAGCTTTGTATAATATTATGCTTGTTATGAGATCACAATGTGTAGTTTTGTCTCGGCCAACAAAGTACTATTATTACCCCTAATACAGAACTAAATTTATGGTGGCTTAATTTTGTATTTCACACCTTTTTGAAAATTGGGAAGTTAATAATTTTTAACTTAATTCGTTAGAATTTGATTATTGTATTTTATGAAAATTGAAAAGTTAATTTATTATATACACAAATAATTAGTAAAAATTAGCTGTTCAAGTTCGAGTTCATTGAAAGTGTACAGTGACAATACTACAGCAATTTCAGTACAATGCATCCACAGTAAAATACTAAAATTTCACATTACACTTTCAACTTCAACATAAAATTTCACATTACACTTTCAACTTCAACATCGAAAAAAATTAAATCACTTTTTGAGATTTGAACTTGACAACTATTTTCATATAGGAATCTCATTTAAGCCTGATATAAGAAATTTAAAAATTAATTTGGACAAAAAAATTTAAGTTTCATAAAAAAAAGTTTAGTTCAATCATTAATACGAGAACAATTACCTAATTTAAAGATTAACTTGAATCATAAAAAAAATTCATACTTTAAAATGAGAGTTGTTAAGTGCATACCCTAAATAATAATTTAACCCTAAAAAGAAAAACTAGGCTAATAGTGTAATCCTACAGTGATCCAAGGGAAATCTGTGGTTGCACTAGCCATTGCCCAGGTGGGAAGCAGAACAGCTAAGACGACGACGCGTGTCTTAAAAATCCGAAATCCCAATATTTGGCCAGGACACTATAGTAAATAGAGGACGAGGATTGGAGGTCAATTATTTTGAAGACCTCGATTCGATTGGCTGTCCGTTTCCCTACATACTGGCAATCCTTTCTCCCTCTTACTTCTGTCCACCCGTCAACTCCTTCCACTTTCTCATATTTTGCTCTTCCTCTTAACTTGATTTACCAAAATACCAAACTCTTATTGTTTTATTTCTGAACCTAACTGATTTGCACTAAAATTCCGGCTAATGATGTGATGAAAAAATTTTCGGTGTTACTCGTTTCGGCATTTTATTTATTGATTTACGATTTATGTAAATTTTGCGTTAAATTATGTGGAAATATTTTTAATCTTACATTTTTTATTAATTGATTTGAATTTGAATGTACAAATTAAGATTGCAAATCTCCATTAATGGTAACATCAACTGGAATTAATAATGGAAATGATAAATTAGAATCTCAATTGTTAACAGGAAATTTGAACTGAAAATTGTCAATTAATGCAAAACAGTTTCCTTTTAACGAAGGTATGCAATGAACTTAACACTTAAATGGTTAAAATGACAATTTCCTAATAACAATGACCAAATTACAAATTTTTTATAAGTGACGGTTATTTACCCTATTCCATTAGTGAATAGGGATCAAGTGGCATCTTTGTAATTTGAAGGAGAAACATGGGTTTTTTAATTTATTTAACCGGTCTACTATTAGCATGAACCTGAGTGTTATAATTGAGCTCCATAAATTCCCACGACAAATCACACGAAAAGAAAAAGAAATTGTGGTCTCAGTGCATTTAACCTCCGCTCTAAACCGACCCACCCATCGGTCTTTGGAAACATTGGAGGCCCATCCTCTTCTTTTTCGTTGTCCTCTGTATTTATTTGTCAGCTTGTTTTAAGGTTCTAGCTTGTAGTTATCCGGTAATCAAGTCTAGCTTCTTATAGTTGTTTTTTGTTTCCATGGCGGTAGGCTTATCCGCCGCCGTAACTCCTAAACCCTTCCGCTCATTTCCGCTGCTGAAGCCTGCGCCAATTTTCCATCCTTTACTGCACCTCCCAAAAACAACAACCTACGGAGCTCGAAGAAAGAAAAGCTTTGCTGTTTGTTTCGTGGTGGATGAAGAACAGAAGCAGAGCGCTCCTACCCAGATCGTGGAACAAGGATTCGAGGATGTTAGAGATCGTCAGATCTTAATACCGGCGCGTCTGTCGGAGAAATTAGCTAGAAAGAGATCCGAAAGGTTTACTTACCTCGTTGCCGCTGTCATGTCTAGCTTTGGGATTACATCCATGTCTGTTATGGCCGTTTATTACAGGTTTTGGTGGCAAATGGAGGTTTGTTCCTTTCTTTTCACCTTTTTTTTTTTTTGATAGTATGTCCAATATCTGATTTTTTTTTTTTCCTTTGAAGGGAGGAGAGGTGCCCCTTTCTGAAATGTTCGGCACATTTACTTTAGCAGTCGGTGCCGCTGTAAGTTGGATATTGTTCATCAAATTGTGCATATATAATTGCATTTGAAAGTTGATTTGAGTGTTGAATCGGAAACTGGGTTATTTATTATTTTCAGGTGGGCATGGAGTTTTGGGCTAGATGGGCTCACAGAGCTCTCTGGCACGCATCGTTATGGCATATGCACGAGGTATTATATACTTCATCTTCTCTTATTTTCCTTAATTTTCCCATTTCATCTGTTTAGGCTTAATAAACTATTGAACTCTTGAACTTACAAATGGGTAAAAAGAATGAATTTATCATGAATATATGATAAAATTGCAGTCACACCATCGACCCAGAGAAGGACCGTTCGAGCTAAACGATGTGTTCGCCATAATCAACGCCGTCCCAGCAATTGCTCTTCTCTCGTATGGTTTCTTCAATAAAGGCCTTGTTCCTGGTCTATGTTTCGGTGCTGTAAGTTTCTTTTCTGCTGCATTTTCCCTTATGGAGAAAAAAAGAAGAAGTAGTCTGCTTGATTTTTCTAATAAATTCCGTATGGATGAAATGAGAGGGCAGGGGCTCGGTATAACGATGTTTGGAATGGCTTACATGTTCGTCCACGATGGTCTCGTCCATAAGAGATTCCCCGTAGGCCCTATCGCCAACGTGCCTTACTTCAGGAAGGTTGCTGCGGCTCACCAGGTTAATACTATACACTTTCGCACATTGATTTATACAACACTTTTTAAATTTTTTTACATTTTTTATTCACACTTTTTTGTCAGATTGCCAGATCTATTTTACACCATAGGAGACATGCTATAGAAAATAAATTTCTTATTTGTCTTTTAATTGTTTTGTTTTATGATTGGTGTTTTTTTTCTTTTTTAAAATGCAGCTCCATCATTCAGAAAAATTCAATGGTGTTCCATATGGGCTGTTTTTAGGGCCGAAGGTGATCGATCATCTTAAACATCCATTCCCAAACTTGTATTAATTTAGTTTATTGGTTTTGATTTGTTTTTGTGGGTGTAGGAAGTGGAGGATGTGGGAGGACATGAAGAATTGGAGAAAGAAATCAACAGGAGAATCAAATCAAGCAAAGGTTCCTGAATATATAATAAGATTAATTTAACTGTTTTCAGGGAACCCCCATTTTTTGAGAAACGATATTGTCAAATATCATAAACCTGAAATGATTCTATGTTGATCACTGGATTTTTTTTTCTCCCCTTTAAAAAGAAAACAAGAAGATTAAAGAACACCTTCAAAGTTCAATACTAATGCATACTGCTTAAGGGAGTAGCAGTAGTGAATCTCATAGGCTATGGATTAGATTTCTGGGAATTTTTTTTTGTTGTTGTTGTAAGAAAAATCTCTTATTAAACCAGACAAGACTATACAAATAGATGTGGAACGTGATATTTTACTTATGAGACCTGTCTAATGTCTATGGGGTTTTATATGATTTTAACCGGTATTTATTTACAAGTATAGTTTTTTGTTTTTTATGAGTATAAATTACACTGATAACTGCGTAAAAAATAAGTGAAAGAATTCATCAATGGCCATGAATCCTTGTACTGACAGTAAGGAAATCTATACACTACTGTATATAAAAGACAAAGTATGCAATCCCACTGGTGTTATCACACCAAACGACAAGAATACGTGAGGATTCAACTCCAACTCAGTCAACAAGGACTTAATCCACAACACGATCACACATGGTATTTGCTAAACTATTGTCCTCAGCTTCAGCTGAAGAACAAGAGACAACACTTACTTCTTGGAGATCCAAGCAATAGGATTTCCATAAGAAAAAACGACAGTGGCCAGAGGTATAACGACAAGTTTTGGTATTGCTTCCCTAATCCGAATCGGAGTAACCAACAGAACTTAAATCAGTGGAAGATTTGAACATGAGTCGGTGATGGATGATTGTACCTTTCAAGGAACGAAGTATATGCTTGACAGCCTTCCAATGTTAGTCAAGGGGATGTTGCATAAAGATGCTTGGTGATGAATGGCTGATATGTTAATGAGCACCTATAATTTGAAGATATCATATGGAATTAAAGTGTGGACACCATCCCTAGCTGATAACAATGGGGATGTGATCACAAGGTTGGTGTGGGTTCAGCATTAAGCGTATCTGACTTTTGAAGCAACTCAAGAATGTGCTTCTTCTGACCAAGTATATGTTCATCCTTAGTATGTTGCACTTCCATACCTAGGAAGTAATTGAGATGTCATAGGTACTTCAAAGAAAACTTGAAGTTATCGCCTATTGGTAGCAATGACCAAGTCTATTACATGAGAATTTACACCCGTGATTTCTATGTTGTCAATATACACCATCAAGAAAACCTTGGTTCCTTTCTTGATAAACAATGAGGGGTCTGCCCGTAATGCTGTAAAATCAAGCTTTCTTAAAAGATAGTGCATCAACCTATCAAACCGGGCCCTAGAGGCTTGTTTTAACCCGCAGGGAGATTTGTGAAGACGACACCCCAAGGCTTACCATCCGCACCTGTTTGCTTGAACCCTAGACGTTGGTCCATTTAGACCTCATTAACTAACGCATTTTTAACGTTAATTTGACGGAGATGTTAGCTATTGGACAAGGCAAGAGTGAGTGAAGTTCTCACGGTCACAGGCTTAACCACAAGGCTATAAGTTTCCTGGTAATCAAAACTAGATTGTTGAGAGTGGCCATTGGCCACCACGCGGGCCCTATAGCGTGCCACATAATTGTTTGGTAGGGTGAAAAGAAAATTGGAAGGATGTAAAATTAAGTAGTGGAAACTAAAAAAATAGAAACTATAATTTTTCTTTTTATAAGTGTGCTTGATATAAAAGATAGAAAAATAAAAAGAAAATATAATTTTATTTTCTTCTATTGCTTGATAGAGTTGAAAAATAAAATATTTGAAAACAATGTATAATTTTTAACTAACATATACCTCTAATCATTCTAATTTAAAAAGATTGATTTTATACATTAAGAATGAACATAACACATTCAAAATTTATTTTCTTTTCATTTTTTTATTCTCTCCTCTCATACATCCACTTTTCCATTCAACTAAACACACTCTTAATCCTTTTCAGCTATTTACATTCAATATGGAGCAATCGGAGGGAAAGAGCGCAATATTTTAAATGTTAATTTTAGCCAAAGCAATTAGGTCGGAATGCGCTACTTCTTTCCATTCAACATGTTGTATGGCTTCATGAATAAATGTAGGCAAAAGATGAATTATTTCAATTGAAAATAATTTCAATTTAAAGATTCCTACCACAAGTTATCACTTAGCAATGAGTGGCCTAGGTGGTAATATTTTATGGACCAAAATTAAAAAAAAAAATTATCAAGTTTAGGAACTAATGTGGACTAAAAGAAAGTTCAAGAATTAAGTTGAGAAAAACTATTAATTTTAGAGACTAAAATTTGCATACATAGCATGTGAAAAAGTAAGATACCTTGAAGGTTAAAATATGCAATAAGCTTTTATACTTTTTAAAATTTTGAAATTTATTCATTGTAATTTTATTTTTATGTATTTAGTTTTTATACTTTTCAAAATTTTAAAGGGATCTAATTGTTAATACTATTAAATTTTTTTGATTAATTTATTAATATGATATTTAAAATATAAAAAACTCA
This sequence comes from Gossypium longicalyx, assembly GCA_025698465.1. Classification (NCBI taxonomy): domain Eukaryota; kingdom Viridiplantae; phylum Streptophyta; class Magnoliopsida; order Malvales; family Malvaceae; genus Gossypium; species Gossypium longicalyx. The sequence goes on from CM047003.1 coordinate 27,088,536, forward strand.
TTTAATAAAAATATAATAAAAAATAATATTATTAATAATTAAACTTGAATTTTAAAATTATTAAAAATAAAATTATAAAAATTAAATTTGAAACATTGAAAATCACTACTTACCGCATACTTTAACCTACCTAAATTATATCCCAAAAATAAAAAGTCATATCTGCACACGTGTTCGATATTCATTTGTAAGATACAATCACTACGCTTTCCCTAATTCGCTACTTTCCGATGTCCGATTAGTTATTTTGTCACCCTGTTTCCCTCTTTTTTTCAACTTTCTCTCTGATTTTCTCGACATCCAAAGACATCCCTTAGTTTACGACTCTTTTTTTTTGCCTTCCCATTTTTGTTACTACTATTGGAAGTGGGGGAAACCTTTTCTTTCCTTTTTCTCTGTTAACATTCTTGATAAGGTTTGCTTCATGCAACTTTCTCTTCGTTTTCTTGGTGAATTTTTGTTTTAATTTTCTTTCTCTTCTAGATTTTTTTGTGGTTTTAATTAGATGGTATTTGGGTCTGAATCTGATCCATGTTTTAAAGTGGTCTGTTTTGATTAAATTTTATAATTCACATCTTGGTAGAGCTGATCAGGTAATTTCAATAACGGTAACTGTACATAAGTCTGAATTTAGGGTTTATTACAACCGATAGGACAGATTCAGTTGCAGCATCTGTTTGGCTTGCGAGATATTCGAGGAAAAAAATGAAGGAAATTGGAAAATGAGATTGAGATTGAATATAACATGGTAGAAGTAAGAAACTTCATATTAATTAAATAAAGCTGTCTCCTATCTTTTCTAGCCCTTTTTGGCGTTGAGTTAAATACATATTTACCTACTTGAAGAATTAAGTAATCAGATAGTGCTAGGAGTATTTGTTCTTATTCCTTTTGGTCAATTTAGCCCATTTGTAAAGTTTTACTAAACTATGGGATCAGTTAGGTTTATGGAATTGAGTTCGTCTCACTTGATTATACCATACATTTCCGTTGATGATGGTCTTACTCTTCCAATTTCAAACTCGTCATTGATTTTTTTGTCTGCTCTGATAGTTTACCATATAGTTACACTATGAGGATTGGTGTGTTAACTGCATCGAGAAGGCACAAGGTGGCGTGTTGCTTATCATGCAGTTCCCAGAGCTTTTTACAATTTAACTCAACATGAGTCGATGATCCACTTGGCCTAGTTCATCTGTTGGTTCTTTTATGAAGTTTGATGGTTGAGCTTCTAATTGTGGAAGAGATTCTTTTCCATATTATCTGGCACCTTGCCTGTGCTTGTGTGTAATTTTGCAATGGAGTTTGTTTTTTTATGTTTACATGACTCAAATGTTGTTCCTTGTTCGCTGCAGTAGGGAAGGCAATGTGAGTTGTTTGAGCTTGCACTACAGTTACTGATTTCTGCGACGAGGATAAGCTTATCAGGTCTCTTAGTGTGCACAAGATGGGTAAATGCAAGGGTTGTGGGAAATTAGGTAGGATGATGCCAAGGGATGGACCTGTGAATGCTTACCATTCTGTGCTTTTGTGTTCCCCTGTTGTTTCTGTTTGGGATTGCATTGTCCGTAAGATGAGATATTTGTACAGGCCTGAGTGGGTGTAGTCTTGGTGTTGTATTAGTTAAAAGAATTAATTACTAGCAAATAAGTAGCATAAAGAAAAATAAAGTAAAAGAGGAAAAAATATAGATTTACAGGGAAATGTATACTATTTAGAGGAGCTGTTTCAAAGAAAGATAAAAACAAGCTAATAGAACTCTAGGTCTAAAGCTTTTCAGTTTTCATGGATAACAAGGCATGCAATAAAGTGCAACCAGTAGGGAGAAAAGGGAAAAAGAAGCAAGTGAAGGATGAATTGGATCGAATTAAACAAGCGGAGAAGAAAAAGAGGCGGTTGGAAAAAGCCCTTGCTACTTCTGCTGCTATCCGTTCGGAACTAGAACAAAAGAAGCAGAAAAAGAAGGAAGAGCAGCAGAGGCTTGATGAGGAAGGCGCTGCAATTGCCGAGGCTGTTGCTTTACATGTCCTAGTTGGCGAAGACTCTGATGATTCGTGTACAGTCATGCTAAACAAAGAAGAGGGGTTTAACCCTTGGGATTATGCCAACAATCTCAATCTATTTATGGGTGGAGGTAGAGGTAGAGGTTGCTTTCTTCAGCAAGGTCAAGCAAACTGGGGAGAGCAGGTCTCTGATTCATATAAAGATGGATGGGAGTGGGCGATGTTAGAAAACAGTAATTGGTCCTTACCATATGGAGCTTATGGAGGTGATCTTCAAGCATCGTATTCATACTTAGAGGATGGAAGCTGGGGCAATACAGGAGTTTCAGCTGATCTTATTGCAGCACAGGCCGTTTCAGCACTCCAGATTACCGAGGATGCAGCGGCAGACACAATTGCCCTCAACGGTATGTTGGGAGGGTAAACGAGCGTATAATTGTTATGCTGCTTCAAGTATTTGCTCATATATGCGTATCATTTGACTTTTAGTTGAATTTGGTTGTTTCTTCTTCAGTTTTAACTGCTGCACTTGTAATCCATATTCATTAGTGCATGGTTACGACTTCATGCAGCATCATTTTATTGTGGTTATCGAACAGGTCAGCTATCAGTTTTGATTCACAAATTCTAAGAAATTGAATAAATCTAACAAATTTGGATAATTTTTAATGAAATGTTGGTTTGTTTTGTCTGTCAGTTTAGAAATATCAATCAAACAAACAGAAATGAAGGAACCGAATTTAGTAGTTTCTATGGATTTACTCAATGAAGGTGACATTATTATTTATTATATTTCCAATGTTTCATCTTGCTATTCAGTATCACGTTTTTATCTTTTCCCCACGAGTATCACGTTTCTATTTTCTCCTGCTTTTATTATTTATTGATTCTGTTATGATTGTTTGTTTTCCTTCTTTTTAAGTACTAATACCGGTTTGATTATTTGATCAATTCATTAGATAATTCAGTACTTTTTTGAGAATTGGAAGATAAGCAAAAATATTAAACTTCGATAATTTGTACATCATAGTTAAAATAATATTTTCCATAACAAATGTCTCTTAAAAATATCTTGATATTAGCATGTATGTTATTTATTTTCCAACCCTTAACCTGATATATAGAGTAATTTGGAATCTAAATCCAAATATATAAATATAATTATCGAAGATCAAACCCCTAACAATCTAATATATACAGAAAATAGAATAAAAAAAATCACTTCATGAAAATTGAAAAGCTTGCACCGTAGTAAAGTTTCAGTATCACCTAACAATCAAACACTGCCCCAAGCACCACATGAGAATTTTGAGAGAATGATAGAGAAGAAAACACTATCCAAGTCCATGGGGCATAAAGATTTGAAAATATCCGTTTGGAGCTGAAAATTAACAATTTTACATTTATCCACAAAGAAGTGAATGCTTCTGGGAAACATTTCAGTCAAATATCCAGCAATGAATTCTGTCGCAGTGATTGTTCTGAATCGTGTGAATTCTGCAATATTGGTTGTTCAAAATCTTGCGAACTCCATCTCTGTGGTCTTTCTGGATCTCGAAAATTTTGTTGCATTGTTTGCGTAGAATTCTGTGGATGATGCTTTTGAAGAACATTGTTGTCCAATGTCTCGATTTCAGAACAGGTTGATGGTTTAGCACCCACATTGACGATATCTTTAAACCAAGCAGACTGAAAACTGGGGCTTCCGCTGTTTGAATTTCCAGTGGAATCGTCAGCACCACTAGATCCAGAGGTAACACCCAAAAGGAAACGATATGCCACTTTGCTCGCTGATACTATCTCAGTCTTGGCTTGTCTCAACTGCAATAATCAACACAACCATTTTAAGAACTAGCTGTATCCAGGGTTAAACTTAAGTTTTTAAGCCTAATAATTAGTTTCAATCTCAGGGCAATTTGTAATGCAAATTTTAACACATAAAAACAAAAGAATAGATGGCCGGAAAGGTGACAAACAAGCAGAAAAGAACATTAACGCAAATTTTGATTTCTAAGTGTTTTCTATCCTCGGAATATTAGGACAAAATGACTATATACTAAATTTTTTTCCTATATACTAAAACATGTATAAAAAATAAATGAAAATTTTACCAATTGAATTAGTTTATTGCTAACCTATATACTAAAATGAAAAATTTTCCTATATACTAGAACATGTGTAAAAAATAAACGAAAATTTCTGTCTTTGCTAAATGACACTCAAGGAAGTGGCTAAAATTTACCAATTGAATTAGTTTATTGCTAACCTATATACTAAAACATGTGTAAAAAATAATACTCCTATGCTAACTTTTTCCCCTATTCTGCTAAATATCAAGGCAAACACCACAACAAGAAGCCTTTGAAACAGACAACAGTCCTAACAGCTTCTAGTCAAGCAATATATAGAAAGAAGACCAAATGAATCTCGAATAAAGGTTAATAATGCATGCCTAACTGCACTAATGCATGCATCTACATGCAGAGTACACAATAAAACTATTTCTGTAATGTTCAGATTGAATATATTTGGCAGTGTTGCTTGCTTAATAATCCTAAAAAGGATTTTTTTAGCAGATTATGAAGTCCATGAACTAAGGAACAAAATCTCACCCGAAAGGCAGTGTTTTCTGCTATTTCTATTGCAGTGTCACCAGCATTGGCAAAACGATTAACCCAACCTGTTTCAAAAATTGTTAGAATGAGAAAGCCACTGTAAACTGAAATGACACAGACAAAAAAATGCACTATTCATTCTTCCTGACCAAATTTTCTCTCCTCAAGATACAGCCACATTGGCCTGCATACAGAGTGGAATTCAAGTGACATGATTGCCTTTAGCCTTCACATCCCAACATTAGGAATAAGGCCAGTAGCCAAGACAAACCTAAAATAGTTCTTTCAAAGATTCATGTTTATCACAAAAGCACACAGATGATAGAACAAAAGCAGCAAAACACTCGGATCATATTAGCACTGACAAGCTAATAATTGGCATGAACAAGGAACACAATGTTCCACTACTTGATATTGGGTGGCACCAGACTAAGTTTCAAGAGATGAGGCATATAGTTCTATTTAGATCATACTTAATATTCACTGAACAATTGTATCCAATGATGGAATAATGCCATTAGTAAAAGAAAATTCAGGAATGAAAAGAGGTTTTTTTTAGTTCAACTAAAAAGCTAGGCTACAAAGTTGAAGGGATAGATAAAGCAGTAATCAGTAGATATATCTAGAGCTGTTTAACCCAACAATATGACACTTAAGTTTACCTGGAAGCTTTTGGACACCAAGCCTTTCACAGAAGTCATCGCAGAAGTGGTTGCAGTTTTTGGATAACAAGTCATAGGAACTTCCAGGCCACTCTCTACTAAGTTCCCGCAATATCTGGTTAACCTTGAATATTGAAAAGTTAGTTCTTCCAAGGACCATGGACTCACGATATGTATACATTGGATTTTTTCCAGATGGACAACTAAAAACTCCAGATCCTTGCTCACAGAAGCCAAAAGACCATTCATCTTCTCCATATACCTGTCAGTTTGGGAAATAAAGTTGAAAAGAATGGCATCAGTAACAAAAGAGTCATGAGAAGTTGGCAACCAACATGAAAACTTCGGAGAATTAACACGTCATATGAAATCTTTTTTTTTTTTTTTTTGGGGGGGGGGGGGAGGGGGACCTTAGATATAAGACAGGTATTTTAATCTGACGTGTTATGGACATGATATCAATAAAATTTGGATATAAAAACATCAATGAACATGTAAAGTGTCAGCAACAAGATTAATGACAAAACAAATCTAAAGTGTGCTCAAAGAGAAGACAAGCCTTGCCAGTACCCATAATTACAAGAAATTGAAAGAGGAACCATACTCTTTTCGTTCCCAGTAACATGATTTAGTTGCAAGATTCTCCAAGATAGAGTGATTGAGTGGCAAACTTTCTACACTTTTTTTCCAAAAGTAGAACTAGAAATTGATATAAATAATCCAGGAATCCTAAAATCTAGTTACACAATTAAAAAGTAGCAGACGTTTCACTTGAAACTTTGTATAATTGGACTAAAATAAACCTCAGCTCCGCAATACTTTGGCCACTGAGGTGCCGACGAGACACTCCAAAAACACTCAGAAATATTTAGCTAAATTTGGATAAATTAAAGAAGGAAAAGAAATACATTAAAAAGTATAGCTAATCAATCTCGGGTTACTCAAAAGCAATGATATGATTCTGAGGCTAGAAAAGAAACAGTGAAACTATAAGCTTTTACGATGCAGAGTAAGGTAATCAACAATCCTATCATTGTAGTATTATCTTTTCCTTTCAAAGATACCTTGAAAGTTGAAAATACTCCTTTACAGCAAAATAACCCACTTATTTGAAGATACTACAGAAAGCACCAATCAAAACAACAGACCTTATTTGTTAAACATTTGCAATAAGTAAACAAGTAAAACTCTAGAAATTCAACACAAAGCCTAAATTTCTAAACCAGAAACCCTAAATCCATTTATCACAACATGAAAGAAATAAAAAACAAAAAAACAAAAAGGAGTGAGAAAGAAGAGACCTGAACGGCACTGTGGAAGATGCCACCGAGGCCGATTCCATCTTTGAAGATCTTGTTGATTTGAACAATGGTGCTGTTAGTTTTATCGGACTCACTGTTCGTCACATCGTATACATGTAAGATCACCTCCATCATCTTCAACATCAAAACCCTAACCCCTCTCTTTCTCTCTCGACTAAAATCTTTCACACACACACCGGAAAACCCTAATCCCTACTCTTCGTTATCTCCCTCCCGCCCTCTTTAAGCCTCAAAAACCAGCGATTCAAAACAACTTCGTCGATCTTTCGCACTTCCTTTTGCCCTTAATTCCGTAATTTGACCTACAAATTTCTTTCATAAAAACAGTGAGGAGTAATTGTGTTTCGACCTCACGGAATCTATTTATATTTATAATTCTCAAAAGATTTTATATTTAAAGAGAGAGAGTTCTTTTAAAATTGGGCCGGAAAACTGTTATCGTCGAGAGTTTCGGTTAAAATTCAAGAACAAAGGTGATTGCTTAGAGAGGAAAATGACGGGCATTTGCATATTGCCCTTGGAAGTTTATAGAAATTACGAAAAGGGCACTGTTGGGTTGGATAAGGTGTCCCCACGTTTCATGGTAGGCAATTATTTTATTAACCCCCGACACCCCAAATTTTTTTTTTCCCTGAAATCATCTTTTTGCCCTCGTATTATGTATTTGCTTACCCTCTCCCCTGTTTCTTGGAAAATAATATTTAATACATTTACAATCAATTATAATAATTACCTTTTTTTTTAATATGTATTTTTGCAAATTTTATAACTAATTGAATTTCTTTGTTAAAATATATTAAATTTAATATTAGATTGAGGTTGTAAGTGAAGTGGATATTAATTTAATTAAAAAATTATTTTTTTACAAAATAATAAATAAAATGTGTTTATTTTTATTTTTTATATTTTATAAAAAATATAAAATCAATTAAACCTTAACTAAAACTCTTATGACATAATTTATTTAATTTTCCATTAATTGAATATTAGTGTGGATATGAATAAAATATGATAAAAAATTTTGCAGTTAAATTTAAAATAGGGTTTTGGATGATAATTAATCAAAATAAATAAAAAAGAATCCACTCACAAATTATACACGATGAGATTGTTAAAGCACAGGATGAATTGTTAAATGATTATAATTAATTGTGTCAATATTCTAAATGAAATTTTTTATTTAATATAAAATTTTTAGTAAAAGAATGTTAAACATGATAACTAAGTAGATAGTTATTTGACATTAATGTTAAACATGATAACTAAGTAGATAGTTATTTGACATTTAATGTAGAAAATATTAAGTCTTTTTTAAAAATATATATTCAAATTATCATATATTTCTCATTCAAAACTATCTAAAATAACATTAAATATTATATTAATAATATTAAAATTATAAAAAGTATAAAAATCAACATATACTTTTATCAAAAAATATAATTGTATTTGATACTCATATTTACTAGTATTTATAAAATTTAGGGTAAACTATTAAAATAATCACTTTTATTTGTTTCAAGTTACATTTTAGTTACTTATATTTGATATGTTACGTTTTAGTATCGTGTTGTAATATTTTAGTCATTGAGCCGCTAATTGTCGTCAATGGTGTAATGGTAAGCTAACGTAGCACGTTAAATCATCATTTTAAAAAAAGAATGTTAAATTCTACAATTAATCCCTATATTTTTTTTATTTTAAGTAATTTATTTTTTTCTTTTTATATTATTTTAACTTTCCTTTCTTTTAGATTAAATTTTGAGCATTTTACTACTACAATTGCTCACGGACGAATCATGATTACGAGTAAATCTCTCAGTCAATTTAGTTGTAGGCTCCTGCAAAAATTAAAGATAAAAAGATACAATTTATCCTACCCATAAAACAAATTTGATATGATCGGTTAGTATCATCACTCTTGTCTAGTCTAGGTTAACAATCATCCATAAGCAAGCACTACATATGATGAAGTTGTGTTAAAGGTGTAATACCCCCTACCCATATTCGTCGCCAAAATAGGGTACGAGGTATTACTGGAGTTTACCGAATTGATTTTTCGTTATTACGAGTTAAAAATTATTCGTTTACCGAAACATGTCATGACGTCCCTTAGATGGGTCTCTGAAGCCCAAAACATACATCGGGACCAAACTAGGATTAAATCGAAACCATAAGAAATTTTTCGCAAAATCTCAAAAAAAAATTCATGAACTCAATATAACCCCTTTATAAATATCTAACCTTCCTTGCAATTTTAAACGTAGACCAATCCAAATCAACCAATCCATTTCAATATATTTTCAAGATAGATTCAAACATATCCATAAGATAACCTCATCACATACTAAAACCAAGATTTGTTAGCTATACCAATGGTTAACCTTACATTCATTTCACATTAACACTTGCTTTATTAGCTTATACATGCCATTGATTTCCAAAATAAAGTTTCTTTATATACCGAATCCTGAGGTTGATAGTGTGACGTGTCTCCGACCTCCGAGCTCTTAACACTACAAAACAGGAGAAAAGGAAATAGGGTAAGCACTTTGTACTTAGTAGTAAGCTCATGTAACAAGAATTATACTTACCTAATATTTTCAATACAATGCAATAAACATTCATACATCCATTCAATGCATTATTACCCTAACATGCACAAACTCAACATTCAAGTTAGTCCAATAATTTCCACTTATCAGTAACATATACCATGATTGATGAGCTCATCAATACCATGATTTCCATTCCCTTGTTATTTTTTCATATTTATCCCGTTGAATTTCTTGGAATTTCGATGGATTTTCAGAGGTACACTTTTAATGTACAATTCTGGGTCCGTCAATTCATATTCATGTGCACACATTTCTATTTCAGAGAGCACACTCTCGCGAACATCATTCTTACAGCAGGATTACCAGTCCAGGATAAATCCTCTGTAATATAAACTCATAGAGTATTGTCGGGATTACCAGTCCAAGCTAAATCCCCTGCAACGACAATTACTCTAATGAGCTTGGATCTGAATTACCAGTCCAGGCTAAATTCAGACCTTAATTCGGATTATCCATTCGGGCTAAATCCATTTTACATATATTCTTCGGGAGGGTTATATCAGGATAGGATCACCCGTCCGGGCTAGATCCTTTTTACCGTCAATTCCTTTTTAGAGATCCATCAAATTTTCCTTTCATTCAACCAGGATTTTTTCCCCTTTTTATCTAATATATCAATGTTTCATCAATTTTCATATAATGAACATTCAAATCATATTCACATCAATAACATACATTTCAAGCATTTAAGAATATAATTCAAGTTACACGAACTTATCTCGATACTTGTTCGTATACAAAAATCTACTAATCCCAAACTTTTTCCTTTCCTTGATCTAGCTTCGTATTTGAATTTTATGGATCTAAATAAATAAATTTAATCATCAATTTAATACATTTCATGTTCATATGTAACATTCTCTATAATTCCACTATTATTTATAGTTCATTCAAAGTTGTCTACTTGAGTCGTAGTCACTAAATTATTTATATCTCAAGCTATAGAATTCCAAATTAAAAACTGCTTGATGTTTTTGAAATTAGACTCAAATAACCGACTTTCAATAATGTCGGGAATAGTGGTTCGAGACCACTAAATTCAAAAAAATAAGCTCGTAATTTATTTATTTAATAATTATCAGCCAAATGTGATTTTTGAGAGATTTTTAAATTAGTAATTTGTGTTTTATAAAGATTTATTAAGTCAAGGAATTGAAGAAAATAGTTATCGAAATCTCAAATTTATAAATCGAGCCGTAAATATTTTTATAAAAATTTATGGAGTATCAATAAGGTAGTATTAAAACTTCGTTAGAAAATTTTAACGTTTGGGTGGTTAATTAAATAAAAAGGACTAAATTGAAAAAGGTGTAAAAGTTGCTAAAAGGATTAAATAACTCAATTGTCAAATGAGGAAGGACCTAAAGTGCAAATAAGCCCAAAGGAGATATTTTGGGCGGCAATAGCTGAGAAAAATCAGGAAAAGGGTGAAATAAGGGTAAAATTGGAAAATTGTCAAAATAAACTAAATAAAAATGGGACCAAATTGGAATATCTAGAATTCTCTTCATTTTTCTTTATTTTCATCAGCTGAAAAACAGCCATGGAAGAGGATTCAAGCTGATTTTCATTCTCTAGCTACATGTAAGTTTAATACTTGCTTTCTCCTTGAAATTTCTATGTTTTTAGACTTTTACAATTGGGTCCAACTTACTATTTCATTAGTTTTTGATGTCATAGTTAATTTTTAAAGATATTATGGATGAGTTCTCGAAGAATATGATGAATAAACATAGAATTGAAGCTTTAATTTTGATATATGATAATTTTATCAAGTAAAATTGATGGAAATTGATTTTAGGACCTAATTGTGAAAAGGTTTGGAATTAAATTCTAGTACTGAAATTATAATTTCCAAAATTTTTAAAGTAGTTTAAAGTGATAGAATAAATTGTTAATTGAGAAAAATCATCTCAATTGAGATGCTAATTGAGAAGGGACGAAATTGTTATTTATTAAAAGCTTAGGGGAAAAATGATAATAAACAGCTTGCACTAAAACAATATTGGACAGCAGCAGTGGACTAACTTTGAAAAATCATCATAAATTGTATAAATGGAATTAGAAGATGAAAAAAAAATGAAATTAAAGCTTATTGAGTCTAGTTTCTCATAGAAGAAATGGTGTAAGCAATGGATTTGTAAATCATGAGATATAAGGAATTTTGTGAGACAAGGTTAGAATGAATTCGGGTTCCCCTATTTTGAATTTGGAAAATCATAAAAAATATGGATAAAAATAATTAGGGAATTAAAATTATATGTTTAGAATTGTGAATGAGTCTATTTTCAAGAGAAATAAACGAGAACATCATTTGAATTCTGTACAAGGAGATAATTAATTTTTAGTGAAGAAGGGTCGGAACTGTCAGACAGCAGAACAGGGGTGATTTTAATGAATGAACTGTACTAATTGGCTAAACCAAAAATTCTGAAAATGTTATGGTAAGAAGATGTGTGAGTCTAGTTTCAGGAAAAATTAACTAATCTTAATTTGTAGTTTCTTAGCTCAAGATATAAATAATTTAGTGACTATGACTCAAATGGACAACTTTGAATATACATATAAGTAAATAGTGAAATTATTGATAGTGTTACTTATAAGCATATTATATAAGTTTAAGGATGTGGAATGTAGAGGAGGAGGAGGAAAATATGTATGAATATTCATCTAGCATGTCTAATTTGCATGTTTTAGGCTCAGGGACTAAATTGAATAAAAGTAAAATTTTATGGGTAATTTTGTAAAAATGTCAGAAATGACCAAATTGCATGAAATGGATTATTTTATTATTTAAATTACAAAATTGAATGAAATTATGAATTTAGTTCAAGATCGGAGAAAAACATGTTTTTAGGGATTAAATTGAAAAGTGTTGAAATTATAGAAATTTTTTATATTTTATAGAATTCATGGGCTGTTATTAATATGCATGAGAATAATAGCTGGAAATAAGGATTAAAATTGCAAGAATTTTATTTTCCTGACCTTAAGGATGAAATTGTCATTAAATAAAAGTTTAGGGGCAAAATGGTAATTTTGCCTAGAGCATTTATTAAATACATTAGAATATGAAATGAATGAAAATGATGATCAAATTTATTTATACAGATTCGGACGACTCAAATAAGAGACTTGATCGTGGAAAAGAAAAGATATCGAATTAATGAAATTATAAACGCAAACAAACAATGAGGTAAGTTCATGTAACTTGAATTATATTCTTAAATGCTTGAAATGCATGTTTTTGATATGAATACGATTTTAATGTTCATTATATGAAATTTTATGAAACATTGACATATTTGATAAGAAGGGGAAGAAATCCCGGTTGAATGAAAGGAAAATTCGATGGATCTTTGAAAAAGAATTGACGGTAAAAAGGATCTAGCCCGGACGGGTGATCCTATCTTGATATAGCCCTCCCGAAGAATATGTGGAAAAATGGATTTAGCCCGGATGGGTAATCCGAATTAGGGTCTGAATTTAGCCTGGACTGGTAATTCAGATCCAAGCTCATTAGAGTAATTGTCGTTGCAGGGGATTTAGCCTGGACTGGTAATCCCGACAATACTCTATGAGTTTATATTACAGGGGATTTAGCCTGGACTGGTAATCCCGCTGTAAGGATGAGGTTCGCGGGAGTGTGCTTTCTAAAATGAAATGTGTAAGACCATGGTTGAAAGACACCATGGCAACATGATATGAAATGTGTAAGACCATGGTTGAAAGACACCATGGCAACATGATATGAAATGTGTAAGACCATGGTTGAAAGATATCATGGCAATGTGACATGAAAAGAATAAGACCATGGTTGAAAGATACCATCGCAACATGACGGGAATGAATAAGACCATGGTTGAAAGATACCATGACAATGTAACATGAAATGAACAAGACTATGGTTGAAAGATACCATGGCAACCTGGCAGAAAATGAGTAAGACCATAGTTGAAAGACACTATGTCATCATGTCGAAGATAAATAAGATCGTGGATGGGAGATGCTATGACATCAGTTGAACAATTGATATTCAGGTAATATGTATCAGATGAAGAATGATTATAGGAAATGGTTCTATGAAATGTTTACAAGAATTGGTCATATGGAAATATATGTACAAAATAGTTGAATGAAATAATTAAAAAGATAAATAAATGAAATAAGTATAGGTACATGGAATTTAATTTATGTTAATTTTAATATGAACTATTACCGAAATAAATATACATAAGATATATGGAAATTATGGTGCATGAAATATTGATATAACGAAATGAATGATATATGCTTATAAAGAAACAGTAAGCAAATAATATGTCTCGTGACATGTACATATATGACTATCTTTGATATGTTGATATAAGGAAATTATATAAGTAAAGACAATTATTAAACTCAAGTGTGACATGTCGAGAAAATAAGTATATCAATGTTGAATTTATATGAAATATGTACTAGTATACTAACAATGTTGTTTGTTTGATGCTTATACAAGTGCCAAAAGTCGTTGATTGAATGATAATATATATATTTATTTATATGATGCATTGAATCGGTAAGTATTTAATTGAAATTTTTTTAGATGATTCGTAAATTCTAGTAATGCTCCGAAACCCTGTTTCGACGACGAATACGGGTTTGGAGTTTTACAACCTTTCTACCATAAAATTTTCAGAATTTTTGGTTCAGCCAATAAGTACAATAAAATCTTCAAACTTACCCCTGTTCTGCTATTTAACGACTTCTACCTTTCTTTGCTAAAAATTAATTATCTCTTAGTAAAAAAATTGGATGATGTTCCCATTTGTTCCTATTGAAAATAGACTCCTTAATAATTTAAAAATGCAAATTTTAACCCCTGATTATTTTTCTTAAATTTTTGATGATTTTTCAAAATCAGAACAGGGGAATCCGAATTCATTCTGACCTTATCACAAAATTTTATTATATCTCATTATTTATAATTCCATTCTTACATCGTTTCTTCTATGAGAAACTAGACTTAATAAACTTTAATTCCATATTTTTTTCATCTTCTAATTCGATTTCCACAATTTATGGTGATTTTTCAAAGTTAGTCTACTACTGCTGTCCAAAACTGTTTTAGTGGAAGATGTTTATTACCATTTTCCCCTAAACTTTTAATAAATAATAATTTCGTCCCTACTCAATTAGCCTCTCAATTGAGCTGATTTTTCTCAATTAACACTTAATTCTATCACTTTAAACTACTTTATAACCTTTGGGAATCAGAATTTCAGCACTAGACTTTAATTCCAAACGTTTTCATAATTAGGTTCTAAAAATCAATTTCTATTGAAGTTACCTAATAAAATCATCTCATAAACAAATTAAAGCTTCAATTTCATGCTATTTCATCATAAACTTACAGCACTCAACCATGGTGACTTTCAATTTCATCCATGAAATAAAAAAACTAATGAATTTAATAGTAGGATCTAGTTGTAAAAGTCTTAAAAACACAAAAATTATAAGAAAAAGGCAAGGATTAACTCACTTGGTGCAAAAATTATGAAATACCAGCTTGAATAAACCCTTAGGACGTTGTTGGCTGTTGATAATGAAGAAATATGAAGAGAATTCTAGATATTCCAATTTGGTCCCATTTTTATTTTTGTAAATTTTGTTATTTTCCCATTTTGCCTTTATTTCACCAATTCTCCTCATTTTTCCCAGCTTATGCGGCCCAAAACATCTCTTTTTGGGCTTATTTGCAATTTATGTCCCTCCTCATTTAACAATTGAGCTATTTAATCCTTCTAGTAATTTTTACACCATTTTCAATTTAGTTCTTTTCACTTAATTAACTACTCAAACGTAAAAATTTTCTAACGAAATTTTAATACCATATTACTAACATTTCATAAATATTTATAAAAATATTTTCGACTCGGTTTTACGAGGTCAAGGTCTCGATACCTTATTTTTACTCAATTTCTTCAATAATTTCTTTTTCTAACTAACCACTAAATTAGTAAAACTTTTCTATCAATATTTTCATACGATTTTCCTATCATATCAATATTCATGCAAAAATATTAAAATAAAATTTTCTTTAAATCGGATTTGTGGTTACGAAATCACTGTTCCGGTAATCTTGAATTTAGACCATTACAAAAGGAATAGAATATTTCCGTCAAATTTTAAACGGTTGTTAACGTGATAAAAAATTGATTTTAAATAGTTTAGTAACCAAAAAGAAAAAAAAAATTAAAAGTTTGGTGACCAAAACAAAATGCATGCAAAATTTTAATGACCATTTTTTATTTTACCCAAAATAAAAATAGTAATAATTTAATAGAAATGGTATATTAATGTTTTTTTAATTTAGTTGTTACTCGACGAAGCTACGACACTAATTTAGTTATTGTTTAAATAATAGTATAAATATATATGACGTGATAAAAGAATTTATTTATAAATTCATATATTACTCTTAATTATAAAAAGATGAGGATAAATTATCAAAATAGTCACTTTTGTTTGCCTTAAGTTACATTTTAGCCACTTATGTTTGATATGTTATGTTTTAGTCACTTACGTTATCGTGTTGTAACATTTTAGTCATTGAGCTATTAATTACCGTTAACGGTGTAACGGTGAGCTGACGTGACACCTTAAATCATCATTTCAAGCGAAAAATTTAGGTTAAATTCTACAATTGGTCCCTATATTTTTTTCATTTTAACCAATTTATTTTTTTCTTTTATGTTCTTTTAACTTTATTTTCCATTCTCTTCTGCTTCTCCCTCTGTTTTCCTCCCTTCTTCATTTCTTTTAACGTAGTTTTTCTATGTTTTTCATTTGTTAAAACTAGTCCACAAGCTTACCTCACTTGAAAAAAATTAAATTGCTCATAAACATAAAAGTATGGAGTCTAGTTTTAACAAATGACAAACATAGAAAAACTATGTTAAAAGAAACGGAGAAGGGAAAAAAATAGAAGGAAAAACAGAAGAGAATGAAAAATAAAGAAAAAAAAGGAAAGTTAAAAGAACATAAAAGAAATAAATTAAATTGCTTAAAACAAAAAAAATATGGAGATCGATTGATAAATTAACCTAAATTTTTTATTTGAAATGATGATTTAACATGTCATATCAGCTTACCATTACAATGTTAATGACAATTAACGACTTAGTGACTAAAATATTATAACGTGATAATGTAAGTGGTTAAAACGTAACATTTCAAACATAAGTAACTAAAATGTAACATGAGTTAAATAAAGTGACTATTTTAATAGTTTACTAAAAAGATTATAATAATAAAGAGTGAATTTACCACATAGGATACATAAATAAATACTAAAATCTTTCTTGTCCTGTCTTCGCCTCGAAAGTCCTTTCCACATCAACGTGTAAATCCGAAGCTAAAACAGAGCTCCAAAATCGCATGGGAGGTTTAGCTTTCTGTTTTTTTTTTCCTGGGAAATCCATTTGGACTTCAATTGAGCTTTCAATTTCCCGTTGAACTCTAACTATCGCTACAACGTCCTTTCATGGCTTCCCTTGTTTCAATTTTTGTTCTGCTTTTTACCTGTTCGTTCTCCAATTTCTCAGCTGAAAGGTAAAGGAAAAACCCGATCTCACTTATTTATTTATTTATTTTGGAAATGGGCAGTGGAAATTATCCATATTAAAGTTGCTTGTCTTGATTTTGAATGAATCAGGCAATCAATCCATTTCGTACACAGGATTAATGAATTACCCTTTATTCGTCATCTGGGTTTTTGTTAAAATATCGTATTTTCATGCATAACAATTACATATGGTGGACATTTAACCCGGATTAATTTTAATTAATTAATTATTATTATTTTGTGGATATCACTATTTTAGTTGTTAGTACCTTTCGTTGATTGATTATCTTTAGGAAAAAGTCAAATTTGCGTGGATGAGATTTCATTGAGCATTTTATTTATATCTAATATAAAGAATTTCTGGTTCCTTCCATGGATTCTGCTTTCTTTGGATGATGAATTATTCTTCATGTTCTTTAGTTATGTTTCTAAGAAAATGTTCAGTTTCTTCACCCAATGGAGGTCCTTTTTATAAACTTTTTTCCATCTGGTGTTGTTTTGCACGATTAGCCGGAAGGAGTTGAAGGACAAGGAGGATATTCATTTGAGACATTTGGTTCAATCCAATGTAATTGACCCTTCACGAGTGATGCAACTTTCATGGCGGCCAAGGTCAGGTAGTGATGGACTTATTGTTTGCCTTATTGCTGTGTTTTTTTCACAGATTATCGTTTTGCGAGTCAAATAGGCAGTTTCTTGAATGGTATTGCATTATAGTTTTGTATGAACTTTTATGAGATTCTCAGTTGCTCCTTTAGCTTTTGCAAATATGTTGATCTTTGTACTTTCATTTGGCGCATTTATCTTCTAAAAATCTGGCATTATTTTGCTTGCAATAGGGTCTTTCAATATAGTGGCTTTCTAATGGACGAGGAGTGCGACCTTCTTATTTCTTTGGTATAGTTCTGCCCCACTGATTTGACTATTTCAATTCAATAAGCCTAAACTGGTTTAAAGTAGTTATTAAATTGTTATGGACTTAGGGCCATGGAGCAAAAGAAGGAATTTTGGGGATCAATGATGATCGAGCTATTGTTGAGACACGCAGGCAGCTTGCAAGTTCAGAAACTTTGCTGAATACAAATGTGAGTTCTGTTGTCTTCCAAGCCAACAATTTCTGCATACTCTGTTGCTTTGCTTACTCACAACCTATTGATGCAACTGTTTGATACACTCAAGAACTTGATTTCATACTCTATTTTTGTTTTCTTGCTTCTGAAGTTGACACTTGGGCGAATTTAAAGTGGTTTGCTAGTAAATATCTCTTTGATAATTTTAAGCCGTTCTCGAGCCAATCTCAGTATCTCTTCCTTGCTTTGGCTTTTGCCAGGAAATCTGTCCTCAGTCTGACTTTTTGTGTGTTGCGAATGTTACAACTGATATCCTCCTTTACTACTACCGTTCTGTTGCTATATATACCACATAGCACATAAAATATATTGCTACCAGAAAGAAAGAAAACTCAACATAAAACCTCTACCAATTATTTTAGTTCCCATAGGAGCATCAATAGGTCTGCTATCCTAACAATCGAGTTTCAGAAGTCAAGTACATCCTTTGGGGTAGTGAAATCCTTTCAAAAGATCTTGCAACATCTACACCTAAGAAATATAACAGATCCCCTAAATCAGTCGCCTAAAATTTAGATCGTATATATCTTTCCAATGCTTGTATCCCTTCACTATCATCACCGCTAATAACAATATCATCCACATAGACAATCAATAAAAAGTTACCTTCTATTTTTGTTGCTAAAAGACAAATTTGTCTACTCCTCACCTTGTAAGACTGAATGTGTGCATTTACGGGTACCTGTACCTTCATTATGGTCCCTTTGGCCACCTTGAGCTCCTCGATGACCAGCAGAGCTACCGCCATTAAATGTACCCCCTATACCTTCATGGTTAGGCTATGTAGCTGTTGCAAATTGTTCAATACCTAAACTACTTGAAATAAAAGCTGATTTTTGAGCACCAGATTTGGTATCACTAGTAAGCCCTTCCTTGGATAAGGAACATTGAAAAACCCGAAAATGAGCTTGGGCAAAGAGTGGAAAGATCAGCTTTCGTAGAATATTTGATTTTGGTGACTCAAACATTAGAAGTAAAGTAGACAAAAAATTGAACAAGCATTTGCTATTGTTGTTTATGCATTTCCCAAACATCAGCAAAAATAAAGTTCGAGAGTATTTAGCTCCCCATATCTTCAAGTGAGCAAGATATTCTGTCATTGATCTATGATTCTTTCAACCCAAGAAACTCTAGGGAGAGATGTAAATATGGGTTAGATGACTAGTATAAAGCAACTTAAAATATTACCATACATCTTTTTGTCTATCAAAGGTGGCTGCAATTTGCAAATATTTGGGTTACATTGAATTTAAGAAAAAGATAATATCTGAGCTTGTACTTGTACCCAATCTTCAGTTTGTTTTATCAATACCAAGGGGTTGGTTTGAAAATCAGAAATTTTTTATCAAGAATGTGCGGCTCTGATACAATATTACTATGTTGCTTAGACTCTTTATTTTTCTTGAAATACTTGTGTCCAACATGTGTTCAACAAGCATTTGGACACGAGTATGTGGGTTGATCCTCCAACCTCCAAATACATGGAAAAGAACTTAGAAAAAGTTGAAGATAGCCATGTTAGATGCGTACTCGTATATGATATTCATACCCAAGTCTGAGTAATATAACAATATTATTGAGGGAAAAAACTTAAGAGTCTACCAATGTGGTAGTCTCCTATGTATTTATATTAAAACATACAGTAGTACCAATAACTGATATACGGGATAACTTAACATTATTAAATCCCTTTAACATAACACTAATAAATTCATTTTCATCTTGATTTGCATATGTAATGGCGGGCAGATTGATAACTTTCTTCCTTGTATTCCTTTCCCATGCATATTGCTCCATTGCTGTTGTGTTTAAATTATAAATATCAGTGAACTTTAAAATCTTTTATAAACTAGCTTTATAATAGTGGAAACCATCAGTTTCTTGAAGCCTCTATACACCTGATGAATGTCACTAAAAGAGAAATTAATCAATAATGTGCATTAACATCCGGCAGCATGATTCATGAATGATTCTATAACTTTGAAATATGTTTGTGCCTTCTAGGATAAAGTTCTTGCAATGATTGAGGAAAGAATTTCAGCTTGGACTTTCCTTCCTAAAGGTATTGTTAACCATCTTTTTCATCTTCCTACTATTACTGTCTTTTCTCATGAGGGACATTTTCATTTCACTATAACTTGATGTTCATTGTGCTTTAGAGAATAGTAAACCTCTATATGTTCAACACTATGGACTTGAGGAGACTGAACAAAACTTGGATTATTTTGGCAATAAATCCACATGGGCTTTAAGTGAGCCTTTGATGGCAACTGTGATTTTGTACCTTTCAAACGTTACCAAAGGTGGTGAGATTCTTTTCCCTGACTCAGAGGTGAGAATGAATCTACCTCAAACCTTCATTAACCATTTGGAGCTAAAAAATTTACCCCTACTCAATACATGGATCCCTACTGCTGCAGTCAAAGAGTGAGTCATGGTCAGATTGTACAAAGACCAGCAATATCCAAAAACCTGTAAAGGGAAATGCCGTTCTGTTCTTCACGACTCACCTCAATGGATCTTCTGACAGTAGTAGCTCGCACGCAAGATGCCCTGTTCTTGAAGGAGAAATGTGGTGCGCTACGAAATTCTTCTACCTAAGGGCTGTGACGGGAGAAACGATATCGTTTGACTCCAGCAGAAATGAATGTTCAGATGAAGATCCCAGTTGTCCTGAATGGGCTGCTGTTGGGGAATGCCAGAGGAACCCTGTTTTTATGGTTGGTTCTCCTGATTACTATGGTACATGTAGGAAGAGTTGTAATGCTTGCTGAACAAGGAATAACACTCCCATATGGTTTGTTTCCATTGTTCTAATAATACCCAGTATAAAGTAGTTTCTTCTTTGTAACTTCATGTACTCTGTTTCCAGGGCATTTTCGATTGTTTCAGAACAGATAGTTGATCAATTTTAAGGAGATTATTTAACATCGAAAAAAGGGTGTTCATCCTTTCTTTTATTTGTATAATTTAGAAAATGTATTGCAGTAAGGGACATGTCGGTAACAAATGTTGAAAGGTGGGGCAAGGGGATGTCTTTTCTCTCAAGCTTAGAGTTACATAATATGGAATGGGAAGCCTAGTTTGCTATTATTTGCAGCAAAGCTTGGAAGTGTCATACAAACAATGTTTTGATTCAATTCTCTCTTATTAAAAAAAAAGTATAATGACTATTAATAGAATTTGACAAAAAAAAATCATTTATTTTATTTTATTTTGGTATAATGCTAAATTTAGGTTTAATCCTTAGATATTTTATTTAAAAATTTTGTATAAAAATAGTAAAAAGATCAAAAAGCCATCTTAATAATATTCATTATTTTATTAAAAACGATTTTAAGTAAATTGTTTGATTGAGTTGGTGTCGAATTGACTTGTGAGTCATGACATCAACTTAGACACATTATATATAATTAGACATTGTCACACTCACGACGTGGGTGGAAGCAAAACATAATATTAAAATTAAATTTATAAAAAATAATTAATAATTGAGTTAGAAGTGAAATAGTGAAGTGTTTATGGTTACATATTGTTTTAAGTTTGAGTTCAAACTTTAGATATTATATTTTTAGTTATTTTATTTTAAACATTTCAAATAAAAATAGTAAAATATGAAAACCATATTATATTAATATCCAATTCTTTATTAAAAGGAAGCTTTTAAATAAATTTTTAATTGAGTTAGTATTAAATTGACTCATGACACAAATTGAATAAAATATTTTATACAAATACAAATACAAATATATTAGTATAGATGTAGATATTAAAAAGGTTATTTTCAAATAAAACCATGCTGTATTTAAAACATTTTTATTTCACGTTTAATAAGTTTTTAAAGTCATATCAACTCATAAATAAAGAAAAAACATTGATTAAAATATAACTAATGAATTGATTATAAATTTATTAAAATGACATAATAATTACAAACCGTAAATTAGTGTTCCATTTTCTTAATCTAATAGTATTAATGAAAATTTGAGTTTTACCTGTATGTTATTAGGATTTAGAGGAGATAAGTACTATTATATACAGATATGTATTCAACAAGATTAAATATATTTTTACTTTTTTCATGTTCTAAAGAAATATTTTAAACATATAAAAATATATATGTAGATATAAATAATTTTTTTAAAAAAATAAACAGGGTAAATTACACTAGCAATCAACCAACTATTAGTAAATTTCTTTTTTGGTCATCTAACTACGAAAAGTTATAAAATAGTTGCCTAATTATTCAATTTTGACTTTATTTTTTGGTATCAGGTTGCTAACTGTAACAGCTTTTAAAACTGGCATAATATCAACTTTAATCCTAAACATTTATAAATTATGTCAATTTGGTCTTGATTCTAGAAAAAAAATAACCCTCAACAATTACAAAGTGGGTAATTTGATCCCTTTTTTCTAGGTTTTTTTTTTTTGTAACATTGAGGGCTAATTTTACAAGAACAAGAAAAGATAAAACTTATTATCTTGGATTTTGGAGTGTTTCCATATTTTGTATATTTCCATCAAATTTAGATGATATTTTTTTTCAGTTTTTATGTCACACAAAAAAAAAGCAAAACTATAAAAAAAAGAGAGACCAAATTACACAATTTGTAACAATTGAGGTTTAGATTTTTTAGAATCAATACTAAATTTACACAATATATAAATATTGAAGGTTAAAGTTGCTATTATGCCAATTTTAAAGGTTATCACTAGAGGTGCTCATGGGCAAGGTCGGGTCGAGTTCATTCAAGGTATTTAGACCAACAAAAGTTTTCTAACATATTAAAAATAAATAAAAATATTTATGATAAAAAAACACTACCATGAATATAATAAATGTTTTATTATATTAAAAACACATAAATATAACAAATGTTTTATTGTATTAAATATAATTTTTAAAATTTTATATTTTAAGTTTTGGCGAGAATAATATTCTACTACAAGCAATCCAATTATTTTCAAATGTTTTGGTAATTCCTCATTGGTGGATGAATCAAGATAATTTTGAATCAAAGTTCTAAAATTTTATTTATCCCTCGCTAAAATAATATCTCTCGGTTTGCAGCGATAACTTGGTATATCTACCGTACGCCCATTAGTTAAAATATGTCTATGGTTAACTAATTGACAAGCTTTAGGAAAAGTTGAAGCCGATTATTTAGTCGGCTAATTTTTTTATTTTTTTTTAAGGTTTTAGGTAATAGGTTTAGTTGTTATTGAATTAGTAATTTAACATAAATATAATTATTATTTAACATATATAATTAATATATTATTTTTTATAAAATAATATATTTGGGTCGGACTAGACTTGGGTCAAAATTTTTTTGCACAAATCCCAACCCATATAGAAAATAGGCCCTAAATTTTACCCAAGCCCATTTTTCGGCATCGTATATTTGTCCAAACCCTTCTATTCTTCCAGTGGGCCGCCAGGTGAGCATTTTATAATTTTTCATAATTCGATGAGCATAAAAGAAATTTATTAATAGTTGAATGACTACTAGTGTGCTTTACTCAAATAAATATTCGAATAACATATATTTTTTTTATAATATAATAATTTGATCTACCCTACCCATTTCTCTTGTTTTTTTTTTAACTATAACAATGTTTTTAAAACTGGACCGATGGTCGAATCAGTCAAATAACTATTTTTCATTTCGACCTGTTCGTCTAGTTTGATTAAATAAATTATTTAAAAATTTAAATAAATATAAAAAATATTTTTTAAGAAATAGAGAAAACTGTTTCAACTAGTCTCCATTGGTTCGTGGGTCAACCAATCTAACCCCTCTAATTATATCGGTATCTAGATCAGTTTTCAATCTAACCAATCTAGTACGGTTCAAACAAAATCTAGATCATTGTGTAGTTCTTTTAGCACATATGTAACAAGAATCAAGATGATAAAGGTAAATAATAGTAAATGACCAGTATCATTCCAAAAAAAAGAAAAAAAGAACACAAGTACATTATAGTCGAAATTATGAGTAAAAAAAAATAGTTTTCAAATAAAATTTCATTTATTGAGATGCCAAGTTATCTCAGCCAGAGATAGTCAAATGAAACCAAACGGGATTCTAGCAGGTGAAAGAATATGAAACTCCACACAATTTAGCCATTTTCGCAATCTCAACTCTGTCAAAAACACGTTTGACATCTTCTATCTTCATGTACTCACAATAGCATGGTGCTTGTTCCTTCATCTTCTGGCAACAACCGGATGATGGAGGTGGCTTCTTATACGCGTTCAAGCATGAGCTATACTCCAAGGGGTTATCACATTTTGGCGCTGGCGCTGCCTCTGCACTTGAAAATAATACCACCACTAGAGTCACCACGCACAAAACCATAAGGAAAAACCTCTTCATGTTTCTTTAAATAAAAAGTTTGCTAGCTAGGCGACTAATAATGGTAATTTGTGTTGGGGTGTTTTTTCCAATGAAATTTGGCACAATTTATAGCAGTTGGATTATTAGTTGCCGAGAGTTTTGGACAATACGTGTAAATGTGTAAATTTAGTAAAAGGATGTTGTTAGGTTTACTATTTTTGAGAGAGATAAATTGTGGTAAAATTTTTTTGAAATGTGCCTACAAAGCCTAGAAAAATGGCTTAATCTTTGAACAATTTAAATTTAAAATTGAAATTAAAATATATGGTTTTTTTAGAATATTAAATTTTTAATTTTAGTTGTTATGGTTTATTTTTGATGGTCTCAATTATTTAAAGAATCACTAAAAAAAGTAAAATAGAAAATGAAAATCACTTATAAAATAAATCAAAATTATGGTATGACTGAAATATTTTAGATCACTATTTATAAAATTATTTTCCTCTTCTTCATTTTCCTTAAGGTGAGTTTATTTCACGGAAAATGACTTACAAGTCATCGAAAAATAAGTTCATTTTCCTGAAATTTTTTGAAGTAACAATCTACTTCGAAGTTTACAATTGTTAATGTATATTTCCTCAAGGAAAGTAGCATAAGTCAAAACCTTAACTGTTTGGTCTTTTGGGTTATAATATTATCCACCGTTACTCCGTTTTGGACAGCCAAAAAACATGCACAATTCTATCCGTGCTTCCAACTTTTTTGCATCTTTAGCCAACACGTAGGTTGGACATTCTCAATTCCTAAAATGATTTAAGCCTGGCTTCATGTCGTGCCACATTTCGTATGGATCCTGAGGCACTGCCTTAGTTTGTATGTAATTTAGAATGTAGCAAGTCGTTAGTAATGCTTAACCCCAGAATGATATCGACAGTTGTGAATAACTTAACATTGAATAAACCATATCAAGCAAGGTTTTGTTCCATCTCTCTACCACGCTATTCTATTGTGGATAACCCCGCATAGTTAATTGGGATAGTATCTCATTCTCTATGAGGTATCCTATGAACTAGTCCCATAAGGATTCCCCACGTCAGTCAAACCGAAGTGTCTTAATGGGTAAACCTAATTGTTTCTCCACTTTCACATTAAACTCTTGAAAATTTTTAAAAGTTTCACTCTTGTGGTGCATTAGATACACATAAAAATATCTGGAATAAATATCTAAAAAGTTTGCATAATAATTGTAACCAATTTCACACTAATGTTCATGGGATCATATACGTCAGTATGCACAAGTTTTAATGATTGAATAACCCTTGTACCTTTTGCATTAGAAGATTTCTTGATCATTTTACCTTTCAAGCGAGATTCACATTGTAGAAGATATGTCTCTTTAAGTGAGCTTAAAGTCTCATCTTTAAAAAGTTTATTCATTCTTTCTCGTTTAACACGACTAAGTCTTAAATATAATAAGTATTAGAGTGAGAAGTTTTAAGTTTCTTATTCACAAGTTCAGTTTCAAGTAGTGAGTAACTCTTTTGTTTAATAAAATAAATATTATTTTGCATCCATCCATTACGGATAAGAACATGATTTTTATGAATTGCAGTTCCTTTATTAGAAGTCACATAAAAACTAGGTACATAAAAATGCCATTTAAAATAATTTTCTAAAATTATCGAAATACAAATGTATTTCTCCCACTATTTTTGCCGCTACATTTCTCTCATCTCTAGTTCGCAACGAGAGATCCTTATCACGAAGGCTTTTGTTCTACTTGAACCCCTGCAATAAAAAGAAATATGATTAATGGCTTTAGAATTAATGACCTAATAGTATATTGAATCTAGCACTAAACAAGTTACATCAACTAAGAGTTTCATACCACATTATTAAATAAAATTTTTAAAATTTTATATTTTGAGTTCTGATGAGAATAATATTCTAAGACAAGCAATCCATTTATTTTCAAACCAACCCATTTCCTATCTATTATTTGATTGACTAATCCTTTATATAGTAACGTGTGAAGGGTCAAATGTTTTGGTAATTCCTCATTGGTGGATGAATCAAAATAATTTTGAATCAAAGTTCTAGAATTTTGTTCATTGGTCGCTAAAATAATATCTCGAAGCTTGCAACGATGACTTGATATATCTACTGTACGCCATTAACTAAAATATGTCTATGGTTAACTAATTGACAGGCTTTAGGAATAGTCGAAGCCAATTATTTAGTTGGGTAAGGATTTTTTTAAGGTTGGGGTAATGGGTTTAGTTGTTATTGGGTTAATAATTTAATATAAATATAAAAAATATATAATAATTATTTAACATATATAATTAATATAATTATTTTTTATAACATAATAAATTCGGGTTGGGCTGGGATCGGATCAAAATAATTTGCACAAATCCCTACCCATATAGAAAATAGGCCTTAACTTTTACCCAAGCCCATTTTTCGACATCGTGTATTTGTCCAAACCCTTCCATTTTTCAAGCGAGCTGTTGGACATGGGCAGGTAACCCGGCCAATTAACAAGTCTAACTGCCACCATTAGCTAACTGGAGCTCAAAAAAGAAAAAAAATTGAATAGTTGGGTGATTATTTTGTAATTTTTCATAATTCGATGAGAAAAAAAGAAATTTACTAAAAGTTGAGTGACTACTAGTGTACTTTACCCAAATAAATATTCGAATAACATATATTTTTATAATATAATAATTTGATCTACCCTACCCATTTCTCTTGTTTTTTTTTTAAACTATAACAATGTTTTCACAACTGGACCGATGGTCGAATTAGTCAAATAACTATTTTTCATTTCTGACCTGTTCGTCTAGTTTGATTAAATAAATTATTTAATAATTTAAATAAATATAAAAATATTTTTTAAGAAATAGAGAAAACCGTTTCAACTAGTCTCCATTGGTTCGTGGGTTAACCAATCTAACCGCTCAAATTATATTGGTATCTAGATCAATTTCCAAATCCAACCAATCCAATACGGTTCAAACAAAATCTAGTTCATTGTGTAGCTATTTTAGCACATATGTAACATGAATCAAGACAATAAAGGTAAATAATAGCAGATGACTAGTATTATTCCAAAAAAAAAAAGGGACACAAGTACATTTTAGTCGAAATTATGAGTAAAAAAAAAAGTTTTCTAATAAAATTTTCTTTTATTGAGATGCCAGGTTATCCCAGCCAGAGATAGTCAAATAAAACCAAACAGGATTCTAGCAGGTGGATGAATATGAAACTCCACACAATTTAGCCATTTTCGCAATCTCAACTCTGTCAAAAACACGTTTGACATCTTCTATCTTCATGTACTCGCAATAGCATGGTGCTTGTTCCTTCATCTTCTGGCAACAACCGGCTGATGGAGGTGGCTTCTTATACGCATTCAAGCATGAGCTATATTCCAAGGGGTTATCACATTTTGGTGCTGGCGCTGCCTCTGCACTCGAAAACAACACCACCACTAGAGTCACCGCGCACAAAACAATAAGAGAAAACCTCTTCATGTTTTTTTAAATAAAAAGTTAGCTAGCTGGGCGACTAATAATGGTAATTTGTGTTGGTGTGTTTTTTCCAATGAACTTTGGCACAATTTATAGCAGTTGGATTATTAGTTGCCAAGAGTTTTGAACAATACGTGTACATGTGTAAATTTGGTAAAAGGATGTTGTTAGGTTTACCATTTTTGAGAGAAAGATAATTTGTGGTAAAAAAATTTGAAAGGGGACTACAAAGCCGAGAAAATAGCTTAATCTTTGAACAATTTAAATTTAAAATTGAAATTAAAATATATGGTTTTTCTAGAATATTAAAATTTAAATTTTAGTTGTTATGATTTATTTTTAATGGTCTCAATTATTTAAAGAGTCACTAAAAAAAAGTAAAATAGAAAATGAAAATCACTAATAAAATCGATTAAAATGATGGTATGAGTAAAATTTTTTAGATCACTGTTTATAAATTATTATCCTCTTATTCATTTTCCTTCGGGTGCATTTGTTTCACAGAAAATGACTTACTAGTCATCGAAAAATAAGCTCATTTTACTGAAATTTTTTGAAGTAACAATCTACTTCGAAGTTTAAAATTGTTAATGTAGATTTTCTCAAGAAAATTAGCATAAGTTGAAACCTTAGCTGTTAGGTATTTTGGGTTATAAAATTATCCACCCTTACTCTGTTTTGGACAACCAACAAACATGCACAATTCTATTCGTGCTTCCAACTTTTTTGCATATTTAGCCAACACATAGGTTGGGCATCCCCAATTCCTAAAATGATTTAAGTCTGGCTTCATGTTGTGCCACATTCGTATGGATCCTAATGTGATACCTTAGTTTGTATGTAACTTAGAATATAGGAATTCGTTAGTAATGCTTACCCCCAGAATGATATCGACAGTTTTGAATAACTTAACGTTGAATAAATCATATCA
Organism: Gossypium longicalyx; assembly: GCA_025698465.1. NCBI lineage: Eukaryota > Viridiplantae > Streptophyta > Magnoliopsida > Malvales > Malvaceae > Gossypium > Gossypium longicalyx. The sequence continues at coordinate 27,117,306 of CM047003.1, forward strand.
AGCAAGGTTTTGTTCCATCTCTGTGCCATGTTATTCTGTTGTGGAGTACCCTACACAGTTAATTGGGATAATATCTCATTCTCTATGAGGTATCCTATGAACTTGTCCGATAAGTATTCCCCACATCGGTCAAACTGAAGTGTCTTAATGGGTAAACCTAATTGTTTCTCCACTTTTGTAACATCCTGAATTAGGGTCTAGTCGGAACAGTGATTTTGAAACCACAAATCCAAAATAGAAATAATTATTTTATGAATATTATGAGGCCTATGATATGATTGCATGCTTGTGTGAAAATTTCATGAATAAAATTTATTGATAAAGTGTCCAATTTAACATTTAGGACTAAATTGCAAAAAGTTACAAAATGTGAGTTCTAGAAGCTTTGAGCATGAAATTGCCATGGATTGTTAATTAGAGGTCCTTAAATATAAATTTTCCTAATTTTTATTTTTATGGACAAAAATGGGCATGAATAGGAAGAATTTGAAAGAAAGGCCTTAAAGGCATTTTTGTCATTTGGTTAATAAACGAATAAAAAGGGAAAATAAGTAAAAAATTGTGTCCATCTTCTCCCAACTTGGCCGAAAATCTCAAAGGTTCCATAGCTAGGGTTTCTTCAACTTTCAAGCTCAATAGTAAGTACATCCTAGCCCCGTTTTTAATGCTTTTTACAATTTTGAAACCCTCGTAACCCGATTTACCTATTTCTAGCCATATTTTTAAGTAGGATTCATGTTTGAAATTTGACCCATGTATGACATACATGTGTTTTGATGTTTAATGGAGGAATATGAATATTTGATGTGTGATAAACATATTTTACCAAGTGATTTCTAGTGAAAATAGCTAAAAAGGACTTATTTGTAAAGTTTGTAAAATGGGTAGTAAGATGTATGATTTAATGAGAAATGTGGGTTCCTATGAGCATGTTATAAGTTCGGCTAGGCTTGGGTAACAAAGAAAATAAACACATTTCATTTTACGAGCATAGGGACTAATTTGCAAATATGTGAAAGTTTAGGGGAAAAATTATAATTTTTCCAAAATGTAGTTTTTTGGACTGATTTGAATAATTTAATGATTAAATGGGCTGAATTTGCTATTATAGATCAAGAAAAACGGAGTTCGGACCTAGATTGGGGAAAGAACAAGATTTTGGACTAAATCAAATTAATTGTCCATATTTTGTACCGAGATAAGTTCATGTGTAAATAATGCAAGGATATATCATTTTTTAATATTTTATTTATGAACGAGTCTCTACGTTTAATTATTATGACGAGTGTATGAACGACGCTATTGTCTATGAGCACAACATTGTGAACTAGTTCGACGAATATGTGATATCGAGAAAATCCCGTTTGAACCTTAGGAATAATTTAGGATACAATGTGACATGTCACTAGAAATTATATGTGTTGAGCTCATAAGATATGCGATATGTGTTTATGTGAATCTGGGTTCTAGTCTTGTACGTTCTACCAGTGGTTGGGTAGCCCGGCAGGTGTTGCGGGTACACTCGACACCTGTGTGAGCACCAGAGTAGTTATGCCTGATCACGTCGACTTGTGTGAGTAGGCCCGTGATTAGCTCGAGAGCGAGCAATGTGTAATTGTAATATGAGGTACCATGTGGCTACATTTGAAGCACTATGTGTAAGCTTTCCGTGTATCCGATAGTATTTTGAGTGTTTAGCGGGTAAATCAGTGAGTTATTCGACAAGTAAGTCATTAATGAGGAAATACGAGAATGTATTACGAGTTGGTATAGGTATGTATGAAAAACTCTTATGAATGAACTCAGTATGTGATGATCTTTTGGTAAGATTGAAGATGTGTAAGTTATGCTTATGAATCTATGATGACATATATGTAAAATAGGTTATGTCACTGGTATTTATATATATATATATTCATGATTATGTTGCTATTTATTTGCATGTGAACTTACTAAGCCTTAACGCTTACCCCCTTCCTTTCCATCTTTTATAGTGTTACCAAACTAGCTCGAGGATCGAAGGACGTCGGAGCTCGATTCACACTATCAAACTAATCTTTTAGGTATAGTGAATTTAAGTATTTTGAGTATGGCATATATAGGGACTTGGTCTTTTTGTTATATGTCATATTGGGTTAGCCAAATGTGTTGGCTTATAATGATTTGATGATTCATTTTGTATATGGCCATGACATATGGCTCATGTTAATTATGGAGATGTAATCTTATTCATATATGCATGCTTGTGCTAAAGTCATTCATGATGTGGTTTAATTCATTTTGGCATGGATGAATTGTGGATATGATCATAGATGTTTGATGATGGAATTGTGAGTAAATGGTATAATAACAACTAAGGCATAAATGTGTAAAATGGAAGTAAATATGATGTTGTATATTGCATGTGATTTGGTAAGCTTAGCTTAAATAAAATATGGAGTCTTAACAAGTACCAAATTGGTAAGAAGTTGATGTGCATGGGCCATGGTTGTGAATGCGTAAGTTCTCATTTATGCTATGTAAGTTGTCATTGAGATGTATAAGTGTGTATGTGTTATTACGGGTGACAAAAGGCTTAGAAGATAGCCTCAAAGTTGTCCACACGGGTAGACACATGGGCGTGTGTCTAGACCGTGTGTCCCCTGTACCCTAATAAATGCAAAACAGAATGCCCAGTAGTAAACACACGGGCAGAGACACGGGCGTGTGTCTCTGCCGTGTGAAGGACACGGCCTTAGGACATGGGTGAATGTCCAGGCCGTGTGAAGGCTGCACTTGAATTTGGAATTTAATTCGCCACACGGCCTAGGCACACGGACGTTTGACTTGGCCGAGTGACCCTAATTATGTTGATGATATCATAAACAGAGAGTTACACAGGCTGATGACACAGGCGTGTGTGACCACACGGCCTACCCACACGGGCGTGTGGCTCCCCAAAAGAAGAAAAATTTTCTAAGTGTCCTAAAAGTTCCAAAAGTTTTCAGTTTAGTCCCGAACCACACCCATTGTATGTTTTGGGCCTCGTGGGCTTATATAAGGGACGATATATATATATATATGTTAATGAATTGTTTTAATTTGAGAAAAAATTTATGGCTCGGTTTTGTTTGATTTGTTATATTTAAGTCCGATAATGCCTCCTACCCTGTCTCGGTGTCGGACACGGATAAGGGGTGTTACAACTTTCATGCTAAACTCTTGAATTTTTTTAAAAGTTTCACTCTTGTGGTGCATTAGGTACATATACCAATATCTGGAATAAATACCTAAAAATTTTACATAATAATTGTAACCAAATCTTACACTAATGATCATGGGACCACATATGTCGGTATGCACAAGTTTTAATGATTGAACAACCCTTGTACCTTTTGCATTAGAAGATTGCTTGGTCATTTTACCTTTGCAGCAAGATTCACATTGTGGAAGATGTGCCTCTTTAAGTGAGCTTAAAGTCCCATCTTTAAAAAGTTTAGTCATTCTTTCTTGTTTAAAGCGACTTAGTCTTAAATATCATAAGTATTAGCGTGAGATGTTTTAAGTTTCTTATTCACGAGTTTGGTTTCAAGCAGTGAGTAGCTCTTTTGTGTAATAAAATAAATATTATGTTGCACTCATCTATTACGGATAAGAACATGATTTTTATGAATTGCAATCCATTTATTAAAAGTCACAGAAAATTTTTTTTAATAAACATGCAATAGAAATTAAATTTCTTCTAAAACTAGGTACATGAAAAATATCATTTAAAATAAATTTCCTAAAATTATCAAAATACAAATGTACTTCTCCCACTTCTTTTGCCGCTACATTTCTTCCATTCCAACTCGTAACGAGAGATCCTTATCACGAAGGCTTCTCGTTTACTTGAACCCCAGCAATAAAGACAAATATTATTAATGACTTCAGAATTAATGACCCAATAGTCTATTGAATCTACCACTAAATAAGTTTCATCAACTAAGAGTTTCATACCACATTAAAAATTCATTAAAAAACACTACCATAAATATAATAAATATTTTATTGTATTAAATAAAAAAATTATATTTTATATTTTTAGTTCTGACGAGAATAATATTCTACGACAAGCAATCCATTTATTTTCAAACCAACCCATTTCTCATATATTATTTGATTGACTAATCCTTTATATAGTAATGTGTGAAGGGTCAAATGTTTTGGTAATTCCTCATTGGTGGATGAATCAAGATAATGTCTCGGGGGCTTACAATGATAACTTGGTATATCTACTGTAAGCCATTAACTAAAATATGTCTATGGTTAACTAATTTACTGGCTTTAGGAATAGCTGAAGTCAATTATTTAGTTGGCTAAGTTTTTTTTTTTAGGTTTTGAGTAATGGGTTTAGTTGTTATTGGGTTAGTAATTCAATATATATAAATATATAATAATTATTTAACATATATAATTAATATAATTATTTTTAAAACATAATATATTCGGGTCAGATTGTGCTCGGGTGAAAAAAATTTGCACAGATCCCGACTCATATAGAAAATAGGCCTTGAATTTTACCCAAGCCCATTTTTCAGCATCGTGTATTTGTCCAAACCTTTCCATTTTTCAAGCGGGCCGTTGGACTTGGGCAGGTAACCCAGCCAATTAACAAGTCTAGCTGCCACCATTAGCTAACTGGAGATCATAATTCGATGAGAAATAAAGAAATTTACTAAAAGTTGAGTGACTACAAGTGTACTTTACCCAAATAAATATTCGAATAACATATTTTTTTATAATATAATAATTTGATTTACCCTACCCATTTCTCTTTTTTTTTTTTAAACTATAACAATGTTTTCAGAATTGGACCGATGGTCAAATCAGTCAAATAACTATTTTTCATTTCAACTCGTTCATCTAGTTTGATTAAATAAATTATTTAATAATTTAAATAAATATAAAAATATTTTTAAAGAAATAAAGAAAACCATTTCAACTAGTCTCCATTGGTTCATGGGTCAATCAATCTAACGCATCTAATTATATTGGTATCTAGATCAGTTTCCAATCCAACCAATCCAATAAGATTCAAACAAGATCTAGATCATTGTGTAGTTCTTTTAGCAAAAATGTAACATGAATCAAGACAATAAAGGTAAAAAATAGCAAACCACCAGTATCATTCCAAAAAAAAAAAAAAAGGAACACAAGTACATTATAGTCGGAATTATGAGTAAAAAAAATAGTTTTCAAATAAAATTATCATTTATTGAGATGCCAAGTTATCCCAGCCAGAGATAGTCAAATGAAACCAAACGGGATTCTAGCAGGTGAAAGAATATGAAACTCCACACAATTTAGCCATTTTCGCAATCTCAACTCTGTCAAAAACACGTTTGACATCTTCTATCTTCATGTACTCGCAATAGCATGGTGCTTGTTCCTTCATCTTTTGGCAACAACCGGCTGATGGAGGTGGCTTCTTATACGCATTCAAGCATGAGCTATACTCCAAAGGGTTATCACATTTCGGCGCTGGCGCTGCCTCTGCATCCGAAAACAACACCACCACTAGAGTCACCACGCACAAAACAATAAGGGAAAACCTCTTCATACTTTTTTAAATAAAAAGTTAGCTAGTTGGGTGACTAATAATGGTAATTTCTGTTGGTGTGTTTTTTCCAGTGAACTTTTGCACAGTTTATAGGCGTTGGATTGTTAGTTGCCGAGAGTTTTGGACAATACGTGTAAATGTGTAAATTTTGTAAAAGGATATTGTTAGGTTTACTATTTTTGTGAGGGAGATAATTTGTGGTAAAAAAAATTGAAACGTGCCTACAAAGCCGAGAAAATAGCTTAATCTTTGAACAATTTAAATTTAAAATTTAAATGAAAATATATGGTTTTTTAGAATATTAAATTTTTAACTTTAGTTGTTATGGTTTTTTTATTGGTCTCAATTATTTAAAGAGTCACTAAAAAAAGTAAAATAGAAAATTAAAATCACTAATAAAATCAATTAAAATGATGGTATGAGTAAAATATTTTAGATCGCTGTTTATAAAATTATTATCCTCTTATTCATTTTCCTTCAACTGGGTTTATTTCATGGAAAATGATTTACAAGTCATCGAAAAAGAGGCTCATTTTCCTAAAATTTTTTGAAGTAACAATCTACTTTGAGGTTTAAAATTTTTAATGTAGATTTCCTCAAGGAAAGTAGCATAAGTCGAAACGTTAACCGTTTGGTCTTTTGGATTATAAATTTATCCACCCTTACTCCGTTTTGGACAACCAACAAGCATGCAAAATTCTATCCATGCTTCCAACTTTTTTTTATCTTTAGCCAACACGTAACTTGGGCATCCCCAATTCCTAAAATGATTTAGGCTTGGCTTCATGTCATGCCACATTTCGTATGGATCCTGAAGTGCTTCCTTAGTTTTTATGTAATTTAAAATATCGCAAGTCGGTAGTAATGCTTACCCCGAGAATGATATTGGAAGTTTTGAATAACTTAACATTGAATAAATCATATCAAACTAGGTTTTGTTCCATCTCATTGCTATGCCATTCTGTTGTGGAGTACCCTTCACAGTTAATTGGGATAGTATCTCATTCTCTATGAGGTATCTTATGAACTCGTCCGATAAGTATTCCCCACGTCGGTCAAATTGAAGTGCCTTAATAGGTAAACCTAATTGTTTCTCCACTTTCACACTAAAATCTTGAATTTTTTTTAAAGTTTCACTCTTGTGATGCATTACGCACACATATTAGCTAGTATCTGGAATAAATATCTAAAAATGTTTACAAAATAATTGTAACCAAATCTTACACTAACGTTCATGGGACCACATACGTCGGTATGCACAAGTTTGAATGATTGAACAACCCTTGTACCTTTTGCATTAGAAGATTGCTTGGTTATTTTACGTTTCAAGCAAGATTCACATTGTGGAAGATGTATCACTTTAAGTAAACTTAAAGTCTCATCTTTAAAAAGTTTATTCATTCTTTCTTATTTAACGCGATTAAGTATTAAATATCATAAGAATCAGAGTGTGAAGTTTTAAGTTTCTCATTCACAAGTTTGGTTTCAAGCAGTGAGTAGCTCTTTTGTGTAAGAAAATAAATATTATTTTGCACCCATCCATTATAGATAAGAACTAAAAGTCACAGAAAAACTTGCTTTAAAAAAACATGCAATAGAAATTAAATTTATCCTAAAACTAGGTACATGAAAAATATCATTTAAAATAAATTTCTTAAAATTATCAAAATACAAAAGTACTTCTCCCACTTCTTTTGCCACTACATTTCTCCCATCTCCAGCACGCAACGAGAGATCCTTATCACGAAGGCTTCTCGTTTACTTGAACCCCAGCAATAAACACAAATATTATTAATGACTTTAGAATTAATGACTCAATAGTCTATTGACTCTACCACTAAATAAGTTTCATCAACTAAGAGTTTCATACCACATTAAAAATTCATTAAAAAATACTACCATAAATTTAATAAATGTTTTATTGTATTAAATAAAAAAAATTATATTTTATATTTTTTTAGTTCTGACGAGAATAATATTCTACGACAAGCAATCCATTTATTTTCAAACCAACCCATTTCTCATCTATTATTTGATTGACTAATCATTTATATAGTAATGTGTGAATGGTCAAATGTTTTGGTAATTCCTCATTAGTGGATGAATCAAGATAATTTTGAATAAGAGTTCTAGAATTTTGTTCATCCCTCATTGAAATAATATCTTGGGGCTTACAATGATAACTTGGTATATCTACTATAAGCCATTAACTAAAATATGTCCATGGTTAACTAATTGACGGGCTTTAGGAATAGCTGAAGCCAATTATTAAGTTGGCTAAGTTTTTTTTTTAGGTTTTGAATAATGCGTTTAGTTGTTATTGGGTTAGTAATTCAATATATATAAATATATAATTAATATAGTTATTTTTGAAACATAATATATTCGGGTCAGATTGTGTTCGGGTAAAAAAAAATTTGCACAGATCCCGACTTATATAGAAAATAGGCCTTAAATTTTACCCTAGCCCATTTTTCAGCATCATATATTTGTCCAAATCCTTCCATTTTTCAAGCAGACCATCGGGCCTGGGTAGATAATTCGGCCAATTAACAAGTCTAGTTGCCACCATTAGCTAACCGGAGCTCAAAAAAGAAAAAAAATTGAATAGTTGGGTAATCATTTTGTAATTTTTCATAATTCGATAAGAAATAAAGAAATTTACTAAAATTTAAGTGACTACTAGTGTATTTTACCCAAATAAATATTCAAATAACATATATTTTTATAATATAATAATTTAATCTACACAACTCATTTCTCTTGTTTTTTCTTAAACTATAAAAATGTTTTCAGAACTGGACCGACAGTTAAATCAATTAAATAACTATTTTTTATTTTGACCTATTCATCTAGTTTAATTAAATAAATTACTTAAAATTAAAATAAATATAAAAATATTTTTTAAGAAATAGAGAAAACTGATTCAACTACTCTCTATTGGTTCGTGGATCAACCAATCTAACCCCTCTAATTATACCACTATCCAGATCAGTTTCCAATCCAACCAATCCAGTATGGTTCAAACAAAATCTAGATCATTGTGTAGTTTTTTTTGCACATATATAACATGAATCAAGACAATAAAGGTAAATAATAGCAAACCACCAGTATCATTCCAGAAAAAAAAAGAAGAACATAAGTACATTATAGTCGAAATTATGAGTAAAAAAAAAGTTTTCAAATAAAATTTTCATTTATTGAGATGTCAAGTTATCCCAGCCAGAGATAGTCAAATGAAACCAAATGGGATTCTAGCAGGTGGAAGAATATGAAACTCCACACAATTTAGCCATTTTCGCAATCTCAACTCTGTCAAAAACACGTTTGACATCTTCTATCTTCATGTACTCGCAATAGCATGGTGCTTGTTCCTTCATCTTCTGGCAACAACCGGCTGATGGAGGTGGCTTCTTGTACGCATTCAAGCATGAGCTATACTCCAAGGGGTTATCACATTTTGGCGCTGGCGCTGCCTCTGCACCTGAAAACAACACCATCACTAGAGTCACCACGCACAAAACAATAAGGGAAAATCTCTTCATGTTTTTTAAAATAAAAAGTTAGCTAGCTGGGCGGCTAATACTGGTAATTTGTGACGGTGTGTTTTTTCCAATGAACTTTGGCCTAATTTATAACAATTGGATTGGTAATTGCCGAGAGTGTTGGACAAAACGTGTGAATGTGTAAATTTGGTAAAAGGATGTTGTTAGGTTTACTATTTTTGAGAGAGATAATTTGTGGTAAAAAAAAATTGAAATGTGCCTACTAAGCGGAGAAAATAGCTTAATCTTTGAACAATTTAATTTTAAAATTTAAATTAAAATATATGGTTTTTTTAGAATATTAAATTTTTAATTTTAGTTGTTATGGTTTATTTTTAATGGTCTCAATTATCTAAAGAGTCGCTAAAAAAAAGTAAAATAGAAAATGAAAATCACTAATAAAATAAATCAAAATTATAGTATGAGTAAAAGTTTTAGATAACTGTTTATAAAATTATTATCCTCTTATTCATTTTCCTTCGGATGCGTTTGTTTTACGTAAAATGACTTACAAGTTATCAAAAAATAAGCTCATTTTCCTGAAATTTTATGAAGTTACAATCTACTTCGAGGTTTAAAATTTTTAATGTAGATTTCCCCAAGGAAAGTAGCATAAGTCAAACCCTTAACCGTTTGGTCTTTTGGGTTATAAAATAATCCACCCTTAGTTCGTTTTAGACAACTAGCAAACATGTACAATTCTATTTGTGCTTCCAACTCTTTTGCATCTTTAACCAACACGTAAGTTAGGCATCCCTAATTCTTAAAATGATTTCGGCTTGGCTTCATGTCGTGGCACATTCCGTATGGATCCTGAGGTGTAGCAAGTCATTAGTAATTCTTACCCCTAAAATGATACTGATAGTTGTGAATAACTTAACATTTAATAAACCATATCAAGCAAGGTTTTGTTCCATCTTTCTGCCACGCCATTCTATTGTGGACTACCTCACACAGTTTATTAGAATTGTATCTCATTCTCTATGAGGTATCCTATAAACTCGTCCAATAATTATTCCCCGCGTTGGTCAAATTGAAGTTTCTTAATGGGTAAACCTAATTGTTTCTCCTCTTTCACACTAAACTCTCGAAACTTTTTAAAAGTTTCACTCTTGTGGTGCATTAGGTACACATACTAGTATCTAGAATTAATGTCTATAAAGTTTACATAATAATTGTAACCAAATCTCACACTAACGTTCATGGAATCACATACGTCAGTATGCACAAGTTTTAATGATTGAACAACCCTTGTACCTTTTGCATGAGAAGATTGCTTTGTCATTTTATCTTTCAAGCAAGATTTACATTGTGGAAGATGTACCTCTTTAAGTGAGCTTAAATTCCCATATTTAAAAAGTTTATTCATTCTTTCTTTGTTTAACGTGACTAAGTCTTAAATATCATAAGTATTAGAGTGAGAAGTTTTGAGTTTATTATTCACAAGCTCGGTTTCAAGCAGTGAGTAGCTCTTTTGTTTAATAAAATAAATAATATTTTGCATCCATCCATTACATATAAGAACATGATTTTTATGAATTGCAATCCCTTTATTAAAAGTCACAAAAAAAAATTGTCTTGAAATAAACATGCAACAGAAATTAAATTTCTCCTAAAACTAGGTACATAAAATATGTTTTTTAAAATAATTTTCCTAAAATTATCAAAATACAAATGTACTTCTCCCACTACTTTTGTCGCTACATTTCTTCACACATCTCTAGTTCACAACGAGAGATCCTTCTCACAAAGGCTTCTCATTTACTTGAACCCCCTGTAATAAACACAAATATGATTAATGACTTCAGAATTCATGATCTAACAGCCTATTCAATCTACCACTAAACAAGTTTAATCAACTAAGAGTTTCATACCACATTAAAAAATACTACCATAAATATAATAAATGTTTTATTGTATTAAATATAATTTTTAAAATTTTATATTTTGAGTTCTGCCGAGAATAATATTCTACGACAAGCAATCCATTTATTTTCAAACCAACCAATTTCCTATTGATAATGCCAAAAGTAACATGTTTTAGCCTCATTCTTAATGCATTTTTGGATGATTATTTGATTTAAAATGTAACACCCCCTAACCTCAAACCGTTGCCGGAACGAAGTTATGAGGCATTACCGGACATATCAGACAACTTACGAATAATTTACAATTAATATAACTTTCATAGTATAATATAATAATTAAGTCCCTATCTTGGACTCTTGAAGTTCAAACACGTATTAAAAGTAGAACGAGACTTGTTCGAGTATTCTGGAATTTTTTTTTTATAAAAATTTCGGCAGCATTTCTGCTTATTTTTACCTAAACCTCCTGCAAATTCAAACCAAAACAACCAACACCAATGTTTCACATTCATATAACTAATATTTATATCATTAACATAATTTTAACTTAATAACTATCATAGCATCATTCAAAATTGGTTAAAAACTTCATTCATTTAACAACTTATTGTTCATGTATCAAAATATCATGTACTTTCCTTACCATTTCATTTAACCATCTAAATTTTATAATTCGTCCTTCACTACCCAAAGTAATATACATATTTAAGTGACTAAACAACACTTATGTACATGCCACCTTTACGCAAAAGAAAATATACATCACCAAATTTGTATTGGAGTCGGGAATGTTTCGGATCTTTGAGCCAAGACAATTGACTTCTACTAACCTGCGCACGGAAACAACCGTACGCTGAGTATGGATATACTCAGTGGTATTACTATAATTCAAAATATATCATCAATATTAAAAATATAAATATTAAAATTCATAACAATTAATTTCTTAAATACTAATTCATGCTTTATATATATATATTTTTATTTTCATCATTTCATAATAACAATTCAATTTAATTATTCGTCAATCAATGTATTTTTCACAAACTTGAATTTAAACCACTTATGAACATTTAGTTCATACTTTTCTCTTTCTATCACAATTCCAATTTCTATTCATAATAATTTTTTTTTTCAATGCCTTAAATTCACATTTCAATTTTTCACCCTATTAACGTAACTCGGACTTTGGCGGATACACGGATCCAACCAAACACATCAATATGGCACCCAGTGCCTCATCGGATAGTTCGAAGTAATAGTTGACACCCAGTGTCTCATCGGCCTAGCCGAAGTAAAGTTGGTACCCAATACCTCATCGAATCTATCCGAAGAAATATAGTGACACCCAGTGTCTCATCGACTCGAGGCCGAAGTATCCCTGAACACATCCAATCCTATGGCATGCCAACTATATCCGACTCAGCCCGACTAGTTAATAGGGTATTCAATTCACAATTCAAATCACCATTCATTTTTCAATCAATACACTTTTCAAATAATCACATATTCCTTATTCAATTCAATTTGACTCAATTTGCATCACTTTCATTTTCACTTAATATTCATATCAATTTCACATACTTACCTCAAGTCTTACTTACCATACATAACAATTAAAATTTCAGCAATCAATAATAATTAAAATTCGAATTATAGTAATACACACCACAATAATTCTCGTTTTAGTCCTCGATGACTCTCTCCTTTCCTTTCGATGCTGACGTTTCAGGTTCTTTGTTGGCTACGAAAATAATAGTAATTTATATTATTATTTACAGCATTAATTATAATAAATAATTAAATTTCTAAACAATTCCTATCTTATTCCCAATTTAATCCTAACTAAACTTAATTATTTTCTTAATCCAATTCACTCTCTTTTTCTATTCAAATTTTGTCTAAACTTATATTTAACTATAAAATTTCCAGCATATTTTCCTAAATTTGAAATTTCTTCAATTTAGTCCCTACAACATAAAACTTATAGCCTAGTTTACAATTTAATCCCTTAATCAATTCTAACTTAGAATTCATTCAATTAAATCCCTAATTCCATAATTTTTCCAACACGAACCCTACTTGGAAACATATGAACTCTTGAACTATCAACTTAATTTCATCAAAATCTTGTTTCAAAGCTTCTAAAACATCAAAATTAAGTAAAAGAGGCTAAATTGACTTACCTATTAAACTTCTAAGCTTCAAACCCTTAATTTTTCCTTTCTTCTTTCTTTCTCCTTTCTTTCCCCCATTTACGTTTGAGCATTCTGTTTCTTTCTATTCTTTTTCTTTCTTTTATTTCTTTTGTTTCTTTATTTAATTATTAACATAATATAATATTAATATCATATATTAAAATATCTTTTACTTTAATATTAAGTAAATTAATAATTATATAACAAGTGTACATTTTATATTATTACAAATGTCATTATCTAATTTGCTTATCAAATAAAAATTTCATGATTTAATTAATACAATTAATAATTATAAAATATCTTTATACTTAAATTATAAGTAATTAAATATTTAAATTACAATTGTACCAATACAATTCTTACACATGTATATTTTATTATCATACAGTTGTCTTCTATTTAATTTATTTATAATATATCATCAATTAAATAATTATAATAATTTAATATAAAACCATAATAATAATTTTAATCTATATAATACATACATAAAAAAAAATCTTGATTTTTCTTCCATTTGCCGCCTCAATTTATGTAAATGGCTTAATTGCCATTTTGATCCTTTTTATTTTCTATTACTTTAAAATTAAACTTTTACCCCTTATTCAATTTAATCCTTTTTATTACTAACTCTAAATTAAGCTAAATTCACCTAATTAGATCCTAATTAGACACACCACTAGGCTCATAAATATTTTTAATAATTATTTTCGAACTTATTTCACTAAGACGGAGGCCCTATAACTCACTTTTTCGGTGCTCGTGAATTTCGGGTCATTACATTTCTTCCCCCTTTAATAAATTTCTTCCTCGAAATTTACCTGAGAAGAGATGAAGATATTGTACTCTCATAGTTTCCTCTGGTTCCCAAGTCGCTTCTTCAACATTATGATTTCTCCATAGGACTTTCACTAAAGGAACCTTTTTATTTCTTAATTCTTTCACTTCCCGTGCTAAAATTTGAACCGGCTCTTCTTCATATGATAGGTCAGGTCGAACTTCAATATCTTCTATAGAAATTATATGAGAAGGATCTGATCTATATTTCCGTAGCATCGAAACATGAAAAACATCATGAATCCTTTGTAATTCAGAAGGTAAAGCCAATTGATATGCAACTGGTCCAATTCTTTCCACTATTTCATACGGCCCAATAAAACGTGGGGTCAATTTACCTTTCCGACCAAATCTCAAAACTTTTTTCCAAGGAGAAACCTTAAGAAATACTTTGTCTCCAACTGAATACTCAATGTCCCGGCGTTTCAGATCAGCATAAGATTTTTGTGTCTGTCAAAGTCGCTTTTAATCTCTGTTGAATCTTCTTGATTGCTTTTCTTCATTTCTTGAATTAATTCCGGCCCAATTACTTTTCTTTCATTCAACTCCAACCAATATACTGGTGATCTATATTTTCGACCATATAACGCTTCATACGGAGCCATCTGAATACTAGATTGGAAACTATTATTATAGACAAACTCAGCTAGTGGCAAATATCGCTCCCAACCTGCTTCAAAATCAATAATACAAGCTCGAAGCATATCTTCTAGTACCTGAATTACCCGTTCGGACTGTTCGTCAGTTTGGGGATGAAAAGTTGTACTGAAACTAAGTCTAGTACCCAACGACTCATGTAACTGTCTCCAAAATCTCGATGTGAACCGAGGATCTCGATCTGAAATTATTGATATCAGAATGCCATGTAATCTAACAATTTCTCGAATATACACGTCGCGCAAGCTTACGCAGCGACCAATCGATCCGATCGCTATAAAATGTGCTGACTTGGTAAGTCTATCAACCATCACCCAAATAGCATTCTTTTTTGCTTGCGACAACGGTAATCCCGTAATAAAATCCATCGTGATGCGATCCCATTTCCATTCAGGAATATTAATAAGTCAAGCAATCCAAGGTAGGAACGATGTTCGCCTTTACCCGTTGGCAAGTCAAACATTTACTTACAAATTCTACTATGTCTCTTTTCATCCACGCCACCACAGTATAATTCTCTTAAATCTCGATACATTTTCGTGCTTAGGGTGCATAGAAAATGAACTATCATGAGCTTCCGTAGAATTAAGTTTTTAAGCTCAGAAGTATTTGGAATACAAATCCGATTTCGAAACCTCAAGCATCCACAATCATCAATACTAAAATTTTCTCTTTGTGCCATTCGTACCATCTCTCTTTTCTTCAATAATTTGTCATCTTCCAACCTGAGTGATCTAATCTAATCAAACATTACGGTTTTACTCTCAATTCAGCCAAAAGACTCCCATCATCAACGATACTAAGCGGTGCAAACATTGCTCTTAATTCAATTCTGACTTTTCTACTTAATGCATCAGCTACAACATTAGCTCTTCCCGGATGATAGTCTATAACACAATCATAATCTTTCAGAAGTTCGATCCAACGCCTTTGTCTCAAATTCAATTCTTTCTGAGAAAGAAGATACTTCAAACTCTTATGATCAGTATAGATGTAGCATTTTTCACCATAAAGATAATGTCTCCAAATCTTCAATGCGAAAATCACAGCTGCTAACTCAAGATAATGAGTCGGATAATTCCTTTCACGTGGTTTCAATTGACGAGATGCATAGGCTATTACTTTCCCATCCTGCATCAATACACAACCCAAACCACTCAAAGAAGCATCACTATACACTACAAAATCTTTACCCGATTCTGGCAATGTCAAAACTGGTGCCTCGGTTAACGTTCGCTTCAATGTTTCAAAACTTTTCTGACATTGATCATCCCAAATAAAAGGAACATTCTTCTGTGGCAACTTGGTCATCGGCAAAGCTATCTTCGAAAATCCATTTACAAATCTTCTGTAATACCCAGCTAAACCAAGAAAACTACGTACCTCAGATACATTCCTCGGTGCATTCCATTGAATAATTACTTCAATCTTTTTCGGATCAACTCGGATTCCATCTCGCAGATACTACATGTCCCGAAATACCCGCCGATAACGAACTCGCATTTCTCGAGCTTTCCATATATTTGTTTCTCTCGTAAAGTCTGTAGCACAATCCTCGGATGCCGATCATGTTTCGACTCTAACTTTGAATAAACCAATATATCATCAATAAAAACCACCACAAATTGATCTAAATACAATTTGAAAGATACGATTCATGAGATCCATAAAAGCGGTTTGGGGCATTTGTTAACCCAAATGGCATTACCAAGAATTCATAATAACCATACCTCAAATCACGGAAAATTTGTTTTGGTACATCACTTTCTTTTACCTTCAACCGATAGTAACCCGACCTTAAGTCAATCTTGAAAACACGTAAGCTCCTCTCAACCGATCGAATAAATCATTAATGCGAGGCAACGGTACTTATTTTTAATTGTCACCTTGTTCAAGCGCTTCGGTAATCAATACAAAGTCGCATAGAGCCATCTTTCTTTTTAACAAATAATACCGGAGCTCCCCACGGTGATATACTCGGTCGAATAAAGCCACGATCTAACAAATCTTGCAATCTGTATCTTCAATTCTTTCAACTCAGTAGGTGACATCCGATACGGAGATATAGAGATTGGTGCGAGACCGAATAAACCTCTATAGCAAATTCAACTTCTATTTGGCGGTAAACCTTGGTAATTCCTCGTGAAATACATCGGAAATTCGCAAACTGTTCGGATCTTGCTACATTGACTTCCAACCGAACTCGAGTTAATAACATATGCCAAATATCTTTGAACAACCCTGTTGAAGTAATTTACTAGCCTTTATTCTTTGAAATGATACGTCTTGCGCCCACTAGTACGAATACCGTCTACTTCAATCCGATCCCCACATTTATCTGTTTGAATACTAAATTTCTTTTATAATGTCCAAAATTACTCCATATTCGGATAGCCAATCCATTCCCAATATTATATCAAAATCCCCAAATGGCATAATCAACAAGTCAACAGAAAAGTTTTATTCTTTATAATTAACGGGCATCTCGGACAAACTCGATTCACTAACACTTTGTTTGGCCTAGCGGACTTGACACCTCTATAGACACTTTAGACATTTTTGATTTCAGTTTTCCGATTTGACTAATTTTGAATTAATATAAGAATGTGAAGATCCGGATCAATCAAAGCATAAACGACCTCGAGAATACAGTAAAAATATACTGTCACCACATCGTGAGCATCACCTTCTTCTCGTTTCGACCACATAAGCTCGGCTGGTTACTCACGGCTTCGCATGGCGAGTAACAATATCATCGCTGCTCCTTCTACCTGGCACCTCCCTGGAAGCCGAACTACCTCTACCCGACCCTCTACCTCTAGCGAGTGATACCGATCTTTGTGACGATACAGTGCAAAGACACTATCGGTGTTCGGACAATCTCGATAAAATGGTCTCAGTAGAACCACATCTGAAGCAACCTCTAGTTACTTTCCAACATTCTCCTCTGTGTTTCTTCCCGCAGTGCTCACAGTCTGGAATTTCTACACTTCGAGGTGGACCTCTCACACTACTAGTAGATACTGTCATCTGTTTACCTCTGCTTCTACCACCTTTGTCTGAACTAAAACTGGACCTCCAGTCACTTCTTGATTCTTTGAATCTCTTCGGTATTGGATTAGAACTAGTAGTTCCCATATGTTTCCCAGCTGATTTACCAATTTCTGATTTTTTTATCCAGGCCCAGTACTTGTTCTATCATTTTTGCTCGCTCAACCAAATCAACAAGTTCAGTAATTCTGAGACTTACCAATTGAATCTTGATTTCATCTCGCAGTCCCCGTAGAAATCGTTTACAACTATCAGCCTCAGTTGGAACATATTCTAAAGCATACCTGCTAAATCTAGAGAACTCTCGCTCATATTCCAGTACTGACATATTCCCTTGTTTCAACACTAAAAACTCTTGCTTTTTCTCTTCGATGTACAATTCCCCAATATACATCTTCTAAAATTCTTTTTGAAACAAGTCCCAGGTTGCCTGATCATCCGGTAAATGTCTAACCACAGATTCCTACCACAGATACGCTTCTCCTTGTAACAGTGATACAGCACATATCAGACTCTCTCGGGGGGTGCAATCTAATTGTTGCAAAACTCTTTTTGTTGTTTCCATCCAATTTTCAGCAGCGGACGGATCATCTCCTTTTAATCCCTGAAATTCCGTGGCACCATATTTTCGTAACTCTTTAATCGGGGCCTGTCTGACAGTAGGTACAGTTGTAGTAGCAGGTATAGTTCTCACTATATGCTGTAATGCATCAGCTATATCTCTTAACAGGTGTGAAGCATTTCTTTCTCTCCCTACGTTAGGAGGTTGATTATCTAACGGATTCACACCAGGTGTAGCAGATTCAGTTTCTTCTAATTCTCGACTTCTAGTATACATTTCTTGTTCAACATTATCCATTCTTTCATCTGACATTTTATCTATAAAACAAAATCCAATAAATATATTAGCATCCAAAAATCCCGACTCAATTTCGACTCGACAGTGGCATGTACTTCTAAACTCACTTCCGAGCCCAATTTAGCCCGAGAATCGGTTAAACCTGATAGCTCTGATACCAACAACTGTAACACCCCCTAACCCCAAACCGTTGCCGGAACGAAGTTATGAGGCATTACCGGACATATCAGACAACTTACGAATAATTTACAATTAATATAACTTTCATAGTATAATATAATAATTAAGCCCCTATCTTGGACTCTCGAAGTTCAAACACGTATTAAAAGTAGAACGAGACTTGTTCGAGTATTCCATAATTTTTTTTTTATAAAAATTTCGGCAGCATTTCTACTTATTTTTACCTAAACCTCCTGCAAATTCAAACCAAAACAACCAACACCAATGTTTCACATTCATATAACTAATATTTATATCATTAACATAATTTTAACTTAATAACTATCATAGCATCATTCAAAATTGGTTAAAAACTTCATTCATTTAACAACTTATTGTTCATGTATCAAAATATCATGTACTTTCCTTACCATTTCATTTAACCATCTAAATTTTATAATTCGTCCTTCACTACCCAAAGTAATATACATATTTAAGTGACTAAACAACACTTATGTACATGCCACCTTTACCCAAAAGAAAATAGACATCACCAAATTTGTATTGGAGTCGGGAATGTTCTGGATCTTTGAGCCAAGACAATTGACTTCTACTAACTTGCATGCACGGAAACAACAAATGCATTTGAGTATGGATATACTCGAGTGGTATTACTATAATTCAAAATATATCATCAATAATAAAAATATAAATATTAAAATTCATAACAATTAATTTCTTAAATACTAATTCATGCTTTATATATATATATATATTTATTTATTTTCATCATTTCATAATAACAATTCAATTTAATTATTCGTCAATCAATGTATTTTTCACAAACTTGAATTTAAACCACTTATGAACATTTAGCTCATACTTTTCTCTTTCTATCACAATTCCAATTTCTATTCATAATAATTTTTTTTCAATGCCTTAAATTCACATTTCAATTTTTCACCCTATTAACGTAACTTCGGACTTTTTTGGCGGATACGGATCCAACCAAACACATCAATATGGCACCCAAATTGCCTCATCGGATAGTTCAAGTAATAGTTGACACCCAATGTCTCATCGGCCTAGCCGAAGTAAAGTTGGTACCCAATACCTCATCGAATCTATCCGAAGAAATATAGTGACACTCAGTGTCTCATCGACTCGAGGTCGAAGTATCCCTGAACACTTCCGATCCTATGGCATGCCAACTATATCCGACTCAGCCCGACTAGTTAATAGGGTATTCAATTCACAATTCAAATCACCATTCATTTTTCAATCAATACACTTTTCAAATAATCACATATTCCTTATTCAATTCAATTTGACTCAATTTGCATCACTTTCATTTTCACTCAATATTCATATCAATTTCACATACTTACCTCAAGTCTTACTTACCATACATAACAATTAAAATTTCAGCAATCAATAATAATTAAAATTCGAATTATAGTAATACACACCGTAATTCTCTCGTTTTAGTCCTCGATGACTCTCTCCTTTCCTTTCGATGCTGACGTTTCAGGTTCTTTGTTGGCTACGAAAATAATAGTAATTTATATTATTATTTACAGCATTAATTATAATAAATAATTAAATTTCTAAACAATTCCTATCTTATTGCCAATTTAATCCTAACTAAACTTAATTATTTTCTTAATCCAATTCACTCTCTTTTTCTATTCAAATTTTGTCTAAACTTATATTTAACTATAAAATTTCCAGCATATTTCCCTAATTTTGAAATTTCTTCAATTTAGTCCCTACAACATAAAACTTATAGCCTAGTTTACAATTTAATCCCTTAATCAATTCTAACTTAGAATTCATTCAATTAAATCCCTAATTCCATAATTTTTCCAACATGAACCCTGCTTGGAAACATATGAACTCTTGAACTATCAACTTAATTTCATCAAAATCTTGTTTCAAAGCTTCTAAAACATCAAAATTAAGTAAAAGAGGCTAAATTGACTTACCTATTAAACTTCCAAGCTTCAAATCCTTAATTTTTCCTTTCTTCTTTCTTTCTCCTTTTTTCCCCCATTTACGTTTGAGCATTCTGTTTCTTTCTATTCTTTTTCTTTCTTTTCTTTCTTTATTTAATTATTAACATAATATAATATTAATATCATATATTAAAATATCTTTTACTTTAATATTAAGTAAATTAATAATTATATAACAAGTGTACATTTTATATTATTACAAATGTCATTATCTAATTTGCTTATCAAATAAAAATCTCATGATTTAATTAATACAATTAATAATTATAAAATATCTTTATACTTAAATTATAAGTAATTAAATATTTAAATTACAATTGTACCAATACAATTCTTACACATGTATATTTTATTATCATACAATTGTCTTCTATTTAATTTATTTATAATATATCATCAATTAAATAATTATAATAATTTAATATAAAACCATAATAATAATTTTAATCTATATAATACATACATAAAAAAAAATCTTGATTTTTCTTCCATTTGCCGCCTCAATTTATGTAAATGGCTTAATTGCCATTTTGATCCTTTTTATTTTCTATTACTTTAAAATTAAACTTTTACCCCTTATTCAATTTAATCCTTTTTATTACTTACTCCAAATTAAGCTAAATTCACCTAATTAGATCCTAATTAGACACACCACTAGGCTCATAAATATTTTTAATAATTATTTTAGAACTTATTTCACTAAGACGGAGGCCCTATAACTCACTTTTCCGGTGCCCGTGAATTTCGGGTCATTACATAAAATGGTGAATTTTATGCCCCTAATCCTTTAAATTCATTTTCTATATTTAGGAGAGCATTTGGAAGCAAAAAGAGCGAAAATTGAAAAATCGAAGGAATCTTTAAGAGCCACACAAGCTGGGCCATTCCATACTGGCTGGACACACGTCCTCTACTGTCGATCGTGTCGTTTCCTTTCCTTTCCCGCGCTTCTCCCCTTCCCTTTCCTTTCCCTACCGTCGATCACGCCATTTCCTCTACCGTTTGTTTTTTTCCCTCCGTTCTAACCACCTGCGCACCACCACCATCAGTCCTCTCCCACGTCCTCACTCGCGCCTACCACCGTGCCTCCATTCACTTTCGCTGCCAACAACCACCGTTTGGCTCAACCCTATTCTTTCATTTAATTTTTTTTATTTTTTTATTATTTTTTATTTATTTTAATTATTATTACTCTTATTATTAATATGTTTATTTTGTTTAGTATTATTATTCTTGTCATTATTTTATTATTATATCATTTTATTATTCTACTATTATTAGTTTTAGTTGGTTAGTTTAATTTATTTATTTTTGCCTCAATAGTATTAGTATTAGCTCTAGTTTTGTATTCGGAGTAGATTTTGGTTAGACTCATTGTGATTCGACTTTCATCGTGAGGTGGTTCGCTTGCCGATGTGTTTTATTTCATATGTCGATTTGTCTATTTTCTAGATTCATTTTTTGTGGTTTTGATTTTTGGTTCTCTGATATTTGGTTATTATATTTTATTTCAGGTACAAAATGCAAAACCCATAAGGAAAAAATGGGGACCACACTCATTCTAAGAAAAGAAAAGCCACTTGGACCTCATCTTCATCCTCTCCGATCACAACCACTCGTTACCAATACCTAACCTTCGACCATCCACCCCATGAGGAAAGGTACCAGAATCTTAAGGATAGAGCATTAGGCATGGGTCGGCGTGTAGATTGGGACACCCTCCAAATTATGGGCTTATTCACATTGATTCATTCTCTTTTAATCGCAACCCCATGGGAGCGATTCTTCACGATCGTGGAGTTGACATATGTTGAGCTTACATTCGAGTTTTTCTCCACATTCTTCCTACCAACTATACTATCGTCGGGGGATGACCCACAAGTTATATAATTCCGTCTTGGGGGTATCGCTCAACACTTTAGTAATGCAGGTTTTGGTGTCGCTCTCGGCCTATATTCTAATGATTTCTTAGCAGTGACCGAGCTCTCATCCCTCCCGCAACACATCCATTATTCATTCTCTTTATGTTGGTCGAAAATCTCTGAGGTTTCCATTCCATGCAACCCAAGCCAGTTTAAGGCTCAGTCCCTCCCTCCAACATTGTAATATATTCATGCCCTTCTAGTTCATACTTTAACTGGATGAAAGAAGAGTACAAGCGTTGTAACACCCCTAACCCGTCTCCATCGCAAGATTAGGGTTACAGAGCATTATCTTTCAACCAAAAATCATTTAAAATTATAACATAAAATAAATGAAATTTATTGTAAACCAACCATTCATATGCATTTTGTCCCTAAATCTAGCCTTTGAGGCCCTAAAAATAGCTTAGAAGCAATTCAGAACTAAATCGAAACAAAATAAAAGTTTTAAGAAAAAGATGCAAAAATGTGAAAACAGGGGTCACACGGCCGTGTGGCCAGGTCGTGTAACATTCGAACAAGGGGAACACGACCGTGTCCCAGCACATGTCCTCACCCGTGTAACTCACTGAGAAGGGTTACACGGCCGTATAACTCTCTGAGTTGCCACACATGCCTGTGTGTCAGGCCTTGTAACTCATTGACTTGAATCACTAAGAAATTTCAAATGACACACGGCCGTGTTACCAGGCTGTGTGTGTCACACGGCCATGTGATAGCCTGTGTCCCAGGCCGTATGAACCCAAAATTTAACCTAAAATCAAGCCATTTCAAGTCCAATTCATACTTAACCATTCAGACCATTTGGCCATACATTCAAGGAATTTAAACTTCATTCAAATGCACAAAAACATGCATTTTCAAACACCCTAATTCATCTAACCCAATATGCCATTCAAAGGCACCACAAATATACCAAAACATCACTTACCAAAACAAGTCAATATTGTATATTCCCAAGCATAATAACCTAGTTCAATTAGCTACCACATATGACCATTTGCAAGCCATCAAAACATACCAAAAGAACTTTATTTACAAGCACTTAAAAGTAACTAATATGACATAGCTTGGTAAGACATCAAAGTGCACCAAACCAACATAATTGCAAAAGCTTAAACATACCAAAACTTACATTACAAAGATCCGATACATGCTATTATTAACCTTGGCCAAAATACACAAAAAAAGAAAACTACTAAAATGATTGTTGGATAGTGTGATAGGTCTTCGATGAACTCCTAACTAATCTAGCGTTCGATCATCTATAAAACAAAAGAAAGTAACTACGTAAGCAATGAGCGCTTAGTAAGATCGTAAAAACTTAACATAACTTACCATTTCAATTATACAATTCATAGATTAAGCATAAATCATTACCAATGCCATAAGCTTAGTAAAAGCCTATACAACATCATCAAACTAACAAGTTAGTACACTTGTTCATGATACAAATGAAATCAACCATAAGATATGTAGTTTACCATATATAAACAAATCATTTAACTCATCAATGTCATTAAAAGATCATGATTCATTCCATTTGCATACTTACCATTTCATTTCATTTTCTTACCCATTGAACCATCTAGAATTACATCATATACTCGGGAATGTTCACACGTAGTGTGCCTTTCCATATAATAGTAACATTTCCTTTACATCAATGCTCACACGAGCTATGAAATGGGCCTGCTCACATGAGTTGTGGGTCAGAATTTTAGCTACACGATATTGCTCACATGAGATGTGGAGAATCTACAATAAATGCAGGACCTCAACCATCGGTAGGACATTCAAGACCAACACCCGAAACATGAAATCCCTAATGACATGTCATTTGCATCCTAAGAATTCTTAAGGTTCAAACAGGACTCGTTATCCGTCAATTCAACATAGCTTAGATACATTTATACATAGATCCATTTATATTAAAACAACACAGCAAATAGTCAATTTAACTAACATTAAAACGATCATAGTTCATGCGAACTTACCTCAATAACTAGGGCGTAAAAGTATAATCGAACACTAATCTGAAGCTTTAGCTTTTCCTCGATTTAAGTCCGATTATGGTTTATCTTGATCTAAATAAATAATTTCATTCAATCAATTACTTCTAGAACTAAATTTAATCCATAATTCATATTTATGAAAAATTACAAAATTGTCCCTAATACTTTAACTTTTTACAATTTAGTCCTCAAGCTCATAACTTAAAATCTAACCATTTTAACCTAAATCCAACTTAACCAATGGTCAAAAGGACCTTGAAACAACCCATTATTACCAAAATTTCACAAAAAAAAACCCATGGATTTATACTTCTAATAATTTAATCCATATTTCAAAAATTCCACAAAAAATCACTTAACAAAACTTGTTTATTTTACCAAAAAGATAAATAACCCATCGAAAAATGTCAAAACACATTCAAAAACATCCATGAAAAGTCCTTCAACCTTTAATAGTTTTGCAAATTAACCTCCGAGCTTGATAGATTAAGCTAAAATGAACTCAAAAACATAAAAATCATTAAAAAAGGGAGCTTGAATTCATTTACATACAAGTAGAAACTTTACCGAATGCTCAACCCTATTCTAATGGTGTTTTCCTCTTCAAATTTTGGTGGAGATAGCCAAGGATGAAGATGATATCATTTTTAGTTTCTTTTGTTTTTAAGTTAATTATTCAATTGCCATTTTAACCTTTAAAAACTATCAAAATTTCATTAAAACCTTGTCCATGCACATCCACTAACACTTTAAATAGTATATTTACCAATCAAGTCCTTTAGTTTATGATTTCATAGCCATTGGACCACTTTAACTAATAGAACTCAACTTTTACACTTTTCACGATTTAATCATTTTCACCTAATTAACCATTTAAACATCAAAATTTCTTAACAAAATTTTAATAAGACCATAATATAATACCATAGAAATTAAATAAATAATAAAATAATAATTCACTAGTTAGAATTGTGGTCCCAAAACCATTATTTTCGACACCACTGAAAATGGGTTGTTACAAGCGTCATGGGCACTTTAGATGCATATTTCTTATAGAGTATGCACGGACAACATCTGATTGATCTAGCCCACTTTGTATCCAAGTGTTTTCATAATCAGAGTGAGCGATCACAGAGAGGACCTCTTTGTATGGGTCCAGATATCACACTCTTGACTTCTCACTTCGGTCTCCTTGAGACTCCCGAGAAGATTGGTACTCTTACTTTGGTTAGGGACATGACACCACAAGGTTTAAATATTTTGAAACATATGAGGATGATTGCTCGTCAGCCTAGGCTTTTTGGTAATCAGTATGTGTTACTACAAGTGACTTAATAGCATGAGGATAATGAGCACCTTGACGATGATCTCCCCCCAGCACTACGACCCATTCCCAATATTTCGAGCCCTTCTACTATTGCACTAGCACATTCAGTCACACTTGACAATATTTCACATCGGCTAAATCGCCTCGAGCGGTTACATTATGAGCATGTCGAGTAACAGTCAGCACGGTTCTACAACATTGATGCGGCTTTGCATCGATTCACCAACACCTGCATATCTCCCATTTTGCTTATGTTCTGTGCGATCCTGACGCCTCTCACGATGACGATCACTGATTTGTTTTCATTTTTTTTTCTTTATTTATTTTATTTTCAATTGTACTTTTATTTTTAATTGTTGTATTTTTTTGTGAGACTAATTTATTTTATTTCTATTTTGAACTATGTTTTTATTTTTATTATTTTGATGGTTGTTTTATTTGAGTTTGTAATCTCTTTGCCTTCTTATTTATTTTTGTTCATTTTCTTATTAGTTTACTTGGAAACATGCACTTCATTTAGACTCGCTTACGATTCTGCTTTTCACTATTATGGCAAATTCATCCATATTCAGGCCAGTTTTAGTTCTCCCTCTCTTTTGATATTGTCTTATTCTGTGCTTATATATATTTGTATATTAAGGATAATGTACATCTTAAGTCTGAGAAGGTTGTCCATTAGAGTGAATTTTTTTATTTGAAATTTTTATTGATGTTGTTTTGGATTAATTTGTGGATTTTTGTGCATTGTGTGATTTATTGATGTGCGTGATAAGTTTTTAAATTTATGATTGATCATACTTAAACACAAACTATTATCATGATAAAAGCAAGCGCACCTATCGAACAGTAGTATAGCTTATAGCAGGACCAGAATGTCGAACCTACAGGAACTAAAAGTACTAGTATTAAGTTATTATCTAGCCTAAAAATAAGGGGATTTGCTTTATCTAAACTAATTAACTAAACTAAGAATGCACAGGAAATAAATTGGGGAAATAATTTTGGGAAAACTGATTGATTTGGACAATACCCAAGGAAAAATTCACCTAGACTTCACTTGTTATTTGACTTTGAATGAGACGATTTATTCACTTGACTCGATCCGTAGAAATCTTTAATTTATATTATTATCTCTCTCGAGACTAACAACGTCTAACCCTAGGTTGATTAATTGAAATCTTCTTCTAATTAAAACCCCTAGTGTTGTATTAACTCGATTTATGGATTCCCTTATTAGGTTTGACCTTAATCCGGCAGATTTATGTCGCCCTATGTCTAGGGGTGCAATCAACTCCACTTAATTATGCTAGATCTACTCTTAGACAAGGATTTTTGCTCCTCTGAACAAGCACATCAATACTTGAATCAATATCCTGGAATATTAAAACAAGGATTAAGAACACATAATTAAGAACAAATCAAGTATTTATCATATAATTCAGAAAATAGTAACAAGATCCATCTTAGGTTTCATTCCCCTTAGGTATTTAAGAGATTTAGTTCATATGTGTAAAAGAAAACATCTCAGAATAATAATAATAATAATAACAAAACATAAAGAAACCCAAAAACCCCTGAAGGAAATTTAAGGGAGATCTTCAGTCTTGAAGGAGAATTCAGGTTCTGAGATGGATCAATCAGCTTTCTTCGAGTAATTCATTGCCTCCCATTCCACGTATCCCCTTAAATCCTCCTCTAGGGTGTTTATGTAGGCTTTAGAATGCCTCAGAACCCTCCAAAGTGCCCTTTTCCGAATAGAACTAGACTTGGGCCTGACAGGGACACGGCCGTGTGCCACCCCGTGTGAGGTGGCTTAGGCTGTGTTAAAGTCTATTAAATAGACACGGGCGTGTGGTCTACCCGTGTGAGGAAGTCCAGGCCGTGTTAATTTTCCACGTTGACCCATTTTCTCTGTTTTTGGCTCGTTTCTCGCTCTTTTTACTCTCCTATGCTCGCCTAAGTATAAAACATGAAATTAAAGAATTAGGAGCATCAAATTCCAAAAATCTAATGATAATTCATCCAAAAATGTGCTAAGTATGGGATAAAAATATGTATAAATTACGACTTATCAAATACCTCCACACTTAAACGTTTGCTTGTCCTCAAGCAAAATCCTCAATTCACAATTAAGAATTCATTTTTCTCAACTTATAACTCTTATCAATTACATCTCAAAATAATCCATAAGTAATCATACATTGAGAATTCAACTAGAAGAACATCAAAGTTTCAAACATTCCAAGTTGAGCATTTTATCACGAAAACATAGGTGTCTCCCCTCATCTAAGTAATCACATTTGATTCAAAATATCACAGAGTTTAACATTGTAATGGCCTAAATTCAAGGTTATCGGAACAGTGGTTTTGTAACCACAAATCCGATTTAAAGAGAAATTTATTTTAATATTTTTGCATGAATATTTATATAATATGAAAATCGTATGAAAATATCGATAAATTTTTTTACTGATTTAGTGGTTAGTTAGAAAAAGAAATTATTGAAGAAATTGGGTAAAAACAAAGTATCGAGACCTCGATCTCATAAAACCAAATCGAAAATAATTTTATAAATATTTATGAAATTTTAGTAATGTGGTATTAAAATTTCATTAGGAAATTTTAATGTTTGGGTAGTTAATTAAATGAAAAGGACTAAATTGTAAAAGGTGTAAAAGTGGATGGGATGATTGAATAGCTTAAGTGTCTAATAAAAGAGGATTTAAAAGGCAATTAGACCCAAAATTTATTTGGGCTGGACGGCAAGGGCATGAAATCAGCAGGAAATTTGATAAATTAAGGGTAAAATTAGAATATTACAAAATTAACTAAATAAAGCTAGGACTAAATAGGAAATATCTAGATTTCTCTTCATTTCTCTTCAATTCCAGCAGCTAAAAATGCCATAGGAGGGTTTTCTAAGCTGTTATTTCATAATTTTTGCACCAAATCCAGAAGATTCAAATATGAAGCTAGATCGAGGAAAGGAAAAAGTTCAGGATTAGTAGATTTTTGTACACGAACAAGTATCAAGGTAAGTTCATGTAACTTGAATTATATTCTTAAATGCTTGAAATGCATGTTTTTTATATGAATATGATTTGAATGTTCATTATATGAAATTTTATGAAATATTGACATATTTGATAAAAGAGGAAGAAATCCCGGTTGAGTGAAAGGAAAATTCGATGGATCCCTGAAAAGGAATTGACGGTAAAAAGGATCTAGCTCGGACGGGTGATCCTATCCTGATATAGCCCTCCCGAAGAATATGTGGAAAATGGATTTAGCCTGGACGGGTAATCCGAATTAAGTGCAATTTAGCTTGGACTGTAATTTGGATCCAAGCTCATTAGAGTAATTGTCATTGCAGGAGATTTAGCTGGGTGGTAATTCGACAATACTCTATGAGTTTATATTACAGGGATTTAGCTTTGGTCGTAATCTCTTTGTAAGGATGAGGTTCGCGGGAGTGTGCTCTCTGAAATGGAAATGTGTGCTCATGAATATGAATTGACGGGCCTGGAAATGTACACTAAAAGTGTACCTCTGAAAATCCATCGAAAATTCCAAGAAATTCAACAGGATAAATATGGAAAAATAATAAGGGAATGGTAATCATGGTATTTATGAGTTCATCAATCATGGAATATATTATTGACACATGAAAATTATTGGATTAACTTGAATGTTGAGTTGTGCATGGTAGGGTAATAATGCATTGAATGGATATATGAATGTTTATTACATTGTATTGAAAATATTAGGTAAGTATAATTCTTGTTACATGGGCTTACTAAGCACAAAGTGCTTACCCTGTTTCATTTTCCCCTGTTTTGTAGAGTTAAGAGCTCAGAGGTCGGATTTGGTCGGAGATACATCACACTATCAACCTCAGGATTTCGGTATATAAAGAAACTTTATTTTGGAAATCAATGGCATGTATAGGCTAATAAAGTAAATGATTCTGTGAAATGAATGTAAAGTTAGCCATTGGTATGGTTAACAAACTTGGTTTTGGGTATGTGATGACGTTATCTTATAAATATGCATGAATTTATTTTGAAAATATGTTGAATTGGTTTGGTTGATGTGGATTGGTCTCGGTTTAAAATTTACAGGGAAGGTTAGATATCTATAAAAGGGGATATATTAAGTAAAAAAAATCGTAAACTCCGGTAATGCCTCGTACCCTATTCCGATAATGAGTACGGTAGGGGTATTACATTTGGTGGTATCAGAGCTATGATTTAGCCGGTTCTAGGACCGATGTAGCAAATACGGGATTAGCTATACATGCCATTTAAATTATTATTGATAATGTGATATCTCCTGACCATTTAAATGTGTTTTTCTTATAGTAATGTCATCCGACCAAGCTCAATCCGAGGAAGCTGGGAGTCATGCTCCAGCTTCAGTACAAAGAGAAGAAACTAGTAGTAGAAGGCCCGAGACAGAGGGTCGAGGGGAGGAGGCAAAAATAGCCTTCTTTCAAATGATGAATGAATAATTTAATCAATACTTAAGAACTAACCCTGTAGTGCAGCAAGTTCAAGCTCCCACTCCTGCTCCTCCACTGGTTCC
Source organism: Gossypium longicalyx (assembly GCA_025698465.1). Classification (NCBI taxonomy): domain Eukaryota; kingdom Viridiplantae; phylum Streptophyta; class Magnoliopsida; order Malvales; family Malvaceae; genus Gossypium; species Gossypium longicalyx. The sequence goes on from CM047003.1 coordinate 27,147,927, forward strand.
CGAGATCCCACGAGAGTGCAGTGTAATGAATCTGTCGAGAAAAGGAAAGCTCAGTAGATAAAATTTAGAAATATGGGGCTGAAGAATTTGAGCAGCGAGTTGATGATGATTCGAAGCGGGCTGAATTCAGTTAGAGAATACTACTCGAGTTTTGGAAGAATTATCTTGCACACCAGAAGAATGTCTAAAATGTGCCATCTCGTTGTTAAAAGACACAGCTTATCATTGGTGGAATACTAAAGCTTCAGTTGTTCCGAAAGAAGAAATTACATGGGAGTTCTTTCAGGATGAATTTAAAAGAAATATATCACCAGAGGTTCCTTGATCATAAAAGAAAAGAATTTCTTGAGTGAAGCAGGGGCAATAGATCGGTATCTGAGTATGAAAAAGAATTTGTTCGATTGAGTAGATATGCTCGAGAATGGGTACAGTCAGAAGCTGAAATGTGCAAATGATTCGAAGAAGGATTGAATGAAGACATTAAGCTACTAATCGGAATTCTTAAAATTCGAGAGTTTACTACATTAACAGAGAGAGCTTATAAAGTAGAAGAATTGAGCAAAGAGAAGAAACAGGCTGAGAGGGAAGCTCAAATTTTTAGTAAAAGACCAATGGGAAAATCTCAGTTTTCTGCTCCAAAGAAATTGAAGAAGTACCAGGATCATTCTACTTCATCCACTGGGTATTCGGGTAGAGAACGAGGTTTTCAACGCACTAATTTAAGACCTTCCACTCCATCAGTGACCAGTGTTGGCAGTGTTGGTACCCCTAAACCGAGATGCCAGTATTGTAATAAAGCTCATTTTGGTAAATGCCGATTTAAAAGCGGGGCTTGTTACCGATGTGGTTCTTTTGACCATTTCCTCAGAGATTGTCCAGAAAGGGGTGAAAAAGAAGCTGAACAAATATCGAAGCTAAGTAATCTAGTTTTGAGGGGCAGACCACCTCGACCATCTAGTAATGTCGGTGGTAGCTGAGGAGCTACGAAAGATATTGCAGGCAGGTCTGAAGCACAAGCACCTGCTAGGACATATGCCATCCGTGCCAGAGAAGATGGCTCAACACCTAATGTTATTAATGGTACATTTTCTTTACTTGATACTGATATTACTGTATTGATTGATCCTGGTTCTACGCATTCATATATATGTGTTAAACTTGCAATTGTTAAAAATTTATCTGTTGAACCTACTAAATTTGTGGTTAAAGTCTCGAACCCCCTGGGTCAATCTGTTTTGGTGGATAAAATTTGTAAAAATTGTCCACTGATAGTAAAAGGTTATTGTTTCCCGGCTGATTTGATGTTACTGCCATTTGATGAATTTGACATGATATTGGGCATGGATTGGTTAACCCAGCATGATGCAGAGTAACTTGTAGACAGAAATATATTGTGCTAAAATGTCAGAATGATGAGTTACTCCGGGTTAAATCTGATCAAACAGAGGGGCTATTTGATGTGATTTCAGTAATGACAGCACAGAGGTATGTCAAAAAAAGGTATGATGCTTACTTGGATTTTGTACTCGACACCAAGGTATTCGAGTCAAAGATACAGCCGTGCGATGGTATGCGAATTTTTCGATGTGTTTCGGAGGAATTACGGGGTTGCCACGAAGGAGAAGTGGAATTTTCTATAGATTTGATTAGGAACTACTCTAATATCCATAACTCCGTATCGGATGGCTCCTCTGAAATTAAAAGAGTTAAAGACACATTGCAAGAACTTGTTGTGGGGGTTTTGTCCGACCGAGTCATTCACCTTGGGGTGCTCGGTTTGTTTGTGGAAAAGAAGGATGGGTCTTTAAGGCGTGTATCGACTACTGGCGACTTAATAAAGTAACCATAAAGAATAAGTACCCATTACCTCAGATTGATGATTTATTTGATCGGTGAAAGGTGCTCTGATGTTTTCAAAGATTGATCTTCGATCAGTTATTATCAATTACGGGTAAAGGAGTCAGATGTGCCAAAAACAGCCTTCGAAACAGTGCGGGCATTATGAGTTTACGGTCATGCCGTTTGGGTTAACTAATGCACTGCAGTATTCATGGATTTGATGAACCGGATATTCAAACAAGATTTAGACAGATTTGTGGTAGTATTTATTGATGATATTTTAGTTTATTCTCGGGATGAAGAAGAACACGCGAGAACATTTGAGAAATGTGTTGCAAATTCTGCGAGAGAGAAGCGATTATATGCTAAATTTAGTAAATGTGAATTTTGGCTTGAGAAGTGAGTTTTCTAGGACATATTGTATCTGCCAGAAGGCATCAAGGTAGATCCAAGTAAAATCTCGGCTATTGTCAATTGGAATCCACCAGAAGAATGTATCCGAAGTTAGAAGTTTCTTGGGTTTATTTGGTTATTATCGGAGATTTGTACAGGATTCTCTATGATAGCTTCTCCGATGACTCGATTATTGCGAGAAAGATGTAAAGTTCAAATGGGTGATGAATGTCAAACAAAGTTTCAACCGATTGAAAGATCTACTAACGAAAGTACTGTATTAGTCTGACTGAGCAAGGGTAAGGAATTTGTTATTTCTGGTGATGCCTCATTAAATTGTTTAGGTTGTGTTTTGATGCAAGAAGGTAAAGTAATAGCCTATGCTTCAAGACAACTTAAACCACATGAAAGAAATTACCCGAGTACATGATCTTGAATTAGTTTTGCTATTGTGTATTTTTATTTGAAGATATGGCGACATTACTTATGCGGTGAAAAGTGTCATATTTATCACGATCATAAAAACTTGAAATATTTGATTACACGAAAGATTTGAATTTGAGGCAGTAGCAGTGGCTTGAACCGATAAAGGACTATGATTTGATTATTGATTACCATCGGGTAAAGCTAATGTTGTAGGTGATGCTTTGAGCCGAAAATCTCTGTTTGCTTTACGAGCTATGAATACCCGATTATCATTGGTGATGATGGTTCAATCTTATTTGAATTAAGAGCTAAACCGACATTTCTACATCAAATATGTGAAGCTCAAAAGAATGATGAGAAGTTCTGAGTTAAACGGGCGCAGTGTGAGTCAGTGCGATTCGAATTTTGATTGGTTTCGATGGTTGTTTATTATTCAGAGGTAGAGTATGTGTACCTTAGAATTCGTGAGCTCATACAGAAGATTCTACATGAGGCTCACAGCAGTACTATGTCTGTACATCCGGGAAGTAATAAAATGTATAATGATCTGAAAAAGATGTACTGGTGGTCGGGAATGAAACGTGATATCTCTAAGTTTGTATCAAGGTGCTTAATATGTCAGCAAGTTAAAGCTGAACATCAGGTAAGTTCGGGGTTACTTCAGCCAATTACTATACCAGAATGGAAATGGGAAAGAATCACTATGGATTTTGTATACAGGTTCTTCTTTGTGTCTCAGGAAAAAGATGCTATTTGGTTGATTATTGACCGATTGACAAAATCAGTACACTTTATTCTAGTACATATGGATTATTCTTTAGATAAACTGGTTGAACTGTGCATATCTAAAATTGTCAGGCTACATGGAGTGCCTTTCTCCATTATATCGGATAGAGATCCCCGATTTACATCTCGTTTCTGGGACAAATTGCAAGAAGCCTTGGGTACTCAGTTGTATTTCAGCACTGCATTTCATTCTCAGACAGATGGCCAATCTGAGCTTGTAATTCAAGTATTGGAAGATATGCTCCGATGTTTTATACTAGAGTTTGAAGGTAATTGGGAGAGGTATCTACCTTTGATTGAATTTGCCTATAATAACAGTTATCAGTCCAGTATTAAAATGGCTCTGTATGAAGCTTTGTATGGTAGAAAATGTAGAACACCATTATATTGGACAGAGCTCAGTGAAAAGAAGATAGATGGGGTTGATTTGGTCCGGAAAACAGAAGAAAAAGTAAAGGTTATTCGGGATAGTCTAAAAGCAGCTTCCGATCGTCAAAAATCATATGCCGACCTTAAACGAAAAGAGATTGAATATCAAGTCGGTGACAAGGTATTCCTGAAAGTGTCTCTTTGGAAGAAAGTTCTTCGATTCGGTCGAAAGGGTAAACTGAGTCCAAGATTTATCGGGCCATATGAAATCATAGAAAGAATTAGACCGGTCGCTTATCGATTGGCATTACCACCAGAACTTGATAGAATCCATAATATTTTTCATGTATCTATGTTACGATGATATCGATCAGATCCTTCACATGTTATTTCTCCGACAGAAGTGGAGATTCAACCGGATATGACTTACAGTGAAGAACCGGTCAAAATATTGGCACGCGAGACAAAAGAGCTTAGAAATAAAAAGATAAATTTGGTGAAAGTATTGTGGAAAAAGCATAGGATTGAGGAAGCGACATGGGAACCGGAGGAGGCAATGAGGAAACAATACCCAAACCTCTTTACTGGTAAGATTTTCGAGGACGAAAATCATAAAAGGGGGGGAGAGTTGTAATGGCCTAAATTCAAGGTTATCAGAACAGTGGTTTCGTAACCACAAATTCGATCTAAAGAGAAATTTATTTTAATATTTTTGCATGAATATTTATATAATAAGAAAATCGTATGAAAATATCGATAAATTTTTTTACCGATTTAGTGGTTAGTTAGAAAAAGAAATTATTGAAGAAATTGGATAAAAACAAAGTATCGAGACGTCGATCTCATAAAACCAAATCGAAAATAATTTTATAAATATTTATGAAATGTTAGTAATGTGGTATTAAAATTTCATTAGGAAATTTTAACAAGCTCATTAGAGTAATTGTCGTTACAGGGGATTTAGCCTGGACTGGTAATCCCGACAATACTCTATGAGTTTATATTACAGGGGATTAAGCCTGGACTGGTAATCCCGCTGTAAGGATGAGGTTCGCGGGAGTGTGCTCTCTGAAATGGAAATGTGTGCACATGAATATGAATTGACGGACCCGGAAATGTACACTAAAAGTTTACCTTTGAAAATCCATCGAAAATTCCAAGAAATTCAACGGGATAAATATGGAAAAATAATAAGGGAATGGTAATCATGGTATTGATGAGTTTATCAATCATGGAATATATTATTGACACATGAAAATTATTGGATTAACTTGAATGTTGAGTTGTGCATGGTAGGGTAATAATGCATTGAGTGGATATATGAATGTTTATTACATTGTATTGAAAATATTAGGTAAGTATAATTCTTGTTACATGGGCTTACTAAGCACAAAGTGCTTACCCTGTTTCATTTTTCCCTGTTTTGTAGTGTTAAGAGCTCAGAGGTCGGATTTGGTCGGAGATACATCACACTATCAACCTCAGGATTTCGGTATATAAAGAAATTTTATTTTGGAAATCAATGGCATGTATAAGCTAATAAAGTAAATGATTCTGTGAAATGAATGTAAAGTTAGCCATTGGTATGGTTAACAAACTTGGTTTTGGGTATGTGATGACGTTATCTTATAAATATGCATGAATTTATTTTGAAAATATGTTGAATTGGTTTGGTTGATGTGGATTGGTCTCGGTTTAAAATTTGCAGGGAAGGTTTGATATCTATAAAAAAGAATATATTGAGTAAAAAAAAATCGTAAACTCCGGTAATACCTCGTACCCTATTCCGGCAATGAGTACGAGTAGGGGGTATTACAAACATCCTCACTAAAGATTCACTCAAATCACTCGAGGTGTTTAAGGACAACAAATTTAGCACTCAACAGTCAATATGAAAAGTTATTACCATAGACTTACGTGAAAATCAAATCTCCACCACTATATATTGATATGATACATCAATCAAAATGTCTTTAGAGGGTTGTAACGTGGCTTTGGTTAGCGGGTGTGGTCACAAGTTGAAAGAGAAGGTTAGAATCGAGATTGAATTGAAAATTACCTAACTAGAAAAATACTAAAACTGACAAATTACATTCCTAATTAGATGATCCTAGAATTGAGTTTTTCTTCATGGATACATCATTTTAATCCAAGCATTACATAATTTCGTAATATGTTAGACGACAAATCTCAATTACAGCAACTTCATTTTTTTTTTAAGAACAAATCATAGTAACATAGAACTTTACTAACTATCAGAAATAAAACATAGCTAAGCAATTTATTCAAATCAAATCTCGACAAAAATAGGGATCAAATTAATTGAGGGGATTTCAACAATAATGGGTTATGGGTTAATATTGAGGGTAAATCAATGAATGGCTTGTTAGGCTCAAGGGGGTTCACTAAGGGTTAATTATGACGGTAGACTTTTATGGAGTGAGTGAGTTAAACCTAAGTGCCTTTATCATCTCGACATATCAAATCAATGGTGTGGTCTTGACATGCATAATCGAAGCAAGTTTTAAAAAAACAAATCAATATTGAAGCACTCATAGCAACAATAAAAGTGAGCATGAAAGAAATAATATATGCTCTAAAGGCTTAAGATCTCACAAAAATTATGGCTTTTTTATGTTAACTTTGTGAATTTCAACTTCAAGATAATACCTAAACTTGGGGAAATAACCTAAAAATTTTTAATTCTCAAAAATAAACTTATCATGCTTGATTCTCTTAATTACTTAAAGTTTAAACAATCAATGCATAAATGCCTATGTTTTAATTCAAGACATATCAATAAAAATCATAAATTAATCAAAATTTATTCTAATAGTGATATGTGTGAGTCACGTGAGAATAAGACAAAATTCAGAGATTTTTCTGATAATGATATAAATAACCCCCTCACACTTAAGATGTACATTGTCCTCAATGTACAAAGATAGATTTACTTAAAAATATAGATATGAGATCATAAGATAGGGAGAGAAGTGAAACTTCCTGAATGTTAAATGGAATCCTTGAATTGGCGTCATGGAAAGTAATCGGCTAAGGCAAGGGTGAGATTAGAGGAGGATACTCAAATGGTGGTAGAGGTTGTTAGCCCACAAGTGCTGTGCCAAAAGAATATTATAACTGGTGGTAGCTATGGTCATGGTCGAGCAGGGCATGGCATTCGTGGAGGACCTTTTCCAGTGGAGTTGCAAATTCCTAAGTAGTAGTGAGCTTTGGAGCTCTTCATAACTGCGATAGAATCAATAACTGTTTAGGAAATATAAAGTAGCATGATTACTCTTAAAGAAATGGCTGAAAACATAAATTGCTTAATATAAATTGTAAAACCTAAAGATAAAGTAAAAATAGTATTAAAGAGAAATAAAAATTAATTTAAAAAAATAAAGATGAAAGTAAAAATAAAAATAATAAATAAAAGTCTTCAAAAATCTTCATCGCCAGATGGTTCACGAGGGGGGGTGGCGATGAGATGTGAAGGTGCTCACAAATCTGATATAGGGTTGCATCAATATGATCAAAGCGCTGAAAACATTGCTCCTCGAATCGAGTGAGACGCTCAAAGATGTCAAAGAGTGAAGCAGCCGCATGAACTGGATGGTAAATAGGTGGTGGCTGAGATGGTGGATCCTCGTGAGGTAAAGGTACATCATTAGTAATGTCCTCTGGGTCTTCCTGCTCGGCTGACTGGACGAGGCGATACTGAAGAGGATTAAAACCTCGTCGTCACTTGATCATCCTCATATGGAGCATACTCGAGATGCCCTGTGAGAACATCTGACCGATGAGGGTGAGGTAGGATGATTGCACCGCTGTGTTAAGGAGACCGAAGTACCGCTCCAAGCGAGTCACATAAGGCCGATGGAAAGGACTCTCTTCCTATGCCACTCTGTCTGATGGCGAATGGCGAGGGCAATGAAATAAGCGAGGTTGAATACGTGCTCATGTGCCATGCTCCATAAAAAATAGGTGTTATTAGTGTTGACGACGCCGGTACTCTCTCGCCGTCCTGTCAGGGTGTGGTCTAGGATGGCGTGTAAGTATCTCAGTGATGGGGCGAGAGCCGATGCCTTGGAGCAGCTAGGGTCATAAGTGACGAAGTAGGGACTAGGGCCTTCCAGCAATTTGAAGAAGAATAGTGTATGTGGCGATGGAGACTGTCGAAGTCGTCGTCGTCCATGAACTCCTCAGTAAATTGTCCTAATGCGACACCGAACTCAAGCACGCTCAACTGGCGAACTAAACCGTCGAGACGGAACTGGACTGTTCCGGGATCGTCGAACTCTGTCATAACGATTTGAAGGTAGAAGGTCGAACAAAGTTCTAATGCGAGCTTGAGATATGTCGGCTCGACTATCTCAAAGAAGAACCCCCATGGGTCAGTAGCTAGGAGAGCTCGGACTGCGTCAGCGAGTTGGATCTGCTCTAGAGCGGTGCAATCAATACAACGACCTACACCTAGGGGTCGAGCCCGTAGTGTCTGGAATAGTTCCTCTTGGGGTCCCGATGGGAATTGGAGGAATGGGTGCCGTATCTCGGTGGTAGGATCCGAGGAGGATGCTGCTCATTTTCACTTTTTCGAGGTGGGACGGAAGTCTTTTTTCCACGAGTATTTGTCATGGTGTGCCTGTGAATAAAAGATTAAGTCATCAATAATAATTCCTACATCTGTAAGCAAATTCTGAGTAATCCAAAAGTAATGACTTGCTCGTAAGATAGTATAGACACAAATTCAAGCATGCTAAAAACGAAACGTGGTGATATTGCATATGAATCAACGAGTTAAATATAAGATAGAAATAGTGCTAAGGCTAAACCAAGCGAATGCTAAAAGACAAATCAAGTGATGGAGGATAATACTATTAATAATCCTAATCATATGGGTAAATCAAGCAAGAGTAAAGATTAATGAAAACACAACGACTAAGTAAATCTTTATCATTAGTAAAATTGGAAATCATTAAACATAGATAAGGGTTAATAAGCATGCAAATTATTAATAGTAAAAACAATTATAAGTCAAGAAATCAATAAAAGAAGTAAAAGTAATGGGGTGAAAGGGAAACAAACGACTGATGAACGATGGTGGTGCTTGATGGAGGAGGAGTGCGGCATCAGTGTACGGCAGATGATGACGGCGGTGGGGCTGGTGTGACGGTGGTGCGTAGGATGAGTAGAGAAAGAGAGAAGAAAAAAGGAATGTGTAGGGAATAGAGGAAAAGAGAAAAGATTTTGATGCGTATGGAGGAAAAAGAAGGACAAAATAGTGGATTTTGGGGTGATGGTCTTAGATGGCGATGGCGGTGGAGAGAGCGGCGGCTAGGGTTAGGGTATTAGGGAAGGGGATGATGAATAGTGGGGGTTTATACAGATATTGGGGCACACGGCCGTGGGGAACGCCCGTGTTCCCTTATTTCAGCCCGTGTGTTTCGTGGTTTTCAAATTTGGGCGCGTCTAAAATTTACGGCCATGTCGCATAGCCATGTCCTATTTCGTTCGCTTCTTCCACGCCCGTGTATATATGCGCATGCCCGTGTTAATTTTACAATTTTGACCACGGGTGGTGGGCACGGGCGTGTCGCACGCCCGTGTTAATTTCTCAATTTCTATCACGGCTTATAAATACGGGAATGTTGCACGCCCGTGTAGATTTGGCAGGATTGCCCACGGCTATGTCGTATGACCGTGGCAACGTATCGAATCCTGTGTTTTGGGGAGAATTTTACTCTATTTTTACACGGCCGTGTCGTCGCCCGTGGTATGAGTACAGCCTAAGGCACGCTGGTGTGCCTGGCCGTGTGGATTTGGAAAACTTGTGTTCAAGGACTCAGTTAATGATTTAGATGTTAAAAACTAAAATTTAAAGAAATCAACATCGTTAGTGCTTAGGTTGCCTCCCAAGAAGTGCTTATTTAGAGTCTAAGCTCGACTCACCTCTCTGTTGCGTGGTCATGGTGGTGCGAGGAGTTTCACTCCTCATTCTTGCTATCAATGTTATCAAAATAAGGTTTTAGACGAGTACTATTTACCTTCAACGTGTCGAATTTAGAATGAGTTACCTCGACTATACCGTATGAAAAATTGTTCAGTACTGTAAAAGGAGTTGGTCCGTTTGTATTAAGCTCTGAAGTATAAATTCGGGGGTTCTTTTCATCTATCAATACTTTACCCTAAATTTAATTTGTTTTGTTTCATCCCTACGCTTATTGTGGTGCCGGTTTGACTTTTCGTGTGCTTTTGGTTTCCCCGGGACATGTGTTCGCCATTCATCTAGTTCATCGATCTGAAGCCTTCATTTTTCGTGAGTCACTTTATTTTTGTGGCATGGATTAGAATGAGGCCCCATCACGTTCTTCCTAAGAGACTCTTGCAAAGAAATTTGAGTTGTAACGTTATTTAAATTAACTGAACTTAAACAATCATCTCGATTACTAGATATTTTAACAGAATCACGAGTTTGGAGAGTAATCGTGTCATCGCCCACAAGAAGTATCAATTCCCCTGTGCCAACATCTGTGATAATTCTAGCAGTTGATAAAAAGGGCCTTCCCAAAATTAAAGGCATGTTACTGTCCTCATCCATGTCTAAAAAAACAAAGTCACCTGTGAATATAAATTTATCAATTTTATTAAGCACGTCTTCAATAATACCCCTAGGAAATCTAATTGTTTTATCTGCCAATTGAATGCTCATCCTAGTTTCTTTGGGCTTCCCAAGACCTAGTTTTTTAAACATTTTATAGGGCATGACATTAATGCTTGCCCCTAAATCAGTCAAAGCATTGTTAACGTTTAAACTACCAATTAAACAAGAAATCGTAAAACTCCCTGGATCTTTCAACTTGCTGGGTAGCTTATTCTGTAGAATGGCTAAGCAAACTGCGTTCAACTCTACATGCGACGCCTCATCCAACTTTCACTTATTTGCTAAAAGCTCCTTAAAAATTTAACTGCGTTTGTCATCTGCGAAAGAGCTTCAATAAACAGTAAGTTAATATGTAATTTATTTAATAATTTAAGGAATTAACCAAATTGTTCGTCTGTGTGGTCTTTCCTTGTCGCACTGGGATATGGCACACGAGGTTTATATTCTCTACTTACCGGCTTTTGCTCACTGTGGTCCACCTCACTTTGACCTTTACTTACCACAATTCCTTGTCTCGGTTCTGGTTCAGGTTCAACTAACCCTTCCTCATCTTGAACGGTAATCGCATTGAGTTGTTCCCTTGGGTTCGATTCAGTATTACTCGACAAGCTACCTTGTGGTCGTTCAGAAATCAATTTAGCGAGCTAGCCTATCTGAGTCTCGAGCCCTTGGATCGACGTTTGTTGATTCTTAAGTGTTGTTTCGGTATTCTAAAAACGAGTTTCTGACACCGAGATAAATTTCGTTAGCATCTCTTCAAGGTTCGACTTCTTTTCCTACTGGTAAGGTGGTTGTTAAAAGCTTAGGGGATGTTGTAGCCTTTGATTTACTTGGCCACCCTACGAGAAATTGGGATGGTTCCTCCAAGTTGCATTATAAGTGTTACTGTATGGGTTATTTTGAGGTCTAGAATTATTATTACCCATATATTGAACTTGTTCCTCCTCGGTGCCAGGGTTGAAGGATTGATATTCTATGTGTACTCCTCCTCCATTTGAATCATACCTCATCACTGGATGTACCTGAGTAGAACCATACAAACTGTTAATCCTTTTATTTAGAAGTTGTACCTGGTTAGAGAGCATAGTAACCATGTCGAGGTTGAAAACACCAGCAGCTTTCGTCGGCTTCGTTCTCATAACTTGTCACTGATAGTTATTCAGTGACATCTCTTCAATAAATTAGTAAGCCTCTTTAGGTGTTTTGTTGTTTAGCATTCCACTAGCGGTTGCGTCGATAAGTTGTCTTGTTGAGGGGTTCACACCGTTGTAAAAAGTTTGAACCTACAGCCATAGAGGTAACCCATAGTGAGGGCACCTTCTCAAAAGATCCTTGTATCTCTCCCATGCATCATAAAGTGTTTCTAAATCCATCTGTACAAAAGAAGAGATATCATTCCTTAATTTAGTTGTTTTAGCCAGTGGAAAATATTTTAGTAAAATTTTTTTGGTCATTTATTCCCAAGTAGTGATTGACCCTCGTGGTAACGAGTTTAACCACTGTTTAGCTTTGTTCCTTAATGAAAAGGGGAATAACCGAAGGCGAATGGCATCATCAGAAACGCCATTGATTTTGAATTTGTCGCAGAGTTCTAGAAAATTAGCCAAATGAGTGTTTGGATCCTCGTCCTGCAAACCATCAAACTGAACAAACTGTTGTATCATTTGAATAATGTTAGGTTTTAGTTCAAAATTATTTGCAGTAACAACAGGCTTAACTATACTCGATTCAGTTCCTGTTAAAGTAGGTTTAGCATAATCATACATAGTATGTGGAGGAGGATTTTGATTTACTGGATCTGCAGCAACCACAGGAGGTAGTTGATTATTCTGATTGTCAGCCATCTCCTTGGTTGTATTATGGATATCGTCCTCTTGTCCTTTCTCTATGTATTGTAGGTTTTGCCTTATTTCTCTTCGATTTATACGAGCTGTGCTCTCGATCTCACTATCAAAAAGTAGAGGTCCTATTTGGTTTCTTCTAGTCATAAACTATAAAAACCTGCCACAAGTAAAGAAAAGAAAAATTAGTAAAGAAAAATTAAAATAAAAAGTAAATTGCAATAAAAGTAAAAATGGCTAAAGTAATAAAAATCAAGTGTTCCTAATATCTTAGTCCCCGGCAACGGTACCGAAAACTTGATGTGCGTGATAAGTTTTTAAATTTATGATTGATCGTACTTGAACACTAACTATTATCACGATAAAGGCAAGCACACGTATTGAACAGTAGTATAGCTTATAGCAGGACCGAAATGTCGAACCCACAGGAACTAAAAGTACTAGTATTAACCTTCTTTTTATTATCTAGCCTAAAAATAAGGGGATTTGCTTTATCTAAACTAATCAACTAAACTAAGAATGCACAGGAAATAAATTGGGGAAATACTTTTAGGAAAATTGATTGATTTGGACAATACCCAAAGAAAAATCCATCTAGACTTCATTTATTATTTGACTCTAAATAAGATGATTTATTCACTTGACTCAATCCGTAGAAATCCCTAATTTATATTATTATCTCTCTCGATACTAACAACGTCTAACCCTAGGTTGATTAATTGAAATCTCTTTCTAATTAAAACCCCTAGTGTTGCATTAACTCGATCTATGGATTCCCTTATTAGGTTTGACCCTAATCCGGCAGATTTATGTCGCCCTATGTCTAGGGGTGCAATCAATTCCGCTTAATTATGCTAGATCTACTCTTAGACAGAGACTTTTGATCCTTTGAATAAGCACATCAATACTTGAATCAATATCCTGGAATATTAAAACAAGGATTAAGAACACATAATTAAGAACAAATCAAGTATTTATCATATAATTCAGAAAATAGTAACAAGATCCATCTTAGGTTTCATTCCCCTTAGGTATTTAGGGGATTTAGTTTATATGTGTAAAAGAAAATATCTCAGAAGAATAATAATAATAACAAAACATAAAGAAACCCAAAAACCCCTAAAGGAAATTTAAGGGATATCTTCAGTCTTGAAGGAGAATCCGGCTTCTGAGATGGATCAATAGGCTTTCTTCGAGTAATTACTTGCCTTTCATTCCACGTATCCCCATAAATCCTCCTCTAGGGTGTTTATATAGGCTTTAGAATGCCTCAGAACCCTCCAAAGTGCCCTTTTCCGAATAGAACTAGACTTGTGCCCGATAGGGACACGGCCGTGTGCCACGCCGGTGTGAAGCGGTTTAGGCCGTGTTAAAGTCTTTTAAATAGACACGGACGTGTAGTCTAGCCGTGTGAGGAAGTCCAGGCCGTGTTGATTTCCCACATTGACCTATTTTCTCCGTTTTTGGCCCATTTCTCGCTCTTTTTACTCTCTTATGCTCGTCTAAGTATAAAACATGAAATTAAAGGATTAGGAGCATCAAATTCCAAAAATCTAATGATAATTCATCCAAAAATGTGCTAAGCATGGGATAAAAATATGTATAAATTATGACTTATCATTTATACTTTAAGGCACGAGAGAGTCAAGCATGATAAGTTATTTTTCCATAAATAAATATTTTAGGTTGCTTCCCTGAATTGAATTATTATCTTGAAACTCTGAAACTGCAAGTTTGACATCAAAGCCTTAATTTTTTGTGAGCCTTTGAGCCTATAGAGCTTATATTTATTCGTGCTCATTTTATTTTTGGTTGAAAGTATGTCAACTTCATTTGTTATTCTAGAACTTGCTTATATTATACATGTCTAGACCACATTATTGATTTAATATATTGAGATGATAGAGACACTTAGGATTTAACTCATTTAACCACCTTAATTGTTGTGTTAACCCCTAGTAAACCTCATTGATCCTAACATTTTTTTATTAACCTATTAATGTTAACCCTTAACCCAAATCTATGTTGTAAATGTATTCTTTTTATTGACTCCCTTTTTGTCGAGATTTGATTTAGTTAGTTGCCCAACAATATTTCATTTTTTTTAAATTGTTGAATTTTATTTCTTATTTCTCAAAAAATTTAGTTATTGAGCTTGAATAATTAGTTTCATATTCTGTAGAAAAGCCCGTTTCCATTTGTGCTTATTCTTTTTTATGTAAGTTCTTTTAATTCAGCAATTGATTGTTTTTCTAGTTTGATAATGATAAATCATAATATATACATATTTTTTATCCCATGCTTGGCATGTTTTTGGATGATTTATCATAAGATTTAGTGAATTTGATGTTCCTAATCCTTTAAATTCATGTTTTATACTTAGGTGAGCATAGGAAGGTGAAAAGAGTAAGAAATGGGCCAAAAACGGACAAAATAGACTTATCTCAGTATTTCACACGGCTTAGGCACTTCTACACGGGTAAACCACACGCCTGTATGAGGCACACAGGCAGGCCACTCGCCCGTGTGTAATGGCTGTGTCGACATTAAACCAAGTCAGAATTGCACACGGCCTGAGCACTTTCACACGAGCATGACACACGGCCGTGTCCCTGTTAGACCCAAGTCTAATTCTATTCGGAAAAGGTTACTTTGGAGGGTTTTGAAGCATTCTAAAGCTTATATAAACACCTTAGAAGAGAATTAAAGAGGATACACATAGTAGAATGTAGAAAATACTCAAGGATAGTCATCGGAATCAGCTCGGAAGCAAGATCTACTTCAAGACTGAAGATCTCTATTCAATTTCCTTAGAAGTTCTTTTTGTTTTTTTATGTTTTGTTGTTTTTCCAATTTTGAAATGTTTTCCTTTATTATGAACTAAACCCCCTAAATACCTAAGGGAGATGAAACCTAAGACGAATCTTATTACTATTTGAATTATATGATAAATACTTGTTCTTATTCTTAATTGTAAGTTTTAACCATTGCTTTAATATTCCAGGATATTAATTCAGGTTTTTGATGTGCTTATTCATTGGAGCAAAAGTCCTTATTTAAGAGTGGATCATTCATAATTAAGTTGAGTTGCATGCAATCCTAGAGATAGGACGACATAAATCTGCCGGATTAGAGTCAAATCTAATAAGGGAATCCATATATCGAGTTAATGCGACAATAGGGGTTTTAATTAGAAAGAGATTTCGATTAATCAACCTAGAGTCAGTTGTTTTCAGTCTCAAAAGAGTTATTAACATAAATCAGAGATTTCTACGGATTAAGTCAAGTGAATAAATCATTTAATTCAGAAGTGATAAGTGAAGTCTAGGTGGATTCTTCCTTGGGTATTGTCTTCTCCATCGGTTTTCTAAACAGTATTTTCCAACTTTTATCTCTATCGTAATCTTAGTTAATTAGATAATTAGTCTTAGCTTAAACATTCACTTTATTGTTAGGCTAAATAATAAAAAGATAGTAATTAATAGTACTTTTAGTCCTCGTGGATACGATATTTTCGGTCTCACCATAACTATACAACTGTTCGATAGGTGCGCTTGCTTTAGTCAAATTTTTAGTTAGTTTCACGACCATCAGATAACTTATCAACTTGATCTCGATTATAACTGACTTTTCTTACCTTTTCCATACCCTTAACCTAAGCCTCATTACAACCTTGAAAAGACCTCTTGATTGGTGTGTCATCTCATTCTATAGTGATGGAGATTTTATTTTTAAGCAAACTTATGGTAATGGCATTTCTTGTTCGAATGTTGAGTGCACAATATTTGAGCCTTAAGATAATTATTTAGATAAGGTGAGATAACTTTATGGTTATGACTTGGACTGCTTGAATCTTTAGTGTCCTTTTGGTTGAATTTCCAATGCATGATTGTTTGCGAATTATCTTGAAATATTATTGATGAAAATGACAATTTGAGAACAGTTAATTTGAATGTGGGTTGAGGATTTTGCTTGAGGACAAGCGAATGCTTAAATGTGGGGATATTTGATAAATGCCAAAAGTAACATGTTTTAGCCTCATTCTTAATGCATTTTTAGATGATTATTCTATTTAAAATGGTGAATTTTATGCTCATAATCCTTTAAATTCATGTTTTTATACTTAGAAGAGTATTTGGGAGCAAAATGACTAAACAACGAGAGAAAATCAGAAAATAAGAGCAAGTTTTAGGAGCCACAATGGCTGAGCCATTCCACACGAGCTTGACACACAGCCGTGTGAGCCACATGGGCGTGTGCCAGACCGTGTGGAAATCACAAAATGCACTCCAGAAACGCAAAAAAAAAAACGTAATTTTTAGGTTTTTCTGTAATGGCCCATTTTCAGTAAAATCGGAATAGTAGTTTCGTGACCACAAATTCGATCTAGAAAGAAAATTTATTTTAATATTATGGCATAGTCTATATTACGATAGGAATACTGCATGAAAATTTTGATAGGAAAATTTTATTGATTATATAGTTAAATAGATAAAAAGAGAAAAGAAAGAAAAAAATGCATTCTCGGGATGCATTCGATAAATCGGATTCGTAAATATTTATTATAAATATTTACGAAGCTAGTTGTGGGTCTAATTAGGTTTTGATTAGGTGAATTCGACTTAATTAGAAGTAATTAGGAAAAAGGATTAGATTGAAATAAGTGTGAAAGTTTAATTATAGATTAAAGAAAATAAAAAGGACTAAATAGGTAAATATACCATTATTATAAAATGAGGCGGTTTAATGTTGAAAGAAAGAAAAAAATCTAAGATATTTTTAATATAAAAATATATATTATATATTATATTAACTTAATATTTAAGTATTAATATATAATATATTATATTAATAATATAATATATAATATAATATATAAAACATAAGTAAAGTAAAGAAAGCAGAATAGAAAGAAGAAACAAGACAGAATATAGCGAGGACGAAATAGAGAAAAAGGGAGAAAGAAAAAAAAAAAGAAAATTTGGGATTTCAAGGGTTCAAATTCAATTTGGTAAGTCAATTTAATTCATTTTCTTGTAATTATTGAGTTTTTATGATCCTAAAACAAAATACTATTAGGTATATGTTGAAATTTTGAGAGTTAGTAGATTTTTTTATATAGTTTATGTTGAATTTATGGATAAATTAGAGATTGAACTTATGAAAAATTCAAATTAGAATTGAAAAAAAAGAAGATTGAATTGTGAAATAGATTGCAATAAGGAGTAAATTATAAGAAGTTTGAAATTGGGGTTTATTAGTAAAAATTTGGGAGTTAAACTAAGTTATAAGTAGAATTTAAATAAAATAAAGTATAGATTGTAATAGAAATAGAAATAATTTTAGTTATGGAATAAATTGAAATGTAAGTTAATGTAAGAAATGATGAATTTATTATATCAAACATGTTTATTTTTTTTATAGCATAGGAAAGTCATTTAATTATTTTTCTCTAACATATAAATGTTATATGTTTTATATGAAATTGAAGGGAAAGAAAAGAAAGGAGAGGACCTAATTGAAGAAAAAGGAAAAGAGAAGGCTAAGGAGTGAAGGAAGACATCATCTCAATCTTTTTGTTGTAAGTACTACAAGATTTTTTTTTAAAATTTATTTTATTTAGATGTTTATATTGTAGTATAGAATTATTTAGAAATAAAAATGTAATATATATGTATATATTTAAATTTATAAGTAAATAAATAATAATAATAATAGATTATGGAATTATGAAATTTGAAAAGAAAATTATAATTGGAGAATATAAGAAGTTATATTGTTTGAACATTAAGTAATAATGTTGTGACAAAAGTATATGTTTGAAAAAGATGTGATATTTGTGAATTGTGTAATAGGCACTAAATTGTAATGATGAAGAAATGAGAAATCTTTTTCGAGATATTTATGTAAAGTATTTAAACGTATGAAATTCAGTTTTAATGCCCAAGTAGATGAATTTAGAACTACTAGGATATTAGTGGCATGCCATTAAGGAACTCTAGCGCGCTCTCTGATTATTAGCACATTAGTGTTCTCCGTTCTATTATTAGCACGTTAAGTGCTCTCTGTTTAGCACATCTGTGCTCTCTGTTCGTTTGTGCAAAATAATGCACTTCTGTATTTGTTCCGTATATCCAGTGTGTTCTATTAAGTCTACTTTGGGCTAAAGTTATAAGTTGTGAACCAAAGCGAATTATCAATGTATTAAGGTAAGTTTTATAACTTATATAATAATAAATTAAAATTTGTTAATATAAGATACAGCTAAAGAAACTTATATGCATATAAATATATATTGATCAAATGGGATTATAATATTTTAATAGGATTTATTTGCCTATTTATTCTTGTAGTGCTTACTAAGTCTTTACCGGCTTAACGCGTTTAATTTTAACGCGTAGGTACAGTTAGACTCGAAGAGGTAGAGTCGACTAGAAGATCTCTCATCTCATCACATCCTCAAGAGCTTCATAAGTAGGTACCATATTTTGAATTAAAAGTGGCATGTACATAGGAGTTATTTTGATCACATCAGAATGTTACAAGACTTTTGTTGTAAAAAAAAAATGGTAATTAGTATTTTAATGTTTATACTAATGAAATGGTACAGAAGTTTATATAGTATATATGGTATTGGTTGTTTTTGGTTTGAACTTGCAGGGGGTTTTATACAAAATAAAAGGTATGTATCAGAAATTTAAAAAAATCGTTCCACTCTTAATACGTATTTTGGGCCTCGAGGGTCTATTATAAAGACTTAAAAGTTAAACTATGCTATGAATGTTATTTATTTATGAATTATTTCTAAGTTATCCAATATGTCCGATAATACTCCGTAACCCTGACCCAGTGACGGTTTAGGGTTAAGATGTGTTACATTTATTGGTATCAGAGCCTAGGTTTTTTGAATCCTTGGGCCGAGAATGAGTCTATTCGTACATGCCATTTTATATATTGATGTGATGAGATGAGATGAGGTTTATTTATTTAATTATTTAATTGTATAATTTGTGAATATTGTAGAAACTTAAAGATGTCAAATAGATCTCATGAAGAGTCAGAAAATGAAGTGGAGAGTAGGGCGCCAAACTTTGATAGGGAAAGAGATCAACATAGAACCCAAGCTCGAAGTGAATCGATAAACTTACGGGATGATAGGGAGCTTGAATTTGAAGAAAGAACTCAATCTAAAATTGAGCCGATACCGCCTAGAGAAGAAATTCCAATTGCAGCCTTGTTATAGACAATGAATCAATTGTTGCAGCAAGTTGTAAGAACTAATAATGCTCCACCTGTTCCACCACCATCTTCTCTTCCTGCTGTTCCACATCCACAACCATCTGTAACTAGTCATCGATCTCCCTTGGAAAGAATAAGAAAATATGAAGCTGAAGAGTTTAAAGGAAAAAAAGATGATGACCCAGCTGAGGCCGAAGAATGACTAGAGAATAGTCAAAGAATATTTGAAGAATTGTAGTGTACCGGAGATGAAAAGTTGAAGTGTGCAGTATCTTTACTAAAGGGTGAGGCTTACCAATGGTGGACCACTGTCGTGAACATTCATCCTGCAGAGAAAATTAATTGGAATTTCTTTGTGTCTGAATTTAGAAAGAAATATGTGAGTCAACTTTATCTTGAAAAGAAGAAAAGAGAATTTCTGGATCTGAAGCAGAATAACATGTCTGTTGCTGAGTACGAACGTGAATTTATCAGATTAAGCAAATATGCTAAAGAACTAGTAACAAGTGAAGCAGATATGTGCAGGAGATTTGAGTGGGGGTTAAATGAAGAAATTTATGTTCCTCTTATACCATTACATCTACAAGAATTTCCTGTGTTGGTTGATAGAGTACAACGACTGGAAGAAGGGTTAGCTCGTTCGAAAGAGAAGAGTTTTGGAAAGAGATTAGCAATTAGTTCCGCACCACCACCGTCTTCAAAAAGAGTGAGGGATTTTAAAGATTCTAAATACACTTCTACTACTGTTGGGCAAAGATCCAGAAGTCAGACAAAACAAATTCAGCAAGCGACCTCTAAGGTTAGTACTGGGAGTTTCAGAAGAAAACCAATGTTGTCATCATGTGAGTATTGTGGAAGATATCATTAGGGAGAATGTCGACTGAATTTCCAAGCTTGTTTTCAATGTGGATCGAAAGATCATTTAATCAGAGATTGTCCAAAAATGGCAGAAAGCGTTGCAGAACAATCTGAAAAAGGTAGCTCGGTTTCACAAAGAGGTAGACGACCTGGAATTACTGGTGGCACTAATAGTGGTACAAGATCGGTGAGAGAAAGCGATTAGATTTGAAGCACGAGCACTGCCGGACGTATGCCATTCGAGCGGAGAAGATGCTTATGCTCCGCACGCGTCATTCTTGGTACATTTTCTTTACTTGATCATCGATGTTATTGCTTTGATTGATCCTGGTTTTACATATTCATACATATGTACAAAGTTAGCATCTGTTAAAAATTTACTTGTTGAATTCATCGAATTTGCGGTTAAAGTTTCAAAAATCCACAGGCCAACATGTTATAGTGGATAAAATTTGTAAAATTGTCCACTTGATGATAAAGGGTTATTGTTTTCTAGTGACTTGATGCTATTGCCTTTTGACGAATTTGATGTGATTTTGGGAATGGATTGGCTAACTCAACATGATGTAGTAGTGAATTGTAAACAGAAGTACATTGTAATAAAATGTCAGAATGGTGAATTGCTCCGGGTTGAATCTGATGAATTAAATGAGTTGCCTGATGTGATTTCAGTCATGACAGCATTGAGGTATGTTAGAAAAGGGTGTAATGCATATCTTGCTTATGTATTAGACACTAAAGTATCTGAGTCAAAAGTTCAATCAGTGTCGGTTGTATGTGAATTTCCTAATGTGTTTCCAGAAGAATTACCTGGGTTACCACCGGAAAGGGAGGTAGAATTTTCTATAGATTTAGTTCCAGGAACAACTCCGATCTCTATAGCACCTTATAGAATGGCTCCTACTAAGTTGAAAGAGTTGAAAGCACAATTGCAATAGCTTACTGACAGGGGTTTTGCTCGACCTAGTCATTCACCTTGGGGTGCTCTGGTTTTGTTTGTGAAAAAGAAAGACGGGTCTTTGAGACTATGTATTGATTGCAGGCAGCTCAATAAAGTTACAGTAAAGAATAAGTATCCATTGCCTCGGATTGACGACTTGTTTGATCAACTGAAGGGTGCCACTGTATTTTCAAAGATTGATCTTCGATCGGGTTACTATCAGTTACGAATAAAGGAGTCTGATGTACCGAAGACAGCTTTTAGAACCAGGTATGGGCACTATGATTTCCTCGTGATGCCGTTTGGATTGACAAATGCACCTGCTGTATTCATGGACCTGATGAATAGAATATTGCACCGCATTTAGACAAAGTTTGTGGTAGTATTTATTGATGATATTCTGGTTTATTCTCGAGATGAAAATGAGCATGCAGATCATTTGAGAATTGTATTGCAAACTTTGCGTGAAAAGCGATTGTATGCTAAATTTAGTAAATGTGAGTTTTGGCTTCGAGAAGTTGGGTTTCTTGGACATATTGTATCTGTTGAAGGCATCAGGGTAGACCCAAGTAAGATTTCAGCTATTGTCAATTGGAATTCGCCGAAGAATGTATCCGAAGTTAGAAGTTTCTTGGGATTAGCTTGATATTATAGGAGACTTGTACAGGGATTTTCTACGATAGCTTCTCCGATGACACGTCTATTGCAGAAAGATGTAAAGTTTGAGTGGACTGATGAATGTCAGCAGAGTTTTGACAGATTGAAAGCACATGTTTTAGTACAACCTGAGCCAGGTAAGGAATTTATTATTTATAGTGATGCTTCATTAAATGGTTTAGGTTGTGTTTTAATGCAAGAAGGTAAAGTAATAGCCTATGCTTCAAGACAACTAAAACCACATGAAAAGAATTACCCGGTACATGATCTTGAATTAGTAGCCATTGTGTTTGCATTGAAAATATGGCGCCATTACTTGTATGGTGAAAAATGTCATATCTATACCGATCATAAAAGTTTAAAGTATTTGATGACACAGAAAGATTTGAATTTGCAGCAGCGTAGGTGGCTTGAGTTGCTAAAGGATTATGATTTGATTATTGACTATCATCCGGGTAAGGCTAATATAGTTGCTGATGCTTTGAGCCGAAAATCTCTATTTGTTTTACGAGCTATGAATACTCAGTTGTCATTGTCTGATGATGGTACACTTATAGCTGAACTGAAAGCTAAACCAATGTTTCTATAGCAAATTTGTGAAGCTCAGAAAAGTGATAATGAATTACAAGCTAAACGGGTGCAGTGTGAATTGGGTACTGATTCAGAATTCCAGATCAGATCTGATGGTTGTTTACTATTTAGAGGCAGGGTATGTGTACCAAAGAATTCAGGGCTTACACAAAAGATTTTGCACGAAGCTCACAGTGGTATTATGTCTATGCATCCGGGGAGTAATAAAATGTATAATGATCTAAAAAGGATGTATTGGTGGCCGGGGATGAAACGTGATATTTCTGAGTTTGTATCGAGATGTTTGATATGTCAACAGGTTAAAGCTGAACATCAGGTACCTTCGGGATTACTACAGTCAATTACGATACCGGAATGGAAATGGGAAATGATCACAATGGACTTTGTGTCGGGATTACCTTTGTCTCTGAAGAAGAAAGATGCTATTTGGGTAATCGTTGACCGGTTGACAAATTCGGCACACTTTATACCGGTACGTATGGATTTTTCTTTAGATAAGTTGGCTGAATTATATGTATCTAAGATTGTCAGGTTACATGGGGTACCAGTCTCTATTATTTCGGATAGAGATCCTCGATTCACATCTCGTTTCTGGGACAAGTTGCGAGAAGCATTAGGGACTCAGTTGCATTTCAGTATTGCATTTCATCCTCAGACAGATGGCCAATCCGAACGTGTAATTCAGGTATTAGAGGACATGCTTCGATGTTGTGTACTAGAGTTTAAAGGTAGTTGAGAAAGGTATTTACCTTTGATTGAGTTTGCTTACAACAATAGTTATCAGTCTAGTATTAAAATGGCACCATATGAAGCTTTGTATGGTCGGAAATGTAAAACACCATTATATTGGACTGAATTGAGTGAGAAAAAGATACATAGAGTTGATTTGATTCGGGAAACTGAAGAGAAAGTAATGGTGATCCGAGATAGCTTGAAAACAGCTTCTGATCGACAAAAGTCATATGCCGATCTTAAAAAGAAAGAGATAGAATTTCAGGTCAGCGATAAGGTATTCTTGAAAGTATCACCTTGGAAAAGAGTCCTTCGATTCGGTCGTAAAGGTAAATTGAGTCCACGTTTTATTGGGCCATATGAGGTTACTGAACAAATCGGACCTGTTGCATACCGATTAGCTTTGCCTCCAGAACTTGATAGAATTCATAATGTTTTCCATGTGTCTATGTTACAGCGGTATCGGTCAGATCCTTCACATGTTATTTCTCTGACAGAGATTGAGATTCAACCTGATATGACTTACGGTGAAGAACCAGTCAAAATTTTGGCACGGGAGACAAAAGAATTAAGAATCAAAAAGATAGATCTGGTGAAAGTTCTTTGGCAACGACATGGAATTGAAGAGGCTACCTGGGAATCGGAGGAGGCAATGAGGAAACAAAACCCAAATCTCTTTACTGGTAAGATTTTCGAGGATGAAAATCTTTAAGGGGGAAAGAGTTGTAATGGCCCATTTTCAGTAAAATCGGAATAGTGGTTTCGTGACCACAAATCCGATCTAGAAAGAAAATTTATTTTAATATTGTGGCATAGTCTATATTACGATAGGAATACTGCATGAAAATTTTGATAGGAAAATTTTATTGATTATATAGTTAAATAGATAAAAAGAGAAAAGAAAGAAAAAAATGCATTCTCGGGGCTCTGTTCCGATAAATCGGATTCGTAAATATTTATTATAAATATTTACGAAGCTAGTTGTGTGTCTAATTAGGTTTTGATTAGGTGAATTCGACTTAATTAGAAGTAATTAGGAAAAAGGATTAGATTGAAATAAGTGTGAAAGTTTAATTATAGATTAAAGAAAATAAAAAGGACTAAATAGGTAAATATACCATTATTATAAAATGAGGCGGTTTAATGTTGAAAGAAAGAAAAAAATATAAGATATTTTTAATATAAAAATATATATTGTATATTATATTAACTTAATATTTAAGTATTAATATATAATATATTATATTAATAATATAATATATAATATAATATATAAAACATAAGTAAAGTAAAGAAACAGAATAGAAAGAAGAAACAAAACAGAATAGCAGGGACGAAATAGAGAAAAAGGGAGAAAGAAAAAGAAAGAAAGAAAATTTGGGATTTCAAGGGTTCAAATTCAATTTGGTAAGTCAATTTAATTTATTTTCTTGTAATTATTGAGTTTTTATGATCCTAAAACAAAATACTATTAGGTATATGTTGAAATTTTGAGAGTTAGTAGATTTTTTTTATATAGTTTATGTTGAATTTATGGATAAATTAGAGATTGAACTTATGAAAAATTCAAATTAGAATTGAAAAAAAAAAAGATTGAATTGTGAAATAGATTGCAATAAGGAGTAAATTATAAGAAGTTTGAAATTGGGGTTTATTAGTAAAAATTTGGGAGTTAAACTAAGTTATAAGTAGAATTTAAATAAAAATAAAGTATAGATTGTAATAGAAATAGAAATAATTTTAGTTATGGAATAAATTGAAATGTAAGTTAATGTAAGAAATGATGAATTTATTATATCAAACATGTTTATTTTTTTTATAGCATAGGAAAGTCATTTACTTATTTTTCTCTAACATATAAATGTTATATGTTTTATATGAAATTGAAGAGAAAGAAAAGAAAGGAGAGGACCTAATTGAAGAAAAAGGAAAAGAGAAGGCTAAGGAGTGAAGGAAGACATCATCTCAATCTTTTTGTTGTAAGTACTACAAGATTTTTTTTAAAATTTATTTTATTTAGATGTTTATATTGTAGTATAGAATTATTTAGAAATAAAAATGTAATATATATGTATATATTTAAATTTATAAGTAAATAAATAATAATAATAATAGATTATGGAATTATGAAATTTGAAAAGAAAATTATAATTGGAGAATATAAGAAGTTATATTGTTTGAACATTAAGTAATAATGTTGTGACAAAAGTATATGTGTGAAAAAGATGTGATATTTGTGAATTGTGTAATATGCACTAAATTGTAATGATGAAGAAATGAGAAATCTTTTTCGAGATATTTATGTAAAGTATTTAAACGTATGAAATTCAGTTTTAATGCCCAAGTAGGTGAATTTAGAACTACTAGGATATTAGTGGCATGCCATTAAGGAACTCTAGCGCGCTCTCTGATTATTAGCACATTAGTGCTCTCCGTTCTATTATTAGCACGTTAAGTGCTCTCTGCTTAGCACATCTCGTGCTCTCTCAGATAAGCACTTTAGTGCTCTCTGTTCGCTTGTGCAAAATAATGCACTTCTGTATTTGTTCCGTATATCTAGTGTGTTCTATTAAGTCTACTTTGGGCTAAAGTTATAAGTTGTGAACCAAAGCGAATTATCAATGTATTAAGGTAAGTTTATAACTTATATAATAATAAATTAAATTTTGTTAATATAAGATACAGCTAAAGAAACTTATATGCATATAAATATTTATTGATCAAATGGGATTATAATATTTTAATAGGATTTATTTGCCTATTTATTCTTGTAGTGCTTACTAAGTCTTTACCGGCTTAACGCGTTTAATTTTAACGTGTAGGTACAGTTAGACTCGAAGAGGTAGAGTCGGCTTGAAGATCTCTCATCTCATCACATCCTCAAGAGCTTCATAAGTAGGTACCATATTTTGAATTAAAAGTGGCATGTACATAGGTGTTATTTTGATCACATCAGAATGTTACAAGACTTTTATTGTAAAAAAAAATGGTAATTAGTATTTTAATGTTTATACTAATGAAATGGTACAAAAGTTTATATAGTATATATGGTATTGGTTGTTTTTGGTTTGAATTTGCAGGGGGGTTTTATACAAAATAAGCAGAAGTACTGCCGAAATTTAAAAAAAAAATCGTTCCACTCTTAGTACGTATTTTGGGCCTCGAGGGTCTATTATAAAGACTTAAAAGTTAAACTATGCTATGAATGTTATTTATTTATGAATTATTTCTAAGTTATCCAATATGTCCGATAATACTCCGTAACCCTGACCCAGTGACGGTTTAGGGTTAAGGGGTGTTACATTTTCGGGCATTCTAAAACCTATATATACCAAATATAAAAAGAAGGGAGTGAGCCATCATAAAATACTCAAGAAAACGACTCAAAAAACACCATTGGAGCCAACTCTGAAGCAAATTTCCATCAATATTGAAGATCTCCTCTTGATTCCTTTGAAGTTTATTATGGGCTTTCTTATTTCTTGTGGTTTGGATGCTTTTATTTGCAATTATGAACTAATTTTCTAAATACCTAGAGGAGATAAATTATATGATAAATTATGTTGTTTGACTTCTATTTTACACAATAAATACTTAGATCTTGTTCTCAATTATTTGTGCTTAATTATTGGTTTAATATTTCTAAATCAGAGGAGGAAAAGTTTCTGTTTAAGAGTAGATCTAGCATTATTGAGTGGAGTTGCATGCAATCCTAGAAATAGGACGACATAAATCTACCACATTAGAGTCAAATCTAATAGGGGGATCCACAGATCGAGTTAATGCGATAATAGGGGTTTTAATTGGAAAGAAATTTCAATTAATCAACCTAAAGTCAGTTGTTCTTACTCTCGAAAGAGATATTAATATAATTTAGGGATTTCTACAGATCAAGATACAAAGTGAAAAAATTGTTTAATTCAGATTGAATGAAATCTAAGTGGATTCTTTCTTGGGTATTATTTTGCTTCTTGGTTGTTAATCATTTGTTTTCCTAATTCATTTTTTGTCGTGTTCTTTAGTTAATTAATTTAGTTAATTTTAGTTTAATTAATCTCTCCAATTTGTTGGTTAATAGAATCTTCTTCTATTTTACTTCTGAAGTCTTCATCACTATACTATTTAATTATTTACACAAGAGTCATCGAACTATTTTAGTTGTTTGAAGACTCAAAGTTACCACGGGATGCTTGACTAGAGGTAGAAATTGTAAAGCGTCTGAATTGGCTCACGCTATTTCTATGAACTACTGACTCATTAAGTTGAAAGGACATTTTTACTTCGCTATCTGACATTTACAAAACCGATAAACTATAATTTACCTCTTATTTATAAGTTGGAATATTACCATTTACCTCATTAAGGTCAGTATGGTAAGATTCTATTAACATTCATTAAATCTATAAGAAAATATTCTTAACCTCGTTTTCAAGCATTTGTGGAACCTGTATATTATGACTTGCACCAGAATCAGAAGTCGGAATGTTACTATTAACTTCATTAGTTTCGTCACGATCAGATTCAGATGACACCTTTATAATCTACAATAAAACAGGGGTTAGATCGGATCAATCCATATCACACTATCACTAGTTTATATGGCATGTAATTTCTAGACTTCGAACACGCTACGTTCATTCTAAGAATCGACTAAATCGTGGCTCTAATACCATTAAATTTAATACCCATAACCTATTTTTGTCGTCAGAATAGGGTTATAGAGTATTATCATACAATTCGGAACATCTCATAACAATTAACATCTAATAATCATATCAATTTTACAAATACATATACAATTCAGAAAGAAATAAACATATATTTATGGAGCTTAAATCGACCCTACGAGGCCTTAAAAATATATTAGGAACAATTAGAGACCAATTCAAATCAAATCAAGAAGTTCATAGAAAAATTAAAAAAATTTCAAAACAAGGGTTACACGGTCGTGTGTCCAAGATGTGTGATAGAGTCTAAACTGTGTGCCTCTAGACATGGCCTGTGGCTATCCCACACGCTTGTGAAGCTACTCCACACATCCGTGTGCTCACCTCTGTGTCCACCTGTGTAACTCACTGACTTGGCTCACATGCCCGTGTCTCCTCCCGTGTGCCAGCCCGTGTGAACCCTGCACCTAACACACTCAGAGCACATGCCCATGTAGGTTGCCCATGTGTGATACAGGACCATGTGACAGCCTGTGTCCCAGGCCGTGTGTGCCCAAAAATGACCCAAAACATGCATTTTTCACATCTAAATGCTTAGGTACCTAAACCATTTTATAACACATGATCACAAGACTTCAAAACACATTCGAAAACATCCAAAACATGCTAAATCATTCAGCCAAGACCTAACCCAACGTGTCAACAAAGACACCACAAGTCCAACCCTACGATTTCATTACCTTAGCAAATATACACAAACCACAAACATATTCAAATTCAGTCCTAACTTACCATAACTAATTCATGCCAACTTATCATTCCATGTTCATCCATTATGCTTAAGTTTAGAATTAAGCATGCATATCTAACAAAGTTATTCAAGCCACAACCTTATATACACAACTATACAATATAAGTAGTTAGGAGCCATTACAAAACATAATAAAATTCTCTTATTGCATGCCATATAAGCCAAGTTGAATTCAAAATCTACCAAAGAGGTCCTCGGGTAGTGTGATTCTTTCATTTGATTCGATCTCCCGATTTCCATAATATGTAATCTACAAAGAAAAAGACAAGGAAACGAGTAAGCTTACATAAAGCTTAGTGAGTTCTTCAATTAAACAATAAAGCTTACTAAATTAAACAAAATAATTCAAATAACAAGATAAATGAACAAAGATCCTATCAACAAGGTTATTATCAAAATTCTTGTCAATCACAGCTTACAGCAAGTGAGTAATGCTCAAACATTAGTTCAAATCAAATTTCTACATTTCAACAGCATTCGCATTTCTTACTATCACAATGCATAATCTTTTTAATATATAATGATAATACAACATTTACTACCTTTACACGTATATACTATTACGAATCACTTACCGTTTCGCACATCAAATCACATTTAGATCTTCATTTATTTCCTTCTGATGAATATTGTAAAGACGATTGAAACCCCAGTACACGTTTCATATTGTGCCATGGTCCAACTATGGTCTTACATGTGCTTTGCCATGTCCCTTCCATGGTTTTATGTTCATAGTTCCATAACTCGGTTATGGTCTTATCATTAGAATGCCATAGCCCAGCTATGGTCTTACATATATATATTGCCATAGTCCAACCATGGTCTTTCGTCTGAATAACTACCATAGCCTCGCTATGGTCTTATGTATACATTGCCATGGTCCAATTATGGTCTTATATATATCCGAACAACAGCCATAGCCTCACTATGCTCTTACGTTTATAATTTTCATAGCCTTGCTATGGTCTTACGTATAAATGCAGTCTGTCTCCATTGATATTAAAAAATATCATTTTCGTAACTTTTTATAGTTTCAGTTCTATTAATAAATCAATTTAAATGTTAGTAATTTTATATCATTTAAGCTCTAACATTCATAAACAATTAGAAATATAATTGAGTTCATATTAAATGAACTTACCAGAGCTAAACTGCAGAAATGACAAAAGTTCAAGGACTATTCAGCAACTTTCTCTTTTCTTCGATTTTCAACTCATTCACAATCTAAATAATAATTTCATCCAGTTATCAATTTCCAGCAACATAATTAACTATTTTATGCAATTAAGTTATTTTTGACATTTTTACAAGATTACCCCCAATATTTTACTTTTATACAATTTAGTCTCTAAGCTTCAAACTTGCTATTTAACCAATTTTAACCAAATCCAAATTAAACCGAATTGTATTCTATTCCATTACAACTCATACTTGCTATTATTTCACATCAAGTCCTTGTAATTTTATCACTTTAACATTTTGGTCCTTTAACATTAAAATTACAAAAAAAAATTACTTTACAAAATAGTCTTATTTAACAACCAAGCTTAATAATCTACCATTAGACTTCAAGAACACACTAAAATCATCAATGGAATAATCTACAACGTTTAACAATTTTACAAATTAGACCTTGGGTTAGCTAGATCAAACTAAAATGAACTTAAAAACATAAAAAATACTAACAATGAGCAAGGTTTAGCTCTTAAATGGAAGAACCCTAGTTGGATGAACTTGTTTCTCCTCCAAAAATGGTGTTTTCAGTTTTCTTGAATGGATAAAGAAGATGATAGCTTTTTAAATTTTGTTATCTTTTATTTTTCATTAACCTATTTACTTATTTACAAAATTAACCTTTAAATTACACTTATAATATCTCTAACACATGTTCATAATTTTCCATCAAATATATATGGCATAATTACCATCTAGGTCCATTTAATTTACCTTTCCAATTAATAAAACTTAACTTTTTCATTCTTTACGATTTAGTCATTTTTAATTCATTACTAAATAATAAGGATCTAATAGCAATTAATCATAAAACTAGAGAATTTCATATCCTTCCTACCGTTTGGCCATTTAAGAAAAGTCCAATTACACAATTGGTCCTTCAGTTATATTAAATCAAATCAAACAACTTTATTTCAACTTAACCTTAAACTAATTAGGACCTAATGAATAAATATCCCAAAGGTTAGTGGAATGATTACCATCCACCACCGCTTGGACTTTTGGCAATGGTCTAATTACCATGTTAATCCCTATGGTAATTTAAAATCTATAATGGGTAATTTTTACCTCTTTTACAATTTAATTCTTTTTCCTTAATTAAGAAATCAATCGTCAAAATTACCGAACCGAACCAAACTTAAATTCACCTATAATAAGACTCCATAAATATTTAATAAAAAAATTTACGACCTTAAATTACGGAAATGAGGTCCCAACGTCTCATTTTCAATAACCACTTGACTTTGGATTAAACCACTTTTACTTATCTATTCGTTCAATTTATAAAAATTATTAATCACGAATTCAATATAATATTGAAACTAATTCATAAATATTAAATAATAAATATATAGACTTACTCATCGAATTTGTGGTCCTGAAACTATTATTTCTGACACCACTGAAAAATAGGTTGCTACATGCCTGGGAAGGTAACCCGGCCAATTAACAAGTCTAGCTACCATCATTAGCTAACAAGAGATCAAAAAAGAGAAAATTGAATAATTGAGTGATCATTTTGTAAATTTTCATAATTCAGAGCGCAAAAGAGAAATTTACTAATATTTGAGTGACTACTAGTGTACTTTACCCAAATAAATATTTGAATAACATTTATGTTTATAACTTAATAATTTGATCTACCCTACCCATTTCTTTTTTTTTTTTAACTATAACAATGTTTTCAGAACTGGACTGATGGTCAAATCAGTCAAATAACTATTTTTCATTTCAACCAATTCGTCCAGTTTTATTAAATAAATTATTTAAAAATTCAAATAAATATAAAAATATTTTTTAAGAAATAGAGAAAAACAATTCAACTAGTCCCTATTGGTTCATGGGTCAACCAATCTAACCCCTGTAATTATACTAGTATCCAAACCAATTTTCAATCCAACCAATCCAGTACGGTTCAAACAAAATCTAGGTCATTGTGTAGTTCTTTTAGCACATATGTAACATGAATCAAGACAATAAAGGTAAATAATAGAAAATCACCAGTATCATTCCAAAAAAATAAAAAAGAAAAAAAGAACACAAGTACATTATAGTTGAAATTATGAGTAAATTAGTTTTCAAATAAAATTTTTATTTATTGAGATGCCACGTTATCCCAGCCAGAGATAGTAATATGAAACCAAACAGGATTCTAGCAGGTGGAAGAATATGAAACTCCACACAATTTAGCCATTTTCGCAATCTCAACTCTGTCAAAAACACGTTTGACATCTTCTATCTTCATGTACTCGCAATAGCATGGTGCTTGTTCCTTCATCTTCTGGCAACAACCGGCTGATGGAGGTGGCTTCTTATGCGCGTTCAAGCATGAGCTATACTCCAAGGGGTTATCACATTTTGGCGCTGGCGCTGCCTCTGAACCTGAAAACAACACCACCACTAGAGCCACCACGCACAAAACAATAAGGGAAAACCTCTTCATTTTTTTTAAATAAAAAGTTAGCTAGCCAGGTGACTAATACTGGTAATTTGTGATGGTGTGTTTTTTCCAATGAACTTTGGCACAATTTATAACAATTGGATTGGTAATTGCCGAGAGTGTTGGACAAAACGTGTAAATGTGTAAATTTGGTAAAAGGATGTTGTTAGGTTTACTATTTTTGAGAGAGAGAGAATTTGTGGTAAAAAAAATTGAAACGTGCCAACTAATCTTGGAAAATGGATTAATTTTTTAGATCACTGTTTATAAAATGATTATCCTCTTATTCATTTCCCTTCGGTTGCATTTGTTTCATGGAAAATGACTTACAAGTCATTGAAAAATAAGTTCATTATCCTGAAATTTTCTAAAGTAACAATCTACTTCGAGGTTTAAAATTGTTAATGTAGATTTCCTCGAGGAAAGTAGCATAAGTCAAAACCTTAACCGTTTGGTCTTTTGGGTTTTAAAATTATCCGCTCTTACTCCATTTTGGACAGCCAACAAACATGCACAATTCTATCAGTGCTTCCTACTTTTTTTCATCTTTAGCCAACACGTAGGTTGGGCATCCCCAATTCTTAAAATGATTTAGGCTTGGCTTCATGTCGTGCCACATTTTGTATGGAGCCTAAGGTGCTTTCTTAATTTGTATGTAATTTAGAATATAGCAAGTTGTTAGTAATGCTTACCCCTAGAATGATATCAACAATTTTGAATAACTTAACATTGAATAAACCATATTAAGTAAGGTTTTGTTCCATCTCTCTACCAGGCCATTCTGTTGTATAGTATGTAACACCCCTAACTATCGGGTCATTATACGATGGATGTGGCTTGTATTCTAAAAGTGTCGATTGCTCAGTATAAATAAATGAACAAGCTTATTTGGCATTTCAATAGGGATGGTGTGTATACGCAGGGGCGAAGCCAAGGGGGGTGGCATGGGCCCCCCTAAAATGTAAAATTACATTTTAAGCCCTTAAAATTTTTTTAAATTTTTAATTAGTAAAGGTAAAATTGCACTTTGACCTCCCCTAAAATTATAAAAATTCGATTTAATCCTTTACAAATTATAAAGATATAAACTATAAAAAATTAAAATTTTATCCGACCACCCTAAAAAAATTTTCTAACTTCGCCTCTATATATACAGTTCACTCTGGGTACCAGTTAGCGCTGTCCTTGAACGCTGATATTGAATCTCTTTTTCTTGAGGGACCATGGTTGAAATTATGGGGATGTCGTGTACTGCCGATGGTGAAGCACTTTTGGCGTTGTTTATGTCATTTCATTCCCACGAAAGAAAGGTTGCTTGAGAAAGGGGTTTCTATCGCCGCTTGAGAAAAGGGTTTCTATCGCTGTTGAGTGTGTCCTGCTGTTTGAGTGAATACTTGGATTATGTTTTACTTAACTGCAGTAGAGCACGAACGGCATGGCAGCTTGCAAGGTTTCAATCCGCACCCACAGTTGTTAAAGATTTTATTATTTTTCTTCTAAAATTGCCTCATGATCGGCTACAACAGAGAGGTATCACAAGTTTATGGCCCTTGTGGTTTCATCGTAACCTTTTGTGCTGGAAGGGTGTGTAGGTACAACAGGTTGGTATTGTTGTAGGCAGGTATTTCCCTCCTATTATTCGATTTCTCTCGGTTTTTCGGTTAATGAATTTGCTTATGTTTTCCTTTAAAAAAACTATTAATTAAGGTTAAAAGATTTTTGTTAAATTTTAAATTATTTTTATTTTTAATTTTATAAGTAAACTTTTATACTTTCATAGTTATTAACGCGATAAAATAAAGTTATAACTTAAATAGAAGTCTAAGTATGTAAATAGGGATTGATTTTATCTTTTAATTATCATCTAATTAATGTTAGAGTTATATTAATAGCGGAGAAAGATCTAAAATTATTTTAATTGATGATAAACTAATATAATATTTTATTTTTGAAGTTGTCTATATCGTGTGAAGCAAATATTCTTTTATACTTTTTTTTATTTTATTATTTATGATATAATATTTAAATAATTATTTTTTAATTATCATTATTAAATGTATTTATTAATTTAATGTAAATATCTTTTATATTTAACTAATTTAATGCAATTATTTTTTGCACTTATCGATAATATTACTATGATTAATGCATGTTGTTTACCTATTTTTATTTTAATTTAACATTATTATTTACTTTATAGTATAGTTCTAAATTTTTATTTTTTTAATAATTTTATGCATTAATTCAAAGATAATATTGAGAAGAAAAAACTTAGACATAGTAAAAAAAAAAAATCTTTTGATAGGTTTATTAATGTGATAATAAATTTGAATTGTTATTTACTTCTTATATTAGGGTTAAAGAAACAACTTCAACAATTTATAAAAATGTTGTATATTATGAGGTTTTTTTTTTTTATGATTTGAAAGAGCACGTGAATAAATAATTCGGTATAATTTTATTATTAATTCTATACTCGATATTAATTATTTTTTTCTTTACTTTGTATAATATACAATTTTTTACTTCGTATTTTATTTATTATTAATTTAAATTATGATACTAAATTCTTTTATTCATAAAATATTATTTACATTAAATGTGTTATATTTTATATATTATTTTTTTAATTTATAAAAGAATATGTCTATTACCTAGAACGCATATGAGAAAGAAAATTAGTATATATATAGTTTAGAAAATTTTTTGAACTGGTGAATTTAGTTCTTATTGTTCATTATATTATCGAAATTGTTGTTTTAAATTTTTTATTATTTATAAGATTTATTTATTTTAGTAAACTTATATATTAATCATCAAGAAAGTAAGAACAATTATCTCCAATCCTATGTCTCTCCAACATACGAAAATCAAAAGCACTATGATTCGACTCTATAATAAAATAAAGCGACGTGGGAAAAGCATCCCATAGATGATACAACCGGCATTAGACAAAGCTCTATCTAAGCAAGCTCATGAGCCACTTCGTTAGTATCGTCTTAGCCTATTGGAACGACAAACACTGAAAAGAAGCACTCAACAAATTGCAACCATCAAGAATCATACCAAGCTCAGAAATGTTCAAAGAATGTTTAGTAAGAGCCATTGTCACATTATTACGGTATATGATTTAATCTTAATTCCTTAAGCCACGAAAGAGTCTTGCAGAGAGTAAGAAGTTTTGCCATCCACACTTCTACTGCATTAAGAAGGGTGTCGGACAATCCGCACACAAACAAACCATAATGATTTCGAATAAAGGAGGAACTTGAAGAAAGAAATTAAACCTTTGATTGTTAGTTGATATAAAAAAAATCCCCCTGCATTATTTCCATAAAAAAATTCCTTTATTTTTTACATATTCATTTTCAGCTTGAGTTCCATATAGATTGAAGTCACTATTCTTTAACTAATAACATAACAAAATACACATTTTGTTGGCACAACAACAATCTATCATTTTTCTTTTCAAAAGAAAAACAGTATTCAATGGATAAACATTAAAGTTGCAAATTTAATTATTATTATTATTTAATCAATTCTCAATTTCTATTAAACGACATAAGTCCCATTTCCAATTCCAAGCCTCGGTTTCCGTACAAAGTCCACCTGGAACTCTTCCACGGCTGCCACATTTCCATCTTCATTACCTCAACCCTCCTATCACCTCCTCTCCAAAATTCCATTTCTCCCTTCCTTAACTTACCCCATCCAAACCTTTTCTCCCACTCTCCTCTGCACTGTAACTTTTCCAGGAAAAATCTTCATACAGTATTTCTTTCACTTTCTTTCTTTGCTAGAGGAAAGATAAACAAACCTGCTACTGTTCGTCATCACATCTGAGAAAGAAAAAAAAAATGTCAGGAGGGGTTGGCCCAACCTGCAATGATATAAGCCTACCAAATGAAGGAATTCAAGGCCATGAAAAATCATCCCACCCCAATCCTCTTAAACTGACTCGATTTCTCACACTCAGGCAACTCAATTGTCTTGCCGTTATGATCATCGTGGCGGCGAGCGGCATCGTCAGCCTCGAAGACTTCGCCTTTGTGGTATTTTCTTTCTTCTACATGTACTTGCTTCTCAAAGTTGCCTTCCCTCGGAAAATCTCTCCACAAAATTCCTTGGTTTTCGATCCAAGGAACAAGATCCTTGGGTTGTACGTGACGGTGGGTGCCATTATTGGGCTTTATCTCCCGGTGGCGTACATCTTTCACGGGATCCTGGAGGGCGATAAACAAGGGATAAGGGCAGCGGCGCCGCATGTATTTCTGTTGTCAAGTCAAGTTTTCATGGAAGGAGTGGCGTTTTCTGACAGATTTTCGATTCCGGTTCGGGTTTATGTTCCGGTATTTTACAATACGAGGAGGATTTTCAGCCTGGTAGACTGGTTGAGGTGTGAGTTTACAAAGGTGGATAACGAGTATGCGGGATCTGGTAAGAGAGTTTACGTAGGAAGAGTGCTGGCTTTGGCTAATATGGGGTTTTGGTGCTTCAATCTGTTTGGGTTCTTGTTGCCTGTTTATCTACCTAAAGCTTTTAAGATGTATTACTCTGAAACTAAGGTCAAAGACTGAATACAATAGTAGAGTAGTTGAAATGAAATGTTCTCATTTCAGATCTTCCCACTAAAGTTAAAGTGGTCTGGTTTGGTTTATGTAATTTTAATCCTTCTATATAATGTGTGTCTGTAATTTTGATCTTATGGTTGAGGTTTCTAACATTTATGCATACATGTGCAATCTAACATTTGAAGCCACTCCATATCCCAAAGTGTTAAACTCTAGTCCAACAGATGGTACGGTAGAATGAGTGATGCCCTTGTCATGATTCTTGGATGGATCATATTCCCTAGCCTGCCCTAAGTAGTGAGTTAGAAGTAGGTTGGGTCCATTCTGTCTACTCTACGTTCTTGCATCATTTCGGCCTAATCCACTCATGCTAAAAGCATCAAACTCCTAATTAACAGTGACAGAAGGGCAGATATTAACCCATCGTCATTCATCCCTCTCTCTTTGATAATAAAACTATAATCAAGACCCTGTGTGTTCGGCTGTTTGGACAGAAGTTTGAGTCTAAAGAATATGGATTTAGATAAGATTTTGGGTCGGTTTGAGAATATACTTATATTTTATTTAAATTTATAGTTATATTTGTAAATTAATAAATAAAACTCTTAATTTAAAAATCAAACCTAGCACCGTGAACAACAGAAGAATAAGCAAATGCTACATGGCAAGCCCAAATGTCACTTACAAACCATTAACTCTAAAACTCTAAAACCAAAAATAAAAATGCACGTAGATGGTGCACAAGGGAGCTCGAGTTAAAAATCATATGGATGCAAATACAATCGCTATGGGCGTGGTTTTTTTAGTATTTGAATTTTCCGAAGTAAGTATTATTTCTATCATATGGTGATAATTAACATGTAACGACATCAAGTACATCATGATTATGCATACTCTCGTACTGTTAATTACGTGACACTACAAGACAAGGAATGATTCCTTATATATACTGCAAAGTACGAGGGATTAAAGATACTCTTTTCTCTCTTTATTTTTTCTTTCTCCTCTTTTAACACTTGAACTCCGACTCTTCACTTGTCATGGTGAACCGACACTCCTATATTCACCACCTTCTTCTTGTTGTTGAAATCCATGTTTATAAGAGCATCCAGTGGTATTGACACTGAAACTACACGAGTTCTAGCTCTGCGTGGTGTTCATGTAATAATGGGGGTCAGAAACATTGTTGCCGCTAGAGATATCAAAGAAGTAAATTGTCAAGGAAATTCCCCATAGCTAAAGTTGATGCAATGGAGCTGGACCTTAGTTCAATGGCATCCGTGAGAAAATTTGAATCAGATTTTAGCTCCTCGGATCCTCCACTAAATCTCCTTATGTAAGCAACCTAAAATAGCGGGAAAAATAATAATCATAATTTGCCAGCCGAAGTGATGAATGATAAGTGTAATAGTAATCTCTGTGCATGGATGTGTTACTTGTGTTACCAATCTCCAACTCCTTGTCTGTTTTTCATATGGCTTCTTTTCGGGCATGCTAACAAGGGAATCAGACAACAAGAGGATGATTTTGTGTTTGTGTTTTCGTCAGCAATAATGCAAGAATTATAGGGATTCCTTTCACCCTTTCAAACGACAAAATAGAACTACTGTTTGCCACCAACCACATAGGTATGTTGGCAGAAAAGTGATCTGAATGGTATTTTAGTTACAGTATTTACATTGAAGCATCAACACACGATTACTTTAGAATGGAAAACGGATGATCTCTGACTGTAATGCATTTGAGTAATGCCCTTACTACACTTCCTTCATGCTAATGAACTCGCAAGACAGCTAAAGGTGTGCAATCACTTTCAGTAGCGAGGAAATTATTTTAATCAGTGGTAAAAGTTTCTGGTGATTACACACCATTAATCAATTATAAACATTAGAATGACTTCCTTTTATTTCAATTGCAAAATTTAGTCAATATCATATCTTGGCTTTAAATGAATTGGTACCCATTACTTGCAATGTCGTTCTTTTGAAAGCCAATCTTTTGCACTAAATGGGTGAAGTTGTAGTGCCTGGCTCTATGTAAATCAAAGTACTTTATCGGGTATGTGTCTTAGGAGCACCTGACTTCCAAGTTCCACGAGGGCAATGTGGAGGGCGAAGTTGAAACTCGGACATCGCCTGTCACCCAAGTCTTAGTTGTTGAACTTGAAGCCCTTTTCTTTATCAGAGATGTTAATTTGTATGTTGATATAAACTATGTTATTTCTCTGCCAGTTACGTTCATTCAAGTACTCAATAGAAATTAATGTCTGTGCTAACTGAATTTGGCATAAATGATGGTGGTTGGTGTCAACGAGCAGGAGGATGGAGTGAATATAACAGCAGTCAGCAAATGCACTTCATTCAGGAGGAGTTTCCACCAATCTTTTCCGGCATATGGATGTTTTTGGTGGTAATTATTCAGGTGTATGACTATAATTTATTGGTTAAATATGGACTTAAACATCTAAGATTCGCCAATGCAAGCACGCATGCATTTTACATATAGTTTTTGCCCTTGATGCTAGGGTTGCATTTTAAAATGTCCAGCTGGTAAACATCTTCTGGTAAACATCTTTTCTAACTGCATATCCTGTTACTTATGTCATCATCGCCCCTATTTTTTCCCATAAAATACAAGAATATGCCTGTCGCGGAAAACCATACTCTATAGTAATGTTCAAAAGTCTGTCAAATATGATTATTTTTTAATACATATATATGAAAAGTTCGAGTTATATAGAACATTAGAACATATTTTCTCATTATATATTTGTCCTTTTGTCTGATTACAGGGAGCTGCCACAATGCATCCAGAAGTGAAGGGTAAAAGTGGTCAATATTTCAAGAACAGTAATATAGACCAAGCAAGTGAACATGGAAGGGATGTTAAATTGGCCAAGAAATTATGGGATTTCAGCATTAAGATTGTTGAATGAGCAAAATAGCCGATACCTACCGTCCCTGAATCAAATATATATATATATATATTCATCTCAAGTACTAAGTTGATCTTCCTGTCAAACTTTTTAGAAAAAAGAGAGTATTTAATCGAGGAACAATATTATATACATTTGTTGTTTTGTGCTTACATTGTTGATAACGGACTGCTTCGGGTGCAAGCTATTTGGTTAATTCTGGATTCAGATGTTAAAATTCCTTCTTTTGCTGCAACTTGAGACTAACTCAACCCATTATACACGCCTCAGCAAGGTTAATAACATAGCACAAGTTTCTGACTGTGGCTGGAAAAAGAAATCCGAAAGAATAAGAATGAACTAGCAAATCTCTTAAAAGAAAATGAAAGAATGAACGAACGAACTAGCAAACTGAAATGTATGACCAAATGTTGTTGAAAGGATGCTGAAGCATTGTAGTTACCTAAAAAGACCAAGAAATTAACCGTAAATATATCATCAAATGAGCTGAAGATTGCTACCATGAAGAAAAAAAAGTATCCTTACAGTCACAACTCTAAAGAAATAATAGCAATAAAACACAGTACCATGTATGTGAATACTGTTCAATTTTTTTGGTGTAACATCAGGTAAGGAAGTATTAAAAGAATGCTCTATCAGTACCCATACTGTTGATGCCTTGGAACTTTTCATTGGATATCTTTCAGGCCATTGGGAATAAAGGTTCTCTGAACTCTGAAACCTGGTCTTCACTCCACCATCTAAATTAAGCAAACAACCGAATGGCATAGTTTATGCATCCAGGTGAAACTAAGTTCACATGGTTTCAATATCAGCTCACCTATGACTGCAACATAGGAAAGAAAGACCAGTTGTTACCAGGCTTAACTTCCTTTCCAACAACTTTTTCATTGGCCCACCACTCGGACCTGATGCTAGGCTTATCAGAAGCTTCTCCTTTTGCACTGTCAAAATTGAACTCTTTAATTGACCCAAGTGTAACAGAACGATGCTTTTGATAACAATGCTCCTCTTCAGATTCTCCTGAAGCTTTTTCAACCGTTTCATTGGAAGTTTCCCTGCTAAACGACTTACAAGAACTTTCTAGATCTTTTGTCATTCCATCTCTATCTATCCTGCCCTCTGCAACCAAGTCCTTCGGACATTCTGACTTGGTTCTATTTGATATAAATGACTTGCTGTCAAGATAGCGTGCAACATCTTCACCACTCAACTCAAAAGAGACCCTGTGGTCAACTATAGTTTCATCATTTTTAGGTCCATTCTCTGTATTCGAAAACAACGCTACCTCAGAAATCTGACTCTCCAAAACAAAAACGTCTCGTGAGGAAGGAGGCAAACCATCAGGTGTCCATGATCCTGAATCCAACCCCATACCATCTGGAGTCATACATCCAGAACCCAGTCTTGGACCTCGCCCCAGTCCATCTGGAGTTAATGATCCAGAGGCTAACCTTGAACCCCATTTGCTAGTAGTAAAATGTTCAAAGCCTAAGATTTTAGGAGCCTCCGCTATGCGCAACTCAACGATGGGACGTCTATCAGGAAATGGAGAGGAAGTGCCAGAATTAGAGATTACAGACCCAGGTGATATGAGATTACCACCAGGCGACACAGGGTATATTTGATGAGACTGAAATTCGTAATGGGATAACCCAAATTTCTGATTGATCGCATTGTTTCTCTGAGCACGCTCCAATGAAGATGTCAGCAATTT
Source organism: Gossypium longicalyx (assembly GCA_025698465.1). Lineage (NCBI taxonomy): Eukaryota > Viridiplantae > Streptophyta > Magnoliopsida > Malvales > Malvaceae > Gossypium > Gossypium longicalyx. The sequence goes on from CM047003.1 coordinate 27,189,633, forward strand.
AGCAAATGGTACTTCAGGGGATGAAGGTGTGGTCACTTGAACTGATTCGGGAGGGGGTGTAAAAGGAGCAGTAGATGGTTCAGTTGCCAAGGCAGAGAATACAGGTGGCGTGACTAAATGGGTTTCATGTGCATAAGGGCCAATGGCAAAAATAGATGCAGGTCCACGGGGGGAGTAGGCATTAACTGAAAGCGATGCTAGGGATAGCAATCCAGCAGGCGACTGGGTGGCAGAAGGAGGATCTGATTGGAGAAATGATGCAGGAGATGAGGGAGGGGCAATAAAGGGCAATAGAATGCCAGTTGGATTACTTGCATTTTGAGCAGCTACAACTGCAACTCCAGGTACCACTGCTGCGGGGACAAGAACAGCATGACCTATTCGCTTACTGCTTCTGTGAGATCCAAAACACCAGTAAAAACTCCAGCAGCTTCCCCATCTTTTCTTCTGTAGTTAAACAATAGTGTGTGAATCAGTACTACATACGGGAATTAAGTTTTTCATCCTCAAAAACCTATATAAGGAGCAATAAACTGCAAAAATAAGATGGGAGCAAAGGATCAAATGAAGAGCCAGATGCATATAATCTTCAGTCTCTACGCCTCATCTCCCTCAAGGAACGTATTACAACAATCATGAATTGTAAATTTAAACCACTCAATGTTTAAGTATCAATTCCCATGCTGCTGTGGGGAGACAATTTGGAGAATACCGTGATCCACACTATATCAACAATATCAATTTTCAAGTCTAGAAAGAAATAAACCTATAGGTTAAAAGGGAAAATAAAAAATAAAAAAGAATATACTTCAGATCCAATAGCATCTACCAGACTCTAGAATAAAAATTTTCCTTTTATTTCCTTGAAAAATTTAAAAAAATAACACCTAACTTCCTAAAAAATCAAGTCTCGCTGTAAAAGCACATATAATCAGAATTCCAAAATTAAGGGGTTTTTTTTCTTTGTATGAAAAACCACAAAGAGAAATGGACCTTGACAGAGACTAGTTCAGCAAACTGAATTGCCTGCTAAGACAAAAACATAGTAAAATCACTTTTCCCTCAATTTCTCAGCAACCAAAAAGAGAAGAAAGAAATAAAAGCAACAAAGTTCAATACTGAGAATAAATAACGAAAAAGAATTTCAGACTTTTCAACATCAGTAGAGCAAGCAAAGAGCAACACCAACAAAATTTGCGAAACTCCACTTTTCTGTTCAATCTCCCCTAGAGAAAACTCAATCCAAAGAGACCTCCAGTAATCTCAAAATCCCGAATTTTTCCAGTGATTTTTGGGTACCAGGAAACAAGCACAAAATAAACAAGGCAGCATTTAGAAATAGCAAAAACCAACTTTAAAAAACTATTACTGACAAAAGTGAAGGTTAAGATTCATATATTTAAAACAATATACATTCATAAACATGTTACCTGAACGGTTGAAGGCTGGACTCTGGAGTCGGCGGAGACGATTGCTGTGGCAGCGGCGTTGACGGTCTGGACGCTGTCGCTTACGTTTCTCATCTTCGATTTCTAACGTTAACAACGTCAGCTTCATGTAACTCTGAATCTCTCGAAATTCAAATCTCAAAAACGACTTGAAGACTACGGGAGTGGGAATAAAAGAAATTAAAATTTTGGAGATTTTCTTATTATTTTTGTTTAAATCAATTCATATTTTCATATAAGAAAATAGATTCATAGATCAGCTCTCTCTCTCTCTCTCTCTCTCTATTGGCCTTACTCTTACGGTTCAGTTGCCCTCCAGTCGTATTCATCCATTTTGCACCGAGTTATCGCCACGTCATCTTATAGGAAGGTTGGGACCCACGACCACGAGCTTAGTTTTTCTCATTCATTGGTATAGTTTTTTATTAATGAATCCAACATCACTGCTCTGTTTTATGGGCAATATGTCTATGATCCAACCATTTTTCAATTTAATCTCTTTAAAATTTTTAAATTAATTTCAACTTCAATTACCCTCTTTAATAAAAAACATTTCGAAGGAAATTAACTACATATATCAAACATGAAATCATTATAAAATCATAAATATCTAATCTAATACCATACTTATATTTAAACATTTTACTAAATTTAATTATAAAATTAACTTTTTAAAATTATAATTAATATTACCATAATGGCACTTTTACATTATTTTTAAATAAAAAATTATAAAATACAAATCCAATGATTAAACACGTGTTCGATGATACTCTAATACAAGTTTGTTATCACTTCATTTGCATTCTTTATAGTATCACTCTTAACCAAATTATAAATTCAGCTGTGAAATTATAAAAATACCTCTACTTTTAAATTATAATTGATATTATTATGATTATGACTCTTATATCATCTTTAAATGAAAGAATTAAAAATTATAAACTTAAAAATCTTTAAAAAAGTATTAAAATATAAATTCATTATTATTCTACCTATATTTATTATTAAATAATTCTTTAAAAAATATATTTTGAAATCATTTTTCACTCAACATAATATAAATACACAAACATATTAAAATAATATTAAATTTATCCAAACTCTTATAAATAAAGATTAATTAATTATAATATAAAAGTTACATAAATAGGAAAGGAAAATGGGAATTGAGAGACGGGCGTGAGAAACTCGTGATTGTAATGAAGTGAGCAGCCCATCATCCCATGCATGCAAGAGTCTCGTGACTGCAATGCATTCTCCTGGTTCTCGTGGGCCATCCCATTAACCAAAACATCACTTTGATTTTCTTTTAATTCAGATTATTTCTCTAACCAATAAGTTAAACATCACTTTGACATGAATGCTAATATACATAATTTATACTCTCAATTTTACTAATCCTGAAAATTAAAATATAGCATACTTAAAAGGTGCTAAAATTCAATGTGTTTCTAAACATATAAAATAATTCCACGTGCAAAAGGCACCAAGTTCCACTATTTTCTTTTTCTATTTCATTTTTTTATTACTTCAGAACAAGACAAGGGAAACTCGTGTTTGTCAAACTTGCGCACGTGTGCTTACAACTTGTTCGAAGAATGGGTCCCATTATCTTTTGGTTCTTTCATTCCACCTTTTCCCCTTCATTTACTTCTTTCTTCCTTTCTTTCTTTATTTTTAGTATAATGAATTATTTGGTTATGTAGTTTTATTGAAAAAAATCATTTTAATTATTGATTTAATTTTTCTATCTTTTTTAATTTTAAATTTGTGTTATTTATTAAATCATCCTAAAATGAATAGAAAAGTTAACAATTATTAATTTTACTGATGTGGTATATACGTGGCAATACATGTGTATGTCATGTCAGTAATTAATTTATTTTTTTAATACTCAACAATTATAAAAATTATTTTAAAAAATTAAAATTATTTTAAAAAATATAAAAATATTTTTACTTTTTAAAAAATTAATTAATTGCTAACTTGGCATACATGTGAACTGTTAGATGAATGTCATGTCAACAAACTTAACATACGTTAACTTTTCTATTCATTTTGGCGTAATTTGACAAATAACGCAAGTTTAAGGGCTAAAGGAGACAAAAAAAAATCAAATGGAGGGCCAAATAAGGTCATTATGCATTTATTTTTTGAGAATTATAAATTCTAAACATAAACAACAAAATGGACATTTGGAACATCAAGAAAATGAAGTTAGGTTTATTTTTGTACTAGTCTACATACCTATGCAATGCACGAGTTTAGTTATATGTATCAATTAAAATATTATTTTATAAAATAATAAAAATCACTTAAAATAGTAATAAAAGGTTTATAAAACGTAATAAAATCATAACGCAAATGACTAAAACATAAAAAAATGACAATTTTTATAGTTTACCGTTGTAAAATAGTAACAAAAGGTTTATAGGGTAAATTATTAATTAAAGATAAATTAAGAATAAAAAGTAGAGAGTAATAATTGAGGAAGTTGTTTGGTGGCTAGTGATAAAATTTTAAGATGATAATTAAGGAAGTATTTTAAAACTTAAAAAATGAAATTAAAATTTAAACTTTTATAATATATATGACTGATTGCTTTTTAGAGGGTATAAAAATTTACCTAGATTTTCATTACCATATTTTATTTTTGTAAATAAGATGAAAGTGATGAATGTGAAAGGCAAATGATTCATATATCCTTTTGATATTGGGAAAGCCTACTTTTTAATTAAGAACAGCCAAAAACAAAAATTGGTTTACCTTTATTCTTTCTCAGTTATCTTTTCTTTCTTTTTTAGTAGCGGTTTAGAAAGTTACAATTTCTGCATGGTAGATTCACCACTCCTCCAGTCCATTCAAAACATAATGATTTCGTCCATGAAATATTGTGTATTAATACAATATTTTAAATTACATTCTTTTATTTGAAATTCGAAAATTATTTTGGATAGTGGTAATTTTATATTCGTAATATTTTAGGGTAATGCTGATTTTATACAATTTTGTCTAAACTAAACTAGCTCATGAGTTAAATTGATTAAGACTTGTCTATTTATTTAATCAAAATGGAACTTGATGTACTCATCAAATATTCCAATGGAATGGAGAAATATACTTGGATTTTTCAACATATAACTGAAAAATGAAGAGCACATTTATATAATTCAATTTGCATCCGATAGAGCCACATCCATCGTTGTAGCAGTGAAGTGCGGAGGGATCATCATTTATTTATTTTGCATTCCACATAATATTCCGGTCAACTTGGAAGAATTAAAACTTGTTAATGTTCGGATGAAACCAATTGGATATTTTTTTAGAAATGCGGTGGCTGAGTGTAGGTATGGTCCTACAAGCCCAAAGCCGAACAGGCACACCACATGTTGAAGCTATCAAAGTAGGTGGGGAGGTTGGCTTCATCCAAAATTAATTATAAACTTCATAAATGATAAAGAATTCTATACTACAAAAATTCCTCTACGCATATGCACATTATTCTGTGTGTGTGTATATATCAATTAACATCATTCTTTTTCTTCTTTCAGAAAATAAATTATGTGAGGGAGAGGGATGTCACATATGCATGCAATGCTTGTTAGCAACCCCACGCCATATCACCCTATTCTTCATCCCTCACCATATATAACTTGCTTCCTTAAAAATATATAATTTGTTCATCCTTTTTCAATATATTTGACAACATTCCTTAACAAAATTCCTAACTTAAAATTTTGGCCGTAACGAAGTTAGTAATTAAGTTTTTTTCTCAATATTTGTGAAAATTAAAACCAATTAAGAGATATCAATTAATATGATGAATGAATTAATTTATTTATTTATTTAAGTCATGGTAAGATAAAATCAGATAGGATCAGAATATCGGGTCGTAAATGGATTCGGATTCAGAATTTCCTTCACAACAAGGTTTCTAGCCCTATTTATGGTCATGAAACACAAATACAAATGCTCCTCTAATTCATCAAGTTGTTGAGTAAAGTTAGCATCGTTCTTCTTCAGCTGGCGCGCCACTTCTCCACTGGCTTGTAGTCGATCTTCTCCACCCGCAAGCCAAAACTTAACCATTGCACACATGTCCTCAAGTTCATCATTTAGCCGAGCCACTAGCCGACTAATTGTGTCCAGGTCTCTATTCAATATATAAGTTCCCTTAGCAGCTGCGTCCAGCTGAGCCGACTCCCTTGCAAGTCTTCTCGTGGAAGCCAGCTCAAGCGAAACAGCTACAAGACCTGGCGCAGCCACAAGCAATGCTAGAGCATGGGATGCAACTATTATAGTGAGTGAAGCCGTTAACGCCACTATAAATAGGCCCGACCCGTGTTGTAAACTGCTCATTATTTGGAGCTTAGATCGAACCTTGTCTCGGCTAAACTCAAGCCGTTTTAGCAATTCACAGCAACCGACTTGAATCACGCCAACTTTACTCGAAGATGGAGTAGTTGGTTGAAAGGGGTTGGTTGAATTAGAGAATTCAGGTAAACAGGTAAGGATACCCGAAATTTCATTCCCAATCTCGAGGGCTTGAAAGGCGGCCCTAAAAGAACGGTATTTGACACGCGTACAGTCGATATCTTTTAGTAGGAGGCCACATAATAGAGAAGCATTGGCTGTTTGGGAAAAATAGTCGGATAAAAGAGTGCGGGTTTTGGGTCGGTTCTGGGTCAAAGTAAGGATCCGAGTAACTGAGGGTTGGTCCGGATCCAATAGATGCTCAGCGAAGAGTCGATAAGAAGGAAGACGAGCTGCAGTGGTTGAATCCATGGGGCTAATACAGGTGGCAAAATCCAAGTGGGATACTGAAAGAACACGTGCCCAAAACTCGTTGTATGATTCCGTCCGGAAGGCATTCGCATATTCTTCACGAACATCAATGCTATTCGGGATAATTGTAGAGTTGCCACTGGATGCTGGGAAAAAAAATATGACTTTCTATTTACAAATTTTTAAGATGGAGATTTATATAAATTTTGAATTTCTTTGATAATTTGACTCTATTTCTTGGTTATACTTGTAATTCTTTTTTAAAAATTAAATACTTCAGTAAAATTTTTAATTAAAATTAAATAATAATATATTTTAATAAAAGCTAATTGTAAAATTTTAAATATTATTTTTATTTTAAACATAATATCAAATTTAGTTTTTAAAGTTTACATCTTTTATTAATTTAGTTGTTATTTTTTTTTAAAATTAAATTTGACTATTAACCTTTTAAAAAGAGTCAAATTATTTTTTAATAGAAATGCTGACTAAAGCTTTAAATTTTTAAGTATGACAGCACACATGACAATCTACATATATTTCATGGTAATTTTTATAAATTTTTTTATAATTTTGATTTTTTATTTTAAAAATTCTTTTAATTTTAAAATTATTTATTGACTTAGCATATAAAAAAATAGTGTCATATCAACATAAAGCATATGTGGATTGTCACACCAACATCATTAAGAAATTAATGTTTTAACCAATATTTCCATTAAAAAAATAATTAAACTCTTTTTAAAATATTAATGGCCAAATTTAACACAAAAAAATAATGGTAAGATAAACAAAAATTATAAACATTGAGGGCTAAATTTAACATTATGCTAAAATAGAATTAGCTAAACTTGACATTATCTTTAAGCGCATTTTTTCTCCAATTTATATTAGAGAAGGATTTATAAGTAGAAATAGACAGAAAAGAAATTGTTTAAAAAAATCACAAGTTTAATAACCCTAAATCATTCTTACAAGTAAAATTAATATCAAGTTTGGTTGAGTTAAAGTATTATGTATAGAAAAATGCTTGAACCCTGAATGGCCTCAAAATTCAAAAATGAAAATTACTTCATCCCACCCGGAATGATTATTATATATGAAAATGGAAATGGGGGTTTGGTGTACGTACCAGTACATGGAAGAAGAAACTTGCTGATCCTTGCCCTAATTCTTTTCTTCATAATTTTGCCTCCCTCAACACTACCAAATTTCAGAGTGAACTATTCAGAGACATCTAATTATTATATCAGAAGTAAATGAAAGGATATATTGATGTGGTGAGAAATGCAGGGAGAATGAGGAAGAAGGCAGTTTATAATACAAATTCCATTGGTGTTGTTTTGGTCATGCTTATAATGTAAGAAAATGGATGAATATAAAAGACTCTTCTTTTAATTTGGAAGTGAAGAATGGTCCCAAAAAAATCTTATACTTGGAAGGCAAATAAGTAAGTTGCTTATTGCTTCTATTCTTAGACAAACCAAATTATTTTAAATTTGTGTCACATAAATACTCTTTTAAATTAAAAATAGGTAACAGCCCATGAATGAATGAAAGTAATAATAAAATGTAAGAACTGTGGTTGGGTTAAGGACAGACCAAGAGTCCATCATACTATATCAGATGTTTTAAATTATATAAATATAAATATTCCATCCATCTAAACATTTACTTACTATATGACATGAACCTTTACCACCCAAGGCTTTCAATTCGTTTGATAAAAGCGATAGATTTGGAGCAAGAATTAAACAAAGACACCTAAAAGCAATAAGAGGGGTTTTTTCTTTTAAAAAAATAAAAATAAAAGATAAATTTTATTTATTCACATTGTAAATCCTATCTTTATTTTTTCGAAAGTTCACCTGATAAAGTCTGTTTAAAAAACAGCTTAGGCTCCAGACAAATTTTTTTCAGCTTGAGCTCGACTCTAATTTTTTAACTTAAAATTTTTAACCTTATTCCTAAACTCCTAACCCTTCCCAATCCTAATCCTTAATTCCCTTTTTCAATCCCTAATCCCAGCCCTAAGTGCCGCTCACCACCTCCACCAATGACCTCCAACGCCACTACCCATCCCAGTCCAGCTCATCAACGTTGCTACTTGCGTCTCCCATCTTCCTGTTGCTTCCTCTGTCATTCATGTTCACTGCTGTTGCTTCCTTTATCGCCTTCTCCGCTCTAAACCAAATTTGGTTTGCTTCAATATATATTTCCAAAAGTGGTAAAATGAAGATATCAATATTATAAAAAGATTGTTTTGCTTTTGTTCTTGTAGGTTTTGGTGCCAATGTGAATGTTGCTAAACCCAAAAAGGGTCAATCTGTTGCGATTTTCGAACTAGGCGGTGTTGGTCTTGCTGTGAGTTATTCTTGTCGCTTTGATGCTATATTTTCTTTTTCTTGGCAACTACAAAGAGTGTAGGACTCATTTATCATTAATTCTCTGTTTTGCAATTTAGGCTGCCGAAGGAGCAAGAGTATTCGGTGCTTCAAGGACCATACTATATTTTTTAATTCTCGGTTCTGCATTTTGATTTTCTATAATAATACAAGTGAGGTTCGAATTTAGTATATATAAACCGAGTCGAACTTGAACTAATTTAATATATTAAAATACATCTCACATAAAATTTGATGTTAAGTTGAATTTGATGTTAAGTTGAATGATTTAAAATCTACTATTCCCTTCTTTTTCCCTTTTAACATATTAGTTGTTTTTTTTTTTTCTATCAATTTATACCGCATAATTTTTATTATCGATAAACTTATCAGCTTTGCAAAGTTTATTAAATAATCTTAGCGTATAAACAATCTTATCATGCATATATGACTTATTTTATAAACAAAATATTTTAGGAGAAATTAATGAAGGTTTCAAGATGTGTCGTTTTATTTATTTCACCTATATTTTGATATGCAAAAGAGTTATTGATAAATAAACCTCGAGGATACAGTGAAACCCAATGGCTATCGACGTTTTGCACTATGAAAATAATCTACTAAACATTGAGTGGAGCATAACAAGAATATTAATTTCTATAAAGAATTTTTGTAATAATTATTTATAAAATAATCTAGAAATATAAAAATAGCAGGAGAATAGAAAGAAACTTTTTTTTAATACAAATGAAATTTAATTCCTATTTATAGGAAGCCTCATGACTCTTCATAGAGACATAAATATCTTTAGCCATAAACATAATTATTCAATAATTATGACTATTTATTAATAATAAGTAACTTAGCTTTTGAGTTTAAGAGACCTGACCAATCACTGTAAATGGTAATAACTTTTAGTTAATAACCAAATGACATAAATTTTTTTGTTATTTATAACTTTTTATTTACAATTATCAAAATATTATATATTTTGAAAATGTTTTAACACTTTTTTAGATTTCCTAATAAGTTACTTATTCATTTTGAGTCAAAATTTTTTGTATGAAAATTACTTAACACCATTGCCTCCGATTCTTTACTGTTTTATATTATTTTGCAATTCTATATTATTTGTATTTTTAAAAAATTTTTATATTATTTTGTAATTTTATAGTTTTTTAATTTTTTTTGAAATGATCATAATTTAAATAAAATTATAATTTTTTACATATTTTTTTTTGCAATTTTTATCTAATTAAAAAAATATTTTTGTAATTTTTTATGCTTGTTTATAATATTTTACAACTTTTTAAAGTTTTCTTTTACCATTTTTAAATTTTTGTAATATTTGTCAAGTCAACATTAATTTCATATAGATTCCATGTGCCGTATGAGAGAGAATTCGGCAGATATAAAAAATAAAAAAAAATTATATTTTAATTCTTATAAAAATTATACAAATTAATTTCTAACACCTCAAAAAATTGTGATATTACTCTTGTGACCGGTTCTCATTAATGGAGAGATTTTAAAAAAGGTTACAAAAAAGAAATGAAGAAGGTGAAAAGCGAATTAAAGTGGGTGATGGTGGATGATTCCCAAAATTTCATATTCATACCAACTTGAATCTGAAATGCCTTTGATTGGGGACCAACCTTAATTTGACGAGAATAACTGCCATGCAATTGCAATTAAGGGAACACAAGTCCCCAGTGTGTGGATGCCCTATCTCCCTAATTAACTCAACACTTTCACCATACTCCACTACTTGAAAACCTAAATATTCTATATTTTAATCTAATCAATAGGGCTATGCCGCTGATTCTAATTTTCATATTCATGCTTGATTTATTTCATATAAATTTAATTTGTCCTACTTATCCCAATATTATATAATAAAAAAAAATTTTATTGTCCTAAGATTAGATATTAACCAATTAACTCAACTAAAGTAATATTATTTAATAATTAAAATTGAGTGTAATATCACAATAGTCACATATTTAAATAATTATTATAATTCATATATCTTACTAAATTTGGAGTAATTGGAACACCTCAATTACATATCTCAATTTTTAAGTGGATGGTGAATCTTGAAGTAATTACAATCTAATATTAAAAAATTATTTTTATACAAATTATAAAAATTATATTATAAACATAAACACATATCAGTGCTTAGGAGGAGGGTTATGGTAATAGTATATATATTCTAAATCCTAAAAACTTTATTATAAAAATAAATTTGTGTATTTTATAATATTATAATAAAAATTATAGTATTTAAATTCTAAAAAAATTCAAAATTATGATAAAAAAGTTTATTATAAAAAACAAATGTTATAAAAATATTATAATTTATTATTTATAAAAAAATTATGGTCAATAAGTATGAACATAACTTATTTATATATGTGTCCACGTTACATATTATAAAAAATATATACTTATTCATAAAAAGTCTTATAATTTTTTTATCATGAATTATTTATAAATAATAACTTTATAAAATTATAGGGAAAAAACTTATTATTTAGAAGAAGTATTATAAAATTTTTGGACAATTTATAAAACCTTTTTTTAATAAAAGTTAAAATTTTTTATTTTTTTCTTGATTTAAATATTATAAAAATTGATATAACCTAACATAATTATTTCTTCAATTTAAGTTTATATAAGTTTTTATAATCAAAGTTACAAATTGTTTTGACCATAAACTCAAATATTATAAGGTCGACACTAATTATGCAAATTGAAAAGGTTTCCTTGCACTATATCGTGGGATATGATAAAATTAGAGAGAATGGTGCGATACAAACACCACAAATAACTTGCAAAGTCTTTAATTTGAGACATTCAAGGCTTTGAAATGTGATTGAAAAGACATTTATTGTTTTAAAAAAAAATTCTCATTTCGTATAGCATAAAAAATAATGGTGGATCCTACTAATAAGTTAACTTCAATCATAGGTGAAAATGAGATAACTCATATTTCAAAAATTACATGGAATATGAAAATCTTAATAATCTTAATTATGTATATTCAAATTCAAATGACAATGAACTTGGTAAATAACCAATAAATAATGACAATGAGCAAATGTTAAATATTAAATAAAGAATAATTGAATAAATATGCACTAAAATAATTAAATGTATATATATTAATTGTCAAAGAAATAATAATTCAATAGATAAATAACGATAATCAACATATGTTAAGTATTAAAGAGATCAAAATTAATTACAATTAAAATAAATCTTCACGTTTACATATGCATAAATGATTCTATGAAAATTTCATTCACAAATTCCTCAAAGTACAAAAATATTCGACCCAAAAAAGGAAAAAGTACAAAAACCAAAAATATTATCTGACCTAGAAATCTAGTCTAAAGGACCGATCTACCCTCCTTATATGTTAGCTATTTATAGGTTAGTGTGGCCGTATCATTTTACGGTAAATTCATATCGTGAAAGGAAAATATTTAATGTAATAAATACATTTATGAATAATTAATATAAAAATAAATATTTTTTTATTAAAATATTAAGTTGAGGCATTTAGATGGTGATGGAATTGATGACAGCTACACTTTGCTAAAAAAGGGAAATAAGATGAAAAAAGAGAGAATATAATATTAAAAAAAGAAAATACTTTTTTTTATTATAAAAAATTAACATATTACAGTAACCACAGCAAATGATGGAGTAACATTTTTGTAATAACTGTAAAATGTTAATGAGGGGGTGTTAGTAAGTTTCAAAAATTAAACAAAATTAAGTAATATCTTTACCCTAAAAATTAAATATCACTATGTTGTTTTTGTATTTTATATGTCCATTTCAACTTTATAAAAGATAATTTAATTCAAAATAAAATTAGTAAAGAATGAGATTTACAGCATGTTTGATTAGTGGGAATGGAATAGTATTTCTTTTTTATTTATTGAATGGTAAATTATTTCTTTATTTGGTTGAATGTAATACACATTTAATGAATAACCATTACTTCCCTATTACTTGTCTTCTCATAATAACTATTTTCTGGTATCACCAAAGAATGACTATTCCGTACAACATTAAATAATTTTTTTTAATTTCCAAATTAATCCTTTAAAACTTAGACTTACAAAATATAAAAACAAAATATTTGAAATATTTTAATATAATTTAATATAAAACTAAAAACAATTATTATATTTTATTTTATTTTATATTAAAATATTATTAAATTATATTTTTATTAAATTATTTTTAATAACAATCCTAATAAAATGTAATAAGAATAAAAAGAATCATCTACCTAACAAAAATTCTATCAAGGATGTTCTAGTCATTTCAATTTTTTTCCCTAGTTTAATAAAACATCATTCCGTTCAACCAAACACAAAATACTATTACTATTCTATTCTACTCCATTAAATCAAACTGTTAAATTACTTATTACAGTTCTATTACATTACAATTCTATTTTATTACAACAAACTCAACATAGTGTTAAATTTATAATATTAATATGCTTCTACTGCTAAAAAAACATCCTCATAACCTCAAATGTGTGTATTTGGCACTGAGCGTGGTGACATTGGTCGAACATGAAATGAACACCAACACGACGCCGTTTGCGTTGTGGGTAGGAGAAGCGTCCACATATTACGGAGCGTTATTTGACTCGATTGAGTCGAGCGTGCCGAGGGAGAAGTTAGAACGAGTGATGGTGGAGGAAGGGTTGTGCTGCAAGATTGCCAACTCAGTGTCATGTGAGGGGAGAGAGCGCGTGGAAAGATGCGAGGTTTTTGGGAAGTGGAGGGCCCGCATGAGCATGGCGGGATTCAAGTTAAAGCCATTGAGTAAGAGCGTGGCTGAGTCGGTGCGTGCTAGACTGAATTCGGGTAACTGGGTTAACTTGGGATTCACTGTGAAAGAAGAAAATGGAGGGGTCTGCTTTGGTTGGATGGGCCGAACTCTTACCGTTACATCTGCTTGGCATTAATGTCATTTTATTTTATATTGTTAACGTTTTCCTTTAAAAAAAACTATTATGACGAAAATTAAGTCTCACTATTTCATACGTACTTTTTTTATTATTTAAATTTTGATTGTAAACTTAAAAGCTTTATTATTAAAATTAATAAAAGTGTAATTAATTCAAATATAAATTCTCGTAAAATTCACATTCTTGGTTTAATGATTTCTATGACTATTTTTTTTACCAAGCAAGAATGTGGTTTTTCATATAAAATATTTTGTGTAGGGTTCAAAATGTAGGGCGTGTGTAACCTTTTGTTTTTGGGTCAATATATTACAAATAACATATTGCCATTCTTTTCATAATTTTAATACGTTTTTTTGGTAAATATATTACATGCTTTCATAATGAAATTATTTGTAACTACATATTGGGTTTTTTACTTAAATAATATTTTTTTAAAAATATTTAAATGACATGTTGCAAGAATTATATATCGAAATGATACATTCAAATGGGTAAAGGGTGATGCATAGACAGTACTACACTGATTTTGACACAATTTCGTTAAAAAAAAGGGGTATAGGGGTGTGGTGCATGCCTATCTAATAAGCGGCACCAGTGACCCCTATCTGATAGGCGACACACCTAGTATTCCCCCCCTCACTCCCCCATCCGGTTCATTTTTGTAAGATTTGGTTAAAAAAAGCTATTAAGGTATGTTTGTATTTATTTTATATTTTCATTCATTCATAATTTATTTTTAATGTTTATTGAAGTAAAAAAGCCTATTTATGTTATGTACAAAGAATGTTTTATTTTTTTATGTAATTTATTTGTTATGTGTGTTTTAGGTTGATTAGATTTATTTTTTATGAAATTTATTTGGCATGTTATTTTGATTATTTTAATATTTTTTTATTTTTTATGTAGATAAAAGATGAGACCGTTGATATGAAATTTGAAATTTATGAGATAAATTAGGAATTAGTTTATATGTTCTAATTTTTTAAGATTTTATAATTGAGAATAAGAGTTTATGTTTTTAAATTTTATTTTATGTTTTTTTATAAATATTAAAAATGAAATTTCTTTTGAAGTTCTATGCAAAAAAAATTATATTTTTTGACAATAATTAAGTTGGTCTGTTATTATATATATTATATTTTAAACCAAAATATTTTACTTATTATCATTTTAAAATAATAATAAAAATATTCATATTTATTATATATCATTTATGTTATGTGTTTGTTATATTTTTTTATTGGCATGTTATTTTTATTATTTTAATATAATTTTTTTGTTTTTTATGTAGGTAAAAGATTAAACTATTGAGATGGAATTTGTGAATGGGACCATTGAGTTGGAGTTTGAGTTGAAATTTATAAGATATATTTATTTTGTTAATGTAGTATAGCAAAAAATATGATGTGGACAAAACTATTTGGTATTTTTTTTAATTAAAAGTAATATATAAAATTTAAGTATTTTGATAAATATTTAAAATGAGCTGGATGGGGGAGTGTGGGGGGGAGGGGAAATACTAGGTGTGCCACCTATCAGATAGGCACCACACTCCTATACCCATTTTTTGATTTTTTTAACGAAATTGTGTCAGAATTAGGTTGGTGCCGCCTATGCACCACCCTCCACCCATTTGAATGTACCTTTTTGGTACATAATTCTTGCAACATGCCATTTAGATATATATATTTTAATATTATTTGGGTAAAAAAAACCCCAGATATTCATGCACATCAAATTAGGTAAATATATCGCTTACAAATAACCAAATTGATTTACCCTAAACTATCAAATTAGTCACTTATATTTTAGTTATATATGTTTTGAAATGTTACGTTTTTGTGTTATAACATTTTAGTCACTGAGCGTTATTTACCATTAATGGTGTAATGGTAAGCTGATGTGACATGGTAAATCATCATTTCAAATGAATATTTTAGGTTAAATTATACAATTGATCCCTATATTTTTTTCATTTTGAGCAATTTATTTTTTTATTTTATGTTCTTTAATCTTTTCTTTATTTTTCATTCTCTTCTCATTTCCCCTCTGTCGAAACCATTTTTATTTTGAAAAACGGAGGTCGAATTTAAAATGAGGTATGGAGTCGCCACCGATCCTTTTTTTTTTAGGTGTGATCGGGTCACCTTGTGATCAGTCATTTAATAAAGCATTTTGGTTTATTACAACAACGTTTTTTGGTTTACGAAAAATTAGAAAATGGGTTCGGGAGACGGTTACGCGCGAGGAAGGATTAGCACCCTCGCAACACCCTCAATTGGTACCGTATTGATCAATTAACGTCCTAATGTTGAAAACTTGGAAAGAGATTTTAAAACGCAATTCCTTTAAAACGTTTGGATATCTTGAACTGGATATCGAGATCCTCTCGCTCAGAGAGAATAAAATATCATATCTAGCACGATAGGATACAACATTTCGAACCCTCGATACAAGATCATCTCATGATTTCCAAAACACATGCATTTGAAATTTAAAAAAGGATATTTGGTTATTCAGCCAAACGATAAATCGAAACCCAGCGCGATTGGGCACGATTTATCAAATTTCCAAATACGAAATACTGCCTCATTTTAATTTAAGAAAACATGGATGAAATTTCAAAATGATATTATGTATTTTAGTCGAATGAAAAATCGAAACCCAGTACGATTGGGTACGATCTCTCAAACTCCCATACACGAAATATTACCTCGTTTTAATTTAAGAAAACATGGATGAAATTTCACAAGGATATTCCATATTTCAGTTGAATGGAAAAAAGTCGAAACCCAGCACAATTGGGCACGATCTCTCAAACTTCCAAACACGAAACATTTCCTTAATGAAGGGATTTTTCTCTTAAAACAGTATGAGTAATTATTGAAACGGGGGAGTACATTTATTCGATAAAAAAATGAAACGAGCAATTTAAGGTGAAATAGTGAGCATGGTCGATCATAAATCAATATACGGAGATACAAAAGCAAGGTAACTAATAACATGTACATAGTTAATATATATTACCATTTATCAATAATATTACAAAGGTGCAAATATGTAAAAAAACACACCAAAAACAAATAGTAAACAAACTAATAATACATAAAATAAACTATATGTATGTAGACGCACAATACGTACAAAACTTGGAAATTAATCATAAATGAATAACGATAAAAATAAATAGTACATAAATTATAAAGTTTAACATATAATTTCAAAACAAATACTATAGAAAGAATTTTTTTTTAAAAAAAATTAGTGCTATAAACCAAAATTTATAAATAAAATATAATATAAACAATGCACGTAAACGTAATAATGTATGCTCATAAAAAACAAATTATGGACATATAACAAAAACTTTAACATAAATTATATACGTATAGTCGTTTAAAGTATTCGAAAGAATATATATGAATAATAATCTATATAGTATAAGGTTAATGATTTCACAAAATAATAATTTTTTTTAAAAAAAAAAGTTTATCTGTCAACCATTAATAATATATAAAGTGAAAAACTTAATATAAATAATACATATATATAAAATAATAAATGAGAATGTTTAAAAGATAAAAAAAAATGTAGAAAAATAGGATCCTAAAAAAATATTAGATATAAATAGATTTAAAAGCAAGTATAAATATATATACAACTAAATAATGCAATCATAGTATATTCAATAATATTCCAATAATATATATTAAAACAAATAATGAATTTATAAAGAATCAATTGAAATGAATAAAAAAATAAAAAAAACCAAAAAAGGATCGATTTAAAAGAGAACAAAATCAAGAGGTTAATTTACAACATTAAGGACTACAATACAATGCACGTAAACTAATAGGGACTAAAAATACAAATAAACCGAACCCCAAAACGAATCGTTTCAGCGCGGACTGATTTGTAACGATGCGTAAATTCCAGGAACAATTTAAAAGAATTTAAAAAAACTGAAACACGGCTCGATTGAACACTAGCGCGAAGGGGGAGGACCGATTGTGCAAATATCCTCACAGGCCAAAACGCGTGGACCCCCCTTGCGGGTCGGGTCAACGCGCGGGTCTTAGCACCCCTAAACGACGCCGTTTTATAAGCGGTATAAATCTTCTTCTTTTTTTTTTTGCCAAAAATCATTCAGTCCCTTGTTTTTTAGAAGAAAAGGAACCAAATGCTCCCCCTTTTGCTAGGGTTTCGACCTAGGTGGCGCCGCATAGGAGGCTCATTGGCGCTTCAATTCCTCCGCCTCTGACGCCGTTCCAAGGAGCAAAGGTAAGCCCCTTTCCTTTTTATTTTTTTATTCTAAAATCAGTTTGCAAAAAAAAAACAAAAAAAAAAAGAAAAAGAAAAAAAGGAATCACAAATATGAAACAAAAATCTCAGGAGGAAAAAATGAAAAAATAACCTCTTAAATCTTGGATCCAGTTTTCTTTTCGATGTCTATGGACTTTTGTGTATATTCTCTCCTATTAGATTCGTAATCATAAAAAAAAGCCCTCATACAAAATCGTATATTGGCTTTTATAGCCAATTTTTTACAACCTATTTTACAC
This sequence comes from Gossypium longicalyx, assembly GCA_025698465.1. Taxonomy (NCBI): domain Eukaryota; kingdom Viridiplantae; phylum Streptophyta; class Magnoliopsida; order Malvales; family Malvaceae; genus Gossypium; species Gossypium longicalyx. The sequence goes on from CM047003.1 coordinate 27,207,817, forward strand.
GTTTTCAGGTACGTGCGTGAGTGCATCGCTGATGTGGCGTGGTGGAGCAGCGTACGACGCGGAGAAAGCGTGCGACGTGGGGGGGAGGCGCGCTGTTGGCTGCGGCACAAGGGTCTGCTTAGGGTTTCTTTGGCTGAAATTGTTTAAGCTTTTGGGCTGAAAATTTGGGCTAGGGTCTTTAGTGTGGGTTGTAAGTTTGGATTGGGCCCGTGTAATGTTTGGGTTGGTGTGGGTAGTGGTATAGGCTTGTAAATGGACATTGGACTGTTTCGGTGTTTCTATTTAATTTGTTTACTAGACCCCGGGTTAAAATTGGGCCCAACAACTGCCCCTCTTTGCTCATTGTCATGTAACGGGAATTGAGTAAAGATTTTAAAATGGTCAATTTTACCCGGTCCTGTTGAGTCTTGACTTCTTGATGCTCCATTTCTTCAAGTAGCCCTGCTTTAACCCACTGTATCTACAAGGGTATAGGGATTTCCGTTTCAATTTTCTCCGCTACTACTTAGGGAGATATGATTTGTAATCTTCAGCCTATTTCCCTACTACTTAGGGGGATAAGGCTCACTATCTTCAATCTGCTCCACTACTGTTTAGGGGAGATCTATATTTTCCAGCCTGTTACCCTACTGCTTAAGGGTTTAAGGCTTGCTATCTTCGATCTGCTCCACTACTGTTTAGGGGATATCTGTATTTTCCAGCCTATTACCTACTGCTTAGGGAGTTAAGGCTTACTATTTTCGATCTGCTCCACTATTGTTTAGGGGATATCTGTATTTTCTAGCCTGTTACCCTACTACTTAGGGGGTTAAGGCTTGCTGTCTTCGATCTGCTCCACTACTGTTTAGGGGAGATCTGTATTTTCCAGCCTATTACCCTACTGGTTAGAGGGTTAAGGCTTGTTATCTTCGATCTGCTCCACTATTGTTTAGGGGAGATCTGTATTTTCCAGCCTGTTACCCTATTGCTTAAGGGGTTAAGGCTTGTTGTCTTCGATTTGTTCCAATACTATTTAGGGGAGATCTGTATTTTCAAGCCTGTTACCCTACTACTTAGGGGATTAAGGCTTGTTGTCTTCGATCTGCTCCACTACTGTTTAGAGGAGATCTGTATTTTTTAGCCTGTTACCCTACTGCTTAGACGGTTAAAGCTTGTGAATTTACCGACGCCACTGCACTGTCCTTTGAGGAACATGATCTGTAAAATCAGTTTCCTGTATCTATGCTTATGCCAAATAATTAGGATGCTATGATCAAAATGAATCAAATGCTCCTAACTAAATGTAATACTTATGTCCAATAATTAGGATATTGTGATCGAAATGAATCAAATGCTCCTAATTAGATGTATCATGAATGACATTTGTATGAATGCAGATTGTCATGAGAATGCCCTTTTTAACGTTTAGGCTGTTATTGGCCGCTGTTTGTCATTGACGTATTTCTTCTCGTTCAACTAATATTTTTACCAGATATCTGAAGCAATAGTCTTAACTTAAACTCTTTACTTCTCAAGTAACTCTAACCCTTAAGCTTGGTGGGTTCTAAATAATTGACCTGTTTCGGGTTCTTGCACTACTTAGAAGCTTCTAGAGTAATATGCAGAACTCCTTTTATGAAAGTGTTATTTGTTCATTAATTGTTATTTCAAAAAAAATGCTTAAAAAAGATTATAAAAAATGGACAAGATGGAAATTTAATTAAAGCGAAGCTCGTGGTAGAAAATTAATCAAGATAACAGATTTTGCTAGGGTACAAAAAAAATGTATGAGATGGAAAATAGGTGCCTTAGATATCATAGCGTGAGCTTCTTTATTCGGACCATTCGAAAACCATTGGGAGCTAGATATGTGTTTAGGAGGTTCAAGGTATTTCGTTGATGCCCCAAGATGTAATCTCCCTCCTTCTTGTTAATTCTGGTAGAACAAGGCCGCAACATGCCCCATCTTTGATCACAATTTGAGCTGCCCTTTTCTAGGTTTTTAACTCAAAACCCATTTGGTCTCAAAGCGCACTTTGCGGGTTTTCGCATTGGCCTCTTCATTTTTTTTAAAGCGCCATTTGCAGGTTTCTGCCTTTGGCCTCTTCTTTTTCAAGTGAAGTACTTCTTGACCGAATCTGAATTTACGGGGTTGGAAAGGCTTTTACCATCCATTTTCGCTAATATCAGTGCCCCTCCAGAAAAAATCTTCTTCACTACATAAGGTCCTTCCCAGTTTAACATCCATTTCCCTCTGAAATCTTTTTGCATAGGGAGAATCTTTTTCATTACCAAGTCCCCTTCCTAGAATACTCATGGGTAAACTTTTTTGTTGTAAGCTTGCATCATTCGTTTCCAGTACATTTGACCATGACGGATAACCTTCAGCCTATTTTCTTCAATCAAATTTAGCTGATCGTACCGGGATTGGACCCATTTTACTTCGTCCAGCTTCAATTCTGATAAAACCCGGAGGAAAGGAATCTCGACTTCGATAGGCAGAACTGCCTCTATCCCATAAACTAGTGAGAAAGGTGTTGCCCCGATAGAAGTTCTGACCGACGTTCGATAGACATAGAGGGAAAATGGTAACTTTTCATACCAATCCTTATAGGTCTCAGCCATTTTCCCCACGATCCTCTTTATATTTCTATTAGCCGCCTCAACTGCCCCATTCATTTTCGGGCGATATGGTGACGAGTTGTGATGCTTAATTTTGAATTAACTGCAAACCTCCACTATCACGCTGTTATTTAAATTTAATGCGTTGTCAGATATGATCCTCTCTGGCATGCCATATCGACATATGATCTCCTTTTTCAAGAACTTACTGACCGTCGACTTCGTGACATTGGCATATGTAGCAGCCTCCACCCACTTGATGAAATAATCGATGACCACAAAGATAAAACGATGTCCGTTAGAAACCTTCGGCGAAATCGGCCCAATAACGTCCGTGCCCCACATTGAGAAAGACCATGGAGAGGTCATAACATGAATAGGTGAATGAAACACATGGATCTTGTTGCCATAAATTTGGCACTTATGGCATTTCTTGGCATAGTTGATACAATCTCCTTCCATTGTAGACCAATAATATCCGAATCTCATGATTTGTCTGGCCATCATTAACCCATTGGCATGCGTCCCGCAGACACCTTCATGGATTTCTTCTAGGATTTTCTTTGCTTCAACAGCGTTAACATATCTTAGCAGCACTTGGTATTTCCTTCTTTTATACAGGATTTCCCTGTCTAGGACATAGTCACTGGCCAGCTTCCTCAACATTCTTTTATCATTTTCAGTTGCCTGATCAGGATATACACGATTTTTCACATATCGTAGAATATCCTGATACCAAGGATGATCATGCAACAATTAGCTGGAGCATCACAAATACTCATCTGGATCGACTTCATATCCTCTTATTTATTTATTTATTCTGATTATGGATGCTAATGTAGCCAGGGCATCAACCATCTGATTTTTATCACGTGGGAGGTAATGGAAAGTGATATCATCAAACACCTTAATTAAACCTAGAACCTGCTCTCGGTAATTAATCAACTTTGGGTCTCTTGTTTCCCATTCACCTTTGAACTGATAGATCACCAGTGCAGAATCCTCATACACCTCTAACACCTTGATTTTGCACTCTACAGCCGCACAGATACCCATGATACATGCTTCGTGGTCTGTCATATTATTTGTACACTCAAAATCCAATTTGCAAGTGAATGGATAATGATCTCCATTTAGAGATATCAGGATTGCCCCAATTCCATTACCAACGACATTTGATGCTCCGTCGAAATTCAGTTTCCAAGGATGATCTTCAGGAGTGTCTTCTTGGGTGGTTGCCACATACATTAGATCTTCATTAGGAAAATCAAAGTTCAAAGGCTTGTAATCTTTTAAAGCTCTACTGGCTAGAAAATCTACTATTGCACTCCCTTTTACAACCTTCTGGTCTACATAAACTATGTCAAATTTGGAAAGAAAATTTTCCATCGGGCCATCCTTTCATTCAGAGCGGCTGACTCCATTATGTACTTTAGAAGATCTAATTTTGAGATTAACCAAGTCGTATGGTACGACATGTACTGTCTCAATCTCCGAGTTGTCCAGACTAAAGCACAACATAGCTTCTCCATTAGCGAATATCTCATCTCACATTCAGTGAATTTTTTGCTGAAGTAGTATATTACAATTTCTTTCTTTCCTGTCTCATCGTGTTGACCAAGCACACATCCCATTGAATGGTCAAATACTGTCAAATACAATATCAATAGTCTATCCGGGCTAGGTGGCGTTAACACTGAGGGATTGGACAAATATTTTTTAACCCTGTCAAAGGTCTTCTGGCACTCATCATCCCACACAGCTGGGTTGTGTTTCTTGAGAAGGCGAAATATGGGGTCACATTTCTCGGTTAATTGCAAAATAAACCGGAAGAAGTAATTTAGTCTTCTCAAAAAACCTCGAACTTCCTTCTGAGTGCGTGGCGAGGGCAATTGTTGTATAGCTTAGACTTTATTGGGGTCAACCATAATTCCCTTTTCGTTGACTATAAAATCGAGCAGCTTTTCTGATCTAGCCCCGAAAGTGCATTTTGTTAGATTAAGCTTTAGCTGGAACTTTCTCAGCCTCAAGAACAATTTCCTTAAAACCTGTATATGCTTTTTTTCTGTTCAAGATTTTGCGATCATATCGTCAACGTAAACCTCAATCTCCTTATGCATCATATCGTCAAACAAGGTTACCATGGCTCTTTGATACGTTGCTCTCGTATTTTTTAATGGCATCACCCTATAGTAAAATGTTCCCCATAGGGTTATGAATATGGTCTTTTTCATGTCCGCAGGACGCATCTTTATCTGATTGTATCCAGAGAAACCATCCATGAAAGAGAATAATGAGTAACCCACCGTGTTATCCACCAATATGTTGATTTGGGGTAGCGGGAAGTTGTCCTTTAGGCTGGCCTTGTTTAGGTCTCTCTAATCCACATACATACACACTTTTTCATCTATTTTAGGGACAGGGATGACATTGGTTACCCATTTCGAGTAATTCACCACTTGTAAGAATCCAGCGTCAAATTGTTTCATGACCTATTCTCTTATTTTTACTGCAACATCAGGTCTCATCCTTCGAAACTTCTGTTGAACAGGCTGGCATTCTTCTTTTATAGAGACTCGATGTACCGCAATTTCAGCGCTTAACCTAGGCATGTCTTGATACGACCACGCGAAGATATCTTTAAACTCTTGTAGAAGTTTAACAAGGTCTCGCCTTGTTTCCTCGGTTATTCAAGTTCTGATTTTCACATTTTTCCTTTCTTCCAAAGTCACATTCTCGATTGTCTCTTTATGGAGTAGAATCTGTTTCTCCTCCCGTTCTACCATCCTTAACAAATCTGGAGATAATCCATAATCTTCGTCATCTTCGAAATCTTGAGATCCCTCTAGATACAATCTCGCTCAAAAGGAGATCCTCGGTTCGTAACAGGGGCGCTCGTGTTGTTGATACCTGGAGACCTATTGAAACATAAAAGAAATATCCAAAGAATGAATCTAAGAGTGGCTTATTTCAAACGGCATTATTATGAATGTAATAAGGATATGAAAGAATATTTGCCCAGAATGAGACTCAAAAATGCATTTTTTATTAAAAATAAAGATGTTTGAACATGAGACTATTTCAAAAAAGATTCTTATTGTTTCTAGACTTAAAATAATAAGTGTGTTCTGAACATTACTCTGTATTAGCTCTAAGAACTATAGGAATTTCTTCCATAGTCCAATTATTTAGAACACTGCAAGGCTCATAAGGGCGAATGCTTGATAAGTCTCATTCTATCACTCCCTCCTCGGATAGGGCGTTGATGCTCAAATTGCCCATCAAATATTCAGCTGTCCCTTCTCTTGTCATCTTTGATTCAAGATGAATAATTCCCCCTGACACGAATGTATTAGATATGTGGGGAAATGTCATCGACTCCTACTTGACCTCTGCCTCACTCAATCGTGCCCTTCGTCTATCCTGTTTCCTCTCCAACTCTTCCTTCCTTTATCTGGCGTCTAGCCTATACCCCAAACCAAAACGATCCCACTTACCAGCTAAACTCGGTACTTTGACCCATTCGTGGAGGTATTTTCTGAGCCCCTTTTCAGCCAATGCTCATTTTCTTAACATCAGTCGTAAGCTCATCCTTTTAGCTTCGGATATTTCTGGTATTAGGATCATACCTCCTTCGATAATAAAAGTCACATTGATAAATTTCAATGACCAAAAGGAACACTCAATTGCTTCATTATTGTTCTCGATGTATGGCGCATCACTAGTAATAGATGCGATAATGTCCTCATCATTATTTATGGTTATTAGTCGACCCTCCGTCACCAGCTTCAGCTTCTGGTGCAATGATGACGGTACTGCTCCTGCTGAGTGAATCCAAAGCCTCCCCAGTAAACAATTATAAAAGGGCCTGATGTTCATCACGAAAAAGTCTACCTCGTACGTGTCGGGTCCAATCTGGAGGGGGATCTCAATCCTACCCATTACTTTTCTCTCGGTGCCATCGAACGCTTTCACTATGTTCTGGCATATCTTCATATGAGAGCTACCTATAGGTAACTTATTCAATGTGGACAGGGGCAAGACATTCAGTGCCGACCCATTGTCAATCAATACCCCCAGTAGTGTATACCCTTTGCACCAGGTAGTGATGTGCAGAGCCTTGGTGGACCCCATGTCACCTGACAGTATCTCATCATCGCTAAAAGAAATAAAGTTATCGGCACTTATATTGCTGACAAGATGGTCTAGCTTGTTTACTGAAATGTCTCCCGTGACATATGTTTCATTCAACACCTTTATCAGCACATTACGGTGTACTTCCGAATTCTGGAGCAAAGCTAGTACCGATGTGCGTACTGGCTGCTTGTGCAACTGTTCCACAACACTATAATCACTATGTTTTAGGAACTTCAAAATTTTCTTAGCTTCATTCTCAGTTACTGGTTCATTGACCAATGGTTCTGACCTTTTTTCCCTGCTCAGCCATATGGGGCTTCCCTTTTCCAAGCTCAACTTTTCTATTTGGCATGCTGACCAGGCCTTCCTTTCCTGAATATGTTACATTACAGTTGTACTTCCAGGGCACCCTTTGCTATCATTATAAGAAAAAGTTGCAGGCTTTTGAATTACAACTCTCGGTGCCGTTTTCACTCCAGCTTCATTGATCATTGGTCGTGAAATGATCACCACTAGGTGATTGACCTTACAGACCCTCTCTATCAGCCCTTCCTTCGAGGCGCATATATCTTCTTCCTCAGCAAACTCAAAGAACTCTAGCTCTTTGTTGTTCATTAGACCCTGTACTAGGGCCCTGAATTTATCGCATGTTCCAATCTCATGGTCCTCCTCTCCGTGGAATTCACAATAATTCCCTGTTTCTTAGGATTTGCTCCCAAAGTCTCGCATGATTAAACCTCTTTCCATCATTTTCTTCAAAACCTCCCTCATTGGGGTTTTCACTTATGCCACATCCAATTTAATTCTTTTCCCTTCACTATCAGTTATTGCGTTTACCCTATTATCAGTATGATTGGGTAGCAGATTTCCTACTCCATTTGTATCGTCAAACTTCACAACGCCCAAGTCAATGAGCCTTTCGACTAGTCTTTTGAAAGAAAAGCAATTCTCTATCGAGTGTCCCACTGTTCCCGCATGGTATTCATATTAAGTACTTGTATCGTACCATTTGGGATATGGGGCTTTCAATGGCCTTAAGAAGATAGGGGATACGACGTGCACATCGAATAGACTTTTGTACAACTCCCGGTATGTTATTGAAATAGGAGTAAACTAGAGCTTCTTCATGCTTTATTTGGTAATGAGCTCTTGTCTTGACGAAGCTTGCTAGCCCGTGACCGTCGTTCTCGGTTGATTAACTGTGATTGGTTTTACATAACCCATGCTCACATTGTCGACCTTATTTTCTCTCTTCTTCGGGGCTAACCTCCTAGCGCTCTCCCTGGCCTCTGTCTTTCCACACCTTATCACATTCTCTATCATTTCACCAGAATCACTATGTCCGTGAAACTCTTTGTCGCGCCTCCCAGCATGTGGTTACTAAAAGGTGTTTTCAAAGTATTAATAAAAACTTTGGTTGTCTCTTTTTTCCAAGAGTGGTGGTTGAACTTGCGTAGCGACTTCCCTCCACCTCTGAGCATACTGCCTGAAACTCTCATTTGACTTCTTCTCCATATTCTGCAAACATGATTCTCTCAGGCGCTATATCTGTCACATGGCCATACTGCTTCATGAAGGCCTGTGCTAAGTCCCTCCATGATTTGACCTGGGTACGAGCCATACTGCTTCATGAAGGCCTATGCTAAGTCCCTCCATGATTTGACCTGGGTACGATCCAGCTGATTGTACCATTTGGTCGCAGCCCCAGTCAAACTGTCCTAGAAACATTGAACTAACAGCTGATCATTATTGACATGTCCAGTCATCCTTCGACAAAACATCGTGATGTGGGCCTCAAGGCAACTCGTACCGTTGTATTTTTCAAACTCCAGCATTTTAAACTTCGGAGGAAGTACTAGATCGGGAACTAGGCTTAACTCATTAGCATCCATTCCACACTGATATTCAGCGCTATCCAACGCCTTGAACTTCTCCTCCAGCCATTTGTATCGGACTTCCAGCTACTTTGAGAGTTCTCCTTTTGCCTTTTCTACATCTGCTATCTCATCCAGATCAGGGACACGAGTTTGCAGGATTGTCTCCGGTACCTGAGCTTGTCGAGAGGTGTGTTAGTGCCGAAACGCCGGCTTGATATTGAGGACTAATAGTGACAGACACCCTTGGTGGATATGCGCTGGGCTGTACTTGGGTATTTGTTAGGGAAAACCCGGTGGGTAGACAAGGTCCTTACTATCATTCCCAAGTTGGTCATAGGGTTCTTCCCTTTTCCCAGCCCTCCGAGAAATAACTAAGTTAGCTTATTCATCATGTCCTTCTGTGATTCTAGCATCTGATATTTCATATCCTGCTGAATTTTGGTCAGTTGCTCCTGCATCTGTGCATGCAGCCGGTCCTGCATTTCTTTCTGCATTTGTTCTAATTTTTCCAGCCTTTGGTCCATAACTTTAGTTTTTTTTTTTTCCGTGTGTAGTATTGATGTTCCAGGGCAGCTATAATACAATTACTAGAAAATTAGGGTTCCTTTGTGAAGTTTAATGCACATGATGCAATGCAATGCAAATGTATGAGATGAATGCAATACTAAAGAAGTGTCGATCCTAACTCAATTTCATTTAGCAAAAAGGAGACAAGCCAGCTCACGACCACAGTCTGACTCTAACTCATACTTCACACTTAACACATCAGCCTGAACCGCTAAAGTCTGTAAATGATCGACCACTTATTGTATCTAAGCTATAGCTTCACCCATGACATAATCCCTATCCCTGACTTGGTTTTATGACTGACGAAATTGTTCCTTCCACTATTCATTATTCGACTCAAGGAATTCAATTCGAAGTTCACAGTTCTGTAGCGTAGCCTTAAGTTCTTCCACTTTTCCTTTCAAATCATCAATTGTTCAATATCAAAGTTATGACCCCGACTTTGATGCAGTGCTTTTTCTAACTTCGCTACTCGAGCTGCTAATATCTACGTCTCATCTTGACCCTCAACTAAGCTCTTCTTTAATGCGCTTTCACGTGCTTGAGCATCATGGAATCTCTTCTCCCACTGATTAGCTCTAGCCTTTTCTTCTTAAATTTCTTGTCGCCACTGTTCCGATGTCTTTTCCAATCCAGCTATTCTTATCGACATACGTAGCTTCTTGTAATTAGCCTTCAAACTGTCTAAGTCCTCTTCGGCCTTCCTCTTCCCATTCTTTAACTTTTCAGCCTCGAGTTTTTGAACATTGACATCTAACCTCAAGTACATCTTTTCCTCCTCCAATTGTTCTATCTTTTTCTCTAACTCCAAATTTCTCTTTTCGAAGTCCTGTTTTATGATTTCTAATTCGGAGGGGACTACTTGCAAGTATTCTTGCATCGGTCGAGTGCCTTCTTCCCTTGGTCTGGGGATATTATCATTAACTCTTCTACCTCGCCAACCATCATATTCGGGGGGTCGTTATTGAACCTACAACAACTCTTTTCATTCGACGAATCTGGTTTCAAGCGCTAGAAATCTCCTTAATCTTTTTCTTATAATTAACTCCCTCATACGTGAATTCAAATTGAGCTAGCCCATGCATTACCGGTATGAACTGTCTCGATCTGTAGTGCCTTAGTGTGAGCAAGAGAGCATATCCAACGGCTCCCCGAATTCCAGGTAGAGGTACCCAATCGAAATTCCCATACCGATAGAGGATCTCATCGGGAACCAACCAAGGAGCTCTCCACTCAACATCCTCCTCTTGGAGATTTCGAAGGAGTGCGATCCAATTCTCCTCTAATATGTCATCTCTTCTGAGCGTAACCGCTATCTCCCTTAATGGGGAGTAATTCTCGAAGAAAACTCAATAAGAAACTTTATCTACCTTCTAGAAATGGCTATTGAACCAAGCTAACAATAACTGCGCACACCCTATAAATCTGCCTTCTCCAACCCTCCTACATGTATTCAAAGATCTAAATGTCTATGCCAAGATTACTGGAACAGGTGTGACTCATTTGCCAAGTTGATCAAAGAGATCCGAGACTGCCTCATCTACATACCCTAATGCCCTAGGGAAAATCATTAAACCATAGATGCTCAAAGCAAGAACGTCAACTCTCTTCTTCGTATCAGGAAGCACTAGAATCAACTCTCTCAAACTCCTCCATATGATGCACTTACATTCCCTTTTTTGCTTAACCCTTGTGGCAATCCACTGCTCACTCATTCCTGTAACATTCATCAATTTCTTTACAAAAGGTAAGGCGTTAGCAGCCTTAGAATAAGCTCTATCGACTTGAAACCTCAGACAATGAAGTAAAGCTGTATATTCTTCTACGGTAGGTACCAAATCTACCTTCTTAAAGGTAAAACAACTGTAGGCAGGATTCCAATACTGAGCGAGGGTCCGACATAACTGTTCGTCTACCTTGATTTCAAGTAGGTAAGGCAAATCTCCATAACTACAATAGAATAATTGCTTAGTCTCTTCATCCCACTGGTCTCATATCTCTTTTAATTCTTGATGATCATTTTGCGTCACACTAATGCGGGTGTAATCACACAATTCTGATGTATGCCCCTCGGCAAGACTGTCCCCTTTCTCTAATTGCGTTTTCTCTGATCATATACGGACAGCTGCATTATCTTTCACTTTATCAAGAAATTCGTTCTCCATGACAAGCTCCCTAAAATAGTAATCGAACGTGAATCGACACCTCTCTAAAATGAAATGACATGCAATCATAGTCATAATAAAACACAACAAGTCAGTGTCATATACCAAATATAAAAGTCAAAGTAAATGAAAAGAAATAATCAAGTACCAGTTTGGGTGATTGCTAAGGTTTGGAGTGGCTCTACCTAGGGTTGGGCTCTTAAAGCTCGTTATATGCGGTTTGGTTCTAAAGAAAAGGGTACCTGAACCAGCAGATTCCTCGATCCTCACCCATTATAGGCTCATATAAATCGAGTTTAGTTCAGGGGAATACATTTCCCTATGGTTGCACGAATGTGAAAACCTCACGAAAACATGTGTACAGATGTATCCCGAAAGTGATCCACTATCCTGCACGAAGGTGAAAACCTCACGGAGGAAATAGTTTCTCACTCTCACTTAAAAGATGTGACCACAACGGTCATGCAAGATGATGCAAGGGGATATAAAACTCAAAATACAAAACATGAATAAAATGATGAACCATAAAACCAATGAGATGCAATGAAATGATCGCATGTTAAAAACCAAACTTTTAATTTTCGACAAAAGGATAGAAAATAATCAATTTTACAGCTTGACTCTCTTATGGTCCCCAGTGGAGTCGCCAAGCTGTCAAAACTATTTTTATTTTGAAAAATAGAGTCGACTTTAAAACGATGTATGGAGTCGCCACCGATCCTTTTTGTTTAGGTGTGATCGGGTCACCTTGTGATCGGTCATTTAATAAAGCATTTTTGTAATGGCTTAAATTCAAGGTTATCGGAACAGTGGTTTCGTAACCACAAATCCGATTTAAAGAGAAATTTATTTCAATATTTTTGCTTGAAAATTGATATGATAGGAAAATCGTATGAAAATATTGATAGAAAAATTTTACCGATTTAGTGGTTAGTTAGAAAAAGAAATTATTGAAGAAATTGGGTAAAAACAAGGTATCGAGACCTTTATCTCGTAAAACCGAGTCGAAAATAATTTTATAAATATTTATGAAATGTTAGTAAAGTGGTATTAAAATTTCGTTAGGAAATTTTAATGTTTGGGTAGTCAATTAAATGAAAAGAACTAAATTGTAATAGGTGTAAAAGTTGCTAGAATGATTAAATAGCTTAAGAGTCTAATGAGAAAGGATTTAAAAGGCAATTAGACCCAAAATTTATTTGGGCTGGACGGCAAGGGCATGAAATCAGCAGGGAATTTGATAAATTAAGGGTAAAATTGGAATATTGCAAAATTAACTAAATAAAGCTAGGACTAAATAGGAAATATCTAGATTTCTCTTCATTTCTCTTCAATTCCAGCAGCTAAAAACGCCATATGAGGGTTCTATAAGCTGGTATTTCATAATTTTTGCACCAAGTGAGTTAATCCTTGCTTTTTTCTTGTAATTTTTGTGTTTCTAAGACTATTACAACTAGGTCCTACTATTAAATTCATTAGTTTTTGATTTCATGGATGAAATTGAAAGTCACCATGATTGAGTGCTGTAAGTTTAGGATGAAATAGAATGAAATTAAAGTTTTAATTTATTTATTAGATGATTTTATTAGGTAATTTCAATGGAAATTGATTTTTAGGACCTAATTGTGAAAATGTTTGGAATTAAAGTCTACTTTTGAAACTCTGATTCCTAAAGGTTGTAAACTAGTTTAAGGTGATATAATAAAGTGTTAATTGAGAAAAATAAGCTCAATTGAGAGACTAATTGGGTAGGGACGAAATTCTTATTTATTAAAAGCTTAGGGGAAAAATGGTAATAAACAGTTTGCACTAAAACAATTTGGACAGCAGCAGTAGACTAACTTTAAAAAATCACCATAAATTTTATAAATCGAATTAGAAGATGAACAATATATGAAATTAAAGCTTATTGAGTCTAGTTTCTCATAGAAGAAACAGTGTAAGCAATGGATTTGTAAATTTTTAGATATAATGAATTTTGTGAGACAAGGTCAGAATGAATTCGGGTTCCCCTGTTCTGACTTTGAAAAATCATAAAAAATTAAAGAAAAATAATTAGGAGCTTAAATTTATATGTCTATAATCCTTAATGAGTCTATTTTTAATAGAAATAAACGAAAACATCATTTGAATTCTGTATGAAGAGATAATTAATTTTTAGTGAAGAAGAGTCAGAACTGTTAGACAGCATAACAGGGGTGACTTTAAAGAATAAACTGTAGTGATTGGCTAAACCAAAAATTCTGAAAATTTTATGGTAAGAAGATATATGAGTCTAGTTTCAGGAAAAATTATCGGATTCTAATTTGGAGTTCTGTAGCTTAAGATAAAAATAATTTAGTGACTATGACTTAAGTAGACAGCTTTGAATGAACTATAAGTAATAGTTGAATTATAAAGAATGTTGCATATGAATATGAAATGTATTAAATTGATAATTAAATTTATTTATTTAGATCCAAAAGATTCAAATACGAAGCTAGATCGAGGAAAGGAAAAAGTTCAGGATTAGTATATTTTTGTGCACAAACAAGTATCAAGGTAAGTTCATGTAACTTGAATTATATTCTTAAATGCTTGAAATGCATGTTTTTTATATGAATATGATTTGAATGTTCATTATATGAAATTTTATGAAACATTGATATATTTGATAAAAAAAGGAAGAAATCCCAGTTGAATGAAAGGAAAATTCAATGGATCTCTGAAAAAAGAATTGACGGTAAAAAGGATCAAGCCCGGACGGGTGATCCTATCCCGATATAGCCCTCCGAAGAATATGTGGAAAATGGATTTAGCTTGAGACGGGTAATTCGAATTAGGGTCCGAATTTAGCCTAGACTGGTAATTCAGATCCAAGCTCATTAGAGTAATTGTCGTTGCGGGGATATAGCACTGGGGTGGTAATCCCGACAATACTCTATGAGTTTATATTCTGAGGATTTAGCTGGACTGGTAATCCCATTTGTAAAGATGAGGTTCGCGGGAGTGTGCTCTGAAATGGAAATGTGCGCACATGAATATGAATTATTGGATTCGAATTGTACACTAAAAGTGTACCTCTGAAAATCCATCGAAATTCTGAGAAATTCAACGGGATAAATATGGAAAAATAACAAGGAAACGAAAATCATGGTATTGATGAGCTCATCAATCATGGTATATATTATTGGTACATGCAAATTATTGTACTAACTTGAATGTTGAGTTTGTGCATATTAGGGTAATAATGCATTGAAGGGATATATAAATGTTTATTGTATTGTATTGAAAATATTAGGTAAGTATAATTCTTGTTACATGAGCTTACTAAGCACAAAGTGCTTACCCTGTTTCATTTTCCCCTATTTTGTAGTGTTAAGAGCTCGGAGGTCGGATTTGGTCGGAGACACATCACACTATCAACCTCAGGATTTCGGTATATAAAGAAACTTTATTTTGGAAATCAATGGCATGTATAAGCTAATAAAGTAAATGATTTTGTGAAAAGAATGTAGAGTTAGCCATTGGTATGGTTAACAAACCTGGTTTTGGGTATGTGATGACGTTATCTTATAAATATGCATGAATTTATTTTGAAAATATGTTGAATTGGTTTGGTTGATGTGGATTGGTCTCGGTTTAAAATTTACAGGGAAGGTTAGATATCTATAAAAGGGGATATATTGAGTTAAAAAAATTAATTTGTAAACTCTGGTAATACTTCTTACCCTATTCCGACAATGAATACGGGTAGGGGTATTACAATTTTGGTTTATTACAACAATGTTTTTTAGTTTATGAAAAACTAGAAAACGGGTTCGGGAGTCGATTACGCGAGAGGAAGGATTAGCACCCTCGCAACGCCCTCAATTGGTACCGTATTGATCAATTAACGTCCTAATGTCGAAAACTTGGAAAGAGATTTTAAACACAATTCTTTTAAAACGTTTGGATATCTTGAACTGGATATTGAGATCCTCTCACTCAGAGAGAATAAAATATCATATCCAGCACGATAGAATACAATATTTCGAACCCTCGATACAAGATCATCTCATGATTTCCAAAACACATGCATTTGAAATTTAAAAAAGGATATTTGGCTATTCAGCCAAACGATAAATCGAAACCCAACGCGATTGGGCACGATTTATCGAATTTCCAAATACGAAATACTGCCTCATTTTAATTTAAGAAAACATGGATAAAATTTCAAAATGATATTATGTATTTTAGTAGAATGAAAAATCGAAACCCAACCCGATTGGGTACGATCTCTCAAACTCCCAAACACGAAATATTGTCTCGTTTTAATTTAAGAAAACATGGATGAAATTTCACAAAGATATTCCATATTTCAGTCGAATGGAAAAAAGTCGAAACCAGCACGATTGGGCACGATCTCTCAAACTTCCAAACACGGAACATTTCATTAATGAAGGGATTTTTCTCTTAAAACAACATGAGTAATTATTGAAACGGGAGAGTACATTTATTCGATAAAAAAAATGAAACGAGCAATTTAAGGTGAAATAGTGAGCATGGTCGATCATAAATCAATATACGGAGATACAAAAGCAAGGTAACTAATAACATGTGCATAGTTAACATATATTACCATTTATCAATAATATTACAAAGGAGCAAATATGTAAAAAAACACACCAAAAACAAATATTAAATAAACGAATAATACATAAAATAAACTATATGTATGTAGATGCACAATACGTGCAAAACTTGGAAATTAATCATAAATGAATAACGATAAAAATAAATAGTACATAAAATATAAAGTTTAACATATAATTTCAAAACAAATACTATAGAAAGATTTTAAAAAAAAAATAGTGCTATAAACCAAAATTTATAAATGAAATAAAATATAAATAATGCATGTAAACGTAATAATGCATGCTCATAAAAAACAAATTATGTACATATAACAAAAACTTTAACATAAATTATATACGTATAATCGTATAAAGTATTCGAAAGAATATATATGAATAATAATCTATATAGTATGAGGTTAATGATTTCACAAAATAATAATTAAAAAAAAAGGTTTATCTGTCAACCATTAGTAATATATGAAGTGAAAAACTTAATATAAATAATACATATATATAAAATAATAATAAATGAGAATGTTTAAAAGATAAAAAATGTAGAAAAATAGGATCCTAAAAAAAATATTAGATATAAATAGATTTAAAAGTAAGTATAAATATATATACAACTAAATAATGCAATCATAGTATATTTAATAATATTCCAATAATATATATTAAAAAAAATAATGAATTTATAAAGAATCAATTGAAATGAATACAAAAAAAAAAAAAAAAAACCAAAAAAGGACCGATTTAAAAGAGAACAAAATCAAGAGGTTAATTTACAACATTAAGGACTATAATACAATGCGCGTAAACTAACAGGGACTAAAAATGCAAATAAACCAAACCTCAAAACGAATCGTTTCAGTGCGGACTGATTTGTAACGGCCCGTAAATTCCAGGGACAATTTAAAAGAATTTAAAAAAACTGAAACACGGCTCGATTGAACACTAGCGCGAAGGGGGAGGACCGATTGTGTAAATATCCCCACAGGCCAAAACACGCGGACCCCCCTTGCGGGTCGGGTTAACGCGCAGGTCTCAGCACCCCTGAACGACACTGTTTTATAAGCGGTATAAATCTTCTTCTTCTTTTTTTTTTTTTGCCAAAAATCATTTAGTCCCTTGTTTTTTAGAAGAAAAGGAACCAAATGCTCCCCCTTTTTGCTAGGGTTTTGACCTAGCTGGCGCCGCATAAGAGGGTCATCGGCACTTCAACGCCTCCGCCTCTGATGTCTTTCCAAGGAGCGAAGGTAAGCCCCTTTCCTTTTTATTTTTTTATTCTAAAATCAGTTTGCAAAAAAAAACGAAAAAAAGAAAAAAAAGGAATCACAAATATGAAACGAAAATCTCAGGAGGGAAAAAAATGAAAAAACAACCTCTTAAATCTTGGATCCGATTTTCTTTTCGATGGCTATGGACTTTTGTGTATATTCTCTCCTATTAGATTCGTAATCATAAAAAAAAGCCCCCATACAAAATCGTATATTGGCTTTTATAGCCAATTTTTTACAACCTATTTTACATGTTTTCAGGTACGTGCGTGAGTGCATCGCTGATGTGGCGTGGTGGAGCAGCGTACGACGCGGAGAAAGCACGCGACGTGCGAGGGAGGCGCGCTGTTGGTTGTGGCACAAAGGTCTGCTTAGGGTTTCTTTGGCTGAAATTGTTTAAGCTTTTGGGCTGAAAATTTGGGCTAGGGTCTTTAGTGTGGGTTGTAATTTTGGATTGGGCCCGTGTAATGTTTGGGCTAGTGTGGGTAGTGGTATAGGCTTGTAAATAGACATTGGACTGTTTCGGTGTTTCTATTTAATTTGTTTACTGGGCCCCAGGTTAAAATTGGGCCCAACACCCTCTTTTTTCTTTTATTTTAATAACTAGTCCCTACACTTTTATTTTTTGAACAATTTAAAATTTCCTTCTTATTTCTTTATTTTCCTTTTCTTCTTCCCCTTTATTTTTATCTCTTCTCATATTCTTCACTATAGAAACATAATCTTTGCCAACCAAATGAACCAAGTCCTTGTTTTCTTTCACATGATTCTTAAATTAAATTTCACTCAAAATCGAATATCAATCATTCTTAATCAAATCTCGAATTGAATATAATCTAATTTTGAAACTAAAATTAGATCTAACTAATCAATATAAAAAACCATATTCTTAATTAAATCTAAACATAAATTGAAATATTTATATTCAAAACAAAAATTTTCCGTTTCCAAACTTTTACAGAATCATGTAGATTATTCATTTCATTTTTTTTATTTTCTGATGAATAAAATTAAGCAAACGATAAAAATGATCTAAACCGTCTTAGATATTCCCAAGCAAGCTTGATTGGAAGTCGAGCATGGATGAACTAAAGAGAGAAAGGGAGCATGGAACCAAATTGGTTTGGCTAAAGTTGAGAGTAAGTTTCGTATGGTGATCATTTTAGTCATTGAGAATGTAGAACTCATTTGAAGAATCTGTGAAACAACGTAGTTTCGAGAGGGTGAGAATGTTGTAGGTAAGATATATAAGGTGGTTGTGGGGGTTGGTTAAGAGGTTAAGGGAATGGGTTCGAGAAACTTTGTTGAGGGTGGACTACCATAAGTCACGACTGACGAGGACTTCAAGTGAGGCGAGCTTGTAGACTAGGTCATTGAGAAATCCAAATTGGTTCATTAAAGCGATGATGGATAATGATGGTTTGTAATTGTGGGGTGAGAATATGCGAAATAAGTTTTATTTTTGTTTCATCTTTCACATTTTCTTTTTTCATAAACATAAATAAAGTTTTAACAAATATAAAATATAAAAAAAAAACTACATTAAGAGATATGGAGAAGGGAGGAAAACAAAGGGAGAAGCAGAAAAGAATGAAAAATAAAGAAAAAAAACTAAATTGCTCAAAAAGAAAAAATATGAGGGCCAATTGTATAATTTAACTTAAAATTTTTGTTTGAAATGATGATTTAAGTCAGCTTACCATTACACTGTTAACGGCTCAGTGACTAAAATGTTACAACACGTTAACGTAAGTAACTAAAACATAACATTTCAAACATAAGTGACGAAAATATAACTCAATGTAAACAAAAGTGACTATTTTAATAGTTTAATGTATGTAACAGAAAACAAAAGTAAAATGATTTTTTATTTTGATCAAAACCTAAAATATCCTTCCATTAGTGTTTTTATGATTAATTGTTGATGGGAGGGAGTTTTACATTGCTAATTCGGATTTATTAACACCTAAAAAACTTATTAAAAACTAAATTTGTCATCTATTTTATTGAGATTGTAGGTAATTACATTATATATAAAATGATATTAAATTTAAAAGTTCAAAATAAATTAAATATTTTTAAATATTAATTATTAAAAAAATATAGTTCAAAAGATTGCAAAGAAAAAATTGTTAAAACTTTTGTTAAACACCTATTTCACATGAATTTAAACCCTATCATTTTGATCTCCCGCTTAATATTGCATAAAATAAAAAATACAAAGAAGAATAAGAGGATGGAGGTGCGAATATGCTAAAAGGTGTTCATCCTCTTATTTAAATATTACAAAGGGAATATAGGTAATTTTAAGTATGGTATAAAATATTTTTATAAATTAAAAACAAGGGATTGCTTTGTATAAACTAGATAATATCAAGTAAAACTTTAAATTTTGTCACACTGGTGGACTTAAATAATCTTTTAAGATATAAATATTAGCATGCTATGATTATCATGTATTGCAACAAAATTTGTAACATGTATGTATTTATAGTAAATCAAATTTGTGGGTGCTTTTTCTTCTAAAAATTGTAAAATAAGTATATTTTTATTTATTTATAGAGCATATAATATAGAAAATAACATTATCTTTGATTTAATAATTATTTTCTATTTTAGGTGCCAAAAAAAAAATCCTCAAATAGATATAGAAGTCACAATTCACAAATGACGGCAACTTAAATTCCAGGCTTTGAAAATGGGATTGAATTTGAATTTTTAAAATACTATGCTAATATTATATTTATGATTGTTTGAATTTTTTTAAGAAATTTGTTAATTTCAAACACAACTAATTTACTTACATGTATCTATTTAGTTTTTACAATTTATATAATAAATTAAATTTATATTTATATTCTCAAAAAATAGCATAAAGAAATATTAGAAGTATGAATTCAAGAGAGAGTTTAAAGGTGCAAAAGGGCATTGCCTCCTTAAGTTTTCAAAACTCAAAAAAAGAGAACTCATAGATAATAAGATTTAAGCCAAAATAAATATGAAGACAACTCTCATATTATTTAAGGTGGGAATCAAATTTGAGCAATTAGACGATAGAATCTCAACCTTTACCAACAATAAGGTGAAAAGAAGGGTTAACTAGAGCCCTTACCTCAAAAAAGAAAAAGAAAAATTATTGCTTTAATCTCCCAAAATTTATAAAATCTTAATTTAATATATAGTAAAATTATAATTTCTCCCTAAAAATATCAAAATTTCAATTTAATCATTTTAAGAACTATCAAAATATAAATTAATACAATATTATATTTTAACTCTAATAAAAATATATAACTTAATTTAAATCCTCCCTAAATTTTTTTTCTAAAATCACCCATGCGAACAATGTGAATGTCTCTTTTGAGTTTTCCTAAGATTAATTTCCAAATATAATAAAATATATAATTAAGTCTTTTGAAAAAAAATTATTTATTCTAAATCTTTATATATCTATCTACACTTGAGGCGGCTCCCCTAAAAATGATTTCTCACTTCACTCTTGATCAGATGCCTTATTAATTACTTGCTATTTTATTTTTGAACATTAAATGTATAGAATACGAGTGTTTATATGATATGAAAATATTTATTTAAAAAAACAACAGATGATTTTTTTAATTCATGTTTTCTTTTTATATATATATATATATTAAAAAACAGTACAAAGAACAAAGACCACGTAAATGGTACGCAAATGGAAGGAAAAGAAATACATAGAAGAGAAGGGTATACAAATTCCTTTGGATAAGTAAGGTTTAAGATAGCGTGTAACCCTTCTCCTAATGTAATTCGACTATACCCTTAGGAAAGGAAAAGAAAAGGAAAAAAAAAGCCTAAAGGGGTTTAACAATGAGAGGAAGTCCGAATTTAGGCCTTAGGGAAAGCATAATAGAAGGTGAATGGCGATAATTAGGAGAGATTGAAAAGGAAAACTTCCTAAGCATAAGCGTTAATACAACTTTGTACTCCATCATTGTTAAATTCCTCCCAACACACATTCTCCCTCCAAATCCGAATGGCAAAAACCCCATCTTATGCTTGCATCCTCCGTATAGACTATCGTCCTTAAACCTTTCTGGTCGGAACTCATTCACGTCGCCTCCCCATATTGTAGGATCATGGTGCATGGCAACTACGTCGATCCAGATGTTGGTTCCATTAGGGATAACAAGCTCATCCACTTTTATATCTTCTCTTGCTTGCCTTTGTGCATTTGGTGCTGGTGAGTAGAGTCTTAGCACCTCTTTCATCACCCACTCCATCTACAAATACAAGCCACACAAATGGTATCAATATCTATGCAAGCATTGATCCACGTGAAATTCGTTTCATGCATACAAAAAAGGCTATGCATATGAGGTTTTCGAAGTGTCAATTTAACTTCCTTCGTTTGCTTTCTTCTTTGTTTTTGGTTTAGGGTAACGTCAAAATAATGAGTTGTTACATTGGAGAGCATCAAAAGAGTTAGATCACATTGGTATGTAAAATAAATCAACAAGGTACCTTCTTTAAGTGGGCAAATCGAGTAAAGTCGATCTCCTCATCTCCAATCACTTGTTTAATTTCCTCCCTCAATTGGTGTTGCCACTGGGGATGCAAGGACAAAAGCAGCAAGGTCCAAGTGAGAGCCAATGCAGTGGTTTCATGGCCACCGAAGAAGAAAGTCTTGCACTCATCAACAAGCTCCCTAGCGGTTAAGCTCTTCCCGGACCGGCCGTCGAGGTGGCTGCCTTCCATCAATAAACCCAGCAAGTCCTTTTGAGGGGATCCATCCCAAGACTGCTTACGAGCGTGGATGATGGATAAAAGGAGTTGGTCTATTTCGTGGCCAAGTTTTGTGGCTTCGAGGTTTTTCTTAGGGCAAATCCATTTGCTGAAAGGAACACCCACATAGCGGTTGGAGTTGAAAAGTGTGGTTTGCGCGGCTCTCAATTTCTCAAACACTTTGTTGCCGTTTTGGTGGCTCAACCCGAAGCTTGTCCTTGCAATGATCTCCCCTGCCGTTGTTGTGATTTCTCTTTCAACATCGATTTCAGCTTGACCACAACTTATTAAGGTAGTCCACCTGTTTAGCATATTAGTGGCCGGTTCCACCATCAAACTTGCCATGGCCTACATTATCATCAAGCATAAAATGAAGTTAAGTGGATGGTACACCCAATAACTCTGGCTTTAGTCCAGTTGGAATGTTTGTTTGAAAACCAAGAATAACGTAGTGGATTAGAGTAATAGTATGAGAGCGGTAAAAGGAGAGCGACCTTCAAGTTAGCTGGGGAGAATGCAGGAGTAATAACATGGCGATGACGAACCCAATCCTCTCCTTCAACCATCACCAATCCGCTTCTTCCGAACATAGCCTTTCTATCACGCCTAAACACACTGGGTTTTCCCCAGTTCTTACCCAGCACTCCCGATGACATTTTCTTAAGGAACTCTGGCTCAGCAATGTATAAAAATGGCTCAGTCCCCAGCCAGTAGATGAACACTTTTCCTGCAACCCAACCAGATATAAATATATAAAATCATTTAACAAACTAAGGGTATTCATTTTGTTTATATATATGAAAGATAGCGAAGACTGACCATGAGTCTTTTGCCACCGAGCAAAGTAAGGAAACACAGTGGAGTGTATATCATGGGAAATAGCTGCAGAGGATCTCAGTGAGGAATCATTAACATAATTCTTAGTATTTTTCATGTCTGTAATATTTCCTAGAGGAAAACTAGGAGTTGGACCTTCAAACCCATTCTTCTTGATCTTGCGGTAAGTTCGAATGGGCAGAATCCAGCAAGAGAATAACAATCTCAACAGCAAATAAACAAGAAAAGCCACCATGGCCATGCTCATAAAAGCTTGGGATAGCTTCAAAATCCCCATTTTTTTTTTTTTTTGTTACAAAAGATCTCTATCGATCTCTGGCAGGCTAGCTCTTTTGGCTATAGAGCAACTTAAGAATACACGTATGATTTTGATGTTCAACGAAGCGAATGAAGTGGGTATTTATAGAAGAAAACGGAGTTCCAGAATGTCGGAGTTTTGACTATTTGCTCCACCCCTTGGTCAGTTTGTATGTTTTCATAGTCTTCGATCTTTTTCAAGCTTTTCTTTAAATTTTTTTTTTTTTTTTGCTATTTTGTATCTATCCTGTCTTTTCCTGCAAATGAATAATATACCTAATATATTTATAAAAAATAGAATTGTTCTTATTCCAACTCTAAACTTAATATAAAGATAATAAATTTTGATTAACTTAACATCATTTAAGTTGTAAAAATATGAATTAAATATAATTAATAGGTTTCGCCGACCAGCGTGATTAATTGTCTTTGTCAAATATAGGTCACTGTTGGTGTTTTCGCCCTTATGCGGTTTAAACATACACGGTCCGGTATATTCAGATTCTGCCCAATCACTTCCCTCCACCCAGGATCCTTTTGACTCATCTGCATCTGCCTTCCACACTGTTGTTGACTTTTACATATGCCATTAACTTCATTTTAACTCTTAAAATATGTAAATATTTAATGATAAAAATTTAAAAACAAATTTAAGTTAAAATTCAAATTTATTATGATAACTTTGAATTCTTCATAGTAACATTTAATATAAAATATAAAGTCTGAATTAAATTTAAAATAAAAATAAAAATTGAGAGTGTTGAGGTCTAATTGTTTAACGAGTGATGGGAGCATGAATCGTGGAGCGTTAGTATCCACCATAGGAATAAAATATACTATATACCCTTTCTTATTACAGAGTCTGGACAGTGGACAAGTGCAAATTTTCTTTTGGATACTTTAATGAATATTATAATTCTAGTATATTTGGGATTTTATTCATGATTTACATTTGATGTTTAAGCCTTTGACCGACGAGGGTTTCCACGAATGAGAAAAGTCAAAGCCCTGTGATGAAATTGAAAACATTCGTCTTTTTCTTTATTAATTAAAAGTAACATAAAAAGGCATATATATATATATATATATATATAGATATATATAACTTTGCTCATCTAATTTACTAATAAAATATATTTGTTTACAACAAGCTCGTATAGATAATTAGGAAATAAATGATAATTGGGAAATAAATGATATCACAGTTGTAAATATTTATTTATAAAATGATAATTAGGAAGTAAATGTCACTTTATTATAAATATTTATATAAAAGGTATGTGCAAATAAAATGGTATCAAAGTTACCACTTTATGAATTAAAAAGAAGAAATAAAAATAACATAAAAAAGCAAATATATATATATATATATATATAACTTTGCTCATGGAATTTACTAATAAAATATAAATATTTATTTATTTACAACAAGCTCGTATAGATAATATTATATATATTTAAATTTTATGGAGTTATTTCATCACAATTTAATGAAATTTAAATTTATAGATGAAATTAGGAAATAAATGTCTAGTTTTAGAAGTGAGGGTGGACTAAAAAATTTCAGACATTATATTAAGAAAAAGTTATTAAATTAGTGACTAATTATTACTTTATTCATAAAAACTATAAAAGATGATGATTATAACATTTAAACAAAAAATATTTCTAATTATTAAGTAATAATTAAGCATGAGTTAAGAAAAACTTTCTTTTGTATTAGTGTTTAATACGAAATATTTTTGTACTTAATTTCAATCGTTCGCTTTTCGTCGGTTGACGGCAACTACTTACTCCATTTAGTGCAACTTTGATAATTGACACCACTTATATTACGTGGCTGATTTGGCCAGTACACACAGGCATAGTTATTTGCCACAAACTTTAAAAAGAAATTGATCTTCTTTTCTTCCCATAGCACCTCCTCTTTCAAAATCGCAGACCAGACTGTGAATGAGAAGAAAATAGAGGAGCCGGATTTTTAGCAGGTTTCAAATAATGATTTCAGAATTGGTGGATTTGAACAATGTTTGAAACCCATGGCTTTGCTTACATTTTCCGATAGGGTTTCAACAACACTCCATTCTTTTCCAGTTTTTGCGTTTCTACTCTATTAATCGCTCCTTCTTTGGTCTCACGAGTTGTAATTT
This sequence comes from Gossypium longicalyx, assembly GCA_025698465.1. Lineage (NCBI taxonomy): Eukaryota > Viridiplantae > Streptophyta > Magnoliopsida > Malvales > Malvaceae > Gossypium > Gossypium longicalyx. The sequence goes on from CM047003.1 coordinate 27,233,087, forward strand.
AGTTAGGAAATATTTTTCAAGAGAATAACAAATTTTTTATAAAAATAAATTTATATTTTTATACAAATAATTTAAGAAAAAATATTTGGTATACTATCAACGGAGTTTTTAAACTCCATTAATAGGGTTAGGAGGTTGACAAATATCCTATAGGGGTCAGTAAAATATTACAAAATAGATATTTAAAGAAAAGAGACACATGTTACTTTTTTAAGGTTTTTGTGGAATTAAAAAAAAAAAAATACCCTACCATTGGTTTAAACTTAAAAGAAAAATTTTAAAAGAGTTTTACAAATGATGTAACTTGAACTTAAGTTGCAAAAATTTAAAAAAAAATATAACATTTATAAAAAATAAAATTGATTAAGTTGAAAATTATAATGTTTAAGTTCAAATTCGATTATGAATATTTATTTTTTAGATTGTTTTATAAAAATATAAAAAGATAAAAAATACTCTCATATAAAAATATATATATTATTTATAAAAAAATAAATTTTGATAAATTTTCAACTGGATTGAATCTATTTTATAAAATACCAATTCAACTAAACAATATAAGTAAAACTAATTACATTTATAATGATGTATAAAATAATCTCCGTTACATGAATGACTTGATATTTTAGTTAAAAAATTTTAGAATATTTGAACTGCAAAGAAAAATGCCCTTTCTCTTTACAAAAATAACATATACGTGAAGGCAATGACTTGTCATAATGATGCATGCATGTTGTCACATACAATATCCACATTTATAACATAGATGATCGTTTAGTCTCTCTCTTTTAACTGAATTGAACTTTCTTTTATGATTTTAAAATTTCATGGTTTTATTTATGATAAATAAATGAATAATTGTATAAAAATTTAATAATCAAAATAAAAGAGATGCCAAACAAGAATATGTAACATAATTTTGTATATTTCTTAATTTTTTTAATGTGATTGTTATGTTTCATGCGTTTTTTCTCTCAACGTTATGTTCGAAATTTTATTCTTGTAAATTTTGCAAGTCAAAATTTAAAAAAAAAAGTTATGTATAAGTGTCTAATTACTTATTTGATGTAAAAAGTTTCTACAATTAAATATTTATTATAAAAAATAACATTCTTGATTTAATCAAACATATGAATATCAAATCAATTCATTTATTTAAAACAATTCAATATTTCGTGTTATTATAACCATTGCTTTTTAAAATATCATTAGACATAAAATTATAGAACACGCAAAAATTTCGTGAATATTGTTGAATTCTCGTATGCATAATATATGAGTAAATTAAAATAAAGTTTTGATTAAGCGGAAAATTTAAAAAAATTTTAGATGTAATTGGTATGGGTACAAATTTTATCATATACATATTTTTTATTGGTTTTTAAGTTAAAAAAAAAAAAACTAAAATACCCTCAAATATGTAACTTATTTTAAAATATGAAAGGATATTTTTATATTTTTCTAACTCAATTAATGTGTGATTGACTTGTAACATCAAATAGAATATATTATTATATATTGTTTAGAGAAAGAGAGAAATCATTTTTCATGCATATAAAACAAATTGAAAAAAAGAGTTTTGTTGGAGTCAAATATCAAAATATTGAATTATTAGAAGTCAAAGAGTGCTAAATCAAAGGTCAAAAAAAGAATAAAAAGAAAATACAAATACCCATCAAATGTGGCTAAGTTCCAAAATGAGGGAGAATGGATTGGGCAGCTAGTAATATTTTTAGTAAGAAAGTGGAAAGATTAGAATTATAGAAGAGGAGTTACGTTTGCGCATGAGCTAGGCCCAGCTCCGGCCACGTCTTACCTGCCAAGAAATGTCATACAGTGCATCACCTGAATGACTCCTTCACAATAAAATCTAATCAACTAATAGGAATACATATCATGATCTCCAGTATTCATATAAGTAATGGTCAGCATGCATCTCTATGTGGATATATATGAAAGTTTAGGAGGCTTAACCAAGATAATTTTTGTTTACTGCTCTGTTAGTTAAACAGTTGAACTAACTATTGAGTTTGAAAACCACTTATTTTGTAGTTTTAAACATAAAGATTTCAAAGTTTTCGTCTAAGCTTCTCAAGTTTTGAAATTCATACCAACATGGCTTTCCCTTTTCTTTTTTCTTGATATAAACGTGTTTGGGGGATGTTGTCAAACAAATTCCCATATCTTAATACAAAACCTGCTTCACTTACATTCAAAGGTTTTAAGACACCAATACCAATATGTGTTTCCACACCTATCTTCATATCTCAATTTAATTAAACCTTTACAAAACAAACTAAATCACTTCAATAATAACTTTCAATTAGTTCAATGACTATTTTGTATTTTTTTTTAAAAATTGAATGATCAAAATATAAATTTTTTAATAATTTAATGACTTTGAGTATATTTAACCCTTTATTATGATAAACGACCCACATAAAATTGTACTACTTGATTGTGAATCCCCTGCGTGCTTAAATACATTATCTCACATTATGTAATATATATTGATTGAGTTAGTATCATTTATCAATCAGGTTTCAATTTTGTTAGGAAATTATCAATTACTCATTTATTTTATAAAGTAAAAATATCATTTTGAAGGTATTTATGTCTTTTTTTTTTTTGATAAATCTAAAAAATTACATGCATATAAATGAAAATCATAACATTTGACCAACAAGTGGTTGGGTGCAATGGTAAGACACATTACACTCTTAAGGAAAGGACTCAATTTCGATCCTTGAAGATAATATTGTTGGGAGAGGCAACTATGAACCCTGAATATAGATTGTAAAATGGACATGGAGTATATCTTATATTAATATTATGAAATAATATTTGGTACATTATTAATGGAATTTTTACACTCTACAAGTCGAGTCAGGGTTGATAAGTGTTCTGGTATAGTAAAATATTAAAAAAATATTTAAAAAATGAGACACATGACAATTTTTAAGATTACTTGTATATTAAAAAAAATACTACTAATATAGCAAACACTAACCCATTATATTGAAAAAAAAAACTTTTTAAGTATTAAATAAAACTACGTTACTTCACTTTTTTAATAATGGAATACATTTCCAAAGATAAAAAAAAATAAATTTAGGTATTAAATAAAACTACGTTACTTCACTTTTTTTTAATAGTGTCATTAATAATAGAATACATTTCCAAACATAAAAAAAATAGTTATTAAATAAAACTACCTTACTTTACATTTTTTTAATAGTGTCATTAATAAAAAAATACATTTCCAAACATAAAAAAAACATTTTAAGTATTAAATAAAATTACGTTACTCCACCATTTTTTATTAGTGTGATTAATAATAGAATACATTTCCAAACATAAAAAAAAAAAAAAAAATTTAGGTATTAAATAAAATTACGTTACTTAACCTTTTTTTCTTAACAGTGTCATTAATAATAGGGATTTTTACTATAATAATATAAAAAAAATAAAATGGGATGTCCTTAAGATTATATACGAAAATGGGTCATTGCAAGTGATGGAGGGTGGTGCATAGGCGGCACCACCCTCAAATCCAAACATTTCTGACAGATTTGCAGGTTAAAAAAAAAAGAATAGAACGAAAAAAATAATAAAATAAGGGTGGAGGGTACCCCACAGGCGGCACCAGTGGAGGGTACCCCACAGGCGACACCAGTGGCGGGTACCCCACAGGCGGCACCAGTGGTGCCTTTCTCACAGCTTTGACCCCCTCTAGTATATATTCACCCTGCCCCTTCCCCTCTATTCGACTACCAGATTGGAAAAAAAATTTTACAGAATAAGAAGAAGATAGAAAGAAAGAAAGGAGAAGAAGAAAGAAATGAAAAGGTAATTTTTTGTTGTTATTTTTTAAATAAAATAGATTATGATAAGAAAAAAATATTTTGTTAGTATTATATAGTTTGTTTAGTGTTACTTTTATGTTTTGTTTTAAAATTTATTTTGTTTATTGTGAAATGTTAGTAAGTTTTGTGTTTAGATTAATTATGTGTTTATTGTGAATTTTATGTTTTAAATTTTTTAAATATATTTGAAAGTTTTTATGTTAGTAAAACTATTATAAAGTAATTATTAATTAGTGATAACAACTAAAAATATTTTTGTTATACATATTGTTAGAAATGGCAACATATTTGGTATTACCTGATGAGATAATAAGTTTAGCACAAAGGGAGAAAGTTGATAAGATGATGAGAGAAGTCCAAGATTACAGAATGAAACCGGAAGAAGACATTGTTCAACACCTTATTACCGTAAATCAAAAGATGCAAAAAGTGTTGTGGATGGGTCATGAAATGATTAGAAACAATAAAATGCAATACTTAACCCTTAGAGGGACATTAATAGAACAGGAGCATCAAATCATTTTAGACGAACTTTGGAAGACATCGGTACCACGAACCTATTGGAATCTAGTTATAAACTTCGCGAAGTTTATAATATCTTATGGAGCAAGGAAAATAGCGAGACAAAGTATAGGTTCACGAAAGTTAATTGGGAAGCAAAATGTGTTTGACAAACCATGGATGGATAAATTAGTTGTTAGGAAATTACCAAGAGAACTTATATATTCAATACCAGTTATAAAGATTGAAGAGGCAGAAGATCTCGAAGAATTTCCAAATTGGATTGTAGAAGATGAATATGAAGAGAATCAAGAATTTCTAAATTAGATTGTAGAGAATTTCCCAGATGAAGATACGGGATCGGAGATGGAAAAAAATGTAGAACTCAATATAAGTGGTTAAATGTAAAAATAAATGTTGTTCATGTACAAAATTAGAACTGAAAAAGTATGGGCTTATGAATGAAAAAAATTGCATATTGATTAATTAATTTTGTATTTAAGTAATTTATTTATTGTTCGAAATTGTTTTGAGAAATTTTGTTTATTTTTTTAACAGATTGAGTATTGAAGATGGATAATCAGTTTTTCGTATGCGTTTATTTCGATGAAATCATCTTAACAATAATCGTTGGATGCATATTTGAATGTCGACAACAAATAGCAATAATATTTAATAGAAATGTCTCATTGGATGATATGAAGGGAAGAATTAATGCAAAAATTGTTAAACGTTGTGAGAGAAGGATCTCAAAACTTTTCTACAAGTTTCCAGTTTCGACAGATCCTATCAAATTCACCGAAATGGAACTTGTAGATGACGAAGATGTGGAGACAATGATAGCTCTTTACTGTGGGAATGGGAGTGACAAAAATTCACCGATTCACTTATTTGCTGAGTTAGCCGGTATGGAGCAGAATGAAGATCTCACTGCATATGGTGAAGAACATGCAACTGAAGAACCGTGCGTGGTGGCTCCAATATCGTACGTTGATAGTGAATCGAATATACGTGGGATCGATATCGATCTTAATGTTACATCCGATATTGACGTGGTTGGTGATGATGGATACGATAATAGTGATCATTGTGATGAAGAGGTCGATAGTGATAGTGATCCCGATATGGACGATGTCCCCGATGATATTGACGATGAAGATGTGAATGACGATGGAAACATTAACGCGTCTTCAGTGGGGAACCAGATGCGACGTATTGTGATACACAATAAACCTGGGCCACACATGTCGCTCATAGACCTCGACGCGGCGCATGAAGCTGAGTTCCCAGAGTACCCTGAAATACTTCCTGCTCACCGGCTGGCCGTAAATTCTGATCATGAGGAGTTATTGGTAGGCCAGAGATTCGAAAGCAAAGAAGAGTGTGTATTTGCTATTAAGCGGTATAGCATGAATATATCAGTGGATTACAAAGTTGCAGTGTCTAAACCGACATTATATATTGAAGAGTGTTGGAAGTCGGCGGAAGGCTGTAATTGGCGTGTACGAGCTGCATTTATTCAAAAATCGCAGATGTGGGAGATACGTAAATTTATTAGGCCTCACACGTGCACATCAATACGTATGACTGAAGACCATGGAAAACTTGATTCCAAAACTATCTGTACGTTTATCATGCCAATGGTGAAGGACATGCCGACCATTAAAGTTTCAGTACTGATTACCGAAATGCAGGCACGGTTTCAGTATCAAGTATCATATTGAAAGGCGTGGATAGCTAAACAAATGGCAATGGAGCAATTTTATGGGGATTTCGATGCATCGTATAACGAGTTACAGGGATGGATAGCAGCTATGTGGGAGTATGTACCTGAGACTATCATTGAGTTACAGACACGACCTTATTACGGCCCGGATGACCAATTACAGCAAGAAAAAAGAATTTTCCATCAGATGTTCTGGACGTTTGATCCATGTGTGCGTGCATTTCCCCACTATGAGCCGTTTGTGCAAGTAGATGGGACGTGGCTATATGGAAAATATACACAGATCTTACTTCTTGCGGTTACTCAAGACGGCAACAGGAACGTGCTCCCGATAGCTTTTTCTATCGTAGATAAGGAGAACATGGAATCGTGGGAATTCTTCTTTACCAACTTGCGGAGGTATGTTATTAGCAACGATAATATTTGCATCATCTCCGATAGAGAGAAAGGATTAATTGCCGCCATTAGGTGTTCCGGTGTGCCATGGAGATCTGTTTACTGTATCCGGCACATCGCGACTAACTTTCATTGAGATTATAAGAATGCAGACTAGAAGAGACAAGTTGTGAAAATGGGTAAATGATTACCTTATCTTTTCAACATATGTTTTAATACTTTAGGCCAATACTGTAACTTATCTTTCCTTAAAACATATACAGCGCACAAGCTGGAGCCACATATTTTTCGCCAAAGAATGGCTTGACTTGAGAGTGACATGGAGGGTCAAACGAACACATCTTTCCAACAGTGGTTGGGAACTATGCAGCCATGGCAATGGGCTCAAAGTTTTGATGAGGGCTTTCGTTATGGTCAAATGACCACAAACTTAGTGGAGGGGGTCAACGCTGTGTTGTTGAAAACACGACATCTACCAATTTCATCTGTCTTTTCGGCTATATTTTACAGGTTGACAACCTTGATGCCAAGAATGGGTCAGCAACAAGTCAACCAAATAGAGGCGAGATACGTGTTTGTCGAAGATGTCAAGGATGCAATGGTTGCAAACCGTCGGATGGCGAGGTCGATGAATGTAGAAATATATTCACGACGCCATGAAATATTTTGTGTTACAGAGACCATCGGTCGTCGACCCGGTATACCACCTAGGTCCTATGGAGTTGATCTCCGTAACAGACGGTGTGATTGCAGGAGGTTCAAAACACTTCATTATCCATGTGCGCATGTCGTGGCAGCGTGTGCTAAGGTGAACCTTAATGTTGAACAATTTGTCGATGATGTGTACACACTCGACCGCACGTTCCGTGTCTAGGAAAATGAGTTCCCCGTCCTGCCTGACTTGTCTATGTGGGAGGTTCCTCCGACGACTTTTGAACTTGCCCTAGACAGAGGGCTATGCAGGAATCCGAGAGGTCGTCCGCAATTATCCAGAATTCGTAATGAGATGGACATTAGGGAGAAATCCGATGGTAAGCGTTGTGGATTATGCAGGTTAGCTGGTCATAATCGGAGTAAATGCCCGCAGCGAAACTATCATATTGGACAATCGTCACGATCGGGTAAGAATTGAGCCTATGTTGTAATGTATTTAATTTATATAAAAAAATTATATTGCAAAGTTTGTTCCAATTAGATTAATGTTGTAATGTATTTAATTTATATTACAATACTAAGTTTGTTAAGTTTTAGTGTTTTAATGTTCAAAATGTCCAAATTAATCTAATTTACGTTATGGTCAAATTTTGTTACAATTTTCAAAGTTTCAATTAATCTAATTAAATATATAGAAAGAAATACAAACTTTTTTAATATCAAAACCCAATAAACCCTTAAAGTTGATGGTTAGATGGTGTGGTCCTAGGGGTATACCTATTCGAAGGTCGACGTTCACGTTGTAGGTGATCACGACGACCAACATCCTCTTCAGTCGCAGGTGAGGGTGTCTGATACATGGAAGAAAAATCATATGGCTCGAATGACATCGATGAACTTGAGCCGGGAGGAGTGCCATACCACAGTGGATACATCCTAGGAGGAGTGGAGTACTGCGGTGGATATGGGCCGAGGCTAGTGCTGTACTGAGGAGGATATAGGCCGAGAGAAGTGCTGTGCTGCGATGGAGACGACCTAAAGATATCAAACCTGTAATGGTATCCGCCCCTTGACGAGCCCGGAAAATAGTTGTTGTCTGGGAAATCCAGATGATAAGAAGTATCAGCCGAATGTGAATGCGATTGCTCAGACTCCGCCTCAGGCTGTGCCTCGGGCTCCACCTCTCGCTCGGGCTCGAGATCTGGCTGTGGATAGGGCTCTACATCGGCCACTGGCTCGTATGCCCCAGGTCGCTGCACATGCGGGGGGACTACAGTCGACTAGGCACTAAGTAAATATGGCTTTCCCATACTAAAGTACCATTGCATGTACTCTGGCGATGGTTGCAAATCGGAAGACATATCCATCCGAGGTCTTCGACCCATCCGATTATCCCACACCGCAATATATCTCCGGTGCACAACCTCCCAATGCATTCCATGTTTCCCTCTCTTGTTGATGCCGTGAACCTTCCCCACTTCCTTTGGCGGATCCGGGATATACTGGATGCAACCAAACTGTTGTAGTACTCGATCCCCATGGTACCACTCGACTAAATTGAAACTGATAATTGGTGCGTTAGTGCACCACAATTGAGAATGAATGTAGGCAGAAGATGGTATAACGGCCACAATTTTTGGTTTACGATATGGCATCCAAATAAACTGCACGATTAATACCATGGTTAAAATTTCACACGGTTTGAGTAAGATATATAAAGTAATTACATGTCGTGAATATTGGAATAGCTTACCCCTTCTCCGGCATGTTGCTCAATCAACAAACGATATATCGGGACAGTGTACGACCTCCCGATACCCGGATAAATACTCCATCTACGAAAACAAATTTCAAATAAATATAGTATCGTTAGAATAGTATCATTATAAAGAAACTATCAATTAATAACAAGTTAAATTTTATCACCTGTTAACTAGTGGATATACGTATGGCTGGTGACTAACCAATGCCAAGAATGGCATCCGATAAAGAGCCCATAACTGCAACAATATAAGGCATTCGCCTATGTCTGCAACATGAGGCTTTGTCGTCCGACAAAGCTCACGATACAACATAGTCAGAACTGCGGAGCCCCAGCTATACGAGCGAACATTATGCAAATCAGTTAATACACCCCCTATAATATGCATAATGTACGCTCGAGCTGTGCGCATCAACTCTTCTTCAGTGACATTATCTAGTAAATGCTGAAAATTTACTTTCAACCATGTAAATTTCAAACCCGATAAATTGGACTCATCATCGCCAGGCGAGGCTCCTAGGAGGCTATAACAAAGTGCAGCTGGCTCAGCTATCGCACTTACGCCCGTTACCGGACTCTCGTCGATTGGGAGCCCAAGTTGCAGTGCAACATCCTCCAAAGTGACAGTGCACTCCCCACACGGCAAATGAAAAGTGTGGGTCTCTGGGCGTCAACGCTCAACCAATGCGGATATTAAATCGTACCGCAAATCAAACGTCCGGATCAATGTTGCTGACCCGAATCCAGCTAGCTCGAAGTACGGCATCAGTCGTGCATCCGGGGAATATCCTAAACCATTCACCCGGCCCCTTAATACGCGGTACGATTCCTGACAATGTTAAATTGCAGAAAAAAGTTATAATAACATAATTTATTTCCATAAATTACATAAATCTTTTTTAATGGAACCTGTGAGTAACAAATAACAATATATTACCGTTTTATTAACTGTGTCAGCTATGTGAGGATCTTCCTTAATCAATGAAGCCGTTGCCATACCTGCAATTTCAAATAAATTTCGGTTATTAATTTCAATGTTTGATGGATTTTAAATATTTGTCAAAATAACTAAATTTTATATATTGCTTTTAATTACAAAAAAATACCAAACCGTTTTTTCGACAACATATTTTTTGTCATACTACATTAAAAAAAATAAATATACCCAATTCAAATACAAATATTTTTATTATTATTTTAAAATGATAATAAGTAAAATATTTTGGTTTAAATTATAATATATATAATATACCCAGCATGTAGTTCAATATGTTTTGGTATTTATTTTATTTTCGGATTTTATTTTTTAAAATATATTATTTTCGTATTTTATTTTTTATATTATTTTAGTACATAATGTTTCAAATGTATTATTTTTATATTTTTATATTAATTTAATAAAAAACTGATTTTGACCATTTGTTTTTTATTTTATTTTCAGATTTTACTTTTTAAAATATACTATTTTCGTATTTTATTTTTTATATTATTTTAGTACATAAATTTCCAAATGTATTATTTTAGTTTTTTTATATTAATTTAATAAAAAACTCTGATTTTGGCCGTTTATTTTTATTTTATTTTGGATTTTATTTTTTAAAATATACTATTTTCATATTTAATTTTTTTATATTATTTTAGTACATAATGTTTCAAATGTATTATTTTAATTTTTTTATATTAATTTAGAAAAAAAAACTCTGATTTTGGCCCTTTTTATTTTTTATTTTCGGATTTTATTTTTTAAAATATACTATTTTCGTATTTTTATTTTTTATATTATTTTAGTACATAATGTTTCATGTATTATTTTAGTTTTTTTTATATTAATTTAGTAAAAATCTGTGATTTTGGCCGTTTTATTTATTTTGTTTTTGGATTTTATTTTTTAAAATATACTATTTTCATATTTTATTCTTTTATATTATTTTAGTACATAATGTATCAAATGTATTATTTTAGTTTTTTTATATTAATTTAGAAAAAAACTCTGATTTTGGCCTTTTTTATTTTTTTTTCAGATTTTATTTTTTAAAATTTATTATTTTCGTATTTTGTTTTTTTATATTATTTTAGTTTTTATATTAATTTAGAAAAAAAAATCTGATTTTGGCCCTTTTTATTTTTATTTTAAGATTTTATTTTTTAAGATATTTTATTTTTGTATTTTATTTTATTTTTTTATATTATTTTAGTACATAATGTTTCATGTATTATTTTAGTTTTTTATATTAATTTAGTAAAAATCTGTGATTTTGGCCTTTTTTTTTATTTTGTTTTCGGATTTTATTTTTTAAAATATACTATTTTCGTATTTTATTTTTTATATCATTTTAGTACATAATGTTTCAAATGTATTATTTTAGTTTTTTTATATTAATTTAGTAAAAAATTCTGAATTTGGCCGTTTGTTTTTTATTTTATTTTCGGATTTTATTTTTCAAAATATACTATTTTCGTATTTTATTTTTTTATTATTTTAGTACATAATGTTTCATATGTATTATTTTAGTATATTTATATTAATTTAGTAAAAAACTCTGATTTTGGCCTTTTTTATTTTATTTTCGAATTTTTTAAAATATATTTTTTAAAATATACTATTAAGCTATTCTTTTAATATTTTTATACTATTTTTGTAAAAAAACTCATCACATAAAAAAAATCAAAATATAACATGCCAAATAAAATTAATAAAAAATATATCTAATTAACCTAAAACACACTTACCAAATAAATTAAATAAAATAATAATAAAATATTTTTTGTACATAACATAGATAGGATTTTTTACTTCAATAAAAATTAAAAATAAATTATGAATATATATAAAAAATAAAATAAATACAAACATACCTTAATATCTTTTTTTATCCAAAATATACCTTACAAAAAATTAAATTTAAAAATTAAATCAAAATCAATCAACAATAATAACATTAACAATTAGTATAAATCATTTATTTCCTTAAATTAACAATTAAAAATTATTTCCTTAAAAAATATATTACCTTTTTTTCTTTCCCTCCCTCTTCTTCTTCTTCTTCTTCTCCTTCTCTTTTTCTTTTTCTTTTTTCTTCCCTCACCAATGCCGCCTCCTTCTTCTTCTTCTTCTTCTTCTTCTTCTTCTTCTTCTTCTTCTTCTTCTTCTTCTTCACTTCTCTTTCTCTTCTCCTTCCCCCTTTCTTCTTCTTCACTCACGCACACAAAGAAATTGGGGACCTTAACCAAACACATAATAAAACAAAAGAAATGGCTCAGAGCAGTCCCGTCGGTGGCAGTGAGGAGTCCCGTCGGTGCAGAGGAGTGAGCGGTGCCGCCTGTGGGGTACCCTCCACTGGTGCCGCCTGTGGGGTACCCTCCACCCTTATTTTTTTTTCGTCCTATTCTTTTTTTTTTTAACCTGCAAATCTGTCAGAAATGTTCCTATGCACCACCCTCCATCACTTGCAATGACCCATTTTCGTATATAATCTTAAGGACATCCTATTTTAATTTTTTTTATATTAATATAATAAAAATCCCTTAATAATAGAATACATTTCCAGACATAAAAAAAAAAACTTTTTACCTTACTTTACTTTTTTTTTAATAGTGTCATTAATAATGAAATACATTTCCAAACATAAAAAACCTTTTTAGTTATTAAATAGAACTACGTCACTTCACTTTTTTTTAGTAGTGTCATTAATAATAAAATACGTTTCCAAACATAAAAAAACCTTTTAGGTATTAAATAAAACTACTTTACTTTACCTCTTTTTAATAGTGCTATTAATAATGAAAAAAAAGTCTTATTTTAATATATTCAAAATTCGTATGTTGATCGGAGTTGTTAAAAATTTAATTATGAATTTTTTTTTTATTATCTTAAACAAGTGAGATTATTAATAATGAAAAGATGGAAGTCGGGAGACGAGTATGTAGTTTGGTTCGACCACTAAAACCTGCCAGAATATGTTGCAAAGCCGACTCCGGAGGCCATGGCTTTTGAAGCAATAAAAAAAAAAAAAAAAAAAAAAAAACTAATAAGGTGAACCACTAGCTTCTCATTGCATAGTTATTGCAGCAAGCCTAACCTAAGTACAAAGTAGGGGATTGTTCGTGCATTTCACCTACTCAGATACTTGGCGGCATTCCACATATATATTATGATGCCTTTTCACTTAATTCGCGTTACAAAATCGGGTGGTGTTGGTGGTCAACTAATGCAACTGCTACTAACTGCAACCATGCTATCAAATCCTTGCTTTCAACATTTATCTTATTTTAAAACCCAACTATTCCGGTGGCCGGTGGCGCCAACTTCCTGGGATCTTTTTTTACTTGTTTTGGTTCAATGAATAAACGCTGTAGAAGTGTGAAAGACATCAGTCACATTCCCTCTCCCTTACGCGGCTCCCTTCCCATATCCCATGTCCATGTTTTATTGCAAGAAAGCACCACGTGTTTTTCTAGGGATGCAATTGGTCCCACCCCAGCTCAACAAGTAAAAATAGCTAAAATTTAATTTAGTTTAGTTTGAAGTAAAATTGTTTAAGCTTTCCAATTAGTAAAACTTTTATTCCATATTTCAGATTGAGACAAAATACTTAAATCTTGTTCAAGCTTCTCCATCTTGAATTTTAAAAAAAGTAAGAATGATGAAATTTTGTGACATTGATTAGTAGAATATGCGTAACACACTAATGTTGTTCATCGTAGCTTCATTGTTTTATGAATTTCTTAATTTTAACCTAAACACTAATCATTCAATTTTCCCTTGCAATCGTATTGCTGATATGAAATTGATGTACCGTTAAGCACCAAAATGGGCTTTCCATTTTTAAGATTTTGTTTACTTCCCCTTTTATAAATTACCCTCATTCAAACACAAAGATATTCTTTTTTTTTTTTAATATCAAATTTTCTTATCATGGTTGGAATCAATACAAATTTTATTTTATTTCTTTATGTTTCTATTATAAGAAAATAATGCACCAGCATATTTTTATTATTGAAAACAAATTTTTAATTTTATTTATTATATAGGTTTTTCAATTTTTTTTTAAAAAAAAGGAGTTAATTTACGTTGTAAGTGATTTTTGTTGAAAGATAAAAAAGGAAGGTTAAGGAAAGAGTCAAAAGTCCTTAAAAGATTTGGTTGGAGTTCACATTTACCCTTCATTTTATAACTCCACCAGTATAAAACGTATATAGATTAAACTAAGAACGCTTCACGTGTACAGGGCAATCATTGTTGAACCCAACAAATATAACTTTAGCCGCATTTTGTTCTATTACCTTTTTATTTTCTTTTGAGTAATTTTAAAATTCAAATCACATTTTTATTTCCAATTTTTATCATATTTACTTTTTTTTTTTACAATATCTAGAGTTACTTATAGTCCCTCATCAATATTTAAATAGGAGAATAATGAGTTTTTGATATAACGCATTTGAACTTATTTCTTCCTGCATTAATAATAATACCAATACTAATCGAACTAACACTCAATTGATCTCTTAGCCAATTATCTTAAATTATCAATAGTGTTTGAGATTCAATAATATAAGTATTATTTTCGCATGTTGATCACATTTTTTATTTATTTATAATTTTATCAACTTTTATCATTTAAACCAAAAAAATATCATGTCTTAATAAAAAGAGAAAAACATATATATATATATATATTTAAATCAAATAATTTATTTCTAGATAAAGTGCAACTTTGTACAAATAAAAAATACAAATTGCTATATTGTGTTATTGATAAAGATAAATAAGATTTTAATAATGTTAAGCAGATATGATTAATTTGTGCATTACCGACATTTGAATTAGTTTTTAATTATATATGTAGCATGTGATGATGAATTTATAATTTGAAGCAAAAAAAAAAGAAAAAAGAAAAACAATAATCATGGAAACATATCCAATACAACTTCTTTTCCCTCCGACCCTTATCCTAAAGCATTTACGTGGCATTACCACCTATCAATTAAATACTTATGGTATATCTCATTCATACAAAATTTAATATGATTTTTAGCTTCATCAATTTTATTATTCATTCTTCATAAAGTATTTTTTTAATCCCTTTTATTTTCTATTTATAACATCATTAAATTTAATTACATATATCACCATAAGTTGGATATTTTAATTTTTATATCCAAATTAAATATTATTATATATCAATAAGCCGAATAATGAAAACTTAACTTCCAATTATTTTCTCTAGATATCCAACCTTGCAAAAGTTCACTAAAATTCTTATTATATTATAAGCATTTTGTAATCAAAGGATTCAGATATTCGAATCCATATTAGTTATCCAAATATATAATACTAAATTCGATAATAAATATATATTTGTATTGTTTCAAATTTGTAACCAATAATAATTTTATCAACTAAATCCGAATATTATTTAAAAATTGTAATATTCAAATTTGAAAAAAATGAAAAAAAATCTAATATTCACAAACATCTTAATATATTTATATTTAAAAAGAAGAAATGGAGATCCTGATGACTAGTATTTAGTACACGTTTTTCATTTCCCTTAGATGTACCAAAGTGGCCTTCCATTATATGTATGAATTTGGAAGTGATATAGAGTGCATCTATATAGCTATAATCCTCATGCGAAGAAAAATATTAATGCCCCATACCTAACAATAATGATTATCACTCCTTCCTCAGTCTTCATCTTGCATCCTCAAGTTGAAAAAAAATGACAAGTTACGTCTAATATATAAGATTGGGAATTGTAAAATTTAGATTTTATTAATTGATATAAAATATTGGTACTACAAACTTGACTTGGGATAACAAATTTTGAGAATTAATTGTAATGAGTTTTGGTTAATCTGATATAAGTAAATGTTAAAATAATATTAGAAAAATTGACTTGATCTTGAATCATGTATGAGAACTGAGAAAGAGTGTTTAAATTTAGATAGTAATTTAGAAGCTAATAAGTTTCGAAATTTTATTACCAATTGACAGATAATAGTTTTAATTTCTTTTAGCAGAAAATTTACAAATTAGAAAGATAGCACAAATTTAGAATAAAGAAAGTAGTTTGTTTGAAAACAAAAGCTAGGCAATGGTGTTGAAACAGGGCTAAGTAAATTAATGAATAATTTGATCAGCCTTAACAACAAGGGTCTATAGCTCAGTGGTAGAGCATTTGACTGCAGATCAAGAGGTCACCGGTTCGAACCCGGTTGGGCCCTTATAATTAATGTTTTAGTTGGTAATTTTTGATGGGCTTTATATGCCGACCGGTGGGCCTTAAAATTATATATGGTTTCCTCAAAAGGTCCATAATTCTTTTGTTAAAATAAAGACTACAAATTTGTGCTAATGAAATTCAACTCTCAAAAACATAAAATTACAAAAGACTCTACTTCTGTTGAGTTACTATAACAGCGTTCTTCCTCATGTTAATTAAATTAGTGGCGTAGTAACTGTTATTATTAAAATTTAATTCCTAAACTCCTCTTATCCCCCAATATTTTCTGGCAATGTCTTTCCTTCCATAAAAAGAATTTCAACTTATTGTTTTCCAATCGTAAGTCTTAGTGGTAACTACACAAGAGAAACACATCAAGTACAAAGGTAATTATTTTGGCTCTTTTCCCCGTAAGTCATGGTAAATTCAAGTCCACCTTCACTTTACTGACTACAACCAGACATGTCCATATCCTATTCCTCTTCATTATATGTATTATTTTAAGTTTCATTTTAATCACATATCTCCATTATGTTTTGGTTTGTTTTCATCAAAAACCAGAGTGTATTAACTAGTTACAAGATTTTAATATTTTTATTAATAATAAAATAATGTTATTTAACCTAATTAATTCTTTTAAAATTTATATTTACATATATACATTTTTATACTTATGTTATTAAAGTATTTTTGCATATAATATATATGTTATTAAAAACTAGAATTATATTATAAATATATATTTTTTATATATATGAATATATATATATATATAAAAACGAGTATATTTATCAATACAATATTGATAATCATAAGTCCAAGTCTCACGTTGATAAGTAAACTAAGTCAAGGCTGGTTTATATCTACAAGAAGTTAGTTTTTTTGTTAATTGCATTACCTATAAGACAAAATTGAAATTGGGAAATGGATAGAGATTTAGTGACTAATTTGAATTTGTAGGTTAAAAAAAGTAACAATGAATTTAAACGTCAAGCATATGATGTTGCTAAAGAGTATATCAACTCTACTTTGAAGACTAGAGAAATATATATATATATATATATATATATATATATATATAAAAGAGAGTTTAAAATTGAGAGGAATCATCATATTTTTATTACGGAAATTCATCTTTATCAAAATGAAATTTTGTGGCATATAGAAAAGACAATAGTAATTATCATAGCAGATAATTTTCATTTTTGGAATGATTACTTCAAAATATGTTATTATTGTATTTCTTTTATATGTTTACATTTACATAGCCTCTAAATTTTGTTTTCATAAAGTTTATTAAGCTATATTATTATATATGGTGTTTTATCTTTCTTCAAAAATTATTGTGGTGTTTTCTTAATTATTTGACATTTTAGATTAATCTTAAGTAAGCAATAAGGTGATTGAATATATGAGATGATATTATGATCTTTTGTGGTAGAGATAGAAGAACAAGTACTAAAGGTGCTATTGAATGTATAGGGGGAGAAATTGGAAATGAAGTAAACTCACCAAATAAACAAAGCAAAAGCTTCACCTTCTTTTACTCCAACTGAAAGTTCACGTTAAAATAAATGGAAAAAAGATGATTTGGGTGAGTGAATCGGCTACATCAATCAAGGAGTATGTGGTAATGAAGAAAACTTAAGAAAGACCAAGACCTAGCTACTAATTGCGAAAAGTTACATGAGGTGGTTTCCAAGATAATATGCCCTACTCGAAATGATGTTTAAATAAAAGTTGCAAGGTTGATGAATGGAAATCCAAAACAATTTTATTTATTCAACCTTTTATTCCATCATGAAAAGATTGATTATGTGTTAGTTGTATGGATAATTGTATCATCAAGGAATTTAGTGGGTATTAGTTTATAATTGGCTGGTTCTATTGATTTTTAGTTTCCTGCTATTTTGTGGTCATGGTGTTTCTTTTTTTTTTTCGGCTGGTCTTACGGATTATTACAATTACAAATTAGTTTTGTGTTTATATTTTTCTCAATTTCATGGAGTCGTGGAACCCTTACTAATCATCATCATCATCTCCCTCAATCTATTTTTGTGATTGAAAAATAATTTATCGAAGCATTAGTAAATAAAAATCCTCAATTATCACTCATTGAGTTTAGAATTATAAATTATGAACAATAATCAATAAAATAAAATAAAAAAGTTAAAATGATGATATTGCATACACAATCAGCTATCGTTAAGAATTTAACGATTAAGTAACCAAAATAATAAATTATTGTAACAATAATAATTACATTACAATTTTCTTTTATTTAGATGACTAAAATAAAAGGACTAAAAGAATTGAGTGTAATTAAATAGTTGATGCTAGTCTTTGGAAGCTAGTGAAAAGTAATAGTAATGGGTTCACTTCACTTCTCATTGAGATGCTGCACCCCAGTTACGGGTAAAAAATTCAGACCATATGCCGAACTTCTGGTTTTGAAAGCACAGCGTGATGAGTGATGGGGGCATTTCCGCGCCACTAATCGACTCCTTGACATGCAAAGCAAGGTCACCCTTGGTCGGTTCCCACCAATATCCACCATTTCTTCATGTCCCGTGCATCAAAAGTGAGGCTACTCTCCATTTCTAATTTGAAGTTGTAAATGTTTCTTTTCTTTCTCATATTATTCCTGTGTATATATAAATAAATTATTTTATTATCACTACCGGACCTAGCCCTCGAGGTACGGGTCTTATTATGAAAACATAAGTTAAAATTGCCATAAATCTTTCATATATATATATATATTTCTAGAAATTTCAGCTCACATCATTACAAAATTTATGAATTTAGGCCAACATAGTCCAATTCAACCTAAATGTAACACATTTTTTATTTAAATTTATTTATAAAATAAAACATATTAATAGTCAAATCAATCTAAGCTGAGTTTGTGGAAAGAAACAAAAGAAAAGTCTACTTATATTTTTGTAGTGTGCGCAGAATTATGAGTTTATTGAAAACATTATGTTGTGACTTGTGATACTATAAAGACCCTTTCCTTCCCCCATCACGCTCCATATCGAAACCCAACAAATCTTTCTTTTCTTTTTTTTTTTTTTTTTTTGGTGTTCTCTCCATTCGAAAACCATGGCTTTCAACTTTAGCTTCAAGGCCTTACCAGTCCTTGCTCTTGCACTGCTTGCCGCCTTCTGTCAAGCCACCCTAGGTTCTCAAATCAAGCACTTTAATTAAAAAACATGCAAAGTTGTAAGATCAAGGTGGCAACACTTTGACGAAACTGTATAATTTTGGTTGCAAGGGAAATAACATGTGAACAACTTGACGAAGACACCTGCACCTACCCGGTATCATCGGCCGGCAAACGCTGCGTGCTAGAGAAGCATGTCAAGAGGAGCGGCGAGGATAAATTCACATGCCGTACATCGGAGATCGAAGACGATAAGATCAACAACTGGATTGAGATCGACCAGTGTGTCAAAGCATGCGGGCTTGGCAGAAAATCCTTCGGCATCTTATCCGATTCCCTCCTCAAGTCTCGCTTCACCGAAATGCTTTGCTCCCCTCAGTGCTACAATAGCTGCCCCAACGTCGCCGACCTTTACTTCAACCTCGCCGCGGGAGAAGGTAACGTCTTTTAACAGTACTAGAAGAGCATGCAAGAGCAATAATTAAATTAAATTTAAAAACTAATACTTGTTATCTTGGCAGGTGTTTTCCTTCCGAAATTATGTGAGGCACAAGGAGCAAATACACAAACAGGACTGGCTGAGATCCGAAGCGCTGGTATTGTTGCACCAGGACCCGCCAGTGGTGTGAAGTTCTTGGGTGTTGCCCCAACAATGCCGCCACTCTAAATTTTGGTTGACTGGTAAGTTTACAATAATAAAGAAAGTTGCATTGGGTAGGGGCTAGGTTTTAGAAACCGGGCTCAAATGCATGAACCATCTTATTAAAATTTTGGAATGAGCCATGACCCATGTGCTTGGACCTCGGTGTTGGTGTGTGCAATCTATATATGATAAACTGCAACTTCATAGATATATAGATTAGTTTGCTAGAGATATGTATGCTATGAAGATGTGTGGTTTACCATACCCCACTTATTTATATGCTTAATGGGTATGAAAAATGAAACTATGTGAAATACAAATATTTACAGAGTCATTTTAAAATGGTTGATTTGAATTTATTTTAACTATTTCTAAATTTTGATGTTAGGTAAATTAAAATTTAATATTTCATAAAAAATAATCCCACAACAATAAGGTTATTTCATTTTAATGTGGGCGTTGGATTCAATAATTGGATTTGACGGAAAAAAATATTAATTTCTCTTTTGATCCTTTTCTTTTCTTTTTGTTACACAAACTCTAAAGTTATAATTATTTTTTTTATTATTATGTATAACCTTAATAAGTAGAGAGACCAACAATTTATATATAAAAAACTTTTAATATCTCAAATAATCGAATAAATAAATATAGTTTAATTGCTTTGGAAGTAAATAACATTAATTACCTTAAATTAACCGCTTGATATTTATGCTAAAATCTTAAACTCGTCCTTGATACACCTATGCAATATTAATCCATTTATTATGTAAGAGTTAATCCAATGAGACATCTAAATAAACTATTAATATTTATTTTTCAAACCCTTAAAATTTATCTCATCACTACAGGAAAATAGGGTTTTAGCGGCGTTTTTAGCGGCGTTTTATCAAAAAACGCCGTAAAAATTGTAAAACACAGAGCAATAGCGACGTTTTTTGGTAAACGCCGCTAAAAGTCGGAGCAATAGCGGCGCTTTTGGTAAAACGCCGCTAAAAGTCAGAGCAATAGCGGCGCTTTTGGTAAAACGCCGCTAAAAGTCAGAGCAATAGCGGCGCTTTTGGTAAAACGCCGCTAAAAGTCGGAGCAATAGCGGCGCTTTTAGTAAAACGCCGCTAAAAGTCAAAGCATTAGCGGCGCTTTTAGTAAAACGCCACTAAAACTAAAGCATCAGCGGCGCTTTTAATAAAACGCCGCTAAAAGTCATATAACCCTTAAAACCCTAAATCCCAAAAAAATTATGAACACTAATCTATAACCCCTAAAATACTAAACCCTAAAAACCCTAAACCCTAAACACTAACTTCTAAAACCCTAAACCCCAAAAAAATCACATGGATGTTGATGTGTATATACATATATATTAATGTAAAAGCTTATGTTCATAATAAATTATGGAAGCAATACTTAATATCGATTAAATTTATTTTTTGGTTTACGGTTTAATATTTAAGGTTTAAGGTCTATGGTTTAGGGTTTTATGATTTAAGGTTTAATGGCCATGGGTATATAGTATGTTAATCTCAAGTGAATCATATTCAATAATTAAATCCTAAACCCTATAATTAATTATTGTTATCGATAGTAGATATTATTGATTTTGATAAAAAAATATTTTTTATATGTATTAATAAGGTGTTATATTGTTTAATGGATTGAAGGGATATTTTGTGGAAAATGTTTTAAATGATAAGTTTACCTTTAAATTTTATTAATAGTTTTTTGTTTATACTATTTTAATATTTATCTATCCTGATTAATTAAAATATATATTTATTTATACGAACGAAAATTCTCTGCACTCATTTGTGTCTCTACGTTTTTTCATTTTCTTTTACACAATTATTGATATAACATCATTTTATATTTATATATTGCATGGATACAT
The DNA here is from genome assembly GCA_025698465.1 of Gossypium longicalyx. Lineage (NCBI taxonomy): Eukaryota > Viridiplantae > Streptophyta > Magnoliopsida > Malvales > Malvaceae > Gossypium > Gossypium longicalyx. Next base: position 27,254,915 of record CM047003.1, read on the forward strand.
AAATATTTATATTTATTCAATATAAAAATATATTGATGTATTTATTTTTTTAAATGTGTATGATTAAATCAAAATTAAAGTTTCAACTATACATTTAAACCACAATTAGAATTTCACGTCTACAATTACACATTAAACCGAAATAAAAAATAAACTCAAAAAATTAAAAATAAAAAAATAAAAAAATAAAAAATAAAAAATAAAAACTTAAAATTTAATATTTTAGTCCATATTTCAATTAAAAAGTTCAATATTCAAAATTAAAAAAAATTCCAAAAGAGAAAAATAAAAAAATATGTTAAAAATAAAAAAATTTAAAATTAATCAATAGTGGCGTTTTAAGGTAAAACGCCACAAAAAATTGAGTTATAATGGCGTTTTTAGTAAAAACGCCGCGCAAAAAAAAAATCACCAATTTTTGATTACCCACTCGTTAGTCCCTAAATCCCCCAAATAACTCTCAAAATTTGCCCCCAAATTTCCCATTTCCAGCAACACTAAGTCAATACACCTACACTAATTGCCGGAAGTCCGTAGCTTGGAGCTTGTCCTGACTGCTTCCTCCATTAATTACCGGAAGAAGCCGGCCGTAAAAGAAAGATCTTCTACTTCAACCTGGCTTCGGTTGACCCCTTTCGGTGGTAGTAAGAGCATAGTCTTGGGTTGGTCCTTGAAGTAAGGGTCATCAAAGAGACGGATCAGTTTCCTTTTAATTTTACCGGTGATTTCTATGGCAATGGAAACCCTAGATGACGAGAAACCGGAGGAAGAGGAGGTGATAGATAAAGAAAATGAAGAGGGAAGTGAAAAGGTATGCTTTCTTTTCTTTATTCACATCAAAAACATCAAAAGCTTGCTTCACTTCTTCCAAGCTTGGCTCTTGTTCAAACAACCTTGAAATCTCCTCACAATCGTATGATTCATTCAACTATTCTTCACTTTCTTGGCTGCAAAAATCCCAGTTCCATCCAGTACCATCCATTGTTGCAACAAAGGCTTCTTTGACTTGATCGGATTCAAGGGAAGAGAGGAATTTGGTTTTTGTGGAGCATACCAGGTGAGCAGATTCTGTTATAAAAGACTACTTGCAGCAGATGTCTTTGTTTTGTTAATCACATTTTACTTTTCAAAATTCCTTTCCGTAAGTTATTTAAGTACTGAGTATACATCCGACTTACAGTAAATATGAACATGAATAAATATGTTTCTCTAAGGCTCACATTGTGCCTAAATTTTCCTTGTTAGTCGATTAGTAGTGTTTTAATTTCTTGATTGCACGACATCCGAAAACTAAAAGTACTTACTATAATTTGGCTCAAAACTAGGAAACTTCACTTTCAAATAATTCATCATAGTAACTCAACTAACTTTCTTTTTCAGTGCTATGGCTTCCATGAAGATGGATTAAAGGTAGTGATTACTTTTAATCATAAATTATTTCTTACCTTACCATGTTCTCAAACTAATATTGATATCCCATTTGACTAAAGGATGTCTCCTAATATATATACTTCACCAAGGTTTTTACTTTTTTTTCAAAAGTATGTATTTATTATAACGCATTCACAAGTGAGGTTCACTTCTTTCCAGTGGGATGATTCTTTTGCAAACGGTCTCTTTGGGAAAAAGTTGTAATATTCTCGAGCAATCAAAGCATATGGTGCCCTCTCCGATGGAAACAGGGCACGTCTTTTTGTTACTAGATTCCTCGGTCATTTTATATCAACCAACATTTGTGTGTGATGTGAGTTCCTCCAATGTCCTACTTTTTGCTTGGTTGTTATCTGTTTCTAATGTGTGCACACTTGTCAAATTATAAAATCATTATGTGCTTTGATTGCCAATGCAGTGGTTTGACTTTAGGTTTAAGATCGTAGATGCTTCATCTATTGTCCAAATCATTTTTGTTCTTCATTTAAGAACCATAGACAAGGCTAAGTATCCAACTCTCACCTAAGGACCAAGTAGAAAACCCTACTTGTGAGGCATTTATCACGTCATTTTCATGACAATGTGCATGGTTTGAACAGGCCAACTCGTTCAAACCCCTTCATTCGATATGAACCAGCTATCTATGTTTTAGACTGTTTTGAAAAAGGATTCTTGGACTTCGAAATGCTATTTATGCCCTTGATTCAACCATGAACATCATTTTTTTGTTTAATTTTAATAATTAATAACTTTTACTATTTCCATTAACAGTTTATTGGAAGAAGGTGGCACTATGTTTACCTTTGAAGGACTAGCAATAAGTGTTCTCTAAAAGCGTAATTAAAGTTCATCCACATTTTCTTTGGAAGGTAAATACGTTTGAAATCAATTGTTCAATGAAGATACCATATGGTTATCTTATGTTCTCGACTTTTTACTTTAATGAATTACTTTGTCCTACACTCATGTCGGACACATATTTGTACAAGAGCATGATTCTCCAAATATAGGATAAAATATACCGTATCCACACTCTCAATAATGTATATGTCAAACTATGTATAATGTATTGAACTTATGGATACGGTTTTCCTTATGCATGATATTTCACTATTAATGAGCACTAAGAATTGCTTTTTCAGAGTTATGACAGAGGCGATTTAGGCCTTGATTCATATATCAATGGGGATTTTCTTTTGTTGATAAAAAGATGGTCCGCTCAACCTTGTAATGGTAAGAAAATGACACAATCATAACAATGTGTTATAATAACTACCGGTATCTATTCATAAGATTTGCCTTGTTACTGCAGATTCTTATCGCCAACAGAAATTTGATTTCTTCCAACTCAAAACTGAATAAGAAATGGTATACTCTTACTTGGAAACCCAAAGATGATAAGCATATTCTTCACCTAAAATCCCAATTGAGATAGAATATCTAACCCTTTATGTTAAGGGGTTGGTGGACACCATTGTTGTTTACTGGTGCTTTAACATCACCTTTGTTGCGTTAAACAGATGGTAGTGATGGATGGTTTTTATTAATATCGTTGTTCTTCAATTTCTTTTTCTTTTCTTTTGGTTTGCACTTGAATCGTTCAAGTGCCGTGATCTCGCAAATACACCCTCCAAAATTTGTCGTACTTTTCTGGAAATGGAAGATGTCAAAGGTTAAGTTTCAAGACCAAAGTCATGGTTTGATTGAAGGAAACGTATTTGACAAAAAAGAATCGACTAGTATCGTGACAAGATAGGTAGCGCTGTTGTCTTATTAGATATCCGATTTCGTGGAAAACAATCTTGGAAGCCATGGTTTCTCTTAAGCTATTCGTGAGAGTGAAATATGGAGAATGAAAGCGCATCGATTTCTAACCTGTTATAGTTCATCGGCTTTTGAAGCATCGTATGATTTTTTATTTATTTAAAATCATCAAATGAAATTAACATGCCATCTGTATTTCATGCATTCTAGAGGTTCTTGGTCTACCATGTATTTAGACGGATAACGGTAATAGATCTATCAAGTTTGGGTTAATTATATCCACTAAGTGAAGCTTTTTGTTATACTAATAACTATTTCCCTATTACAGAGCACGCCATGTTGCCCTCGATATTTCCTTGGAATCGAAGTAAAACAACATTGCATTCTCTTTTGGTATGGTCTCTGTATAAATGTCTCGAGCTATTATTTAATTTTTTTGCAGCTATTTTCGTGCTAATGATGTACGTATGCATTTCCTTTTGTAGCTTTGGATATGCAACTACCAAATTTTATTCACCAAAGTCTGCAAGTATGGTTTGCTTTCTCTTTCATTTTTTTCTCTTTCTCTAATAATTCTCCTTGCTTTGTATTCTTCTCTGGTAATAAAACGATGAACCATTTGGTACAACAAATGCGGACGGCTATTGGCAATGGGACAGGCAATCGCTTTAATCTTACCTCTGTACATCGTCCTTATCGAACTCTTTCTGTTTCAAAACAATCATCGACTCAATCTATTTCCTCAACATTAGATCAAGGTTCTAATGCCCCTGAAGCTTATCATATCGGTTGCTTCTCGGATAACACGTAAGTTCACTCTACTTTCTGTTAACCAAGGTATATTAGCTAAAGCTAGGAAATAGAAAGATCAAATTGATACTAGTGAGTGATGAAAACAAGGTTTCTATATTTACTTACTTTAGGTGATTGAATGAGAATGTTTTAGGACATGTGTATTACATGATGTGATATGCAAATATGCTTGTGTGTAATGTACGCATGCTAAAAAAAAACATGGATTTAATTATGTTCTGGCGTTGATTTTATTTATGCATGCTTAATTTAGTAAAAATATTGTGTATTCATGGAATTTTTGCAACGATTCTTTTTATATAAAAAGTAAAGGAGAATTCTGGAATTAAGATGAAATGTAAGATTTTTAGAAGCAAATTAATCAATTAATACTTTTAATCACATGTATTAATCTATTACAATTTATTCTTATTTTGTTTTATTTATATACATGGTTCCCACAGGAATGAAATTTGATAACATTAATTCATGAAATATGATAAACCCTGTTTTATATATTATTAAAGCTCGGAAGAAGGCACTACTGGATCATGTAAAGTTTTATTTTGGCTGCTAACAACGAAAAGGTCTTCTAATTCTCTCATCAAATGGAATTAAAAAGATGAAGTGAAGCTCTCTATCAAATAACTTGTTCACTTAAATTCTTTTTACTTGCCATTATAGATTTTGAACTACTTTAATCTCTGAACTGTTAAAAAGCTTAGCTTGTTTTCTTGCTTGTGTTTGCCATTCCAATCTTATCAGGATGATGCAATATGTGCCTTCCTATGTGATAATAAATTTGAAACCAAATTCCACAGTTTCGCTTTCTTTCATGTTTGATGTGCTAGTATCTTTAGGTTATCTTTGAATGATAGAAATGAAATGATTTGTTTGGTTGGCTTGATATATATCTATATTTAATGGTAATTGGAGATATGTTTTGAGTGATTAGGAATATTAGTCCTTCTGGTGCATACAGGGACCAGTTTCTATTAGTAGTAGTAGTTTTAAGTTGGTTAAGTATTTGTGAGGCAATAGTGTTCCCTGAGATCTTATAGATGATGATTGAACCTTCACAGAAAAGGCAAAGATTGAAGCTCAAATCTTAGTCTTTGAAGCCAAAGCAGCAAAAATGAAGGCAGAGGTTGATTGAAAAAAGCGGGAAGAGAAGAAGAAGAAGCTTTGGAATTACATTACAAAAGGTTTTTATCTTTTCTTGCGTTTTCTTTTTGTCCTTATTATGTTTATATAGTGGAGGGCTTTAGAGGCTAGAATTTCTTTGTAATACCATATAGTATATACAAAATATGAAACAGGCCATGCCATTATTTATTAAACAGGTTAAAAACCAATTATTTTTTTCCCTTTTTCTTAAATTAAAGACCATGCCATTAAGGTAAATGCATATTATTGTTAACTATTAATTATATTAACTATTTATTTTACATTAAATTAATGTTTAAACATAAAAATAAAATAAGAAACAATCAAACCAACTGGTTTAACCTGTGGTCCAGTTTATTTAACATTGGCATTTATGTCCTTTAATGTCGAACTTCTACATTTATGTCTTTCATTTTGAATTTTTAGATGATAGTAGTGTCAATCAATTCTTTGTCCCTTGTTATGCTATTAGTTCCTTTGTTTTGCATTTTTTTTTTTTTTTTTGCCAAAGCCACTTGTCACAGGTGTCATGTTTTTTTATGCATTTCCTTAGCTATGGGGTTTTGCTTGGTAGTTATGCAGCTATTTATTGAAAGTTGAAACTCATGCCTGTTTTATGAATGCTTACATGCATGGCAAGCTATTGTTAGCCTTTCTTTCTATTATGTTTGTTGCTTTGTATTAGCATTCTCTATGCTACTTGCCCTGCAAAGTTCCAAGTTTCCATTTTTATTAAAGATGGCAATCGGGTATTTGGAAATGTTAATTATCTGATCTTTGGCAATTTTGCCCAGTGAGAATTAAGCTAATTTTATGGTTCTATATTTAATTAATGCATGGTGAGCAATGCTTCCTTTACAGGTCAGTTTCCTGTTTCTTTGTCATGGATGGATGTATTTATTGGAAAATGGGACAAAGTAACTTAATACAAAGAAATTTTACATTTGATTTTCTATGCCTTTTAGATCACCTCTAATTTTAAGATTGATTACAAATGCCTTTTTTCATTTTTTACAACTTTTTCTGACCAACAATTTATTTGTTACATATATGTTTTATTTTATTTTAATCGTTAATTGTATGTCACTAATGCTTAATTGTTATAATTTTTACATAAATGTTTTTTTTTTTTTACTCGAGGCTAAGAAGTTAGCATCACAATATCAAAAGGAAGCGGACAAATGCAATTCGGGTATGGAGACGTGCGAAGAAGTAAGGGAGAAAGCTGAAGAAGCACTGTCAGCTCAAATGAAATTAACAACAATGTGGGAAATAAGAGCTCGTCAGAAAGGGTGGAGAGAAAAGGTCGCCAAATCTAATGCATTTCCTTATTTCATTTAAGTAACTTCATTATAATGTTTTATTTTATTGATATTTTTATATTTAATCTAGTTTTTATTATTTATTTTAGTTTTGATTCTAAATTTTTATTTTTATTTTAATATTTAAGATAACTTGAGTTCTAACTTTTGGATTTTAATTGTGTTATTAATTTATTATTTTAAATTCTAAATTTAAATTCATTAATTTTTGTATTTAGTTTTAAAGTCAAAATTTTAATAGAAAATTTTTATATTTATATCATTCAATATTTTGATAATGAATTTTAAATTTTTTATATTTTTCACGACTTTTATAATATTTTATAATTTTTTTTTGAATTTCATGACCTTTAGCGGCGTTTTTGGAAAAAGTGCCGCTAAAGGTCATTATCTTTAGCGGCGTTTGTGGGAAAGCGCCGCTAAAGGTCATGACCTTTAGCGGCGTTTGTGGGAAAAGCGACGCTAAAGGTCATGACCTTTAGCGGCGTTTGTGGGAAAAGCGCCGCTAAAGGTCATGATCTTTAGCGGCGTTTGTGGGAAAAGCGCCGCTAAAGGTCATGATCTTTAGCGGCGTTTTTTTCAAATAAACGCTGCAAACTTTAACAGCGTCGACAATAGCGGCGTTTTTAGCGACGCTTGGAAAAACGCCGCAAATAGTTTTAGTGGCACTTAAAAGCGCCGCTAAAGGCCTAAAAAAACGCCGCTAAAAGTCAATTTTGCTGTAGTGCATTAAACTGGTATTAAATAACCCTTGCACATTGTGAGTGATTAATTCTTACTATAATTTTTTAGTGACCTTAATCAAGGCTGAAACGTGAAATGCAAGGCCGAAGTATACAAATTTGTGTGATGAAATCTGATAATAAGGGATAAAATGTCAAAAGAAGTTTTACTCAAAATAGGCAACAAAAATCCTGGCCATGCAACCAGAAATGAACGTACGTTTTCCTGAAAATCAACACGTAAAGAACTACTATTGTTGCGGACATGGTTAGCCTTTAAAGCTTGGAGAGTTGTTTACCATTGTTTTGCCCTCAATTTTCTCTTCACCACCGTATTCCTCTCGCCTCATAATATCTCCCCTCAACTAAGGATCTCTTCCCACTTTATCCCCTTCTTCATTTCTCTCTGTCTTCTTCTTCTTCTTCTTCTTCTTCTTCTTCTTCTTCTTCTTCTTCTTTTCCTTCTTCTTCCTCTCCTTCTTCTTCCTCTCCTCCTCCTCCTGCTCCTCCTTACATAGCTCAATTCCTTTGGACGAAAAAATGGTGAGTTCTTCTTACATGCCATGTTAGAAATGTTGTTTAATTTAGAATTTAGAGATGCTGGTCGGAAATCTTTCATTGATTCATATAGTTCTTGGTTTTTCTTGGTCATATGTCGGATTAGGCGAACGCGGCATCTGGAATGGCTGTTGATGATGAATGTAAGCTGAAATTCTTGGAGCTAAAAGCGAAGAGAAACTATAGGTTCATTGTTTTCAAGATTCAAGAGCAGCAGGTGGTGGTTGAGAAAGTTGGAAGCCCTCAAGAAACCTATGAAGATTTCACTGCGGCTCTACCTGCCGATGAATGTCGCTATGCCGTCTTTGATTTCGATTTCACCACTGATGAGAACTGTCAGAAAAGCAAAATTTTCTTCATTGCATGGTATATATGCCAACCCCAAATCAGTCTACCTTTATTTCATTCATTTAACATATATTCCAAGAAAAACTCTCCAAATTCCTTCATCTTTCTTTTTAACAGGTCACCAGATACATCAAGGGTGAGAAGTAAGATGGTGTATGCAAGCTCAAAAGATAGATTCAAGAGAGAATTGGATGGCATTCAAGTTGAGTTGCAGGCAACAGACCCTAGTGAAATGAGCTTTGACATTATAAAAGCCCGGGCAATCTGAATACGCAAAGCCATTCTTGCGTTTTACTTTCTTCTCCAACATTCACCCTCTCTTTATGCATATGACTACCATTTGTAAGCATTGCTTAATTGCATTTATGCTAAATTTATACTTTTTCGATCATTTCTATTTATACTTTTTCTTCTTTTGTCAAACTTTTTTTTTTTTTTTTTTTTTTGAAGTGTGGGTTTTACAATGGACTCTTGTAGTTTTAATGTAATATTATCCATACATTTATGCTAAATTTATACTTTTTCGATCATTTCTATTTGGTCTTAGTTAGGCATATTATTATTCTATTAATTTCTTTGAAATATATGATGTTTATATAATTATTATAAAATAATGTTAGTTGTTTATAAAAGATAGAATCAAATTTAAATATTATGTATAAAATTAAAGTTAAAATGTATAATATTCAACATTAAATTAAAATTCATTTGTAATTTTAGGATTTATCCTCTTAAAGATATAAAATTTTGTTGTTAATAGAGAGTAGAGTAGTATTCATAGAGATCAATAATAATTTTAATTCTCCAATAAAAACAAATAAAATAAAAAGTAAACAATTAAAGTGAAAAATTACCAAAAGAAAGAAAATATGAAAAATCAATGCAATGAAAATCTAATCAAAAGTAAAGTTCTACTTTTGATTCACAATTTAATCGTCAATGTAAAATTTTTTTCATATACTCTTAATAAATTAATTTTAGTTATTAACAAAGCTCCTACCACTTAACCTCTACTTTCTTCTCAATAACTAAGATGAAACTTGTTGGTTATTTCCCTTATTAACAAATAACATTGTAAAACATTAAAATTAAAGACTCATTTCTATTTAACAAGTCATGCTATTCGTAAATAAAATAAAATAAAATAAAACAATTATGAATACATAAACTCTTATTTACAAGACAAATATTTTAAGCTATCAATACGAATCTCATATTTAGTAAATTTAAAAATTTCGTAATTAAAGCAAAAGATATTTAAATATCAAATAATATAATAGATATGGACAAAAATTAATTACAACTCATAAACTAGTAAAACCAAATCCTAAAAACTCTTTTGATCAGAAAGAAAGGTTTAGAAATTAGATATGTTCATGGATTAAATTGAATCGGATTTAAGCCGAGTTAATGTATGATATTAGAAAACTTTATATTTATCAAGCCTGACAAAATTTTTCCAAAACTCATCTATATTTCTAAATGGCCAACTCAAATCAATTTTAGCCCTCCCAATATTATTTCTTAAATTTTTAAAAAATATTATTGATATCTTGTTTGTTTTATTAAATTTTAAACATAAACAAATTAACATATTATTTAATATTATATATTTAATTTAATTTAATATAAATTACATTATATATAAAATAAAATAATATATTATAAAGTATAAAATAGACTAAGTAGGAGCCGTAAATGTTGGGGTCCAAATCTAGCCTGAATTTAACAAACTTAATTTTTCTGACTAAGTATACTTTTGTTTAAACCTTCTCATACATACAATTTTATTTTATTTTTTAAATAAATAATTTTTGTTGATGTATCAAACTTAATATAAGAAATGTAAGGAATGGAGAGGTAATGGGAAGGAAGAGAGAGTTGGGTATTGGGATGGCATTAAGGAATAAGAAATTTATACTATTAACATATTGTCAAATTTCAGATCAAATAATACCTGGTATGTAGAATTATTTTTTCAGTTAGACAATAGTAAAAAAATCAAATCTGTAATAAAACATTTATGCTGTTCTCTTTGTTAAAAAGAAAAAAAAAACATTAATTGTCAAAAATTATAACAATTAAGCATTAGTGACATACAACTAATGATTAAAATAAAATAAAACATATATGTAACAAAAAAAAATTGTTGGTCAGAAAAAGTTGTAAAAAATGAAAAAAATTAAGAAATGCACTGTAAAATTAACTGCAGACTTTGAACATGCCATAAAACCCTAAAAATGAAAAGGCCAACAAGGTTATATATGGAATGGGGATAAAAAGGCTATTTTAATTTAGATAATGGGAAAGTGTGTGATAAAAACGTTATATTAATTGAAAATTGGGAATTAAGAGAATTAATTTTGGAAGCGTTGAAAATTATGTACGGAATTTTAAAGGTAATTGGTAATCGTGTTTATATTTATAATATAAATCAATGTAAAATAAGAAAAAAAAAATTGACCTTATTAGTATTTGGCTATATTTATAAAATAAGAAAACACTTATAAGGAAAAAAAAAAATACACATGTCACTTATAGGTTGTCACAAATGGCAAACAAAGAACTAAGCCAACAAAGTAAACTTTTCTTTTTTGTTACAAAACTTAACTATAGTTTATGGTTAAGAATGTTGAAATATAAATTTTAACAAAAAATACACCAAAGGAAACCTAGTGAGTTTAGAATTTTATTTTTGGAATTTTATGTAAATATATAATCTAGAATATTTGGTGTGACAAAATAGAAGCACTTGCTGTTTGACTATTACAGCAACTGAAGACAGTGAAGGGTTTGATGGTCTGGATTCTGGTTTCTAACTTTTCCACCTGTTTGATACAATGTTACACTAACAACTGGATATTCTACTTGTATATTATATTGGAATTAATTGTTATAAGCCCTGAATATGGACGCCCATGGGAACTTGGCTATTGCATATATATACACACCCACACGTACATGGAGTTACCTACGTCTCCTTTAAAATTCCATTATTGAAGCTTTTCCTTTGAGAATACAGCAATGGCGAGGCAAAGTTACGAACATAGAAAGACAGGAACGGAGTCAGCTGCAGAGGCATCCAAGGAGCTGAAGCGAAAGAAACGCATGAAATGGGTGGTATACGCAGCAGCTTTCGCCATTTTCCAGACTATTGTCATCTTGGTTTTTTCACTTACAGTGATGCGTATCAGAAACCCCAAGTTCAGGCTCACCTCTGTCACCGTCGAGGATCTCACGGCAGCCCCTAGCCCTGTTTCCTTCAACATGAAACTCAGCGCCCAAGTTGTCGTCAAGAACTCAAACTTCGGCCACTTCAAATTCGACAACACCACCATTTGGTTCGATTACGGGGGAGTTGGAGTTGGGGAGGCATTTGTTGCAAAAGGAAGAAGCAAGGCAAGATCCACGAAGAAGATAAATGTGACCGTGGAGTTGAACTCAAACAATATACCCAATAATTCAAGCTTGGAAAGTGAGATTAAAGCAGGGTTTGTGGCACTGACAGGCCATTCCAAATTGAGTGGGAAAGTGCAGTTGATGAAATTGATCAAGAAAAAGAAATCTGCAGAAATGAACTGCGCCATGCTAGTCAACTTAGTGACCAGAGCTGTCCAAGATATCAACTGCTAATGAAGTCGAGCTTTGCAATATCTTTAGTTAACTACAGTACTTGAGGCTTATTTATATATCATACTATATAAATAAACTTGTTATTCTTTACTTTTTTTTCTTTTATCTGTATCCATTTGTGGATTTATTGAATACTTATATTTATAAGATTGTTTTAGTATATGTGGATGTCTATAATGTTGATTAGTGTCATAGCTTGCGTCCTTGACATAGCTGCCTATCCATTGCACTGGAAATACTCTCTAATCACATATGGGCAATTTTTAATTTCTAATGCGCAACTACCAAACAATTGCAAGCATCATGGAGCACGATAGCGAAGACCCTAGCGTTGATTTCGTGATGGAAGTCAAACCGACCAATTGGATGCAGTATGCAAGTCAATTGTGGAGTTGTATTGCTCCCCTTTTTCAGTCAACTTCCAAAAGAATGCCTCCTTTTCTCAAGTTAATAGCGGTCTTGGTCTGGCGTACATGCATGGTGCAGTTTCCTGAGTTTCTTTCTCTTTCACTCTGCCTGCAATAATCCATTTGAACCACTTCTCAAATATGATCCGTAAACTTTTGAATCCTGTTCTCCTTATGCTTACCTTGTGGTTGTGTTCATGCCCAAATTGAAAGTGAGAGAAACACTTCTGAAGCTGAAATAAAGTTTTAAAGACCCTTACCATCGCCTATCTTCATGGAAAGGCAACAACTGCTGCATATGGAGAGGAGTTAGTTGTGATGAAACCAATGGCCATGTTGTCAAGCTTAATCTCAGAGCACCCTGGGCCTCACTGCTTAGAGAGGAGAGGAGATCCTTAGTTGCTCCTGTGCTAAATTCTTGTTTGCTCCAGTTCACATACTTGGAGCACCTGGACTTGAGTGGAAATAATTTTCAATATAGCCCCATCCCGCAAATTTTTGGTTCCATGAAACAGCTGAGATACCTTAACATCTCCAATTCTCGATTCAATGATCAAAGACCACCATGGGCCTTGACGGTCCACGATGTGCAATGGATTTCTAACCTTTCATCTTTGTAGCACCTTGGCATGGCAGGAATATGCCTCAGTGAGACATCAAGCTTGTTTCAGGTACTCAACAGGTTTCCTTCCTTGTTGTCCTTGCATTCGTCACAATGTGGACTAAATAATTCTCATTTGTCTTGGCATCCCATAAATTCTTCATTTCATGGCGTTCGGCATCTAGATCTTGGACAAAACGATTTTCCAGGCACAGTTCCTAGTATGATTCAAAACATGACATCTCTAAGATTCCTTGATCTTAGTTTGAACCTTTTTATTACATCTTCAATCCACAACAGCTTTGGCAATTTTAAGAACCTTTTGCATCTCAATATTGTAGCTAATGCATTCAGTGGCATTGAGAAAGGGTTGTTACTGATGTTCGGAAATATTTGTTACTTGAGATCATTAGATATATCATACAACCAATTACCAGGCGAGCAAATTGGAAAGGACCGAAATTTATCCGGATGTTTTGGGCATGATTAAATTTAGACTATGCTCGGATTAGTGGTTATGTACCTAATTGGCTGGGGATGCTTGGAAACCTCAAACACGTTCATCTTTCTCACAATCAGTTGAATGGAACCGTTCTGAAAAGTCTCGGGCAACTTTCGAACCTTGAGACTTTAGATCTTTCATACGACTCGTTGGAAGGTGCCATTTGCGAAGTCCACTTCGCTTCACTATCGAAGTTGAAAACGTTGTCTATTGGCTCCACTGGTTTAACTATCAAGATTAAATCCGACTGGATACCTCCTTTTCAATTGGAATACATTGAAATGGAGTCTTGCAAATTTGGAACACAAATTCCTCAATGGCTTCAAACGCAATCGAAAGCAACTACACTGCTTCTTTCGAATGATAGTATCTGGGGCACCTTGCCGAAATGGATGAAGGACATGAACCTCAATGAACTGGACCTCTCCCACAACCAGATCAAGGGGACCCTTCCAAGATTTCCATCCAACTTGAAGTTGATAGATCTCTCCGGTAACTCGATCTCCGGTTTCCTTCCAGAAAGGATGGGTGATATGCTGCCTCATTTGAGCTCTCTGATTCTTTTAAACAATCTTATCAAGGGTTCAATTCCAAACTCGTTGTGCCATATTAAAACTATGGTAGTTGTTGAACTCTCGAATAATAACTTGGCTGGGAATATTCCTGATTGTTGGAGACACCATCAAGATATAGAAGTTGTAGACCAATCATCTAACAATCTCTCAGGTGTTGCTCCCAGCACCATGGGGCATCTTGGTTGGCTAACATGGTTGGACTTGAGCAACAATAATCTCAGCGGAGAGCTATCATTGGCCTTAAAGAATTGCACATCTCTTAGATTTTTAGATGTAGGCGAGAATGCATTATCTGGAAATGTACCTAAGTGGATTGGGGACAGCTTTGGGTACCTAAGAATTCTCAGACTACGGGGAAACAAGTTCAACGGTAGCATCCCTTGGCAACTCTGCCAACTCTCAACTGATCTGAGATCCTGGATCTTGCTTAAAACAATCTACAAGGAAGGATACCTCGTTGCTTTGACAACTTAACTGCCATGGTCTTTCCCCAGACTGTGTATTTAGAAAGCTATAAAACCATGCTATGGTGGGAAGAGGAGCACTTAAATGAGGTGATCAAAGGAAGATACCTGGAATACACAAAAACACTGCAATTTTTGGTTAGTTTAGACCTCTCAATGAATAACTTGGAAGGAGTAATCCCAGAAGAGCTTACACACCTCACCGGCTTAACGGCTCTCAACTTGTCTCATAACCAGTCGTCAGGGAAGACCCCTGGGAAGATGGGGGAACTTGAGTCCCTGGAATCTCTCGACTTGTTTGTCAATCAACTTTCTGGCATGATCCCAGATAGTCTGTTATCTATAACTAAACTAAGCGCCCTCAGCTTGTCCTACAACAACTTCTCCGGCAAAATACCCAAAGGCTATCAACTCCAAACTCTTGATGATCCCTCCATTTATGCCGTTAACCCCTTGTTTGCAGAAATGCTCGGATGATGAGCCTCATCAAGACAACAACAAAGACAATAACCGTGCTGAGAAGATGTGGTTTTTCATTGTCATAATGTCGGGCTTTGCAACTGGCTTCTGGGGAGTTGTTGGAGTTTTAATATTCAACCAGAGTTGGCGACATGCTTATTTGAGGTTGGTAGACCGGTGTAAAGATGGGCTACTTTTGCTTGTTGAAACAAAGATGGCAAGTTTCAGAAACAAGATGTGCATACTTGATTGAAAATGGAGACCCTTGTCAGGCATCGTATATATATAAAAGTAGTAATTACATTTATTCAAGTTTCAATACTTTCACTTTGTTATTTTTAATCATTTTGGTACTCCATTCCTTTTGGTGTTATGTTATGATAAATGAGTTCACTTTCCCATTTCTCATACCTCTAACCTATTGAATGAAATTGTTTGTATAGACTAAAAAATTAAGTGAAAAGAAATGTAACTGAAATTTGAATAAAGTCAATAGATATAGATATAGATATAAATTACAATAATATTCAATTTTTATAAGTAAATTAATTATATTTTTTTTATTAGATATATGAATTCCCCTTTTTAATACCTAAAATATCCTTATTAATTTTTTTATACTACTTAAAATATCCCTGCTTCCTAAAATACTCCTATTGATTTTCTATAAACTGACTTCACCTTTAATTGGATGCAATTCTGGGCCTGTCCACCAGTTAGGTTTGCCTTTTGACCCAACTAATCCAACTCACATGATTGGGCTTTGGAAAGAGATTCCAGTTTAAATTAAAATTAAGTAATACAATTCAATTTACATTTAACTATAAAAAATATTTGGTAAGTGGATGAATAATCATCAGCTTCCAGAAGAAATCGAAGAATTTCTTGAAAATTTTACGAGATCCATTCGTTCTTTTTTCTTTAATATATGGTCAAAACTTCATCTGATTCGAATCTTACAAAAAGGTCCACTAGAGATTAGAAATTGTTGAAGAAAGAGCAAGATGTTTCTTTTGTCCCTTCCAGGCGGTTGAAAAATAAAGAAATAGTTAATATATTCAAAATAATTATGTATTTACAAAATACAGTCTCAATTCATCCTATTTCATCATATTCGGGATGCGATAAGTGGATGATCTGAGTTTTGAGTACCAAATTCGAGATCCATCTTACACAATTATATATGTGGGTCTTTGAGTTTTACCATACGTGGTTGTCATGTGTGGGTTTTAGTCTAATCCAGTTAGTTCAGTTTGTTGACTTTAGTCTCGATTGTGCAAGTTCTTAATCCATTTGTAATTGTTTAATTTACTTTGTGATTATTCAAATAGTCCATGTTATAATAGTTTGATACTTGTGACCACTCGAACATGTATTTTTATTATACTTGTAACACTTTTAAAAAGAAATTATAAAAAAGTATTTTTATTTTTTTTTACTTATTTGAATAGTAAAATTAACCGATGAGACCAATCCAATTCAAAAGTAAGTAATAAAATTTTATTTAATTATTAAAATATTTTAATATTTTAATTAAAAAGAATTATTTTTAAATTTTTTATAAAATAAATTGCGAATCAATCCAATCACCTACTTTACATAAACCTTTAAATGCATATCTTAATAATTATAATTTAAATAAATTATAATTAAAATCAAAATTAAATATGAGAAAATGCAATCAAATTAAACTAAATCAGAATAGTTTATAAAAATAAAATAAAAAATAAGCCACGTATAACTTAAAAAGATATAAAAAAATTGCATCTTTACAGGCGAGGGAAATGTTACTGGGCGGTGCAACAAAATGAAAAGGCCGCATCAAGTCATAAATTTCTTCACATATCCTTATTCTAATACGAGAGATAATAATTAATTAATTAATCCGGTCACGTGATATGTTTTTTTAAGAGTTTAGAAATGGAAGTTACGTTTTTTTGTCTTTTTCTTCTTCTTCTTTTTTAAAGAGTAATGATTCTATAATATAGTAATATAATAATTAAAGTGTTCACTATTTTAAATTATAATTTAGGTTAATGTTAGATAATTTACTAAAAGAAACATGAATATTCAAATAAAATGAATGAAGCATAATAAATTGGGAGGCTTGAAATTCCAGAAGCAATGAAGCAAGCAGCCGAGCCGAAGAAGCGACGCCAAGACCATATAGCAAATAAAAGGCCACCAATGATTGAGACCAACGTGTACATCCATTGATCACCATCCAGCGGTCCTTATCTACCCGGAAACAAATGGTGAAAAGTCTTAAAATTTCCAGTCTTTAAAACATAAACAGGAGAGGAGACAGAAAGAGTGAGGGAAGATGGGGATAGAAGTCAAATCATGGGAATTGGCGTTTGTTCCACACGCGCTCGCCATTGCTGGTTCTGTTATGGTGTTGGTTTGGTGCATATACTTGAGAGGTGGGTTAGCTTGGGAGTCTTCCAACAAAAGTCTCATCTTCAATGTAAGTCTTTTAAATAAAAAAAAAAAAAAAAACAATGGTTTACTTTGTTATGAACTCCATCATGGGCTCCAGTGGAATCTTGTTTGGTGTTTTGGGATTCAAATCATTTTATTCTCGAAATGAATTGAGACTGCCATTAAAAGTCTCCTCATCCTCTTCTCGTACAGGATTTTCTGAACCTGACCCTATTTCTTGTAATTAAATATATAATATAATACAGAAATAATAGTAGAGCTCCATTCATTTCATTAGATATATATTTTCAAAAGTTGTAATAAAGTTTAAAGCAGTGATTGAAAAGAGGGAAGCTGCTCCTTTTAACCATCACCAAACAAGAGAAGATGGAAGGTTTTGTGGGGGGCAATGTGCAAATGCCAAACACTATGGGAATTTAATTTGTTTTAAATTCAACATCTATTTCTCATGAATATCACCTACCTACCTACCCACGTTTTTCACCAACCTTAAGAAACATCACTTGCCACGTGCCTCCCCAAAATGGATATTGTTTATAGATTATTTTTTAAATAATCAAAAAACTATTTAATGAAGACTTTGACATATTTAATAATTATTGTGAGATTTAGTATTTTGAATTAAATGGCTTTTTATAGTTTAAAGTTTCATATTTATTGTTTGTATTTTTTGGTTAAAATTCATATTTGCATTTATATATGGTTATCAATGAAAAATAATAAAGTATTGGGCTGTCAGTCAGGCTAGTGACTGACTTTGGTTTTTTATGGCAAAAAAAGAAAAAAAAATCAATTTTAGTTTTTCATTTAAATTTTATTATTAATAAAATTGAAATTTTTTTTATTATATTACTATATTTTTTGTATGAAAGTAGTTTTTAAATATATATTTATACAATTTAAATTTAAAAAATGAACCCAAAAATAACCGGAAAAAAAGTTTCAACTTGAGCGTTTCAATTGAAAATGTGTTGGAATTGATTGGCATTCCAAATTTCCTCTCTTTGTCTGAAGATTTAAAACCGGCTTCCTAACAATGTTTCATGGGACTTTTCAAATGTTTTTTTTTTTTTTGGTAATATATATATAACACATATTTAAACATGAATATGATCATCCTTCAAATATATAAATAAAAATAAAAACAAAAACAGTATCAATATATGAACATCCCAAATTCTGATAACAGAGCTTTCATGTCAAATGCTCCGGCAAAATCAACATTTAGATTTTTTTTTTTTCTTTTACAAAATTATGTATGTCAAATGCTGTAGCAAATTCGACATCTAGAAGCGTTTGGTTTTAGGAAAAAACGTAATAATTCGGAGGGTTGTGTGGTTAAATTCACTAGCTATTTAATCTTTGTGCAGATCCATCCTGTATTGATGTTGATTGGCTTCATTATCTTGGGAGGTGAAGGTATGTAATCCAACACACCTATATTTATTGATAGGAAAAAGAAAATCTTGAAACCCATCCCATTTTCCTTTTAAAGTATTAAATGAAAGGTTAAAATATGTTTAAGTTTTAGACTTTTCGTAAATTAGAAATTTAGTTTTTTATTTTTATTTTTAAAAATTTAATCTTTTTATTTTTTTAGATTTCAAAATTAAGGTCCCACTATTAATATTGTTTTATTAATTTTAAACTCATTACAACAGTATTTTTTTAATCACATGACCACTGAGTATTTTTTTATTTCAAAATATCACACCAATAAATTTAATAAAAAAATAATAGTATTAATAATTAAATCTAAATTTTGAAATTTAAAAAGGATATGAATTAAATTTAATTTTTTTGAAAAAGTATAGACTTATGGCTATTTTAACCTAAATAAAATTAGGGGTGAGACAGTTGGGATGTACATACACGGGGCAATCTATATTCCATAATTCAGATAGCTTGTTTCCCAGTTTTGTTTTCTGTGAGATAGAATGATGTGAAGAACATTAAAATTTGAGAAATGCAGCCATTATGAGCTACAAGTCATTGCTTCTGAGGAAGGAAGTCAAGAAAGTAGTACATCTTGTGCTTCATGCCATTGCACTGATTCTGGGTATTATTGGGATCTATGCGGCATTCAAGTATCATAATGAGAGTTCAATAGCTAATCTCTACAGCTTGCATTCTTGGCTTGGGATTGGAATCATTGTCCTCTATGGCATTCAGGTATTATACAAACTTTCTTTAATTATCTCCATTTTGTCAGACATAAAACAGGGGATGGTAATCAATACTAACTTGCTTAACCAAGTTCCCCACGCTTAATATTTACCAGCAGCAATCTTTATAGTTGAAATTTAAAGTGATTGATCCTTTTAAACCTAGTATCCTTAAGCATGCTTTCCGTCATTTTTTGACAGTGGATATATGGTTTTGTGGTATTCTTCTACCCTGGAGGAGCGGCCGGATTAAGAAGAGAATCGCTTCCTTGGCACGTCGTGGTGGGGCTTTTTGTATACATCTTGGCTGTCGCCAACGCCGCCATTGGGTTCCTGGAAAAGCTTACGTTCCTTGAGAGCTCTGGCCTTGCTAAATATGGTGCCGAAGCCTACCTTGTTAACTTCACTGCTATCGTCACAATTTTATATGGAGCCTTAGTTATATTTACTGTTTTCTCCAAGGCTCCTCAAGATGATGACTTTAGCTATTCAGCCATATAATTTAGATATAACATATCTTTGTATTTGATGAATATACAAATATGTATTTCTAGACATAATATTCTACTCTGCCACTTTATTGGACAGATGCTATGATTTTTATTTTAATTTGTTATCGTATCAAAAAACTTAAAAATCTTACTACTAATTAAGTTAGTGTTACGAGTATAATAATTGATATTATATTGATATTGGTCATATTGGTGGATATGTACCGTTCCAATCCTCAATCAGTATTAAGTAGTTCATATTCTGTTTCGGTCAAGATTTTTGGTACATTTCAACCATGTGTTTCAGCCTATTTTGATCAATATTGACTTGTATCGATACATACCAACATGTACCAATTGTACAAAAAAATTAATATTTTAAAGTTATCTTTTATTTATTTATTATCTTAAACATTTTATTTTTTAATAATTATATTTAATTTTAAATATAATTATTAAATAAAGCTATTTAACCTAATTAATAATTTTATAACACATATATGCACATAAACATATTTATATAGATGTAATTGAAATATATTTTCATGTATATATAATATATAATTTATTAAGAAACTAAAAGTTAACCTATAAATACATTAATGTGTAAAATATTTAATAGCATCAAAAATAATATGCTCATTAGTACAATATTGACTACCTTGATTATAATATCTAATACCAACTTAATTGGATAATGACTAAAATATCGTTACTTTACCAAATAAACTATATAATTCTGAGAGTAATTTTTTCATTTTATATATTTATATAAAAAATAGAAAATTACCCGCACATAATTAGATTTGAACTTGACACTTTTTAACATCTCTACTTAGGGGTGATATCAGTACAATTTGATCGGATTTTTTTTGTAGTTTTCAAACTGTCCTTCATAGTTTGGTTCAATTTAGTTTTCGGTTTTTTCATATTAATTTTTGGCTTTGAAATTTTACACTTATTTTGACAAATTATAGCGTTTAAAATTATTTGGTAAACTTTTAAAATCCTGTTTATAAATATTTCTTAAAAAATAATATTAATTCAAGTAAATATTTTTTTTGAAAAATATTTTTATACAAATGAATTTAAATTTTTTTCACTATTTTAAATATAAAATATTTATTTTTACATCATAAAAAATTAAAATTAATTATAAATCAAATAAAAGAAAGAATTTGATTTAGTAACTATAGTTTTTAACTTCTATTTCATAAACCGTCCAACATATCGGTTGAAGTCAATTTTAGGTTTTCAATTTTTCTTGCCTAGCTCTATCTCTATTTTACTGTTTTAACTAAAATTTTCCATCTCACCACACAAAGAGAAGAGCTGCCAATAGAATCGATGGAATCTTTTATCCCATTTCTAAATGCTAGGTTGATAACCCTCTATCTATCAAGCATGTTTTCATAAACTTCTTTGTTAACCTCTTTAGGGCTTTACCCCTTTCAATAGAGACTCAACCGTCTCTTTTCTCAATGACTTCTATCTCTCTCAGAATGACTTAACCTCATTCTTTAAACCCTTTGTTGCTTTTAAGGTAAAAAAAGTTGTTTTTCAAATTGGAGCCCTTAAAGCCCCTAGCATTAATGGCAAGACTTTTTTTTTTTTTTGTTATCAAAGGTATTGGAATATAATTGGTGAAGATATCACAACCATCATCCTTTTTTTTCTCAACTCCTGCTAAAGGAACTCAACAAAACCCTTATAACTCTCATCCCGTAAGGTATTTCTCAATTCCAACCCTCTGGTTGCTACCCAATCAGACTCTATAATGTGGCTTACAAGATCATTTCAAAAGTTGTTGTTAACCAACTCAAAGAGGCATTTCCATTGCTCATCTCACCTTACCAAAATGCTTTCATTCCTGGGCGAATCATCACTAATAATATTATCTTGGCTTCTGAATTGCTCCACACAATCAAAAGGAAAACTAAGGGTAGAGCCTCCCTTGCAGCTTTCGAAATCGATATGAGTAAAGCTTTTGACAAAATTAGTTGGGATTTCCTCCTCACAGTTTTGGAAGCAATTGGTTTCAATCAGCACTGGATTAATATACTAAGACAATGTATTTCCACTGTGCCTTATCAAGTGCTAGTTAATGGTTCACCTTCCAAAAGCTTCTCACCAGTAGAGGTCAGCGACAAGGTGACCAATTTTCTCCTTATTTGTTTGTCATGTGTATGAATGTCCTTTATCATCTCCTCAGAGAAGCTGAAAATGATGGATATATCAAAGGTATCGAAATCTCTAGAAATGCTCCTCCATAAATCATCTCCTTTTTGCTGATGATTGTTGCATTTTCTTCGATGTCAATGTGCATTCATGTAAAAAGCTAAAATCTTTTCTTATAAATTTTTGCTCTTTCTGGATTACAAATAAACTTTGAGAAGTCAAAACTTTTTCTCAAGCCCACCACAAAAGTCCATGCAAAAAAAAGGTTCAGCAACATTCTGAATGCTAAAAAAGTGGACAGTCCAAGAAAATATTTGGGTCTAAAAACAGGGAAAATCCTCAAGAAAAGGGAATTCTTTGGCAACCTACTTGAAAAACTCAACTCGAAACTTGCCTTTTGGAAATCTAAATTCCTCTCATTCGGTGGAAGAATGACGTTAATCAAATCCATTCTATCCTCTATCTCTCTTTACCCTCATTCCGTGTTTAAATCGTCACTTTCTATTTGTAGTGATATGGACAAAAAAATTAGATCTTTTTGGTGGGGCCATGACACGGGAGAGAGAAAGCTTCATACTTGTAATTAGGACACTCTATGTACTTCCATTTCTCATTGAGGCTTGGGAATTTGTAAAAAGAACTTCTTCAATGAAGCACTCTTAGCAAAAGTCGCTTGGTGTATCCTTATCCTTACTAACAAACATTGCCTTCTAACTAGAGTCCTCACTGCAAAATATTGTAGCAAATACCCTTTTGAACTAGTGAAACCTAAACCATCTGATTCCTAGGTGTGGAAAAGCATTCTCACCAGTAAGGACATTTGTAACAAGGGTAAATATATTCAACTATAGAGTGGTCAAAATAGTTGGATCTTAGCAAACCTATTCAAACCGCTGATTAACATAGTTGCACACCAAGAATCTGACCCACAGGCAAACTGCTTTATTAACCCCTGCAAATTCTGTGTCGATCAATCTAAAACTTTACAACTTCCCGACCCTAATAAAGTTGTTGATCTAATCACTAGAACTTCTTCTATCCAAGGTGGGCAAGATAAAATCGTTTGGAAAAATGACTTCAAAGGCCACTTTTTAGTCAAAAGCCATTATTCTCAAATTTACAAGGAACACTACGGTGCTACTCCTGAAAGTGAACATCAATTTGCATGGAAAAATCTCTGGCGTTTAAAAAAAATCCCCTTTTAAGATCATCATTTTCGTGTGAAAAATTTGCAAGAACAACCTTCCCACAAAAAACATTCTTAACAAAAGATTCTTGATTAATGATCCCACTTGGCCTCTTTGCAAAGCTGACATGGAAACTATGGATCATCTCTTCAACTTTTGCCCCTTTGCAAGAGTGGTTTGGTTTGGATCCCCCTTG
The DNA here is from genome assembly GCA_025698465.1 of Gossypium longicalyx. NCBI lineage: Eukaryota > Viridiplantae > Streptophyta > Magnoliopsida > Malvales > Malvaceae > Gossypium > Gossypium longicalyx. The sequence continues at coordinate 27,278,319 of CM047003.1, forward strand.
GCCATCCAAACGAACTCCTTTAATGGCATTCCCATCTCTTGATGGATTCTCAATTGGCTACAAGTAAATGATATAGTAGCAAACACCCTTTGGACCATTTTGGAAACAAAAAATAATCTTATTTTTAAGAACTCCAACCCATCACCTATGGTGACAATCAAAATTATCTTTGCGATGACTTAACCAATCTTTAGCTCATTCTCAAGCAGTACTACGCCTGTTCAAAATAAAAGAATATTACCTTCAACTCAAGCGACCCCTTCCACTACCACAAAATGGCTTTTCTCATTATGCGTCATCCAGAACAAATAGAACAACGTAATTGGAGGAGCTGCCATGGCCTAGGACTCTTAACGGTTTTCAACTGACGACAGTTCATAGCTTTAGAATTAATAACAAAGCCCTTGTGCGAATTCTCACCCTAAGAACTGCTCTCTTACTCCTTAGACCCTTTAGTGTTAATCATTGCAGGTTTCTTAATGTAAGCAAGAAATGGAGGAATATTATGATAGGACATTTCAATTTTGGATAGAAACTTCATTTGACACTTGATGATATCAAATTCCTCCTCTAGGAAATCAACATTGGTTGACAACATTCAGATTTAGACCACTTGACGAGAGAAACCTGTCGCTGGAATAAAGTGACTTCAAAAGCCTATCAATTTCACATGGCCATAAATTATTCTGTGCTTTGTGCTAAAAAAAAGCCTCATTTATTTTTTTATATAAATATATTTATTACATAATTTTATTTTTCACTTGTATCATAGATATATTATAATCTAATAATAATGAAAGTTTTATTGTGCTTGAGAGATAATAAAATTTCTTAAACTTAGCAACAAATAGTTTTAATACGTAATTTATAGTCAAATAAAAATATATTTTCAATTTTAGACTACATCATCCGGTGGTATCAACTTTCATGTGAACACAATGTAGCCTGTGTATTGACTTTTTTTTTTTTGGTACAAAATGATAGAATATTATAAGCTAAATTCACACATTCTCATGACTACTCATGCCCACTAAAAAAACGAAGTTAGTCCCCTTTTGGATGGGCGATGGTTGTGGCGTGATGAAATCTTTTATCTTATAACTACGGTAATTAATCTCACGCCACAACTATTTTTAACCTTACTAGAGGTAAACACACTTCCATCTAAATACACTTTTCGACTTTTAGGAGCACGCCGACCAACATTTTTTAGGCAAGATTTATCATATGATTAGCGTAACTATTCATTATAAAAACATAAATTCATTTAGAATAATGATTTGATTGAAATCAAACCAGAAGGTAATAAATTTATTTTGGATAGGATAAGAATTTTAAATCAAGATATTTTATATGGTTTATTATATTATTTTCCATTTCTATAAAAACCAAAAAGCCATATAAAAAAAATAAATTTTCTGAATCATTTTATTCTCAGATATTCTCTCTCCAACCAAAAAATAGTAATAATAATTAGAAAATATATCTCATTCTTATGTCATTTTGTGGAAGATGTAGATTTTATTTCGTGAAGACATGCTTTCTATAGCAATGGGACTACTTCCTTAGGGGATTATTGGTTGAGGGATTGAGGGTGTTACTTGTATCGAGGAGCGTGCATTTTAGAAAAGATTTATGCATTGCGGGTTAAGATTCTCATACGTTGAATACATAGACACACCAAAAGTTCGTCTTAATCACGAAATGTAATCATATAAATGTATTTTGAATCTTAAGAAACTTACATTGAAGAAGCAGCAATGGGTGGTAATATAAATTTTTAGTTTGTGATCCTATGAGTTTCATTCTAAGCTATCTTTATTAAAACTACTTTTTATATTCACTTTTTCACCAAAATTATAATATTTTTTTTCTTCAAAAATATATCCCATTTTAATTAATACCACTATGGGCATTTAACAAATTAAACTCAGGCCACTGCTATGAGAGGACCACAATGCAAAAATTAAATGTGAGCTAACCAGATAATTAGTTATTAATTCTATTTAAAAAAATTTCAATCTCGGCGTTCATATATATATATATATATTTAATTTAGTAATTTTTTAGATAAATTTAATTTTTAATATTTATATATTTTATCAATCTAATCGTTTTTAAAATGAAAATATCAACTAAAATACTAATTTTTTAATGATGATAGCATGTCAATTTACATGTACTTATATACCACGCAAATAAATAATTTAAAATTTATAAAAATATTTAAAAAAATTATAAAACTATTTTTTTTTTGGAAAAAAAGAGAGCTATCCAAGCTGTGATGTTAAAAATGTTAACGTTAATGTTAATGTTTTAGGTTGTGTTTTTATTAAGAAAAATTAATTTAATTCTTAATGGTTAAATTTAATTTTTTATTTAAAAAATTAATGGTGACAGTAAAAGCGAAAATGGAAAAGAATATGTAAATATGAAATACTTAAAAGAAAAAAAGGTCATGAATGTAGAAACGATTCCTCTAAAATAAATCACCGTAAGTGCACATCGAAATAAACCTAATATTGGCATCACGGGGACCTAAATCATATATTAATAAATGTTAATGCTTCGTCATTTAAAGCAAAACCATCCTTCAAACCATCAAATCTGTGTATTAAGCCTAATCCTAACTTTATTTCAAACAAGAGAGAAAGAGAGAGATCTCTCATCCATGCTTTGCTCCATAAAAATAATAAAGTATTTAGCAAATGATGATTGCAGGATTGAACCTAATCTCCTTTGAATTCAATTATTTTAGCTCAAATCGATTGATTATGACACTTCCCACTGCACCTTAAATCAGGATGAGAATTTGCACTCTCATTGGCATGATGTTGGATCATTCTGCACTAATTCAAGACTTACGGCTCAAGTCACGAGCCATCTTTGAAATATAAACCCAACAACGAAAGGATTGTCAAAAATATTTAACCTTTCAATCATTCATTCATTCAAATGAACAGACAAAACCACAGAAATCAAAAAGATTTTCATTTTTTAATTGTATTTGTTGATGATAACTTGGGTGTTTAGAAAAGGTTAGGCAGATTGAATATCAAGTTCTCACTCAAAGCTTTTGCCCGACTGAGTCACTCTCAGCCAACGCACCATAAACCACGTGTACCTACCATTGCAGATCAGCTCTGTCAATCAAACCAGCAAATATAACATCCTTTCCCTTCTCTTTTAATCTTTCTTGTCTTCTCTTTCACCTCGCTTTGTTGTCCATCAGTTGAGGATTCTTGTCAGCAAATAACGCATGGCAGAGGAAGAACCCAAGAAGGTTGAAACAGTAACCCCCTCGGAGCAACCACCTCCCGAAGCCCCCAAAGACGTTGCGGAGGAAAAATCCGTAATCCCGCCTCCTCCCTCTGAAGAAAAACCTGCTGAGTCCGCCGCACTCCAAAGTATATACCTTTTTTGTTTTTTTCCTTGTTTAGTTTAATATTAGGATAGGATTACTATTGTTGTTATCTTTTTCCTTTTAAATTTAATTTTGGTGTTTATGGCAGAGGCGGTGGAACCGATTGAGGAAAAGAGCACGGAGAGTACTGTGGACCGAGGTAATTTCTCCATATCTTAAGGTTTATTAATACTTGATTCATTATGAAGGCTTGATTCATTATGAAGGTTTAAATGTAATTACTATGATCCAGATACTGTGCTTGCTAGAGTTGCGACAGAGAAGCGAATTTCACTGATCAAAGCTTGGGAAGAGAGTGAAAGAAGCAAAGCTGAAAACAAGTATGAACTGTTCTTCACTTTGGTTTTTTTTTTCTTTGAAATCATTGAGGAAACTTGATGGTATGAATTTTTGCATAACATAATCTGCCAAGTGCCAACAAAATTATACTTTTTAAATGCTTTTGGTTTAGATTTTCTGGCTTTTATGTTACTCAAACTCTTGAGTTTATTGAAAATGTTGGGCAGAGCTCATAAAAAGCTTTCCTCTATCGAGGCATGGGAAAACAGCAAGAAAGCTGCTCTGGAAGCTGAGCTGAAAAAGATTGAGGTACTAATTCCATTCCTAATCTTTCCTTAACCCCAATCCAAACAACACTCGGTGCTTAAATCCTCTGAAATACCTCCGCCAACCCTGAATTATGTAACTGTTCAGTCTTAATCCACAAGGAAGAAGAAGAGAAGAAAGCTAATACTCTTAAATGTTATGCAGGAAAAACTAGAGAAGCAGAAAGCTGAGTATGTGGAGAAAATGAAAAACAAAATAGCTTTAATCCACAAGGAAGCAGAAGAAAAGAAAGCTATGGTTGAAGCCAAGCGTGGGGAAGATCTTCTCAAGGCTGAGGAGATAGCTGCCAAGTACCGTGCCACCGGAACTACTCCGAACAAGGTCCTTGGTTGTTTTTGAGGGTCAAATTCCTCTGGTTTAGGAAATGGGATCTTTTGTATATTTGCTTGTAGGATGTCTTTGGTTCGGTTTTATGTAGTGAAGCATTGGCCATTGTTCATTATTCTGTGTGTGTATATAGATATAGTATTATACCATTTGGAACAAATTACGTATTGATTTGTAAGTAACAAGTTTGATGTAATAATGTTTGACTCATATAGATTATAGATTGAAGTACATTATTTATGTTTTAATATTTACAATCCAGCTTTTCAGTATGGTTTTAGCTTAGTTGCTCTATCTATAAGGCAACTCCTAGTTTGTGACATGAATGCTGCAATCGATTAGGTTCATGCAATCTTCAAATGAAGGTTTTATTGACTAATTTAATGATGATTGAAAAGCACAATCTCCTATGATTTTCATCTTCATCCATTCCTATCCCTTGCAACGGTTGTTTAGTTTCCAGAGCTTGACACCCATAATCCTTCATGCTGCTCCATTATCCTTCAAACCATCAATAGTTCTCTGCAGTTGACTCTACAACATAATGTTTGTCTGTTGAATCTGATACTGTAAGGGGCAATAACATTGGATAGATGGGCCATCAGTGAGGTTAAAAGAATAAACATTCCCTCTCCAATCAACTGCATAAAACACATCTTCAAAGTCTTTGGGTAATGCCTATGATTGGTCTAAAAAACGTTCGTCTACCAGAGTCAACAAGTATAGCCATTACCATGTAATCATCAGGGCCTGATTCTTGGTTAGCAGAAAATACAAGCTTTTTTCTTAGGCTAAATTCAAATACTGCAACGTTGTAATAATGCAATGATCAATCATTGGAGCCTAGCCCTAATGCCTAAACGAGAATGGAGGTATTACAAGAGTAAAAGTAATGCAAACAGATACGTTGTCCAGCGGATTGAATAAAATGAAGAGCGATAGATTCCAAATACCTTGGACATCTCTAGGGACAAGAAGCATTGGAAGACATGGGTAGGGAGAAGGAGCATTGAAAGTTGTGGAGGCAGAAGTTGTTGATTCTGTCCATTGCAACACTGTGCCACGTTTTGCATACCGCTCCAAATCTCAAATAATCAGACACGGAAACCAGTCTTGCTAATATCAAATCAACCAGGTCCCTGGATAACCCTGCCCAATCTGTAAAAACACAAGACCAAGATCATACAAGTTATACAACACTAAACATACATTTAAGACACAAATTACTGCAACTCACCTGAATCCATGTTCTAGCTAAACAGAATTTGGTTTATGTTGGCAGCTCAGATTGTTATTTTATATCAGTCGAAACACTAGTTTTATGAGATCAAATACGTTTAGAACTCGGAGACCCTCTTGTATATATATACATATATAAAGATTGAGACACTATAGTTCTGAGATCCTTCGAAACTCTACTGGGTTAAGGCCTCTCGGAAACCCCAATACGTTAGCATTTGAGATGGGAAAGATGAAATGTTGTAAACTACTACTGCCTTGTAAAGTGATTAAAAAAAAAAAAAAAGAGACGCTATTAAAACAGGCAGGGCAGGTGTTTTTCTGAGGGATTTCTTAGCAAATACATGTCGAATAATGGTTAGAGCAAACCAGGGAAAAGCCTAATAAATGTAAATTAATAAGCCAGCTTTTGTTCAAAATCAAGAATTAATAGCTAAGAGACCTTGGCACTATTAATAAAGGCTGAAGTTTTAGACCTCGATGGCCCAAATTTAAATTTAATTGCAACATGTGAATTTTGTTAAATTCTTTTCGAAGTAATCTAGTTTATGTCCGGTTCTTTATTCACTATACATTATGTTGATTCATCCAGCCAGCTTTTGTCCAGTTTCTCATTCACTATGCGTTATGTTGATTGAATTCTATATTGTAAATGATCTATTTATTAGTGAAACTTTAAAATATATATATATATATATATATATATTAGTAAGGTGGTTTATTTCTCAATCGGGTACAATTTCAATCACATGATTTCACTTAGCAACCACAGGTCCAATTAATATATATATTTTTTAAAGTTTGGATTAGAGCGTTTTGAAAAACCTAAAATGAAAGTTCTGCTCACATTTAGCATCATGCTTGCAGGACATACATAACTAATTACAATGGAAGCAAAGCAAAGCAAAGCAGTTCTGTATGAAAACATTCACACATCCATGACCAAGATACATGACATTAAACCTCAAAACAATGGCATCTCAACTGTTCTGATAGCGTATAAAACCGTTAATTTAAACCATCCAAGTCGGGAGACTAGTGTGGTTACGGACCCAGACATGATAGGCTGTGACTAGTAATGCCAAATGGTTCGTAACCAAATTAAAGTACTAGAGTTTGCCATACATCAAATTTTCGGTCAATCAAATTAGGAAACGTAAATAACAAAAGTCTCTCATTATATACCGTTGCGTACAGGCAACAGCTCTTGGAACCAAAGCGATACTCTCATGATGTACCTGTCAGAAAGCGAGCAGAAAGATTCACAATCTTGGCATCCCATGCCAAAGTCATATACTGATCATGTTGAACTGGAATCTAGAAAGCTGCTGAGGAATGGTTGATATGACTGGCCCATATCTCTGTTCAACGTTTAAATGTGGTTTGTTACAAAGAACCAGAAGAGCAATAAAGCAATCATTTTATCCTTTAAAGAAAAAAGAAACAGTATGGCATATCTAAGCAGCAAACCTACTATTTACCATTTCATTAAAACAGTAGAAATACAAAGGAAAGGAAAAAGAGACCTAAAAAAAGACTTTGTGGTAATAACGTAATATAGCATACATAACTTAAGATAAGAAACATATGATTTGATAACAGTAATTTGCCACAAACACACAGTTCATTCTCCATTTACGCTTTCCCAAGCTTTTAAAATCTTATATAACTCAAATAAGAAACAGAAGAGAGGTGCAAACTCAAATTATAAATCAAGTTGAAAAATGGATTGGGAAGTAGGTATACTCCTAACCTGCACATTATCGTAGAGCTCAAACAATGGTACAGCAAGAAGTTTCAGATTCTTCGGTACTGCAAAGTACTCTTTCTCAGACAAGTGGACGAGGAAAAGCTTCTTGCACTCCTGCAATATTAATGACAGAGGAAGTTGAGAAAAGATAGCATGGTTCATAAGTAACATGAAGCTGCTAATACCTTGGGTTTTGTAATGTGGGGAGGGCAATATGGATACATCATTGTCTCAAAATTGGGCCTCCACCAGATGGCCACAGACTCACCAATCTACAACAATGTAACAAGGAACAGAGTTTAGCATTAAAAGAAATTGTTTGCAAATTACATCACTGCAAAGTTCAAAGGACACAGAGGGGGAAACCTGCCCTCCTCACCCTAGTGAGATAAATACTACAAATCTATACCTGCCAGTCAGGCACAAGAGCAGGTGAATTAGCTCCAAGCTTGCTGGTCAGCTTCCTCTTCAGACCCTCAATCTCTGAAGCCAAAAGAAAGAAGATCATAAGTGTTACAACCAACATATAGTTTCCAAAATAGCACAGCTGAAAAGATGTATGGAGAGAAGGTGACAGAATGTAGCAGAAGTAAAAGGATAGTATAAGACGATACCATTTTCTCCAGGCTTCAGGCGTCCACCAGGAAGTTTGCAGAATGTGTTCCCAATTTGCAGAAGAAGAATGTGAGGATGATTATGTTCTTGGACCTGCATGAGAAAATAGAATAAGCAATCAAAGAACAAACATTAAAATGGTCATCTTAGAACCCTAATTGTTAAGCCACAGAATGATAATAGTATTGGTATGTTACAGGTAAAGAAGGATGTAGCAAAAGTATAACACAAACTCATAATGGCAAAAAGGAATGCTAATTCTTTTATAGATATTACCATAGTCAATTTAAAACATACAAATGTTTAGTGCCTCTAGAAAGGAATCCATTATGTATTAGGATGTCATTCCTCTGTTCTTGTCGCATAATCTCCTCTTTACATATGCAAGACATAGTTGTAAATTTCTGCCAGGTTGACTATTGTGATCATACATATACACTTTTACAAGCTATAGATATCTGAGATGCAAAAACCTCCCATTCTATGACAAAAATTGAACAACAGCCATAATATACTGACAGCATATGCTTAAGCATGAACCAACTGAAATATCAGAGCAGCAGAATTGATAAAAACGAAAAGCTGATATACAATTACAAACCTTTTCCTCCTTCACTAAATGACTAAAATACAACCTTACTGACGAATAAAATAATGGCCTTGAAATGTAAGAATCAGAGACTTTATAACACTCTTGAATCATCTTTTTCTTTCTGAATGGAATCATTTAACCAAATATTGAACATGTCAACTTTAAAAAGCCGACATCTCCAAATACAGTAGTTCCAAATCTCTAAAGGCCATAATGTTAGTGTTACTATCTCACAATAACTTCAAAATTTACGGTGTATTCTAATTTTTCCACTTCATTAAAATGATGAAGCACCCAATCCCCAATAAAATGCATTTATCATCCCACAATAAAGATAACTATTGTTATGGCAAAGTTAAATACAACAAAGAGCATAGTGTTTCAAAAGTTTCAGTGCAATGAATATAACTAGTCAAATCTACATAAAACAGGCAACAGAAGATAATCATATTAATAATTCAAAATAAAAGCAATAAAACATGATTGCATGACTACCATGTGGAGAAATCAAGGAGTGAAAAATATTACCATAAATTTTCACAAAAGATAATGAATCATAAACATTACAAGGTAAATTCTAACAGAGCATATTATGACATTATGGCAAACCAGAAGCACATTAACATACCAGTAAAATCGCTTCAACACTTGTTCTCATGCCCTCTTTCATATAACTGCAATTCAAAATCCAAAGAAGCAATTACAAACTTGAGCTTGTATAAACTAAAGTTTCAACATGCCAGTCTTCACAGTGAACTTGTCGAACCATAACTATTCCTTCAATGGGAACTTTTAGTTTAGAGCCTGAATTTGCTTTATTGGGTTTTGCTTAGGGATTTTGGAAATGAGCGATATGAAGGTGCATTCTTTTTCCACTTTCTTTATAGGAAGCGGTTTTTTTTTTTTTTAAATGAGGCACCATTTTCCTTTAAGAGAGAGAGAGAGAGAGAGAGACCCTTCCCACAAACAGGGAAAAAGAAAAGCAGACAACTTTCCCAAACCTCAGTTCAAATTTAATTTTTATCAGTAATTTCGTTTTTGATTCATAAATTCCTCCGTTCCAAACGAATCTCCTTTTGATTCAATATGATAGATCAAAACACAAACGAGTGTTAATCGCAAATTAAAAAATAAAAATAAAACATCATTATAAAAAAATAGAACATTAGCTTAGCAATCAGGGAAACGGAAAGGATCATTGGGGGTTTATCTAGGGTTTTTGAAAAATCCAGCAAAAAGTGTAATTGAAAAACGAAAATAAAAAAGGAGAAAGTGGTAAAAAATTACTTGACTTTCATGCGAGCAAGGCGATCGGCAACGGACGTGTCCTTCTCCATCTTCGGCTCTTTGGTGCCGAAGGTGTAGCTAGACAGTGGATACGTGTTCACGACCGGTGACGATACCATCTTTCTCCTCTCCCAGGATTATCCTAAATCGTAACTCTATAAAATTATCGAAACCTTTCCCTTTCCGGCGGTAAAACTAAAACGGTTCCTTAATAATTATATTTGGTACAGAGAAAAGGAAGAGGAAATACGGAGAGAGCAAAAGAAGAGACAAATAGGCTATTGTCGTATTTATATTTTGGTTAAGTCTACCATGATTCATTATACTCTTTTGCCAATTTAGAATTTATTCTTTCTTACTTTTATTTTTAAAAATTTAGTCTATTTATTTTTTAGATTTTAAAATTTAGTCTTATTGTTGGCACAGTTAAAAATTATATTTTTAGGTTAAATTTGTTGATGTGGTATTGATTTCAACAAGTCAACAAAAAAGAATAGTTCATACAATTATTATCGATATGTAGCTCTTTCAACATTATCAATATAAGAGAAGCGAACAAAACCAAATCTCTTGTTGCTTCTGCTTCTCTTTTATGGGATGAAATCATCCACAACATTTCCCTTTCCATAGGTTATGAAAATCCTTCCCAATTCCTGCCAATGCAATTTAGTCAGAATGTTATTAACAAAAACTGTAACATCACACTGCCAACCCGATCGTCGGGTCTAAGATATGAGACACTACATTCTTTACCAAAGTAACTACACTTTCATTTCAAAATCTAGTAAGACAATTCATACAAGATAGTTGATATTTAATATTTCTAAAAACATCATTTATTCAAATCCAAGTTATAAGTAGGCTTACGAAAGCTCTCATGATACCCTGATAACAATTGAGGGACTAAAATGTAAAAAATAATTAAATAGGTGGGTGTTGTTGCAACATCAATGAGTAGTGTCACGACAATGTGGGCAATAACTTTATGTTATGACTTCAAAAGGGTTGAGTCACGACCATGATGACAGTAATCTGATGTCGTGACTTCGGCAAGAGAACATCGTAACATTGATGGTAGAGGGTTTCGTGTCGCAACTTCAGCAGAAGCAAGTCGCGACATTAAAGGCAATGGGCTGAGGGTTGCGACTTCAATAGCGGAATGTCCAACAATGGGAATAGAGGTTTAATGTCACGACACTAATAAGGAAAAATTCCCTAAATTTTGCTTATTTTTCCCCGAACCTACCAAATTCCAATCTTAAATGGTCTAAATGACCCAAAAACTCAACACATTACATTGTAGGCATTATTTCAAATGCCAAATTACCATCCAATCAACTTGTTACCACATATCAACTTCATACCATATCAAATAAACCTATGCACAAGAGAATAATAAAGCTTATGATAACAAAAAAGATTTGATCAACGATATATAACAAATAACTAGGCATTTTCTAACTTCATCATAACAAGATCAAAACCTAACACTTATTTGCATGAGTTTAACCATTACTTATAAAAGACACCCTATGTACATGTCACGATATTATATAAAAAAAATAAGCATACTCTTATCATTTTATAGATATGTGGTATATATACCAAGTAGGCTTTGAGAATTCCAATAGCTGAAGATCTACACGTGAAAAACCAATGGCAAGTAAGCATTCAATGCTTAATAAGTTCAAAATGCCAAGTGAACTAAGCACAAATTTAGCTAAACAAGGCACATAGCATTACAATGCAAGGTAAATCATATATATACACACATTCAAGTGTCAAATATCATAATTACAACCAAAATCGTGTCATTTCTTATATGATTATATAACTCCCAATTCCTTCCAATGAGTTACTCATCCATACCATGCCAATTATATCTAGAGTGATTCATAACATGTTATATCATGTTCATTTTTCATTACTCAAAATCATATTTAATTTAACGTTTCGTCTAATGCAACTGTAGTAAAAATGAACGTGGATACACGAGTGAACTACACCACACCAAGATAGCTTAAAAGAGAAATAACCACACCACACTAAAACACGTAAATGCTAGGCTCAAAAGCATCAAAGACACACACACACACACATAAACACACAAATATATCCCTCCACCACACCAAGGTCTCCTTAGAGACAATTCATATTCAATGATCCGCAACAAATGTTAAATCATCCAATGACATAAATAGTCTTCATATCACTACCGAAACCCGTACAGAAATGTGCACATGAGTACTCTATTGGCATGCCAACTATATCATATCCTTTCTACTAGGTTTACATAGGCATATATCATTAATGATCATACATTTACTTTCAACAATTACATTTCAATTTTCATAATTCATAAGACGTAACTTTATACGAAACATATACTTATCATATAACATAATAAATATCATTAGCCCTTCTCTTGGCCATATCTCATCAAGCATATTACTATGCATATAGACATACTTACATTCCATATTTAACATAGTATCCATTTCATCTCATTCATAATTCATTAATGCTTCCTTGCCAAGCATGTCTAGTTCATCCATTTTTAGCGTGTTACATACTAGTAATACTATTAACTAAAGAATTCACACAAACATACAAAAAAATAAGGAAATATAATAAGTTCCACGAGACTTTACCTTTCAAAACACAAATGAGTAAGTTTTTCTCAAGGTTTAATCAACAATTTTAATTTTTCCTTTGTTTGCTTCACTTCTTTCCAATTCTTTCTCTATATAAGTATATAGACACACAATCAATGGCATGGTTAGCCATTCACTGGCTCACTAACAATAATGTCATGAGATGTACGACCCTATTTAACCTTTTTGAATCCTAATGTCTGAAATACTCGTATCTCACAATCTACCTAATCAAATTTAAATCTGGTCTTGTAAAAATACTACAGGGACCTTATTCTAACATTATTCACTAGCAAACCTCAAAATTCTTATCCTTTACATTTAGGTCCTTAATAATAATTAATTAATCATAAAATCAAAAACTTAGTTGAAGCTTGAATTTATTGTATCCACTTCAAATCTAACATGTATTACAAGAATTCCTAATTCAACACTTAATATTATATGTCATTTAACTCAATTTCTCAAAGTTTCCTCTAATGGTAAATTGAACTAAATCTTTTAATCTTAATAATTAATTAATGGGTTAGTTGAATTAAGCTTAAATCTAGTAAAATTCACTTTAAAAAAACTTAATAATTAAAGTGTTGTTGATGTTTAAGTAATGAAAGTATTGATGAGAGGATTGAACATGACTTGTTGAGCTTGTCTGACATATTTCTAGTATGTTTTGAATCAAATGAAGTTAATGCTTGATGCATATTTTGAATGATTGTTTGGAGCAATTCAATAGGTATAAAAATGGTTCATTTTTACCAAAAATAGGGTTCATGCCCCGACTACCTATCTACCTCGTCACAACATCGACCGATAGTATGTGATGTCGCGATGTCAAGTGGCCTGATGTCATGACAGGGTCCATGTCCCAATGACCTACCTTCCTTATCACAATTTTGGCCAATAGTATGTGACATCATGATGTGACATTCTATTTTAGTTATGATGAAATAAAATGAATTTTAAGCTTTGATTTTGTTGTTTGATGATTTTATCAAGTAAATTCAATAGAAATTGATTTTAAGACCTAATTGTGAAAAAGTTGTGAATTAAGGTTTAGTGTTAAAATTCTGATTTTCAAAGGTTTTGTAATAGTTTAGAATGGTGAAATAAAATTTTAATTGAGAAAAATTAGCTTAATAGATGGGCTAATTGAGTAATGATTGAATTGTATGACCTGTGAAATTTAGAGGAAAAATGGTAATAAACATCTTGAACTAAAACAATTTTGGACAGCAGCAGTAGGTTAACTTTGAAAAATCACCATAAATTGTAAAAATCTAATTAGAGAATGAATAATATATGAAATTAAAGCTTATTGAGTCTAGTTTCTCATAAAATAAGTGGTGTAAGCAATTGAATTGTAAATTATGAGATATAATGAATTTTGTGAGACAAGGTCAGAATGAATTCGGGTTTTCCTCTTTTGAATTTGGAAAATCACCAAAAATTGGATAAAATTAATTAGAGGCTAAAATTTATATTCTTAGAATCCTTAATGAGTCTATTTTCAATAGAAATCAACGAGAACATTATCCGAGTTCTGTACTGTGATATAATTAATTTTTAGTGAAGAGAGGTCAGAACTGTCAGATAGTGAAACAGGGGAAACTTAAATGAATAAACTGTACTAATTGGCTAAACCAAAAATTCTGAAAATTTTATGGTGGAAAGATATGTGAGTCTAGTTTCAAGAAAAATTTACGGATCTTAATTTGGAGTTCTGTAGCTCGAATTATAAATAATTGAGTGACTATGACTCGTGTGAACAGCTTGATGTGAGCATTAATAAGTAAATTGTGAAATCGTACTTACAAGAATGTTATATAAGTTAAGGATGTGGAATGGAGAGGAGGAGGTGGAAAACAAATGATATATGTTTATAAAAAAACAGTATGAGAATGATATATATCATGCATTTATATATGCGACTAGTTTCAATATGATGCTTGTTGGGTATGAAGTTGGATTGAAATGTCTAAGGCAAGTATTTTATTCTGCGCGTCTAAAATATGGTATTTATAAAGATATGAAATATGAATGCTTGATGGTTAAGCTGAAAATATTTGGCAAGATGGTAATCATGGTATAAAAGTATAAGTGGTACCATAATAGACAAGGTAAAATGAGTATGAGAGACACATGTATGATGACATACAAATTCTATGTTTGTAGTTTAATTTAGAATGTTTAATCATTAAATGAATACCATGTTATGTGCTTTTGATTTTGTATAAGTGTGTAAGAGATTAAGGTTGACCAAGGCTTGGAAAATAGCTTAGATATTGACCACACAGGCAGAGACATGGCTGTGTGTCTCAGCCGTATATGGAACACGACTTTAGGACACGGGCGTGCAATATGGCCGTGTGCCCCTATAATTGATGATGATGTCATAAACAAAAAGCTCCACGGACAAGGGACACGGGCGTGTCCCAAGCCACACGGCCTAATCACACGGGCGTGTGGGTACTGTTCGCAAGTAAAAAAAAATTTTTTTTAAATAATAATAATAAATAAAATTAAGCGAAAAATTTTATGAGAAATCAGTTGAGTTCCGACTTGATTTTAATGTTCATGTTGGGCTTCGAGGGCTCAAATAAAGGTCGTTATATATACATGATCTCAGAAAGTGAATAGTAATGTTTTGATTAATCTGTAAATGTTCTGTATGTACTGGTAACACTCTGTAACCCTGTTTCAACGACGAATACGGGTTAGGGGTATTACATTTAGTGGTATCAGAGTTATGGTTTAGTCGGTTCTCGGATCAAATGTAGTATATGTGAAGTCTAAAAACACATGTCATTAAAATATGTGATAGTGTGATATCCCTCGACTCTAATGAAATTTGTTTAACTTATAGAAAGAGATGTTTTTCAACCAAGCTAATTCTGATAATGCTAAAAGCGATACTCAAGTATACAAGTAGAAAGTTGATTATGATGAATCGGTAAAAAAAAAAACAATATGAATAAATGTTTTATAATACATGTCGATGATGAATATTATGTTATATGTATTATTAAAAGCAAATTATATTACTACATGAAACATTGTGCTGATGACTAAATTATAAAATATATAAATGTAATATATGAAGTACATGATAAGGATTATTAGAGAATTATGAATGAATAGTGAATTTTGAAATATATTACATGTATTGAAGATACAGAAGATATAAGTATATGAATTATTGGTACAAGGATTAAATTGTAAAGCATGTAAAAATATTATGCGAAAGGTGTAAAAATGATATGCATGTATGAAATAATTTGCCCAAGTAGACAAGATTAGAACTACTAGGATGTTAAGGGACCTCAAGATGCTCTCTCGATTATTAGAACACCGTTGTGCTCTCGATTATTAGCACACCGTGGTTTCTCGATTATTAGCACGCCAGTGCTCTCTGATATTTAGCACGTCAGTACTCTCTGATTAGCACATTTGTGCTCTCTGATATTTAGCACGTCAGTGCTCTCTGATTAGCACATTTGTGCTCTCTGATATTTAGCACGTCGTTGTTTCTCGATTAGCACATTAGTGCTCTCCGTTCTATTATTAGCACGTTAAGTGCTCTCTGCTTAGCACATCTCGTGTTTTTTGTATAGCACTTCAGTGCTCTCTGTTCATTAGTGCATAATAATGCACCTCTGTATAAGTCCTGTATATCCGAAGTGTTCTAACTAGTCTACTGGGCCTCTGCTAAGTAAAAAGTAAACAATTTTCGTTACGAGGTAAATGATTATCTCTGAGTAAAAATGTTAGTTATGATGAAGCAGAACTCGTAAAAGTATGAATAAATGTTTTATAATACTTGAGAATAATAAATGTTATATGAGAAAATATATGAAAACTAAATTATGAGACTTTACGATCTATACCCCTTTACTAGTACAGTTATATACAATGGAATTCATGAGATTTATATTGATTTCAAAAGTGGAAAGTGAAAAATTTCAATGGTTGAACAATTGATAATACAGTCGGAACTGAGAATGAGTTAATAAGTAAATATGGGTTCTGAATAGAGACATCAAATTTTTCTGAAAACTAGCTGGGATATACAATACCACTGTTAAATAAAAAAGTTATTTATAGGAAAATCGATTTGTTCAAATATGGAATTTACAGAACGATTAATTGAAAATTTCTTCGGAATTGATTTCTTCAGTGAACTGAATGATGTGAAATTATTGATGCCTATACCAATCAATGAATTGGTAAATAAATTGCAAAAATATTTGAATATAGCTATTATAAATAGGTATATTATAGTAAAAATTTTTGTTGGGGATTTTATATGGGTGTCTTATATGTACTGATATTTTCAGAAGTATATACAACTGTTCATGTTTGGATGCTATAATCATTATATGGAAAAGGTTAGATAAATATGCTAACAGACAGAAATTGTCGCAAGTCTGATTGATTCACAAGTGGTATTACTCTATCTTTCTTTAGTTATCCAAATCAATATATGTGATAGAATACTTTATACTAAGATTCACATGATATTATCTTTTATTTCTGTTGGTGGAAACTCTGAATGGTGAATGTGCAATGTTATTTTTTTTGGACTCTTTCTGAGATGTTATCAATTTTTATATTATTCAATATAAACCATATCTGGGATATGGCATCAGTGTGATATGTGATCTGTGTAAGACCATGGCTGGGCTATGGCTTCAGTGTGTGATATATGACTATGTGCAAGACCATAGTTTTACTATGACATGGTGAAAATGAAGTACTCAATTCCGAAATTGTTCCCTAAATTGATTAAGAAAGGTAAGTGATAAATGGACTTAAGAGATTGAAATTGATTAAATGATGATATTGAGCTGAATTAAGTGAATACATCGTTTGAAATTGTAGATGGCAGAAAATATTGATAGACTATATAAGTGTATTAATTTTGCTTGAAGTGAATTATGTGAAAACGATGATGTTATGTTAATGATGAATGTCAAGTCATATGTGTGTAATTATGAGAGTTAAGTTAGAGGCTTTACAACCTCACCCCCTTACCAGAGTTGTAATTATGACAAAATTTCATGAGAATTATGTTAATAAAGTCACATGTGTAGAATTGGAGAGTATAGTAGTGGAGATTAGTAAGGCATACAGAGACGAGAATAGTTTGAAAAGTAAATACAGTTTTGGAAAAAAGGAATTAGAATGTTTTAAAGATCATTCGAGATATGCAATGTCATGGTTAGAGAAGAAGCTAATTTCGGTAAATTGACTTATTCAGATATGATGTCTAAAGAGTCTACTTACCGAAAAATTCTTTTGAATTGATTTTTGTTAATGAATGAAATATTATGGGATTAGGGATGACAGAATTAGTCAGATGAATATGTGGCTGTTCATTTTCTGATGAAATTTTTATTGTATAAGAATGTTAGTTAACTAAAATGTTTGATGAGAGCAACGTTGGTCTGATTAAATTATGGTTGGGACTTCTTCATTTTTCTTTGTTATACTATTTTGTTATGTTTGAGATAAAAGTAAATAGTGTGATTCATGTGAAGCTATTATTCTATTTTTACGGGTTGTTACTCTGCATTATATACGTATTGGAAAATCTTGATTATTTTGTGAATGTTGATTACATGATTGGCTTTATTTGATGATGATTTTATTCCAACCCAATTAAATGCCAAAGTGGGGTTTTCTTTGTGAAACTGAGAAGCTCAGAAATGTGATAATTGGTGGTAATTTAAATAAGTTTGGAGCGAATTTATTTCTGATGTTGAATTTCAGGTCGAACATGATTTTTGTTATTATTGTTATCTCGAGGTAGAATGTATGAATAGATGAATCCGAAATTTATATAGAAGTTTTTGCACAAGGCTCAGTAGTAGTTAGTCTGCTCATCCAAGAGAGATAAGATGTGCAGTTATGTGAGTTAGTTGTGCTAGTGATTGTATGTGTTTAATGATATTTTGGATTCGTATTCAGACATTGATTTGTTAACAGGTAAAAGATGAGAAACCAAGTGTATTTAGTACTAATACAGTCAGTGATGAGACGAGTAAGTTGTGAGATAGAATTGCCATAGATTTCGTATCGGGATTGTCATTCTCTCTGAAAAATAAGATATTCTTTGATTGTGGTTGATCATTTGACAAAGAAAGATTCGTATGATCATTTCAGTATGTACAAAATTTTTATTGAACAAATCAATTCGACCTAATATTAATTATTTATTACTTGCATGTTACGTATAAACTAATCATCTTAGAAGGCTTAAATTTATTGATTTGGACTTAGGATATATATTCATTCAATACCAGATCATATTTTATTTTCTTAGGTTGGTACGATATTTATAATTACTGTTTGTTGTGATGAAATGGGTTAAAAGGGAATTCCCCAATCTCATCGTCAGGCTTATTCAATTTTGGATTTTCCTTCATTTTCATTTTGGCTTTTTAAATCCAGAAACATATTGCAAATGAATTAGAACAAGATTTCTTGGGGCTGGTTTTGGATAATTACTTGGATTTCGTTTACAATGGAGTTAGGACGATTGCTTTGGTTGATGCCCATTAAATTCTTTATTTTGCTTATCATCTTTTACCCAAATTATAACTAATGAAATGCAGAAACTTTAGAAGTTAAATTATTGGAATGGGATGCCATGCCAACTTATATGGGTCCCATTTATAGAGTGTTGTGATTATTTGTCATTCTATTTAACTTTATATAACATAAAAAAAAAAAAAGAGTAAGGTTATAATTTAATTTCATCATTTTTTATTTTTATATTTTTTAAGTTTTATAATTTCAGTCTTAACTAAATTATAATAGTTAAATTAATTTATCTAAGTTTTGCATTTTCAAAATCTAATGGGGACTAATAACAAAAATTTAACCAAAACTAATCAACTGTCCTAGTTGTAGGGTATTTTGTCTAGTAAGTGGCGAAGTTTAGTTTTCTAAGTGATGGTTACAGCTGAAACACTTATAATGGTTGCAGGATTTGCCTGAGGCATGATCAATCATATAAGTGCAAGAATTACGCATTAAATGAATCACAAAGTTCTGAGCTGTCAACCTGAATTTCATCTTTTTTTGCAGTATGTTTTATGGACCTTATGCCTTTTCTTTTTTTTTTTGGAGTAAACTAAAGGAAGCTAGCAGAGCCCATGAAAAGATATTTTTTGAAGAAAACAAAAGAATTAAAATAGTGGCATCTCAGACCTTGGTCTATTCCAATTGGAGGCGGAGTATAAGGCCAAGACCAAGTATGTTAAAGGTTGGAAGCATCAAGAATAAAGTCCCAGATTTCCAGCAACTTAAGGGGATGGAAATGGTGAAAGCCTTAGGAGCTACCGAAGGTGATGCATTCCCTGCTGAAGATAGTCATCGTATAGACGAATATGTCAAAATAGGAGTGCAGACACAATGAGAAAATAAGTGCTCCTATTCATCGGGATCCGACTTGACTCAATTAGATATGAATTTGTCTTAGACACCAAAAAGAGGAGGGGAAAACTGGTGCTATAAAAGCTCCTGTTAATGAGGTCCCCGAAGCCAAGGTAGGAACTGGTTAGGTACAATGGAAGGGTAAAGGTGAAAGGACTGGTGATTTAAGTTGAAACAATTTCACTTTATGAGGCTGGCAGTTGAGATGAATATTGAGAGCCATTGACATATCCAATCAAACGTACAATGTATTCAATGCTTTGGTCCCTTAAAACACGACTAACCTCTGCTTGAAAATGACAGGAGACACGTTTAATCATTCTTTGCTAAGAAAGAACCTTATTTGCCTTCCAGCATATTACAACAAAATTATCACAGAAAACTAGTTATGAAATCTTGCTGGATTTCATTAACATACATATGCCGACTTAAAAAACCTTATCTGTAGCTCAAACTTCATATCTGATATTAAACCCCTACCCAATTCTTGGCTCTGTTTAGACTTAATCCCAATTGGGGCTAATAATGATTAGAATATGGGCATTCATGTCATTCTAACTGGTTGCCTGCTACCATTATATATAGACCTTGAAATCTAGAAATCCAACTCAGAAGAAGATCTTGTTTTCCCAACACTGGCAGTCCTTTCAGAGCATGAGAACTCCCAGTCCTTTTCTTCCACTTCTGATTCTCGCAGTTATGTTAGCAACAGTCCATCTCTCTAGTTGTCGGCAACTCTCCTGGGCTTCCTACCAGCAAACAAAGTTTTCATTTGCACACCATTTTTCTTCAAGTTATTATGCTTCTGTTTCTGGGAACAACAACAAGTACACGGCGGCTCACGATGTCTCGCACAAAGTTGTCCCTGGAGGACCAAACCCACTGCACAACTGATCCCAATTCTGTTTTTGTTGTTCCATATGCTAAGCGCTTTTTTTTTTTTTGCAGGAATGTATTGGTTCTGCGAAAGAAAGAAATAAAAAAAAAAAAAAAAAGTAAGGGTTGCATGTCAAATTCCCCCACTTAGATCTGGAAGCAGAATCTTTCTTTCCTGGAACCAAAACTATGATATTTAAAAAAAAAATCAGTTTAATGTATTGAAAAAGCATGTTTAAATGTTCATGAAATGTAATAAGCATGCATAGGTGGATTTTTGCCATGATAAGATAGCATTTATAGTTGACTGTTCACTATGTCAGGTGTATAAAGTCATTTGTGCCTATGCATTATCAGTAACAGTTTCTTTTGTCTATAGCTGCTTTTCAGCTGGAATAATAATAATGTATTTGAAGACATTTTATCCAGTATTCATGACATGAATTTCGTTATCCTTGTGAATCATGCCAAGCAATATGATCTTTTAATTGCATCCGCAAGAATAACGTAATAGTTGAATATGTTGAGCTTAAACATCATGTATATTAAAAAAAAAAAAAAGTTTACTTGAGTTAACTCAATTAAATCTGAATTCGTTGAGAAAAATATTATATTGTAGGAAGGGACAATAAGCAAAAGATGTAAAAAACAAAAAACCCAAACAACAGGAGAGCAGAAAGAAGCACAGGTCTTAGAACAACCTGATGTTCAGTTCATATGAACTACAGGCTTCCATTGCATATGCGTCTAACACTTTTTCTCAGTCTCCACAGTAAATCTTCCCAAGAGCAGTAATGTTGACTCGAGAGTGAAAATGAAAAACTCAAGTTTCTAATTATTTCTGATCTCCCCAGGCCATAAATAAATATAAGCAAATTGTGTCTTTATTTACGTATACTTCCCATGCATTTTGTTGAATTCAACAATTGTTAATACTTGGAATGTTGAATGAAAATGTTTGACTTTTTTGCACAATTTAGGCTGTAATCTATTGTGATTAGTGCATTATTGAGAGGGATTGAAGCTCGAATGTTACCTTTCTCTCTCATTATTTAGTACAAAATCTATACAATTTTTTTAATACACAGAAGTTTTCAAGACTTGCTAATATACTATTACTATCCAATCCTTATTAAACAATAAATATAAAATAGTAAAGGACAATATATTAATAAATAAGTTTTCAACATCAACTATTTAAATCGCCAAAACACACACAAAAAAAAAAAAGTCATAATTGAAATTCAAAATAAAATTGGTAAACTTCAATGGAAATCACAAAAAAATTGAAAAAAAAATTTAATATCGATGAATAAATGACGAAAATCTACCAATTTCACGTTAAGCTTGCTAACAAAGAAAAAAAAACATTGATGATTAAGTTTTTCAAATTTGGTCTGAAATTAAACAACAGTGATGAAAAATAGAGAAAAATGAATTCTGAAAAATGTATCGATCTTCTTTTACCCATCAGAGTTCATGTTGTAGAAGTGTTTTCTGGGGGGTAAGAAGAAATCTGAAATAAACTGAAAATCTTGATTCTCTTCCAACCCTAATCAAGTGAAGAGTTAATTTCCTCCCTCATATTGAAAGAAATGGTAGATTGATTGTTAAGCCATGTGAGGAGGATGTACGTACGTAAAATTAAAAGATTGATGTAGAAAAGAAATAAAGAAACGAAAGGGGTAGAGGAATTTTGTTGATCCCGCGGTGTACAAAACATTTTTAAGTTTAAAAATATTTATTTTGTTTTTCTGTATCATGATTTAATAATAAGTTGATTTGAGGTGGCAAGATGTACGAGAGCTGACGTGAAAGTAAAAGTGAAATAGACCGAAGGTGGCGGTAACTCCATTGCATCCGAATTTAACTAAAAGTTAGAAATAATAAAAGCCTCAAAATAACATTTTCATACAACTACGATTGCCAAGAGGATCAATCCAAAGGTACAATTTTCTCTCGCCATTTTCTTTTTCATTTCCTCTACTTCAATTTCATTCAATAAAACGAACAACAATGTTTTTTCTTTTTTGGGGATTGATAATTTGATCGTTTCGAACTTTTCTTTTAAATTGTATTTCTCCATGCATTCTCCTTCTATACATATCATTCAAATGGAATATTGGGTACTTTTTCTAATTCTGGCTTTCACCCTGCTTCCTTCTCCTTATGGTTCTTGGTTGAATTACTTGCATATAATTTTGTAATCATTATTTCGTTTAGAATAGTTAATTGGATCATGAATTTTTTATTTTGAATGTAGATATATTATGCCTCTCCTTGTTTTATTTTAAGAACAGTAAACCTCAAATGCATTAACCTGGTGTACAATCGGGAAATGAGAGTCCTTGCAACTCAACAAAGCTAGTTCAAGTTGTCGATGTATATAGCCTTGTAGCCTTGGGATAATGAGATTCCCGCCTACAATTCTAATGTTGGAGCCCTTGTTGGGGATTTTGTTTTTAGTTTATTTTGGCATGATTCCCTGTAATTTCTTCCTCTCATAGATGCTATTAGCATTTCTTTATTAGGTTTGACATGGTTTTCCCTTGGAGTTAATCTAGTTATGCTTTTGAGAGAATTTGGTGTTATATCCTCTACTTGTCCATAATACCTAATTTCTCAATTTGTATTTTTATCAAGTCCAGACATTGTTTTCCTTTCAGTTTGTTTCTTTCCTTCCAGTTTTATGCTTTACATAAATAACAGCTACGACAAGCTCATGGATAAATCTATCACTTTGTATTTGATATTTGTATAATAGTTTACATGATTCATTTTTCATACATTGAGGTTTTGATAAGTGATTATTATAATGTTTCAGTGGATCAGGTTCATTTGAAGCTTGCTTTTGGCACTCAAGAAATTTCCGGATGAAGTAATTGTAATATCTTCCCATATTCTTTCCTTTCCATTTCCTTTTTCTTCTAGAAGGAGATGGATGGGATGTAGAGTTGATTGGTGGTTAACTTGAAATTGTTTTTATCATTGTTCTTGATACCGTGTAATGCGAAGTTATTGCTATATTTGATGCATTTTCTTTCATTTCTCAATAATCTCAATGTCTTTAGCTGCAGTTGTTCGCTTGTGTTTTCCCTCTTTAGGGTTCACCTTAGCAGCTTTAGATGTTGGTTTATTTAGTATGTTGATCGTGCAGATTGTTTGATTTAACACAGAATGGATTTTCAAATTACTTAATATATTCGTATGGTATCTCTATTTTAGAAAGGCTCCTAAATGTATTAGTTAATGGTTTGATGCAACAGTACACGAGACTATTACTCTATAATAAAAAGGAGTAACTGAAAATGTACCCATTATATATACATATATGTGTGTGTTGTCGAGTGACAATGCATTATGGGGATATGACGCTTTAATGTGGAAGGATCTGGTCAACTCATCTAAATGTTGGCATCTTATCACAGCCTTGATTAGGCTATGGCTGGAGTTTGAGTTTCTTGACTCAAATGGTTAAATATTAGCTATTTTCGTACAAAATTCCCATTTTGCATAATCTTTTTTCATTTCCCTACTTATTCATTTTAATACAGGTTTTTTGCTGAAGAAAGATATATACTTTTCTATAGTTTCTAGTTGTGCCTTGGATCTAATAATTCTTTTTAGGGGTAGCATTAGGCGTGTAAGATGGAATGAGGAAAAACTTAAGGAAATTGAAGCAAATAAACCTGTAAGGCAGAAAATAACTGAACCCAAGACGCCGTACCACCCTATGATTGATGATGATGATGGTATACTCATAAACCCTTCTGAAGAAATCTATTATTTTAAGTTTAAATACATGTTCGATATTAGAGAAAGCTGCTCTAGTTTTGTTTTCACGTTGCGTCTGCATTTGTTGAGTGCTTTTTAAAAAAAAAAAAAAAAAGATTGAATCGCTTTTCTCACGATCAAATCTGATATTGGTTTGTAGTGTCTTTGTCTCCTGTAAGACATGTTTTCAATGATTGTATCGATGATATGGATGCAAAAAAATTATGCCCTGCTTTGAAGGATGTGGCTTCCCCTAGTAGAAAAACAACTGGGTGCTCAGCTGGATGGACATCTTCGGGTGATGACGCTAATGCTGTGGCTCGCGAAGAAGGTTTTCTTACTATCTGTGCTTTTAAGTTGTCCTTTTTTTCATAGCATATTGAGAAATGTTTCACTTTCCTTTAAGTTGGTTAACATATTTGATGACAACTTCATCTTTCAAAAGATTAAAAGTGATTGTTTTCAGTCTAAATGATATGAGGCTTGCTCTAGCAGACAACCTTGTGATGGGTAAAGCCCTTGTTTTTCCTAGTGGCATTTATCATCTCATGAACATTTTTCATCTTTTTGGAGGAATGGTGGGATGTGTCTGGAAAGATTCATGATGTGGAACATTATCATTTCAAGGGTTATAGCTTCTAAACTTTTGCTTTCACTTATAGCTTGGAAGTTTTCATTATTTTCTTGTGCCATTTTCTCTTGGCTCGAGTCATCCGTATGATTCTCGTGGTATTCTCTAATGCTTATTCACTTACGGAGAAAGTAAACAGAACTAGATGACTTTCTACGATACACAGATCAGGTCCAAAAAGGTTATGAAGATACGAACACCTTTCACTACTCCACCATCCAAATCTTAAGTCTTCCAGGTCATCACTAGCTTACGATTTATTATCTTGTGCTCAATCTTTGGCTGATGGTTTTTAGTATGTTCTACTTTTTTCAGATTCTGAAACAGATCAAAGTGGTAGGAACTTTAAGGAGCAACGAAAATCACACTATGATGAATTTTTCAAGATAAAGGAATTGCGACGGAAGGGCTCTTTCCTTGAGGACGAACATGATAGGGTGGAGGATGATCTATCTTCATCTTTAAGCTCTGGTGTGAAAGACACTGGTGTAGAGGAAGGTACTGCCACTTTGCCCTGAAAGTCTTCTGCACGGCGGCCAACAGTTCGAGACCTAAAGCTGACTCTTTTGACATCCTTTATGGTTATTTGATGGTATATTGGTGCCATGCATACAACGGGAAAAAAAACCTATATTTTTTTTTTCTTATTTAGTTCACTTGTACATAGTTCGGCCTAATTCACCATGTTCATGTGAAGTTCTGCACACCCAAATTTTTGTTGTTTGGCAAATAAAGGAAAAAGCAACAATTTTATTTACTTTATTGCCACTAAACACCTTGTCCGTTGTATTTTATGAAAATATGAACAACTAAATGAGAAGAGGGCCAAGCAGCAACATACCATTGGCGAAACTTCCCCAACTCTTAAATCAATAATTTCAAAGAAACTGCCACCATGGATGATTGCAACGTATAGAATCCCAAAAAGGTTTCATCTTTCTACATGGAGTAGGCTAAAAAGGTTTACCATACCTCACTCAAAGAAACTAGTCACTTTTTCATCGACGCAATCTCATAGCTAGCCTTAGTCCTTGCTGATGCTGTATACTCAGTGGCAAATCCCACGGTTATAGGGTGGTGCCAGGGGCGGTACCAGGAGCTCTGGCGCTCTATAATGAAAAGTTATACTTTCGGCCCTTAAAATGTATAAAAGTACATCGTAAAATTATATTTTAACTTTTAAAATGACAGTTTTATTTTAATCATTTAAAAATTATAAAGATGTAAAGTAATAAAATGGTAAAATTATATTTTAACTCTTACAAAAATACATAATTTAATTTCAATCTCCAAAAATTTCACACTACCCAACTTGATATGAGATGAAACATGAATGGACTTGTTCATGGGTCGGGTTAGATTTGGGCCAAAATTTTAAGCTCGTTTGATAGACTTGGCTCAATTCAAAAAATAAGCTTAAAATTTTGTTCAATCTCGGCCTAATTAAAAAAAAACTAAAACTTAGACTTAACCCACCCAAATTAAATTTTATATTGTTTTTTTATATAAAAATTAAAAATATAATACATCAAAAATAATAAAAATATTAAAATAAATATTTCTCAAAAAATTAAAAATAAATTTAAAAATTATTTATACTTAAATAATACTAAGGTAGGTGTAACTTAACAAACAAATGCCTCTAAACAATAACAAAATTAATAATAAAATAAGAGTTATACAATATCTAAAAAATAATAAAATAATAGTAACATAATAATAAAATAATAGCAAAACACAATGAAAAAACAACATGAAAATAACAGTAAAATAATTAGAAAAGAGCAAAAAAAATAACAGATTTTTTATTTTGTTATAATTCATACTGGATTAAGGCAGACTCGTTTTTTAAACTTATTTTCAGACTGACAGACCCGACCCAAGAATAATTTTAAATAGTAAGCATGCAAATCTAAGGAGGCTAACTGACAATGGTTGATGGTTGCTAGGCCCACCCGAGTCTCATCATGCTGGACTTTGAATGCCTACAACACTTGATGGGTTCACACTCAACATACCCATAAAATTATTTATTTATGAATTTTAATTTAATATGTAATTTAATATATGAATTTTAATTCGGTATAATTATATATATTAAATTGTAACTGTAATTTATATATATACAAAAAATTTTAATTTTGATTCAATTTTACACATTTAAAGAAATGAACAAATCATTTATTTTCATATTCGATTAATATAATTATTTGTATATACTTACATCAACCTAAAATAATACTAATTTAATGATGTTAATGATTTATAGAAATTAAATCAAATCAAAATTTTATATATATATATATATATATATAAATCACAATTTAATTTTGATATGTATAATTACACTAAATTAAAACTCATATATAATTTTAATATTTATCTTAATATTTTACTACATTTTAAAATAACATAATAAAAAAATCAATAAATTACAATAATTAGTGAAATAATCAATAGAAAATGAATGCTGTCCTACTTAGCAGTTATATCATCCTTATGAATGAATGAAAATTAAGCTATCAATAAATATTTAATATTTTTAATCTGTTGCTACAAAGTTTTAATAATCTAATTTGTCTATTCTTTGTTCTTTACGGGTGTGTAAGGTATACGAACTCTACTTCTGCATCTAACTATTGGGGAATGGGTTTTCATACTCAAAAACTTTTTGGCTTTTATATATTATCTCAAACAAAATAATTATTTTTCATCTCGAATTTTAAAATGACGACTTTTGATATTCTAACAGTTCTCTTGATTTAATATCATAATTTTTATTTTTACAGTTCACTTAATTTAAGATTGCGACATTCGATCTTTTAACAGTTCGCTTGATTTAATATCATGAATGACATTTTTATGGTTCACTTGATTTAAGAACGCGACCTTCAATATTTTAACAGTTCACTTGATTTAACATTGCGACTACCATTTGTATGATTTGCTTGATTTGATATCACGACTGTCATTTTTATAGTTCGCTTGATTTAAGATTGCGACCTTCGATATCCTAATAATTCATTTAATTTAATATCACATTCTGTACGTATAAATTTATCTCAAAAGAGTCACTTTATAATTCTTCTTTACAAAGTGAAGGATAAATTATTATATATTGACCCTATATAATAAAATTCTAAAAACCCTCTTTGAAGACAGGACTTCCGATTCCCCATTTTTATAATCTTCTTCTCCCTTGCTTCATCATCAGTACACTCCTTTTCCTCTATCAATTATATAAAATGGTTTCGACAGTTGATGTTATGTATCAACGTAACTAAAATTTTTAAAATAAAATAAAACATATTTTAATCTTTAAATGCTTACTTTTTATCATTCTAACTGGATAGATCTGCTGGGGGTTCACAGGACCCACATGCTTTGTATTGTTAAATTTGTTTCTCACTAAACCATTTCAAGTATACTTACTATTACTCATTTTGTTATTTAAGTAAGAAAAATACTTATTAATATAAATTTTAAATTAAAATTAAAAAACTTTTCTAAAAAGTGAGATTTTTTTTTTAAATAAACAAAAAATTTCCCAATGAGGTAAATAATTAAAAGTTACCAATTAAAATTAATTTATTACTCGCTCATAGAATGTGAAACACTATATGTTTTTAGTACATTAGAAACTGAGGATGAAAATATTATTATTTTATAAACCTAAACTCTTAAAGCTATTAAGATAAAGTTTTAATCCCTAATTGTTTATTTGCATTGTGGTGCATTAATACACTATTAATTCCTCAATTTTAAAGATATATAATAAATTGGTGATAAATTTAAAACGAATGTGTAATTATATACATAAATTTTGATTTGATCCAATTCTTATTATTTATTAATATAATTATTGATATAATATTATTTTATGTTTATATATTGCATACATAAATAATAATATTTATTCAATATACATTTAAATTTTAAACCACAATTAGAGTTTCACGTACGTATAATTGTATCAAATTAAAATTCATATATATAATTGAACATTAAATCAAAACTTATGTATAATTTTGAGATTTTTATGGGATATACACTATCTCATATTTATATATAAACAAAATTCTGATTTGAAGTTGTTTGTTATAGTAAAGTTTAAGCCAAAAATATTATATGATCAAACAAAAAAGTTTGAAATATTTGTTGTAAAAAAAAAAAAGGAAAAATTGTGATATAATTAGTAGATTTTGCATTAAATTATTCATCAGGATAGATATGGTGATGAGTGACAGAGGACCTCTTCACTTTGCAATATAATACCACTTTCAACGGATATCTTTATTCATGTTTAACTAAAAGCTGTAAAGTCTTCAGCCCCAGTAACCTTTCTTCTTTCATGGAGATGAAAGAGGAGGGATACTTTGTTCATTTCTGAAGAAATTCATTGGATCAACCATGGTCTTTACCTGTACCAATCTTTTGAAATTATTCTTGAAATATTTAAAACCCCAAATACTAGCTTGTTGGTAACTTGTATAGCCACTAATGTTATTAGATCCAATATCCAAATCCCTATAATTAAAATATGCTTCTCTTGGAGATTTTGAAACATAAGTCGCCATATAACTGTAAAATCTTCGGATCCAACTTATGTATTTTCCAGATTCTGCATTTTCTTCTTTTCTCCATCCCACAATGTACGAGAATTGGAACAAGTTGCCTGCTCTATGCGGGTAAGGTAGTTCATTTTCTGGGATCTCTTCCATTTTTCCTCCGAAAGGCACCATTAACATTGCAGCGAAGTCAGCTTCTTCCTCAAGAAACATGGACAAGAACCCCTCGATTCCACTTTCGGGGATGGGTTCCTTGACGTAGTCTGATTTGGCTTTGAAAATTGTTCTTGGAATAACATTTTTGTCAAGCAAAATATCCAGAGATTTTCTTGGAGCTCTACTAAAGTAAAGAACGGATTCAGCCCAACTCATTTCGCTGCATTTCTCTTTGGCTAGTCCCAGCTCTGGAAACCTTTCTTGGACCAATGGAATCAGCTCATCAACCCCACCAAGAAACAACGCTATGAAAGCAACTTGAACTGTTTTCTTCCCTGCTCGACTGGAACTCACCTTCGTTATCCCTACATCCACATATAAATCATCGGGAAGCTTGTGAGCTATGTACTGCCATCGATGGAGAATTTTGGTTACATTTTGTTCCAAGTTCTTGTTGACTGTAAACACAGTTACAACGGCTGGAACGGGGACTAACTTTATTTTCCAAGCAAGAACAATCCCAAAGGTATTTCCTCCTCCGCCTCGGATGGCCCAAAACAAATCTTCGCCCATGGATTTTCTATCAAGAATCCTTCCATTAGCATCAATCAATTGAGCATCAATTATATGATCAGCAGCAAGACCGTACTTGCGGATCAATACGCCATATCCGCCCCCACTAAAATGCCCACCAATGCCCACAGTGGGGCAAATACCAGCAGGGAAGGCGAGTGTTTTGGTCTTTGCAGCAATTCCGTAATACAATTCACCTAGAGTTGCACCAGATTGAACCCAGGCAACTTTATTCTTTGTGTCAACTTTAACTGCTCGAAAGTTGAGCAGATCAAGGATGACAAATGGAACTTCAGAAACATAAGAAAGACCCTCGAAATCATGACCGCCACTTCGAATCCTAAGCTGCAACCCATGTTTTTTGGAACAGTAAATTGTTGATTGGATATGGGATGTTTTGAGTGGTGTAATAATGGCCAAGGGTTTAGGGGTAGCTGGTGTGGAGAACCTGGTATTTTGAATAGAAGCATTCAAAACAGATGAATATGAGGGATTATTTCGCATGTAAATAACCTTAGAAATGGTAGAAGAATTTGCTAAATGAAGAGAAAGGCAATGAAGGAAATCCCCATGAGAATGAGCTAAAGTTGCCCCCCTCAATGACAATATCACAACAACTAAAAGAAATGGAAGCACAGAATACTGAAGGAACTTCATTTTCCTGAGCTGGTTGTGAGCATGAGGGTGAGTGACATTTTGCTTTCTTTATATAGCATTGCCTAGCCGTTATTATATCTATCATATTCCTATATTTCATGATGTCATAATTAGTTTGAGATGTTTATTTTTGTAGTGTATTATTTTGTGAAGTCTACTCCGAGGGGGGAAAAAGAACTCCAAAGAAGAGTAATTTGCTTAACCGCATCTTCTGCAAGCAATTTTATCTTTCCCCAATCATCATGAGATGTTTACGAAAACGATGAGAAACGGAATAATTATGAAAATGAGATGTTTTTTATAATAAATAATAGGATGGTTGAACTGGTTGGTAGTATCATCTTAATTTTTTCCCTAATCATCACATGATATATAGTTTTTTTTAAAAATAATTTTTTTATTAGTGTCATCAGACACAGTGACAACATCGGGTCAAACACAGTGGCGAAATCGGATTGAAGTATTACAAATCAAAACGTTCATGGGCCTAATATGAAACTTTTCCTTTTAGATTGGTTTTTGCAAAAAAACAAAAAAGGTTAAGGGCTCTATCTAAGAGTGTGGTAGCACCAAATATGTTTTAGCGAATAATTGCTTCATAAACCCTTCTTTGTTTATCATCATTTTTAAGGTACTTGTATTTTTTTTAAAATAACCAATTTAGTCCCTCTCATTACCTGAAACTTGTTCTTCTTCATTTTTTTTTTTTACACAAATAGATGGCGACTAAATTTTAGTTTTAATCCCTCTCTTATTTTGAGATTATATAATAATGGTTAATTTTTAGTTTTGATTTGTATATTTGGCTCAAATTTAAAATTCAATCTCTATATTTTATTTTTGAAATAAAATTTTAATTTTGACATAATTTGATATTTCAACTCTTATAATTCCATTAGTTAATATACTTTTTTTAAAATATTGAAATGATTTTTTAAGAAATATTAGCACTTTTAAAATTCTCTATTAAATTTAAATTCATTACAATGTCACTTTTTATTATATGGATAACTAGAGAATATATATATATATATATATATTTTAATTTTAAAATATTACACCAGCAAATTCAACAAAAGAATTGTAATGGTGTAAACAAATTGACCTAAAATTTTCAATTCAAAAAATAAAGTAACTAAACTCTTGAAAATAAAAATATAAAAACTAAATTTTAAATATACGAAGAATATAATAACATTAAGCATATTTTAACCTTTAAAATTTTACTCTATATCTAACCCAAAAGTAATTAATCTCGTGCAAAGGGTGAGCATATATACATTAAAAGCTAACATATATAGTTTAAATGTCATATGTTCTATATTTGAATTCCTCACAAAATGAAAGTATCTTAAAAAAAAAAAAACAATGAAGGGTTTATGAAGGAATAATCCCCTAAAACAGCAATCAATCTAAAAGAAAAAGGTTTGTATTAAATCCCTAAATATTTTAGTTTATCACGTTTCAATTTGACGTTGTCATTATAATAAAAATTATTTAAAAAAATATGATTGCATGAAAAAAAAATATGGTGGTGCCCGATATTCACTATAGAAAACATTATATTTTTATAAGTAATCTGTTTCCCATATATTTTTTTAGTATTATTTTTATATAATAAAAAAAACACGTTGCTTACTGTAGTTGATTTTGTTTCCTCACCAAAACGTTTTGTATTTTATAATAAAACATTAGGACATCTTTTAAACGACAGTGGAGATGGATGCACGCAATCCTTGATAAATTGTCCTAATGCCAGCTATAATTATTAATCAAAATTTTAATTTATTTGAAGCTACGACAAGAACATAATATATTAAATAATGTGATTAACTATTTTTTTTTATAAGTAAGGTTAAAAAGTATTTTTCATACGTTATTATATTATAATATGTATGTATTTGAAAGAAGAAATTTAAAATTTTAGAAAATTTTAAAATATAAATAATCCATGCCTTTGTTTGTGATAAGTAAGTGCAATATAATTTGGTTAATTTATGGAGTTTGCCATAACCAAGTGCAATGGGTTAATTAATCAAGGGTTTTTTTCTATGTTAATTTCGGTTTTAGAGATTTCGAGTATAACTTTTTTTTAATAATTTTGAAATTTATAATTTGTGTAATTTAATTTATAACATCTAAAGTTATCAAAATTATTAACAAATTCATCAAAGTTATCTTAAGTAATTAATTTTTTTATTTAAATAATATAAAAATAAAATTAATAACTGAAATGGCATGCCCAAGAGATTATTTACTAAAATAATATGATTCATTACATTTCAGTCTGGTACCGCTAATTTAACATGCGGCACTAATAAAACCATACCATTTTGATAAATAGTCTCATAAACATATTATTTTAATTATTAATTTTATTTTTTGTATATTTAAATAAAAAAAGCCTAAGTAATTCCTTTTCTACTTTTTCTTCCTTTAATTAAAAAGAATTTGAAAGAATTATTAAAGTTTTATTATAAATGAGGATAATTGTTCTTTTCAAATCTTTGGTAGGTGGCTGTCTGGTTATTGGTCGGTGATTTGGACCCATGTTGACACCAATTTGATTATTTTTCGAAAAAAAATTAATTTTAAAATACATCTAAAAAAATGTCCCGCTTTTTTTTTTTATAATGTTAATCCAGAACTTTTGATTATTTATGAAGTAACCTGTTTTGAAAAATAAACGTCGATGCTATTGCCATTGACGTTACTACATTTAATTTTTTTTTAAAAATAATGGATGTAGTCGGTGTTATTAGCTGCATCAGACTAAAGTATAATTATATAAAACGTTTAGGGACCTAAAAAAATAATTAATCTTTTAGATTAGATGAAAAAAGGGTGGCGTCATTCCTCCCGAGGGCACCAATTAAATACTTAAGTCTATCTCCTTTTAAAATTAAATTTAAATCACCTTTAAAAATATAAAATAATAAAAATAAACCCTTTGCAAATTTTATTATTATTATTTTAAAACAATAAACTTAAAAAATTATATAAAATTCTTATTTAAATTACCCAAACATATCCCTTAAGAATTTTTGACTTGTCAAAAATTCTTATTTAAAACTTGAGGAAAATTCTTAGGAGATATATTTGGGTAATTTAAATAAGAATTTTATATAATTTTTTAAGTTTATTTTTTTTTAAAACAAATTGAATAAGGTTTGTTTTTGTTATTCTTATATTTTTTAAGGGCTATTTAAATTTAATTTAAAAAAGGAACAAACCTAATATGTAATTAGATCAAAAGTTTAAAAGCATTTAATTGGTGCCGCAGGAGAAATGTCGTCACCCTTTTTTATTCAATCTAAAAAGAGTAATTGCTTCATTCCATGAACGTTTTATATAATTATACTTTAGTCCGGTGCAGCCAACGACAATGGCGACATCAACGTTTACTGTTCAAAATAGATCATTTATGTACATAATGTTTAAAATAAGTTGTTTTTGTAAATAATTAAAATTTTTGAATCATTATAAAAGCCAAAATATTCATATGGAATTGGTGAAACAAACACCAATTTAATTATATATATATATATATATTAAAAAAGTACTAATATATAATTAGTATGGGTTTTTTACATGAATAATATAAAATAAATCAATATATACGAAAATAGGATGATAAAAATAATATTTACGAGAATAGGCAAAATACACAATAAAATATGGGTGTCGCCTGACCAATCGACAGCATTACTTTATTTTAAAAAAAATTCATTTTTTTGGTGTAGCCTGATCAATTGGCGACACTCGTATTTTGTATGGTTAATACAAGTTTTTTCAATATACGGGAAAAAAGTAAAAATATTTTTTTTTATTTGACGGCGGCACCCAAAAACTTTAAAAAAATTTTAGCTAAAAAAAACTTGTGTTTTAATTTTTTTTTCTTGATATTAAAAATATGAATTCGTGGTCATTTCCGTCAAGTTGTGCCACCTGACAACCTGGTTGCACCAATTTAAAAAAAAAGTTAGCTGAAAAAAAGCTCGTATTTTAATTTTTCAGTATTAAAAAATACGAACTTGTGATCGAATGATTACTTCCATGTCAGCCGTCAGGCTAGTGCAGCCAAGCGGCACCAGCTTGACGGATGTGATAAAAACAACGACAAAATGATATATAATTGTTTACCAAGACCAATAAAGATGATGCAAAACTAAGAAATAAATGAAGATGAACAAAAAATATTTTCTGGATTGAATAGTAAATATTCTCTACAAGAAAAGACAACTGAATGGAAAATATTATCTGCGTAAATAGTAAATATTTTAAATATATATATTTTTTACTTTTTTTCCCGTATACTGAAAAAAACTTATATTTATCATACAAAATACGAATGCCGTCGATTGATCCGGCTGCACCCCAAAAAATGAGTTTTTTATTAGAAATAAAGTGGTACCGCCGATTGGTCAAACGACACCAATATTTTACTATATATTTTGCCTATATTAAAAATATTATTATTGTTATCTTATTTTCGTATATATTAATTTATTTTATATTATTCACGTAAAAAAACTCAATTAGTTTGCTTCTCTTGCTTCCCATCGGATCGTGTGTTCCAAAACAAGACAAGAGAAGAAAATATTTTCTACTCTCTTGAATTATTTAGAGATGAATACATATAAATAAAATAAATAGTCTCAAAAGCTAGGGCAAATTAGATAAAAATATATATTTAGAGAAATATATAAAAATTTTGGAGATAGAATTAAAAAAAAGTCTAACATGAGTGTTTTCAACTAAAAGCAGGATGCAATTTTTGAAAACCCTTTCTATGAAAAAACGTGTTTTCTCAATTTCTTTAGTTAGATAATTAGATGTTAGTGATTTTATTCTAGCATTTCAGGTTCAATTCCTCTCACTCGTATTTGTATTTTTTTAGTTCATTTTTTTTATTTTTTAATTAATATTTTTAATGTATTAGCTCTGATGGTTAGATGATTAAATAATATTATTTTTATCCTTGAGTCCTAGATTCGATTTCTCTTCTAAATATATTTGTATTTTTTATTTTTAATTAATAAATATTTTGTTCTCAAATTTTTTATTTTTAATTCAACTTTTTAATTACTTTTTCTATTTATAAAATAAAATAATCATTATATTAAAAATATTTGAAATAATAATTTGGTTTTATAAATAAAAGAGTTATGAATTAAAATAAAAATAAAAAAATTGAAAATAATATATTTATTAATTAAAAACATTAATTAAAAATAAAAGAAGGCGTGAAATAACATGAGATAAAAAAACATAAATGTACTTAAAAAATAATCAAATTTGAAACTTAAGGATAAAATCACTATTTTTTAATTATCTAACCAAAGGAGTTGATGCATTAAAAACATTAGTTAAAACTAAACACAGTTTAAAAAAACATGAAATAAAAAAACAAAAATGTTATTAGGAGAAAAAACAAACCTGAGACTCAAGAAAAAAATCACTAACATCTAACTATCTAATAAAAGGAGTTGATGCAAAAAAAAGAAAAAGAAAAATGTGATTTGTGAAAGGTATTTTCAAAAAATGTGTCCTACAAGAATATGCTTATTTGCCGTTTTCTATTTTTTCTCTCTTCAAAATTAACATATTTTTTAAATATTGTAAAAATCGACATAAAAGCCTAAATAAATTCTACTAATTTACTTATTAAATAAATTTTCTCATACAACACCGAAATTCAAAATTTTTAATAACAGAAGATGTTTTCTTTTGCCCATCATAGTTCATGTTTTCTTGCTTCTATGATAATCAAATCATTCTTTAAATGAATTTAAGCTTAAAATGCAAATATGAAACTGATTATAATTTTTTAATAAATTAAACTTGATCATGCGTAATAAAAGTTGGTTAGAGTAACTAAGCAGATTTTACTTTACACGAAGAAATCTGATAGTTAGCAATGAACATTCCTCTCTCTTCCTCTTTGGGTGCCAAGGACAATTGCCTCATGACCTGGGTGACCTTATGGATTTTAATCCCATCAGGGGGCTATGTCTTTTAAGAAATGGCTAATGAATAATGGTTAAGGTTTAAAAGGGAATGGCGTGGCTGGTGATGACGAGGATATTGCTTCTGAGGGAGATTTTACAACAGGGATGGTTGATGGAGTCTCCTCTATCAAGTTTTCTAAAAGAATCCATAATTTGATTGAGTATGGCAAGGACAGTGGTCGTGAAGCTGTTAGGGAAAAAGATTGGTCTAAATGATTTGTAGAATCAAAATCATTCATGAAAATCACAACAATTAATTCATCTTATAAATATTGACAATGGTTATTTTTTGGTCAAGTTTAGTATTGAGAATGATTTTTTGACGGCCTTGTCATGGGTGGACTTCCAACTTTAACATGCTTTAGCTGTACCTATGTAGTAGCATGGATTAGACTACCCGGCTTGTCTAGTGCCCTATATAAGAAAAAACAAAAGGTATAGGTGAGACAATTAAAAGAATATAGATAATAATTTTTAAAATAGATTTTATCGTATGGCGATTAATTTTAATATCAACAAGCTGTTAATTTTGGAAATATAGATTGATGATTCCTTCAAAGGGTTGAATATGAATCACTCCCAATAATTTGCTTTAGTTGTGGGAGATATAGCCATGCTAATGAAGTATGCTCGTTTACTCCTAGGAATGAATCACAACGCAATAACCCATCAGAGAACTAACCAGAACAACCGAGGACGGTGTCGACGGTAGAGAAGGAGAAGTATGTGGACTGGATGGTGGTGCAACGTACGTCAAGGAAAAAACATGGAAAGGAGACAACTCTGTCAGAGAGAACCAGGGGAGCAATCTAGGGTGATTAAAATTTGATATGTTGGCTAACTTAGAGGAGGATTCCGCTGCAGTTAAAGAGGTCAACGGGGCCAGCTTTGATGATTTTGGCGGTTTCTCTTTGGGCTCTGCACGTCAAACCCATAAGCCCAACAGAAGAGATGAGGGGAAGCTCGGAGCATGGGACGGACAAGGCTAAATTCAATTCTGGGGGCCCGGTAGCTAAGGCTAATTCAAAAGAGTCCAATCTGCCAGTTTTTACAGTTAAAAAACTGCAGTCATCGTTGGATAAAGACGGACATACTGTGGTTTCATTTGAGGAGACAGAATATAGACCTCAATGTCGATACAGCAGGTAAACCCACAATGCCTCAAGCTGACCATAATGAGCTCCTTCAGGGTTCCAAGGCGTCATCGTCTCGTCCTCCTGATGGTGGCGGTAATAAGCCTCCCCTCGATGCTGGCTTCAGAGATTTGTCTGTCACTTATTGCTTTAGTGATGTGCTGGTGCATCATGCGTGTTGATTGGTCTTTTTGCAGGTGACTCTTAGCTGTTCTGCTCTTGGTGCGCATCTGAATTGGGATTTAAAGTGTGATATTTGCAGTGTGGCGTATTTGTGGGGAGGGGCGAGGTTCTCTTATCATCAATCTTTTCTCTTGTGCTCTCTATTTTTGTCCTCCGTTTGGAACAAGGGTGGATGAATGCTTTTTCCTGGATTGATCGTGAAAAGTGAGAAGCTGGTTTATATAAGTGGTTATGGCTTTATTGGTTTTGTCTATTTGCAGCTCCTCTTTCGGTTGCTATTTGGTTGAGATATGCGGCGCAAGGCTTGCCAATGTTGCAGACCCTCTTGTTTTGGTTGAGCTATTTGCTCATGTAATGTGGTTGAATACGTGTCATTTATGCTTGTATTCAGACCTTTTATATCATGATCGGTGTTTGGTTAATAAGAATAACTGCTCTCTTTTCCCCTCTCTCGTAAATAATATCGTGTTAACATGAAATATATAAACTATTTTGTTTGTTAAAAGATTATTGTTTTAGTCTACATTTTTCTTTAAAAAATTATTTTTAAAAAATTAATAGTTAAATTTAGTTAAAAAAAATAAAGGTTAAATTAATAAAAAATATAAACCAATTAAATTTAAATAAAATAATGTTAGATGAATTTATTCAAAACTACTTAACCCTGTGAGCAACAAATTTTTTTTTATTTATAAAATTGGCAGCAACCTTTAGATTGGTAACAACATTTGTTGCGTTAACTTGAAGAAACAGCTCTAAATGGACTAAACTTATGGCAGTTAGATAGAATAGAATAGCTTTAACCTTCAGCACAAGAAAAAGGAGAGGAAAAAAAATGTTGATTATTTTGTGGGTGTTGTTGAAATTGAGATAGAAGCAATGTTGAAAAATCAGATTGAAGACGAAATAGTAGAGACACTTCTCTGGGGTTTACAAGCTAAAGTTTTATTGATAAAAATCTGTATCAGATAAGTTTTTCTAATGTTACATAAAAATATGTAATATGATAAAAAAAAAATAACATTTGCTGGACAGAGTGCCACACTGACAGTTGTCCGGTAGTTCTTAACATGCCCATAAGGACCCACTGCAAAATAAAAATAAAAAATAAAATTAATTAAGTTTGTACACCCAATTTGTACATGTGTTGCTACATTCATTAATTAAGTTCAAATGTCCCTCTCATCAATTCTTCCGTCCGTATTTGTATGGAAAATTACCAAAAACCAATTATTGAATGATAAAGGAGGGGGTAATTAGAGGTGAAAGAATCCTAGGATCCTTTTCCACTCTCTTCTTCTTCCTACCTCTTTTCCAAATTCCGCCGTTTCCCCCATTCCTGCATCCCATTTTACTTAATGTGCACTCAAATTGATTCTTTAATTAAAACCCATCTTAATAAATATCTAATTAAAACTACACCCAAATCAATTTTCATTTTTTTAAACATTAAAAGATGAAAAATGTGTAAGCTTAAAATTCGGTGAAATGCATAAAAATTTTAAAAAGAATATATAAGAAAAAGGGCAAAGGCTGCCGGCCTTTCACATGCACTTCTTTTACGTTCTTCTTAAAAGAAGTCAACCAATTGAAGGGGTCTTGCCTTGACTCAACCTAGTTGTATGCTTAAACCATTTTTTAGTAATAACAGCAGAAGGAGCAATGGCTGATACGCGTCGATTAAAAAACTGCATTCATATTCTATTGATTTTTTTTTTTTTAAATAACATGGCGTTAATGATTGTAGAAATATCAATAAATTACAATAATGAATAGAATATGAATGCAGTAGTTATACCGTCCTTATCAATGAATGGAAATTAAGCTATCAAAATTTTAATAACCTAATTAGTCTAATTCTTTGTTCATGGCATAGGAGCTCTACTTGTGCAACTATTCGGCAGTGGGTTTTGATAACTATAATGCCATAACCCATAAGCCTACAGCAATAAATGGTTGAATAGTGATGCTGATAACGACATCTCAATTCTTTGTCATTTAGACAAAGCTATGGTATTTTCATTTTATATTGACTTTAGAGAAAGCATAATTCACATTTGCAAAAAAGTTTTTCAGTATAAACATTTATTTTGATAATATTTCATGCAGCAAAACGCATGCTCCACGCTGGTAATGAGAAAATTGTATTGCGTATACGTTTTACCCAAGAGCTTGAGTTATTCTAGAATTCAAAATGTCATTTATTTGCCATTTTTGTTTTATAAGGGTAGAGAGGTAAGTTAGGATTCTTCAAGAAATGAATATTTACCTTTAAAAAAATGAATGGTTGGGTATTGAATTTATATATTAAAAACTGACCAACTAGGGAATCAAGGGAGCCATAATCTGCTGCTGGGGTTTTACAAGACCCACATGCTTTCTATTCTTCAATTAGTTTCTCACAAATCAAATTTTATTGCATTACTTGCCAAAAAGTATGGCTATATAATATAGGTTAATACACTAACATTACAAATTTTAATTAATTACGTTTTCTTTTTGATGTATTACAAAAGGAGGAAAAAGTCCTCCTTATACTAACGCAATTAGCATGACTCAAACTCAAGTCACACCTAAGATGGTGAACATACTAATCACCAAGCTAATACATGAAATTTATTATATTGTTTTTCTTAGTTGTGACATATTAATATATTATTAATTCAATAAATATAATATATATTAATTTGGTGAAATATTTTTTGTTATCAAAGGTATATTTATATATAATTGAATCTTTACCGAACAAAATCATGGTATGAAAATGTTATAATTTGTTTAAGCCAAAAATATTATATGATGAAACAAAAACTTGTAAAACAAAGGTGAAATTATGATTTAATTAGTGGATTTTGCATTAAATTACAGATACGGTGATAAAAAAAAAAAGGATATTTTATTTTCAATATAATACTACTTTCTATCGCAATCTTTATTCATGATTAACAAAAGACTCTAAACTCATCAATCCTAATTACCTTTCTTTTTCCATGGAGATAAAAGAGGAGGAATGCTTTGCTCATTTCTGAAGAAATTCATTGGATCAACTTTGGTCTTTACTTGCACCAATCTTTTGAAGTTATTCTTGAAATATTTAAAACCCCAAATGCTGCCTTGTTCGTAACTTGTGTAGTCATTAATGTTGTTAATTCCAAGATCCAAATCCCTGTAATTAACATATGCCTCTCTTGGAGATTTTGAAACATATGGGGTCATATAACTGTAAAGTCTTCGATTCCAGCTTATGTATTTTCCAGATTCTGCATTTTCTTCTTTTGTCCATTGCACAATGTACGTGGCTTCGAACAAGTTGCCTGCTCTATGTGGGTAAGGTAGTTCATTTTCTGGGATTTCATCCATTTTCCCTCCGAAAGCCGCTATCATCGCTACAGCATTGTCAGCTTCTTCCTCAAGAAACATGGACATGAGCCCCTCGATTCCACTTTCGGGGATCGGTTCCTTGACGTAGTCTGATTTGGCTTTCAAACTTAATGTTGGAAGAGCATTTTTATCAAGCAAAATATCCACAGATTGTAATGGAAGTCCGCCGAAGTAAAGAACGGATTCAATCCAACTGATTTCGTTGCAATTCTCTTCGGCAAGTCCCAGCTCTGGAAACTTGCCTTGGATCAATGTAATCAGCTCATCAACCCCACCAAGCAACATCCCTCTAAAAGTAGCTTGAACTGTTTTCATCCCTACTTGACTGGAATTCACCTTCGTTATCCAAACATTCATAAATAAATCATCAGGAAGCTTGTGAGCAATGTACTGCCATCGATGAAAGATTTTGGTTGCATTTTGTTCCAAGTTCTTGTTGACAGTAAACACAGTTACAACAGCTGGAACGGGGACTAACTTTATTTTCCAAGCAAGAACAATCCCGAAGGTATTTCCTCCGCCTCCTCGGATGGCCCAAAAGACATCTTCTCCCATGGATTTTCGATCAAGAATCCTTCCATTAACATCAATCATTCGAGCGTCAATTATATTATCAGCAGCAAGACCGTATTTGCGGAACAATGTGCCATATCCTCCCCCACTAAAATGCCCACCAGCGCCCACAGTGTGGCACATACCAGCAGGGAAGGCGAGAGTATTAGTCTTTGCAGCAATTGCGTAATACAATTCACCTAGAGTTGCACCAGATTGAACCCAGGCAACTTCATTCTTTGTGTCAACTTTAATTGCTCGAAAGTTGAGCAGATCAAGGATGACAAATGGAACTTCAGAAACATAAGAAAGACCCTCAACATCATGACCACCACTTCGAATCCTAAGCTGGAACCCATTTTTTTTGGAACAGTAAAGTGTTGATCGGACATGGGATGTTTTAAGTGGTGTAATAATGGCAAAGGGTTTAGGAGTAGCTGGTGTAGAGAACCTAGTATTGTGAACAGAAGCATTCAAAACAGATGCATAAGAGGGATTATTTTGCACGTAAATAACCTTGGAAATGGTAGAATAGTTTGCTAAACGTAGAGAAAGGCAATGAAGGAAATCCCAGTGAGGATGAGATAAAGTTGTCCCACTCAGGGACAACATCACAACCACCATAAGAAATGGAAGCATAGAAAACTGAGGGAACTTCATCATGTTCTTGAGCTGGTTGTGAGCATGGGAATGTGTTACACTTGGTTACCTTATTTATAGAGCATTACCTACTCATTAGTATATCTATCATTTCGTCCACTCTTACGGTCAAATAAAAAAAAACTCTTATAGTATAGCAATTTGCTAACAGAATGTTGTGCAAGGAATTTTCTTTAAATTAAAGAATCAAAAACTAAGTTTGACCTTCTGTATCAAAAAATTAAGTTTGACTTTTTATAAAAAAAATTAAGGTTGACTTTTTTTAAAGGCAGATTATCAAGTTTGTATAAAAAAAATTAAGTTTGACTTTTTCTATTTGTAGTAAGAATAATATAATATATAAAATTAATAAGTTGTAAAATGTAAAGAAATTATATTAATATATTAATGTTTGTAGTTGTAAACTATACCGTGCAAGTCTATAAAATCTATTAAAAATTAATTAATTGCCTGTTTTTTACAATTGCTTAATTATACCATGTTGCTGATTTTTCTTCCATTCCACCAAATCCTTTTCGGTTTTAGTATAAACAAATGATGAAATCTTTTAAATGACAACAAGTGAATTGCTTAGATGGAAGGTCGCACTCTTATCAATTTTATACCAACATAATTAAACATACCATAATATACCTATATATATTTTTTTTATAAATTTAAATATAATTATAATATAAAAATTTCAA
Source organism: Gossypium longicalyx (assembly GCA_025698465.1). Classification (NCBI taxonomy): domain Eukaryota; kingdom Viridiplantae; phylum Streptophyta; class Magnoliopsida; order Malvales; family Malvaceae; genus Gossypium; species Gossypium longicalyx. Next base: position 27,322,091 of record CM047003.1, read on the forward strand.
TACGGATATCATATATTTGCAAAAATTTATAAATATTTTAAATAAATAAAATTTTAAAATATATATATTATAATTAAATAAAAAAATATTACTTTTTTTTTTATTTTATAGCATGAAATAAAATAATTAAGAATTTTGAAAACCAACTCAAATTTAAACAAAAAGTAAATTGAACTACTCAATTTTCTTTTTGAAATTTCTCATAAATTCAATTATGGCTTTCATAATAAAAATTGAAAACAGAATAACACAAAATCTCTGAGCATAAAATATTTCGATCCATTCCTTAAAAAAATTAATCCAATAAAATTTACACATTAATAAACCATAACTAAGTGCAATGGGGTTTTTTTGGGGTTATCTTGATTTCGGTTTAGGCTTGTATGAGAATTAGGGATTTGGAGAACAATATAAAATATGCTCTAAAGTATAGCATTTTCTAGGAGGATTTTTTTAGAAAGGGGACATAGTTAAAATTAAATTTGACAATTTTTGTTTAGGCGTAATATATATTTATAAAAATTTAATAAATTAATGACTTATATTATACAAAAACTAATTTGCATACATAGGATAGTTGTATATATTAAATATATTTTTTTAAAATTTAACATTTTACAAATAAAATCATTAAGAAATTAAAACAAAATAATATTATATATGTTTAATATTTTTTTTATCTTAAATTGATTATTAAATCCATTAGCACAACCCAAATTTTTATTTTTTATATGCTTTTAAAACTATCATGCATAACAAAGTGTTCTTAATTTATTAAATTGATTATTGATTTAATTTACTTTTTAAATAATTATTTTAGTTATTTTGAATTAATTTATATATATTTTTTATGAATTAAATGATTTAAATTTTAATTTATTTTGTTTTTTAATTTCTATATTGTTTTAGTAGTGTATTTAAATAAGTTTTACATTTGATTTTTTTTTTTTTTTAAAAAAAAAACTTAACAAACGCCTAACCAATCTAACTTTAAAGAAATGTAATTAAAATTTAGAAATTCTATTGAATGAGTTAAAAATAATAATAATAATTCTATTGCACGACATATATGTTAGAATTCAATGCAAATAAAATTAAAATTAGAAATATAGTCAAATACAATAAATTAAAGTTTCATGCAAGGGCATTAACAAATAAAACATAAACTTATTAAATTTAAAAAAGTCGAAGATATCACAAAATAATTTAAAAAAAAAATCCTTAACAATTTAACTCTATTGCACGACATATAAATATTATATATTATAATTGAGGTCAAAATTAGAATTAATTATATACATCATAGTTAAATTAAATAAGTTTCATTAATAAATAATTTAAATTAAACTCTGGTAATTAATTTGATGATTAAGAATTGTTACTTAGATTCGAACTTTTAAAAGAATAGTGGAAGGTTTTTTATTTGAACGTGTAGAGTATAAATATGTCTTGAGAATAAAATAATATTTAATTCTTATTAATAATATATACAAAGACTTCCCAAATGTCTAAATGCACGCGTTTTAATAAAATATCATATCTATTCAATTAAAAAATAAACAAAAATCCAATAACCTTTTTCAAATGAAGAGTGAGAAATAAATATAAATTTATAACATCAAATTTTTTGGTGGAATATTCTCATATAAAACACCAAAATCCAACAATAAATGATTTGTTAGCTTAAAATGATTTTATAAATTAAAACTAAATATTGATTAATTAAAGAATTAAAGTTGATAGAAAAAACTCAAATCAATAAGTTAATTAATGATTCAAGTTTATCATATTAATATATATTATTTTACTTTGAAATTTTTTTTAAATATATATAATTTTAAATTTGATATACTTAATTTTTTAATTTAATTTAAATAATTTTACTCAATTCGATAACCGATAAAAATATTAAAATTAATTATATAGATTTTCACACTTCAAATCATAGTCCAATCATTAAATATATTTCAAAGAGAACCTTCATTAAAATTAATTATATAATAAATATTCTAATAAGATTTGCGCGTAATTTTATTTTATGTTAAAATTAAATAATGTTGATATAAAAGGAATGTATTGGAAACTACATAACCCAGCCAACAACAATTTTTATTATAACTTTGGATTGGTATGAACTAAGAAGATTTTCAAGAAATGGATCAAACTTACGCCAGTCCTCTTCATTAATATTACATACAATTAGCGCTATTAATGATTTTTTTTTATAAAATTCATAGGAGATAACTACAATTACTTAATATGTAGAGTTTAAATAAACACTACCCACTTCGGATAAGATGTTTTTGTTTACCGGCTAGCCCGAGTTTAAATATAATGATTTTAAAAATATTTTTATTTAAATTTAATCATAGAAATATATAAATATTCATATAAAATAAGAATAATTTATATTAGAATTATCTTAAAAACTAAAATTTTTAAGCATTAAGAAAATATTGTTACATCATTAATTTTTAAGGATAAAATATTATTGTACACTCCTTTATATGTAATATCTTCTCTACCTTAAATTAAATTACTTAAAATAATTAAAATTACAAAGAAAAGGGAATACATTAACACTATACGGTAGAGAAAACCATAAGGAAAAAGGTTGAAAATTTTGAAATAAATAATTAAAAATTAAAAGATCGAATAAACAATCATAATAAGTCGATTGAGTCTTAATTTGGTTGGTATTGATATTGTTGTCAATGCAAAAGAACGTGAATTTAAGCGCGTTGAAGCGTATTTATCCTCTTATTTAATGGTTAGAAGGGATTATGGGTAGTTCTAAATATGGTTGGAAGGGATAATGGGTAGTTCAAAATTGGGAAGCTAGGAAACTGTCATTTGCGGGGTGAGTCACTCTTGCCCAATCGGTTCTTCTCGCTATTCCGAACTACTTCATGCAGTCTCTGCTTATTCCAAAAGGGGTTTGTGATGAGATTGAAAAGATTGCTAAACAATTTATTTGGGGAAGATCTACTGGCCATCCTAAAAGTGTTTTGGTTGGATGGGACTCCATCTGTCAACCTAGATCTTGTGGTGGGCTTGGGTTTCGGCATCTTCATGATCAAAATAACTCTTTCCTTATGAAAATTGGGTTTAATCTCGTTTCTCGTAAGGATGCTTTATGGGTTCGTGTTCGTCGCTCGAAGTATGGATGGAAAAACCAGCTCCCAGATAACATTTGCAGGAGCAATTGTTCTCAGCTTTGGCATTCCCTTTCTAAAGTGTGGCCCATTTTTCGTGAGAACCTCTTGTGGTCTGTTGGAAATGGTGCAACAATCCGTGGTTGGAAAGACTCTTGGATTCCTTATGTGGGTCCTCTTTTTTCTTATGTCCCGGCTTACTCTAGTCTTGATCTAGAGTGTTCTCTGAGGGATTGGGTGCTCCCTGATGGTTCTTGGAATCTGGATTTGCTTCGTTTATGGTTACCTGAGGACATAATTAAGGGCATAGTTAGTATTCCCCCTCCCCGTCCTGATGGGGGATTGGACAGGATTATCTGGGCTCAATCTGGGTTAGGATCCTTTCTATTCGAAGTGCTTACTGGGCCTTAAAAGAGAGTTCTTGGAATACTAATGATGATGTTTGGAAGATCGTTTGGAAATACCAAGGCCCTCAAAGAGTTCATTTTTTTCTATGGATTGTAGCTAAACAGAGGCTTATGACAAATTTTGAACGAGTTAGGAGAGGGTTTGGACAAAGATGTGCGTGTCTTCTTTGTGGGCACAACATTGAGGATATTCTTCATGTTCTAAGAGATTGTTCTATGGCCAAGGAAGTTTGGAGGCTCGTTGTCCCTGCAGAAAAGCTTTCCAGGTTTTTTTCTGATTCTCTTCAAATTTGGTTTTACACTAATCTTTGTTGTCATGATAAGTTGCAGGATAAGGAAGTTACCTGGTCGAGGCTTTTTGGGATCATTGCTTGGAGACTCTGGAAAAATAGGAATCTGTTCATCTTCCAAAACATTACTTGGACGGCATATGAGATCATTAAAACCTCCCTTAGCTGGGCTCAACACTTTGAACCGTTCTTAGCTGGTGCCAAATTTACTGTGATCAATTCTAGGATTCGTCAACACTTGGCAGATAATTGGGTTTAACTTTTTTCTGATGGAGCAGTTGCTAGAGATTCAGGAAATGCCTCAGCGGGAAGTGTGATCAGAGACCGCAATGGCAATTGGATATTAGGGTTCACTCGCTCTCTGGGTAGATGTTCACCTTTCGAGGCTGAACTTTAGGGCGTTCTTGATGGAGTTCTTATTTTATTAAGCAAGGGATATACAAAATTCCAGATTCTGACCGATAATCTCGAAGTGGTTAAAGCCTTGTCCATGGATGTTTTAGCAGATTCAGGCATTACTGTGCTTAGAAGAATTAAGAGACTTTTACGGGCTTTTTTTATAAAAGTAACCCTAAAAAATAAATTAATTATCAAAATAACCCACCCTTTTAATTATGTACAAAAATAACATATTTTCCACAGTAAAAAGTGGTGGAGCCATATGATATGGCGCTACCACTTTGCCACGTCAGCCAGGGGTATTAAAAAGTTATTTTTTGGTGGAGCCATGTTGAATGGCGCCACCAATATAAAATACTAGAGAAATACTAAAAAATCTAGAAAAACGGGGGACTTAAAAAAAAATTCATTTTTGGGTGGAGCCATCTAAATGGCGCCACCACTTTTCTGATTTGTCAGGTTCTTATATTTTTTTTTTACTTTTTTTACTTTTTTTTTACTTTTTTACTTTTTTTCTTATCTTTTGTCTCTTTCTTAGATTTTTTTTCTTTTTTAAGTTTTATATTATTTTCTTAATTTATTTTACTTATTTAATTTATATTATTAATTTTAAAAAATTTGTAATATATATTTAAAATGTTTTACAATATTTTTTAAAAATTTTAATTATTATTTTTAAAAATATTTTTTAACTTTATATATATATTTGTGAAATTATTTTTTTATAAATTTTAAAAATGTATTTTTCAAATTAATTTTGAAATTATTAGTTTTATAATATTTGAAATGTATGTTTAATATTTTATTAATTTTACATACAATTTTAAATATTATTTTTAAATTCTTTTTTTATCATTAGGTATATATATTTAAATTTTAAAGTTTAAATTAAAATATATATATTTATTATAACTAGTCACATCATGTCAGTGATGTGACTATTAATAAATTTAAATATAAATATAAAAATATTAAATATTATTGTATAAATATTAAATATATATTTTTATTTTTGACTCTTTTATTATTTTGTTTTTTTCTTTTACGTTTAATTATTATTATTAACTTTAAAAATCTGAAATATTTTATTAATATATATATTTATAAATTTTAGATATGTATTTTGAGATTATTTTTAAAATTTTAAATAAAATTTTAAAATACATTTAAAAATTATAATTTTTAATAATATAAGAAATCATAATATTTTAAATATTTTTTTAAAAATTTCTTTTCCTTTTTTTTTTTTACTTTTTGAAATTTTATGTTTTTCTTATTTTATTTTGTTTGTTTATTTTATTATTAATTTTAAAAATTTTGTAATGTATATTTAAAATGTTTTATAATATATTTTTTACAATTTTAAATATTATTTTTAAATTCTTTTTTAACATTAGATATATGTATTTAAATTTTAAAGTTTAAATTAAAATATATATATTTATTATAACTTGTCACATCATGTCAGTGATGTGACTATTAATAAATTTAAAATATAAATATAAATTTTAAAAAATATATATTAAATATATTTTTTTATTATTTTGACTCTTTTTATTGTTTTATTTTTTTTAAAAAATTGTTATATATATGGGTGGGGCTTGATCCCTCCTTGTATAGATGAAGAAGTTGAGTGAGGGAAAAAAAAAAGGTACGTTTGTTAAAATTTTATTTTTTTGTTTTTATATTTTATAGTTAATGTAATATAATAAATAATTGTATTGTATGTTTGTTTTTTCATATTATACAGATTTGAAGATGTCTTCTGGAACAAATACGGATCACACTTTATAGATGATCGACGAAACAGTAAAATTTATTATAAATTAAAAAAAAAATTCAGTTTAGTTTCCCAATTTTTTTTTGCTAGTCGCTACTCTGTTGAACATATTTTGACTGCTTTAAAATACTTATCTCTAATTAGTTGTTATTTAGCTTCTGTTGAACATTTTAGATTATTAATTTGATTATACTTTGTAATACTTTATTTTTGTTATAGTTGATTTAGATATACATTATTTGTAATTGTATTTGTATACTTTAAAAAAAAAGTTAGTAGCACTCACCTCCAAACATCTAATTTAATCACACAAATTATAATAGAATAGATATATTATAAAAATAGATTAGGATATTTTCATTTTTTTTAAATAACTACCCCTTAAAATCGACTTACTTAAAACTTTACTCTATTTTTACTAATTTCATACTTAATTTATTAGACGGTGTGTAGGGATTAATACGCAAAACCATTACTTGACGAGCTCGATTTATGAAAAAGAATTCTTTTAATTTTAATATATATATTATTAAAACAATAATAATAAAAGTGAATATATTTGATTATTTACTAGTTAATTTATAAATAACTAGAAAACATAAGTATTTGTTTAAAAAATACTTTATGTTTTTAAATTTTATCATATAAAAAAATATTAGTATTCTTTGAAAAACAATTTTTCGCACTCACTTTAAAATTTGAATAAGATATCACAAAATTTTAAAATTAGAAATATATACGTATTGTAGCCATTGGTGTCAAATTGAACTTGCTTGAACCAATCATCTTCTCTTGGGTTGCTTTCTGGTTTGGACTTATTTTTTACTTTGGTGGAGTTTGAGTTCTTTGCTCAATGAATTTCTCTTTTCTTGTAATTTTACTAGTCCCCAGTTCATATTCCTGTAATTTCTCCCATTCTTTTATTATTAATATATTTATTTTAATTAATTTAATGCTTAACTATGATTAGGATATAATAATCACATTTGATTTCTACGTGTTATTATTAATATTTTATGACAAATTTTCATTTTATTATTAATATATTATTACTTATTTAATTTAACTTAAATAAAAAAATACTTAGAATGGTTACGTTGGTATAATATAAGTGTGATGTTTTTGTTTTCTCAACCTTTCAATTTTACTCTTGAATATATTTTTTTATGTTTAAATTATATAGATAATTGATTTATCATATTTTTATAAAAAATTTACCATACAGGATAGTTATCGGGTTTTGAGGTTGCGGTGTCATTTTCCCAAGTACGATCCGGACGAGCGGATCATGCCATACTTACGGTTGGCTGGATTTGGGGACGTCGCATTGATCCGGAGGTTTGACTTGAGGCCAAACTTACTATCCGCCTTGGTTGAGCGGTGGTGTACGGAGACCCACACCTTCATTACGCCGTGCGGGGAGTGCACTATCACATTAGAAGACGTCATTATGCAACTTGGGTTACGAGTTGGCGGTGCTGTGGTCACGGGTCGAAGCAAAGTGTTGGAACTTTCTGTAGTATGCCACAGACTGCTTGGACGGTCCCCTCGTGATGGGGAACAGAATTTCACATGCTTGACTTTAGCATGGTTGAGAGCAAATTTTAAGCAGTTATCGAACACTGCCACTGAACAGGAGGTGATGTATACTGCTCGAGCCTATATTATGCAGCTGATTGGGGGGTACTTCTGCCGAACAACACGTCTAATAGAGTCCACTTAAAGTACTTGCCTCTATTGGAGGATTTTTCTCGTGCCGGTAGTTACAACTGGGATCTGCAGTGTTGGCTGCATTATACTATGAGCTCTGTCGTGCAACAAAACATGGGGTTAGTAATATGGCTGGTTGTCTGGGTCTACTGCAGTCTTGGGCTCTATACAGGATGCCGTTTCTAGCGGCTGTTAGACACCAACCATATTCGTGGCCACTTATAAATAGGTAAAAACAAAATTATACTTAACATTTAACGACTCATAAGTGTGGATAATATTTTTCAAAGTTTAACTGCCAACGTGTTTGTTTCGATTTTAGATGGGCGACGTCTCTGGGAATTGGTGCGAGCCAAACATTAATCATTTACCGTCAAATGATAGAGGCGTACGCCGGAGAGAAAGTAATATATATTAATATAGTTTAAGTAACGTTTATTTAACTTATCCACTTACAATATGTGATGTGAATTGACTCATTATGTTATATTGTGCAGTTCTTGTAGATGCCGTATTCTGCAGTAAACATTGCAACCCTTATTCCTCAGAGGGTTCACGCTGAAGCTCGTATGTGGTTCATTAACACGCCGGTGCTTAACTTATCAATCGTTGAGTGGTACAACAGTGATCGAGTTATGCGACAATTTGGGTGTAAATAATTTATGCCGGTCGAGCCACAACAGTTTGCTGATGTCTACAGTAAAACCATGCAGGGGAGACATACATTAGATTGGAGCATGGAACATCAATGTTATGTAGCACTATGGAATACCCAGTACGACAGGCGGCCTGAGATGCACTCCTACATGTTTGACTTCAGTCCCTCGACTGAATATATGCAGTGGTACATGAATCGATGGTGAGTTTATTTATATGGTGGACAACTTATAATAGTACCAAGTCATGGCTACAGACGTGGAAATCAACCTACGGTGAAGGTAGAGGATCAATATATGGCGGAGCTCGACTCGGAGGACCAAGTTTTAAACACATCGAAGCAATGGGTTGACACTTTTTGTGATGAGTCCCAGAGCAGTTCATATAACCCGGACATAGGTGGTTCGAGTTCATATCACCTGGACATGGGTGGTTCGAGTTCATATCACTCGTACATGGGTTGTTCGAGTTCATATCACCCGGATATAGGCGGTTCGAGTCTATTTGACCTAAAGCAACCACCGACATCAGTTGATATGTTTGGTAATAACATGTACTCCACCCTGCCTCAGGCCACGATCGACCCAGTTGCCAATCCTTCAGATGTGTACAATACACCTCAACGTCCACCCCGTCAACAAAGACCCGTAAACCGTTATATCCCGAACGATGATACCACTCCTGGTTCTTTCCAATTTTAAGTTATGTAAATTTCAAGTATTATGTGATGTTTGTTGTATTGGTTTAAGGTTTCACAACTTATATATTAGTGTTTTTTTATTTAATTTATTATAAAATCTTTTAAAGTATTAAAAGTTGCAACTATTAATTTTAAATATAATTTTAACACTAAATAATACAAACTTTATTTCTAAAAGATCATAATATAGACAGACCTCAGTTACAACATTTAATTTCTTTCAGACCGTGAAGATTGGCCAGTGTAGACGTTTCCATGGGGTATTTACTCCGATTGTGGCCAACTGTTCTACATATGGTGCAACGCTTTGGATCAACTTGTTCTCTTACATCCATGTCGTTTTGAATCCTCGTTATTGTCGGTCTACCTTTGACTCTCTTACGTAGTGACCGATCAGGTAACATCTCGAATGCAGGCGATTACACTTCCCATGTCGATATATCTTTTAATACAGGGAACTCGTTACCCCAAATACGCAAAGTACGTTCAAGTGTGTATACATCATCGATATATTGTTCGACATTCAAACTATAGGTAGCACAAGCTACAACCACATATGCACACGGGTACCGTAGTGCTTGGAACATCCCGCACTCACACCGCCTGTTTCGGAGATTAACTTCATAGGACCGTGGCGGGATCCCTGATCGACGACTAATATACTCTGTCACTCGAAAAGTTTCCAAATTTCGAGAATATAGTTCTACATTCATCAACCTAGCCCTTTGAGTGTTATCTTTCATGTCATATCTGAGTTTTTCGACGTACACGTGTCCTGCCTCTAACTGTTTTGCTTGTTTCAACCCCATTTTTGGCATTAAGGTTGCTAACCTGTAAAATGTGGCTGAAAAAATAGCTGAAATTGGCAAGTGACGTGTACGCCTTAAGACGGAGTTAACGGCCTCAACAAGGCGTCATATGGCCATAACGGTACCCCTCGTCAAAACATTGAGCCCATTGCCACAGCTCCATGCTACTCAACCACTGTGTAAGAGAAGGTTTGCAGCCCGCCATATCAGTTTCTAACCTCGCCAACTTATGTCTAAATCGGTGTGGTTCCAGCTCGTACCCTATGTATATATTTCGATAAAGTGCGTTAAAATTAGGAAATGAACTAGAAATAATTACAAATACGAATTTAAATAGATATTTTTACCCATGTTGACAATTCATTTGCGCCAGTCTTTGTTCTTATACTCATTGTGGAAGTTTACAACGATGTGACGAATACAATAGACAGACCTCCACAGAACCTCCGATTGCCGAATTGCAGCAACAAGACCCTTCGATCTGTCAGATATAATGCAAATATTGTCTTGCCTGACAACATGTCTCCGTAAGTTTCGAATGAAATATGCCCATGATTCAGAGTTCTCCGACTCTACGATGGCAAAAGCGATTGGTAGTACATTTCCATTACCGTCTTGTGCAACCGCAATCAGAAGTATCTGTGTGTATTTTCCATAAAGCCATGTTCCATCAACTTGCACTACCAGTTTCTAGTGGGAGAAGGTCCTAACACATGTATCAAAAGTCCAGAACAGTTGACGAAACACTCTTTTTCCCAGTTTCAATTCTCCATTAGGGCCTCTATAAGGCAACGTTTGCAAGTCCACGACAGTTCCTGGGACATACTCTACCATTGCTGAAATCCAACTCTGAAGTTTATTGTATGACTCATCCCAGTCGCCGTACAATTGTTGCATGGCCATTTGTTTCGCCCACCACGCTTTCCTGTATGACATTCTGTACTGAAATCGAGCTTGCATGTCTGCAATCAATGTCGACACAGGAATGATTGGGCTATCTTTCACCAGTGGCATGATGCAGTTGCAAATACTTTTGGCATTCAATTTTCGGTGGTCTTGAGACATGCGTGCGACAGTACATGTATGGCGCCCTTCTAATTTTCGTATTTTCCACTGTTGAGTCATCTGTATAAATGCAGCACGAACTCCTCAACCACACCCATCGTCGGCTCTCCAACATTCCCCAACGTATAATGTCGGTGTAGATTTGGCAACCTTGTAATCAATCGACAATTTCATGTTGTATTTTTTTATGGCAAACACACAATCCGCCTTGTTCTCGAACTGTTGCCCAACGAACAACTCGTCGAACTGTGAATTTGACGCCAATCTATGAGCAGGTACTATATCAGCGTACTCAAGGAACTCAGATGCATGCGCTACATCTGGATCTACGTTCAACATATTGCCCCCAGGTTCATTTCATAAAATAATACCATGACTCGGGTTACAGAATGAAGGGCCGTGAACATCTTCAACCTCATCCGGGCCTTCATCATCGATATCGTCCGGAACCTTATCAACATCGGGGTCACTAAAATCTTCAACGTCTTGATCAGAATCTTCACCATTATTGGTCATTTCTCTGACATTTGTCTGAGTGCTTTTTATCACCTCCGGATGTATTTGTAGATGGGGACCGAGGGTTGGGTTATTGTACGAACTCCCACCATAATTAGGAATTTTGGGTATCTGCAACATTCCACCGCATTCTAATTGGCCTGTCCTTCCAACATTAAGATCAAAATCAAATTCGCGATGTTGACTTATTGAGCTAACATTCTCAACAGGCTCTAAGTCTGCTAACTCAGCAAATAATTCAACTAGTTGGGGGTTCACACTCCCAGTGGACCACCATATTTCCATCATAGTGCCCAAGTCATAATCATCTAACAGTTGCATCGCACAAAATTTGAACGGATCTGTAGAGACTGGAAACTTGTAAAATAATTTGGACATCGCCCTTCCACAACCTACTTCATTTTCGCACTGATCTTCCTTTTCATTTCTGCTAGCTTCACATTTTTTTTTGAATCGCAAACCTACTCTTTGCCGGCCTTGAAATATACAGCCAATATCACCTTCTACAATTTCACCATAAAAAACAACATACACCAAAAACACCTCATTATTCATTTTTAACAAATTTTTTGAACTTTTCCACTTAACACAACAACTACACCACTCTATATATAGAAGAGAACCAAGAGGTGGAGCCATAAAGAATGGCTCCACCAAAATACTGTGATTTTTTAGAGTATAGGGGCCCCGTAGCAATTTTGCCATTTCTTGGTGGAGCCAAACAATTTGGCGCCACCAGTTTTCAAGTCTGACAGCCAACTTATTTGTTTCAGCTTTTTTTTTTTAAGTTTTGACTTTCTTTTTTCTTTTTTAAGTCCTTATTTATTTTATTTATTTCAAAAAACTTGAAATGTATTTTTTAAAAATGTTTTATAATATATTTTTTATAAATATTAAAAATATATTTTCAAATTATTTTTTAAATATTAAATATATTTTTAATATTATAAAACATTTAAAATGATTTAAAATGATTTAAAATATTTCTTAATATTTTAAATGATTTTAAATATTTTTTATATTTTACATAGAATTTTGAAATTTATAATTTTTATTTATTTTTAAAAATATTTAACATTTTTAAAATTTTTATACAAATTTTATTTAAAAATTTAAATGTTTAAATGTTTTATATTAGTAAAAATAAAAACAAATAATAAATTTGAAAGATCATATCTTTAAATTATTTTAATATTTTATATTATTAAAAATATAGTTAATATTTAAAAAATAATATTTATAATTTTCAAAAATTAATTTGAGAAATATACATTTAAAATTTAAAAAAATCTAAAACTGATATTTAAAATTTTAACAAATATATATTATAGAACATTTCAAATATACATTACAAACTTTTAAAAATTAATAATAAGAAATAAATAAATTAAATAAACTAAAATAAAATAACAAAAAATTATAAAATCTTAATTTAAAAATTCTATGTAAAATTAATAATATATTAAACATAAATTTCAAATATTATAAAACTAATAAACAAAATACAATAAGAAAATAATATAAAACTTAAAAAAAAAAAAAAATTAAAGAAAAAGACAAAATCTATGAAAAACTAATCTAAAATTTAATTTGAAATGTATAATAAAAATAAATAAAATAGATAAACAAAATAAAATAAGAAAAAATTAGACTCAAAAAACTAAAAACAAATAATTATTTTTTTAAAATTTTAAAAAATTAATTTGAAAAATACATTTTTAAAATTTATAAATAAATAATTTCACAAATATATATATAAAGTTAAAAAATATTTTTAAAAATAATAATTAAAAATTTAAAAAATATTATAAAACATTTTGAATATATATTACAAATTTTTTAAAATTAATAATATAAATTAAATAAGTAAAATAAATTAAGAAAATAATATAAAACTTAAAAAAGAAAAAAATCTAAGAAAGAGACAAAATATAAGAAAAAATGTAAAAAAGTTAAAAAAGTAAAAGAAGTAAAAAAAGTAAAAAAAATATATAAGAACCTGACAAATCAGAAAAGTGGTGGCGCCATTTAGAATGGCTCCACCCAAAAATGAATTTTTTTTTTAAGCCTCCCGTTTTTTCAGATTTTTTATTATTTCTCTAGTATTTTATACTGGTGGCGCCATTCAACATGGCTACACCAAAAAATAATTTTTTAATACCCCTGGCTGACGTGGCAAAGTGGTGGCGCCATATCATATGGCTCCACCACTTTTTACTGTAGAAAATGGGTTATTTTTGTACATAATTAAAAAGGTGGTTATTTTGATAATTAATTTATTTTTTAAGGTTACTTTTATAAAAAAGCCGACTTTTACGTGATGAAGGCCAATGGGAAATTAAGTATGTTAACAGGGAGTGCAATTTAATTGCAGATCAATTGGAAAATATCGGTCTTTCTTGGAATTCAACTCTCCAGAATTTTGAAGTACCTCCTGATTTGGTTATTACTTCTATTTAGCAAGATAAAGCCTTTAGAATTTCTTAGGTGGTTTTAATTTGTAATTTCTTTCATCTTTCACCAAAAAATAAAATAAAATCAAATCAAATCAAAAGAAGAATATTGAAAATAAAGAAAAACAAGTTTAAAAACCTAAAAAGCAAATTTTGGGATAAAAAATAAAAATGATTAAAAAATATAAAAGAAGAAAACTTATTTGTTTATTTACAAAATTAATGATTTCAAAGTAATATTAATTAAGTTAAAAAAATATTAAATATAAATGAATATAATAATACTTTCTCATCTAGATGATGTGAGATTATTTTATTGATGCTTAAAATTTTAACTTTTTAAAATGATTTATTATTTTTATATAAAATTAAAATAATAAAATAAATTTTGGGAGCATATCAAGTTTTAATATAACTTTGAGTTTAAGGATTAAGGTTTAGTCGTTTGCACATCCCACTATGATACCACCAGTGAGTATATAACATCCGACATCAAGGTTGGCACGAGATGGGAAATAAAAAAACTATTAGTGGAGAGTGACACAACTGCTTCCATTAAAGCTGTTGCTTCCCAAACTGCAGATTCCCGCATCATCGGGCGTAAGTGAGGTGAAGCACATAATCCATGAAACTAACATGGTGCCGGATATCGTGGCAAAGGAGGCTATTACGAGGCCGGTTGTCTTTTACTTGTTCCACCAACTTCCTCATTCGATTAAAGTTGCACTTGCATAGGATGCTATAGATTGTGATAGCTTACTTCAATAATTGTATTATTGGCTACTAGCTTCCTTTTCATACCCCCAAAAAAAAAAAAAAAAAAAAAAAAAACGTAAATCTCCTTTGCCACATTAGTTACTTGGTTGACCGTCAAATATAATACCTTTAATAGGTAAACTTTTAATACAATTAATAACCTTTGTTGTGCTTTTCATTACCAAAGCTGATATAACAAATAACACTAAAGTATAAAAAGTCTAAACCATAAAAAACCGAAAGAAAGTTTAATGCATGAAAAGAAAAGGAAAAAGTAGTCGTTTGCATTCTATAATCTTGTATGTTTTCTTCTTTTTTCTTATTTTATGATCTCTAGCATCTATGGAATTGTTCAACCTTTTTTTAATATATATATATATATACCTGTTCAAATTTTCTTCTTTTTTTTTTTTTTTAAATGAAAGGTTGAATTTCATTAAAGGAAACCAAAATGGTTTGTTGAATTCGTCATAACTAGGTGTTATGTAATTTGACTTTCTTTTTACCCAACATGAACTCCAGCTCTGTAGGGGAAGACTGAGTCCAATCAAGCAAACAAGTTTTGTTTCGAGTTTTTCCTGATAACCAGTCCGCAACCTGATTACAATTTCTGGTAATAAAATTAAGAGTAAGCCGTAAAGACATATTACGTTTTCCGCATTTTGATTATTTATACATTAACAATGATGTTGTGGAAAAATTATTTCTCCGATCTAGCAAAACTTTAAAATTTTTCCATAAGATTGACTTTTTACTTGTGGTATCTATAATAATAAATCTTACTAAATTTAGTATTTGTGTTTCAATGATAGAGCGTCTCGGATGACTTTTGGATCTAATATCTAATTTTTTTTAACTTACAATCGAGTTATCTTTTTTACTATTCTTAAATCCTTGGAAGTTAAGAGAGTGGGTTCTTATCTAGAACCAGACACAAAATGAAAACTAAAACTTTCTAGTAGTTTCTTTATGAAAAAACCAAAAATTCGTTAATTTCACAAATTTAAACCAGTACTCACGAAAAATAAATTCTCACTAAAATTCGGTAAAGCATCCTCATATATATTTTTTAATATATTTTTTCGCTACCTCATTGTCCCTATATATTGGAAAAATCACAAGATTTCTATTAGAACAAAAATAGAGGACAAATAATATTGAAATAAAAAACCCAGAGTCCTTCTAGGAATCTACATTAGACAGTACATACACGCTAGTTTCTCACACCAATGAGCCACCTACCCTATGTTGTATGGGGCTTGTCGAAACCATTTTTTTGAAAAAGAGGATCGATTTTGATTTTGAAAACGAAAACGAAAACGAACATGAGAGTCGCCACCAATCCTTTTTGATGAGGTGTGATAGGGTCACGTCGTAAAATTGTTGTATTTAATAAACAGTTTTGATTTATTAAAACAATGCTTTTTGGTCTACGAAATTCAAAAAGATGAGTTCAGGAATCGGTTACGCACGAGGAAGGATTAGCACCCTTGATACGCTCAAAATTGGTACCTAATTGATTAATTAATGTCTTAGTGTCGAAAATTGAGAACTTTGAACAAAAATACGATTCATTGTTAAATTATTACTTACAAAAAATTCTAAGAAAAAGGGCATATTTCACGTTAATCGAGAAAAAAGATTATATCCCGTAAGTTAGGACATAATGTCTTAAATTCCCGATACGCGAATAAATGTCAAAAAATTTATTTATTTTGAAAAATATTTGATTATCTCGGTTTTAGAAAGAAATAATATTCCGTAAGTTAGAACACGATCTTTTCATAATTCCCGAGATCATTTAAAAAATTATGCTTTAAAAACATTCGTTTATTCAGATTTATCAGAAAAATCAAAATCTCGCAAGTTAGGGAACGACTTTTCGAATATCGAATTACGAAAAATTGCTTATTTAAAAAAAATGAAATTTTATGTATAGAACAATGATTAATGTAACACGATTTTGTAGTAAAAATGTGAAAACAAATCACGGTGTTATCATGCATACAGGATAAATGTATTTAATAAAAATGACAATGTATGAGATCCAAAATAAACCAGCCAAAAAATAAAAAGAAAATAATAAGTAAAACTAAAATTTGAAGCTAAAAAAATATTAAACAAATAAAATGAATAAATATTACGTAAAGCAATTTAATAATAATATTAACAATAATGAGGATGTTATTAATAATAATGAAAAAAATATAAAGTTTAAAAAATATATAAAAGATATAACTAAATAAATAATAAAAATGATAATATAAAATAAAATACGTATATTTTAAAAAATAATAATGAAAATAATATTAATATATAAATAGAAATAGAAATATAAGAAATATAATAATAATAGAAATATAAATAGATAAATAAAAATTAGATAAATAATAGTATTAGAATAAAAAAATAAATATAGATAGAAATATAATAATAATAATAATACAATAGTAATAATAATAATAACAAAAATAGTAATAATAATAGTAATGATAATAAATAATAATAGTAAATAATAATAATAATAATAGTAGTAATAATAATAATGAATATAAATAATAGTAAAATAATAATAATAGTAATAATAATAATAATGATAATAAATAATAATAGTAAAAAATAATAATATCATTAAACTAATTAATTTAATAATAAAATAGCAAAAATAACAAAAAGGACTAAATTTAATGTTAAAACATAAATTTGGGGAAACCTGAAATAAAAAAAGGAAAGGGGAGGACCTATCTGAACACGTGAATAACATGGAGGGACTCAAAGGGCAATTCTCCCTTCTCTTCCAAAACAGCGTCATTCAGGAAGGACCAAAATGTAAACGGTATAAACCATGGGGTACAAATTAGAAATAAGGAAAAATTTAATTGCAAAACTATAAAAAAGCGGAATGGCTAAAAGTGCATTAGCCCTTCTAAAAAAAACATGCGGATCCTAACTTGGAGTAGGTCGGACGGGTTGAGCATGAAACAACGCCGTTTTGGGGTTTAAAGACCCAGGCCAAAACGACGTCATTTAGCCCTCTATTTAAGCAAAATTTTCAACAAAAATTTCATTTCAACACCTGTTTTTTTTTTTTAAAACCTTCCTCCCTTTTTTTTTCTCTGCATCTCCTCTCCCCTCCGGTCTGGTCTCTGATGGGCCACCGCCGCAGTCCGTCGCCGGCGACTGCTGTGTACGGTGGTCGGACCCCCCACGTACGTGTTTTGTTTTGTTTTTTATACTATATTTTAATATATATATATATAGTTAAAAAATAAAAAAAATTATATATATACATAAACAGTTTCGAAAAGAAAAAAAATAAAGAAGAAAAAAATAAAAAGAACCTTTGCACATATATCAATTCGTTTTTTTCTTTGATCTGCTTTGCTATTTTTTGGTTGTTTTGTATGCTTGAAATCTTTTTTTTATTTCATTCGAAAAATCCTTCAAATACAAGTGATTTTGTGGCTTTATATAGCCATTCTTACAACTTGTTTTTCTACTTGATTGCTTCTGCAGGTAAATGGCGGTGGCGGCAATAGAGGGCGATTTTGATGTGACAGTGGCGGTGGCAACAGCGCAAACTTAAGTACGGTGGCGACTAGGCTAGGCTAAGGTTTCTTTTTGCTATTTTGTTTTTTTTTAGGTATTGGGCTAATTGGGTTAGGATAGTTGGGTTTAGGTTTGGGTCTGTTTTGTATTTGGGTTTAGATTGGGTTGGTTTTGGGTCTTATGGGTTATTGGGTCAGGTTTGGGGTTGTATTAGTTTTGGGCTTATGGTTTTTAATTTGGTTATTGGGCTGCTTATAGTTTAGTTTAGTTGGGCTTGAGGTTTGGGTTAGTTTTTTATTGGATTAGGTTTAGTTTGGGTTTGGGATTTGTTTGAATTGGGTTTGGGGTCTGTTTTGTAAACAAAATTGGACTGTTCTGTTGGGCCCGGGTAAAATTTGGGCTTTACAGGGCTTATTAGGCATTTTATGTATTGAATGTAATTATATGTATAATCTAATTTTTTAAAATAAAACAAGTTCATATAATTATCCAACTTAATAATCAGTTTTCTATTTTCAAATTATTAATTAATTAATTAAAATTACTTAGTTAGCTTGTTCATACGATAAATCAACAAGGATAGTTAGCTTGTTCATACGATAAATCAACAAGGAGGAGATAATAAGGAGAAGTTAATGGTTTTAAGGAGGTTGATTCACTTTTAACATATATAATTATGGTATTAACATATTTTATATTTAATTAATATTTTTACAAATTTATTTCACTCTATAATTTACCATAAAAATTGATTATTAATTAGTTTTGCTATTAATAAAGTTTTAATATAAATATGTAAGGCTTATTAATACATTTTCACAAAATAAAATAATTATCATTTATTTTTATTTTAAGTAATATCACAAATTATATTAATTATTAATATTTATTATGGTTGTTTAGTTATAAATTTCGTATTTTACAGAGTTTTAGGTCAAATTTATCTTGAGTCAAATCTATTTAGTATTCAACTCGAATTTTTTTGAGCTCAAATCTATTTCAAACTCAAATCGACATAGAGAAAATTTTCAACTTAGAGTTTATTTTACCAACTCTATTAATGTATTTAACGTTGGAGGCTCTATTGATAGAATGCTTTAGCTTTACATATTTATACATTATTAATAATTAAATATGAATTTTATTATATTATTAATTGTTTTAGAAATATACAAGCGATACATTGAGTTATTCATTGTGGTGGTCCATTTTAGGAGGCACATTCTCTAGCGGTAGATTTTGTTGGCAGAAATAAAAGCAAAGCGAAGGGCCGACCAGGTTGGTCACTCCATCGACCACATATATACAATTTTAGACGGAAAATGAAGCTGCAGTTGAGTGGACCCGGTTACCTACCAAAGCTCCTATCTTTACAACTGATTCTCCAAAATGTTGATGCCATTGAAAAACCTTCCCAATGTACCACATTACTAGTTGCATCCTTGGCACCATCTTTTAAACTGATGATGTACACATTCTTCTTTGTCTTGGGCCTTTTTTTATTCATTTTATTTCTTAATTTCAATTTTCCATTGCTTCTTTGCTTTCAGCATAGTGAGTTATATATATATATATATATAACATAAGTAGAAATAAGTATTAGCATTAGAGTGATTTGTGAGGTTTATGTACCATGGAAAATGGCTGAATCATGCCATGCTTAGGGGTATCTCCCCCCACATCATATGTAGCACAACTACAGTCTAAATTTCACCATTTAACCCAAGATTGCATTACATAAAAAGAAAAAAAAAACTTAATAAAATATAATTAGATTAGCAACTGAAAATCTAACTTATCTGTAAAAAAACTGCAATATTATTAATGAAGAAACCTATAATACTTGCTAGTAGAAAGACAGGTAATCCTCATTGATCCCTTTAAGGAGCTTCAGCACATGAAGCATAGTTGGTCTATTAGCAGGATTTTCAGACAAGCAAACCTCAGCAATACGCAGCACCTTGAGCATCATCTGCTTTGAGTCCACATTCAAAACCATTGCATCTAAAACGTCAGCAGCTTCACCCATTCTCATCTTCTTAGAAACCCAACCAACCAAATTGCCTCCTTCAATCTCTTTAAAATCAGGACCTGTTGGCTCTTTTCCAGTCACCAATTCCAGTAGAATTACACCAAAACTGTAAACATCTCCCTTCGTAGTGCATCTACCACTCTGTCCATATTCTGGTGGGATGTAACCCAATGTCCCTGCTATATCAGTACTAACATGAGTTTCGCAAGCACTTATAAGTCTTGCCAGCCCGAAGTCCGCAACTTTTGGTTCAAAGTCTTCACTGAGTAAGATGTTGCTGGCTTTGATATCTCTATGGATAATATGAGGAATGAAACCATGGTGAAGGAAAGCCAGTCCCCGCGCAGCACCTATTGCGATTTTGAAGCGTTTGGACCAGTCAAGGACATCAAGGGCTCCGGTGCGGTTTCTCAACCACAGATCCAAACTTCCATTAATCATGTATTCATAAACAAGGAGCTTCTCCTCGGCCAAAGAACAGTATCCAAGCAATGGGACAAGATTTTGGTGTTTTACCTTACCCAAGGTTTCCATTTCAGCTATGAATTCTCGATGGCCCTGCGTTTTTGCCTGGCTTAGCTTCTTAACCGCAACTGTCTTTCCACTAGGCAACTTAGCTTTGTAAACCGTTCCAAAGCCTCCATCTCCTATCACATTCGTCTTACAAAAGTGACTAGTGCCCTCAAGGATGTCGCCTAGTGTTAGTTTCAGGAGTGGCTGCTCGAATGTCGCTATATTGATGCTCAGCGGCTCCTTCGACCTGCTGCTACTCAAGAAATAGAGCTCTTGATCTATAAAGGATTTTAGTTTACTTTCCTCAATTTCTTCTGGATCACATTGCTGACTACTACTCATAATCCATCTCCGTAGAGCAAAGGCCGAAGTAAAAATGATAAAGACACTTGCAGCTGTGACCGCAACAAGGCCCCAAGCACTTAACAAAGAAGATCTGTCAAAACTTCTGATCTGGCATTCTAAACCCATAATTCTGCCACAGAGATCACTGTTCCCAGTGAGAAATGTCCTGGATAGGTTTTGGCAAATACCAGTTCGGGGTACAGGACCTTCCAACCGGTTTTCTGCCAGATTCAAGTAGAATAGATTGAACATCCCGCATACTTTCTCTGGAATCTGTCCAGATAATCTGTTTCCAGATACATCAAAATATTCAAGTTGCATCAAGTTACCAACTTCTGAAGGGATCTCACCAGTAAACTTATTCCCATGAAGATCCAGGTAAGTTGCATAAGACAAATTGCCCAAAGATTGTGGCAAGTTTCCATTGAAAATGTTATTACTCAAATTCATGTCTTCAATCTTCCAAGAGAGGGCATTGGAGAAGAGATTACCTACCCCACCAGAAAGCCTATTCTGCTGAACATAAAGCCCCACCAGGTTAAGCATCTGGGACAGTGAAGAAGGTAGCTCACCAGTAAAATCATTATGGCTTAAATCCAAGTGAGTAAGCTCTTTCAAGTTCCCAAAACTTGCAGGAATAACACCAGATAACTTATTGCCAGTCAAGTTTAACTTTACCAAACTACCAACACGGCCTAAGCTTCCAGGGATGGTTCCAGTAAGCCGGTTATTCCCCAAATACAAGCCCTGAAGGTTTAGAGAGTCACCAAATTCTACAGGAATTGAACCTGTTAGCACATTCCCAGACAAATCCAAAGTTGTAAGATTTGTCAATCGAGAAAGTGATCCTGGAATGTTGCCGGTAAGCATGTTGTTGCTAAGCAGAAGATCCACCACCACAACACAGTTCCCCAATTCTTCAGGTATTGGACCAGTCAGTCTATTGTTGGACAAATCGAGTACTCCATGATGCTGAACAAAGCTTAAATCGGGCATATTAGCCTGATGAAAATACAATGATGGCTTTCGAGGGATTGAACCTGATAGATTATTGTGCGAGAGAACCAGGCACTGCAGCAGTCCCAGATCAGCAAGTTCCACCGGGATTGATCCACTCAAATTGTTGTTTCCAAGATCTAACGTTGTAAGTCCTTTGCAGTCTCCAATTTCAACTGGTATATATCCTTTTAGGAAATTCGAGTTCAAGTTAAGCACAGAGAGAGCTGTAAGATTGCCAATCTCCTTCGGTATTCTGCCCCTCAAAAGATTACGATTAAGAACAAGGGTCTGCAATGTAACAGCATTACCAATTTCAACTGGCAACGTACCTTCTAGCATATTATTTCCAGCAGAAAACTCCATCAAAGTTTCTGAACTCCACAAACTCACAGGTATCCTACCAGTGAAATTGTTGGAGTCAAGGTCAATAACCATCAACGGAAGCTCAGCAAGATACTCGGGCACCGAACCATTGATGTGATTGTTAACCAAAACCAACTGATTGAGATTTCTACACTTGACAAAAACATTTCCAATGGTCCCCGAAAGGTTATTACCGTCAAGATCAATCTCCAAAAGTGATTCCGCATTACATAGCTCTCTTGGTATCTGACCCGACAAGATGTTATTGCTCAAACTAAGGTGCTTCAGCATGGAACAACCCCCTAACTCAGGTGGGATGTTACCTGAAAAACGGTTGCTTGAAAGCAGCAAGGACTCCATTTTGTTCCATTTCCCAAGCCAAGGCGGCAATGGCCCAGAGAGCTTATTCTTTTCAGCGGAAAAAGTCAACATAGGCAAGTTGGAAAGCTCCTCAGGCAAAGACCCGGATAAGGAATTGAAAGACAGCATCAACATCATCAATTTCTGGCAGTTCCCAAGCTCTGCTGGTATTGAACCATTGAGCTCAGTGTAAACAAGGTTCAATATACTCAAATTCTTTAACTTTCCTGTAGACTTTGGAATGGAACATTTCAATGGGTTATATGAAAGGTCAAGCTTGGTAAGCAGCTGTAGACTGAATAGTTCTTCAGGTAAGGGCCCAGTTATCGAACAAGAGGGTGAAAAGAAGTTCTCGAGCAGTGAAAGGTTACCAATTTGAGGTGGCAACTGCCCACTGAATTGATTAATGCCAATGTAAAGAGCGGTCAGGTTTTTAAGGTCACCAATATCTGGCGGGATGTTACCAGAGAATGAATTGTTAGAAATGTCTAGGGAGGTTAAAGACTGAAGGTTTTTGAAGAGAGTTGAAGGGAGAGAACCTGAAAGAAAATTGTTTGCCAGGTCCAAGAACTCTAAGTGAGTCAACTGCCCCAGCTGAGCCGGCACTGTGCCACTGAGTCCATTGGAGGAAAGTTCTAGCGTACGAAGGGCTTTCAGGCTGCCCAGTTCCGGAGGGATTTTTCCCGTGAAAAAGTTGGACCCGAGTTTGAGGATGCGGAGCATAGTCAACTCAGCCAACTCAACCGGTATTTGGCCAAACAAAAAGTTGGAGGACAAGTCCAGAAGGGTGAGGCTGGAGAGTGAGGAAAGAGAGGAAGAGAGAGGACCTTTCAAGGAGCGAGATGTAAGAGCAAGAACGGTGACTCGACCGAGTTGGCACATCACCCCATCCCATTGGCAGTGATGGAGTTGTTGGTTCCATGAAGAAAGGAGATGAGGGTTTTGAAGTCTTGTTTTGAAGGAAATGAGGGCTTCCCTTTCTGGGTTTGGCTCTTCTTGCGCTCTAATGGCCCCCCATATAAATACCAACAACAGATGTAGAAAACAGAGGAACTGAAACGAAAGCTTAGACTCCATGGCCCAAGCAACAAAAAGCTATTTTATGTACAGAGTAAGATGGACAAACACTAAAATGAAGTTGAATAATGAAAGGTCATAAGAGAAAAAGAGGGAGCTTCAATAAAACAGAGAAAGAAGCTTGATATGAAGCGCCATTGTTGAGTGAGTGAGTGAGAAGGGTTTTTGCCAAAGAAGTCGTGTGTCAGAGACCATGGCCAACGTTGGTCACGTGAGTTGAGCTTTTGCAACACCAATTCCCTAATGATTTTTCTTTTCTATATATCATGAATATATTATAGCAAATACATAAAATATTTATTTAAATTTTATACGATTATAAAAGAATACTACATTTTTTATTTAATTTTGTAACCAAAATCTTTGAAGTGTTTAATTATTGTTATTATCCTGTCTGAAGACAGTTGGGTCTATTAATGGCGTTTGTGTGTCTTGTGTTTTTTTTTTTTTTTTTAGAATAAATGGCATTTTATGTTATTAGGTGTTAGTAATTTTCATTTTCATTTTCATTTTTATTGGGGTTAGGTCTTAGGGTAGGGACATTATTATTAACTAGAAAGGAAACAACAAAATACTAGTTTTAATTTGCAAGTTATGTTAAATTCGGAACTTGGCCTCAAAATTACTGTTGTGTAAGAAGCTTATCTGTTTTGCTACTTCTTTAGGGGTAATTATTTTTATTCTTTAGGGCATGCACGCACTAAAAGTTTTTTTTTTCCCCTTTTTCATGCGATGGAATCGATTATGACTACATATAATAAGATAATAATTCTAAACCATTATTATTATTATTATTATTATTATTTGGAATGCATGAAAACCATAATAAATCTTAAATGAGGTAAAAAAAAAAAGAAAAGTAGTTTAGGTTAGGAAGAAAGGTACTGTAAACGTGAATTATGGGTGAGCTTCACCAATAAAAATAGAGTGAGAAGAGGATAATACAGAAGAAAATAGCTTTTTACCTAAACCAAAACAGCTGGAGTAAACTGAAGAAGTGAAGATTGAAATGCATTTCTCACATTCAATTGCCAAACAAAATATAAATTAGATTTGGTATCAATTAATAAGGTTTTCTTAACTCATTTTATGCATTAAATATTTTTCTAATTAACAAATGTAAGTTCAATAGAAAGATGGAGAGAGAATATATATATATATATATTTAATCTAATAAATAAAGTTACAAAACGTTAATTTTTTTTATTTTTTATTTTTATAAATCCCAATCAAAAATAGCTTAAACTTAAGCTTTGATATATTTCAAAAGTTAGATGCTTCCTGAGTCTGTATATACTTATGGAATACATCAGACTTGATTATCAAAATGGTTGGCAAAGAGTGGTCCCTTATGATTATGAATCTCTTCATCATTTTCTTTTCGGTTATTCAGTCAAAGACCCAGATTTAGGCTTAAATATAGTAAGAAGTTTAATATTTTTTAAAAAAAGTAAAATTTCAAGTTGGAATTTTGCAAATAGATAAAAGTAAAATGGGAAGAATTTGTCACCATTTAATGTTTTAACAAGGTTGGATTTCTGATTTAATTATTTCTTAATTTATATACCCACCATCTTTTGTTCATTAAACACTACCCAATGAAGCAAGGAACTCAAAAGCCACCCACCAGAGGCTAGCCATGCTCAAAAACAAAACAATGGTAGAAAACTGCTTCTGAAATATAAATTTTCAAAAATAATATGATTTTCTGAAAATGTTGATAATTTCTTTAAACCCATTTTCCGAATATAATTTTTAATGAAACAAATACAATATAAATATGAAAATTAATTTTTATTAAATAATTTAAAAAAAACTAAAATTGAGGATTGATTATTAATTCAAAAAGCTTTTTCTATAAAAAAAAAAAAGAAAAAGAAAAAGGAAATTGACTATCGATGTGGCTCTCTACAGGCACTCTTATAATAGCAATAAAGCTACAATGTAGGAGCCATTGATTACATATCACTCATCACTTTGCAAGATATAAAAATTTAAATTGGATTAGTATTTATTATGACATGTCATTATATGAGTCAAAAACTTAAAAGTTCACCTATCACTTTAAAGACTTACAAACAAATTAGTTGGGAATAACATCATCATTTATAAAATTGTAAAC
Source organism: Gossypium longicalyx (assembly GCA_025698465.1). NCBI lineage: Eukaryota > Viridiplantae > Streptophyta > Magnoliopsida > Malvales > Malvaceae > Gossypium > Gossypium longicalyx. The sequence goes on from CM047003.1 coordinate 27,348,148, forward strand.
AAGACACAACAAATTGTGAATTTCCCTCAGAAAATACCTACCTTCTATCAATTAAAACAACTACTTTCTATCATCATCCATTCATACAAATTTGCAAATATATATATATCCTTTGCACACCGAAAGGACAATGTAATGAAGTTAAGCACAAAATTCAATCATTAGGGAACTAGTAGAATGAGGGAGAAAAAAATCCACTTTACAATATACTATACATTGAGTCCTGAAGCAAGTTTAAAATATATTATATAAATTTAAATTAACATATCACTAGATTAATTTCATACATATCAATTATGGTAAGAACTACCAATCACAACTTTGACATGCCATATATTAGAGTTCATCTTAAATTCAGTTAAAATTCTTTTTTGTATTATTGATCAAAGCATGACATCCATTCTTTAGGTAACTAATTATAAATTTCCAATGCTTACGTTATTATTCTTTATATGGAAAATGCAAAAGCTTACCTTAGCTCATGGTTGTTGATCTAATAATAATTGATTCTCCTCAAGCTTACTTTTGGACATGTAAGTGATATCATGTCCAAGATTGAAAGAGTAGACATCCAACAATTTAAATTTTCAAAATTTTAATTGCTTAATATATCTCTCGGTACAATATTATCAAGATAGTTTAACCTCAATTAAGCCACTCAACTTCTTTTAGGTCATTTAGTTGGAAGAGTCATCTCAAATGTACCTTAATTTGAGATTTATTTGGCATTAAATGACCTCCGATCAACCTCAATATAAATGCTTGAGCATATTGTTGCCTTTTCACCTCATTAGAAGATTCATCAAGCTGCTTGGAATTATTTTCTAGCCATTATATATATATATATATATATATATATATATATATTCAACCATTGCTAAACTTGTCCAGCGCATTGCCTAATAGTTGTTGACAAATTGACCTCTAATTCTCAATATGCACTAGACTTGCATCGTTATATTTAACCAAATAATATTAAAATCATTTAATCAAAATTTTTAAAAATTAACATATTTACTTAAATCTTATCAAAATTTTGATGTCATTTAATTTTAAAAATAGTAATTAAAAAATCAATCAGTTCTTCTATACGTGTATTTTAAAATGCGTTTTCACTAAATATATATATATATATTGGATGGCATTGGCAAGATTAATACTATTGCAATTATAGTGTGATGGATTCTAAACTCTGGCTTTAGACAATAGAGACAATGATAAATGTTTGAAATTGAACAACAAAACGTGAAATTAATTTAGAAAAAAAATAACTTAGTGGATTCTAACTGTATTCTATTTAATTGAGCCTTTAGATAAACCCAAGTAAGCGGCGTTTAGAGTCCTAAACACAAATAATCATGATAAATAATGAAAGCTATAAAGTTCTGAAATTATTGGCAGATATACCCTCATTTTTATTATCCCACACTAATTGAAATGGTGTGATTCAACAGTCAAATCTTAACTCCAATTACTAATATTTATATTTTGATTAATTTTAAAAAAAATAAATACATATAATAAAATTTTCAAAATTTTAACTTCTCAACTATTTCAATCAAAATCAAACTTAGCTTTTATGTCAATTTTTGTAAAATTGCTATCACCAATATTATTGGTGTATAATGACCTGGTTACTTTTACTAATTTTTTTGTTTTCCAGAGCATAAATTAATAAATCATCAAATTATAGTTTGATCGATGCATTAAAAATGATAAATTTTGATTTAATTTTTAAAAAAAGTTATAAACAACTTAACTACTAATTTTTTTTATGTGCTTAACCTCTAAATAATTTAACAATAAAGAGCTTAACAATTATTCTTTTAAGTTAATACGTGACAAAATCAGAGTTTCATCTATTAAAAATGATAACTTTTAATTTAATCTTTTGGTACATAATACAAATGAAAGGAAGAAATAACAATAATAAAATTTGAATCTTAATTTTTAAAATGCTAATAAAGAGCTTAACTACTATGTGCTTAACCTCTAAATAATTTTAAAATATGTTTATTTAAAAAAAAACATAATGATAAATTTAGTTCTTGACATTCACTTATTTTGTCATTTTGAGCCTTATTTTCTTTTTGGGGGTTATTTTAGTCCTCAAACTGTAAAATTTGGTCAAATTGTTTACTTTTTTATTAAAAATTGATTGAACTGTTAAAATTTTAATTTTAATGGCATTAATGTGTTAATATACGTGACAATCTATGCATATTTCATAAATTTTACAAAAATATTAAAAGTCAACAAAATTTAAAAAAAATGTTCATAAATTTTTTTTAAAAATTTATCTATATTGTTAATGAAGTATACTTGAAATGTCACATAAGCTACCATGCCAATGCCATTAAAATTTTAACTGTTTAATCAAAATTTCTATCTAAAAACAAACTATTTGACTAAATTTTAAAGATTAATAATGAAAATAATTCCAAAAAATAAAATTAAAATAATAAACATTAAAAAACTAAATTTATCTTTATATATATTAAAAAAAACACACACACACAACAACAACTAAATAAAAAAAATACTGACTCAAACCGGAAATTTTGGTATTTAAAATAATTAAATGTGGTAGGAGTAAAACACAAATTACTAGAAAAACTGCAGAGCAATCCATCCAGTGGAGAATGAAATTGTGGCGTCAGCTGATCAGCTAAACCTTTTCAATATTAATTAACTACACTCTTTGGGTTGGCATTGCGTGCACGCATTCAGATTTTATTTTATGGGATATTATTTATTTATTTATTATTACTTCTTTACAAAAATAAAAAAAATAAAGTGAAAATTCCATAAATAGAAGAATGTGAGGTTTTTATTTGATCTCTAGTTTTGGGAATGCGTCCAAAATCTTAATACTCCTTTCCTCCCTTTTATCATACGCGGTAAAAGAAATGCACAACTTTACTTGGGATTTTTCATATTCAATTGGATGGAATCCAGGTTTTATTTAGTATAATATTATACGGTCTAATAAAATCTTATTATTGATGGTTTTTGTAGAATTATTTAGAGTTGACTTTTTTTTCATAACGAGTGAAAGGCATGAGTTGTTGCCTGATGAAATTCATAGATTAACTCAAAACTTGAACAAATAAATTATTTAATCATATCTTTTCCTTTGGTTGATGGGTTCCTAATTCTCCATATCTACTCTATACTAGCTTATGATACCATTTCAGGCCACATAAAATGTATAAATGATAACTTCATGTTAATCCTCTTACATTATTTCTATATCTAATGTCTAGCTGATCTTTTAATCATATGCTATATCATAGTGCTAATACATTTTAGTCTCAATATATAATATGATAGACCCAAATATTTGCTATAATTAGATAAAGGGAAAAAAATTTATTTCCTCCTTTGGCGTTAAAAAAATTAAATTAACCAGTTAAATCAATTAAATTAAGAACAAAACTGATATGATACATTCTAAAAGCTAAATATCATATGATTAAATAGAAAATATTTTTAATATATATATATATATACATATAAAAGAAATATTAAATTGACTAAAAATATTTTTATTAAATTTGTTTTTGAAAATAAGAAATTAATCTTTTAATCTCTTAGTCATATATTTTTAAAAAAATTTATATTGTTATTATTGGTATTGGCTAGATGTATTGTGAATTGCAACTAAAAATATAATTGAAATTGGAAAAGTAAAACAATGAACACACAAATTAATTGTGTAGTTCAAAACCTCTTTCAATATTTGTAAAGCCTTACCCAAAAAGTAATCCACTATAATTCAACAACATAATATACGATTTAAGCTCAAGTGCTTATCATGTTACAACCTCAATCTAATATATTTATCTAGATTCACTCTTTCACCAAGTCATTCTCATTGAAAGCTTAATCACAATATGATATTAGTTTATTTATAACACAATTTGCACTGAGTTAAGTTCCTCTAATGAACAACTTAGTGCTCTCTAACTTGTACATGCATCAATATACAAGTCTTCAAAATCTATAGGCATTCGTGGACTTGTAAATCCCAACTAGTATGATTGAATTAATAACTAAAGTTTCATCCAATTAAGCACTAGATATTACATAAAATAAAAAAGTGATCTTCACTAATTAAATTTCTACAAATCATAAATTTTTTAAAATGAAATAAGTAAATTATACTAGAACTCTTTGAAAATATCCTTAATTTATTGAATATTTTCAACAACTTTTATAAAGTGAATTGTAACTAGCCTGTAACTTCTAACACTAACATTATTCCCTTTTGGTATATTTAGTCAAGAACTACTAGAGCAATTTCTTCAAACAAGATAAACATAACATGCAAAAGCTTCAAAATAGTACACTCCATCACTGACATCAATTATGAAAAACTAACCATCAATATAAAGTCATCAAAGTAGTAGTAGCGAACATCCGCCATATTAATAACAAACTATAATAAAGCAAATAAGGAAGTTTGTATCATCAGTCCAACAGAACAAATAAAAATTTCCAACAGCAATTAAAGTATACACCACCAAATAAGCTCGGCTTCCCCTTAACAACTCAACTCTACCTTTACTCTCCTTTTTTTTGGATAAAAATACCAAGAGTTTCAAGGCCCACTAGCAAGAATATCTTCTTTATAGCAAACTACATGACTCATTTGCCTCGCAATAAGCTTGAACTACTTATTCTAACAGTTAAGCTACTCGTTAATGCATACAATTTCTGTATTAAGGTGTTCTACTAATCTCGTTTGTTTAATCGTAATCGATAATTCTATCCACAGTTACAATAAGTAATTCATCTATCTCTTGATTTGCATCAAACTCTAAACCTTCATCTTGTATAGATTATTATATTGAGAGAATTAAGCACTTGATTTTTTTTGTGAGTAAACTTACTATTGTGATCTTACTTGCTGAGAGGGTATCATTCTTCATGGCGCAAATGTGAGGAAAATTATCACAAATGTGTGATAAATTAAGATAACTTGTTATAATTGTTAAAGAGAGTAGATATCTCTCGCTGAGTTAGCTTCCGTAGACGTAGGGAAACTAAATTTCATAAACAACTCCTTTATGTTTTATTTATTTACTGTTTTCCATTTTAGTGGTAGAGTGTCCACTTCCTAATTACTCCTTATCAGTGTTGATTTGATTCTTAGCAACTGTTTGAGCTAACAGAAATATATATCATCAATCAAACAGTCGGTGAATAATGTGTATTATAATATACATTTAAAGATTATATGAGTTTTTGTTAACGTTCGTTAAATTATTTTATTTTAATTTAAAAATAGAAATTAAAATATTATAATTACATTGTTTTTAAATTAAAATTTTAAAATTTAAATAAATATATCCTTGCATTACACAAAACTAAAAGTAGCATATAAATTATATTTAAATTAAATAATTTTGTTTAACACGCCCAACGAATTTAATTCGTTGAACCAATGACTTGGGGATCACACCAAATTCAACGGTCCAAGGTTGGGTTAGAGCCTAGGGGTGAAGGTGATGGTTTAGAAACTATATTTATCGAGTCATAATTTTGTAGGGATTTATGATATATAGCTAGGTTGATGACCTATTTATTCCACCTTCCCCACTCCCCATCTACTTTACCCCCTTTTGTAATTGTAGATTTTTCACATGAATATTATATATTTTTTATTTTCTAATATTTTTTTATTATTTATGGAATTTCATTTTTTAAAATAAATCTCAACATATACATATATATATATAGTTTTTCATTAAATTAAAACTTTCATAAAATTCGTGTCCAAAATTTTTCATAGCAAATTAAATATTCACATTTATAGATGTCAAATTTTATCTAAATTAAATTCATATATTTGAGTTTAATTTTGATCTCTTGAATTTCCAGCCTAAGTCATATAAGTTGAACTGTTCAACCCATTCGTGTAAAATTTTTCTTGAATTAACCTTTTACTGTTTAGAAAACTCAGTCTTAATAAATACATTGATGAAAAACTCAATACCCATATTGAATTTTTCATTAATAAAAATTTCACCGTCTCAAAAATCAAACCTAATAAATATGAATTCAACACACATGATATAATGAAATTCGAGTTTTTCTTATCCAACTTTTTTACTATAATTATAAATATCATTATTTTTTTCACATAATTAAAAATGTTAATATTTAATATATTGACGATGTACAATTTTTTATTTCACAAGTAAATATAAAAAATTCCCACGTGCTAAATCCCTGTTTTTTTTTATATATTTATATATTTAATATTTTATTATATCTCTATAAAACACTTGTTAACTTTTAACCCTACTTATATTCTCACTTGCAATATATCAAATATTATTCCTAACTAAAAATATATTCTCCTTTTAATTTCTCAAACTTTAAACCTTTTTAAATTCTTACTTTTTTTTTTTAATTTTAAATTGATGTTTCTTTTTTATTTAATTAAGCAAGAGACCCTTAAATTATGTTATTTGTTTAAGTTGTATACTTAGAAATTTTTTTTAGTGGAACCAAATATCTAAACTTTATTTTGTAATTAAAATTGGCCAGTCCATTATATCCGTTAAAATAAAACGTCCCAATTAATAAAAAAGTATCACATCATCACCTCATTCAAATATAAATAAATTATAAATTTTATGTTAATATTAAATAAAATAAAAATTCCTCCTCTCCCATCATCTTCCCCCTCTCTCTCAAGTACCAAACAACTATTTATGATTTTATCTTCTTCTTTGTAATGGCGGTGGTTTTTGAAGTTGTTGATGATGATATCATCTCCATTTTTTTTTTTTTTTTGCTTTGATGGGTTTTAAGGCTATTTGGCTTTTATTTTTGTTTGTTTTTTAGTTTTTTTTTTAATTTTTTATTGTCTCTTTTCCCATGGAAAATGATAGGCTGGTGGGTTTGATTGATTTTCCATAAAGATGGTGGGTTGGGGATGGACTTGGGTCAACTTTTAAACAAAAATTTTCGCATCTCAAACTAGTTCTAAAGCTATTTTTATTATTTAAATTTAATTATAAAAATATATAAAATATCAATTAAAAAATATATTTTTTAATATTTTATTAATTTTTAAATAATGAAATGGATTTTTTAAGTGGACCAAGCCGACCAAAAATGATACTAAACTAAATTTTTTTTTTGGAACACATGGACAGCTGTAATGGGGAAGAGAGGGAATATTTTTTTATTTTTCTAATATTAATATAATTTTTTTAATTAATATCAATATAAATATTAATATGTTTTTTTATTTAATTAGATTTTAATGAGATGATGACATGGCACTTCTTAATTGACTCTAATTTTTGTTAAACAGAATATAATGATAGGGTCAACTTTTATTACAAAAGAAAGGTTAGGTATAAAAAAAATAGGTATTTAACTCAAATAAAAGATATAATTCAAAGTAGTCTTTGATATAGTGAAAAAAGTGTAGAAACATAAAAATTAAACCTTAAATCTCATTGGCAAAATTAGTAATACTTGAAAGAAAAGGATAATGTTCCGGCATGTGCGGCACATGCCACAAACACGGTTAAAACTTCAAATTTTGGGTGTGTTGGGGTTGATTGTAAATCTCTTTTTTCAATTTAAAAAAAAAGTCTGATGGGCTTCACAAAAGCCCAAATTCCATTGCGTTGCGTCCTTCCGAGAATTTCACACGGTTACATTATCCGGAAGCCCACTGTAAAATAAATTTAAAAGGCAAAACTAGGGTTTTCTTTTTTATCTTCCTGCAAAAACTACTTCTTGAGTTCTGAGGAGCGGCTGTCTTGTCACCATGGTTCTCAAGTTTGTCTTCTCTCTGCTTGTTTCTTTTATTTCTTCATTTACTAAATATGAAACCGCATTTTCTTTCCCATTTCTTTTAATCTAACTATCAATGGCTGTTTCTTTCCTCAACTGATTTTGTGTTTGTAAGTTTTAGCTAGCTGGGTTAAACTTAACACTACAAGTTATTATTACTTTACGATTTGTAAATATGGGGTTGGCAGGACTGAACTATGCCGCTTCAGCGGTGGCAAGATATACCCTGGTAAGGGTATCAGATTTATTCGCTCAGATTCTCAGGTAAAGCTTTCCACTTTGGGTTTCCATTGAAGTACACATTGGTTGCCTCAGTTACATGTATGGATCACTTTTAATATAATTGATAGGTTTTCCTCTTTGCAAACTCCAAATGCAAGAGGTACTTCCACAACCGTCTCAAGCCGTCCAAGCTTACTTGGACTGCAATGTACAGAAAGCAACATAAGAAGGTAAGTGCACTATTTTCTATTCACTCTTAAAATCTATCTGTTTAAGCCCTCTTCTATTTAGCAGAGAGCGTGGGTATTTCTTGTTTTTTTCCCCCCTAAGTTTTGGTTGCCGTCAATACCTGCAGGACATTGCAGCAGAAGCAGTTAAGAAGAGGCGCCGCACCACGAAAAAGCCCTACTCAAGGTCCATTGTTGGTGCTACACTAGAGGTGATTCAGAAGAGAAGAAGTGAGAAACCTGAAGTCCGAGATGCTGCGCGGGAAGCTGCTCTGCGGTACGTTTAAAGTATTGTTGAAATTACATTGTGATGGAAATTGATTAGCCAAAGTTTGTTTGTTGAATCACATGATATGCTGTGCAGTGAAATTAAAGTGAGGATTAAGAAAACTAAGGATGAAAAGAAGGCTAAAAAGGCTGAGATAATATCCAAGCAACAAAAGACTCAAAGTAAGGGTAATGTGCCCAAGACTGCTGCAACAAAAGCCCCCAAGCTAGGCGGTGGCGGTGGGAAGCGCTGATTGTTTGGTATTATTATAAGAAGTTTTGAGCAATTTTGTATTGTTTGAAATGAAAATGGTTGCCCTGTATTATTTATTTTTTGAGTCTTGTTACACCATGGTCAATGATTTTGGTTTGAAATGGAGAAATGAAAAGGATTGTGGATCTTCTTGAGCTTAAATTCATTTTGCGTGTGTTGAAATATTTGGTTACTTGGCATGGACGTTAGATCTTTATGAATCTTTCTTATTGACAGGTTAAACCATACTGTGGCCATGATTCTCGTAAGTTGTACAACTTTTAAGTGTAGCTGTTGATTGCCACTGATTCTGGTAAGGTGGGAGTCATTATAGATTTGCTAAGGAAGAAAACAATGTTGGCCAGGTTGGTTATTCTTTTGATGCTTTATATGCAGCGTTGGATGATATGACATACAATCGGACATTATCTTAATCCAACGTCGAAAAGAATATATGCCTATCTTATCTAACTTTTGACTCCTATGCATATTATGCATGTATGACAAATTTTATTTTTTGTTTTGTCTTTTTAAAAAACAATGGAAAGATTTAAAAAAAAAATATAAATATTGGGATCAAAATTGTATCAAGTGTTTGGGTAATTTAATGTTAATAATAATGATTTGGGAACCATAAATTCAAAACATCGATACACAGTTAGCTGAAAAAGAAGGAAAAACGTGTGCGGGTTTTAAAAAAACCGAGCAAAGCCAAGCTAAAGGTAGTGGGCGTACGTGGAGGCGGGCATCCCATGTGGGAAAGACCAAACTCCAAAACCAAATAACTTCCTTCTAGAAATGACCCAATGCGATTAATCACGCGTCTCTCGTAGAAGACCCACGGTCTTACAACAGCTAGCTGCAGTTAGAAACCATAACCCTAAAGATCAGTGTTCCACTCCTCATTAAACCTTTTTTCAACAAAGGAGAAAGTGAAAATGGCAGGGGACGATGATATAGAGAGCAGGGGAGGAAGGGTGAAGAGAAACGGGTATAGCAACAACAATACGAACAGCAGCAGCGCTTATGCATCTTCTTCAGCTTACGTTATAGAAGATACAGATTCGCAATGGACATCGTGGTTGGTGCCTATGATCGTGGTGGCTAATATTGCTGTTTTTATTATTGTTATGTATGTCAACAATTGTCCGGGGCACAGGCATATGAGACTTGTCGGCAAGTGTGTGGCCAGATTTCTTGGGCGCTTTTCTTTTGAGCCTTTGAGAGAGAACCCTCTCTTTGGTCCCTCTTCCTCTACGTATTTTACTTCTTCCTTTTTATGTTCCTTTCTTCTTACCCTATCCTCTTCTTTTATCCTTTGTTTTTCTTGTAAGATGTGTTTATAGGTGAGTTTGAGTTCTGAATTTGGGTCATCTTTCGTAGAGCTTTTATAGCATTTCTTACCCCTGATTTTTCTATTGGTCTTCTAAATTGGGTTGTCGGTGGAGCTTTGCTGAAATTGCTTTCTTCTTCCTATTCATAATATCAATCAAATTTCAACATTCTTTTTAAAAGTTGTGGAATTTAGATCTCACTGTTGGGTCTGGATTTGAGACTAGGTCATCTCTGTTTTCCATGGATTTTTTATTGATCAGTTTCTGGAATTAGAATGTCTCATTTGTGGATTGTCGGTGTAAGGCTGTCTTATCGTGAATATATATATTCAGACCAAATACACACACACTCGTAGGTTTTGCAGCTCTACGCACCTATTTTTGCTGCCAATATAAAATTCTAATTGCCTTAAGTGTACTTGCAATCTCTTACTGTGTTTGACTATTGTATGTGGAAAAATGCTTTCTGGTCAAATTTGGTGAATTTACTATTTCATGTCAAATGCTTCTATACTTGACTGTTGCTTATTTATAACTTGCTATTATTGTTGTTGTTTGGACATTGTAATTAGGATCATTAGGGTTTCAATATGAAGTATATTACTCTGATTCAAGTGTAAGCGTTAGAGATAGGGTATGTGTTTCACTTGCTTGGCAGAGCAAAAGTGAGAAGAGAAAAATGGGAAAAAAAGTATAGTTTTTACGTAAGCCTATAAGTCCAAATCTTTCCTACTTCAATGTCTGTCTGGTATTGGAGAAGTTGAAAATAGATGAGATAGTTGTTGAATTGTAACAAAGGCATGTATGATTTTGCAAGTAGCAAAATCACAAGGGTATAAAATTATTTCTTTCCTGATATTGATGGAATTGGGAAGTAGCTACTCAATTGTTGGATTGCCCTCTAAAATGAAGAATGTTTTCATTTTGGAAGATTGAAGAAGTTGGGAGCTCTTGAATGGACTGAAGTTGTGGTTAAACATCAAGGATGGAGGCTAATTACTTGCATTTGGCTGCATGCCGGTGTTATTCATCTTCTAGCCAACATGCTGAGCCTGGCCTTCATTGGTATACGCCTTGAACAACAGTTTGGGTTTGGTATGTTTCTTCTTCTGTTTGAAATTTATCTTTTCTCTTGTTCATACTCTTTATGCAACACATGGAGCCAAATTTCTGCTGTGATTTAAGCACCGCATTTGTTATCCCCTTAAACTCTGTTGATTAAAGTTTCAGATAATGTGATGATCTGATATTTGTTGTTACAAATTCTCAATGTGGCAGTGCGGGTTGGAATTATTTATCTCTTGTCAGGATTTGGCGCAAGTGTGGTTTCTTCTCTATTTATCCGAAACAACATCTCTGTTGGTGCCTCTGGTGCTCTTTTTGGGCTTCTTGGTGCAATGCTTTCTGAACTTATTACCAACTGGACCATATACACAAACAAGGTGAACAATATTATCTCTTCCATGTCTATGATCATAGAATTTTGTAGCATATATATACATATGTCAATATCCTAGTGCTAATGGTCTTATTAATAAACTTTGTCTTGCTTGCTCCCCTCTTAATATTCCACAGGCAGCAGCTTTTTTTACTCTTCTGGTCATCATTGCCATTAACCTTGCAATAGGAATTTTGCCCCATGTTGATAACTTTGCTCATATCGGTGGCTTCATAACTGGGTTCCTCCTTGGCTTTGTTCTACTATCTCGTCCTCAGTTTGGGTGGTTAGAGCGCCAGAATCTTCCAGCTGGTACTCTTATTAAGTCCAAGTACAAGCCTTACCAATATGTTCTGTGGTTGGTTTCCTTGGTGCTGCTAGTCGTAGGGTAGGTACCATTCATGTTTCAAATAATTGATTCTCTTTATTATTTATTCGTATGGTTTTATGATCATCGTAGTTTGGTGACCTTAATGACTTTGAAATTCTGTGTTCCTACAATAGCCAAGTTGATCTGATTGTCACATGCTCGACTTAGTTGCTTCCTGTTGTTGCTAAAATGCAGATTGACAGTTGCATTGGTAATGCTGTTTCGGGGAGAAAATGGAAATGATCATTGCCGTTGGTGTCGCTATCTATCCTGTGTCTCCACTTCTAGATGGGATTGCAATGGGATCTAGCACTGCATAAAGCTTCCAATCTATTTGGAGATTTCTTTCTACATTCAATTTGTAAATGCATAAATATAGCTTATAATTGTGAGTGATGCTTTGTCTGCCTTTGCTTTCTTCTTTCTTTAAACATCCAAAGACCGCTATTGCTATTGCTTTTACACCTCTTTACTGATGTATTCTGAGTATATATGATGAAACCATTCTCTCATAGGGAAAAAAATATCCCAGCATATTATGCTGAAAAGAAAATGTTTAGATGACAACTTTCTTTTTCTTTTTGGAGTTGGGAGTTAGAATTATATTAACAGATCTAATCAAGCAGTGAATCTCAATCTAAATGGAATAAGTTTGAAAAAGAATAGCTTAAATCTAGACATTAAAAAACAGGCAACAATGGTGAAAGTAGTGGTGTGATGGGGTAAGCGCTTCGTTGTCCAGCTTATTGCTTTTACCGAGGTAGGCAAATCTGGGGTAACTCATTCAATATGCCTGGTCCTACCCACCGGCCAGTATGCTTAATCGGACAGTTTCACATTCAGCATTTATGACTGACGAGCCTCACAGGTTTGATTGCAAATCCAGTGCACACCAAAGTAAAATCCATGCTGTAACCTTTTACATGATTTTATTTTTTCAGGATGCCAAGCTCTATGGTGTTGTGCTGGGATGACCCCAATGTGGTATAATAACTTCATAACATACTTGGAGTTTTGATGTTGCTTTCATGGGCCACTTCAATACCTCTAGCCGTCGCTAAGCATAAGACAAGGATTCTTGTGCAGAATATACATCTTAACTAAGATACATATTTGTTAAGGAAATAAAAATAGTTTTAACCAATATTAACAATGAGGGAAAGAAATATTGTTGCACTGGTTAATCTGTGTGTAACCATGACGTTGCTTTATAATAATAACAACTTTTGGTTGTCTAACTGAGCGATTAATTAAGATCATTTAACTACTCTCCTGATTCTACTCATTACGTGATCTTGAACTAGATCCACGTGATTATATCACCATAAATTCATATGTTGTGAAGTAAAAATAATAATAATAATAACCGGCAGTGACTAATTCATGTACACTTGGTACTAGCGAAGCAAAAAGTATAGAGAGCAAATCATGAAGAAGAAGAAAAAAAAAATGAGAGGACAATCATGGAAATGCCATGATAATATGATATTAGATTCCGATTTGCATGGATCCCGAGATTTTTACTCAATAGTTCCAGAAACTGTATGATTCATCCTGTCGGATCGATTGTCAGTTGTGGGAATCCAAGGTTTCGTTTGTTTTCTTATATAGCTAATAAAAGAATGTTGGCTGTTCATTGTCACTATCACCGTCCTAGATAGCCACTTCAGACAAAACTGTACCACTAGGACAAAACCATGTTTGATGGATTTAGCCTCCGTGAATGCACAGTTGGAAACAGACAAAACTCAAACTGAAACTCTTTTGTTTTGTTTTGTTTTGCTATGATAATTTCAGTACAGTTAATAACTACGTTGTTATCATCATGATGGAGAAAATGGCAATCATACTAGATTTTTCTTTTTCAATATTAATAATGCTAAATTTGATCAAGTAGGATCAAAGTTTTTCACATCATGGGAAACTAATTACAATTCTAGCAGACAAGGTTGCTATCACACACAAGAACAGGAAAATAGGAGAGGCGAAGGGAGGATCGTCGATCATTCCCTTCGGTTAGCACTACTAGGCCAATTCAAGCGATCGGAAGTCGGATGTGCCCTGTACCTAAAATCAACATGATGAGGAAAATCTCTTTCTGAGTTGGTACCTGAATCCCACAACCCCTGATAAGTTCTTCGGGTTGAACCATATTTGTCTAACTCCAGCCTCTGCCTTGGAGCACTCTGGGACCGATACTTAGCCTGGGATGATTCAGTATTCGCCATGTAATTTGGGTAACCGGAATATCCACTTAAATATCCCCATGAGCACTCACTCCTTGTGGGTGTAAAAGGGCTTCTCCTAGAACTACTTCCAGGTCTAGATGATGCAGAATGCACTTGTGGGCTGTTGTCGGCTGTTCTTAGAACTGCTTCATCTTTCCCTCCAGGATATTTCATGGAGCTTAATGTTAAAACTTCTGCTGAAGAGATATTTGGTATGGCATTTGAAGCTTTTCCTGATGCTTTTCTCGGGGAGTCATATGCCGTAAAGCTCTGGTTATAATCCAAAGTTGAAAAATGCTGAGATGGCCTAACATTCCTGTGACTCTGTTGGGAGCTCAAGTGAGGTTTCCAAGTATCTACTTCGAGGATTTTGTCACTCTTCTCATCATCAGCAAGCCGACGGCTAAGTGGAGCTTCTCTACGGTTGTTCCATAAACTTTCCTCCCTCCAATGGTCTAACCAATTTGAACCCATCCGTGCTTTCTCTAGATCAATGATGTTCCTAAGGTTGGAATTTGAACCACATCTCTGCATGAACAAACGCAATATTCAAGACCGATTTGAACACCCAATTTCATACCGAGGTCCATTCAAATTTGTTGATTTGAACATAAATTTGCCTAGAATCACCTTCATCTTCTTTTAAATTTGAATTACGTAGTAAACCATATCAGAGCATTTAAAAAGGGGAATCTGCAATGGCAAATTGTCAACTAAGTGATACCTTTAGGATTGAGAGCCCATCAGATTTAGTACAATAAGCACGAAGTTGGCATTCATCTTTTCCGGAAGTTGCATGGACCTGCAAGTAATACATATAAAAATGGACATTAGCAGACCGAACAAACAGATTAGCTCCTCCCTACAGTAGCTGCATGTTATGCAGCAGTAAAATGCATGCCAAGCTTTTCTTTCCTTTCAAACAAAGATTCAGCCTAGCACAGTTAATTTTGCCTTGACCGGAACTATATTACATTTGACCACAATCGATCTTTAGGTCATAATTAACCTTTACTTATATTATGAACATATGAGAGGCTTTGGTCGGAACTTTGAATCCTCCAAGAAGTTATCAGAACTTTTAGGCAAAGCAAGTGGTCCCTTAGTATTTCAATCTATTAGTGCTTGAAACATATCATGTGAGCTCATAGCAAGCATATCAAAAGCCATACTTTTGGCCTAACATGAACTTTTTACATCATTTTCATAAATGGTAGAGAAATTAAAACAATCCCTAAACATAAAAAAGAGCAGAGAGGTATGCTTACAGCATTTCGTGGAAGTCTGGACATCTTTACGACAGAATCCAGAGACTTTGTCACATGTGCACGACTAGAACGAGCTCGAGCTTGCAGTCTGACCAATGTTTGCATGCGTCTGAGCATGTCTGCTGTTTGCTTTCTTACAAAGTGGCCTCTCACTAGCGCTTGAAGCTTCACCAATGCTTTCAAAGCTCTCAGTGCCCTCCGTGCCTGGACCAGGCGGCAGCAGGAGTCCACAAAAAAACAAACAAGCACCATTACATCAGATAAACCAAAAACCATCCAATACCTATCCAATTAACTGTATGGTAATCCTTCTGAGAAATTAACAGAAGAAAAATAAATCCACTGACATTTCTTTAGTCGTTTTAGAAGTTAAAGGCTCCAGCAAACAATGATTTGCAACAGATAGACAACGAAGTCAAAAAGCGGGAGGCCCATAGATGCAATCATTACCTACCATACAACCCAACAGAAAAGAGGAACTGGCAAAAGAAAGAACAATCTCCCCCACCTACAGATAACACTAAAAGATACCAAATTTTTAATCAAGACTTCAGCTTTACAAAAGTTTAATTAAATTGTTTAATGAATAGCCATCTACACAAGTAACTTTGCCCATTAATCATTGCTAGCGTGCCCTTCTCATCTCCTTTGTAAATTAAAAATATCTTCCAGCAAACTGGAAGGCGGGCAAATTCGATGGACAGATTGTAAAGAAACAGCACAAATAGGAAAAAAATCAAGACACAAGAATATATATGGTTTGACCAATTGTGTCTAAGTTCACAAAACAGCATAAATTTTACACTACTTCCTGAAAGAACAACTTACCTTTGCATCAACTGTTACAATAGTTTTTATAACAAATGCTACCAACTGGGGAATGCATACATATGCTTTTCAAGCAAAATGTAGCCTACATGACAAGCGGGGAAATGCATAAAAACAATGCTGTTCTCTTTTATTTATAGTTCAAATCAGAATAAAGCTTGGTAACTTGGTAAAATAAAAATAAAGGACAGGAATAAATCTAACAACTTTCAGGAGAAAACTAATAATCAGTCATAAAGTCATACTGATTCCCAGTTGGAACAATTAATTCAGTTCTGGTAGAATATGATCTAAGTGTCTCATGGAAAGAATAAAGTTGGCCCAGGAGCTTGGCTTTAACATGCTACCTTACTAAAATGAGGTAAAACTTGCATGTTACCTTCAAAAGAGGCCCCATAAAGCAAGAAACCAATTTTGACACAATTTTCTACACAACGTTTGGGTAGAAATAATTTTGTATACAAATCAGATATTTTAAACAGAGGATGCGTTAATGCATCATTATGGTTTTTATTTTCAGATTCTGGCTTTCTTTGCTGCAGATATGGCAAATGTTTACCATAATTAGTTAACCTATTTCTCTCCTTAAAAAAATTTGTTTGTGTTTCACTCTACTGAACTATTAAGTCTTGATTGCAACTTCATTTTAACAGGGTAAGAGACAAAGAAAGAGGAATGTGAATTTTGCCAAACAAGTCACACATTCTACAACTCAAGCCTCTTTATATCCCATCACTTCATGGGTTCATCATTCCTTTGCTTAAAAAATAAATGAAAGAAAACCCACTTTCTATTTTTTGTATTTCTGGTAGGTGAGAAAGAAGAAGAAGCTAAAGCCATTTGAGGCATTGATGACACCCCATTCAGCTTCCCCTCATAGGCCATACCCCCCAAAAAACTACTAGAAATCACGCGCGTGGAAGGGTCGTGAGTTTTGTTTCGTCAGAGTGTGAAGTAGAAGACAAAATTAGACAGTGAAGATGGGAAGTAGAAGATAAAAGATAAACGGTCGCCTAGTGAAATCCTGATGGCGAAATGACTTATCTTTCTGTGTCGGCGCACCTTTCTTTCTGCTTCTGGGACCATTCACGGTTAAAAGCTTCAACACTATATACTAATATAATTTTAAACAACACTCTTTCTTTGGATTTAACAAACAAATCACACTCTCAATCTCTGAGTCTCTTATTCAATCTTCTTAACCATGAAAGGGTATTTTAATTTTTGTTTCCAGTTTGCATTGTTGAATTGAATAAGCGGAAAGAAAGCAGAGAAAAAGTCAAAACTATTGACTAACGTAGAAAATGGGAAATGGCTAGGAAGAAATGATGTGAAGGTAAAAAGGAAGAAAATACTAACCAGATAACCTCGAAAAGCGGACTGTATCCTAACAGCCGCTACCTCCTGTACGAGTCGTCGGTTGTTCCCAGCGGGGCCACCACCACCACTTGTCAGTCTAACAACCTCAGCAGCCGCATGCGCAGCTGCGAGAGCAGCCTCAGCTACAGCAGCAGTGGCGGCTGCTACTGCTATTGCGTGCTTGCTGGCATCCAAGGTGTCACCGCATGGAGCAGTAGTAAGAGCATGATCTATATGGGAAGTTGAAGACGTGGGATTGGAAGATCTAGCAAAGCTCCAACGCCTCCGTTCTTTATCGGATCGGGTTTTGTCGGACTTTTTGGCTCCAAAGAGTCGCCGGAAAAGACCCATGGTTCATTGCCTGTATACTACACGTGGACTTAAGCCATGGTTTATGGGGATTGTTCTTTTTTTTTTTTTTTTTTTTTTTTTTTTTGAGTAAAAGGAGGCAGGAGATAGTTGAGCGTTAAAAGTGTATGGGAAACGAGTGAGGGAGGTGAAGGAGAGACTTGGATTTTGTACACAATGATCCACATTTCTAAAATACACAAACCATACGCTCCTCCAGGGATCTGTAAGACACGCGCCTTTTCCATATTTTAACTATATTTTTATCATCCTTATTCTTCCATTCCTTTGGACGAAGCATTGACTCAGCCAAAAATTAAAATTTTAAATTTTATTCGGGTTCTGTACTGTTCGCTTGTTTTGAGACCAATTTTTAATGTTAATTAATAGATTTATTTTAATTTGATTTCTAAAATTCTTTTCCTTCACGTTAATTTCGAAATTTAGTTTTTTTTTTTTAATTTGGTCCTGACTTTAAAGTTTATTAAAGTGTGATGGCACTATATTTTAAAATTATATCATGTCTTTACTTAAAATTTATAGTTGATTAAGTCTTAGTTGATTGGCATGGTTATTGTTGTGGAATGTCAATACAGGAAGATGTGGGTTAGATTGTGTTGAAACGTTATTAATACAAGAAGATATGAGTTATATTGTGTTGAAGTATATTATCTTCCTAATTATAAGTTAAAAAGGAGTTATAAGTAGTTATAGGTATTTTGTTAAAAAAATAAATATAATCAGAATTTATAATGAAATTGTTTGAAAAAATTATATATATAATTTAAAAAATTATTTTTTTAATTTTTTTAAAAAATTACATAATATAATCTTAAAATACTACACTATCGTATTTTAAGAGAATCCATGTTTAAGATTAAAATTGTAAAAAACCGTCAAGTGTAAAAAAAAAAAAAAAAAAAAAAACAGAAATGGAAATGAAAAAATAGTCAAATTTAAGCGCTAAATATCACTTTTATATCTAATTAATACATAAAAGAACTACAAAGGTAAAAGACAGTTAACAAAATTAACACAGTATTTAGGTAAATAATGTTATTTTATTAAGTACAAAAATTAACAATATTATCAAATGAATGATTACAAATCTGATAAGACACTGAAAAGGAAAAAGTTGGGGTGAATTTAGGTATTATGATGAGGAAAGAGAAAAGTAAAAATAGAGAAATTAGATTAAGGTTCATTAGGATGATAACCAAAACCAGAACAGGATTAGCAAAAAGACGAGGGAGATGTCGCTGTTTCGGTGGTGGTCGCCATTTAATTTTAAATGCGAAACACGATTTTTGGTGAATTACCCCACCAATACGGTGTCTGCGTGGAGTTCTAAACTAAATTCTATTTCAAAACTTTAAAAGGAAAAATTGTTTTTAAATTTAAAATATTCATACGTGATGCAATAGGGTTTTAGATCTAATTGGATTTTGGGTTTCTGGGTTGGGTTTTAGGGAATTTTAATTTAATAGAGTTTTGGGTTTAGATCTAATTACTATAGCGTTTCCAATTTATATATATATATACATATTTATAACTCATAATTAACAATTTAAGTTGCTAACACAATACTAAATTCTCTCTACAATAACTAAATATGGATTTGGGTAAGTTGTAGTATTTAATATATATATATATATATTCTTAAATTTGTAGCTACTGATTTTGTAATTTGGATGCAAATTAGGCAATTCTACTTAGGAAGTTTGTTGATTTGATATTAGAAAAGTTAGTTTCAATATCGAACAATTTACGATTTGGTGACGTGGCATAGTGCTGCAATGGAGAACATTAACTACATTTTGTCTCCAAAGCTCCCTAACTATGTAGCATCAAAGATAACAAGCTTCTTCCACTCCGATTCCAAATATCTCATGCCGATCGATTTGTTGGCTCTTCCCACGGATAGTTGGTCATTGTGGATGAGGATTTAGCTCTTCATTTACTCAATCCATTGTATTTGGTCCCCTCGACAAACAAACCAGTTCCAATCCAAATACTTACATTATTCTTCCTTTACTAAAACTTCCAATCCCCTATAGTTTCTTGGTTCCAAACTATGATTATCACATTTGCAAGGTTGTACTTATTGCCAACCCAACATCGAGTCCTGACGATTAAACAATCATGGATATGTTTGGTTCCTATGATCATCTAGCTTATATTAGACCAAGCAGAGAATGGACTTACATTTACCACGACTGGGGCATGCTTCATGATGTTATATACTATCAACATCACTTTTTTCAGTTGATTGCAAGGTTAGAGTTGTTTGTTTTAATCTGGCTGATGAATCACGTTTTACATATTTGCCCTTAGATCATAATGTAAAGAACTATAGTAAATTTTGTATAGAAACATATTGTAGAGTCACCTTTAGGGGCACAATTGTTGGTTGAAAAAATAATGAGGTGGCTTAGGTAGGGGAATATGGGATATGATTGGAGCCAAAGTTTGGAATATGAACATAAATTGCGAGACATGGGGCTGGAGGGAGAAGAAAAGCACAGGAGACTGTACTTTGTTCATTGGTGATAACAGTTTTTTATCTATGGTGACATTCAATTTCTCTAGATGTCAATCAAATTGTATATACTTCACAAATGATCACATTAACATGAATTTCTCTTGCCCAGTGACCTAAACACCAAAAGTCAAGTAGAAAATTTGTCGGGAATTAATATATATATATATATATATATATACACAAATATGTAAAAGTCGAAGCAAGAATGATTTCACAAATTATGATACTATTTTCAAATTATTACTAATGGCACTATCAATTGTTTTTAAGTTAGAATAAATATTAATACAATTTTTATAATCATATATTTTAAACTAATAATTATATCAAAACAAGTGAATTTTCTTTAAATTTAACCCTAACTCAATCCAAAACAAGATTTGAGGAAGAAAAAAAAGGACCTTAGAGTTGTACCCATGGGGTTTGGGTTGTTTTTGCCATCCCCATACTGGCTTTAGTCCATCAATTTTGCAACCCAACTGCTCGTATTTACTCTTACTCCTTTAGAACGTCAATTCAGCTCGTTTGAGCTTGGGGTTTCAGTTAATTTAATATACCTAAAATAATTTATAAAATTACTTTAAATTAAATTAATCTAATATAAACAATGAAAAGAAATTCCCTTAAATTAATTAATGAAATTGAGAGAACACAAATATCTTGTGGATGTGAGAAAAAAAAAAAGGAAAAAGAAAAAGAAGTGAGAATGGTAACAAAAGTTTTGCAAGTTTTTTTAATTAATAAATTTTAAGAATATTTTTTTTACAATGAATTCCAACAATTTTTATGTTTATTATTGTTTGGATCCAACGATCATGATTTGAAAATGATTTTTAAAAATGTGTCTTATATAATGTGCTTTTGTGTCATGTCAACCAAACTTCAATATTTACTTAAATAAAAATAGGAGTATATCATAGTCCAACCCAATTGTTTTCATCTAGAATTATTAATGATACAAGTAACCTACTAAATTTTAGTTTTTTTATTGATTTTGAAAATTTTGATTTAACACATAATGTTATGAAATAAAAATTAAAAAATATATATTTAAATAATATTTAAATTCATTACTAATATGATAATTTAGTAACAACATAAAAATATAATATTTTGATATAATAAATATAATTTTTAAATATTTTCAAGTAATTAATATAAAACTTAATTTGAATATATAAATTATATTTTAAATATTACAATATAGCCATTACAAATTTAAATATGTAATGTTATATATTTGAAATAAATTTTAATAAGAAAATAATTGTATAATAAATATAAATATTAGATAAAATAAATATTATTTAATTGCAAGAGTGCTTTTCCACACGTAAAAACTGTTTGGGTTCCAAAAAACTTTTGAAAAAAAAAAAAAAACACTTATATGAAAATTGTCGTGTTGAGTTAGTAATAAATGAAAATTTTGAATTGGATAAAATAATTATTTAATTACAATTTAAAAAAAAATTATAATGTGAAATAGTTTATAACTGGTTTTGTTAATTATTAGAAAAAATGAGTAGGAGTAGGATTAGGATTGTAAATTGAAAAGAAAAATTCTCCAAAATCTAGTCATATATAATTAGAGGGGACATGGAGAGGACGAACAGGTAAGTTACAGCTAAATCATTTTTCAAAGTTTTTGCTCTCAATACGTGTAGGCTGTTAAACCTCTATCTCGGTCTCACCATCTCATCCAAAAAGTGACCGCGATTTCTCCACGCCTTATAAGCTTCCCCAACCCCTATAAAATCCAACCCATCTGCTTCCAAACCCTTAACCCTTCTTTCACTCACTCTACCTACTACGCATACATACATGCACGCATACGTAGAATCACAAATATGGCCAATTTGTCCCCCGACGAGAACCCTTCAACCCCTCAAATCCCCGACTCTACGCTCTATCTTGTGCAGTTGCCAAATCACAGCAGCCTACCTTCCATCCCGACGCCAAGCCCTGTTCAATATAGCTGGCCTGGTTCCGGAAGGCATTCTAGTTATCGGGGAATACGAAGCAGGAGCGGCAAATGGGTATCTGAAATACGAGAGCCGCGTAAAACCACGCGTATATGGCTCGGAACGTACCCCACTCCTGAAATGGCAGCCACCGCGTATGACGTGGCTGCTATTGCTCTAAAAGGTCCCGACACGGATTTGAACTTTCCGGATATGATTCTTTCGTATCCAAAAGTGGCTTCTACATCCGCAGCCGATATTCGAGCGGCTGCTGCTAGTGCTGCCGCTTCCAGGCTACCCATGCCAGATACGGGGTCATCAAAACAGGATCAAGGCAACCTTCAAAATGAGGGTACCGCGTCGACGTTTAGCACTTGCATGGAGTCTGGTTCAGGTCAGGAATATATTGACGAGGAAGAGCTTTTAAACTTTCCCAATTTGATGGTGGACATGGCAGGAGGAATGCTCGTAACCCCTCCCAGGATCAACTCACTCGCTTCAGATGATTCACCAGAGATTTCAGATATAGAAAGCCTATGGACTTACCCTTAAAGGGTCTCTAAATTTACTAAGAAATGGATAGCAGAAAGTAGAAAATAAGAAATGTGATTGAAAAAGTAGATGAGATGATCACAAATGTGAAGGTATTTGTCCTTTTTGATCTCTTTTGGGGTGTTTCTGTCATGCCCTGTATCTGTATGCATTCCTGAGTATTGCTAGTTAAAGTTTGCTTGAGGTAAATTAAACTAAAGAGAGACTAACTTAATTTCGCAGCCAATTTCTAATATTAGAAAGCCTTCACCTTTTATATCATATGCCTAATGCCCTGAAAAAAGCCTAATTTTGTAAGCTAAAGTCATGAGGTGACAAAAGAAAATTGGGAAATTTTGGGAACACTATCAGTCCTACTTGATAGTTGAATAACTGGGTTCATAGCGTATTGGAGAAAAAAGTTGTGAGACTGGGATTTGATGCGCGATTCCAGCCTTTCGGTAAAGAAAGAAAAAATCGGAAATATGTAAGATGCTTTGATCCTTTTAACGGTGAAATGTTTCTTCATTCAAAATCAGTGTCCTGGTGGGATGTATGCTAATTCAAGTTCCCTCATTTTTTTCAACTTTAATGCAACTTCATCCTTTGCTTGGTATAGATTGTAGCGTTCGACTACAAACCCACAAAACGATCGACTTCACCTTAAAAAAAGATTAATCCCTTTAATTGAAAAACGAGTTAGGGCAGATCAGGAAAATATCTTATTAGCTTAGAAAGAAAGTAAGTTTTGAAGGGCATGGCTACATAATGTCAAAAATTTTGGTTAATAGGATTAAGGAAGATTGTTTTTTTTTTTTTCCTTCTTTTTAAGTAGATGTGGTAAAATATATTTCTCACAAATGAAGTTTGGATGATAAACTATAAAGAACGAAAGCTCATTTTCTTGCAATTTGTTTGTTTTTTTTTTTTTTTAATTGAGGGATAGAGAATGATGATTTAAGTATGATCTTACCTAAAAATGCTTCTTGAAGTTGTACAAGTATTATCTTCCGTGATTTCTTTTTTAATATCTTTGTATGGGTGATCAGCATCATACATTAACTTGAAGTAGGATACTAATGAATAAGATTTGGGTCCTCTCTTTTAATTTCTCTTCTTCCTGTTTTACAACATTTAACATGCATTCAAAAATATATTAATACCTTTGCTTCACTAAAAATGTGATATTCCCCATTACATAAAATCCAAATTTTATTAACTTTAAAATTTTCAATGATATCTATTTTTAGTAAAACTCCCTATGATATTAACAAATATCTAATTCAATCAATTTTTAAAAAAAATAATATTTATTTACTAATCTTTATAAAAATAAAAAATGAATTTCTCTTAAAAACAATATATAAATTTAAAAAATATTTAATATGTATTTTAATTAGTATGTAAATTAAAATTTAATCTGATAGTACCTAAAATAAATTTAAAATTAAATATTTTTTTAAAAATTTGATAAGTAAAAAATTATTATATAAAAATAATGAAAAAAATAAGAAAAAAAATAATTTAGCCTCAAAAGTAACATTTACTTTTCTATAATTATTAAAAAATCTCATTTCCTAAAAGTAATTCCAAAGGAAAATTATATTGTTGCAAAGTTAATATATATTAACACAACACTGGTTGAGTTGGTGTCACTGACTGATTAAATAAATATTGATCCAATTAGAAAAAGGTAAATTATTTTATTTTGAGAGTATTTTTATCATTTAATGTCTTTTATATAAAAACATATACATACATCACAAGATTTGAACTCATGTCTTTTTTAATTTTCACATTTTTATTTTACTATTGAACTAAAACCTCAATATTAATATCAACTTTTTATAGTGGAATTTTTAGACTTCACATGTAATGGCCTAAATTCAAGGTTATCGGGACAGTGGTTTCATAACCACAAATCCGATTTAAAGAGAAATTTATTTTAATATTTTTTTATGAATATTTATATGATAGGAAAATCGTATAAAAATATCGATAGAAAAGTTTTACCGATTTAGTGGTTAGTTAGAAAATTAATTTATTAAAAAATTTGGGTAAAAATAAGGTATCGAGACCTCGATCTCCTAAAACTAAGTCAAAAATATTTTTATAAATATTTATGAAATGTTAGTAATATGGTATTAAAATTTCGTTAGAAAATTTTTACGTTTGGGTAGTTAATTAAGTAAAAAGAACTAAATTAAAAAGGGTGTAAAAATTACTAAAAGGATTAAATAGCTCAATTGTTAAATGAGGAGGGACATAAATTGCAAATAAGCCCAAAAGGAGATATTTTGGGCCGCATAAGCTTAGAAAAATCAGGAGAATTGGTGAAATAAAGGCAAAATGGGAAAATAACAAAATTTACTAAAATAAAAATGGGACTAAATTGGAATATTTAGAATTCTCTTCATATTTCTTCATTATCATCAGCCAAAAATGTCTTAAGGGTTTATTCAAGCTGTTATTTCATAATTTTTGCACCAAGTGAGTTAATCCTTTCCTTTTTCTTATAATTTTTGTATTTTTAAAACTTTTACAACTAGGTCCTACTATTAAATTCATTAGTTTTTGATTTCATGGATGGAATTTAAAGTCACCATGGTTGAGTGCTGTAAGTTTATGATGAAATAGCATGAAATTGAAGCTTTAATTTGTTTATGAGATGATTTTATTAGGTAATTTCAATAGAAATTGATTTTTAGGACCTAATTGTGAAAATGTTTGGAATTAAATTCTAGTGCTGAAATTCTGATTCCCAAAGGTTATAAAGTAGTTTAAAGTGATATAATAAAGTGTTAATGGAGAAAAATCAGCTCAATTGAGAGGCTAAATGAGTAGGGACAAAATTATCATTTATTAAAAGCTTAGAAGAAAAATGGTAATAAACATCTTCCACTAAAACAGTTTTGGATAGTAGTAGTAGACTAACTTTGAAAAATCACCATAAATTTTGGAAATTGAATTAGAAGATGAAAAAAATATGAATTAAAACTTATTGAGTCTAGTTTCTCATAGAAGAAACGATGTAAGAAATGGAATTATAAATTATAAGATATAATAAATTTTGTGAGACAAAGTCAGAATGAATCTGGGTTCCCCTGTTCTAACTTTGGAAAATCATAAAAAATTGGATAAAAATAATTATGGGTTAAAATTTACATGTTAAAATTATTAATGAGTCTATTTTCAATAGAAACAAATGGAAACATCATCCAAATTTTGTACTAAGAGATAATTAATTTTTAGTAAAGAAAGGTCGAAGTTTTCAGACAGCATAACAGGGGTAAGTTTGAAGATTTTACTGTACTTATTGGCTAAACCAAAAATTCTGAAAATTTTATGGTAGAAAGGTATTTGAGTCTAGTTTCAGAAACATCAAACGTTTTTTAATTTGGAATTCTGTAGCTTGAGATATAAATAATTTAGTGACTATGACTCAAGTAGACAACTTTGAATAAACTATAAATACTAATGGAATTATAGAGAATGTTACATATGAACATGAAATGTATTAAAATGATGATTAAATTTATTTATTTAGATCCAAAAAATTCAAATACGAAGCTAGATTGAGGAAAAGAAACATTTCGGGATTAGTAGATTTTTGTATACGAACAAGTATCGAGGTAAGTTCGTGTAACTTGAATTATATTCTTAAATGCTTGAAATGTATGTTATTGGTGTGAATAATTTGAATGTTCATTGTATGAAAATTGATGAAACATTGATATATTTGATAAAAAGGGGAAGAAATCCCGATTGAATGAAAGGAAAATTCAATGGATCTCTGAAAAAGAATTGACGATAAAAAGGATCTAACCCAGACGGGTGATCCTATCCTGATATAGCCCTCCCGAAGAATATGTGAAAAATGAATTTAGCCCGGACTAGTAATCTGAATTAGAGTCTGAATTTAGCCTGGACTGATAATTCAGATCCAAGCTCATTAGAGTAATTGTCGTTGTAGGGATTTAGTCTGGACTGGTAATCTCGACAATACTCTATGAGTTTATATTACAAGGGATTTAGCCTGGACTAGTAATCCTGCTGTAAGAATGAGGTTCGCGGGAGTGTGCTCTCTGAAATGGAAATGTTCACACATGAATATGAATTGACGGACCTGGATTTGTACACTAAAAGTGTACCTCTGAAAATCCATCGAAATTTCGAGAAATTCAACGAGATAAATATAGAAAAATAACAAGGGAATGAAAATCATGGTATTGATGAGCTCATCAATCATGGTATATATTATTGATACATGGAAATTATTGGACTAACTTGAATGTTGAGTTTGTGCATGCTAGAGTAATAATGCATTGAATGGATATATAAATGTTTATTGTATTGTATTGAAAATATTAGGTAAGTATAATTCTTGTTACATGAGCTTACTAAGCACAAAGTGCTTATCCTGTTTCATTTTCCCCTGTTTTGTAGTGTTAAGGGCTCGGAGGTCAAATTCGGTCGGAGACACATCACACTATCAACCTCAAGATTTCGGTATATAAAGAAACTTTATTTTGGAAATCAATGGCATGTATAAGCTAATAAAGTAAATGATTTTGTGAAATGAATGTAGAGTTAGCCATTGGTATGGTTAACAAACCTGGTTTTGGGTATGTGATGATGTTATCTTATAAATATGCATGAATATATTTGGAAAATATGTTGAATTGGTTTGGTTGATGTGGATTGGTCTCGATTTAAAATTTACAGGGAAGGTTAGATATCTATAAAAGGGGATATATTGAGTAAAAAAAAAATTAATTTGTAAACTCGTAATACTTCTTACTCTATTAGGCAATGAATACGGGTAGGGATATTACATTTATTGGTATCGAGCTAGGTTTAGCGGTTCTAGGACCGGCGTAGTAAATACGAGATTAGCTATACATGCCATTTAAATTATTATTGATAGTGTGATATCTCGACGACCATTTAAATGTGTTTTTGTTATAGTAATGTCACCCGACCGAGCTCAATCCGAGGAAGCTGGGAGTCATGCTCCGGCTTCAATACAAAGAGAAGAAACTAGCGAAGAGAAGGCCCGAGACAGAGGGTCGAGGGGAGGAGGCAAAAACAGACCTTCTTTCAAATGATGAATGAATGGTTTAAACAATACTTAAGAACTAACCTTGTAGTGCAAGCAAGTTCAAGCTCCCACTCCTGCTCCTCCATCGGTTCGAGAGATCCCACAAGTGCACTGTGCATCGAATGCATCGTAAAAGGAAAAGCTCCAGTGAGATAAAATTGAAAATACGGGTAGAAGAATTTCGAGCAAGCAGTTGATGATGATTCGAACGGGCTGAATTCTCGTTAGAAAACACTACTCGGGTTTTGGAGGAATTATCTTGTACACAGAAGAATGTCCGAAATGTGCCGTCTCATCGCTAAAAGACACAAATTTTACCATTGGTGGAATACTAAAGCTTTAGTTGTTCGAAAGAAGAAATTACATGGGAGTTCTTTCAGAATGAATTTAAAAAGAAATATATAAGCCAAAGGTTTCTCGATCGTAAGAGAAAAGAATTTCTTGAGTTGAAACAGTGGTAACAGATCAAGATTCGAATATGAAAGAGAATTTGTTCGATTGAGTAAATATGCTCGAGAATGGGGTACATCGGAAGTGAAATGTGCAAACGATTGAAGAAGGGTTGAATGAAGACATTAAGCTACTTGATCGAATTCTTGAAATTCGAGAGTTTGCTACATTGGCAGAGAGAGCTTATAAAGCGTAAGAATTGAGCAAAGAAAAGAAACAGCAGTGAGAGGAAGCTCGAATTTTTAGTAAAAGACCGATGGAAAAATCCCGTTTTACGCTTCAAAGAAATTGAAGAAGTATCAGGATCATTCTACCTCAGCCACTGGGTATTCGGGCAGAGAGCAAGGTTCTCAACGCACTAATCCAAGACCTTCTACTCCATCAGTGACCAGTGTTGGTAGTGTTGGCACTCCTAAGCCGAGATGCCAGTACTGTAATAAAGCTCATTTTGGTGAATATCGATTAAAGAGCGGGACTTGTTACCAATGTGGTTCTTTTGACCATTTCTCGAGAGATTGTCCAGAAAGAGGTGAAAAAGAAAGCGAACAGATATCGGCCGAGTAATCCGGTTTGAGAGGCGGACCACCTCGACCATCGGTAATGTCGAGTAGCCGAGGAACTACGAAAGATATTGCGGCGTGTCAATCACGAGCACTGCTAGGACATATGCCATCCGTGCGGAGAAGATGCCTCAAAGACTTTGATGTTATTTATGGTACATTTTCTTTACTTGATATCGATATTATCGCATTGATTGATCCTGGTTCTACGATTCATATATATGTGTTAAACTTGCAATTGTTAAAAATTTATCTCGTTGAACCTCATCGAATTTGTGGTTAAAGTCTCGAACCTCTGGGTCAATCTGTTTTGGTGGATAAAATTTGTAAAAATTGTCCACTCGATGGTAAGAGGTTATTGTTTCCGGCTAATTTGATGTTACTTGTCATTTGATGAATTTGACGTGATATTGGGCATGGATTGGTTAACTTGACAAGATGATGTGTAGTAAATTGTAGACAAAAATATATTGTGCTAAAATGTCGAATGGTGAGTTACTCCGGGTTAAATCTGATCAAACAGAGGGTTATCCGATATGATTTCAAGATAATGGCAAAGCACGCAGGTATGTCAAAAAGGGTATGATGCTTACTTGGCTTATGTACTTGACACCAAGGTATCTCGAGTCAAAAAATACAGCAATTCCAGTAGTATGTGAATTTTTCGATGTGTTTCAGGAATTACCAGGATTGCCACGAAAAGAGAAGTGGAATTTTCTATAGATTTGATTAGGGAACTACTCCGATTTCTATAGCTCGCATCGGATGGCTCCTACTGAAATTAAAAGAGTTAAAGACACGATTGCAAGAGCTTGTTGATAGGGTTTTATTCGACCGAGTCATTCACCTTGGGGTGCTCCGGTTCTGTTTGTGAAAAAGAAAGACGGGTCTTTAAGATTGTGTATCGATCGACTCACGGCGACTTAATAAAGTAACCATAAAGAATAAGTACCCGTTACCGGATTGATGATTTATTTGATCAGGTGAAAGGTGCTCTTGAGTTTTCAAAAATTGATCTTCGATCGAGTTATTATCACTACGGGTAAAGGAGTCGGATGTGCCAAAAACGACCCTTCGAACTGTGTGCGGGCATTATGAGTTTTCGGTCATGCCATTTGGGTTAACTAATGCACTGCAGTATTCATGGATTTGATGAACAGGATATTCAAACAAAGATTTAGACAGATTTGTGGTAGTATTCATTG
The DNA here is from genome assembly GCA_025698465.1 of Gossypium longicalyx. Taxonomy (NCBI): domain Eukaryota; kingdom Viridiplantae; phylum Streptophyta; class Magnoliopsida; order Malvales; family Malvaceae; genus Gossypium; species Gossypium longicalyx. The sequence goes on from CM047003.1 coordinate 27,378,464, forward strand.
ATGATATTTTGGTTTATTCTCGGGATGAAGAAGAACATGCGAGAACATTTGAGAATTGTGTTGCGACTGCGAGAGAAGCGATTATATGCTAAATTCGAAGTAAATGTGAATTTTGGCTTCGAGAAGTGGGTTTTCTAGGACATATTGTATCTGCCAGAAGGTATCGAGTAGATCCAAGTAAAATCTCACTATTGTCAATTGGAGTCCATAGAAGAATGTATCCGAAGTTAGAAGTTTTTGGTTTTATTTGGTTATTATCGGAGATTTGTACAGGATTCTCTATGATAGCTTCTCCAATGACTCGATTATTGCGAGAAAGATGTTAAGTTCGAGTGGGGTGATGAATGTCAACAAAGTTTCAATCGATTGAAAGATCTACTAACGAAAGCACTGTATTAGTGCAAATTTGAATCGGGTAAGGAATTTGTTATTTACAAAGTGATGCCTTGTTAAATGGTTTAGGTTGTGTCTTAATGCAAGAAGGTAAAGTAATAGCCTATGCTTCAAGACAACTTAAACCACATGAAAGAAATTACCCAGTACATGATCTTGAATTAGTCGCTATTGTATTTTATTTGAAGATATGGCGGCATTACTTGTATGGTGAGAAATGTCATATTTATACCGATCATAAAAGCTTGAAATATTTGATGACACAAAAGATTTGAATTTGAGACAAATGCGGTGGCTTGGGCGATAAAGGACTATGATTTGGTTATTGATTACCATCCGGGTAAAGCTAATGTTGTAGTGATGCTTTGAGCGGAAATCTCTGTTAGCTTTGCGAGCTATAAATACCCAAGTTATCATTGGTGATGATGGTTCAATCCTAGCGAATTAAGAGCTAAACCGACATTTTTACAGCAAATATGTGAAGCTCGGAAGAATGATGAGAAGTTACAAGTTAAGCGGGCACAGTATGAGTGAGTCGTAATGATTCTGAATTTTGATTGGTTCGATGGTTGTTTATTATTGAGGTAGAGTATGTGTACCTCGAATTGAGAGCTCATACTGTAAGATTTTGTGAGGCTCACACCTGCGGTACTATGTCTGTACACCCGGGAGTAATAAAATGTATAATGATCTGAAAAAGATGTACTTGGTGGTGGGAATGAAACGTGATATCTACGAGTTTGTATCGAGATGTTTGATATGTCAACAAAGTTAAAGTGAACATCGGTACCTTCGGGATTACTACTGACCAATTACTATACCGGAATGGAAATGGGAAAGAATCACTATGGATTTTGTATCGGGGTTACCTTTGTCTCCGAGGAAAAAGATGCTATTTGGGTGATTGTTGACCGATTGACAAAGTCACTCACTTTATTCCGAGACGTATGGATTATTCTTTAGATAAACTAGTCGAATCTGTACATATCGAGATTGTCGGGCTACATGGAGTGCTGTCTCTATTATATCGAGATAGAGATCCCCGATTTACGCCTCTCGTTTTGGAACAAATTGCAAGAAGCCTTGGGTACTCGGTGTACTTCAAGATCGCATTTCATCCTCGAGATGGATGGTCAATCTGAGCGTGTAATTCAAGTATTGGAAGATATGCTCAGATGTTGTGTACTAGAGTTTGAAGGTAATTGGGAGAGGTACCTACCTTTGATTGAATTTGCTTACAATAATAGTTATCGATCGAGTATTAAAATGGCTCGTATGAAACTTTATATGGTAGAAAATGTAGAACACCATTATATTGGACAGAGCTCAGTGAAAGGAAGATACATGGGGTTGATTTGATCCGGGAAACAGAAGAAAAAGTAAAGATTATTCGAGATAGACTAAAAGCAGCTTCTGATCGTCAAAAATCATATGCCGACCTTAAACGAAAAGAGATTGAATTTCAAGTCGGTGACAAGGTATTTCTGAAAGTGTCTCCTTGGAAGAAAGTCCTCCGATTCGGTCGAAAAGGTAAACTGAGTCCAAGATTTATCGGGCCATATAAAATCATAGAAAGAATTGGACCGGTCGCTTATCGATTGGCATTACCACCGGAACTTGATAGAATCCATAATGTTTTTCATGTATCTATGTTGCGACAATATCGATCAGATCCTTCACATGTTATTTCTCCGACAGAAGTGGAGATTCAACCGGATATGACTTACAGTGAAGAACCGGTCAAAATATTGACACGGGAGACAAAAGAGCTTAGAAATAAAAAGATAAATTTGGTGAAAGTAATGTGGCAAAAGCATGGGATTCAGGAAGCGACATGGGAACCGGAGGAGGCAATGAGGAAACAATACCCAAACCTCTTTACTGGTAAGATTTTCGAGGACGAAAATCCTAAAAGGGGGGAGAGTTGTAATGGCATAAATTCAAAATTATCGGAACAGTGGTTTCGTAACCACAAATCCGATTTAAAGAGAAATTTATTTCAATATTTTTGCATGAAAATTGATATGATAGGAAAATCGTATGAAAATATTGATAGAAAAATTTTACCGATTTAGTAGTTAGTTAGAAAAAGAAATTATTGAAGAAATTGGGTAAAAACAAGGTATCGAGACCTTTATCTCAGAAACCGAGTCGAAAATAATTTTATAAATATTTATGAAATGTTAGTAATGTGGTATTAAATTTTCGTTAGGAAATTTTAATATTTGGGTAGTCAATTAAATGAAAAGGACTAAATTGTAATAAGTGTAAAAGTTGCTAGAACGATTAAATAGCTTAAGAGCCTAATGAGAAAGGATTTAAAAGGCAAATAGACCCAAATTTATTTGGGCTGGACGGCAGGGGCATTAAATCAGCAGGGAATTTGATAAATTAAGGGTAAAATTGGAATATTGCAAAATTAACTAAATAAAGTTAGGACTAAATAGGAAATATCTAGATTTCTCTTCATTTCTCTTCAATTCCAGCAGCTAAAAACGCCATAGGAGGGTTCTCTAAGCTGGTATTTCATAATTTTTGCACCAAGTGAGTTAATCCTTGCCTTTTTCTTGTAATTTTTGTGTTTCTAAGACTTTTACAACTAGGTCCTACTATTAAATTCATTAGTTTTTGATTTCATGGATGAAATTGAAAGTCACCATGATTGAGTTCTGTAAGTTTATGATGAAATAGAATGAAATTAAAGTTTTAATTTATTTATGAGATGATTTTATTAGGTAATTTCAATGGAAAATTGATTTTTAGGACCTAATTGTGAAAATGTTTGGAATTAAAGTCTAATTCTGAAACTCTGATTCCTAAAGGTTGTAAACTAGTTTAAGGTGATATAATAAAGTGTTAATTGAGAAAAATAAGCTCAATTGAGAGACTAATTGAGTAGGGACGAAATTCTCATTTATTAAAAGCTTAGGGGAAAATTGGTAATAAACAATTTGCACTAAAACAATTTGGACAGCAGCAGTGGACTAACTTTGAAAAATCACCATAAATTGTATAAATCGAATTAGAAGATGAACAATATATGGAATTAAAGCTTATTGAGTCTAGTTTCTCATAGAAGAAACATTGTAAGCAATGGATTTGTAAATTTTAAGATATAATAAATTTTGTGAGACAAGGTCAGAATGAATTCGGGTTCCCCTGTTCTGACTTTGAAAAATCATAAAAAAATAAATAAAAATAATTAGGAGCTTAAATTTATATGTATAGAATCCTTAATGAGTCTATTTTTAATAGAAATAAACTAGAATATCATTTGAATCCTGTATGAAGAGAAAATAAATTTTTAGTGAAGAAGGGTCAGAAGTGTTGGACAGCAGAACAGGGGTGACTTTAAAGAATAAACTGTACTGATTGGCTAAACCAAAAATTCTGAAAATTTTATGGTAAGAATATATATGAGTGTAGTTTCAGGAAAAATTAATGGAACTTAATTTGGAGTTCCGTAGCTCGAGTTATAAATAATTTAGTGGCTATGACTTAAGTAGACAGCTTTGAATGAACTATAAATAATAGTTGAATTATAGAGAATGTTGTATATGAACATGAAATGTATTAAATTGATAATTAAATTTATTTATCTAGATCCAGAAGATTCAAATACGAAGCTAGATCGAGGAAAGGAAAAAGTTCAGGATTAGTAGATTTTTGTGCACAAACAAGTATCAAGGTAAGTTCATGTAACTTGAATTATATTCTTAAATGCTTGAAATGCATGTTTATGATATGAATATGATTTGAATGTTCATTATATGAAATTTTATGAAACATTGATATATTTGATTAAAAAAGGGATTTGAATGAAAGGAAAATTCGATGGATCTCTGAAAAAAAGAATTGACGGTAAAAAGGATCAAGCCCGGACGGGTGATCCTATCCTGATATAGCCCTCCCGAAGAATATGTGGAAAATGGATTTAGCCCGGACGGGTAATCCGAATTAGGGTTCGAATTTAGCCTGGACTGTAATTCAGATCCAAGCTCATTAGAGTAATTGTCGTTGCAGGATTTAGCTGGACCGTAATCCCATTTGTAAGGATGAGGTTCATGAGTGTGCTCTCTGAAATGGAAATGTGTGCACATGAATATGAATTGTGGACCCGAATTGTACACTAAAAGTGTACCTCTGAAAATCTATCGAAATTCGAGAAATTCAACGGGATAAATATGGAAAAATAACAAGGAAATAGAAATCATGGTATTGATGAGCTCATCAATCATGGTATATATTATTGGTACATGTAAATTATTGTACTAACTTGAATGTTGAGTTTGTGCATATTAGGGTAATAATGCATTGAATGGATATATAAATGTTTATTGTATTGTATTGAAAATATTAGGTAAGTATAATTCTTGTTACATGAGCTTACTAAGCACAAAGTGCTTATCCCATTTCATTTTCCCTGTGTTTTTGTAGTGTTAAAAGCTCGGAGATCGGATTTGGTGGAGATACATCACACTATCAACCTCAAGATTTCGGTATATAAAGAAACTTTATTTTGGAAATCAATGGCATGTATAAGCTAATAAAGTAAATGATTTTGTGAAATGAATGTAGAGTTAGCTATTGGTATGGTTAACAAACCTGGTTTTGGGTATGTGATGATGTTATCTTATAAATATGCATGAATATATTTGGAAAATATGTTGAATTGGTTTGGTTGATGTGGATTGGTCTCGATTTAAAATTTACAGGGAAGGTTAGATATCTATAAAAGGGGATATATTGAGTAAAAAAAAAATTTAATTTGTAAACTCTGGTAATACTTCTTACTCTATTCCGGCAATGAATATGGGTAGGGGTATTACAATTTCCGTATAAGACCATATCTGGGATATGGCATCGGTGTGATATATGCTACTGTATAAGACCATATCTGAGATATGGCATCAGTGAGATATGTGATTTGTGTAAGACCATAGTTGGACTATGGCATCGATATATGAATATGTGTAAGACCATAGTTGGGCTATGGCATCATTATGTGAAGATGTGTAAGACCATAGTTGAACTATGGCATCGAGAAAACGAAGTACTCAATTCCGTAAGACGTTCACTAATTTGACAAAGTTTGGTAAGTGTTATATGGAATTATGTGATACAAGGAAGTACGGGTTGATAAGATATGAGTATAGAACTTGGTTGATAAATGAATTCATTTGTGATTATATAATTGTTCATCTTGAGTGTACTGTCCATATGTATTGATGATTCAAATGTTTTAATGAATAAAGTTTCGACATGGAATAAATTGAACACGAGATAAATAATTATGAAATTGAACTCAGAATTCATGAAAATGACGGTTATTGATATATGGAGATATGAGACATTGATATATGAATATGGAAAATGTTTGATAAACGTGTTTATTCATAATTATGGAATTATATACCTCATGTGTACTATTTGTATAAAGATGATATTTCAAATACTTTGGTTATTTAAGCTTAAATATGAAATAATATGAAATCAAGATAAATTGTTATGAAAATATATTTAGATTACAGAGATATGACTGATATATGTTGTATGATTGCATAACGTGAAATTGTGTCTATATATGAGAAATTTAATGAGAATTGAGCCTATACATGTTTCTTGTTATTTATATGAAGTGTACGACTGACAAGGGTGATGAAGTTATAAACAGAGAGTTACACGGGTTGAAAACACGAGCGTGTGACTCTCCAAAGTGTGAAAATTTTCTAAGTGTTGCAAAAGTTTTATATGTTTACAGTTTGGTCCCGAACCACCCTGAATGTATGTTTTGGGCCCCGTAGGCCCATATAAGGGACGTTAAACATATGTATGAAAGTTTTTAATTTAGAAGAAATTTTATGGTTGATTTTTACATGATTGATCATATTAAGTTTGGTAACGCCTCATACCCTATTCTAGGCTCGGAATACGGGTAGGGGGTGTTACATAAATATTAATTTGAAATGAATGTAAAGTCAGTCATTAGTATGGCTAACAAATCTTGGTTTTGGTATGTGATGAGATTATCTTATAAATATGCATGAATCTATCTTGATAATATGTTGAATTGAATTGGTTAATGTGGATTGGTCTCGGTTTAAAATTACAGGAAATGTTAGATATCTATAAAAGGGTTATATTGAGTTAAAAAAATTTAATTCGTAAACTCCGGTAATGCCTCGTATCCTATTCCGGCAACGAATATGGGTAGAGGGTGTTACACCACAAGTAAGGTCAATGGGTTGACAAATGTCCTACAGGGTATAGTAAAATATTTAAAAAAAGAGAGACACATGCCCATTTTTAAAGCTACTTGGGGAATAAAAAAAATGCACTACTAGTATATTAAATACTCATCCTTTTTTATAATTATATTAGTTCAATAATTTTTTCACAAACATCACGGGTGTGTCATAGTTTAGTATACTTGTTTTAATTTACTGAGTTGGTGTCACAAGTCAACTAAACATCAATTGAAATTACTAAAATACTTACTCATATACAAATTAAGTTATATTTTACAAGAGTATTTTTTCTTTTTATATAATAAATAAAAATTTGATCATAATAATATTTGAACCCAAAATATTATTCATGATAAACAATTAATTTTACCATTGCAATCAAAACATTAATTAATTTTTATGTGAACTTTTAATAAATATATTAATGATAAATGTTATATAGGAGTGTTGTATAATTTAAATTTTTTTTAAAATAAAATAGATATATGAGAATTTTTTGAAGTTATTTATAAAATAAAAGAATAAATAAATAAAATTAATTTAATAGTATAAATAACATATTTTGTATTTTACGAATTACATAAAAGCATAGTATGAGAGCATCTATGTGCATTTCTAATAACATCTAACAACAAATTTAAGTTACACTTGAAATAATTAAGTAATTAACACCTTAATCATCATGTTAACGAAAGTCTATTTCCAATAATATCTTTGAAGAGACATTTACTCAATATAAAATATACCATTGAAGAATATGATTATAAATTAATTAAAGTAATAAAAATATAAAAGAAAAGCCAAGTGTCGATTGAAGATTACGTCAAAGGGAAGTCGACAGTCCAGGTTCAGAGCTTTGGGTTTATAATAATACACGTGCTGATGTTTGACTCAATCTCAGGGGAGGTGTTTGGTTGCCACAAAAATAACACGGCTAAAGATAACGACAAAACCACTAACTACAAATGAAAAATAATAATAAGTCTCTAGACTTCTGACGTGGACAATAAACACAAGGGCCAAACAAGCCTTGACCTTGATGATAAAGACAACCTACCACATTATAGGGAGGAAGAGGGATGGCCTCCAAGCCCTAAGCAACCAGAGAACACTGTATCACCTAGAGATGCTCATGGGCCGGTTCGGGCCGAGCTCAACTAAAAATTTAGGCCCACTCATTAGCTCGGGCCGGGCCGGGCCTAAAAAATAGGCTTAAATGTTTGCCCAAGCCCGACCCAAATAAAAATATTAAAACTCAGGTCCGACCCGGCCCGCCCGTATTTATTTTTATATTATTTTATATGATTTTTAAATATATATATAATACATAAAAAATACTAAAAAATCAAAATAAATATTTTTCAACAAATTAAAAATAAATTTTAAAAAATGTAGATTTAAATAGCACTAAGATAGATGCAACTTAACAAGCAAATACCTCTAAAATAATAACAAAATTAACAAATAACTTTAAAATAATAACAAAACTAATAATAAAATAAGTTTTATACAATATCCAAATAATAACAATAAAATAGTAGCAACTAATAGTAATATGGTAGCAAAATATGGAGAAAACAACAAGAAAATAATATTAAAAAAAATAAATAGATTTTTTTTTGTCATTTAGTGAATTTGGGTCGGGCCGGGCTCAGGCTAAAAATGTCTTACCTGAACGAGCCTCATTTTTTTGTCCAAGCCTATTTTTCGGGCCTATATTTTTGCCCAAACCCTCTCGCATTTCGGGTGGGCCATCGGGCCGGCCCGGGTAGCCCGACCCATGAGCAGATCTAGTATCACCCACAACCCAATCATCTCAAAGGAAGGAGACATAGCCGAGTTGAGATCCAAAAAGTGATACGGACATCACCATGCAATTGAATAAATATTAGAGCAAGACCAAAACTAAACACAAGATGCAGCGACCTTCAACCCCAAGATTTGGAGATTTAACACTAAAGACAAAAAGTTCAAAAGGGGCACATTAATGGAGTACAACAAAGTACATGAGAAGATCTTGTTGGAAGAAAACTTGAGACCCAAGAGCAAAAAAGGAGGAAAGCTCCAAAGCAACCATAGGAGATACCCATAAGACCATTGGGGGCAAGGAGAGGCCCACCAACAAAACAACAATGGTCAACTGCTAGAGGATATTTGGGAAGACACACACTCACAAGAGGAGCCGCCACTCAGGCCAACATCCGCAAGAAACCCTATCTCAAGGTCGGAGCAAACATAAAAGGAAAACAGAAGAAAAAGAAAAACGAGAGGAAAAGAGAGGGAGGGAGGTGGGGAGAGGAAAATAAAGTAGTGAACACTCTAAGGTCAACGACACCTTCCTAGGGCCAGGGTTGAAGCTAGAAATTATTTTTGGAAGGGTCAAAATTAAGTTATGTATATTTATGAGAACTAAAAATTACCTCATCAGATCTCCACGTCCTAGCAGCCAAAAAATTACCACCACCATCCTGTAATATAGCCCCAAAACCAGCAGCATTATTAGCCTATACAATGTCGCATCAACATGCATCTTCATAGCCTCATTTGAATGTCATGTCCAGCGAGCTGCCAAAGGCATGTTGTTCAATGCCGAATGTGGTTAGCTCATTGACAGTAAGTCAATCATCTAAAAAGTCCTTGCACCAACATTGCACATAAAGTAAACTCTAGTAACCTATTAGCATAGTAAAAAAGGTCCGGATGTACCAAATTCTCCAACAAATCATTACATACATCCTAGAGTGTCACAATCCCCATCTAGAATAATATTACGAATTAAGTTACGGCAAGAGCTGGAAGCTAGAGAAAGTAGTAAAGCAATTATCATGAACAGCCTCTCGATCACTTGGGCAAACCCTGTACATCACTCTCAACCATTTGAAAACATAACCTGGACGTCCCATTCAAAAGAACACCCCTATGAGTTAGACTTAGTAGGAAGTAAATTATTATAAAGTCTCCATTTAAAATTTTAAATTTTATTAGGAAGCTTTAATCTCCATTATGTTTTATTCACAAGAACCCGAGCTTCCATTATGGTCCTAACTTTTAACCTTAATTAGTATGATTTTCACATTTCATGTTGGGTTGGTTATTTATTTGTGTCAAAATTTTGGAATAAATATTTTAAGGTTAAAATATACTCTACTGCTATTTTTATTTTTAAAGATTTAGACTCTCTACTTTTGGATTTAAAATTTAGGTCTTGTTGCCACTGTTAAATTCCACTGGTGTGACATTTTGAAATGAGTAGATTAATTATTTGTATCAAATTATGAAGTAAAAATTTGAAGGTTAAAATATGATCTAAGTCCCTATACACTTCGTATATTTGAAATTTAGTCTCAGTTTTTCTCGGAATTTAATTTCTCTACTTTTCAATATTAAAAATTTAGGTAAGTTATTACCCCCCTTAAATTATTTAACTAAATTCAATGGTGTGAAGTTTTAAAATTAAACAAAAATTACTTACTAATGATTTAATAAAAAAATACGTTGAAAATGCTTTATGTGAATTTTTGTTCTTAAAAATAAGCATTCGAACTTGTCATGATAGAATAATTTTTTATTGAAATAGTGTTCTTAAAAAAATGACAACATTGTAATTGAAATAGTTAACAATATTAACTTTTAGACTAATTAATGAAATTATAAAAGTAGAAGTACCAAATTATGTCAAAAAATAAAGTATTTGGATTTTATCCTAGTTTTAGCATGGTATAAGGGCCAAAATTGAGATTTGACCATTGTCTCATAACGTAGAAAAGGTAAGGCAAACCCAAAAAATGACTCTTAAAATATTCAAATTATATATAACTACATAATATTTTAATAAAAAATTGAACTATATTAGCTATTTGGGATAACTAATAAAATTATGAAAAATATATAGGATTGGATTATATTAGAAATTAAAGAGCTAGGATTAAATTTAAAATTTAAGCATAATTGAAGGACTAAAAATGAAATTAAATCATTTTTCTAAAATGCAAAAAAGAAGAAGAGAAAATTTATAGATGTCCACGTGTCAATAGTAAGAAGGTGAACTTCCTTTTACATATAGTTTATATAGATCCTATATGCCCCACTTAATTGAGTACCACTTGTCATGACGTGCTGAAAAATAAGGGATGGACTTAGCTCAGAGTCCGTAGACTTACGGATAAATGTGAGCCGTTCATTATTACTATAATAACTATTTTAATTTTTAAAATTTTTTTAATACGTAAAAAAAATCTAAAATATTAATTTAGTCCCAAAAACTTCAAACTCTTAAATATAAAATTTAAATCTAATAAAAAATTTAAAATAAAAATAAAAAAATCTATGCTCGATAATAGTCCGTGTACTTAGGCAGCCTATAATTTCTCGAAAAATAATTTCAGACATGCTAGGCACAAAAATATTCTAAGTAGAGATGTCACTAATTATTTTAAAGTTAAGTATGATTAGTCACTTATTAAACATGATTAAAATAGGGTGTTTTTAAAATTTTCAAAAGTGTTTTTTGGACAAAAAAATATTAAATGGATTTTCTTTTTTGTGTTTAAACTAACATTACGTCTATTCAACTATGATTTATTTTAAGTTCAAAATTATTTTTTAATGTTTTGTATTTCTGTTTTACAGTCTATGTTCGATGTTTATGATTATTCCTCTCAAGAATGTTGACTCCAATATTCGAATTTGTGTTCTCTTATTAAGAGTTTAATGTGCCTTACAATTACACTCAACTATTTATTAATAATATTTGCTAAATTTAAACTTAAAAAAAATCCTAAAAAAAACAAACTCAAATCTAGCTATGTTATACCAGATTTGAGTCCAGACGAATGGATTAACACCACTACAATGTCTATCCTAAAGAATAATACCATATTAGTATTGAAGAATAGTACTATATTCGTCTCTTAAAATTTTGATTAAATTATCCTAAACCATAATTTACCAATTTATATTTGGCCCCAAATCGTATTTTAAAATAATTTTATTTTAAGAAAAATAGACCTCAACCATCTACGAGGTATAATTTGAGGAATAAAAAAACTTGAATTTACTGCTATTTTTTAAAAGAAAAATAGACCCCGAGCATTTGATGAATTAACCATTTGTGATTCTTAAAATATTTAATAAAACTTATTTTTATTATTTTATTATTCATTTTAAGATAAATAGACTCCCACCCTTTTCGGGGTACGGTTAACATGAACCAAATGTTTGCCACTCAGCATTTGAAAAATCAAGGGAAAATATAATTTTAAGAGAAATTGTCCCCAACCATTTGCAAGGTACTATTATAGGTCAACTTTAAAATAAAATTTTCAATTCTAATTTGAAGTATATTTATAATCAATAGAAAAATCATATAAAATAATTTAATAACTAAATTGAATAAATCAACACTAAATCTAGGGATTAGATTAAATAAATAAATAATTATTATAGCGACGTAAATTTTTTTGCTTTGGTCGCTAGTTGAGGCGATTATTTGAAAATTTGAAAGTTTGAAAATAGACTTTCGGTTTTAAAAAGAAAAGGAGTCGCCACCGATCTTTTTCTAGGTGTGATCGGACACCTAATAAATCTTCTTTTTAGAAAAGAAAACTTATTCGTGAACAAAGATGAAGGCCGAATTTAGGTCTACGCGAAAATCCAGAGAAAAATAGTGTTCGGGAGTCGGTTACGCGCAAGGAAGGTATTAGCACCCTCGCGACGCCCAAAATTAGTATCTTGTTAAACATGTGTTGTCTTAATTTTCTAAAATACGAGTTTAATTTAAATTTTAATCGTGATCCGATCAAAACACGAGAAATTTCAAGTTTTTTTTTTTTGGTTTCTTTTGAGAAGGACGTTTCATTTTTAACACGAGCCGGTAATATTCACCCAACATAGCGGTGAAATCAACGACTTAATGTTAAATCGGCATGTTGCCTTATTTATTGAAATTAATTAAAAATATGAGTAAAACATTATTATAATAAGAATTCGTAAATAATGCAAACAATGATACAATTAATAAAAAAATATTAAAATCTAAGAATATTAAATAATAATAACAATATTTACAATAAAAGAAAATAATAATAAAAATAATATACTATTAATATAATAAGAAAAGCAAACTGATACAGAATGGGTAAGAAATAAAAAATAAAAGAGTTAGAAATACATCGAAGTAAATAATAAATATGACAATAATACTAAAAACAATAACAATGCATGCGATATTAAACGTAATAATAGTATTAAGCACGAACTAAAAACAATAAATATATATATATACATATAATAATAGTTAGTAAAGTGACGGAAACATGATATTAAAAACACAAATAATGTTACCTATATACATACGTATATATATTAAAATATAAATATAATAATAGTATTAAAAAATATATACATAGTATTAAAAATATATAAATAATATATACATATTAGAAATAATAATAATATTAAAAACAACTATTAATAAGACTACATAAATATACACATATATATATTAAAAATATATACATAATATAGTTATTAAAAATATATACATAATATATAAAAATATAATATTAAAAATAATAATAATATACATAATATACATAATATAATATTAATATATATGCGTAATATGGAGTATAATATATACATATTAAAAGAATATATATATGACATACGAATATATTAACAAAAACAATAATATTAAAAAACTATTAATAATACTATACAATATATATAAGTATTAAGTAAAAATAATATTAATGAAATGCTAATAAATAAAAAATATAATAATAATAACAATAATAAAATATAATAGTATAATTAAAATTAAAATTAAAATAAAATAATGAGAAAAAGTGAAAAAAAGGACGATTTTGAATTAAAAATGAAATTTTTGAGGCGAATTCGAAATAAAAACAAAAAGAAAGGGCTTATTTGAACGCGCGTGAAACGTAGGGGGACCAAACGAGAAATTTTCACTTCCATCAAAACGCAGCGCATCAGCGGGGACTAAATTGAAAAGCGCGACAGATTTCGGGGCCAAATTAAAAATAAAAAATTACTTGATTGCAGAAGCATGAAAAAGCGGAAGGACCAAATGCGAAAATTTCCCCTACGCTCAAAAACACATGGATCCTAGGCGGGTTGGGTTGGGTCGATCCGGTCCAAGTCAAAACGACGTCGTTTTGGGGTTTAATGGCCAACCCCAAAACGACGTCGTTTTGGGGGCTACAAAAAGCCTCTTTTTTTCAAAAAAAAAATTCATTTCTGCATTTGAAAAGAAAAAAGAGAGAGAGAGAGAGAGAGAGAGAGGGAGATGGTGAGTGATTTCCGGCCACAAGGCCGGTCACCGTCCGGTCGCCGGACCGTAGTCGGCCACCGCCGCCGGCCACCGCGCACGGTGGCCGAAAAATTCAAAAAGGTATTTTTTTTTCTAGTTTTATATTTAACTGATTTTTTTTAAAATAGAGAAAATATCAATGTATGCCTATGAATAGATTCGAAAGAAAAAAAAATAAAAAATAAAAGATGAAATAACCTTTGCCCTTGTATACCTTGCTATTTCTCTGAATCTTTTTTTTTTGGGGATCTTTGTTTTTGTATTTGAATCTCTGATTCTTTTATGTTTAATATCTACTGTAAAAAAAAATTTATTTCAAAAAAAATCCGCCCTTTACATCTGATTTTTTGGTGGCTTATAAAGCCTTTACATGTATTTTTAATATTATTTTCTTGTTATTTGCGTGTTCTTCTTGTAGGAGCAGTTGGGGCGGTGCTGAGTAGGTGGTGGTGGCAGACGGCATGGGGGGTGGCTAGGCTCTGATAGTGGCTAGGGGGCTAGGGTTTATTATTTTTTGTTTTATTTTCGGTTTGGGCTATTAGGGTTAGGGTGTAATTGGGCTGGTAATTTGGTTGGGTTAGTTAAATTATAATGGGTAGTGGGTCTGGTTGTAAAATGGGTTTATTGTATTGGATTTTAAGGTTTTGAAAGGGGGTTTGGGTAATTGGGTTTGATGTATGTTGGGCTTAAAGTGTAAACATGCCAAAATTGACCTACAACAATTATGTCAAGGGACTGAATCGAATAAATTAATTACAACAACAGTTACAACTTTACCTATAACTACTCAGAAACAATAATTTATTCTATTTGTTGTCGCTAATCTTTTGAACCAAAACAATAGAGCTATGACTAAGTTGATCACATCTAAATGTATTGGCTCATTTATGAAGGTTGTTCTAATGGAGAAACAAATCGTAGAGAATTAAATTGAACTTGATCATACAAATAAGATTTTCTATTTTTTAGAGATTAAATTGAATGATTTGAAGAATATCTTGAATGTGTCTTATTTATCCTAGACTTTATTAGGAGAATTTTAGTTCTATTTTGTGACTTTTTGATAGGAATTTGTACTGTATAGAGAAGAACTCTTGACAATACTCATGAATCCGTCACCTACTCAAACTTGATGACACTCCATCTAGCCACCTTGCATTGACTCCAACAATGCCCTTAGCTAGCAACTAGCCACTCTACCCCCTGCACATGTGGAGTAAGATGCTTGATGGTTGGGGTTGATGACCAATTAATCTCCTTCTATAAATACCTCATTTTGCACCAAAACAATGGGAAGATCCATAAGAGAGAAGACTATCTGCTCACAATATAAGCACTCTACAGCCACTCTTAGTCACCTTAAACTTCCATTGTTAATGGCGTTTTGCATTATTTGTGGTGTGAATTATAACCGTTGTGCACTCTAAAATTTTGTATAACTTAAATGTTTTGACTATTTATTATAACAATTTATACGCCATTAAACGAAATTCTCAAAACTATTATCTTTAAGTGAATATGTTTAAGTAGAAAATTATTATTTAAATAATAATTTAAAATGGAAGGATATGATTGTAATAATTAAGAATTTGTTTTAAATGGTATCCAATTTGAACTAGATTTAGTATATCGAATAAATAAATGTGTTGTTACCTATTTCCTTTAATAGAACTTCAAATAGTTGGCATATACACATTGTTCCCCTCCATCAATTCTCTCATTTTCATAGCAGCATCTCCATCTATTTGAGCTCGGAAATTTGATATTTAGCTTGTAGCTTTTGAATACGAAATTGCTGCCTACACTTTCTCTGGTAGCCACTTTCGTGTGTAAAGCCAAATTTAGCCAACTTTTGAATATTGACGCTGCGAAGTATATAGCTCACGAGGCTAATTATGCACTAGATTTGCTAAGTGGTCAAATCACCTTCTATCATTTAGTAATTATATTGAAATAAAGTTCTTTTTGCTTTTGATATTATTAGGCACCGAAACTAAATATTCATGGGTGTCCTACAAGTGGTTCTTCCTCAAACTAGCAAGCTAGAAAACATGGGAAGTATATTATTCATCACTTTATTCATTTTAAGATGTAAACGAATAATATTATTGTGGATTGAATCATAAATAGAATAGTACAAAAACTGATATTAAATCTTTAATTGGTATAAATTTTTAGATTCCATCTCTCATCAATCTCTCTAGATAGATTGGTTTTTTTTTTTTTTTTTTTTTTTTTTTTTTTGTTGCGTTTAAGCTGAAGAAGTTGAAATATAGAATGAAATTATGTGCCTACATAATAAGAAAGCCTCCCCACTTGAATGAGTGATGATTGTTGTGAGTCAATTATTGCATCAGTTCAGTCCAACAAGAACAGGCATAATACCTCCCATTGAACTGAATTTTGAGTATTTTTGTTTTAATTCATCAACTGCTTTTGTCTAATTTTCAAACAAAAGGTTAATACATCATAATCAACTGGTGTGAGCTATGATCAATATATATTTATAATGGATTAACTTATATTACATAATTTTTATAATCTAAAGTGTAGGGTATTAGGAAGAAGAGTTTATTGAAAAATAGCAGCCTAAGATTCTAAAAACAACAAACTATCACAAAGCATGATATTAAGCTTAATAAGAGTATTATTACAAAATGTAACAACTACTTTTAAATTATCTTTACCAACCATTGGTCAATAAATTATTACTAAATATCTCTACCAAACCTTAATCAACATAATGTTTTTACCAAATACTAGTAACATCCTCTCATTTCCTCACTTCCCTATGAATATCTAACATGCCCAGCTTGGACTTCAACTTCTCACAAGTATTTCAAGGTAATGCCTCTAAGAATGCTCACAGTGTCTGTTAATATGTAAGTGTGTAAACTACTCTAACAATTCCTTTCTCTTATCTTTTCCTTGATGAAGCTGCAAATCTCCACTTGAAATTGAGCCTTTGTCGTATTTGATTGTTATCTTTTAACCAAAATTATTGCTATTTAAAAGCATATCTTTGATTATTTTTGGCAACAGTTCAATCCCTTAATAATAGCAACTACAAAATAGTAAAAATAATTTACTAAAAAAACCCAATGTAAAGTGAATTATTGGACATACGTTCTTCAAAGAAATCTTTAATGCAATCCCGATCATTTTCTCTATAATCTAAAGAGTTCAATTTTTAAATGGATTAATCTCTAAGGTTGGGCTTCCATATGTCCACAATATTAACACAATTTAAAATTCAAAAATTTTATTTCAATAAATTATCAATACCAAATTTGTAATAGGCTATTGTAGGACCACTTTTATATTGTACTTAACATACTACTTCATAAACTTGCCCCAGCAAAAATAATGAAGATTGAAGAATAGAATATATATATATTTGTAATCATATTTTAAATATTCTACAATTACTTTAATTATAATTTGATTTTTTTATTAATATATTATATATGTTTTAATTATTTTTAATATGGGAGAATCCACTTAAACATATGTAAAATTAATATTTTTTTATATTTTTATACAATTAATATTTAATTATTCAACTATTAGATTTAATATTTTTATTCATATAAATCATACAAATTAAATTTGATATAAATTAAAATTTTCTAATAATTTATTTTATGAAAAAAAATCGATGGTAAAATTTTCATTAAATAATAAAATATGTAGAATCACAAACAACTCACATAATCTTAAAAAAAAAAAAAAGTAATTCTAGATTGAAACTTAAACCATCGAGGATCATGTAATGTAAGATCAATTATTTTGAAATTTTAAATTGATAAAACCGGACCCAACTATATTATTGTAACAAAAAATTATAAGATTTTATTAGTTAAACATTTTAGCCTTTCCCAGTTAAACACTACCCTAGTAAGGGTTTCTAACTCAACTTGCCCGCCGAATGCTGATACTTCATTTACGCCCACCTCAAAAAAAGTTCGAAAGTTCAGTGGATGGTAATGTCTGGGTGGCTTCAATTATATAAACCAAATCCCCAAGACATTGGTCAATAATAATCATGAACCAAGAGTACTACATCCTATGAATTATGGGTGGGAATGATAGCTCTTGTAATTGGACCTCCCAAACACTAAACACTTGTTAAACAGGTCAGCTTGGATGGTTTGCACGCCTAAGACTCCGGCATAACTCCAAAATTCCATTTTGGTCCCAAGACTTTCCCAACCACTGAGATATTAAAGTGTTATGTATCAGGCCGGATCATGAACTCATCTTTTTTATGCAACATAAGGTTGGATGGGTTTACTGGAACAGCTAAAAATTTCATATTATTATTTAAAATAATGTTAAGAAAATTTTATTATGATAACAATAATTCAAACCACAAAAGGCTTATCTATTCGAGTTTCAAGGTAGACCCTGCCTTCAACAAGTCTACGCAGATATAATTAGAGCAATAATTAAAAGGAAAAACAAAAATATTCTGAATGTGTATACATGATAACCAAATCACCACGCCCACACAATATTGGCAACCGCCACCTCTCTCAAACATTTTCCCAATACCTTTGAAAAAAATTGAATTTCATTTTTATTTTTATTTTGTATAAATAGGATTTTCATAGATAGTCTTATGAATGGATTTTTTGGGGGAAATGGTGGATATAATTCATTGATATATGTACAAAAAAACTCCTTTTTTTTTATTTTATTTTTGAAATTAAGATATTTTTATGTCTATTTTAAGGTTTATATAAATTAAATTTTTTTAAAGATTTATGATTGTCCCATCGAATAATATCATTTCTAAAATTTGAATACAAATCTTTTTATTAAAAATATAATATGTCCTATCATTATGTAAATTATTTATTATTTATTATTTATTTTCTTAATCATTAGTTGTACAAAATACCAATGAAAAGAAAATTAAAATGAAATAAAACATATACCAACTATATATACATATTTTTCCAGTTTTCATGAATTCGAGTGATAGCTCTATGTTCCTACCCTTCCCAGGGGAAAAGCCTTTTTAACGGTTTGTAGAAATAAATATGAAAGAGGAAGAAAAATATTTATTTCTACATATAATCTCCTATATGTGCTGTTTTCGTTGAAGTAATTATTATTTTTACATAAGATTTTGAATAATACATTAAGAACAATTCATATGATAGAGTGTGAAAAACCATTAGAATAAGAGTGGTTTACATAGTGAATGATGAGGAAATACTAGAGTAAAGTTTGGGTACTTAATTCTTGCTTATGCCTTTCTTTTTAGAGTAAGGGGCCGGTGTTTATAGATGAAGAGGGGGTTAGAGTGGATCTTTATATCATATGATTATTTCATTGTAGAATTCAATCTTAAGTAAGATTTAAAATATAAAATAAATGTAAACTCAATAAGAATTGATGTGACAATTATCTTAAATAACATGGTAAAAATACGTTTCAAAAATTTAAAATGGTGTGAGCTCTATTCATAAGACATGCGGGTAGTGTGATAAAAGAGTATAACAAAAGATATAGATAAAAATTATCCAGCAATTAAATTTAGAAATGTATCAACTAAAGATTTAATATCAAATTCTTTACTATTTTATAATCTCATCTTATATTTATGCACAACTTTAAGAAAAAGCAAATAATAATTGCTGTATGAGTAACCTATTTACTGAAAAATAACGATTAATTGCAATATCATAATGAATAATATGGACGATAGTTATACAACAAGGTCATTATAACAATATTGAAATAAATTGCAATAAAATAATTGGATTCTTTCCTACTTCCCCCACATGCTGTTAATCGGGAGAGCTGTTTTGGAGACTTAAAACTTCATAAATGGCGACTAAATTTCACATTATATAGCTGGTTTTTTTCATAGATAAACATTTGCGTATGATCTCGGTTTGAAATTGTTTGTAAATCAATTGCATCATGCTTAATCAGTTAGTCTTAAGGTCAAAGGTTCAAACCATATGATTATTAAATATTTTGTTATATTATTTAAATATTTAATTGAATTGATATTATTTATATTCATCAAATTATATTATTTAGATATTATAAAATATTCATATTTTTATATAAAACTAATAAAAAATTATAAAAAAAATATTTTCAAAATAGAAATAATCAAACCAAAATCAACAACTTCATATATAAAATTTTTATGCTATCATTTCTGGATTTTTTTTTCTTACATAAAATTTGAGTAAATATACATTTTACCCAAGTGGCATGAAATAATTGTAATTCATAAAATTGACAGAAAAATATAAATGATACACAAATTACGAAAACATGATGATGTGGTTTACTCAAAAGAAGTTACTTCTTCCTGGGTTACCGATTTCAACACGTCAAAGATTTCGCTTCCAGTCATCATCTCAATATAATACTAAGTTCAAACCATAAATTATTTAACATTAGAAATCAAGGATTACACTTATTTAACACCAAATCCTTTTCGGCAATTTGGTGAGTAGAAATTAGGAAGGTGATTCATGTCTTAAAAAACAATAAAAATATTGAAAATACCCCTTCTCCTACTCTCTAACAACCAAACTTTCTACCAAATTACTAGTTTTTATATAAAGCACTTAAAATTTATTTCTTCAAACACTCAAAATCCCAATCTTCTCTTTTTCTTGTAAATCCTGGAGCAAAACCATGAAGAAATCCATGGAGATAGCTGATTCAGCCTCTTGGTACTGTGCCCTTGCCTTATTGACCTTAATACTGATGGGTTGCATCAAGACAAGTTCCGTATCATCAGATGAAGCTGCGAGAGGGAAGCAGCTTCTGAAGCCACCCTGTGATGAAATCTATGTGGTAGGAGAAGGGGAGACACTTCACACCATCAGCGACAAGTGCGACGATCCTTTTATCGTGGAGCGCAACCCTCACATCCATGATCCTGACGACGTTTTCCCCGGCCTTGTTATCAAGATCATCCCTTCTACTGCTGGGAAACTCTAGAGGTAGCCATACGTCTTCCGAAAATACTTGTGTTAATTCGTCGCTTATCAAAGCCCCGGGTGGTAAATTGTTGGGGTTGGTGGATCCTTACTTCTCTCTTATCCAAATTCCATGCACACACATATGACATATATATGGGGTAAAACGATGCTTATTGAAAAGTTCATTATTTTGCTAATTAAACTCGAATGTTATCTATTATCCCACCATCTCCCCCTTGCACTTCTCACTCTCTTCCTTTTTTATTTCCTTGTATACAATGAATTTTGAATATTTACATCAATTTAACTCATTAATAGAAGAGTTGATTCATTTGGGTCAATGGTAAAATTAATTTTCAGTCGAGGAGATTAATGAAATTAGTGATGGGATATGTGTTTAATTAAACTTCGTTGTAGAAGTAGTAGTAAGATGAGATAATGAACATTAAATATATTATTTAAAATTGGTATATAATAAAGTTTTTAGAAATATTTCATATTTTAAATTTAATAATTATAAAATATTAAATTATTTTTATATCTAATATTATTTGAATAAATAAAAACTATTGATAATGATAACATTTGTTTCAAATCTATATTATTATTTAATTCCCTAATTGAGTTGGTGTCACGAGTCAACCAAATATTATTTCGATTAAAGAAATTATAGAAATGTTCTTCCGTAATTAAATTAAGTTATATTATTTGAGGGTACTTTACTCTACTTATTTTAACAAAAACAAATAAAAATCTTATGATGAAATTAAAACTCACGTCAATTAAATTGATAAAACCTTAAATTTACCACTAAGTCAAAGTTTTATTTTAATGTGTTTTATATTTATTTATTTTAATATGTACAATTTAATATTTGCATAAATTGTATATCTCTACTATTATTTAAGCACTTGACTGAGTTAGCGTTACGAGTCAATTGGGCACAACTCGATTAAGGAAATCACAAAATTATCCTTTTGCATTTAAAATAAGTTATATCATTTTATGGTACTTTAGTAATTTTTTTAAAGAAAAAAATACTTATGCTTATTATGGGATTCGAACCCGCGTCAATGCGTAAAACATTAAATTTATCACTAAACTAAAACTTTATTTTAATTTTTTTATACATTTTGTTAGACCCATGAATTATATATATTTTTGATTGAGATGGTGTCACAAATTAAATCGACACTAACTTAAGTTCAATGGCTACACCATGATAAATAATTATATTTTTAAATATTTTTAATATGATATATTCATATGTTTAAATTTTGTTTTTGTGATAATTTAATCAATTTTTATTTTAAGGGCTTAGGTGAAGTCATATTGGGGTGAAAATATTTATCTAAACCCATTTTAAGTTGGGCCGAATCCTCCCCAGCCACAGAAATCAAAATCAGTTAGGGTGACTGAATGGAAAGCATAAAATCAAGATTTAATTAACTTTTAAGAAACATTTATTTATACAAAATAGAAAAGAGAGAGGGAATCATATTAAAAAAAAGAAGCCCACCAGGTGTCACCATCTGGGGTCCTTAGAGAGAAGAGAAATACGCCTCCTTTTGGGTCCCTCCGTTTCTCAAGAAGGTGGGGCTGCCTGGCTGCTTCCTTAGGGTTTGTGCCTTTCTCTTCTCTATTCCCCCCACTTTCCCCTTTTCCTTTTAATACCATCTCTGTTCCATGTCCCACTCTTTTCTAAGATCATCAAATCAAAGGCTAAATTTCAAATCCCACCCAGTCAACTACTTCTCTTAACTATAAGATATTATGGGTCTTTTTTTTAACACAACTTTTCCATAAAATCTCTCATCTTTTTAAGCTAATCCTGTTAATATATATGTTTTTGTGGCTTGTTTTGATAGGTTAAACATATCTTATTTGTTGTGTAAAAGATGGAGTGCAATCGAAATCAAACGATCGAGGAAATCGACGAAAGCATCAACAACAACACCGCCGTCATCATCAACGAAGAACGCCATCAATCCAACAATACAACACCCACTTTCTCAGCTTCTGACGCCACCGTAATGGACCCCAACCAACCCATGAAAGAAGAGGATTTAACAGATACGGAGCCGCAAGAATTGGCTAACCAAACCCTGGTTCAAGTCGTGCCTGCTTCTCGAACCCAACGGTCTTTGGCCCCCAAACGCCCATCAAAAGACCGTCACACAAAAGTCGAAGGCCGTGGCCGTAGGATCCGCATGCCCGCCGCTTGTGCTGCCAGGATTTTTCAGCTCACTAGAGAACTGGGTCACAAGTCCGATGGCGAAACGATTAGGTGGTTATTAGAGCATGCCGAACCAGCTATTATTGAAGCTACAGGCACTGGTACGGTCCCTGCTATTGCTGTTTCCGTTAATGGAACTCTCAAGATACCAACTTCTTCAGGGAAACAAGAAGGCGAGTTGCCAAAAAAACGTAGGAGAAGACCTTCCAACAGTGAGTTCATTGACGTTAATGAGCATCAAAGTTCGGTGTCTTCAGGATTGGCACCCATTGCTCCCATGACCTGTAACAGTTTCAATTTGAATTCACAAGGGTTGGTTCCTATATGGCCTATGGGTACTTTTGGCGTACTCCCTGCTGCACCTGGTTCAAACCAGGCACAGTTGTGGGCGATTCGAGCAACTGCAACGCCGTTTTTTACCGTCACAGGTCGACCAATATCTAGCTTTGTGTCTGCTATGCAACCAGAGGTGCAGGATTCCAGTGTTGGGTCGATGGGCTCAAGTGTTTTGCCCACTTCTAGTTCAGGTGCTACTAGTGTTAGTAACGGTAATAATAGTTCAAACCATAGTACTACGCAGATGCTTAGGGAATTTTCTTTGGAGATTCTCGATAAGAGAGAGCTTCAATTCTTGGGTCGTCCTGCAAACCAGCAAGCCCCATGTTCGAAGCGTTGATCACAAACACTAGGTTAAGTTTCTTTGATTTCGATGATACAGAGTAGAGTTGTTAGGCTCAGGAATTTTCTCTTTTTATATATATATATATATTTGTAGTAAAAAAAATTGGGAAAAAAGTTCCTAACAAAAAAAGATTATCAAAAGAGAATTTTTTGGCCATTTTATTATTTATTTTCCTTATATATCATCATCATCATCTTCCTGTTCCATTTCCATTGCTATTCTCCTTGGAAATGTTTGTGGGAAGAAAGCTTCTTTTTTTCTTTTCTTTTTTTTCTGTTAAATCTTTCTGGTCGGACTGATGGTGGGGTCACGTGCATTTGGATACCCACGTGGAAGGTGGGATCACATCTTTTGGGGACGCGTGGGGGAGACCCACGGACCAGGTCGAGCGGCTCAATGTAGGGCACGTGCGGAGACACGTGTACTTAAGGATGCGGATCCAACCGAACCACAAAAATCTTTTCTGCCGATCTTTATGGGATTGGGTTGGATTAGGGTTCGATTCCCTCCCTCAAACCCTAATTTTTTTTTAGGCAGACCAGATTGGGCCCCTGCTGACGGTGTCTGTTTCGTGCTCTTCTCCACTTTGGGGACCACCTGCTAATGCTAAACACGTGTCTTAAATTTGATTGATCACCTTATCACCTATATTTGGTATTTCTTGTACTCAACTTTGTTAATTGTGTATTCATTGTGCTCTTCCAAAAAAACTTTGTTAATTGTGTATTAAAATATTTTTTTTATTAATATTATTATGGGGCACGTATATAGACACCCACTCAAAACAATTTAGAATGAATATTGTCAAAATCAACACCATTTATCTTTCACAACACAAAAAGGCCTTAGAGTCAGAATTCTGGAAGATCAGACACTACTTCGAAATCAACAGGAAGCTGATCTATTTGAGTCAAGTTGTGCAAAGTTCAATCTGAAGGTTCGAGTTCAATCAAGTTTTATATTTAAAATAGAAGTCGAATTGATTACTTCATAAAAATGAATTTGATTCTTATGATCAACTTCAAACTCGATTGTTTCTTCTCAAACTCCAAGTTTAAATTAAAATAATAATAATCATAATACTAATTGAAAAATAAATGAAGTGATGAGTAAGTATTAGAATACTCATATTCATCTCAATTAATAGTATAGAAAACAAAAAGAGCGGAACAAAAGGGTCATATAAGTATACAAGTATCCTCTAAATGAATGTTTCAGGCTTGGTTTCTGCATTAACAAATATCTGATAAAGAGATGCATTGCAATACTCATGCAAGTCACATACAAACAGGACTCACTAATAAGACAGTTTCTAATTTCTCCAAGGAGGAGGCAACAATGATAGTTACCTGATGTCGATGAAGCTCTCAAAACTGAAGTTGAATGTTTAGATTCTTAGTAGATAAAGCAACTGCTCACCTCTAATGGTGACAGTAAGTTACTAATATAAGATGAAGTATTTATGGATGATGTCCACATTGCTTGTTGAGTTGTATGTTCTGAAAAATGCCTGCCATTCAACCTGACCAGGATGCATTACAATTAGAAAACTATGCACATAAAAATTAAATATGATTCCGAAAGAACAACCAGTAACTATTCCAGTAAGTGTATATTATGGGAAAGGGATAAACCAAGGAAAAAAAATGCAACTTGAAAAGGATTATAGTATAGCTGTAATTACTAAAGGGGTCTAGAATAATACATCCATATACTACATCTTACATGTATCGGTTCTTTTGTGTTGAAAAACTTACCAAGCCCTCTGAAGTCAAAAAACAATGGCTCCTACTCAAGCAAAAATCACATCTGATCGGAAAACATACTTGATACCCTTGGAGACATTTCGAGCTTCATGTAGCATACATTTGTCACCATGAATGTGCAGGAGAGCCATCCCCTCGGCAGGAGCTACCTGCATAGTTACTATTACATCACTAAAGGATATCCAAAGTAAGCCATACATACAGATAACTGAATATGAATTTGAAAAAGTTAAAACAAAGTGAAAAAGGAAATTGCTGTTTGGGGAGGGGTGCCACTAAAATAATATAAAAAAGACGTAAAGAGAACTTGCCTCTGCTACAACACGATTCCTTGAACCATAGAAGACGGTCTCCCCTCCAACTATTGGCTCTGATGCAGAATCCTTCGTGTTGTTTGAATCACTTTTGTCTTTGGTTTTGGCAGCACCACTTAAATATACTAACAAAGTATAAACAGTGTGCTTTCCCTCTCCAAGATCAACACTTTCATCAATATGCCGTCCAAAGCACTGACCAACCTTGTATCTAGAAGTATAATATTGATTGCATGGTAAATACTAAAACCGAGCATCACAATTGACTAGAGAAGCAAATTAAACAGTTAAATGATTGAAAAACCGTCGGCATACATCATAACATTTTGTAATCCAACTCAGGTATACTTAATTCATAAAGTTGCATATGTGGTTTCTAAGTCAGCTAGGCAATAGGCATGGCAAAATTGTTCTTTAATTTTCGAGAAGCATTTAAGAGCGAGATAATCTAGTATCAATTGGCAAAAAGTTATGCAAGTTATTCAAAGTAAAAGTAAGTATGAGTTTATGGGAAGAAATCAAACATACCTGTAAAACCTAATATTCGGATTCAAGCCAACAGCAACTTTCCCCCTAATTTTAATATCAGAGAGTAGTTTGCTAAGTCCAGACTGCCATACCATATCTGCAAGAGCAGGATCATTAACAGCTATTCGGTCATTGTCTCGGTAGGCTTCACCTTTTGCTGGACCAAGACTTCCTTGGTGTTCAAAACCAGCAGACTCAGCAGCTTTAATAAATGCCTTCGATTCAGCAGGCGTGAAGAAATTCTGCACCTGCATATGTTGAAAACAATAGAATCATCATTAACATCCAAGGATTTCAGATCATATTCCACACCAAATTCATCTTATATGCACCAGAATTTGGGAGTGAAACCTTATTGCTGATATAGACACAAACCATTGTGTGATTTCTACATTTTATACTGAAAAAGTTGAAGTCTTGAGCCTTGTAATTGAATATGCCAAAGTCAAATCCTATCCAATTTAAAGCAAAGTCCGCACAAAGGAATTCCAAAATAAAGATTCAATTACAAATACAGGTAAGAACCAAATTCATCTTAAACTCGATCCACATCCAATCTCAATTTTAGAATTTAGAAAACAAAAATGCTTTTGTTATTCATTAGAACAATGAACAAGCCGCTAAAACATCTAAACCAGGGTTCATTTCTATTCACTTTTCAAACTAACTTCAACCCTTTTAACAACCCAGATTTGAATCCAAAAAGCTTGAAAATATGAACCTTTTAACAGATGATTACACTATGATTTGAACAAAAATGAAGGGGGGTCACAATTGCAATCAGTAAATTTTCATTTGATAAAAACTAAAACGTATTAAATAAACTACAGTTAAACTATATACAAAAGCATAATCTCATGATTTCATTAAAGAAGAGTGAAATTTAAGATTAAAATGGAAATATTTTTTTTAGAGAAAGGACAATTTGAAGAGAAACGTACGGTGAAGAGATCGTTGTCCTTAAGGCGTGTAATCTGAAGGTTCAATTTGGGTTGAAGAACAGGCCATTTCGCCTTGGGTGGTGCTTTCTTGTTATCAGCTGCTCTTCTCTCCCCCATTTTGCAATTCTCTGTCGCTGCCCCTGCCCTTCTTCATTCAATTCAATTCAGGAAGAAGATGATGATTTGTATTGTAGATTGGTTAGAAGCCCATTACGATGATGGACCAAGTTAAAATCCTAGATCTACTTGGCCCAGTCTAATCAACCCAACAATTTCCATAATTCAATCACAAATAAAATCCAACTCAACTCATTATTGCCGGCTATTCTCCTTTCCTTACATTCACTTAAATTTTTAATTTTTGATTCAATCTTTTTATTGATACAGTACGAGGAAAAGGATGGAATTTTATAAATTTTAAGTCTGTATTATCAACATATTTAACAAAAACTCTAATCAAGTTCCAAAGCTTGAAATTTGAATAAAATTTTTTTTTGATATAAATTTCTTTTTGGTACATGAAGAAGGATAAAATTATAGTTAGACTAGATGGAGGTTAGGTCATTTCAGTTAGATTTTGAAGAATTTCATCTAGGGGTTGCATATGGCCAAAGGCCATGAAAATGCCATTACTGTTAATCCATCGGCTACTCAGTTATCCTCTCTGAATACATATGTCACCCTAATCATTCAAGAATGTTGAATAAATTTTTTTAATAGCTTATAACACGACTGAACGGTAGAACTCAACTGACTCATCTTGAATCAACTGAATTGCAGTCATATTATTCATCTCAAGCACAATTTGTTAAAAGCTAAGAGTATAAGTAATTTGAAGTTACACCAAAACTCCCCGCGTTAAGAATTGATACAAAATTTTAATCACATTTATATTACAATTTGAACCGGTTATTATGATGCAAGGGGTTCAAACTCGTTCAGCAGCAAGTCAATTTTAAACAACTTATATTTGAAACAAAATTTATTAAGGGTGAAATTTTTTAGAAATAATTATCAATTACCCTTTTCAAAATAGAGGAATGTTTTTGGATCAAAATTTTGTTAAATAATAGAATCAAAGATTTTATTACAAAAAAAAAAAATATATATATATATATATATAAATTGCAGCTATAAATAAATAAATAATTGGTATGAAATACATTTTAAGTTTACAATACTGTAAACACTTTGTTATACATACTAAAATAAAAAATACATTGATGATAGTTACTGAATTACAATTTAGTACATGTCAATAAAAGAATTTTACAGTCTTTTCATTTCCGTATGGGCCTCCACGAAATAGCATCTCATAAGTCATAACATGAATCGCGCTCATTCCCCTCTCTCTCACACAAACAAAACGCTGCCGTATCAGTTTTGGAAACCGCCATGGCAAGTTCAAAGCCGTACACCAAGCTCAACTGCCATTTCATGTAGCAGCGCCTCTAAGATGCCCTTCTCTAACTCCGCCACAATCGCTTCCCCTTCTTCCTCGTACGCCATTACACTCTGGAGTTTAATGTTTGGCAGATCTTTATCAATTAAGGCATCAATGTCTTCAAGAACTCGACAATCAGATTGAGGAAAGCTTCTGATTTTCGAGCACAAGGTGTCTATTAGTTGAGACCCATCCATGTAACTAAAACCAGGGCCGACCCTAATGACCCAAGGCTTCATATTAAAATAAGGCTTCAAAATTCCACTCAACAGTTCGTCCACCAGATGAAACAGTAGCTTTCTGTTGCATCGCTGACTCAATTTACCATTATCATTAGCAGAACAAGTAGTGAAACGTTCGACATAGTTAAAAATGGACGGATCAAGAGGATGGGAAGGAGAGAACCAGGACGAGAAGGACACTGGGGTATCTTTGTCTATGCCACTACGTCTTAGTATTCTTGCGATGTACTCATATTCAGCTTCATTGCCAGCGGTGGAGATGGTGGAAACCTGTGCCTGCCTCGGTTCTTGTTTGACATACGTTTGGGTCGAACTAGATAACTGTGAGCTATATTTCGGTCTTTGAGCATCTAAGACCTGAAACGCATCCAAACTATAAGCTGATAACAAAAAAGCCACATTTCCTTTGCAATATTAATAGGAAAATATACATGTTGACATCATTTTTGCTAGTACGGTACCTTTTTTTGTGGGATTTTTGCGGCCGGAGCCGGAAGAAGGGTGGGGACCGTGGTGTTGAGGATATGGGTTTTCCTGCATTTCTTGTCGGGAATGTCAAGTCTGGAAGGACGAACGAAAGGCTCTTCTTTCTTGTTTCGGATGATTTCCGATGCTTGTTGAGGTTTTTTCAGTCGTGAAATGAACTTTTTATTGGGCCATTTCTTGCATTTGCTAGCGGCTCTTGGCTGCTGCTGCTGCAACTTGTGTTGCTCGTCTTGTTCCTCTTCAACAGCCTGCAACTTGGGCTTTGGTAACACTCTGATGGGCTGAAGCTGGATATCGATATCAGGAGATGATGAAAATGATAATTTTGGTGGTTGAAGATTATGATAATTAGTGGATGAATTTTTGTCTGGTTTGCCTTTGGATTCCAAGAATCTAAACTCTATTGAACTGGAATGTTTCGAGTGGTTGACAATGCTTGAATCATCAGCAACTTTGGTTAAAGCTCTGGAAATTCTCTTGAACTTAAATTTGCTAACAAGCTCTTCTCTGTCTTGCTGTCTGTTGCGAACTGCGTTGGTTATATTCATACCAACTTTCCTTTTAAGCCTCTCTTTAACCTGCTCCACTATTTCATATTCATTTTTGAGCTTTTTCATTTTCTGTGATGAGAGACGAGACATAACCAACTCTTCACAAGCGCTCATGTTTTCTTTGTTGATTTGAAGCGAAAGGCGATGATGATGATAATCCACATCTGACCTCCTTGCAGACGATGGTCTTGGAGTTTCCGGCAATGAGCGAGTGCCGCCCCTCATATCACCATGCAACGAACTTTTGTGACCAGACTTTGAGGATTGAATGTGGTGGCTTAAACGTGACTTAGCTTGAAACGATGGCGAGTGGCTTTCAGGAAGAAGATCAAGACCCATCAGTCGAGCAACCAAAGTAGGAGTCCTGGTCCCTGGGGTCTCATTATTTGGGGCACCAGCTTTTGACCTTATGTCTAAACGTGTTTTGATTTGAATTCCCGTCTGCATTTTCATTGAAAAAAGGGCATTAATCACTCACTTTCCAAGAATAAAATTGTGATACTTTTGAAAATGATAATAAATAAAGGCAGGAAGCCAAGGAGAAAAGTTACAGGGATATTTAAAAATTCTTCTTCTTTAGTGGTCGATGTGAATGAAGCTGAAGTTAACGTTGAGGCTTCCTCCTCTGTGTCTGTACCTGCATTGCATCGGGACACGTTACTCCCCCAATAATTTCGAAACTAGAAAAAGGAAAGAGAAAAAGAAAAAAGAAGAGAGTGAGTGAGTGAGTGAAAGAAGGAACCTTTAATGGTGGAGTCTCGAGAGAGAAGAGAGGGAAGCTTGCTACGACTGGTGTGGTGTTTTAAATGGCAACGGAAACGATGGGAACCAAACAAGTGAAAGACGGCAGTGATGCAACCAGAGAGAGTAGTTTGAGCAGAGTCTCTCTCTGATGTTGTTCTGTTGGAGGTGGAGGAAGGTTTAGCCATTGGCCCCCCACTACTCCAATACCAATCCCTTCCCATCTCCGGAACCCCAATAAGAAAAAGGACGAGGGAATTCCTAGTAATGAAAACAAGGACGATGTTTGAGGACGAAAAGCTGAGAATAAAGATTAGTGGAGAAAAGCATGAAAAGTGAAGCATGGGACATAAATGAGACACATATTCGGGTTTGCATGAAACAAGAGTTTTCAGATGGAATTGGTTAGAAGGCTGTTGTGGTACTCCTACTAAACTAAACTAGCATATATTATTATAATATTGGAAAGTGATGAGGAGGATATACGACCATCTGAATACGCGCATTGCGGAGATAAACAATCTCCCACAAGGAAGCTCGATGTACAATGTGATTCTTCCATCAGCAATGTCAGCCAGATACCAACACTTTTTATCCTTTGATCTTTACTTTCCCGGAAATGTGTTAAGCAGCGGCCCACTCGCATCTATCAGTACCATCGTCCTCCCTCACCCCTTCTAGCAACAATAGATAGTACTACCTTCCCCACTCTTTTTCATTTTAAAACCGGAATTCTATTATTGTGTCATCTCTTTTTCTATCATTACAATTTATTACTTTCATCAGAAAATATCTATACACTTTTAAAATATATTTTTTAAAAATATAATTTATTACACTTTCTTTTTCCTCTTCCTCTACCATTATTTAATTTCTTTTTTGTTTTATTTAAAATGGATTCTACCATATTTCGCCACATTTTTAATGAGCATAATAAAAAAAAGTTAGAGAGAATTTTAATAAATACTTAAAATTTTATTTAAACATAATTATATTAATTTTTTTTATTTTCATCTCCTAATAACAATATTAGAACTTTTTTATTTAGAGTTCTTAAAAATTTGTTACTATACCAATTAAAATTATGTATAATTGACTAAAAATATTAACACTAAAATTAATTATTTTTAATTGCTTTAATTTTTTTTAAGAGGAACTAATTTAGTCAATTTTAAATTAAGAAGAATTGGAGAAGTATTTTTACTTTTTTTTTTTAATTTTAAAAACGAAAAATATTGACTTAAAATCAAAATCATAAACCATTTACCAAAAAAGGAAAAAAGAATCACAATCCATTTTCCACCTTTACTTTCCACCCAGTGAAAGCATTCATACCCTCAAAAGCATAATTACAAAATATTGACTAAGATGCTACGAATTAAGGTTTTTAAATTTATAGACATTTTTCAAAGCAAGTAATAGAACAAATGTTTAAAGAACATAGGAGAGATTTTATTTAGATGTTTGTTGCATTGAAATTTCAACTCTAAAAAGCCAATTACTTTATTATTATTATTATTTTTATTATTATTATTATTAAAAAAGACAAAAAAAATTGAATTAAGGATATTAAATGCTTGGGGTTGTGCTTTTTTAACCTCATTCTTCCATTTCATTAAATTTCTAAGATGTGATACATAGAGTAGTAGAAGGAGATAGATTTAATTCAAAATTCGAACACAAAGAAATAGAAATGTAAGTATATCAGTTTAGGTGGCAACAAAATGGGTGAATCGGAAAGGACCATTCCTCGCATCTAATCCATCATATAGTCGTTTTGTTGTGTTGTTAAGGATGGGAAGAAAAAGGCAAAAGAAAATGGGAGTGGGGATTAATGGAGGAAGCAACATTAATATTATGTATCGTTTATAGGAAAGGGAGGGGAGGGGACCCCAAAGCCATGGCAGGATGTGCGGCATGTGATGGAAGGTGTGGTGGAGTAGCAGAGTGTGCAGGAATTCCGACAAAGGTAGGCCATTAATACAAGTTTGAACTGTGTCGGGAGCCTCCTTTAAACTGATAATAAAATCCCACTTGGGACTGAGATTGAGGCCCGTTTGTTGATTCCCATGCACCTCTCAAGTCTTTCTCAACGCTCAGGGACCACCGCGCCGAGGGAAAGCTGTTATTTTTTAATATTAGCTCAGGTGGAGGAGGTGGTGGTAGTGGTGGTCCTATTCCTTTTTGGGGCTCAATCCAAAGGCCTTCCCACTCTACTATTCGTAGCTAAGAATGACAATGGGACGGGATCAATCTATGTTTTGCTTATCTTCACTCCCACCCATTTGACCATAAGCTTCATCTATCTCACCCCCAAATTGGATATTCTTTTTTCATATATATATATATATATATATAATGAATAATTAATTTTAATTCAACTTTAGTTTTTTCTTTTTTTTAAGTTTTGATGAAGTTAATAATGAACAACTCATCTGAAATTTGATCAAGCAGATTTTTAATAATGAATAGATATTGATTTTCAAGTTAGCCATTTTAAACTTTTCACCCTAATGAATTTTTTCAACCTTTAATTTTATAAAAAAAATCATTTTCACTCTTCATTTAACTTTTAAATTTACTCTCTTTTTTTTGTTAAGTCATTTCAAAATAAAAGAAAACATTAACGTTTTTTTATTTTTTGATGTGACATATATATGGATTGTTATGTGGATGACATATTAGTATTTAATTAATTTTTAAAAAAATTTAAAATTTATTTTTAAAAATTAAAAATCATTAAAACTATTAAAAATTATATAAAAATAATTTTAATATTTTTTAAATTAATTAAATATTGATATATCATTCACATAGGAATCCACTTGTATACCATGTCAACAAAGTTAATAAACATTAATTTTTTCATCTATTTTATGGTAATTTGACAAAAAATATAAATTTAATGGTTAAAAGAGACGAAAAATTAAATAAATGACTAAAATAAATTTTTTTGTAAAGTTAGAGGATAAAAAAGATGATTATATCTTCTTCTTAAGTCACTTGTTGATAGCTAAGAGCAATCTACTTATTATGATAGCTAAAATAAAGGTGATATTGCTTCAGATAATCTTTTAAGTGGACTTTCAAGTCCCCTAATTTTTAACCTTCTATTAAATGGCATTCCGCTTAAAGTGGTGTGTTATGTTAAAAAAAAATTTGTCTTGGGTTATTAATGATTTGTTATTGTTAATACAACTCAAATCTCGTAAAATTCTATAAGACTTATTTTACCTTGTTTAAATATAATTGAATATTTATTTTTAATGGAATAGATTTATCCGACAAAATTTAATAACAATTTAAATTAATTTTAGTTAATAAAATAATACAGATTAAATTTTTTTCACAACTCAACTCTGAACATTTAACTCTCAAATAATGTGTTTTTTTTTTTTTTACCTTTTATCAAACAAATTTTCTCCATGTTATAAATGATTTGTGTATGATATAAAGTTTTATAAATCTTAGCTTCATTAAATTTAAATATTTATTTTAACTTGAAAAATTACTCACTCATTTCAAATAAAATAAAATTTACTCTAACTCGTACTCGATAAAATTTAAAATTAAATTTGTTTTCAGAATAAAATTTACAAGTTGATTATTTCTTAAATTCAATTAAATAATAATCACCTTAGTTGTAACGTGTAAGAAAGAAAAGTCAGCACCGTAACATTTAAAGCTACAGTGGCAGTTCTCGTGAAATTGTTGGGAATTCCTTATAATGGCCGCATGGAAGACGCTGCCAAAAGGTAATAAATGGCCATAAATAGCAAAAAATGATAGTCCATCAATGGCTTGTTTCATCCCTTGCTTGCCTAAAAATTACAAAACATTTCTGCTTCCCTTGCGCCACCGTCATCCATCTCACTCTTCCTCTCCATCTCATCTCAAGAGTCTTTTCAGTAAGGGCAACCCTACCTTACCCTCGTATATTTATTGAACCTTTCGTATGGCATCAACATTCAAACAGTGTTTAGTCTGTCTGACGCTAGTCTTTCAAATAACCAAGTCTAAACCCTCTTTCATTACATAAATGCATTCAACAACCTTATTAATGTGGTTCAGATGTCTGATCTGATCCCTATTATTAAAATTTTTGCACACTTAAATATATCTTTTTTTTTAAGTTTCGAGCAACCTTTTCCCTTTCTAAGTTATTGTGAAGTACTTTTATCATCTTCCAAGAACTGTACCAAATTATTATATGCAGTGCAGCAAGGCGCCTTGGGAGGAAGAGACACTCCCTGCCCGGCATATAAATCAACTCAACATATCACTTAATGTCATCCCTCTATACTCAAACCACAACTTACAGTGAAGACGCAACCTTCTGCATTTCACAGAAATTGGTTTCATAAAAGATGACCCCTAGTATTCCACAACATGTTTTTAGTGTTATCACCAACTTACATGAACCTAGACCACTCAATATTTGAATCTAAACAGTAGTACTTCCAAATTTTGCTTCTCCAAAGCTCCTACCGTCATACCATATTAATCAAAGTAATAAAGGTCACCACATCTGTAAGATGAAAGCGTCGCCACCCCTATTATTATAATACTGAAAAGTGGAATTTGTTTAAGGCTTTTATCTGTTTTGCTGAAAAATGTTAGAACGTGATGGATAAACTCCTTTCATGGAGTATTAACCATATAAATTTAACAAAACAAAAAACCCATATCTTTAATAAATCAATACACAGTGAAAGAGATATTTTAACTTTTACTTGTTAGTAAACACAAAATTTAAGTCAAAGGTTTGAATTGTAAATTTTGAGTTAAAATTTGTTGATGAATTTTTAAGAAAGTTAAAATTTCTAGAAATTTTTTGAATATAAAGAAAAGTATAATTTAATTCTTCTCTTTGCTTTGGTTCAATTTAAGGGTCGTTTGATTTGATATTAGATAGACGTGGATTGTTTTAAGTCTCGTGACGACTTGCTCTTGATACGGATTTGTACCTCATTCCTTTAAATGACTTGGGTAAAAAGACAAACTTTTTTTAGAAACAAATTTTGACTTCCTTTCCACAATTGAATTGGATTGGAAGGCGGCTTTTCTATTGAACTAATGCAGCATTCAAGTTATTCGGCTTCTTTAGAGAATTTTGAAAAGATCTTTTGAGCTTCTTGAACTTGTGTTCCTATAGAATGACTTGGGATTATCCTTTTTATAATGTTAATTACTTAAATAAAAGAGAGTTATTGTAGAATTTTAATTGTTCCATTTGATTGTTCTACAAGAGTTTAATCTCTTTTGTTTATCATTTATCTATTATAATATAATTAATTAAAGATAAAATAATTATTTAATATTATCACTTAATTATTTTATTTTCAATTAGTGATAATATAAAAATTTATTATTTATCCCTTAATAAAAATAATTATGACACAAATATGATGTTATCATTTTCATTGTGGTAACTTTGACCCACAATAATTTTAGTTTGACATGTGTTATTTTATAATTGGCTCGTAAATTTTCTTCGTCTACAAATGTCCCCTCAAGACTTGATCACGTACACAAATTTTGAAGTGCAACAAATGAGCTAGTCTTGAAATTACATCTTCATTATTTGAACTTGATTTAATAAAAAAACAATTATTAATCTTGATTCAGAATCGGGGGAAGGAATACTTTTTTTCTTGTCTCTCCCTCAAGATAGTTTTTCCTTTGCTTCTATCTTAAAATTGAGAAGATTGCTTGAATTTCAAAGACCATGTATAATTCGATGTAGCTCTAATTCACAATGCGCCATACATGTTATAACGATTCTAAACGAGTTTTTCGTCAAAATTAGTGAAAAAAAAACTCTTTAAAGTCTA
The DNA here is from genome assembly GCA_025698465.1 of Gossypium longicalyx. Classification (NCBI taxonomy): domain Eukaryota; kingdom Viridiplantae; phylum Streptophyta; class Magnoliopsida; order Malvales; family Malvaceae; genus Gossypium; species Gossypium longicalyx. Next base: position 27,415,162 of record CM047003.1, read on the forward strand.
TGTCCTCATTTTGAGTGAATCCCTTGACAATATATTTTATATCTTTCAGTGTTATCATTTGAATTTCGTTTAATTGTGAAAATTAATTTACAGTCAATCAATTTTAATCTATATGATACAACTTTTTAATAACTTGATCTATTTATCTGAGTTATGAATTGATTTGACTAAAAGAGAATGAATAATCTTCTAGTCGTATATCAAATTCATGTTAGATAAATGGCGTAGTCATCTAAAAATGTCTTTCCTTTCTCTTATTGATCTCCCTATAGTCACTTCATCTCAAGGATGTTGAAATGCATCATCTTGAACAGATGATGATGGTTTGTGAACAAAAACGGATTAATTACGGGTATTACTATGTTTTCTATGTTTACCTGATTTACAGGTTAAGGACACATCAAAAAGTTAAATCCTAAATTCGTCCTTAACCTTTTAAACATTTTAATTTACTCCTCAAATTATGAATATAGTTTCAATCAAGTCATTCGGTTCAATTTTCCATTAGATGCCAGTTTCTGCTTTTTAATTTAATCCCCAAATTATGAATACATAATCGATTGTGCTGTATTTATGGAAATTGCGAATATAATATATACTGTAATGTTGAAACCCAAACGAAAAGCCAAAATTTTACAGTAGGGTAGAAGTTAATTTGTGTATTCCACTTTAAAACCTCAGCTTTCAGCTAATTTCATATGTTTATGTCATACAAGAACATCCCGCAGCGCCTTTTCTTTTCTAGAGATTAACATGGGATCGCTTGTTTTATTCATATATCAAAACTCTATGACGCTTAAACCACTGAAACTCAACCAGTGTAAGGGGAACTTCTATGTAGTTGTACGAGGAGCAAGTAATGCTCTGAAACTCAGCAAGGAAGCTATAATAAAACAAAAGTAAACCAGTTAGGAGGATCTCTTTCATTTCTTGGATGCAGAATGTTTGTTCAAAGCATCAAGCACGGCTGTTTTTGTTGGCAGCGACGGTATTGCACCTCTCTCCGTTACTGTGAGGGCTCCACAGACATTTGCAAAAAGTAAGGCATCTCTTAACCGCTTCTCGTCCTGTTAAAAATGCAAATTCACAGTCTGAACTTCGACTCTTCATGTTCATTTAAATTGCACTAACAATGTTCCAGGGGTAAGTTTAGTTATATGGAATTTATCAGTAAACATTAGGAAAGAAGATACTGTAAATGATGTATCTTAACCAATGTAACAACTGTAACTACCTGAAATAGCTTTGAATCAGAAGCTAGGCTATTCAATAAGCCACTGACAAACGCATCGCCAGCACCTGTCGTGTCTACAGGTTTAACTTTAATGCCAGGAACCCTGCCCTTAAATGCCTGCAGAGGATATATAGGTTGATATCACTTATTTAATCAGTGCATCATTAGAACTCGGATAATCTTTAGTTGAGGGCATTGGCTCCATTACCGATGTGTAAATTTCGGTTAAAATCAAATTAATTCAGTTAATCGATTAAATTCGATTAATCGATCGGTTAATCGAATTAATTCGATCGGGTGTCGGTTAATAATTTTTTAGAAATTCGGTTAACTTTTAATTCGGTTCGAAATCGGATGGTTAACCGAATTAACCAAATCTAATAAATAATATTATAATATATAAATATTTGGTCAGTTCGGTTAATTTTTTGGAAATATAAATTAATCGGTGGGTTAAGTCGGTTAATTTTTTATATGTTTTATATTTGTTTTAACCAAAAATAAAAAATATATATAACTTTCAATTAATTCTGTTAATCGACTGGACTAACCGAAACAGTTCGGTTTGATTAAATTTTTTTGAAAAAATTTCAGTTCTGTTAACGGTTAAAGTTCAAAAAAGTCAGTTAATTCGGTTAATGGTAATTCGGGTCAGTTAACCGATTGAACACCCCTTGGATCCATAGAGGATTTTATAGTTACACAAAAAGTCTACTTGGATTGTGAGAATTATTAGTGAAATTCATAACATCCAATCTTTTTTCAAGGAAAAGCAAAGAAGAGATAATCATACCTTGGTGTAATATCTACAACCCTCTGATCCCTCGGTTACAACCAAAAGCTTAAGATTAGGATGAAAAAGCGTCTTCATCACTACGTTATCATCATAAGGGTCATCACCTCCGGTTAAGAATTTAATTTCATCCTCGCTTACCTGCATTTTCTTAGGTTAGCAGCAAATGAATGCAGTAGCACGACATTTCATAAATGAGTCTCATCATAAAAAGAAACCATACCTTAATAATGTCCGATTGATCCCATATACTCATTATGCCTTTTCGAGCAGCCTCTGGTGATGGCCATAGTGGCAATCTTAAATTTGGATCATAAGAGAGCATGCTTCCAGACTTCCTGGCAATGTTCATTGCTGCCAAGTGAGCTGACTTGCATGGTTCCTCGATCAAACTAATAGAACCATAGTGAAAGATGTTTGCCTACACAGTCAATATTGTTTGGAGGTCAGAAATTTCCAAATCCTACTAAAACCAATCCCTTTCACATCGACTATTTGAAACAAAGAAGAATAAGCCAGAAAGAAAACCTGCTTAATGAGGTTTGTATTGAGTTCCGACTCATGAAGACGCATATCAGCACTTGGATGACGGAAAAACATGAACTCACGTTCACCATCAGCTTTGAGAGTAACAAATGCAAGCGCAGTTCTTGCAGTTCGATCAAATCGCATGCCAGAGTTGTCAACATTGTTTTCTTTTAAAATGTCAGCTAACATGTAGCCAAATTCATCATCGCCAACCTGATATGGAATTGAAATAGTGTTTGGAACTTGAAGTATGTCAAAAGTAAAAAAGCAAATTTGCAACAAGAAGAAAGAAGGATTAGAGGTACACAATGATCACAGTATCATTTGTGAGAATGTATCCTTCAGCCAAAGTTCTTAAATGAAGTTTATTTCATAGAATTATTGCAGTGATGTTTGAATTTACCTTTCCTACGAAAGCGGATGATCCTCCTAATCGTGATACCCCAACAGCCACATTTGCAGGAGCACCACCAGGAGCCTTCTTGAAAGCAGGTGCTTCAGCCAGAGAAACCCCTCCAACCGTCGGTACAAAGTCGATCAACAATTCACCGAAGCAAACAACTAGAGGTTTATTCTTTGCAGCGCTGCCGTTTGTAATAGCAGTACGATCTTCAGCTCCACCAACAATATGCAGTTTCTCAATACCAGTGATATTTCCTGACATTGTTTAAACCAAAAATAAAAAACTTATAAAAAAGAGTAACTCTCTCTAACCACTCCTAGGCCTAGGCCTAGGCCAATTTGTTCACCTTGAAAGCACTAAATTACCCAATCCATTTTGAGTAACAAATTCAATCAATGATTTCTCTAAACAGTTAATTAAAAACATGCCACTGGGATTAACAAGGAAAAATAAAATCCATTTCCCCTTTCATCTTTATTGAAAAAGTAATGTCTTTTGGTGTAAGATCTTGCGGTACACAGTATACCATACAAAGCATGTGATTTGGCCAACATCTAAGCAACAAGAAACGAAAATTTCGGGTAATTTTTATTGAAATCACAAACTTTAGACAGTAATCAAAATACCATGATGAAATATATCTTTATAATTGAAAGAAACCTAACCTCAAAAGCAAGAATTTTTAAGATTACTCGTTAAAGATGTGTTGTACCAAATACAAAAAAAGAAGTACTTGATAACAAAGAAAGCAAAAAGTTTTGGGGGATGAAAGAAAAAAGAAGTATGACTTCAAAAATCGTCAACAGCAACAAAACAAACAATCACAGGTGAAGGGATTCACACAAATAATCTTGGGTGCATAAAACCAACTTAAAACCCAGAGTAAGAAAATGGCAGAGCATTGAGCAGAGCATTGAAAGAAGAACATATTGAATCAAGAAAAAGAGCGGAACCTGTAGTTAGTTTCCCAGCCATATTGGAAACTTAATGAAGATTGAATCAGAAAGAAAGCAATGGAATGGCCAAAATCCCGGTGTTTTCAGCAGATAAAGAATGCGGCATCGGGTGTTTCTTGTCCTAAGAATAAGAAAGAAGTGTAAAGAGAGGAGGTTGGTGGCTAATCTTGAAGGATTCTTCGCTAATATAAAAGTTGACAAGTGTTACAATTTGGTCATCTGTGTTTTATATGTTTTTTTTTTTTAACAGTAATTATTTTAATTTCATTTATCTTATTCATGTTTTTGTTTTGGATTCAAAAAACGACACTATCTTATTTACAATTTGGATAATCTTGCTATTTCAAAGGTTTGTTTGTTTTAAATTACGCAAATGAAGCTAATTACATAATGGTATGAAAGAAATTCAAGGATTATATTTATGTTGAGATTAATTTATTTTTAGAATTTACAAATTGTCGTGTTGTGATAACACTAAAAAAATAACATAAAAAATAAGGATTGTTGTGTCCTACGTGGCAACAGTTTCAGTTGAAAGCGACTTAAGTTCAACCACTGGACGTGAATTAATTGGAATTATTGCAACCAATCGTTGTCCAATGATTGATAGTCTTAACCGTACTTAATTATTGAAAACAAATGCTACATCTAATAACCACATATATCTATACGTTTACTTCTAAATTTAAAAAAATAAAAATAAAAAATCATAAAACACTTGTGTGATAGAGATTTGCTTCAGTTAAAGAGTCTATGAGTTGTAAAAATAAAAAAAAAATAAAACATTTGGACATTATTGTTTTTCAATTTGGAGAAAAAAATTAATAATTAAATATTTTAGTGAAGAAAAGTACGCGTGAAAATTTCATTTTGGAGAAAATATAAGAAAATTATGAATATTTGAAAGAAATTGTTATTGCCATTTAATTGATAAGCCACGTGTATTACTCATAAAATAAATTTTTAGTATAACACTTAATTATAACTCAATCTATTTAAGGATAATTACAGCTACAATGCCATATAATTTGTAAATACACTCTTCACACATACAATTTAGTCTGCCCAAAAATCATTATAGCTTTAATGCTATAGAGGTACATCAACTCTTATGAGAGAAGTGTTTGAAAGTATGATTGTAAGGTAAATGGTTATATATATATATATATATATATATATATATGCTCTTATAGGTTGTATCTCTATCAACTCATTTTTTATGATTATTATTGTGCATGATTCTAATGCTTTTTCTTGAGTTCTTATAGGTTGTATTTCTATCAACTGAAACACTCTTCTCTATGAACCGTACAACAGCTCCTCACAGAGGTTCGGCCAAAACCCTGACATGGTAACAATACCTAATTCGATTGTTGAGGGTAGTAAAAACCTAAGATCTCTAAAGAGTGCACTAACTACATAATCATCAAGACTAAATCATTTCTTAGTTATTTATTTCATCCAACCTTATATATATTTAAGGGTGTTACATAAATGTGGCTTTATCCTTAAATTTAATTTTACTTGTTGCAATATAATTCATTCATGTATACATGTTACTTTTTGTTTTGTGTTTTAATGTTTTAATATTGTGCAGGTTGTGTCCTAATTCATCTAATAAATTTGTATATTTTGTTATATTGGTTCAATTTTAACTCTAATTATTTTTAGTCAGGTTGACAAAAATTGAAGATTTGAGACTTAAGTGTTCATGTTTAACTCTCACTCTCTGAAAATGTTATGCATAAGATAATTAGTTAATTAATTTGAATTTAGTTAGTTAAATTAGAAATATATATTATAAAGTAAAATCTAATGTCGGGCAAATATGAGTGATAGGAAAGGTTAGCACATTTTAGGTATGAGTGACTCCTTAAGATATTCTTAGATTGAGTAAAGAATAAAATAGGTAAATCCTTATTTTATGAAAATAAAAGAATAAAATATTTTAATGAAAATTGCACTTCTAGTTTGTGGGTTGAATTTATTTTTATATTGGGAGAGTTTTAGGTTTTTTTTTATGTGTCTTTAGTAAATGATGATTTCCTAAAGGTATGTGCCCCCCAACTCCCAAGCCTTTTCTACTTGAAGCTTTAAAAGCATCATACCAATTAAAATTGGAAGAATGTAGATGTGAATTGTTGGGCAGTGTCACATCATGGGACGAAAATGATGCATACCAGCAGTTTTGAATTTAATTCTTGTTTATTTTGAATTCCATAGATTCTTAGTTAGATCAAAAGAATGTTATATTTCTTTTTTAATTTTTTTATTTACTTAAATTAAGAGAAAGCCAAGAGTAAATACAATTTTAAAATGTAAAATGTTTTTTTACATAATTAATTTATATGAAAATGTTAAGATCATAATAATCAATCTTTTTCATTATTTATTTAAATAAAAATGGTTAAACTTACTTTTACTTTTTTGCTAATTTTAATTATTTAATTTAATGTAATCAATTTCACATCATTTCTACTTGTATTAGTTAATATGGCCTGTTCACATTAATCTTTCAGCTATTTTACCTATTTGACCTAAAAAAAAAAGTATTTATAAATTTAATTTATAGATGTTATTTCTACACATTATTTTTATATTTTAAAATTTAATTTTATAAATTAATTTAATCTATAAGGTAAATAACGAGTAATATATTTATAAATTTCATCTATAGACATTATTTTTACACGTTATTTTTATATTTTAAATTTTAATTTTATAAAATTAATTTAATCTATAAGGTAAGTTTTTTTATAATATATTACACGTTTCTAAATTAAAATTAAAATTAATTTTTTTAGATACTATTTAAATGTTTCTAAATTTATAAATATATTACTAGTTATTTTTTAAAATAAAAGAAACAATAATTTAGCAATGTTTATTTGAATTATTATAAAAAAAATCATTAAAGTAGGTTCTAATTTTATCAAAAAAAAATTTAATTTAATTATGCATATTAAATTTAAATTAATTTTAAAATTTAATAATAATGTGAGTGATGCAATAATAATTAAAAAAACATGATAAGTAATTCAATATTATTTTAAAATATAAAATATGTAATTAAGCTTGAGAAATAAAAAAAGATGAGAAAACAAGGAGGGGTTAATGTTGCAATACGCCCATCCCTTTTGTTGGCCGACACCACACACCCCCAAAAAATATTTTTTTATCAGATAAAGGGGTGTAGGCCATCAATGTGGCAGCACCAAAAAAATTTTTTTTGAAAAAAAATACATGGGTGTCGACCATCTAGTATCCAAAACCTCAAAAATTATTTTTTAAAATAAAAAAATAGTGGTGCCGGCTATCTAGTTCCCATAACCCAATTTTACGGTTCATTTCAGGTAATTTAAGTAAATATTTTTGAACTAAGGTTGTCGAAATCATTTTTTTATTTTGAAAAACGGGGATCGACTTTTAAACAAGGTATGGAGTCGCCACCAATCCTTTTTGTTTAGGTGTGATCGGGTCACCCTGTGGTTGATCATTTTAATAAAACATTTTGGTTTATTAAAACAACGTTTTTTGGTCTACAAAAAACTAGAAGACGGATTCGGGAGTCGGTTATGCGCGAGGAAGGATTAGCACCCTCGCAACGCCCAAAATTGGTACCGTATTGATCGATTAACGTCCTAATGTTGAAAATTTGAAAAGATTTTAAAATACAATCTTTAAAAACGTTTGGACAACTTGAATTGGATATTGAGATTCTCTCGCTTAGAAGGAATAAAATGTTACGTTCAACACGATTGGATACAATATTTCGAACCCTCGACACAAGATCATCTCAGGATTCTAGAACACATGCACTTAAAACTTTTAAAAATGATATTTGACTATTCGGTCAAACGGTAAGTCGAAACCCAGCACGATTGGGCACGATTTCTCGAATTTCCAAACACAAAATATTGCCTCATTTTAATTTAAGAAAACATGGACGAAATTTCAAAAGGATATTCTGTATTTTAATCGAATGAAAAAAAATAGAAGCCCAACAAGATTGGGCACGACCTCTCAAACTTCTAAACATGAAATATTACCTTGCTTTGAAGAATTTCCAGATTAAGCAATCAGAAAACCAGCTCAAAGTACATTTGTTTGGTTTATTTAAAGGTAAAAACAATCTATGTTAGTATCATGGTGCAATAAACATATGAACATAGTATTGAACATGAGATAAAGGTATGCGGCAATAATATTATAGGAATAAGTAATAAGGGGAAAAACATAAAAGGACAAATTAAGATACGTTAACCTATCATATAATTACGAACATTAATAATCAAGAGCCAACGAATTAGCAACCAATTTAAAGAAAATGCCAAAATGAAATATTGCAAGCTCCAAAACAAAACAAAACGAATAATAGAAAATGGAAAAAAAAATTGAAAACATTACCATGCGAACAATATGGAAAGTTTAAAATAAATAATAGGCATAAGAATTTGAAATTAGTAAAAAAGGTAAATAATATGTTAAGTAGTGATATACAGATGAATTTTAAAATAATGTGCTATAAAGTAAGTAATATGCAAAATAATGCATGTATCAATTTTCATAAAAAGCAGCTTATTATAAATAATTAGTATGTAAAAATATAAGTATCTGACAGTGCTTGAAATAAAAAACAATAAAATAGGGTTTTTAAAACATAAATTATGTGCAAACAGGTTCTTTAAGGAGAAATGTTTATATAAGTAATATAACATCAATTATATATACATATATATGTATAAAAACTAACTTATGGGTAAATATGTAAAATGTATAAGAATATCTAGATATTGCATAGATCTTTAAAACATAGCACAATATATAAAAGGGAATTTAAAGTAAGTAAAAAAACAAAAAAAAAGGTACAGAAGAAAATAAAAAAACATATTGAAATGAAAGGGGGAAAACCCAATCGAAATAAAATTAAACCTAAAGGGACAATCAATAAATAAAATAAACTGTTGAAACCAAAATCATGCCTCAAATGTAGCGCGCGCAGATTCGCAGGGACGAAAAAAACAAATAGACCGCACCCCAAAACGATTTGTTTCTGCACGGACTGATTTGTAATGGCGCGTAAGTTCCAAAGACCATTTAAAAGAATTAAAAAAATTGAATCACGGCTCGATTGAACACTAGCGCGAAGGGGGAGGACCGCTTGTGCAAATACCCCATTTTGAGCCAAAAAGCATGGGTACAGCACCAAACGGTGCTGTTTTGTTTTGTCTTTTAAGTAAAAAAAACTGCTTGAAATCATTTTAATTTTGTTTTAGGAAAACCTAATTTTCAAAAACCCTCCCCTTATCAGCCACATATGCAGCACCCCCAAACGGAGAACAGAGGCAATCCCGACCCTCTCCTAGGCCCGATATCAATGACGGAGGAAACTCCGACGTCCACGTGACCACCGGAAGTCAGGTAAACTCCCTCTCCCTTCTCTTTAATTCCGTATGTAAAAAAAAAAGAAAAAAAAGGAAAAAAAATAACTTGTGGAAAATTTTGGTAAAGGAAAACAAATGGAAATCACCTTTTGACTCTGAATATCAGTTTTTGATTGCTATGAGTGTGTTTGTGTTATACTTCTCTCCAAAAATAAAGGTCATTTTACAATCCACTTTCAAAGGCTTTTATAGCCTATTTTACAACCTATTTTGTTTACAGGTACATGATCGAGCACGACTCCGACGTGGCGTTGTGGAGTGGCGCACGTTACGGGGTGATGGCGTTCGGTGCACGGGGGAGGTGTGTGGCTTGCTGGAACGGCGCAAGAAAGTGTTGGGGTTTGGGTTTGTTTTGGGTTTAGGTTTTGTTTAATTTGGGTTTCAACTTTGGGCCTGTTGTAACTGGGTCTTTTTATTTGTTTGTTTTTTAGTCAACGGGCCCCGGGCTAAATTGGGCTATAACAGCTGCCCCTCTTTGCTCATTGTCGTGTAACGAGAATAAAGCAAGGACTTTAAAAAAAAGGCCAATTTTGCCCGATCTTGCTGAGTTCAGGTAGCCTCGCTTTAACCCACTGCGTCTTTAGGGGTATAGAAACTCGTTTCAATCCGCTCTGTTATTGCTTTAGGATAAGATCTGTATTTTTCGGCCTGTTACCCTACTGCTTAGGGGATTAAGGCTTGCTGTCTTTGATCTGCTCCCCTACTGTTTAGGAGAGATCTGTATTTTCCAGCCTATTACCCTACTGCTTAGGGGGTTAAGGCTCACTGTCTTCGATCTGCTCCACTACTGTTTAAGGAAGATTTGTATTTTCCAGCCTGTTACCCTACTGCTTAGGGGGTTAAGGCTCACTGTCTTCGATCTGCTCCACTACTATTTAGGGGAGATCTGTATTTTCCAGCCTGTTACCCTACTGCTTAGGAGGTTAAGGCTCACTGTCTTCGATATGCTCCACTACTGTTTAGGAGAGATCTGTATTTTCTAGCCTGTTACCCTACTACTTAGGGAGTTAAGGCCTATTGTCTTCGATCTACTCCGCTACTGTTTAGGGGAGATCTGTATTTTCTAGCTTGTTACCTTACTGCTTAGGGAGTTAAGGCTTACTATCTTCGATCTGCCCCACTACTGTTTAAGGGAGATCTGTATTTTTTAGCCTGTTACCCTACTGCTTAGGGAGTTAAGGCTTGCTGTCTTGACCGATGCCCCTGTCCTTTGAGGGGCATGATCTGTAAAATCGGTTTCCTATGGTTATGCCAAATAATTAGGATGCTATGATCGAAATGAATCAAATGTTCCTAACTAGAATGTAATGCTTATGACAAATAACTAGGATGCTATGATAAAAAATGAATCAAATGCTCCTAACTCGATGTATCATGAATGACATTTGTATGAATGCAAATTATCATGAGAATGCCCTTTAATGTTTAGGCTGTTATTGCTAACTGTTTGTCATTGACGTATTCCTTCTCGTTCAACTGATTTCTTTAACAAACATCTGAGGCAATAATCTTAACTTAAACTTTTTTACTTCTCACGTAACTCTAACCCTTAAGCTCGGTAGGTTCTAAATAATTGACCTGTTTCGGGTTCTTGCACTACATAGAAGCTTCCAGAGTAATATGCAGAACTCCTTTTGTGAAAGTATTATTAGTCCATTAATCAATATTTCAATAGGAAATGCTTGACAAAGACTATCAGAATAGATAAAATAAAACTTTATTGAGAGCGAAGCTCGAAGTAGAAAAATTAATCAAAATAACAGATTTTACTAAGGTACAAAAGATGTATAAAATGGAAAATAGGTGCCCCAGATATCACAGCGTGAGGTTCTCTATTCGGACTGTTCGAAAAGCATTGGGAGACAGATGTGTGTCTAGGAAGTCTGAAGTATTTCGTTGATGCCCCAAGATATAATGTTTCCCCTTATTGTTAATTTTGGTAGAAACGAGGTCGCAACATGCCCCATCTTTGATCAAAATTTGAGTTGCCCTTTCTCGAGTTTTCAACTCAAAAACCCCTTTGGTTTCAAAGCGCTTTTTGCGGGTTTTCACCTTGGCCTCTCTATTTTTTATTTTTTTTAAAACGTCCTTTGTGGGTTTTCGCCTTGGCTTCAGGTGAAGTATTTCTTGACCGAATCTGAATTTACCGGGTTGGGAAGGCTTTTACCATCCATTTCTCCTAGTATCAGTGCCCCTCCAGAAAAAGTCTTTTTCACTACATAAGGTCCCTCCCAGTTTGACATCCATTTCCATCTGAAATCTTTTTGCATGGGGAGCATCTTTTTAAAAATCAAGTCCCCTTACTGGAATACTCTTGGGCGAATTTTTTTGTTGTAAGCTTGCATCATTCGCTTCTGGTACATTTGACCATGACGGATAGCCTTCAGCCTTTTTTCCTCAATCAAGTTCAGCTAATCGTACCGGGATTGGACCCATTCTACTTCATCCAGCTTCAATTCTGATAAAACTCGGAGAGAAGGGATCTCAACTTCAATAGGCAAAACTGCCTCCATGCCATAAACCAACAAAAAAGGTGTTGCTCCAGTAGAAGTTCTGACCGACGTTCGATAGGCATAAAGGGCAAATGGTAACTTTTCGTGCTAATCCTTATAGGTCTCAGCCATTTTCCCCACGATTTTCTTTATATTTTTATTGGCCGCCTCAACTGCCCTATTCATTTTCGGGCGATACGGTGGTGAGTTGTGGTGCTTAATTTTGAATTGACTGCAGACCTCCACTATCACGCTGTTATTTAAATTTAACGGGTTGTCAGATATAATCTTTTCTGGCATGCCATATGAACATATGATTTCCTTTTTCAAGAACTTGCTGACTGCTGACTTCGTGACGTTGGCGTATGAAGCAGCCTTTACCCACTTGGTAAAATAATCAATGACCAAAAAGATGAAATGATGTCCGTTAGAAGCCTTCGGCAAAATTGGCCCAATGACGTCCATGCCCCATATTGAGAAAGACCATGGGGAAGTCATAACATGAAGAGGTGAATGAGGCACATGGATCTTGTCACCATAAATTTGGCACTTATGGCATTTTTTGGCATAGTTGATGCAATCTCCTTCCATTGTAGACCAGTAATACCCGAATCTCATGATTTGTCTAGTCATTGTGAACCCATTAGCATGCGTCTCGTAGATACCTTCATGGACTTCTTCTAAGATTTTCCTTGCTTCAATAGCATTAACACATCTCAGCAATACTTGATCTTTCCTTCTTTTATACAGGATTTCACCGTCTAAGACATAGTCAACGGCCAGCCTCCTCAATGTTCTTTTATCGTTTTCTATTGCCTGATCAGGATATACACGATTTTTCACATATCGTAGAATATCCTGATACCAAGGATGGTCATCCCTCTCTTTCACTTCGTCGATATTGCAATAATGAGCTGGAGCACCACAAATACTCATCTGGATTAGCTTCATATCCTCTTGTTTATTTACTCTAATCATGAAAGCTAACGTAGCCAGGGCATCAGCCATCTGATTCTCATAACGCGGGAGATAATGGAAAGTGATATCATCAAACCCCTTGATTAAGTCCCGAACCAGCTCTCGGTAATTGATCAACTTTGAGTCTCTTGTTTCCCATTCACCCTTTAGCTGATAGATCACTAGTGCAGAATCCCCATACACCTCTAACACCCTGACTTTGCACTCTACAGCTACACGGATGCCGATGATACATGCTTCGTACTCTGTCATATTATTTGTGCAATCAAAATCCAATTTGCAAGTAAATGGATAGTGATCTCCATTTGGGGATATCAAGACTGCCCCAATTCCATTACCAACGACATTTGATGCTCCGTCAAAATTCAGTTTCCAGGGACGATCTTCTAGAGTGACTTCTTGAGTGGCTGCTACATACATTAGATCCTCAGTGGGAAAATCAAAGTTCAAAGGCTCGTAATCTTCTAAAGCTCTACTGGCTAGAAAATCAGCTATCGCACTCCCTTTTACAGCCTTCTAGCTCACGTAAATTATGTCGAATTCGGAAAGCAGTATTTGCCATCGGGAAATATGTAATTAAGCTTGGGAAATAAAAAAGATGGGAAAACAAGGAGGGGTTAATGTTGTAATATGTCTATCCCTTTTGTTGGGTGACTTTGGCCATTTGTTGGCCGACACCACACATCCCCCAAAAAATAATTTTTTATTAGATAAAGGGATGTAGGCCATCAATGTGCCAGCACCAAAAATTTTTTTTTGAAAAAAAATACATGGGTGCCGACCATCTAGTATCCAAAATCCCAAAAATTATTTTTTTAAATAAAAAAATAGTGATGCCGGCTATCTAGTTCCCATAACCCAATTTTACGGTTCATTTCAAGTAATTTAAGTAAATATTTTTGAACTAAAGTCATTTTTATAAATATTAAAATTTTCTAGGTCAGATAGATAAAATAGACTAAAATTTTTTTTTACACCAATTAAAATTTCAATCTTTACGACTCATTTCATCCAATTACGATTGGATCAGTGGGAACAATATGTACTAACAACTGGACATAATGTGAAATTACATACATGGTAAAAAAATAATACGTCCAGAATGTAGTACTAGCTACTTAACCCAAGCAAGATAATACATAACCTTTTATTTCCTTTCTTGTTAATCCAAACATAGTATTAACATTTTGAATATTTTGTTGCTTTTTTAAATAGTTAACCACTTATTTAATGTAAAATAAATAATAAAATAGTTAATAATAAGGTAAAAAATGAATTTGGTTTACTGTTATTATATTTTATATAACATTAAGAGTTTAAATGTTGAAATCTCTTTACAAAAATCAGTTTTCTGAAAGCTCGATTCTGGCTTAGACCAAAGTTAGTTTAGGTTTATTAATATCCAAAATATGTAAGCTTAGACCTAAATTTGACAAACAGGGGCTGAAGCCCAAGTAACATGAAATGCTATCACTAAATGGTTATTTGCCCATCACATACTGGGACCAGTAGGGTTTGTATATTTCAAAAAGAATTTAATTTGCCTCACAATATTTAAAATGCTTTGTCTTCTTTATCTTTATCTTCTTTTTTCTGCTTATAATTTAAATCTTCATCATCCTTCACGGATTTTTGCTCAACCCGATACTCTACCGTAATATTTCGACCCCAACCCGACTCTAAATGAAATTTTGACCCACCCGAACTCTAACCCAAAAATTAATTATATAGTCGACCCCAATCTAACTTGATTCGAGTTTTTTTTTTTTGAAATTATGATTAATAAATTAAAATATCTATATATATATATTTAAAAAGACCGCTTAAGAAAATATATATTACATTATGGAAGAAAAAAAAGAGTAAGGAATGAAAATGAGAGGTAGACTTGAAAAAAATAAATTAAAAAGAGGAAAGAAACTAGTGTGAAATGGGAAAAAATTGTAGTAAAATGAGGTTGATAATGATAAAGTTTTAAGAATTTTTTAAATTAATTAATTCTCTAAAATTAACCCAATCCACTTCAAAACTTGATTTCAAGAGAAAAATACAATCCTATCAAGTCAGATAGACTCAAAACCCATCGATTTCCGAGTTTTTTCCCGCAATCCTTAATCTGCGCGTACAATATACCCAGCAGCCCAAGTAGGGATGGGCAAACCAACTTTAACCAACAATTACTCAAAACTAAACCCAATCCATTTCCAACAATTATCCTAACCCAAACCCTAGCCCAATTCCAGTCCAACAATTTTCTAGGCCCTCCTCTGTATCCTTCCAAACAATGTAGTCCCTAATGTTTGAACTTATGTTCTCTTTTTAGGAGTGTAATGTGTCTTATCATTATCCCTAAAACTTATTTGTTATAATATTTGATGCATAATTAATGCATGAGTTTAATATGTCATGAGTGGATAACAACACAACACCTCATAATTAGGTAAAACAAAAAATAGTAGAGAACGTATAAATAAATATTAATGACTTTAGGTAAACATAATTAATAATACTTATGATTATTATATTATTATTAGGTTTTATGTTTAGGGTTTATATCAAATTTCGAGTTTAAAGGTTGAGTTTATGATTTAGGGTTTAATTAAGGTAGCGTTTAATGCTTTCACATGTTATGATTCTAATAAAATATGATTGCTGAGAAAGTTAATTAAAAGAGATGTTACAATTAGGCTAAACGCTAAAACATGATAATAATCAATTAAAAATCAATTAATATTAACAATTTGGATTAAATATTTAATAATAAATTTTAATTGATTTTTAATTTTTTTATTTATAATGTTAATTGTAAGCAAAATTGTTTCAAAATTGTCCTACATATATTTTGTAAATATAATAATGCACATATAAAATAATGTTTATATAAAACTTGTTTTTGAATAAATTTAAAAAATTATTTATATATAATACTTCAGAAGAATCTGTTGAAATAATACAGAAAATAAATTTAAAAATGATGAATATATAATACTTGTAAAAAATCTGTTGAAATAATACAGAAAATTAATTAGTAGGACAGATGAAGAAAGCAATTGCTTCTTCTTTTTTACGCTTATTAATATACTAACACTCTAAACCAATATAAAATAGGGTTAATTTTGTCTTAATAAATATATATATATATATATATATATATATTAACTTTTCAATCTACATGGGCAAGTAACTTTCCCATATTTTATCATGAAAATCACATCACCATATTCATGAGAAAGTAAGTCTAAAGAGAGTTAGATTCTAAGGAAAGTAAGTAAATTTTAACATACAAGAAAAGTGACTATTTCCCATCATACCAAACGATACCTGAGTTTCAGGTTTCTAATTTTGGATTTCAGGTTTTTCTAAATAAAATTGTCAGTATTAATTTATAGATACTTTGCTATTTTTTATTTTATCAGTGATGAAATATCATGTTGTTGTTCACTTACAATGTATGAAAATTATGTATTGCATCGCATCAAATACTCCCTCAATTCATAGAAGCACAACTATTTAAATGAATAATCACATCTTTTAACAATAAACATAATTATTTAATAGATGCTTACTTGAATAATCATGACTATTTGTTAATAATCAAGTGACATAACTTTTGAATTTAAGAGACATAATTCATCACTGTTAATAGTGATAACTCTTGGTTAATAACCAAGAAACATAAAATTTTAATTAGTAATAACTTTTCATTTGTAACTGTCGGACCACTATATATATTTTGAGAATATCATGATAATAGTCTTATATTCTGGAGCCCTAAGAAGGGAGGACCTATCTCTGATTCTACCACTAAGGTAGAGGAGTATTGCAAGAGTTGGTTGAGTGTTGTTGTCAGGTCCTTAGTTGAATTGGTTGATAGTCCAAAAATTTGGCGTGAGAAGACGAGTACAATTGCTATGTCTGCCAACTCAATTTGTCATGCTCACACAAAGCATGTTGATTTAGAGTTGCATTTTGTAAGAGAAAATGTGTTGGATGATACGCTATAGGTTAACTATATACCAATTAGTTTTTTGTTGAGTACGTTCCAGAAAAGAAGTATGAAGAATGTTAAGAATAGAATTGTTGGGTCATGAGGTGTAGTCTCCATAAATACTCATTGTAAAAAAAAAAAAAAAAAACACTAATATTTTATCTCTTCATTATTTTGCTTATAATTTTTGTGGATCATGGGCATGAAAACACCAACTTTTAATATCATTGCCATTGAGCCCCATCTTTTTCTTCTAAAATCCAAAACCAAAATCAATTTGGATTGTGTTTGCCCCCCATTTTTGTAATGTGATTTAGAATTCCACCACCAGACCCACCAACACAAATCATGGTTGAGACAAAGGGAAAAAGCAAGTAACATTTTCAGGGGATGGAATTGTGTCATTATTGTAAATATTGAAGTATTTAACATGCTATCGATAAGTATATGATTTTAAATTTAAATATTTTAACAACATACTCTGAATTTAGCAAACTCTTTAAAGGATTTTCGTACGTGGTGGTGGTTGCGTCATCATTAAAGGTTCAGAAATCCATACAAAAAAAAATTGTATTTTTCCGAAGACATCAAGTTTCAAATTCAATGAATTGCTGACAGCGGTAAATAACATAATACGACGAATCTTTTTAACTTTGCCAAGGGTTTGTATATTTTCTTCATGGACAATATAATATCTGGCTCTATCAAATGCACCTCTTTTTTAACCATAGTTTGTGCATATTATACATCCAACCTTGCTGGGTCTATCATTATCATGGGATTTGCTTTTGGCCTTAAGAGAGAAAACTAAATTTTGCCCCCACCTCCGTTGACATTGTGACAACTCCAGTCCACCTTCATGTTACTTGCCTTAGACCTGAACCTTCCTTCCCTGCCTATCCTCTATCTTCTAGTTTTTCTGGTTTGGGATTTCGGGACACCACCCTATATAAAAATAAGACCAGACAGCCGTTTGCTTGGACCTGTTTGTGTTGGGGCAAGTTGAAGATTTTTTATGATATAGTTAAAATTGAATCACATGAGGGGTTCTTGGTGATATGAAGCACCCAAACTTGATTCCTGAAGCAGATGAACATGACAGTGGATCGTAATCATCCAAGAATTAGGATAATGTCATATATTTTGAGAGGATTGGATTATCGTTTTCAATTCTTTAGCTAATGTAGAAGGAATTATTAGCCTCTTTCAACCCACTTAAATATGTAAGGTCTAATAACATTTGTGTCAATTCATTTAAAAATTGATTTGGGTATAAAAGGTGTTTTGCGTCCATGCCCCATAGTATCCGATTACAGGAAGGCAGGGGTGAAGAAGTTTTATGAGGAAAGAAAAACAAAAGAGAAGTCAAAGGCTATCCTTATAAAGGCAGCGAAGCTGAGATTGTTTCATGTGAAGGGGTCATCACTTCATTATGGTTTCCATTAATCATTCAACAAGTAGAAGTGGAACCACCCACATTCGTACCATACAAGGATCTCTTTGGTTTTTACTTTTCACTTGCTTTAGGAGAATAGTCGTATTCCACTATATCCTTTGCCACTAATACTTCTAAATGAGGGGATTACAAATATTTTTTAAAATTATTATACTTGATAAATAAAAATCGTATTATTATAACTGTTCAAATTAAATTTTATAAATATTTTATTTTAATTGTTTAAAATTATTTAAAATTTATATTTAATAAATCATATTATCATAACAATAGTTTACCATAATTTTTTTTATTCTAAATTGAATATTTGTTAATACTAATATAATATGAATATGGCATAACAACAACAACAATAATATAATGAGTTTAGAGAAACTTTTGAATTGACGAATATATCGTTTATTGTTTATCATATTAGTGAATTTTTTATTATTTGTAAAATTTGTTACATATATAAATAAGAATTTTAATTTTATTAAAAAGAAAAAAATTATTTTAATTTTAAATGATTTTTTAATTATTTATATCATAGCTTTATAATTCATATATAAAGTTTTATAAACAATAATTTTTTATAATCTAATCTCATATATTACATTTAGATATTATCTATAAACTATTAAAGTGAATTTATTGACTATTAAGAATTTTTTTTTTACAGTGAATAGCTTAATTTACAAAATATCATTTCTAGTACTTTGTATAAATATGGTTTAATAATAGTTAGCAAATATTTGAAATATCAAATTAGTTTGGAGAAACTTTTGAACTGACGAGTATAACTTTTGTTGTTCATTATATAACTAATTTTGTTATTTTAAATTATTTATTTATTTATTTATAAGATTTTACCATATGTATGAATAATTTTTTTTTAACTTTTACCAATATATTTAGTTTACTTAATGAAAATTTATCATACTTATAAATAAAAATTCTCATTTTATTGCTAAAATGAATTTGTATAATAATAAATAAATAAAAATGTTAAATTATATATAGTTACTTTATACCAATATAAAAAAAATGAGTTTAGAAAAAACTTTCCCACCGATTAAAATATATTTGATTACTTATTATATTATTGCATTGGTATTAAAACTAACATCTAACATATTAAAAATATTTTATTAAATACAAAGTTATACTATTTATCCACAAACATTTTAGTAATATAAAACTAAGACTTAAGAATACATTAACATTCAACATTTATTTAATTAATAGCTTAAAATCTCTACAAATGTTAGAATTTCATTATTATTTTCAATCATAGTTTTATGGTTTGAAATCTTTTATTGTTTGTAATATTTTAATTATCAAAATACTTATTTTTTTTTAACCTCTAGAATAATTTATATTATTTATTTTACAACATTATGCTTAAAATGGATATTTTATTTTTCTCAATAATATTAAACACTTTAAATATTAAATCACACTTGATAGCACTTTTAAATATATATATATATATTTTTATAAATGATAATACTAAATTAGTCCTAAATAATATGAAAAATATGCATAAACTCACATTTTTATTATTTTATAGATTAGTTTCCTCTATTATGATAAGCACTTTCTTTTTCTCAGTCAAAATATATTTTTTCTTAAAGTCCGAAATGAGAGAATTAAGTAAAAGGTCAGTAGAGAATAAACAACAAAAGAAAATAACATTAGCACTCAAACCAAACCTAAACTGAAGAAAAATACAAATTTAAACCAGAAAAACACAATTAAAAGTGAAAATAAAAAGCTAGTAAGCTCTTAAGAAGACGTCATCTTTGAGCCATCAAGCATCAACTTATTATTATTATTATTGCTCTTGTTATGGTAAAATATTAAGCAGGAAAGGTTGGAGATTAGATAAGACAAATCTAATTAATGCTATCATTAAACTAATATAAGATAAAAACAAAGAGGGAGAGGACAAACTAGTTCTTTGGAGATCATTTTAAAGTCAACCAAGGTGATATCGAATTTGTTTTCCATTATTTTTAAATGCTTTATTAATAAACTCGCCCATCAATTCTCTCTCAAATTTCAGTTGGTATTTGAAGGTTTTTTTTTTTCAAAAATATTGCTTAAATTATTAATTTTGCCATGAAATACTAAAAAATAACACCAGCCAAAAACAATGTAGCACATTTTTATTAGATGTTGTACTATTTTTAGAGATAAAGTAGGATAAAATTATAGTTTACATTATTGTTTTTAGAATCGGATTGAATTGATCGGCTACACCGGTTGGATTGAGAATGGATTTGGGTATTAATCCAGAATAAAGGGTTAGATCGATCGAACCGGACTAAAAGATTAGCTGAATCGGTCGATATTATTTTTAATATATTTTTTAAATTTTATGTTTTTCTGAATAATTTATTCAATAGAATTGGACAAATCGCTCAAACAAAAAATTAGTGACCTAATCGGTTCAACCACTAATTCAATTAAGAAAACCTTGACTTTGTGGAGTATGCCTCGCATTTTAGTCAAATTAAGACACAAACAGAGAGGGACGTCACGATAAGGAGCCATGCGACAACGAAACAGGGGAGAAGCAGAAACAACGTCGCGATGACAGGATAGGGGATGTGGCGATGTGTCATGCAATTTTCTCTGTTTTCTTCTAGTCAAAATTTGATTATTTGCCCAATCAAACTCTGATTAGTGTACATTATTTTAAGATTATTTGATCTAAGAATTTAGCCTATAAATTGATCATTTTCTACCCTAGAAAGATTACCCCATAACACATTTAAGTATTAGCTTTTACTAGCTTTCAAGGAATTTTGTGTTTAAGTTTTGAGGGTTATTATTTTTGGGTTTCGAGGTTTAGTTTTTATCTCTATCTTCGTAGTCTTCATCTTTGTTAATTTAGTGAAATTATCTTTACTAGTGGTTTTTACCCTATTCGGAGGGACTTTTCCACGTAAATATTTGTGTGTTTGATCTTTTCAATTTCTTCATTATTATTTTTGTTCGTTGCTTACATAGGTTTATCCCCAACAAATTGGTATTAAAGCTTGACTTGATTTTCGCATTTAACCTATTCAGATATGGCAGCAACAAGATTCGACATTGAGAAGTTTGATGGCATTACAAATTTCAACATGTGGTAAGTTCAAATGACGTCAATTCTAGTTTAGAACGGTCTGAAAAAAGTCGTTACCTAGAAAAAGTCTGATAATCTAGATCAATCAGAATGGGAAGAGTTTGATGTAAAGACATTGTCTGTAATTTAATTGTGCCTCACTAATAGTGTATTATAGGAGGTGTTTGCGTGTAGGGTACTCGTATGGTTCGTGTTGTTTGTAACACCCCTAACCCGTATCCATCGCCAGACCAGGGTTAAAGGCATTACCGGACAAAACGAAACAATTAACATACATTTCATAAGCATTAAAGCATCAGAAATCAAATATTAATATAGAGTCCCTTATATGGGTCATCAAGACCTTAAACATGCATTAGAAAGGAGTCGGGACTAAATTGAACACATACAAAATTTTTCCAAAACTTGAACATTTTCAAAGAAGTACAGGTCACAAGCCCATGTGAACAGACCATGTGCCTTACACGGCATTAGACACACCCGTGTGTCTATGCCGTGTCAAAACAGAGCATCCATACTGACTTGCTCACACAGCCTCAAGACACGCCCGTGTGCCTTGGTCGTGGTCGAGTCTGACTTGGGCCACACGGCTAGCCACACGCCCGTGTGCCTTGACCGTGCCCAAGACTGACTTACAATCGTAGGGTACCCCAAGGGACACACGACCATACAGCATAGCCGTGTGTCACACACGGCTGAGACACACGTCTGTGTCTCTATCTGTGTAGACAAAAATAGGCCATTTGAATAACCAGTTTGCCACCCCAATTGGGTCAAACCTACAAGCACCAAACCAAATATATATACCCAACAAATTTAATCAATTTTAATACCAAATCATACATCATTCATGCCATAACGTTATCAACCATTTACATGCTCATAAACTCAACTCAATTGTGCCAAAACATAAGACCAAATCATATAGAATATATGGTTTCATAATCTCTAAACTCATGACCAAATCTCATACCAAAAATTACCATTCTTACCATTTCTCTTAACTATTCATGAACATATCAAATAGATCATCTTGCATCATATTTCATATACTAAAATCAATACATAAACACAACCATATCAAGCCATATCACATGGCTAAATATAAACAGTACAAAACCTATCCGAAGAACTTCTAGCCTATGCATGCCATACTTTATCATATACAATTTCAAAAGGTACCAAAATGAGATTCGATAGTGTGGTAACAATCCTCGACGATCCTCGAGCTTCCAGTAGCTCCGATATCTATAAAATAGTTGAAAAACACATAGAGTAAGCTTTCAAAATCTTGGTAAGCCATATACAAATAAACCTATCATTTAAAACATGTAAATATCATCAACTTTCATAAACATAGTAGCCAATAACCAAAACAAACCTCTTGTTCATAAACATATCATATATTCTCAAATCATTTGCGATATTCACATACTTAGATTATATATCATCATTTACTTGTATATTTACTTTTCATTCTTAAACATCATATACAAATCAAACGTACTTGAATCAGATACAATTTCACAAAGTCATTCATTTTCTCAAAATACCTGTTTGAACCATTCGGAAAGGTAAGGATGCGTGGATAGCTCGGAAAGTATATACAATGCCAACGTCCCAGACGTGGTCTTACATGTAATCAAACATCGATGCCACTGTCCTAGACAAGGTCTTACACGAAATCAGATACGATGCCAATGTCCCAAACATGGTCTTACAAGTAAAACAGAAGTTGATGCCAACGTCCCAGACATGGTCTTACACGATAACACATATTGGAAATCCTATGTCATGACATATGTATCCTAACTATTCCTAGGGTTCGTATGGGGCTTTCCAGACGTCGAAACTTTGTCGATACTTTCTCGAATGGCACATGTATAGTTCGAATATTCATTCATCATAATTCAATATCATATGAATAATAATTCAATTCAAACACGTTTATTTGTATATAAACTTACCTTGTACGGATTCAAATGGTCGGAATAGGCTACTCGACGACTTTTGACTTTCCCCGATCTAATTCCGTTTTCTTTAACTCTTGATCTATATAAATTCAAATTTGACTTCTTCAATCACAAATTCATTCAAAACAATCCATAAACACATATTTAGGGAAATTAGCAAACTAGCCCTCACATTTTCACATTTTGACACTTTAGTCCATAATTCACAAAATCACAAAATACACATAATTTGCATATACTCATGCTTGGCCGAATATTCATAGCACTCATAAAAGTCCAAACATTTCATTTATTTCATATTTTAGTCCTTCACTTTACAAATTTCACAATTTAGCCCATTTTACTCAAAATCATTAAAAATCCAAAGACAAAATATGTAAACCCAAAACATATCTTCCATTTATCAACCAATAACTTCAAAAAACTCATATTTTCATCAATGTAATATTTCAAAATCATCAAAAAAATTAGAAATTGAGGCATGGGCTTAGTAAAACACGAAGCAACGATCACAAAAAAGTAGAAATGATCAAAAACTGATCAAAACACATACCTTAATCAAAGATTACAAGTACCGAACCCTAAGCAAAATTTTATCTTTTCTTTTCTTGTATTTTCGGCCAAGGATGAACATAAAATGATCCATTTTCATGCATTTGTTTTATTATTATTAACATATTAATTAAATTTCCATTTTACCTTTTGTTATAAAACTATTAAAACATGAATATCAAGGTCATAAATGTCTATTAACCATATAAGTGGCATATTAACCACATAAGGACCTCTCAAACAATAAGCCAAATTAAATAGACACTTTTGACAAACAGCAAGCAACTTTTACATTTTACGCGATTAAATCCTTTTATTAAATTAAGCACGAAATTGATCAAATTCTCGTACGGAACTTTCACACATGCTAATTCATATAACATAAGCACGAAAAATAATATTTAAAGTATTTTTTTGACTCAGATTTGTGGTCCCGAAACCACTATTCTAACTAGGGTTTAAACCAGACTGTTACACTCAAAGGCATGCACATGTGCGTACTCACATTTATGGCTATGCATTACAATGCATTACGAGGAAACATTGTCAATTATTACCTAACATTTCCATGTTTAAACTCACTAGGTGTTTAAACTTACTAGGTGTCTAGTTTTCATTGGTGCTTATTAGAGCGTATTTTAGAAGCTTCTTTGGACCTAAAGGTTTATAAAGTACTTGGGTTCGTGAATGGTTGCTTCTTACCAAGGTTGAAATTTTTTTAAAGTTTCCAAGTTTTCCAAATTTCAAAATTTTCTAAGTTCCAAAATTTTCTTTCTTTGTCTTTTGAATTCATGTTTTACTAACGCTAAAGTTTATTTTGGTAAGATCAATTGTCCTTTAGTGAATTTTAGGTTTATTTTCTATTAAAACATGGTTAGGGAAAATCAGGGCAGGAAGGTAGGAAGTAGAGTAGGGGTATTGACGAAATTCGAGGGTGAAATGGCCACAATGGACCATATGAGTCAATGGTTTAGTTAGATGCGCCACTAGGTGTAATAAGATGTGATGGTTGTTACAATGCAGGAGGCTGCTAATGAATACCTACGAATTTTAGTTCAGCATTCCTCAAAGAGAGAATGAACTAAGTACTATTAGTAAGTTGAAAAATAACGGTAAGAAACCAGGTTTTACTTGCCCTTGTACGAAATAGAGGTTGGTTTCCACCTACTACCACACGATTTTATTTGCGAGGGGTTGAACTATTATAGAGTGGCCTTTGGGCAACGATTTGAGGCCTCGTGGTGGATTTTGATCGGGTTTCTCATACCATGCTATCAGTTTTTTTTATTGTCTTAAAGTGTTAGTAGAAATACCTTGCATTTCAATTCATCAATAGCACCTTAGACATATATGTAGTTTCCTAACTACGAAAGGTGATCCATGGGGTCTTTCCTTCAATCGAACCTCACCTTAGAAAGCTTGAAGTTGCCAGGATAGACTGTAGTAGTGATGTGAGGGGCCAAAGGATCATTGGCTTTAGAAGTCCACTAAGTAAAATTGAGGTGTATAGAAAAATCTTTCATTTCTTTTCAAGGAATCTCTACTTCATTCTTCCTTGCCATATCTTTGGCTAAAACCTGTTGGGGGACATATCCTAGATCTCTTTGTTGCTGTGCTTTCTTATTAGTTGCATGGTTATTGAGTATTCCACCTTGTTGATATGCTTTACAATCTTAGTTATGGTTATGTTATTGATGAATCGATGAGGCTTTCCTTTCTTCATCATTTCGTCCTTTTCTATCTTGCCTCTATGCAGCTAGCAACTCTTGCATGCTGTAATGAAGTAGCTCTTGTTGCTATTGATATATTTGTTATTGTTGCTATTGGAATTCTTGAGATTGCCTGAATTGTTCTTGTTGGTTCCAAAACTGCTCCTACAACTTTGAGAATTGTTAGGAATTGGCATTCTGGTTTTGGGTTGTGTAAGTTTAGTTTTGGTAGTTTGGATAGGTTTCTTAATACCTTTGCTGATGTGGGTATGTCGAGGCATAATAATTTTAAAGGTCATAATAGGTTTGTCTAGGCTTGGTTGACATTTTGGGTTTAGTTTTGATGTTGATCGATAGGGATATTTGTTTTTGGTTTACCATTGGAAAAATATTATTGTGGGAGTGAATCCACGCTCATCGCACCAATTGTTGATGTCTAAATCTGGCAAGGTGGAGATGACATCGGAGCTAAGTGGTTCACATCATTAGATACAAGGTGTCTCGGATTGAGATGAGATTAAATTTGAGTAAGGAAGTTGGAGAGAGAGAGAGAGAGAGAGAGAGTGTGTGTGTGTGTGTGTGTGTGTGAGAGAGAGAGAAAGAGAGCTCCTCTTTTCTAGTGAAACTTAGGGTTTTTATACTCTTAGCTACAGTCTCGAGGTGCCATGTATTGAGTCCCTATTGGTAGGTCAAACACAAGTGGCCAAGTGCTCTACCATCATTGGCCTAAATAGGGTGGCGATTGGATGTGTTGTCAATCACTTTAAATGGGACGTGGTAATTAGACTCAAAGATGGCGGTTAGCAAATGGGGTCCACACTAACTCACATGAATATTAATTTGAAGGGTATTTCTACAAGGTGTGTCCCAAAAAACCTTCTTGAGGAGTAGGTTCAAAGGGTACGCCTGATGGGTTATCTATGAAAAGGGAGGGTATAACAAATATCGTAATTGAAGCAATACAATTAGTTGATGAAATGATTCAGTTAATACGTAGATAAATGTAGTATTATTGCAATACAAATACATAATTAGATTTCCAATTACTACTACTAAACGTAAAGAAAGGTTTATAATCTTTTGAAATTCCACATAATTTTGGACAATATATACGTGGGCAAACACTAGAGAAACCCAAATTTGAAGTAATTAAGAAAGTTTTAAAAAGTTATTTTTTATTCTTTTAAGCTAAGTTAAGCTTTAATTTTGTTGGCCATGATAGAAGTGATCAATCTTCTTCACTACAAATTGTCGGGGATATGAGAAAGCCAAGTGTTTAATGGGGATGGTTACGGGAGATAGAGATTCCATTATATTTGCTTTGAATATAAAGTTAGGCGTAGACTTTAGTTTTTCTACCTTTCCTTTCTTTTCCTCTGTCTCCCGTCAATATGATCTAACGGGTATTTCAAAATAATTAAATTTGTCCATTGTTTCAGTTATGTTCCAATCCCATGGTTTAAATTATTATTTAAGAAAAAAATTATTCTTATAGGTTAAGGTGGCTCAAGTTTACAAGGATATGAATCAAATCTTCTGAATCCAACTACTAGCCCTTTATTTTAAGCAAATTCAGTTTTAAAAAAACCATTCATTTATTGCCCAATTA
This sequence comes from Gossypium longicalyx, assembly GCA_025698465.1. Lineage (NCBI taxonomy): Eukaryota > Viridiplantae > Streptophyta > Magnoliopsida > Malvales > Malvaceae > Gossypium > Gossypium longicalyx. The sequence goes on from CM047003.1 coordinate 27,442,392, forward strand.
TAAGGAGGAGTCAATTGTATGGAGTTTGATTTTGGTATGAAATTCAGGGGTAATTTATGAGTATATGCCATTTTTTTAATATTTAGGATTTTAGATTTTTTTTTTATATTTATGAGAATAGGTCTTTTTTAAAAGAGAAAATGAAAATATATTTTACAGGGCACTTTTTTATTAAAAATTGACGATTTAGCTCTTTTGATTAGATTGCTAAATATTAGTGTTTTTGTCTTTAAGTTTTGCGTTCGATTTCTCTTCTACTCGCATTTGTATTTTTTATTTCATATTGCTTCAAGATTTTTTTAATCAATATTTTAATAGATTAGCTCTTTTTGTTAGATGGTTAAAATGTCTAATTCCTCTTACAAGCATTTTAATATATATTTTTTATTTCATGTTGTTTCAATATTTTTTTTATTTTTAATTAATAACTATTTTATTTATAAAATCAAATAATAAATATGTAATTATTTTTTAAAAATATCAACTAATTATTTTGATATATTTTTCTTTATATATAATATTTATATGTTTAATATTTATTTTCTCTATCTATATTGTGGTATGATGATTTTTAATATTATAAAATCAAATAATTATTTCAAATATCATTGTTTTTTCATCTACATTGTGGGTACAATATTTTAAATATTTTTATATGTGAATTATTTCAATTAATTATTATAAATATCATCATGTTTATATGTGAAATATTTCAAATAAACATACTATAATATATAATACTAAAATTTAATACACTCATATAAAAATAAATATTACACATATAAAAATTATATTTGCTAAAAATAATGATATTTGTAATAATTATTTGATTTTATAAATAGAAGAGTTATTAATTAAAAAGATAAAAAAACTTAAAAATAATATATTTATTAATTATAAAAATTAATTAAAAAACTTGAAATAACATGAAATAAAAAAAATACATATTAAAATGCTTATAAGAAGTTTTGAACTTAGAACTCAAAGATAAAATTATAATCATCTAATTTTCTAACCAAAACAATTAATGTATTAAAAATATTAATTAAAAATAAAAAATTTAAACAACATGAAATAATAAAAATAAATGTACGTAAGAGAGAAATAAAATCCTAAACTAAAGGAAAAAAAATATTAATTACTAAGTATATGATCAAAAAAATTAAATTGTCAATTATTAATCACTTTCTCTTAATTTATTCTCGTAAATATAAAATAAATATAAATCAAAGAGAGCATATAATCATAAATTAACCTGAAGTTTAGAGTTGCTTATTTATTGTTGTCGCACTTATTACTTAACCTAAATCGAGGAAAACAAGTCCGTGCTCTGCTTTTTTGCTTTGTCAGATTTTAGTTGATACAGTACTTAAGTCACTCACGTCAAAGCAGCCTCCCAATTTCTTATTTTACATTATTCTTCCTTTGACTTCCTATTTATTTCCGTAGTTAGTACTTATTTTTCAAAAAAAAAAAATAGTACAAAAAGATAAGATTCTTTTCTATAAGATGTCTCAAGTAAAATATACTACCACATATTTGAATTTAAATTTTTAAGTTTTTGGGCGTCACATTTTAAAAATAATTTTATAAAGAAGTAAATTTACAATTTTGTATCTAAATTATATATATATATATATATTATTTTGGCATTTAATTTTTTTTTTGTCATAAGTAGTACCACAACATTTTTTTTTAAGTTGTAATCTATCAACCAAATATTTAAATTTTTTTTAAGAAAAACTTAACTCACAAATTAGTACATAAACTATACCATTTTCCTTCGAACAAAAAAACACATAACGTCAATAAATTATTAGTAAGTTTACATTTTGATCACTCAACTTCAAAAAGTTACAAAATGATCACTGAACTATTTGAAAGTTTTCATTTAAGTCATTAGGCCATTAAAACCATTGTTGTATGACATTCTCTATTCGCAACACTTGCACCAACCGAAAGCTCTTCTTCCCCTTCTCTTTTACAATTTAGGTTTTTTTCATAAAGCAATTTGAACTTCACAAATTTGTGAACCAAAATCCAAACAATTTTCTTCTTCAATCTCCAACATTAGCTGTCAGATTGACTTGAATCTAAGGTATGTTCTTCTACTCGTTGATGGGTACTAATCAAACATTATGATCGCACGATCATCACTTGGAGCTCGCTAGTCAAACTTTAAAAAAACACTTAACCCAAATGACTCAAATAAAAACTTTTGAATAATTTACTGATTTAAATGAAAACATATAAATAGTTCAATGACCATTTTGTAACTTTTTGAAGTTGAATAACCAAAACGTAAACTTACTAATAGTTTAGTGACGTTGGTTGTAGTTTACCCAAAAAAAACTATACCTTTTTTTTTTTCCAAGTTTGCACCTAAATTTTTTTGGTAACAAGTGGCACCTAAACTATTATTTTGTTACCCATTTTATACCAAAATGTTATATCTATTAAAAAAATTACAGCTAATAATAGATTGTAGCGTCATATCAACTTTAAAAATGAGCATAAAGTTTGAAAACTACTTAGATCCATATATGGACTTAAGCAAGCATCCTACTTATGGAATCAAAGATTTGATCAAGCGATCAAAACTTTTGGATTTGAGCAAAACGTACTTGAACCTTGTGTTTATAAACTTATTAGGGATGAAAATGTGGTCTTTCTCATTCTATTGTTGATGATATTCTACTCATTAGAAATGATGTAGGGACATAACCATTAGTTAAACTGTGGTTAACTTAACAGTTTAGCATAAAGTACTTGGGAGAAGCTAATTTTGTTTTAGGTATTAGAATCCTAAGGGATCAAAAGAACAAAGTGATGACATTATCACAAGCGATTCAAAGAAGGGAACTCAACCTTCTGTATCGGGATTTTATCTTTCTTTGGAAGATTGTGCTAAGACAGCGGAAGAAAGAGAAAACATGAGAAAATTTCCTTATGCTTCTACAGTAGGAAGTCTCACGTATGTTATATTATGCACACATCCAGATATTTGTTTCACAGTAGGGTTAGTGAGTTGATATCAAGCGAACCTCGATCCAAGACACTAGCAAGTAGTTAAGTATATACTCAAGTATTTATAGAGAACAAGAGATTATATGCTTGTGTATTCCAAAAGAGATATTACTCTTATCGATTATACCGATTCAGACTTCCAACTATGTCGGGATTCGAGAAAATCAATATCGAGTTATGTCTTTGTCCAATGTGACAGGTCTAAAGTGTGAAAAAGGGTCAAGTAGAGTTATCCTGCTAACTCCACTATGAAGGCTGAATATGTGACTGCTTTTAAGGTTATAAAAGAAGCAATATGGCTTCGAAAGTTCCTTACAGATCTTAAAGTCGTTCCTTGTATGAAAAAATCTATCACATTGTATTGTGATAATAGTGTAACAATAGCGTGACAATAGTTAACACCAAGGAAACCAAAAACCATAAGAGGATAAAGCACATTGATAGAAAGTATCAAATCATAAGAGAGGCACTAGCAGACGGAACAGTAGATGTAGTCAAAGTCACATAAGAGAACAACCTTGTGAATTTTTTTACTAAGACTCTGATAGTTAAGAGTTTTGAGAAACATGTAGAGAGTATGAGAATATGAAATATAACTCATCTACTTCACTAGGGTAAATGGGAGATTGTTGGAGCAGATGACTCCCAAAAGATAGTGACATAGATGTGACTAATTGGATTGATAGTACATCGGACAAAATCTAAGTAGAGTAGATCCTAATTTGTTTACGAATTTGTTCACTTATGACATTCATAGTGTGGCATACATTAATCTTTAGTGGATGATAGACTATGTATATGTGACTCGTATGCTTTGACGTAAGTAAAAGCCTGAGTTAAAATAGATAAGGAATCGAAAGCTGGTGTGTTGAGTATATGACTTTTGCAGTATGTAGCATCATACACAATAGTAAAATTCATAATATAATAAATGGGTAAATGATATCCTTTCATTGGCATTACATGATAGATGAAAATGAACGTGGTTACGAGTCATTGTTTTTGTGATAAATGGCTTAATTACTATTTGACAATAATTGACTCTTTATGAAAAAAAAGTAACGGTTACCATGAGATAAAATATGATCATATTGAAAGAATGAGTTTATACAAAAGAGAGTGAAGATATCCTATAAAGGTAACACACTTATGACAAGGTCATTGGATGAACACTAATTAAGTAACTTTAGTAATGGTATGTAATTAGGGAAAGCTCAGTCACGATACTATAGTGGAATGACTTCATGACTAAATGAGTTTATAATTAATAGGTGAAAAGCTCTTAATTATAAATAATTTGAGCCCTAATTATTTGTCTAATTGGTCCCTCCGCTAGCTTGTTGAAACCAGAAATGGATTGCATAAACAATCAAATGAACAAAAATGGTTGAAAATGATAAAGTTAAAGAAACGGGTCGCATTCGAAAATAAATGTGTTTTCTCACTAAGTATAAAAATGAGTTGAGAATTAATTTAAGTTTTTTAAATTATTAATTAATTAAACAATTGAAGTTCGAGAAATAAATTAAATTAAATGGTCATTTTGAATCAATTGAATATGGAAATTAAATATATTTTCTCATAGATTTTTTTATGGTAAAGTTGCCATGAGTTTAATGATATTAGAATTGGGTTGTGCAAATTATTTAATTGGGAATTAAATTATTCATTTAAATTAATTTATGATATTTATTTTGGAAAATAAAAAAATATGTATTGGGTTAGATTGAATTATTAAGTACTAGATTAAAAGTTTAGGAAGTACTTATAGTTAGACTTGATATAGGAGAAACCCAAAAGCCCGTCATATTGTTTACAAGGGATGACAACCCCTAGTATGTTTAACTAAGGTTGCCGCCCTTCTCTTTCCTAGTTCAACTAGGAGATTGTTTTTCTACTAAATAAGATTTAAATGTTTCTACTAATTCAACAAGCGTTTCACTTCTTCTCACTGTAAATAGATGACACTAGTGACGTTAAAAAAGATAATAAGTTACACATAACTTTGAGATATTGTTATTCTGACCAAAAATAGTGAGAATTTGTTTCTAAGTATAAATTCTATTTTTTAGGAATAACAGTTCTACTGGTTTCTATTAGAGAAAGAGTTTTACTTTACCGCTGAAAGTAATATAAATAATTTATAATTTTGTGCTTGATTTGAATTCGTTCAAGCCCACACTCGAAGTAATTTGTGATATAATAATAGCAGAAAAGGTAGTTCAATTGAAAGCCGAGAACAACAAGGATCAGTGTTGCCCAAAACACAGGTGCGATTTCGAGAAAAGTTTATTATTATACATATCACAAACTAACTCGATTTTTAAAATTTTATTTTTTCGCTGTACAAGAAAGCCGTTTTTGAACCAGATTTTTTGCAATATACCTACTGTTGTTTCTTTAAGTATAAATCCTCTACAAATGGAACTGGCTTGGTATGGATACTACACTATTAATAAGACGATAAGAGTATGCTTATGTTGTATCAAATGTTGTGGCATGTACTTAAGAGGTCTTTTGTAAGTAATGGTCGAACCTATGTAAATGAGTGTTAAGTTTAATCTTGCTATGATGAAGCTAAAAAATGCCTAGTTCCATGTTAAATATGGTTGATCAAATCTTTTTGTTTTCATTCGCCTCATGATTCTTTTATGCATAGGTTTATTTGAAAGTGTATTAAGTAAATATGTGGTGATAAGTTGATTGGATGGTAAATTTGGCATTTGAAATAATGCCTTCAATATGTTGTGTTGAAATTTAGGTCATTTAGACCGTTTGAGATTGATGTTTTGCAAGTTTAGGAAAAAAGATGCAAAATTCAAGGAGTCTACACTCATAGTTGCGACTTACTTTTGTTGGTGTTACGAAAATAAGCCTCTGTCCCCATAGTTGTGATATTCCTTTGTTTGAAGTCATGACCCTTAACCCACTGTCTTCAAATTCGAGACTTACCTCTGTTGAAGTCGTGACATTAAGTTATTTGCCATTAATGTCACAACGTTTTCATTTTTAAGTTGCGACATCAAATTACTGTCTTCATGGTTGCAACTCAATTCTTCTAAAGTCGTGACATAAGGAGATACTACCCACAATGTCGCGACACATACTCTTTGATGTCGCGACAACAACCTCATATTTTGATAGTTTTTATGTTTTAGTCCCTTAATTGTTACCAGGGAATCATGAGAGCTTTAGTAAACTTACTTATGACCCGAATTTGAGTAAATAATGTCTTTAGAAGTATTAAAACTCAAGTAAATTGTATGAGTTGTCTCATGGGATATTGAAATGAAATTGTAGTTACTTTGACAATAAATGTCGAGTCTCATATCATGGACCTGACAATCGGGTTAGGAGTGGGGTGTTACATTTAGATGACTTATGTATGACATGACTTCATTTACAATAACGAAATTCATAGCTTGAAGGTAAATAATATCCTCTCACTAATATTGATGGTTTATGGAAAAAAAAGTGGCCACGGGTCATTTGTCATGAATGAATGATTTTTATTACTTAGCAATGATCTTTTTCATGATGGAAGATGTAATAGTTACCATGAGATAAAATAGGATCATATTGGGTGAATGAATTTTAACCTAAAGAGATTAAAGTTATCCAATGAGGGTAACACACTAATGATAAAGTAATTGGATGAGCAAATTTATAAGTGTAACAACCCGGTTTTAGTTAAATCAGAATAGTGGTTTCGAAACCAAAAATATAAGGTCAAAAAATTATTTTAATATTATTTTTGGTGTTTATAGCATGTGATTATATATTTTTGAAAATTTCGTGAGCTAATTTTATCGTTTAATAGCTCAATTTGAGAAAAAAGACTAAATCGTGTAAAATACAAAAGTTGCATTCTACTTGTTAAATGTGTTTAATTGCTATGATTTATTAAATGAAAGGTCCTTATGATGATATTAGACCATTTATAGTTGGAATGGACATAAATGGGCATATATTAGGTGATTTTATAATGGTTTCATTAAGGTTAAATGTATAATTTAATTATTTAAGTTAATAAAATAAAACAATGAATTCTTGGTTATCATCTTCATCATAATGCCAAATTTACAAAGAAAAAAAGAAGGCTTCCATGTCCATTTAGGGTTCGGCCATATAGATCATTGATTAAGGTATGGTTTTTGCTCGATTTTTGATGATTTTTACGTTTTTGTAATCGTTGCTTTGAGTACTAGCTAGCCCGTGCCCTAATTTTTGAGTTTTTTTGGTAATTTTGTAAAATTTCATTGATTAATTCATGATTTTTGTAATAGTTTATGATGAAAAATGATAGATAAATGATAGATTTTCATGTTTTATCAAGTAATTTTTGAAGAAAATACAAGTTAGGGATTTATTTGTGAAAATGTGAAAATGTGCGGTTAAATGTATGAATAAATGATATATATGGGTTGATATATGCACAAGTAAAATTTGGCTAGCTTGGGTTTAATAAAATTTCATGAATTTTGTGTATTTGTGAATTAGAGACTAAATTGTAAAAATATGGAAATTTAGGGGCTAAAGTGTAAAAATTCCCAAATATGTGTTTTTGGACTGAATTGAATGATTTGATGAATAAATGAGTTAATTTTGAATGTATATAGATCAAGAACAAAAGAAATCGAATTTAGATCGGGGAAAATCAAAAGTTATCGAATAGTTAATCCAGTCCGTTTATCTCGAATACAAGGTAAGTTCATATGCAAATAAATATATTTAAATTGAATTATATATGTTTAATTGTCGAATGATCAAATACAAGCAAGAGTTGACAGGGTTACAATATCAGAAAGTCTCGTATGAGCCTTAGGAATAGTATAGGATACGAATGTCATGACATTAGGATTACCAAGATGTGATTACATGTAAGACCATGTCTGGGACATTGGCATTGTATTGTGATTACGTGTAAGACAATGTCTGAGCCATTGACATCGTTATATGATTTGGTGTAAGACTATGTCTGGGACATTGGCATCAATATGTGATAACATGTAAGACCATATCTGGGATATGGCATTGTATGAGTTATATGTGATTTCTGAGTATCCTTAATGATTTCGATAGGTTCAATAGGCAAACTCAAGTCGAGAAAGAATGTGTGAACGAGTTAAGTGATTCAGGTACGTACGAGATTCATACGAGTATTGAAAAGGGAAATATTTGATGAATTCAATTATGATATTGAATATGTGTACAATGAGAAAGGTTTGTGAACTTATAAATGCTCACTCATAGTTTTCCTATTGATGAAAATGATGTTGATTCATGAGTAATTTTATTTGTATATGGCTTACTAAGCTTTTAAAGCTTACTTTGTGTGTTATTCCCCTGTTTTATAGATAATCGAGGCTAGCTCGGACATCGGGGATCATCAAGAACTGTCATCACACTATCGACTACTTGTTGGTATTTTTGGATGCTTTGTAAATATGGTATATGGCATGTATAGGCTAGTAAGTTGTTGATAATTTTTGAGTTGTGATATTAGCCATTTGTGTTGGCTTGTGAAATGATGTAATGTTGGTGTGTATTTGGCCATTTAAGTTGACTTGATTTATGAGTTTGATAAGTGATATATGTGGTAATAGTTTCCTTGTGTTTTGGCATATTTGATATGGTTCTTATGATAGTTATAAACTGTTCAACTAGCTAGATGTTAATTGGTGTATTATTGGTTGGAAGATGGCATGTTGTGAATTGATTTTGAGATGATGAAATGGTATGTTTTGTGGCATGAATTAGTTGATAATATGGTGAGAATATGCATAAGGAAGTTAGGTGAAAAATGTTGGTTATGACATATTGATGTGGTATATTTTTAGTTATGATTTTAGGGGTTGAATGAATGGTTTATAAATGGCATGAGATGTGTATGAAATAGCATGCTTTGGTTGTCTTTGAATATATTGAAATGGTATGAAATAATGTGGTATAGGTATGCTTGAGGAGGATGAGAAGTGTGGCTTAAACCAAGCCTAATTTTGCCCTACACGCTTGAGCATACGGGCATGTGTCTCGACCGTATGCCTACTGTAACTTAGTTAAACAAGTCAATAGGTTACACGGCTTAGACACACGGGCGTGTCTACTGGCCGTGTGTAACACACGGGCTGGCACAAGGGCGTGTGGTCGGCCGTGTGACCCAAGTCAGTATACCCTCCAGATTTCACACGGCCATGGCTGTAACACCCCAAACCTGGCCTAAACATTATGGTCGTATTTGGCAATATCATACGATAGTGTTTTTGAAACCTCGTTGTTACAATGAAAACATTCTATGTTATTATCTTTAGTAAACCTTTGTTAGAACTTAGGAAGTAATCTTTATTCATTTAAAACATTTGTTTTGAAACATCCCTCATTGCAGAAGCTTTAATAAAACAGTCTAAGTGATCATGCGTTTAGAAAATACTTTAACTTTCTGAAAACCGAATTTCCTACAACCAGCATGTACAAATCCATAAAGTAAAATAAATAAATAAATACCCAAAATTTAAAACTGAAGTCCCAAAGGGTCCTTAAATTACAACCTAAATAATTAATAATAATTAAATTACAAATCGTAAATTGAAAACCATGAAGTCCAAAAATTACTGTGGTCACTACTGAGTCCTCCGTCACATCGATCTGTCTAAGTCTGGGGATTACCTATGCACATTAAATAAAAAGGGTAAGTTTACGTAAACTCAGTGTGTAATCCCGCAGAAACAAACAAACAATCAGTATTCACAGTGCATAGTTAAACAGTCTTAGGCCTAAGCCCTTTTTAGTATCAGTGACAGTTTGGGCCTTAGCTCATCTTAGTACAGTGTCAAAAATGTAGTAGAGCCTTAGCCCATCACAGTATCAGTAGTAGTAACAGTTATGCAGTAGCAAAATCTCTGTCCGACCCTACACTCTAAGTCGGGATATAATCAACCCACCTATCCCTACATTTCAAGTAGTACCGAATGCGACACAAAACAGTAGTTTGCAGCTAAGCTACCAGTAAATTAGGCTTAAAGCATTTCAGTACACTTCCTCTGAATAACAACCCCAAGCCCAATGCAGTGCAACATATAATAGATGATATGCTATTATGCAATTTCAGTACATATATTCAGTTTAGATATTAACATGCTCAGTACAGATATCATTCAGTCAATTTCACACATTTAGGGGTTTAAATAGTGCTTATTGACATTACAGTAGGTTCACTGTCGACTTGGGTGACTCGTACAACCTTAGGAACATTTCGGTAAAAATAGGTTCACACGCCTATGTGATTTGCCCGTGTGGGCCCACACTTGGCCCAAATTGGCTTTGGTCGTGTGATCCATTTTTAATGTAACCCATGCTAGCTAAATATTCATATATGTTTTCACTATTTACTTATATGTTCATTCAAAGCTGTCTACTTGAGTCATTGTCACTTAATTATTTATATTTTAAGCTACAGAATTCCAAATTAAGATCCACTTGATGTTTTTGAAACTAGACTCAAATACCTTTCTACCGTAAAATTTTCAGAATTTATAGTTTATCAAATAAGTACAGTAAAATCTTCAAATTTATCCCTATTCTACTGTTTGACAGCTTTAACCTTTCCTTACTTAAAATTATTTATCTCTTAGTACAAAATTTGGATGATGTTTTCGTTTGTTTCTCTTGAAAATAGACTTATTAGGGATTTAAACATATAAATTTAAGCCCCTATTAATTTGTTTTCAATTTTTGATGATTTTCCAAGTCAGAACAGAGGAACCCAAAATTATTCTGACCTTATCTAAAAAAATTATTATATCTCATAATTTACAATTTTATTTCTTACACTGTTTCTTCCATGAAAAACTAGACTTAATAAAATTTAATTTCATATTTTGTTCAACCTCTAACTCAATTTACACTATTTTTTATAATTTTTCAAATTTAGACTACTGCTGTTGTCTGAAACTATTTTAGTGCAAAATGTTGATTTCCAAGTTTATAACACCCTTATTTCCTTTCTCTACAATGTTTTCGCATCATTTTCTCTTATTTCTCGACAGCAAGCAATTTCGGCTTTTTATCGAATCCTATTTTCTGCATTTCGGGTATACACCTAGTATCGTTTCTGATGCGTAAGCACTCCTAAGCCTCCAGAACCTAAAAATCGACCAATATATCTCCAGATTAATCACTTAATTCATTTTTAATCAACCAATTTCAGAAGGAATTCAACTAAAAACCTAACAAAACCGTTACCTCACTTGAGTAACCACGACTTCGCACAATCACAGCGTCGATTCAAAACCACTAGCCCCTTGATTAACTCTTAAACATCAAAAAGGAATCCCCCTTTTAGAGATTAACCAATAACGATTAACAATAGACAAAACTGTTACTTACTGAACATGCGCAACCAATGATGAACAACTGACTCAATTGGAAAAAAAAAGAAAGAAATGGAAGGGGAGGGGGAAAAATAGAAATTTCGGCAACAACTAGGGGAAAGAATCGGCAGAAGAGAGAAAAAAGAAGAAGATGAAAACATCAGAAAAGTTTGGGAAATTGGAGAGAAAATCGAAACTCTATTATTATTATTTTTACAACAAAAAGATAATCAGATTATTTTCTGATAGCCTCTCCCCAATTATCTCCTAAAATCACTCCCTATTAACCCACTAAAACACAACTACTCAGAATTTTTCCCCAAACAACTCTTAGCCAAAATTGGAGCAAAAATACTGTCTCCATACCATCATAGAGAATTGAACATAGGAGCTTCAACACTTCAACACTCTACTTAACCACCAAACTAGCAAGCCCATTTAAATATTAACTTGCCAACAATTAAACTTAAGCCCCTTGCACAAGGTTATGGCTTTATTTATAAAAATACCAAAATTTGCCCAAGTAAGGCTTGAACTTAGGACCTTTCACACACACCCGGAACACTTAACCACTGAAGCAGATACTCAATTGTGTGTCACACATACACGAAATCAAAAATTAAAATTTTGGGGAGTTACAATGGCACATGGGCGTGTCACCGGTCGTGTGATGCAAGTCAGTATGTATGCCCTGTTTCCACATTGCTTGTGACACGAGCATTTCTAGTGACCGTGTGAGGCACACGGCCTGTTCACATGGGTGTGTGATCCCTGTATGCATGAAAAGTTTTATGAGTTTCCCAAAGTTTTCAAATGTTATTGGTTTAGTCCCAAACCTCTTTCAAGCATGTTTTAAGGCCTCGTAGAGCCTTATAAGGGGGAATGTGATTATATTTGATTGGTGTTTATGTGAAAATGGATTTACGTGTGAGAAATGTATGATGTATGATTGTGATTTGACCAGTAATGTCTCATAACCCTACTCCGGCGACGTATACAGGTTAGGGTTGTCATAATAAGTTACTTTCATAAATTGACTTCATTACCAAATAATGTTGTAATTAATAGATGAAGAGTCGGAACTTAACTACAAATTATTTAAGTCCTAATTATGTATGTTCAACCAATTCCTCCACTAGCTCAACACAATCATGTTTGGATCGCAACTAGGACTGATATGTTGAAAGAATGAAAATGACAAAAAGAAAAATAAATCATATGTATTACTCTCTCTAATAAATGCATTTTCTCACAAGGTGCAAGATATGAAATTATTTTAAAATTTTTGGATTATTATTTAATTGATTGTAATTGAATAATTGAGTTCAAATTGAAAATTAAATTAGTTAGTCATCGTAATTTTACAAAACAAGACAATTAAATTTAATTACACATAAATTCTAGTACGGTAAAGTTGTCATGATTTTAACGGAATTAGAATTAAATTGAGAAAAAAATTAATTGAAAGAATCAATTAAATTCATTTTAATTACTTAAATAAATAATATTTTGAGAATAGAAAACCAATTATTGGGTCGGAGAATTATATGAGCTTATTTTAAATTAAATTAAGACTCAATAGCGCATATAATTGTACCCAATATATGAAAGGCCCAATAAGCCCACATGCTATAGGGGTGGGCAGCACATTGGGTACTCCGAATGTATGTGCCGCCCCCTATATGGAGTCCTAGAGGGATTATGTGTTTGTATTAAAATATTACTATTTTGCCCCTTCTTGTTGTGGTATAACTCTTATATAGGGACTATGGGCTAAGTCAAAAAACACATAATTTTGAGTGTAGTTACCTTGCTAGAAAATAGTGAGATTTACTTTTAATAAATTCTATTTTTGTGAAAACGCGAGATTTGACTTAGGTTTATTTTCTCATAGAGAGAGAGTTAACTTTCCCTACTAAAAAATTAGAGTTTTTATTTTGTGTTGGGTTCAAGAATTAGAGTCCACTCTCTAAGTAATCGAGGATTTTAAAATAGTAAAAAAGAATCATTTTGGTTGAAAGCCAGGAATAAATTGGATCTTGTTGAGTTTGAAAACACAAGTACTAATTTGGTAAAGTTATTGCTATAGATAACACAACACGGTTCGATTTAATGAAATTTTTTAAAATTTCACTGTGTAAATTTTTTGTTTTCTCAATCAAATTTTCCAACAATCAAAATCAGTGTTTTCAGAACCAAACCATCTGGTTAGTTGAGGCACCAATCCAAAAATAGGGGTTGAATTGATTGACCCACAAACCGATATAAACTTATTGGACCGAACAAAAAAATTGATTAAATTGATTTTCTCTATTTAAAATATTTTTTATTTCTATGAATTTTTAATAATATATTTTCTTGAACAAGATGTATAGATCAAACCGAGAATTGATAGCCTAACTGGTTTGACCATTAGTCTAATTCTGAAAACATTGATCAAAACCACGAAAGTCAAAATACTGATACTTGTAGAAAAAACTCAATAAGAGAGAGAAGAAAAATATATATTTATAAAGAGAATATTTTTTTTATCTTTTTTCCATATGGCAATTTTTAATTGGTCATCTTTTTTTAAATAGACTTAATAGTTTGATTAACTACTAAATTAACAAAGATACCAACTTGAGAAAAAGGTAATTTAGATACTACTTGTGACCGGAAAAATATTTAGGTGCCAAAATGGGGGAAAGTGCATGTTTAGATATGAATTTGTAAGTTATGTTATTATTATTATTTTTTAAAATGGACTTAACAGTCTGACTAATAATTGAATTAATAAATATACAAATTTGAAAAGAAAATATTAAATACCATTTTGATAAAAAAAATTTAAGTATGAAAATAATAAAAAAAAGTATTATAAATTTTTGGACTAAACCTTTTATAAATTAATTCAATTAAATTTTAAATCACTATTCTGTATTAAAAAAAAAAAGCATTCATCTTTTTAACTGTGTTTTTATTTCATGAGAGGGGATGTTACATAATTTAGTATTAATTGAGTTTTTCAAGAATTTGCATGTTTGATTTATTTGATTAAATGTTAATCACTATTATTAGGTATTGGCTAAGGTGAAAGTAAATACGGAACGCAGTTAATGAGATATTCTTTGTTGAACTAGTAAAGACAATATATTGAATTTAATTTTTGAAAATAACAATTAAATAACTTTTAACTGGTAATTATGGACACTGATTAAGCAAACTCTTGTTTGATATGTAAAAGGTAAATTATTTCCATAGAGTGTAGTTGACAAAATGGGGGAAACAAAGTATAGAAGGGGGGCATGATAGAGAAAGGGAAAAGTTCCTATTTCAGTAGGAAAAATTAAAAGGAATATCAGTAACTTTGTTTCCCCATCTATAACATCAAGAAAATTGAGTGGATGTCTCTATTCCAAATCTAATAATGCTCTACTAGATAGGACTGTGGTCTAAGCAAAACAGTTATTCCACTAAAAGTTCTTCTTTATGAATGGAAGAAAACAACAACAATAATAATAATTTCCTTCTTGCACTCAACTATGCATTTTAACTGCGAAAACATATTTGTTTGTCTTTATATTTTTAAAAACATACCTGTTGATATAAGATTTAGTAGTGGAGGTCGGAGGTGATTCATTATCATAGTTTTGAAAGTCACTAGTGATTAGATTAGAGGTGTATTCTTCTAAGTAGAATTGTTTTCTCTTTTGGTGAAGATAAAAAGAGGCTTAAAGCTTAGCATGGATCCCACTTGATGAGTACCCTACTAGGTAGGGACTGAGGTATAGTTATGGAGAACCTTGATAAGATGAGGTCAGCTGTGGTGTGATGGTACTGAGCATGGTTGTGCTCGGTACAGGAGAGTTGATACTAGGGCATTGGGAAGTGAATAGATTTTATGTCAGTTTTTCACGAATAGATTTCCTTTGTGATTTGGTAGTGGTCAGATGGCCCTTAAATTTGGCGAACTCTTGCTCTTACCTGTGCGAGCCTATCTTATTGCGATAGTTTTCTTGGTAGTCTCTTGTTAGTGAGACGAACTAAGGGGATTTGGGCGAGGTGAGCTATTTGTGAGCAACCTCTTCTTCTAAGTGAGGCATATAGGATACAGGGGCGAAGTAAGAACAAATTTTTAGGGAGCTGAATGAAAATTTAACTTTTTATAGTTTATATTTTTATAATTTTGAAATGATTAAATCAAATTTCTATAATTTTAGGAGGCTAAAGTATAATTTTATTTTTACTAATTTAAAATTTAAAAAAAAATTCAAAAGCCTAAATATAAAATTTTCATTTTAGGGGGGCCAAGGCCACTGCCAGCCCTCCTTGTATCTATCTTTGGTAAGACATGCATTTGGATTGTGGGAATGCTCCCCACTTTTGCTGCCCAACTTCCACATCTTGTATGTGTGATAGTAGGACATGTTTTGGTAGTTTTTTATAGGGAACCATCACTATAAATACCCCAAGTATAAAATCCCCAAACACCTAAAATAAATAAATAAAAACAATTCCATCTAATGAGGTTTTTTAGTGCTTAAAAGACTTTAGTGATTTTCGTGTTTCATATACTTAAATTTGACATCCTTGTCGATTGTTTGACGCACTCGACAGTGGTGTTACAACGTCTGGATTTTGACATTTAGTTTAGACAATGGCCGGAGGTATTTATGTTCTATCTTTTCCGATGCACTTTAATGTTTAAGCCATAATTTAGGCTTACATTTGGTATCCGAGCATGATTAATATCTGCCTTGTCCAATTTTAAGAGTTTGTAAATTTTCTCAAAATAACGATGCTATATTTCTTTGAATTATTTTTAAATATTTTTTAAGAATTTTTATTGCAATCTTTTGTGCAAAATCTTTTGATTTTATTAAAGTGAAATTTCTAAAATTAATTATGTTATAAATAATTTAGTGAAAATTTTTAGAAATTTGTTGTTTGAATATATATGTATATATATTTATGTGCCTAAAGTAAATGTTTGTAAGAGAATTGTCTGGTTATTAGTTACAAATATTTTTTAGGTACATAAAATTTTTTAGACTTATTGCATAAGGTATTTAGCAATAAAACTTTAGAATATATATGTCTAGGGGTCCAAATAAATTTATTTAATTAGAGACTTAGCCACAATAACTTTAATTAAATGAAATTATTTATTGTAGTAAGGTTCTCATAAGGTTTATAGATATTAGATGTTGCATAATGGCTTAGTAACAATCATAGATTATTGATGCTTCCTCATTTTATGATAAGTCAATTAAAGTGATTAAGGAATAGCCTTAAACCATCAATTCTAAACTAATTGCGGAAACAATCCAATAACTAATTCTTTTCAAATGAACAACCTTGAGATCAACTCTCATAATTTAATTCTTCGACAGCTTTGTGGATGAGAAGAATTGTGAACGTGAAGAACTCGGCTCTAATTAACCATCTCAACTGTGCGGACTATTTAAATTAGATCACTAATTTCCATGACGCCACTTAACTATACACCCAATCAAACCACGCCAATTTGTTATTCGATAAAATAAAATGATAGTTATAGTTGAGTTATTTCTATCAACTCTGTATTGTTTAAAGCATTGAACAAGGGATCCTTATTGAAACGATGTCAAAAACAATACTAAAAGACGATCCAATCTTTTTTGTAATTCAAAGAAAAAAACGAATATCAAAACGAAGAAGAGACGAAATGTGGTTTTGGATCTCACAATTCAAATTCTGAATTCTTGTCTACCTTTCACTATAATGGAATTAAGTTACTCATAATGGAATGAAAAACTTTTTTAATTAAAAACAAGAAAAATAAAGAAACATAATAATAGAGCACGTCTACCTCTGAAATAGGGGTCAACAAAAATCTATTAGATTTGAAAAAATTAAAAAAATATATATGAATTTTAAGTTAACTAAATTAAGTTATTCGAGTTATTCAAGTTAATTTGAATAAGTAATTTAAGTTTTTAGTTCGAGTCGAGTTGAATTTTACAATTCAAATAACTCAAATAATTTGAATAACAAATTGGTTTAAATACCATTTTGGTCCCTATCAATTTTGAAAATAAACAAATTGGTCTCTCTCAGCAAAAATTTTAAAAAAATTAAATTGATTTTAAAAAATTCTAAATATTTATAAAAATTTAAAAAAAAATTCTAAATTATATATAAAGAAAGTTAAATTTTTAAAATTTTTCTAAAATAATAATTTTGGGACTTAAATAAGTTAATTAATGATTTAAGTTTATCATTTTTTTTTCTTTGAAAAAATATGTATGGTTTCAAATTTATATGCTTTAACATGAAATTAGTTATACTGTAACAAGATTTTAATTTGACATTTTAATTTTTTAATTTAACTTAAACAATTTTACTTGATTTGACTCAAATATTATTTCACTTAACTCGATTCGAAAAAAATTCAAATAGGACTCATCAATTCGATTAACTCAAAATTTCTTCACTCGATTCGACTGAACGCTCACCTTACTCTGAAGCAAGAAAAAAAATTTACGATTAGAAAAAAAAGGCCCAATGTACATTTTAATCCCTAAAGAATACCCATTTTCTACTTTAATCTTTAAAGTTTTTTTAGTCTATTTCATTCCCTAAGGTTATCAAATGTTCTTAATCCAGCCCTTTGGACATTAAAAAGTGACAGGAGATATCCAACCAATCATATGTTGTCACGTGTCATACGATAGCATCATAATGACATCATCATCTAAAACATATTAAAAATCTTTAAAATTTTACACAAAGTTACAAAAAAATTATTTAAATTATTTAAAAAATTATAAAATTACAAAAACATATACAATTCACTAAAAAAATTAAAAATACATTTGAAATTTTAATATTTTTAAAATTTTATAAATCACATTTACTAGAGCTTGAACATGAGATCATTTTTTTTTTGGAAGGATACCACATATATGATAATTGTCTTATAATTCAATCAATCGAAAATTATAATTGGTAAATATTTTTAGGTGATAATTTTTTTATATTTTTTTTAAATTATTTAATAATAAAAATATTATTATTTCAATTAAATAATCTTTTAAATTATTTTAAATATTTTTTATTATCTCAAGACTAATTATTGTCTTTAGGTTAATATCTTATTTAGCAAATATTTTTTTTAAAAAGTGAAGTAAATTTCTTAATATTAACATGTGCATTCATTGCTTTAAAATATTTGATTTCAAATATATTTTTTGAATGCTTAATATTTATGATGATAACTATAAATCAAATGCCCACAAATATTTAAATATGTAATCATTCTCCTTATGCCCACCACTATGGCCACCCACAGATGACCCTTTGGCTGGTCACTCAATAGTAAGCCATCCGCATAATTTATACCACCTATAGAAAAACCATCCGCTAATAGTAAGTTCTCTATTAGGTCGTTCGCTATTAGCGGCATCCTCTTTTCCTCAAGAGGGGACCATCAAGAGATCACTGAGGCCTAGCAACCTCATATTATTTCAACAAATGAAATGTCAAAATAGTCACTTAGTACTAAAATTGACGACAACTAACATATAACGAACCTATCACCTGACCAACCACCCATGCTGACAATGATAAGGCGCTACCAGGCAAGGAGAACCTCCCTCTATATATACCCCTAGGCACGATATAAAAGGGATCTTCTCCCTTTCAACAACCTTAAGTAATATATTCTTGCACACCGTCTCCTTCTTCTTATCTCCTTTCTCCTCTCTCCTCCTCCTTACCTACTTTGACTATCCACCAGACACAAGTAAATCGGTCTACTTATCACCATCTATCTCCTTCCAATCTCCCCCTTGATTATCAACCAATATCAACACTCTTATCCCTAATTAAGTTCACGAGTTTACTATAATTTTAGTTTTTTAATTACAAAATTTGGAGTTTACTAACTCAAATTTCAAATTCCAAATCAATGATTTTAGTTTATGTATTCTTAAACTTTAACAAGAAAAGGATTTAAATTCATATTTTTGAGGTATAGAAATGACTTTCGGTGTCAATTGAGTTTTCATTTTAGAATAAGCAGTAAAAAAGGGTAAGTGAGAGACAAGGCAAGAAACAAACAAATAAATGCTAGACGATTCACCGTGAAAAAAATTTCTCGCCTCTGTTATATATAGACATGATTATGGGTCTTGCCTACATCTTTATTAAATTCTAAAATTTTAGGTAAAAAACGAAAATTAAACAAACATAATGGGTTTAGACGAACTTTAAGCGATTGAAAGTTGAAAGCCACCGAAATCTATTTTTACCCTAAATTCTGGAAGCATATCAGATGGGATTGTACATGTGTGTGCTCATTTTCTTACATAAAAATTATAGTATATTTTTATTTTGGAGTTATTAACTTTTTTGGTATTTTATATTTATTTTATGATTTATATTTAAAGTTTGTGATTCTTATATTATTTTTAAATTTTGAATATATATTCTCATTTTAAAAGTGTAATAAATCTAATTTTTACGCTAAATTATTTATTGGTGAACCCACCAACCTTTATTAGATATACAGAATTTCCAAATTGTATTTTCCTCTAACAGGGGCACATAGCTCTATACTCCAACTACTCTAAATTTGTGTCTTCGAATAATTGTTTTTCTTTTTTCAAAATTAGAAGCGAATTTTGGGCAAATTTAATTTACTTATATATTGCCTTGGGAGTGTTGTGCGAATGACATTCACATTGTGTAAAATCCACCACCATCATATATAGTCCAAAACACCTATAATTGCCACATTTTGCTCTCCACTTTATGACAAGATAGGGTTTCAATTTTTTGTTTAGTGCTTGGATTTAGGAAATTACTCAAAATAAGCAAATTTCCATTTCAAAATTATTGCTAATTAGTCAACTCAATCTATTGGTGATGTCTGATGGGGCTCTTGTAGAGATTTTAAGAGATTGCTTGCTTTACAAAAATTGACTTTTCGAAATGTTTTTTTTTTATATATTTCCAATGGTTGCTTCGTGATATAAAATAAAATGAAATTTGAAGTAATGAAAAGTTAATAATTTATTTCTATTGTCACGTACCAAAATATAAGGGTTAATCGTAATGGATAAATAAGAAAATGATCAAGGTCGAATAATTAACTGTTTAGTGTCTTCCCTAATGACCCAAGTTTGAATTTTTTTCCTCCTGTTTCTTTTCCTTTTATTGTTAGCAACTTAAGATAAAAGCCACACAAAAATATATACTATCAAGAATAAAAACTAAGTAAGAAATAGGTTTCAAGCTTAATGGTTAAGAGTTAAGTCTTTCCCCATGTGTTTCTAGGTTTGAGCCACTCCTCTCTCAAGGCATTCATTTTATTTTTTAGTGGCAATGGGAAAATTGCTATGCCACCCTCTAGGGTTCCCAAACCCTAGGTATTTAGCCCATCCTTTTTTAATTAGACTTGGCATCTTATTTTGTTTTCAATTCCTATTAGAATTTTACCTTCTTCTCTTTTTACTTTTCTTTCCTGTTCTTTGCATCATATTTTTCATCTTTTTGTTGTTGATTATATTGCTATCTCGGAATAAAACATCCTCCATTCAATGATTTATCTACCAAGTTTATAATTTCTGTCAATAGCAACCATTTTCTAAGGATTAGATTTTGTATTCCCGTAACTTGATTATCTGATGCTAATCTTTCATGTGATCTAATCAATCTTTTACGGTTCTTGTCAAAACTTTCGAAAATCTTGTCAAATCTTGAAATCAACCATTAATTCATGTGTAAATGTCGTTTGAAGGACCTGATTTAGGTGAATCGGATTAGATTTGATCGTGAGGAATGTCTATCAGACCATCTATGAAAGGTGTGTATTTTTTTGCAAGTGAATCAAGGCAAACCGTGTGTAGGATTATGGACACATAGTCACCCACACAGGCATGTGGAACACGCATGTGGAACACACAGGTGGACCACACGACCATGTGCTTCTGAATCGTGAACCACACAGCCATGTAACCCTTCCACATGACTTATAGCTTCTTACACAGCCTAGCCGCATAATCGTGTGATCCTGTTTAACAATTTTACCTAGAATTTTATGAATTATTCTGTTTAGTTCCCGAATAGTCCCTAAACTATATTTTATAAATATTTTGGAATCCATTTTTTCCTTTAAGACCAAGAATTGTGCTCTAGGCTACACCTAATGATGCACTTGATGATCTTGGTAGAATTAGAGGCATTGGCATGTGGAGTGCAATAGTGATGGGTTGGTCTTAGGGGGATAAATGTCACGACTAATAAGCTAGATGGACCCAAGCATGATGGATGCCTAAGTAATCATATGTGGCCTTAGGTATGATGCAAATACGAGTTTTGATATCATTGAAAGTTTTTTTTTTTGTAAATTTGTTAAATTTTCTTACTATATTTTCATTCTGTTGCAACTAGACGAAGTTACTACAAGTTATAAAATAGTGATGGACACAATAGTCTGGTTATGCAATTCAAAAACTTCCTACATTTGTGTAGCATTGCTCAACAAGTAATTCACTATAAACGAACAAGTAAAAGTTATGACTAAGTTCAATTCACTTATCAAGTTGCAACCTCACTCCAATACTTTGATCTAGATTGCTCTCTCACTAAGTCTTTCCCTCTAAAAGTTTAGTTGTAAACTAATGAATAGTTCAATTTACTAACATAAATATATACTAAAAACTAGTTCCTAAATGAGCAAGTTAAGTGTTTTCTTCTCTCATATATTAAACCTAAAACAAGTCATACTATAAATAAACACAATGTGACCTGCTAAAATGCAATCAATGTTAATATATAATTCCACAAAACTAGCCACCAAATAAGTCTTCAATAAAGAGCATATTGAAAGAGATCTTCTCAACATCAAACTCCTTGAAAATCAAATCTCTTATTCATGGGAACTTCGATCACATTGAATGTCTTGATATGCCCTTACTTAGCTTGATTCCTGCACAACATATCTTCAATAGATAAGTAATTGAAAGCTCGAACAATTTTGGTCAAAATTGTTAGAATCGTAAAATAATATCCGATATAAAACTTACCGAACCATAAATCAGGATTTGTCATGTCAAATCATCAAGAAAAAATCAAGAACAAAACTAGATGCAGAAGCGTACCTGAATTCATCAATTTCTTGAAATCTATCAATTTTATGATTTTGATCTTCCAAATTAGCACATAAATAATTTAGAGGAGGTGGCTCTCTCTTTTCTAAAAATGGGATATTAAAAAAGTTACCTATGTATAATTTCAGGAGCATAACCCTAATATATATAACTTTTGCATATTAACCTTAATCTCTACTCAGCCCATCATCAATTAGAAATTAGTTACTAGAGTATCTACACATATTTGACCTATACATTATTTAATAACTAAACCTCAATAAACCTTAACCAAATTAGATATTTTTAATTTTGACTAATAGTCACCACCAGTTACAAATTCGTCCAAATATTCATTAAGTTGCTACCAGAGTTGCATTTGGTAATATAACAGTCACAACCCGTTTTCATTAACTGCATTGATACTAGCGTGATGCATAAACTTACCGTTGAGCCATACTAGTTTTGGTTCCAATTTTTCTTACTCAAATATTTATTTAAAAATAAAATAAAAATACTAATTTTAAAATATTATAAGTTAAAATTTTATTTTAAGACCTTTAAAATATTAAGAAAAAATCACAAATCTATTTTGATTGGTTTAACCAAGATAAATTTAAGTTAGTAAAAAACTATTACATTATCAATCGAATGAGTATATATATACTATACAAGAGTAGTTATTTGAGGGATCCTATTGTACATTTTAAAAAAATGCATAACAAAATTTGTAACACTTTAGTTAGAAATTGCATTAGAAATTTTGGAGGGATAGAAATTTTGGCATACATTTTTTTTTTAGGACAGGGTAAAATTTTCTTTATTTTTTACTTATAAAAACTAGTGCTACAAGCATTTTTCACCGTTTATGTGATGAATACATTGATATATATAATATTTAGGGTAAATTATATAAATGGTCACCTTCCTAATTTGGTTACCCAACTTTAAAAATTTTTAATTTAGACACTAATGTTTGAATTTGTTCCTGTTTTGGTCACCCGTCGTTAAATTGATAACAAAAGCTTTTCTTCTAACTAGTATAATAACACATATAGTCCTCAATACTTACATATTCTATCAATTTGGTCCTAATCTTAAATAATTCAATAAATTTAACCATTCACATATACAAATTTTTATCAATTTGATCATCAAACTTCTTAACCAAAGCTTTCAGCTTTTAAAATAGAGGCACTCTATGTCTAAATATTTGTAAAACCCCAAAAAGAAAAAAAGAAAAGAAAAACTTCTCCAATAAAACAAATAGTAACACAAATGGTAAGAGCTCTATATTGGTATCAAAGTAACCCAATAAAACTTTTTTATATTTCTAATTTACAATACACAAACTTCAAAATTTTAGATATTATTTTTTTATCACTTAACCCAATAAGTATATGATTTATAAGCAATACAAGGGACATCCTAAGAAAACAAAGATACCTATATAAAAACCGATCAAATAGAAGTTTGAACCCCTTTAGACTAAATAATTTTTCTGTAATTTTTCATACCTATGTCAAAAAGGGTGTCTTTGGTTTCTCGGGATGTCCCTTGTATTGCTTACAAATTATATACTTATTAGGTTAAGTGATAAAAATTTTACAAATATAAGTTTGAGTATTGTAAATTAGAAAAAAGGGGGGGTTTATTTGAGTATTAAAAATAGAAGTTTGAGTATTGCTTACAAATACCTCCGTTTTAAAAGTTGAAAGCTTTGATTAGGAAGTTTGATAATCAAATTGATAGAATTTGTAAATGTGAAGGGTTAAATTTATTGAATTATTTAGAATTAAGATTAAATTAATAGAATATGTAAGTATTAAGGACTAAAGGTGTTATTATACCAATTAAAAAAAGACTTTTCGTTATCAATTTAACGGCAGAGGACCAAAACAAGAACAAACTCAAACATTAGTACTTTAATTGAAAATTTTAAAGTTAGGTGACCAAAACAGAAATGTAAATATAATTGGATGGGGAACCATTTTTATAGTTTATCCTAATATTTATGAGAGGAGGTGTGATTTACGATAAATCCTATGCTTACAATTGTT
This sequence comes from Gossypium longicalyx, assembly GCA_025698465.1. Classification (NCBI taxonomy): domain Eukaryota; kingdom Viridiplantae; phylum Streptophyta; class Magnoliopsida; order Malvales; family Malvaceae; genus Gossypium; species Gossypium longicalyx. Next base: position 27,466,965 of record CM047003.1, read on the forward strand.
ATTTGACTAATTAAGAGTTCCACTCTTAATAAATTGTTAAAAGTGTTGTGTAAAATATTCTAGTAATAATTTAAAAGATTATTATGCTTTTGAAATTTCATCGATAACTATTAATATTTGTAATACAATATCATTAATAAACGTGAAATAAGTTTTATTATTACTTATAACATAATAAAAATATTTATGTTATAAAATTATTGGTATCAAACACATTATCCAAATGCAAATTAGTATGCATATGAAACAAAATCTAACATATCATTTTTGGTTGACGTGAAAATTCTTCAACTTTAAGCAAATCTTTGAAAATTTTTGGGAAGTTAAAACATGAAAAAAAAAATTAAGTTTATTAATTATCTTTTTAAAACTTTCCATGTGATAATGTTTCAATAAATTTATTTTTATTCTTGCTTTTTAATTTGTAATTAAACTTTCAAAGGAAAAAAGTTTTATTGAGGAGAGTGATCTGATTTATATATTGGACCTCAATTTGGTGAGTGAGTTGAACATCGATCATATCTTATACAAACAAATTTATAGTGTATTACTCTCAGAGTAAAGCCCCCCACATGCATCGATCACAATAAAAATTATTAGGCTTTTGAAAATTCCAATTGTAAATATTATAATACAAATCATAAATAAATGTGAAATAAATTTTACTATTACTTATAAATAATACAATATTTAATAATTATAAAAACCTTATAAATTTGCTTACTATATAAATGCTAAAAATTTGTATAAATATTAAAATAAATATAATATAATATTTTTCCTTTTGATTTTTTTTTGTTTAATAAAAAATTATAGCTTTAAAAATAAGTTAATTCAATATAAATTCAGTTATTTTTATTTATTTCCAAATAAATTCATTCAACGGTAGTATTTTAATGAATTAAAACTATTATTTATAAATGTGATAGATTTTATTGTCACATAAGTCCATTTGAACAAAGTCTTTTAGATTTTTATTTATAAATACGATAAATATTATTATTAATAATAAAATATTTAAAATGAAAAATGTACTATAGTAAATAGCTAAGACTATTTAGCTCAATATTGTCTATATTGAACTTTAGTATATATTAATTCTTACTTATGATTTTACGCATTTATTTTTTATTTCATTAAATAATGTATTTTTATTTCATTTAATTAATATAAATAATATTATTTAAATAGTTAAATATAATTAAAATATATTAACTCTTCTGAAATTACAATAATAAAAAACCTTCAAACCATAATTAAACTTTGAATGAAAGTAATAATGGAATTTGTTTTCTTTTCAATTTTTAGTTACTAAATGAATGAAATACCTAAATGTTAAATGCCAATACATCTATTTTGTAGAGATTGATTTTAGTTTAATGTTATGTAACTCAAAATTGAATAATTTAAATTATAATATAACTATAATTTAATATAAATACAAATAGTATTTTAGTTTTAATAAAATATTTTTAATATTCAAATTTTATTCTAATGTCAGTATAATAGTATAATAATCAATAAAAAATATTTTTCCTTTAGCTTGATGCGTATTTCTCTAATTTTTTTTTCTTTTCTCGCTTTATATATTATGGGTATACACAAGGATAGGTCCAGGGAGGCACAGAGGGCGCAAGGGGCAGTTGTCCCCTTGAAACTTTTAGATGTTTTAATTTTATATATAAATTATTATGTATTTTAGATTTGGTATCCACATTGTATAATATTCGTCCTCCTTGACTAAATTGTATTTCATACAATTCACCCCCCTTAAGCCATAAGGTTATACTTTATATTAACAAAGTATTTTTTATTTTTTAATTATATAATTTTAATAATAATCAAATATTAATGTATGATGGGCCTTAAAAGACTAAACTTAGAGGCCCGATATGGACTTTAAAGCTAAATTTCAGAATTAATTCATTTGGCTCATACCCATACATAAGTTAGTGACTTTCTTGTATAAGAAGGACATTCTATCTATTTTGGCGAGTAAAATCCAGAGATTCATTTAGGAAGAGATTGGAGATTCAAAGTTTTGCATTATAATGGATGAAGCTCTTGATGAGCCAAAGAAAGAAGAAATGGCATTTGTATTGTGGTTTGTTGATAAAGAAGGTTTTATACGTGAACGATTCTTTGATTTGGTTCATGTGAAGGACACCACATCATTAGCTTTGGAGAAGGTAATCTATGAAGTTCTTTTACGCCATTGCCTTAATGTGGATGATATTTGTGGTCAATGATATGATGGTGCAAGTAATATGCATGGCGAATGGAACGGCTTGCAAACATTATTTGCTAAAAAGTGTTGATTTGTATATTATGTTTACTACCTCGCACGTTGTCTCCAATTAACTCTAGTAGCTACATCCAAGGAGTTTATTCCTATTTGTCAATTTTTTTCATACTTGGCTAATATAATCAATTTGGTTGCTTCTTCAAGTAAGCGGCATGATCAATTAAGAGACATTAAGGCATCTCATTTTGCGGAGTTGATTGACAGTGGTGAGTTTGAAACAAGCAAGGGGAAAAATCAAGTTGGCATTCTCCAACATCCAGGCGATACCCGATGGGGATCTCATTTAGCTTCTCTCAGTAGCTTGATGAAGATGTTCGATTTCGTCTGTGTTGTATTACAAGATATCATCAGGTCTGACAACCTTATTTAAAGGAGTAAAGCTTATGGAATATATGATGCAATGACATTCATTGAATTTGTTTTCATCTTGCATTTTATGATTGGGATGTTTGGAATCATTGATGTTCTAATAGCAGGATATACTAAACGCGATGTAGTTGGTGTCATAAACTAAAACGCTTCTCCAGAAATTCAAAGAACATGAGTAGGATGTTTTGTTTGAGAAAGTGAAGTTATTTTATAAATATCATGAGATAAAAGTCCCCAATTTAAATCCTCTGTACAAAGTTAGTTAAGGTCGATCTCGCATCCAGAGAGATAACGTCGTAATTGTGCATCACTATCAGTTTGATATATTCATTGTTGGTATCAATTCATTGTTAACAGAAATGAATTCTCACTTTAATGATGAGGTAATGGAGTTACTTGTTCTTAGCTTTGATTTGGATCCACGCGATAATTACAAAGCTTTTCGGGTGGAAAATATCTGCAAGCTTGTCAATGATTTTTATCCGAACAATTTTATAAAGCAAGAAAAGCTACATATGAAGATTCGATTGGAGCATTTTCAAGTTGATGCTCATCAAAGCAGAGAGTTGCGGAAAGCTTCTATAGTTTCCGAATTGTGTCAAGTGCTATCTAAGACAAATAAGTCAAGTATTTATCATCTTTTTGATAGAATTATTCGTCTTGTGCTAACTCTTCTCGTGTCTACTATAACAACCGAATGAGCATTTCTAACTATGAAAATTGTGAAGACAAGATTTCACAACAGAATGATTTTATTTCAACTTACTTGGTGGCATACATTGAAAAACATATAGCTCGAGAATTTTCAATAGATTCTATAATGATGAGTTTGATCTTATGAAAAAGCGGATGATGCAATTTAGAATGCCTAGTATTGAGAAATAGGACTAAAGCCAAGTTTTTTTTTAATTTAATTTTTAGAATTATAATGATATTTATGAAATTTTTAGTATAGTATTAATTATTCTTTTTTACATATTGGAAAGAAATATTTAATTTTATATAGTGTAATTTTTTTAACTTTTTAAAGTTAAATAGTTCATGCTTTTTAGAAAACATTAAATTGATTTGTTTGATAAGAAAAAAAAGTATCTGAGAAGCATCGACACTTTTTTACGTTAAAAAAAGAGATTGTTTAGATTTAAAAATTTTAGCCCTTTTGAAGTAAAATCCTAGATCCGTCTCTAAGTATATATGTCATAAAATTAATACTATATATAAAATTGATAGATTTCATTCAGAATAGATAAAACAATTTTTTTTTGTCTGTTTTGATTTTTTTAATTTAATATTTATTGAGAAAAACGTGGTAGGCAGTATAAGATGACAAATACATGACATTCAAATTCTGGACCACAATAAGAAAAAAAATTACTGAAATCAGAAAAAGAAATATGTCTTGTAGCTCTGGATTGAAGAAGAATTTAATTTTAAATAAAATAAAATAATGGCCTTAGCTATCTTTGAGTTAAAATAAATTTGTTAATTAGGCAACCTTGGCCTTTTTCGTTCATGGTTAACAACCAATCCAAAATAGCTACACATAATGTCCGGTTGGAATTGGAAGAGGTAGGTTAGTAGGGTTTTGGAATTTACTAATTCAAGCACTACCTTATTATTATATAATACAAATTTACAAAATGATAATAGTGTAGTTAATCATTATATTTTTTGAAATTTAGTGTTCTCTTTTTTACATTTACTCTATTCTTTTGATTTAATAATTAAATCAAAAGCCAATTGATAACATTATCAAACGAATTTCGGTTAAATTGGACTATGTGTCATTTTTAAAATAAAAAAAAAATACTCATGTGGCCAATGTTACATGCATGAAGGCTAAATACCTAAATCTAGGTTGTAAGGTTTTCTATTTTGAATCCGAGGTTGTAAAGGTTCTTCAACACTATTTCAAAAACAAAGTGGAAATAGATACTTTTTGTTATAATAATTAAGTTATACAAGATACTGGGTAGAAATAAGCAGGGGTTTAGTGCGAAGAACTGCTAAGAATGGAGGTTTTGAGGATGTATCTGAGCTGAGTGGGGGTTGTATTATATATGTATTGTCTCCTTTATCTTGGTGCTAGAGGATGGTATTTATAAAAGGAGGTTAACGTAATATAAATCCCAGTTATTAAGTGCTCTTCTCCATGGGTGGAAGTGGTAGAGTGGCAAATCGTCAACTAGGAGCACTGTTGGAGCCGATGAGAGGAGACTATGTAAGATGATAGGTTAGAGCATCGTCGTCAGGGTTTGGAAGTGATGCATTGAAGGGTGCTAACACAAACTCTTCCCTGTATATCTTTTGGGGTTATGTGATCCTGCCTCATGTGACATGGTGTTTTGATGAGATAAGGCTAGAATTATGTTTCTACAAGATCACAGGGCCAAATTTCGTTGAGAGCGTCAAGTGGTTCAATGAAAGGGGATATAATAAGGATATAACACCTTTTTTTTACTTACATGACTTCCTAGTCTCTCTAAATTGGCTATATGAGAAAATTTTTAATTAAAAAATACAACATAATCTACTTTAGAAGAATTATTTTGACGAGGTTACTGATTGATAAAGGAATTAACTTTGGAATTAAGACATGAGGGATAAAAATTTAAAAGTGCATAAAGTATAGGGATTGAGAACATAACTAGACCTAATGATTACTATACAAAACCATATAAACAAATATCAAAATTCATATGAAATTATATAATACGATTATAATACAAATATATGAAACCATATAATATATTGAATATGATCGTAATACAATTGAAAAGAAATTCAAAATATGAAAATGATGGATACAATTATTGGTATAGTAGTAAATGATTTATATCACTATAATATTAAAAGGGAAAGAAAAAAATTGATAAAATTTGAACTCGTAATATCTTAAATGCTGGCTATAAAATTTTAAATTTTAATCTAAATAAATCTTCTTGAATTGCTATTTTTTTATTTTAATATTGAATCTAAAAAATAATTAAAACAATATCCTCCACGTTAAACGTCCAAACTCGAGATGTTGGGAGCAAATCAGAGTGTCGTCGAGAAAGTTAAGGCTACACAGAGGAGTTGGAAAAAAAAAAAAAAAGTCAGCAAACGTGGATGCGTTGGATTCAAAGTCTAGTCCCCAGCAACCTTATAAATACACATCCCACCACATCTTGTAATGTAAAGAGTTTGGAGCTTTGGGTTGCTCTCTAAAATCCTGGGGTGATTGCTGGTTTCCAATTACCTGGAAATTTATGTGAAAGCAAGCTCCCAGGCTTGGGCTTTAATTTCATTTTGGTCATTTGTGTTAGAGGGAAAGATCTTTGCTGATATATATAGACAGGAAATTTGTCAGTGTTTTTCCTCGGCAGTACTAGGTTTGCGAGTTCAATATAATCTCACGCACATACATTTGATTATACGGTAGGGTTGAAGTTTCGATGGTTTTCTCAATTCTTCCCATAAAAGAGGGCACACTGCTGCCTCAGGTTGGGGTTTTGGTTTAGGTACGGAGGGCTTTATGGGTCTGACAGTGAGGACTTAGCAGGTGATATTAGTGTATCTATCGCCAAATAAAACGCCAAAAAACCATTGGAAACCGGTTTCCCTGGCAAACCATAAAAGACAAATATCCCCTTGAGCTTGTAGCAGATTACCCAAAATCTTAATTTGTTAAAGCACCAACACTGCAATTCCCCTTTCGAGTAGAGCCCTTGTATGCAAAAATAAATTCTTAGATTCCAGTTTTTGTTCACTGTTTTCCCCCATTTGGAGCGGCCTTGGCGTTTCTTTCATCACACCTCAAAGTTATGCCGCTCCCTCCTCTGTCTCAGTCCATGTCTTAAAGCCTTCAGCTACTTCCAATTTCACTCATAAATCTCTTTCTTCGACCATAAAACATTTGCTTTACTTTTCATGCAATGGCAATTGATTGCGTTTCCAAGATACCCTCCATGCCTCATCATCCTAAAGATGAAAAAAGAGAGGAGCAAAAACAACTGGTTTTTGATGCCTCGGTGCTTAAATACCAACCCGACATACCAAAACAATTTATATGGCCCGACCACGAAAAGCCTAGTGTTAATGCACCAGAACTCCAAGTGCCATTCATTGACCTAGGAGGGTTCCTTTCCGGTGACCCTGTTTCTGCAATGGAAGCATCGAGGCTGGTGGGCGAGGCATGTCGGCAGCATGGTTTCTTCCTTGTGGTTAATCATGGAGTGGATGCAACACTGGTGGCTGATGCTCACAGTTATATGGGTAACTTCTTTGAATTGCCACTCAATGATAAGCAAAGGGCTCAGAGGAAACTTGGTGAGCACTGTGGATATGCTAGTAGCTTCACTGGTAGATTCTCCTCCAAGCTGCCATGGAAGGAAACGCTTTCCTTCCGGTATTCAGCTGACAAAAACTCATCCAAGATTGTTGAAGACTACCTTGTTGGCAAATTGGGAGATGAATTCAAGCATTTCGGGTAAGAAATTCGGATGTTAACATTTAAAATTATTTATAAAAAGAAAAAGAGAGAGAAAATCTGTTTAATCTTTGAGCGTTTGTTTGAATTAGGAGGGTTTACCAAGATTACTGCGAGGCAATGAGCAAGCTATCTCTAGGGATAATGGAGCTATTAGCCATTAGTCTTGGCGTAGGAAGATCACATTTCAGGGAATTTTTTGAGGAAAATGAATCAATAATGAGGCTGAATTACTACCCACCATGCCAAAAACCAGACCTCACTTTAGGAACAGGGCCTCATTGCGATCCAACCTCATTAACCATCCTTCACCAAGACCGAGTTGGTGGTCTTCAAGTGTTTGTAGACAATGAATGGCGTTCAATTAGCCCAAATCTCGAAGCATTTGTCGTTAACATTGGCGACACCTTCATGGTAAGATTTTTCAAATTTTTGGACCGGTTAACCCCGTGCCATACCCCCATATAATCCATATATTTCTTAACAAAACGGCGGTTTCGCGTTTTCAGGCACTTTCAAATGGGCGATACAAGAGTTGCTTGCACCGGGCAGTGGTGAACCGCCACATCCCAAGAAAATCTCTGGCTTTCTTCCTATGTCCCAAGGGTGATAAAGTGGTAGCCCCGCCAACAGAGTTGGTCGACGCCTATAATCCCAGAGTATATCCAGATTTTACTTGGCCTATGCTGCTTGAATTCACACAAAAGCATTATAGAGCTGATATGAACACACTTGAAGTCTTCTCAAACTGGGTTCAACAGAGAAACAGCTGAACCCGAGTTGTCTTTACTGTCTTGGTTAATGTTGTCATTACAAAAACAGGCAATTCCATGCCCATGTCTGCCAAGAAAATGACATCGATGGGAGCAGAGAAAATTGATTGAAAACTTGGGATTTTATTTGCTACGAGTTAAAAGGAAGACCAAAAAGGCAATGTTGGAGGAGATTTGCTTCTTCTTTTTTATTTATCTATTTTCCTATCTTTTCTTTTTTTAAATGTTCATGGGGTCAGCTGACAAGCCTTTTTTTAGTGATGAACGAAAGGCACGACAAGGGATACTATAAGGAAGAAAGGAACCCAATAAAGATATCAATCAGCTTTAACTTTTTCTTCATCTCCATTATTACAATCATCTCTCTTCATGTAAAAACAAAATTAGGGTATTTAATTACCAGTTTTCCTTTTTCTTCCCCAAGCAACTTCATTTATTCCCAAAGGTACTAAATTTGCCTCATTGTACCAAAACTAGACTCGACCCTATAAAACGCTCGACCTTTAAATTTTGCATAGGTTTTTAGTGCCGTTCATACCTTTCGGCTCTGATTGCATAATTTGGCGCAAGTTCTTAACACCTTTAATAATTCTTTAACTCAAAAATCTATTTGGAATGGCTAGGCGGGTAGCGACAAGGAACATGTTTCATAGATGAATATGGAAGAAACTTAGGCAACAAACCTTAGCCTAGGTTACATACTCATTTGATTTATATGAGTTAGGTAAACACTGCAACATAACCCTTCTCATTATTTACCTACCATATCTATGTTCAAGAAATCATTTTTATTAAATAAAATATATACCTTTAGAATTAAAGGTATTAAGAATTTAATGGCATCTTTAAATCCAAAATTTGAGCAAAAACAAAAGAAAAGTTTATTTAAAATATGGGTTAAACTTAGATTTTTTAATATTTTATTTCCAAGTTCAACCCATTTTGTACTTTATAATATGATATTTTCCTTTTCTTTATATATTATAATTTTTATATCATATTAAATTAAATATATTACACTACAACATAAATAAAGTTATTTATGTTTAGAATTTTAATAGATATAATTAATTAATTACTACGTACTAAATAAAAATAATATTTTTAAAAAGAATACCAACAAATCTAAATAAATTTAAATAAAATTTGTTTGAGTTCATCAGAACTTAAGCAATTCAACTAGGCTCCACCCCAGGGATGAACATTTTTACTTGGAAGTAGAGGTGTAAGGATAGTCATAGATTGGGACAAAGCAAGAATTGCTTCATTCACTTCCGCCTCATGTCCATGAATGTCATAACCTTCATGAAAATATATTGTTTCATATTGCTTCAACTCATTTCTTTTACTAATTAATAATTTTATTTATAATATTTGGCATATTTTAACCTTTAGCATATAAAATTTTTAGTTTATGTACAATATAAATATATAACATATTTACATATGTACAATTTTAGTATATATAAAATATTTATAAAAACTAAAAAAAAAAGTAATTTTAAAATTTGAGAAAGTGTAACAAACATTTACCGTAAGTGCTCCACTCCACCTTAAAAAGGAAAAAGCCCCCTCACTAAGAATAGATCTATGCTAAATTTTTATATTAGAATTTAATCAATTGAGTCTAAAAGCATATTTTTGTTCCAACTTAAAGAAATTATAAATCTAGAAATAGAGGAGGTATAAAAAAGTGAGTTGAGCAAAACTCATATCATAGCAGGTTCAAAATCAAGCTCAACTAAACTAAAATTAAATAATTAAATTAGCTTTATAAGGGATTTCAACTAAACTAGTTGAGTAATTAATGTGAAATTGAAATGAAATTACAAGCCCATCCTTGGTACCAGAAACCAAAATCAATTAAAATTACATATTAATTTGATCCATCATTTAATATGAAGTTGTTGGGCTTAGAGAGGTATGGGTGGCTAAGGGTATCAAATAAATCCAAAAGGAGGAACTGGCCCACCCATTGAATGATTCAGAAGATCAGAGTGCAAGGCTTTCACTTAATTTTGTGTTCTTCTACACATATTTTTATTGGGTTTTAAAATGTATATATATTGTATATCGGGAGATTTAGGAGATTGTGCAGAATGGGAAGAAATAGTTTCAATCTCCATCTAACACCCTCCATATCTCCCTTTACATTCACATCTATATAATTCATCGAGAAGCTTCATAAGTCCATTTAGTCCCTTGTTTCCAACCTAAAGATAATTCGTCCTTGTACCATCACTGCTTACATCAATACCCTCCAACATACCCCAATTCCTCTTAATTTTCTCCATCTTAGCTTCCATGAAAAAAGCCACATCAGGATTAGTCTCCCTCAGCACATGCCAAAGGTGACGTCTTACCCAAAGGTTCTCCACTTATTTCCATCAGTAGTTTTCCCCGAATCCATTCCACCAAAACTAAAGAAAATCGAGAGCTACGAGGTCACTTCTTCCCTTCCCCAATCTCTATGGGGCAATCCTCCTTTATCAAATCCCTATTTGGATCAATATTCTTCGATCCACCAATATCATAAGCCAGTTTCCCCCATATTCAGCCCGAGATTGGCCCCGCCTGACGCAGAAAATCCGCATTTCGAAACAAGCCTTATATATTCACTTGTTCCCCTTCTTTCCCTTTACCCAGCGATTTCCTCAACTCACCCAGCCATGGTCCCTCCCTTTTCTCCCATAACTAGAGGCTTGACGCCACCATTGCTCTTTTGGGGATTGCTTTAATAGATAGATCCTATCCAAACTCCAATTCTTTTTTTCCGATGGACAATCCTGGTTGGACAAAATCTTTCTGAATGTCCCAATCAACCACAAAGAAAGCAAAACAATGATAGCTTTTCATATTGAAAATGCTCATAAATGCAACTTTTATCGCCCAGAATAAGTTTTTTCCTCCTCATTAATAGATTCCTCACATCAATTCGTACTCGGATCCGCATGTAACCCTCGTAGCCTTTATTTAACGACTTCGTATCGTATTCTAAAAGTTGCCCCAAAAAATCCCCAAAAGTGCCTAGCCATCGTTTCTGACATTAATCCCGTTGGAAGGTCATGAACTTGGACCCAAAAATTAGACAAAAACAACGGCACAACCATGGGATCTTCCCTTAATCTATGAAAAAGCAGCAAATGGTTGTTAAACGTCCAAGGGCTTCCTTCCAAAAACCTGTCAAGATCAACCTCATAATAAAACTGAAAAAGAAATAGTTTTTCCACCAGATCTGTAATTGTAACACCCCCGTGCGGATGCCATAGATTAGCTAACGTTGTACACATAGCCTGAACCTGTACAACACTAGACGTCAAGAAATTACCCACCACACTCAGATCTACCACATCCTCTCTTGATTCCTCCTTCAAATCTAATTGCCATACCGCTTCTTCCCCATTAATAAGCGATAGCACCGCAAACCCTCTTCCATTTCTCAATTGCCACTATCAAGATAGACCTCTCGTCCTATGCACCGTGAAAACCGCCACCAAAAGATCTATTTTGATTCAAAAATGTGCTATTAGAAGTAGACTCAAAACATGCTATTAGAAGCAGACTTGCAAATTGTGTATTAAATATTATAATATAATATATTTGTATGGTAAATCATATATTAAAAGTATAAAACTTGTGAAAGACAATTAGTATGAACGTAAGGAATTAGTAAGATTGTGAAAGATATTTTATATAGTACTTGATATAGAAACTAAATTTAAATTTTTAAAAATATATTTATTTATAGTATACATTATATTTTTTAATAAAATATTAAACAATTTTTTATTACCAAAGCTATGCTCATCAAGGCAATTAGTAGAGATTTTTTTTTAGAATAATCTTATTACAAAGTTTTGATAATATCTGCTTTTTTTGGCACAATGCCTAAAACTACCCATAACCCCTCCCCAACCCCTAAGTAGAAGGATAATGTGTTTCAGAGTGCTCGAACCCACTTCCTCCTGCATTGACAATAATATTCATGCCAATCGAATTAAGACTCAATCGATAATAGAGAAATTATTAGAGATACCAAATTTTCATTGTATTAAGATACCAAAAAAATACTAAGGTAATTATTAGGCAAAATTCCTAACGCTATTCATTATATTAAAATACCAAAATTAACTTACACATAAAAACTTGATACCAAAATTAATGTGATAGACAATATTATATTAAGATGCCAATTTTGTTGTTAGAGTAATATGATATCATCTTTGAATAGATTTGTTTTTCACACAATTACTTAATTCTACAAGTTCTTTTTAAGATTTTTGTGCTAGAAAATGTGATTTACTTATAAATAAAATAAAATATAGATATTTATATAGTATTTAAAAAAAAAAACTTACTTTGGAATAATGAATCGAAGTTGTAGAGATCAAAATAGGACAAAACAAGCAACAACAATGTTTTTCTTTTCACCATGAATAAGTTAATTAATGCCCTAAACACAAATAATAAAAATGATTAATTTTGTCTTAACAATTTGTTTTTACCTTCCATCTACAAGAGAAAGTAACTTTCGCACCAATTATTAAGGAAATCACTTTCCATTGCTTGTAAGAAAGTAACTCCCATGGAAAAGTTACATTCGAAGGAAAGTAACTTAAAATTTTCATACTAAATGCTAGAGTTCCATTCTAACCAATTAAATTCCTTGGAAAATGATAACTTTCCATCATATTAAACGTCCTCTTAGTAAATGTATAGGAGTGAGACTGTAACTTGGTGAGTAAGTTCAACTTAAATAATAACTTGTACAGTTGATTCGAAATGAATTATTCTCTATGCAATACCTCATAAATGTAAAAAAAGGGTTTGAACTACATAACCAATTATTCTTTTCATCTCTGTAATTTACTATTTCAATTGTATCTTAAGTTGGAGCTTAACGTAATGACTTAGATACTCCTCTATTAGGGTACCCAACGTGGTTAGGCGAGACAAAACTTTTTGAGAAATCTCATAAAATAGTGGAGTTTAAACCTTCGAAGTCCTTTTGTAATTGAATTTATGCTACGTTTGATAAGAGTATTATTTTTTACATCTGTTTTAGTATATAAATTAGCAATAACCAATTCAATTGGTAATATTTAGCTACTCCCGCAACTATTTTTAGCAAAGAGAAGAAAATTTTTCTTTCCTATTTCGAAGAGATTTTATTTTTTACAAGATTTTTTTACTTATTTTTCTAATTTCAATTTTAAATTTGTACTATGGGCCAATTTATCTCAAAACTATTTTTTGTCTCAAAAATACTTCTTAGAAGCAATGCTAAACTAATCTTAACTATTCTTTATTTTATATCACCATTATAATACATATATAATAAATATTTTTTCAATCATTACGCTAATAACTAAACGAAACATTAAGATTACTAAAAAGTGTTTTTACATTAGTTTCATATTAAAAACCAAGGCTAAGAAGTTGAGCTATGTGATAATTTGCCAGTGAAGTGTTGAGAATTAATTCAAAGTAGTGGGTTGTTTAGTTGACCAAGTATATCGGTGGAATCTTTGTTAGTTCCAGATTTTTAGTTTAATTAAATAAGTTGTTAACTATTTTTGTGTTAAGGTAGTTTCTTTGTAAGCCTATAAATATAGGCATTTATGATTTGTTTTAGCAATTTAGTGTTTATCAATAATAGAATAACTTTGATGCATATTGTAATTGTCTCTTTCACGTTTCCTTCTTTAATAAATTTAGTATCAGAGCAAGGCTCGATCTTTTAAGCAATTGAGTGAAAGTTAGGTTTGGCTCCACTGGGTATTTGAGAGAAACACCTTTTTGGGTCTTTGGGAAACACGAAAGAAGAGAGTGTGTGTTCTTGGAATGACATCAGCTAGTTTTTCTTCCTCTCAATCACTCATACCCATTTTCAATAGTGAGAAATATGAGTGGTGGAGCATCAAGGTGAAGACATTGTTCAAATCACAAGAGCTATGGGACTTGGTCGAGTACGGGTTTGTTGACCTACTTGAACCTGATGATGAAGAAGAAAACAGATTAAAAGAAATCAAGAAAAATGAAGCTAAGGCATTTTTCATTATCTAGCAAACAGTTCGTGACTATTTTCTCACAAATTGCTTCAGTAACCACATCGAATAAAACATGGTTAAATTTGCAGAAAGAGTATCAAGGTGATTCAAAGGTTATAGTGGTGAAATTGCAATCACACAATATAATTTTGAAACCTTGATGATGAAGAATGGTGAATCAATTGCTGACTTTTTGTCACGAATAAGGACAATAGTCGGCCAATTGCGTTTTTCGGTGAACAAATTTCAGACGAGATAATTGTAGTGAAAGTTTTACGAAGCTTGACGATAAAATTTGGTCATGTTGTGGTTGTTATAGAAGAATCCAAAGATCTATTAGTTATCTTCGTTGATGAACTGATGAGGTCTCTTCAATCTCATAAGGCAAGAATCAACATATCAACAAAAAAGAGCGAATAGAAGGCATTTCAAGTGAAGGAGACATTCACAAATCAATGCGACAATGATCGTTCAACAAACAATGATCGAGGAAGAGGAGGATTTTGTAGTGGTCGTGGTCGTGGTTATGGTAAAGGCAAAGGCAGAGGAAGGAATGATGGATAGATGCAATATAATGAGCAAGGTAATATAAAATATGGCATACAATGTTATCATTACAACAGATATGGGCATATAAAAGCTGATTGCTCATATAAAGATAAAAAAATCAACTTTACAGCCGAAAGTGATGAGGAAAACAAGCTTTTTATGGCTTGTATTAATGCTAACCATAAGCCAAGTGATTTGTAGTTTGTGGACGCTATTTGAATCAAGGCACCAAATCCTTGTTCAATGTGCTTAATGAGTCACAAAACATAAAAGTGCAGTTTGAGAACAAAAGGGAGATGCAACTTGAAGGAAAAGGCACGGTGAAATTTCTTACTAACATGAGAAAGAAAAATTTTGGACAATGTTCAATTTGTTCCTGATTTAGGATACAATTTATTGAGTGTTGGACAACTAATGGCTGGTGGATATTCTGTCATATTTGATGATGATACATGTATCATCAAAAAGAAAGTTTCAGGCAAATAAGTCCATGTCTATATGACTCTAAATTGGATGTTTCAAACATGGATAACTTTGTTCTTGCTGCAAGTGCAAAGGATGACTCGAAGCTATGGCATTTGAGGTATGGACATCTCAATATTAAAGGCCTGAAATTGCTAAGTGATAAAGGTATGCTTCTTGGACTACCAAAAATTGGCTCTTTTGATTTATGTGAGGGGTGCATTTATGGAAAGCAAACTAGGGAGTCATTTCCTGTTGGAAAAGCATGGAGAGCTACTAAATGTTTAAAATTAATTCATGCTGATTTATGTGGTCCTACGCAAACTGAGTCCTTGGGTGGGAGCCGTTACTTCTTGTTGTTCACTGATGATTATAGCCACATAAATTGGGTGTATTTTCTGGAAAATAAGTCAGAAACTTATGAAAAGTTCTAGAAATTCAAAGCTATAGAGGAGAACCAAAGTGGCTGCCATATCAAAGTTCTTTGCACGGATCGAGGATGAGAGTTCGTGTCCAAAGAGTTCAATCTGTTTTGTGAAGACAATGGCATCCATAAAGAGTTAACAATTCCTTACACTCTAGAGCAGATTGGTGTTGCTGAGCGAAAGAACTGAACTATTGAGGAGATGGCAAGAAGCATGTTACAAGCAAAAGGACTCTCAAATTAGTTCTAGGCAGAAACTATGGCAACATCAGTCTATCTATTGAATCTCTCGCCAACAAGGGTTGTCATGAACAAAACTCTGTATAAAGATTGGTTATTGTACTCAATTTAAAGCATATAGATTGTATAACCCTTATAGTGGGAAATTTTCAAGTAGAAGAGATGTAGTGTTTGATGAAAATGCAAGCTGGGATATTTCTTTTCAAGTAGAAGAGCAGGTACAATAGGAGATTTCTTTTCCCATTGAAGATTCTCCAGATAAAAAAAAAAGAGTCGGCACCAACAACATCTACAACACTTGAAGAGTCTTTTGAAGAACCAATTCCACTAAGGTGATCAACAAGGGTTAGAAAGCCGAATCTGAAATATATTGATGACACTTATGTATCTTATCAATTTGCTCTAGCTATTTCGGATCCTCTATATTATGAAGAAACTACAGATAAGGAAGAATGGCAAAAGGCGATGATAGAAGAGATGAAATCCATCAAAAAGAATAAAACTTGGGAGATGGTCGACTTGCCGGAAGACAAAAATGCAATTAGTTTGAAGTGGGTGTTCAAGATAAAATTTGGTATAGATGGAAGCATCCAAAAGCACAAAGCTCGTCTTGTGACGAAAGGTTATGCACTGAAATATGGTGTTGATTTCGAAAAAACCTTCTCTCCGGTAGCTCGGTTCGAAACGGTGAGGCTTATTCTAGCATTGGCTACACAATTGCAATGGCATGTTTATCAATTTAATGTCAAACCAGAATTCCTCAATGAAGATCTACAAGATGAGATTTATGTAGCACAACCAGAAGGTCTCATAGAGAAAGGCAACGAAACAAATGTGAACAAGTTGAAAAAGGCATTGTACGGATTGAAGGAGGCCCCTCGAGCATGGTACAGCAAGATCGATGGGTATCTTCAGAAGAAAGGGTACATGATAAGTGAGAATGAACCCACCTTGTATGTGAAAAAGAAAGGTAAAAATGATTTCATCATTGTTTGTCTTTACATTGATGATATCATTAATACTATTTCCTTTAACTTTCTTATTGATGAGTTTAAGTCTCAAATGATGAATGAATTCGAGATGTCGGATATGGGTTTATTGCATTATTTCCTTGATCTTGAAGTTTATCAAGCTGAAATGGAATTTTTATCTCACAAAGAAAAGATGCCAATGATCTTCTTAGTGATTTTGGCATGCTTAATTGCAAGCCTGCAGCTACGCCCAAATAAGAAATTGCAGCTAGAAGATGGAAAAGAAATGGCAGATGCAAGGAGGTTCAGAAGCTTGGTTGGAGGTTTAATTTATTTGACTCACACTAGGCCCGATATTGCATTTCCTATTGATGTTATTTCTAGGTTGATGCAGCAACCTTCGAAGGTTCATTATGGAGCAATAAAACGGGTCTTGTGGTATATTGCTGGAACCTTGGATTATGTCATTTGGTACTCAAAGACTTCAAATTTCAGATTGTGTGGGTTCACAAACAGTGATTGGATAAGTTCTTTAGATGATAGAAGAAGTGTATCATCAAATGTTTTCACTAGGTTTAGGGGTGATCACTTGGAGTTCTAAGAAGCAAGCTACAACAGCATTGTCAACCTCAGAGGCTGAGTATGTAGCAGCAACTGCAGCAGCTTGTCAAGCTATTTGGCTAAGGAGAGTGTTAGTCGATCTTCAACAAGAGCATAAATGTGCAACAGAGATATTTTGTGACAACAATCAACTATCTCCATGACAAAGAATCCAACGTTTCATAGTAGAACAAAGCACATCGATATTCGTTATCATTTCATTCGTGATTTGGTAGCAAAAGAGGAGATATCTTTGGAGTATTGCAGCACCCAAGAGCAGCTAGCAAATGTGTTAACAAAGGCTTTATCAAAGGAGAAGTTCAGCTATTTTAGAAGTCTACTTGGTGTCTGCAACTTTGAATTAAGGGAGAGTGTTGAGAATTAATTCAAAGTAGTGGATTGTTTAGTTGACCAAGTATTTAGGTAGAATCTTTGTTAGTTCCAGATTTTTAGTTTAATTGAATAAGTTGTTGGCTATTTTTATGTTAAGGTAGTTTCTTTGTAAGTCTATAAATATAGGCATTTATGCTTTGTTTTAGCAATTTAGTGTTCATCAATAATAGAATAACTTTGATCTATATTGTAATTGTCTCTTTCACGTTTCTTTCTTTAACATGAAGATCCAATGAAATTTTATTAGGCTGATGTAAGCTCCTTAGACATTTTTTTTTGTTGTTGGGCTTATTGAACTGTTATTCAATTTTTATTTTTTATTTTTGTTCATTGGAATATTATTCACTTAATGTGCTATATGATTATGCTTGTCAATTAAGGGAAAATTTAAAATAGTGCCATCAAAGATCTAATTTCTTGAAAGGAGGGAATTCTAAAAATAGTGGCTAATGGCTGAGGAAGGCAGCAGCATCAAGGCAAAGATCTAAACAACGATACGGATTTCGGATAATTATGGGAAAAATCTATATGTTGGGACAGCGGTCTATAAACATTTTTAAAATTTAAAGTAGAAAGATTAGCTTAGCTGTTTCGTATATTTTTGCTCTCTAAATACATGAATGAGGAGTGGTTATCATTATTAAAAAAAAATAAACCTGATTTTGGTTTGTAATTTAGAAGATGGGGTGACAGTCACTTGCAATATAATATGGTATAGATTTGATCTCAAACTACCACCATTAAAATAATATTTCCATTGAGTTGTCATATGTTATATTCCTTACATTTCGTGTAGTCTCTTGTGTGTTTTTGTTTTCGATTTTTCTCAATCAAATAGAACATAATTTTATAAACACATCAAATCAAATGATATTGTTTTAAATTTTATTATTACAACCAATTAATTACTATTATAGTAGCAAATTACTTCGGTTGTTTAACTTTTTATTCACCATTCTTGTGACTTTATAAAACATTATTATTCCATAAATAATAATTCATAGAAATTTTAAAATAATATAATTTTCATAGTAATAAAGCAACATGATCCCCAATTAAAATTATTATCGGAATCGTCAAAAGAACACACCGCAATAAATTGATTTCTTTCTCTTAACATTCTTTTATAACACAAATCTCTTAACGATAAATATTGTAACTTTTATTTTGTTTGGCTTAATATATCATTTGGTATTTAATTTTAACATTTTTTTTAATACATGATTAAATTTAGCCACTGGTCAATACCATTAAACTTCGATCAACTTTTTTTTTAATTTTTAAAATTCCAAGATTTTTAATTTTTATGTTTTTAGGAATTTTGTAATTTTTTAGAATTTATATATATATATTTAATTATCTTATCTAATTTATATATTAAGCCATTTCATTGTAAACATGTGAGCTTTATAAGTAGAGGACCCATTTAGATATCATCTATTTTAATTCGATATCAACATATATAATTTAATTGGTACTAAAGTAAGTAATTTCATTACTTTAAATTAAGTTATTAATCAACTTAAAGTGAGGCACTTAATTTTAATTACTTTGGCCCATAATTTTGGCTAAAATCCTACATAAATAATTATATTAAACTTATTGTGTTATGATTTATATGTTATCATAGCTATTATATTATTTTTATTTATTAAATGTTTTGATATTTTTCTTAATTTGACTGGGGTAACTAGCTGGACTAAATTAGTCTGATTGATTGAAGTGAGAATTGGTGATCTAACCAATATCATAAAATTGGAGAAAGATTAAACTAGTAAAAATATTATTCGAATTGGGTAAAAAAAACTTAAGCTAATTTAAAATTTTAATCTTGTTATAATTTATGAAATGAATGTTTGAGCTTGTTATTATTTTTTATGATTTTTTTCTGGTTTATTAATCATTTTGATTTTTAATTTTTTTTAATTTTTAATGATGAATTAAATTAATTATACCAAAAATTAATAATCTGACGTATTAAAACATTGCTAAAATGATGGAGTAGTGTCCTCGCTCATGATAGGCAACGCCTTTATCATTTGAGGTTTTCTTCTTATTGAATAAAAAATAACAATAATTAGTAATTAGTGTGGACCGACCAAAATAGCAATAGTTCCTAATGCCCGATCACGAATAAAATCCGGGATCCTGTTGACTTATAAACTTTGGGTTAGGGCGGGCCTAAATCTTGCTTTTGACCTATCTCTTACATAGATTGGGGGGCATCGCCCTAAGTTGAAAATCCTATATTGGGCATTTCCAGACTTGAGACTTTTTTATTTGTTCTCTTTTTAAGTTTGAAAGGTGAAAATGAGTTTAGGTCTGGATGCATGCAGCCCTTTCCTAATGAACACCTTTTGCTTTTACATATATCAAAAGGCTAAACAGATCACTCAACTTCTCTCTCAAGCCAATTCTCATTTTAGAAAGTAGAATTATGGATGAATAAATTAATCAGAAATTTTTTGTGTCTTTGGATTATGATAGGAAGTCAACAAACACAGGGGCACCATCCCTACAATATACCAACCCCAATAGTCAGGACTCATAGTTAACACAAATTATAGCTTCTACATATGTTCAACATGAATCTTGGTTGCTTAAAATTCAAATTATCTTTATTTGGTTGGGTACAATGAATGAAATCAGATTTGATTCTTTAAGTGGATATAAATTAATACATGAACCCAAATCATTTACGGTTTACTTTGCAAGCATTCCATGCATGATGTATAAAAATAATAATAAATAATAAGCATTATCACTTGTTTCGTGTAATCCATGGCGGCAGATGCATAAAAAAAATTAGCTTCAAGCATTTTCTTTGTCATTTAGCGGTTTATCCTGTAGTTGATTCGCCAGAAATCCCAAGTCAAGGAAAAAAACAATCATTCTGCCACGTGATGAACGTGTATAAATAATTTTATAATCGTCAGAAGGTAAAATGTTTGTTTCCTTTTCTAAGGTTTCACACAGTGTGAAGCAATGGGTAAAGTTAAGAAACAAAAATCCCTCTTAATGCTTAAAATGTTTTTTTAATAGATATATGCCTTGAATTTCAACTTTTTCATTTTATTATAAATCTTTATCATTTTGATTTGGTGCCACTGATTATGACCCAAAAATGCAAACACTTAAAAGGAGGCATCATCATACGAGATGTCGGAAAGCATTGTTATACCATTTTTAACGCATTTAACACATTTGGAAATATATCTATATATATATATATATATGATTGTATGTTTTATAAATATAATTGTGTCCTTGGATACATATATTACCTAAAATTCAACTACTTTTTTATTCTTTTTTACCAACAAAAATTTACAATATTATTTTACCATAAAAAATATTACAATTAATTAATGTCAAAAACTATATGATCTCATTATAATTTCTGTTAATATACTTCAACGTACTCAAATTGACGTCTTTTTATATTAACAATAATACTTATACCAATTGAATTTGTTCACACTAAAATTTTGTTTTCCCAGCAACTAAATGGTTGAAACCCTTAGATAATTGCTTCCATTTAGGGGTTGATCTCATATGCTTTTGTAGTAGTGCATTTGTGGTTTTGTTGTACTAATTACCTTTGGTTAGCTTACCTTTTAATAAAATTTTTACTTTGGCTGAGAAAAAATAAATAAAAATGGTTGATGTTCCGAATACCAAAACTCAAGCGGATTTCTTCCCTCAAATTTGCAATGAATAAAGAAAAAAAAAAGAATCTTTTCTGTGTTTAGTTTACTATATTAAAGTACAAGCTTAACTTCATAGAACAGCACAAAGTAGAAGATCCTCAACAAGAAATGGATTTGTACAACATTATAGTAACATGTTTCTATATTCATGACATAAACAACATAAAATTCATACAAACTTTTCTTCTCTGCTGTCGGATCTGAGACATGAATTAAAACTAATAAATACAATGTGCTATCTTCAACCAGGAACCTTACAATAAGGATTTGGATATCCATGCCTATATATAATTTGAACATGTGGGAAACTATATATTGATGGTTTGGACCCTTTCATCTTATCTATAACATCAAAATCTCTTGCATGGTTTTTCATCCTAACTTTTCTTTTCCACCTCAAATGTGTAACATACCTATATCAAATAACTGTAAGAATATGTCTGACTGGAAAGCGAAAAAGGGAAAAGACAAAAAGGGAAAAAGTAATCTAATAATATGCTGTTCTTTAGCTCAATCATTAGGTTAAAAATGTTTCCTCTCTCTCTCCTTTTTCCTTCTTACCTGTAACCATTTCCTCCCCAAACAACCACATGCATTCCAAATGCAGAAATTGCAATATCCGCTTTACTAATACTCAGCTTTGATATGCAATCAAAGCAATACTAAATCTTTCTTAGCTAGCAATCTTATATAAATATTAAACATAGCACAAGTAAAATAATTAGCTATGAATGGAAGTTTAGTTAATCTCAGCAAAGAAAACGATCAATAAGGGTTAAGCTGAACAATGAATAGAAAGAAACTTGCATAATTTAATGTGAAGGATATAACATATGTATTTGTAAAGAGAGTAATTATGAAGTGATATTAGAATCAAGGTTTAACAATTTGATTTCACTCCAAGTATCCTAGTAGCTGTGGTAGGAAGGTGGAACAACTATGACCCAGTACGGAATATCCCTAAGAGTGGATGGGGGAATCTAAATGATGGGGAATCATATAACAGGACCATCATGAGATTGAGTGGAAGGCAATATCTATTTAATTAAATGAATATTTAGTGTGAAGCATTTAGCTCATCAGATAAGAAATATATAACAATGTGTGCTATACATTCCATAACACATCTTTTAGGGTGGCGGGGGGGGGGGGGGATAGAAGGATCTGCATTTGATGCACTTAGTGTAAAATTTGTGAACCATTTGATGCACTATCTGCATTTGACCTACATGAGATTCACTATAAGTGTATAACTCTTGGCACACCTAACGTTTCCAATAGTAGTAGTTTTTTACTATTATTAGATATGAAAAAAAATGGAATTTTACATATACATATCCATTTAAATAACTTGAAATCTTGAATATTCTGTCAACCAACTATACAACTTGTGAAGATAATGCAATTTCATTAAATACAAGCAGCTGGTATTGTGTATGTTTGAAGTTTGAACAGTTAATATAATCAGCTAGTTTCCTATCCAAATTTTATTCTCATTTTTTGGTTGAATTTCATTTTATTGACCTTAAGAAGCTTGCGATATATATAAACTTTCTCATATAATTACTTGTATATAAAATGAATGATAATTATTATAACTTCTTGAGCAACATTTCCACTTGTCATTAACTATGAATAGAAGCTGGTAAATATTGATTCTCTAGAGAAACAAAACAGCTCTACCTAGTAAATCAAATCTTGATCCTAACATAAAAATATTATGTTGTAATTAATCAACTTGATTGGGACTATATTCCAGCATAAAAAAAGTGGATTAACCATGAAATTAAATAATCTGTTTGTCATTAACTTGCAATGCATGGAAGACAATTAATGTGTGCCTAGATTATCATCACTTCATTTATCTGAAAAAGAAAGAAGAGGATATATGTGATAATAAAAGAACCAGATTTAATTCCACTCCTCTGGTAATGTGATGACAGCAAAGATAAATGTGAAATACAAATTTAGACCAAGACCATTATCATTTAAATGGAGATCTTGAGAGATGATCTAATAATAATATTAAGCAAAAAAAACCTCGCAGAAGATGGGAATGTGTCAGATATACATATCATAATGGGTCATAATAAGTAGAGAAGAAAGATCAACCTTACTCAAATCATAATCTAAACGTGGGAGCTTTGATGGGAAAAACTCCATTAAAGACGAAGATATGATTTAATAGCTAGTAAGTTTGAGACAAGGATGAAATTACTTCATTTAGTTTCTGCTCCAGATAAGGTACATGAACGCCTCTCAGATTGCTAACCTGTAACAGCCAAATAAAGAAATATGCATTTGGAAAATTAGCAGCCTGATAACCATGCAAAACCCCTAATTTAATTAACCTAGTAATCAGTCAGTATACCTCAGATTTAATGGTGTGGATCAGTCCTCCATCAATTCTGGTAGTGATACAGTTAACAACATCAAGTCCTTCCTCAAGCAGCAATTGTAGCACCCTTGAGAGGGTCAAAGCTTTAGGTCCAACACTGGTGCTGATCACAACTTCAACACCATCCAAAGATTGGCGAACTACAGCACTGCTTGGGAAGGCCTCGTTAGAGGTCATCCCTTGCTCAAAACCACTCCAATTATCCGATGCCTTCTTTAACTCATCTCTCTTGGCATTCAGTCCATCGATCCTCTTCTGCAGGTCCTTTATATAACTCTCTGCTGCATTCATATGATCTGATATTGCACGCTTTCCCTGAAAACCCCATGAAATGTAACCCTAACTCATAATTATATATATGCAAACCCAGACAGCAGTTTCTTCAATTGCAGAAGAAGTAAGCAGATAGAGCAGTGCTGCTGATGTAAAAAAAAAAAAACAGAAATGAGGGGGGTATCAATTGATTGGAATACAAGCTGTTTTCGTACCTTGATGTACTCAAGAGGGAGAAGAGTTCGAAGAGAAGCATAAAGGGTGGACATTTCTTGCCTTCTTTGCCTCTCAATATCCCTATGCATAGACTTTTTCTTATCATCAGCGTTACTATTTTCTCTCTTCTCAGTTGACAATAATTTTCGTTGGCGGCCTCTACTGCTGCTGCCACCCATGGGAACATAATCCAAAATCTCATCTTGTGGGATCGTGTATTGAGGATCGGAACCGGAAGAAAAGTGGAAGAACATCTCATCCATAATGGTGAAGTGTGAATGGAAATTATGAAAATTAGTGGGAAGCGAAGGAGGGAGAGTATTCTATGCTGATCAACTTTGCCCGGAATGGGAGACAGGGTTTTCTGCAAATAAGAGTGCAGGCAAAAGCAATGGAAGGGATACGTTTGTTAGGGTGTGAGATCTTAGATGGGGCCGAAGATGTCAAGATTCCCTATAATCCTTAATCGGCTATAATATAAGATCATGAGAGATATGAACTGATATCTCTAGCCATATTATGTATACTCCCTTTTCAACACCGTATTTTATGTTCTACACCTAACCCCATTTTTTTTCCTTTTTAATTTTTTTTATATAATATATAACCACAAAATATGTTAATGGATTTAATATCATCTCTTATGGATGTGTGTATCTTCAATCAATTTTTAATGTCTCAATTTTTTTTTTTAAATAAGAAGGTATTTTTGTTTTTTAATAATTTAAACTTAACAACTCAATTTTATTATCACAACCAAAACTTTTTTATATCAGTTTTTTAATAAATATAAATGGATCATTAACTAATTTAGTTAAATTTTGAATTTGTTTTACAGTTGATTGAGTCTTAACTCAATTAACATCGATATTATTATCAAAGTTCAATCACACTTAAATATATTTATTTTCTATTTTAAGAACATTCAAAAATCATTTTATAAGCCTTCCATTATTTCTATTAAAAAAAATACAAAATAACAAGAAGGGTCCTAAATCTTGATAACGATTTTTTAAAGTAACCTTGATAGTGATATTTCTTAATTCTAAATATAAAATGTGTTATACCACATAAGTACATAACCAATATCATAATATCATCCAAAAAGATAAAAGATTTTATGAATAATAAAGATTCAATGTTTGTATGTTTTGAACGAGTTCTGACTTTTCCTACCCAGTTGGACCGTATAATGTGAGGTTTTCTTTTTATATTTCATTAATTTATTCCAACACTTCTCATGTCTGGTTTTTAATTTATGGCCTGAAAGGCTTGCAGTGTAGTTTTTTTTTTAGACGCGATTACTATTAAATTTTTTTTAAAAAATATAATGATAAATTTATTATTTAATGTTTACAATTTTTAATTTTATTTTTATTTTATTTTAATAAAATTTGATTATCTTTTAAAAAGAATCAAATTGTTTTTTAATAGAAATATTGATCAAAACATTACATTTTTAATGATATTGGTGTGTAAATTCACATATGTTTTATATTCTACATCAATAAATAACTTAATAATTATAAAAATATTCAATAACAATTTCAAAAAAAAACTCCAAATTCAAAAAAAAATATTAAAAAATTCAAAAACCAATATGAAGTATAAGTGGATTGCCATACAGGCCACTGTATTTAAAAATATAATGTTTTAGTTAGCATTTCCCTTAAAAAATAAAAATTCGATTCTTTTTTGAAAGGTTTATGATCAAATTTGACTCTTTTAAAAAAGTTGAGGGTTAAATTTAACTAAAAAGGGATTACTTTTTAAAATTATTTTGAAGTAGTATATAAGTCATGTCATAATTCTAGCTTTGACAATTTTCTAATCCCTTAACCTATGTTTAGACAAATATTGTTAAGGGAAAAGAAAAGAATGGAAGGTTAAAGAAAAATGTTAATATTATTGGTTGAATAGTTAAAATTAATAAAGGAAAAAAGGCATAATGAATATTAATATTTCTTGTTTGGATAAACCGTGGAAAGAAAAGGAAATAGTTTAATTTAAATAAATTTTAAATTTTATCATTTTTTTTATAAATAATAATAAAATTATAAATTATAAGAAAATACTAATATTCTTCATAGAACCATAATTAAAATATTAATCAATAATTTTTTTTAAAACAAATTTATCTGTTCAAATTTTAAAAAAAAAATATTAACCAAAGTAGTTTATTTTAATATAGATAAAATTAAAGAAAATCACTTAAAACTCACTAAAATAAGACAACTAAACCTCTTGAGTACAACCATGATTAACAAGTGAACTTTAGAAAAGGTGAATACTCGATTTATATATTACGACTTAAATAAAATTAATAAAAATTCAATTACTTTAAAATTATAAAATTACAATGTACTTTTGTACCAAAATTATAATTAAATTGTATTTAAGTTGAAGTAAAATTAAATATTTTAAATTTATATTTAATTATATGTCGATCTTGACATAAACAATTATCAAATTAAAATTACTTTAAAAAGTTGAATTTGCTTAATTAATTGATACATGGTGGTATCTCCAATGAAGATTGAAGTCTTTCAAGAATCGATCCCTTGTAAAGCATTGCTTGCTCAAGTCTAGAGTCCATAAATTATCCTTAGGATAATGAGCTGCCTCATAATATTGCTACTATCTTCAATCTCAAAGCTAAAGGTATAATATTATGTGGAGTGAAATATATTTATTCAAATTTTATCTCAAATTTAAAAATTGTTTTTGATTTAAATATTAAAAGTAAAAGTTTTAAATTTATGTTAAATTTGGTTCAAAGTTTATTATAAACATTTTTTTATTTAATTTATAAAAATATTTATAATGGCTTGTCTTTTGGAATTTCTTCAAAGCGTTCTTTGCTATATTCTATCTCCGTGGCTTGAATTATCGCAGTGATGGGATTTGAAGGTTTTCTTTTTTTTTTTTCAAAAATGGTTTTCATTGTTAAGAGCACAAGCAGCCCATAAATTTCTTTAACAAATCAATTAATTTTTCTCAAAACGCATCTAATTAAAATTTTAAACATAAAAAATATTTCAATTAAATCTTTTTTGGTGAATTATAAGAGAAAGACAAAACTTTAACAATGATATAATTAGCGCAATTTAAACTCAAATCACACTTGACATGATAAATACCTTAACTATCAAACCAACACAAGATTCCATTAATTAAATTATTTTTCTAATATTTTGGTTGTTAATAGTTATTGTACTAAAGTCAATTGTCATGATGCTTATGTGGCATTGTAGAACTAATAAAAAAAATTGAAAAAAAACAAAAACAAATCCAAATACAAAATGACACTGAACAAAAGATGTCTAAGTTATGTAAATTTAATTTTTTTTTATTTGTTTAAGTTGATTTTAGACGTAGTTTTGTAAGTTATGAAATACTTTTAAAAGTTTTAACCGGATTTCAGCCATAAAAACCCTTAGGCAGCACGAACTGTGAAGGCTTCCTGGGTTGGTCATTGAATCGGAATATATAGAGGCTTTTCAACGAGGAGTGCTTACGAAGCAGTGGCTAATTTGCGAACTGATATGACAGGTAAATTATGGAAGGTTGTTTGGCAGTATCGGGGACCTTAAAAAGTGAGTTTTCTTATGGCTCGTCTATTGTAACAGTTTATTGACGAATGTCGAAGGTGGAAGAGGCATCTTACAGGGGACCAACAATGCGCACTATGTGGCTCGACCGTTGAGGAATCGACCATGTCCTCCGTCGATGCTTCAGGGTGATCAGTGTCTAGTCTAGGTTGGTCAAACAGGATAAATTAACGGAGCTTCTGTCTCGACACAAAAAATTGGGTACTTGCTAACCTTCAGCATCCGACATACTTTGCACATGATAGCCTGATTGGGATGTGAGTTTTGGATTGATCTCCTGGTGCCTCTAGAACAGGAGGAACGAATTTATATTCGAACTGGAGACAATGGAGTGGGATGATGTATGGCGGATTACCCATAATTGGTTCAATGCGTGTAGGCTGGTGCACTCGGCTGAATTTGCAAAGGAGCGTGGTAATGGCTCGAAAGAGCTTTGGGCTATCCGTCGGTACCCGCCACGTGTAACAACGAAACAGAGAGGGGCATCGATAGGTGGCCTCTTGCGAGACCATAATGGAAATTGGCTTACTAGATTTATAAGGAGCATTGGCAACATCTCTGTTATGGAAGCTAAGCTTTGGGGCATATACGATGGCATGTGTATGGCTTGATTACAAGGTCATTTAAGGGTAATCGTGGAGTGGCGAATCGTTTGGTTAAATTGGTAATGAGGCGAGAATTGAGGCTGCAAATGCTGCAACATCCATCGGAGGAACTGCTACCTGTGATGGAAGAGGAATAGAGGATGGAGCCGAACATGCTATATAGTTCGAGCAATTATGTAGTTATTCCTAATTGTTCAATTTTTTGCTTTCTTACCATTTTTTTTAAATTTTAATAAATGTATAAAAATATTAAAAGTTTGTAATTTATAAGAATCATAATAAAGAGAAATTGTGTGTTTTTAAGTGTTTGATATATTTTTGTAATCCAAAAATAACAAACAAATTATAGGATTGCAATCAAAAATAGGCTAGATTTTACGCACGCTAATAAAATTTAGGGAAAACTATATTAGTAGTCACCTAATTATTAATAATTCTTTTTGTCACCTAATTATGAAAAGTTATAAAATGGATACTTAATTAATAGTAAATTTCTTTTATGGTCACTTAACCATTTAATTTTACCTTTTTTTGTCACAAGTTGGTTGACGGTAATAACTTTCTAACCCTCAACATTTATATATTTTGTAATTTGAGTGACCAAAATTTTGGAGCATTACAAGTCTACCCGACTAAAAAAAAAATCATCCGCGAAATTTCACTTAATTTTTTCAAAACCCTTAATAAAAATAAATGTGAAAAATAAAAAAAATTTAATGATTTGTTTCATATTATCCGGAAAAAATTTGAGAGTTCAAAACATTTTGAAAATTTTTACGAAATTTTTAAATTCTAAATTTAGAATCACCGTTTAAAAATCCTAATTGACATGTAGAGAAGACTTGCTAACTATTTGTACTTTGTTTAGAACTAAAATCAACTAAACTTGTAGCTTTGAAACAAAAAAATATAACATCTAAACTTAACTCAGAAATTCAATTGAATTCGAAGTGTTACATTGATTGCCGAAACAACTTGTTTGATATTAGACATAAATTTTAATCATCTAAAGGGCTTTATAAATAAACTCAAAAAAATTTTAAAAAATAAAAATAAAATTATTTTAAAAAACTCAAGCAAATAATAAATAAGTTATAAAATCTAGTGAAATTAACTAAATCCACCGAATAACAAATATAAAGTACATACAAAATTCTATACTATTCTAATTTTTTTTTTTTTTTTGCCTAAGCTGATAATCATATTAAAATTCTAATTATAATTATGATACAATAAAAAAATTCATCTAATTAAACTAAATAATAATAATAATAACCTTCAAATATAATAATTCTTTAAAAAAAAATACTAATATAACAACAACGCCACCCTTATCCCACAATTGAAAAAAAAAGTTAATTACAAGTTTAATCTCCCATTAATTGTTAAAATTCAATTTAATCCTTAAAACAAAACTAAAATTCAATTTAGCTTCGAAATTAAATTAAAAATTCAAATGAATCCAAAATCCATAAAAATATTAAAAATCTAAAATTCATTTCTGAAACAATTCATTTTACCAATGATTGGATCAAAATGAGCATTGAACACAATATATGGGGGATGTATTTAACCAAATAGTTGGAGGGGGGTTATTATTATAAAATTCAGTGTTGGTAGTGGAAGTTCTCACTTTCGAGATAGCGTCGCCGACATCACATGAATAATATACAATTGTGCTTAGTCTTTGGTTGCATTTTTAAAATGCAAAAGTTAAAAAAGAGAATCATTCTTACTTTAGTTTATTATCTTATGATGGTTCAAATTTTAACGAGAGGTTGGTTAGAGATCAGAAATTATTGAAAAAGGACAATTAAGCTTAATCTTTGTTTACATTTATAAAATACAAAAGTTAAAAAGGGAATCATTCTTACTTTAGTTTTTTTATCTTACCTTCCCTTCTCAAGTTAAAGGTAATTCCTTAATCAACGAAAATCATACCTTGATTTAAGTTTTGTTTAAATTCAAATCGGGCCTACATCATTATAAGTTTATTATTCTTTTTATTGGTACTAAAATAAATAAACAAAAATCATGTTATAATGTTGTCATCGTTTAATTATTTAAAAAAAAAAAATACAAGAACACAACACTATAATTATCTTGCATATATCACTTGGTCCAAATAATTAATGAAAATTTTAATGTATTATTTGGGCTTTTTCCTTTAATGTCTTATTTAATTATTTAATGTTAATTATTACATAAATATGAAAATGTTTATTATAGCGTAACTAATTAGCACAAATTTAATTTAAAAGTTGAACGATGAGTAAAACTTAATAAATAAAAAATATAATGTCAAATTTAGCCTTTAAAATTTATGTCAAATATTAAAATTAAAGTGTAAATATTTCAAAATAAGTTTAAGTTTTCTATAAACTTTGTTATAAAGGGATCAACTATTTAAAGGGTTAGGTTTAAGGGAAGCTAGAGTGGTGGAATTGAATTAACTTATATGTTTTATAAGTTAACACTTTAAAGAAAAAGCAAAAGTTGTTGAGTAGAATCTGTTGTGGCATGTTATCATTCCGCCAAGTAAGTTCATACAATGTAAACATGGTTTAACTTTATTTTCTTTTGTTCTTTAATTAATAATTATAAATTTGGTAAGTCAGATTTGGTTTGTTAAGCATATAAAGAAGAGGTACTGAATTATGATACAGAGGAATAATAATGAGGTTACAAAATGAAAGCGTCCCGATGAACTTAGTAAAAGACTCGTACACATGGTTACATGTTATTACCTGATGATTTCAAGATCCAGCATTTGTTGCGAACTCAAAGATACATGTGGCATAGATTTGTCCTATGTTGGTAATCCGATGTCGTTTTAAAGGTTTAGCCTGAACTGATAACCTTACATGTATATACAACCCTGGCCAGGCTTTCATTGTGTCGATAAAGGTTTAGTCCGGATAAGTAACCTAACACCTCTGTACATGATTAGCTCGGACAAGCCTCTGATGTGAAGTGTACTTTTGTTTTGAGTTCTTTTATGATGTTCATCAGGTAATATAAAACATGTGAGATGTGAAATTGGCGAGT
This sequence comes from Gossypium longicalyx, assembly GCA_025698465.1. Taxonomy (NCBI): domain Eukaryota; kingdom Viridiplantae; phylum Streptophyta; class Magnoliopsida; order Malvales; family Malvaceae; genus Gossypium; species Gossypium longicalyx. The sequence continues at coordinate 27,498,433 of CM047003.1, forward strand.
CAAGGAATGAGGGGTAATGGAAAACTTGACTATTATAATTGGAGTTCACACCAGAGAAATGCATGTGAATGAATCAAATATGAGGAATGTTAGTACAACATGTTGCGTACTAAATATGTGATATGAGATAAAGTATACACTCTTACCATGTTGACAAATTGTGTTGGTTGATAGGTAAACTATGTTTGCATATTACATTATCACATAATTATTATGTGAGGTAAGTTAATTATTGAATTTGTATGAGCTTACTAAGTATTCTTAATACTTACGCCTAGGTTGCTTTTACCATGTAGGTTTTGCAAATCCAGAGCGTGTTGATCAGATTAGCAAGAAGTTCACACTATTCGTCCAGTATTGTGGTAGACTTTTGATTTTGATTTGGTTCATCTAAGTGGCGTGTATATAAGTAGTTGGTTGTTTTGTAGGCAAATATGTTAAATTTTGAAGGAAATTATTTTGGACTCTCCTGATGTATGTAAATATATTAAACTCAGGTTCTATTATGTTCCGCTTTATAAGTTTCACGGACATATTGTAGTGTGGAGTATTCACGGGACAATTCGCCATTTAGTTGTGTGTAGGAAATTACAAATGAGATGTCCAGCTTACTTTTCGTAATAATTGTATTCGCAGAATTATCAGCAATTTAGCCATCTACAAATTCAATATGCAGTTGGATGACTTGCAGGATCTGTCAGCCACATTTTAGTTCGCGGTACGGTCTGCCATGTATGTATGAATTAGGTGTATGTTATGTGAACATCGTGTGGTAACATCTTGTAGCTTAGGTTCGGCAACTGGACCGGGTAAGGGGTGTTACAGTTAATCTTTAATGTATTTTTATATTAACTTCGTAAATATTCATATTTAATATTTATGGACTCGGTTAATAGAAACGAGGTCCCAAAACCATAATTTTTTATACCACTAAAAACCAACTCGTTACATATTAAGTTTCAGCTAGATAGCTTCGAAGGTTCTAAGTGGGTGCTAAAAAGATAAAGGGTCAGGTAAAGAGCTAAAAATGATTTTTTTTTCTCATTTCATTTCTTTCTTTTTCTATTTTTTTTTTTTTTGAAATTTTTAGAATTAGAAGTAAATTGACAATTTTTTTAAATATTGAAGGCTAAATTTAATGAATTCTTTAGAATTCAAACTAAAATGAAAATTTTAGTAAACATTGAAGGCTAAATTTGTTGAATTTTTTATTTTAAAATCAAATTGATAGAATATTTAAACATTTGAGGGCAAATTTATTATTAGACCAATAAAAAAAGCCCACATCAATTTTCCATCACTCATCTAATGACAATTAACGGAGAGTGACAAAATAATTAATTTCAAAAAGTTTAGTGATTAAATCAAAAAAATTAATAGTTGGGTAACCAAAATTGAAAGAATGTGACACCTTATACTAAACCCAGTTGTTAGATCCAAATATAAAATGTCACATTCCGTTGCCAAAGCAACTTACTTTTCTATCTTTTTTTTTTTAAAAAGAAAACGTAGTGGTAAAATTATTTTATAAAAATTTCGGAAGCATTTTTGCCTATTTTATGTAACACCCTTGCAAAAATTTAAATTTCACAATATAATCACATTCAAATCATCTCCCAAATCAATTTCCTACACTTCGATTTCTCAAAACATACCAATAAACTAGATTTCTATGCTTTACTATTTCATTCAAAACATTAGTTATAAAGTACTAGCAAAGAAAACATAACGAACATATTTAAATTCAGTTTATGACATAGTATTATATATATGCCTAGGTACATGCCATTTATATCAACTATAAAGTAAACATTTCACCAAAATTGTTTGAGCTAATCTTCAGTTCTTCGGATGTTGTTGGAACAATCTATCAAATCTAACTACCTATGCATAGAAAAATAGACAAACCGTACGCTAAGCAATTTTTATACTCAATGGTGCTAATATCATATAAATCATTACATAAGTATTGAACATAAATTAAATGATAGAAATAAATTAAAGCATGATTATAAATATTATTAATAACATTACAATAAAAGAAAATTATAATATTAATAAACTTTAATATTTTGATATTGACAAATCAAATAAAGAAAATAAGTTTTTTAATTGAATTCAAACTCGTGTAATTAATTTAATTTGCACAATATCGAAATTCAAATAAATTTAAGTTTTATTTTTGTTTTTTTTTCCAATTTAGACCTTGTACTTAAGTTTAGACTCATAACTAGATACACGAATCCGCCACCCCGAGTTGTTCGGCAACGATGGTTATCAGAGTAGTCCATGACCCTCTGGGAATTAAGACTGCCCACGACCCTCTGGAGATTGAGGCTAACAATAATAACAACGGACCAACTTGGCCTTTTCTCCCTCGACTCTCTGGGAATTAGGGAGATCTAAATTATTTGATATAAAGACTCTATGGCATGCCAACTATATCTAATTTAGATTAACTTAGTGAAACAGGGTAAAAACAAAATTTCATGATCCATTTCAATTCAATTTTCATATAATTCTCATTTCAATTTTGTTTCATGTTCAAATCACATATCGCCTAATGTAAAATTAGGCTTCCAATTCAAAACATGTTAATCATTTTCTTGCTCAATCATCTAAAATCATAATACTCAAATCTAAATCATAACCATGAATTTACTAATTTGATCATATGAAAAACATAGTATTCATCTCGAAACATAATTTTATAAATATTAACTAAATTATTCAAATTCATCCAAAACTCATAAAAATAAAATAAAATAAAATCAATATAACTAGTCATAGTAAACTAGATATTCTAAAGCTTTATGTAATGAAAAAAGATATTAGCACAAATTGAAGTTTCAATCGCTTTACACCTTCTCTTTGCCTTACTCCATCAAGATGTTCGCTTCATTTTTAGCTACAATAGGAGCATTTTGATATGAAACAATGTCATTTATCCATTCTAATACTAAAATTAATAAAAACAAACTTAAATATATATGGTTAATCAAGTTAGCAACTTAAGTTTTCTAATCCGAAATTCGCATATCTTTCAACTCGATTATCCGTTTTCAATTCCGTTCACCAGAGTACTCACTGCTTCACAAGTTATCATTTAGCACCAATATTACACAAAGTGGTCAATGTTCTCTACTTCCCCTTTAACATGGCCAAATATACCGAGTAAACTTTCCATCCATTTTTATTTCCTTTTCACATTTTTAGCAAGCTAGAATTCATCTTCTAATAATTTTCTATCAAAAAATATATTTACTTCATTTAAGTTTTCTAAGCTTCCATCAATGTCCTTTAATGGCAACTTTCAAAATTCTTGATCAAATCAAAAACTATTAGTATATATATGTAAAGCAAGCTTCAAATATTCAAAATCTAAAAAAAAAAAATTGAAAAAAAACTATACCTTATACTTGAATTTAAAGGAAAATAATAGAAGCAAAATTTTTTCTTTCCCCCCTTTTTTACGTGAAAAAGACAGAAAGATGAACATCTTTCTCTCTTATTCTCTTTTTTGTGTATTATAATATTAATTAATAAAATATTATTACTTATTAAAATATTATTACTTAATAAAAAATTATTTAAAATCCATCATGAAACTATTGATTTTTTAAGTCATGGTAAAATTACCATTAAGTCCTTTCCATCAAAATAAAAATAGAATAATTGCACTTTAATTTCTATATTTTTCTAACTTATTCAATCTAATCTCTGAATTCGATACCGAATTTTTAACTTAACCACATGCTTCTACTAATAATCCTTTATGTTTTCATGTTTGACAGTTTCCTCTAAAAACGGTCACAATTTCTTATACTACTATTTATTTATAGACCACTTATTTAAAGACTTCTACCATAAATATTCTACTTCTCTCTTTATTTTTTTTTAAAAAGTGATGATGTTACAAAGAAAGTCATAGTTGGATGACTAGTTTTATAGTTTGACTTCATAAAAATATTAAAAAAAATTCAAGTAAAATAAAAGTTCATAACAATTCAAAAAAAATGTATGGAGTACATGTAGATTGCAATGTAGGATGTCATGTTTAAAAATTTAATGTTTTAGTCAGTATTTCTATTATAAAAACAACAATTCAACTCTTTTTAAAAGGTTGATAGTTAAATTCAACCTTTAAAAGGTTGAGAGCCAAATTAGCTAAAAAAATAATGGTCAAATTGATAAAATAAGTAAATATTAAGGGCTAAATTTGATATTATATCTTAAAAAATTTCTTCGAACAAATGTAAAAAATTCCTTCCCTTTGCTGAAAAAAGTAGTTACAATTTACCAATGAAATTAATTTAGAGTAAACTACACCCAAGGTCATTAAATTATTAGTAAGTTTACATTTTGATTACTCAATTTTAAAAAAGTTACAAATTAATCACTCAACTATTAATAAATTTACAATTTAGTCACTCTAATAATTTAATATTTTTAATTGAAAAAATTAAATAAAATATGCTATTAACTTATTTTCTATTCTCTAAACCAAATAAATTCTATCAATTAAATAAAAAAATTATCATTGTTTGCTAATATAAATATCCCTAAATATTATATACAAATATTTGAAGGAAATTACAATAAATTTGACTAAGAATATAAATATCACTAAAAAAATTTAACATTATGCACATACGGATTGTGAGTTATCACGCTAACAATGTTACAAATTAATATTTTAGTGAGCATATTAAAATATTATAGAATATTATATTGGGTGTTCAGATTTAAAATTGTGAGCTCTCATTATAAGTTCCAATCATTTTATTTTTTTTTTTACAAAATGTTTGGAACTATCTATATCCTCTCCCCAATTCATAAATGAGAGAATAATAAGTTTCAGCGCACTTAAACTCATGTACTCCTACATTACCAACAAAATCTATACCAATCAAGCTAAAACTTAATTAACAATTATGGGCTAATAATTAACCATGTGTTTATTATAAATAAAAATATATGCTGATTAATAGTCAAGGGAAATTCTTTTTTCTTGATTTTTGTTCTGTGTTATAAATATTTGAAAAAAAAAGTGCCCAATTATATAAAAATGCCAAAGTTTATGCCACGTAATCACATATTTTTAAAATTAAACAGCATCAAATTATACAAGGGAATTAGCAAAAAATATATCCATGATTGAAAAAGTATATTTTGGAAAGCAGATGAATAAAAAAAATTAAAAATGATGAAATTAATATTAGAGAAATTAATTTTTTTTTTAAAACATAGTACAAATAAAATATGTGCTTTTGGAAGTTGTTGAACTGTCTGAACATAATTTGATGAAATAAAATAGTCAAAAGCAACAGCAAATTTGCATACGTGAGACGACAAATATACAGTAAAAATCATTGGATGTTTTAGGGAAAAGATTAATGCAATTTTCCAGGATTTGGTGGTTGAACTTGAGCCGTTATACCAACAGTATCAACACACTATCATTATTTCTTTTTGGTAGAAAAGAAAAACGACATAAATATAAAAAAAAAATTTAAACTAATCCCTTTCATGGTATCCTCAAACAATCTTAATCTTGTTCTCCTATCTTCAATTATCTTGATAAGGCCATTTGCCCACTTCATTTTTTTTTTAAGAATATGTTGTAATCTCCATACCCCTATGGATGTTAAGAGTTGGTGAATTTTTATAACCAAAACAAAATTGAAATCTCCGAATGATCTACTCTGAATGGCGTTAACAACTTTAAGACTGTCAGTTTGAATTAGAACACTCTCAAAACATCGATCCAATGTAAGTGTCAGTCCATCCAATATGCCCTATAGTTCCACATTTAGCACATTACAACTACTCAAATATCTGCTGAAGCCAAAGATCCACCATTTGTTTCGGTCGCACACTAATCCGCCAGTTGCAGCAAACTCAACATCGAACTTAACTGAATCATCCATATTCAATTGCACCCAATTACTTGTCAAAGGTAAACTACACTACAAGAAAACAGATCTTTAGCGGCGTTTTAACAAAAAACGCCACTAAAAAATAGCATTAGCGGCGCTTCCACAAAAATGCCGCTAAAAAAGAGCATTAGCGGCGCTTATAAAGAAACGCCGCTATATGTTGAGAATTAGCGGCTCTTATATGAGAAACGCCGCTATAGCTTGACCATTAGCGGCGCCTTGGAGAAAACGCCACAAAAAATACACACAACGTTGTCATTTTTTGTTGAGATTTAGTGGCTTTAGCGCGCTTGCTAAAAACGCCGCTAATACTGACTTATAGCGGCGTTTTTCAAAAAAGCGCCGCAAAAGATCGATCCATAAAAAAAGGCCGCTATAAGTCAGTATTAGCGGCGTTTTTAGAAAGCGCCGCTAAAAGTATAATTTATTTTTGATTGTATATTTAAATTCTTAAAAGAAAATAATGACACGTAGAATAATTTTAAAAGTAAAAAATAGGAAAATATTTATTAAAAATGAAATAAATTAAAATATTATTATTTAAAATAATTTTAAATTTTTTTGGTATATGACTAATTGTTTTTATATTTATATATTAAATATTTTCTTATATAATTGTAAAAGAGATAGTATTAATTTTAAAATATTGAATTAATTATCATTATAGTTTAGGGTTTATGATTTAGGGTATATGGTTCAGGGTTTAAGGTGTAGGAGTTACTAATTTAAGGGTTACAATTATGTAGTTTAAGGTATTGATTTAGGGTTTAACAGTTAGAGTTTAAGATTTAAGTGTTAAGTGTTAATGATTAAGGTCGGGTTAGGGGTTAGGGGTATAGGGTTAAGGGTTTATGGGGTTTAGGGGTTAGAGTTTAATTAGATATGTGTGTATTGTGATATTTAGGGTATCAAGTTTAGGGTTTAGGATTTTAAGGCCAGATAGGGGTTAGAGGTTTAGGGTTTTGATTAATTATCATTTTTTAATTTATATATTAAACGATTTCTTATATAATTGTAAAAGAGATATATAATATTTATCTTAATATATTAAAATTATATATGATTATAGCTTATAAGCTGGTTTACTTGAAATTTGTTAAATTAATGATGAAATTTTATACAATCAATTGATGCTTTTTAAAAGATATGGATAGGTACTATATCTACTTAATAACATTATAAATACATAGAAACCATAGAAATTAAAATATAAGGATTAAATATTAAGCATATTTAAAAGATAAAAACTGAAAATTATCTACTTCCGTAAAATGTAAAAAAAAAAAAGAAGATTAGTATGTACTAGAGGTGTGCATGGGCCGGGCTGAGGCCCGCCCGAAATGTGGGAGGGTTTGGACAAAATATAGGCCCGAAAAATGGGCTTGGACAAAAAAATAAGGCCCGTTTAAAAAATGGGCCGAGCCTCGGGTAAGATATTTTTAGCCCGAGCCCAGCCCGGCCCGAATTCACTAAAGGACAAAAAAAATCTGCATATTTTTTTTATTTTTTAATGTTATTTTCTTGTTGTTTTCTCCATATTTTGCTACCATTTTACTATTATGTTGCTATTATTTTGTTGTTATTGTTTGGATATTGTATAAAATTTATTTTATTGTTAATTTTCTTATTATTTTAAAGGCATTTGTTAATTTTTTTATTATTTTAGAAGCAATTGCTTGTTAAGTTGCATTTATCTTAGTGTTATTTAAGTTTACATATTTTTCAAAATTTATTTTCAATTTGTTGGGAAATATTTATTTTGATATTTTTAGTATTTTTGATGTATTATATATATTTAAAAATAATAATATAATATAAAAAATTAATACGGGCGGGCCGGGTCGGGCTTGGGCAAAATTTAGGCCCATTTTTTGGGTCCGGCCCGGCCTGAGCCCAATAAATGGGCATGATTTTTTAGTTGAGCCCGACTCAAACCCGGTCCGGCCCGGCCCATGAACACCTCTAGTATGTACCATATATCAGGAAGAGATCATAAATCTTTTAAACTTTAATTCATAATATTAGGATTAAATTATAACCAATTATCATCATATTAACATTTATCATCATTAGTATTAATAATTAAAATAATTAATCTAAACAGTTAATTGAACAAAGAATTCAATTCAAATTAATTACTCTACACTTAATTTATATAAGTGAAATTTAAACTTAAAATTTCAAAGTTATCATGCAATATAGATATATTATTAACTATTGACTATCATTATGGCTACCAAATTATAACAAATAAAAATGAAATATAAAAATTAAGAGATTAGTGGCGTTTTTTTAAAAAACGCCGCAAAAAAACAGTATAGTTGAAATAAAACGGCGTCGTTTTAGTTGGATAGAGTATTAGTGGCGTTTTGAGAAACGCCGCAACAGAAGTAAAGTGTACTGGAAGCGTCGTCGTTTTAGTTGAATGTATAAAGGATTAGCGGCGTTTTTATAGAAAACGCCACAAAAGACAGTTTAGTTTAAAGAAAACGGCGCCGTTTTAGTATATGAGGATATTAGTGGCGCTTTTAAAAACGCCGCAAAATAAGTAAAGTTTACTGTACACGTCATCGTTTTAGTTGAATATATAGGTATTAGCGGCATTTTTTAAATAAACGCCGCAAAAAACATTAGTGCTTAACAGAAACGGCGTTGTTTTGTTTGGAGATTAGCGGCGCTCACCTGGAAACGCCGCAATAGATTGCTTTTAGCGGCGCTTTTCATAAGCGCCGCAAACGGTGAAATTTTTTTTTCAAAACGGCGTCGTTTTCATTTCTAATGTTAAGTCATTTCATGCCCAACAGTCTAAGCCTTCTCCCCCAAAACACCTAAATAGATTTCCCCTAATCCCTTAATTTCTCCCAAAATCCCTAGGCATCTCAGTCGACGGACCACCTACTCATCGTTGTCTGCCGTCGTCTCTTCTGCGTCCCGTCGCCGTCACTCTCCGCTACTGTAATTAGTCGGTAAATTTCGGTACCCATTTGCTGCATGATACTTGTTTCTCTTAAGATAGGGTAGAAATAGAACCTGTTGTGATAGGGTAGAAATAGCACACTTTTTGCACTTCTGAATTTATTAGATGAATCATCAAGAAATTCAACACAAAAATTGACTACTTTGTCTCATTTGAAACAACTGTTGTTTAGTATGTCAAATGAGCTTCTGCCATGTCCCGTAAGAAATCCAAGCAAAAATATTGCTTTAAAGGTCAAATTTAGGTTTGGTCCCTCTACTATGCTCATATTTAGATTTTATACTTGTCCTTTATTTTTTTGGTTTGACCAAGGTATCTTTTATGCCCGATTTACAATCCATGAAAACTAATCCTTTTAGGATTTACTATTGCCTCTTCCAACGGTGTCACTTTTAGAGTTCGAACCTAAGTTCATGAAATTGGAAGTGCAATGACCACAACCCCAACACTTGTTAGAATCCCTATATTTTAATTTAGCATAATTAGTACTATTTTTATAATTCCATAATTAGTAGCTTGTCATCACAATGGTTTTCAGCATTTATCTATAAAAACAATTAATAAACATTATTATTATTCAAATAATTTTTTCCAATATCTGTCTTAATTTCTTTTTTGGGATCTTTTTAGATTTGGAACAAATCCTAAAGCTTTTTTCTTCACAGGTGAGCTCCCGAGTTCAATACCCCGATGACTATCAAAATCTTTCATATGAGGATCTGAAGGAGTTCAAAGAGTGAGCTCTTCAACTACTATATTTTATTTATTTCTTTTGTTTATTGTAGATCATATTCATGTTTCAATTAGATAACATGAAGTTTGCTTCTGGACATTTTTTCTCTTATATCTGAATCACTAAGCCCTTGTCAAATTGTTAGAATAGGTGACTTGATAATTCATTTTTTCTATATTGATATGCTGAAATTATCTTTTGTATATAAAGGTTGTTAAATTAGTTTGTTTTCCTTTCTTTTCTTTTCTTTTCTTTTTTTATATTTTTAAAGATATGTTTTGGCTTTGATGAAATTATCATTTATTATTTTCTTTAATTGCAATATAAACTTATTCATAATGTCTGTCTTTTCTTCACGACTCCAGTAGCCCGGTAATAGAGGGTTTTAATAGAAATCTAAATTTCAAAGTTGAAATGGTGCATGGCATTGTCATGCTAAGAATGCTTCTGTGATTATGATAATAGTGGAATAGTGGAATATTGTAATTGCGTATAGTGTAATAGTGTAATAGTGGAATTTTTTAATTGGGCAGTATCGGACCAGCAATAGGAAAAAGAGCCGAAGCTTTCAACTGCTTTATCAGTTGCCACTCAAGATCTAAGAAAGAGAAAGAAAAACTACAAATACTACTCAAATACACAGAAAGGCTAGATAAGCAGAAGGTTAGTTAATCTTTTACTTTCTTTTTTTCTTTCGTTTTTTAAATTACTATTCTTGTTTATCCTTAGATTAATTTTTAATGGATCATGCTTTTAACTTATTCTGTTTATCGTTGGATTATTTTTTAAATTTGCTTATGCTGTTTATCCTCAGAGACTTGTTATGCTGTCGATGAACTGTTTGTCATTGTTTTCCTCTACAATACATAGATATAATAATACCCAAATTTACAAGTGATCAAGTACAGAACTTGTTATGATGTTATGCTATCAGCCTTGAGATTAATTCTGTAAAAGGGATCATTTCTGCTCAATTTGCAACCTTTTAATTTGTGATTTAATATTTCTATATTTCTATCACGATTTTTATTAAATTATTAAATATTATTGAAATATTCTCGTTCGTTTTACCACAAATATTATCATTCTTTTATCATTTAAGTTAATCTTTTTATTCAAAATAAATCATAGCTTTTAAGCATAAACTTGCTCTTACCAAAAGAACAATGTTTACTTAAATTAATAAATGCAAATTAAAAGAAAGACTTAACAAGTTTAATGTCATTAATTTAAATATTTTATTTTATTTTTATATTACCTAATTTTTAAATTAACAAATTAATAAATGCAAATTAAAAGAAAGACTTAACAATGTTTAAAATATTTTGTCTACTTTTATTTTATTTTTAAATTACCTAATTAAATTAAATTGTATTTAAAGTTTTATTTTATTTTATTTTATTTTATTTTAATCAAGAAAAAACTTTTGTCAAATTTTATTTTATTTTTAAATTACCTAATTAAATTAAATTGTATTTAAAGTTTTATTTTATTTTATTTTATTTTAATCAGGAAAAAACTTGTCTACTTTTATTTTATTTTTAAATTACCTAATTAAATTAAATTGTATTTAAAGTTTTATTTTATTTTATTTTATTTTAATCACGAAAAAACCTTTATCTATTTTTATTTTATTTTTAAATTACCTAATTAAAGTAAATTATATTTAAAGTTTTATTTTATTTTATTTTAATCAGGAAAAAACTTTTGTCTACTTTTATTTTATTTTTAAATTACCTACATAAATTAAATTGCATTTAAAGTTTTATTTTATTTTATTTTAATCACGAAAAAACTTGTAAATAATTAATCATGTGACTCAATAAAAAATAACCATAATTGAGCACACATGATAGACATAATTCAAAATAAATAATTAACCCTAAACTTGTAAATTTATTCTAATAACCAATTCTTCACTTCTCTTGTGTTTTCCCATCAACACAATCACAATCCCATCAACATAAATATATATCATATTTTACATAATTTACATAACTTACATAATACATAAATATATATCATATCTTACATAATTTACATAATTCGGATAACTTACATAATTTATATAACTTACATAATACATAAATATATATCATATCAAAACTTACATAACTTAATTAGAGTTATAAATAAACAACTTACCCGTGTAATTTATTATCAACTTTAGAATTCAAAAACTACGAAATGGATAGGAGTTGGATGAAATTGTCAAGGGTAAGCAACGCCTATCGAAATGGAGTACAAACTTTTCTGAATTTTGGATTTCAAAATGCAAGCCAAGAGAATATGATTCTTTGCCCGTGTAAGAAGTGTGGCAACATCAATTGGCATATTCGTGAAGTTGTCTACGAACATCTAATTGTTGATGGCTTTATTCGGGGGTATAAAAAATGGATTTTCCATGGAGAGTGTACATCTAGTGGAACTTCTTCAACGATTAATCGACTTATCCTCGAGCATCGATTACCACGGTATGTTAGACAAGATGGCATGGAAGGTATGTTGCGGGATACATTTAATATGCACAGTCATGGTGACCAATCGTTTCCACCTGACTTTATTGCATCCGATGATTGTAATATTGGTGGAAATGTTTTTTGCGAAACGGGAACAAGTGCACCTGATGAGGAGCCAAATGAAGAAGCGGCGAAGTTTTACAATTTACTTAATGAAATGAATGAATAACTTTACGAGGGATCAAAATATTCGAAATTGTCCTTCTTCATTCGTCTATTTCACTTAAAATGTTTGGGAGAGTGGACGGGAAACTCTTTTACAATGCTGCTAGAGTTTCTGAGAGAGATGTTTCCGTTTGCAAAAATTTCCCAGTCTTGTCAAGATATGAAGAGACTAATAAAAGATTTGGGCCTTGGGTACGATAAAATTCATAGTTGCCCACATGACTGCATGTTGTACTGGGGTGATCAGAAAAACCAACAGTCTTGTCATGTTTGCGATAAGTCTCGTTGGATGAATAGTAATACAGAAGATGTGAATACGAATGAAGGTGAGACACAGTTAAGAAAGAAGCCAGTCAAGGTCTTGCGATATTTTTCCCTAATACCAAGACTTCAAAGGCTTTTCATGTCCTCAAAGACAGCCGAATCTATGAGGTGGCATAATGACCAACGGACCGATGATGGATTATTAAGACATCTTGCGGATTCTTTAGCTTGGAAATCATTTGACAGTAAATTTCCAAGCTTTGCAAGTGATCTTCGGAATGTGAGGCTTGGGCTAGCACTTGACGGCTTTAATCCATTTAAAATCATGAGTACTTCGTACAGTACTTGGCCTGTAGTGCTTGTTCCTTACAATTTTCCTCCATGGATTTGCATGAAGCAATCTTCATTTATTTTATCAATGATTATCCCTGGAGAGAAAGATCCCGGAAATGATATTGACATCTATTTGCAGTCATTTATTGAAGAGTTAAAATAATTATGATCGGGTGTTGAGACATATGATGTATTGAGAAAAGAGAACTTTAATTTACGTGCAGCTTTATTGTGGACAATTAATGATTTCCTGGCTTATGCTAATTTATCAGGTTGGAGTACTAAAGGACGTTATGTTTGTCCTTGTTGTGCTGCACAAACTTGTTCGAAGTGGTTGTACAATGGGAAGAAATTCTCTTATATGGGCCATCGTCGGTGGTTAGATGGAAATCATAAATTTAGATTTCAGAGGACTCTATTTGATGGTACTGAAGAGTACAGAGGAGCTCCTGAGCAAACCATTGAATCTGAAATCTTGTTTATGTTAAAAGATATTAATTTTAGTTATGGGAAGATGAATCAACCACCTAACACGTAAACAAAGAGAAGATAGAAGGATGAATCTGATGATGAATTTAATGGAGAAGATGATCCTAATGAGGCGCACTTGTGGAAAAAAAGGAGTATTTTTTTTGAGTTGCCTTATTGGGAGCACAACATTTTACGCCACAATCTTGATGTCAAGCATATTGAGAAGAATGTCTGCGAGAACATAATTGGGACAATTTTGAATGTCGATGCAAAATCAAAAGACAATCTTCAGAGCCGACTTGATTTAGTTTACGTGAGAATTCGGTGTGATCTTCATCCTCAAGTACTTCTGAATGAGAAATATCGGTTGTCGCCTTCTATTTTTTCAATGTCAAAGGAAGAGAAAGAAGTGTTCTGCATGATGTTGAAGGATATAAAGGTCCCAGATGCGTATGCGTCAAATATATCTCGATGTGTGAGTCTCAAAGATCGAAGATTATATTCATTAAAATCACATGACTACCACATCTTGATGCAAGATTTACTCCCAATTGCTTTACGGTGCTGTATGTTAAAAAAATGTAGCGTCCTGTATAATTGAACTATCCAATATAATGAAAGCTATTTGTGGTAAAATTTTGGATGTTGAAGAACTTGAGAAAGTATAGGATCGAGCGGCTTTGACTTTATGCAATTTGGAGAAGATCTTTCCACCTTTCTTATTCACTATTATGGTGCACTTGATAATCAATCTCCCTCATGAAGCAATACTCGGTGGACCAATTTTTTATCGATGGATGTATCCTATAGAAAGGTGCTAATTTATTTCTCAAGTATTCATTCATTCACCTCTATACATTTAGTTACAACTTTTGATAAATATTGTATATCGTGTTTAGGTTCCTAAGCAAATTGAAGTCATATTGTCGCAATAAGCGTTATCCAGAAGGATCAATTGCTGAAGGCTACTTGGCAGAGGAGTGCATGACCTTCTGTTCTAGATATTTAGAAGATGTTAAAACTCGATTAAATAGACCAAGTAGAAATGCTGGGCTCAATGATCATAACTTGGCCGAAACTTATTTATTCCAAAGTTATGGAGAACCAATCGGCAAAGTTGAAATTGCAGAATTAGATGATATATCGTGGATACAAGCACATCGATATGTACTTTTTCACCACGATTTAGTTGAACCGTTACGCAAGTAAGTTCTAAAATTTCCTCATATATTCATCGTTTTGATTTGTTTATCTTCTAACCAATTAAACTTGTTTTTAACATAATGAGTACAAACAAATTTTGAGATCTCGTGCACGCTCTCGAAGATTACAACATCGAGAGATTAATAAGTTATTCACAGAATCTTTTCATGAATGGTTAAGCCAAACGGTATGTAACTAAAGTTAATAAGTTACATATAATCGCGAAATTTAGTTAATCAAATAAGAATGTTTTTACATAATACATTTATAATTATTCAATTTACTTTCGATTCAATAGGTTTGGAGTGGGAAGGATGTCAATGACGAAGTTAAATTGGTTTCCCAAGGTCCGAACAGAGTAATAAAAAGATATAGTGCCTTCCTAATCAATGGATACAGATTTCATACAAAGTATCACGAGAGAATGAGGAGAACTCAAAATTGTGGAGTTGTTGTTAATTCTTCAATTACAAGTTATGCTAGTGCTAGGGATAGTAATCCGATTGAGGGTAATGTGGAGTATTACGGACTTCTTACCGACATTATTGAGTTGGATTACTATGGCAGATGGAAAGTTGTCTTATTTCGATGTGATTGGGCTGATGTTAATACTGCTCGAGGAATTAAAAAAGATCAATTTGGTTTTACAATGGTGAATTTCTCTTTCTTGATTCACACTGGACAACAATTGATGGATGAGCCATATGTATTTTCGCCTCAAGTGAAACAAGTTTTTTATTCGAAAGATCCAACTGATGAGGATTGGTATGTTATACTCCGGAACACCCCTAGAGACTTGTTTGACATGGGTAATGGAAGTAGAGATGACATTGTCGAAAGATCAGAAACATTACCTTTTCCAGAACAAAACTTAGATGAAAATATCCCTAGTACTAGTACACAACAGCAATGGGTTCAACATGATGTGGATGAAGATATTTACGAAATAATGATGTAGTAAGATTTACGATTTTTTAATTATATGTAATATTATAATTTTAATCTTGGTCATGTTATATAATTTAACTATTTTATATGTACTATTATTGTTGTAATTTGTTACTAAAACTTTAACTATTTTATGTGTATTGGGGAAAAATGCGTAGAAGAAGATTACGAGATTTAAGTATTGTCCGAATACTCCAAATTCGGAAGAAGGAAATAGTGAACAGCAGATAGCTTATTAGATCTTGAATGTGTAGGAGACACTTGACGAGCCTGAAGAATTTCAAAGTAATGTTAAGTTCATTTTACATGTGTTGACTTTTATTATTGATTTATTTGTCAATTTTAATATAATTATAGTATATCATTTTTCAAATTGAAAGTGGTGGGGACGACAGAGTTCGAGGGCGACGTTGCTTAGATTTATAAGACTTAGATCCTGTCAAGCATGTCAAAGTAAGTAGAAATACTCATGGTCACTGTTGGATCCAAGCTCGACTTTTAGCAGCTATTTGGGCATTTTAGCACGAAATGCCAATATGTTGCCCATTAACTACGAATCATGGCATCACATACCTGATAGCAACAAAAATCAGGCTCTCGTTAATATTAATGTAACAAAATGTGAATGTAATTTATAATACTTTGGTTTAAGTTTCATTTATATTTACATTCTAAACTTGTGTTTTTTTAGGAGAGATTTGCTTTAGAAGTCTCCGATGATTATATCAAGAAGGCATTGGGTAAAAAATGGAGAGACAATAAAAGCACTTTAAAAAAAACAATATTTTAAGAAAGACATAAGCCTCGAGGAAAAATTGAGAAATGTCCCGCCGGGAATGCTGAGGTACTAATGGGAAGATGCGGTTAGATTCTAGAATTCAAAGAAAGGAGAGGTATTACGTATTTCCAAACTCTTATATATAGTGTTTACTATATACGTAATAATAATTTCATTATGTAGGACCGTGAGCGAGTTGGAACAAGCAGCAGGCAAAAACAAAATTCACACACACGCAGGAGTCGAGAAGTTTGCTTTCAGAATGAGGCCGAGGTATTATGAATTTATTAATTCTTTCAAATATTAATAACTTTCTACTATTAAATAATATTTTTACTACTATATTGTAGGAAGTCAAATCTGGACAAAAAGTTGGACGCCTTCAGCTTTTTGAGATTACACATAGAAAGAAAGATGGATCTCCTATGACATCCGAAGCTGGAGAAATTATGGTATATTTACTTAATAATATTTGATTTATTCTAAATATTTATAATGTTTAATTATAATTGTTTAATTCAATTCATCATTAGTAGTTTTAAATAATGTTAAGTTATGTTGCATTCCTTTTTATTATATATTTCGTTTCTAACTCTTTAATTGATTTTTTAGGAGAAACTAAAGGAGAAGAAGGCAGAATATGAAGCGATTGCTTCGACTGATAGTTCTGTTAATCTTGAGAACATTGATAACAGAATTATCACTGAAGTTTTGGGTCTTGAAAGGTACGGTCGGGTTCGATTTCAAGGATCTGATGTTACCCCGACCCAATATTTTGGATCCGGCTCCCAGCAATACATGCCTTCCGGAAGTCAAGCTCAAGCTGAAGTTCGGAGGTTAAGAGACCAGATAGCTCAGATGCAATCGAACACGGTTGAGCAAATTGTCGAGGTTCAACAAAAATATGAAGAACTCCAGCAACAACTTAGAGTGGAGGCAGTAGAGAGGGAGGCAGCGGCAGCAGAGAGGGAGGCAGCGGCAGTAGCGAGGGAGGCAGAGGCACGAGCGAGGGTGGTAGAGGCAGCAGCGATGGCAGCAGAGTAGAGCAAAAAGTACGATGACCTCCAGCTACAGCTTCAGCAGATGATGCAGATGTTTCAGCAATCGCAAAAGCCGCCATCTTAGACATTAGTTTTCTCATTGTAAGAATGTTTTAACTTTATCACGTTTAACATTATTGTAAGAATATTTTAAATTATACTTTATTTATTAATTATATCATATATCTTTCGTTAAATTTGAAGTATCATTTAGAATTAATGTTTTTGGTTGTATTTTTTATGCTAAATTTGCTATTTTTGGCTGCATTTTATACTATATTTGTTGTATTTGGTTGATTTTAATGCAGGAAGGGCTGGATATTGGTGAAAAAAATATATTGCAAATCTGCCAAAATTAGCGGCGTTTGTGGGAAAAGCGCCGCTAAAAGTAATGGCTTTTAGCGGTGCTTTTCACACGAACGCCGCTAAAAAGCCATGACTTTTAGCGGCGTTTTTTTAAATAAACGCCACAAATTTTTGTGGCGTTACCTATAGTGGTGTTTTTTGCGGCGTTTTAAAAAGCGTCGCGAAAAGTTTTAGTGGCGCTTAAAAGCGCTGCTAAAGGCTAAAAAAAGCGCCGCTAAAAGTCTATTTTCTTGTAGTGCTAATAGTTGGTCTTTGTGCCTTGGAAGTTGACTCTTTAAAGATAGAAGCAGACTATTTTGCCCAACTGTAAGACTCCTTGATGATTGTACCAACACTCCATTATATGTTCTAAAAAGTAAAAAGATTAGTTTGAATTTAAAATAAAAGTTAAAATATTTTATTTAAATTTAATTATATAAATATTAATCTTAATATAAATTATAACTAACTTGATTAAATTTTGGATATAATTTTTTAAAAATTGATAGGATTGTCTCAACCCAAGCTTCAATGTAGTCTTATTTGAATTACTATTTATTAAATAAATTTTTTTATTAAATTTAATTATAAAATAAATATTATTTTTTAATATTAAATAATGAATTTAGATTAAATTGAGTTAAGATTGGTGGGGCAAAAAAAAAAAAAACCTTGAATAAAGAAATTCAAGTTATGTCGCACAAAGTTTACAACAATAATTACACAAACAATTACAAGTAATACATATTCAAATTAACTATAGTTAAAATGAAGCATTACAGAGCACAATTTAACTAATATCTGAAATATATTCGGAACAAAATCAGAATAATTTTAAGAAAGACTCAAACATAATAAAATTGAGGTGAATCCGCTTCAACCTTATTATTCTATCTTTATTCATCATTTGTGTTTATATATAATAATCATCCTAAGCTGAAATAATATAGTCAATGATTTCTGCTAAGATAAAATAGTTTGGACAAACTTTTTTCTTTTAATCGACACAAATCTCTTTCCATAGCCTATTTATATTAAATTACAGTTGAAATTAAGAACTTAACTGTAAACCATTCAGTACGAAGTAGAGAGACCTAACTTAAATATAAAGATCACAAGTAATTTAAATAATGTAGATTATGCAGAGCATTTGATGAGCAGTATCGACAGTACAAAATTCCAAGAGAGTGACGTCCACAAAATCCCTTTTTATAATATTACAACTCTAAGTGTTAGTTTGGCAATACTTTTAAAAAGTGTTTTTGAAAAGTGCTGTAGAAAAGTATTTTTGAAAAGTTTGGTTTAAAATTTGAGTGTTTAGCATTGCTATCAAAAAGTGCTTTTGAGAAATAAAATGTTCATTTTAGACAAGTTATTATCAAGTAAAAAAAATACATTTAAATAAAATTTAAATTAATTAATATTATTATATTTTAGTAAGAATATAAAAAAATTATTATAACTTGTTGTTAATATTTTAATATATGAAATATAAATTTTAAATATTTTTAAGTAATAAATATTAATTACTTATAAAATTTAATTAGAATATATAAAGTACATTTTAAATATTTAAATATAACTATTAAATATTTGTAATTAGTATTTTAAAAAATATTTTTTATTTTTAATTAATGATTTTAACACATTTGTAATTAAGCACCCAGAAAAAAAAAAGAAAAAAGTACTATGTTATTAGAAATGTGAAAAAGTAATTAAGCATTAAAAGTGCTTTTGGGAAAGAAAAAGCTAAAAATTTTAGTTTCTCCTCTTCAGAAGTACTTTTAAAGAACACATTCTGAAAAACCAAAAGTTCCAACTAAAACAGTTTGTTCTACACAATTTTTCTTCCAAAAATATTTTTACAGCCGAAAGTTCTTTTTTTAAACACAGAATAAGAGGCCCTAACTCCCGACTTTTACTTCTCTCTAACGCCCGTTTACTTTTAATCTTCTAATCTTGGTTCTGGGCTTAATTTGTTTTGGAGCCCTAATAGTTATGAATGTAAAAATATGTTTATTTTAACTAGTAGATGGAACAAATACCACTATATTTTCCAGGCAATAAATCTCGAATCTGTTGGAATAATTTTACTTTATCAAAAAAATAAAAAGAATGTGTTTACGGGTTCTGTTTAATAAACTTAAGTTTGTAGAATATAACAATTTGGATAGTGAAAATGAATGTGAAAAAGGCAATGGTAATAAGTACTTCAATGGAATAACATATAGAAAGAGGATGTGATGGACGAAAACAAGGTAGAAGTCAGATTAAGCCAACACTACTTCACTATCTCTTCATAGTTTCCATTGCCGCCCACATATATTGAAGCTGCTTGTATCAATAAACCCATCCCTTTCCACAGCACTAAAACTCTTAAAATTACGAGTTTCAGAGGTCAAGAAGACTTCGTTTTGATTAAATTAAAATGATGAAAAATTAAACTTATTGCTTAATTAAACCACTTTTTAACACACGAGTATATATTTAAAACTCTAATAATATACTTGCATTTATGCATTGTCAATAAACTAAATAATATTACTTTTGATACGTAAAACATTACACAAATTAAGAATTATTTTCTTTAAGCGTTGCACCGAAGAATGACCACTAGAGTCTAGCTCTTGTCTTAGAAGCATTGACTATTCATTCAAAAACTCATTTCATGGGTTTGAATCATAAGTGATCTTATTTTTATCTGTGGCATGTGAGTTAACAATGATTTGCTCTTATTAAAAATGCATGAACTAATACTAAATATACCAAAGCAAAAGAGCGGCACACTTTCAAAGCTTTATCTTCGAACTTTGAAGAGAGCCTAAGAGCATCCCACGATGCCTGAACGAGTAAAATCATAACTACTGAAGAGTTTTGTGTATGGAAAGATTCAAACTCATAACCTCTGGAACATGAAATATGATGGATGCAAGGATGATATCACTTGCAGTAAAATGAGCCATCAGACCGCGGCCCAACCGCCCACATTCAAGGACAATTTATGCCAAAGCTTTGCTCTTAAAATTGCCAATGGTTCAGTCCAACTCAAAATTCCAGTTATTACTCACCAGTTTGATCTCTACCATGAACGGATTGAATCTTCCTGAAATTGAGATAACAATACCATATAAAGCGAAACAAAAATTACGAATAACAAGATAAATTTCAAATGCTGATTTGATTGCTATTTTATTTTTGGTACAGTAGAAGTGTAGGAGTGAAAAAAAAAATTGCAGATGCTAAAATTCGAACCTCATGCTTACTAAATGTTGTAATCAACACCGATAATAGAAGTAGGAATGATCACAAAGCAATAAGAATAAAAAAATAAAAATACAAATTTTATTTAAAAAATCCTTATCGAGAAAAACCATGGGCAGAATAAGAAAAATTCACTACGTTAAAAAACACACAAAAAGAGAAGTTCGATTACATCTATTTAAGGATTAAACAACCCTGTTATAATCAATGTCTAATAGAAAAAGTATAGTCCTGTACGGATTCAACTTGTGCGCCATGGTCCTATTTTGCCTCTCTATTTTATTACTTTAACAAGTGACAGGATTTGAGTCACACATCTCTAACACTAAATACTTCAGCCTTGAACCATAATTTTAACACATAATTGGTAATGGCAATAACTACGCAACCGGTCCCTATGGTTCCAGAAAATTGTTAAAAACGGTAACAAACTAGTGCAAATAAAACAGAGAATAAAAGATTGATCGAGCATGAAACCCTCAATTCCATTAATTGTTCTTAAGCTACTAGCAATAATCTATGATAAAATTAAGAAGAATAAAAGATAGGAGATGGAAGAAAAGATGATAATATCTAGGGAAAGAAAGAAACAGCAAAAACATACCAAAGAATCAAAAGTCTGAACCTTCAACAACAAGCAATTTTAACTGTGTTATCAAGATGGAGAGCTTTACCTCTGCCATGTAATTCTCTGGTTTTGTAATGATAATGGTTGCCTTTTTGCCTATGTTACTCAAGGTCGGGCGTGAGTATCGGATATAGATATGTTTCTAATACAACCATCTTCAATGTTTTAAAAGTTTTTCATGTATTTGAAGGATTTTAAAGGGCATATCTCCATTCTTATGTCAGAATATGAGTCAAACACGGATGGTCCAAGAAAAATCAAGAATCAGATAAACATAGATTTGTGCCCTTGAATGGAATAGCCGCTAGCAAAACGTAGTTCCAGCAAGAAAAAGTAGAGAATTACCAAATAATAATCCACAAATGGTCATCATTTTTCTGAATCTAACAATATCCCATTACAGTAATGCATGGTTCCTTCCCCTTTTATCTCTTTATTAAATAAATTTAAGATGAGCACTATCTCATCAGTTACTGGCACAGGCCATCCTTCAACTGAGAATTCAAGAACGAGCCCATCAACTTCAATTAAACTACAGCCTGCAACTTCTTTTCTGATACCTCTTTCTTTCATTAAGGCTCTAATCCTCTTCGCATCATCAAATCTCCCAGCTTTGGCATATATTTCACACAAGTTAATATAAAATGCATGATTCCTCGGTTCCAGACCAATCAAATACTGTGCTACCCTTTCTCCTAATACTAAGTTCCCATGAATCTTACAGCCTCCAAGTAATGCTCCCCAAACAAACACATCTGGCTCCATTGGCATACTTCTAACAAGCTCTCCTACCTCTTCAAATAACCCGGCTCGACTGAGAACATCAACCATGGAAGCATAGTGATGAAGTTGTGGTTCTATTGAATAAACACACTTCATCGTATCAAAACACCAGCGAGCTTTCTCTACCATGCCAGAATGAGCGCAAGCTGACAATAACCCAAGAAATGTGACATGATTAGGCTTCACTAGCACGGCTTCCATCTCTTTGAACGTGTCAAAAGCCTCTTTACTATAGCCATGCAATGCAAATGTAGAAATTATAGCAGTCCATGCCAAGGTATCCCTTTTAGGCATCTCTTTAAAAACCTCATATGCCCTCTCAACACTACCACATTTACCGTACATATCAACCAATGCTGTTCCAATCACCACATCACATTCAATACCGCTTCTCCTTAAGTAACCATGTATCCATTTCCCGTGATCAATTGCACCAAGGTAAGCACAAGCTGAAAGTACACTAGCTATTGTAATTTTATCCGGTTTAACCTTACCCTTACTTGAATTCTGCATTTCATGGAACAATTGCAAGGCCTCTTTTCCCCTCCCACCCTGAACAAAACCCGTTATCATCGAATTCCAAGTGATAATATTCCTCGTCTCCATGCTTCTAAACGATTCTAATGCCATGTCAAGATTCCCACCTCTCAAGTACCCAATAATCATCGAATTCCAAGAAACAATATCTCTTTTCAGCATTTCATCAAACAACTTCCTGGCACTGTTCAAAAACCCACATTCAGAATAAAAATTTACCAAAGAATTTTGAACGTAAACGTCAGAAAACAATCCAAATTTAATGGCTTCTCCATGAATGCTACACCCTACACGACTATCAAGCCTAATGGCGCATTCCTTTATAACAAAAGGAAACGTAATGCAATCCGGTGAAATGCCGTTAAAAAGCATTTGTTTGAAGAGAATAAAGGATTTTAAATTGTGGGTATTATCTGCGCCGCTGATTTTGGAAGCGTAGGCTCTAATCATGATGTTATATACAGAAAGTGTTGGGTTCTTTATGAATTTGAAAACACTGGTGGCGTAGCAAAGAGAGCCGGACTCTGAGAGGGCGGAAGCGAAGAGGAGGCGAGTAATGAGATATTCTTGATGGGGTTTGGGCAGTTTTGGAGAAGTTATGATGTGGGCATGAATTTGTTTGAGCTCTTTCAGACTCTTGAACTCTTCGATTAAGCGAAAGATGGTGTTTTTGAGATGTGGGCATTTAGGTTCCACCATATTATAGTTCATAAAATGGAATAGCATTGAGATTCAACGTGCACAATACGTAAAACACATTGTCTTCACTGCTTAAACTTCGCCTGTCGTCAACTGAGCCAAGGTGTAGTGGTAAAAGAGCTGCTTTCAGATCCTGGTTTATCTGGATTCTGAAACCTGACACTTGTCAAATTTATGCATAAATTAATTTTAATTCGATATAAGTATATCTAAATTTGATTGTAATTTAACTTGGTAATTTTTATCGCAAGGCTTGAAATTTTTTTGAAGTTAGGTTAAGAAATTCACAATTGTTTTTTATTGGGGGTTTAATCTTGTTTTTATTAACAAATGTTGGCACATTAAGATTTGAAATTGAATCATTAAAAACTATATAGTTCAAACCTCAATATGAATACAATTATCAAGTTCATGGCGTAATTTACACTTAAAAAAAATTTAAGCCCCGATGCAATAAAAGGTTGCCAAGTTCAGTTTTAATATGGGAACCATTGCTAAGTTTTTTATCTAATTTAGACATGAAAAGAATTCAAATCCCTGTAAAAAAAATGTTAAGTTTAAACTCTAAATAATGATTTAACCCATGATTTAAATGTTGTATAAAACTATATCAATAAAAAAATTTTGATTTTTAATAAATTGCACATATTTAGGAAAAAAATATATTTTATTCAAAAAAATAAATATATTAAATTATATGAAAATTAAATTAAATTAAATTTTCATATAAAATTATATAGAATCAAAATTGATGTATAATATGAAAAAAAATTATTTTCAAAAGTTTAATTTTTTTTTTTTTTAAACAAATGTAAGAATCTTAAAAGAAAGCTTTACAAGTATACTTGGTATCATACTAGAATCTTTTATAAAGCGTTTTAGACAAAATAATTGTTTTAAAATGTCGATTATTATCTTATACATTGTTATTTACAAGGATACATTGGTATCATACTAGATTCTTACATTTGTCGATTATTATCATACTAGATTCTTTTTTAATTATTATTTAGCTTAATACATATAATATATAATATTATTTATTAAATTCGATTAATTATCTCATTTCAAACTGAATTAACCATTAACCGTAATTTTAAAAAGATCTTTAACTAACCTCTAATTGGATTAGATCAATTAACTAATTGATTAATCGAATTAGATTAGTTCAGTCTATTAATTCAGTTTTAACTAAAGTTTAAACACTCCTATCCTTAACCACACTCCTTGTGGAAGTTTTTCCTCTACTAACTATAGATAAATTAATTATCTTTTAAATATTTGTGAAAAGTTAAAAAAAATATTTAAATTATTGAAAAGTAAAAAACAAATAAATTCAATTGATATTAGAATAATTTAATATCTTACATATGATGAATAAATTTTAAATATTTATTAAATTAAATTAGATCAATTAATCGAATAAATTAGATTAGAAATCAACTATTACATTAGTCTAAACAAAAAAATTAAACCAATTTTAGAGTGAAACATTTAAGATCAAAATTAAATCGTGAATTATGAATCAATTGGATCAATTTATTTCATATTTTTAGCTCAAATTAGGAAATATATATATAATAACTTATATATAAATTATATAAAATCAATGAGACATTCACCGGTAGATAAAGGTAGAGGGATTTAGGATTACCAAGGTTTGATATTTGAGTTTCAAAATCTTACCGTAAATTGATGTTATGAGAATTTTCAGTTCGATTAATCGATTTTGTTTTAATTTTTTTAATTATTAGTTTGTTTATGTTGTAATAAATTTTTTTAAAGTAATTGTGTTGTAATAGTTGATTCTATTTATTCGAATAAACTTTCAAAACATATATAAATATAAAATAAAACTTATAAAAATATTTTACCTTCAAAAAATTATAAAAACATTTTATAAAATAAAAAATAATATATATACAAGTTCATTTTTTTATAATATAAGAATTATATAAAATATATAATTATTTAATAAATTTCTCAATTTTATAACATATACTTAATCATTCGTCAATTAACCGTCAATCAATCAATATTGATCGCATGACACATGTTCCTTGGTTTGGTATACAACTTTTTTCTGGTGAAAATAAATAAAATTATATAAAATTAAAAATATCAAAAACACCCATTACTCTATCTTGTTGAAAAATGCCTGGAACTTCATTAGGGACCGAACCAAACATTTGAAGACTTGAATTATGTAAGACCCAACTTGACCAAGCAATCCATAATTGTAGTATCTTCTCTAAGTATATGTCGTAACCACCATTAAGACCCAACTTGATCAAGCAATCCGTAATTGTAATATCTTCTCTAAGTATATGTCGCAACCATCATTCTCCTTCGATTCTCAAGAGTCGTCGTACCCTTCGAACCACGGTGATGCCTAAATCTTTCCCACTGTTAACAATCAAGGCTTTGATCACTTCTGAATTATCAGATTTAATTGTGGCTCGCTTGTAGAATAATTAATATCAGAATACACTTAAAATTCTTAATAGACCAAAAGAAGAAGATTGATCTAACAAATAAAAGGAGGTAAAAAAACGTTAAATTTGCTATGTTCATGGTTGCAATTTGATTTACAAAGACTGGGGGAAAAAAATAATGAAAGGACACTTTGTTACAGTTGCTGGAGAAAGACATGGTAAAAGCGAAGATGATTATAAAGAACCCAAATAAACAAGTACGAAATAAAAGTGATGATCTGAAATGAAGTTTGTAAATTATTAAAAAGTCCATGATCTGAAATAAGTTGAAGTCCATGAAGCTCTTAGCCTTGATGGACTGTCGTGGCTTTCGTGGTGCAGAAAGAGTGGGGGTGGTGCAATCCTAAAGAAAGCCCTCAACCCCACGGCCTGCACTAACCTCTCGGTAAATCATGAGTGCTTCTTCCATTACTTGAGCTTGAGCCAGCAACTGAGCTCTTTTCTTCCCAGATGGATGCGTAGAGAGATAATCTTGCAGTGTTGAATCCTTTGCAACCTTTCCTAGTTTCTCATACACTTTGGGAGCAGTTCGAGGATCATAGCCAGCAGATGAAAGCAACAAGAGTCCGATGTAATCTGCTTCAAGTTCCATCCTGTAAAAGATACGGGTTAAGCAATGAGAAGACCATGAGAATGGCATTTGAGTAACAAGAGCCTCGAACTCGGGTATGACTGCCAGAAATAGATATATGTGCAACAATGGGCATGTTGAACTTTTATATGTTTTCCAATGCATTTGGAAAACATCATATCTCCATAATCATGTCAGATACTAAAGCAATAATAATTTTGACAAAAAAATCCATTTAATAAATAAAACTAACCCGACTTCACAAATGCAGAACCACACAGCCACAAATAGACCGAAAATATTTCAGTAAAAGAAGTGGATCAAGACTGGAAGCTTACAAAAGTTCCCAACTCTCACTAGATATTGGATTAGTACATGGACTCTTCTTTCTTATTCCAGGGAGAAGGCCCTACCATCTTCCGGTATTGGTCAAACCTATAAAGGCTTTAACAGAATCAGAGATTGGATAGTACTTTTTAAGGAGATTTTCAGGAATTTTTTAGACTTATCATTTCCTTATAGGATCAAGCATGTTTATTCATACCCTTATTGTTGCGCCTTATCCATGCTATTCGGACTCATCAGTTTTCCTAAAGTAATTTGTCCAACATTGCATCTGACACATAATTGGATATGGGTATGGAGGTATGATGCTCAAAGTATATGAAAAACTTGTAAGAAAAAATTAAGTGAACTCGGGTGAGATGTATCATATCTGATA
This sequence comes from Gossypium longicalyx, assembly GCA_025698465.1. Lineage (NCBI taxonomy): Eukaryota > Viridiplantae > Streptophyta > Magnoliopsida > Malvales > Malvaceae > Gossypium > Gossypium longicalyx. Next base: position 27,525,843 of record CM047003.1, read on the forward strand.
CTCACTCAAGTCCAGATAACAATAGGATCTTACAGCCTAGGGAAGACTACACTGTAGCATCAAACTACAGATGTATGCATATACACATAAAAGCTATGTTGCCTGAACTCTGTTCTTAAAATAGATGTATTTAACACATATCCTGACACAGGTATAAGAATATGATCCCCTAAAGATCTTCCAAATACATGGAAAATGTAAAAATTTTGAGCATACCCATTTCCGGTACTCACACCATGCCTCAATGACATATTTCATACACATAAGGTCAAAAACTGAACACATGCATTTAGCCACTATAGTTAGTGTATATAATCTTTCCTATCTTCCAAAAAAAGAAGATAGAAAATATATACAAACCTCCGAGAGAAGGGGAGCCTAAAGAAAAGTGTTGACATTGTGTTGACCAGATCAGGCATAATGAACTGATAAAGTATCAATTGTAGAATGCCAAACCACAAATTCTTGGTTATTGTTTCGGCTATATGCCGAGCCACTGCATGCGCAACCTAATCAGATCATCACAATGAAAACATATCATTCACAAATCCAGCAGAGAGAAAATAACAAGCTGAACTTAAAAGCAATGTCTACCTCATGTCCAAGTATGGTGGCTATCTCTGAATCAGTACGAAAATGCTTGAGCAACCCTGTAAAGACCACAATCTTCCCACCGGGTAAACACATAGCATTAACAACAGGCTCATTGATGACCAAAACTTCCCAATTCAATCCTTCCAAGTGAGTCGTTGTTGGTTTCGACTTCGACCCTTTCTCTCGACTTTCCTTCCTACTTTGTTGAACCCATTTATCATCAAGAATCTCATCTTGACGAGACCAATTGATTCCCAACTCTTCTTCCCTCCCACTGAATGTCGTCATTGCGTCATGTTTAAGTGAAGTCTCCGGTGATGCATACTCCAAATCACTCCATATTTGATCATGGCTCAACCCTTTCTGCAACGAATCGATAATATCTTTGGCAATCAGTCTCACTCGAACACTTTCAGGGTGAATAGCAGGCAGTATCTTTCCCTTAAACTCAGCTTTGAGTTGCTCAAATTGAGTCTCCCCCAACTTTTTCTCCATGTCTTTAGACAAGAGCACAAAATGTTTTCGCTTTGTGTAAGGAACAGTTTCTAGGTTACCAAAGTATACAGTAATCAAAACCCCTGAACCAACCAAGACAACGATCAAAACATTCCTAGGATTTTGGATCCACCTTCGAGGACCCCGCGGCCTAAAATGGTGAACCTGGTGCCGATCCACAAAGTAAAATCTCTTGGAAACATTAGAGAAGGGATTAGGCTGATACCTAGTAGATATTCCCAGTCTTTGTGAGATAGAAGAATAGGAAGAGAACCCAGAAACCTTAGTAGATGAAATCGAAGAAGACCCAAAGTTGGGGAAGATTATTGATGAGGAATCCCGGAATGGAGATCTCAGAAGAGGAGTTGAAGTGAAACTAGTGCGCAAGCTGTTGATTAAAACCTTTGCCCGTCGGCAACATGCCATCACCCTGACGTTGAAATTGAAAAATAGCACAAGAACGAAATACAAGTCTGTTGTGTCTTATTATTTTAATCCAAACAACGTTAAAAGAGGTCTGGAAGGGCATGGACTAATCTGGAATATTTACAGAGAGAATAGGAGTAGCAGCGCGGTTAGTTTACTTTCAATGGTAAACTTAAGGTTCATACAGCTGTTTCTTTTGGTAAAACAATTTATTTCCAGTACGAAAAGTGATGTGCTCAGTCAGACGTGTCTCGTGATGGGCTCTAGACCTTTCGATGGCCCGGGACAGGCTGACTGTTCACAAGATTTTAGAATGGTTTGATAGGCCGGGCCCAACCCGAAAAATAATCTCAAGTTTAATGCAGATAAAAATGTTAAAATTTAATTTTGTTTTCTTCGTATTAAATTTGTTTATATAATTTTTTTAAAATATAATATATGAAAAATATTAAAAATATTTTTAATAATTTTAAAATAAATTTTAAAAAATATTTATACTTAAATAACATCAACATAGGTACAATTAGCAAACAAAAATTTAAAATAATAGCAAAATTAACAATAAAATAATATTTATATAATATCAAAACAATAAAAATAAAATTGGAGCAACATAATAGTAAAATATGAGCAAAATGGTGAAAAAACTACCCGAGGCCCGACCCATTTAGAATATCATTTTTATTATTAATTTTTTGAAAAATTTTATTATAGTTTTTGATCATATCTATTCTTCTTGACACAATGTTTAAAACAAGTCATAGCCCCTCTCAATTTATAAATAGGAGGATAATTCACTTCAATGCATTTGAACCTATATCCTCTTACATTAGGAACAATACTTATACCAATCGAGATAAAACTCAATCTATATATATTTTTATTTTTAAATATGTCTCTATTTAACGTAAATATAACCATCAATATATATATATAAACTGAATATATTTGACTGAAGCAAGTCTTAACATATATACCAGTTTTAATGCTAGCATTGCATTGGATGACAAATTTTTTTGGTTAATATCATACCAGAAATCTGAAATGTTAGTATTTTAAAGGGAGAAATTTCAAATTAAATTTAAATATATATTTAATTATATGTATTTAAAGAAATAAATACATTAATTTATTTTTATATTAAATAAACATTATTATTTATATATGTAATATATATATATAAACATAAATTAATGTTATATTAATAATTATGTCAATAAATTATGAAAAAGTGATCAAATCAAAATTATATATATAATTGTATATTAAACAAAGATTTATATATGATTTTGAGATTTATTCATATTTTAAATAATTATATACTTTTGAGAAGTTAAAAGAGACCCATCGTATTTGACGGACTTTCAATTTAAGTCTTTTTCATTTTATAATTTGAAGGTGAAGGTGTTCATGAGTTCAGACAAATTAAATTTGATATGAGTTTGGTTTAAGTATAATATTAATAAGTTTATAGTTACTCAAATTTGACCCGAGCTGAAATATGAATCCAAAATTTTGCTCAATGCCACCTATATTTGTAGGTAGTTAACTCAAATTCATTTTAAACATGTCTGTATTATTTTTTAAAATTATCTTGAAAAATATCTTATTTTTTTATTTATTAATAATTTATTATATAGGCAATATATTTTTTAATGTTTATGTTACGATATTATATATTACTATAGATTTAATTTTTATATATAGTAAATTACATGATATTTATTTATAAATATAACTTAACATGATATAATATATATTATTACAAACTTAGTAAATAGGTTGAGACTTAGATTTGAATGTTTGAGCTGAAGCTCATTTCATTTCATATATCAAATGAATTTAACTTTTTTTTTTCTTTTTTCTTTTTTTTTTCCTAAAATCATCTCTAAAGCTTAATATTTTTATTTAAACTCAAATTTCAGACAAATCTTTGGCCAAGCTTGTAATCCAGGCAGAACAAGCTATTTAAAGGCAAGTGGTTGATAATTTGTCCGATTAAAATACTTAAAAGGTCCATGTATTATAGGGATTGAATCAATTTAGTCCATCTATAATTAAATGAATTAATTTAATCTCTATATTATAAAAAATTAAATATGTCTAAATTGTAACAAAATTAACATTTATTGTATAAAAAATGTCTTGAAATTATTTTTGTCAATTGCAGTTCAATTCTAAACAAAATATTTTATTTACAAAACCATAAAAACTTTAAAAATATTAGCTCTGCTAAATAGGAAATAATATTTTTAAACAGTAAATGTTAACAATATTTCAATTAAGCCTTATTTAAATTTTTGAATAATTAAGAGGTTAAATTGATCAATTTAATAATAGAAAGACTAATCTGATTAGTTATCAATATTATAAGGACCTTTTAGATACATTCACCTAATTTGTCCAGTCGGTAGGAAGAAGAAATGAAAAAGATAATTCGAAAAAAAGAAAAGATATTCTCCTACAAATTGAAAAAGAAAAATGAAAAAGATATTCGATGATAAACCGTCAGGATGTTCCCACGTGGCAATCTAGAAAGAACGAAGGAAAAGGGAGGCAGAGTGCCCTCATCGTAGAGAGTAAAAGGACGTAGTAATCAATCCATAACCTGAAGAAATCGTAATTCGCCCTCGCTTGACTTTCCAATTCCTCGCCGTCGTCTTAGTCAACCGAGTTGTAAAAGGAAAGAAACCAGCCGCCGCCGCCACCACCACCATTTCCTGAAGCGTTAAAAATGGCGGAGCAAGCTGTTAAGCTTCGGTGCCAACGAATCGGCTGCAATGCTACCTTCACCGAAGACGATAATCCCGAGGGTTCCTGCACTTTCCATGCTTCCGTATTTATCTTCTTCTTCTTTTCCCCATATTCTATGATTGAGTTTTTAATTTTAGTGGGTTACATTGTATTAATCAAATTACATGTATTGACCAATTAATTCATAAGCCCAAATCAAAATTAGGTATCTATTCAATCTATTGTTAACTAAATATTTCGTTTTGGAATGCAACAATTTGATTATTCCCCCTCCCTTGGGTTATATTTTAAGATTAGATTTAATTTGGTTAAAATAATAAAGAAACCCTAAGCTGCTTCACTTTTCTTAGATAGGCCCTTATTATGCTTTGATTTTTACGCAAATTAGCTTCTATTCAAATGAAATGTTGATTTAGATTGATGGTTTATTTAGGTATATATTAAATGTTAAGCTTATTTGGTGTAAATAAAAAGTGATCATTTGGGTGTAATGAATCGGGTGAATTATCGAGATAAAGTGGTAAAGTTCTTAGTCCTTTTATTACTTTCAACCTTTGTTTCATTTCTCTTGCATAATTTACTCTTGCATTATGATGGTCACCTTCACGTTTTTGAATTTAATGTATTCATAAAGACAATATAGTTACCCCTAGATTTGGTTAAATTAATTTCTCCTTCCCCCCATTTCCCCCTTTTATGGTTAAAATCATGAGGTTTTCTGTTTCCAGTTATAAACAAATTTGTGTTATACCTCCCTTCCTGGAATCAGGGTTTGTTAATCATAGACAATAATTACTTTGCAGTGCCCGTCATGGTTAAGTATGGATTTTAGCATGTTATTAAATCTTGTGAATCGTTCTGATTTTTCTTCTTGTTGTTGTCTTGCATGTTGGCTTGGTTCCTGTGCATGGGCGGATTTATGCAAACAGGGTGTAAGTAGAAATTATTAAAATTAAATAATTTTATTCTTTTCAAAACATCTTTTGCACCTTCAGTTTTGGCTGATAATGCAAACTTAAATTCCTTTTCCAGCCTATTTTTCATGATGGAATGAAAGAGTGGAGTTGTTGTAAAAAAAGAAGCCACGACTTCTCTTTATTCCTAGAAATTCCTGGGTAAGTGCCTCTCATAATTCCTTTAGGTCTTGAACTATAATTTGTGCTTCTTTGAGCAAGTAATATAGAAAAGGATTGAATGTTTGGGGTCCTCTATGGAGAAGGAAGTTCACTGCTCGATAAATTTAATAATTGATTTGCATCTAGCCAATATCATTTTCTTTAAGTTTTCTTTCTATTTTTTTTTTTTAATGCAGGTGTAAGACAGGTAAGCACACAACCGAGAAGCCAGAGTTGAATAAGCCAGTAGCTACTAAGACGATTCCAACTTCTAGTCCTGCTGTTACTCTTTCCACCAGTGCAACATCAAAAGAATCCTGCCCTAGGTGCTCTCAGGGTTTCTTTTGCTCCGATCATGGTATTATCAATAGCTCTTCCTCTTCCTGCTTTGCTAGACCATAAAAAATTCTTGTTATTTGCCATATCGAAAAAATAAAAATAAAATGTTATTTAGGTCTCTTACTGTCATTAATATGATATAAATAGGGTACAATGGCACATTATAATCTTAGTAGGGAAATGCTTCACATACTGTTGTGTAGGTATTCCTTTACCTGACGCGTCAAGTGGGTTAAGTGAAATTTCCAGTGCCTCCCCCCAAAGAAAAAAAGAAAAAAACATAGTGCATCATTGTTCCCTTATCTCTGGCATGTCAATTTTGTCGTGAGAGATTGGAACATCTTTGGGGTAGTAACTATGTAATACTTGCCAGAAAAGAATCTGTTGGAGTCATTGGTTTGGACCATTGTTTCTTTCAGAACCTGATTATAATTGATGGTTGGTTTCCAAGAAAAGTTGAACTTTTAGAGGGGCATGTTGATCAGTTTTGGGGTTTACAGTTTGCAAGCAATAATACCCGATTATTTTATGTATCTTACAAGTTGAAGTCTTCAGAAACCTGGATATGACTAATGGTTGACTTCCAAGGAGCAAAACTTTCACTAGGTCATGTTGTTCAGCTTTGAGTTAAAGCATTTAGGCAGTCCCTGTAAGTCAAACTGCAATTTAGTCCCAGTACTTTGGAACTGAGTAATGTAATCCTTGTAGGTTTGTTATTGGTGCAAAAAAGTAAGATTGATAGTGTTTATGGAAAAACTATCTACATGATGACATTGTTTTCTCTTTATTTTGTAAATAATCTGATGACGTGGATTTCTAAAATCTGACAATAGAGACAACCTCAGCATTTAGATTGTTTTTCCATTAACATTGTTTTTTAATTTTACTTGTTTGCACTAATACCTAACATATAAGGATTAAACTTAGTTTTATATTATATAGTTTACATTGTACTTTTACTATTTCTCTGATTGCTTAGGAGCTTAAACATCAGTTTTAAGGTTTATTTTTTGCAAGCGGCAAGTGATAATGTCTGAATATTTTGGATCTTAGTACCTGAAATCATTAGTTATCCCTTACAGTACAGAAAACTGGTGATTTTGTTTAAAGTATGTTGTTATAGTATCGCATGTAGAGCTGAAAGTTATATACTTTGTAGGTTCACAGCCCAAAGTACCGAACCCTACCCCAGCTGTGCTGGCTAAGAGCAGTGCCGATGTTAAGGAGTCTTCTCCTCCACCAAAGAAGATAGTTGACATAAACCAGCCTCAGACTTGCAAAAATAAAGGATGTGGTAAAGTTTTCAAAGAAATAGATAACCATGAGTCTGCATGTAGTTACCATCCCGGACCTGCTGTTTTCCACGATCGAGTGAGAGGGGTATGCTAGATAATCCTCCTCCATTACAATGAAATGTTGCTATTTATTACAAAATTCTTAAAAAAAAAAAAAAAGTTGTTAGCATATCCTTTTCTTAAATTACCATCCATCATTCACTTGAATCTCTTTGCAGTGGAAGTGCTGTGACATTTATGTGAAGGAATTTGATGAGTTCATGACCATTCCACCATGCAAGAAGGGATGGCACGATGCCGATCCAGTGCCCTAAGCCATAAGCATGAGGAGGAATAAGTTCCTGTCTTCTTAAAGAGGTTTCCTTTATCTTCTTTCTTTTTCCCCCTATTTTTAAACGGACTCTAGGTTATTCAATTACTTACCGCAAGTGTAATCTAGGATATGCAATTATGAATGTGTTGGAAATGTTCTTTTTTGCACTATCTTGCAACCAAAACACTTGAGACTGTTTATAGTTGTTATTTGTTTGATATGAACATGCTATGGATTCAAAATGTGATATCGGAGTGGTTGATGTCTACAACCCTGAAATTCAATGAGTTTCCAAAAGGGTTCAGAATTTTGTGCATATGTTTGAGAAACTTTGAAGGAGTTGAGTACGATATCTTTTTTTGTTTTGTAATTAGGGTTTTAACTAAGGGCTGTGTTATCACCAAAATCCATTATGCGTGCTAATGCCTTAAAATGGTTCCACATAGTTTTTGTTTTGCATGTTTCGGCATTTTTCCCTCAGGGTCGGTCCAGCCAATCAAAATTAAAACACTAAAATAATTCATTTATGATATAATGTTGCTTGTGTTAATGGATGTGAGTAGGGGTGTGCATGGGCTGGGTCAACTAAAATTTTAAGTCTGGCCTGATCTAAAAAATGGGTTTAAAATTTTATTTAAGCTCGATTTGAATAAAAATATTAAAATTTGGGTTCGACCTAGTCCATCTATATTAATTTTTATATTATTTTTTATATAATTTTATAATATATATAATATATTAAAAATATTAAAATAATTATTTTTCAGTAAATTAAAAATAAATTTACAAAAATATGTATATTTAACTAACACTAAGATAGATGAAACTTAACAAGCAAATGTTTTTAAAATAATAATAAAATTAACAATTGTCTTTAAAATTATAACAAAATTAATAATAAAATAAGTTTTATACAATATTCAAACAATAAAACAAAATAGTAGTAACATAATAGTAAAATAGTAGCAAAATAGGGAGAAAATAATAAGAAAGTAATATTTAAAAAATAATTTTTTTTGTCTTTTAGTGAATTCGGGTCTGGCTCGGGCTAAAAATGCCTTACCCTAGACTGGTTTTTTTTTTAAATAGGCTTTATTTTTTTGTTCAAGTCCGTTTTTAGAGCTTATATTTTTGCTCAAACTCTCCCACATTTCGAGTGGACATTTGGGCCCGACCGAGTGGCCCAACTCATGAACATGTCCAGATGTGAGTTTGCGAAATTTATTTAAATAAATAGGCCACTTTTGGTATCACACTGTGACGGGGTTAGGAGGCAGTTTAACTCTCAAATAAAAGAAATTTTTTAAGGTATCAAAATAAAACGAAAATAAATGCAAAAGATAAAAAGCACGAATCAAACAAAAAAATCACAAGAAAATAATAGAACGTTTGAGTAAATGTTTTAAAAGTATTTTGTTATTCCAGAATGAGTGATTACAAATGAGAGTTAATAGTTGAACTTTTTTAATTTGACAGTATAATTCAATTTATATTGACGGTCGAGATTAAAGTTAATTTATAAATTGAGTTTTTAAGGGATTTTTTAAAATCTCTAATCATTACTTTACATATTTACCCTAATCCTCCATAGTAGCTCAAGTGAATCAAATCAGCCTCGTTAATCTTTAAAATGATAGGTAAAAGGTAGATGGTATTATATTACCGTGTTTGATTCTTGAAAGGTGTAATATATATTAATTCTCTTGTTATGTGTTTTATACAAATTAAAATATAAGCGTAATTTATTAATAGTCTATTTTACTCTTAATATCCTTAATTTTTATTATTTCTTAAAAATATTTTAATTTTTAAATAACTAAAATAATAATAACAATTGGTTTCACTAAATTCAAGAAAGTGTTGAATTACATGACTTTGAAAATTTCATCAGCAGAAATTTTGTCCAAGTATGAAGTGATAAAATTTTGGTTCTCCAATTTGTTGGAAGCAATCTTAATATTAGTAAGGTTTATAAAATCATATTTAAAATAAAAAAAATTAAAGTAAGATAAAATTAATTTAGAACTCATTTTAATTTATATTCTATTTATTCTAAATATAGATTCGAAATTATAGATTCAGAATAAATAGAAATTTTTTATTTTATATCTATTTATATAGAATTAATCTAAAATTAATCTACCCATGAGGATTCATTAAGAAAATGAGGTTTTGTTTATTTTATTCTTATCCAAGAAAAACAAAGAGCGATTGGATCTATTGAAATGTGCTTTTGTTTTCAGGGTTACACCCTGAGTGATCTTCCTGTGTGCGAGCTTATGAGAATGATTTTAACCAAGTAACTGGAAGCGACCAGTTCCAATCAACAAAGAATACAATAATTAGGAAAAAAACTATACAACTGCTTTATTTTTAGTTGTATTTGGATATTTTTTATTGTTTTAGTACAAACAAGTAAAACAAAAATCATGGACTTGAAAATTCAAAATTCAAAAAAAAAATTTAAATTAAAAAACAAACAAAGCAAGACAAGTAGTAGTAAAAAAAAAAACAAAAATTAACAAATAATAAACTATATATAAAAGATAATAATTACGTAACTTTGGGGTTTGAGGAGACAGACCATCTTTAGTAATTTTCTTTATTTTAGACATGGTTTGTTGGATGAAGATAAATCGAAATAAAAATAACTAAAGTTGAATGAAAGTGGTGCTTGGAACACATCTTGACATGAGAGAAAATTGATGCTCAATCAAAGTCATGTGAGTTTAGTATTTATGTAATGTTACCACTTGTGATAATTATATTATAAATTATTTATTATTTTAATTTCAAAATCATTGAATTCATAGCATTTTATGTGATTATTTTAAAATAAAATTACGATACGCATGAGATAGATATACAAATTGCATTCTCTCGTTTCTTTTCTTTTTCTTTTGTGATTTGTTTTATCTGTCGATCATAAATTCACAAAAGCAATTCTATTTAGCAATACTTTTTTATTCGTGATCTACTTTCACTTTTATATTAGAGAAAAAAGTAATTATATAATATTATTATGAAATTATATTATTTGAAAATTTAAATTGAGTTCCATTAAAATAAATGGAGTCAACTCGATTATTGTCACATTACTAGCAAGTCTAATTCATTAAAATTTAAAACTTAAATAATGAAGCTTGTTGAAACTTGAGCTCATTCCCAACCAACCATATTGAGCAAACTCAAGTAATTCAATCTTCATTTTAAATTTGAATGAATTCAACTTTCCAACCTCTGGGTGATAACATAAACTAAGCACTACATATGAGAGTCAAAGGAGGATCAGCTTTACTAGTTTGCTCAATTTTAACATCTACACAAATATACAAAAACAAATGTTGTGAACATTTCAGTTTTCATACATTTATGCTCTTTCGTAACTCTTTTTTTCCTCTGGAAAGCATGTCAAAAGCTATCAAAATGTTTAACACTGCTATACATTGCTATTTTCTCCAAAATTCTTTCTTCTCTTTTCAAGCAATAAATACCACAATCATTTAGAAACAAAGTATCCACTGTTCTCAACAAAAAACTTGCCTGCAATGAACCCGCTTTTCTCGTGCAAGAAAAAGGCCAATATGACAACCTAATTTACTCGGGGTGGGGGGCTAACTTTACATTATGTCCAGTCTCAATCTCCTGTGACAAGAAACAACCCTTTACAATATTGTTCAACTACATGCATCAAAATCATAAGGTTCTTGTTCTTAAAATGCTCTACTTAATCAAACATTTACAACAAAATGTGCATATATATATATGGACAAACATGTCAAAGATATCCCACCTAAATACTAGCTAAAAGGGACCATAAATCAGAAAGATGTAGGCTAATGAATTAATTCAAAACTATCATATTAGTTTTCAACGCTCAGCCCTTCCCAACAACCAACTTTAAGAAAGGCATTTTGTGATTCTCTCGGATAAGAGTATAGCATACGACTTAGACATTAAGCTGCCAGTGCTTGACTTATTTCTTGAAATTCCAATAACCCAAAATACAGTCATTACTCATCAAGACACTGCAGAGACCAGATATCTGACCTGTTTCACATGCAAAAATTTTTAGCTGCACTAGAATTCTAAAACTCGAAACAGACCGGGTCTTTTTTACCAACAGGCTAGTTGTAACCAATCAAGCTAAACTAGATACACTGGCATCAATTTAGCCAACGCTTCAATTATTTTCAAATAGAAGTGGGAAAAGCTGTTGAAACCAAGATGTTATAGCAGAAAAAGAGAAGAAAACCCATAGGTCAAAGTTACTGATAAAAGTAGGGGGAAAACCGAGCACCACAAATCTGGCAGGGTAAACTAGGCTATACCTACTAATGTTCTCTTGTTGCCCAATTACAGCATTCCTTTCTCTTCTACACTGGTACTGCATCCTTCCATTCCTTTGCAATTTTTCCTTGGCCACTTTCATGATCTACAAATTGCATATTTTGTATTCGAAGTTAATACAAGAACAGGAGGAAGATGTATAAAATTACTTCAATCCTGGGATCTAGCGGATGCATGCAAACATCATATAATGTACCTGACATTGCAGAAGTAAAGTACCTGGCTCATTCTCTTTCAATCCCTTAATTCAACAAGTGCAAGAACTAAATTATTTTACAATTTATAGATATGTTTAGGTTCAGAAAAATGAAGATTTTGAGGGAACCAACCTCAGAAAGAGCTATTTTTTCTCGAGGCTTTTCACCAGAATGGACTTCAGCTGACAGCGTGAGCTGGATATAAATCATGCAAGTGAAATCAAGAGCAGATTGAGAAATTCTACTAAGGATGGTTAAGGTGTGAATTATTCCAAAAACATTTTAGGAGGTTCATGTGAAGCTATAGGTTGTTGCTGAATAAAGCTCGGAAAAAGAACGAAGTAATACCTTATTGAATAGTTCTACTGGTCCTTCATCTGGAAGCTTCATTGTGGCTGTTGTTTGGTTCATATTCTGGAGGACACCGTTTTCACCTTTACTAGAAATTGCCTGAAAACCCAACAAAATGGTTCGGCATGTGATGATTGTTTTTAATAAAATATCTAAATAACAAGGACAATCAATATATTCGCTTAACCTTCTTATTAAGAGCACAAGCTTTGAATTTGTTAACAGCTTCATGTTTCTCCTCCTTTAATGAACTGATGGACTTGAAGCTATGTACACAAAGCAAAGGAAAAAAGGGCTACTTCAGCAAGCAAATGAAATCATCTCAATGGTTATATATCAAAAAGTTAATTGAATGCATGCATCAAGAGAATAACTTTAATTTTGGCTATTAACCAAGTGATAATTCACCACATGAGAAAAAAGAACATCAAGCACTAGAAGGAATGAAAGCTTTGTAGAAAACAACTGAGTCAAGTTAAAAGCCAAAGTGCCATTACCTTCTGAGGCCTGTGTTTTCATTTCTTGAAGTTGACACATAACTAGGTACTTTCATTGCCTGCAACCAAAGTCCCAACGATTGAAAAAAGTAATGACATGTGGAATCCAAATAGAACTTGAGAAAACACTTAAATAGAATACAGGTGCAGTATGTAAATAAAATTTTAAATAACCCACATGATTAGATGCATGCTGCCTGGCTCTCTCGGATGTCCTCAGATGAAACAACTGCAGCAATGAAACAAAGTAAATCTGTGTCATAAAGTTATCCAGAAAAGGTTCATGCAGGATATTTCTCAACACAATGACAAGAAGGGCAATCCTAAGAGGTGGCAAATCAGTAAGTTACTGTGGCTATCAATTACCTGAAACTCTGGTGGTTGAGGCAGGCTTTTCTTGGGAAGGGGCAATGAGGGAGCCTGAAGAATCTATCAAGTTCAAAGAAAAAATTGACATTACACATTCAACATCAAAGATTCCTAAAACTTATAACAAAATTTAAGTTCCAGCAAAAATAATTTTTAAGTGCTAAAAGTACCAACCTTTTTGTTTAAGGGGAGTGCTTTAAACAAATGAACATTTGATTTTGCAATTTCATCCGACTCTGCCTTACCTTTAGTCCTGAAATCATCATCGTTTGGCTATCAGCTCTTAAGGAAAGCACAAAAACATAAATCTCAAGATGAATGGCAGAAAATGATAGGAAATCAATTGTACCTGTGTCTCTGAGCCCTTCTTGCTGTTTGTAGTTCTGGTTCTTTCGGAATTGTGACTTTAGGTTTAGCATGCAAACTACCATCAAGGGATTGGACCTGGACAACAAACTCAAAGTTGTAAGAAAACTGAAAATGCTGATGATTTTAACTCAATTGTTATTACAGATTATTGTCCCTGCAAACACGCACAGGAGGTGATGGCATATTCAAATAAGCCCATAAGTAGTTAGCGGCAAAAGGAATTTACACTTGAGTATTAGTCTAAGTAATAAAAAACACTTCCTTAATTCTACAACATACCTTTTTTGGTTTCTTGTGCACAAATAGAGATTGATGCTTCAGATGAGCAGCCTGTTTCACAAAAATTAGAAATTATGGATCATCCTATAGGGCCAAAATCTAAAGTCTAGCAAACAGATTTGAGCTACATTGAAGTAACATGTAATCTCAAACCAAAAAAGAAAACAGAAACAACTGTATATGCCATGATACAGACACGTATGTAAAAGAAGGGGAAAACAATATCATAAGCCAAATTACAGCTCGCTTTACAAAATATTATTGGACATAAGATATACAAAGAGGATATTGCTTTCCCAGAATCCCTATCACTTAAATTCTAACCTGCCTGATTATTTCCATTTTCAGCATCACATGGAAAATTATAGAAGGTAAACTCAGACATTCTGACATTATTTATAATGATTGTTATGGTTCCAGAACGATTATGAATCACAGAGACCCTTTGAACCATAATACAGGAAAAATGAGGTCCAATCTTATATTAGATAACATAAGTGAGAGTACCTTGCACAGGTAACCAGCTTCCAGCTTTTGTCGTTTGGTAGCATTGTCTTCATTAAAGGAATTACTCTTATCAAGCCTGTCAGCAGACTTTAGTAACCTGAGTAGTAAAGGAACCAACAAGTAAATACCCTTTTACTTTATTATGACTCCAACAGAGAACTAACCCTTGAATTTGGGGCCAAAATTCATATAAAAACAGAGTTCTAACTACCAATGGCATCATATAATGGTATCCAACGACAATAGAGTAACACCTTTTCTGATATTTATTGGAAATAACCATTCGAGATTGGTTTTGCTTTGCCAAGTAACTTGCTGTAGGTTTCATCAAAGTTGAACTACGAGATAGAGATGCCTTGCTCCGAGAATTAGTTTTAGCCGTCGGATTACCTTCGCAATAGCTATTACATGGTTCTAATTCAGAAGTAAAAAGAGAGGAAAAGAAGAACATTAGTGCATTGCAAATTAATTTTTAAAAAAAACCCCTTGTTCAAAAGGAGAACATATTTAATCGATCCTGCCAAAGAAAACTAAAGTTACAAAGAAAAGCACCGATTACAAACTACGATGCTAATTAAACAACTGAAGAAAAAAAAAAGATAAAGACAATAATTTACCTCCATTATGTTCATCACAATCTGTTGAATCATTGCCAAATTCTCCATCTCCATTCATATCATATCTCCATTTCAACTTTATTACAAAAGCTGAAAATTAAAATATCTTATAAGATTATTAGAAGACTTTGCAATAAAAGACTTTATATAGCATAATGAATTGATTAAAAAAGAAGAAGAAAGAAACACATGAAAAGGCTTACGCGAAGGCGGATAGCTTCCAGCTGATTCGAACCAGAGTTCGGCTTCTTTAGCCTCACAATCAGTTTCTAGGTGATTGAAATCAAAGCATCGCGGTGCATCAAACTCGTAATCAAGATCAAAACATCTTTCACCCTCAATCGATTCCTCGATGGAATAAAACTCCTCAGCGATTTCATCAACCATTTTTTTTTTCCTTTTCACAAGAATCCTCTCTGCAAATCCGCGGCGCCTAAAATCACAACTTTTCAAATATTCCTGTTCTTTGTTTCGGTAATAATGTTATTACCAAATCTTGGATAATATTTTATTTCTTTTTCCGTCTCTTTCCTTTTAAAAATCGGAGCGTAATGATTTGTTTCTTTCCCAAGTAACCAACAAAAATTTTAAAAAAAAAATGAAATTGTGAAACCACTTTCTCTCTCGAGCTTGGTTCGAAATTGAGAGAGAAAGCTCTTAAGTTTCAAAACTCCATTGAATTGGCCTTTTCCCCCCTCCTCTCTCTGTGTGTCTAAAAAATGCGAGAGCAAACTAGAAAAGAAAAATAATTGATTGGTTGATGATGGAGAGCCCTAACTTTTTATGAACAGAAAAGTGGGGTTTTTTTGGTTTGTATCATCCAAATTTGCTTCGTTGTGTCGAAGTGAACGGCGAAAATATCGGATGCCGAAGGAAACCATGAAATGGCAAAATCAAACTAATATCCTTTTTATAGAAATTCAGCCTCCAAATTTTTGAATTCGTGGGGTCCGCCATCTGTTCGATAAAAACGAAAATTAATTTGGTGGATAATGTTGTTTACGCAATTTTATGTCGAATCATTTTTAGCTATCTTTAAACCCTCTAATCAAAGTTATGAGCCCAAACAATATCTAAAAGTAAAAAGTGTATAATCATGACAACTTTTTTAGTTTTTTGTTATTAAAATACTTTTTTATTAGTATAGTTTCGTCTCTAGCTTCGAGTTCGGTTTTTTTTTTACTGAATTATAAGATAAATATTTAAAAATTATAATATATTCTTTTTATATATTTAAAATTTAATTTTTATATTTTATTTAAAAAAATAATCATACTTTTAAAATTCAAATTTTTAAAAATATATTTATTAATATTGTCAAAATATTGATGTGATATTTTGAAATTAAAAAAAAAAATACTCACTTATTATCTATATAACAAGAAAAAACAGTTGTGATGAACTTAAAATTTAATAGAGAATTTTAATACTATTAATTTTTGTAAAAAATTCATATCAATATTTTAATTAAAATAAAGTATTTAGGTAATATTATAAAAATTAAAATGTCAAATTATGTCAAAGTTAATACATAGAGATTAAAGGTCAATTTGATATTGAGCACTTTTGACATAAAAACATTACGAAATAATAAGTTTTTAAGCTTTTTAAAAGTATTTTTGAGACAAGAAAATGTTTTACAAAAACACTTTTCTAGTCAAAAGCAATAACATAAAATTTTAATTTTTGCTCAAAAATATTTTTTGACATAAAAAGTACTTTTGAGAATTAATGTTAAATTAAGTCTAAATAATCAAATTTGAAAGAAGTATAATATATAAGAGGAATTAAAATTGAAATTAGGGATTATATTATTTAGTAAAAAGAAAAAGTAATGGACATGTGTGAAGAATGACATTAGAGCATTTCTTTTTTCTTTTTATACAGACTAGTAAAGATTATTCATATCATCATTAATCATGAATATTTAAAACAAATAAATATTATTTTTAAATTTATCCACATAGTTAAGTGCAGCAATTCTAGTTCAGAATAATGAAAAGAAAATTATATTTAAAAATTTTAAATTTCTTGTTTAAACTCAATCAGATAGTGGGATCAACTTAATAGCTTGTTTATTTTTAAAAAAATAATATATAAAAATATATTTTTTATCATCAATAAAATACTATTAATATTGAATAGTAAATCGAGTCTTGTGTGTTTGAATTAAGAATGATTTTGTCCAAGCTTCAATACATCCATCATGGGACTACTATGTATCTAATACAGTTGTGTTGGAACTTTTTTTTTTTTTTTTTCTTTTGATTAAATGATGGGTTATTTAAATTTGAATTCAAATATGCTTGATGACAGATTTGCACATTAATTTGTAAAAAATTATCACAAAAATACTTAATAATTGAAAATTGTTTTCTAGACAGGAAAATATGATAAATATATAATTAATGACTTTTTACTATATTTTAGTTATTTACACTACAATAATATTTATTATTTATTATTAATTTTAATCGAATTAATTTAACTCATAACACTAATTAAATTAATTGCATTATATTTATCTTAATTAAATCAATTACGTTATATTTAATAAGATAAGATACGATACAAATTGAACTTTCTTATTATACGGAAATTAATGAAGACATTAAATTTCAATAAATACTTTCACAATTAGTAGAACCTTCATCATTTTTGACATTTTATTATTTCGCCATCGACTAAATTAGAATTTAAAATAAATGATTCTAAATGAATAAATTTAAAAAATTGATATTTATCTCAATGGATAGAATTGAAGCTAAATTTCAAAAATTAAAATTTAAATGAAGCTTGAAGGCTTATATAACTACAGACGGTCCATTTGTTTCCATTTTGTGGGTGGGGAGAAGACAGCCTAGAAATAACCTTTTGGCATATTATTATTTGGAGCAGACAAATAGTAAACAAAACTCATAGACACAGGACGCTCCCCCCAATTCAAATTCCGCACAATGTTTACACTCTAGCTTTTGTCATTTTATAATTTCCAAATTTATTTATAATTTAAAAATAAATTATTGTCACGCACGCACACATCACGTAGGCTTTGAAGTCAACTTTGAATTTTAAACATGCTTTTACTTTGACACGTGTATTTGCTTATAAGGATAATCATGGTATAATAATAAAAAAAGACATTAAAAATAAATATATTTGTGTTAGAAAAATACCCGACACCCACTCCAATGAAATGATAATTTTACAGTAGACTTTGAGTTGTATTCCAGATCATTGTGCGCACTACAATACTTAAACAATTTCCAAATCCATACCGGTCTTTAAAAACTAGCCCAAGTCATGGAATGGTTGAATTTTTAAATTTAGAATGCTTGGTTAAATGCGAACATCGTTTGTCTTAAACTTAATTAAATGTTGGTTTGGACAATACATCAATGTTTAACGTTTGGTTTTATTATCATCGTAATATTAAATATTGACATGTCTGTTATCATCCTACTTTTATTTTTTATTATTATAATAACATTCAAGGTATTATATAGATTTAATCATGGTTTCAGAAATTTTATTTTATTTTTTTTATCTTTGACATAATTATTTTTATAATATTATTAATAAATCTAATTGATAACGATGCTGATGATGTGAACATCATTAAGGTTGATTTTGTGCTTCTAATATTGGGTTCTTTTTTAGGCAAATTTGGTAGAGTAATGTTAGGTAGGATGGGTTCTGCTCTGGTAGACAGCAATTTGCGTTTCTATTCTCTCATTTCATATTTCTTTTACAATTTATAATTTTTTCTTTTTAATTATATTATTTTTAAAATTGAAATACACATTTTTTTTCCTTAAAAATATAATATCTCTTATTATTGTATCTAATACTTGTTGGTAAATATTTTACGTTTTAAAATAAAAATAAAATTATTTCAATAGAAAATAATTTATACTATTATAAATTCAACAACAGAATTCATTTTCATAAATATTATTAACATTAATTACAGTTTTTAATAAATTATTCAAAACAACCTTAAAACATACAAATTATTAATTACTTATTATATTCTCCACTGAGTTAAGACAATATTTATATATACTAGATTTTAGGTGCCTTGCACTTAAATATACATATATTTTTTTATATGATAAAATATTTTTTAGATCATGTAACTAATGTAAGTAATAATTATTAAAATAATTAAAACATATAATATTCAAAAATAAATATTTTAAAATCATAAATTATATAACATTCAAAATTAAATAATTTGAAATCAAAATTTAAGTATTGAAGTTATATATGTTTAAAAGATGGACATGTCTATTATTGAATCTTCATTTTTAATCTATGTAAAATCGACACAATACATTATTAAGTAACCAATATTAATTTAAGATATAAAATATATTGCTTATCAATGTTAATAATATTCTATTTTTTAGATGGTACGGAAATGACAATATTTAAGTATTGAATATTATTTATATTGATAAATCTTAATTATAATTATATGTATCCATGATACTAATAAACTAATAATTAATGTAAAAATATTTATTATTAATATTTAATTATTCTTTTATGTTAATCTCATTGTATAATTCAAAAGAATAACAATTCTATTATAAAAAAAAATTAAAAATATTATTTATAAATTTTTTATCTATTATTAATTAATTACTTTTTTTATACAATTAATTAATTAATATTGCTTGAATCTAAATTTTAAATTGTATAATTCAAAAAAAAAATACAAAAAAGAATAAACTTATTTTACAAATGTGCCTACCAAAATAAAGCAACATCAACATACAGGACTATTACTCCTAAAAGTTTACAATACATAAAGCAAGAATAAAATGTGTAGTGCGAAAATGATGAGATGGGCTTGATGAAGAATATTAGACATTATTCTTGTATGGATCCCACTATCTGAAAAATAAAAGTATTTGAGAAAAATTATAGAACTGAAAAATGAATTTGGATAAAAAATAATATTTGTTTAGAAAATTGATCGGGCCTGGGTAAGGGTTTTCTGGTTTGGCCCGACCTAAACTTACAAAAAAAAAACATGTTATTTTCCTATTGTTTATATATAATTGTGTTAGTAACTTACAAGAATTGAATCAAATTAAAATTCTATGTATAAAATTACATAAAATCAAAATTTATGTATAGAATTTCACATTAAACTATAATTCATGTATAGTTTTGGGATTTATCCCTAATATAAAAAAATAAAAAGCTCAATAATGCTCGCGAGCCGTTCGAGTCAAGTATTACTAAGTTCGAATTCAACTTGATCAATAGTTTGATTGGCTTGAGCCCAAGCTCGACTCGATAATTACCGAATTGAGTTTGAATTTTTTTAAGAGTCGAACTTGAATAGCTTGCGAGTATCAATGTCTTATTTATACTCCTAATACTAAATACCTTAACCGAAGTACTAATTCAATATTTAATTAAATTGATATTACAAGTTAATTAGACAATACTCAAATGAAAATTTATTACAAAAGTTCTCTATTAAAAAATAAATATTATTATTGATGATTTTATTTTTATATATTTCTATATAAAATATATAAAAAGTAATTTAAATATGAAATAAATAAATAAAAAAAACCCAAATGGTGGGACCGTAAAAGATAAACATTAAAATCCCAAAACCCTTAATTTTGCTACCTTTTTTATATAATATTTTTAGAAATATATTATTTAATAATTATATTTCATCAAATAAATACACATAATAATTCTTAAAATAAAAAAAATCAAATTTAAATTTCTTAACTATAGCTAATATCGGACCCTTGAAAACAAATCCGTAACGAACAAGTGCTTTCTAACGGTCCATTTTCCATAAACGCCTGCACAGCACACAATCTCTCTCTTTCTATCAACCTTTGATTTCATAATTTTTGTTGCAAATCAGAAACCACTTCAAACCTCTAATTCTCGCGTATTTTTCTGTAAGCCTTGCGTTTCTATTTTCTAACCCATTTTTTATTTCTTCTTTCATACCAAACAAACACAAAGCTTCTTTTTGTTCAGGTTTATCTTCATCTCTGCACCTTTTCTTTTTCTTTTCTGTTTTCCTTCAAATTCTTACTTTGCTTGGCTGACGAGGAGAGCTTAAAGTTTATATTTCATGTTTTTCATTCTTCGTCAAAATGGAGAGAGTTCTTGTAATTGCTCATCCTGAAATATTTGGTGCTCAGTAACTTAAAATTTCAATATAAGATCATGATTTAGTGTGTATTGTTGAGAGGTAAACATGCTCGTTGATAAAACTGTTTCCATTAATCTTTACGTTGGAATTGATTTCTTGAAATATTGGCTGACGATCAAATTTAGAAAACAAAAGGGAAAAAAAACATGAGGAGAGCTGAAAATGGAGGCTAATTCTTGTAATAATGTTGTTAATTTTTTTTTTTTTTGGTGATTATTCACTGAATATTCTAGAATAAGATAAAAATTTTGTTATTGACTGGTAAACAAGGTCCTTGAAACTTTAAAGCCATAGAGCTTACAAATGATTTTTATAATGAGATGTTGATGGAATTGGGTTAGTTGATTGATGAAACTAGGTTATCTTATCATCATGGATCCTATGTCATTCTCTTTCCCTTTTCCTTGGCATGTTCATCCGAATATTCATTTGTAATCAACTCCTAGTTTAATGCTTAATTTAGAAAAAGAAAACTATGGAAATCCAGACCCCTGTATACTGTGTATTTGCCTAAAATAGTAACAGAATGTCTTAAAACAACCATTATATCGAATTTGGATACTGTTGTTATTGACAGATTCTTTAATTTCAACTTATAGTAGTCCAGAACAAAGTTATTACATGCTACGAATTGGAGTCAGGAAAACAATAATTATCCATTTTCATGTCCCAATGCAAGCTTAAAGCTTCAGCTTATATACTTGGTGAATGCAATTTTTTTTTCTTTCTGTTGTTTCATTGTTCTTGCTTCTCATTCTTACTGATAAAACTGACCTGAACCAGTATTGGCCATTTTTCACACTTTTATATATCAGCCGAAATTTCAGTTTTCCATTTTTAGTCTCCTGGCTTGCATTACTGTGTATGATTTCTGATTTGAAGATACTGGTTTTGTCAGGAATTATTAACATGTCTACTCAGCGAATTGATCCACTTGTTCAAGTGGAAACAACCTGTAGAGCCCTTCTAAATGAACTTCAGGTATTGCGGATCGTTCCACACAAAAGATACCTTAAAATCTTTTATTTTTGTCCCTCTTGACAAGTTAATTCTCAGTTAAAATATGCATCTTTCTGCTTCTATTCTAAAAAATTGAACACTAATCGAATATTTATGCTTTCGCGGTTCCTTGAAAAACAAAATTAGATAATCTGGGAAGAAGTTGGGGAGACAGATGCTGACAGAGATGAAATGCTGCTTGAGCTTGAACGAGAGTGTGTGGAAGTATACAGAAGAAAGGTAGATCAGGCAAATCACTCCAAAGCCCATATAAGACAGACAATTGCTGATTCTGAAGCCGAACTGGCTGCCATCTGTTCAGCAATGGGGGAGAGGCCAGTGCATATTAGGCAGGTCAGGAATGAAAGGATAATGAACCCTAGATGAATAGTTTCCAATTAGATTGATCTATTTACTTATTTTATGGTTCACTTTTTCAGTCTGATCAAAACATTGGCAGCTTGAAGGAAGAGCTCAGGAAAATTCTTTCACAAGTGGAGGAGATGAAGAAAAGGAAGGAAGAAAGAAGAAATCATTTCATAGACGTCCTGGACCAAATAGAAATGATCAGAAATGAGATAAATGGATCCAACGAATCAGTTTCCTCGGAAACAGTTGTGGATGAAACTGATTTATCCTTAATGAGGCTTGAAGAATTGCATAGACAGCTGCATGAACTTCTGAAAGAGAAGGTCAACTTTTTTTCTTTTTCCAATTCTTTATTGTTTCCACCTCATTAAAACTCATGCTTATCTTTTGCTCTCTGACTGATCTTTCTCTTGTGCAGAGTAATCGTCTGAAGCAGGTTCAGGACCATCTTAACACATTGAACGCACTCTGCTCAGTGATGGGTATGGATTTCAAGCTTACAGCTACCGAGGTCCATCCTAGTTTAGGTGACTCTGAAGGATCGAGGAGCATTAGCAAAAATACACTCGAGCAGCTGGGAACAGAAATAAATAAGTTGCGGGAAGTTAAGATACAGAGGATGGAAAGGGTAAAAATAAACTTTAGTATTTTGCATACCGCAAAATCCGGGCCCTCTCCCTTCTCTTTGATTATAATAGTGATCGGTTGACCCTTTACAGCTACAAGATCTTGCAACTACCATGTTGGAGTTGTGGAATCTGATGGATACACCGATTGAGGAGCAACAGAAGTTTCAGAATGTTACCTGCAATGTAGCTGCTTCAGAGCATGAAATTACTGAACCCAACACTCTCTCTGACGATTTTATCAACTATGTAAGTGATGGATGTTTAAAGGCCAGTTTAGCTGAACTTCAACTATGTAAGTGCTTTACTCTGGATTAACAGAGAAATAAATATGCTATGCTGTGCAGGTTGAGGAAGAAGTTTCTAGATTGGAAGACTTAAAGTCGAGCAAAATGAAAGAGATCATTCTCAAGAAGAGAGAAGAGCTAAAGGAGATCTCTACAAAGACGCACTTGATTCCAGACACTCAATTAGAAGATGCAATTGAAGCTATTGACTCAGGTACATGCTAATGATATATCACTGTCATCATACCATTTGTACTTATTGCACCAGTTTTTCCTAGTGTGTGTCATTCTTACTTTCTTTATTCAGGAGTGGTTGATGCTGCAACTATACTAGAACAAATTGAACTTCAAATTGCCAAGGTTAAAGAGGAAGCTTTTAGCAGAAAAGAAATACTTGAGAAGGTTGAGAAATGGTTGGCAGCATGTGAGGAGGAATCTTGGCTTGAGGAATATAACAGGGTGAACGTTTTACTTTTTGCCATCTCTTCAGAGGTTCTTTTTTTTTTTTATAAATTCCTAAGATGGTAACGTTGCTTCATTTTATCTTATTCCATAGGATGAAAACCGATATAATGCCGGAAGAGGTACTCATCTTACACTGAAGCGCGCTGAGAAAGCTCGTTCCTTGGTTAATAAACTTCCAGGTATATGGTACATTTAAGATAAATGGTTGAGAAATAAACTTGGTTTTGTTGTTAAGATTTCACATCATCCATCCCAAATTTTTGAGGCTTCTTGCAAATTGTTTCTTTTTCCTACCTGTTTGGAGCAGAATTAATTAACACAGTGCTGAAGCTTTCTTATATCATATTAATGCAGGAAGGGTGGAGGCTTTGACTTCAAAGATTATGGCATGGGAAGAGGAGAGAGGGACTGAATTTTTGTATGATGGTGTGCGTACTCTAATAACTTACCCCCTTGGGTCTTTATGTTCCATATTTGCTTGCACTTTTGGTATCTAACTGTAGACCTAGCAAAATTAGACGACGATATAGAAACATAGACATGATGTGAACATAAAAAATATTGAAATCTATACGATACAAATTATTAACAGCTCAGAGTTTGTTTAAAATATCAAACACAATTATGACAAGAAAACTATAGACAAATTCCGAACTCTGTCTAACTGACCCGTTTTACACTATCCAGACTCCTGTTCTTTCAATGCTTGAAGATTATGCTAATTTGCGAGAGGAGAAAGAGCAAGAACGCCGTAGGTTGCGGGTAAGATAACTTATTCCCTAATCATGGTGCACATGTTAATAATGTTCTACCGATTTAAGAACCTAGACTATATGCAAATGGGGACATTTTCCTAGTTGAAATTGATCTTTAGTCACTTTTGTTGTTCAGGACCAGAAGAGACTTCAGGGACAACTAATAGCCGAGCAAGAGGTACTCTATGGCGCAAAACAAAGCCCACCAAAGCCGCAGAGTGCAAAAAAGGGTTCCAAGCAGTGTACTGGAGTTCCAAGCACTAAAAAAGTCGCCTTGGGAGGACCAATGCTTCAAGCTCATAAACTCGATTCAGTTAATTCCCCGAGGATTTCTCAAACACGTTCTAATAAGAAAACTGAGTTTACGTTACAAAATGACGCCATTCCAGCTTCCCCAGCTTGTAAGTTCTCTGTCCATGCTTGTTACAATCAAGAACATCTCAACTAGACTTAGACCATGTATTCATGTGTCATATTTGTGTTATAATTGTGTTCATGTGTCAAACATTGGAAAAATTTTATATACCCAAAACCGATTTATAGATTCATTTCACAGTTTGACTCAATAGCTGCTATTGAAGGTTGTATATTTTTATATAAAATATGGCATGTTAATAATAATTTGTGTTAAATATATATTGATATGTTTGTATATTTGTCCCATACTTCATAGTCATGTAATTGTGCCATGTTCAAAATTAACAGTCCTAATCTCAACTCTAACCAACAATCAAAATTTGTACTAACTACTAAAGCACCTTCGGTTCTTTCAAAATTTGTTCATTCTTTTAGGTATTAAAGCCTGACACTCACTATTTGCAGTTAAGAGAGGCCAGGACATTGCCGATGCTCCCTGTCGAAAGCACCCATCAAACGGCGTAAACACTAATGAAATAGAATCACAACTGGTTCGTAAGCCATTCTCGCCCATCTCTCCCCCAGTATCATCAAAAGCCAATATGACAAACAAGCTAGAAGATAACGGTGAAAGTAAAACTTTACAGAAAACAATTCCGACCAACGATCCATCCAACAACACCATGACTCCCTTGAAGACGATTTCTTCAGTCGACGAAGAGAATAGGAAGCCAAAGGCAATGCATTCAACAGCGTCAGTTCAAATGCAGACAGACATAACACCACCTCCAACGTTGCAAACTTCACTAGTCGAAGAAACTCATGAAGAGATGGAACAGTCGTTTGAAGAAAAGAGGCTTGCTTTGATGCATTCGGATAAACAAATTCCATCAATGATACAAGTATGAAAGCTTCAGAAACCTTCTTATTACTTGATTTTTTAAAAATTTTCACTCTCTTTGATGTTTATAATTTTGACTGTTCTGCTGTGAATGTATAACTGCGAGCCTGAACGTGGACGAATTGCAAGCTTTTATTATCCCAGTATTTTCGTCATTGAGGTTCTTTTTTAAAAGAAAATACCTTGTTTTCCCTTCTCTTTTTGGTACATTCTTTTATCCAGTCTTAAAGGTTACAGTAATTATTTGGCTTCTTTCTGACTTTAGTTCTTGTCTAATTAAATCCAACCATAATCCAATCTCATTTTATTAGTCCGAAAGAAAACAGCAAAGGAAATACTAATAAGACAGGGATAATAAAATAGAATAGAAAAATAGCATGGCCTTTTGGATGATGATGAAGCAAAGGAAGAGATAAACTTATAGCCACAAATCTAATTAGAAATGGCAAACAAATACATCAATAAAATGAAATTAAAAGAACAAGAACGAAGAAAACAAATTTTGAACAAAAAGAGATGATGATGATGATAAATATTTAAACGAAGACAAATAAAAGAAGAAGAAGAGATGGATAATTGGTCCCCCAACAGGTTGTTTCTCTAAAGACAATCTGGTTGAAATGATGGCATACAACCTTTTCAAGTTGATCCCTGACAAATCCAGAAGTGAAAAACTTCTTCTGAAGAGTTATTGTGAAAAAGAATCTCAACAGAAAAAAAAAAAAAAAAACATGAAGCTGTATGGTCAGCCCTATATTTATAGTCTCCAAGCAGTAGAGTTGAAGCTACACCAAACTCTCAAAGATAAAAGTAGCATTTATCTACTAGAGTTTAAATTAAATCTACCATCAGAATTTTAAAAGAAAACAAAAACTCTATAGGTTGTGCCAAGACAATAATAAACAATCCAAAAGAACTAATTTCCTCTTAAATGTCTTCACATCTACGTCTTTTGCAGGCTTACTAAATGTTCATTTAGCTTTACTACTCCTTGTAACCCAAACAACATGGAACTTAGTTTTCAATGCTTGGTCCTTCCAATTTCCTCTCTTAAAAGTCTTTTAACACACATTTTGAAATAAATAAATAAAAATTTCCTTATTTTATAATCAGAGGTGAAGTCAAAAAAAAGTTCCTACAGGATCGAAATTAAGTGTACTTTTTTAGAACTGAAATGTAATTTCGTAATTTTAGTAGCTTATATATTTTTAATTTTTAAAAGATTAAATCAAAATCTTGTAAAATTTAAAAGTCAAAAGTGAAATTTTACATTTTTAGGGGTTAGGGTCCTTGTCAGCCCTCCTTAATGCCACAATTGGTTGAAATAAACTTGAATTTAACAAAATAAGTTTAACATTGATAACAATTGGATGTGAATTTTGAATTAATACAAGTAAAATGACTAAGTTCGTAAGAATAAAAGTATGAGAATTAAATTCTAAATTTCCGAATAGTACATGGGCTTAAGACATATTTTAACCGTTTGAATAATATTGCTTTGCTTTTGCATTAATACATGAAGCAAAACTATATTATACTTAAGTAATTGTCTACCTAAGTTTGTGTCGCAAGTTAATCTCACACCAGCTCATTTATGAAATTATTTAAAAAT
Source organism: Gossypium longicalyx (assembly GCA_025698465.1). Lineage (NCBI taxonomy): Eukaryota > Viridiplantae > Streptophyta > Magnoliopsida > Malvales > Malvaceae > Gossypium > Gossypium longicalyx. Next base: position 27,553,283 of record CM047003.1, read on the forward strand.
ATATTTTAATAAAGAATTCAATATTAGTACAATAGTACTTTTATCTTTTACTATTTTTATATGAAATATTTAAATACAACTAAAAATGTAATACACATGAACCCAAGCCAAGCAAATGCTTAATAATGAGCACTTTATCATTTTACTTATAACACAATAATTAAGTAATTATGTATTAAAAGATTAAGTAATTAAGTATTAAATTTAAGTTAAAATTAAGTACGAAATATAATTAGTTTATTTGATAAATGTAAAATTTAAAAGTTTTGAAGTAAAGTATTTAAGAACTAATATTAAAAGAAATAAAAAAATAAAATATTGAATTTTTTTACATTAATAAATAACTCATTATCTATTTATCAAATTTTACATTTTTATTGTTAAATTCTATCCTTTATTTTTTTATTATAACTTATTAAACATACTTAAAAATTAAACTAGTGAAAATATTAATTTTTATTTGGTTTAATTTTTTAATGGTTTATGAAACAAAATTTAAATATGACACAAATACTTTTACAAAAAAAATTGTACAAATAATTTAATTATTAAATAAATTAATATATTTTAATTATATTCAGCGAAAAACAAAATTAAAAAGAAACCACTTAGAAGCTAATTATAAGAATTTAAAAAACATTATTTTAAAAACTAATTAAAATTTTGATAAAAACCCTAAAGACAGAAAAACGCCATATAAAACTGATAAGAAGGAAGGAAGCTAGGGTTAGTCGTGCGCCTGCCTTGTACGTAGTAACAGTAGCGGGAAAGAGAGAAGCCTCACCACCACCGCCGCAGCCACCATGGGTCGTATGCACAGTCGCGGGTATCCTCCTCCTCCCTGTTCCTCCCTATCTATATATGTGTGTGTGTTTTCTGTACATTGTTAACATTTTCCCTAATTTTTATTTTTTGCAGTAAGGGTATTTCAGCCTCAGCTCTGCCTTACAAGAGGACCCCACCAAGCTGGCTCAAGATCTCTTCTCAAGATGTGAATACTTGAAAGCCCTTTTCTGTTCCCTTGATTAATGAAATGCCCATGGATGTTTTCTAACGGTTCAATGTTAATAATGTATTCAGGTTGAGGAAAACATTTGCAAGTTCGCAAAGAAGGGCTTGACCCCATCTCAGATTGGTGTCATTCTCCGTGATTCTCATGGTATTGCTCAAGTTAAGAGCGTTACTGGCAGCAAGATCTTGCGTATCCTCAAGGCTCACGGTATTATATTCTTCTTCCCCCTTGGATCTTATGATTCATCCATTTTTTTATTTCTTGTCTCTGATGGCTGCAAATTTTCATTTTTATGCTAAGATTGAAACACTGGGTTGCTATTAAATTTATTGTTTTCATGTTAAGGTCTGGCCCCTGAAATTCCTGAGGATTTGTATCACCTTATCAAGAAGGCGGTTGCCATCCGCAAGCATTTGGAGAGAAACAGGAAGGACAAGGATTCCAAGTTCAGGTTGATCCTTGTTGAGAGCCGGATTCATAGGCTTGCTCGCTACTACAAGAAAACAAAGAAGCTTCCCCCGGTCTGGAAATAGTACGTCTCTAATCTCTTCCTATTTTCCCCCCTTGTATTCATATTGACATAGCGATTGTTTGATATATAGTGATTTCTTCTGCTGTTGTGTATTTGGGTTCAATTGTTCTTTACATCCTCTCTAGGTCAGACGCTGAGCTTTCTTGCAATCTATGTCCAGTTTCTGAACTGGGATTGTTTACTCTATTCCTTCGTTCATACCATTCTTGGCTTGGTGTGTTCAATGTAGTATGTTATGATGGTGCAAGGGATGAACCTAAAGAGTTGTCACCATACTTTGCATAATTTCATTACAAAATGGATATTCTGCACATTGTATATCTAAGGCCATAGCATTAGACCATAAGGAACATGTTAATTTGTCCTCTATTTGTTTCAATTGTATTTCTTGTACCATTCTCTGTTATCTATTACCATGTATGTTTCTTCCTATATATCTGGCCTGTATATATATTATGTTTTCTCCAAAGCTTTGTGTTGCAATATTGATTCCCACATCTCGGTTTGCAGCGAATCTACAACAGCCAGCACTCTCGTTGCTTAAGTTAGGCATGTGGGGTGGTGCAATTTTGGGGGAATCCGAGTTTGATGTGGATGCTACGGTGGAAGCTAGATTGTGTTTTGTTGTTCTAGTGAGATGTCCTGATATAAGACTTTAATTATAGCTGTTAAAATTTTTGTTATGTTTAGAAAAGAAAGTCGAAAACTTGTTTTACTTATGAGATTGTACTTGTTTTCTTTTCGTGCATTTGAAATTTTAAGCAAGAAATCTTTGAATTTTGAAACCCTAGTGCACCCTTTTCCTATAAGGGTTCTCGAAATGGAAGGGGTTGGTGTTTGAAGAGGCATTTTTGTGTTCAACATCGGTTCTGTTCAAAACCTTCGCATGGACTTTGGTTTTAAAACAATTTCTCCTTCATCTCCTTCAAGGTGCTGACATGCTATGTTGAACGTATAAATTATTTGTTGTAAACTATCGTAGTTTGTACAATTTATGGTATTAATTTATTAACATAATTTTAGTGTATAAATATGAGTTTAATAAATGGACTAAAATTGGAAAATGCATACATTAAAAGCTTGTTAAGACGTAAAATAGTTCCATTATGATTTTAGTTTTTTTTTCTATGTTAAGATTTAATCTCTCTAATTTAATATAATCTTATTTTTTTTAATTTTATAATATTGTTGTTAGTAGGTTAGTTGCTGACATTAGAATAATGGTGTGAATTTTTTGGTCACTGTTTGCATAAGTTTTTAGTTATAGAATTAAAAAAATAATAATTTTATAGTTACTGATGTTATTGATTTATTATAATATTGTGACTAAGTTGTTCACTCTCATGTCTAGTTCACCTGCGGGGTTTTCATTTTAGATCAAATTGAATTATAATATGGTGACCGAGTTGTTAACTTGGGCATATTAATTTCAGTTGTGGAGTTTACTGGGTTTTTTTATATAATTAAGTCAGGGGAATGGAATTGTTTAGGATAAACTAAATTCTCATGCCTATAATATAATGTTTTTACATGAGTTAAGAGGTGGTTTGTTTCGGTTTTTATATTTTTTTAAATTAGTTTTTGTTAATTGCATCTTACATCTATAACTTATAATATTTATCTTAAATCAGTCTGTAAATTTTAAAACGTTCTAATTATATTCTTAAACTATTAATGTCTTATGATTACAAAAATAGTTCATTTAACCGTTATAAGACGTTAAATTTTATGTGACATAATTTAGAATGAATATTTTGATGAAAAAAATGAATAATGTAAAAGTGGTTGTCGTAAAAATATTGATTGAGATTTTCAAAATTTTTATAAAAATTTTATTGTTCACTCTCCAACTTTTTTTTTACTTTATTTTTAGATTTAAATTTTAAAAGTTTGCAGTAATAGTTTACTTCTTTTTTTATTTAAAATTATGTCACAATAGGGAAACTTAATTGATATATTATTGATAATTTGAATATGTAATTAGAACGTTTTAAAATTTTAATACTGATTTAAAATGAAAATCAAAGTTTGGAGATGACCTCTTAACATTGATCACATTATCCAACAAACTATTTCTAAAACGAGTAGCATCATATGTCCCAGGAGCTTTTAACACAAACTTCCCAGATAATTTTTCTTTGATCAGCATCAACTTGAAGCAAAATTGAATCATACCCATATTTACATTTATAAAGTATCGATAAGTTTCAATCCACGGACCTATATGGGGCTCCCATTAATAGCTCCACAAATGTTGGGGAATGAAGTAAGTCATAGCCAAGGGACTAGCCACCATGTTGGTGATTTTCGTTCAAAGAAGAGTGTGAAGCGAAGGTTTTAGTGGAGAAGCCATGGCAGAGACAAGAAAAGACCATGGCTACAGCGTAATTTGAGGGAAGGGAAAGATCCAAGGCGGGTATAAAAGGCTTGAACTTCTCGGCCATGGTGGTGAATACCTGGTAGGAGAGTCCGTACAAGGACAGCCTCTAAGTGTCATGGATTGGGGTGTCCACGGACCAAATAATATGGTCCGTCAAGAGAGTGTGAAAAACCGTGACGGGGAAGTGGGAGGAAGACAACAGAGGAGGAGGGGATTTGATACCATAAGCAAGAATGTTCCATCCATTGATGGAGGAAAATAGGGGTTTAGTTGGATGCGAAGAAATATATTAATTTTGACAATGGATCCAAAGCGTTATGTTATATCTACTTTGCTTCTTGATGCAAATATTTTGGTAAGAAAAAGAAATAAAAGAAAATTCAAAAGAAAAAATTTGAAAAAAAATAAAAACTAACCATATATTTTGACCTAAAACTCTATTAATGTAGTTAACACCTCAATCACTATAATATAATAAATCAATAACGATAATGACCATATTCATTATTGGACGGGATATTTATATAGTTTTGTTTATGCAGTAGAGGGGGCAATGATGAGAATCCACATAGAATGAGAAAAGCATTATCAGATAGCCTCGTCTTCCCAAGCTAATCTTTTTAGATGCATCACTGATGTTGGTGAACACTTGGGTCCTTCACTAATCTTTGAATCATGGGATGAACATAAAGCAACTCATTCAATTCCTTAATGCCAAATAATGCATAAAATCAAAATATCGCAACATAATCTCTAGGTTACAAAAAGGGATGAAACTATAAAGCCACCCAACAGATTAGAATTTTACTTCCATTATGGGAAAAACACCAACTATAGAAACCCTACAACATTCATCCAAGCTTGAGATTGATCCAAGCAAAGGTCACATCAATCAAAAGTCTCTTTCAAATAAACTAAAAACCATGTGAGGCCAAAAAGCAAAAGTAAGGCACATTTAAGAATCCGCAATGGTGACTTCTACCTCAACACCGGGTTCAATGGTGATAGATGTGATCTGCTTCACCACGTCAGGGGAGCTGAATAGGTCAATAACTCGCTTGTGAACACGGAGCTCAAACCGATCCCATGTGTTTGTTCCTGCAAAGCCAAACAAATTAATCACGTTACATGAAACCCTTAGCATGCTTGACTAGATAGGCCTGCAGGTCGAAACCCTAGCTATATGGCTAACATACACAATCAAAAGATATAGTTCCAAACAACTACATCATATTCAACAGTAAACCAGTGGGCGTCCAATTAAAAAGAACACATATATAAAATCCATTATTTAGGGCAAACAAAACAATGTGTACCAAATGGTAGTCCTTAAAGATTGTTCCAAAAAATATAAAAAAAGAGGATGGTTCTAGAATTCAAATGGTAGTAGACAAGCATATACAACATCATCAGATGTATTTGAATATGCGTTGAGCATGGATAATTTAAGAAAAGCATCATAAATCATCAGAGTTAGTCAGATGCAAGGCAAATAAATACCTTCACCACAGGGAGACTTCCTGGTAGTGATGTGAAGAACCTTGGTGGGCATTCTTACTGGTCCCTTAACCCTCAGTTTCTTATCCTTTGCACCGCGTACCAAATCAGCACAAACTACAGATCAAAGAGAACACATTGAACTAATGAATTCTATAATCAATTGAGTCAATATCCATTATAAATGAAGCCATACTACTCTCATCAAACAAAAAAATTTGTACCTTTTTCTAGGTTTTTCACATTCTTAGAGGAGAGAGTGATCCGGATCTTGTGAATCTGCTCTTGGGGCTCCTCCAAACCCGGCTTGGTAGGCTTCATCGCAGCATACGCCATTGCTACTAAACTGACTTCTGGCTTCTGGTTCAGAACAATGAATTACAACAAACAAAATTTCTCATCACAAACTTAATTCACAAAGTTTACAATCTTAAAACCATTGAGTGTGAATCACAACATGAGATTGAATCACCAAATTCAAAGTACTTCAAGCTAAGAACAAAACTTTCCCATATTCCTTACATAACTCAAAAGCCAAAATTATCTGAAACAAGTAGGAAAAAAATCTATATGCAACAGAGATCCTTGTATTGCATAAATTGAAAAGGTTTTAGGCTAAGATTAGTGGCCTTTTATCCTTTTACTGGTTTGATTGAAGATCAAAACTCGAAAACCGAAAACACAAAACCTGATGGTAAAACATTAAATACAGTAGAACAAAAACGAAAAACCAGGAGGATGAAGAAAAACAATCCGAGCCTCCATTGCAATGAAAGCCTTTTCATATATGTGTGTGTATATATATATATACAGATTTAACATAGGAAGGAAAATATGAAAAGCAAGGTGAAACCTGGAAGAGGTGAGAGAAGGGAAGTGTAAAGCCGCGGCCTCTGCTGCTTTTTTTCTCGAAATGAAATGGTGGGGTGCTGCTGTGCTTTGTGCTTTATCATTAGGGTTAAGGTTTTTCGAGAGCAAAAGCTGTTCTCCGGGTCGGGTTGCAGATACTTGACCCACGACGGAATCAATTTTTTGTCTTTGAGATATTGGATGTATTAAGGGAAAGCAAAACTTGACTCAATTTGAAAAAAATTGAAAATTTTTTAAATTTTTGAGTTAATTAAATCGAGTTATAAGAATAAATTTGAATAAGTAATTCAAGTTTTGAGTTTGAATCGAGTTAAATTTTATAATTTGAATAAGTCGAATAATAGATTGGTGTAAATATCTTTTTAGTCCCTTTTAATTTTGAAAATGAATAAATTAGTCTTTTTCTCAACAAAAATTTAAAAAAAATTCAAAATAATTTTTAAAAATTTAAAATATTTATAAAAATTCCAAAATTTATATTTTTAAAATAATAAAATAATTTTAAAAAAATCTAAACAATATATGAAGAAAGTTAAAATTTTCTAAAATTTTTAAAATAATAGTTTTGGGACCTAAATAAGTTAATTATTGATTCAAGTTTATCATATTAAAGTATCTTATTTTTTTGTTATTTAATTTTGAAAAAAAATCAAATATATATAATTTCAAATTTATGTGCTTTAACATGGAATTAGTTATATTGTTATAAGATTTTTATTTGACATGTTTAATTTTTTTAATTTAACTCAAACAATTTCACTTGATTCGATTCGACTCGAATTTCATTTTACTCAACTCGATTTGAAAAAACTTCAAATTGAGTCGGGATGACAAAATAGGACTTGTCAACTCAATTAACTTGAAAATTTTTTACTAGATTCGATCGAATGCTCAACCCTAATTTAAACATATCGTTTGGGTGTCATTTCAAGAGAGTTTTTGGTCTTTTTTAAATACTCAAAAAGGTATTAAATTTGTAAATTTATTCAATTTCAATTAAATAAATTATTAAAAGTTTGTAAAATAAAAAATAAAAAATAATTTTTAATTTTTAATTTAATTAGTTCAATCAACTTTATTATTTTAGTTAAAGAGTGATTTGCAATTCAATAGGTTCAACCTTTTTTTCGGGTCGATATGTGGATTGATTATCAATTCAACCGGTCCAATTTCATCAACTATAAATTTTACAATTTTTTTTTTTAATCGTCTAAGGGTTAAGCTTTCCGTCCAAGTTGAAATTTACTTAAAATATAAGAGGACTTGAAGAAGAATGCAAAGCATAAAAATTAAGTTTTGACAAAAGTTTAGAAATGTTGTTATTCGGGGTGGCCTTTAGAAAAGAAATATTTCGACTTACCAGGTTTATATTTAAATACAATATTTATATTTACAAAATTTAAATATATAGAAGCCTAATCCAAGTATTATCAAATGGAAAGTCCAAATCCAATGCTTAATAAATAAAACCCAAGCCCAAATTAGATTTCTACGAAAGTTGAAACTATTTTGCCATCAAACAATATTTCCTGCAACCATTTATTTATTTTCTTATTCTTTTTGAAAATATCCTGCAACCATTTCTATTCTATCATTTCCTTTTGTTTCCATTCTATTCTTACTTCAATTGGGGCATTATCTTTCTTTTATCTATGATTAAAATGGTGCTTTATCAAAATAATTTGAAGAGGGTGACTTTGTTAGGAATTATAAGATTGATTCCATGTTTGGGCTTTCATATGGCTCATCATGCTGTTTGCCTTGTGACTTTTGGGTCCCGTGGAGACTTGATTTTCTTTTGTCCTTTGTGGCTTGGTCTCTTGAGTTGATGGGAACTTGTTTTTGGTTAGATTTTTATTGCAACTGTTGTTTGAGATTTAGGGTTGTTTCCACTGCTATGACGATAAGGATTTGAAAAAAGAAACACCACGTCAAAGTTTTGATCACCTTAATGACTAATAACGCCGAGGTTGCATGTCTGAGTCTTTCTTTGTTCTCGGTTATTGACGAGGAGGCCTAATTCAAACAATGACGGCATGTTTCTTCTTTCACTAGTCTTGAAAGACTTTGTTTAGTATATGATTAAGGTCCTTTCTTGATTTCTCCGCATTGTGAGAATGAGTTTATGACTTTGATGACCTTTGTATTGTATGGATGAAAAAACCTTTTATTTCTTTATGATTCATGAATGTAAAAAAAATCGATACGATCTTCCTATTGATTGATATGATTTTTACATTTGTTATAAGAATTTTTCAATACGTATTTAAACACATTATAGTTTTCACTTTGGAGATTAGTGTTTATAAATTGTATAAAATGAATTAATAAATAATTTTAAAAATTATTAAAAGTAAATATTAATTAGAATATCTTTTAACATGTGTATGGAGGGGTGAATAATATTTGCACCCACCAAGAACCTTCCTTGGCTGCACCCTTAAATTTATGAACATATACTTCAAATATAAATATTTTTATTGTAGAATACATATTTTAAATTAATGGGAATTTTAGAAGAAAAAAAAAAGGGGGGGAAATAATATTTATAGAAGATCTATATTTGAACAATGGAAAGATTTGGGTGTGGATGCTACATCATCAACAATAGTTATATTTGACATGAAAGCTTTCTTAAGTCTCTTCACTTTTATTGATCCCCTGTAATCATAAATAATTGATCTGGACATAAAGCTTAATGAGGTCCATTAACGAACACCTAATGCCTCTTTTCATTGTTCACATGCGTGCACAAAGGCAGGGCAGTCCCTAATAGGTGCATGCTAAAACTTGCCACCCATGTCAAGGCAAATCCATCCCTAATATTTCACTGAAACCACCAAATCCCAAGTTCCCATCATTGTCACCAGCATCCCCCACCAACCATGAAAAACAGGTCTCCTCCTTTGAAGATGTCCCAATTTCACTATATTCTTTCCACCAAGAATCTGTGCCATGGAAGTTCTCCGACAAGTCATGGAGAAATGTCTCTGACCATATCAAGTTGACCGAGGGGTCATCATCGGACTCCCAAGATGATCTCCATTCGTCGGTCCCAGTTGGAAGGCTGAATTCATGGGCACAACTTTTCGACAAGTTTTCTGGTTGATTAGGATCAAGATTTGGCTTGTTTTGAGGGGTTTCTGGTTTTTGTAAAGGCTCATGTGTGACAGGATCGATCCCCATCTTAATAAGCTTCTTTTTTATATGGGTGTTCCAATGATTCTTGATCTCATTATCAGTTCTTCCAGGCAATCTTGCTGCAATTTTGGACCACCTAAGGAAAAATCAATGCCATTTTAATGTTATTTCTTTTAAATATAATACACTGTTTTTAGTACTTACATATAAAACATATTTAAAAATGACAAATTGCAATTAAATCTGTCAATCAAATTCAATACACCTAAATGTCATAATAAAAGCAGTATAAAAATTAATTGAAATTGTTAACTTTGTAAATCTTATCTAAATTATACTCTCTCTCTCTCTTTTTGGAATCATTTCTCTTTAATTTAATATCTCAAACAATAATTAAAAACCCACACTTATGCGCAAGATGAAACCAAGGCCACATTGATCGTGTTTCTACTATTTTATGTTACGTATACATTACATATGTTATCATTATCATCAGATAATAGGACCCAAATAAATAAGTGAAATTAATAGTAATGAAATTATGAATTGCCCATACAGTTACGTAGCTTTTCAGGTATTCAAAACAAAAAAAAAAAAAGCAATCGAGGAATAGAAACCTATTGCCAAGGCGCGCATGGAGATCAATAACAAGTTGCTCTTCATCATGATTGAGGAGACCTCGTTTCAAGTCGGGACGGAGGTAATTTGTCCAGCGGAGTCGACAACTCTTGCCGCAGCGGCGGAGACCGGCGAGCTTAGGGACGACCCGCCAGCAGTAATAACCGTGAGTGCGCATAAAATTCACTAATTTTTTGTCCTCCTCAGCTGTCCAAGGACCCTTCTTCACCCCGAGCTTGTCACAACAAGGCTGCCTCCCCATCCCTCTCATCTTACACCAATCAACTCCAACCATGCCCAGTTTTCCCCCTACTCACCCGCCTTTATATACTATCATTTTCATCTCTTTTTTTTTTTTGGTAAATCATATTTTAATTTCGGAATCCTGAGCAGGCTCACGGTCTTCTTGCACGCGTGTGCTCACTGCCTTTCTTTTTCTATTTAGTCTCCTATGAATATCAAAATAATCAACCCATAGTATATTTAATATTTTTTTAAAGCATTACGACTGGTATAAATTTAAATATAATTATAAGTAGCAAATTATTACAACACAAATCATCTTAGTAATTACTAGAATCAAATCATTATAACACAAATAAATTTAAAATTAGTACAATCTAAATTAAAATCAACAAATTGAGCTAACTAGTCTAAGCCTACATATGGAAACCATACATGATGAAACTCAAAAGCCCACGCATCTAATTGTCATGATAAGTCTCAAACTTTAATGGCCAACTAAATCAAAACCTTATTAACATATTCAATAATTTTCAATTTGATAAAAAAAATACAAAAATATAATATATGGTTATTTAATACATATATTACATTTGTATTTAAATTTTATACTAATTATTTTTTATTTTATATTTAACCATTGTAACATAAATATATTAAATAAGCTCTAAATTGTAAGTATTTTTATTTCGGTAATTAAAATAAAAATATCTAAAAAATTGAGTGACCAATTAAATAATTTATCTTTCAATTTTCATTAATAATTTTTATTTAAAACTTTAAGTTAAAAATAATTTTTTTAAAAACTTCTAAGAATAATTTTTTAATAGCACGATGCACTCTTAAAATTTTTTTTAAAATAAAAATATTTTTAAGAAGTAATATTTTTTAAATTTAAACACATAATTTTCTCAAATTTTTAAAGATAATTTAAGCTCAAGTGAGAGAAAATACATTTAAAAAATTTAAGGTTAAAATAATTTAATCTGAGAATTTAAGCATGTAATACCAAATTAAACTTTTATTTCAAAGTAAATGTTGATTTATAGTTAAGAGTTTATTTAAATATAAATTAAATATTAAAATGATTATTTGGGTAAAAAGGCATAATTTTTTTTTTCTTTTAAACTTACAACCTTTAAAAAAGTAAACTAATGTAAGGCTTATTAAGATGTTATAAATTTAAAAACGGTTTACCTAAATAAAAAAGTTAGAAATATTTTATTATTTTTGCTCATTTTCAATTAAAAAAATGCCAAATAAATAAGAGAGTGCGAATCACGCTCGGAAAAGAAGGGGAAATATGTGTGAGGCCGAAGGGGAGGGGCCTAGGGATGAGTTGATGAAAGAAGGCTGCTACCAGAACATGATGTCACTCTCACTCTACTACTTGCTTTTTTTTTTATACGAGTAACACATCCCTAGTATATCTAAATTATTAAATTATTATTATAAATTATTATTATTAATGATTTTTTCAAAAAAATAAATAAAATGTTTAGTTTAAAATTAATAATAATATATTTGCAATATGTTCTTTTGTATAATAATATTACAATATAAAAAAAAATCAAAATGTAGTATTGGTTACAATTAGAATGTTGAACAGTCAAACTACCAATTTATCAGTTTAAAATATTCAAACAATCCATTTTGTTTAATTAAATAAATTATTAAAAAAATAGTTCAATCAATTCATATCAATTTTCGAGTCAACTTTTCTAATTGCTTCTTTTGGATTGACACTCGATTTAAACAACATTAGCTATAATAGTAAAGTTAAAGTTTTATATATGTTGGTGGTATGAGTTTAAATATCATCATTTGTACTTTTTATTGGTTTTATTTTAAATTAAAAAAAATAAAACTAGCATGTATGAATATAACTATTTCAAATATGTAAGATAGTAATTTTTATAATCAAATTATTTTCTGTGACACCAATTTATTTAAGATTTTAAATAATATATAAATAAATTAATTGATTATTTAAATTTAAATTTAAATAAGATTCAAAGATATTAAAAATAAATTTTAGATTAAAGGTCGTAAATGAATATAATAATGATTAAATATCAATACATAAAAAAATATTTATTTTATACAACTTAAAAAAAAATGAGATATGATTGAACTCACACTTACAATCACAATAATATCAATTTCAATCAATTTATTTTATAATTTTTTAATAATCCAACTAAGTAGTTATATTCATGAATAGTTTTTTTTATAAATTACAATAACAGGATAAAACTCAAATAATCAATACGATTTAAACTCAGGCCACACATGAAATTGTAGAATTAAAAAATAACCGAGATTTATGATAATTTTTTAATTAGGAAAATAAAAAGTTCTCGAGCATGAAAACAAATTTTATATATTTAATATTATTAATTGAAAGTTCTCGTACATCAGTTAAATCTGTTAAATGAGGAAAGCATTTACTAATTCAATTACGTTCCTACTTTTTGAATGTCGGTTCCGATAAAGTAATTAAGCATTAATCACATGATTTACAATTTTTTTATTTGAAAAAAGAAGTTTAATTACAACTGATCCCTGCATCTCTCTTACTTGAGCATATCACCAGCTATTACGTCAGCTTCCCTTTAATTATAATTTCTTATTAAAATCGTAATGATTTTATTCATTTATGTTAATATTCAGTGTATTAAAATATCTTATCTAAAAAATTAATTCCGTTTTTCAAACCTCATATTTTAAAAAAAAAATTTATACCAATTAATGGACTTCGTACCAGTTTAAAACAACTTAAGATAAAAAAAAATCATAATAAACTAATTAGTTGAATTAATGACGTAATATTTAAGTATTGGCATCGTCACATATAGAAATTAAAAAGAGATGAGGAAACTCTGTGAAGCCCCTTCAAGTCAAAACAAATGAGTTAAGTGGGGAAAGGGGGTAATCATTAATCTACAGATTTTTTTTATTTTTATTTTTTTGAAAAAGTAACATAATGGTGGAGGAGGAAGTTTTGAGTTAGTCTAGCTTGAAACGACCAGGAAAGCATATCTTGTTTGCCATGTAATGAACAGCACTTTCCTGGTTTGCTTGGCCGACACATTTTGATATTGATGATCCTCTGTTCTTACAAACTTTTTAAGTTTACATATGTATTGTTTATCAACAGGCTCTTTTATCATTGTATGATTAGAAGGGCAACTGAACCATGTTGAAGTTGAGTTTATATGACAAGTCAAGGTGGTGAAGCCTTTATAACAATGCTCTTAGTTGAGGAGGAGGTCATAATCTTCACAATGTTGTTGAGGCGATATATGTTATAACCATAGTCACACTTGATATTTGACTTTTTTCAATCATCCTTTTCCTCGTATGTAGCTTGAATTTTTTCAACTTTTAACATGTAGTTAGCGACGTGTTTAATGCGATTTATTTTTCGTTTTTGCTTCTACCTAAAAGAAGCATCTTTTCCAATCTTTGCCATTTTCGATAGATTTTGCCAAGAAAAATGCAAAAATAAGGTTGTTTCGCTTAGTTCAGTAAGTGTTTGGTGTTTAAATGATCTAAAGAAGTGTGCTTTTTGTTATAGTGAAAGTGAAACTATATTCATATATAGGGGTGAAGCCAAAATAATTTTTTAAGGGGGTCGAATGAAATTTTAATTTTTTATAGTCTATATATTTATAATTTTTAAATGATTGAATCGAACTTTTTTAATTTTAGGGGGTTAAAGTATAATTTTACTTCTATTAATTAAAAATTTTTAAAAAAATTAGAAGACCTAAATGGTAAATTTTCATTTTAGGGGGGACGGGGCTCATGCCAATCCCTTAGAATCGCCTCTGCTCATACGACAAACATGTAAGTTGGTTCCTCTTTTCAAATCTATGCTTGAGAGTTGTTCTTGAAAAAATTATTTAACGCATAAAACGAATACCAAATCAAAAGTTAATATATTTTAAGAAATAAAATTAGAGATTTAAAACATGTGAAGGATGTAACCATAATTGAAACTTTAAGTCCCTTAATCAAAAGCTTTAATCCTTGACGCTTTTCTTTTTTCTATCTAACTCTTTCCACATAATTAGCAGGCCAATTTTATATATAATTTGCGTTTAACATTCTCCCACTCAGTTCACTAAATCGATTATGTAAAAGTTGATGTTTACATAGGATACCGTTAATCTTTATTAAATTTGCCTTTCATTTTCATAGCTCCATGAGTTACAACAAGAGCTAAAAGTTGTCCATCTTGCCTCATTCTCAATTTTTCCTGATTGCACTTGCTAGTTAGTTGATTCAAATTCCATTGCTCGTATTATAGTTATTCTTGAATGGAGCAAACTGAGGAAGAGTTATTCGTGTTATAGTCAGCTCATTCAAATTCCATTGTCAGTTTCCTTTACTTAAATTTTTTTATTAATGCACTTCAGTGCTAGTTTGGTGTGTTAATTGGATAATCTGTATATCTATTCGAATTCGAGATACGTTAATAGGGGTCATTAGTAATAAGCTTGACAACTTATACCAAAATTAATTGGTATGATTGCTTGAGATTTTGAATATGTTCATATATGAATTGAAATGAGAAGCATGTATCTTATTATGCAAAGCAAGTGAAATCGAGCCCTAGGGGCCGAAATGAATGTGAACAAGTTGGTAGACACCAGAAACGAATTGAATGGTAAGTATAAGGTGAGTGAAGGAATTGATCATGACAAATTTATTGAAGTAATGGCTTTGATGAATAGTAAGTTAGCAACCATTAGACATCTATTAGCAACTTAATGATCCGGTGATTTAAATGATAACTTTTAAATCGTTTAATGACTAACTTAAAACTTTCTAAAATTGTGTGACAAAGTATAAACTAACTAATAGTCGAGTCATCCTAACTATAATGATATTGTAACGCCCTGTACCCGAGATCGTCGCCGGAGTCGAGCACGAGGTGTTACTAAACTTAATTTCATCAATTAAATAGCTTAAACAATTTATTTTTAAAATTTCCAGACAAGCTGGCTAACTGAATCACAGTCACTTAAAAATTCATATCTCGAGTTCCGAAACTCGAAATCCAATTCCGTAAATTTTTCCTGAAACTAGACTCATATATCTATTTACTAATTTTTTACTAGAATTTTTGGTCTAGCCAATTAGTACAGTTTATTAGTACAGTTATATGTCGATAGTCAACACAATCTCATAGAACTATCCTTCTTTTTCACAAATAACACGGGAGCACCCCAAGGTGAAAAACTCGGTCTCACAAAGCCTTTATCAGTCAACTCTTGCAATTGCGACTTTAATTCTTTCAACTCTGCTGGTTCCATTCTATATGGAGCAATCGAGATCGGAGCTGTTCCCGGTATCAAATCAATACCAAATTCTACTTCCCTGACTGGAGGCAAACCCGGTAATTCTTCTGAAAATACGTCCGCAAATTTACACACAACCGGCATTGATTCAACTTTCTTTTCAACTTCTTTTGTATTAATTACATACGCCAAATAAGCTTCATAACCCTTCCTCAAATATCTCTGAGCTGACATTGAAGAAATCATACTAGATAATGCCTCTGATTTGTCTGATTCAACCCACAGAATTTCACCACTTTCACACTTTAATTCTATAACCTTTTCTTTGCAATTTATTATAGCATCATGCAATGTCAACCAATCCATACCCAAAATAACATCAAATTCATCAAACGGCAACAACGTCAAGTCGGTCGGAAAGTAATAACCCCGAATCATTAAAGGGCATTTCTTGCATACTTTATCAACTATCACACATTTGCCTAACGGATTCGACACTTTAATCATAAATTCTGTGTACTCAATAGGCATATTCATACTAGACACCAATTTCATGCACACATATGAATGAGTAGAACCGGGATCAATCAAAGCAGTAACATTAACATCATAAAGAGAAAATATACCAGTAATCACATCGGGTGATGAAGCATCTTCACGTGCCTTTATGGTATAAGTTCTAGCTGGAGCCCTTGCTTCAACTCAAGAAACTCTTTACGCTTTTGATCAACAAATCTTTCACTGATGTATTTCTTCTGAAATTCTTCTTGAAAGAATTCCCAAGTCACCTTCTCTTTCGGTACCACTGAAATCAATGTCTTCCACCAATGATAGGTTGAATCCCTCAACAATGATATAGCACATTTCAAGCATTCCTCAGGTGTACAAGACAATTCATCAAATACCCGAATAGAATTCTCAAGCCAAAACTCTGCTTTCTCGGCATCATCATCAACATTTGCCCTGAATTCTTCGGCCCCTTGCTTGCGGATTCTGTCAACTGGAGTTCTGTGAAATTTCATCAGATCCACACCTTTAGGTATCGGGGGTACAGGTTGAGGAATCGGGGGAGGTGGGAGAGGTTGTATATTCGGGTTCGTACGAACGAACTCTGTATACCAAGCATTCATCATTTAGAGAAAGGCCTCTCGAGCCCCTTCTCCTCCTCCTTGACCAACAGTAGGAGGTGGATTTTCAGTTGGCACTGCCCCTTCAGCCAAAGCTGGTGCATTACTCTCTATATCATCAGCCGCAAACTGGATCGGGATCCATTTACTATAAAAAAAAATCATTTAAAAGGTCAGAAGTCGTCACACTATCACAATATATATGGCATGTATAGCAAAATCCGAACATACAACACGTTAGTCTGAGAACCGACTAAACCTGCTCTGATACCACCAAATGTAATGCCCCGTACCTGAGACCGTCGCCGAAGTCGAGCACGAGGTGTTACTAAACTTAATTTCATCAATTAAACAGCTTAAACAATTTATTTTTAAAATTTCCAGACAAGCTGGCTAACTGAATCACAGTCACTTAAAAATTCATATCTCGAGTTCCGAAACTCGAAATCTAATTCCGTAAATTTTCCCTAAAACTAGACTCATATATCTATTTACTAATTATTTTTCTAGAATTTTTGGTCAGGCCAATTAGTACAGTTTATTAGTTAAATTCTCCCCTGTTTCAGGGTAAGACTGCTCTGACCTCTGTGTATTACAAATCAGATATCTCCCTGTACAGAGTTTCAATGACTATTCTGTTTATTTCTATTAAAACTAGACTCTATAAAAAACCTGTACATATAGAGCATGACTTCTAATTATTTTTATACAATTTATGGTGAATTTCCAAATTCAGAACAGGGGATCCAAAAATCGCTCTAGCCCTGTTTCACAAAAATTTAAACATCTCATAGAATATCATTCACATACCTGTTTTGTTCCATCCATATGAAAATAGACTCATTAAGATTCGATTCTATACCTTATTCATCATTTAAGTCCATTTCTACTATTTTTAGTGATTTTTCAAATTCATGTCATTGCTGCAGCAATATTCTGTTTTATAGCAAATTTATTTTACTATAAATTTTCATGGACTAAATAGCATTTTAAACATACATGGTATCAAATATGATTTAGATTGGTCATTCCAATGGCTAATCATTCACAAACTCTTTTCTTGCCAAAGCATAATCATATCATAAGATCATTTACACAAAGTGAGTATTTTGCCATACATGCCACATTCAAAATACACAAGCCATTTTACCAATTTAGGCCTTCGGATAGTGTGAACGAGTCTTCGACCTATCCCGATTCTCAAGCCGGTTTGTCAAATCTACAATGAAGGAAAAGGAAGGAGTAAGCATAAATGCTTACAATGAAGGAAAAGGAAGGAGTAAGCATAAATGCTTAGTAAGTTCACATGCAAATAACAAGTAACATAATCACACAATCCCACATAAAACATCATTTACATTTAATATCTTTCTACGATTTTATCTTACCAAGTTTTCAACCCGAGGGTTTAAGCACATACCTGTCAAATTTTCTCATTTACCACACTTACCAACATGTCACCTTCGTTTTAGGCATTCTCCTTGTTCTCTTAAGATTCACCCGTTGAACACATCGGAACATAATTCGAATACACGGAAAGTTTGTACATAAGTGCCACATATGTAGCCAAGTTACCATGTAACCCGCCCATAAGCGAACTCGGACTCAACACAACGAGCTCGGGCATTCGCATCCATAAGTGAACTCGGACTCAACTCAACGAGCTCGGATGCCTAGTTACATCTCACAAACTCGAACTCAACTCAACGAGTTTGGACATTTGCATCCATAAGTGAACTCGGACTCAACTCAACGAGTTCGGATGCCCAACCATCCTAGTGACATGTCACTTGTATTCTAATCTATTCCCAAGATTCAAACGGGCTTTTTTATCGATTACACATCTTTGCCGTCTTCCACGGAACATCGAAACCGATACTCGGTAGCAATTCATAATTTACATATTATTCAATAATAACCATAAAGCATAATATTTCATGATATTAATCATCATATCACATAAATAACATTAAATTACTTAAAATGACAATTATGTTACTACATTTACACATGAATTTACCTCGATACAAAATATTAGCAATCAAGCCTATTAATCGTAAAATTTGTTTTTCCCTCTGTCACGACTTGAATCTCGTTTCTCTTGATCTATAATGCCAAATTAATCTTATTTAATACATGCATTCATCAAAACAACCCCAAATACGAACTTTGGAAAAATTATCATTTTGCCCCTAAATTTTTACAAAATTACACTTTTGCCCCTAGGCTCGGGCATTAAACTTCATCCCATTTTCTTATGTTTTATGACATGCTGATCATTTTTCCCTTCTATAGAAACATCAAATTCACACTCTATCATGTATTTATAACTATTAGGTATTTTTACCGATTAAGCCTTTTTTCTCGTTTTCACTTAAAACCGAGTAGCACAAGTTGTCTAGCATAATTTAAAACCTCATATTCTATCATAAAATACCAAAATACACAAATTTCACCTATGGGTATTTTTCCAAATATAAACCCTAGGTTGAATTATTGCTAGCATAAGCTAAATCAAGTTACTGGGACTCCAAAAACGTAAAGAACATTAAAAACGGGGCTTGGAATCACTTACTATGGAGCTTGGAAGCTTGAAACAAACCCTAGGTATGGAGAACCCTTTAATTTTCTTCCTAATGAAGAAGATGGACATATTTTGCCATCTTTTTCCTTTTTTTAATCTTTTAATTACCAAATGACCAAAATACCGTTAATATCTTTCTTTGAAAATTTTCATGTACAAGCCCATTTTTGTCCAAAATTTTAGAAATTGGTCAAATTTTTATTTAAGGCCTCTTCATTAATATTCCAAATTAATTTCATACTAAAAACTTCTAGAATGCATATTTTGCAACTTATTTGATTTAGTCCCTAATTTCAAATTAAGCACTTTATGCATAGAATTTCGTCACGAAATTTTCACACAATCATATAATCATATCATAAACCTCAAAATAATTATAAAATGATTATTTCTATCTCGGATTTGTGGTCACGAAACTACTATTCCGATTAGGCCCTAATTCGGGATATTACAAATATAGGCCTTACTACTTCAAAGATCGCTTGAGGGCCACATTGGGTTCAGTGGAATAAATCCTCTGTAAGGAGTTGGCTTTTGAATATGTATGGAGTGGTCAAATTAGGATCCCAAATGGCTTCTGTAGGTGCTCTCTTGTGAAATGAAAATGGGAATTAGATTGAAGGTTTTATATTGAATATAGGTGTGATTGACAATGTTCATGTTGAACTTTGGGGGTGTTGCGGGTCTGTAACTAACGAAAACCTTGGGTGTAGCACATTTGACTGTTGAACTTAATACTTTGTTAGTGGTTCAATTCTTGAAGAAACCTCACGAGAATTGCCACCCAATTGACCCTTTAATTAGAGACTACTTAAATACTATAAATGAAGGTTAAGTTGTGGAGATTTGCCACATTTAACAAATACATGGATCACTTAACAAATTAGATCTAGGATATAAATGTGGGTATGACACATTTAAACAAATTGTTGTTGAGTCTTATACCCGCTCCTTATGATGCTTGTGGTAAATGGGTAGTTGGAGTTTAATTTTTTATAGTTCTTTTTTTTTTTTTTAATTCCTAACTATAATTTATGATATAGGTATAAATAAATAAAAATTGAATTGAAATGGGGCAGGCAAAATACCGTTGCTCACCTGGCCCGTTACCATCCTTGAATATGTTATGTTAGCCTTCAAACAGGCACAAGGGGAAACGGAAAATTATAAAAAGACAGGAAAAACAAGGGAGAGAGGTCGCAGTTCCACCTCATCTCCTTACACCTCTTCAACCCAGTTTTTTTTTTTTTTTAATCAAACAAACAAAATCATGAAATTAAGTTCATCACCACTCTCTACCATTCGCTTCCTAAATTTCAATTCCCCCTTAATTATATCTCCTCTTTCATTCAATTTTCCCAAAACTACCTTCACTCATTTCCCTAATTTTCCTATCCATACTACAACTTCTTCTCCCGCCATTACTGCGGAGGAATCCCAACTGGCCCCGCCCAATCCCCCGCCTCACCTGCCCTGGCTCATTGTCGGCCTCGGTAATCCCGGCAAGAAATACAACGCCACTCGCCACAACGTATCTATATCTTCTTCAAAATATCCTCCTTTTGTCTTTTTTTTTTTTCGCATTTAAAATTTTTAGTCCTTTTTTTTTCTTTCAAACAGGTGGGTTTTGAGATGGTAGACGCCATAGCTGAGTCTGAAGGGATTTCCATTAACAATGTTAACTTCAAAGCCCTGTTAGGAAGAGGTTCTTTTCCTCTATTTCCCTTTTCTGACCTTAAAAGAAAACTTTGGGTTTCTTCAATCCTTGAATTACTTTCTCTGATGTTAAATTTACGGTCTTTAGTATGCCTTGAACTGTTGAATATTATAGCAATGGCTCTTTGCTGCGTACGCATTTCTTGGTGCTTCATGGAATTAGCAATGGGCATTATAGGATCCCTCGAATTTGGTTTTGGAATTTTTAATTTTTACATTGATTTGATTCTAGTTCCGCGCCACTGACTTTGAAAATCAGAATATAGCAGGTTTAAAGGGTATATTTGATAATCGGTACTTTCTTCTCGGTACATTGTAATCACTACTTAGATGTAATAATGAAATGCTTAATCCAGTAGTGTAGTAGCATGGTTCTTATATTGGAGTTTTTCACTTTACTAATTTTCTGCTTTAATTTGCTTTCTCTATTGAATATGAATTTGCGATTAAGATATTAAGACAAAATAATGGAATAGAAAAGAGAGAACAGGGCGCGTAGAATGTAGATAATGGAAACTTATTAAATCATGATGCCATTCCTCAATTTACTTTTGATTTAGGTGATGGCAGACAATAGAAACTACAATTTTTAGTAAATTCTTAGCTTCTTTTGTCCTTTTCGAAAGGTGCATGATATAAATTATGCCAGAACCTTTATCTTAGCTTCTTCAGCATAAGTTTAAGCATCAATATCGATGTTTCTTCTGAAAGTCTAAGACAGAGATATATGTGAAGCTGAAGATAGCATGCTTGGCAAAGTCTAGAAATAGAATTACACATGGTTAATGATTAATTCTGTATAAAGATTCTATGTGTGTATATACATGTACAATGAGGTTGTGTCTAATAGATGTAAAAGAAAGTTAAAAAATAAATCTATCCAGTTCATGAAATTCATGTTGCAAGCTATAATAGGTAACTGAAAATGCCCTACTATACAATATTTGATTGGAGATAGTTACTGTTTTCCAGGGTTTATTGGAAATGTTCCAGTCATGCTTGCCAAACCACAAACTTTCATGAACTCAAGTGGTGAATCTGTAAGTGGCCATCGGACCTACAAATTGTCCTTGAGGGTCAAAGCCTCTCATCTGAACGAAATTACTATAATTCTAATTGTCATTTCATGTTTTTTCAATATATTTTGAAGGTTGGTTCCATTGTCTCGTATTACAAGATTCCATTGAAGCAAGTACTCGTGGTAATTTTTTTTCTTTGATGCGACTTAATGCTATTCTTTCCCTCTCTTTCTACACTTATTGTTCTCCACAGGTTTATGATGATTTAGATTTACCTTTTGCCAAACTGAGACTACTTCCGAAAGGCGGACATGGAGGACATAATGGGTATTTAGTTTGTGCTTTCTTATCCTATTAAAGTGAATATGTTAAGTGTAACAATTGGCTGTATGATATGTTGGTCTTTTCTTTTACTCTAGCATGAGAAGTATCATTGACCGTTTAAAAGGGAGCCGTGATTTTCCTCGTCTAAGAATTGGTATGCCGCTAAGAGCACTAAATTAATACCTGAAATTCTGGTAATAGCCTTATATGCTGGTTTGTTAAATTTGTTGAACTTCTCTAGGCATTGGGCGGCCTCCTGGGAAGATGGATGCTGTTAATTTTGTTCTTCGCCCTTTCAATAAGCAAGAACGTGAAGAGGTATGCAAAAATATATAAAACAACAATATATAGAAGTAAAAAAGAAAGAAGTTGGCAAACAGTTTCATGGCTATGTCTTTGTTTTTATCATTCAGCTTGAGTTTACATTTGAACGTGGAATAGAGGCTGTCCGGATTCTTTTACTTGAGGGTTTCGATAAAAGTGCTACATTTGTCAACAGCACCAAAGCAATGGAACAACTTGGTTAAATTATAGCTCTTGGTGGTTATATCTTTCGTTTAAGGCAAGTGCATTGAGGTAATTTACGGAACTAGAATGTGATTACAGTGAATTTTTAGCTAGAAACTTAGGTTAAAATTTTCGAGGATGGAAGCATTCAAGTAAGCGGAAAGATCTTTTCCCGAGCTTCATTTCCTTTTAACATAAAAGAAAATTTTAATTCTACAAGTAGGGCTCAACTTCTGTCATGTGTCCTATATTTTTAATACTTACTATTTATTTTATTTTTTGTCTGACCGTGTATCAAATAATTTTTCATATTTATAGAATTGGTAAAAATTTCAATGTTCCGGAATAGGAATAGAGAGCAATAAACATGGCTGCCATGCAACTAATTTTCTTTTTTTGAGATGACACATGTTTTATTCTTTGCCATCTACTTCATGTATGGAATTCCCTGAAATGTTTTATTTTTTATTAGTTTCTTTGTTGGAGGAATTCTGGTTGAGCTACACATTTCTATTATGACAGAAAATTCTACTCTGTTTTTTTTTTTAAGTTTATGCTTTGTGGTCTCATGATCTTTTGGTTTATTTTTTATTTAAGCTTCTTTTTAAAGCTGACTTATATTTTGGGTTGTATGTAAAGATGGTGGGTAACCAGGAGAATCGTTTTGTAAAGAAGTCGAACTATAGAGATTCAAAGGATGACAATCTGAGACGTGGGGAAGGAGATGCAAAACCAGAAATTTTTCTTGGTAAATAGGCGAGCAGAAAAATAGCCACGACCCATTGAAGCAGTCAAATTTGCATTTTGTTTTAGGACTATGTTGTTGGCATCCAAAGCTTTATAAATTAAACATCTGCCATTACCAAGCTCCTGCATATCAATTTGCAAAATTGGGTGTGTACATAAAATTGATACGCGGCATATGCATGGGCATAGATTTGTACATTTATAATTGATGGGGTTGTGGGCTGAAGAGAAAGAGTAGTAACATTGATAATAACGCAAGTTGTTTAAGGAGACAAATTTCATAAGGAATGGGGTACCCAATCCATGCAATTCACACTTGTTCAAATTTTCATTTTTATTTGGCTCAAGTAGTGAAGAGAAAACAGAACGTGAGCGCAAGTAAACAAATTTTGTACATTTTTGTGTGTTCAAAATAAGTTTAAATGTGAAAATACAAGTTTTCATTGAAATTTTCTATAGATAGTTAAGCAATGATATGACAGTTAACGTGATGGAAAGACATTGTCCATTAGAAATTAAAAATTAGAGGTGTGATTATAAAATAATTGTGTTTTCATAAAAATTAATACGTTTGTTGTATAAATCTGGACACTTAAAAGTGAATTTATTTCTGGTGTTTAATTGGAACAATAAATGAAGGAGGTGGTGGTGTGCATTTATGAATGTTGTTGAAGGAGATATGAAGATGGTGTTTTTCAGTTTGTTCAAAACTTTGGCACACATTGAATGAAGCATTGAAAAGCACCAAAAATATGGATAAGGATGATAAATATGAATATGAGTGTGATGTTTGGAAATTGCATGTCTATCCCCATCTTCACTATTTTGCCATACATGAGTGGTGCAAATTTTGGAGTTGGGAGTTTATTTTGTCAGCTGGGATTCAAAATTGCTTCTTTACGTTTTGTTATTAATAAAAGTTTTCATGAGATGGATGGAAATTAAAATATATAAAAAGAAGATAGTAATATGAATATAAAATTTATTTCATGGAATCCAATTCAACATATAACTTAGATTTGGCAATACCTTTAATAGTATTTATTATGGATTAGGACTACAAGTTGGGTTGAAATGAACTTCTCTTCCCAATCAAAATTTACATTTGTTCAATTGAGTATTTGTTAGTATTCTAGTAAGCACCAAAATTTAAGATACTTTAAAAAACTTTCAAGTCCCATTCCCATTACATTAAAGATGAGATTCAATTCAATTTTTTAAACTTCATATAAAATTTAGAATTCTAATTTTACATTAAACCAAGACAAGTTTATTTAAAACAAAATATGTGGCCACCAAAAATGGTTGAACTAAATAATAATAAGAAGTTTGAATTAAATTCACAAGCATCTCGTTACACCAAAACTATATGCATGAATATACATCTTGAGATGATTTACCTTTTATATTTTTTAAAGGAATATGACGAGATAAAAAAAAAAACATAAATCTATATAAATACATTATATTTAAATAAAAATATATGATTTATCATATTTTGTAATTTTTATCGGAAATTGCTGACATCAGAATTTATTTAACTCAAATATGGGCTAAAGTATTTAAGCCACTTAAAACTTCAAAAATGAAACTTAAAACAAAATAAATTATTTTGCTATTTTAGTTCTATACCTATATTTTTGTATTTTGGGTGCTCACTTGGGAAAAAGAAAACCTTTTTTCTTGTCAATGTTAGCTTAATTGTAAGTTTGAAATTTTGGCAACTTTAACATCTACTTTGATTTTGTTTTTCTTATGTAAGGGTTTTGTTTAGTTTTTATTTGGATTATTAATTTTTTTAATAATTATTATTTAAATTTGTATTATTTGTAATGTTGTAATAAAAGTCTTTAATTTTTTTTAAAAAAATCAATTAAATTCCTATAACTTTTTTTACATCTAATTGAATCTTTGAATAAATAAAATTGGTCAAATGGGCTCTTCGACTAACATTGATTGTTTCAACATTATTGTGACAATTAACGACGTTGACATGGAACTTGTTAACAAAAAAATTAAAAAATTAAAAAAACATTTTTTTTATTAGAATGAACCTAGATATAACTTAATTTCTTTAAAAAAATTATAAATTTGTAAAACATTATTAAAATTGATAACAATATTAAATAAAGCTAAAAAATATATATAAATTACTAAAAACTATTGAAAAGTTAAGTCCATAATGAATTAGGATATATGATTGTCTGGATTCAATGTAAATTTGGACAACCATGTGTCTAGATTCATTCAAGATGGTTTTTCTAAATTATATAAAGATAAATTATTTTTCTTTAAAATTTGATATGTGTATCAATGTTTTAATTCTATTGGACATATGGTTGTCAGCAGTTATCGCTGACATCGAGCACCAACTTAGTGCCATTAACGGCCACGTCAAAAATGTAACGGTCAACATTAGTTAAAGGGCCTATTTGGCCAGTTTTATTAGTTCAATGTTGAATTGGATGAAAAAATTGCAAGGGGCTTAATTGATATTTTCGAAAAAATTAGAAGTCCTTTTAAACCATTAAACCTAATTGGACCAATGGTTGAAACAATGAGAACACTCATTCTTGGCTCAATTGATTAAATTACGAGCTGACCAATAATTAAATAAGAATAAAAAAATAATTTATTGAATAAGGGGTGTGCAAATTTTGGATAAAACCGAATTAATTTGGTTAATTAATCGAATTTAGTTAATCAGTCGGTTAACCGAATCAATTTGGTCAGGGTCGGTTAATAATTTTTTTGAAAGTTTGGCTAACAGTTAATTAACCGAAAATTTATATTTTTTATATACATTTTATATATATTAAATTCGGTTAATTTAATTAATTCAGTTAATTTTTTATATGTTTTATACTTGTTTTAACAAAAAAATATAAATTTCAGTTAATTCGGTTAATCGACCTAATTAACCGAAAAAGTTCAATTCGGTTAATTTTTTTTGAAAATATTTCAGTTTAGTTAACGGTTAAAATTTAAAAGGGTTAACTAATTCAGTTAATGATAGTTTGGGTCGGTTAATCAATTGAATACCTCTAGATTGAATCGCTAATTTTTTTCCCGAGTTTTAATTTATTTATTGGTTCACAACGCTCAATTAGTTGCTAGCGGTCAAATTGATCTAGTCCAATCACGAAATATTTATTTTATAAACTTTCTTTAGCATATTATTCATGGTCCCTACCAATTAAAAGTAAATACATCATCTTTTTTCCTACATTATATGTACAGTTAGTAAGAAGCGATCATAGATGATATGGAAAAAATATATTTATTTTTAATTAATGGAAACCATAAATAATGTGGTAACAATAGTTAGATATATTTTTTTTTGAATCATGATAATCCTAATTATAATCGCACTTATCACTGTACCAGCAATTAAGTTTTAACATATTAAATTAATAAAGTATTCAAACAAGTTGACCTAAGATCCCACGAAATACTCCTGCTTTTCATCGCCCCCATAGCCATATACATTAAAGCAGATTGAACCAAAAAAAAAAAATAAAGCATAAAAGCAGCTTCCTAAATATCTGGTTTCGGTGACATTTTACCCCTTTCTTCATATGTCGGTTTATTACTATTAAATATGTGTGCCTCGTATTCATCAAATTTTCAACTACTACTTTTAAATTTTTTTGTCTGATTTAAAAATAGGATTATTTTATTTATTTAAATTTAATTATAAAATTTATAAATATTAGTATTAATATGAATAATATACTTTTTATATTTATTTTTGGTAACAAAGTTTGACATTTTTTAAATGTGGTATACGTTTTCCTTTTTTTTTTTTTGCAAAATTTATAAATTGATATTTAAAATTAACAATGTTAAGTTTTTAGTGTTTAGTTCAGTTTTTATAACGGATCTGATGAGAGTTAATTACTAATATTATTAAGTTTGAATTTTCATAGTTTTGTTAATAAAATAAATTTAGTGTTAATTATGAAGTTTTTAAATTTTAATTTGTTAAATATTATTGATACAAGAATAGGTAGATGATTAAAATGAGTGTAATTCACCCCGTTTAGGATAGATTATGGAGCCGCCATATAGAGTAGTCAAAATAGTAGGAAGTAAAGAGGGAATGTGAGAATATGTGGCTTGATGTAGGATGGGAGGAGAAGAGGTGTAGGTCGCTTGGTCTCATCCTCAGGCCTTAAGTTTTATATACATGTGATCCATTATCTTGAGGTGCCACGTGTTGAGTTGCTATTGACAAGTCAGGGGCAAGTGGCTTAGTGCCATAAGCTTAGGTAGACTGACATTCTAATGTGCCTTAGGTCATCTCAAATGAGATATGATAGTTGAGACTTAATGTGATGATTAATAAGTGAGTTCGTTGGTCAAATAAATTATAAGTCGAGAGGCTTTTATGAAGGATGCCCTTGGGGAGTCTATTCATACAACTTGAGAACTTGGTTGTCCTAATGATCATAGCAGAGTACAACAAATACAATCAAGGACTATGATTTTCTTTTAAGTTTTAAGGTTAATTTAATGAAACTTAATTGCTAATATCATTAGTTAAATATGTACTTTCATCAAATAAATCTAAAACTCGAATTAAACACTAAAAAAATATTATTATTTTTTATGTTACGAATAATATATTAAAAAATAAGTTAGTAAACCCATTTTAAGTTGAATTAGAACAAAAAGGATTAAAATTGTTTAAGCTAACTCTAGCCTAAACACACACCTACTCCAAACCAACCTTTTGGCTTTTACACAAAATTTGAAAAAGATCAATATTTTTTGAGTGAACATAAATATGATAATAGCAAAAAACCAAACATTCCAACATCAATGTAGGCCTTGATTGACGTGAGGACAGGCATTGTCTCCCTCATGGGATGTTTCCTTTACGCATTGCTTACCTCCTCTTCTACAACAATATATCCTTTTCCCATGTGCAATGGAAATCCTATTTTAGGATTTTATTATAAAGCCTATTTTTATGTATTAATAATAACCTAATTAAACTGTTATTTAAAACTAAAAAGTAAATAAATGAGATAATAGTCAAATTTTTAAGAAAAAAAAACTTTACTATTAATGGATGATATAATATTTTATTTAATATAAAAGAGAGATTAAACTAATGTACAGATTTATAGAAGATTATACTACATGAGAAAGATATTTATGTAGTATTTGAATGATTTCATCCGGTGGTTGCTTGAATATATTTTACTCAACGGTGTTGAGAATGTCATCTTTATCAATAAATCACATAATGTTAATTAAATAAAGAAGACATGAGTTCAATTACAATTAAGCATATATTATTTTTTAATTTATAACAAAAAATTCATTGTTTAACTTTTTAACTACATGGAAAATCAAGAGCTCTGCCCTCCTGTTCTATCTATCCATGGGATGGAGGGTGAAGACCTTTGGTGTCTCCTCTAATCGAGAGCTAGGTCTCATAATTGCTAGCCAATATGCTTTCATCACTTTCAATGTCTATCTAGCGGAAAAAGTCTTTTTTTTTTTCTTTGCATTTTAGTAAAAAATAACTTGTGTTATAACTTAGCATCCTTCTCCTCCAAAACAACCTCCTATTTGTGTGAATAAAATTTTTACAATCTTTAGCTAAACACTTTATTTCATCTCATCCGCTTGATTGAACTTCAACCAATTTAATGTTGTTAGCAATTTGAAGGCCAATCATATCATTTGCCTCATGGGTTCTATTTAATCAATTTGACACATGTTTATGTACAAACATAAGCTCAAACATGCTAGAAAAAGTTCATGACAATAGTTTTTGAGTATTTTTGCTACATGCTAGTGTCACGGGTTGCAAGATCTAGCCTCCTGACACTAGCATCCATAATCATCTAATACAATATTGACAAACAAAACAACTACTTTTATTGTTGTTTGTTGTTCCTACTATCACGAAATTTCTCACCTTTATCACATATTAAGAGAGCATATTTAAATTTTTTTATTAATATATTTTGAAACCAAATATTAAACATATTTATGATTAAAAGACTCATCAACAACATTATCCCCTTATTCATTCATTATATTATTTTCATAAAGGAATTCAAACAAGTTTAGTGTTGGTCTTAAATCATAATAAATGTTGACATCATTCTTAGAACGACTTTTTTTTCTTCTCCACTCTTATTCAAATTTGATTTTTGATTAAAAAAATTTCATTTTTGAAGGTGTTATTAGATATTAAAAAAAGTAACATGCATGAATTAGTAAGTTAAGGGAAAGTTTTCCTATAATGAGCAAATGATACGTCTATGAGCTGTTATATGCTTTACATAGGATAACATAAATCTTAATATAAGTAATTAACAGACGAGAAAGCATGTTGAAAATAGAGTTAATAATGATTTGTTTCATGTTTGCTTTCGAAACCATATAATATTTATTAAATAACGAGACTCAAATATTATTATGATACTAAAAAGGACACTAATATGTATTTAATAATTAGAGCATTAATACTCATAGTAACAACATATCCTTATCATCCCTACATATCACGTCTAAAGAGAGTTTAATAATTTATTTAAATATGCATTAATAAAATATAGAATAAATTTAGTCTTAACATTTATTTATTTTATCATTTTGACCTTCAATCTTTAAATTTTAATTAATTTTTTTATTTTTGGACAAAAAATTTAATTAGACTGTTAAAATTTTAATGGCATTGATATGGTCATTAACGTGGCAATCCGTGTATAATTCATAAAAATTTAAAAAATATATTTTAAAAAATCAACAAAGTTTAAAAAAAATTATAATTTTTTTTAAATATTTATTCATATTAATACATAAAATGCCATATAAGCAGCCACGTCAATGTCATTAAAATTTTAATAGCTTAATCAATTTTTCAATAAAAGACAAACAATTTAATTAAAATTTAAAGGTTTAAAGTCAAAATAACTTTAAAAAAAAAAAAAAAAGATGAATAGATGTTAGAAAATAAATTTATATTTATTGCATTATTTAATTACATATAGTGTGAGAGGAAATTGGGAGTAAGAGTTATGGTGTAAAAGGAGAAAGCAGCGAATGGGATATTCATCTCTCACTCCAAATCTGCCTCAACATATTTTTTATTTAATCTCACTTTTTCCTTTTTTTTCATTTCTTGTTCACCATTGATGAATCTTTATGCCAAATCCGCCTACACATAGTTCTGTTCTTCTCACTCACTCACTCTTTCTTTTGAAAGATTACTTTATTCACTACTGATATCACATAATGTAGGTTTGATATAACTGATGAATTAGTATTAAAAATTAATCCAACACCAAATTAAATGTGAAAAATAACCTAAATAAAAGAAGCAAAGGTATAGCTACTTTAGTAAATTTTAAAAAACCAACTAATCATAAATTTTGATAACATACTTCACTAAATTTTAACACAACACCCAATAAAAACTAGTGGAGTCTAAAATAAACTATCCACTCTTTTTTCCTATTCCATTTTTTTATTATTAAAAAATAAAAAATAAAATTCTTTTAAAATTTTGAAAAATATGAAATTTATAAATATTATAAAAAGTTTAAGAAATTGATAAATTTTGAAAAAAAATGATTTTTTAAAGATTATTAAAAATACAAAAAAGTTCAAAAAATTATGAATATTTATAGAAATATACAGTATTATTTTGACCAAGTTAGAAACAAAAGCCTTCCACTTTTTCTGTTTTATTTTTAACTTTCCCCCACCGCCAAACAATTTCTTCCCCGTTAATATAACATTCCACCAAAAAGAAAAGAAAAGAAAAGAAAAACATTGTCATTCGCATTTTTCATTATAAAAATCAAGTGTAATGTGGTGCTTACTTATTTTCTTTCTTAATCATATGGTTAGAAAACAAAATATATTTCATAAATATTTATTTATTTTTTTAGAAAATATCCACAATAAAAAAAATAAAAAAATAAATTATATGTAGAGATGGTAAATACCCAATGAGAGCACACTTTAACCAACGATTCAAAATACTAAATTTGAGTAGGTGAAAATGGAAAGGAGGGAAGAAGTAATAATGGAGGTTGACATTATTGTCATATTGGCTTTTTGTTTTCACGTGACAAGCAGCGGCCGCACCTATCCCATTGACCAATGACCCTAAATTTACATATACTCTTCCATCTCCATTTCACAACCAAATTTGTTGGGTAAAAATATAAAGTTGTATCACCCTTATAGATATAATAAGTAAAAGTAGATACCATTCTCTTAAATTATAATGTAGACCATGATCTTTTAACAATTTCAACCCAAATCTTATTAATTTTTATAATTATATTTTTTACATAATTTCTTATTTGAATTGTGAGTGTAGTTGTGAATTTAATAATAATAATAA
The DNA here is from genome assembly GCA_025698465.1 of Gossypium longicalyx. Classification (NCBI taxonomy): domain Eukaryota; kingdom Viridiplantae; phylum Streptophyta; class Magnoliopsida; order Malvales; family Malvaceae; genus Gossypium; species Gossypium longicalyx. The sequence goes on from CM047003.1 coordinate 27,585,289, forward strand.
TAAAAGAAAGAAAAGAATTTAGTAGCTTAAATGAAAATAATTGGGAAATTGATTTGAAAATATGGATGGGCGGGAAATGGATATGGTTGATGAAGGTGAGAGCGGGAGCAAAGCTAGTGTAGAATCTTGTACGTGTCATCTAAATGAATGAAAAAGACGCCTGCCGACAATCACGGAACGGGTCCCACACTTGCCTCCACTCCACTGCACCTGGGACCATATGTAACACCTACTTTGTATTTACTTATTATAGGAAGTTGATTAAATCAAATTATTATAACATGGTAACCAACTTAATATCATGATTTTACTATACAAATACAATGCCACTGAACTGTAAAAAATACACTATCAGATTTAATTTCTAACAGAACCCTAATACTTTCTTCTTCTTCTTCTTTTTTTTTTTATAATAATTTATTCCGGTGGGACCCATCTTTTTCAAACAGAAGCCCCTCATTTAATTTACCAAACCTAGAAAAAAGCAGTACTAATATTACAGTAGCAATAAGTAAAAAAGCCCCTCATCTTTTTCCTTTTTGTTACCAGAGATAAGAAAAAGGGTCATTATTAAATTAATTAGCGTCGTTAACATTTATGAGAAGAGAAGCCAACCCTATTATTAGCAAGGTCGAAGCTAACACGTGTCCCTTGTTGTTGCACGTTCCCAATAATCGACATAGACGACGACGTAGGAGCAAAAGCGAAGCAAAACGTTCCCGAGGAGTCCACGGGGATTAAATAATTTTTAGCCGGTAAATCAAGTGATTTCCCTTCCCCAAAATGGAACGCCACCGTTGGCACCTTCACGCTGCTCTTCGACGACAAGTCGTAACACGTGTCGAACAACGCCACCCCACTCGCGCTCGGCAACCCCTGTGTCTGTTTCACAAACGCGTCTCGCAGCGCGTTATATGCCTGAGTTTGCAGCCGAGTGATGGCAGTCCCGCAGTCTATGATCACCCCTCCCTCTCCTGACTCGTTGATTTCAAAAAGCCCCGGGGAAATGTTGACCGCTTGCCCACCTACGCTGAACCCGGTGAGACCGATGTAATAAAACGTATTCACCTTTCGGCTCTTCATTAATGGAGCGATCACCGAGTCGGCCGGTAAACCCGAGTTGAAGTCCAAAGTCGACGAGCCGGAGGAATCACGATCCACTAAGCAGTAAGAGAACGATGTCGCTTTAATCTGGGATGTTAAAGACAAGGGTCCACCCCCGAGTCCAAGCAACCCCGCCGCTCCAACAAACAAGCCTTCATTATCATGGCCACAACCCAAAGCCACTCCATTCATGTTACCGGAGTTTCCAAACGACACTGTCTCGGTAACGAAATCACCCACCGTGTAAGATCCATCACCGTAGGAGACTTGGTATAGGCATTTCCCGCTACGGCAAGTGGAAACTTCAAGAGAAGAGCACTGTTTTGATTCGCAAGTAACCGGGCTGTAAGTGGAGGACCCGGCTGGGTTAAATATGGGGTCGGATTGTTGGTAACATTCGGTACAGGGCTCACACTGAATCCAGTTGATATCACTTCCAGTATCAAGAACCATGTAGTATTGTTTAGCCGGGTTACCAACTCCGACCCGGGAAAAGTACTCTCCACTCCCTTGGCTTATTCCGGAAATAATGGGGGTAGAAAGTGCCTCAGCTTGGATCTGGGTAGGGAGTGGGCGGAGCTGGGATTTCTTGACTCCATTGAGAGCGAGTAGGAGCTTGGTAGAGAGAGAGTCGACACGGGCGGAGTCACGGTCTAGTCGGGATAGGACAAGGGCTTTGTAGTCGGTGTGGTGGGTTTTGTGTACGGAGCCCCTAGAGTGAAGTGGAACAGAGAAAACAGCAGCAGAAGTAGAAGAGTTGAAGAAAAGGGGTTGGGTTTGGGTCTGAGCGAAAGCTTTCAAAGATTGTGGGTCGAAGGAAAGTATATGTTGAGCTTGTGAAAGAGAGGAAGAGACATCGAGTGTAGTCGTGGTTGTTTGGGGAGAGAGACGAGCGACGGTGGAAGTAAACAGAAAGGAAAGGAAGAGGGAAAAGGAGAGAAGGAAATGGTTGGAAGAAGCAGCAGCCATGTTTGGGGTTGTGGAGTGAGAGAGATGAGTGAGCAATGGGTTTTATTTATTTGGGTTGGGAGGCAGGTCACGTCAGGCTTGTTGGCTGGCAGACCATTAAAGCAATTAGCTCAGGGCGGAGCTTTGAGCCTAACTCTCCGTTTCCTTTCCTTTTTCCTTTTGCTTTACCTTTCCTTTTATTTCGTCGTTAAAACAAAAAACAAAAAACAAAAAATATACAAAGGCACGTAGTCAGGTAGCTTAACCCTTAAGGCTGACTTTGGATTTTATTCTCTCTATCTTTTATGTTTTCCAATGCATTCATGTATTAAAATGAATTTTTTAATCGAAAGACTCTTAATCTCAATAATATACTATTTTATTTCTCATATTAATACAATATGTTTTAAATAATTTAAAAATGATGAGCCATTGGGTAAAGGGATTAAAGACTGTCTCAATCCTATTTTATGAACTCACCTCTTTCTCCTTCAACATTGTTTTGATATTTGTTAGGGTTAAATTCTACTTTGGACTAATTCATGTTTATATTGAACATGTTAAGAGTTGTTAATTTTTGTGTGTGTTGGTGTTTAACTTCAAATTAGCTTAAGTCAAGATTTGGGATTAAGATCAAAATTATGAAACCTAATCATTAGAATTTGACTCTTTTTTTCCTCTTTCAGAATTTTGAAATTTTTAGTTCAACTGCTTAGCTTTTTGCTTTGAATAGTTATTTCTAGTGAGACATAAGACTTTAAAATATAACTTAAACCCTAAAAATCTTATTTAATGAAATTAAAACAACTCGTATTAATTTATAGACCACAAAGAGATATAGTTAAAGGGTGAAAATGGTGGGTGGGTTATTGTGAAATTCAGAATGCAGGCCTACTTAGAGATATCGAATTGGACCTTTTCAACATAACGGAGGGCAAGGCCTATGAGACAATAATACACATTTTTAAGTTTAAGATGGTTAAATTGATTGAATTTTAGTTTGAATGGTATGAATATTGTTGTCTATATAAAAGGATATAGATTTGAATACGTTGAAATGTATTGTCCTCTTATTTATGAATTAGAGAGGGACTTCACCAATATTAATATGAGCAGAAGGAAAAAAAGAAATGAATGGGAGAGATTAATTGATAACCGAATGTAGGTTTTAAGTTATGTAAAAGAGAATATTGAATTATTGTATAAAGTATAAAAATTTGAATTTATTAAATTTTATCCATATGATCTATTGAAATTTAAAATGTTTTTTAAAAAAAAAAATCTTTGGTGTTATAACATTTTAGAATTTTAAATTTCGAGGAATGCTTTTATTAAAGAGATTAGAGGAGCCGTACTTTGAAAATGTATAAATGATTTTGAGTTTTTCAAATTGCAAATTTCTCTTACATTATTTTTATTATATTAGAACGAATCAATATATTCTCAAATCATTTTTGAGAAAAATATTTTTTAGTCCTCAAAAACAATTTATTAAAGTGATTTGATTTACTTTTAATGTTTTTGAGCTAAGTTAAAATAATTTATAGATATTTTAAACTCATTTTAAGTACTTTTGTATAGAAGGGAGAGGGATTGAATTTTGCTCCATCCTCCATGTCTAACACTCACATTTTCCAGCTGATGGTGTAAGTTTATGTGTAAGGTTGTCCAAAGTTGTGTTTTTTCTTCTCATAACCGTCATATTTTGTCTTTAACCGTTATAAATTCATTATTTGGTATAAATACACATTAAGAACACTCTAAGAAGCAAGAAATCAAGAGGAAATTCACCAAAGGTTTATTTTCTTCCTTATTTCTCTTACATGATATTTTTAGTGAGATCTTTATTGCTAAATTTTTGTATAGATTTTATTTCATCATTGAGAGAGGTTATATTTTGTAAACATCCACCTTAAAGAGGTTTTTTTTTTTTTTTTTGTTTACGCCATCTCACCAATTTGTAATTGGGAGGGTTTCTAGTTGAGCCATAAAATATAGAATTGTTCTATCTTATCCATTGTAAAACATAGGAGGGTTTTCTATTTTAGCCTTGTAATGGTTACTTTGTCCTTGGAAATCCTTGACAAGTGGAACTAATATAGTGGAGATAGGAGACTGAGATTGAATCGCTATAAATTGATTGTTTTGATTTATCTTTAATTCTCTACATTTCTTTTTAAAATTTAAATACTAATTCACTCTTCATTTACCCACTTAGTATTTTTTATTTAATAGAGGTGTCACGTTAACGTATAACATTCGTTAATTCATGAAATTCAATTGACAACATAGATTGTTAAATCATCATTATATTTGGATTCTTTAGAGATACTCAATTTTTCTTAAAGACTCATAACCTGTGATTTTTAGGGACTTGGGAATAATTTAAGTTACAAATTTTCTAATGCAACATGTGAAGCAGTAGAGGATGAAACAAGGGACGCAAAAGCGATGATGGCATGTAGGAGTAGTATCATTTTGCCAGATCCATAGGTTGTAAGCAAGGTTTGGTATGGAATCATTGTTTTGGGTGGACAAATTTGGGTGATTTTCAGCTGTGTTTGGAGTGGTGATGGCTTCTAAATGTCATGGCATGGCAGCATAATAGGTGTAAGTTCAAAAATGGTTTATAAGACTAATGAATTTTGGAGTTGTTCTTCTTTGCCGGCATTCTCATTGGGGCACTATATGTATGTTTTTACGCATCGCACGTTGTAGTAATCATACAATTAGGACAACTCATCTTCATTCAATTAATGTTGTTTTCTGAATGTAATATTTATTTTCACATTGTGGTTTTGTTTGTCTCATTCACTGATAATTACTATGTGAAAACTAGTTAATAATTTTCTCTGTTAATTGTCTTCATCATATTTCTTATCATTTTCTTACCATTAATGCCTTTTTTTCGGACGCCTATATATTTTCGTGTTTTATTTAATCCACAATACAATTACGTACTTAAAACAACACTGTTAATTAATAATCACTTTGCTAGTTTAACTTGATAATAATTAGCTTTTTTCCAAATAACTATTCATATATGATTTAATTTTAAATATATATATATATTTCAATTTTCATTGAGTTAGTGACTGTTTATATATAAAACCATTTAATCAGTGGCGGAGTCAAAAAAAATATTTTTAGGAGAGGAGGAAGTTAAATTATATATTTTTATGATAGTAAAAATATAATTTTACTATTTTAATAGACTATATCTTTATAATTTTTAAAGGATTAAATCAATTTAATTTTTATTATTTTTAAGAGTCAAAATGTAATTTTACCATTATTAAACTAAAATTTTATAAATTATAAGAGGCTTAAATAAAAAATTTTCTATTTTACGGAACTTAAAAACAACCATTTACTTAAAAAAAAAAAACCTACTATTTTATTTTTCATTGAATTTATAATTAGTTTGTAAAAAAATGATTTGTCACCCAAAGTGGGTGTCATAAATTCTAATATATAAAATACACTGATCAATGCTATAGAATAGGAATCCTAGCATTTATAAAATTTGAAAGAAAAAAAAGAAAAGATCAATGGCTCAAATAGAAATGGATACTCATAATTTGGAATTTCATGGAGCTGAAGCAGAATATGTTCCAAATCGAGTTCAAGCGAATCACCCATATGGGCTTCCAACACCGTCCGCTCCACCCACGATAGAGGCAGCCTGGTTGCCGACGCCCCAAGCCCCTCACTCAAATGAGCCGAATGCGATCTACCACCACCACCAACAAGGTGCAATATATGAGCAACCTCCTCCTCCGGCGCCAAGTTTTCCCCAAGATATAGGGCAAAGGCCATTTGCTTCAACTTACGCATCACATTCGCAACACTTTCAGCAAGCTGCTTACCAGGTTCCTCCAGGGTATGTTGTTATGGCACCATACGTTCATTCTACTTACCAGCAGCATGTTGAGGGCTGGAAAACTGGCCTCTTCGATTGCATGGATGACCCAATCAATGGTAAATTTTTTTGGATAGCACTATCACTTTTCGCTAATTAAAAACAGTGTTACTTAGAAGGTAATTAAGGAAGGCTAACTTTGTGGGTTGCAGCTCTGATTACAGTTTGCTTCCCATGCGTGACCTTCGGGCAGGTCGCAGAGATTGTGGACGAGGGTCGTACCTGTAAGTCATCCATCTTTTCTTACCTACACTTTTCACCTTTTTTAACAACCACCCTAGTGTTCAGTTGATCCCTTTGTTATTAATTCTTTTGATTTTCCCCCTAAAACAACCCTGAATTACTTATCCCAGATCTCCATTCTCTCAGTTCATTAAATTTAAAAAAGAATCACTGAAATTGGATTAAAAAAGTGTGCCTAGGAATTGTGATAAAAGTAATCACAAATCTTGAACATTGATTATAAAATAAACATGAAAAATATAAATAATAATAAATAAATAAAAAGTAATGGAAGGTGTCTAAGGAGTGAACTACATTCTGCAAGGGTTTTTTTTAGTAAACACTGCTCTTTTTAGGTTTAAAAAGTTATAAATTAAACAATAAAATCAATTTTGTTTTAGCAAAGTTTTAATCATATTATCTCGGCAAAATGAAGATTTGATGAATTCAAATTTATAGCGTTGAAATTCCAAGCCAGCCATCTACAACGTAGAACTTTATTTGAATTTGGACCGCTAGCTGATGAGTGATGATGCATAACATTATATATATGTGTGTGTGACAGCATGTGCAAGAAGTGGATTGCTTTACGGTGTGATAGCATTGTTGACAGGGATTCCCTGCATATTGTCGTGCGGATACCGCACCAAACTTAGGAACAAGTTTCAGCTATCCGAGTCTCCAGCCCCAGACTGGGTTGTACATTGTTTTTGCGACTGTTGCGCTCTTTGTCAAGAATATAGGGAACTTCATCAACGAGGCTGGGATCCATCTACAGGTATTATAACTGCATGTTGTTTACTATAATTGCTGATGTAAGAACACCATAATTACAGAATAACACCCTAACAAATGCTTATTACATATATTCAAGTACTATTCTTATAAAGAGTTGCGTATTTTGTGTTAATATATATAGGGTGGCATGGAAACCTAGCAAGGAGACAAAACATGCAGCAGCAACAGCAATATGTGATGATGGCACCAATAAACCAAACAATGATGGGTTGATATGATTTCCAAATGCTTCAATATTTTGTTTTTTTTTTTCCTCTTCTCAATTTACTTGGAAAGAAAATTTAAACGATGGAAAAATAAAGGGTAAAAAATATAAATTTTCTTTTCATAGGTATGCTTATTAGGAAAGAAAAAATTGAAAAAAAAAATTACATTTTCATCCATTACTTAGTAGAGTTGAAAAAAAAAATAAAACATTTGAAAAAGTTATAATTTTGAATTAATGTACACATCTCTCTTATTTTAACTCATCTATTGTTCCAATTTAGAATGACTGATTTTACGTGTTGAAATGAGAAATGATTATCTTTTATATTTTCTTCGTCTTACTTTTCTTTTTTCCTTTTTGCTCAATCAAATATTCAAATTTATATTTTTAATTTAACTTCCAATTCTTTCCACCCAATAATACTTTTATTTGTGTTTTTTGAAATGTAATAAGTACAAGTACTGTACAATAATAAATAAAAATTTGAGTAACAACAAGTATTAAACTATTACAAAGAGGTTGTCTGAATAACTACCAAGTAAAATCAAACTATTACAATACAAACGGATTAATAATTGATCCAGTTCAAGTTAAATACCAACGAATTGGACTAAAACTCCCATACATGATGGGACTAAGAAGCCTACGCATATAGTAGGTCATGAACCTTGATGCTCAAGACCTAAGGCCTCCGCTTACTTTTAACTTTTTTATCGTTATTTTTGTTTGTTCTTTTTCTAAATTGGGCAAAATGTTTAACCATTACTAGAAATATTTTTTTCATAATTTTAAATTATTATATTTGAAATAAATATATTTTTAATAATTTATTATACGCACATTTTAATTTAATTTCCTTATTGGAAAACGTTAAAGAAAAGATGACAATTTTATTATTCTTTTATTGAATAAAGATGACAATTTTAATTCAAATCCTTTAATTGGTGAAATAGTAAATGTTTATTTATTATAATAAATACAGTATGTTGCTCCTTATGTCCTATTGGGGAATAGAACTCTAAAATGTTTCATAATCGAAATTTCTTTCCTCAGAAATTTTCTCATTCTTAAATTTTATCCGTAGTGTTAGTTTAAATATATTACAAAAAAGAAACTTGTGAGTTATGCCAATATCTTGATAAAAATAATAAAAAAGGAAAATTGACATACCCAATATATAAGGTTAATATAACTTATTTCCCCTTCAATTTTAAAAAAAAAAAAATCATTTTAACGTTTAACTTTTTAGTCTCTTAATCGTTAAATTTGCATTATTTATTAAACCACTCCAAAACAAATAAAAGAAAATCAATGTTTATTAGTTTTACTGATATAACATCCACATGTATGTCACATTAATAATTACTTAAATTTAAAAAAATTTATAATTTATAATTTTTAAAATAATTCTTAATTTTTAAATTTTAAATTTTCAAAAAGTAATTAATTCCACGAAAGATTCCTTTAAACTCATGGTAAAGAGTGAGTAATCAAATCTGTGACAATGCAGGCAGGATGTTATGTTAAAATTAAAGATAACCACAAAAAGTAGCCACTATGGCTAAAAAAAATTAATTAATTCTTCAATCAATTACACATCACAACATCTTTCACTTACAAAGAAACAATAATGTGACCAAAAAAAAGAAAAATAAAACAGAGGGAGGTGGGGGAGGGATAGAATTCAAACTCAGATGTTGATTGTGGCTTCCCAAAGCCGAAGAACTCCATTGCGACCCCCACTGCATATCCTTTTCCTTTCCAGGTCCGACACCACACATCGTACCTACCAAACCCAAACCCAAACCAAAATCAATGTCAAGGGCAACACATGCAAACCTCAACTGGATTGTGTTCTAACTTCCAAAACTAGATCACAGATCATCTCTTTAAATACCCTATTTCACTCTCTAAATGAAAATAAAACAAAATGCTTAACCTTAACTCCATATTTATAACATATTTGCTGTTAGGTTCATTGTATATTAGAAAGTCAACACTAATGAAAGATCCATTTGATATCCCCCCTTTTCTAGTTACAAAAGGATTTAATTTATCCTTTTCCACTTCTCTCCTCTTCCCTTAATATCAGAAAGCAGGATTTCAACCACATGCTACAGAGATGAAGTAATACAAACATAACTAGTTGCATTCCTAATCCCACAATTACATAAAATATCAAGGGCTACTTTCGTCGCACTATTAAAGTTTCTTTTTGTATTGCAAATGCAAATATAATTGAATTATAACCAATCAAGAACTGCAAATTGACCCCAAAAATTGCATGAGAAGAAGTGAAAGCCAAAAACCACACAAGTATATAGGGGAAATAAAAGCATATACCACAGCATTGGTCTTTTGTGGGGTCCGATAAAGTTGCCACCCAGACATTTTGGATCCTGTGTTAGGGACACCAAGCCTCTCTTGAGGCCGTTGGAAGAGAGACATTGAATTGTCAGCTGCTCCAACTCCTAACCACTGCTCCCCGGCATTTATAGATAAGATAGGAGCAGTATGAATTGTTACATTCTTCACGCATTTTATACCCTCTGCATGCAAAACAAGATACAAACTATAAGAATTATTGGAAGTAACAGACAAGAATCAATTGAAAGATTACCATCAGCAAACATAATGAAGAATCAAACGAATTTAAGATTACACCTTCAGTAACTGCTTTAACCAGGTTGGATAAAAGCAAACCTCAAATAAAGATGAATAATGATCGAGTCCAGCATTGCACTTACCCTCATCATTTTCCCAAAATCGGAGCAGCCCATCCGTTGAACCTGAGAGGAAATTTTCAAAGTATTACTTCTTTTAAAGCCCTAGACATAAAACTGTGGCTAAAATTCATTAACATTTAAAATAAACTAAACAGACTCTGGGCCAACCAGTTATTATTCCTTTGTCTGATGCTGAATACTCAACACAAAGCAGCGGGCCAGCATGACAAGCAAGAACAGCATCACATGTTCCCCGGGAAACAGTCCAAACTCTAGCAGTCCAATCGTCACTACCCGTAATTAGAGTGTCTCCAACCATTCTAATAGACCTGCATAGCTGACACATGAACATACTGTTCCTTCCAAGGATCACATACAACAATTAACCGAAAAATAAAAATTTCTTCATTTTTTTGCTAACCGTATCCATTTTGTATGCCCTAGAAGCTTGTGCATCTGCCTGCCAGCACGAATGTCCCAGATATTTGCTACCCTGAAATGCAAAGGATCCATCAGTTCAACTTCAAGGTGACAAGACATAAATCTAAATTTATCATCTACAGGCTAACTGCAAGTGATTTTATACATACGCGTCTCTGCCAGCAGCAGCCAAGATCCCAGTGGTATCATCATACTCCATGCATAAAACGGCACTAGAACAGCGACCAACAGTTGCTACACAAGTATCAGTTCGAACATCCCACATCTTAACAGTTCCATCATGAGCAGCTGTTAGGACACGTTCACCAGATAGCATCCGCACACAGCTGACCTACAGTAACATGTCGCGTTTCAATCATCTAATTCATTCAGAATCAAGAAAAAAAGAGAATTTGCACAGATTTATTTTCTCCTTTAGAACACCATTAAAGAAAAGGAATTTAGACACAATTAATTGCAATGAGGAAAAAAAGACATCACTGAGGCGAAGCTAATATTATATTTAGAAGATAATAATTCCATGATTAATAATCCTAAAAGTGGAATATTCAATTCAGTAATACGTAAACAAAAATACAAGAAAAACAAAAACATAGGGCTGTAGAGAAATATCTTCAAGTTCAATTTTTTTTTTCCTAAAAAACTATATATACAAAATTAGATATGCATGTCAATGCTTGAAATAAGTTTTTTCATATTCCTGGCTTCACTTAGAATAGACAAAATTACATATTTAGTTTAAAAGGCAAAAAGGATAAAAGACCAGAGGGAAAAGTCTTTGCTTGAATCCTTTGGGCAAAAAAGAAAAGAAAAAAACAATTTATGTTCCTTTCTTTACTCTCTATTCAATGCTATCTCAATCTCTTTCTCCCCCAACCACCCTGCCCCTCCTCCCAACTCCCCCCACTCCATTCTGAAGTTTTACATTCTGAGTACTTCTGAATCCAACATTGTAAAAAGAAACATTCAATGATGATCAATGCTACAATCATTGGTGATTCAACAACAGACATCATTAATAAGGTAAAAAGAGTCAGGGTTTACTAGATTATGACTACAATAATGCTGATGATAACTGGAATTGTTCTATGTATATGCAAATATATCTTCAATAATGCCAACTGCTGCAGCAAAATCTGTATTCACTGTTTACATGTTCCTTAAAAAATGGCCACTTCAGATTTAAACCCAGTCTGCAATCAAGATGTTATGAACAAGCAAACCTGTGCATCATGCCCCTTTAGTTCCTCCAACAACTGGGTTGTTTGCTTGTCCCATACGATAACAGATAGATCATCAGAACCAGATACAACTTTTCCTCTATCAGAACTAATGGCACGGATGGTTCTGCATTGCAAGAGTTGTGGCACATGTAAAACCGACTTTGAACAACAAAAATTTGAAAAAAGGAAATGTTTTAATGAGAAGAATGACCAATAAAAGTGTTTAAATATCACATAACAGAGACCTTGTATGTCCTTGTAACGTTGCCCGAAGTTCAGAACCGCGAAGACTAGGATCCCAAATCTTAACCTGGAAGATTTATGTACCCAAATCATAACTATTGAACAGAATAATTATGAGCAATCATAAATATTTGCATCAGCAAATGAAGTAAGATTTCATAGAATACAATTATGAAACACAAAGCGCTTATTCCTTACACAAGCAACGCTAGTAATTTAGCAAATATAGGCTCGTCTGTATTAGATATATCATATATCATAACCACACTTTACAAGTGATCATGGATGTGGATGTGGAGTATAAAGACAGTAACTAAGTTTTGTAGGTCTCTAGTGAAGTACTCTTGTTTTGTTCAGCTGAAAAACCAACCAACAAAGCCTTAGAGACAATCAAAAGACCATAAGATTGTATAAAAAGAACTATAGGTCCCTCTTAATGTGAACATGATGCAGGATAGGGAAGAACAGAACAATTAGAGAGAGATTGACAATGCAAATACTCTTTGAGAAACACAACCGAACACTAGAACAAACACTATATGAACTTCTCCTATCATTTGAAGACTAAACCAGCAAAGTTTGATCCTTTTTTCTTCTTTCAAAAAATAGATATTAGATAGGGCCAGAAGAGCACAGTAGAACCAAGCCAGAAAATTGGAGGGAATCCCCATAATGTTGTTCCAGAAATTCAGTCATTTAAAAGCAAAACAAGATCAATATATAAAATAAATGATATAGAAACTCACCGTACAGTCGGTGCTTCCACTAATAAAGAAACCTGCATCTTCACGATCACCAACAAGATCCCACACCTCTCTTCTAGTTACACAATGCAAAGCAGTAACAGGACCACTATGACCCCTCAATATGCGAACATTTGTCTGTGTTTTCTTCTGCCCAGCAGAAGACATATCTTGTTTGCGTGCATTCCCATTCTCTGATCAGTTAAATAATGATGAGTCATGAAACCATTGGGTCCATGACCTAAACATGATAGAACACTGTGGGTATCTAATGCTAACAGAAGACATACCTGCAGCGCCATCAGAAGCCCATTTACGAACTCGGCTAAATGAGTTTGTTCTTGATGATGTATCCCTGCTGAACATGCTCTGCACCCAGCTCCTTCCAACACCAGAAGCCTCTAGAGGTTCTTGATTCTCATCTGCAGCATCCTTTAGACGTGGTGATGACAATCCAGGAGGCAATAGCGATTGTGGCTTCCCAGATGAGACACCCCAGTAATTGATACGAAGTTGATGGATATGCGACAAAAGTCCTCTGAGTTTTATCTGAAACATTGAGGCAACATCAATTCAGCAATTCTATTTATGCTTGCATAAATAAATGTTCCATGGAAAAAATAAGCTCCAGCTCCAACATAAATAAAGTGCTTTAAAGCAGAGCATGAGAGGTGTTAAAAAAAGGAGAGAACAAGGTCAGTGAAATAAAACTAAATCCCTAACAGAAGTCAGAGTAGATTTTACTTATTCTTCATACTGAGTTTGCAAGCTTAATCGGGAAGAATATCCCACTGCAACTCTGTAAGTTCCTAACAGAATAGTAAAGTGCAGATAAGGTTGTTCCAAGTCTAACTTTTAAAGCATATGCATTGGCTTGCAATATTAATAGGACAGCATTCAATAATCAATCACAAACATTATCTTTCAAAAACAAGTTCATTTCCATTACCAAAACCCAAGTTAGAGATGCCAAAAGTACCTTTCAAGAAGATGAGTTTTGAATCGGATGATCAAAGATGCTTATTTTGTGTGCATTAAGAGGATTAGCACTTAAGGAAATGGTACCTAACTGTACACAATTCATTAGGCACTCAAGCTATTTTCTGGGTGCAATATAGAAGTATACTGATTTAACTGACACCATTAGTTATATAATAATGCTGTGATGCTCTTCACCAAATTAAATTGCTACGTCAAATTACATGGAAATCAATTTCAATTACTAGTATGTTCTTTGTGTGAAAGCAAAGGTACTATGAGGCGATTTCTCACCTTTATATACTAAGTCTAGCACAAATATGGACTACAGAAATGAGAGGGTGCATTTGAGAAAAGTACTGACTTCTAGCTAGTGCAAAAAGGGTACTTCTGCACAATAAGTTGAAACCTTGAAAGCCAAACTTGAGGAAAGACAATATTGCATGAAGGAAAGAGAAGTTGCTAGATAGAAATCAAAATTAAATTCAAGAATTAACGCAAAAAACTGAACACCGTGCTCAAGGCATGAGGATTGAAACTGATGATGAACTTGGCAGGATAAGGAGCAAGGGGCAAGGCTGCAAGGACAGATATTTAGAGAAGTCCATATTAAGTATCCCTTTATTCGATGACAATGCAGTGTCTGATCTAGGAATTGTCAGCAGATTAGTGAAGCCTTCACAACAAGAATAGAAAGAAACTCAAAATAACTGATGCTAGGTGTGGATCCAGAGGAGAAACCAGTCATGGGCTTAGAGAAAAGGGCCAAACAGCACAAAATAAAGGAAGAAAGAAAAAGAAAAGGGAATAAGAGGAAAACAATGTCAATATTCGTGGTGAACATTACTGATGAGGGAAAAAAGAACATAGTATGGTAAATGGAGGGTGGTGAATTTTCTCGAAAAACTGGAGAAAGAATGAATAAGGAAAGAAAAAGAAAACTAAAGCCAATAAATTTTAAAGAAAATAAGTTAAAATGCTAGAACTACATCCAGGTTATCAAACATATTTTTCCACTTAAGTTGACAAGTGTTGCAATATTATTGATAGAAAACTGCACCATCATCCATGACCAAAGGTGAGTTAAGTTAGCAAATTAAACAGAAAGTAAAAATTCAAGCCTTGCGTAGCAAATGCTCAGTGCAAGTAACCAAATTAAACATCAATTTACAAATACAAGTACCATTGCAGCAATTAACCTGAAAGATGAACCTATATCTGTTATATGGGACACTGGTCAACAATTCCTCATCTGTTTTATGTCATATAGAATGTAAGGGAATACAGGGAAACCCTAGATTCAAAACAATGTCATCTTATGCAGTTTTTAATCAGCTTCTGCATAGAAATAAATGTTTATCTTTCTAAACACAACACAAAAATTCCAAAGCACCTGTTACTTGAATGGCAATATATGACATGAGAAACTAGCGGAAACTTAAAACAGAACAGATTATCAGATAAGATAATACATCAAAAATAATCAAATCAGGCTACAGAGGTAATCCCAAAGTATTCACATGTTTCTAGGAAGTTATAGGAAAAAAGAAGGTCAAGACACTATTTTCAACCATGTACTTCTTTGTCCCAATCATAATAACACAGTAACACACTACAGGATAGAAGGTGTACTTACTAGCAACTTATATCCAATATTGTTTCTCTCTGCTATTGTTTCAATAATATACCAGGCATCGTTATCAGGAAGTCCTAGTCCAGCCTTCAAGATAACATAAAATATTATTAATGCTTACAGGTTTGGAAACAAAAGGTAAGTGTCAGAAGAGGATTCTGAATTACAAGACATGCTACCATGTGTGAGGCCAGTACAATTAGCTGTGCTGTCACCAAAGCTGCATAATTGGCAGATCTGAGAAAAGAAAAAAACGAAATTAGATGAACATTAGTTTCCAATTTAAGACTCCATTAGGAGAAACTAGTAAAAGATTCTAATATAAATGGGTTAGAAAATTTGCATGGGAAATAGGGAGTTCAATGGAACTGAAGACGAACCAAAGGACAATTGCCTGAAGGAGTTAGTCTCCATTTTTAAGGGAATGAAATAGAAAGAAATGATCATTCCTGATTATTACTTTCAATAAAAATTAGAGTAGTTTAATTGTATGATTTTATAGATAAGAGTGCTTCACCTAGCATTACCAAATAAGACTAAACCCTAACTGAAGGGCTATGCGATTCTGTTTTAGAGCAAGAGAAGGATATCCTCAATTGGACATGAGATTCAGATGTAGGAAAAATGAAACTTAAAAATAGGCTCAAGAGACAGCAATAGAGACCAAATAAACAGCAAAATATGGCTGGTCTCCTCAAATAATGAAGCGGAGGAGAACAGTGAAACCTATTGAAACATGATCTTAAAACATTAAAATAAAGTACACTTAATTCACTTTTTTCTTGATTTTTGTGAAAGTAAAAGGGCGATAAACAATTCAGGATAGGAAAAGTATTAAGAGTCAAGTGATAACATGCAACTTTTCATGACAAACTAACAGCAAATAGCTCTTAACAGTAAATTGCAAAGGAATCAAGAACTAATTGTAGGTCTAAGGCAAGCCTCCTGAAATAGTCGCTTAATGTCAAATTAGATGCTGTCTTATCATGATTTTAAGATATATGCAGTGCAATTAAACCAAAATTACAGCTGCTTATCCCTGAACTAACTTCTAATGTGTAGATTTCTCCTAGAAACATGAGAGTCCATATTTTCTGTGAAGATCCACCACTATGATAGATCTTACATGGTGACATTTATACAGGGACAGCCAGGAAGGTGAGTAGAGTAGCAAAAGACTTAAATCTGTTTCTTTAATCTTGATGTTCTCCCTCCATCATATCTAATGGCAAGATTGGACCTTATTTGCAGACCATATCAATTTTACTCCGCACCAGCCAGGGAATCTCTTTCCATTTTCAAACAGCATCCCTTTACCCCTTGAAACCCTATCAATCATTGGGGTTCGCACTGGGAACTAAACAGGAGAAACTGCAGGCTAGAGACATGGATATACTAAAATGCAACCTAAATAGATTTAACAAATATTGGGGTAGGCAGACTCATCTAGCCATAACTCAACGATGAGTAGAGAATCAGCATGCTTCAACCAGCAAAAAAAGTGTGACAATCTCAGATCAAGTAGTAATTCTTACATATACTCACACTAGCTGAAAAATCCATTGAATCACGAAAACATAAAACAAGTTGAAATCCAGATGAGAAGTGAATAGATCTAAAAGGGACTCGGTGAAACCCACAACAACAATTAAAATGTAAAATGATTCCACTATGTTTTCTTTCAAAACAACTTCTAAGGGAGACCCAGTTCCATGAGCAGCCAAAGTTCAAAACATATCATTACTATACCAGTAAATAATAATGTCAAACTTAAAGAAATTAGTTACATTTAATGCACAGACTATCTAAAAGAAAAAAATTCAGAAACTACTTTTTAAAAATATTATTAACTTACTTGTCAGAAGACTGCTCCACAAGATAGTCAAAATATCCTTCCCAAAACCTGAAAGAACCTTGCCTTAGATTTCTAAAATTTCAAAATTTAGGTACAAAACCCGAAGTGCTAAACAATGTTCTCTAAGGCAATTGAAGAAAGCAACAAAAATCTTCATTTTGGAAGAAACAAATACCACTTCTAAAAGTAAATCTTGCATAAGAGTAACTGATTTAATTTCAATTTATAGAAAAGTCCAACTGGAAATGACCGTAAAACTTAAGCCAAGGGAGTAATACACAGTAATACATACCGTAACTCCTCCCATATAGACAGAGAAATAAGGTGACGCTGGACATAGTCTGGAACATTATTAGCATCTTTCTTATACATCTCAGCAGACACTTCCAGGGCATCTCTAATAGTCAAAACATCATTTCGAGAGGTTGCACGACTGATAGCTGTTTTGAGCTGAAATTGCGCATTAACATTTTTGGGAAAAGGAGAAAAAAAATAATTACAAGAGGAACATTAAACATTAAAAAGTCAGAGCAGAAAGTAAAAGAAAACAGCATATAGGAAGTTAGAAAACAATCTATTTCATTAACAAAAACATTTAAATTTGATAATGTTAATGATTCTTAACATACCAATTCTTTCACAGCTATAAACTGTTCTTCAGTCAGTTGACCATGCCATCCCTGAGCATGAAATCCAGTATAAAGTTACTAGTGCACTGAAACAGTTAATCATGGTATGCTTCTTATAGCTATACATACTGAATTTATGTGCTCTCTTATACACTCAACAAAACCACTACCACCAATTCCCTCTGCGTCAGACTCAATCAAAGCTGCAAAATTAGAGCACAAAATATTGTTACTTTGCAAATATCTTTGAAGAATGGAAGCAGATTTCTCAACTACCGCCATAAGAAGGCAGCAGAAACTATTAGTTGGTTTAGCTGTTCCTGAAACATACCCAAGATTGTGCCATATTCAAATGATGAAAGTGGATCTTCCCCTGCTTCCAATTTCAGAAGACGTAGCCATAATCCCTGTTAAAAAAGAAACGCACAAAATTTAATTAAAAAATATGAGAAAATGAAAAAAAAAAAAAAAACCGTAACAACTTAATTGTATCAGCTTGAGATTACAATGCAAGAAAACTATCTTCTTCCTCGTCTTTTTAGAAAAGACAGATTCATGAAAGAAAAAGACAACTGATACTTTTTTTCTCTACGCACTTCATTTAAGCACCCTGCTTAGCAAACTCTCCTACTGACTGTCATAACAACAAAGACAAAAAAAATTTGATGAATGGTATTGAAATATAGCCATAAGGTTGACATTGTAAAACCAACCAAAACCACATTTTGTATATGAGAGAAAGGACAATTTTTCTCTTTTCAGATTCCCATTGTAATGGAAAAAGCTTCCTAGGTATACAAGCAAAATTGAAACGTAAAAGCTTTTACCTGCAACTTAACTTTTATGTCCAAAACCATGCGCTCTCTTTCTGCCTGTAAAGCAATGGTAGTTGAATTCATTCACAGTCAACTAATATTGACGAAAAAAGCTATTGAAACATCAGACAATGGTGAAAATAACTTACAGCCCTCTCCAATGAACTTATAGACGGTGAACTGGAAAAGTGAGAATGATCTTGTTAGTAAGCAGATTAACACGTATGACCAAGCACCAAAAAAAAAAATCTACCTTGGGGTTTGCCTTCCTGAGTATTCAATAGCCCCATTTACAGCAGCAAGAATCTGCTTTCGTTTCTCTTCTTGCTCTTCTGTTCTAACATTGGAAGGGAACCTGTCATAAGTATATTTGGCACCTGATCCTGAGTAAATAAGAACATGAGAAATGGTTACTTATTTACAACTTCACATGTATTTGGCACACTGAATAAGATTGATCTAAAAGAATTTAGAACTTTGACAAAGATTCACGTCAAGTTACCTGATACTCCAACATCTGGATCTGATATTGTTACAATCTCAGGTTCCGCCAAGATGGAAGGAAGAATAGAAAGAGGATTTTGTCCTCTTCCTAGGGCATCTTGTAATTTGTCAAGAAGATTATCATTGTTTTCGTCAGAACCTAAACCACTCTCCAGATAATCCAAGAAACCATGGGAATCTAGAAATTGTGCAATCTGCCAAAGGAAAAGACATAAAAAATAACTAGAGATGAGCAATTTTTAAGAAAATAAATATTTTTAATTCACAAAAGAGTTGATCCATGCATGGAAAAAGAAACTGGCTATTCACCCATTTTAATTTCAGTACCATAAATATAGGATTTTAATTTTATAAGTTCTGGCTATTTCATGCAAGGGGACTGGAATTCCTGCAAATCCTGCCCTGGAATAAAATTTTATTTTCAATCTGTTTTAGGAATTTCAGGAATTAGGTCAGTTTCTTCAAACCCAAGTTGGTTATTAACCTGTCTTAAGCTACTTCAACTGGGAATATTAGTCTTCATAGGTCAGTAGAAGCTTAGCTGACTTATTAAATGCCTATATAATCTTCATATTACAGTACAAGCATTTCGATGAAATTCTTGAGCATCATGTCTTAATAAATACATATGAGAGAAAAGGGAGGAAAATGCAGCTTTCATGTTTTAGTTTGTTGAAGCATGGATGCATAATAGTATTGAGTGCTCATTTTCTCCTTCCTCTCTAGCTACAGTGTTCTCAAGTTACTTGAGACAGCATGACAAAAGCAGCCATAAACTCCATCTACTTATGTGCTGCCAAAAATTTAATTAAGCACCGCTCAATTCCATCCTCAATTGAGGTCTAACCTGAATTTAATGAAATCCTAATTGTAACAAAACAATAACTATTTTATACCCCATCTATAACCTACCCTTTCTGAATACCCTAAGTTATCATACTCCTCAAAACTGCAGCACATCATGAGCATTGACTTTGTATCGACAATCCTAAACAATGGCAAAGAGAACACTTCTATGACAATATCCTTCACCATTGAACCATCACTAACAAATTCATTAATTAAAGATAACGCAAGCAAGCAGACAAAGCATCACCATAGGCTCTGATGGCTGGTTGGTTGAACGAGACCGCTTCTTCAAAAATGCCTGAGTGTTAAAGACATGAGTGGCATTGTTTTCCTAATGAAAATCATTTCAACGAGATACTCAGGTTAGATTGGTCCAAAGTTAAAAAGCCAAACCCATACAAGATCAAAGACAAATTTTCATACCATGAAATTGCGGTAGCCAGCTAAGATTGAAGCAAAGAACTTTAAAAATGTCAACCTGAACAACAAAAAATTGAGCAAAACGCACTAAATTTTCCATGTTAATCAGATGTGTAAGTAAGAAGTTTAAATGACAGGCTGAGTGTTGCACAATATATAAGATAAGCATCCACAATAAAAATTATAAAGATTAATCAAATGCATATTCACAGCTTAGCTATCAAAAACAGAACAGAGAAGAGAGAGAGAGAACAAAGGAACAAATGGTGAGAATAACATGAAGCCTAATGAGAACTACAGGTAATAGGGAAGTGAGTAAAATCAAGAGGGAAAAATCTCTAAATTCAAACTATCCAAATCTCAGTAGCTTTTAATACCAACTGGTTAAAATATTAACCAGTCAAAGTATTTCCAGATCCAAGCTATAAAACCCTAAGATAAATACGGCTCCCAAATATTCATACTCATATAAAACTGTAAAATGCAGCACTCCACAAAGGGAAATGCAATGCCAGTAGTTGAGGCATCAGAAAATATACCATTTACAATTATACCAAAAAGGAAATGTTTTAAAGCAAGAATTGCTCAAGCTAAGTGATTAAATAATCATCCATAAGATGATTTTTTTCCAGTAAAGCAAATAGAGCAACTCTTGAAGAGAAATACAAGGTGAGACATAATATTACTAAGCAATGTCTTAAGATGAAGGCTATATAACTATTCCTTCAATAATATTGATTTGAAGGTAAATAGCCAAAACAAATCTTTCTTACTATTTTTCAATTATCTGAAATCATTGTAAAGAAGTTCAAAATTAAAAAAAAAAACAGAGTCATGCAATAACCATGCTCATCATTAAAGATGACAACTAATTAAGAAAATATGGTCATTTCACATATCACTTCTAGAGAGAGAGCAACAAGATAATTTCAAATATCAGTAACCTCAGTCTGGAATAAAATCAATCAAAGTTCAGAAAATATGATCAAGTTTCCTAGATACCTAATATTACACTTCTCTTTTTATGGGCAAAAAACTTCACCTAGTGCCTCTTTCCTCCTCTAAAAGTAAAATGAGAATGAAAAATTAACATTTGCACTCCACATCATAACAGCAACAATCTAAACCATGTCATAAAACAGGACTATAGCACTATTGTCAGAAAATATGTACAGAAATGGATTTCATTGTTGTAAAGATGAAAATATTAGAGATTCCTTATGTCAATACTTAGTATAGAGTACTCTCTATAGGAATGTAAATGTACATCATAAACATTTCATATGGCATACAAGAATCACCTTAGCTGAAGGTCATGATCTTCTCCCCAAGGCTTGTTGATGATTTTAAGATTCTGATCAGATGAACCACAGAAATTAGCCCTCATCAGATCTATCCCCACCACATTTGGATGCAATAATTTCAGTATTTCACCACGCAATAAGCTTAATTCTGGCTCAGGAATCGGTGGTATTTCTTCAGTCGTGGTGATTTGATTGAACTCGAGATCCACGATAACTACCTAAAACAGAAACGAGGGAAATTGCAGCTTAAAATATCAAAGTAAAAGGTTCAACATGAACAAGATAAAATTACAAAGCAATCAGTCACTAAATATTTGGTAGCAAATGCTTAAGCTGAATAATCATATGGACAGTCACACGCTTGAGATATTTCGATTTACTGTAATTCTTTGGTGGATGGGGGCAAACTATGATACTATGAAATGCAGTAATGCCTAGAAACAATCCCAGAGAAAGGAGGCGGATCAAAAACCCTAAAGACTGAATCCAGATTGCTTGATTTGCTGATTCCATCTTTTTTAATATAAAAAATGGGCAGGTATTGTTGGAAGATCTTGAGCAAATAAACATTTAACATTTATAGCCAATAGACATTTAATTCAACATATTTGTTTAAATACCTTATGCTAGTACTACTTATGTTATAACTAAATAGCTCAAAACAGAACTGCTGCACTAATAATATTAATCAATCAACCAACAAAAAAATACACAAGGCAAGCCTCACCAGCAAAAAAGGATAATGATGCAAAGCAAACCTAACCCTTAATATAAAACACAAAGGATCAAAAAAATCAAAAGCAATAAAGAGAAACAAAGTATAGTTTCTAAATTAAAAGAAGAAATTGGCAATAATCTTTAGCTTTAACACATTGCAATATTTCCAGGATGATAACACCATTGCTTTGAATAATTTTACTTATCTCCATGGTATTCAATTTTTAATCTAAAACCTAAGACCAATTTTATAAGACAAAAATAAAAAGTAAGAACTATCTCATTCATTAGCTAAAACTATAGTAGGGTATAAGCCAATCAAAGAAAGATAAGAGATACTTCAAAAATAACCCATCATTTATTGCTTGACACTAATTTAAGAAGATTCTCATATTGTAAAAAACCATTAAATAAAGAGTGATTAATCATGTTAAATGATATAAATTTAAAAATTTTAAATGAAATTTCTTGAAAGATGCAACTTCATCAATAGTGCAAATGTTCGATAACCTTTTGCTGAAAAGTGCAACCACATTAACAATATAAAGACTGATACCTTGAAATATATTGAAGAAAAAATTGCTACATGTATTTACATAAAAATAAATAAATTTTATCATGATAAAAATACTAATTAAAGAGAGATTCTATGGGAATATAAGTTAAAATAATTATAACTCCTTTAAAAAAGCAAGAAAATTAAAAAACCATCTTGAGTATTTTACCTCTGCCAGCCAAGAAAAAAAACATGAAGATTTATTCTTCTCAAAAGATCAGAGGTCACAAACCTTTCCCATAATGAATAGAAAAATAAAAAAGCTGGCATAATATGTATAATGACATGAGATTTAGTTACTTAGTAAGCCCTACCGTTTGAATATTGTTTGATAAATTTAACTACTCAAGCATTACCTAAAGTGTTTTATTTTTTTTAAATAACATGATATTGATATTTTCAATGATAAAATTTTATTAATATCTATAATACAAGAATGAAATAAATATTATTTTATTAATTTCCAAAGTTATTTTTCTCTTTGGTGCAAGGGCTCTACAGTTCAAACCTAGGATCTTAACCCAAGCAGCCATGCCCCATCCCATTGTGGCTATGGCAAGATCATTCACATAAGATAAATGAAGAAATAAAATAATGAGAAATAACAATAATTACTGAAATTCACATATAATAAAATGATATAAAAATACTACAGGAACAAACTGAAAATGATAAAAAGAATACATGGACATGTTAAACACTAAAGTTCATGAAAAACTTACACCGTCCATTCCAAGATTTGATGTATCAACACCTGAATGAAGACCCATCATATATGGTGTTGGAGCGTCAATGTAGTCTACTCCACTGAAAAACAGTAATGGAATGTAGACATGCTTCAGCACGAAAAAAAAAGTTTAAAGATTAGATTAAAGTTTACAAATTTCTCATACAAAGAATATTCAGTGATGCTTATAGCCCATCTAACTATATGAAAAAGAAAAGAATAAGGGGGATTATCCTTCAAACAACAGATAGTTCCAACCAGTTTTTCAATTGACTAAAGAGAAGTTATTCAAATGGATAAACCTACCTGCCACCGAAATGGATAAATCAAATGGCATATGGCCTCTGATGCTAGGGTCAGAAGTGAATACCTGCCAGAAATTAACAAAACAAGGGAAACCTATTAATAGGACAATAACCAGCAGAAGAATATCAAGAAAACGGTGACTAAATCAGCATCAAAGTAGATACTAACAATATTGCATCAATTAGATCTCTTGGCAGCCTTAAATACATTTTATCACAGCAACCACATGGTCCTAGGTTCAAGTAATCAAATTAGCTGATTAACGTAAGACCACATCAAACAAATGGGGCATAACATGAATAGTTTCAAGAACAAAATGATTTGAGTTACTGATCACCTTACAAAGTTTTTTTTTTTTTTTCCCTTTATAAGGAAGTCACTTAACTGAGTTTAAGCAGGAGATAAATATGAACAGCTTGAAAAGACTTTCAAAAGTGGTTTTGCATAAAGGGCCTCTCAAGCTAGTCCCTAGCATGAGCTATTAGTAGAAAGAAGTATGTCCCTTCAAAAAAAATGTCTCTAGTATGCAATTGCTAAAACACTATCAAGAAGAAGCTGACAGTAATCATAATTCATAACCAATGAAAACTGCATCAGAGTTTGCATCTTCAACATGCCACTCTTAAATAGAGGAAAGCTGTAGAAAGAGCATAACTCCTATGGAAACATAAAACAGCTGCCGTAACCCCTCATTACCATTCCATTAAAAGTGCTCATATCTACATCATAGTAGGAACTGAAAAGAACTTCCTTTTCCCTAGATTTAGAAAATTACTTGTTTGATCGAATCAAAATCCTCCTTTCAAGTAACACAGCAGTAAAAAGTTTAATCAAGTTGTCAACGTCCAAACACTGTACCAATGGCTGAAAAGATATCTGCAGCATTTGGTGAAAAGATGTCAGCTATTATTATTTATGCTATTCAGTTCAAAGATAGTTACTTAAGGAAAATGAAAAAGAATAATGCAGTAAATATATAACAGAAGTAGATATTCATACATCTGCATGAGGTAGACCATCTTTTGGAGGAACCTCCACAGAAAGCAAACAATTGTCAATAGCAAATAGAACCCGCTCTTTCCCAGGTGTAGGCAAAGGTACATTGGAGACCATATGTGCAATAACATCCCACAATGGCTTGCTGGAATTGTCACAGAGATGACACATTAAATGCACCGAAAGGAAAAACAGATTTTTATATCTCCATCAATCATAAAACATTATTCACATATGTAAACCATAAAGGAAAAATGTGTGCACATAAACTATTGATATCATCCTGAAGAAGGGGGGCGGGGGAAGAGCACCGGCACTATCCATGTCTGTGCAACTGATCTATTATACTTGAATACACTAGAGCTCTTAACCCTTCTATAATAATTTTGGGTTAATTAAGGATTAATAAAAAAATCCCTATAATTGCTCTTTACTGGCACTTAGACGGCACTAATGTAAACAAGCCTATGTTGCGTGTGGTCAGTTGGTGCCTAATTAACAAAAAGATTCATGACTTGTTTGGCCAAAAAAGATTCATAAGTTGATCTATTTACTATAAATCCATATTTAAAATTGAATTGAACTTAAACTTCATATTTTTTTAATAAAATTTCGAATCAACTCTAACTATATCAAAAAAAAAAAATTTAAAATAATACTGAAAGTTGGAAGTTATTAATAGCCTGCTTATAACAATTAGCAATTGCAAGTCGGACAGAAAAGGTAATTAAAAAAACTACAACAGAAACACGTACACGCAGAGAGAGAGAGAGGAGGGGGGGGAAGGCATCTTCATAAAATCAAATGGACGTCGTTTGGGCACATGATTCTCACAACCAACTCTGAAAACCCAAGTTAAAACACTCAAGCACCCTCACATTAACTCCAATGTTAGAAAGTGAAACTAGGATTAAATGTGTAGAGCTGGCAGCTATTGGCCAGATCTGACATTTGACACCAATTGGCACCAGACAAAAGCCTAACAACTACTGGACAACACAAACACGGTACACATAGCTCTGAAAATTACATTTGCACTGGTTTCAGCATAAAAGGTGCAGATGGGGCCAAATGGCCTGATCCAATGCAAAGCCAATACAAGTCTAACTATTGATGCCAGATCAGTGTTGTTTAGCATTTCTTCCAACATTGATCATAAGAAAGAAGAATGAGTTGGGAAAATAAATTCAAAACAAGATTCGTTAATGAAATATTTACTCTCAAAAGTTGAGTTATCTATCTTTTCTAAAATTAAGTATATTAATGCCACTCAAATTTTAATAAAGATTATATATTAATGAATTAGCTTGATTTAAAAATAAGTTACATCATTAAGTTTTTGCAACATAAGTCAGTCAGAACATGTGGTAAATTGTGATTAAAGTTTTTGACATACAGGCATACCATATAAGGCATAATCTGTGATCCTATTCAACCAAACTAAGAAAAGAAATAGAGGGAACAATTAAAGTTTCCAGTTTGTTTTTGGTTTCCAGAACAAAATGTTTTTGGTCCACAAGCTACTTACTCTTTATGAATTATGACAAATGAAAACTCACCTACTACCACTAGGAGAAAAGCAAAGTGCAAATATCTCTTCCAGTGCCTCCCGAAGGACACGAAAACAAGGTGAATGTGAAACAACGCAGATACATTTGTCAGCAAATGAATTAGGCGGAATACGATAAGCTTCTGCAATGTCCTCACAAACTGGATCCCTAAATGTGATGCAACTGACATAAATTTTTGACCCATCTCCCTCTGCAGAAAATAATTAATAAAAACTGATGATGTCAATGTTTTTGGAGAGCAAACCCATAAACAATAGCAATCTGGCCTTACAGCATAAACATCAAATGGGATTATTACAATAAAGGAAATAAACTGAAAATAAGAAGAGAAAATCCTTCTCGTGTCATGAAACATGTCATTGTTTGAGAAAAATCTCTACACCAGGTAACCTGCTTCATTGACACGCTTATCCTACTAGCAACTTTACCAATATTCTCTCCTACTAACACTTTCTTTAATATTACTAAAAATAAACACTTTCTTTGACATATTTGCCTTACTTCTCATCTACTTCTCAAATTTCAGGGTCTGTAAGCGGTTTCTATTCCTTTACCTAATTACCTAAGAAGATGAGAAAATTTACAGCTTTTGAGTTGCCATATAATTTTTCTGTTTTTAGGCTGCCTTATTAACCATGTAAAAACACACGCAGATAACTATAAAAGGGAAGTCAGAAGAGACAACATATCATTTGAAGTATTGATTTCTGTCAAACATTTGTTGGTTAGTAGCTGGATTTAATTTTGCATAAGTAAAATTCAAGAATCTCTCCAAGTTGCAATTCTTCTGTTCTATAGCAATTCAAGCTTACTGGAAGGGTAAGCAGAACCCTTACCAATCAGCCAATTAATTGAATCCAGCAACATTTTACAAAATCATATCATCCACGTTATACTAATAGGGGCATGTTCCAATTACGTAATAAGTAAATTAAGCTCAAGAAATTCTCGTTACGTGTATATATATATATAAGAGTAGCTTTCGTAATAACAAAATCTTCTTCACTGCAACACTAACTACAACAAAATTCTTACATAAGAAAACAATCGGGAATACCGCGTCATACCAGTCAAAACAATGGGATAGCTCCGGGGATAAGATAAGGGATCATTAGAATCAAAGCCTGATGGAAACAACTCCACACCAGCAGGCAACACACACTGCAAGAACAAAGTTTTAAACACCTCTACGGCGAGAATTGGAAAACCGATTAAAAATTCAGGAACTGTGGGCTGGGGACTTACGGTTGGGAGCTGAGGAGGTGGCGGCGGATAAAGGGTATGATTGAGAGGCGGATACTGGTCAAGCAGAGAAGGCAAATACAAATACTCAGTTCCATGGTATCCTTTCGTCCCGTCCAGTGTTCGAATCTCGGGACCAAGCCCGCACACCACGAAGTACTCAAATATTCTGGCCATTTGTATTCTGTTTTATGTTGATTGGATCTGATACGATGAGTCGATCTCGGTTGGTTTATAGCTATGGTCTTTCAGATCTGATCTGCATTTTTGCTTTTCTCTATCTGGGGTTTTGGTGAATACTGAGAGAGATTCGGGGACACCAAGGAATTTAATCGAGAAATAGCTGAAGGAAGCTGCCTTTTGCTGTTTTTCTCCCTTTTTTCTCAAAAAAAATAATAATGTTAAATGTAAAATAAATATTCAATACAATTATACTTACTGAAATTTATATTTATTATTTAAAAAAACTAAATTGTCATTCATTAAAAATAAAATACTTGTCGGCATTTGATTATTTTATCAAATAGATATTGGTATTTTTTTATTTTTTTATCTCAATTTTGCACAGTTTTTAGGTAGTTAATTTGAATAAATCCCAAATTATTTTGATTTTCATTCATTTATTAATATTGTTAATTTTTTTAAGGAAATGCGTAAATATGCATTTCAGTACCTGAATTTGTTTCAAAGTTCAAATTCATCCCTTGGAACTTTAACTTAGCTTTAATAAAGTTCAATTTCGCACTTAAAATTTTATTTTGATCCAATTAAGTATCTAAACTTGGCTTATCGATTTTAAATCAACACTTGAATTTAGATTTTTTGTCCAAATTAGTACTTAAAGGTAAATGACTTATTTGAACTATGAACCTAACACCTGAATTTAAATTTTTGTCTAATTTAGTACTTAAAAGGTAAGTGACTTATTTGAACCATGAATCTGAATCCATGTACTAGTTTTAATCAAAAAGCCATATTCAAATAGCTAATTGAACATAATAAAAAAATTTATGATTAATAAACATATCATAAATATAAATCTTAAATTATGACCTATTAACCGAATGTTTACTTTTTGTAAAAATAATGAGTTGAAACACTATTATTGAAAAAAAAAAACATCATAAACGTAGTTTGGATTTTTCACATGTACAATTAACAGCCAACTCGTGAATCACTTACTTTTTAGAAGCTACCATACCGCTTCTTACTTTGTTTCAATCGAAAAGTCGGAAAAAGAAAAAGATCAATAAACCGCTTTATCAATTAGGCCTTTCTGTGGGCATTTTGCAGCACTATTTGTGGTTTTGAGAATATGAGTGAGAATCATTGAAAACTATAAGAGAACAATCTGAGATTTTCAATATTCTATCTCTCTTGTAACTATTTAGCTCTTTACGTTAATGGGTCGGAGCATGCATGTTCTGGTTTCAGCTGCTAAATGAAATTTAGTGCTTAAACGAGAGCGAATTGAGAATTTTTTTTTAGGAAATTAAAATTAGATTTTAATTTTTATGATAATAAAAATATAATTTTATTATTTTGATAACTTATATTTTTATAATTTTTAAAATATTAAATTAAATTTTTATTATTTTTAAGAGGATTAAAATACAAATTTACTTTTAATAATTTAAAATTTTGAAAGATTTAAATAGAAAATTTTTTATTTTAAATTAGTCGGGCCTGTCTAGCTACACATCTGAGCTTAAATTTCATTTGTTAGAATAAAATACATTATTGACACTTCAATATGTTTATGTTTGAAAGTCATAGAAATATAAAATTTACATTTTTTATATAAAAAAATATATTATCAAAAAATAGATACTGAATAAATTTATTAATTAAAAAAAAATCATGGATGTTAAACATATGTATATCACCTATAGTAAATTTAAATATTATATATATAGATTAAAATCATTCGATAAATTCATTAATTAAAATAATTTTGTATAAATTTTATGATTAATATTACAAGTAAGTTTAAATTACTTTATAATTTCTATATATTTTTAGTTCGTTATTTTATTCGTTAAAAATAATATATGAAATATACAATTTTATAGTTTAAAAATATGAAAAGTGTTTGTGAAATCTATTAAATTTTTATTCACGAAATTTTTTTATGATAAATAATTTATTTATTTTTTTATTTTTAGAAACATTTTTTTTTTATTTTTTAAAGTTTAATTTTATTAAATTGTTTTAAAAATATATCATTTACATATTTTAAAATTTAAATTCACCTATGCTGCTAAAAAGATTAAATAATTTTTAAAAATTTAAATTCTTTAATTTTTTATGCATATCTTTTAAAACTATATAATGAAAAATTAACCACTGTTTAGAAAATTTATCCCCTTATGTTTAAAAAAGTTACTAATTTCTAGCAATAATTTCCAAAATTTTCAACTATAATATTAAAAATTGTAGACATTTTAATATTATATTATAATAGTTAATGAAAATAAATACTATTATATTAAATTTTCATTTGAAAAGCTAAAACTACAATATTGATATTTTATTTTTATTTGTTTTTACACTTATCTTAACGTTAAAAAAGCCATTACATGCTTAAAGTTATTATTTTGAGAATCAAAAATAATAACAAAAATGATGCATAAATTTAAAATTGTGAAAAATATATGCAAGTATTCACTGGAATAAATTTCAAAACTGTGTGTGAAATAAATCAATTAAAAAGAATATAAGGAGTTTAAAATTTAATTTGACCCTTATTGATACAAAAATTGACACACACATATATATGTGAACTTAAAGTATACCTTAAATATTAATTTATTAATTTTTTTAAGAGAAAATGAAGAAAAATATACCTTAAATTTGTTCCAAAATAGAAGTAAAAGTTTAAAAGAAAAAATAAATATTAATAAAAAAATAACAAATAAAGAATATAGTAAAAGTCATAGGAAGCAATAAAGAAATGAGAAAAAAGAGGCAAAGGAAGATAAAACTAATGAATATAATAATTGAGACAATAAATATAGATAATCAATATCTCAAAATTTTCTGTATTTATTAAATTTAAATTGAGAATTATTAAGATAAAAAAAAAACTTTCAAAATAAATTTAAATTTAGTAGATTTTTTTTTTATATTTTTACTTTGAAAATTTACTAAATTTTTAAAGATTAGATAGATTGGATTTCAAAACATAAAATTTTAAAATGTTAGATGTTAAGTTCTTTTTGAAAATTTTTAATTTTATATGAATAAATCAATATACATTTTTCTTATCTTATGTTAATTACGTAAATAGTTAATTAGATAAATAAAAATTTGCTTTTAAATTTTACATTTTCATTTTAAGATAATTATTTAATGAAACCTTTTTCATTTTAAATTTAAATTTTAAGATAAATATTATGAATATAATTTGAAATTAAATATTTATATATTTTTAATTTTAAAGTTCACTAAATATTTTAATAATTAAGTATTTAGACGAGATTTTCAAATTCAAAATTTTTAAATATTAGATGTTATGGTTTTTTTCCCTTTTTTTAAATTTAAATGAATAAATAAATATATTTTATCCCATGTTAATAGGATAAATAGAAATTTAAATATTTGTTTATTTTTTTAACTATATATTATCTATAACAATTTGTTAAGTGAATATTCTAAAAATATTATGTCTAAGATAAGATAAGGGTTAGTTTTTGGTATAGTATATTTTTTTATTCTATTGTCATGTGTATCAAATATTTTCCCTTAAATTAAATAGTTAATTAAAAAACCAAAAATATGAAAAAAAAGTTAATTTATTCATCAAATTTAAGTTATATAAATAAATTATTTATTTAATTATCTTTAAAAAAAGAAAAAAAACTATAAAAATTGAATAGATAAAGCATAGCACCACTTGTGTTATATTATATATGTGTTGATATATGATTTGTATATTTTGTTAGTTTTAAAATCAAATTACTTTAAAAAAAAATTACTAATATATTTTTTAAAATTTTCTTTTTCTTTTTTGACATAATAACTAAAACTACTTATAATTCCTCCCCAATTTATAAATAAAAAAATAATATATTTTAACATATTCAAATCTACGTCATCCTTGACAAGATGACTGATATTCTTTTTATCTAATAATCATTATGATAATTTTTAATTCTCTTAAGGCCCAATATATTCGATATATCCGTATTGGGCTATCCACTCGGCCCAATAGAGTCGATCTGCCTGTACCGAGATTTAAACAGTTCACTTTGTAAATTAATCCAGCTGGACTTGACCAAATTACTATTTATTAATAAAAAATATTTTTGTACCAAAAAATAATTATTTGAATTTAGTTGTAAAAGCAATCTTAAATATTTTTATTTTTGAGCTGGTTAGGCCAAACCGTGACCTGACCAGTGATCGAAACTACTGACGAAGATACAACTTCGAATTTGTTTGAATTCAGGCAAGCTCAATAAAATATTACCTCAGAAGAAGCAATGATGATGTTTGCATTCACCGAAAAAGTCAGCAGTTATGTTTCAACAGCAATAAGCTTGAGCTATTAACGACCGATGCAACTCACCAAAAGCCAACTCTTAAATATACAGAAAAGAAATGGGTTAACCCTTGGATGCTTGGGAAGCCATTCAAAGCAGCATTGAAGTGATACCAGGGGAGAAATGGGATCAAGGACAATAAAGAAAATCATAACATTCTCCACCACATAACCCGAAAACAATGGCAGTTTCATGTTGTACTTCTCGAATAACAAAGATCGAACCCGTTTAAAACTTGCTGGTTCGAATGGACTAGTTTTAACATGGATTGATGGATGATAACATAGAAGTCATGGCTACAGCAGTTGCAGTTAGAGGTCAAAATGCTTACCCTACAATCTTGTACACTGTTGGTTTAAGTCGAGTCTGGCTAAGACAGCAGTTTTCACTTCACGTTCCATTCCATTCTACCAGATCCGATCTCATTAAGTTATAGAACATTATACTGGGAAGAGACTTGTTAAAATCCTACATGTTGAGGTTCAGATCTTAAGCTGTAACGCCGGATTTAGGCTCCAAGCAATTCCATTTCCTACTTTTCTAATTCTTAACTACTATGTTTTATGCAAATTCTAAAACTTCAGGCTTCTAAACAATTTGGACCAAAAGCCAATGGACTCTCTTGCTGCTGCCGCTGCTGGTAGCTCGTCAGGTTCCTTAAAGTTTGCTTTCTCACTCAGCTCTTCAAATGCATCGACAACATTTTGCAACCTTACAACAAATTCAATCAAAAGTGAAGTAAATGTTGCCAATGACAATGCACTTGCATTCTCATATGTTTTTGACTCTTCCGGAAGTTTCTTTGCATCGGGGTTAAACGTAGGGCGTGCTGACCATGACATCTGCTGCTTAAGTAAATCTTCAGAGGGTGTGCCGGGAGAGACAATGGGGTTGACATCCCCATTGGTATTGAGGTAATCCCAATTATTTGGCATGGAAACTGACCTGAGATCAAGTACTGTTTCACTAAAGGACTTATAACCCAGGACTTTGTGTTCTTCACCATCCGAACTAAGAAAATCTTGGGGCTCTAATAGAATCTGTGGTCGGTTCCCAATTTCCCAACTTTCGGCATTGACAAGGAGGTATGATTTCCGGTCAACTTTCTTTTGCAACTCTTCTGCAGCCTCACTTACTTCACATAGAATGTCAGTATGACCTAATTTCTCCATCCTTTTTACTTTGTTCCCTAGCTCACGCAACACTCTGGCACCTTCAGTGCCTACCCTCTGAAGTTCTTGACAGAAGACTTGTCTCCGTTCCGGTGGAGCCTACACATACAAATGTTATTATTCAAAATACATGAACCCATCTCTTTTTTAAGAGAAATAAATTAAAAAAGTAGCAATTACGATGGTCAACAAGGGGAAGAATTGTAACGGATAATCATCTATCAGTAAACTGTGATTCTCAATAAACATACCTATACCTATGTCTTGATATGCGTTGGATATGGATGTGCTTAAAGAAAACTGAAGAGTCAAAGCAACATAGCAATAAACCTGTTGCTAAATGAATAACTGCTAAATGAAAAAAGGGAAGACAATGACTCAGGGATCCTAGTGCCACACTGCTATAGAAAAAACAATGCAGGAAGAAAGTGGAATTGACCATCAATTGCATACATTCGAGATAGGTATGAATAAGTACCTGTATTTCTGAAAGTATACAGCCATGTAATGCCATGACCATGAATGCACAATGCCTCAATGCTCCACTTACTTTGACATAATTCTTCCATGGGTAACCAAGTGACCTGTATGGACCATGCGGTGGTTCCCACACGGCAAAGCCCAACTTTGCATGGGAACAGAAAAAGAAGGAAAAACGGAATAAATACAAGAACATGAAAATTTCAAGTACCAAGTTCAAGATGCAACAAAAGTACAACAAAAATTACCAGAGCTTTTCAAGTACCAAGTTCAAGATGCAACAAAAGTACAACAAAAATTACCAGAGCTTCCTCCTGACTCGACGATTCCACAGCTGATCTGTAGCCACTGTAAACCGGGTCATCTGAAGCTTGATAGGTTAGAATTTTCGAAGGGACCCGTTTATATTCAACGCAGTTAAGGTAACCTTTAACACATCCTGATCAAATGTGGAACTAAATAAGCATGAGAATGATAGATTACTTTTGAAATTCGTAGAGATAAATAAGTAAACATTAGATGCATATTAACCTTCTAAAGAATTCGCCACACTCATGAAATTTTTAGCCACCGAGTTGTGCAGATCCTCACCGGCCCAGATGGGGTAAATGCCTATATTAACAACTAAACTAACACTGGCACCAAGTGCTATTAGCAAAAATCGCGTCACTGCTGTATGGACGAATTCCCCTGTCCTATACCCGGATACCGTTATGAAACAATAAGTCAACGTGAACACGCGGAAACCGTACTCGTAAGGCTTCATTGCTGGGTACAGTTTTGCATAAGTTGAAAAGAATCCTGGTAATGTGTGTCATGTCAGATTAAACCTACGAGTAACTCGTAAAGATACTACTAATTAACAGCATACTACATGAGAGTTGAAACACAACTGATGACCACGAAACCCAACCTATTATAAAGATGCTAAGAACAATAACAACTTCTTCCCATTCTCCAGCCAATTGGGACAATTCAGCCATACCCAATGCAAGACCTCCAGCTGATAATGTCCCTAGCCCACGGTTAAATCCTTTGCTAAGAGTTGCTCCTACAGGGGAAAAAAAAACAATTATGGTATCAATTCATTCAGAGTTTCTATTTGTTTAGTTTTAATCAATTACGGTGTTATTTTCAGTTCATAAAAGCAATTATTCCAACCATAAGAGAAGGAAATAATAAAATCATTAAAGAAACCAGGGGATGTATGTTTTCAAAAACCAAGACAACAATAAATAAAGAAATAAAGAACTGAATAGAAGCATGATTAAGAGTAAAATTACGTACCTATACTAAATTCAAAGACGACAACAACAGTAAGAATAGCCCAAACAGAGTGTTCACTGAGCTCCTTGATGGGTTCTTTCAAGAAGATAAGCAAAGAAATAAGCATCAAGGCAAGACCCACCTTGGCAGAGAAAACAATCTTTCTGGGATCCGATATTCCCATTTGCCATGCCTTGCGTGCAACATCTTGAACCTTTTTTGAGAACCCAGTCACTTTGTCGCTTACCAACCTGTAAGAAAAGCATATTTTCCCTTGCTCTTCTTCTTCCTCGTACAATCCCAGCACTGGGTACCCCTTTGTTCTCCCCTTTTTCTCTAGCAGGGAGTGCCTAAACGAACCCAGCTTGGCAGCCATTAAGAAACAGAAACTTGTTTTTCTTTTTTTACATATGGTTCATAAAATATGAATATAGAGTGTGGGGAGAATTTTTCTTTTATGGAGGAGGATGGATTCAAAATTTTTTTAAAGAGATGATGGAAGGGTGACGAGAAGCAGGGAAGTAAGAGGGAAGGGAGGGGAAAAGTATGAGACGGCATCGTAAATGCCGAACCTACCTATCAAAGTAGGAATCAGTGGAAAGGTCTTTCACGTTTCAACCGTCCATTCCCATGTGGGCCGCCATTCCAACGATACTTATAAAACAAATCTTTTTTCCTTTTTGAAAGCAAATAATAATTTAATATCCATGTTTTTAGTTGATGGGGATGTTTTGTCTTTTTTCCAACATCAATTCCACCCATTTTCACCAACTCGAACAATCCGAATGGTGAAGTGGCAATGTGGATTTGAAGGAGGTTAATCTAGTATTTGGAGGACCACATATAATGGTGTCTCATAGATAGCCGGGTTGTGGGTTTCGAATTTCACATCCTTTGACGGGATTTAAGAGTAGGATAACCACTATTAAATATTCCTGCTAAAATTTTAATGATAATATGTATTTAAGTATTTGTTTTCAAAGAATATAGCATATAATAGATTAATGGATGGTTTATAATTGAGTAACTATTCAAATTCAACAGTTTAGCTAAATTACATCAACAGAAGAGATAAAGTTTATCTTTAATCTTATCATGTATTATTCTCTTCAATATTTTAAGGTTAGTTTCTTTACCAATGTAGCTTAACTTTCCATATCTTCTTCATTGGGTTAATTAGACTTCTTCAACAGTTTTTTAAATCAAGTTAGTTTTAATGGGTCAAATAATCTCTATCTAATCATTTGACCTTCATGGGATACATTTTATGCGATGGTTACGAGTTTTGTATCTTAGCCTGTGACACAAGATCAGTACTTCGTAGTCCTCGATAATTTTAATTTTGAAAGAGAAGAAAATTTTGAGAAAGAAAGTAAACTTTTTTTTGTATTATACTTGTATATATATTTTTCCTACTTGATTGCCTTCCATCAACAAAACATCTTTTATATATTCTTAATATTTCTTTTGAAAAATTTGGAAAAGTTTAAAGTTTTTATGTATTTTTATATTCTTATATTTATTTCCCATAATTTTTTTATTTTATGTAATTATAATGTTTTTGAAATTTTAAAAATTAAAGTCATATTGATAGAATATGTAAACATTAATAGTTGAAATTATTGAACTTTTTAGTATTATGATAAATTGATAAAATATGTAAATTATAATAACTAAAATTATTATGCCATTTAAAATCGGCCATAGTTAGTGTACAAATACTAACTCTATGTAAAATTTCAAAACAATTTACAAAAATAAATAAATAAATAACAATTTAAGGTTTAAATATGATAAAAGTCCCTGTACTTTCATGAAATTCAAAATTTAGTGTCTATACTTTAATTTTGAGAGGTTTAATCCCTATACTTTCATCTAATTTTATAATTATAAAAAAAAGGCAAAACAACTTTTTAAACCCTCAATACTTACAATTTTTTGTCAATTTGGTCTTTATTGTTTAAAAGTACATAAAATTTTAAAAATTAAAAGTTTCTATTTGCAATAAAAAAAATCCTAAAATAGTTTTAAAAAAGTATCATCTCTAAAAAATTTTATTTAAATGTTCAAAAAAAATTACAAAAAATATATGTAATTTACTTCTTGAATGATAATAAGATATCTTCAAAGTTTGAGTTATTCATTCAATCAGTATTAAATTAGATTTTAATGTAAATTTTGAATAAGATTAAAAATTAAAAATACTAGTTCAAATTCAAATTTAATATATATTGAATGAATAACTCAAATATTGTAGAGATTTTATTACCATTAAAGATGCAAATAACACATTTGTTAAAAATATTGGATTTTTTTTTTGTATTTTTTATAATTTAATGAATTTAAAAGAATAGTATTTTTATTTTTTGAATTATAAATAGTTTTTATTTCTTCATATTTTTATGGACTATTTTTAATAATTTTGTAAATTTTAATTTTTAGGACTTTTTGAAAATATAAAAACACAAATTTTTTAAATATTTTGTACATAGGGATAAAAGTCGAGGATTTAAAAAAATATTATATATTTTATAATTAAAAATATAAAAATTCAATATCTCAAAAAATATAGTACAATACAGAAATTTTGATCAATTTAAAACCAAATTTAAACGTGCAAGCAAACCTAAGGCATTATAAATACAAAAACCAAAAGCTGTTATCACCAAACCCAACGTTGTCCAAAGTCTCCTTCGGACAGCAACCACTCGGTTCGAAG
Organism: Gossypium longicalyx; assembly: GCA_025698465.1. NCBI lineage: Eukaryota > Viridiplantae > Streptophyta > Magnoliopsida > Malvales > Malvaceae > Gossypium > Gossypium longicalyx. The sequence continues at coordinate 27,623,150 of CM047003.1, forward strand.
CTGTTGTCCGGCACTTTCTTGCAGAGGCGAATCGAGGGCCCGGGGCTCAGCCATAAAATAATTTTTTTTTTATATATTTTGATACTTTAAAATTTTTAAAATTTTAAATTAATAAAAAATAAAAATATATTTTGCTTCCTCTTAAAAATAATAAAAATTTAATTTAATTATTTAAAAATTATATTTTTACTATCATAAAAATTATAATTTAACGTCGACCCCCTAAAATAATTTTATGGCTTCACCCCTACTTTCTTGTACCGTTTTGGATATTTCCAAAAATTTCTCAAATAATATATCTATTTTGAAACTTAATAAAACAAAACTAATTAAAAAATGAATGAAAAAATGACAGTGACGAACTCGCAGTATTTGAAATCATATATTAGGTCAAGTTTGTTTAGATTCATGTAATAATATACTTAAAGACTGCCATGATTGCATCAACTTTACTTCTCTATTTTCCTCAATGTGCATTTTTGCTAAAAAAACACTCATTACAAGTTATCACGGCAAAATTTTTTTTTTTGGTTAGAATGGTTTTTTTAATACAAATTCATGCTAAAATTTTTACTAAAAACTAAAATATAAAGATTAAATTTTAAATTTGAGTATAATGTAAGGATCAAATTGAAATTAAGGGCAAGACGCATGTGTGTGTGGGAGAGAGAATGTTGATGAAATCCTATCATCTATCAAATTTAGAGCTCTACCTTGACAATATACCAAATTCTTGGTGAATGATTTTGGCCTACAAATTAAAAGGGCTTGTAGGTAGATGTTTCTATTTACAAGTTACTCATATTTAGTTAATAAAATCTTCGAATTTCACTTCATAATTGTGATTAAGTTAGATTTGAATATCAAATTTCAAATTAGGGGTGAAGCCAAAATTAGAGTATATACTTTTATAAAATTTAAAATGAAAATTTTAATATTTTAATAATTTTTAAATATTAAATAAAAAATTTATCATTTTTAAAAGTAAAATTATTTTACCATTTTATTATTGTCGAGATCTCTGCCAACTTTCCCTAGTTTCACCCTGTCTGAAATTAAGCTTAATCAAACAAAATCAAACAAAACAAAATCATATATTCAAATTATCTGCTTTAATTTTGACATTCTATTTTGATTGAGAATTTGAATTATCTGCTTTAATCCATTATACAGAGGTAATGCTGCCATTAATTCACCAAAGTAAAATGGCACAGACCTTGCTGTTTTCATCCCTGAGACCACCAGGATTGATACACGCCAACATTGAATTTCACAATCCTTACAAGTTTTTCATAACTAATGCATCAGAAGTTTACATGTATATTCTCACTCGACATATGCAAGCAAATCAACTGAATTAATCCATATGCAATATTTATAGTCATCATATACATGCTACACAGGTTTCAATATGGGTTTGGTTGGATTCAAGGTTCCAAGTATTAGAAGTGATCATCAATGGCTTCTCTTCGTGAGTTTGTTCATCGTTGATGCTAAATTCTTGTATTTCCAATATCTCCACTCTTCGATTCGTCTTCTTCCTTATTTTGATGGCCACATCTCGCGGGACAAATCTCCCACAGACGCTTACCCTGCACTGCTTCTTCTCTATCAAATGCGTTTCCAACTCTACATCATAACATTTATTACAAAGAAAACAAATGACCATCTTTAGGGTTCTTATTAAGCAAAGCAAATCTTATGATGATGAATATTTTGATCTAACCTTTCATATCAAGGAGGGCTCTTCTTACTTTTCTATAACACCCATTGCAGTCAATGTTGATCCTCATCACCATGCAACAAATCTGCAATGCATTAATATAAATGAAGAGTTGATTGAAACAATAAGTTCAAAAAACATTTGAAAGAATCAGTGGAAAATGGGGGGAACTTGCCCTTTCTGTCATGAAGCCTGCAGACTGCAGCAGGAGTTCTCTCAAGATTCCAAAGAATGAGGGGTTTGAATTACAAAGAAAAAAAAGTGGCATGTTAAAAAGGCAAAAAAATTATGGGAATTTGTTTAGAATGAAAAAGGAATCATGATCAAACTTGTTAGTATAACAAAAGTAATTAAAGATACTAAATATTATAATACAGTGTATCATGCATTTCGTTTTTTTTATATATATAAAAAATAATGTATGCATCCACAAACTTCAAACCCAGACAATCAAACAAACATGAAAATACAAAAATAAAATAAAATAAAATAAAAATTGTAGATCACCATACTCGAATCGTGCACATAACTGGAAATAAACCCTAATTTGTGAAGAAAACTAGTTAATATATTGAGATTCTTTTTATCTCTTATGATATTGGAATCTGATTCTTACATGGGATGTTTGGCATAGCTTATTGCCTAGTAGTTAATGTATTCTTGACCTATTGGAGTAGTTGTTGTAAACAAATAGTTCCATTTCTCTTGCTGGAGAAAGCATCCGTTTATTGCTTATTTGCTAAGCTTTATTCTCTTTCGAACCAAGGAAAAGGCATAATTTTGGATTTGTATTTGTTCCAAATCCAATTATAGCAAAAGACAATTTGAAGAATAATTGTATATATACAGCTTTCTCCATTAACATACCATGAGATGCTTATTCCGTTTGTTATTCTTTTCATATAATCCGAATAATTTAAGGACTTGATTATAAACCAAAAATAGGGGTAGAACAGTTTAAAAGTGTCAACTTTTATGAGCTGTTATGAATTTTGCTTTACATGATATTAATTAGCCATCACCATTGCCTGCAACTTTAGCATCCATCCAAGTGTCACTTAACTTCCAAGGCCGAGTGCGTTCATTATAAAAGCAGTCGATGGTTTAGGGCAGAATCTGATTCCACTTTCAGCAACTATTCCAAACTGGGTGCAACTTCAGTAGGATTTGATTCAAAGACATCTGAATTAGAGGCATCAGGTTGTTCTAAAAGCTCTTGAGATTGGATCGACTCTTTGTATGCAGGAGTCTCCTTAAAATCTGTTGCCCCTTCGTTGTAAGTCGCCACAGCAATCCCGCATGCAATTAACTGATACAATAAAATGCAAAACTCAGATTCAAGTAAAATCAAATAGTGCCTTTTCTAACCAGAAACAAGCAAAATATCTCACCTGTTCCATGGATAGCAATGAATTTTGAAATGCCATGGTTCTTTCCTAGTTATAGTGAAAAGAAAAAGTACAACAGGGAAGGTCCAGCCTATTCTTGAAATAAACAACTCGGATACTCTCCCTTCCCCAGAAAACCAATTCACCAAGGACTAAAATTTATTGGATTTTCAAGTATTTCAACCATACGAAAGAGACAAATCTTAACCAAGTTCATAGAAGTATATAAATTGGTCTGCAACAGGTCTAGATCAATCACCCACCTACTTCTCAAACCACCTTTTGAGTAATCCATGAATGAATCTAACAGATAGTCTACATCGACCATGAAATAGAAGAAACTACGAGCGCTACCGATTAAACGTATTACAAAAAAGAAGGCAGTGCTTAATCCAATGAAAAATATTAGGAAAACGAGTGTAAAGCTGTCATAAACTTTGGTCTTTAAGAATGGATCTCAATTGTGTCAAGTACTTTAAGTTACATCGATATTTCTTATAGTATACGATGAAGAAATTACATAGAAGAAACTCTGAGCGCTACAGATTCTACTGAAGGATGTAACATTCTACAAATTCCATGCAAGGCAAAATAAGGGGCAGGGTCATTTGTTTCCTTTATGATGTATATTAGCATAAAATTTTAAACCATAACCACAGAAGTTTCCATGTTTCACCAAACTCGGGAACTACACCTTCACATTTGGTCAGCACAAAATCAAGCCTAGCAAGTCTGGGTGCTGCATGCTGTTCACCTTCCTTAATTCCCATCACAAACCCAAGAAAAGAAAATCTCAAGAAATAGTCCAGGCTACCTTGTTGCAGCCACCAAATTCGAATAAAGTTTCAGATTAATCTCCCATAATTCTCCAAATTTCACAGGTGCCTATTTAGTGTTTATCTGAACTTTTTAATTCATTCCCTTATCCCCCTCCTGAGGAAATGTAATCTACAAAAAATCTCTCGAGTATGAACATTCTTTCTCAGTCCTTTTCCCTATAACGCCACAATGGAGCTTTGGACACAAGCAGAATTTCATTATTTTCTTATGGCACATCCGCGGCTCATAAATTCTCATTTGAACTTTGCAACTAAAATCTCCAAACCCAAGTTCAAGTTCTAACCACCACTTGGATACAGGGTAGATTTTTTTCCCTTTACCAGCATGCAGAAGCTATCATATTGTTAAATTTTTTAACTTTGATTTAAACCCATAATCCTAATCCTTCATAGGCTTATATGAATTCAAATATCGATCATTTCAGGCATCAGCACAACAAAACTGAACAACGGAAAAAAAAAGAAAAAAGGCAGAGATAAAGAGCTTTGAGAGATACCGCGAAAACGATGCCAAAGGCCCACAAATACTGAACAAGGAAACCGAGAACATCCCACTTAGGACCTTCCCATAAATCCGGCTGAAGGCCCGGAAGATCCGGGAACGGCTTACCATCAGCCGAAATCTCAGACGAACTCCCACCAACGTCCTCTAATCCAACTCCAACAGCAATGTTTGATTCTTCAATCTCCCCCGTCCGTTTGAGCTCCTGTTCCTCATCTTGTTCTTTTGTCGTGAGATTGCTCCTCCGGTTCTTGCTATCGAAGCGTCCGGTTCGGGAAGAGAACTTTTTGGCAGCGGAGGTCAAGTGGAAGGTTCTGGGGGAGATTGGGAAGAGGACGTTGCGGCGGTGAGGGAGGCCGAAGGGTAGCTGGTTGTTGGGAAGGATTGGACCCCCATTTGCATTGCTACTGCTACTGGTGCCATTGCTGATGGTTAAGGATAGCGCCATTTGAGTGGAGAGTAGCGAGAGGATAAGAATGAGCAGATATTATTTTATTGAGTAAACTACACAGCATATTTAAAAACATTTCTCAACCAATAATAAAAGGGTTACAAAACGACCTCTCTGTTGCTCGTTTTTAATCCAATTCGGTTAACTACGGCTAATTTTGGGAAAGAGTGATAATGTGGCAATTTTAACTTGTTTAATCTTCATTTAAATATAATTTTAAAAAATTATTACCAATATATTTCATCTTATTCTAAAAAAATTATAAAATAATTTTTTTTTATTTTTAAAATGAGTCCATTAAAGACTACATTCATCAGTTGAGAACTAATCAACAAATAATATGAGCAACGATGAGTTCAACTAAGATGATAGAGTTTACGTATTATACATCATTCGCGGGTCCATTTAATGACAGATAAACAGGGGGCCTTTGCTGGTTGATGTATTCGTTGTTGCCGGAGGACCTTGCTCATGTAAACAGTAATACCCAAGGTTTTGCGATTTTGGCATTCATGCACTGGTCTCAAATAATGCGGCTAATCAGAAAATAGAGCAATTGAACTGTTGTAGCACCCTCCTTCATATGTGGCATGGATGTGGATGTTGTTTATAGCATTAATCTCTACTCATCCGTTCTCTTTTTCGTTAGCGAAAAGGTAAAAAAGACATTATGTGCAATGTAGGCACGAGTTATAAGATTCAATTTTCTATAATATTTTTGATAGATTTGAAAAATAATTGTAGCTTTAAGGTTAACTCGAGTCACACCACCTATTATTAGGAGTTGACACAGATCCAAATTGAAATTGATAGATATGTAAATTAAGAGGTTAGTTACTTAGCATTTCAAAAGGGCTACGGTTTCAATACATAATTATCATTCATTGTTTTGTTAACTTGCAATTATGAAATATAGTTTCGGCGTACACTGTATTTAGCAGAGGATGTTTAGGTTGCGGTACCAAGGGACATAGCGTAGGGGCCCAGTGATCATGCCTCGGCATGTGCGCGTTCAGATTATGCAATCAACACAAATTTTAAAAATTTAAAAGCGAATTTATTGCAAGTATGACATGTTAGTTGTAATATTATAAGTGTTACAATTGAACACTTCGAGTATTCCAACGATCGAACACAAAGGATTGCCAAACTGATCAATGTGTTTGTCAATCACTTATAATCTAGCAATTACTAATTTAATTGAGATGGAAATTATTAGTGCGAAATCAAATATAAATTGTTTATGAATTAAATTTAAACTATCAATTAAACAAACTAAGTTAAACTTTCTTCTTATTGTTTTAGATAATGAAAATGATATAATGACTGTCAATCAATTAGTTGATTGCTAGTTAAACTAATAACCTATTCTGAATATATTGCTTGCCACTTCTAACAAGGAATCTCCTCTTGGTCTCATCCTAATTTGGAATTACCTACTAAGTTCTTCTCTTGATCTCACTTAGACAAGTAGTTCTTCTCTTGGTCTCACTATCCAATATAAGTATACTGAACTATCGAGGATAAACTCTCCTATCGATCTCACTTATCTAGATTTTTCATTAGAGGTGTCAATTCTAGTGTATTAAGAATTTCAATATAATCGAAAACTAATTAATCAAGAACAAACATTAGCACATAATCAAACTTAAATTTCAAACAAACATTTCATTAAACACATGGTAGGCATAGAAGTAAAGAGTTTAAGAAAATGCTCACTTAATTGATGAAAATCCAATTAAGCTCAAAAGTTTGATCATCTCTCTCTTGCATAGTCTTCAACAAGAAAAAAGAAATAAAAAGCAACAAAAATTGAAGTTTATTCTAAAAAGAAAAGAAAACCTAATCTAAAAATAAGAAGAAAAAAAAAAGAAATCTAATCTAATCTAAAAATAAGGGATGTAAGGAAAATGTTCAACCACCAAAAATCTACTCCAAAAATCTTATAAAATAATATTTACAATCTACTAATATTTAACCTAATGTTGATAATTATGTCCTTAAATAAAAAGTAACTTCAAGTTTGTTTGGATACAAAATTGCCTCCACAATTTTTTCACTTGTGAGATTTCACTGTCGTGACATTCGTGGCAATAGGCACAATCTTGGATGATGTGAGCACACCCGGGGCATCCTCGAATGCACACCAAGGATCCATTGAGTTGCCAAAAGGTCCCATGACCCGAGCTCAAACCAAGCAACTTCAAGATGCTATATCAGCTTTTGTGATGCGTATTTGGGATGATAACTAGCTCCATAACGTTGGAGGAGCTAAGAACAACTCCTTGAAGACTCCATGCACCATTTTGCAATCTGATCTCAGCTCCTCTCCAGCTCCCCCATGCGCCATTCAGCTCACATCACTCACTTGAGCTCGTTTTAAGCTCGTTTGAGCTCGAACTTAGCTCGTTTCAGCTCATTCCTTTTTCATTTCAATAAACTAAGTTTTAATCTAGCTTATAACTAAGTTTGTTATAGCTCATGCCAAATTCCCTAATTCAATTTAGCTCACTAAGTGTTTTTGACTATTTGAGCTAGCCGAATTTATTATAAGTTGACTTATAATTATTGTGTCCAAATTTAGTTAGTGTTATTAAGTTATTAAGTTATTATTTTAATTTATAATTATATGAATAATTGTGTGTTATTTAATTTTGTTATTTAATTTTGTAGGTTAGCCGAATTTGGAAGATACATTCATGGCATTTAATGCAAGGTGCATGAACGGGAATGTTCATTGAACGGGAAGATTCATGCATGGTTCGGTTCAATGTTTGGAAGACATACATTCATGAACATGGAAGGTTAATGCATATTGAAAGGTGCACCTCCCTTGGACGGCACACATTCATGAATGGAGGATAATTAATGCAAGTGCATGTACGGCTAGGTTATGCAAGTGCATGTACGGCTAGGTTCAAGCCTCATTCCAAGTTCCATGTACAACCGATGCATGTGGGAGGACCCTTGGAATTTTCTAAGCACCTATTCGGCCAAGAGACACCCCTTGAGAGTTTCATGCATCCCATGGCCGAACCTAGACAATCCCATTGGCTTCCAAAGCTTGCTCATACATGAAGCTGCCCACTCACCTCCCATTCGGCCGAACATGGACAAGGACACCATTGGTCATTTTTCTAGAAAGTTCATGTCTTAATTAGGTTCATTACTTAATCGTTAAGTTCATGAATGGTCTATTCGGCTAGCGTAAGAAACTAGTATAAATAGTTTGTTGATTTCATTTGTAAAGGACTTTTGCCAAATTTGTTAATGAACTTTTGTTCTTGTGAGGTTGCTTCCTCTCATATCTCGTACAAGTTTCGAAGACTTATATAGTTTGTGCTAGTGGCGTCTACCAATCTTGTTTGAACTTATCACCAATCTTGGTGTGGCGTTCACCTATCCTTCTATCCATCTTTTCATCTTAACAATATAGGAATCGGGGTGACACTTCTTAGTGTTGAATCATTCCTGACGTTGAGTTCGTTTTTCAATCCCCCATCTTTCAACTTTCTTTCTTGTTAACCAAACTGAACCATTTATCCATCACCCATCTTTGTTACACATAACCGAACCTATTACTAAATCTACCCTACTTGAAACCTTCCGCTTAACTTAATACATTATTTTACTCTTATTACTAAAATTCGAGGCACGAATGACTCTCTCGAACTACGATCGGGCAACTACGTGAATTCGACTCATCTACCCAGGCTGGATCACATCATTTGGTATCAGAGCTTGTAAATTGAGAGGCGCCGACATTCGTATCAAGATCGAAATAGGTTCGTGGTAAAAAAAATCGAAAAAAATATTCGAACAAAAAAAAATTGTATTCTCGTTTTTATTATTGTAAAGTGCTATATTGGAAGTTATAAAAAAAAGAAGAGAAAGAAATATGAAATTATAAAAAAAAAAGTGAAGTGCTCAGTTTCTTCTCTGTTGTTTATCATTGTTTCAATACCAAAAATAATCTTTTCATCAACTTTGTACCCTCCCCCCATTTCCAAAACTCCACACAACACCAAAGAAAAATTTTCTTTTAGCCTACCCATAACATATACATCTTAACCCTTGTAACCATTTTTGAAGCCGACCCAAAGCACCTAGACGAGTCAAAAGAAACAAAATACGAGGTTACGAGAGTAAACTTGAGTGGTAAAAGGCTAGAGTGTGTGAGACCATTCGAGAGTTTGAAAAAGCCTAAAAATGAGTGCAAACACGAGTGGAGTGTTCATCAATTTTCTTTGCGAGTGAATAGTGAGATTTGTGGTGAGGATTTAAAAAAAAATTATTGAAAAAAATCAACATGGAACGAAATGTGGAGGAAAGGCAACCCGTTCGGAATGTGCCGGATTTGAATATGCAAGCCTTACTTTGAGAAGTTGAACGGTTGTTTGATCGAAAGTTGGAACCGATACAAGATCGACTCGATCAAGTGGAGGGAAGAGGCCGACGAGCAAGGACCCCAATAAGTCCACCTCGAGACTGTGACCGAAGGCATGTTCGAGATGACGAAGTTTTCGATCCCAGTGAAGCCGAAAGCGAGGCTGGTTCAAATGTTAGTGCCCGGCGGAGAGGCCAATGTCATCGTGGACAACGAGAGCGAGAAAGGTTCGATGATGACTTGAAAAGTATTAGGTTATCAATTCCCCCGTTCCAAGGCCGTTCGGATCCCGAAGCATATTTGGAGTGGGAGAAAAAGATCGAACTCATTTTTGAGTGCCATAACTACTCGGAGGTAAAGAAAGTTAAGTTGGCTGCCATAGAATTCATCGACTATGCCATGATTTGGTGGGACCAACTCACGACAACCCGAAGGCGAAATGGCGAGCGACCCATTAACACTTGGGCCAAAATGAAGGCTGTCATGCGCCGGAGGTTCATTCCAACGCACTACCACCGAGAGCTTTACCAAAAGCTCCAAAATCTTTCTCAAGGTACGAGGAGTGTCGAGGACTATTACAAAGAAATGGAAGTTGTTATGATCCGTGCGAATGTGGACGAGGATCGAGAAGCAACTATGGCTAGATTTCTGTCCGGACTTAACCGTGAGATCGCCAATGTTGTGGAGCTACAACATTATGTGAAGATAGTTGATATGGTCCACATGGCCATCAAAATCGAGAAGCAACTCAGGAAGAAAGGTGTTGCCCGAGGCTATTCAACTACCAATGTGTCTCGATAGAACCAAGGCACTAGCAAGAGTGCTACGGCGAGCCAAACGAAAGATCCTATGGCACCTATCAAAGCTACCAAGCCTACGGGTGAAAATAGCAAAGGCAAGGCTGTTGAAGGTACCCAAAACCGGACGAGAGACATAAAATGTTTCAAGTGCCTTGGAAGAGGGCATATTGCGAGTCAATGTCCGAATCGGAGCGTCATGGTGATTCAACCAAATGGTGATATTGAATTGGAGGAGGAGGAGGATGAAAAAGTTGAAAACAATAACGAAACCCTTTCCGATGCCGAGGAAGAAATAGAGTACGCGGTCGAAGGTGAGATGCTTGTTGTTAAGAGGAGCTTAGGTTCGCAAGGTATCGAACTCGATCCGCAACGAGAGAACCTTTTTCATACCCGTTGTTTTGTCCGTGGAAAGATTTGTAGCGTAGTGGTTGATGGAGGAAGTTGTACAAATGTTGCGAGTACCCTCCTAGTTGAAAGACTTGATTTGCCGACAAGTGTTCATCCGAGTCCATACAAGCTACAATGGCTTAATGATGGAGTTGAGTTAAAGGTAACCAAGCAAGTTCTTGTCCCATTTTCAATTGGAAAGTATGAAGATGAGGTTCTTTGTGATGTGGTGCCCATGCATGCGGGCCATATACTGCTTGGGAGACCCTGGCAATTCGACCGAAGAGTGAAGCATGATAGATTTGCAAATCAATATACCTTCAACTATCAAGGCCGAAATTTTACTTTGGCACATTTGACACCGAAACAAGTTGTGGAGGATCAACAATGGTTAAAGCAATCTTTGGAACAAATGCGAGTGGAAAAAGAAAATGAAAAAGAAAGAAAAGAAATTGAAAGAGAAAAGAAAACGAGTTGTCATAAAAAAATGACAGAAAAAGAAATTCAAAGAAACATGAGTGAAGAAAAGAAAAGAGTTTTGATTAACCAAAGTTTTCTTCATTCTAATTTTTTTCAGGTTGACTCAAACCCTATGATGCGGTTACGATACATTCCCGAAGAGAGAAGGTTTGTAATGATCGGAAAAGGTAAAGTTAATTCTTGTTTTTGTGAACAAGGTAAGGTTTCTGGAATTTCTATTACATTTTTGTCCAACTTGATTGATGAAGAAAACATTAACGATGAAGATATAATTGTTTTGGTTGATGGACACAAGATTTTTGATAAGCATGAAGTTGATAAGTTTGATGAATACTTGCTGTCCAAATTGCGCAGTTTAAGAGCACAAAAACATGAGATAAATTTTTCTTTTCCATTGTTTGCTTATGATGGACGTATGTAGGTTTTGAAATGTCAAATGAATTCCTGTCGAAGTTCTAATACTTCGCAAGTACAATTTGAAATGCCCAAGCGAAATACGGACATTATATTCTTAAAATCCTTGTTCATTAAGTTTTTAAGTTATAACGAGATATGTTTATTTGATAGTGAACATGGGATATTGATATTGTTCTGTTGTGATGGTCTTAAGTGTGAGAAAACTTGCTTCCATGACCGTTTGAATAAGTTTCTGCTTTGTAATGATTCTCAATTGGTTGCAAGTTATGAAACGTTTCTGCAGCAAGGCATGATGCGTCAACTAAACACATCCATCCAAGAACGATCAAGTAGGCATCCCTGTTTCAAAATTAACCGTCGGCTCGACTTGAGGACAAGTTGCTTTGAAGACGGGGGGGATGATGTGAGCACACCCGAGGCATCCTCGAATGCATACCAGGGATCCATTGAGCTGTCAAAAGGTCCCATGACCCGAGCTCGAACCAAGCAACTTTAAGATGCTATATCAGCCTTTGTGATGCGCATTTGGGATGATAACCAGTTCCATAACGTTGGAGGAGCTAAGAAAAACTCCTTGAAGACTCCATGCACCATTTTGCAATCCGATCTCAGCTCCTCTCCAGCTCCCCCATGCGCCATTCAGCTCACATCAGCTCACTTGAGCTCGTTTTAGCTCGTTTGAGCTCGAACTTAGCTCGTTTCAGCTCATTCCTTTTTCATTTCAATAAACTAAGTTTTAATCTAGCTTATAACTAAGTTTGTTACAGCTCATGCCAAATTTCCTAGCTCAATTTAGCTCACTAAGTGTTTTTGACTATTTGAGCTAGCCAAATTTATTATAAGTTGACTTATAATTATTGTGTCCAAATTTAGTTAGTGTTATTAAGTTATTTAGTTATTATTTTAATTTATAATTATATGAATAGTTGTGTGTTATTTAATTTTGTTATTTAATTTTGTAGGTTAGCCGAATTCGAAAGATACATTCATGGCATTTAATGCAAGGTGCATGAACGGAAATGTTCATTGAACGGGAAGATTCATGCATGGTTCGGTTCAATGTTTGGAGGACATACATTCATGAACATGGAAGGTTAATGCATATTGAAAGGTGCATCTCCCTTGGACGGCACACATTCATGAATGGAGGATAATTAATGCAAGTGCATGTACGACTAGGTTCAAGCCTCCTTCCAAGTTTCATGTACAACCGATGCATGTGGGAGGACCCTTGGAGTTTTCTAAGCACCTATTCAGCCAAGAGACACCCCTTGAGAGTTTCATGCATCCCATGGCCAAACCTAGACAATCCCATTGGCTTCCAAAGCTTGCTCATACATGAAGCTGCCCACTCACCTCCCATTCGGCCGAACATGGACAAGGACACCATTGGTCATTTTTCTAGAAAGTTCATGTCTTAATTAGGTTCATTACTTAATCGTTAAGTTCATGAATGGTCTATTCGGCTAGCATAAGAAACTAGTATAAATAGTTTGTTAATTTCATTTGTAAAGGACTTTTGCCAAATTTGTTAATGAACTTTTGTTCTTGTGAGGTTGCTTCCTCTCATATCTCGTACAAGTTTCGAAGACTTATCTAGTTTGTGCTAGTGGCGTCTACCGATCTTGTTTGAACTTATCACCAATCTTGGTGTGGCGTTCACCTATCATTCTATCCATCTTTTCACCTTAACAATATAGGAATCGGGGTAACACTTCTTAGTGTTGAATCATTCCTGACGTTGAGTTCGTTTTTCCATCCCCCATCTTTCAACTTTCTTTCTTGTTAACCAAACCGAACCATTTATCCATCACCCATCTTTGTTACACATAACCGAACCTATTACTAAATCTACCCTACTTGAAACCTCCCGCTTAACTTAATACATTATTTTACTCTTATTACTAAAATTTGAGGCACGAACGACTCTCTCGAACTACGATCGGGCAACTACGTGAATTCGACTCATCTACCCGGGCCGGATCACATCACTTGGCTTGAGGGTTCTCGGCGTCGTGACAACGGTGGCCCTGTCTCTTTAATTTCAACAGTCAACAGTGAAGTTGTGACCTCAAAGACTTGAGTTCGAGATACTGAGGTTCAGTGTTGTGACACAGCACACTTGGTGCCACAACATCCTCAGTAGACTGCTCCAAGTTGGTTTTTTGCTGAAGTTTTGCTCCCTTGAGGTAATGGAGGATTGATGTCATGACATACATGCATCAGTGTCACGACACCCAAAGCAGTTGATATTTTCTTTAAGGTTTGGCCATAGTTATCTCCTTGCACAAGCTCAAATCAATCATTAGACTCCTAACAGAATAATTTTGCCAAATTGGGTCTCAAAAACATTAAAATTTAATAATATTTTAAAAAAATTAAAAAACTCATAAACTATTTGAAAACAAGCTCACTAAGTACTCGAGAGAGTCTAATTTGACATATCAAATTACGTCATATCAAACTCCACCACACTTAAACCATTGATGTCCTCAAGAAATCACACAAAACATGCATAAGACGACCCTTGGAATGTGTTGAACAATAAGAAGCATGTCAATCGAATATTGAATTTGTACATGACATATCTCACATGCAATTTAAGATTGATGTTTAGCTAATTTAAGCACTCCTAAAGCAAATATAGCTAGTTCTCTAAAGAACTAACAAACCTAGAAGCAATTCAAATGAATAAATATTAGATTATGTTATCTAACATAAACTATATAGATACGTAGTAGGCATAAAATGCGAATCAAATCCATTAAGCTAATTATAAACAAATCAAGAAGATAATATAAAGGAAATGTTTAGGTCACATAGGTCTTCTAGGCTTGTAATGTTTTGAGCCTTAAGACGTTTGAATTTCAAACTAAAAGATAACTTCAAACAGTTTCAAGCACTAGAAACAGTAAAGCATATGACATTGTTCCCTATTCATCCCAAAAATAGTTATTAAGCTCACCGCATTATTTCTCCTTCTCTCACCTTTCCTATCTCTCAAAAGATATGAAAAATATTATTAAATATTGATGCATACAAAAAGCTAGCCTATACTTGTGCATTATGAAATATATTCAAACCTTAAACAATTTCTTTTTAAAATATAGAAAGTAATTATTTTTATTTTTATTAAATATTTCCAATTAAGTCTAAAAAAAGTACCAAATTTTCTTGCTGGCTCTTCTCTCAATCCAAATGAAAAAAACCCTAATAATAAAACAGTTAATTTTTACATTTTAAATATAATAATAAAGTACATTACATTTTTAAAAGATAACGTAAATTCTAATATTACTGAAAAAATAACTACAAACCTCGACTATATATAAATTTAAATTCGAGATCTATCATGCATAATTTTACGTGTAAATCTCAAACTTTTTTTATGTGTGATTGTCATGGATGATGTTAGTTTAATTAATTTATTAAATTTAGTTTAAATTATATCAATAATTAATTTGTTTATAATATAATTATTTAATTCTACATTTTGATCACTCAAATTCGATTATAATAATTTAATATTTTTTATTACTCAAAAATGTATTCTACTTGCTTTAAAATAAAAACACTTTTGATTCCATATGTAAATTATATATAAGCTTTGTTTTATTAATTCGTCTAAACCCTTTTAAAGTTGTTATGTTTTAAGTTATGTTTGATTTATGATTCAAATATTTTGCACATTTAATATATTTATAATTATAAATAAATATCATTGTATCCACATAAAAAATTACACAATTAAATTTAGGATGCTACCATTTATTTCTAAAATATAGTAAAATAATTAAAAAAAAACCGCTTTGGAAGAATTTATCACTTAAAAGCATAAATTTATTATTATTTTGTAAAATTTGCATGCTTCAAAATAATTATTTTTAATTAAAATTTATCACCAACAAATTTGCATTCCCAATTTTATTTCCGTCTTTCCGCCTCCAACCCTTTTTTTTTTCTTTAATTTACCATTTTAGTAATTAACAAGATTTACAAGCCTACATATCTACTCTCTCTTTTTTTTTTAAGAAACGATTTAGATCAAACGGCACCGTAGTGCGCAAAGCGATTCAGGTCACGAGGTTAGCTCCGAAATTTCTACAATGGGTTCGAACAAGCCTCCTAACGCCACAAAATCACCGCTATTACTATGATTTTTGTTGTCGGCATCTGAGTCACCGCCGATTCCGAAGTCAAACGATCCGTAACTCGGAATCGGGAACTCATACCCCATCATTTCCTCTATTCCATCGGCTCCTAACTCTACACTTGCCTCTATATCAACGCCCTGCTCAACAGACGAAAAACTCGGTGGCAAACCCAGTTCATCATCCGAAGCCTCTAAAAGAAACCCTAGATCCGGCTTCGACTTGCCGGTTTCCAACGATGTTACCGGTAGCGTCGCCTGAGTCGGAACTACGATCTCTTCTTCGAAACTTTTGAGAACCGAGTCAAGTCCCTGAATCCCCAGTCCAGGTCCAATGACCGGGTCGGAATCGTCCAGAAAGTTCAGCAAATCCTCCTGGATATGCTTTGACTCCGACAACTGAACGTCCACGCAATCAAGGTCGGATTCCACACGAGTGAACTCGGACGAGTCGACTCGAGAGAGTTTTAAAAAGGGAACCGAGTTAGCCTCTGACTCAAAATTCTCAAACTCTTCCCGGGCTCTCTTCTTGTCGCCTCTGTTATCGTCATTTTCCATTGGAAAATGTTTCAGGAAATTAGAAAAGAAATCTTAGTGTTCAATATAGTAACTTGCCATTGGATACATAGAAAGATAGGGAGATTTTATAAGGAGCAAACTGCAAAAGAGTGTCAAAATTTTTAAGTGTGGAGGGAGTGTTTGGATGTCGAGAAAAATAAATATAAAGAGAGGGGAGCAGAGATTTTGTAGAGAGAGAAAATGAGGAATATAGGGTGAGTGAAAAAGAGATATGGAAGCGGTATTATATAGTTGCAAATATAAGAGCAATTTCTGATTTTACATTTTCTAACCTTATTTTATTTTATTTTATTGAAGGGTTGCTAGTATAATATATGTAGGAATAATTCTAAGTTGAATTGTTTGAGTAATCACAAATAAAATTAAATTATTACAGTATATATTATACAAGTAAAATTAAAGATTTGAAGAAATAACTTTAAATTAATAAAAAAAATTGTTAAAAAGCCTAAAATGAACAAAAATATTTGAAAATTCATTAAGAATATTAATGTGCTCAACAATATTAGTATTTAAGTTATGTTATTTTATATTATTTTTTAAGATGTTCAAGTTTCTTTTATAATTTTAATATCTTATAAGTAATATGTACAACTAACTCTTGTATTGAGTATTTTTTTATATAATTACCTAACTATGTTTTTCTAAAACGATTATATAATGTATATATTTTTATTTTTTAAAAAATAATTTTCTTAACTTAATATCTACACTAATAATGAAACTTCTCGTTAAATTTAATAAAACGAGTCAGGATACACCTTAGTTTGAAATTACATTAATATTAAAGTTGAGTATTTGATACATTTGAAGTGCATTTTTTTAATGTCACAAGTAAAGATATAAATCTGTCACGTGTCCCATTTTTTTAATGTATATTTTTTATTTTTTACTATATCATTTATGCGCTTATCATCGACCCAACTTTACTTATAAAAATTCCATTAACAATATGCCAAATATTTTCTCTAATACAAAATCGAAATTATAATAAATCTATACCCATATATAAAAACAATCCTCATCAAAGGAGGCAGTTACAACTACCTTTTTTTGTTTAGCATTTTAAGGTATGGTTTATTTTCAGTTTGTCGTGCTTTTATTGTACTTAAATTTGAGATTTATTCCTTACATTTTAGTTTAACTTATCAAATAATTTCACTCGTAATGGTTAATTTTCAGTTCTGTGCCTCTACTATGTTCAAATTTGAGATTTAATCCTTATACCTTAATTTGACATAATTTAATTCTTTACTTGTATAATTTCATTTATTATTCCAGATAATTAATATTAATAACTATTTCAGTTAGAATGTTAACATGAATTTCTTTTAAAACACTATTCTAATAATATATATATTGCAACATGATAAATTAAAATTTATTATTTTAAGAAAAAAATTCATGTAAGCGTTTTAACCAGAATAGTTAAAGGAATTAATTATTTGTACTAATCAAAGATATTATAAAAATAGTGACTAAATTATGTCAAATTAAAATATGGGAATCAAAACCCAATTTTACCCATGTAAAGAGACCATAAACATATTTTGCTATAAAACAATTTATACACAAGACAATATAAGCCTTTATTTATATAAATATATATAGTCATTAATTTATAATAAAAAGTTAATTATTTGACACCATTTGATCTATTATTTTGAGGATTTATACATATTATATACCAAATATTTGATTTATTGTTGGATATTAATTTATAGTGCATACAAATATGAATCAATGAATATAAATTACCCAGATTCTTTTGAACTTTACTTCAAATGTTTTTTTATATATTTAAATTTGTTACTAAATTTTGAATTACAATAAAAAATTATTATTTTATTTATATAAATGTCACAAATTGGGAAGATATTAATGCTTTGATGTGGTAAAATGTCATGTCAGCATGATATACACGTGAATATCATATGTTGTTGTTTGATTGGTCCGTTTGTTACGTCAATAAAATTTAATAGTCAAACTTGATCAACATTAATTTAGATGCTTGATTGATTAATTTGTCATCTTTAAGAGCTCAATTGATTATTTTTTCATCTTTAAGGGATTAATTGGGTGCAAAATTTTCACGAGGGCTTTATTAATTTTTTTTTCTATTAAGCCAATAAATTATTACTAAATCTATCACACTCAATTTTTTTTTTTTGATAAATCATATAAAACACATATCACATTCTCAACTCATTTGTGGTGCGATATAAATCACTTTAAAGTTAACTGGAAAATAATTTCTTACTTGAAATCTACTTTTTATTTTCTTTTAAAATAAAAACTCTTTCTATATTATGTATACATATATATATTTCATAAAATGGGTATGATAGATTTAGTAATGATTTATTAATTTTTATTAGTTTATGTGTTTTAGAAATTTTATATAATTCTTAAAAATAAATTAAACCCTCCAAATCAACATTTTTTCACTTCAATGGTCATGTAATAAAAAATTTCATGTGATATGTCATGTTAGTCGCCATGTCACCTACCACATCAATGTTTAATGGTCTGTTGGGGGGTTTTTATGGAAAACCATATTACAAAGGTTCGCTTGATAGATAACTTTTGATTAAGGGCACAATTGATTACACTTTTTAACGAGAAACTCAATTGATTTGTGAATTATTTTAAAAGGCTTTTTTAGTACTTAAGCCATTATGCTTGTAAATTTGTTCGTATTGCTAATAATTATAGTTTTACTTATAATTAAATAGATGTTTTGTAGGTAAGTTTATGTATTTGATATATTTCATTTCCTTTTTACTTTATTTTTTAAGTACTATAGAGGCCCTTGTATTACGATTTGAATTACTTTTTGTCTTATTTGCTTAAAAAATGAGCAAATTAACCTCTAAAAAAAGTGTAAATTAGTCATTTTGTTATAAATTCCATACATTTGGGTTATTAATGATGATTTGACATTTAAAAAGAAAAAGATATGTAACTGAAGTGGGATTAAAAGATAAGTAGGATTAAGTAAAACTACCATGGAGGCCCTATACTAGGGTTTTGCTTGTATATTTCTCTTTCCACTAAAAAGATGGGCAAATTAGTTATTTTACGTTAGATCAAAAAGTAAATTGGTCATTCTATTAAATATTCAATTTATTGCTACTCTTCGACTTGATTAACCATTACAGGAGAATATCAATTCAATGGTTTTTTTCTTTTTTCTTTTTTCTTTTTTACTTTTTGCAGAATTTATGAACGCATTTAAAAACCATCACGAAAAACAAGAAAACGCCATAAAAGACGTTACAATAAACAACGTAGCGAAAAGTAGCGATTTTTCTTATGTAACGCCATTGAATGTGTCTCTTTTTACGGCGTTTTATGGTGTTTTTTTTCTCGTAATAAATTATATACAATTCATAAATGAAAAAAATTATACATACAAACTAATCATTTATAAATCACATTATTATTATATATATAATAATATAGGATTCATAAATAGCAAAATATAAAATATTTATATAAATCAAACCATTAATATCATTTAAAATTAAAATGCACCTTTCCGTACCGGAACTGACCACTATTATTAGATGTTGGTAACCTTTCCCATTAGCCAATCTTTACATTTATTAATAGCCTAGATTGTCACAAATTCCTCTCCATCTCAGATTTTCCCGTAGGTACCTTTGAGATTGGCACCGACACACATATAGCAAATAAAATTTTACTCAATGAATTGTCAAAGGCCTCCACTATATAAAATAAAATAAATATATTAATGATTAAATTATATTTATATTTTTTTATAATTTATAAGTAATTTAATATTTTAGTAAATTATCTTATTGAAGTTTTTGTTCAAATTATAAAATAAATTATCATTTATTATTTTTTATATAAAAGAATTTTTTTAATTAGCTATTATTTCATCTAATTCTATAATTTTAAATTACTAAAAATGCTTTTTGGTAATAATAAAATATTATAATATACTTAGTTATATGATTTTACTGCAGAACATATTTCGGGGTTTAAGGTATAAACGCCACCACATCTATGTGAAAAACAAAAACAAAAAAAAATCGTTTATTTTGCACAAAAGTATTTAGCGGCATTTATCAATAAAACACCACTAAAAGGTACAACAACAGTGGCGATCATAACAATAGGCGCCAGTAAAATATGTAATATAGCAGTGTTTAACTTAATAACGTGGCTAAAGGTATGGCGCCAAAACTATTTCGTGGTAAGTCGTATACCCTACATTAATTATTTGGTTAAAGCGGTGTTTTTTAGAACTGTCGCAAAAGGTTTGAACTATCATTGTTTGTCTTAAAATTTAACCTAACTCTCATACCCAAAATATAGAGGGTTAATCGTAATAGGTAGACAATAAAATAAATAAGGTTGAATGGATAACTGTTTCGTGTTCTTTCTAGAGATCCAAGATCAAGCTATTTTCCTCCCGTTTCTTTTCTTTTAATTTTCAATAATTTAGGATAAAAGCTACACCAAATACATGTAATTAGAAATATAAACTAGACAATAAATATGCTTTAGGCCTAATGGTTAAGAGTTAATTTTTCCCCTAAGTGACCTTAAGTTTGACCCACTTTATTTCCAAATGCAATTTTTATTTTTGACAGCAAAAGGGTAAATTGCTATGCCGCCCTGAAAACCCTACGTATTTAATTCATCTTTTCCTAATTAGACTTGGATATTACTTTCTTTTCAATCCCAAGCATTTTTTATTTTCGACGGTAAAGGGGTAAATTGCTATACCACCCTTAAGGTTTCCAAACCCCGAGTATTTTGCTCACCTTTTCCTAATTAGGCTTGGATCTTGCTTTCTTTTTCAATTCCAATTAGAATTTTGTCTTCATTTATTTATTTCTCCCTCATTATTTTCATTTCCTTTCTTTACATTATATTTTCATTCCATTGCTGAAAATTATATTTCCTTTACCGAATCAAAATCAATTTCTTGTTTATTCTTTTTTCTACTGGTTGTTGAATTCATCATTGATAGCATCCGTATTTTCATCAAAAGTTCGATAAGTGCATTGATTTCAATAAGGAGAACTCGTAATCCCACAATAGCATCGTTCCACATTAATCTTTCATTTCAATTACTCAATCTTTACGACTCTTGCCAAATCTTTCGATAAATTTGACAAATCTTGAAACCAACTATTAATTCATGTGTAAATATCGTTTAAAGGACATGATTTAGGTGACTTGGATTAGATTTGATTGTGAGAAACGTTGACCGAACCCCCGGTGAAAGATTTTTATTCTTTCCCAGGTGAATCGGTGGTGACTGTGTGTAGAATTAGGGCCACACAGGTGGACCACACAACCACCACATGGTCATGTGCCTCTCAAAACCCTAGGCTACTTCATGAACCACACAACCACAACTCTTCCACACAGCCTGTAACATGATCGTGTCTCTTTTGTAGGATAAATCTTACGTTTGTCAGACAGCCACAGTCTGTCAGACGACCTATATCCTCACATATTTTACAGTTTTGCCTAGAATTTTGTAAATTGTTCAGTTTAGTCCCTATATAGACCCTGCATTGTTTTTAGGAATTTTATTCACTCGATTGAATTCATGATATTATGAACATGCTAGAATATGTAAGTTGATGATTGATTTGCTATTGTTATAATGATTATATGTGAATATTACATGTCTACTCTCACTATTTTTTTATGAATTGTTATTGTTATTCTTACCCCTGTATTACTGATTGCATATTCAACATGCCTACTGATACTGTTAAATCAAATACATGTTAAAAATGTCTATTATTGTTGCTAAACCAAATACATGTTAAGCATGTCTAATGCTACTGTTGAACTGAATACATGTTAAACATGTCTACTATTTTACATGATATTATTACAAACATGTCATACTGCATTGCATGGGGCGGGACGATTGTAAGGAGGAAGTACTGACAGTGTAATAATCTACAACACTGGTGGTTCGTCCACAAATTATTGGCGGCTTGTCTGCAAACTTTTAAAACTGAAAATTTTGGCGGTTCACCCTTAATTTTTACTATTGACAGTTCATCTGCAAATACTGGAGGTTCATCCACAAATTGGAGTGTTATGGTTGGAAGAGTTTTGGGGAACTCTTGTTGATGAGTGTAGCGGAGTATGGGTAGGAACTTTCTAGTTATTTATGAATTGTAATGACATTCATAAGTATGTTTGAATGAACTGTTGAATTCTGCTATCCTATATGATTGTAATTGTATTGAGAACTATTATTTTGTATGCTTTGGTTATTGCTCTGCAACAATTTACTTGTGATCGGCCTCACGCTGAGTTTTTTAAGCTCACTCCCTTTTAATTTCCATCTTTACAAATAACCCACTAGGTAAAGACAGGGACTCAACATCCGGTAGGTCTCGACTCAGAATGTTTTCTCTATTAATTTTTTTAAAGGTATCTTAGGTTTATTATTCGCATTTTTTTGTTACTCAGAGATTGTATTTTTTTTTTAAACTGTAGTATGAAACTTAGACTTTGGGTTTATTTAGCATGCATGACATTTAATTTAATTTTAAGATGTTGAAAAATGGATTTAAATTATTTATGCATGAATTATAATTGTCAATAAAACTATGTTCGATATCACTTTTCTGTTGCATGATAGACTATTTTATAAAACTCCCTTAACTTACTGGGTCATTTCGGTGGCCAATATAATCTTTTGAATTTCAGCCTAACATCTAGGTTAAGTTCGGGAAGTTACACTAGCGTTCAAGTTAGAAATGCTACTAGTGTCCACACTATATCTCTATTTTGTTGTAGTGAACTAGAAATATCAATTCGATTAAGAAGATACATATGTGTGTGTATATATATATATGTGTATATTTGAATTCTTTAATATAGCTTTTATAAATTTTAATATTTTTAATTAATTTTAAAATATTTATATTTTTTTTTTATAATTTTAAGTAATTTATAAATAACTTTTTATAATTTTGTGTGATTATTTAAGAAACCATTCTAGAATTAACCTTGACAAACATTTGTCTAGGTTTATTTTGGATGTTTTAATAATTTTAATAAATTCTTATAATTCTTAATATTTTTTAAATAAATTTCTCTCTCTATATTTTTATAATATTTTTATAATTAATTGAAAATTCATGTCTAGGATAAACCATATGGTTTTTTAAATAAGTAAAAAAAACTATTTGTTTTAAGGATTTTTTAAAATAAATAAATAAATATTGCCATGTCAACATCAGCTAACGAGGCATCTTAGGTATCGTTGTTTGGTTGCTCTGTCAACCATATTATCACTTAATAGTAGAAATGGATAGAATTTTTAATAGAATAACTAATTTGCTATTTGATCTAACGTATAAAGATTAATTTGCTTATTTTTTTAGTTGATGGACAAAATACAATCTGACTCCTAGTATAAGGACCTCCATGATACTTTTACTTAATCCTACTCATCTTTTAATTCTATGTCACTTGCATAAAGAAAAATTTAAAAACTATATCATCAATTAACAACACAAATAAATAGAATTTTTAACGTAATAATCAATTTACACGTTTTTATAATATACATGAATTAATTTATTCATTTTTTAAATACAGATAACAAGCTACAAATCCAACTTTAATAAATCAGTCCGTATAGTAGAATAATTTTTTATAAATTGATAGGAATCAATGAATGAAAAAAGATGTACAATTTTTGTTGGTTTCCTCAAAATTAAATTATCAAAATCGACAATCACTCGTACCTTTGAATCTGGTATTCTTCTTCTTCTTCTTCTTTTGTATTTTAAATATATATATATATATAATACTATTATGTACATACCTTAGGACTTGGTCGATATAAAAAATAAGGAATAAAAATGTAGAGATTAGTTAACAGGTGTTTTTATTTTTATTAAATTTGGTTTGATAAAGACAGACGTGAAGGTTGAAAGTGATGCAACTTATTAATGGAAAAAGCGGTAGGTAAACAAAAATGACACTACAAGGACCTTGTTTTAAGAAATACAACTATATTTGTATGAAAAATAAAATAAAATAAGTTGTTTTATTTTTTTACTAAAAATATTTTATAAAATTAAAAAGTTAACCCAGTTGAAACCTATATAAAACCAAATATTTTTTTCACCTATTTTAAAATAGCAAATCTGTTACTACGGTTTGAATGTATATATATATATATATATATATATTACAAATTTATTTACCGTATTTTATATATATATATACAAAATAATAGGTACCAAATATGTTTAAATGCTTTCAGCATTAATAATATTTTTTTAGTTTTTTTACTAAAACGTATTTTTAATTTTTAAAATTTTAAATAAAAAAATATTTTGAAAACCAAACGAAACCTAAAGTTCGTTTTGATTTTTGAAAATATATTTAGTTTCTAGTTTTTTTTAAAATTTAAATATTATATGCTAAAAAATTAAAATTTTATTTCAAATAATAAAAATTTGAAAACATATTTCACATCTATTTTCTATAATAGAAACATGAGGAGTTAAATAAAAAAAATATACTTTTATATGAATTTGTGTCGATATAAGAGGTTTAATATTCAAATTTTATCGTTTTAAAAAAATAAAAATGAAAAATAATATTTTTTTCATTGATATAAATTTAAACCAAAACCAATTTATTTAAATTCAAAATTTTTAAATATTTTTAGTGAAAATAATGAAAACGATATTTGTTCGGTATCAATTTGAATCACACGTTGAGAACAATTCACGCCATGAATGATGCTAATAATCACAGGGTTAATGATTTGACAAGATTAGGGTAGCACTTAAGCATAGGTTCAATACTTGGTTTTTTTTTGCTTAACCTATTGTTCTTGGATGATGGAGTCATTTATAAACAGATAATGGTTCTTAACATAGGGGTATAATAAAAATTTTAGTTTTTCATATGTTTTACATTCATGCAAATAAAGTGACCAAAAATAAAATGTAATTTTTATAATAGTAAAATTATAATTTTTTTTATTTTAATAGATTATATATTTTTATAATTTTTAAAAAATTAAATCAAGTTTTTATATTTTACAGGGAAGTTAAAATATAATTTTATTTTTATTAATTTAAAAATAAAAAAAATCATTTTAGTTGGGAACCTAATTTCTCCGCTGCATGTAAAACAAATCTTTAATTTGTTGTTGTTAGTTTAATTGATTTGAAGTGAGTTGAAAGCTGAAATTTATTAAGCATGTCT
Organism: Gossypium longicalyx; assembly: GCA_025698465.1. Lineage (NCBI taxonomy): Eukaryota > Viridiplantae > Streptophyta > Magnoliopsida > Malvales > Malvaceae > Gossypium > Gossypium longicalyx. Next base: position 27,648,499 of record CM047003.1, read on the forward strand.
CACTCAAATTTCAAATGAAAATTAGAAGATTTATCTTTGAAATTTCCGTCAAACAATGTGTGTGTGAGAGAGAGAGAAATTTGAATTACGTGCCAACCCTTCCCATGTGCGTCCACCCTACGCTATCACCATACTTTTCTTCAATTGTGACACTCATATGATTTCGGTGAAATAAGAAAAAATTATTTAATTTATGATTTAATACGTAAACTTTAATTTAATATCTATACTACTATTAAATTTTTTATTTAAGATAATTGAATATTAATTTCATTAAAAAAAATTTAAAATTATTTTTTAAAAAAGTTAAAATGTCTGTTTTTTGTATTTTTATATAAAATCTAATCTAAAAAAAATTCAAACACGATAATAAATTTTTAGAAAAAGTTCAAATATGAAACAGACTTCTACATAAAATACCGATGCTCCCATAGTTTGAATTTTATCATTTCAACTTTTTCATAAATATGATTTTAACATAAATTATTTTTTCACTCACCTAATGGACGTGCCACAATATAATATTATTAATACTTTTATTGATGTAATATTATTTTATTCTTAATTATTTTATGATTAAAATATGCTCAAGTCCCTCTATTTTTCGTACAATTGAAGTTTAATTTTTTTTAGGAATTTAATTTTTTTTTAGATTTAAAAATATAGGTCCAATCATGAATAAAGTTAAAATTATTTTTTTAAATTCATGTTAATCATAACATTGTTTTCTTATTACATCGATACTAAGTAAGTATTTTTATTTTAAAATATCACACTAATGGATTTAATAGAAGAATTTTAACTTAAATTTTGAAGTATAAAAAATAGAGTGACTCATTTCTTGAAAATAAAAATAAGAAGACTAAATTTTAAATGTTTAAAAAGTATGGAGATTTAAAACATATTTTAAATTTATTTCTATTTATAAATAATTATATTTATTTCAAACTGTTGTTGGAAATTTTTTAAAGAGTTACGTGCATATAAGTGAGTAAAAATAAATATTTTATTTCATCTAGATTTATGGCACGCTTACGTCATGGGCGGGTCAAAAAAAATATAGCAAGTTAATTTATTAAAAAATTATATAAAAGACAATTTATGTTTTGGTTAGGATAATAAAATTAATTGTTTATCATGTACGGTGTTATGAGTTTGACTTTCTTTATGATTAAATTTTTTATTTTTTTATAATATAAAAATTAAAAATGTCCTCGTAAAATATAATTTTATTTGTATATGAGGGAATATTTTTAGTATTTTCATAAATTGATTGTCTACGATAAATTTACGATATCAACTCAACAAAACATTTAAAATAAATATATAAATAAATAATTGAATAAAAATAAAATTATACATATCGTTATACTAAATTGAAATTACATATCCATACTGTAATTAATTCTTCTACTAAATTTGTGTCACCAAAATTGAGAAAAGACTAAAAAATAAAATAAAATTTATTATAAAAGTATTTCTCTCTTTCAATAAGGTTTCATAAATTAAACCACTTGAATTGCAATTTTAAAAGAAATTAAAATAGTTGGCTGGTTAAGTTAGAAATTCTGAATTCACTCATTTTAATCTTATTATTTCAATAAAATCCAAAATATTATTTTATAAATTTATTAAATAAAATTTTAATCGCATGTCATAATTTTATTATTACATATTTTTTTCATTTAACCAAGTAACACATAATTTAATTTAATCATAAAATTGATCAAAATTTGCGATTAATTCAATGAACATATAATGAAGTAATGAATGACCATCATCCATCCTCTCACCTGTGCATTCAATCAAATTCGATGAATATAAAAATAATATTATTATATGTATAAAGATGGGTTTAAAAGTAATATTTTATAAATAATATAACAAATTAATAATAATGTACAAAACATGTAAGATATTAAAATAAAAAAATAGATTAATTTATGACAACTCAGTTAACAATATTATTAATATAAAAATTTTAATACATTGCGTGTGAAAATTAAATATTTAAAATAAAGAAGACGTGTTTAATAATAACATATATGTATGATATTAAAATAAATGAATTAACTTATGACAATAATTTAATTCAACATTATTAATATATAAAATTTTAAAATATATAAAAAATAAAATAAAACTTTAGTTGAGTGATAAATTTAAAATATTATTTATGTAATTGACATGAGTTTAAATATTAATATATAAAGATTTTATTGTTATTTTAAAAATAAAATATTAAAATATTCTCAAATAATATATATTAAATGAGAGAAGAGATAGAAGTAATATCTCTAATTAAATTAATATTGAATTATGACACAAAATCAATTAGAGATTTAAATAATAAAATAGATAAATAAATAAAAATAACTTTAAAAAATAATCATTATCATGTATTTATTAAATACTTTTAAAGAAACATAAAATCTAGAATTATCCCTTCTCTAGGTCCCACCTTCATATTTCTCGCCGTGTACGCAACATCCACTTTTTCTGATTCGAATTTTCGCGGCCGAGCCAACATATTGTCATCGGTGCGGACTCGACTAACCTTTTCACCAATTGCCATGGTCGTCGTATGCGGCTCATCTTCATGCACGGCGCCACGTCTACCCTTTTTCTTTGCCACGTGTTACTGCCCCTCAATAGTCGCACACGGAATCGGGCACTAAGGTAAGTTTAGTTTTTTTAAATTTAATCAGTATTAGTTTGGTTATATTTATATTATTATTAAAATTCAATGAGTTGGTTTCATAAATAATTCTCATAAATTAAGCTAAAAAAGTTATGAAAATATTATATATATTTAACTTTTAAGCCATTCATCATTATTTTTTTTAATATTTAATACATTAATTTGTTGTTAACTAATAAAATGAGATTTTTTAAAGAATAATCAAAATAAATATTGAAGGGTAAAATTTAGATAATAATTCAAATTCAATAGAATTCCAATAAAATTTAATGTTTAGTTGCAAAATTTAATCACACAGAAATTGAGTGCGTAGTTGAGAGTTCACTCATAAGTTCAATCTTGTATAAAAGAAAATTTAGAGTGAAAACAATGAATTTAGAAAGCCATAGATAGAAAACACACTAATATTTTATTTTTCTTTCTTGATCCGCCTTTACAAGAGGATATAGAGTATGCTCTGTGCTTATCGTATACATAAATCCTGAACATTAAAAATATTAAACTCCGATCAAAGGTATCAATATATTTGAGAATTAAGTACATTTTTTTATTTAAATATTTGTCACTAAAAGAAAATGCCTATTTAAATAAAAAAAAAAAAGAAAAGAAAAGAGAATGGTATGCAATTTTAGCATAGCATACCTACTTCAATTCTTATGTCTTGAATCCCATCCTACATCCTCTCCCGTATTGGCACTAATAAAAATATAATAAATATCAATTTTCACTTATAATACGTGAGAAACTTGCATTTTAATATTGTTTGCTGCAATAAAAAAATTTATACTTATATAACAATTGCAATACGAATCAATTATTACAAATATTAAATTAAATAATTCAACAGTTAACTAAATTCAAATTAATTAATTATAACCAGAATAAATCTAGAGAAAAACTCATATATTTAGATAAGCTGAGCTTAAACTCAAAATTTCAAAATTCTTAAAAATTATTCTTAAAAATAAATTATGGATAAATTTAATTATAATTGAAAAAAAATATTATCTCAATTATGAAATACAAATAAAAACTTGAATGATAAAACTGCAATTCAGGTTTGAATTTAAAATTAGGGTAAATTATAAAAATAGTTACTTTTGTTTGAAGTGTTACGTTTTTGTCACTTACGTTATTGTTTTGTTACAAAATAGTTACTCTATCGTTAAACTCCGTTATCTCCCCAGAAGCAGTCCAAATGAGTTTCAAATGTCAACTTGGATGTCAAATTGTTGAGATGAAAATAGGTTTTTAATTAACTAAATTTAATTTAGACTGCACGTAGGACATCCAAGTTGGCGTTTAAAACCCAAGGGAGGTGACAGAGCTTAACAATAGAGTGACCACTTCGTAACAAAACGATAACGTAAGTGACCAAAACGTAACATTTCAAACATAAGTGACTAAAATATAATTAGAGGCAAACAAAAGTGACTATTTTTATAGCTTACCTTTAAAATTAATATATGTGTATTTATTTATTTAGAATATATATGTGTATTTAAAATAATATATAATAAATAATTAAATATATAGTTTGAAACTAATTAATCATAATAACATATGAAATATGTACGATATTAAAATAAAAAATTAAATTAAATTATGAGTAAAACGAAATTTAAATATATAAATACATCAAATAAACAATACTAAATGTACTACAATTATTTACCATGGTTTTATCATCAATTATGAGTTAGTATCGAGTTGTGCAGATAATAAATTTTGCATATTAAAAAATGTATAAAAATATTAAAATAATATTTTAGTTGAGTAGTAAATTTAACGTTTCATTAATGCAATTGGCACACGTTCAAATCCAACCATATGCATATTTTTTCTTGATTTTTGTTAAAATAAAAAGACTAAAATGTCATCGAATAATGTAACTCGTTTTAAATGCGAAAGGGCATTTTCATAATTTCCTAACTAAGTTGGTACCCAATTAACTCGTGACAACAACTCAGTGAGATGTTTTATTAGTAGTGTTGATATACAACTGATAGAGATAATAACTTGTGCTTATCAAAATAAAAAATACATCAAAATGAAGGTTTAGTTGAGTGATAAATTTAAGATTTTACTAATCCAATTGGCAAGGATTTAAATCTGGCCATATGCATATTTTAATTGGTTTTTATTAAAATGAAAAGACTAACATCTTCAAATATTATAATTTATTTTAATTATGAATAGGTATTTTTGTAATTGCTTAACCGAGTTAGTGACCCAATTGAGGGTGACACCAACTCAGTAAAACATTTAATAAATAGTATAGATATATAACTGGTAGCGATAATGACTTGTGAATATTAAAAATTATACGAAATTATCAAAATAATGCTTTGATTAAGTGGTAAATTTAAAGTTTATTAATCCAATTGGCATGGATTCAAATCCTTCTATATGTCATATTTTTCTTAATTTTTGTTAAATGAAAAGACCAAAACACCCTCGAATAATACGACTCATTTTAAATACGGAAGGACATTTGTATAATTTCCTAATCGAGTTGGTACCTGATTAACCGATAACACCAACTCAATAAAGAATTACATTAAAATATAAATATATTAAACGATTAATTAAATTAGTGTCATGAGCTAGCCAAGCATAACTCAATCACGAAAATACTCCTATTTATTAGTATTTTTTATCATTAACAAAAATGTCCTTATTTTATATAGTAACTTGTATTATTTTGGATTCTCTTCATCATTTTATATTTTATATTTTTTATATAAAAAAATCAAGTATTATTTTCATTATTAATAAAATGTTAATGATGAAATATTGAGTATTGTGATTCGAGATTACGAGATGCTGACTAAAAGATGTCAAAAAGCAGCAATAAAGCACAGCCTTAGAAGAGGAAATTAATGTGCTGATAGGTTAGCTAAATTGGGAAGTAGGTACATATAACCTTCAACTACCCAGGCGTTGGATTTCCTTGTGTATTAAACACATTTTGTTTTCGGATGTTGTTGGGAGGCCTTTCTCTCCTAATCTTCATTTCTAGTTTTAACGTGTGTCCCACTTAAATGGTTGAGTTAGTCTATTTTTGTCTTTATTGATTGAAGTCTTTTAAAATGAATTGTAGAATCAAATCTTTCTCGTCTGGGAAAGAAAAATCAATTATTTTTTATAATAAAATTAAACTCAAGTTTCTTCGAAATATAATTTTTTTTAAATTATCTATAATTTTTAACATTTTAATAAATTTTTTTTTTAATTTATATTAATTTTTATAAATATATTTATTTCACAATTTTATTTTTCAATTAAATAATCACATGGGACAGTCTAATATTAATAACCAAAATAATATCGCATATTTCATTATAACAAATCCAGCAAATATTTTACTTTCTAATTAACAGGATATTTATTTGTTAAATACTATATATAATAAAATTTCTTTGAACAGTGGCTGTAATGGGTAGACAGCCTTAACCCTTTTTTTTTTCGGACTTTCCTGATTCACGTAAATATCATTAAAATCGTTGTACGAAATTATAGATGGCATAATAATTTATTTACAATTTCAACTTAAAAATTAATTATTTTAGTTTTTTATTTAATTATTTATTTTTCTTTTAACTTCTAAATTTTTTGTCAAATCACTTTAAAATAAATAGAAAATTTACTAACATGACATATACATAGAATGACATGTGGATGACATGTTAACATTTAATTAATTTTTAAAATTTTTAAAAATATTTTTATATAATTTATAATATTTTTATTTTTTAAAATTTTAAAAATTAATTAAAAATTTAGAGTCTATCGACATGACAATCCACATGCATGCTATATCAAGAAAGTTAAAAAAATATTAATTTTTTATTCTATTTTTAAATAATTTGACAAAAAAATAAATTTTAGAGCTAAAAAATAAAATATTAAGTAAAAGACTAAAATAACTTTTTTTTTCTAAAGCTGGAGCTTCAAATAAATCATTATGCCTATATAAAATTACTATAATTACACAATTTATTAATAAAATTAAGACAAATGTCGGCAATAAAATTATTGAATTTTAAAATTAAATGATAAAAGTAAAAGTAAAAGTAAAATTAAAGGACTGAAATGATAATTTACACTTTTTAATTTAAAATGAAATAAGTAATATTTTTTTATTCAAAATCTAATCAATATTATCATTTTAACCAAAGGTTTTCAATTTTTTAACAAGTCTTTTACAATTTTACCCACATATTGATAATCTAATTAAGTCAAAATCTCATCCTCATACATAATAATAACAAATATTGTTCCATAAAAATAATTAAAAATAATAAAGCTAAATTGGATTGAGGTATGTGCAATGGATAAAATACTAGTCATATATTTGCGTGTTCAACCCGTAATGAATAGTTCAAACGCCTACCAAAAGGTTGACAACCCTATATGGAAACCCTAACCATGGCCTTATCGTTTGATTTATTATTATATTCTCACATCGGCGATGTTGATACATATATCCTATTGATAATGATAATTTTTTATATAAATAAGTAATTATATATTTTTATAATTAGGAGAAAAATAAAATAATTTAGTATCAGACTCAAATTCTTGTACCTATAATTTAATACTTTCGTTATTAAATTAATATACGAATAAAACATAAATATAAAATAAATGAACTGTCTACATAAAAGGCTCCATATTTAATTGAGCCCTTGATCAATTTATGGGATAATTGGGGTAAGGCAAAGAATTTACACTGATGAGTTTTTTTCTATAATTGGGGTAAGGATAAAAAGCTTAGAGATTGAGAGAATCTAAGCTCATAAACAATACAGTAAATTTGGTTGTCCAAATACTTGACCTAGCGAACCCTAAGTAATTAAAGAGTAAAAGAGGGTACTCCAAATGTCGGCCCAAAATGAGCCTATGATTTGACGCAACAAGAGAGATGTACCTAAAATTCTCTTATGAATGTACCGTAGGTTTGAGCATGTGACTGGTTACTACCTAATTTGTGAGTGGCGATCATAATTTGCTTTGCTGGAGGTTGTTTTCAATTTATTCATTCTACACTTTTCTCTTTTACTTTCTATAAATGGAATTAAGCTCTTATCATGTAGTTTTTCTATTTTTAATTTGTTTTTACTGTCATCAATATTCATTTAACCTTGCTGAAAATACGTACACTAATCCTTTGGATTAGAAAGTAGCAAAGAAATGAAAGTAGAAGAAAATAAAAGAGTGAAATGTTTAATAAAGTATATATTTTTTTATTTTTTTATTTGAAAAGTTAAAATTAGTCAAGGAAATGAAAGTTGAGTAGTTTTATTTATTTGGATAAACAATGAATAGGAAAAGATTAATTATAATCACAATTTATAATTATAACCTTTTATAAAATTATTTATAAAAGAAATAGACCTCTCCTTAATCTTGAAATAGAAAAATAAATATGTTTTAGCACGCCCGAACTCATGTCCTCGTCCTCCTGTATAGGTAATAATATCGATACCAATTGAATTAAGATTGTTCATCGATATATTTTTGGTCGCATCCAAGTCTAGTCCCTTCTATAACATGTGCTATCTAAGCAACATATGAATTTGTTTAAATATTTCAATGCAATATGGGTTATAAATATTTTTAATTATATTTTAAAATATTATATGCGATATTTTCACCTTCTATTGAAAGGAAACCCCATGGTTGGGATGCAATGGTGCTAACCACTATATTTGTATCGATGCCTATGTTTGTAGTAGGCAACAACCGTTGAATCCATCAATTTGTTCTTGGGTCACCCTGTAAAAAGCATCCTAACTCTAGTGTACTGGTCCATCTCCTCTTCAATTGTATGTGGTGGATAGGTAAGTTTGACAAGTCTTTCTAACCACATGCATTTCAACCAATTCCCATCTAATTTTGTATCATCCTTATCCTTAAACAACATGGCACCCAATAACTGATGGCATTCATTCTTCATGTTGATGCTAATTACTACATTTAGTTGACCGGAAAATTGATTATTAAAGTGACATCTTCTAGTGTTATAGTTGCTTTCCCTTGTCAAAAATAAAATGTATGGGTTCTCGAAATCTATCTTTATAACAAGACGGCAACTAACTCTAATATCATGCTAAAATTTGTTATCATAGATGTCACATATAAATCAACAATTTCCAAGTGATCTATAGTATATACAACGACCTTCGAGAAATTTTTTTTATTATATCAAATGTGAATAATTCGAACTTCTTGTTGTTCAATATATCACAAAAAATATATTTAATTTTACAATATCATAAAAATTCTGTGAAATTAACGAAATTAAAAAAAAATTAACTTGGAAATTTCACCATATTGGTGACTTGATTACTATGCGCTCATCTTGAAGCCTTAATAAATGCAAAAACACAATTTTTTTTTTAGGGGGAGAGACTTTGGGCAGAAAGAAAAGAAAAATGAGTAGGCTATCTATAGAACAAAACTTGACTCCCATAATTATCGACTTCTACTTATTAAATAAGTTAATTAGGACAACGGGCAAATAAACTCTCTAATCGAAGTTTACACCTTGAACTTGGCACCCATAGTAGTCGAAGTATTGTTAACTGTACTTTGTAATACTTTTGTCTTAAACATACAAGCACATGTTCATATGATAATTTAACAATCCTTTAAACTTGACATGCATAAATGTCAAGATATCTTTAAAAATATATTTTTAAAAAATTGAAATTTACAAAACATATTATAATAAATAATATTAGAAAACGCAATACTTAATCAAACAAAACCTTAATTTGATTTAAAAATAAAGAAATTATTGAATAACACACTAAAGATAAGGTGTGTGTGAGACGTTGGAAAGGGATGGGTATACATAGTGTATTGTCTTTTGCTTAATGATAAACATATAGTGGAGTTTTTGGTATTCCAACAAACGAAAACAATTAATGCTACTTTAAAAGTACAACTTATTATTATTACATTGTTAAGACAAATCTCTCGTATCTTGTGAAAAGAGATTCATCTTTATTGAAAATCATCTCATATGTTAAAATTAAATTTGAAAATTCGTAGATTTGTATCGTATATCATTAAATATATTTTACATATTTTATATAAATTTTTATATTTTAACATATTTATTTAAGAAAATTATCAGAGAATTTTTTAATTTCGCAAACGGTTTCAAGGTGTGACATATATGATGTGTCCAAAAGGTATAAAAAAATAACATATAAACAAATATGATACTTGTCACATTTTCATTTATGTTTGTAGAGTTTAAAATTTTCAAAATATTGAGTATAAAATAATTATTTATTTATTTATTCTTATCGTGTTTATATTTTATTTTTATATCAAGTTTATTTTATTATATCATGAAGCTTAATACATAGTTAAGGAAAAATAAAAATATTGATATTTTTTTGGGTTCTATTGTGGAAAAGGGTAAATATGAAAATAAAAGTATGTAAAAAGCATGGATTAAATTTATAGGTGGGTTTCAATTTTTTATTTTTTTAATGGACACAAGCATATAAATATAGAGGATGAGTTTGCAGAAAAGACTGAAGATAGAGGAAGTGGAAGTAAAGGGTTAAAAAGAAGAAGTAGAGGAAGGGGAAGTAAAGGGTTAAAAAGAAAAAGAGAGAGGGATGGTGATGGTGATGGTGATGGTGGGAAGGGAGTACTTGAAAATCACATGTGCATAGAGAGGGGGCCATAGGCATAGGCATAGCTATACGTAAAGAAAACAACCACACATTCCTTGCCTGACGATGCCAATGTCAGACATCTACGTCACATCTACTTGTTTATAGTTTTGTGGGTTTTGCTTCATTACCCCATCACCCATGTCTCTCCAACTCCATCAATAATTGCTCCTTTTCCCATCCATTATCTTCCCTCCATCTGCTTTTTTTTTTTTTACCTTCATTTTGGGTAATCATATAATTATTTAAGTTAATTAAATTATAAAAATCACAAATGATTGTATTATGAGGAGATTGTTTTAGATCAATTTATGATTTAATATATATGTTTTAAATTGAAATAATTTGATTTCTCTAAATAATATCATTAGTTAGTTAAAATAATTTATACTCTTAATTATTTTTCTTAAAATGTTGAGGTCGAATTTTTTTCTTAAAGATAACCATTCCAATTTCATGCAGAATATATATATATTGGTGTTAGAAAAGAAATTTTAAGAGAAATTCATATCATCATTTTAATCGTAATAGTTAATGATGTTAATGATTTGGAGTAACTAATGCCACTATAAAAGTAAATGATTGAATTCTGTCAAATTATTAATTAAGATTAAATTCCAAATGTGAGGATGGCATAAAGATCAGAGATGGAATTTCCCACTATTTCATAATGAATAAAAAGAGAAAAAAAATTATGTTATTAGTTAGTTCAAATAATTAACACAGTTAATAATTTCAACTACTGATTGGATTTAAAAAAAAAACGTATTCCAATCAAAATAATTTTGTTTTGTTAGAATAGCATATTTTTAAAAGTCCATGTCAATATTTTAAATAAAGCGACCAACGATATAAACTATTTGGACTAATTAATAATATTACAAAATATAAAGATCAAATCCTATTAAAAATTAAAGTTTAAGGACTAAATCATAAATTTTGACATAAAAGACAGACCCAAGGCGAGATTTGCCCATTCTTATAGTATAAAAAAAAGTGGAACACTTACAACCTTGACCTTCCTTTTATATAGGTATGATGATGAATGACTTAGAGATTAGTTTTTAAACTGCATAATGTTAAATTTAATGATTAACATTTAACATTTACGTTTTGTTAATTTGATATTTATTTTTTTGAGTTAAATTTAGTCTTCAACCTTTTAAAATAAAGTTGAATTTGATCATTGACTCTTTAAAAAGAGTCAAAGTGCTCTTTTTTTTTAACAAAAATACACACTAAAATATTAAATTTTAAACATGGAAGTTTGCATGGGATCCACGTGTACTTTATTTAATTTTTTTATTTTTTTAAATATTTTAATAATTTTTAAATTATTTGTTAATTTAACATATAAGATAAACAGTGTCGTGTTAGTGTGGATGTACACGTGGATTGTCACACGAGTTGTCACGCAAATATCTTTAATGTTTTAGTCAGTATTTTTGATAAAAAAAATTATTTAACTCTTTTTGAAAAGTGAATAATCAAATTTAGCTAAAAAATAGTCAAATTAATTAAATATATAAAATTTGAGGGTTAAATTTGTTATTATATATTTTAAAATTAGTTTAAAATGTTTAGTTTAATTATGGTGGATTTATGTAAAAAAAGCATAAATGTTTAATAAAAGTAGGGAGGATTAGGGGTGTGCAAATTTCGAGTAAAAACGAATTAATTCGGTCGGGAGTCGGTTAATAATTTTTTGAAAGTTCGGTTAACGGTTAATTCGGTTCGAAATCGGTCGGTTAACCGAATTAATCAAATTTAATAAATAATATTATAATATATAAGTATTCGGTCGGTTCGGTTAATTTTTTTATATGTTTTATACTTATTTTAACCAAAAATAAAATATATATATTTCGGTTAATTCGGTTAACCAACCGAATTAATCGAAAAAGTTCGGTTCGGTTAAATTTTTTTGAAAAAATTTTAGTTCGGTTAATGGCTAAGGGTTTAAAAGGGTCGATTAATGGTAATTTGGGTCAGTTAACCGGTCAGTTTGTGATGAAGGTACAGTTAGAGGTGTTTATAGGCCGGGTTGGGTCCGATTAAAATTTTAGGCCCATTTGTTAGGCCCGAGTCCGACCCAAAAAATGAGACTAAAATTTTGTCTAATTCCGGCCTAAATAAAAATATTAAAACCTGAGCCAAACCCATATTAATTTTTTTATATTATTTAAAAAATTTTAATACATCAAAAATACTAAAGACATTAAAATAAATGTTTCCTGACACATTATAAATAAATTTTAAAAAATAATTATACTTAAATAACACTAAGATAGGTGCAACTTAACAAGCAAATGCATCTAAAATAGTAACAAAATTAACGATAAAACAAGAGTTATACAATAACAACAAAATAGTAGCAACATAATAGTGAAATGGTAGTAAAATAAAAAAAAGTAAAAAAAAAAAAAAGTAAAAAACAACAACAACAACAAAAAAAACAAGTTTTTTTTACATATTCGGGCTGGGCCGAAAAAGCCTTACCTAAAGCCAGACCTATTTTTCTAAACGAACCTTATTTTTTTACCTAAACTCATTTTTCAAGCCTATATTTTACTTAAATCCGTTCACTTTTTGAGCAAGCCTTTGCTCAGCCCATAAGTAGATTTAGGTATAGTTCATTAGATACCTTTCTATGGGTATTTGGAAATATTTTTGTTTTACAAAGGAAATTATAATTTGGAAATAGGGAAATTGTTACTAAGGTTAGAATTCAAATGCTAAATTAGATAGATGAATAACTATATAAATTAAATCAACGTTATTTTAATTTAAAAGATAAATTGTAAAAAAATCGTTTTATTCTTCCATTTAATTTTTCACTTCTTTTAGTTATTGAATGTACAATTTTTGTCAAATCACCTCAAAATAGATAGAAAAATTATTTGTTAATTTTGTTGACATGATATACACGTGGATTGCCATTTAGATAACACAACAACATTTAATTAATTTTTAAAAATATTAAAAATATTATTTTATAAGTTTTAAATAATTTAATGATTTTTAAAAAAAATAATTTTTATATATTTTTAACGTCGAAATCTATTTATATGTAACGTCAAAATAATTAAAAAATGTTAACTTTTCTATTAATTTTAAAGTGATTTGTCAAAAAAAAAACTCAAATTTTAAAACTAAAAAAATAAAAAAATTGTTTATTTTATTAAATTAGAGAGGGCAAAATAAATTATTAAGTGAAATTAAAAAAAGAATGGATGGTCGCAAAAATGGAAACCTCGTGGATGGCGAGATGCAAAAGTTTTTAAAGCAATTTAGAAAACTTCCAAAAAAAACTTCATGTAATCTTTTTTTTTTTTTTCGATTTTGCTTCACTTCAAAGAAATCACATCCACAAATAATAATAATAATAATAATAACGGTAACAACAACGTAAACTATTGGTCACATAGCTTTCATAATTTTTCATTTTGGGTATTAAAAATAAAATGTTAAAATTTAAGTACTGGTATTATATATTTTTATCAGTTTAGTTATTATAGTTGTATTTTTTTATCATTTTAATTGCTCGCCGTTAATTAACCATTAGAAACACTTATTTTATTCACCTAATTTTAATAAATTTTCATTTTAATCATTTATTTTATTTTTTAATTTTTTAAATAATTAATTTTATTTTTTTCTGTAAGAAAAAAGTTGAAATTTTATCGGAGAAATTTGGATTTTAAAAATAATTTTATATTTTTAGTTTCCTTTTTAGAAATAATTTTAGTTTTTACTATGAAGAGAAGGAAAAAACCTAGAGTTTTATAGGGAATTACTTGAGCTTTTATAGAAATTTTTTAAATTTTTACTAGAAAAATCAATTTATCTTTTTCACTTCTCTATTTTAGAATTAATTTAATTTTTTTAATAAAAGGGAAAAGCCTAGAGTTTCATAAGAAATTAAAAGGGTTTTTACAAGGAAAATCATTTTATCGTTTTATTTTTTTTCCTTTTTTTAAAACTAATTTTAGTTTTCTTTAGCAAAAGGATCATACTTGGGGTTTTAGAGGAAAAAACCATGGTTATCTAAACTGTACTGAACTGACTGGTTAGACCAGTTGTGTAACTACCCAAATTTTACAGTTATTGAAAAAGTGTATTTTCGGGTCTCTGTTTTTGAAAAAATATGGATTCGTAAATATTTATTAGAAATATTTAAAAAGTTAATTGTAAGGTTAATTAGATTATGGATAGGTGAATAAAGGTTAATTAGGTATAAGGATTAAATTGAATAAAGGGTAAAAGTTTAATTATAAATTAAAAGAAAATAAAAAGGACTAAAATGGTAATTAGGCCATTTAGCATAAATGAGGCGGCAAAGCAATGTAAAATTCTAAAGATTTTTATGATTTAATTTAGATGATTATTATTATATATATTAATTTATTATTTAATTGATATTATATTATTAAATTATTGAATAATTTAATGAGTTGACAAATGTAAGGTGATTAAATGGTATATATGTAATAATATGTATACAATTGTAACATATTTAGTAAATAGATATTTATTATTTATTATTATTAAATTAAATTAAAGACAAGTGTAGGATGATGATAATATACAAATGTAGCAATGTATATGATGTACATTTGTAGATTTTTATTTGATAAATAAATTAGATGAATGACAAGTGTATGATATTGATGATCTACAAATGTAGTGAAAAATATGTGTACAATTGTATATATGTAGTTAATTGTATAATAGATATTTAGTTTATATATATATATGTAAGGTGAATAAAATAAAAGAATAAGTATATAAAGAAAGAAAAGAAACAAAAGAAGAAAAAGAACAGAAGCTTGGCCGAAAGTGGGAAAGAAAGAATAAGAAAGAAAAAGAAAAAGAGAAACTAGGATTTGAAAGTTTGGAATTTAAATAGGTAAGTCAATTAAGTTTTTTTCTTTTAATTTTGATGTTTTAAAAGTTCTAGAACAAAGTTTTGTAGAAATTAAGTTGTGATTTTGGAAGTTCTTAGGTTTTTTAGTATAGTTCATGTTGAACAAATGATTGAATTAGGGATTAAATTGATAGAATTTTTAGTTAGAATTAATTAAAGGATTAAATTGTAAAAGAACCTATTAGTTTTACATAGTAGGGACTAAATTGAAAGAATTTCAAAATTAGGGTTCTATGATGAAATTTAAATAGTTATGTCTAAGTTTGGTTGAAAATTGAATAGAAGCAAAGTATGAATTAAGATAGAAAAGTAAGTGAATGTAGTTAAGATTAAAATTGAAATCAAAGTAGAAATTGAATAGAAATTGAGTAAGAAATTTAAATATTAAATGTAAATTAGTATTGTATTAATGATTATGAAAATTATATTAATTTTTCGTAGCTAACATCGCACTCGAGGCATCTACGAAGAAAGGAAACGAAAAGGTGGACGAAGAATAATTCGAGAAATTACGGTTTGTATTTCTATAATCCGAACTTAATATTTAATTGTTGAAATTATTATTTAATATGTATGGTAAGTGTATTGAAATGATTATTTGAATTGGAGTGAACATTGGTTGAAATTGAAAAGTGAATTTAATTTTTAATTGTTGTATTTTGATTTAATGTTATGGTAAATAATTAAGGTGAGAGTTATTTGTATTGAGTTTTACAATTGAAATGGATTGATTTGGTATGTGATAAATTTATTGAATTTATTTGGATATATATGATTGATGTGGAAATTGAATATTGAATGTAAGTTATATTGAAAATTAAATTGATTGGAAATGTGATGAAATTAATATGAATATGTGATTATTGTGAAATTTGAATATTTGTTATTGAAAAGTAAAGTGAATTGTATTGAATTGAGAATATATGTGATTAATTGAAATGTGTATTGGTTGAAAAAATTGAAAGTGAATTGAAAACCCTGTTAAAAGTATTCGGGCTAAGTCGGATATAGTTGGCATTCCATATGATTGGAAGTGTTCAAGGATACTTCGACCTTGAGTCGATGAAGCACTATAAGTGTCATACTGTACTTCGACTTCGAGTCAATGAGGCACCATGTGTGTCGTACTGCTACTATTACTTCGGTTTAATCCGATGAGGTACTGAGTACCCTACTGTTACTGTTTACTTCGGCAAAGTCGATGAGGCATTGAGTGCTGTACTAGTGTGATGGTTGGATCCATGTATCCGTCAATGTTCGAGTCATGTTAATAGGGGTGAATCAAGGTACTAAATGACTGACTGTTACTGAAAAATTGATTGTTACTGAATAACTGATTGCTACTGAAAAATTGATTGTTATTAAATGATATTGATAAATTGATTGAAATTGAAAAATATTGACTGATATTGAGATTGGAATAAAATGGATTACTGATTGAAATGTGAATTGTTGAATATTATTTATTGATATTGTGTAACGACTCAAAATTTAAGGTCATTGGAAAATTAAATTTTCGGGTCATTATTTCCGCAAAATGAATTCGTAAATATTTATTAGAAATATTTACAAAGCTAGTAGTGTAGTTAATTAGACTTTGGTTAAGTAAATTAGCTTGAATTAAGGCTAATTTAGTGAAAGGACAAGATTGAATATAGTGTAAAAGTTTAATTGTAGAATAGAGAAAATTCAAGGGATTAAATTAGCAAATAAGCCTTAAATGACAAGTGTGTGGTAAGTATAAATACATGTGTATAATTTTAATTGGTACAAATGTATGAATATATATGTATTTGCTTAATATTTAAGAAATAATAATTATAATTTAAAATATAATAATAATGATTTAATATAATAGTTATAATAAATAAAAGAAATAAAAACATAAAGAAAAAGGAAAAAGAAGGGCACGAGCAGAGCAGGGAAAGAAAGAAAGAAAAAAAGAGAGGAAAATTTAGGGTTTTGGAGTTTCAAACTTAATTGGTAAGTCAATTTGATCAATTTTCTTGAAATTTTGATGTTTTTGGAATCCTAGAACAAAACTCTACTTGAATTATGTTAAAAATTAGGAAGTTAATGAATTATTAGATGTTGATTAAGTTGTATAAATTGATGAATTATGATATTAAGTGATAGAAATTCAAGTTAGAAGTGGGAGAATGATTAAATTGTAAAGAGAGATATAATTTTTGTCATAGTAGGGATTAAATTATTTAAATTGTAGAATTGATGTTTTATATTAAATATTAAGAGTTGAAACTTGTTTAAAGTAGGTATAAAATGAAAATATAGGGTTTTTTTGAAGAGAAAGAATGGTTATGGTGGAAATATAGTAAAAGTTATATGGAAATAAAAGAATGTGTTATTAAATAACATATATTGATAATTTAAATGTTAAATTTTATATAGCCAACGTAACACCGGAAACGTCATTAAAAAATGGAAAGGAGAAAGTGAACGAGGATATCGAATAAATCTGAGAATTTCAGTTTGTATTTCTATAAACTATACTTAAAAATCTAGTACAATGTAATTGCTATTTTTAATTATAGAATGTATAATGAATGCTATAATGGAACTGCTATTGTTTCTGTATTATAGTGATATGATTTAAATACCTTATTAACAGTATCGGGCTAGTCGGATATAATTGGCATGCCATAGGATTAGGAGTATTCAGGGATATTTCGACTGTGTGTCGATGAGACACTATATGTTTCGACTACTGTGACTGTTCCGAATTCGTTCTGAAAAGATACTCTATACCTGATTGTGACTGTTACTGTTACCATTACGGTGTATTCCGGCTTCGGCCGATGAAACACTGCATAATATCCCCAGTGTATGGGTTCGATCCACGTATCCATCCAAGTCCAAGTTATGTTAATAGGGGTAAATGAAGGTACTATAGTCTGATTGTTATCGATCATATGAATAAGACTGAATGATGATTATTAATGAATATAATGACATGCTGATATATGACTAATGAAAGTATTGAACATTATAAAAGGTATATGAAGAATTGTTTAATTACATTTATGAATTATAAGATGAAGGCAAATAAGCCATTAAGATTTGTAAAATGAAAGCTTAAAACTAAAATGTTTGTACATGGCTTATTATTGTTTTAAGTATTAGTTTATAGAAATACCACTGAGTGTAAACTCAGCGTACGGTTTGTTTCCGTGCGCAGGTTAGGTAAAAAGTAAAATAGATCTCAGCATCTGAGCCAACTCCTGAACTCAATACTTGGTGATGTATCTATCTATGATGATTGGCATGTACCTAGGTTGTTTAATGTTATTTTGGTTATAAGTTATGTTAATGAAGAATAATAATAGTTAGTTAACAGTTGTAAGGAGAATACTATAATATATAATCTTTTGAATTGAATACAATGGCACAAGGATGCAATTTTGAATGGTTTAGTTTAAGGCATTGTTGAGTATATGTGTTAAGTTATAAAATGATAGTTTAATGAGTATTAAGTGTGTGTTTAATTATATCTGGATTGGCTGAATGAAGAAATTTTATAGTACTTGTTATCTACAAATTGCAGGGTTGGTAAATTT
Organism: Gossypium longicalyx; assembly: GCA_025698465.1. Taxonomy (NCBI): domain Eukaryota; kingdom Viridiplantae; phylum Streptophyta; class Magnoliopsida; order Malvales; family Malvaceae; genus Gossypium; species Gossypium longicalyx. The sequence continues at coordinate 27,667,402 of CM047003.1, forward strand.
TAGAATACAAGGTTCATTTCGAGTCCACATGGTTTGTCACACGGGCGTGTGACCAAGCCGTGTGAGATACACGGTTTGCACACGGGCGTGTTGTTAGGCTGTGTGTCCCTTGCACCTAAATAGTTACAACCAAGTTAGTCCACGGGCGTGTGCCTTGGTTGCCACGGTCGTGTCTTAAAGTCAGTTTACGGGCTGGCTACACGGGCATGAGCCATGGACGTGTTTAAAAGTCAGTGTTGCACACGAGCTGAAGACACGGGCGTGTCCCAAGCCACACGGGCATGTGGAACTATTTAAAGGACGAAAAAAATTGAAATCAAAAGAGAAATTTTCTAAGCTTACAATTGAGCCCCGATTTATTTTAACTATATTTAATAGGTACTGGCCTATTAAAGCTATGGTTGGATGTGTTAAATTTCATTTATTCATGACTTTAGTATAAATGTATTGAAATGACCAGTAATACTCTGTGATCCTATTCCAGCAACGAGACGGGGTTAGAGGTGTTACATATTGAACAATGAACTGAAACATGATTGAAACACATGAATTATGTAACTCTAAATGTGATATAAGTGAATAAGATTTGTAATACCCCAAAAATTTTTACAGTAAAATATTATCCGTGATATAGTAAAATAAGGAAATAAAGTGACAAAAAGGGAAATTTTGAGTTATGTCAATATTGGAAAGTATATTATGATATATTAATTCAAGAAAGGACTAAATTGTAAAAGTGAGAAAAGTTTTGTTGCACAAGAGTAAGTACTCAAAATTTGAGGGGTTAAAGTGTAAATATGAAAAATTTGAAGGACCAATAGTGTAAATATTTTAAAGGTGGAATGATCTAGAAACTAAAGAAAGTGGATGAATTAGGACCAAATTGAATAGATGAAGAACTATGAGGGACTAAATTATAATTTTACCAAATTAAATGATAACTTAAGGATGGAATTTTAAAAGATAATAAAGGGCAAAATGGTCAATTGAAATAGAGAGAAATCTAGAAAGTAATAATGATGCTAGAGATATTTTGGTATTTTATAATTATTTAATTAGATAAACATTATTCTATTAATATTTTAATAAGATATTTTATTATTATTTTATTAGTATATAAAGAAAGAAAGATGAGAAATTCTCATCCATCTTTCCCATGCAATACCAACGTGAGAAGAAGAAGAAGAAAAGAAGTTTTCATTTCTTTACAATTTGGTCCTTCTACCAAAAATTCACCATTTTCACCCAAAAATCAAAAGAATTTTCATAGCTACCAAGAGAGAAAAATGTTAAGGAGACTATGGGAAGTTAGAATATCAAGTTGGATTCAAGAAATAGAAGCTGAAGGAGAGAGAAAATCAAGATGAAGATTAAAATCAATAGAACAAGGTAAGAACATCATGATTTCAATATATTTTTAAGTTTGATATTATTGAAAAAGCATGGGATTAATGTTAATGTAGAGTTTCCTTACATATGGTCCTATATTCTTGACATGTTAGTGAAGAGAAAACAAGAGAAAGTGATGAGAAATAGTGTAGAGAAAGAAAATAAGGGTGTTATAAACATGGTAAATAATATATTGCACTAAAACAATTTTGGACAACAGTAGTAGTCTAACTTTGAAAAATCACCAAAAATTTTAGAAATCGAATTATAGGATGAATAAAATATTAAATTAAAGCTTATTGAGTATAGTTTCTTATAGAAGAAATTATGTAAGCAATGAAATTGTAAATCATGAGATATAATAAATTTTGTGAGATAAGGTCAGAATGATTTCGGGTTCCCCTGTTCTGACTTTGGAAAATAATAAAAAATTGAATAAAAATAATTATGGGCTTAAATTTATATTTTTAGAATCCTTAATAAGTCTATTTTCAATAGAAATAAACAGAAACATCATTTAAATTCTGTATGAGAAGATAATTAATTTTTAGTGATGAAGGGTCAGGACTGTCAGACGGCATAACATGGGTAACTTTAAAGAATAAATTGTACTTATTGGCTAAACCAAAAATTCTTAAAATTTTATTATAAGAAGATATATGAGTCTATTTTCAGGGAAAATTAGCGGATCTTAATTTGGAGTTATATAGCTCCAGATATAAACAATTTAGTGACTATGACACAGATGCATAGCTTGAATATTCATAAAAGTAAATAATAAAAATTATAGATAATGTTACTTACAAATGTGTTATATTCATTAAGGAAGTGGAATGGAGTGGAGGAGGAGGAAAAATATGTATGAATATTCATCTAGCATGGTTAATTTGCATGTCTTAGGGTCAGGGACTAAATTAAATAAAAGTAAAACTTCATGGGTAATTTTGTAAAAATGTCAGAAATGACCAAATTGCATGAAATGAAATATTTTATTATTTAAATTACAAAATTGAATGAAATTATGAATTTAGTTCAAGATCGGGGAAAAAAAACATGTTTTTAGGGATTAAATTGAAAAGTGTTAAAATTATGGAAAATTTTGATATTTTATAGAATTCATGGGCTGTTATCAAGAATTTATTGATAAGGATTAAAATTGCAAGAATTTTATTTTCCTGACCCTAAGGATGAAATCATCATTAAATAAAAGTTTAGGGGCAAAATGGTAATTTTGCCTAGAGCATTAATTAAATACATTGGAATATGAAATGAATGAAAATGATGATCAAATTTATTTATAAAGATCCCGACGACTCAAATAAGAGACTTGATGGTGGAAAAGAAAAGATATCGGATTAATGAAATTATAAACACAAACAAGCAATTAGGTAAGTTTGTGTAACTTGAATTATATTCTTAAATGCTTGAAATGTATGTTTTTTTTAAATGAATATGATTTGAACGTTCATTATATGAAAATTTATGAAACACTGACATATTTGATAAAAAAGGAAAAATCTGGTTGAATGAAAGGAAAATTCGATGGATCTCTGAAAAGGAATTGTGGTAAAAGGATCTAGCTCGGACGGGTGATCCTATCTTGATATAGCCCTCCAGAAGAATATGTGGAAAATGGATTTAGCCTAGACGGGTAATCCGAATTAGGAGTCAATTTAGCTGGGTGTAATTGGATCCAAGCTCATTAGAGTAATTATCGTTGCAGGGGATTTAGCTTTGGTGGTAATCCAGACAATACTCTATGAGTTTATATTACGAGGATTTAGCCTAGATCGGTAATCCATTTGTAAGGATAAAGGTTCAGCGGGAGTGTGCTTTGTGAAATGAAATGTGTAAGACCATGGTTGAAAGACACCATGGCAACATGATATGAAATGTGTAAGACCATGGTTGAAAGACACTGTCGTAACCATTTTTTTGAAAAATGGGAATCGACTTAAATTTTGAAAAATAAAAACAGAAAACGGGAGTCGCCACCAATCCTTTTTGATGAGGCGTGATCGGGTCACCTTTAAATTAGCCATTTTAATAAAAGTTTAAAATTTACTAAAATGATAATTTTTGGTCTGCTAGAAATCAGAAAATGAGTTCGGGAGTCGGTTACGCACGAGGAAGGATTAGCACCCTCGATACGCCCAAAATTGGTACCTAGTTGATTAATCAGTGTCTTAGTGTCGAGAATTTGAATACCTGAAAGAATTTAAAATACGATCTCTCTTTGTATTAATGCTGAAAAATTATTGAATAAATTTAAGCGGATATTGAAGACTTGCTTATCCCGAAGTAATAAAATACCATGCCCGTAAGAAGTTAGGGGCACGACATCTCATATTTCGAGATCGAGCTCGCCTTATATTTTAACTTTTTCAAAAAAGGATATTCGGTTAGTTAGGGTGAACGAGGAAAATCAAAACCGAGTAAGTTAGGGCACGCTTCCTCGTATTTCGAACACCGAACATTGCCTTTTATTTGTAAAAAATCTTATTTCAGGATCGATGATGTCATACCCGGTAAGTTAGGGCACCACATCTCGTATCCATGAAAATAAGCATTTTTAAGACTCGTATTAGGATTAAAAGAGTATTTCGTATTTAGGTTTAATGAGAAAAATCGAAACCTAGTAAGTTAGGGCATGATTTTCTCGAATTTCCAAGTACGAAATATTGCATTTCTGAAAGAATTAATATTGGGTTGGAAGAAACGTAAATTCATAATGAAACGAGATAATAAAGAGTGTATAAAATAAATAAAAAAACTTTCGGTATTGACAAACATAACAGCGTAAACATAAACACGAACGTGAACGCTAATGATGATGAGATCAAAAAATAAAATAAATGAATAAAACAAATAAAATGAAATCATGAATAAGCTAAGAAGTATTCGAAATTAAAAGGAACTAGTAATAGATAAACAATCGTTATGTAAAACTAAAAATGATAGTATAGCACTGATAATGATAATATTAATAGTAGTAATACAAGTAATAAGTATTTTAAAGTTTGGAATGGTGTATGAAAATGTATATATGTATGTATATATATAAATAAATAAATAACATATAATGTGAGTGAGGAATAAAAAAAAATAAGTGTATTTAAAGAGTAATATAGTAATAGTAATGATATAAATAACAATATTAAAGTAAAATAACAAGCAACAATAGGGAAAATAATAAGTATAATAGTGAATACGATAATATATGAAAAATAATACTATATAAAAAGTATATATATATACATGTATAATGAGGTATATGCAAATATTAATAATAAGTATAACAGAGGTAAAAAATGATTATAACATGTGCATGATATGATATTAAGAAATATAATATAGTATTAAGAATGTATACATAGTACATGTGCTAAGAATAATGACAATAATAAAGATAACTATTAATGATGCTATATAAATAGATATAGTAATAGTATATACATAATACATTCATAAATGATATAGTATCAAAGATATATGCATAATATATACATACTAGAAATGATAATAATATGGAAAAACAAATATTACTTAAATATACACATATGTATATTGAAAATTTATATATAATAATGATATTAAAAGTATGTAAAAAATAAAAAAATAAAAATAAAAATAGTATAATATAAAGTGGAAAATAATGATAATAATATATGAATAAAGAAAAAAAGAAAAAAAGAAAAAGATATATATATACATATACCAAGAACATATTCATAATAATAGTATTGAGTGTTAAAAGTATATATGTAATATAGACAAAAATATATGCATAATGTAGTATTGAAAGTATTTTCATGGGATAATATAAAAATATATGAATAATGTGATATTAAAAATATATACATAAAAAACATAATAATAAACATATAAATATATAATATATATATGATGCATACACATTAGAAATAATAATAAAATGTTACAAAAGAATTATTAATAATACTTCATATATATACATATATATGTTAAAAATAAATACATATTGATATTAAGATGATGATAATATTAAAATAACCATTGATGTAAATACATATACTTATAAGTGTAATAGTAATAGATATAATAGAAATAAAATGTAATGGTGTATAATATTAAAATTAAAATAAAATAATGAGAAAAAGTAAAAAAGGGGATAAAATTGAATTAAGAATAAAGTTTTGGGGTGAATTCGAAATAAATATAAAAGAGGGGGCTGATTTGAACACGCAGGCAAATAGGAGGGACCAAAGGAGTAAATATTCTAATTCTTCTAAACGACGCCGTTCGCTGGTTTGAGTATTGAAAGGTTCGGGGACTAAAATGAAATAGGTAAACAAATCGCGGCCAAAATTGTAAAAACGAAGATGATCCCATTGAAACATTCCCAGAAAGCGGAGGGACCGCGCGTGTAATTTTCCCAGTAGCAGGAAAACACGCGGATCCTCAGGCGTCGGGTCGGGTCGCGCGCGGGTTACGTGAAACAGCGTCTTTTTGGCATTAAGGAGGCCGACCAAAACGACGTCGTTTTGATCGTCCTATTTAAGGCGGATTTTTTTAAAAAATTTCATTTCTCTCTGCTTCAGGAAAAAAAAAAGGGGAGGGGGGCTTGGCTATTCTCTCTGGCCCGAGCCAGAATCCGGCGAGGAGCATACCGACCGCCGTCGCGCCGTCCGCCGTGCCGACCACCGCACACGGTAACCCGAAATCGCCCGAAGGTGATTTTCTTCTCCTTTTTTTATTTTATTTTTATATTTTCACTTCATATGTATAAATGCAAAAATGGATCCAAAAATAAAATAAAAATAAGATTAAATCACCTTAGATTTGCTACTTTCGATTCACCGATTGCTAATATTGTGTTATTTTTCTACTTCCGATGTAGCTAGGGTCTATGTTTTTGTTTGCATGTTGAAAATCTAATGTTGTTTTTTTATTTCCAAAATCCGAATCTACCAAAAAAATGGTTTTTTGACTTGGCTTTTAAATAGCCATTACATGCTCTTTTTGCTTTACGTGTCCCTTCTTTATTAATGCTTGCAGGTGCAGAGGCGGTGGAGCAGAGGCCACTTGCTGTCGACGTGACTGGGGGCGGTGGGATAGGTGATTTAGGCTAGGGTTTTGTTTTTTTTTTTAATTTTGGTTTTGGTTTTGGGCTGATGTTAGGTATTGGGCCCGTTTGGGGTTTTGGGTAGGTTTAGTGTTTTGGGTAAATTGGGTTATGAGTTTTAGGCCCAAAATTGGGCTTGTACAGCTGCCCCTCTTTGCTTGTTGTCGTGTAACGAGAACATGGAAAAGACTTAAGAAAGACCAATTTTGCCCGATCTCACCATGTCTGGACTTGTTTAGCGTTCCTTTTCTTCAGGTATCTTCAATGTGCTCCATTGCAACTTCAGATAAGATCTGTTTGTTTAGCTTCACTCTGTTCCACTGCATCTTCAGGGAAGTAAGATTTGCTATCTTCAGTCTGCTCCGCTACAACTTTGGGGAGATAAGACCTGTGACTTTGACTAACTCTACTGAAACTTCAAGGAGATCTGCTGTGGCTTGGCTCAACTCCACTGCTGCTTCAGGGAGAAGACATTTGATTTTCGACTTGTTACCCTACTGCTTAGGGGTTTTAAGGCTTGTTATCATCGATTTGTGAATCCAACCTGCTACCCTAATGCTTAGGGGTTTAAGGTTTGAAAATTTGGCTTGTTACCCTATTGCTTAGGGGGTTGAGCCCGTCGCCTTCGATCTGTTTCCCTACTGCTTAGGGGTTAAGATCTATAGATCTTCAGCCTGTTGCCCTACTGCTTAGGGGTCAAGGCTTGGTGGTTTGAATCTGCTTCACTGCAACCTCAGGAGGGCAAGATTCACCGTCTTTTGATCTGCTTCCCTACTGCTTAGGATGATGAGATCATTAAAATTCAGCTTGTTACCCTACTACTTAGTGGGTTAAGGTTTGTCAATCCTCGATCTGCTCCACTACTACTTAGGGAGATAAGATATGCAATTTGGTCTATTACCCTACTGCTTAGGGGTTTGAGACCCTTCATCTTCGATCTGCTCCACTACTGCTTAGGGAGATAAGATCTGCAATTTGGTCTATTACCCTACTGCTTAGGGGTTTAAGACCCTTCATCTTCGATCTGCTCCACTCATCGCTAGGGAGATAAGATCTGCAATTCGGTCTGTTACCCTACTGCTTAGGGGTTTAAGACCTTGTGAATTCAGCCCGTTACCCTACTGCTTAGGGTGTTAAGGCTTGTGAATTCACCGATTCCACTGCACTGTCCTCTGAAGAACATGATCTGTAGAACCTGTTTTATATATCTATATTTATGCCAAATAATTAGGATGCTATGATTGCAATGAATCAAATGCTCCTAACCAAGTGTGATGCGAATGATTTATGAATGCACAAGTGCGGCTCGTTGTGAGAATGAGTCCCTTTTTTAATGTTTAGGTTGTCGTTGCTCTTTGTTTATCAAGGTTCTTTCACTGAAATGGTACCCTGTCTTCTTGTTCAGCTCAAATTTGAATAGAAAACCCGAAGAGGTAGTCCCAATTTAAACTCTTTCTTCTCAAATGTTTGCAATCTTTGAGTTTGGTTAGTTCTAAATAATAGTCCTGTTTCGGGTTCCTGTACTATTTAGAGACTTTTAGAGTAATATGCAGAACTCTTTTTGCAAAAATTACTTTAATCCATTAATCATCATTTCAATGCAAGATACTTGAAAAAGATCACAATAATGACAGGGATGAAATTTGTCAGAAATAAAACTTGGGAGTGGATCAATCTCAGACAACAAATGTTGCTGGAATATAAAATGGATAGAAAGAAAATAGGTGCCCCAGATATCGCAGCATGAGCTTCTATGTACGAACTTCTTAAGGACTCCCTTTTTGCTCGATGCGTGTTTATGGGATTTAGAGTACCCTTGTAGATGCCCCGAGATGTAGCATACTCCTTCATTGTTAATTCAGGCATAGCAAGACCGCTGTATGCCCCTTTTGACCGAATTTGAGCCGTCCTTTTCGGGTTTTCAACTCAAATCCCCTTTGGTCTCAAGATGCCCTTTGCGGGTTTTCACATTGGCCTCTTTTTTTTTTTTTTTTAAGCGAAGTATCTCTTAACCGAATCTGAATTCACAAGATTGGGTATAGTCTTGCCATCCATTTCAGCCAATATCAATGCTCCTCCAGAAAAGGCCTTTTTTACCACATAAGGTCCTTCCCAATTCGGCATCCATTTTCCTTTGAAATCCTTTTGTATGGGCAGGATTTTTTTTCAATACTAGGTCTCCCTCGTAGAATTCTCTTGGGCGAACCTTTTTGTTGTAAGCACGCATCATTCCCTTTTAGTACATCTGACCATGACGGATAGCCCTTAGCCTCTTTTCTTCAATCAGATTCAACTGATCGTATCGTGACTGGATCCACTTCGCTTCATCCAACTTTACTTCTGACAGAACTCTGAGGGAAGAAATCTCAACCTCGATAGGTAAAACCGCCTCCATTCCATAAACCAACGAGAAAGGTGTTGCCCCGGTGGAGGTCCTGATAGACGTTCGATAAGCATAGAGGGCGAATGGTAGCTTTTCATGCCAGTCTCTATAGGTTTCAGTCATTTTCCCCACAATCTTCTTAATGTTTTTATTAGCTGCCTCAACCGCGCCGTTAATCTTTGGGCGATATGGTGACGAGTTGTGGTGTTTGATCTTGAACTGACCGCAGACACCTGCTATTGTGCTGTTGTTCAATTTCAATGCGTTGTCAGATATTATCCTTTCTGGCATTCCATACCGACAAATGATTTCCTTATTTAGGAACCTGCTAACTGCCGATTTAGTAACATTGGCATATGAAGCAGCTTCTACCCACTTAGTAAAATAGTAAATAACCACGAAGATGAACCGATGCCCATTTGAAGCTTTTGGTGAAATTGGTCCAATCACATCCATGCCCCACATCGAGAAAGGCCATGGTGAAGTCATGACATGCAGGGGTGAAGGAGGCACATTAATCTTGTCTCCATAGATTTAGCATTTGTGACATCTTTTGGCGTAGTTGATACAGTCTCCTTCCATGGTGGACCAATAGTAACCAAACCTCATAATTTGCCTGGCCATTGTAAAGCCATTAGCGTGTGTCCCACAGACGCCTTCGTGGACCTCTTCTAAGATTTTCTTAGCCTCAATAGCGTCCACACATCTTAACGATGACTTGATGCTTTCTTCTTTTGTATAGGATCTCCCGTCCAAGGCGTAGTCATTGCCCGATCTTCTCAACGTTCTTTTTCATTCTCGTGCTTTGGCCTGGTACTCGCGATTCTTCACATATTGCGGGATATCGTGGTACCAGGGGTGGTCATCATTTCCTTCTTTTTCTTCGAGGTTGTAACAATGAGCTGGAACCTCGTAAATGCTCATTTGGATTGGTTTCACATCTTCTTGCCTACTCACCACCCGATCATAGAGGCTAAAGTTGCTAGGCGCGCGACCATCCGATTTTCTTCTCGCGGGAGGTAGCGAGAAGACAATGTCATCAAACTCTTTAATTAATTCAAGGATCAGCTTTGGTAATTGACCAACTTGGGTCTCTCGTCTCCCATTCACCTTTGAGATGATATATCACTAGAGGCGAATCTCCGTATACCTCAAACGCCTTGATTTTTTACGCTCTATGGCCGCACGAATTCCCATGATGCATGCTTCAGTGATTCGCCATATTGTTCGCGTGTGATCAAAATCCAATTTACTAGTAAAGGGATAGTGATCTCCGTTCGGGATACCAAGATCGCTCGATTCCGTTGTCCATGACATTTGATGCTCCGTCAAAGTTTAGCTTCCAAGGATGACTTTCTTGAGGGTCTTCTTGGTGGTCGCTATGTACATTAGATCTTCATTTGGGAAGTCAAAGTTCGGGGCTCGTAGTCCTCAGAGGCTCTCTTGGCTAGAAAATCGCTATCGCACTTCCTTTTACTGACTTTTTGGTTAACGTAGACTATATCGAATTCAGAAAGTAGAATTTGCCATCGGGCCATTCTCCCATTCAAAGCAGTCGACTCCATCAATTACTTCAAAGGGTCCATTTTAGAGATTAGCCAAGTTGTGTGATACAACATGTATTGTCTCGATCTTGGGTTGTCAGATTAGGCGCAAAGACAACTTTTCAATTGGCGAGTATCTTGTTTCACACTCGGTGAACTTCTTACTGAGGTAGTATATCGCTCTTTCTTTCCTTCCCGACTCATCGTGTTGGCCAAGCACACATCCCATAGAATTTTCAATCACCGTTAAATACAGTATCAAGGGCTTGTTTGGACTAGGTGGTGTCAACACTAGGGCATTAGACAAATATAGCTTGACCTTGTCGAAAGTTTTCTGGCACTCCTCGTCCCAAACGCCCGGGTTGTGTTTCTTAAGGAGACGAAAAATGGGGTCACATTTTTCGGTTAGTTGTGAAATAAACCGAGCGATGTAATTTAATCTTCCTAGGAATCCCCGAACTTCCTTTTGAGTACGCGGTGGAGGTAGCTCTTGTATGGCTTTAACTTTATCTGGGTCAATCTCAATCCCTTTTTCACTGACTACGAATCCTAGCAGTTTTCTTGACCTGGCCCCGAAGGTACACTTTGCTGGATTGAGTTTCAGCTGGAATTTCCTCAACCTCAAAAATAACTTCCTCAAGACTAGCACATGTTCCTCTTCTGTCCGAGATTTGGCAATCATGTCGTCGACATAAACTTCAATTTCTTTATGCATCATATCATGAAACAAGGTCACCATGGCCCTTTGATATGTTGCTCCCGCATTTTTCAGTCCGAATGGCATCACCTTATAGCAAAATGTTCCCCACATAGTTACGAATGTGGTCTTGTTCATATCCTTAGGATGCATATTTATCTGATTGTACCCTGAGAAACCATCCATGAAGGAGAAAAGTGAGTAACCTGCCGTATTGTCCACTAAGGTGTCAATATGAGGCAACGGGAAATTATCCTTTGGGCTGGCTTTGTTCAGGTCCCTGTAGTCTACGCACATCCGTACCTTTCCATCTTTCTTAGGGACGGGGACAATGTTAGCTACCCATTCCGAGTACTTGACTACTTGTAAGAACCCAACGTCAAGTTGCTTCTTGACCTCCTCTTTTATTTTCAACAAAACATCGGGGCTTGCATTTTTCTTTGATGGGGAGCCTGTGTACCATGATGTCAGTACTTAGCCCAGGCATGTCTTGATACGACCATGCGAAGACATCCTTGAACTCTTGGAGTAACTCAATAAGGTTCCATTTTGTCTCTGTGGTAATGCAGGCTCCGATCTTTACTTCTTTCTTTTCTAGTTCATCTCCCAAGTTCACGACTTCTACTGTCTCTTCATGGGGTAGAATCTGTTTCTCCTATTGTTCTACCATCCTTAACAAATCAGGGGATAAGTCACAGTCTCTATCATCCTCAAAGTCTTGAGATCCCTCTAGACACATATCCCACTCAAAAGGAGACTCTGAGTTAGTAGCAATGTCGCTCACATTGTGGATATTTGGAGACCTGTTGGAGGTGTAAAGGAGGATACAAAGAATAAAAAAATCTAAGAACAATGATATGTATGGTATGATTATGAATGAAAGAATAAAAGAATATTTGGGAATAAGACAAAAGGATGCATTTCATTGAAATAACATTTTTGAACATAGGCCTATTTTCATAAAAAGGGACTCTTATTACTCCTAGGCCTAGAGTAATAAGTGTGTTTTAAATATTACTCTGTGTTAGTTCTAAAGACAATAGGAATCTCTTTCGTAGTCCAATTATTCAGAACACTTCCCGGCTCATGAGGGCGAATGCCCGACAGATTCTCTATCCCAGTTCCTTCTTCGTATGTGACATTGATGCCCAAATTTTCTATCATTCCATCCGCGATTTCCTTTCTCGACGTGCCCCTCTCAGAGTGAATGACTCCTCCAGACACAAAAGTCTTTGAAATATAGGGGAAGATTATTGGTTCCCATTGGATTTCCCTCCCGCTCAATCGCGCTCTCCTTCTCTCTTGCTTCTTTTCCAACTCCTTCTTTCTTTGTTTCGTGTCTGGCCTGAATCCTCACCCAAAACGGTCTTGTTTGCCCTTTATCATTGGTGCATTAGTCATGTCCTGGAGGTATTTCCCGAGTCCTTTTCCGGGTAGGGCCCATTTTCCAACAGTTAGCTGTAGCCCTATTCTTGTAGTCTCAGATAACTGGGCCTCGGAATCTTGCTTCCTTCATTAATGAATGTCGCGTTCACAATTCTAAAGACCGAAAAGAACATTCAATCGCTTCATCATCATCGTGCTCACATATGGCGCGTCATCGTAACGGATGCAATGATATCTTCCTCGAATTTATGGTCACCAATCGACCTTCCGTTATAAATTTGAGCTTTTGATGCAACGATGATGAGATCGCCCGTTGAGTGAATCCATGGCCTCCCAATAGGCAATTATACGAAGGCTTAATGTCCATGACTAGGAAATCTACCTCGTACATGCTCGCCCGATTAAGAGGGTATTTCCATTCTCCCCATTACCTTCCTTTCGTGCCATCAAATGCTCTCACTATATTTTGCAATGTCTTCATGTGAGAACTATCCTTTGGCGACCTATTCAGCGTAGATAGGGGTAGGACATTTAGTGCGACTCCATTGTCAATCAATACCCCTGGTAATGTGTACCCTTTACAGCGGGTCGTGATGTGTAAAGCTTTAGTAGATCCTCGGCCCCCTGGCGGTACTTCATCGTCATTGAAGAATATGAAGTTGTCGGCACTTATATTGTTGACTAAGCGGTCCAGTTTGTTTACAGAGATATCGTTAGCAACATAAGTTTCATTCAGCACCTTCATCAATGCGCTGCGATAGGTTCCTGAGCTTAAGAGTAAGGCCAGTACCGATATGCGAGCTGGTTGTTTGTGCAGCTGTTCCACGACGCTGTATTCGCTGTGCTTTATAAATTTTAAGAATTCATTTGCTTCTTTTTCAGTCACTGTTTAACAGTTGGTTCAGGTCCCGCCGACCTCTCTTTATTTTGCTCAATTGCCACTGATTTTCCTTTAACCTGCTCGACTTTTGTATTTGGGGTATAACGCCTTCCGCTGCGTGTATAAAAACCCTCGTCATGACTTTCTTCAGATGCATTAATTAGGATTTCCTTTCTCGGGATTGTCACATTACAATTATAGTTCTACGGTACCCTTTTGCTATCTTTGTGAGGGAAAGCAACGGGCTTCTGGATTATAACATTGGACGCAATTTGTGCCCCAGTTTCATTCATTCTCGGACGTGATATGATAACCACTGGGTGGTTGACTTTATAAACATCCTTCGTCGAACCTTCTTCAGAGGCACACACATCTGTTTCATCTAGGCTCCCAACATATTTGAAGAATTCCAGCTCCTTATTATCTATCAATCCTTGTAACAAAGCCCTGAATTCGCTGCATTTCTAAAGCTCGTGATCCTCTAGGTCATGAAATTCACAATAATTCTTTGCTTCTCGAGGTCTGACCCTTGAATTCTGTGCTATCAACCCTCTTTCTACCATTTTCTTCCATACTTCTTTCAACGGGGTTCTCACTTCTGCAATATTAATCTTAATTTCTTTCCCCGAACCCTCGATTATCGCATTTACCCTTTTGTCCCCATGGTTGGGTAATGGATTCTCTGCACTGGATGTATCATCAAATTTCACGATGCCCATGCTGATGAGTCTTTCAACCAATTTCTTGAAAGTGGTGCAGTTTTCTATCGAGTATCCTGTGGCTCCCGCATGGTATTCGCATTGGGCATTTGCATCGTACCATTTGAGGTATAGAGGTTGCATTGGTTTTAGATAGAAGGGAGACACGACATGTGCGTCGAATAAACTTTGGTATAACTCCTTGTACGTCATCGGAATGGGCGTAAATTCAAGTTTCTCCCTATTTTTCCTTGTATTAGGCTCTTGTCTGGGTGGGCCTTGCTGACCAGGGGTTGTTGACCTCGGTTGGCTTACGGTGATTGATTTCGAATATAAGCTCACATTATTCACCTCGTGCTCTTTCTTTCTCGATGCTGACCTTTTGGTACTTTCTCCCGCCTCTATTTTCCCACATCTTATCGCATTTTCTATCATTTCTCCAGACATTACTATGTCTGAAAAGCTATTGGTTGCGCTACCCAGCATGTGGTTAATAAAAGGCGCCTTCAGGGTATTGATGAAGAGCATAGTGGTTTTCTTTTCCAACAGAGGGGGGTTAGACTTGGGTGGCCACCTCTCTCTATCACTGGACATACTGTCTAAAGCTTTCGTTATGCTTTTTCTCCATGTTCTGTAAAGTGATTCGCATGGGGGCTATATGCGCCACATGACCATACTTGCTTCATGAAAGCTTGTGCTAAATCTTTCCATAAACCGATCGGCCTTGAGTCGGTTGGTTGTACCATCTGAAGCGGCCCCAACCGAACTTTCACGAAGCGGTGAATTAATAGTTGGTCATTATTAACATGGCCTGCCATTCGTCTGCAGAACATAGTGATGTGAGCTTCGGGACAGCCAGTCCCGTTGTACTTCTCAAATTCTGGAGTTTTGAACTTGGGAGGGAGTACCAGGTCCGGAACCAAACTTAATTCCTTAGCATCGATTCCACCGCAATAGTCAGTGTTTTTCATTTCTTTAAATTTTTCTTCTAACCATCTACATCTTTCTTCAAGCTCTTTTAGGAGTTCCAACTTCATTTTTTCTATTTCTGTTACTTCATCGAGATTGAGGACTACGGGGTTGGTCGGGTTGTCCCCCGGATTGGAGCCCGAACCAGCCTGATAATTCATTGGTACTGAGACACCGGCCTGAAATGGTTGGGGCCTAATTGTGACCGATGGCGTTCTTGGGTACACCTCAGGTTGCGTCTGAACGTCCGCTGGGGCAAAACTCGGAGAGTAAATAGGATCTTCAATATCGTCTCCCGCATTGACCAAAGGGCTTTTTCCTTTTTCTAATCTGCCAGCCAATAGACGCGTTAATTGATCCATCATATTTTTCTGGGATTCCAACATCTAGTCCCTTATATCTTGCTGGATTTTGGCAAGCTGTTCTTGCATACGTGTTTGTAGTTGGTCCTGCATCTCTTTTTGCATTTGTTCCAATCTCTCTAATCTTTGGTCCATTGCTCTTGTTTTTCCTCTTGTACTGTAACGATGTTCCAAGGTAACTGCCATAATTTTTAGGGTTTTTGTGAGTTTTTAGTGCATATGATGCAATGCTGATGCATGAATGCCATGAATATGATGAATGCAAAAAGCGTTGATTCCAATCCGATTTCATTAGAGTAACTTTTCTAGAAAACAAGTTTCTTTACATAAAATAGACTACATATATGGCTTGGCCCTGATACTTAGGGCCTTGACCTGCTTAAGAAGCCAAGCTAGCTCTCGGCCTCGGTCTGATTCTGACTCGTACTTTAGACTCAGCACATCAGCTTGTACTTCTAGTGTTTGCAAGTGATCAGCCACTTCTCGCACCCGGGTCAAAGCTTCGCCCATGACGTAGTCTCTGTTCCGGACCTGGTCTTGAGATTGATGAAGCTGCGTCTTGAATCGCTCGTGATTTACCTCAAGGAGTTCAATCTGAAGTTCACGATTCTGCAGCGCTGTTTTGAGGTCTTCTATATTCTCTTTTAATTCTTCAATTTTGTTCTGACTAGCTTTCAACTCGATCACAGAGTTACGCGTACGATACTGATACAAGGACCTCTCTAACTCTGATACCCAAATCTTTAACCCCTCATTCTCATTCTGGCTTTCTACCAAACTTCTTTTCAGAGCACTTTCTCGGGTTTGAACATCCTAGAATTTTTCTTCCCACTGGTTGGCTTTGCTTTTCTCTTCTTTGACTTCTTTTCGCCACTGTTCAGATGTTTTTCCCAACCCAACGATTTTCATTGACCTACGCAGCTTCTTGTAATCCGTCTTCAAACTGTCTATATCCTCTTCAGCCTTGTTTTTTCCTTTTCTGAGTCTTTCGGCTTCTAATTTCTGGACATCGACATCTAATCCCAATTGCATTTTTTCTTCCTCCGATTGCTCAATCCTCTTTTCTAGTTCTAGACTCTTTCTCTTGAAATCTTGCCTGATGATTTCTAGCTCAGATGGAATTACTTTCAAGTGTTCTTCTATCGACTGAGGATTTCCTTGATCTGACGTGGGGATATTGTCGTTAATTCTCTGAATCCACCATCGGTCATACTCAGGGGTAGTCATGGGATTGGCAGCAAACTTTTTCATTCTACGAGTCTGGTTCCAGGCATTTGATATCTCGCGAACTTTCTTTTTGTATTTATTCCCCGTGAATACGAACTCGCACTGAGCTAACCCGTATGTTGGTGGTGTAAACTGTCTAGATCTGTACTGTCTTAATGTAAGCAAAGGGGCATACCCGACTGCTCTCCATACTCCTAACAAGGGAACCCAATCAAAATCTCCGTATCGGTATAATATTTCATCGGGAACCATCCCCGGAGCCCTCCATTTAACGTCTTCCTCTTGCAAACTTTGAAGAATCGCCATCCAATTTTCTTCTGTGATATCCTCTCTCCTCGGTGTTGCTACTAACTCTTTCAGTAGAGAGTAATTTCCAGAGAAGATACGATACGAGACCTTTTTCACTTTCCAAAAATGACTGTGGAACCAAGATAGCAAGAGCTATGCACATCCTATAAATCTCCCTTCACCCGCTCTTCGACAAGCATTCAATGATCTGAAAGTTTCAGCCAAGATTGCGGGTACCGCTGTGGTCCCTTTACCAAGCCTGTCAAAAAGATCGGAGACCGCCTCGTCTACATGTCCCAAAGCTTTAGGGAAGATAACCAGTCCATAAATGCTTAGGGCGAAGACATCTACCCTTTTCTTCACATCGAGGTGCGCCAGGATTAGATCTCTTAGGTTCTTCCAAGGAATACATTTACAATCTCCTTTCTGTTTGATCCGGGTTGTAACCCACTGTTCGCTCATCCCTGTGATGTCCATCAGCTTTTTTGAAAATGCTGGGACGTTGGCAGGTCTGGAATAAATTCTGTCAACCTGAATCTTCGGGCAATGGAGCAAGGCCGTGTACTCTTCTACAGTAGGTACCAAATCTACCTTCCCGAAAGTGAAGCAACTGTAAGCAGAATTCCAATATTGGGCGAGGGCTCGAAACAAGTGTTCATCTACCTTGACATTGAGCAGATAAGGTAAATCCCCGTAATGACTGTAAAATAACTGTTTGACCTCGTCATCCCACTGACCCCAAATTTCTTTCATCTCTTGGAGATTATTTTGAGTTACGCTGATTCGAGTAAAAATCATAACTAACTCGATCACGCACTTTGGTAAAGATCATCACGCGTTTCTCTTGTTGTGTTGTCTCAGTCCATATCCGAACAGTCGCGTTATCCTCTACTTTATCAAAAAACCCCTTTTCCATGATAAGCTATCTACTTAGTAACCGAATGTGAATCAACACCTTTTGTGATGAAAATGTCATGCAGATACAATCAAAGTAAAACAAAACAAGTCAGTACTTCATACGCAGTTTAAAGCGAACAAAGAATAATAAATATGGCACTTGCTTAGGTAACCACTAGGGTTTCGGAGTGGCTTTACCTAGGGTGGGTTCTTAACACTCGCTACATGGGGTTCGATTCTAGAGTAACAGTACCTGAACTAGCAGATTCCTCGATCTTCACCCATTATAGGCCCATACAGACTGAGTTCAGTTCAGGGGAATACATTTCTCTATGGCTGCACGGAGATGAAAATCTCACGAAGACATAGGTACGGATGTATCCCGAAAGCGATCCACTATCCTGCACGGAGGTGAAAACCTCACGAAGGAGTATTTTCTCACTCCCACTTAAAGGGTGTGACCACAGCGGTCATGCAATGCAATATGCAAAGCTATTTAAAGACTCGAACCAATGCAGCAGTTATTGTATCATATACCACAAAAATAGCTGATGAAATGCAATGAACGGATCGTATTTCAAAACCAAATTTTTAATTTTCGATAAAAAGACAAGAGTTAATCAACTTGTGGCTTGACTCTCTTATTTCTCCCCAGTGGAGTCGCCAAGCTGTCGTAACCATTTTTTTGAAAAATGGGAATCGACTTAAATTTTGAAAAATAAAAACAGAAAACGGGAGTCGCCACCAATCCTTTTTGATGAGGCGTGATCGGGTCACCTTTAAATTAGCCATTTTAATAAAAGTTTAAAATTTACTAAAATGATAATTTTTGGTCTGCTAGAAATCAGAAAATGAGTTCGGGAGTCGGTTACGCACGAGGAAGGATTAGCACCCTCGATACGCCCAAAATTGGTACCTAGTTGATTAATCAGTGTCTTAGTGTCGAGAATTTGAATACCTGAAAGAATTTAAAATACGATCTCTCTTTGTATTAATGCTGAAAAATTATTGAATAAATTTAAACGGATATTGAAGACTTGCTTATCCCGAAGTAATAAAATACCATGCCCAGTAAGTTAGGGCACGACATCTCATATTTCGAGATCGAGCTCGCCTTATATTTTAACTTTTTCAAAAAAGGATATTCGGTTAGTTAGGGTGAACGAGGAAAATCAAAACCGAGTAAGTTAGGGCACGCTTCCTCGTATTTTCGAACACCGAACATTGCCTTTTATTTGTAAAAAATCTTATTTCAGGATCGATGATGTCATACCCGGTAAGTTAGGGCACCACATCTCGTATCCATGAAAATAAGCATTTTTAAGACTCGTATTAGGATTAAAAGAGTATTTCGTATTTAGGTTTAATGAGAAAAATCGAAACCTAGTAAGTTAGGGCATGATTTTCTCGAATTTCCAAGTACGAAATATTGCATTTCTGAAAGAATTAATATTGGGTTGGAAGAAACGTAAATTCATAATGAAACGAGATAATAAAGAGTGTATAAAATAAATAAAAAAACTTTCGGTATTGACAAACATAACAACGTAAACATAAACACGAACGTGAGCGCTAATGATGATGATGAGATCAAAAATAAAATAAATGAATAAAACAAATAAAATGAAATCATGAATAAGCTAAGAAGTATTCGAAATTAAAAGGAACTAGTAATAGATAAACAATCGTTATGTAAAACTAAAAATGATAGTATAGCACTGATAATGATAATATTAATAGTAGTAATACAAGTAATAAGTATTTTAAAGTTTGGAATGGTGTATGAAAATGTATATATGTATGTATATATATAAATAAATAAATAACATATAATGTGAGTGAGGAATAAAAAAATAAGTGTATTTAAAGAGTAATATAGTAATAGTAATGATATAAATAACAATATTAAAGTAAAATAACAAGCAACAATAGGGAAAATAATAAGTATAATAGTGAATACGATAATATATGAAAAATAATACTATATAAAAGTATATATATATACATGTATAATGAGGTATATGCAAATATTAATAATAAGTATAACAGAGGTAAAAAATGATTATAACATGTGCATGATATGATATTAAGAAATATAATATAGTATTAAGAATGTATACATAGTACATGTGCTAAGAATAATGACAATAATAAAGATAACTATTAATGATGCTATATAAATAGATATAGTAATAGTATATACATAATACATTCATAAATGATATAGTATCAAAGATATATGCATAATATATACATACTAGAAATGATAATAATATGGAAAAACAAATATTACTTAAATATACACATATGTATATTGAAAATTTATATATAATAATGATATTAAAAGTATGTAAAAAATAAAAAAATAAAAATAAAAATAGTATAATATAAAGTGGAAAATAATGATAATAATATATGAATAAAGAAAAAGAAAAAAGAAAAGATATATATATACATATACCAAGAACATATTCATAATAATAGTATTGAGTGTTAAAAGTATATATGTAATATAGACAAAAATATATGCATAATGTAGTATTGAAAGTATTTTCATGGGATAATATAAAAATATATAAATAATGTGATATTAAAAATATATGCATAAAAACATAATAATAAACATATAAATATATAATATATATATGATGCATACACATTAGAAATAATAATAAAATGTTACAAAAGAATTATTAATAATACTTCATATATATACATATATATGTAAAAATAAATACATATTGATATTAAGATGATGATAATATTAAAATAACCATTGATGTAAATACATATACTTATAAGTGTAATAATAATAGATATAATAGAAATAAAATGTAATGGTGTATAATATTAAAATTAAAATAAAATAATGAGAAAAAGTAAAAAAGGGGATAAAATTGAATTAAGAATAAAGTTTTGGGGTGAATTCGAAATAAATATAAAAGAGGGGGCTGATTTGAACGCGCAGGCAAATAGGAGGGACCAAAGGAGTAAATATTCTAATTCTTCTAAACGACGCCGTTCGCTGGTTTGAGTATTGAGAGGTTCGGGGACTAAAATGAAATAGGTAAACAAACCGCAGCCAAAATTGTAACACCCCGTACCCGAGACCGTCGCCGGAGTCGAACACGAGGTGTTAACAGACTTAATTCATTGCTTAAACAGCTCAAACAATTTAATTTTAGAAATTCCAGACAAGCTGGCACTGCATCACAGTCGCTTAAAAATTCATATCTCGAGTTCTAAAACTCAAAATCCAATTCTATAAATTTTCCCTGAAACTAGACTCATATATCTATTTACTAATTTTTTTCTAGAATTTTTAGCTAGGCCAATTAGTACAGTTTATTAGTTAAAGTCTCCCCTATTTCAGGGTTCGACTACTCTAACCTCTGTGTATTACGAATCAGATATCTCTCTGTACAGAATTTCAATAACTATGAAGTTTTTTTCTCTTAAAACTAGACTCAATAGGAAATCTGTACATATAAATTATGACTTCTAATTATTTTTATACAATTTATGGTGAATTTCCAAAATCAGAACAGGGGATCTAGAAATCGCTCTGGCCCTGTTTCACAAAAATTTAAACATCTCATAAAATATAACTCATATACCTGTTTCGTTTCTTCCATATGAAAATAGACTCATAATTATTCAATTCCATATTTTAATCATCATCTAATTATATCTCTACTATTTTTAATGATTTTTCAAATTCACGTCACTACTACTGTCTGAATCTATTTTATGGTAAATTTTACCTATTTCATGGTTTCCATGGATTAACTAGCAATTTGACATACATAACACCAAATATGATCATAATTAGCCATTCCAATGGCTAATCATTACCAAGCATTTTTATACTACTCAATAACCATATCATAAGACCATATATACAAAATGATTATAATGCTATACATGCCATACTCAAAATATACAAGCCATTATGCCAAGATGGTATACGGATAGTGTGAGCATGCCTCCGACCGTTCCCGATTTTCGAGCTAGCTTGTCAACACTACAAGGAATGAAAAAGAGTGAGTAAGCATAAATGCTTAGTAAGTTCACATGCAAATAGCAAGTAACATAACCATATAAGCAAACATAAAACATCATTTGCATAATCATCACCAAGACATTCATACCATATTTTCATTTATCATCTTACTATATTGTTGTTATATCGATTTTTCAACCTGAGGGTTAAGTACATACCTGTTCAAAGTATCCATTTCACAACACTTTCCAATACGTCCCTTTCATCTTGAGTATTCCTCCATTTGAGTAGAACTTTACCCGTTGAACACATCGGAATATAATTCGGATACATGGAAAGTTTGCACATAAGTGCCACATATGTAGCCAAGCTACTATGTAACCCGCCCATAAGCGAACTCGGACTCAACTCAACGAGCTCGGGCGTTCGCATCCATAAGTGAACTCGGACTCAACTCAACGAGCTCGGATGCCTAGTTACATTTCATGAACTCGGACTCAACTCAACGAGTTCGGACATTCGCATCCATAAGTGAACTCGGACTCAACTCAACGAGTTCGGATGCTCAAATATCCCAGTGACATGTCACTTGTATCCTAATCCATTCCTAAGGTTCAACGGGACCTTTTTTCCCAATCATGTGTCTCAACCATCTTCTACGGAATACCGATACTGATACTCAGTAGTATTTCACATTTTCCAAGTATATCACATAATTTGACATATTATCAAACAATTATCACGAGTATAATATTTCATAATAATTATCATATCATTTAAATAACATAAAAACATTTAAAATAATAACTATGTTACCAACATTTACATATGAACTTACCTAGTATGCAAAAATGGCTACTTTTATCATTTCGTCCACAACTTGGTATTTTCCCCATTTTAGCCCGAATTTCAGTTTTCCTTGCTAATCGAGCTTGGAAGCTTGAAAAACCCTAGCATTGGTTTCTTCTTGCTATATTCGGCCATGGGTTGAAGATGAGCAAAATTGGCTTTTAATTTTGTATTTTAATTTATTTTACCCCTAAATGACCAAAATGTCCTTACTACTAAACTTTCCAAAAATTCCATCCATGTTCAATTTTTGTCCATAAACTTAGAAATTGGTAAAATTTCTATTTAAGACCTCCTAATTAATATTCCAAAGTAATTTCATACTAAAAACTTCTAGAATGCAAGTTTTGCAACTTATTCGATTTAGTCTCTAATTTCAAATTAAGCACTTTATGCATAGAATTTCGTCACGAAATTTTCACACAATCATGCAGTCATATCATAAACCTAAAAATAATTATAAAATAATTATTTCTATCTCGGATTTGTGGTCACGAAACCACTATTCCGATTAGGCCTTAATTCGAGATATTACAAAAATGGTAAAAACGAAGATGATCCCATTGAAACATTCCCAGAAAGCGGAGGGACCGTGCGTGTAATTTTCCCAGTAGCAGCAAAACACGCGGATCCTCAGGCGTCGGGTCGGGTCGCGCGCGGGTTACGTGAAACGGCGTCGTTTTGGCATTAAGAAGGCCGACCAAAACGACGTTGTTTTGATCGGCCTATTTAAGGCGGATTTTTTTTTTTAAATTTCATTTCTCTCTGCTTCAGAAAAAAAGGGGAGGGGGCTTGGCTATTCTCTTTGGCTCGAGCCAGAATCCGACGAGGAGCATACCGGCTGTCGTCGCGCCGTCCGCCGTGCCGGCCATCGCACACGGTGGCCGGAAATCGCCCGAAGGTGATTTTCTTCTCCTTTTTTTATTTTATTTTTATATTTTCACTTCATATGTATAAATGCAAAAATGGATCCAAAAATAAAATAAAAACAAGATTAAATCACCTTAGATTTGCTACTTTCGATTCTCCGATTGCTGATATTGTGTTATTTTTCTGCTTCCGATGTAGCTAGGGTCTATGTTTTTGTTTGCGTGTTGAAAATCTAATGTTGTTTTTTTATTTTCAAAATCCGAATCTACCAAAAAAATGGTTTTTCGACTTGGCTTTTAAATAGCCATTACATGCTCTTTTTGCTTTACATCCCTTCTTTATTAATGCTTGCAGGTGCAGAGGCGGTGGAGCAGAGGCCACTTGCTGTCGACGTGACTGAGGGCGGTGGGATAGGTGATTTAGGCTAGGGTTTTGTTTTTTTCTTAATTTTAGTTTTGGTTTCGGGCTAATGTTAGGCATTGGGCCCGTTTGGGGTTTTGGGTAGGTTTAGTGTTTTGGGTAAATTAGGTTAGGGGTTTTGGGCCCAAAATTGGGCTTGTACAGACACCATGGCAACATGATATGAAATGTGTAAGAACATGGTTGAAAGACACCATGGCAACATGATATGAAATGTGTAAGACCATGGTTGAAAGATACCATGGCAACGTGACATGAAAAGAATAAGACCATGGTTGAAAGATACCATGGCAACATGACGAGAATGAATAAGACCATAGTTGAAAGATACTATGGCAACATGACGGGAATGAATAAGACCATGGTTGAAAGATACCGTGGCAATGTAACATGAAATGAACAAGACCATGGTTGAAAGATACCATTGCAACCTGACAGAAAATGAGTAAGACCATAGTTGAAAGACACTCTGGCATCATGTCGAAGATAAATAAGATCGTGGATGGGAGATGCTATGACATCAGTTGAACAATTGATATTCAGGTAATATGTATCAGATGAAGAATGGTTATATGAAATGGTTCTATGAAATGTTTACAAGAATTGGTCATATGGAAATATATGTACAAAATAGTTGAATGAAACAATTAAAAAGATAGATAAATGAAATAAGTATAGGTACATGAAATTTAATTTATGTTAATTTTAATATGAACTATTACCGAAATAAATATACATAAGATATATGGAAATTATGGTGCATGAAATATTGATATAACGAAATGAATGATATATGCTTATGAAGAAACAGTAAGAGAATAATATGTCTTGTGACATGTACATATATGACTATCTTTGATATGTTGATATAAGAAAATTATGTAAGTAAAGACAATTATTAAACTCAAGTGTGACATGTTGAGAAAATAAGTATATCAATGTTGAATTTATATGAAATATGTACTAGTATACTAACAATGTTGCTGTTTGATGCTTATACAAGTGCCAAGCTGTTGATTGAATGGTAATATATTTATTTATTTATATGATGCATTGAATTGGTAAGTATTTAATTGAAATTCTTTTTAGGTGATTCGTAAATTCTAGTAATGCTCCGAAACCCTATTTCGACGATAGATACGGGTTAGGGGTGTTACGAGATTATTGTTTAAGTGAATTGTGAACATATTTTGGAAAATTATACGAGTTAGTATATGAAAGAATTGATTGAGTTATAAAGGATTTATCTATGAATTGAACAATTATATAATTGTGATTGTTATATAATTTTTAAGTGAATGTTATATTTTCATATTATTAAGTGTTTAGATTATAGAAATACCATTGAGTTCATACTCAGCGTATGGTTTGTTTACGTTCCCAGGATAAGTTAAAGTCAGACCATTGAATCAGCATCCTAGGCCAATCCCGAACTCAAAGTGATGAAGTATATTAATTATTGGTAATGACATGTACCTAAAATGTCTATGTGTGTCATTTTGGATTGTCAATGTAAGGGTGGAATAAGTAAATTTTAGATTTGGTAATGGTAAACGGTAGGAATTGGCTTAATTAGTATGGATTTGAACTATTTGGAAATGTGTGTGAAATAGTTAAAATGATTCATCATATAGGCATGTAAAATGTCTAATTAGACATGTTTTGAGTAGGTTTGAATGTGATTTAAAGTGATTGAACTGAATTGAATAGTAATATCCCGTAATCCTGTTCCGGGGACGGATAAGGGTTAGGGGGTGTTACAGGTTGGATTAAGAATCGTTTGGGATATCGGTCCGAAGAAAGCCTTTAGTCTGATTGAGTTAGGAACTAGTACAAACTGGTTTAAATGAGCTAAAAAAGGTTGAACTAATTTTTAATAATTTTATTTTTATTAATTATTTGATTATTTATTTAATTGAATTGTTCAGATAGGTCGGATTGAAAAATCAACAACTTGGCCAGTTTGACCATCAAATCGATTTTGAAAAGCTAGGGAAAAACTTGAGTTTTTACATGGAATTGAACTACAGGTTGAAAACTTAGGTTTCATATTAATAGTTGAATAACTTAATTCTCTCTAAAAATCAAGTTTTTTTTTAGAAAAAAATCAATTCTAAAAATAAAATGAGTGACTAAAATGAAAACTTACTAAAATTAAGTGGCTAAAATAAATATATTTAATAAAAAATTAGCGATGATAAACTAAAATAATAAAAACATGAAACAACACTACTAAAATTACAATCTTTTTATTTTTGTGCTCAAAATAAAAATTTAAAAAAATCACTAATATATTAAGAGATGTTTGCATTAAGTGTACCGTCCTTGTCTCTAACAAAATAGGAAGCATTTTTAAAACCACAGGCTAAAATAAAATAAAATTTAATAATACACTAAAATATAAAAACTAAAATTCTCACAGTAAATAATAAAAAAATCAATTAAATCCATATGAAAAAATGCAGTTAATTTAACCTTTAATGATAAAAAAATTAATTAGCCTATTATGTTAACAAAAATAGTTTTTTAACCAATATGCCCATTAACACTAGTAACATGATTATCGATAATCACCAGAAAATGGCATGTGACAAGTTACGTGGAAGGATGTTGATGTTTCTAAGGCTATTTTACTAAATTGACTCAAAAAATTTTAATATTTACAAAAATGACTCAGGTAAAAAAACAATCACCAAAATTACCTAAAATGAACAATAGAATGAGGTTTTGGCCTTTTAATAGCCGGCACCACCTCGTATTTTGACGCCATGATTGCCTGATGATTATGTCAGGCTTTAAAAAATTGATTTTTTTGGTTTTGGTCTTCCAATGGCCGGCACCAAGATATTTTTTTTTAAAATCGGTATCATACTAGTATAAAAAATACGACTATTTAAATTTTTTTTTTGGCCTTCTAATGGCCGGCACCAGTACAAAAAAAAATTAAATTTTTTTTTTGTGCTGGTCTGTCAATGGTCGGCACCAGGTACGGGATTTTAATTTTAATTTTTTTTGTTTTTGCCTTCTAATGGCTGACACTAGTACGAAAAAAATTCTATTTTTTTGTGCTGGCCTGTCAATGACCGACACCAGGTACGAGATTTAAAAAAAATTGTCTTCTAATGGGCGGCATCAGTACGAAAAAAATTCAAATTTTAGTATTTAAAATTTTTTTGGCCTTCTAATGGCCAGCACTAGTATAAAAAAAATTTAAATTTTTTTTGTGCTGGCTTGTCAATGGTCGGCACCAGGTACGAGATTTTAAAATGGGCGGCATCAGTACGAAAAAAAATTCAAATAGTATTTAAAAAAAATTGGCCTTCTAATGGCCAGCACTAGTATGAAAAAAAAATTAAATTTTTTTTGTGCTAGCCTGTCAATGGTCGGCACCAGGTACGAGATTTAAAAAAAAAGGCTAGCACCAAATTTTTTTTAAATACTCGTACTTTTTTGTACCAGTATGATGCGATTTAAAAAAAATACCCTGGTGTCGATCATTGGAAGGCCAAAACCAAAAAAATTAATTTTTTTAAAGCCTGACACAATCATCAGGCAATCATGGGGCTAAAATACGAGATGGTGCCGGCCATTAGAAGGCCAAAACCCCATTCTACTATTCATTTCAAGTATTTTGGTGATAGTTTTTGAACCTGGATTATTTTTGTAAATATTAAAATTTTTTAGGTCAATTTGGTAAAATATCCTTTTTCTAAAGATGTGAGTGTGAAAACCCAATTTGCATGATAACTTAGGTGAAACTCTTTATGTCATCGATGTGGGGTTTGCTTTGAGCCCATAAATAACCTTAAGCTATTTGCATACATGATTTTGACTGATGTAATCTTTAAACTTCAGTG
The DNA here is from genome assembly GCA_025698465.1 of Gossypium longicalyx. Lineage (NCBI taxonomy): Eukaryota > Viridiplantae > Streptophyta > Magnoliopsida > Malvales > Malvaceae > Gossypium > Gossypium longicalyx. Next base: position 27,695,225 of record CM047003.1, read on the forward strand.
ATTGTTTCACAAACACCTATTCATCAAGACAAATCTGAAGAAAAGTCGTAAGTGCACTTTTGAGTCAAAATCACTTTAAAATGTTTATAAAGTTCTCTGATTAACTCAAAAATATAATATATGAGTAAAATCGATTCAAACAATTATTCTTGATTTTATTTTTCTCTTCAAATATTTTCTAAGAATTTATTTTGTTTTCTAGTATAAATGACTTAAGAAATACTATCAACATTTTATTTGAAATATCATTATATCTAAAGCTTGATGAATAAAAGCTTAACAATCTGATTTGCAGTTTATTTGAAATATTATTATATCTAAAGCTTGATAAATAAAAGCTTAACAATCTTATTTGCATGACAAATCTGCACGAGAGTAAAGGTGTTTAAACCCTATGAGTTCCTCAGAGGCTTTGGTGTTAAATGATGAAACTAGTTGGACCAATGCAACAGAATTTAGAAGAGTGTATGGAAAACTACATTATTTGACATTCACAAGGCCATGCATTTCTTATTCTATCATTAAATTGTCCCAATACAAGCACAATCCATCTAAAATACACTAGCTAGCAATCAAAAGATTGTTGTGTTACTTGCAACAAGCAACTCCAGCAGCGAAGTTAGAAGGGGCAGGCTGGGCCTAGCTCCCCTAAAATATTCTAGAAAAATATTCTAGCTTTGCCCTTGAGCAATACTTCGTAGTCTTCATATATCTAATTGATGTGGCTCTAATTTTTACATGTACAATGATGCAGATTGGGCTAGTGATCCTAATGGTTGTGTCCGCAACTGGTTATACTCTATTTTTGTTCTCACTCCCATCAATTGGGCATTTAAAAAACAAGTTACCGTCCGATGATGTTCAACAAAAGCTTAGTATCGTTCTCTTGCAGCTGCTTCTGAAACTCTTTGGGTTAGCTGCTTCAAATACCTCTTATGCATCCACCTACAATATTATGCGACAAACTGAGCAACATTCTACGTTGTCAATACCTTGTGCTGCATAATAAGAAGAATCATTTAGAAGTCGATGCTCTCTTTGTTCATTGCTATGATGGTCGCAAAGAATTAATGTTCGCTATTTCGATGTTGTAGATCAGGTTGCTGATATACTCACGAAGGCACTTCCCATGGCAGTTGCTGATTGTAACCTTTTCAATAAGTTAGGTGTTGAACTTCAATCCTAAACTTGAGGAGGGCATACTAGTGGAATATGTTATTTACTGAGTCTTTTGACTAAGTTCCCATTTTAGGTCTATCAATAAGTTGCAGCCAAGTATTCATCTTTTCCAAAAATCTATAACAATGCATTGGTATGGGAAAATAAAATTGGTGGCAGTTCTAAGAAGAAATGTTTGAATGCATATTTCTGGGACATTATGAAATGACAGGTAACAAAAGCAGATTAGCATTTTACGCAAATATCGACTAAGCCTAAACTCAATTAATATCATTGTTATTGCAACAATTTCTAGATTCTGGGCTTCAACAGTGTTATGAGTAGTTTATAAATGGTAAAAAAAAATTGCGTGGATTAATTAAGGAGTAAATAAGAAGAAATGTTGGTTGAGAACTCGTGTAATGTGGGGTTGGGCGAAAATGATTGGGCGGAAGCCTTAGAAACTACGAATATTGAGGTAGAAAACCGAAAGCGATTAAGTGGGCCCAATTTTATGAGCCCACATGAAACTCATGTAGTGGGCGGGTGAGAAGCAGGTTATGAACATTGGTTTGAAGGTTGAAATGAGAAAAGAGAGAGTGTGGTAACCTAAGGACAAAATAATCACATGGTGTCTCTTCCCATTCTAATCTTATGTTTTTCAAATCAACCTCCATAATTTTCTATCATCACCAGTTTAATTCAAATCTCTCCTATTTGGTTACAAACTATTCAACTATATCTTTGTCTCCTTACCCTAGTTGTTAATAACGTTTATTACACTAGGCTAGATCTGATTATGGGTCGGGTCAAGTTCGGATCAAATCAATGTAAACTTTTAGGTCCGCTTTTTATGTTTGACTTGAAAAATGCACCTAAACTTTTGTCCAAACCCGAGCTTGATTGTAATACTCTTTTTTTAAAAGATTTTTTAATATAAAAACAAATTTAAAAATTATAATACATCAAATACACTAAATATTAAAATAAATATTTCTCAACAAATTGAAAATACAAAAAAAAAAGTATAGGCATGTAATTTGGGCCGGGCCTAAACCAAAAAGTTCTACCCAAGGCCCAATCCATTTAGAAAATGAGTCTTATTTTATTTCCAATCCTATTTTTCGATCTTATATTTTTACGCAAACCCTCTTACTTTTCGAACGAATGGCTAGCTGATGATCATATCAGAGCAAACATATTAATTAAGGGCTCATGTCATGTTATTTTAAAATTGTTCTTTGTCTATTGTAGTTTTAATGGAAATTACATTCTTGTAAAGTAATAAATTTAGGAATAATTTTTAGAAAATATGTCAAAACTAGCATAGGAAATTTTATTTTATTTTTTCTAAAACAAATCTTTGTCATAATATCTAAAACAATAAATTTGATGAACTAAATATCTATGTGTTGAGTGGTAGGGAAATCCAAAGCCTAAATACTTCAAACTTTCAACCAATTCTTTCTTATTATTATCGAATTCACAATTACTTTAAATTAAGCTGTAATACAAGACAAAAACCAGCTCTCCCAACAAAGAGAATTGTGCAAATCACAACACGCTAAAACTAAAATTCTTTAAATCTCTAATTGCAATTTATAATTCTTGGGCTCTTAATCTAAAATTTTAAACTCAACAAAAATTATTCAAATAAAATATCACTAAATTTCTGAAGAGTATTCCCATAATATGTAGTAAAAGGGAATGGCCAGTGACTTATCATTCGAAGTTTTAAATTAGGACTTATCAAAAGGGTATGGCCAGTGACTTACAATGGGAAAGGAACTCTCATGCTACCACCCATTGCCCTAACTGGGCCAATAATGCTCGCCCATGCTAGGTTCAATTTTTTGAGCTATACTCCCTTGATTTTAAATAATAATAAAAAAATCAAGCTCTAATATTTAATTAAATAAATAATTAATTAAATATACATTCATATTAATTATTAATTGAATTTATTAATCAGTTATTTTAAACTAAATAATTTTAATTTTATTATATTATAATTTATTTGTAAACTTATTTAATGATTCGAATTTTATTTAACTACGATGATTAAATAATTTAATTTTTGCTCTAAACTTAATTATTTAATTTATTCATCAATTTAAATAATAATAAATTAAATTAAATTAATTTCAAGTCATCCCTTACCGTAATTAGTAAAATATGCAATCCATTTCTAATTCTTTTCTATGTAATTCATTTAGAGTTATAGTCTCGGAAGGAGAAATTGAATATATATATATACATATATGGGACTTAGATAATTTCCAGAGATGACGAATTCAGAATCTAAAATTACCATCGCAAACCTCAAGTTGCACGAAATTCCATCAATTAACTTAGTAAAAGGTTATCAAAATGCTTCATACAAATTATTAATTAAATTTAGTAAATACACGTAAAATTTTAAATTAATTTACATTAAGTAAAGTATTACATTTTTAATTGATTTAAAATTCGACATGTAAAATTTAAATAAATAAAATATGAAATATGATTATAGGATTGAATCGTATAATCTATAAAAAAAATTATGAAATTGTAAAACTAATATAAGTGATTATTTTTACTAAATTATTAGGAATTCCTTAATGAGAATGTAAGTATATTGGTTAAAATATTAAGAAAACCTTGAAATTTTTTTTTTTTTGAAACGAGTCCTATATTTTTATTATAAAAAATAAATCATTATTATTTTAAATTTGTATCTAAATAAACATTTGTTTTGAACGAAAAAAAGATTTTATCTTAATTATTTTATTTAAGCATAAATTAAAAGTTAGGTCTCGGAGCTTAGATGATTCATTTTAATGAAAATTAAAAGTTGAATTATTTGGATAGAATTAAAAGATAATAAAAATATAAAAATTCATCATAATAAACTGAAAATGAAAGAAAGAATAAATAAAAAGACATGTAACAAGTTGATGCCTTGTATTAGGCAGGCAAAATCCGGCAGGCAAGTGGGAAGTGTCCCCACAAAGATTTCATTTTATCCTACGACGGAAATCACAATAACTAAAGAAAAGGAGCTTTGTTGAAATATTCCCTCTCACTTTATAAAAAATTCATTTTAATTATTTATTTTACTAAAATATAATATATATATATATATATATTAAAAGATCGGTATAAAAGAGACATACCCACATCACACACGCGCAAAATTTAAAAAGAACTATCCGAATAAAAGTCTATCATTTTGTTTCTCTAGAGACTCAAATCCGAACGAATTCTATAGTTGAACATCCCTTAACTGTTAGATTAATTATGAGAATTCTTTCTCTGTTTTAAATAAAATGTTATTGCTAATTTTTCTTTTAAACTTTAAACTTTTGATTTCAATCCTTTTAAATATTTTAAATAATTAAATTTCATAAAAAATTATTTAAATTTTACTTAATGATTATTTTAAAAAAATCTTGTATAATAATAAATTTTAAATAAAATAAGTGAAATTTAAAAAAGTTTTATTTATAGTCAATGTTATTTTTTTATGACGAGAAGACAATGTTATTTAATACATGTAAGATAAAATTAATAAATACATTAAAATAATATAATTATTTTAGATTTTGTATTATAATAAATTTTAAATAATAAGTGAAAATTAAAAAGTTTTATTAAAAGCCCGTTATTTAGAATATGTAAAATAAAAGGTTAAAATATGTCACAAGTTTTTTGTTTTCGATAATTTAAAATTTAGTCCTTAAATTTTTATTTTTAGGAATTTTTATTTTTTAAAATTTAAAATTTAAATTTGACTGTTAACCCAGTTAATTTTTTTTGTTAAATTTATTGTTGTAACATTTTGAATTTTAAAAAATTTTACTTAATAGCCATATAATTAGAAAAACGATATTGTAATTAACCTAAATTTAACAAAAACAAAATTATCAATATTAATAATTTCTTCACAAAAAATTAAAATTAAAAATCCATAATTATTTCCATCTCAGTAGTGATGAAGCCGATAAATAAGAAAATTATGGTTAAAAATATATTTTTGTAATTTATTTGGCATAAAAATGCGTTGTTGATGTGGATTATGACATCAACATCAAAGCTATTAACTAAGTGATGGTTAATGGTTGCAATACATAATGGAAAACGTTAATAAAAAATTTAAATAACGTAATTTTAATGTTTGAAAACTTAATTGAATGTATTTTTTTTCTATTTTTTTAAAGAAAAAAATATATAATTTTTTTTATATTAAAGCTATTATTTTATAATAAAATGTAATGCTTAAGTTTCAAAATGCATCTTATAAAAAATCGCAAAACACAAAATATTTTTAACATAAAATTTAAACTCAAATATCGTACCAAATTTAATATTGAAGAGGCTAAAAAGCTTTGGCCGGCCTAGCTATTAAAATTGTATGTACTTTTCTTGTTCAACATTTTAAAATTGTATGTAAAGTTGTAGGCGACACTAATTATACATTTTATACAGTATAAATTAATGTCAACACAATATAAACTATTAAAATTTATAAATTTATAATATTATATATATATATTCACTCACTATGAGTAGTTGATAAAAGAATCAGATAAAAATTGTTTATAAATATTTAAATATTCCTAAAATTTAATTAACATTTTTAATATCGCATCTTAAATAGTGGTTAAAATTCTTCTAGGGACCTCTGGACACCTTTATTAAAATATCTTCTTCTAATTTTATAACATTTTTTTTTATATTTTTGATTACATAAAAAAAATCAATGCCAATGCATAGATAGTAAATAATTCAAATATATAAAAATTAAAAAAAAAATGGAATTGAAGTGGAGACAAATGGAAAACGTGGTGACCATCCCTAAATGTAATATAGACAAGACAAATAAATACATAACAAAATATGTCACTTCAAAAAATCATATATTAAAAGATGTAAAGGATGTAAGCTAAATATGGCTCCAATGACGACGTAAGGTAGAGGTAGAAAAGGATGGAGAGATAAGTAGATGGTGGTGCCACGACTTTGTGATTTAGACGCCGAATCGCATTAAGTAGTAGCAGCCAACAGTAATGTAAAAGGACCTTTTAATTTTCATTATCCCTGTTTAATCTTATCGTCATTCGTCACCCAAACCTAGAGCCTACCCTTTTCTTATTCATTAATAAATTAAGGCAAAAGAAAAAATTAAAACCTCCATTTCCTTCAAATTACAATTACATGCGAAGGAGGAAGGATGAGAGTGTCATTGATCAAACACGATATATTACAAAAATGTCTCTCCCATCCATCCTCTCCTCCCACCAAGTACAGTAATTAATAATTAAAGAAAAAAAAAAAAAAAAAAAAGAAACCCTAACAAGAGTGGGGGCAATAAACCTTGTTTTTGCTCCCCTCTAGTTCTTTTATGCAAGGAAAATCCCATCCCAAAATCATCAAAGACCCAACAATTTAACACCCATCATCTCATTTTAATCTTCTATTTACAAATCCAACACTACCCACACTATTCCAAGTTGTAACTTAATTTTATCATCTCCCTCTCTCCTCTCAATTTTTTTTTCTCATATCAAAATTTTCTTCCCCTCAGTATTTCTTAAGCCACGGCGGAGATGCTGCGATGGCGGCCATCTCTGGTGAGGCAATCAAATCCCTCGATTCGTACAGCAGCTGGCATCTGCCCAAATTTCACCCTCACGCATCCCCCCCTTGAGGAGGGTCCTGGGGATGTTAGTGGAGGTAGCACCGGCTGCTCGTCGTTGAATCGGGCATCTTGGATTACCGGATTCGACGCCCTGCTCGGCGGTGATCCACAGAAATACGGTGGTGATGAAGCCATTTGGTCGGTGGGATTCTCGGCCCCATACCCTCCCTGAAATTCAATTAAAACGAAACCCCTTTAGGTCACATCTATTTGTACAAAATCAGAAAGAAAATCTAGAAAAATTACATGAAAATCAAAGAGTCAGTACCCAGAGTCATCAAAGAAACAAAAAGAAAAATTAAAGCCCAGAAATATCTTCTTCTTTTTTTTTAAATTGAATTTACCTCGGAGAGGATTATATCAAGAAGCTCTGCACCAGCTTTTGAATCAGCCATCTCAGTCTGATAACAGCTGCTGGAATTTTCCCAAATCAAAAATAAAATAAGAACCATGATACATAAAAGGTTAATAAAAGCAGAAATAAATTAGAAAATTAAAAAAAGGGACATACTTGGTAGACCATCTAAAGGTTCGGATAGGCTTAGGGCAAACCACTGAATCGAATCCTCCCTCTTCAAATCTTCCCATGGCGTTGGTGTTCGTTTATAATTCTGTTTATTTTTCAGACAAAGCAAAGATCAGAACACCAACAAACCCTGTCCAAAAAAAAAAAAAAAAACATAAAAAACATGAGATCTAATCTAACGAAACAAACAAGCAAACAAACAAAAAAGAGATCTGGGTTGTTTCAGACAAACCTAAGTTCCTCCAATGGAGGAATTAATTGATTGGAAAGAGAGAGAGAGAGAGAGAGAGAGAGAGAGAGAGAGAGAGAGAGAGAGGGAGAGAGAGAAAACAAATCTGGGTTTGAGATTTTGAGAGAGGAAAGTTTCAGAGAGAGAAAAAGGACGGGATAGGTGGCTGAGTATTCATAGAGAGAAAGAGGGTGAGTGAGGGGAGGAGGGTGGATAGGGTGTTGGCGAACTGAAAATCATGTGATGTGAAATCATTGGGTATTGACCGTCAGATTTGAATAGAATGGAAATTGATGGTTGATGATTGTTTTAAAGGAGAGTCAAAGGTGAGTTTAGGATTTAGAGCCAAAATGGAATCTGATGAAGATTTGGATTCTGAGACACATATCGAATATTAAATATCAATCAATCAATCTTTCTTTCTTTTTTATACGGTGATTGCATATTTTATAAGGCTCTCATGCATGCATGCTCTCATTTTTTTTATTTTTTATTTATTTTCTTAAACAGCTGAATTGTTTTTGAATCGCAAATCGTGAATTCTTTTATAGGATAAACTATATATATACTCACTTAATTATAAAAAAAAAATTCATTTTAAGTATTTAAAATAAAAAAAAATTATAATTTAAACACACACGTTATATAATTTATTTATTTTAGTTATTTCGTTAAAACTTTAATAAAAATTTAACTTGACATTTTTCTTGACATATAAACCGATCATTAGATGTTACATGACACAATTTACCACATAAATGTTACATAGGATTAAAATATTATTTGTCCAATACTAATTATTAACTAAAATAAAAGTAAAAAAACTAGATTTCTAGGTTTTTTTCAACCACTTAATTATCATTTTTTTATTAATAATTAGTATTGAGCAAATTATATTTTAGTTTTGTAAAGTGGTATGCATCACTTACGTGGTTAATTGTGTCATGTGACATTTAATGATTGGCTCTTATGTCAAAAAAATGTCATATCAAATTTCTGTTAAAGTTTTTAACGAGAGTGATCAATATGAACAAATTATATAGCATGAGTGTTTAAATTGCAAAATTTTATATTAAGTGCCTAAAATAGAAATTTTTGATAGTCAGATGACTATCTACATAGCTTACTTTTTTATATAATATATTGTTTTTTTAATAAAAATGTCGTCATTTTAAATTAAGTTTTTTAATATTAAATTATTTTAAAGAATAAAAATATCAAGATGTATATGAATTTTTTAAAAAATCTAACATTTATGTATGTTGAGGTTTACTTTTTGGGGATATTCTTTCTACCGAATTGTATTCCCATCATTGGAGCACAATGAAATGGCATTACCCTAATTGGAGATTCTCGACAAAATCTCGTATAATTTGAATGAGACCTCATCACCATGATTTATTTCGCCTACATTAGTCCATCAAAACTCCTTACCCTTTGTTTAATTACCTCTAAACCTTAAATTCTAGTTCGATTCTTTAAGGTCTCGATCTTAAATTTTAATATTTGAAAACTCTTATGAAATTGTTTTCCTCCAACTTAATTGGGTTGAAGATTATTTCGATGATCCAACTCTAACCTCAACCAAAGTCAACTCTCTACTCTCCTAATTCTATTACTCTTCATAAGTATAATCTTTGTGAAGTATTTAAGCATTCTTCATATGAGGATCATTTACACTAATCGTAAATAGGGTTTATCATAAACCTAAACCTTATTTAATGTTAGTTTAAAATATATTTTTGTATCCATATAATGCATAAACACTAGAGGAAGATCATGCTGAAGAAAAGCATGGAAAATCAGGAGAGTTCATTTCAGGTTCGTTGATGTTAGAGTTGGGTTCAAATTCTCTTCCTAATATGGGATTGAAGCTTGAACAAATGAATGGAAAAATAATTCGGTGGGCATTTTTTAAATGTTATATTTAGGTTTGGGAGTTTAGGATTTAGGGTTACAATTTTGGATTATAGGGTTTGGTTTTTGGATTTTGGGAAGTTAGCAGACGAAGTCAAAAAAATTTTGGGAGGCGAAATTAAATTGTATATTTTTACAATAGTAAAAATGTAATTTTATCATTTTAATAACTTATATATTTATATTTTTTAAATGATTAAATAATTTTTTATCATTTTAGGGGGTCGAAGTGCAATTCTACTATTACTAATTTAAAATTTTTTAAATTATAAAATGACATAAATAAATTTTTTTTCATTTTAAAAGGAGTTAAAGACCATGTCAACCTCTAATTTTGCCACTAAAAGTGGGTTAGGGTGTCCTCTAGAGTTCAGGCATGTGACAATGACATAGGCAAGTTTCTTGGAACTTGTATTTCCTGGTCGAAATTAAGCTTGAGGTAACATAAGAAAATGTGATTAGTTAATGCAAGATGTAGAGCTAAGGATGTTCAATCGGTTAACCGACCCGAATTATTATTACTTGAATTAACCGACCCTTTTAAATCTTTAACAGTTAACTGAAGCAAAATTTTTAAAAAAATTAACCGAACTGAGCTTTTTCGGTTAATTTGATCGGTTAACTGAATTAACCAAAATTTATATATATATTTTTACATTTTTTGGTTAAAACAAGTATAAAACATATAAAAAATTAACCAACTTGACCGATTGATTAATTTATATTTCCAAAAAATTAATTGAACCGACCGAATACTTATATATTATAATACTATTTATTAAATTCGGTTAATTCAGTTAACCATCCGATTTTGAACCGAGTTAATCGTTAATCATTAATCGAACTTCCAAAAAATTATTAATTGACCCCGACCGAATTAATTCGGTTAACCAACTGATTAACCAAATTCGATTGGTTAACTGAATTAATTCGGTTTTATCCAAAATTTGCACTAACCCTACATAGAGCGACATCGTTGATGAACTCAAAATATTCATATGATTTGGACGAACTATGTGTGCTGATAGAAATATTGATGTTATAATTTGTTATTTATAAAATGAAAAGTGATGTAATTTAAAGGATATGTTAATATTTAAAAAAAAAAAAACATGTTAGATTTTTTTCCCAAATGCTTGATAATACAATCAGATAAAATAAAATTGATTTGAATTAAAAATAAATTCAATAAAATTTAATTAAAAACAAATTACATAAACTAAATTGAATTAACAATTAAAGTAAATAAATTGCATAAGGTGGGCTCACAAGGCCCCGTAAGATATATGGGGAAGAGGTTTTGTCACCTCTTTAACTTCACAAATGCTTCATTCAATCTCCTTCACTCCAACAAGGATTCTAAGCTAATTAACATCCGTAACTCTACCCTCTATACTTATGGATAGAATGCTTGATGATAGGAACCCACGCAGCCACGCTAAACTAACCTTATTCGATAATTACCCCCATTAACACCTAGGCAAAAAGAGATTGAAAAAAACCAATGACCAGACATATAGCTAACACTCTTTTTAGATATTAACTTAACACCTCTAAACTATTATTTTTAGTGGCTTTTCGTACCATTCTCTGCGTGAATCACTTCCACCTTAATATCTCTTCACACTCCACACTTTCCATTGTGTAAATCGCAGCATATAATTTAACTCTTAGGACAAAACTATAAATTTGAAGTAATTTAATTAATTATTGTAATTTGTTTCTCTACCCAAAGGTATAAAACTGACTAAGACAATAACAGACGATGAAGCAATTTTGCTTACTTCAAACACATAAAGTAGACAATTATAGAAAATCATCTTTATCTTAATCATGATTTATTTTCAAGTTATTTGTAACAAATAATTATATAAAAATGTCACATCAATATTTAACAATAAAAATCAATAAAGGACTATTTTGTTCCATAGAACCAATTTACCCTCTCTTTTTTTTTCACTAGAAGGATCAAAATGTTATATGGATTAGTAGAGAGGTGACTATGTATGTTTTTTTTTTTTTGTAATTTTCATATTCTAAAATATCAATGGATGTTAATATCACCTTGGTTTATCATAGTGGTAGGTCTTGGGATTAAGTTTTAAAGATTAATAAATATTTCAAAAATTTTAGAGTTTAATGAGAATTTTTAAAAATAATTAAGGGTCTAATTAAAATTTTTAAATTTTTCTGAGATAAATGTGAATTTTCCAATATTTTATGTGAGCTTAATTAAATTTTTAAAAAATTAAAAGGCATAATGAGAAATTTCAAAAAATTTGAGGGGGTTAATTAAAATTTTCTAAAAATTTCAATAGAAAAATCATATTTTTCTAAAATTTGGGAGGGGAGCAGTTACAATCACGAGATTAAAGGTTAAGGTTGAGATTATCGGAATAAAGGGATAGGCTTGAGAGATCCATCAATGAGTTCAGTGTCCGGGGAAAAAATCAATTGATGGCTTCTAGGGTTTGTTGGGAAAAGAAAAGAAGAAGAAGAAGAAAAAGAGAGAAAAACGAACAAGGAAAAAAAAGAGAAAAGAAATAAAAAAATATATTTTAATATTAAAAAAAAACAATTTTTTTAAACACGGGGCACGTTTAACATGTTATATCAAACATATTTTATCAAATAATAACATTAAATAGTTAAATGGTATTTTATAATAACACAATAATAATAATGACATCTTTATAAATTTTAAAAGTTGAATAACAAAAATTAAAAATTAATCAAAGTTGAATCACATTTAGCATAGTTCACTCTAATATATTATAACATGAAAATGCAAAAATAGATACATAAAAAAAATTAAAATGTATTATTGATAAATTTAAATTGATGTAGACTGATCTTCAATTGATACTGATAAATGAAATTCCATCTCAAAATAATCATTTAAATTTATATAATTATATAATATGTAAAAATAATGCGTTAAATATTAAATACAATATGAGGAGGATTGCACACATATATAGTTTTATATATTTCTTGCTTTATTAATATTTAACATATTTTTTTATTTTATTTATATAAATTATGTGTGTTAAATTAGCATAAATTTTTAAAAAAATAGTAAAAAATTTAATTATTAAATAAATATTAATATATATATATACACACATTTTTTAGATCAATGTAATAAATATAATAAAATATATAAAAAATGGATGAAGTGGGTGTTGAATAAAGGAGGGAGAAATGATTGCAGCGCTATATGATGGAACAAAAAGGCAGCACATTTTGAAGCAAAAGAAAAAAGGGCAGCCCCCCATTATCAATTTGATTCCTAGCCCTTATCCTACACAAGCTACTAATATCATGCTTTTAATTTGCCACGTATATTTGTATTTAAACAATAAATAATAAAATATACGTTCTGAAATAAATAATATTTTTTTGTTAATTTAGTTTTTGTTTTATTATTAATTCTATATTGATATTTTATATTATTATTTTGTTTAATTCTGTGTTCTTTATTTCATATTTGCTTATTAAGTGAATTCATATTCTAATTTAAATTTAAATTTTAATGTTAATTTTAATTATTCTAATTTTTCAATTATTAATTTAAAATTCAGTTTAAAGTTAAATTTTTTCAAAAAAAAAGTAATTTAAATAGCATATTTTTATTTATACTTAAAAAATATAGTTAAAAGTTTAAAAATAAAAAATAAAACATAATATAATATTTATCATAAAGATAAATAATATTTAATTAAAATAAAGTTAGATAATATTTATCTTAATAATTAGACAAAAGTTATCTAATAAAGTTGAATATTAGTTATCTTAATATTTATTTCATAATCATAGCGTTATTAAACGGATAAATTATTCTATGAAACTTTCTCACCACCTAATATATGGTTCTACACTTCTAACTAATTATTTTATGCCATGTCAACAATTTTTTCCAACTCAAATTAAAAAGATTAAAACAATTTTCACGTCATATTTAATTTTGTTCAATTTCTTTTTCTTTTCATTTGACATGATTCTTTTTCCTCCTCCTCACTGTCTCCTCACTGTTAAAAGAAGAGGATTTAGTGTTTTGGTGATTTTCTTAATTTAAGATTACAGGCTGAGCAAAAAAATAAATGGGCTTAGAGGATCAGGTTCGTTCCTATTTCTAGTGAAATAATTATTGAATTTAGTTCATACAATTTTAATCATTCCATTACTGATTTTGAATTGTCCAAAACCCTAAATTCTTTTTTTTATAACAGTCAAGAGGTGATTAAAAAGGAAAAAAAAATTAAGAAAATCACTAAAACCCTAAATCCTCTTATTCTAATAGTGTCTTATTGTGAGGGGAGGAAAAAAATCACTCAAATGAAAAGAAAAAGAAATTGAACAAAATTAAATATGATGTGAAAATTGTTTTAATCCTTCTAATTTGAGGAGGAAAAAGTTATTAAATTGACATAAAATATTTGGGTAAGACCATATATGAGGTGGTAAAAGGGTCCATGAAATAATTTATCTGTTAAACGGTTACTTCCTCCATATTTAAAATGTAAGTTGATATATCTTATTTATTAATTGTATTAAATTGTGTCTAATATGAAATAAATTTAATGATTGTCAAATTATTTTTATTTCAAAATTAATTTTTTTTAAAACTTTAACAAACTGTTATGTGATTTAACTTATCTTATTTAACAAAATTTAAATATTTCACTTCTATCTATATCCATGTTACAAAAAGAATAGCAAATTATTTTTTATTTTTCACTGAGTCAAATTTATGCTTTTACATTATTTAAGAAACTTTATTTTGTATTAAAATAAATTATTAAAGAATTTATTAATTTCTGAAATTAAAAAGTATTAGATATAAATTATTTCTAAAATTTACAAATAAAAAGAATTAAAACTTTATTTCTAAAAATCATTTAAAATTAAAAATTTATTTCTGTAATTTAAAATTTTATTAGATATATATATTATATCTAAAATTATTTTGAACTTTGTTTTTAAATTAAAAAATTTAAAATGAGAAAAAATATTTAAAACTTTATTTCTCAAATTAAAAAGTATTAGACATATATTATTTCTAAAATTAAAAATTAAAATATATTTAATACTTTATTTCTAAAATTAAGGTTAAAATTATTTTAGACTATTTAAAAAATTTAAAAACTATTTATTTCAAAGCTTAACTCTATCTCATATATATATATATATATATATATATATATATTAGGATTTTAGATCATTAATTATATATAGGTATAGTAAAATATTTTAAAAATAGTCATTTAAACAAAAAAAAAAAAGGCACGTATCAACTTTTTAAAATTACTTGTAGAATAAGAAAAAGTACACTATTAATATACCAAATACAAATACTCACTCTTATATATATGTGTGCATATTATAACATATTTATTATTTTCTATAATGTAATGTATTTTTAATTAAGTTATTAAAAATATTAAAATTTTGGGAAAAACAAACACCTTGAAATTATATGTGCAAAAAAATACAAAGCATATTTGGTAAAATAATAATTTTTTTTTTACATTCATTTGGATTCAAATTAAGAGTATCAAATCTAATATTTGAAAAATTGTTGAAAAATAAAAGAATAATTTTTGTGTTTATACCAGTTTTAACCATAACCAATTTATTTTAAAAGTTTAAAACCTTTATTTTTATCATTTTCACCATTTACAAAACATTTTCAATAAAAACAACCTTTTATTTATTATTTCTAATTTTCACATTTTCATTTTCAAAAAAAAATATTTTTAAAATTTCCAACCAAACACGTTTCCTCAACATTTTTCATTTTAATGGAAACTAAATAAAAACTAAACATTTCAATAAAAC
Source organism: Gossypium longicalyx (assembly GCA_025698465.1). NCBI lineage: Eukaryota > Viridiplantae > Streptophyta > Magnoliopsida > Malvales > Malvaceae > Gossypium > Gossypium longicalyx. The sequence goes on from CM047003.1 coordinate 27,710,579, forward strand.
ACTCCTTTTATTTAAGTTATTTTAAATACAATACAGTTATATGATAAAAAATAATATTTATTAAAAGAATTAAAAAGTTAAAATGGTATGACATAAAATTATAGAATAAACCAATAAGACTCACATATAATAATAAATATATGTTAAAAATTAAATAAATACATAATATTTTAAATATAAAGTACAAGAAATATATGTAAATCACGAAATTGATATTAAATGGTTGTTGAATGTATAAAGGCATAAATGATGGCATCGATATTGGATGGTCAACAAAAAGGCAGCACATTATCATTCTCATTTCTCCATATATTATTTATTCTAAGAACAGACATGGATGTCTCACTTGCCCACTTGCTTGCTTTTGAGTTGTTCTGTTAGAATTTGTTTGTTGTGCGAAAATTCAACATGGGATCACTTGATGATAATGAAGCCCATTGTTAGTATAAAGGTTAACAAATGAAGGAGAAATTGCTTCTTCTTTTTTTTAATGTCTTAAATATTGTATTGTGGGTTTCATTATGATTTTATTATTTCCTTTTCTTTTCCACCAATTATATGTTTTATTTTAAGCATGTTAGCATTCATTTAATTTTTTTTACAAATTGAACTGTAGTATATGAAAAACTCGTATTTAAATATTTTTATAAAGATTAAGTTATTGTATGACCATTCTAAAAGGTAAGACCCGGATTTAAGCACTTAATCTCTTAACGACTTGTTGGCTTAATATTATTAAATGTTTGAAAATCAATTATAACAAGTGAGAGCTATACCTAAACCAATCAAGTAAGAATTGCAAAAAACGATGGTGAACTTGGGATCAAAAGAGTGCAACAGCCACGGAGATATTGGGTTTTCAAATGAGTTTTCTAACTAACAAGAAAGAGTTTGTAAAAGTTAGCATGATGGAAATCTAGGGAGGTAAGCATACAACCCTAACATTCATGCCTCTGTTATCTTGTGTTAAGGCATCTCGGGGCAAATTTATAAATTTATTCATAATTTTTTTTTATGAGAGGAAGCTCTATTTATCAATCGGTGAAAAGATATTAGATTAGTTAACTTGTGAATCACTTAAAATTAATTTTAAAAGATAAATTATTTTTTTATTTTTAATAATTTATTTAATTAAACCGATTAAATCAAAAATCGATAATTTAATTGATTTAACTATAAATTTGATTTTAAAAACATTAATTTTCTTAGATAAATTGCATAGGATGTAGTCCATGTCCTTAGTTGAGATGGGCTACCAACCCCCATTTCGTGATTGAAAAATAATAAAACATTTATATATTGATATTAGTTTAATATTTCTTATAACTAAATTTAAATAAAACAATATATTTTTGTTGTTAAGCAGCAATGCTAGTGGACGGGGCCATCCTAGATGAGGCCCAGCTTGTCCAGATTGGCCCTATGAAACTAACAGATAGGCTAACACTTGGGTCAAATTTGAGTAAACAAGATGACATTAATTGTAGCAATGGATAGGGATACAAGAGAATGCGTCCCATTACGCAACACAAACATCTTACTATTAGATCAAACAGTTGTTGGTTTATCTATATACTAATTTAAATTATGAGATTTATATTAAAAAAGTATACTATGATATTAAGGGTGGGTTTGGATGGACGGTATGTTTACTTACGATTAGTGTAAAAATAGCAGTAGCAGTGATATTAAACACTGTAGCATAAAATAAAAAGTAAGCTAAACGCATCGCATCCAACCAAACTTAAGTTATTTAGAGGTTGTGTTCTGACTTATGCAACTAGGTCTTGTAAATATGCTATAAAAGACTTCTATCTTATAAAGAATCCTTAATAAAACAAAATTTAAATTGATTCAAATGATGAACAACTTGAACACTAAACATTCATTTTAAAATTTCGAAATTAAATTGATAAATGTGAAAATATTCTCATTGATATTTAAATTGTGTCTATTGCTAATTGATGGGAGGAGTGTGGTAAGTGAAATTCTCATACTTTTTCGAGAATGAAACTGTTTGATGTTGAGGGTACATTAATTTTTTTTTATAATGTATAGTAATGAATTTTGTTCGTAATTATCTTTAAAAAAAAAAACCAATTTCTTTTACATAATTTTATAATGATTTTGCTTTAGAGTGGCAGCATGTGCAAATTCCTTTTTACTGTGTTGGTAAGCATGTGTGAGAGTTACTTCTTATCCTTCTCTTCTTTTGATAACGTAGAGCCCTCGTATCCTTGTTGACAACTCCCCTAATGAAATAAAGCTAAAGTAACCTAATAAAGCTACTCCCACTGTAGTATCTACTCTTCAATGTTCCTTGCTTTATGTCTGCTCTTTCACTTTCAGTTGATGAATTAAAAAAAAAAAAAAAATCACTCGGCTTACCATCTTTTCTTCAATATTTCTATGGATTCCCAAAATCTCCAAATTCCATGTCACCCTCACATGTTGTTGGACTTTGTTTTGTTCCTATTTGAACAATGATGCAATATTCGTAAGTAAAAAAAAGTTAAAAGTGAATAATAGGTTCAATTCTGAGATATTTGAATATATCGAATTTATTATTGTAGTTAAAATATCTAAATCGAAATATTATTGGAAGTGTGATATTTAAAATTTTACAGTTTTATTATATATCATAAAAATTTCTTATTATCATGTTTTATGTATAGAACCTATATCTTAATTTTCTAACAAATTCTATGTCACTACATCCGGTATAATATAGGTATAGCTATATACAAAAGCTAGCCTAGGATTATCCATATGGTGCAGTGATGCACATTTAGATATGGTTTTGTAATGAAAGAAGAAGAATTTTTTTTTTTTTTTTTTTTTTTTTTTTTGCATATGATGTAATTTTTAGAAAAAGGTGGTGGGTCAATTAGTGAGCTGGGAAAAAAAGGGTAGAGGAATCTCTATGGAGTTGGCCTTCTGAAATCCTGACTTTGCTCATCTTCTCCTCACACCAATGCAATTGTTGTTCAGTTAGATCAGTCATTCTCAAAACCCTTGACACCACTTTTAGGTCAATCAGACCCATCAATATGTCCATCTCTTTCTCCACCTTCACTTTCCTTCTCCTTATGCATTTCTTAGCCCTTTTAAGGTCTTTAAGCTTCATCCTCTTCTGCATTCAATCCAGCGAATAATCTTATTAATACTCAAATCATTTTTTATGGAGAGAGAGAGAGAGAGAGAGAGATGATGATGATGACATGATGGTTTTGTAAACTTATTAAAATTAGAGAACTTACTTTAGCATTAACTTTTTTCATGAGCTGAAGGAGTGTAGGGTCAACTGAGCCTCTTCTCTTCATCCCAAAGAATTTTTTAATGAGTTGGCATGGTTTCTCCTTGTCTGCCTTGAGAAAATTCATGAAGGTTTGGATTCCATCCTCCATTATCACCACAAATGTTTCTGCTGATATTCTTGGCCCAAACCCTTCATCTCTTTCATCTTCCTCATAATCTTTTTTCATATCAAAATGTATGGAAATAAACAGAATGTTAATTAAAGGTATTATAAATGAAATAGGTTTTAAAAATAATGATTTACCTCGATATTCAGGAACCAGAAGCAACTTTGGGGCCAAAAGCCTCATCCTGGCATACACCTCGGGTCTACGCCCTTGTTCATAAGGCTCATTTTCGATGTATCTTTGTAAAAGAACTTGGAATTGTTGAAACTGTTGAGCAATGATGGCAGGACAGTCGAAATCTTTTCTAGAGGCTCTTTTATGTTCAAAGTTCTTATAGTTCCAGTTAAGAGCTTCCCAAGTCAAGCAAATTTGAGCAACGTATGCAGATTCCAGTTCATGATATGGATTCTGTCTGATATCTGATGGTTTTTTGTTCATTGTCGCAAACTTGTGGACTATTCTCTCAGATATTGATCTTGGGCAAGCTTGGATGGACCTCAGTGATTCTATAAACAATTTCAAACCCATCAACCAAATCTGCATTCTTCATATATATATATATGTATATCAAGTTTCTCATAATTTTACCTGTTTCTTGGAGCTTTTGTGCACTGATTCTGTCAAGGAACATCATCTCTTCATCATATTTTTGGAACACAGTGTAGGATTCCCATTTGGGACAACTTCTTCTTGAGGAAGATGAAAATGGATCTTCAGTCCCTGAATCTCTGCAATTTATTGAGCTTCTCCACTCAGATGAGCTCTTTGATGTTGAGCCTATTGTGTAAGAGTCACCATAGATTGGTTCATTATCATCCTGCTCCTCACCTACTAACTTCTTAGACTCCACTGTTGGTCCTATAACAAAAAACTTGTCACTTGAAAAATCTGTCTGCACCCTTTGTTTGATTTTTTGATTACTGAAATTTTCTGCAGAAACAAGCAGAAAACAATATCAGGCAGCGTGAAAAGACAAAGTACAAGGATGTAATGTTCAGCAGAAACATATAAAGTACATCATGTGATAATAATCAATGGTTTAATGCACATATATACCATCACCATCTTCATCATTGTCCACATCACTTTTGTCCATTGGTGAGACTATAGGAGTGGGACCATCATCAAAATTGTCAAGTGAATCGCCATCTTTTGTTGGGATCTCTTCATGATCAAACAAGTCTGTATCATCATCATCATGATGGTGTTCAGAATCTGAACTAGGTGACTGTTCAGCGTAACAACTTGCATATTCTTGATCCTCACTCGTGATGAGCTGATCATCATGGACATCATTTCGAGGTCTTTGAAAGCTGCTGTCCGGCAGGAAAATAAGTGATTCACCACCATGAATTATGTCAGCCACAAGGTGGTCATTTTCCATGCAGTTGGCCTTGTAGTTATAGCTTTCAACACAATAATCTTCTTCTTCTTCTTCTTCTTCTTCTTCTTCTTCCTCAGAGAACATACTGTAATCATATCCATTTCGATTCCTGCAAAAGAAACAAAGAACACAACACAACACAATGAATGAATGAATGAATGAATTTCTTCACCAACAAAACAATGAAATTACAAGGACCTTTGGAGAAGCGAGTAACTTCCAATGAAGTAGAAGAACTTGGCAAGCAAAATTGATGAGTAGTATAGGAAGAGAAGGAGAAGCAAAGATGAGCTTGAGAGGTTGTAAAACAATATAACCAAAGCTTGCTTTTGCATGTTTTCTTGTTGTTTGGTGGTGCTTTCAAAAGAGCTTTGCCAACAAATACTCAAAAGCAAAGTGAAGTTTTCGGTTCAGGAAAAACAAAATAATGTGTTGCTTTCATTGGTTTCCTACTTGGCTTAAAGTGGTCTTCTTCCTTTAAAATGACCGATCTGACCTACACAATACCAATTTTACCTCCCTATCATTTCCAAACATAAATTGCAATTGAGAGGGCAAATATATCAACAAATTATTACCTTTCTTTTTTATACATTTGAGGTTATATCCTGGTTATTCAATAAATAATCAAATATATAAATAAATACGTTAACTTTTTGAGTTTAATGTTTAGGGTAGTGAGATGAATTCTTTAGTTAATTAATTGGTAAGTTAAATGAGGGAAGATTGGATTACACTTAACTTGAACTATTTATGGGTCAGGTTATTCGTTTAAAATTTCGGAGAATTTACTTAAAAAAGTTACTCCGTTTAAAATATGGGTTGGATTTAGATTTGAACATTTAAGGCCTAAGCCCAGCCTGACCCATTTTAAATTTATAATATTTTGTATTATATTATATTTATATATTATGTAATTTAGAACACATTAAAAAAATAAACCTATACTAAATATATAATAATACTCTAATGTAAACATTAAAATAATGTTAACATTACTATATAAAAAATTTCAATAAATGAAAAATATATAAATTTATTAAATATTAAAATAAAATAAATATTTTAAGAAAATTAAAAAATAATATGGGCGGGCCTAAAATGGGCTTGGGTTAGTCTTTTACAAATATGGACTGATTTGGGTAAAATTTTATACCAAAATTTCGAGTCGAGCTAGGCTTGGACAAGCATAAAGTATATTAATATTATACTTAGACCTAACTCGACCTAAGCTATGAGCACCTCCACTCTCAAGTCTAACCTAACAAAAAATAAGATAAATTGATAGATTGGATATTAATTTTTTTATATTTTAATATGTTTTCTATAATAAAAGATAAATCGAAGTTTGAAAATTACATTTTTATTATTGAAATTTGATTTGAAATTTTTTTATAAATGAAAAAAAAAGTAAAAAGGTTGAGATGAAATTTAAAACATAATCTAATTAAGACTTTATATTTATAGAGTTTTTTTTTGATGTTATGCATTACGAATAATTAGCATGATGAATTAAATTGATGTTTTGCATTAATAGTAAAACAAATATAAAAAACAAAAATAAAATTACTAGAACAGTCTTTGCATTAAAAGCATAGAAATTATAAAACTAAAACCTTAGTAGTACTCAGAACAAAGAAAATGGTAGTCTAAAATATAAGAAAAAGATCTCATCTTATCTCAAAACCCTTAGAAAACACCAGACACCAAAACCTGACCACACGCATCTATAAACAAGCATGGCTTTTTTGCTTTATAAAAGAATTAACAATAAATACTTTAACTTTTCCAAAAATAATAAAAAAATATAGAATCGTGTAACATAATATCTAATTTGGGGAGTTATTTTATGGAAAAAGAAAGTTATAAAGTAAAAAATTAAATATTTATGGGTGTAATCTTTTGACAGTATCCCCCCCCCCAATATATATATATATATAAATTTAAAGGACATAGATACTCTTATTTTAATTTTGATATCATAAATATATTTTATTTGTAATTTTATAAACTCATAAGTGGTATATTAAATTTAGGGTAGGTTTCGATAGGTACTGTGTTTATTTGCGGTTAGTGTAAAAATAGCAGTGACAATGAGATTAGATACTGTAGCGTGAGACAAAAAGTAAGCTAAACGCACCGCACCGCTGCCCCAAACCCACCCTTAATCTAACACAATATAAATTATAATAGTTGATACCGATCAAATATTGTTTTAATTTTAAACCAATAGCAAATGGTTTACCTTTTGTTTTAGTCAAAATTCTGACACGTTTCAGGCATTTTGTTGTGTTTTAGTCCATTTCAATCAATTTCAGGATATACTAATTTGTATTGATATGTAGTAGTTTGTACATGATATTAATATTTTTATCTTAACTATTTTTATTTGTTATAATTTATTTAAAAATAAATTAAAATTATTTAATTAAGTTATTGATATTAATTAATAATTTTAAAATTTCAATTCGCATATAAATATATTCATATGTATATTTTTTATATATATATTTGCATGTATATTAAAAATAATAAAAAATCTAAAAATATACACCCAAATATACTGATATTAGTACATGCTAGTATAAAAAAAATAATACAATACTAACTATGTTAATATAAATAGTAGGGACAATTTACATAGTTGAGAGAGAATTTTTTGGCTGAAATATTCTTTGCCTCAAAATTATGAAAAAGCCTTTAAAAGATGAAGTGTGGAAGTGTCTTGTAGGGCTTTTTCTCATGGAAATATCTCATTTGCTGCATGTCCTTAACTTGGTTCCCAAGATTTTCCCAGAAAATGCTGTCTCCTTAGGAATTTTGTCTCACACTTTTATTTATTTAATAATAAATCATTTGGGGTTGTTTAAGACACTTGTTTTATCAAAGTGATTGGCTAATTATATAATAATACTTGCATGAAAGCAGAAGGTGGAATTACCCCACACCAGATTCAAAAAGGTACATGAAACCTTAGACCCCCTAACCCATAAAGACTCGGCCTCGGTTATGCCCAAATATCTGGGTCATATTTGAAGATTCCTTCTCTGCACTTTCTTCCCCATTTTTACCATCAAAAGAGGGGGGGGGGGGGGAGTAAAGTATAGAGCTCTCTGTAAATTCTGCTTTTTCCTTTCCTCTTGTGGAATATTTGTCCAACTACGTCTAGGTACCTTAACATATTCCTACTCATAAGTTATTCTAGCTTGGTTCAAAAAAACTTAGATTTGACTTGATCTTGTGAAGTGAGTTCTATCAAAGCTGGGGTATCCTAATCCCCAACTTGAATAGGGCGTAAGCATAATCAAAATTATTTATATCTACACAAATTTAAATGGGCCGTAATGTGGGCTTGTAGCAGCCTCGCGTCGTGCAATGCATGGTTGGCATCTTTTGATAACAAATGTTGCACGTAAGTCAGCCCTTGGGTGCTTCCCTTGTTACACATTCTGCAGTCATTCCTCGTATTGTTGAATTGCTCAATCATGTAATAAAGCTCCTTTTGATCAAAACCATGCATGTCCTGTGTTAGTGAATGTAACTGATAACCAGTTTCAGTTAAGTTGTTAGTTTCTGGTACAAATTGTTAGCGGCTTAGCCTATCATTAATTAGTTAATTGGCTAATTGGTTAGTATGTTAGTTCACTATACAGCTTTTTTGTATAAATTATATGACTCGTCTCTGATACTGAGATTTTAGTCTTTTGAATGAAATGAATAGTTTCCTTTCTTGAGTTTTCTCTTGTATTTTCTTGAAGTTCGATCATGCTGCGCATAATTTACGTGTTTTATGTGTATTGGTTAGACCACTTAATGAACCGTTTTTTATGGGGGGTTGATTCAGCAGAAAATTGAGCAACAAGCAGTTAAAATATAGGAAGAGGCTTCTAGACTAGGAAGCATAATGACTTGGTTCAGTTGAGGAGTAAACACATTTCATCTCCAATGAAAACCAACAAAGTTAAGACAGATGTAGCGTTGTGCAATAAGAACAAGGTTGCGGCCTGCGGGGCTTGCTGTGATGGGCAGGGATTCAATGGGACAAATTGTGAGCGGAGCCAACGCACTAATGCTGCCTGAAATCCAAGCTGGCTATGAGGCTTGCCTCTGAATTGATTAAGACTCAAGGATGGCAATAACCTTAGTCCTCATTAACACACTTGAAAGGAAAATGCAGAGAACTGAATGAGATGGGAGATGCAAAATTATAGGAAACAGAAGCCTTGTAAAGATGTGATTCAAATATTTAGGTTGGGGCATAACATCATCTGTCAAAAACTCATCTTGTTGGAGTGAATGGTGAAGACCACACTTTGTGACTATAATTTTTTTGTTTGTACCTAAACAGCTATTGACTCTATGCAGAGAGCAATGCACCTTTCCTTCTTTTTCCCATTATGACTAAAATAATTATCCACCACTACTTAAATCTCAATTAGACACGATTTATTATGATATTTAAGTGGAATTGAACCAACTAGGAAAATAAACGACACCAATTTACTCAAATGTACTGCCCCATGGGCTTCGCATTTTGTGCATATATAATCTGACCAACCATGTTTTAGTACATATGAATGGATTTAAAGGTGTTTATTGCCGGGGTGAGATAGAGTTGGATGGAGTATATATAAATAAATATATATAGATATTAATAAATACATAATTGTTTAAATTAGATTTCAATTTTTTTTTATCTAATTAGTTTAAATTTGTAATTAATTAATTTAAATCCGTTTAAATCCATTCATATTATATTTTATTTTTTATATATTGTCAATGAAATTTTTAGACTTTAAGGTAACACGTGTTGTTTAGGGTATAATAAATAAAAATAAAAATTCAAGAATTAAAAGAAATGACATTAGGCATTGGTTGAACCCTATGTGGAACTAAAATCCTCCATTGACAATCAATCAGGTATTAACTCATATATTATAAACTTAAAAATGGATCAGACTAGGTTTAAGTTTTGAATATTGGAGTCCAAGTCTGGACCATGTTTTAAACGAGCCCAAATTTTTTTTTGTTCAAATCAATTTTCTGGATCTACTATTTTTTTCCTAAAATCTTTTCAAATTTTGAAGCCTTCGAACTTGAAAAATAACCCAACCCTTAAATAAATATTAATAAATTTTCTTAAAAAGATTTACCTATTTTCAAAAAAGATTGAATTATTTTAAGAAGGGTCAATGCTTTCAAAATTAATTGTTTGTAGCAAACAATTATTAATCTATAAGAAAATTTAAGATATGTCAATTATTTTTTTTAATTATTTTATTATTCTTTATTACACTAAAAAATTTTAAACCCATCTTTCATGCCTAAAGTATTTAAACTTTTTTTATATATAATTGGGCATAGGAATAAGGTTATTTGGGTTTGAACCCAATCTCTCAAGCCTAAAACATAACATTTTTGTCACAAAACTAAAAAGTTGTTGGCAAATATTTAAATTCTATCAGAATTAAAAACTTAACATATATACTTCCTTTATATAATTAATTTTTATTCTTAACATATAAAGGGGAAGAATCTACTTACATCAGTGTAAAATGTAAAATTAAAGCAGTTTTACACTCTTTTATATATTTTTGTATGACTAATATTTTAATGATCTAACCATCATATTTCATATTCTATTCATATAAATCATACATGTCAATTTTGATATAAATTATAATTTTCTAATTATTTGTTTTTAAATAAAAAAATTTCAATCGTTCAATAAATATTAATATATACACTATTTTAGATTGATATGATAGAGATATTGAATTGGTTTGAAAATTTATATGTTTGACAATTACAATTATATCAATAAATTCAACAGTAAAATCGTTAAAATATTAATTATAAAAAAAATAAATGAAAGAGTATACAGATATAAATGAATCCCACCCTGCAACTAATTTTTTATCAATAAATTTATGTAAATTTAATTAGAGCTTTGACGTAACTGGATTAAACTTGAATAGGACCTTTTACTCATAATTAGACCAAACTTAAATAATCATTAAAATTTTCATTAATATGGAGTCTACCATAAAACTAAACCCCAAACTAAAAGGGGAAAAGATATCAAAATAGTTAAACTGCTGAAATATCAAACAAACTTGCGAACTCTGAAATGGATGGGAGGAAGAAAGAACTAAGACGATAAGATAAACTTTGCTTTTTTATTTGCCCTGATTTTTTTTTTCCTTTTTTTTGAGGTGGAAACCTTAAAATAGTGAAACAACATCAACATGCGGACAACAACAAATGAAAATCGAATTGCAATATGAAAACTTGGCATCAACATATATACCACTAAAATTATGATCAGATGAGATCCGAAGAGACATGATTTTATTGGTGGGTATATTGACTGTCAATTCACCATCACTATCCCTTGTAAAGTCCCCTTTTTCACATTGCTATCTTATTTCTTACAAACTTCTTTCGCAATAACTTTATTTTTCTATGGGTATAATTTGTTAACTATAAAAGAAATCATTTTGAGATTTATATTTTATGTATTGATAATTGTTGATACAGGTTGATCAACAAGGAGGAGATAAAGAAAAGATGGTAACGGTAATAAAAAAGTCAGTTCACCTGTGATAAGTAAAGAGTCGAAGTGAGAAGAAGAGGAGGTTGTGGTGTGCTTAGGGTAAAAAGTTCAAGAAGTTAAGAATTGGAAAAAAGGATATATAAGGGGAAGGTCTCTTACCCGGTAGTGCCATGTCACTGACAACACAGGTGATCACCCCCTTGTGTAGTTAGTCATGTGACAAGTTCATTATACATCGGTTGTCGTCAAGTGCAGTACCATGTGCGCCTACTCTAATACTCTATTTATTGAATAATAAAATGTTGTTATGACTCTATGATCTCATATTGAGGATACGAGTCACCCATTAATAGCAGGTGGCTTATCATTAGATGGTCAGCCAAATGATATCAAATAAGGGTTGTTAACATGTATCTCTCATATCACTTCTCATATTATCACGTATCTCAATCGAGATAAAAGTATAACAATAATATAAATAGTGTAACTAGTGAATCGAATAAAATTATTTCATTAAAAATAAAATTTTATTTATTCGTTTTTAAAACCTTAATCATGCATCTAGCAAAGCAAAATTGATATGCTAACTTAATGTTCAACTTAATTAGTTCACACGTCCAATAAATTTGAATATTATAATATATGCGATTAAGAAAAAGTTACACCAAACCCGTAAACAATGATACTCGAACACATGGAATCAAACATTCTTTCAACCGCCCGCCATGTGCATGATTTTAATGGTATTCTAATTTTTTTTATGATTGAGAAATGTCTAAAATTTGGATATATTTACTTCCTTTTTCTTTCACCAATGATCTTCCCTTACTTTATGATACAAAGGCTTATTATGGTTATCATTTTATTTATCCTCCACCCCACAAAATTGTTTCAATGTTGAAGTGACATAGAAAGCAACTTTGGGATCAACCTTTTGGGTTGAACTTATTTGAATTGGGAAGATAAAAAGGATTTTAAAGCATTGTGGAAGAAGATTTAATGACATATATTTGTAAAGTAGTGGGGGATTGGTAAGAAACATGACCACCTAACAACCTCCTCCACTTGTATTATTGAACCCACTGTCCTTGGATCCTTGAACTTGCCCCTCCTCATCGCTATTCTCCCACAACTTCACCTAATATGTGACCCTAAATCTAGATTGGGAAATACATGTAATCTATCCTTTTTGTTATTATGCATCGAATCCTTTCTTTTAGCCATTTTCTTTCCCCACTTTTGATATCTCTCATGAATCGTATATTCATGAAGTATTGTATTCATATATTTGTAAAGTATATTAATGATGGAGTATTTTTTAATTTTACAAATCAGGTTAAAAGATTTTTAATCTCTCTTATTTATTTTTTAAATATAACTTAAGGATACATGATCTTTTTTTTATTCATTTGTGGAGTCACAAAAACCCCATATGTTTAACTATTGGTTTTATATAAAAAAAATTCAACTGTTAAATATATATTAATAATGATAATATTCTAGATCGATATGATAAAAATATGAGATTAATTCAAAATTTTATATGCTTGACAAGTATAATTATATTAATAAATTTAAATAATTTTTTTATTATATATATTTGAGATGATATGATACTCAAAGATCCTAAATCTACCTCCTAGACCTAGTTCATGCATGCTCCAAGAGACAAGGCAAAAGAGTTGGTCAAAAGGGAGTCAAAGAAGAAAGAAATTGATAGGAAAAGAGTGATAAAAGTGGCTTTAAAAAGGATTAATAAGCTCTTAATCATGATTCGCAAATGTCGGACAACCCACATTGCCTCTTGTAGCCATGCATGGCTTGGCCCATTTCAAGCTGTCCTCCTCCCACCTTCTTCTATGCACTGCATTTGCCCCACTTTCTCTCTTTTCTTTCTCACTAAACACCCAAAATTTATCTATAAATTAAACCATTCAAAAAATCCTTTCCCATTCTCTCCTCCAATCATTCCCTTACTGAATTTCCAACATCCATCAGATTTTGAATTTGTATTTAATACACACACAAAAGAAAAGTCTATAAATTTCATCCAATCACCTCATTAAAAAAATATATAAATAATTCTACTTTTTAACATATGATGTAACAAGGTTTATTAATTACACATATCCTTATCAGTTTTTGTGGGTTTAGGGTTTCATTTGTTTTTCTTCCACGTGTTATTGCCAAATTGGCCATAGCTTCATTGCATCATAATGTTATTGGGACACACCCTCTAAACTGTTGGTGCCCAAAAGGATTAGGACATTTTGATTTCTTACCGACAAGTAGGATTTTTATAACAACTTATTCCTAATCATTCGTTGTGTTTTCGGATGGTGGCTCGTTGACAATTATAACCGTTTGGGTATTTATCTACAGTAAATTCTTTTTATCAGTCTCCTAAACATAAACCTAATATAAATTATTAAATTTTAATATGTAATCAATGTATGTTTGTCGATTATGTCTAAAAATATCAAATCGTACATGCTACGATGTTTATTCATAAATACAGAATATTTGCATTTAAATGGCTGTACTTTGGGTTCAAATAAAAAAAAAGTTTGAGAAAGAAGGTAATTGATATGGATGAACAAGTTGACATGAATTTCCATCACTAAAAGTAAAAGGCAAACAACATGTGATGCTTCTATCTGTTGTTTCTTCTATAAATGTCAAATGGTTATCTCTCTCTACTTAAGACTAAAATAGTACCTTTCTCTTTGGGTCAATATTTTACCATACATATGTCTATCTATTTAAAAAGAATTGAAATAGCAAATTAAAACAAACGGGTTTATGACTATTTATATTTGTGGACACAAAGTTCAAACGAAATTAATTTAAATCAAGAACTTGTCCGATTTGATATTATACAAAAAAAAAAAAAGAGATTCAATGAATTTAAAATTTTATTTAAATGAACTGATTGAGATGATTAGATAAAAAAATCGAAAATTAATAGAACACACTAGACTGTATTTATAATGTACGTAGGAAGGTAGAACTATGGTGGCCAAAGTTTTATGTTTTGTAAAAGCTTGATTTAAAATGGGATGCATGAAAACTCTTGTCTGCTTCATTTTGTTCAATTGTCGGGTTTTCTTAAACAACTAAACATGGCTTTTTGTCCTAATTTTCTCATTAACTAATGTCCAAAACATAAGTGAAGTCTATTAAAAGGAAGTGATTAGGATTATTGAACTAAAGTACTTACTGTTGTTAAGCTTAATGTCCCAAAAGTCCAAATGTTTTTTTGGCTCTTTAGTTGTCATTTTAATCACCCACACCCTAATTACAAAGCACCCAAGTCTAATCATGTCCATTAATGTTTAATTAAGATTTGTTGCATGATATTGCCGCACTAAGAAAATTTGTCCTCTTTGTGACCTTAAATCAAAGGGAAAATGACAAGAAACAACAAATTAATGTACTCAATATAATATTTGTAATTAGCTAGCTAATTTCTTGTACATATATATTGAATAGAATTCCATTAATGCTTGTGAGTGACAATAAATTACAAGTATAAAATTTTCACATATTCTAGCTTAGGTAGGGGGGTACAATATGTGTTTCTGATCATAATACATTTAAATATGAAAGGGAAAAAAAAAAGAGTTGAAAAATATAGCATCTCCATGATCATATTTTTGTAAGGCAATTAAGTATAGGCATGGATGTAGAAATTAAGTCAAAGAGGACCATGTTGATGAGTGGAAGCAAGCTAGTCTTTCAATATCTCCTTCTCTCATAAATTTGTCCAATTCATCTTTTGCCCCCTGTGCTTTTTCCCTCTGAAATCCCATTCATTCATTATAATTTCCAATCAAAACACTGTGAGATTAAAATTTGCATATGTAAATGACCAGAAAAAAAGAAAAAAAAAAGCTACAGGAAGCACCTGCATTCTTTCCACGGCATCCGTGTCTGAGTTGAAGTCATAGTAAGTGCTTGCTGCTGTTAGCTTCATTGAAAGAAACTGTAACATTTCCAAAACAGTAAAAAATGTGAAATTATGTTACAACTATACAGTATATACATATATGTTAATTGATTATCTCACCTCAACTTGATTCTGCAAGGACTGGACATAATTGATGATCTCATCTAACATGACTGCCATGCCCATGGTCTACACATAATCAAACAATTTAGAGAGAAAAAAAAAATGTAGGAGAAAACTTTGTTTTTTTTGGCTACACTTTCAATGTATTTATACATGATATGTGTAATTGAGAGATGGGATTAGAGAGAAAAAGCATAAAATTAACCTTATAGCATCCTGGGACAATATCTTGCAAGCATCTTAGTCTCTCATTAATTTTCCCTCTTCTAACCTGATCGACAATATAAAAACATCATTTCAATTGGTTAGTATGGTTAAATCAATCAAATTTAGATGTAATCAAAATGAAGTAAAAGGACATATATTTTACCCTTTCTGCTAAACTGTGACTATCAGTAGCTTCACCTCTTCTAGCTCTGACATGAACCACGTCTTTTGGTTTATTTTCTCCCTTTTCATTACTCTTTGCTCTTTTCCCTCTCCCCGAATTCTACATATAACAAAACCCAAATAAAAAACAAATTGGGAAAATAAAATAAAATATTGAAGAAAATAAATGGAAATATATATCATACATTTATTCTCTTGATCCAAGGGGATGATGAATTCCCATAACTACTTTCTGATAAGTCCAATGATTTTCTCTTATTGCTGTCATGGAATTCATTTCTAGAAGTGACAAAAGATGAGTGAGCAACTGACAGTGTTGTAATTGAACCCTTGTGGCTGCTATCATGGAAATAACTTGGTGGGTTTGCTCTGCAATTGCCTGCGATTTCAGCTACTTGGTTGCTGAAGAAGGTTTCATTGGAGAAAGGGAAAAAGGTTTGGAAATTCAAGGCTGAATTGTCTATAACACTTTGGTTTAGCTCACCACCATATTGGTTAAGTGGTGACTCCATGGTTGCAGGATCAATATCCATGAAAGAAAATGATTGTTTAAAGTTTTGCATATCTGTTGTGAAATCAGCCATAGAGAAATTTGTGAGACTTTGTTTTTCGAATGGTTGTTTGGATAATGAGAAAAAAAAGAAAGAAAGTGGGACTTATATTTATAGAGTGGGATCAGTGTTATTCAATAATATGCATGTGAAGAAAAAAAAATTACACTCTTAATTTTCTTTTTAAAAGAATGAAGATGAGTGGACACGTGGCAGTGTAGGCTTTTGTTGTTTTCTCTCCAATGGGTCCCATTGGGTTCAGGAGATATATCCAATAATGGATTGGGCCCACTTGTGGAAGTCTCAGAAAATCTTTTTGAACTTCTTTTTTACATTTATTATTTTTGGAATTACTTCTTCACCAGAATATTTCGTTATGAGAAACGCGTCCGAATTATTATTATTTTTAATTAATAATAATAATAACTAAATTAAGATTTAATCCACATTTTTTTTATTACGAATCTTGATTAAGTCTTAGTTTGATTTAGAGGTGCTCATGGATCGGGCCGGTTCAGGTTAGGTCTAACAAAAAAATTAGGCCCGTTTGTTAGGCTCGATTCCAAAAAATAAATTTAAAATTTTGTTCAAGCCCAACTCAAATAAAAATATTAAAACTTGGGCTTAACTCTGTCATATTAATTTTTTTATATAATTTTTAAATATATATAAAACATCAAGAATATTAAAAACATTAAAATAAATATTTCTCAACAAATTAAAAATAAATTTTAAAAAATATGTATACATAAATAACACTAAAATAGATTCAACTTAACAAGCAAATGTCTCTAAAATAATAACAAAATTAACAATAAAACAGGTGTTATACAATATCCAAATAATAACAACAAAATAATAGTAACATAATAGTAAAATTATAGTAAAATAAGCAGAAAATAACAAGAAAATAACATTTTTTTGTCTTTTTGTGAATTTGAGCCAAGCTATTTTTTAAATGGGTCTTATTTTTTTGTTCAAACTCATTTATTGGGTTTTTATTTTTTCACAAACCTTCTTACTTTCCCATGAGTAGGTCTAGTTTGATTGATGTAGGCATTGTTGTCAACGTAGGAGGATGTGGATCTGAGTGTGTTGAAACGTATTATTTTATTATTTATGAGTTGAAGAAAGATTATAGATAATTTTAGACATCGTGGCGCATATAGTGTGATTGTTTATATTAATTTATTTTTATTTTGTAATTATTAAATAAATGAAATCAGCACCCCAACCAATGTTATGATTGCTGCTATAAGTGCATATAGACATAAAACGGGTATATCAAAAGTATTTACTTTAGTGGTTACAAAGATGTGAAACTGTGAATGCAACCATCCAAATATTCCTACCCTCTATTTTCTTCATTATTTTTTAATTAAAAAAAAATCTTAATTTGAAGATGCACTTATCATTTTGGATGTGTCCCTTTTATTTTTCAATTCAACACATCATTTTCTACCTAACGTCATAAATATAGATTTTATAACTTAATCTTTCTTTTGTTTGAGAATAGTATGCAAGTCTAGCTTATACAAATAATCTTACTTTAGATTTCTTTTTTTTTTCTTTAACAATAATTAGTCTTCGATTTTAGCCTCCAGACTGACCTTGTTGATGCTAATTTCAAATATATGGTTTTATGAAATATAATAAAACCTTTTTTTTTATGTAAAATTTAATTTGAAATTTTACTTGAAAATTTGAAGTTAAATTTTATTTATTGATTTTAAAAAGTGTACAATTTTTGAATTTTTTTGATACAAAAATAATTTATTTGATTCTTTTTTTTCAGTTGAACTTCGATCTAAAGGTCGTCTAGATTTCATATTGTAAGAATGCAGTTTGTTTTAAGTGTAACGATGACTTACTCTTGAAGAGAGTTTGGATATATGTTATCTTGAAAATTTAATTTAATTTAAATTTAAGAGTCGTTAAGATTTAATATTGAATAAATGATGTTTGTTTCAAAGGTCATCGAGCTTAAATCTTAAAAATGGGTTTGAGTACAAAATTCGTTAGAATTTGATCTTAAATAATTTAATCCACTTGAAGAGTTATCCAAACTTGACAAAAATAAAATAAAATTGTGACTTGAAATGTGATTTTAGTTTTAAATTACCTTAAGATGGAATGGGAACTTGGAGTTGCTTCATTAGGTAAACATGACAAAAAGAAAGAAAATAAACAAGAAGCTAATTTATAGGTAAAAATACCATAGAGGTCCTTATATTAATAAATATATTTTATTTTATTTTATGTATTTAAAAAATAAATAAATTAATCCCCATACATTAGCAAAAACTGCAAATTAACTCTTTCATTAAAAATTCCATCCATATGTGTCATTAAGTAACGATTTGGCTTTTTTAAATTTTTTTCATACAAGTGAATTGGAATTAAAGGATGAGTAGGTGGCAAAAGTATTGTGGAGGCCCTCATACTAAGAGTTCGATTGTATTTTGCCCATTCTATTAAAAAATTGGACAAATTAGTCTCTATACATTAGATCAAAGAGTAAACTAGTATTTTTTTTTAAGATTTCATCTATTTCTACTGTTAAGTGTTAATGTGACTAACGGTAATTTTTTATACAAATATATTTAAAATATTTATTTAATGTTTTTGTATATATTTATACAAAAATATATAAAAATTATTAGAAATTATAAAAAATTATTAAAAATTGATATTTTTTATTAGAAATAATATCCAAAATTGACATGGACAAATAATTGCCCAATTTCATTCTAGAGTGATTTCTTAAATAATTACTAAAAAATATACAAAATTGTAGAAAATTATTAAGAATTGTAATAATAAAAATGATTAATTTTTAAAAAAAATATAAAATCTATATATATACACATATATGTTTAAAGAATTCAAATATACATATACACACTTATGTATCCTCTTAATTGAATCGATATTTTTAGTTAATCAAATTGATGAGATCTATTTTATTAATTTCTTATAATTCTTAATATTTTTATTAATTTATTACAATTGAAATATACATACACATATATATACATAATAGTAACTTTTCATGATAAATTTTAAATAATTTTATATAATTATGTAAGAAACCACTCTAGAATAAACTTCGACAAATAATTTTTTGTACTCATTTGAAGTTGGACAATTATTTGCCCAATTGCATTATGGACATTGTTTTTAATAACTACAATAATTTTTTTATAGTTTCAGATAAATTTCTATATTTTTTTGTTCAAGTTTATCCTTGGCATGGTTTTTTATATATTTTTTAAATATTTGTTGACGTGGTAAAATTGCCGCATCAATCCACGTGTTGTTATTCGGTTACTCTGTTAGCCACTCATCACTTAACAATAACAATTGATAGAATTTTTAACAAAATGATCAATTTGCTCTTTATCTAACGTGCAATGACTAACTTTCTTTTTATTATTATTATTATTATTAGAGTGAACAAAATGCAATCCAACCCCTAATATAAGGACTTTCATGATACTTTTACATGATATTACTTATCCTTTAGTTCCACGTTACTTGCATAAAAAAATTTAGAAAAAAAAAGGGTCAAATCACCGCTTAATAACACATATGAATGAAAGTTTTAATGAAATGATCAAATTACATTTTTTTTAATATAAATGAGTTAATTTGCTTATTTTTTTAATAAAGGGACAAATTATAATCTGCCTTTTAATACAAATGCCTGCTTAGTACTTGTATCAAAAGTTCTTTAATTTAGAAATTAATTAAATTAATTAATATAATTATTTAAAACACTTCAAAATTTAAATTTTAGCATTCGCCATCTTCCACTTATTTCATACTAAGGATTGTTTATATTAAAGTACTTTTGGTTCGGAATGGTTCCAAAAGGAAAGCTCAATGATTAAAATTAAAATTTAAAAGAAAAAAAAAGGAAAGGAAAATTAGTTAAGATCATTTTATAAACACAGTGCATGTAATAGAAGCAATGGGGATTGGGATGAAAATGATAGACGAACTAAGGTTATTTTCAATTGTAATTGAAAGTGAATTCAAACTCGCGTCCGACCAACGTGGGACATTTATGTGCCGACCTCTTGCCATTTTAAATTGGGTGAAAACTGACCGAGTTGCACTTGCATGAGCACCTTTTCCTTTTCCACTGTTGTTTTGGCCGATTCCTTTCATTTTCATCTCCATATGTCAACCAATTATATTAGTAAAAAAAATTAATTATTAAAAAAAATCTAGTATAAAAAAACCAACTCAAATGAATATAAATAAATTTGAACGGAAGCAAAAGAAAAAAAGAAGAAGAATGAACTGAACGCATGTGAGATGTTGCGTTTGGTAAGTGGCAAAAGCATTTAATTGAATTTCTAGTAAAAGGCATAAATGGCTAGGCTTCCTTAACAAACCAAGATATAATAGTAGTATATGTCTATAAACGTAGGTATTGAAAGGTTCTATTTTGTGAAATTGAAGCCCTTTGGCCAAATTTGGATATAGTTTGAAAATGTTCATAGCTAGTAGTGATTTGGTGCCCTATTAAAAATCATGTATTTCCCATTTGTTTATATACTATCTATTAATTTTTTAGCAAGCATTTTGCACAATTGAAATGCATTTCGTCCACAAATTAAGAGCTCCCTCGAAAAGGATTTGTTTGACTTGGGATGAAGATGATTAATTACGGGCCTAAGTCATTAGAACTTGGAAGTATATAAGTACACGTTAGTTCCAACTTATGGGGACATTTACTGTTACAATCTTAACTCTATTGCTTGGAAGAAAATAGAATGACAGAAAATTACTCTTATCTCCCTATATAAGGTTTATTATTATTATTATTATTATTCTATTTACAAAAACGTCCTAGTCTAAGATTAAAAAAATGTTTTTTATATTAGAATTTAATTTCTAAATCAGATAAATGTCATCTTCAAGTGACAATAACTTACTGAGCTAAGTCGTTTCAAAAAAAAAAAAGGTATATAAATTATGAAAATGAAGTAATTAAACTATGCATTTATTAGTTAAAGTTTATATATTTGTTGATGCACTAGATTAATAGATGTGAACATTGAGAGAGAGGGTGAAGAAGTAGAAAAGAAATGGATCTAAAAGGGGTTCGGGTCCTTTTTCTCTTATGGGGCATTTTGGGATTATTTAAATCATAAATTTTTTAGTTGAATCATCGAGTTAAATTCAGATCAAATTATTACATATTTTATTATAATTTAATAACAATATTTAAAGAATAAATATGATTTTTAACTTGATAATTAGTTATAATTAGTTCAAGGTTATGGGTAAATAGTCATGCAATAATTTTATTAATTTAAAATAATAAAAATATATGTTTAGTGTGCTTTATCTTAGAATTTATATTTATTTTCAATTCCTAGAAACCAATGACAGTATATATATATTTAATGGAAAGACAATATTGCTCTTTCTATGAAACTAGAGGTGTGAAAGCTTGGCTCCCACCAAAGGCCTTACAGCTACACCCAATTCATGTCCGGTTTGGGCCTTTTTTTCCCAATTAACAAAATAATGTTCTAAGAAAAGTTAGATGTTAAAAATTATGAAATATTTCTAATAGTTTAATATTTAAAATAGGTATTCAGAAGTCAAATAGTCCGACCCTATGATGAACATTTGTGTGCCTAAATGCTTTTATCTTCTTATGTCCATTAAAATTTTTTTTAATGCAAACTGAAATGCTATTAATTAAAAAAATAATAGTTATAAAGCAAATACAATACATAATTTTTCGGACAAATCGAGAAAGATAAAAATAAAAGAAAATATTTTTTTTCTTTTTTCTGTCTTAGGGACCTCTCTATGCCCATACGAAATCTCATATCACAAATTAAATTGACGATTCAGTTCAAGTTTGAGACAAACACTCCTCTATATTTTTTATGCATTTTA
The DNA here is from genome assembly GCA_025698465.1 of Gossypium longicalyx. NCBI lineage: Eukaryota > Viridiplantae > Streptophyta > Magnoliopsida > Malvales > Malvaceae > Gossypium > Gossypium longicalyx. Next base: position 27,732,882 of record CM047003.1, read on the forward strand.
ACTTTAACGATCAACGGTTAAAATTAATAGTTAAAGAGTCTTTTTGATATATATTTTTATATTTTTTAATTCCTTTTATAAAATTTTACAATTTTTTTATGATTTTTCTAATTTTTTAAAATTTTTAATATTTTTTACTAAAATTGAATAATTTTTAAGAATTTTTATTTTTTATTAATTCTTTTACTACATGTCACGTCGTGATTGTGACACGGGTGACTTTAATTGAGAAAAATTAGGGGTAGTTAATTTTAGCGGTCAATTATTAAAGTTAATAATCAAAAGATATTTTTAATATATTTTAACAATTCAAATACTTAATTGAGTGAAAAAAATAGGAGCTTAATTAGTTTTTTTTTTTTAAAGTTTAAAATTTTTTTTAATGCATATTAAAAGTTTAAGTATCTAATTGAATGAAAAAAGCTGGAAATTTAATTACTTTTATTTGAATAAAAATTGAGGCTTTTTATATCGAGTTAGTTTCGATTTTAGTTTATCGAACAATTACCATTTATGATTGTTTTTTTTTTAATAATTGTACCTGTAAGTATGAACTCTTAAAAGACTGGAAAAAAAAAACACCAAATGAACTACTTTATTAGACCGATTATTGTGATGATCAATTTAATGGGTTAGTTTCAGTATTGTACAGGCCCATACAAAACCAGATAGTACCAAAACCAACGGTCCAACTTTAATCAAAACCGACAGCCCAACTTTAAACCATCGGTGATCACGTGACTTAATCATTGTCGTCCACGTGTAAACTAAAGAATCGTGGCCCTCAGTGCCTCATTATAAAGTGTCATCTTAGGTTGAAACCCTAGGGTTTTTCCTGATCTGCGGAAAGAGAGCCTCTCATCACATTTTATTGTGCTTCTCTCTCAGGTACAGCCTTTCCATTTTCCTACACTTTGCTTGGTTGCCTAGAAAATTCAGCCAGTTAAATGATTTATTCTTCTTTCTGTTAAGGTTTCTTGTATAACTAAACAGAGTAATACAGGCTTTTACTCTTTTCTGTTACTGGCGTCTGTTTGTTTGCTAAGAAGAATTGTAGGAAAGGGGAAAACAAATGCTGTTATGGTTGGATTTAGTTATATAGCTTTAATAATTTAATTTCATTACTAGATGTTCAAACAATGAGTTTTAGGCTTTGTTCATCTTTATTTATATATATGAACAAATATGTTCTTTATTTTCTGAGCTAATAAGAACCTGGAGTGTTTCCAGCTATTATTTGAATCTTTTTTTTTCTCTCATTTTGAATATATTTTATTTTCTGTGAAATGTGGTAAAAATAACTAAATATTGGAATTTGTGTATGCGGGTTTGTGTGTTGTCAGTTAATGTTATAAACTGTTAATAATCACTTTGGGACTTATGCAAGTTTTCAAGTAATGTAGTGAATAAGTGGTACTATTAGTAATTGGTTTAAGAATATGATGTTGGTTAGTATTATTTATTTTTCTGTTTAGGAAATCGTTCTCAAAAGGGTGCGAAGCATTTCACGTTGAAGTATTTTCTTATTTGCTTTTGTATGATACCTTGTTTGGAACTTTATCAATTATCAAACTTGTTATTATTGAATTTGAATTTGGTGTAATGAACTGGTCATGGATTGAAACATAGAATTTAAGGCTGAATTTTAGCTTCTTAAATGTCCAGTGAGATTACTAAGGCCTTCAAATTTTGTGTATGGATATTAAATACACATACAATTTCAATTTCAATCTGATTTCTAATTATTATATATTGTTTGAAAAAAAATTCAATGTTTTTTTTTATTAATCCCACAATGCAGATCTTGAAAATGTATACATCAATGAAGAAGATCCACAAAGATAAGGATGTTGAACCAACAGAATTTGAGGAATCAGTTGCCCAGGTTTTAAAATGTTCTAGTGTTTGTTGCACTTTTAAAGCCTCCTAAAACGGTCCAATCATGATTCAATTATGTGTGAATGTTTGTAACAGGCATTCTTTGATTTGGAGAATACCAACCAGGATCTGAAAAGTGACCTCAAGGATCTCTACATTAATTCAGCAGTGTATGTATGATTTTTTGAGATGCACTAATTCCGAATTGATTTATGTATCTGGCTACCATATGATTGGTGTAATCTGTTTGCGTTTTGCATGCAGCCAAATTGATGTGTCTGGGAGCCGGAAAGCTGTTGTTATCCATGTCCCCTACCGATTGAGGAAAGCTTTTCGCAAGGTTCATGTTAAGCTTGTGAGGGAGCTTGAAAAGAAGTTCAGTGGAAAGGTGAGAAATAGTCCTCCTTCAAAGTTTTTTCTTTACAACGAAGTAATGAAGGATGGGTTAGGCCTTTTGGATTACAATTTATTTCAAGTGCATTATCAGTATGAAACTCAGTAACAATTTTATTTTCCATTCTTAGCATAAGATGCTGTAATCTTTGGAGTGTTTTCTTTCCAGACTAAAACATTGCAGTCCCCCTTTAAACAAGAGAATTAATCATATTTTGTCATGAAATTGCATATCTTTGTGGTTTCTTTTGTTGTTATGCTAATTTATAATGATGATTATTAAGTGGCTTGATTAGTATGTACTACGTGTTTTGGTTTTGAGTTTTAACTTGGTTTATGTATATTGATAGGATGTGATTCTTATTGCCACCCGGAGGATATTGAGGCCCCCAAAGAAAGGTTCTGCTGTTCAGAGGCCTCGCAGCCGCACATTGACTGCTGTACACGAGGCAATGCTAGAAGATATTGTCTTGCCCGCCGAGATTGTCGGGAAGCGCACTAGATATGCAATTGATGGATCTAAGTTAATGAAGGTACAAAGTGCTGTCATAATTATGTTGTTAAATGTTGATGAAAAGGTCTTAAGCGATGAGTGAAAGAATTGTGATCCTTTTATATCAATACCTACATATGGTTCAATAGTTCTTATTAACCATGATTGTTGTCGTTTATTGAAGGCTAATGTTTCTGTAATCTTTTTCCGACATATCATGGGCAGGTGTTTTTGGACCCCAAGGAACGAAACAACACTGAGTATAAGCTTGAGACCTTTTCTGCAGTTTACCGGAAGCTCGCTGGGAAGGATGTTGTGTTCGAGTTCCCTGTTACAGAGGCATAGATAAGTCCTTTTACAAGTGTTGTGACATCTTTCTGGTCTTATTTCTTTTCTTGTTTTCCCTTAGAAAAACTGCATTTTTGTTATTTAAAATTCAACGTTATCGAGTTGCCTGAACAAGCAGAGATATATAAGTATCATGATGGATTTTATTTTATTTTCTTTGATAATGCGGTATGACATTTAATGTAGGGATATTATGATTTTATTAAAATGTTTTTTGTTGGCTCCAAATTTAATCCTTTCATTCATTTACTTTTTCTGTACCGAGATTGTGATAAATCTCCCAAATATATATAGGAAGTCTGATATAATATGCAATTTGATAGCCAAACATTGATTCGGTGTAATTTGATTTTTATTCAGTTTTTCGTCACCTACATAATACCATTCTAAATTAACATACCACCAGTCATATCGGCACACGATTGTTTGTTGGAATCCCATTTACATTGATTATAAAAACGATTGTTCTTACACTGGCTCTGGATCTGGTTCATGGTAGAGAATATCTTGGGTCTCAAAAATCTCTTCCATGTCATACAGGCTTTATATTTATTTTAGTTTTGAAACTAATTTGGCAATTCAAAAGGGTAGGGTGAAGAACTCTCTTATCATTTTTCTAATTTGAAGTTGTATTAAATTCTATATTTTGTAGAAAATTGTATAAAAAAGTTTCTTTTCGTAGGTAGGGATTTTTTAATATTATTAATGGAAATGTGTTGTTTTTGGCTTTAATGGTGATAGATGGGGAGATTCTTTTGATATTGAGGGTCTGTTTGTTTCAAACAAAATATTTTCTGGAAAACACTATCCAAAATTTCCTGTGTTTGATGGTGGAAAATAGAGCAAGTCACCATAAACTGTATTGTTGGTCAACACATTTTCTGTTAGTCATTTTACATTCCTCCTAAACACGGGTTCCCCTCTCGCGCCTCTTCACTCTTTCGTCAGCTTCTCTCTGGCACTAACCTGTGCTCTCATCATCTCCTCCAACGGTAAGTACCCACATCAAAAAAGAAAAGTTAAAGCCTTCACCCTTTTTAAGATTTTGTTTGTCTCTTCACTCTTCAAGATGGAAAAAAACCCTTTTGCTCTTATATTTTTGGGTTTTTCTCTATTTTTTCTTGTTTGTCTTTTTTAGTATCTTCTGCAAAATTTGCTTCTAGATTTACTTATTCAGCCACCAGAGCAACGTATGTGGAGCTCGCTAGAAAAAGTAGCGGTAATAAGCTTTACAGAGCAAACTATCTCACCCAAATTCTCAATCATTTCAACTTCAATCCAATGAGTTACCCAAAATTTCAGTAAAAATGTTTAATCAATGACACTTATTGGGGGTGTTCCAAAGAAGAATTCCCCAACCTTTGTTTATATTGGAAACGTAGGAGACATGGAATGATTCACTCAAAATATTGGATTCATGTTCAACATTGCACCAGATTTCAAAACCATTCATGTTTTGTAATGTTTATTGATTTATATTACTATTTAAATTTAGCTTTCTAAATTAATTAATGAAATTTTTTTTGGGTATTTTGAAAACATTTATTGTGTTTAATTAAAAATAATTTCCGAAAAATGAGTTGAATAAAATTAATCAAACAATGGATAATGTTTTCTTTAGCACTATGTAAACACCAAAAAAATATAATGATTTCATAATTTTCAGAAAAACAAACATAGCTAAATGATGAAGCATTTCGAAGCAAGGATGCAAAAGACTTCAAATGCTTGATGAGATGTAAGACTTTCCAATAAGCAGTACAATCAATAATGTAGGTGATGAGATTGATTCAACATATATTATCACATTGTCCAACCGTCCCAATTGGATAGACTTACCAGTGCCAACCTCAGGCTATGACATTGATTTTTGTTTTTTTGTTTTTTTCAAATTTCACATAAATCATAAAATTCTACTATCGATGCCCCTTACTACAATCCCTAATCTCTCCTACCAAAAAATCTAAATTACCCTAAGTAAACCAAAGCTTCCAAAGTTTGATATGGTTTTATTTAAATTACAATATCAAAACATATTTTCAATCTGTAAAATTACTACGTTATTATTTAATTTTGTTTAGATTTCAATAAATAACAACTATTATTCCTTTTACGATTATTATTTCATGTCATAATTTGACTTTAGATGCATCTAGCTCTTGAAATATTTTGCACTTAGAGAATTTTGTATATGCAATTATCAAAATGGACATTTTTTTTGCAATTTCTCTATAGATGAATGATGGAATCTCATGATTCATAGTGAAGAACCTAGAATAGTGCTGAAAAATATAATGTTATTAATAGGCGTTTCAATTGATGATAGGGTTGTTGTAGAGAGTTCAGTCTTGTTATTAGAATTACCTTATGCATTGTTGGATCCATTCCCTATTGGCAAAATTTTCATGGTTTTAAAGGGTATTTAATATTCTTGAAATTAATGTAAATCTATCAATATATTAGAGTTCACATGCTATAATTAATAAAGAAGAATGTCAATACTAAATAAATCTAGCAATTTAAATCCTTTCTTGTATCTTTCACATTTTATAAATTTCAATTTGGTTTGAACATATGTTTCGAGTTTAGGGTTTTGATATTTTACTACAAAGCATTTTACATGACATCTCATTTAATGATTGACGAAATAAGTGGTAGTTGTCTACTTCTATAATCGAGAATGCAATTGTTTCTGTTTTTACCTTCTAAACTATACATTCTCACTTACAAGAAAATAAAAATATAATCATACATTTTATTATATTATAATATATATTACATTATAATTGTTTTATGGTAGGACTTATATTTAATATTTGAATAGATGGGGTGGTGGTTTGTATCGCACTAAATTTATTGATATGTCGTATTTAAGTAATATGATTATTATTATAAAAAAACTTACATGCATTTGTTTTAGTTAAATGTAATTTGTGTGGATGTTATATAGAATGATACGATTATTATTGTATTATTATTATGAGTATCAAGATTCAACTAAAGTATATTCATACAAATCTAAACACAAAATTGATATCGCACACACCTTTTGAAACATAATATCGAAGCATCCTTGGTTTTTGAAAAAAAAAATTCTTCCCTGAAAAGAAAATATTTCAATAAAAGCTGATTAACCTTTTATAATTAAAAAAATTGGAAATCTTTTGTATAGGACCAACATAATTTGATTTGAAAAACAGATGATGAACCGAGACAACTCCGAAATGATGAACCAAGAGACATGCTGTTAATAAACAAGATAATCAGATTTATCAATTTATAAAAGAAGAAGAAGAAGAAATAATACAGCAATTGAATAATAAAAAAATTCACATAGTTGTTTAGATTTATTGTGGGGTAAAACTTAGACAGATCCTTAGATTTGACTCCGTTAAATTATTGATTCCTTTAACCACCATTGTTGCATTCAAATAATTTGAAAAGAAAAAAAAAAAAAAACCAATGAACCACCATAGAAAATAAGATGATATCAACACTAAATATATCATATTTTTATAGAGATAATAATAACCTTTACAACCGAATTTTACTACAACTATAATTACACTGATCTACCAGAAGCTCATCTACCTTCTTCAATGGACGAATAGGATATGGAATTCCTAGAATAATCTTCAACAAAGCTACTTCCTCCCGAAACCTTTGTCATACCCCCATTGGTGCTACTTGCATTAGTGTTTGTATTAGTAAAAGCTGAAGTAGATGTGGTCGTCCACCGGCCTACACGCCCTTGGATTGCTGGTTTACCTGGTCTCGGCAAGGTGAACGAATCGCTGGAAAGCATGAGATGAACAGAGTTCATGTCTGGTCTCTCGACAACAGTCTGTTGACAGCATAACAAGCCTAGCTGAATGCACATTGCTGCCTCGTCAGGATTGTATTTCTCGAGGGTTGGATCAACTAAATCCAACATCCTTCCATCTTGAAATAGCAGCCATGACTGTATATGAAAATGCCAGAATATTTTGTCAGAATCAGACTTATACATCATCTATTCCTACATGTATTACTTGGACTTGAGTATACGTGTCAGATATGGTATGTCTCTGAAATGAATAGTCATTTCCTTTAACAGTTTTTCCATGTATTTTGGAGGATCTTTGAAGGTTTATCTCTCTCTATCCATTTAATGGACATCAAAAGTTAAATAAAAATAAAGCGTGGGGAGCAACATTTTAGGCTTATAAATCTGGAGATTCAAATAGGCCCTTCTAAGGAGTGGCCAATTTCACAGCACTAGATATACAATTAAAACAGGTCAAGAAAATTAGGAAAATATCAGATCATACTATAAATCAAAATAATCCATAATGGATACAAATCAAAATTATCTAAGCAACTGGATGAAGCATGCAGCTTTGTTTATCTTCAATCTTCATATTAAAATTTCCAAAATATTTGTGGATTATTTATGATAGTACTAAACTAATGCTCCATCCACCCCTCCATCTAGACAGCGAGACTAATACTATTAAATGAGATTTCAGAATTTACATTCATTTTTTTTCCTTCAGAAATTCAACTTACATAGTTCAAGAGGTCTGCCTTCTCTGAACCAAGACGGCTATCATGGTTTTTTCTGCCACTTACTATCTCCAAGACCACAACTCCATAGCTGAAAACATCTGTCTTCACAGACAAATACCCATGCATGGCATATTCAGGGGCCATGTAACCACTGCAGGCAATAAAAGGGTTTACTTAATTGTTAATCTTTCTTAGCCGACAGCCAAAAGTAGCCCAGATAAAACTTGAAAGAAAATTAGCCTAATACACTTAAAAGCAGCAATTACGATTAGAGAAGACTATGATGAGTAAAAGCAAAGAAACTACTCACTGGGTGCCAGAAATCCTAAAAGTATTTACATGAGTATCATCCCCAGGAAAGAGCCTTGCCAAGCCAAAATCAGAGATTTTTGGGTTTAATTGTTGATCCAACAATATGTTACTGGCTTTGATGTCTATATGAATGATCCTTTGAGGCGCCTCTTCATGCAGGTAGAGGAGACCTCTTGCAATGCCTGTGATTATCTTAAATCTTGTAGTCCAATCCAAGGAAGGAGACTTGCTTTTGTCTGAGAAGTTCAATTGCGATTAGAAGTTTTAGTTTACCAAACAGATGATAAGACTTTGAATTTACAAGTTTTGATAGCAACAGACGTGAAAGGTGTTTAAAAAAAGGGGTTCTTACCAAAGAGAAAGTAATCAAGACTTTTATTTGGCAAATACTCATAAACAAGCATCTTCTCAGGTCCTTCTGCGCAGCACCCGAACAACATCACTAAGTTCTTGTGCTGGGTTTTCAATAAAAGCTTCACCTCATTAATGAATTGTTTCAGTCCCTGTCTTGAATCCATTGCAAGCTTCTTGACAGCTATCTCTTGACCATTTGGCATCAAACCCTGTAAGATATAAGCTGTAATGAGACAATAATCTCACAACAGTCTCCAATCACCAACACTCTCTCTCAATCCAAGCAAAAAAATAAGATAGCATATAATGGTAACCAATATAAAAGCTCTTTGATAAGGTAGGGCTACATAAAGTTAATTCCATTATATATGTCTCGTGATGGTTTATGTGGCATTGTTGGAATGACAACAGTTCAAGAGAGTAAACAGGTAAGATAACTGGAAACAAAGGTGGCATTATAGCATAGAGCTTCCACGTGCTACATCATAACATGTCTGTCAGTGTATCACCATAAAGTTGCATACGAGCGATGGACTCTTCTGTCTTATGGAAAAAATGTTATTATCACACCATCAGTTTCCAGATACTGTCCTTTTTGCCTGTTTCTAAACAAATCCATTCTCCTCGTTTCTACATCTTAAGATCAAGTTCCCATTCAGTAGATGTTCGATAAAGATGCAAGCTTCGTATTAAGTCAAATTCCAATTTTCACATAGATTGGAATGCCATAAAAGGTGGAAGAAGCCTGAGAAAATTTCCATTGTCAGAGGTTTTAAGTTGGGTTGGTCAGACATGAGATTTAGTTCAAGTTTTAACCCGTGTGGTAGCTATGAAGCTTAAGGCCACATGAAGCTCCTCAAAAAGTTCTCTTTCTCTATTAAGTAACTTCATTGCTTGTAGATACCCAGGCTACGTCTTTCTCAACAAACAAATGCTCCAAATCCCAGATACAGAGAAGCTAGAAACACCCTTTCTCATTATAGTCATTCTAACCTATGTTGCTCTGATCATTTTTTAAGTACAAGGATATGACCTTCAAGGATACTCAAAATATGTGGAAAAATTTAAAATAATCTAACTATTCCCATGTCTGAGGCATACCAATACCGGACAGTCACAGACGAGTTCTAAGTAACACAGGTTCTAAGCAACCACAACTCAACGCGGTTTTGTGTGCTTAAACTTTTTATGATTAATGAGGCTGTGACGTATGCTTGCCGCTCACACTCATTTTCCATTCTTCTGAAACTACGCCACCCTTTCTCCTTATATGTTCGACTCCACTCTCTTCATATATTCTCCATGCCTTTAAGTACTCTTACCAAATAAAAATGTACTGAGATAGAGCCTTAATTAACTTTCATTGACGTTGGAACTGTTAGAGCAAAGCAACCTGCCCCATTGCACACTGGGTCTAGAGACAAACAAATGCAATTGGATCATTAAATGCTTTTGATTCATTTTTTCATTAATATTATTGTATTTGTTCTAATTTACATTTCCAATTGTGATTATTTATTATTTCTACAATCGATAACCTCATAGAATATTCTTTTCCAAAAGATATTCATAAGCTTTTAAATAAATAAATAAATCTATAAAACTTGCATAAAAGCTAAATATTGCTTTTAGCCTGAATAAACGCTAACACCAATCCAGCCAAGGGCAGGCCCGTCAGCGACAATTACAACAACGACAGATATTTAAAAAAAAAATAAAAAAAAAAAGATTCAGTAGGAGAAAATTATATATATATCAGAAACGTCCATAAATAAATAATAATAATAACGTTGGGTGATTAAGTTCAGAGAAATAGTTAATAGCAATCTGAAGAGCACGGAGTTATAACAAGAAACGTACCTTGTAGACGGGACCAAAGCCACCATGACCGAGGCGATTAAGTTCAGAGAAATAGTTAGTAGCAATCTGGAGAGCACGGAGTTCGAAGAAAAGGCCGTGAGTGTCGGATCCGTCGTCGGAATCGTCTTCTCCGGCGGAGCCACCTCGAGCGGCTTTGAAGCGTTTGGCGATGCAAGCAGAAAGTTTAGCCAAGAATCCCATAAAGAAATGGGTGGCCCAATGGAATAGCCAAGGTCGTAGTCCAGGTAGAGCTGTACGGCAGAGAAAAGTGAGCATGAAGAAGAAGACAGACGAAAAGGGAAGTTTGCCGCGTTTAGGTGTGCGAGGTATTGTTTATGAGGACTGACAGGTAATTTAAGGAAAGGGTATTCAAGAGAGTATTAGGTACGACTTTTCATTCATTGAACAACGATTTTATTATGAGGCGTCTGAATTTTCGGTTAATAAGATAAAGTTACTTTTGATGTTTACAACTTTTTTTGGGGGTCGAATTTTGCTATATTCAAATTGAGGTCTCCCTTTTGGTCCTATTCCTATGTTTGTCTTGATTTATAAAGTTCGTTCATATGTACTTGGTTGCATCTCCATTTTCTAAAACTTTTTCGAGGTTAAAATATTAAAATATGTATCTTAATCACCCCTTAATATCTATATTTGAGTCCAAGTGCCCAACTGGTATATTTATATAGAAGCCTTAACACGGATGTGACGAGTTTTGGGTCAAAATGTCATCCCAAACTCTCTAACCACAACTCAGGCATAAATTTATCACGAGCTTTTATTTTTTTTAAATTATAAATATTGGGGATTTGAATTTATTTTATCACCATTTATAATTTCTTTTTTATCATTTAAAATAAAATTTTATCTTTATATTTTCTTCAACTTGTATTTTTTTATATTTATGTTTACTATTATTTTAAGTGTGGTTCAATTGATGTGGTGAGTTAATTTGATACCGACTCAATTAAGAAAATTACAAAAATAACTTTACATGTGTTCTAAATAGGGGTGAGTATTCGATCAGATCAAGTCAAATCGAGTTAAAAAATTTTGAGTTAGTCGAGTTAACGAATCTTGTTTTAGTAACTGAATTCAATTTGAATTTTTTTCGAATCGAATCGAATCGAGTCAAAAAATTTCGAGTCAAGTCGAGTTGAATTAACGAATCCTATTATTTATACTCAATGTTGCGTTTACATAGACTGGTTATTTAACTAGTAGATGAAGTACAAGATTATTTAACTACATAAACAATATAACAGTTTTGTCTTTTAACTTAATGAGTAAATATTTATCAAAATAATGTAGTTTTACATTTTAACTTAATGGTTTTGATTTTAACTTTAAAAAAGGAAAATATTTATCAGAACGACGTAGTTTTGTATTTTCTTATTCAGATTTTCGGATAACTTGAATTGTTTAAATCATATTTGAGTTAAATCGAAAAACTTAATTTTTTATTCGAGTTGATCTGAATAACTCGATTAACTCAAATAATCCAAACTATTTAATTCAAAATTTAAATTTTTTTATCAATTTTTTCGAATCAAATCTGATTTTGCTTAACCTAAGACTAAATAAGTTATATTATTATGATGTTATTTTTACCTTTCTCTTATTAAAAAAATACAAATGCTGAAATTTGAATCTATGTCACTAATATCTATAAATTCTTTTGCACGCTTATATTCTAAATACGTAATTTTCACGCACATACTATTTGATAGAATTCCTTGCAACATTATGCATTAATCTCAATTCAAATAATGAAAAAAAGATTTGACAAAAATACTATAGAGACCCTTGTACTAAGTGTCAGGTTGTATTTTACCCCATCAACTTAAGAGATAAATAAATTAAATTAGTCTTTGTACTTTAAATTAAATAGCAAAATGGTCCTTTTTATTAAAAAAATTCATTCATTTCTACGGTTCAAAATTGGTATGGCTGACAAAATAACCAAACAATGACATATAGCGTGCCATGTATACCTCATGTTTACATACATTGACCAATTATTAATTGTAAAAATAGATAATTTTTTTTACAAAAACACTAATTTACTCTTTGATTTAACATGTAAGGACTAATTTATCTATTTTCTAAATAAATGAAACAAAATTTTAATTTGTCATCTAATACAAAAACCTCCACAATATTTTTACCTCAAAATTTTAAAACCACCCTTTTAAAGTATCAAAACTTTAAAATTAAATGATATAGCGACCAGAAAAGGAGATTTTTCAACATACGACTTCAGTTTAAGAAGAAATGAAGAAGTATAACTACGCCATAAGCAAATCTAACTTTTACTTTTTCATAATTAAATGTATGAAATATAAAATGTGTGGTAATCTTTTAATTAAATAACACGAGTAAAAGAAAAGTATTCAATATATATTAAATATAAAATACAATAAATAAATAAAAGTAAAACCTTTCACGCTTAGATGTTTTTTCATTTTGGAAAAACTGATTTTTAATATCTTTATTTTAAAATTTTATGATTAACTTTTTCTTTATTTATATTATACTTAAAAACTTTTTTTTTAAATTTTATCCTTATCTTTTAATTTAATTTATCATTGAATTTAATTTATATTTACAAAAATATTATGAGAGTGACTGTTATTTAAGTATCTCGCGTGTTACGTGCGTTGAATTTTAAAATTTTAAAATTATTTATATTTTAATTAAAATTTACTTTAACATTTTAAATATATTTGATTAAGTTTAATTATTATCAATGATGGTTGTTTCGTACTAATTTTTTTTCAAAAAAATAAACGTTATTTCATGCTATCAATTTTTTATATATATGATTGTGTAATTGTTATTATAGTTTTCTTCACAGTTTAACATAAAGTTTTTTAAAATTTAAAATTAAAAAGATATGTTTTTAAATGTACTTAAACTTATATTATATTGATTATTACAACATCAACGAGACCTATTCAACTAATATGAAACCGACAATATTTATTAAATCTAATATTTATATAATATTAAAATTACTTGATTAACATTAAAAAAAAGTAACGGTCATTTTGATTGAAGTATTTAACCTTCCACTCCATTTTTAAAATCCAATTTTTTATTTTCCTTTTTTTCATTAAGATTTTATTTAGGATGCAGTTGGACGGTTCGAGGACTGTTGCTTAAATTAATAATAAAATAAAAATAAAAGAGTTGAATATGGGTTTTTTTTAAATTGTGGAAAATGTCATCACTCATCACTGTCATAACCTTTATTGGATGTCCCCGAACACTGTCATAAAATTTGAGACTTAATTAAGTTGACGAAGTCAAAATAAGAGCGAATAATTTTTCAAAGAGAGATATTTCACATTAATTCTATACGCCACGTTGTACCCAAAGAAAAAACTCCCATTATTGAAAAATATTTATTGGAATATAAAAAATGTATTTGAAAAATGACATACAATCTGCACATTAAAAAAATTTATAAAAATATTAAAATTAAAAATTTGATTCAGTGATATATTTAAGGTTTTATCAATTTAGTAAGTTTGATTTTAAATTTTATCATATTTTTGTTTTTATTGATTTTTGTTAAAATAAAAAATTTAAATTACTATAAATTTATTTTAATTACGAAAATGTATTTTTGTAATTTTTCTAATTAAATTGACGCTTAGTTGATTTGTACGCCAACTCAATTAAAGGTTTAAATAACAACATAGATATTTAGTAAATTATGGCACAGATAGAAAAAATGTATGGAACAAATATATGAAAATTTAATATAAAAATAAAAAAACAACTTTAATTAAAATGATAAAATTGAGGTAATTTTTTTTGAGGTATTGAGTTCAAATATCGTCATGTTTAAGTATTTCTAAATTGAATGAAAAAGATAAAAAAAATATCCTCAAAATAAATGTTATTTTTTTAGATTATTATTTTTATATAAAAATAAATTTAAAGAATATAATACTCTAAATACACTAAAAACATTAAAATAAATATTTTCTAACAAATTAAAAATACATTAAAAAATATTTATACTTAAATAACATTAAAACAATTACAACTTAGCAAGTAAATATCTCTAAAATAGTAGAAAAATTAACAACCCGAGGTTTGGTCTATTTAAAAAATAGACTATATTTTTTTATCTAAACATATTTTTCGAGTTTATATTTTTTTCAAACTTTTACCCTTTTTAGATGACTCGATCCGTTTTCAGGTGGATTGCAAGCAACTCCTACGGCAATCCATTTAGCAAGCACCGCCCAGCTATTTTAATCAAGGTTGACTTTTATGCATGCTCTAACCTTTCAAGCAGCCTGAGAGGAGGGTGGCTTTATAATCGGAGTCAATGAATTGACAGGTTTGTTGTTGCCTGCGGCACTTTTAAACGGTGTGGCTGAGAAAATGCCAACTAGCCTCGCAACTTGAGCGCCAAAAGGTCATCATCGAGTAGTCTCTGGTTTGAAGCAAGGTAGTGGGGAATTCTCTACCACTAAATCTGCTTTAATTAGAGGAACATATTTTTTTTTTTGAAGTAAAAGGAAGAGAAACTGTTCAACTTTTTCAGACCAGTAATTTTCCATCATGTTAAAAGGCAGCGCAATATGACTGCACACTTGCTAAACAAATGTTTCCTCTATGCTGAAGATCTCTATTATTTGGGCAGAAGAAAGACTACCCCCACCTTGTATTCGTAACTGTGTAGTCTGGGATGCTATTTGGTGCATTTGTATATAAATTTAAATAAATCTAATATCATGTGAGATATTTTAATTGATTGGATAGATTACATGGTATAAATGTAAATATTTTAATTTACATCTTTTTACATTAATAATATTTTCAATATTAATTAAATTAAAATTCAATCAATAGGGTTAGGTAAGAAACAAGAGAAATGGACGATGAGAGAGAGATGAGCAATATTTCCACTACATACAGAGCTAATCCTCACCAATATCTCTTCCTCATCAAAACATTGGTTGACTTTGACTTCATCCTTTGTATTTGGGTGCTGCACAATTTGGTGTTTTGAAGATTTTTATAGACTAAAATTTGTTGACTCTATGTATTTTATTTTTCATATTTAAAATTTAGTGTAACGCCCTTAACCCGAATCCGTCACTGGAATAGAGTTACGGAACATTACCAGAGTTATCGATTTATTTATCAGATATTTTATTATTTCATCTAATATTCATATTTGGAACCAATTAAAATCAAACATATTGTTCCTTAAACGTATTTATTTTTCTCGATATGTTTTACTTGAATTTATTACTCGTCTCATATACTTAATTTCCTTGTATCAACGTATCAAAGATAATCACATATTTACATGTCATGATAAATATCATTCTCTTCATTATAAACATAAATCAGGTAATTCATTATATCGAAAATACAATTCAAGTTACACTAACTTACCTCGTTGCTTGTTCATATTTATAATTTCATTAATTCGATATCTTTTCTTTTCCACGTTCAAGTCTCGTATTCGAGTCATCTGAATCTTTATAAATAAATTTGATCGTTGTTTTCATTTATTTCATGTTCTAATACGTTCAATTAATACTCTAAACAAAATTATCATTTTACCTCTAAACTTTTAATTAATGACGATTTCATCCTTAGGCTCAAAAAAAAAATCTTGCAATTTAATCCTTATTTCCAGCCGTTATTCTTATACAATTTGATAACAATGAATTCTATAAAATATCATAATTTTTCATAATTTCAACACTTTTCAATTCAATCCTTAAAACATATTTTTCCCTGATCTTGGACTAAATTAATAATTTTTGTTCAATCTTACAATTTTAAATAATAAAATAATCCATTTCATGCAAATTGGTCATTTCTAACTTTTTAAAAAATTGCCCATAAAGTTTTACTTTTATTCAATTTAGTCCCTGAGCCTAAAACATGCAAATTAGCCATGCCAGCTGAATATTCATACATATTTTCCTCCTCCTCCTCTTCATTCCACATCCTTAATTTACTTAACTTGCTATAAATAACATTATCAATAATTTCACTATTTACTTATATGTATATTTAAAATAGTCCATTTGAGTCATAGTCACTAAATTATTTATATCTTGAGCTACAGAACTCAAAATTAAGATCCGCTAATTTTCTCTGAAACTAGACTTATATATCTTCTTACCATAAAATTTTTAGAATTTTTGGTTTAGTCAATAAGTACAGTTTATTCTTTAAAGTCACATCTGTTCTGCTGTCTGATAGTTTTGACCCTTCTTCACTAAAAATTAATTATCTCCTCATACATAATTCGAATGATGTTCCTGTTTGTTTCTCTTGAAAATAAACTTATTCAGGATTCTAAAAATATAAATTTAAACCCCTAATTATTTTTCTCCAATTTTTGATGATTTTCAAAATTCAGAACAGGGGAACCCGAAATCATTCTGACCTTATCTAACTAAATTTGTTATATCTCACAATTTACAATTTCATTGCTTACACTGTTTCTTCTATGAAAAACTAGACTCAATAAAATTTAAATTCATATTTTATTCAACTTCTAATTTAATTTCCACAATTTTTGGTGATTTTTTAAAGTTAGACCACTGTTGCTGTCCAAAACTGTTTTAGTGCAAGATATTAATTATCATATTTATAACACCCTTATTTTCTTTCTCTACACTATTTCTCATCACTTTCTCTTATTTTCTCTTCACTAACATGATTATCAAGAACATAGGATCATATGTAAGGAATCTCTACATTAACATCAATCCCATGCTTTTTCAATAATATCAAATTTTAAAATATATTGAAATCATGATGTTCTTACCTTGTTCTATTGATTTCAATATTCATCTTGATTTTCTCTCTCCTTCAGTTTCCATTTCTTGAATCCAACTTGATAATATAACTTCCCATAGTCTCCTTAACATTTTTCTCTCTTGGTAGTTATGGAAATTCTTTTGATTTTTTGGTGAAAATGGTGAATTTTTGGTAGAATGACCAAATTGTAAAGAAAAAAATTTTTCTTTCTTTTCTTCTCTTTCAACGTTGGTTGCATGGAAAGATGGATAGTGTTGTTTCCTCTCTTTTTCTTTTTTTTTTTCTTTCCATACACATATATATATATATACTAAATAAAATAATAAAATAATAATAAATATCTTATTAAAATATTAAATAAATAATAATTATCTAATTAAATAATTATAAAATATCACCACCATCATCATTACTTTCTAGATTTCTCTCTCTTCCAATTGACCATTTTGCCCTTGTGATCTTTTAAAATTCCATTCTTGAGTCATCACTTAATTTGATAAAATTGCAATTTAGTCCCTCATAATTCTTTACCTATTCAATTTGGTCCTAATTCATCAATTTTCTTTGGTTTCTAGATCATTCCACCCTTAAAATATTTGCACTATTAGTCCTTCAAAATTTTCATATTTATATTTTTCTCTCTTGGTAGCTATAGAAATTCTTTTGATTTTTTGGTGAAAATGGTGAATTTTTGGTAGAAGGACCAAATTGTAAAGAAAAAAAATTTCTTTCTTTTCTTCTCTTCCAACGTTGGTTGCATGGAAAGATGGATGGTGTTGTTCCCTCTTCTTTTTTTTTTCTTCTTTCCATACACATATATATATATACTAAATAAAATAATAAAATAATAATAAATATCTTATTAAAATATTAAATAAATAATAATTATCTAATTAAATAATTATAAAATATCACCACCATCATCATTACTTTCTAGATTTCTCTCTCATCCAATTGACCATTTTGCCCTTGTGATCTTTTAAAATTTCATTCTTGAGTCATCACTTAATTTGGTAAAATTGCAATTTAGTCCCTCATAATTCTTCACCTATTCAATTTGGTCCTAATTTATCAATTTTCCTAGATCATTCCACCCTTAAAATATTTGCACTATTAGTCCTTCAACTTTTTCATATTTACATTTCAACCCCTTAAATTTTGAGTATTAACTATTGAATAACAAAATTTTTCTCACTTTTACAATTTAGTCCTTTCTTGAATTAATATGTCCTAATATACTTCCCAATAACATAACTCAAATTTCCTCTTCTTGTCACTTTATTTCCTTATTTTACTATATAAAAGATAATATCTTACTATAAAAATTTTCGGGATGTTACATTTAGTCTTGTTTGCCCAATTAATTTTTTTTATTAAACTTAGGTTTATTACAACCATTTTTTATGTGACTATTAAGTAGGTTTTATTTTTCATTTTAAAATGTTACACTAGTAATTTTAAAAGAAGAGTTTAACAATGTGAATAATTAGATTTAAATTTTAAATAAAAAATAAATTAAATTTTAGAAAAAAAAAGTAAAGGGATTAAATTCTAAACGTACAAAAAGTACAATGACTTGAAACATATTTTAACCATATTTATGTGTCATGTTAGAGATTTTTCAACCATTTTTCTTTGAGATAATGACATTGATGGTCCCTAAACTTAGCAAATATTTTACTATGGTATATATACTTTAATGTTGTGTTTGGGTGATGTTTTAGAGTAAGAATTTCTTTTTAATATTTCAAAAGTAAAATTATATTTTTCGTGAAAATATTTTTTTAAAATTTATATTTGACATAATACTAAGTTTAGTTTTTAATATTTATATTTTTTTGTCAATTTAGCTTTTATTTTTTTGAGTTAAATTTGACGTTCAACTTTTTAAAAAAAGTCTAACTTTTTTTAATAGAAATATTGACTAAAATATAAATTTTTAAACATGACAGCTTTTATGGTAAGCCACATGTATTTAATACTATTTTTTTTTATGAATTTTATGGACTTTTTATAAATTTTGGGTTTTTATATTTTTTAAATTATTTTTTGATGTGTCATATAAGACAAATAAGATCATGTCAACATGAAGTACACTTGGACTGCCACATGAGCTGACATGCGCATTGTTAAAATTTTAATGTTTTAGTTAACATTTCTATTAAAAAAAGGTGATTTGACACTTTTTAATAGATTGATAGCCAAATTTAACTTAATAATAATAATAATAATAATAATAATAATAATAATAATAAATGTTAACTTAACAAAAGATGTAAATGTTGATGACCAAGTTTGGCTTTGTGTCTACACCTCTCCATGAGCCATACTACTCGACCAAGTTTTGCTCAAAATTTGAGAGGGTTTGGACAAAAACATTATGTTCGAAAAATAGGTTTGGATAAAAAAATTAAGCTCATTTAAAATATGGGTCAGACTTAAATTTGAACACTTAAGGCCAGAATTAGTCTGGCCTGACTTGCGTTTAAGTTTGTAATATTTTATATTATGTTATTTTTTATATATTATATAATTTATAACACATAAAAATTAAATGTATAATAATATATAATATTACTATAATGTAATAAGATAATTAAATATAAACTTTTAATGAATAAAAATTATATAAAATCATTAAATATTAAATTAAAAATAATAGAAATATATATTTAAAAATAATAATATGTGTGGGACTAAAATGAGCTTTGATTAGCTATGTATAAATATGGGTAAACTTAAACAAAATTTTAAACCTATATTTCAAACTGAACCGAACTTAAACAAACGTAAAATATATTAATATCATATCTAAATTTGACCCAAACTCAATTTAATCCGACTTAGTAACAACTCTAATAAATTACTTTATATGTACATATATTATGATACATATACCACCACTAAAAATTTGCAGAAAAACTTGTGCACTCCAATCCAATAGTTGCCATAAAAATTAATCATTACAATTATTGGATTGATTTAAACTTGGATGCTGAAAGTAACAAACAATCAAATTTCTTTTACGGACAAAAAATCAAATCTTCATTACCCTATTTAAATACTTTTAATTTTTTTATGCATATTTTTTAACTAAGTCGATGGTGTCTTTCTTTGTATTAAACTAGGTAAAAACACTATTAATATTTAACAATAAGATCCCCAAAAAACCCAGGACGAAACCGAGATAAAATAATTTTAAGAAAATACAATAACATTTATTGTTAAAATATTCTTAAGAAAATACATAATCAACTTATTATAATAGATAAGGTCGTTATTTCTTGTCACGAAAGTCAATATAAGTAAAATCATGAAGTTTAATTAAGAAATATGGCTCAATTTTAAAATTGATAGAGATCTAAAAAGTATTTAAACAATTTTTTTTTTAAAATAGTGCTTAATTATCTAATTTTGATATTAGCAGGGATCCAAGAAGAGTTTAAACTAAAAAAATTAAGGGGCCAAAGTTAAATTTACCCAATTTCAAAATTGGGAGAGACCGATAAACCCAAAAAGTTGAGGGGGCAGGGCAGGCAGTTGCCCTTCCTACTGTCCACATCCCCGCACAAACCTTTATGTAGTGCAACCAAATGACATGTTAAAATCGTGCTAATCCGTGGGACAGGGATACCGAAACCCTGCAGCCAAACAATTACAAAAAAAATGGAGTAAACATGTCGAAACAAGAATTTATGCATTTCCATACTTGCCCCTACCAGATTGTAGAATGACTTTTCTCTTTGGTACCCTGTCCCTTGCTTCTCGCCCAATCCGCCGATGACTTCATTTCTCGTACCTTATGGTTAACTGATCGGAATCGGCCCTTCTGACTAACCTTATTTTACTAACCAGTTAAGAAAAAGTAACGGAAGGACATATTGAAGGGGAAGAAGGGATGAGGTCTTCGACGGAGAGAATAAACATAGCTGCGAGTGCGCAAAAACTTGATGTTGATAATCGGATCCCTCTCCGCTATTATTACCGGATCGCCGATAATATTCTCAAACAGGTATATTTTCTTATTATATTTATTTATTTTCACGTAGAATTAGTTCTAATATATAAATGTATTGTGCTGTTTGTGCTCCATAATTTTGGTATTTTTAATTGATTAAGGTGACTTAAGTCTCGTTTGGAGGTTGCATTTTTCACTTACATTTTGCTCTCTGCTTTTGCTTCCTAATAGTTGCTAAATATTAGAACAAATAACGCGGAAGTATGATCATTAGTGATTTGAAAAAGTACTAGATCCCGCGGTGAAAAGTCTTTTAAAAGCAGAAAAAGAAAGTGCTGATCTGAATCTGAGAACATAGTAGTCATAGTATAGTTACGGTGTCAGGGCTTAGATAGCGCGGGAAAGCGTAACCACATGAAGGATTAAATTGGAAAAAGGTGAGATATGATGTAATTTTCATTGGGATGGAAAACTTGGAAGTACTCTAATGCTGTCATTGATAAAAGATAATGGTAACTTATATTACCTGGATTCTTCGTTTTCTCTAAAGTACTCATATACCATTCTTGTGTCTGATATATGTTTGGAGTACACAATTCTCAAAATACATGGAAAAACTTAAAAATAATAAACATTCCTGTATTAAACACATGCCTGTATGCAACTCAACCTTGAGTCTGGGTAGCATAGACGGTTGACATTCTATTTCAACTACATTTTTATAGCTTCACGTTCATGGTGTACTATTGATCCCAAGGTACTCAATTAATCTGGTGTAGTTCTATTAACTCTGCATTCAGATATGTATTCTCTTCTCTTTCTGTTGTATATTTTGATGAATCAGTGAGAAATAGATATTTCCTGATGACTTTTGTCGTCATTATTAGTCAAAGCTATGAATAATCTCTGTATTGACCCTTTTTTGTAGGTTATAGTTAGTATGAGATATAGGCAATGAACTGTAAAAGTAACAGATAAGGAAGTCTTCGAAGTGAAATTAGTGTACAAAGAGCAGCCAAGTTTTTTATTTGTGGCAAAATTGTTAACGTTATTGTGACTTCAGAAATGAATTATTTTGCACCTGCACAGAGGATTATTATTGTATTTGGAATGTTGATGGCTTCTTATAGTTCATTCTTTTGGGTATAATGTTTTTCTAATACCTATCGCTTCCCTAGATTCTCGCTTAGATTATGTTAAATGTTTGGCTGCTCATGTTTTAATACAGGCAGTGTTAATTTTTCGAATAATTAACATCTTGTTTTGAATGATCTGGCCTTTTCTGATGTACTCACTGCTCTCTAGGCTGATATATTTCGAGCTGAGAAGAATATTATAGATCTATATATCATGCTTCTAAGGTTTTCAAGGTCAGAAAAATGCCCTTCATTTAAAAAAAAAAATCATAATATTCCTTTGAAATGCATATAAAGCTACATTTTTCGCTATCTCACTCTGTTTCTTCCTTCAGTTTGGTTTCTGAAACAATACCTTGCCATCGGGATTATGGAACGTCTCTAAAATATCAAAAGGTTTACTTGAAAAAGGTAAAAACTGTCTCCCTCCCTCCCTCCCTCTGGTTACTATGCTAAATGTTTGATATGAAATTTGATTTCAAATTCTTGTTGTAGAGGCTAGTAAATGCCTTGACTGAGCTAGAGGATTTGAAGCCACAGGTGCAACAAAAGATCAATGAATTAAACAGAATATATACTTATCAAAGTACTTCATTAGAGCAGTCTGCTGTGAAAAACAAAAATTTGACATACTATGATGTGACAAAGGTACTGTTAGTGCTTCTAAATTCTGCTCATGAACTGCTACTTCAATTTCCTTTTGACTACTTTTTTATCATCCTGTAGTATAGGCTGAGTTAGTCTTCTTTCATGATTATAGCTACACAGTTTCTGATTTATTCTTTTACTCTTGTAAATCCAGCCTTGATGATCAAAATAAATTCTGTTTTTACCTGCAGGCAGTCAGACCAGCTGCACGAGAACTTGGTTATTATGGTTCAAGAACTCAGCAACTTTCATATTCCAACCCAACGGAAGTGCAGTTTCGGAGAATGTAAATTGTTTTCTTTATTTTAGTGATTTCCCACTAATGTTGCATAGAGTTCAGAACTTTAAGTCTTGAAGTGAAGTTTTGCTTTCTTTTCCTCAATAACTTGCTATATTGGCCTTTTTCTATCCTGTCCCTCTTCTCACCTGCTTTTTTATGTTTAACATCTGGATTCTACAATATACAAAAATTATCCTAAATCTTTGGTCTTACTGTCAAATCACCCTTCATAATCTTTAAAATACAGACAAATAATAGTAAATTTGTAAGGTAAACTGCTATATTTCATCCTAAATCCTTCCCAGATGGAGAAAACATTTTCATAGTTATTGAAGCAGCATCAAACTGCATAAAGTTTCTATTCTTTTTAACTGTTGAACTAGTTACTATTAAATTTAAAAGAAAATTAAATATGAGAAACGAGCTTTAGGGCACTGTAAAATGCTAATTTCTGTATAAAATGATTTATTTTTTGTTTCTTTTTAATGGATAAAGTGGACTGGGTTGGAAAAAAAATTATCAGGGAATCTCTTAAGCTCATTAGAAGATTGCTTTGATTTTGTTTTGAATTTGTATCTGATGCTAAATATGCATTTCAAAATGAAGCGCATGTTGGTATGCTCATTTTGCATTTCGTATTAGTGATAAGGACCACTTACTCTGCCATGAAATGCAGTTTGGCTTGAATTTTTCGGTATTGCAACTGAAGCTTTGTTGAACATGGAAGATACCAATGTCCACCAACCCAATTTCTCACCTCTTAAACTTTGGTTTTACTTTGGCATTTTGTTCCTTTATTTTAGTTGATATTTAAGTTACAAAGATACTTTGGTTTTTCTGTACTGTTGCAGTTTTGCTAGCTTTGGCATTTTATGTTATAGGAATTGAATCTGGAGTTCAACATCCAGATTTTAGTGCATGTTACATTTGAAAAGTGTGTTTGATGACCCCTAATTATTTTGTTGCTTCTTAGGTCATTAAACCTGTTGCGTCCGAAGGAGGAAACCCTCTCCAAACATTCTATTTTGGGTCCAAATGGGCTTTATGGGCATTGGCAGCCACCTAGGAGTGATAAAGGGGTATGATGATATTTATCTAATTCTCCGGTCCTCACTAAGAGGCTGTTCTTACATTTCTTTTCTTTTTGCAGGTCAAATATCCAAGCAATGTTGATCTGACTCCAGTTGAATTCCCAAGGTAAGCTCTTTATGGGTTTTGCATTTTGGGAATAATTCCTACTTGTTGATCTAAAATTACACCACTGTTAGGCGATAATATGATAGTTTCTGGAGGCATAAAGGATTATTTTATTGAAGTATATTTCCTTTGAAGTGAATTTTGAAACTTCGAAGTAACTCTCCATGCATGATGCTGATGTCCTTTTTATTTATTTTGATAGTTTTGAAGTTTATGGTTTGAATACTTTATCATCTGATAGTATTCATGTGTAACCAGTTTGCAGCAGCCTATAGAAAATGAACTTCCAGGGAAGAATGATCATAGCAACTCGGAGCCTGAAGCATCTAGCATGGAATCAATTCTCAGTGTTGATAATTATGTGAATAGTGAGAAAAGTCACGTGGATGAACCTTGTCCGATGATTTCTTTTGAAGAATCAGAAACTGCTCCTGTTCATAATAATGTTACCAGACAGCCATCACCTCCTCCTGTACTTGCAGAAGTACAAGATTTGGTTCATGCTACCCAGGCCTCCAAGACAGATTGTACAATAGAGAATCCCTCTGCAGATGGTCTTCTTCATTCTGAATCTCCTCTAGAGTTGCACATTGTAAGTTAATGGCATTTGCTGTTGATGTTTATTCTATGTTGTCTTCATTAACAATCAATCTTCTTGGAATGACAATGGCATAATTTGGTTATTCTAATGAGAGATATTTTGCTGGTTATTATCCTCAATAACCCCTAATGTTTTGATTTGACATTGGCTGTTGCAGGCAACCACAATGATGGAAAGCTTCATGAAGCTGGCTAAATCAAATACTGATAGGAATTTAGAAACTTGTGGTGTTCTTGCAGGTTCCCTTGTAAGTGCTGATGCCTTAAGAGCTTTGTTTTGCCTTTGACACAATACAATACGTAAGTTTTAATGTGATACTGTTCTGCAGAAAAATAGAAAGTTCTATGTTACAGCTCTTATTATCCCGAAGCAGGAATCAACATCTAACTCGGTATGGCTGTCTCATTGTGGATTTACCATATTCAACTTCACTTCTCTTCCGTCGATCAAAATTCTCTTTCATTTTTTACTCTTCTTTAGCAGGTTATGTGATTCCTTTGATTTTACCTTTTTTTTATTAGTGCCAGACAACAAATGAGGAGGAAATATTTGAAGTGCAGGATAAGAAATCTCTCTTCCCTCTGGGTTGGATTCATGTAAGTGTTTCATAGTCTGCTCTCTTCACCTTATAATTGATCTTCTGCTAAGTTATAAATTGAGTTTACCTTCCTTAGTGGTAAGTTAAGCACAATTTCGAACTCATTTAATAACAAGTTCAGTTAGAATATAGTTTACCTTGGTCCATCTGTGAACTTGATAACCTAGTTTTGAAAAAGCTTGATAGAACCTTGTTTTATTTTTCTATTCTCTACTTCCTGAAGATATTTATATTTGATAAAGTTGGCATAGAGTTCATACATTATTATAGAAAAATATACTTTTACAAATACATTTTTCATTTGTCCATGAAACCATAAATGAACACTTGATAAGGAGGAACCTTCTCCATAAATAAGCATTTTTAGGATGGAGTAGGGAGAAGTGGGTTAAAAATATGGGCTATTTGACCTCACTATTTATGTTTTTTCTTTGTAAGGTTGGTCCCACTTGATTGGTGATACCAAAACTAATTAAGGAGCTTTATAGTACTATAAATTATAGGTGCTTACATAGCTTAATATGTCTCCTTACTCTGTAATGTGTATGAACAGAACCAGTATCCTTTCTATGTTTGCCATTATAGAAGGGAAGGGGAGTAAATGAACGAAATCTTTGTTTCCAAGTCTGTTTATCAGGATCTTATGTCATAAAATAGGAATATAGGACATTAATACCAAGTAATATATAACCAAGTATCTGTCAGATTTCTTCCACTTTTTTACTTGACATTTGCATGTCTAATAGGGTATTTTTCAACAATATATTTTTAATGTTTGAGGGGATCAGTGTTTTATAGTCCTTATGCTGACCATCTTGACCGTATATTTCAATCCCCAGACGCATCCTACTCAGTCATGTTTCATGTCATCAATTGATCTTCATACTCACTACTCATACCAGGTATGTTCCTCTTGGTATCATAATAAAAGTAGTGCCTTTTAGTGATCGATTCATTTATGTATATTTTTTCCAGTTCTTTATTTAGGTAGCTGCTAATATCATTTTAGTATTTAATTTGAATAGTCCTTTTTTGTGCTTATATCTTGAAGTGCGGACAGTGTCTGGCACAAGAAACTGTCAGGGAATGAATGAAATCTATGTGAAGTGTGTAGACCAGTTGGATAAAGTGACAATGAAGTCTTTTTCCTTTTAGGTATCTGTGTTTTTACTTTGCAATGAGTAAGGACCTCTCTGCTAAAAGGTAGCAGAGAATCCTTTACTTCGTCCCATGATTTAGAATGCACGTTGAACTTAATTTATGACTGATATTAATTGAGTTGTAAAGGTAAATGGAAATTAATTTAAAAGGAGAAAATGATTTGAACAAATTTGACCGTATATTTATTTGTAAATCCATTTATCATACTAGGATGAAGTAGTGGATATCTCCACTATTTAGAAGGCCGTGGACAGGATCATTCCCTTTTTAACATTCTTCATTTTGTAGTTCTTGAATCTCTTTATGTATTCTGAACCTATTTGTGGCTGTTTACTCTATGGCATTCTGTTTGTGAAATTGGAAGAGATTAGACTCGGTAAAACTACATTTTCTCCTTTATTTGGAAAATCCCTAGATCAATAATTTAGCAGGATCTCCCTGAGCTTATCATTTCCTGTAGAGAAGCCGATTGATATGATTGTGTGTATTTGTAGATTATGTTACCAGAAGCTGTAGCAATAGTAATGGCGCCAACAGATAGTTCAAGGTGAGAAGCATATTCCAATGATTAATGACTTTGAATCTTTGCTATATCTTACGCAATTAGTGTTTTACTTTTGATCCCTATGATTATGAGTGCAGAAAACATGGGATTTTTCGTTTGACGACTCCTGGTGGCATGTCAATCATCAGACAGTGCCAGCAACGTGGCTTTCATCCACACAATCCACCTCCTGATGGGGGCTCCATCTATAATACCTGTACAGATGTGTATATGAATCCGAGTGTGAAGTTTGATGTCATAGATCTTCGATGATCACTATATCAAAATAGCAGCTGGGCGGACATGTTTTGGTAATGCAGTAGGTTGATTTACCAAGTGTAAAATCTACCTGCTTGTATAGTACATATACATAGAAGACAAGGAAGTGTATAATAATATCATATTTGCATGGTCAGGGTAGGAAATACTGAATTGGAAAAAGAAAACAACGAAGAGGCCACTGGATTTTATTCTTTCTATGTATTAACCAAGAAAGGTTCTGATTCGTTCGAAGTTGAATTGCAGAGTTGTAATGGCAGTCCACATTTTGATTCTTGCATCAGAATCAGGTATCTCTGTCATCTCCTTGGCTGTCCATTCTCAACTCTTTCCTCAACAGTGACGACCAACAAACTTTTTCTAAAATTCCATCAGCAGCCGATTCCAGTACCATACCTTCTTAAGTTTCTCGAACCAGTTTTCTTATAAAAATATCGGCACTTTTTCCCTTATTGAAGTCAATGTCTACCGTCTATCATAACAATTAAGCGGTGGATATATCATAGACCAAAGAAGTCGAAGATATTGCATGCATTATTTTTCAAGAAGTCGATCTTGTTTTAGGTAAAAGTCTGCATACTCTATTTCAGATGAAGTAAAATATTCTCTGTTAAAATTATGCTGTTAAAGGGTGTTTTATTTATAATCCATAATAGCAAATATAACTCTTGAGCTTTACACTTTAATTCAATTTGACCTTATTCTTTAATTTGGGTCTAATTGACCATCAACCTTTTATTATTTATGTGACATTATTTTATCTTATATGTCATGTCAAAAGATAATTTAAAAATATAATTTAAAAATTATAGTAAATTCAATTTAATTTTTATAAAAAAAATCATCACTAAGAATTATAATTCCAAAAATTATAGAAAAAATATTTAAAATTAAAAAGCTACAAAATCATTAAAAATTCTAAAACATTAAAAAAATTATAACGATTAAAAGTTCAATAAAAATTTAGAAAAGTTAAAGATGAAAAAGAATTTTGAACTTTTTTTGAATTAAAAGATTTTAAAGAAGCTCAAATTTTTTGGATTAAACTGTAAATTTTTCATATGCAATTTTTTTTAAATTGGACTAGTGGTTGAAAAAAGTAATAAATATGGTTCAATCAGTTCAAACGGTCTGTGCTAGTTCCTAGTCCGATCGATCAATCTGATTTAGTCCAAACAACAATGTATTATAGGTGAATATTGAAATTTGCCACTATCATTGATATTTGCCTATATTTTGAAAATATGTATAAATTTGCTACTCAACTTTTATGTGATTAAATTTTATAATTAAACTTTGAATTTTATTAAATTTTACCACCAACTTTGATTTTTAATAAAATTTTACTACTCAATATTAATTTTGATAATTTGAGAACATAAATTAATAATAAATTCTTTCAAATATTTTTATTTTAATAGCTAGCAATAATTTAATTTATAAATATTAAAAATTAATAAATTAACTTGGAAATTTTATTTAATGAAATAAATACACGAAAAATAAAAACTACATATAACTTATTATTGTCAAATATTCAATTTAAGTATAAAAAATCATTAAAAAATCTCCTGAAATAATTTGAAATTAAAATTGAACAAATGTAGTAAAAAAAATAAACAACAAAATTCAACAAAGAAAATTTAGCTTTCAAACAAAAGAAAAGGGACAAAATTTAATAGAGGATGAAAGTACAGTGATAAAACTTGGAAGGTTGGACAGCTTCTGAATGAGAATTAATCTCCAATAACAATGGCCTCACCGTAAGATTTGTTTGTTGGATTAACCATAAAAAGGAAAAATATTCCGATGGAACCACATAGCCGACCCCGAAGACCATTTTCAACATTGATCTGATCTTTTGATTGTCTGCATTCTTCTGTCACATCATATAGACTTGCGCCGTAACCACGTACTTGATGAATTACTGTGAGCGGGTTAGGGCGTTCTCTAGAAAAACAAACAGCATTCCTGTGCTTCCGTACTTGCCAGAGGATTATTACACAACTCCTATACAATAAATCTTTATCATTATCCAGCCGTTATATCTCGTCCAACCCAATATGATGCATACAAATGCCCAAATTTGTGGCAAACCATATAGCCCATGTAAATGAGCAAAGATTGGAATCTAAGTGGCTCAAAGATTCTTCGTCAGTTGAGCACAGTGGGCATCGGGTTTCGTTCCCAATATTCCAAACGGTCTCCCAATTGAACCTCCGTTGTAGGCACTCCTCAGTTCCTTCATTACTTTGTTCTATGAACTTACATGCCTCTTTGACATTAAACTGACCCGTAAAGCTATACTTTCATACATATCCATAAAGCTATCGACACTTTTCAACCCCAGAATATCTCAAGAACAACTGATTTCTTATGATTGATGGATAGTCCAGATACTCAAAAATAATTGTTCAAAATGTTCTTAATATGCCTACATGTGCCTATGGAAGCATTGAAATATAAATGTCATTTGCAAACAGTAAGCGTGATATTGTAGGGCAGAATTTACTAATCCAGATACCTTTAATTTCTGAATTACTCTCTGCCTTAAGCAACATTAGTGATAATATATTTTGGCATAAGAGAAAAATATATGGATATAGAGGATCACTTGACGCGGGTAAAAATGGGTAGTCAATATTGTTTGTCTCAATGACCTCCCCTTCGTCTTGAAGGTAATTATTACATATACTTCATTAAGGCATCAAGGGGACTATTTTGCTAATCACTATTCCTCACCAAGCTCAACCACCCTAATAATGTCCCGATCACTCGTTACTAACATATCTTATAATTTTATAAAATAAAGTCATATAATTAACTTAAATAGAGATTTATGTTGACTGTCAACCCACCAATTAATAGGGGACACATGACCTATGAGTGCCTCCTTAAATTCCTCTCCAAACTTCACCAACTTACATTCCCTTTTCCAAAACTCTATGTATTCTCTTTTTTTCCTTAGTCTCAATATCAGTTGCGACTTTAGATTGGTTGAGTGAGCAGCTACATCAACTTCCTCCAACTCATACCCCTTAAGAACTAGGAGTGTAACCAAAAGGGTTAGGCAGGAGCCTTGGTCCCCTTGGCTCATTGGAAAAGTTATTTTATAACCCCTCTTTAAAATTAAAAGATTTAATTTAGTCGTTTTTAACCTTTGATTAAGTGGAAAAATTATAATTTTAGCCGTTTTAAAAAATTAATAATTTAATTTGAATTTTTAAACACAAAACTTTCAGTTTTGGGCTCCTAAATTTTATAATATTATTTCGGTTCTCTAAACAAAATTTCTAACTTTAGCCTTGTTAATAACCTCTATATTAATTTCTTACTTTATAAAAATAATAGATATTTAATTATTTCCCAATAATTAATATTCGATTAAATTGTGATACAAACTAAATAAAAAACTTAAATAATATTTTAGATTCAAATTCATATCATTCACAGCATGCATGAAACTTTTGCTATTTAAAAATAAGTTAAATATAAAATATAAAATATTTTTAATTGAGACTTTATTTTAATTTATTTAAAATAATAAGTTAAAATTTTAAATTTTAAATGAGTAATTATTTTTAGTGGGTAATTATTTATTAAAAGAAAAAAAAGCTTGATTATCCTTCATTTTATTTTAATATTGTCAATTCAGTTTAGAATTTTTTAACAATGTTTGGAAAGCCACTTAATAATTAGATTTTACTATAATTGCTTATAATTACACATATGTAGCATATTTGAGCAATCACTCTAATTAGTGAGTCCAATTGAATTGAGCGTAATTAGAACATCCCAAGCACACCCTCCAATTCTTAGTGAAAAGGTAGAAATTAAAGTAATTACGAGAGTAATTAAATAATTACACTAAAATCCAATTACTATATAGCTTTCCAACATGCTGGTACATGACTTAAGTTTTAAAAGTTATTTTTATACGATAATAATAGTATTTTAATTTTAAGAGATATATTTTATTTTCAAAATATTTATGTGTTATTTTATTAATCTCGTTTAAATAATTTAAAATTTTTATTGATGAGAGATAATTTCCTATTTTGACCTACTAAATTACATAGTATATATTATAAATTATTTACACTAAATTTAACTTAATTACATACTTATTATTAATTATTTATACTTAGTTAAGGATTAACCGATGATAACAAAGAGTATCTGCTCAATGTTAGAGAGAGAATAACCCAACAAATATAGAATGCTAGAGTGATTATAAAAAAAATGTGTAGGATGTAATTGTTTAGAGAATTTTTCATATAAGAAGATTTGATTTTAGATTTTTTTTTTTTATTTCTCAAGGTAACTACTGAAGTGAGCCCAGTAGTTAATCATCCGCATTCTGTAGACCCATTAAGAGGTAGATATTGGCCACGAGTTTTAAAGCTGCTCCATACCCAGGGCGAGGATCGAACCCTCGACCACTAGTTTTTGTTAATTGTTTAGAGAATTTTTTCTTAAGTATTATTGATAATTTTATTATAATTAATATTCTTTTAAAATTTAAAATTATGTAGTAATGCAATTACATTTATTATTACTAATGGTGAAGAAATTTTAATGTATTTTCAATCTACAATTCAAACATTTTTAAGGAACTAGAATTTCTTATAAGTAGAAGATGGTGTAAATACTGTTTCATCTAATTACTCTTTGGTGTCTGAATACATCTTAAATAAATTTTTAATTGAATTAATTTCGAGTTTGACTCATAACACTTCAACCAAAAATTTTTAATATAGTTTATATTAAAATTTTAATATATAAATCTAAAATTTAAATAAGTAATTATTTTTTAGTCGAGGGATGAGGATGAATTTGCACACTGAGCACAAACTTAAAAGATGATGTCAACTAAGTCCAACTTGAAACCAAACCACAAGTTATTGGGTCAAATTCTCAATAGATGAAAGTTCGAAGTAGCTTACAATTTCTCTTTCTTTTCGAATAGAAAAAGGGAAAGACCAGTAGGAGTGGTGTTTTCATATGAATTTCTGTATAACCTTCTCTTTGGTGGAAAAGTCCAACTTCATTTGCGTCATGGTTTTCCGTTTTTTATTACTTTACCATATAACTTTTTCTCTTACAGCAGTTGCTCCCTCTTCAGAAATTGAAAAAGAAAATGCATCATCAACCCTTCATTTCAACCCCTTCCATCTCCATCTCCATCTTCACTTTGTTGTTGTTTATCATCTTCCTCCTCCCAGTATCATACACCCAAGATGAACCCAGTTTTAGGCAGTGTTTAAATGGTTTTGATTGTGGAAACGTAAAGAGCCTGATGTTCCCCTTTTGGAAAGAGGATAGTCCTGAATATTGTCGCCAAGAAGGCTTCCAGGTGATCGAATGTGAAGAGGATCATCAGCCAGTCATCAGGATTGGTGAGACTAAATTCCGATTGGTTTCCGTGGATCAGTCCGGTTATAGAATGACAATCGCTAGGGAGGATTTGTGGGATCAAGTTTGTAGCTCAGATCCCAGTCGTATAACAAATGTGACTCTGGGATACTCTTTCCTGCGCTATTCCGATAAAAACCGAAACCTTACCTTCTTTTACAATTGCGAGTCATCATTTCCAGCACCACCAGCTTCAGCTCATTTCCTGTGCGCCCAAGGGTCAGACGTTCCAGTCTATGCGGCTGATTTAGTGGATAGAGGTTCTTATGAACAGTTTTTTGGCCCTTGCCATGGCGGCCCTATCCAAGTTCAGGTTAACGAGAGCGCTTTCCAACAACTGCAGACTGGGGGGCTGGGAAACGTTGACTCTGAGGGTTGGCAACTGGGATTTGATGTGTTCTATCCTTTTGCTGACCTTTTCTGCGAGAAATGCAAGATGCAGAACGGTTCATGCGAAAACATGGCCTCACCTAGATATGCTATCTGCAAACATCCTGGTACGCACAATCAATCTCTTCCTCTAATCAGTTCAAATCTATTTGATTGCTAAAATCCCGTAAATTCCTAACCTCCTTAACCTTACTCAATCTGTGCTGTGAATAGTGTTTTCTCCTTTAATTTTTTCAGTCTAAGAGAATATAGCATAAATAACGTAGCAGTGATGCTAATTACACGTCTAAGTTCTAACAGCAAGCTGATCGCATGCTAGTTTGTACATTAAAATTACACTAAAGTACTCTTCCATAAAAAAAAAAAATATATATTACATTATACTCTACAAACTCTCCTAGCTAGGTTGCATTTAGTGAGATTAAAATGGAATACTCTAAGCTCACAATCAGTGATACTAAAAGAATCATGCTCAAAACCTTCCCTTCAGATATTTTAAAATTTTTTAAGTAAACTCTAGTCATTCAATTATTCTTTTATCATCTAACTATAAAAAATTATAAATTTTTCATTTAAATATTAATAATTTTTGTATTATTATGAAAAGTTACAAAATTATCATTCAATTTTCTTAAATGATTAAGTTACTATTATATAACTTTTCATAATTAAGTAAAAAAATTATTAATAGATGAAAATATTAACAACTATCATTTATCTTTATATTTTTATTCAATTTAATTTCTATTCTTCTGTACCTTCAATCTTTTATTATTGAGACGTTGTTTTATTTTACATATGACGATAATAATTATTTAAAAATTCAAAAAAAATTGAAAACTTAAATAAATCACAAATAAAATTTGTCTTGCTTGCAGTCATAACTAACAACCCTACCACACCTTGTTTTTACAGTCAAAGTCACTGTTCAAGCCACCATTCGAGAGTTTTCCTTCTTCTCTTTCTTTCTATGGGCTAGATCCTCTTGAAACAGCCACAAAACTCATGTTTTCGTGTTTTCTCACAGCTATCGTCCCTTGTCTCCGTGGGCTTCGACCAACTAGCCACTGCCTTATCTCTTACTTCTCCAATGTCTCTCCCCTAGTTCTTATCGGGGATTGCCTTATCTCTTACTTCTCCACTCTCTCTCTCCTAGTTCTTATCGGAGCTTTTCAGATCTACGCTCTAAAGTTTGAAGGATATAAGCCCCGTTCACTAGCAGCCCACCGATCGATCATCGCGTGCCTCTGGGCATCAGTTCCTCTTGCTCAGTTATGTCGTTTGGCCGCTCGGATCTCCGATTGGAGGTCCATGGTGGTGCTGTTTTGAGTCAACAAGACAACAACCTTAAGGCTTCTGGTATTTTCTTGGTGGCTAGCGGATTGGCTATTGAACAGCCGGCCATCTCCCCCTTACGATCCTAGCCATGCCCTGTTGTCCATTTTTTGCCAACTTTTTTGGTAGGGAGCGGACAGATTATTGGATAATAAAGTTTTTTGGTCCGTGTGTTGGATCGTGCTTTGGCTTCACTTAGTGATTAACCGTGGAGCTTAGTACTGTGGTGACTCGATTTCTCTAGTCTTCAATGACTTGGTTTTATCGAGTGTTTCAGGAACTCGTTTTGACTAGGTTTCTAGTGCACCAGTTGAGTTAGGTCATAGATGTCCACATAGCGACAACGACAAGATTTTCTTACAAGTTTGATTAATTTAATTTAATTAATTGGTCGGAGGTTGAATTTAGTTCAATTAAAAGTTGATTAATAATTTTTTAAATTTTAATTATTGGTTAATTCAATATAAAATTATATAATTAATTGAATTAAATAATATATATTATATATGATATATATTTTTATATTAGTAATGTATTTTTGAACGATTATCTTTTATATTAATTGAAATAAATAATATATATTATATATAATATAATTTTTTGAACTATTAAAAGAAAACATTAATAATGTATTTTTTTATATGTTTTGTATTTATTTTAACCAAAAGATAAAAATATATAAATTTTAGTTAATTCGGTTAACCGATTGAATTAGCCGAAATATTTCGGTTCAGTTAATGTATTTGAAAAAAAAATTGATTCGGTTAACGATTAAAGATTTTTACATTTTAAATAATTCGGTTAATAGTAATTCGATTTTATTAATAACCGGATCCATCGTTGGAACACCCCTAACTGAGAGTGCCATACGGTTTAAAGGGTCATGAGAATGCGTTGGGATCTCTCCTTACTTCTAGTTATCAACAAGAGGCTTGATTCAAGTAATGGATGATCTTTTTCTTCTTCAGAGAGTTTTATTGTTGTAACCTACATTTCAAGGCTTTGTGTTGTATGAGACTGAGGTTTTCGATTGCTTCCTCCGTTCTCTGTAATTGAGTTTGTAGCATGCTTGACTTTTTTTAGGGATAATATAATTGTTAGCCCATGAATTTGGTAATTAGTTTCACTTAGATATCTATATTTTTTTTGTGATCCATTTTGGTATTTGAACTTGACAACTAGATTCATTTTAGATATTGAACTTAGATTCTGTCAAGATTTGATGATATGATCTATGTTATTAGAACAAGACCGAATCAAATGGACAAAAAATTGATTAATATAATGGTCCGAACAAAAAAGTTGAACCCATTAACTTGGTAATTGCTTGGGATTGGTAAAAATATAAAATTGGTATAAAAAACGACAGTTGAACAAGTTGAACCGATTTAATTTTTTATATATTTTTATGAATTTTTAATTATTTATTTAATTGTTGTTGGTCCAATGGTCAAATTGATGAAACTGGTTGAATCTAAAACCAGTGATTTGATCTGTTCATACACATGCCCTATTATTATAACATTGAATGTGACACTCTGAGATTGTACTATATCATCACTTAAAAATTTATACTTCTTCTTTTTTCTTTTTAATTTTGAAGTGATTTATGTGAAATGTGACACTCTAAAATATTCCAAAAAATCAATTTTTTATATTTTTTAATTTCATAAACTAAAATGGACTTAATTGTTAAATTCAAGTAAAAAATAAACTAAAAATATATAAATACTAAAATAAATCTAAATAATAATTTTAAGGGTCGAAAATTGTATTATCCTTTTTTTCATGAAGCTTTTGTCTTGATTGTTTGTAATCCTTTCTCTCTCCACAGAATAAAATGATTATTTAATAAAAAGTTTAAAGGAGCAAAACTTAAATTTAGACATTAAAATTTTCATTAGTATTTACTTGAATAAAATATTTTAAATAAATCAAAGTTTAATCTCGGTAAAAAAAAATTACTTTAACATATTATATCTATAATATATATATAAAATGGTTAATTGAATTAGTGTGACGAGTCAACTCTATATCAATTATTAAAATATTTTTATTTTAAAGGGTATTTAATATTATTATAAGAGTATTTTCATCTTTTAAATAAAACAAGTGAAAAGCATTATTTGAGAATTAAATATAAGAACAACAAACCCATGTAAAAAACCCTTATCACTCCACTAATAATTATTTATTGAAATATTTTTAATATAAGATATTTTCGTTCACTTACGATAAAATTTAATATAAATGAACCATTCTATCTAGGACCCTTTAATTAGTCATGAAATAATTTAAATGAAGTGATTTCCCTTGTTACTCCATTAATAATTCTTTATTGAAATATTTTTATAGATATATATTTTAAATTGTTCATGAAATAATTAGAGTGACGTAATCTTCTGTTGCAGGAAAAGGCTTCAATTCGAATCTTTTAAAAAAGCTTACAATAGGTATGAAATTATTGATCGGAGTTGGAGAATGGGTTATATTTTTTATATAATTAAGGTTAGAAAATGAGATTTTTTGGGATTAAATCCAAAATTTTAAACTTATAATATTACATTAAATTAAGAGGTTTACTTTAATTGGCATTAGATTATTGTATATAGCATATCATACTATTATATTATATTTAATAAGTAAATATAATTATTAATATACCATGTTATAACATTATATTGACCAAAAATTATAATATTATATATGGATATAAATATATTAATTTATATTTTATATACTAAAATTTTTAGCTAAATTCAGTTAAATTAATATATGGTATAAATTATGTCCATAATGTTGATACATATATTTTTTCAAGTTGATACGAATATCATTAATCATAAATAATAAATAAATATAACTTCATGATATAATATAACATAGTTATAGTATACGGCATATTTTTAATTTTAATTTTAATTTTAATTTTATTATTATGGTGAAATTGTTAGGGATTTAACTTAATCTCTCATGCACAAAATATTTAATAATTGTTATCATTTTTTATATTATCATACACATATAAATTAATAGTACATAAAATATTATTTTTTAATAATATTTTAATTATAAAACATTGTGTTATATAAAATATATTTTTCTATGATATATAATATTTAAATAATATCTCTTCCATAATAGAACATCTCGATAAATTAATTACTACTTCGAAATAAAAATATTTTGCTGCTTGATTTTCTCTAATTGGTTTTCTGCTTATATGACAGGCCTTAGTGGTGCAGCAACTGGTCTACTGATCACCGTTATCAGCATTCTCTTTTTCAGAAGAAAAACCTCAACTACCTTTCATTGGAAGTTTAGAAACAGAGATCAAGATATTGAGGCTTTCCTAAAAAACAATGGAGGTTTAGTTCCTAAAAGATACAGTTATTCAGACATCAAGAAAATGACCAGCTCATTTAAAGAAAAGCTAGGAAAAGGAGGTTACGGCAGTGTTTACAAAGGGAATCTACCCGACGGCCGCCTTGTTGCTGTGAAACTGCTTAATACATCCAAAGGAAATGGTCAAGAATTTATCAATGAGGTTGCTAGTATTAGTCGTACCTCTCATATTAATGTTGTCACCCTTTTAGGCTTTTGTTTAGAGGGCGGAAAAAGAGCCTTGATTTATGAGTTCATGCCCAACGGATCGTTAGAAAAATTCATCTATGAACAAAATATCTCCGAAGATAACCGTCAGCACTTGACAGTACAAGACTTGTATCAAATTGCAATCGGAATAGCTCGTGGGCTCGAGTACTTACACCTTGGCTGCAACACTCGGATTCTGCATTTCGACATAAAGCCTCATAATATTCTTCTAGATGATCAATTTTGCCCGAAAATCTCTGATTTTGGGCTTGCGAAACTGTGTGGGAGGACTGATAGTATGGTATCAATGTTGGAAGCTAGAGGAACAATTGGTTACATAGCTCCAGAAGTATTTTGCAGGAACGTTGGATGTGTTTCGCATAAATCAGATGTGTATAGCTATGGCATGATGATTCTAGAGATGGGTGGAGGCAGAAAGAACCTAGATGTTGGGGTACATCACACCAGCGAGATATATTTTCCACAATGGATTTATGAGCATATTGAACAAGGCAATATTGAGCCGGAATTGCTTGGTCTTGTGAGCCAAGAAGAGACAGAGATTGCAAGGAAGATGATAGTAGTTGGGCTGTGGTGCATACAAACAAATCCTAAAGACCGACCTTCCATAAGTAAGGTGAAAGAGATGCTGGAAAGCACACAACCGTTGCAAATTCCACCAAAGCCTTAGTCATTTCCGTCACCTTTGGACAGAAAGAGAATTCAGTGAAATCATATCATATATACTTTGTACAAGCTGTCAATATTCATTACGGAACTCTCACCTTTCTAAATATTACCCTTTCAGATCTTCTTTATTTCATTGGATCAACAATTTGCTTGATAATCTTTCACCAGAGAATGAGAGCTGAGTTACGGGAATGTTTCCCATTATTTTGACTTCTCTTTTCACATTTACATATTGCTACTGTTTTATACTTCACCTCTGTTGTTTTGCATCAAACCATGAAATTTAAAAATGGGACTGGACTGATTCATTGGGTTGGTCCAATCAGGTGCTCATTTAGTTTGGTGATCATGTAAGAACCGGATTTTAAATTAACCTATTAAAAATCAAATTGAATCAGTAAAAAGTTAATTTTATATATTCTTCCAATTTTTTTTATTAAAGAAGATAACCCACTGTTATTTTTCAACTCATACTTCATCAGAGTTCAAAAGATCACACCAATATTTATACAGCTTTTCACCACCACTCTTATTCGATTATACATATTTGCACCAATATCAGCTTATAAAATTAAATTAAATAGTTGGGACCCTAACTTCCATGCAAGAAAACACTCATAAAACTAAGGCATAGATTCCTTTGCTACACTTACATAGTTACATTACATTACACCCCTCCCAAACAATAAAATAACATTTTCATTTTCTCGGAACTGATTAATCCAAAAAAAAAAAAAACCAGCAAGAATCAGCTGAAAATTTAGTAATAAA
Source organism: Gossypium longicalyx (assembly GCA_025698465.1). Lineage (NCBI taxonomy): Eukaryota > Viridiplantae > Streptophyta > Magnoliopsida > Malvales > Malvaceae > Gossypium > Gossypium longicalyx. Next base: position 27,772,475 of record CM047003.1, read on the forward strand.
AGCTGACTTTTTCATACACCCTTTATCCTACATATATGATACTATTTACATATAGCTGGAAATTTAGAAACTTGGTGTTGTAGTAGTTGTAGAAGAGCTGCCATTGCTAACCCATTTTATCATCACAGAATCTGGAGAATGAGGCACTGCTGTACTCTTCAACAACCCACCCTCGTCCCCTACTGCTTCCATTTCTATTTCTTCACCCTTTTCTTTCTTGTATTCCTCATTTTGTATGCCCACTAAAGCCTCAAACACTTGAGCCATTGTCGGCCTCATGTCTTTCTCGTTTTGAAGGCACTGGAACGCCACCTCTGCCACTAAGGTTATCCTTTTCCGAACCGTTTCATCCGTTTCGAACTCGAGATATGGATCCACTAGCTCGTGCAATGCCCGGTTTTGTATCTTGTTGATTGCCATGTTCCACAAGTTAATTTCATGGCGGTGCCTCATAATGTCCACGGCTGGTTTCGATGATATTAGCTCGGTTAGTACGACCCCGAAGCTGAATACATCGCTCTTGCTAGTAAGCTGGTAGCACTGGTGATATTCGGGATCGACATAACCGGGAGTGCCTTGTGGAGCGGTGGAAACATGTGTAACATCAGTTGGAAAGAGTCGAGACAGTCCGAAATCCCCGACTTTAACATGAAAATTGTTGTCGAGGAGGATGTTGTTGGTTTTCACATCACGGTGAATGATATCCGAAGCATGGAGATATTTTAATGCACTTGCGGTCTCTATGGCTATGTCTAACCGAATGTGCCAAGGGAGTGCCCCGGGTTTAGCACATTCACCATGAAGGTGGTCCGCGACAGTGCCGTTCTCAACATATTCGTATACGAGCAAGAGTTCCCGACTGTGCCGAGAGGTGCATCCATAAAGTGAGACAAGATTTGGATGGCGCAACCGAGTTAGGATGTCAACTTCATTCATGAATTGCTCAACTCTCCTGTAGTTGTTTTCATATAAGCGTTTAACAGCAACAGTGCGACTGTCCCGAAGTTTGCCTGGTTAAGAAAGACGGATATGAAACAATAGACTTTTTGACAAATGGTGATTCGAGTATAAAGTTTTTCTTACCATAATAGACAGTTCCAAAGCCTCCATCACCGAGTTCCCTATTGGAATCGAAATTGTTGGTAGCTTCTTCAAGTTCCTTGTAGGTGAAGACATGGACACAAGCAAAGCTATCACCTTTCTCATAATCGCTCGCCAAAGAGCGGTCCAAAGAACTCTTGCCGGTTATGAAAGATGATTTAAAGAACCCTTTACCACGGTGGTGACGTAGCCAGCAATAGAAGAAAAGGCTGGTGATTAGTACACCTCCAGCACCGGCACAGAAACCTGCGCATGTTACATATTGAAACTTCATGTCATTTTGGTGAAGAAAATGCATGAAGCAACAAACTGACTAAGAATGAAACAGAGGAGGATCAGGGGATCATATTACCAATGATCAGCTTTGTTCTCACGTCTAAGCCTTTGCCTGAAATAGAAAAAAAAAATTTATTTATATTGAAAAAGGGTCAATTATCAGCAGTTTAGATCAAGTTATATGTTCTGAAATCCGAACCTCAGCTATGAAACATGAAGGAAAAAAGGGTACACAATATAATGTTATACCATATTAGAGTTGCCTATGATGTAAGTGACCAATACAGGTCGAGAGTGCAAATGTAAGATTAACTGATAACATACCTCTTAAGTAAAATTTATTAGGCAAGCTAAAATTAAGAAAAAGAACAAAAAAAAAAAAAAGAAAACATGAAGAAGTAAGGGAAGGAAGTATTAGTAGAGTTAGGATGCATGAATGTCCTACTAAGTTACCATCATTGCAGGTCTTCGGATGAGGCCCGTCCGGGCAAAAGCAAACGAATTCATCATTATAACCAAACGACAGCGGCCTCCACTTCTCTTACAGCTGCTGCAACTACGTGCGGTCCAGTTCAAAACAAACCCCGACTTCAAAACTTTGGTATAATTCATGTCTAATAAGCTAACGAAACTAACATCGTCGTTTATGAAGATGGGAGAATCAATCATAGTCCGGCACGACTTGATCGAATAGTTAGTCTTTTCCAAAGATTCTTTGTGGAAAACAGCAAAGGAATGGAAAGAAACATTAACTTACTGGATATGTATGATAATTTGGTTGTTCCTCGCAGTTGTATAAAAAGGAAAGATTGACATTGTCAGGACTAAGACTAAAGGGAGTTTGATCGAGGCAAACATTTCGTCGCGGAGTCGGACAATCATCTTGTACAACAGCATTGACTACAAGCAATGAATTGTTGTTGTAAAATATATCTTTAATGATGCAAGTTTCCTCAGAAATTTTGAGTATAGGATCTTTCTCTTTGCAGGTGATCTGGAAGTTCGGATAGCCGCAGAATTATTCTTGTTCTTCGAAAATCCAAACAGGGTAGCTTATATTGGGACCGTGGCCACAACTTCAAGGCATACAAGCCTCGAAGTGTGAGTCCCTAGACAGGGTTTCAGTTGCCATTGCTAAGGTGATAAAAAAGACAGTAATGATGTAAAGTTTATCAGCTTTTGTGGATCCATTTGAGGAGAAAGCAATAAGGGATGACATGAACTGGAAATGGGAAGAAGAAGCAGTTGAAGGGAAATGGATAGAATTAATGGTGTTTTAGCTTTTAATTGGTGAATTGATTGTGATTGGAGTTTGAAAAGGAAAAGAAGACAAAACAATAATTAAAGCAAAGGCAAAGATATTGTTTTTATTTTTCTTGCACAACTTCCTACCTAGATTGACCATCCTACTACATTCAAATGCTTGATCTCATGCATCCATTTAGGGGAACTCTATGGGCCAATAAATTATACATTTTTTTCAAATGGCTCTTACCCTCTAAATTCTAAAAGCTACAATGGAAGCCAGCTTATGCTTAAAACCCCACTATCAAATAAAGATAACCTTTGTTATTTAAACTTCCCCTTGTAGTTGGCTGAAAAGGAAATCTCATTAACTTGAACGAAAACTAGTCTATACCTACCCAACATAAAATGGTATAGAATAAGTTAAAAGGGTGGGGCGGGCACTTCTTTATACATACATAAAATTAATATAAAACCAAAGGATTTGGTCGTTGAACAAAAAGAGGATCACTTGTGCCACACCTTTCGATTGCATTCCATGTGAGAAACGATGGGTCTAAGCATGTGTTTCATATTTGTCAACCTACGTAAGAAACTTGAGGAGTGTGTGGAAATAGCATAAGTTTGATATTGGCCAAAAGAAAATTGGGAGAAATGAAGGCAAAAAAGTTGGGTGTAATTAAAAGCTGCTCTCTGGGGACAATTGACGGATTAAAAAATTGGAGATTAATGGAAGCAAGAACAAGTTTTTAAGGTGGCCCGCCATGGAACTAACAGTCAAAAAGAATTGCATCATATTAAGACCAAAAGCTAGTCTCTTATAGGCCATAAAAAGACACCAACAAATGGCTTCCTACATGGAAAGGAAGGCCTCCCTGTGAGAAAGGAAGAAGAAGTGGAAGTTGAAGGAACCAAGGTCAATAGTTTTAAGTGAAAGGGTTCCTATATTTAGTATTGCAAAGCTAAGGACATTAACTTTTCGAAGAAAAATACACCGTAGAATTTTCCACGAGACTGAAAGAAAGAGAAAGCCAAGTGGTTGTTAATAAACGTAATGTGACCGATCGAATGGCTTAGAGAGCCTAACATGGGGTTTTCATTTGAAGCTAGAAATCATCAATTACTTCAAACATCCGCCCTTGGAATTCAATAAATTCACTAAAACTTCCCATTTGTTTTCGTACAAGTATCCATATTTGAAGTGTTCAAAACACTGACATTTTCATATCCCAACTAATATAGAGTAATTTTAAAGGGAAATTAATATATATAGTAGAAAATGATAGTAGCTTAAGCTACAAATACACTTAATTTATCTAAATATAAAACGCTAATTCATCTGCAGCTAAGAGCTGTTGGAAGACCGAGTCTAACTTCAAAGTAGTTGGTTTAATTTCACATTAATTATTTATCTTTATTTGTCACTTTTACCAATCACTATGTGCAAAATTTTAGTATATATTAGAAGCTTAACTGTATTTTCTTTTTAACTTTTTCAGTATAAAAAAAACCCACCTAATTACAATTTTTTTTATCAAATATCATATTTGTTATATACCTTTCTTAAATATAATTGTATGAATTTATATATATATATATATATATATATAACGCAATATTTTTTGCCATTACACTCCACATTTATTCATATATTTATATTTTCTTTAGACAAAACTAACATTAATTTTCTTGTACCATTATGTCTATATATCCCACTAATTGCCATCAATATGAGAAGCAAATTTGACAATTGATAAAGTAAATAAGAAATTGATAAGAGAAAAATAAGGATCTAACTATGTATATATACTTTTGATTTGTTATTTTTTAAATTTTAAAATTTCAGCCTTCTTAAATAATAGCCTTTAAATTGATTGAGTTAAATTCTACTATCTATAAATCTTGTGCAACAATCATATTATTACATGTGTAATGCAATATTAGCTTTCTATTTCCACATAAAATTTACAAAAATACCAGGATTGAAATTTCAAAACTTTAAAAGTATAGAGATTTAAAATGATCAAATTAGAGAATAGAAATTAAATTCACAACTTATATATACTACGGAATTAATAGTAGAATTTGACCTAACATTTTTAATTGCTTCTGTTTAAGTTAAGATTAAATTTTCAAGTTTCGAAATGTACAAAGATAAAATTTAATCAAATTAAAGTAAAAAAACTAAATCACTAATGTAGGTATAATATAGGGAACTGAAAGATACCATAAGACCCAAGTGAGAGCCTGAGAGGGGGATGGGGGAAGAACAAAAAGAAGAATTAATGGATCTCCACCATGAATATTCATTGGTCTAATGATTCACCATGATTGCGGGTCAATAACCCTATTCACTACTAATTATAATCTATTCTCTTCAGAATTCATCATCATAAAATGTTTATTTACTCTAATTTTCACTCTATTTTTATGGTGCTTGTAATGCCCAATAGGCCGAATGAACAAGAACAGGACAAAATATCATCCAACATACAGTCTAGTTTCTATTTATGCAAATTTAGTTTTAATTTTAAAGCTGGAGCAGAATTCGAAATAAAAATTGAATTGATTTATCTCATGTAATTTAATTCAATTTATTTCGTTTATTTAATAAAAAATATATTCAATTTCAAATTTAATTATTTATAATTAAGCTCAAAACTAAACTAAATTTTGTCCATACTAATTAAAATAAAGAAAAAAAAACTCAATTAAACTCATTAGTTACCACTAAATATTTAAATTTCACTTGTTAAATAATTCGATTGTAATTTAATAATGAATTTATCGATTTCTAACTTTGAAAAAATTACTACAAAGAAGGAAGTTTTATTCAACCAAAAATCACATATAAGTTTTCAAAAGATTTATGTTAGAAGTTCTATTTAATAAAATAAGTTTCGGATTTCATCCTTCAACAACCCCTAGAAATATTCAACAGCACTTTAAAACCCTTTGAATGTCACCCTGTCTCAAGTGTGATGACATCTCAAAGGAAAAATAGAGTGCATTAGACCTCAGTTGCTTACTAGGCCTCAAGGGTCCAATTAGTTATCAAACTATAATTGAAGTAGTCAATATTCTACATGTGAATTTAAGCACAATGTAAAACTATTTATATCTTTATATTTATATATTTTTAAAATAATAGTTTTATTTATTATTTAACATAAATATAAATTATAATGAATTTTATTATTTAATATAAAGACAATTTCACTATAATTCATCTAAGCATTGGTTTTCTAAATATAAAATATATGTCGCTACTAATTTTAATTATGACTACAATACTCAATCTAATTGTTTTCGCTGTTTTCAGTTTCACGACTATGGATGTCACTATAACATAGCATTTATCTCTAGTACAAAGTAACATCAAGATCCCATTGCTCAATTTAACACTAACTAACCAAGAGAATTTGTTAGAGTCTAATGGAATGTTAATGTACAAATTAGTGAGTGGTCAGACGCTCTTATACATGTAATTAGCTGACAAGTATATGGTCAATGGCCCCTAATTAGGGCATTAAGTTTACTAATTTTGATCTAAGTTTTTTATTCATTTGCGTTTGCAACACTAAGAAAAAAAAAAAAAAAGGTACCATTTTAGTTATCCAACATTTCGGAATCTAATAGTGGACACCTGACACCAACTTTTTTACCACACCTAAGACAAATTGGTTAGAAGATACGCCCTTTGACCCTATGGCTGGCTAAGCTTGAATATAAGTGATGGCTGCTTACCAGCTCTAGTTGTACAATGTAGACTGGAAAAATTAAAGGAGAAAACACTATTCACAGCACAGATTGAGTAAGGTTAAGGAGGTTAGGAATTTACGGGATTTTAGCAATCAAATAGATTTGAACTGATTAGAGGAAGAGATTGATTGTGCGTACCAGGATGTTTGCAGATAGCATATCTAGGTGAGGCCATGTTTTCGCATGAACCGTTCTGCATCTTGCATTTCTCGCAGAAAAGGTCAGCAAAAGGATAGAACACATCAAATCCCAGTTGCCAACCCTCAGAGTCAACGTTTCCCAGCCCCCCAGTCTGCAGTTGTTGGAAAGCGCTCTCGTTAACCTGAACTTGGATAGGGCCGCCATGGCAAGAGCCAAAAAACTGTTCATAAGAACCTCTATCCACTAAATCAGCCGCATAGACTGGAACGTCTGACCCTTGGGCGCACAGGAAATGAGCTGAAGCTGGTGGTGCTGGAAATGATGACTCGCAATTGTAAAAGAAGGTAAGGTTTCGGTTTTTATCGGAATAGCGCAGGAAAGAGTATCCCAGAGTCACATTTGTTATACGACTGGGATCTGAGCTACAAACTTGATCCCACAAATCCTCCCTAGCGATTGTCATTCTATAACCGGGCTGATCCACGGAAACCAATCGGAATTTAGTCTCACCAATCCTGATGACTGGCTGATGATCCTCTTCACATTCGATCACCTGGAAGCCTTCTTGGCGACAATATTCAGGACTATCCTCTTTCCAAAAGGGGAACATCAGGCTCTTTACGTTTCCACAATCAAAACCATTTAAACACTGCCTAAAACTGGATTCATCTTGGGTGTATGATACTGGGAGGAGGAAGATGATAAACAACAACAAAGTGAAGATGGAGATGGAGATGGAAGGGGTTGAAATGAAGGGTTGATGATGCATTTTCTTTTTCAATTTCTGAAGAGGGAGCAACAGCTATAAGAGAAAAAGTTATATGGTAAACTAATAAAAACCGGAAAATTATGCAGTATTTCTACGATTAAAATGTAAAATAAATTATAAAGTGGACTATCCCATTTGACCAAATAAGAAATTTGGTTTGTTAGACTTTTCTATGAAAGAGAAAGGAAGAGCTCATAAGAAAGGTTATTGACTTTGACCTTTACGATGGTTTATCGAGAAACGCAATGCTTACGAAGCAACGTCGAAATTTCATCTATTCAGAAACTAGTACATCATCTCATCAAATATAAAATCTGATAAAAGGCGGGGTGAAACCTGCAATAAATAATATTCATCTTATTGAAAACACCAAGTAATTACAATAAAGACAATATGACGATGAAAACTGCAATTCTAAATATGTATGGGATGGGAGCTTCTTCTTTTTTTGATATATCCACACCCACGTTTGTTAGGGAGCTGAATACATTTTAATAAAGGCTTTAGTTTGTGAACTAAGAAAACTGGGATATTAAGAGAGATTTCCTTTTGTTTGAGGCCCTAATTGTTGGAAATTGGTTTTACAAAAGATGATTAATGAACACTTTTCAGGGAAAATGTTTAAATGTACAGTGTATATATATAGGATTTTGTATTTTAATATAAAACATTAACATGCTTAAAATCAATGATAGATGAATGAGAAATTCTTCTCAAACGATGGAAAATTTTATAATTCCGACTACAAATTTGCCTTATAATTTGAGCTATAAGCTTGTGATGTGAGTCCGGGTTCATTCAATATGATAATTCATGAACTATGAACATACATGAAAATTATAATATACCTTCAAAAAATGAATATCATAATATACATTCATGAATTAAAGGTTATTATGTATCAATAATTGTCTATGTATTATATTTATGAGTAAATTATAAAAAATAGTCACTTTTGTTTATTTTAGATTACATTTTAATCATTTATATTTGAAATGTTACGATTTAGTCACTTACGTTATTGTTTCGTTACGAAATTGTCACTCTGTCGTTAAGCTCTGTTACCTCCCTAACAACAACCCTACATGGCGGTCCAAATATGTTTTAAATGCCAACTTAGATGTTCAACTAAGACAATAATATGTTTTTAATTAAATAAATTTAATTAATTAAAAATTTTAAATTAATTATGCCTTTAACTAGAAAAGAAAAATCGTTGTCTCTTTTTTCTTTTAGTTTTCTTTCTATTTTAACTAAAAAAACTATTCATATCCAAGTTGGCATTTAAAACTTATTTAGACTGTCATGTAGGATTGACGTTAGGGAGGTAACGGAGCTTAACGACAGAGTGACTACTTCGTAAAACGATAACATAAATGACTAAAACGTAATATTTACTAAAATGTAATCTGAGACAAAAAAAAATTATTTTTATAATTTATCTTATATTTATTTAGGTATCGGAAAAATGGCTCACAATTTATACCACCCACACTATTGAAGTTCATAAAGCTTACTTTATTTGTTATTGGGTTTCTAAGTTTTTTTTCCACATATATTATATTATTGAAAAAGGAGTAAATTTTTAAGTTGATGAATTTTTAAAATACATATAATTTTGAAGTGTTATTAAAATCCTGAAAGTACTTTAAAAAATAATCTTAAAAATATCGACAATTTCGTCTTGAAGATATCCTTAAAAATACTCAACAAACATTTATTTTTTTAAATTATATTTTATTTCAACAAAGTTTAAAGTGAAATTTTTAACAATGTTTTATATATATATATATATATATATATATTAATTTATTATAACTATCAAGTTCAACTTCAATTTTAGTGGGATTTAATATGAATAACAAATACCAAAATCCTTTTAAAAAAACCAATATATTTGCACCTTACAGATGCAGTCAGGCAGAAATTCCAATTAATATAGGCATGAGGTCGGAGAAGGATGTCTCCTTCACAAGCAATTAGCATGTGATCATGTGAACGCATAACTTCCAAATTGGCAGGCTCTAATAAGGGAATATTTATAGCTAATAATCATTCTTTTATTTCACAATGCAATGTCAACGAATGATTGGTTAAATATTTTAATAGTTAATTTTTAATTTTCAAAAAATTAAATTGAAATCGTCGAATAATATTGGAAACTGAAATAGATTAAAAAAAAAACTTTAAGAACTAAAGTGAAAAAAAAAATCAATTTAAGGACTAAAATATACATTAAACCTTATTTTATATACATAAGTTTCCATAACTTTATTTAAATAAGCGCTATGTTGAGGTAGAAAAGAAGATTAGGAAAAAGCCGCAAGAATAAAAGAGTGGGCAAGAGTGAAGCATCAACTAGTGTCATTTTGGGACCAGACTTTGTCCAGTTAGCTTTCATTAACCAGAACCGTAGCACTAACATCACAATGATTCATCATAGTTGTTTCCATTGGAATGGGGATGCGACAAAAACTATATTGAAATGGTATTTCATTTTCAAGAGGGCATGCAATAGAATTTGTTTTTTCTTCAAACATTCATCTCTTTTCTTTCAAATTTTTTTTTATTTTTTCACACATATTCTTTAGAATTTTTATAAAATAGTAAAATTAGGTGTTAAATTAAATTAAAATTTATTAAATAATATTTTAACTTTTTTATTAATTATGAATATTATTTCTATTATTTTGTAAGATTAGGTGTATGTTTTAAAATGATTCGGAGAATAATATATATTGACTCATTTTAAATATTAAAAACTTAAAAAAGATTTTTTTTTTAAATGAATGGAGAAGGTGAAAAGTATGTATCAATTTTTTTACATAAATTATTTAAAAATAAGTAAAGATTTTGCAAGTGGATCGGATAACAAAAAATAGAATTGAGCTCTTTAAATACATCTTGTAAAATTAAGATAAGATAACTTTTTAAACATTTTCCTTGAACTCATATTCCATCAATCAGAATTGTGATGATGTGACATTGTTAACCTGTTTGATGGTGTCATATAGCAATCTCTTAATGTGCCACATGGCAAATATAAATTATATTTGTCATGTGGTGTTTGGAGAGGCTGACACGTGACACTATTAGATTGACTAGAAATGTCACATCAGCACAAATTAACGGTGTTGGTGTAAAGGGATCGACTTGATTAATAGAATACAAATTCAAGAACTAACTAAGTCCAAAAAAGAATTTAAAAATTAACCAAATACATATAAACAAGTTTAGGGACATTCTAAAATATAACAAACATATAAAACTACCTCATTTTCCTAACAAATGAGAACTTGACCTAATGACAAATAACATGTTTAAAATCTTGCAAAGACAAAATTTGAGTAATTTGACCTAATGACTACATCGCAATTGATGCTCTGCTTCTTTTTCCTTTAAGGAAAAACAAGTGAGTTTATCAGTTCAGACTTTTCTTCTTTTTGTTTGAATATAGAACTAGTGTTCAGGGCAAAAGAAGAAAAAAAAAAAAAAAGGAGATTATTCACATAATTAATTACTGTATGTAAGATTCTTCAATAAAATTCAACCAATAAATCCATGCATGACTAAGTCCTCCACGCAAAGGTTATTTTCACTTTCCAAAGCATATTAAAATTGAATATGTTATTATATAAAAAAAAGATGGAATCAATTAAATAGTTTTTGTATTAGGGAATATTGTACAATATATTATAGATTATAATGTATTAATATTTTGTTTTGTACAATAATAATTTGAATCTACATTATTTTTGGATTCAAGTATTTTAGTATATATTAATCTTAATTTTTTATTTTATTTTACGTTGAAATTTAGAATTTAATTTCTTTAATTAATTTCGTATAATTTGATCTTTATTAATAATTTCAAAATAATACTATTATTAATTATTGTTGATACAGTAATGATGTGGATTTTTTAACAACCTTAAATATATATAATTTCAAATAGTTACATTTAAATCCCATTATTAATTAATTTAACTAATTCCAAATTTTCAAACACTGCTTGTCTCAAAATATTCAGCTGCCCTTGATAAATTATCAAAATGAATAACTTATTCTTTTGAGCTTAACATTCAAATTCAAGAAAACCCTTTTATTTTTTTATTATTATTTAAAAATCAATTATCAAGTTTGGAATATCATTTTCCAACATGTCTACTTTTTCTTTTTCTTTTTTCATTTCCAGCACATCTAATCTAAATATAACATGTTCTTAAATATATAAATCTCAACGCATCTAACATTTTGTAAAAGTCAAGTTCAAAGTTAAACCGCGTCAAGACCTACTGGAATTGGAGTCCAAACCAAAAGTAAATGCACAATTAATAAAATAGTAGGTATGAGCATAGCAGAATGGTTAGAAAATATTTTTCAACAATAAAACCGAGAAAAATGCACTGAAAATAATAGGTATTAGGATGGTTTATACTACGTTTTGTATTGGGTTAATTATTTTTCTAGTTAAATTATTTTAATAAATATATGAAGATTAAAATATATTTTAAGTTTTTATACTTTTTCGCATATTTAAATTTTATTTTTTAATTTTTTATTTTTAGAAATTTAATCTTTCTATTTTTTAAATTTAAATACAATTGTGAACACTATTAAATTCTTTTGTTAAATTCACATGCGTAAGATTTTAAAATTTAGAAGAAAAAAAATATTTAGCAACCATATAACAAAAAAATAATATTGCAATAGACTTGAATTTAACAAATATTCTAACAGTGTCTACAGCTCTTAAAAGTTACATTAATATTTTAATTAAAATAAAGTATTTGGACTAATAAATGACATTATAAAAGTCAAGATATCAAATTCTGTCAAAAAAAATTGAAGTATAAAGATTAAATCTTAAATTCGAGTATAACATAAGGACCAAAATTAAAATTTGGCCATTGGTATATAATAATAAATTTGATTATTGCATAGGGACCAAAATTAAAATTACACTATATTTCTATATAGTATATCAACATACAGATCAAAATTGAAATTTTACCATTTTTTTATATAATGAGAAAAAAGGGGACCCACGTGTTTAAGAAAATTACCAACATATACATACAGTTAAGAATCATAAAAAAATTTGTTACATGCAAATTGCAGCTGTTTGGGTATTCTACTGTTTCATGCTTAGTCAAAGCAACCAATAGACTCAACCAAAGCTTAAGAAAAAATGAGGATTTGTGTCTGTAGAAGAAACCCATTGGACATTATTTTAATATTCCCAGATCAAGGGCTTGCTGTGGCGGTATAATTGGGTCCATGAGAGCCCACCGATGGGCTCCTACGACCCACTGTTTTTGGGTTATTTAGTTCACAGAGTGTATTTACTAATTTTTGAAAAAAAATAATTATTATATAAACTATCAATAAAATTTAAAAAAATTCTACAAAATTAGGTTACTAATAAAACTAACAACAAAAACAGTTTTATCTAATTACTCTATTACTTCGTAATTATTGAATTATTCACTCTCTAACATTAAACATTTACTCATTGTTATTATTAATTAATCGTTGACCAAATATAAATAATTAATAATAAATATTATGTAATTTAATTAATTATTTATTAAATTAAAATGCGTAAAAATTATCTCTCATGTATAAAGTTTTCAAATTATTTAATAAAAATAATAAAATAACATATAATTATATTTTTAAAATAAAATATATTTTCTAAAATTAAAATATTATTATTGTATAAAAATAATTTTTTAAACTTAAATTATGTATGGATATGCTTGAAAATACTTATGGTAATTGGATTTGAGTCTAATTATTTGTAATTACCTACTTAATTAGTCAAATTCTCAATCCTAAAAATTAGAAGGTGTAATTAAAAGCTTCAATTACAATGGTTACACAAACATAACACAAATATATTATTGGATAAACTATTAAAATATTCATTTTTGTTTACCTCAGGTTACATTTTAGTCACTTATGTTTGAAATGTTACGTTTTAGTCACGTAATTGCGTTGTAACATTTAGTCACTGAGCCGTTAATTGTCGTTAACGGTGTAACAGTAAGCTGACATGGCACGTTAAATTATCATTTCAAACAAAAATTTTAGGTTAATTTATACAATCGGTTTTCATATTTTTTTCGTTTTGAGCAATTTAATTTTTTTTCTTTTATGTTCTTTTAACTTTCCTTTTTTTCTTTTCATTCTCCTCTGCTTTCCTCCCTTCTCTATTTCTTTTAACGTGATTTTTCTATGTTTGTCATTTGTTAAAACCAATACCTATACTTTTATTTTTATTTTTTTGAGCAATTTATTTTGTTCGACTGAGGTAAACTTGTGGATTAGTTTTAACAAATAGAAAACATAGAAAAACTACATTAAAAGAAATGAAGAAAGGAGAAAAACAGAGGGAGAAGCAAAAGAGAAGAGAAAATAAAGAGAAAAAAAAAAGAAGTTAAAAGAACATTAAAGAAAAAACTAAATTACTCAAAACGAAAAATATAGGGACCAATTATAAGATTTAACCTAAAATTTTCATTTGAAATTATGACTTAACGTAACATGTCAACTTGCCGTTACACTGTTAACGGTAATTAACGACTTAGTGACTAAAATGTTACAACACGATAACATAAATGACTAAAACGTAACATTTTGAACATAAATTACAAAAATGTAACTTGAGGCAAACAAAAGTGACTATTTTAATAGTTTACTTATATATAATTACACTCATATCTAATTAAATTATTATAAACTTAAATTAATTATAACAAACTCGTTTAGGTTTAAAAAATCTAAAAGTAAGGTTGAATTTAGACCGAGTCTGATATTAAATTTATATAATCAAAATGGAGACAAATCAGAGTTACATATTTTAAATTTTGTGTAAATCTGATTAGTTGTTTGGTAATGGTGTTGGAGGCAGTGGAGTGATGCAAGTGGATCCATGGATGATATGTGCGTAGCTGGATCACAACAATGGCAGTGAGCGGCAACTAGGCGGACGGCAATATGTGTATTTACTAATTAAACATTAAAATTAACAAGACTTGGTACAGAGTATGGACTCAAAATTGAATTTTACCGACTTAAACATAACAGGTATCCGAATTGAACAAAACTTAAAAAACTAATTCTGAACTTGTGAGATATTATTATATTTGAGTTTCATTATTATATGATATTTTCAATCCAACCATTTAGACAAAGTTTGCAATTAACACCAGTAGCAGCAGAACAGCCAAATTTTGGATCAAGTATAAAAGCTTTTTATAAAATTTGAAGAAGAAAGCAGTCCTAATATAATCATCCAAAATCGATGTCAGAAAATGAAGAGTATATTTCTGCAGAAATCCTCTTATCTGATCTGCAATAACAACAAGTACTAGAGTTTATAGCATATTTTGCGGCGCGCCATCCAATCTTAAAGGGGAACTTGGCAATGCACAACACCATCGAAAGTGGCCCAACAATACACAAAAAACAAGCACTGCAACCGAACTCTATTAAAGATGAAGGAGAAGGACTTGGGTTTGTGTGATTACGTTTGCAACCACTGGATTTTACCTGCACTTTATCTCTGATGGGAAACTTGGTCTCCATTTTGCCGATGCTGAGACCAGTTGCAGTTTCGGTGAAAGGCCTCAATGGGTGGAGAAGTTGAAGCAAATGAATGGTAATTTTGCTTGCAAGGATGAAGATGAACTGAAGATTTAAGTGCATCTTTGGTTGTGGAAATTGCTCAAAAAATATTCCTTTGGAAGCTTTGCATTGCTAGGGTTATATTTTTAGTCAATTTCACCCTCGAATCAAAAATCATCTCATTATCCCACCGGGCCATGCCTTATTAGCTTTTCCTTCTATCTTTGCTAAATTTTATTTATGAGGTTGGTAAAAGTTGCAATCAGAGCCAGAGGCAAATCTACGGTGCCTGGTTGTCGCGCGCCCGACCTTAAAATATAAAATTGTTATTTGAACTCTTAAAAAAAATTTTAAATTTTAAATTAATAAAAATAAAATTATATTTTAACCTCCCTTAAAATTATAAAATTCGATTTAATCTTTTAAAAATTATAAAAATATAAACTACAAAAAATTAAAATTTCATTCAGCCCTAAAAAATTATTCTGACTTCACCTCTATCAGAGCCAGAAAATACTTAAAATTTTAAATTATTTTTTATAATTTTTAAGCCTAAAATATAATTTTATCATTATTAATTTAAAATTTTATTATTTTAAACAAGCCATGTCTCTTAGGTCTCTACCAGACTCTGTCACTAATTTATTTATAATTACATAAATTTAATATAAAATTCGACCAATAGAAAGCTTACATTTTATATCTTCGGACTCGAAAATCTCCTTTTTACCGCTAAATGAACGTCTCATTGGCATCTCTCTCGAAAAAAGAAAAAATCTCATTAGCATCTTTTTCACTTTATATCCTTGAAATCTTTTATATGTTTTTAGTCAGTTTATTTATGATGGAGTCCTCATACTCTTTAAATTTTTAAAATTTAATTCATATATTTTTATTTCTTTGAATTTAATCCCTTTATTTTTTATATAAAAATTAAATTTCAATTGATAATATTGTTTTTAAATTTTTCTTAAATTTAAATATATGATATTTCAATATTTAAAGTTCTAATTTAAAAATTAAAGTCCGATTGATGACAAGTATTCAAATTTAATAAGTATGAATTAACAATATTATTAATTGAATTTTATTTTTTAAATTAGAGATTAATTTCATAGATTTAAAAACAATATGTTTGAATTAAAAATTAATTGTAAAAGAAGTAATAAATGATTTAAAAGGATAAATTATTAAAATATAAACCATAATTATAAAAATAAAAAAAGAAATCATCAACCGATGACACCAAAATTCCAATAAGAAGGGTGATGTTAGCTCTACATATGTAATACTGCTGATGGTATCAGTAGTTATTCCCTACTTTTTGATAAATAAGCCGAACCAATATTGGCAATGGCATCTCTCAGTTACATTACTTTGATTCTTTTATATATCTGTATTTTTCATATATTTATATAAAATTCTTACTGTTATATCCAACATATTTTTTCAAATTCAAGTAACGTCAGATACCTTAATAGTAATGTGCGCCGTCTTGCCTCTAGCTTTATGAGTGCAAGGTTTTTCTGCCCTAATTGCATGATTAGCCTCGCTTAGTCAAAGATCTTGTTTGTTTTTGTTTTTTTTTTTCATGCTATCTGTTTCTTTCGTTTGCAATGGAGAGAGGGATGGAGAATCTTTCAATTGAAGAGAAGGAAGATGTGGAATTAGTTGTTGGGCCAGAGGGTCTTAACAATGTAGTTGTAGATATTGATTATGAGTTATGTCTTATTACAAAGTTTATTGGGGAAAAGCAATCAATTTTTCGTTGTCTTTGTGGAAGCCAATATGAAGTGCTAGTATAAATCCAATTGTATCTGATTTAATTTTTTTTCATGTTGTTGATTTGATAAAAATGATCTCTGAATATTTTTCATCATTTAACAATTGTCTTTTCCTTATTCAGTTATTTTTTTCTATGTAGATTTTTGGGTCCAATAGAGAGGTTGCAATGAAGATTGATATTAATAAAGTTTATGACTAGGTTGATTGAAATTATCTACAATTTACTTTAAAGCATTTAGACTTTCATTGACATCAACAATTTACTTTAAAGCGTTTAGACTTTCATCGACAGTGGATGGATTAAATAATTCTGTGTGCCACTTTATTGAGTTACTCAATTTCTTTTAATGGTAGTGAGATCGGGCAGATATCACCGAAAAGAAGTTTTGCCCAAAAGGATCTGCTTTCACTTTATCTTTTTTTACAGTCTATTTAAATTATGAACCTAAATATTATATAGTCAATATTAATTATGCAAATAGAAAAAAAAAATTTACGCCATATAGTGAGGTATGATACTATTTGAGAGAATGGTGCTAGTCACAAGCATCATAGACACCTCATTAAATCTTTAATTTAACACATTCAAGATTTCGAAACGTGGTTGAAAAGAAATTTGATTTTCAAAAAATTATTTCCCATATTAACATCTCATTAGTATAACATAAAAAAAAAATGATAGATCATACTTGCATGTTACATATTTTATAACTTCAATCATAGGTGAAAATGATATAATCATACACTTCAAAGAGTATATAAAAGGAGGTTTTATTGATCTTAATGATGTAAATTCAAATTCAAATGAACTTGATCAAATATTAACAGATGATGATAAAAAGTACATGTTAAATATTAAAAATAGAATAACTCAACAAATATACACTAAAATAAATAAATAAAATTGTATTTTTTTTGCTATTTTTATTAACATTCATATTATCATCTACACTTTTAGACTAGCATAATGCATATAATTATTTAATTTTAATTTTATTACTTGTTTAGAAATTATTTTTCATCATACTAATACTTTTTTTTATAATAATTAATCTTTTTAAAAATATCAATTATGTAACTATATAATTACAATTTGTAGTATCAAACATGATATGAAAAATTTTAATGCAATTACATTTTGTTAACCAAACACATCAAAAAAATTACAATTCATTGTAATTACACTCTCGTTCAGTTACTCTATTCTGTCCAAACATACCCTATATGTTTATTTTATAAGAACAGTGCAAGGCTGCAGGAGAGCAACCAGCCTTTGCATTGCTGTACCACAAAATAAACTTTGGACCCGATAGATCTATGAACCAACCATTGCAATAACTCCACGGAAGAGCTTCCAGTTCTGAACCAATAAGCTAATGTTAGTATAGGGATGGCTGCTCCTTGCACTCTGGCCATGCTCAGTTCAAGGATATCGGTACATTGAATGCGGATGCGGCTCTCCAGTCCCGAACTTTTTTCCTTGACTTTTCTCAAAACTTACAAAGTTTCAGGCTCACTTTTCTCATCTTTGTAGCCTGATGCCTTTCCACTTCTTCCAATTAAATATGGCTCCGGTGAGGAGCTGTTGGCTTGTGTTTCAAGACCATGATAAGATCGAGTAACGAAAAATTCAGCTCCCGATTTAGCTATTCCTTTGACAAGAGAATCAGGGTCTCGGTCACGCAATTGCAGAGCCTTCTCGGTTGCATTAGCTAAGGCAAGAGCGCCATCATTATCTCCATCTCCATTCTCTGCATAACATTACATTCCCACCAATGTGAAACCACGAAGAAAGGCATTGCTTAATAACTCATCCAAGCAGAATATTATCAATAAAACAGTTACCATGAAAGCAATAATAGAGTT
Source organism: Gossypium longicalyx (assembly GCA_025698465.1). Taxonomy (NCBI): domain Eukaryota; kingdom Viridiplantae; phylum Streptophyta; class Magnoliopsida; order Malvales; family Malvaceae; genus Gossypium; species Gossypium longicalyx. The sequence goes on from CM047003.1 coordinate 27,791,052, forward strand.
CTACAGGTAAAACTGGTGCACCCATTATTTCATATGCAAAAAGGAAACACTCAAAGCATTATGCAGACAATATTTTCAGCATAACTTTCGGAAAATAAGAGAGTAGAAATTTGACTACCACCAATAATGGACTTAAAAGTGAGGGATATGTACCTTGGAGTTCAAAATCTTCAATATATCCACCTTTAAGGAACGAAAACCGTGCTTCTTCAGGTTGCTTGCTTACCTCCAATTGAGATGAACTGATTAAATCTCGAAATTCCATTACATATGTTCCCGTCCACTGACTTCCTCTAAAGAATGTAATTTCCAAATCAAATATCCAAAATGGAAGCATAAATATACCAGATATTTTATGTACAAGCACTTGTATATGTCAACAGAGCATTTGTCCTACAAAGTTCTCATGTTATATGCTTTACCACTTCGACAGCATATCTCCCCTCAAATCTAGTTTATTTTTGCATATCATTTGAATTTGTAGAATTCAAACACAATAAACATCATCTTTCTATGAGAAATTTCACAAAATCGACAAATATACAATAAACGAAGAACAAATTAACAATTTAGAACAATCCATGTAGGTTAGACACTCAGCATGTGAGTTCCAACAGTAGCAAAAACTTTTGTAAAGCAAACATCTTTATTCATCGCTTCTTAATATCTTTAATATTACATATTTCTTCAAGTTAGAAAAATAGAAAGTCCGGGACAGAATAAAAATATGCAATTGGCCAGTCTCCTCAGTTTCACAAAGCATACAATCCTTCAATTTTAATATGTTCACTAAGAGAGAGGTATTGCATTAAACTGGCAGTTGCATAAGCATTCATATGGCCTACCCAGTTACACCATAAAGCATAGTTAAGTTGAACTGAGAAAATAAAAAACGATATATATGACTAAACCTGTAGATGGAATGCTGAAAGGATTTGGGAATAGGGGACAAGCAGAGAGAGGACAGCAAGACAGATTAGAGAAAGTTAAGTTTATTCTCGATCAAATAAAACATAAAATGAGAATAGTTAATGGTTATTCACCTGCTGAAAGCTAGCATGGCTTCAAATGGAGTAATAACAGGTGCTAAGAACTCTTTGCTATCCAAAAGTGCAGTTTGCGCACATGAGACGTAGATGAAAACATCACACTGCAAAAATGTAATATTTTTTAGATTAACCTCAAAGTCTTTGACTTCCTAACATTGAGACTATCTACAAGCATGTCTAAGAGGTTACTTCAGGAAAATTAGCAAGTTTGGCAGGGTTCGGTCTTCCCATGACAAGAGTGTAGGCCTTTTTCCCAGCAAGCATGATCAGTTCCTTCATCTGATGAATCATGTGAAGGTAGCCAGCTGCACAAAAGGTACCACCTTATTTAGGACACTTTGATGCATGTAGAAATTTCCAAGAAAATATAAAATCTTAGATGAGCCTCAATAAAATAAAAATTCTTAAGAACATCTCCGACAAATGCAAAATAAAAAATAACAGAAGTATGGATTTAGGGCAGTATACACACATCTAATGTAAACAAAAGTAAGCATTACTTCTGGACCAATATATTAAACATGTTTGGATGAAGAGTTATATGTGCATGGATACTAAAAAACAACACTATTAACATGGTCAAAATGATTTTAAAAAGGTAACCATGTAAACCCAACAAAGACACTTCACATACATAATCCAATTCCTAAAAATAACAATTACAAGGAAAGGAGGAGTGTCCTCTGCATAACTTTTAAGTTTAGGAAAACCACCATGAAAACTTACCCACACCAAGAGTTCCTACTAAAATCCCAACCATATTAGCATCTTTTGCTCTCTCCACTAGATAATATCTGCAAGAAACGGCAGTCACATAGTGCAAAACAAGTAACACAATACCGTATTGATAAGGGTGTTGCTGACTCGGGAAGAGAAACAGCAAAACTTTGAGAAGGGATAAGGAAAGTAATGAGCAGAAGCACAAAAAGTTGAAATGCATACCTACGCTTAAGGATCCTTTTCTGTTGTGAAACATCTGTCACTAATTGATCCTCTGTTGCATCATATCTGACTAAAAACAAACATCAAATTTTAAACAAGTAGCCTCCCAATAAGATAAAATTATCATATTCTTCAATCATTGTTAAATGTGTACTGTACATGGACCACTAGAAGAAGCTAATTTTCCAAAATCATCACATGAAAAATCATTTTCAGACTAGATGAAATACTGTTTCCTTAATCAAAATGTCTGAGAAAGTCTAGCAAGAGCATAGAAGAAAGTATATCAATGCATGGTAAAAAAATAGAAGGAAATCAACATATGATTGCATGCAAAGTGGGAGTCTATCATTTAACTGGCTAGATGCAGAGGAAAAAATGAAATTCTTAATTACGAAAAATTATGCCAACTTACCAAGCAGAAAGCTAACAAAAAGGTAAATTCATGTCCATAGATGCAAACAAGAAGTAAAATGTCCTTGCTCTGTGGTGTATGTACTCATATAGCTTCAGGAATGAATGCATCAGTAATTACTATATTCAAAGATGGGAGTATCTGGGGAAACATGGCAACATGTCTACCTATCTCACAGCCATTAAATGTCAGCACAACATTGGAAAAAGCTGAATTGTCAGGTCCAATCCATAAAAGCAAGTAATCTTCCATTCTCCGTCCTTCTAGTAGATCCCATATCAAGCCTCCTAGACTACACCTCGTACCAGTTGCCGCACCTAAACTGTTAACAGAAGAACAGCTGCCCAAATATCCAAGTCCGTCGAACTTCCTATGATCTTCTAATGGATTAATAGTAGAACACATAACATCAGCAAAAATGAGCTCCAATTTGGTCTTAGGCATGGCTTCCACCAATGCCTCTTTGATATGTGATATCGCATGTGCATACTCTAGCCCATAAAGAACCTGCAATATCCAAAAACAAGATAGGAATTCTGAGAATTGAGAAAGAGAAAAATCACCATAGGAAAAACATAATGAATCCTTTCCTCAAATATCTTTGAAGTGACCCATAAGAAACAATCATGATGATTATGTCACGGTGCAAATATTTGGCATTTAGATAATATTTCCTTCTCATCTTGAAATATGTTGCTTGCATACAATGAAGAAGACCTTTCACAAATAAGGCAGATAAAAATGAAACCTCGGGAAAGAGAAACATAAGCAGAGAAAGACCATAATGAATCTTTTTTAGTACTTTTCCGAACAATACATAACAATCAACTTTGAGCATTTGGCATTTCCTTCCATCTTAAGATAATGTTGCCAGCTTACTCAAAATAAAAAACCATGTCGACTGCGCATTATGAAGGGAACCTTTCATGAGATGGAGAAAAACGAAATCTCCGAAAGCCCCGAGTATGAAGTGGCATTGACAAAAATAAATCAGTTGATTCGAATGAAATACTTAAATAGCAAAACTAAAAAGTCTACATGCTTCTTATCTGCCTTGAAATCCATACATATAACAATGTTTCCGTGACAAGTAAATTGCAGCTAGAAAGAGATGCTTGTAAGAGGGTCAAATCAGATTGCTCTTCCGGATGCTAGATTTGAAAAATCACTTTATTTGAAATCAAGGGGCTTCTTGTTTTCAGCTATCTACCTCATGAAAATAAAAGTATTTTGCTAATGCTAATTGCAGCAGCTGGAATTGGGCTCCATTTAAGGATCAAAATTTATTTCATTTTCTAAAACTATAGCTCAGGCTTTTCCTACTACAAAAGTCCAGGTATATGAATCAGATTGAAAAATACTTTATTCAAACCATCAATGCGCTCAGTAATAGTGAGGTCCCTTTTCATAGTTTCAGCTAGTCCTCTTTGGCCTCTTCCTCTCCCTTGCTTGACATTAGTGTCCTCCATTAATTGATATCTACTCACAGAAGCATTTATAGGCTCCTAAACATATTTCAATAATTGGGTCTCCAACGAATGTGATCCTGACCATTTACCATGCCCCCATTCCTAAATTTACTTGTATTTTTCTCATTTTAGATCCTTTTTCCAAAGAGAGAGAATCCAAGGCAAATTGGAAATAAAAACAAAAGACTCCAAAAATATATCTAATATCATCAACTGAGACATATCTACATATGCAACTACGTGAGCTACATGCTAAAAATACAGAAGAAATATTTATTAGTTTTAACAAAAGCTATATATGATTTTTTATCACAATATAAAATGGCTTAAAATTGACAAGCAGAAATTCTACATTACTTATCATACCACAATAGGTTTTCCATTGGTCCCAAAGTAACTTGATAACTTCTCAACACAAAGAGGTATGCTGATTGAAGCCTTTCCAAAAACACAGAATGCAGGAAGAGTTGAGGTTCTGCAACAAAAAGTAGCTTTTGATATAAAAACATATTTAGTACAACACAAAGTCTACGGGAAAAAAAATTGAACCATTTCTAAAGTCAGAATTCTTCAAACTGAACCATCACAGGAGAAACCCATAAAGCACAGAAACCAAGAGAAATAAGCTAAGTTCAAAATCCCATTAGTCAATCCCAAAAACTGAATCATAAACCATAATAACAGCTAACTCTTGCAACAATCACTAGCACCCTTAACTTATAACCATCTTCAAGAAACATAAAAAATCCAATTGGTGTAACTCTTAGGATAAACTCCTCCAATAATCCCATGATTTGAAAACAAAGAATCCTGTGGATAAGTTCCATTCCCATAGAGCTATACAGTTTGTTTTACATGAAAAAAATATTTAATCACAAGGTCCTGATTGGGAAAAAAGAAATCACAGGATGTTATGTGGGGAAAGATGTAACCACAAGTGGTGAAGCAGTGTAGCTGAAGTATAAGCTGATGCTTGACCATTTTCTTATGAGCAGAAACTAAAAGGTCGAGATAATTTAAGCTCCTCCATATTAACAGGTATCAAGAAGAAAAGATCTTTCTAGACTCATATTCTTGAGTTTTGGTACACCAAAACCTTCTCCAAAACTAATTTTTTTGCAAGACTGAGGATTTAAGTATTCATCAATCAGCTTTAGCTTCTCCTTAGAAGTGGTCTAAACTCTAAAGTTTCACTTCACCACGTCATCAAAAATCATTATTACCAAGAATTTAAACCCTTATCACTTTTTCCAACTCTAGACAATTAAAACTCATTACATAAAATATTACAAGTCTTTCCTAGGTCCAAGTACAGGAGGGTTGTCATTAGTAACTTAATAGTCAGGTGCAAAGCTTCGTTGAATCAAAATATAAAAAAAAAAAAAAAATACACAATAATTTCAGTGCTATCAGTTTGGACTCAAAATCACATCAGGCATTGTAATTTAATGGCACAACTAAGAGACATAAGATTGCGAAAGAGAGTTGGAGTGCTGCTGACATGACGCAGCATTTATACTTAATTCTGATACATCACTCACATGTAAACCAGAAATGATTAAAAAGTGTTTTGCACATGAAAAAAGTTGTTCCAAGAAAGTGAAAGCTAAAGAAAGGTTAAAGAACATTGCATATAGACCTCAATTAACATGACACTAAATGAAGAAACTAATTAATAAGGTATAAGGTTTTCAGGATTTAACACAAGAAATTTGGCTTAATACCACATATTTAAGATATAACAAGGATAATGCAAAAACCAAAACATTCTTAAGCAATAAACAGAGGAAAAAGAAGTCCATTCCAACATAAATGTTCGGAAAATCAAATCATCAATAAAGACCCAGAATTGATAAATCTACATCTCTGCTTCCTATAAGACAAAGACAAAAATAAGTTTTTTTTTTTTTTAAAGGTACTTACGGGCTGAGACAGGTATGGCCATAATGTATAACGCAATCAGCACCGATATGAGAAGCTCCCACTTCATCAACACAACAACTCCCAAATGTTGTGTCTGCCATTACGAATAACCCGACTTTATTACCAAACCCAAGCTTGTTTCTTAGACAAGTAACCACTTTCGTTGAATGTTTCAACAAGTCATCTGGGAACTGGAACCCAAAGCCAAAATCTTCATTAAACAGATGAAACAAATAAAGAGAAAAGGATGGCAACAGCCAGAAAAAATATATGTAAACATCTGATTACTACCTGCAGAGCAACTCTTGTGAAGTTCCTATTTAGAATGAACTCTGCTGTGCGGCTGATTTCGAAGTTCAATTCCAAGTCCATGGCTGCTGGCTGACTAGCTCGCCTCTGGGTGCGGCTCCGGGAAGAAGAAGAAAGTGAGGGAAAAACTGAGCCTTGGGCTGGGTCCTGCAATGGCGTAAAAGGCCTGTCCAATTTAACCCTAGCTGCTATTAAAACAACTTTTATTAAATTATATTTTATAAAAAAATTTATTTATATTTATCAAAACAATAAAAAAATTTAGAATTAAAAAAAAAAACCCTCATGACTCAATGTTTCGTATCTTAAATCTCTACATTGAATAGTTATTTCAAAATATTATTATCAAGCTAATTTTTTTTAAAATAATAAGAATTAATTAACATGCATAGTAGCTTGAAAAAACGTGCTTACTTCAATTAAAATAACATAATATTTTAAAATATATTATTACATTTATACACATTTTGTATAATTTAGTGGAATATTAGCATATTCAATAATTGTTTAAAAAAATTCTAATGAAAAAAGGAATTTTAAATGTGTATAAAAATGAAATTCAATTTTTATTAAATTTTAGATTATTATTTGATTTTTCTTTTAATTCCAATACCAAGGCTAAGAAATCTTACTTGTAGAAATAAAATACTCTGTATGAAATAATTATTTTTATTTTCTTTTTTATTATAGAGATGAATTATAGGGGTTTACCATATGCAAAAGCATTATTTAGTACCTACTTAGTTACTTAAATGCATTACTTACCATGTAATTTTAGTTTAGTAATATAATTTTTAATGACAAATGATACATAGGTTGTCACAAAATTTTAATTTTATTTGTAGAGTATATTAAATAATTATCCTAATTTTATTATTTTTTTATATTTAATCTTTAAATTTATTTTTCTAAAATAAGATAATTTTGACTATTTTAAGCTCAACATTTAATTAATTAAAAATTGTTGTTTTGATGGATAAATGAAACCTACAGTTTAAATAGGGATATAATTAAATATGTGTATTTAATCAGTTTAGTCGGTTGAGTTTTTTATACATCGTAATTCAAATAAATTAATTTTAAGAAATCAAATTAAATTGAATTAATTTTAAGTTTCAACTAAATAAACTAAACCGAAAATACTTAATTTGGTTCGATTTATCTGTTTTTTTAGGATGAAAATATATGAGGAGTTGTGGAAATGAATTTTTTTTATAAAATATTTACCTTTTTAATAGTAACTACATAAGTATACAACTGTCAGATTTTTTTTTAATATTTTCTATCTAAACTCATTGTAAACTATAATTAAAGATGTTATTAAATGTACATCGAAGATATAAAATTAATTAATAAATATAAAATGAGATGAGACAGAAAACTTGTGAATAACTATTGTATACCTCACAACATTGGGGATTTCTATAATTAATTAAAAATAAAATCTTAATTATACTTAATAATTGTAATAATAAAAAAAACCTTTCAAAAAAATTGTGAATTAAAATATTATTTTATATCTTTAATATTTTATGAAAATAATTTTGAAATTAAATCAAAATACATCAACAAATATGAGATAATTTGATATTAATAATATGATGGAATAGAATTAAAACATGACACACTATATATATAATGACACAATTTAATGTGCGGGTGAACCAATCAATATAATTAAAAAACAAAATAATGAATGAAGTAATAAAATACATTTATCTGTATACATTACTATGTAAATTATATAAATAATTCTTGAAAAACACTAAATTACGTCAAAAAAATAAATATAGAAATAAAATTTCAAATTTGAACATAGTATAAGGACAAAAAACTAAAATTTGACCATTATTTTATAACTTAAAAAAAGTAAAGAGATCAAAATTGAAATTGCACCCTCATCTTATAATGGAGAGAGAAAACAACAAAACACTTGTCCCGCAATGTACCAAATTATATTAAAAATTAAATCTTAAAATTAAGTATAATATAGAGATTAAAACTAAAATTTAACCCTATATAAATTAAAAAAGTAAAGCGATCCTAGTTGCAATTAAACCATTATTTTATAATGAAAAAAGCAGGACACGTGTACTGTGTTGGCATGCCTTGGTCTTCGTTTCACATTTAGTTTATACACAGTCCAAACCGTTCTTCTAAGGACTAAAACTGAAATTATACCACTATTTTAAAATCTAAGGAGTATGGATTGAACCATAGCGGTCACATCGTTCTAATGCAAAACCGGAACACCCACTATCCTTTTCCGCACCGGTACTGGGCAGTGCATAAATAATATTAAAAGTTATAGATATCTAACTTCATGAAAATGATAAAGGTATCCAAATTTCAACATCCGTAGAAAGCGAAGCGGAAAAAGACAGCGGTGGTACACGTTACCATCTCTAGTTTCATGTTACTCGAAACAACTGCTATCTTGTATTCCAGTAATATGACTTCAAACTCTTTTAAGTTTGAACCGAGTTTCACTTGATCATGAAAAATATGACCATTCCAAGTATTCTTCGCTCGATTCATTTAGAATTATTTTTCTCTTTCTTAGATTCAAGTAAACGAAATAGCTAAAAGAAAAAGGTACTGAAATATAAATAGCCGGAAGCATTACAGCAAATAGGTTTTCCAGCTGCTTTATCCTTACAATACTTATAGCATTAGCGATCTACCATTTCCTTTACACAACTGAAAGCTGGAATTCTTGCAAATTCTGACAAATCTTTTTTATTAACTATAAGTCTTAACTGTTTAAGGATGGAAAGGGAACAATTAACTTCAGTTATGATGCATAACCCCACCTTCCCAAACTACTGTGAAACCCACTTCTCTAAAAACCCCCCTTTTACCCACTTTTCTCCGAAGCCTTACCCAAGGACGTGAAGTTCAATCTGCAATTCACAATGGAAATATATAAACCTCAATTGTGCCATTTCAAAACAAGTAATCTGATCCTCGTGCCTTTTAGAGTTGAAGTTTTTACCATACTAAGTCATTGAAATTACCTTATTAGCGGCTTCTTCTGGACCACAGGTGCAACAGGGATTGATGTCATTGCAGTAAGTTCCGCAGGCTGTACGTGAATAGTGATAGTCAGAATCAATCAGTCCTTAGTAGTAAGAACAAACATCGATATTTGATCTTGTCTACATTCTGAGAATTGCAAAGAGATAAAGCAGCATTTACATGGAACAAAAATGTTTTATAGGTATGGAGCTTAGTGAAGCTTCTGTTGGTTGAACCAGTTCCATTCACAAGCTTATCATTTACGATTGCACATTTTCAAAACTAGTCAACCCATTGTTCCAATCGGCCAAAGGGAAGCCTACTTCAATTTCCTAGCTAAAGGGGCATCTTGCTTTGTATAACAGCATTAAAACAATCCTTTGTGCAACCGTTTACCCTATCTCCAGGCTTTGTTTGTGCCCCAGGTTTTATTATCACAAAGGGAAGAAAATTTTTGTTTTCAGGCACAATGGTGCACTTTCTAACAGAAAACCATAAAAATTTAAGCCAATCATACAGAGAACTTTCCCCCAAAAACAAGCAGCAGGGCTCAAGTCAAAGCAAAAGAATCATAATGGGGATATCTAGCAATGTAATGAAAGCGAGAATTCATAGACCTACTAGAAAAATAGAAATTAGTAAATAATTGAGAAGGGATAGCACAAAAACCTCTAACTCCTCTATACTCCCACTAGCATGTAAACTGATGGAAGGACCAGCTCCATTGCTTGATATTATCGGTGCAGCTGCTGCTGCATCTGACACTGGAGCCTGCTGAGAGCCATTGTTAGTGTTCCCCACAGATACAACCTGGTTCCTAAATTCTAAATCATCTTCAAGCTCTTCAGGTTCCTCTGGAAAAGCTTGGTCGGAGACATATGGACCAGACATTATCTGCTCAATAGCCAACTTTTCTGCCTCTTTAGAGCTTGATGCATCAGCGGTCACATGCAAACCCTTATGTGGAGGAATACATCTAAGAGATCCATCAACCTCACTGTTAAGGGAAGAAAGATCTTCTATACTTGAATTTTTTGAGCCATTTGTCATATTGCTCTCATCTTTTCCCCTTGTTGGTTCAACCAATCCTGTTGCATCTACATTGTCACCCTTCAAGGAACAAGGACTCACAGTACCCCCAGGACTACCCACCTGAACTTCTGCACTAGAAGAAGGCACAGCAGTGATATATTTGCTGTTTTTCAATTGAGTATCTGCATTGTCATCTGCCCTCTTCCTCTTCTTTCCATCAACCTGTCCATCTGCAGCTCCTTTAACTTCACCAGACTTGTCTGAACCAGCATGACCAGAAACTTTTGCATCTGATGCCCTCCTACTATCCCAGGTTGCTTTAGATGGACGGGAAGGACGGACACCACCAGGAAATACAAAGGTAGGTATGCTCCTACGTTTTACATGAGATACACGGATTTCCATTCCAGGCTTCCATAAAGTGTACGTATTAACAGAGTGTTTAAACTCCTCGACAGTTAACCTTATATCAAATTGTTCGCCTTCATTTACTGGAACTCCTTGTTTCCGTTGCAAGCCCATAAAGTAACTGCAATGGAAGGGCCTAGAATTGTCTTGAAAATCGCCAGGATGTGGGTGGCATTGAAGCATGTTATATGTGTGCCTTTCAATCTAGATTTAAAAATAAAAAATTGAAAAGGATTACGATAGACTAGAAGCATAAAGAAGACAAAGAACAGGTAGGGTACCAAAAACCACTTCAGAATTTTATAAGAAGTGAGTTGTTTGATTTTCAAGAGGGTATAAATAGAACTCTAGTCATGCCCTCTCTTGTACAAAAAAGAAAACTATTTTCACCTTCAATGTGAGTTGACGGAGACGGGACTCAACCCAGCCTTTCCAATTTCTTAAATCATCATCATTTTCAGCAGAGATATCTATTTGTAGATAATTCTTGTATGCTTCAAAGAAGGCATAAGCCTCAAAAAGGGCATCCCAGTCAGCTTTGTTTGCCTCCATAGCCTGCAAGCACTAAAAAATGTCAACAACAAATTCAAAGTGCAAAATCAATATGAGAACTATAGAAATTATTAAAAAGGTATAAAGAAAATCAAACAGCAAACAAGTTTTATAGTCCTTTGACAGTGAAGGATTTTCAGTTCAGCTCCAAATGAATTATTAGTTGGGAAATCCAAAACTACATGGACTTAAATCTAAGCCAAATCTGTACATTTTAGAAGCTCAAATATTAAAACTCCAAATAATGTCTTTAATTATGTACCCCCAAAAAGCTTCTTGGCTTGGAATTGGAGAAATCCAGCCAATCAAAACTGTTCCCCCTAGTTCAGACCTAAGCCATTAAAACAACAGATTTGTTTTAAGATACTGGGTTTCGCTAACTTATACAAATAAGGGGTCCAAATCCAAGTTTTAGTTGCCCAACAAAACTTTAAAATCAATGATTGAGATGATTGAGGTCTTCATTAAAAATTCACTAATGCGGTCGGTTATCTTACACTTACATTGAAGTGCTTTATCAACAACCATGAGTATTCAAAAAATAAATTCTAAAGAGTCAACAAGATTATGAATCCACCTAGAAACTGCTTTGAAATTCAAACAACTTTGGACATTGGGTACCAAACCCAACAGTGAGCTGAAATGAAAATAAAATATCGCTGAGGTAAACTCATAGTTCTTATAAATGCAACAAAGCATTTGATATTGCCTTTTCTAAATCATTTGTCTAAGAATTTATCTCAGCTGAGATTTTTCTTATCTAAGATCAATAAGCATTTTTAGATCTAAGATCAATATCAATTATTTAATGCTAACACTTTTCTTAATTTTTTCATTTCAGTATTTATTGAATCTTGACTTTCCCTCATTTTCTTATCTCTATTCTCTCTCTCCCCTCCTTTGACCCCCCTTCCACACCAATATCTTCTCTTATTACAGCCTAGTATCCATATACACAGCTCATACTGTCCAACATGGCCACCAAGCTCAAAACCTCAACAATTTCTTTCCACTTGAAACAAACCTCACTCTCTTTTCTCTCCTTAGTCTCTCCCTCACCACCTGGTTCAATGAAAATGCTCCACAATAGATTTGTGCAAGTTTTTCGTTTGATTTTGGGGTTTATTGGAAAAATAAAACACTACTTCGTGGGAGTTGATTTCATACTAATGAAAACAAAACAACAAATAGGCAAGAAGAGATTTGACATGAACCATAATATCATACCTCACAAATTTCAGTACCCCTCTGAAATTCATCTGTCATGATTCGCAAAGTACTTGATGACACGTTGTAACTAGAGTTCATAGAAGGATAAGCAGGAGTAATTATAGGCATCAAATGATATCTATCTTTAGGATTTTTTCGAGGATCCCAAACTTGAAGACCAAGAGATCCTTCCTTGATTGCACAAAGCATGACAGGGTTTGGCCATCGCCACTGGGTATACACCCTAAAAAATCGAGAAACTAACATATTGGGCAAAGCATTAGGGTATAGCTGACATATACGAGCAACAAGCAAAGCCCAGTTTATACCACCAAGAAAACCAGCAACCTGCCAAATTAAAAAAAAAAAGGATTACTTTTTTATCAAGGTAAGAATAAAAGGATCTAGAGGCTAATCTGACCAATAAGAGAAGCATCTTATACATTAGAATAAACACCACGACGTTTTGCCCAAAATCTCATGCATCTCAAAGTTGTACGGAAATTCTGCAGATCAAGTAACGGAACATAATCAAAGTCCAGAATCTCTGGACGAAAAAAACATATGTAGTGCACACTATATAAAGTGATAGCCACAACCTGAATATTTGGAACCAACCGTAAAATTTGGTCAGTGACTCTGCAACCATTAAGGCTACGAACTGTCTGGTCATCTGTATTTTGTAATATAGAATCTTGCGAAATATCCAAGTCCTGCACCAGAAATCAACACAAGCTATGAGAATTTTCAGATACAATGAAGAAGAGAGAGAGGTACAATATAATGAATTTTAAGTGACAAGATTGCTATGCAGAAATTAATACACAAAACATCATCACTCCCTAGGCCATAGCCAAAGCTGAGGAAAAACCACCTGTTCTCCCTCAGAATACCTCTAAGGGCACAGCTCTAATGATCATCATTAAACATCATGCAAATTTTAACGTGGTTGCAATCTAAAATTCTAATTTGTTCTTTTCATTGCATCTAATCACAATGTAAATTACCAACCATGAGCACCTCCTTATGATAGAATTTGTTTAATAAAATACATAATGGAAGTAGACCTGAGGTTTTGTTTGGATTCATTACCACAACCAAACCGGCAAGCCAAAGCAGCCTCTAAACTACAAGGTGAACTAATCACATTCCTCTATGACCAATTAAACCATTTCTATTTTAATTATAATAATTCCTACTCTCACTATACATGAAAAGGAAAGCAAGCAAAGGAACCTAGAAAAATGCATGTGGAGTAGCAAATATAATGGGGACCAGGAAGTGGAAACAACTTCTAATGCTTCATAAGGATTTGGCTGTCATCATTCAGAAAATAAAATACTAATATAACTCATGTAGTAGATTCCATTCCCACAACCAATCTAACACTGCCTCCACAAAGTGAACCCCCAAATTCCTCAAACTAAAAACTCCAGCAGAAATAGAATAATTACAAGCTTCATCACCTATATAAATCTTCTTCTAAATCTCGAATGGCAAATTAACTTTAAAGAAAACCCCTTGCAATAAACGAAAACAGTATGGTGTATATGATATTAAAGACAGAGACCGAATAAACCAGTGCATACTTCAGGAATAACCCAAAGTGAAAGTTTTGCATAGAGAAGATCTATGGAAACTCCTTTGAATTTGAATTTCATGATCGGGACATGAGCATCAGGCACAGGGTGCAATTCCGACACTTCAGGCATCTCTGATAGCATCTTGTGTAGTTCACCAAAGAAATCCTCCTACATCCAAACATGTACAAGCATTTTTGGTGTCAATTAAAACTTCCTGATTGAAAAAAATACTGAAGAAACATAAGCAGAGAAAGATCTGGTCGCACTTCTCGTGTCGCATGTCTAGGTCCCACACAAAGGGTATCTATATCTGCACCAGGACCATGTACCTGTTTACCAAAAAACAAAGACAAAGGAAAGCATGACAACCTAGAACTCCAAAGTCAAAGCAAGAGTAAGAGAAACCACGTATTTGAAGGTATTATTATGAAGTCTGCAGAACTACGAAACTCAAAGCAGTATAGACATTAATTAATAGAAAACTATATACTCCAATGACCAGATAAAGAAGATCAAACTCTAGACACAGTTTTGTCTCCTTTCTTAAAATGGGAAACAAGAAACCAAATATAAATGCCTTGTTCCAGTCAGATTGGAGCTATTTGAGTAAACCAAGAAAACATCGCAGCATGTTCAATATCTGACCAATTTAGAACATAGAACTACTATGCAGGCATGTCTAAGATTACAAGTATGCAATGTAATAAAATAAAACCCTAAACAGAGTAGTTGAAATTGCACAAAGAAGAAGCATGAATAGTTCTTCCACAAAACCCTATGCTGTTTCATAAATGAATGAGATAGCAGAGCAAGCAAGCATCCTGCATAAAGTAATTCTAGCCGATAAACTTAGTCACAAGCTGAAAGAGCCAGTTCAAGACGATAGTCAAGTTGTGCATAAACCACCAGGTATTGCTAAGATAGATGCATCAGCTACGAATATATAACCAAATATGACAAGCTTCACTTTGCAGAAATTCAGAACAAACATACAAGCTCGCATCAATAGCCGCTTGAAGACATAACTCGGTTCTGTGTTTGTCCACCATCTCATAATCAGCTAATAAAAGTGTACATCCATTACAAAACTTTAAAATAAATTCATTAAACACTAATGCTTTGCCCTTTATAACTTACAGCACTACAACTCAAATGAAATTTAGAGATAAATACAAATAAGCTAAGACAAGTAAGAAATCAGCCATACCCCTAGCCGATAAGAACCAAAAGTGAATATCTTAGCATTTGCTTCTTGAACCAATTGCTCATTCAAACCTTTAGCACGGCTAATTGCCTTAACCCAATTCTTCACAATCTGTTTAAGTTAACAACAACAAGAAGTTCATCATCACCAATCACTATAACCCAAAAACATAAACCCACACTCAAAGAATCAAGCAAGAAATAGTAAGTACTATTACCAATTCATTCTACTTCAAATTCTTAAGAGACAGACAAATAAGGACTACAAACCAACCTGATCAAGCCTCCCCAATACTTCCTCTCGACTAACAGCCTCCTCTTGACTCTCGTACAATCCCACATTTTGCAAAAACTGGAAGTTAAAAATTCCAAAGAACCAAATTTCAGTATAGTCTCAAACACTAAACAACATACAGCAGTGGAAGTGCAGTTAAAAAGAAACCTTCTCAAGCTCTCGGGTTTTGATCACATCATATTCAGTCGGTCCTCCCAACGAAATAGGTTCCGTGATGCCTAACCTTTGCCCACTGTTTCCAGTTCCCAATCCAGGACTCCCCATTTTCTTTATTTTTTTTTATAATTTTTTTTCTTTTTTTCCCTCTCACTCAGTCTCACTTTTTTTCTTTTCCTTTCTGGCAACAAAATGAGAATTAATCAAAATTTTATTGATAATGTTTTTACACAGATTTTTTTTTGTTTTCCTTTCCTTCCTAAGTTATATAAAAACAAAAAAAAAAAGAATAAATGCAGCGGTAAGAATCAAATTATTGCTGATTGTAGAGTATTAGGGAGGATACAGCCAAAATTTAAACTGAAATTACAGAATAAAAAGCTAATCCTTCTTTTTCCTTATAATAAGACTATAAAGGAAAGATTACAACACCAAAATTAGGGGCTCCGATTGGAAACCTACTCAAACCCTAAAACAGGCACAAAACCCAAAAACAAAATACAATTAGAAATCCGAACTCGCGAGAACTTTAGGATCTCCGCCTTGTGTTGCTGACTCTGCCGATGGTTATGTTAACGTTGTTGTTCTTCGTCTGCGATAACGACCGAAGGAAAAATTCAATAAAAAAACCCCCCAAAAGCCTCCAATAGAAAAATATAAAGGACCCTGAAAAACAAATTTAAAAAAATCAGAGAAAAATTGGATCAAGATTAGGGAATTTTTCGAGACTCTAGACAGGAGACAGAGAGTTTACAGGGGTTTCGTGATTGTTGTGGAAAAACTTTTAATTCCTTAATATTATATTATTTTCTTTTTATTGAAGAGAGAAAAGAGAGGTACCCCTTCTTGGGCTTTACTTTATCTTTTCCTTTTCTCTCGTCCCAAACAGCTAGCTGATTATGGTCGTTGCTGGCGGCGAATAAATTGAGGGGCAAAATAGAGATATAAGAATCAAATTTTTGAGTAGAAAATAAATAAGGATCATTTCAATATAATAAATATTATTATTATTCTTGGTGCTTATTTTTCATATAATTTTGAATTTTTTTTAATATCATTAAGAAATTTAATATTTTTATTTAAAAATTATTACTGTGATTATTGTAAATTTTTGTATTTAAATTTTTAATATATTACATTCTCATAACAACAATAAGTATATAAGTGATTTTTATTTTCTAAAAAAAAATTATTAATTGTATGTTAACTTCATCAACACCTTTTTACATGTTTAAGCCTTAAATTTATTTTTGTATAAATTTTAATATAAATGAAAAATATTTAAAGAAAAATCTACTAATGAAGTAGATGAAAAATAATAAGGAAAAAAATTATACATTAATTTATATTACCTCTATAAATATTTTAATTTTAAAACAATAACCCCATAATCTAAATTTACTGACTCTGTCCCTGCATAATAAATGTTAAGTTTGGCATAAAATAAAAATTTATAACTATTAGTTTTATGTGAAATACTTTCAACTGTTAAATTAGATATATGTTAATATAGCTAATATTTTAGATTGATATGATAGATATATCGAAATGATTCAAATTTTTACGTGCATGACAAATACATATATCTTAAAATTTTTAATATTATGAATTTGTGTAAAATCACTTAAGTTTTACACCAATGTAAGTGGATTCTTTCTCTTTATATATAAATATATATATCACATGGATAATGTAATTTTTGGTCCCTAAACTTGGTAAGTAGATCTACAATGGCAATTGAACTTTTTTTTTATCCATTTTTGACCCTTGAACTTGAAAATCGTTATTCATTTAAACCCATTTAATTAATGACCGTAAAAAAAAAGAATAATGTAACTTTTGGCCCTTAAACTCGGCAAGTAAGTCCACATTAGCCCCTAAAGTTGACAACTAGGTTCATTTTTGTACATGTATTTGGTTCACTTGAACTTGAACTTGACAATTAAGTCCACTTTAATCATTAGACTTGAATTTTTTTTATGATGTGACGCTTTGAGTTTGAAAAAAAAAACCTAGATGCTGATATGATACAACCTTAGAGTGTCGTATGTTGAACAGGTTATACCACTAGTTTTCAATTCAATCAGTTCGACCGGTTCGACCATCAGACCACCAATAATTAAATAAATAATTAAAATTCTAAAAAAGTAAATATATATAACTAGTTTTACTTTGACTTTTTAGATTTTATTAATTAATTATTTAATTATTGTTAGTTCAACGGTCGAACCGATGATATAACCTTTCAACTATCGGTTTGGCTATTTAAACATTAAACACGATACTCTAAGATTGTACCCCCATTGTCATTTAATTTTTTTATTTTTATTTTTCAAGTGATGATGTGGCACATATCAAACTTTTAGGTTTTTTAAGTTTAGTGATCAAAATAGACCTAGTTATAAAGTTCAAACATCAAAATGAACAAAAAAAAGTACATGTACCAACGTGAACCTACTTGTCAAGTTCAATGGGCTAATGTGGACCTACTTACTAAGTTCAGAGGCCAATGTGGACCTATTTGCCAAGTTCAAGGGGCGAAAGTTACATTATCCCTATTTTTTTCACAATAGCCAATAGAATGGGCTTAAATGAATAACAAATTTCAAGTTAATGGGTCATAGTGGACCCATAAAAAGTTTGAAGGGCGAAAGTTACATTATTCTTATTTTTTCAGGGTCATTAACAGATTGAGCTTAAAAGAATAACAATTTTCAAGTTTAGGAGTCAAAATAGATAAAAATAAGTTTATAGGCTAATGTGAACTTACTTGCCAAGTTTAAGAGCCAAAAGTTATATTATCCCTATTTTATATTACTAGGTTTCGGCTGAATTAGAAAATAAATCATGTTTACATTACAAAATTTATAATTCTCACATTACATTACATCACACACATATATATATTGATTATATTACAATGTTTCTAAGTTTCTAATATGTTTAAACCATAAAATTTGACACGTGGCAAGAAAAGAAAGTAAACATTTGTGGAGAGGAAAATCCCAAGACAAACCCCTCTACCTTTTAAATATAATTTTTAGTAGTGTTTTGCAAGTTATATTTTTATAACAAGTACTTTCAATTTGACTATATTCAATAATTTAACTTACAATTTCACATAATAAATCATGTAAATTTTAAAATCAAATTTAAAATAAATATTTTAAAAGTTATCATTATTTTTTACAAATTAAATACATTATTAAATTTGAAATAGATATTTAAAATATAAATAATGTTACAATAACTTTTTTAGTAGTCACAATATTTACATTTAATTTGTTGAAAAATCGTATTTGAAAAACACTGCAGAAAATAAACTTAGGGAAAAACCAAAGTTTTAAAAACAATTTTCAAAATAATAATTTGGTTGTAATATTTAAAGTAACAAACACTTAATTAAAATTGTACATTTTTTATTCGTTTAGAATGAACGCTTCAACCTAGTAGTCTTCTTTGTTATCCACAAATTCACACCTGTCTAGTGTGCATTTGCTTTGAATCAGAAAAATTTCATAAAAAATTTCAATTGACTAATTTCATAATTTCTCTAATCTTTTAGGTCAAGTTGTAAATAATAAAAGTATCTTTAAATAGTTCAACTATGATTAAACTTATTAAATTAAATTAAATATAAGATATTATTAAGATAAATATTAATTTAAATTAAATGTTAAATTTATTAAAATAATATTATTTTTGAAATAGTTAATTTGAAATCAATTTCTCTGATTGAGTCCCAATATGAGTGTAATTCTTTCACTACTCACCTACTAAAGAACCATCGTTGCCGACCATTGGAATACTGTCGTTGCAGCTATCGGCACCTCGAGTTGGTTCAGTTTCTTTTGATTCGGTTCGAGTCAGTCATTGGTTGGACCATTGGTTTGGTTTCACATACTAGGCCCAATTCGACCATTTTTTGGGTATTGGTCTCAATTTTGGGCTCCCGAGCCCAATTTATGACGTCATATTCAATTTTCAAGTTTAATTACTCATTAGGCCAATTGTCTGACTTGAAAATTAATTTATAAAATATCATATTAATTTTAATTAATTTGATTAATTTAATTTTACTTTATCAAAATTAATTTCCTAAAAATCACTTAAATTTTCCATTAATTCAAGGAAATTATTTAATCAAAATTTCTAGTTGAATAATTTTTAAGATCGCTCAATTTAATTTCACATCGAATAAATTGACTCGATTAAATTATTTTTAAAGTCGTAAATTTTTTTCTAATTCAAATGTAATTCGATTGAGTTTTTGTTGAGCTAACGGAGGGATCAATCAGAAATATATAATTAAACTCCAGTAATTACAATTATGCCCGGAAGTATCGTTCTAATAATTCACGATTATTTAATAATAAAGTCAGTCCACAATAAGTACCATAATTGAAAAATCCTTACTGTATACTCTTTACAAAAACAACTCATCTAACTGCTTTTTCCAATGACCTCGTCATATGTGTGTTGCCCTCATATGATATCATTGATTCCTTCGAGTTAAATATATTCACTCAAGACATTCTTATTTTATCTCATTGTCACAATTGTGTCTTCTTAATGGTCAATATAATCACTGTCAATCAATGACTGTGGCAAATTGCTCATTTGAGAACAATCAATCTATGGTCACATTCCATATTTATCAATCCAAATAATGTCAATGAGAATATATCATTAACTCTTTAAATGAGCTATGAATTCAACTGTTACTAGTAAAGTCATGTCATACACAAGTTATGAACCCAACATACCAGTTATCGAGTCGTTTATCTTTAGAGTATAAGCCTTCAATTATATCAAAGCACACGAGTTATATACGCATGGTCAGTGGCTAACTCAGAATTTAGGTAAATTACACCATAAATGTCACAAGTGAATTAATTCACAAACGAATTTAGAATTAATTCATCTTAGGTTCAATCAATATATCATTTTGTCAATGAATACATCTATATCTTTACCTGTGGAATCAACTGCTTTAATAGCCAATACTAGTCATTTCCTCAAATAGAATTGTAGACGACATAATAATCATTTTCAATATTTAAATCAAATGCTCACTTTAATTATTTTACGAGAGTACGAACTTGTTTAGATTATCTATTGGAGTAAGTTGTATTTCTCACAATGCAAATGTTCTTATAGTGCCACTTATCATCAGTTTGAACTTAGACAATCAATGAACTAATATTTGCTTATCACAATTTCGCTATGCATGCAAAATATGAAAGGCATTAATACAAAAATACATAACATGAAATGTGAAATTTATTTATTCATCATTCAAATACATAGAAACAATTACATATTTACTATAATATAAATACATTTCCCAACATAATTAACAATATTCTTTTATTAATTAATAATGAAAATTAGTTTAAAAATAATATATACAAATAGAATTTAATGCAATCTACTAATATATTATTTTAAAAATATTATTTATTTAAATTTAGTCTAATATTACTGAAATTAAACTTATATATTATTATGTTTTAATTTCATAACTAATGAAATTTTATAAAATTTATGAAATAATTTAAGAAATAATTAAATATAGGGAAAATACATGGTACAATGCTAATAGAGTTTTTATACTTTACAAGCAAGGTCAAAAGATTGACAAGTGTTCTATACGAGTATAGTAAAATATTAAAAAATAAGAGATAATATTTGATATTGACAGAGTATATTTTTTATTCCATAAGCAATATTAAAAATTAACATATGTTACTTTTTTTTTAAATATATATTTTTAATATTTTTCTAATAAAATTTGTCAATTTCCTAATCCTGTTTGTGAAGTATAAAACTTTTACTATTAGTGTACCAAATAATTTCTTAAAAATAAATATTTAGAAAAGAGACACATAATAATTTTTTTAAGCTACTTGTAGAATAAAAAAATATACTATTAAAATATAAAATACTAATCCTTCAATTAATACATACAACTAAAATAATATAAAAAAAAGGTACGGAAGCATTTTAGGAAAATTTAATTTTCGACTAATTCTTTTGCCATGCGTCACCACTCACCTGTAATAATCTTACATCGCAACATTTGTAGGTCTAGCTGTTCCAATCATCAACTCCGTACATATAAATTTATAGAAAACATTAGTTTTTATCCCACAAATTTATTGTGTATATAAATTATTTTGAATATATTACTTTTAATTATATTATTAATAAAATAAATAGAATTTAAGTTAAAAGGAAGCATACATTAGAGTAATAGTAGTTTGACTATGAAATTTAAAAGTTTAAATATTTAAATTAATTTGGAAAATGATTATTCTAATTAAACAGTAGTAATAAAAAGAATATTGTGTTTTTATTTTAAACATTTTTATATATAATGCTACTTTTGTTTAAAAAACTATTTTCAATTCCACGGAATTAAGGACTATTAAATTGATATAAGTTTAACTAATGAAAAATATGATATTATATTCCAATTTTTATCCTATTTGTTGCCTGAAATTTTGCACTTATTAATGTAAATCATTTATAGGGTAAAATATTAAAATAGTCACTTTTATTTACTTCAAATTATATTTTAGTCACTTATGTTTGAAATGTTACGTTTTAGTCACTTACGTTATCGTATTATAATATTTTAGTCATTGAGGGTTAATTGCCGTTAATGATGTAATGATAAACTGACGTGGCACGTTAAATTATCATTTCAAACAAAAATTTTATATTGAATTATACAATTAGTCCCTATATTTTATTCGTTTTGATTTAATTTTTTCTTTTATGATCTTTGAATTTTTTTTCCATTCTCTTTTCTTTTTCCCTCTGTTTTCCTCCTTTCTCCGTTTCTTTTAATGTAACTTTTATATGTAGTAATCGATGAAAGGAAATTTGCCACATGGAGAGTGATTCATTATACGAACTTTAATATAATTACATATATAGTATTCCAACTTTAAAAAAATCATTTTACTTTTTTAGTTAGATTTTTATTTTTTTAATTATTAAATTTGTGTTATTTATTAAATCATTTCAAAATAAATAAAAAAGTTAACAAATGTTAATTTTGTTAATACACATATATGCAAAAATTTACACGTATGTTATGTAAGTAAGTAATTAGTTTTTAAAAATTAATATATTTTTAAAATTTATATATTCAAAAATTTATTTAATTTTTACTATGATATCAATGTGTATGTTATATTAATAAAATAAAAAATTTTATTATTTAAAAGTTGTTTGAAAAATAATATAAATTTAAGAATTAATAAAACGAAAATTAAATGGAAGATAAAAATAATTTTTTTTCGAAAGTCGGAGTGACAAGTAAATTAATATGAAAATCTTGGGCAAGGCTTTGATTTGAATCATCAGTACAAAAAAGGCCCTTCACTTCAGTTCACTTCTCCTCCCAGTTTTTAACATTTCCAGAACCCTCTCTCTTTCTATCTTTTTCCCTCGCATATTTTCTAGGGTTTTCCACCTCCGATTCACTCTATCATTTCCCAATCCTCCGCTTCCCCTTGAAATGGCGGCCGTGACTGCAGCTCAGCCGCGCTCTTCCAAGACCGAGTCCTACGTGGACAACAAGCGCAAAGAAGACATCCGCCAAGCCAACATCAAGGCTGCCCGAGCCGTGGCTGACGCCGTCCGAACCAGCTTAGGACCCAAAGGTATGGACAAAATGATCTCAACCGCCAACGGCGAAGTCATCATAACCAACGACGGCGCCACCATTTTAAACAAGATGGAAGTTCTGCAACCCGCCGCTAAAATGCTCGTCGATCTCTCCAAATCTCAGGACTCTGCCGCCGGTGACGGCACCACTACTGTCGTCGTCATTGCTGGTGCCCTCCTTAAGGAATGCCTCACCCTTCTCTCCAACGGTATCCACCCTACTGTTATATCCGATTCTCTCCACAAGGCTTCGATTAAAGCCGTCGATGTCCTCACCGCCATGGCCGTTCCTCTCGAGCTCTCCGATCGCGAATCGTTGATCAAATCCGCCAGTACTTCGTTGAACAGCAAGGTTGTTAGCCAATACTCAACACTTCTTGCCCCGCTTGCCGTTGATTCCGTTCTCTCCGTCGTTGATCCAGCAAAGCCGGATATGGTTGATTTAAGAGACATCAAGATTGTGAAAAAGCTAGGGGGAACCGTGGACGATACGCAGTTGGTTAAAGGGCTGGTTTTCGATAAGAAAGCGAGCCATGCTGCTGGAGGACCGACCAGAATGGAGAATGCAAAAATTGCGGTAATTCAGTTTCAGATTTCCCCTCCTAAAACAGATATTGAACAGAGTATTGTAGTTTCTGATTATACTCAAATGGATAGGATATTGAAAGAGGAAAGGAATTATATTTTGGGTATGATTAAGAAGATTAAAGCCACAGGTTGTAATGTTTTGTTGATCCAAAAGAGTATTCTGAGAGATGCAGTCACGGATTTGTCATTGCATTATTTGGCCAAGGCTAAGATTATGGTTGTTAAGGATGTTGAGAGGGAAGATATTGAGTTTATTACCAAGACTTTGAATTGTTTGCCTATTGCTAATATTGAGCACTTTCGAGTGGAGAAGTTGGGGCACGCAGATCTTGTTGAGGAGGTTTCGCTCGGGGATGGAAAGATTGTTAAGGTTACTGGGATCAAGGATATGGGAAGAACAACAACTGTTTTAGTTAGGGGTTCGAATCAGTTGGTCCTTGACGAAGCTGAGAGGAGTTTACACGATGCCTTATGTGTGGTCAGGTGTTTAGTGAGTAAAAGGTTTTTGATTGCAGGTGGTGGTGCTCCGGAGATTGAATTGTCGAGGCAGCTTGGTGCTTGGTCTAAGGTGTTGCATGGGATGGAGGGGTATTGTGTTAGGTCGTTTGCTGAGGCACTTGAAGTTATTCCTTATACGTTGGCTGAGAATGCTGGGTTGAACCCTATTGCTATTGTGACTGAGCTGAGGAATCGGCATGCTCAAGGGGAGATCAATGCTGGGATCAATGTGAGGAAGGGACAAATCACTAATATCTTGGAGGAGAATGTTGTGCAACCACTGCTTGTAAGCACAAGTGCAATTACACTGGCAACGGAGTGTGTGAGGATGATTTTGAAGATTGATGATATTGTTAATGTGAGGTAGTTTTCTGCATTGGATGATGAAATGTGGTCTTGTTATCCAATTTAGTGCCTTTGTTTCAAATTTCTGAATTGGCTATCTACTGCCAAATATTTGCTTGCTTTGAAGATTGATGAAGTTGCTAAATGTCAGGTAGTTTTCTGCATTAGACAATGAAATGTGTTATTGTTATCTGATTTAGTGCTTTTGTTTCCTTATAGTTTTGACTATGTTTTAAACTTATGAATTGGCTATAATATTTGCTTGCTTTCAACAAGGATCTTTTTCTTAGGTTTTGTTTGTCTACTCTTTATATGTTTGATCGGATTACTTACCTTGAATGAGAATGGAGTGTTATCAAATTGATTTTGGTGCTTGCATTTTGCAATTTGTTTTGATTAGAATGCGAGATGCGACAGGTTTATTTGTTTTAGTTGCAATGAATTGTGCTATTTGGAATAAGTAGAATGTAGACAAAGCCCAAAACAGGATTGTTTAGGCAAAAACCTTTTGGATCTTCATTCTACCGACGACATGTATGAATGGTGAAACCTAAAATATGTTAGTTTTTGTGTAGCGTCTCATTCTTCATTCTAGCACCTTGAACGTTTGCTGTTTGCGATATTTCCTTTAGATAAGGGCAAAGGGAGAGGGGGTCCAGGGATCGATCTGATGTCAATTAGAACTTCATTTAAACAGAAGTCTTTTGTCACGGACTTGGTTGACGTTAGTGATATTTTAAGTTATCTGATTCATCAATTTGTTATGCCTAGCTCTACTTGTTAAAAATTCTAGCTTTTAGCAGTTTAGAAGCAATTCCAAGTACCAGCAATTGCCTGTTTAGATGCTTTCATATGGACGGTACATTGGCAAATGACTACAATGTAATTCCATTTGCGAATGTACCGTCCATAGAAATCCAAGGATGGAGGTGATTGTGATTAGAATGCATCTATTCTTGCTTATACCTGAGTTAATCAAAATATCAACTTTAAGTCACCATGTAAAATAAGAAGTATATAATTAAAACCATTTATGTATTTTACTATTTTTAAATTCTAACAGTCATATTTTCAGCCACCAATAGTTTTTAAAGTTACTTCTAACATCTATATGTAGTATAAATTTTCTCCGACCATGTGGTGAGCCATTCCAGTGACAACTAAAACTTGGTTTATTGTGGGCTTGAGGCGGTTTTCTGCTTTTTGGCTGCACATGCTACTTAGTTTCCTTCCATATACCAATATCATGCATTTATGATCGAAGTTGGCACTGATGGTTAATTAAAGCGTAAGGCAGACCAAACTTCGAAAATTTTCTCAAAAACAAAACAGAATACTCGTATGAGATTCTCTTTAGTTTAACCGAAAAATGATTGTCGATTGGTGAATAAAATTGTTTATGACAATGAAGTCTGGATTGTGTTAGCAAGATTGAAGTTTTGAGTTCTTGAGTATACAATTTGTGAGTTCTTTTCAAGTTTTTGTGTAAACGCGTCAATGTTTTCGCATGTTTATAGCATTTAAATATAAGCTTGTATCTTTTTAATAGAGTCCGATATTTTTAGTTAATCGAGTCGATATAAGTATGTTTATGCTCATTTACGATCATTTATTTCTGGATTTTTTAAAGAATTTTTAAAATAATTTTAATAATTTCAGAAAAATATGATAATATATAAATTTTAAATAAATTTTATAGTTATTTTAGAAAAATAAGTCTAGGATGAATATAAACAACTGGTTTTTTTAAATAATTATTATTTTCTTTGAGATTTTTTAATTTATAAATATTTACTAACGTGGCATGAGTTAGATGTGGCATATTACGTGTTGTTATATAGTTACTTGGTTACTCAAGTATTATTTCAAAGTATAAATAGATTAAATTTTTAATAAAAGAATATATTACTCTTTGATATAATTTATAGAGATTAATTTATATATTTTTTAAATAGAGATAATAAATCACAATAGACAAGAACTGGTATAAAGGAGAAGAGGGGTATGAGTTGTTGGAAGGATGTCTAATTTTGACCTGTGTGGCCAGTCTTTGAAGTTCTAAATAAGTTGAAGTCAATATCACGTGCGCAGCCGCAGCTGCGTATCAATAAAATATTCAAACATTATTCCAAATGCGCATCTCTTCTCTTCTCTGCCACCAAACCATACCATAATATCATCTGTGAAGGAAGAGAAACTCCCCCCAACTTCCATTCTCTTCTCTTCTCTTCTTCCTTCTTCATTTTTCCCATTCCTTCCTAACTTCAATAAACTTCAAATCTCATAGCCATGGATGAATCTCAAACCAACCAAAACCCCAAGGCTGGATACAAGCAATCCATCCTCCTTACATGAAAGCCATTTCTGGCTCCTTTGGTGGTGTAATGGAAGCCTGTTGTTTACAGCCGGTTGATGTCATTAAGACCAGGTTGCAATTAGATACCAAGGGCAATTACAAGGGAATCATTCACTGCGGAGCCACCGTGTCCCGTACAGAAGGGGTACGGGCTCTTGGAAAGGCATGACCCCCTTCGCCACGCATTTGACCTTCAAGTACGCGCTGCGAATGGGTTCCAATGCCGTCTTGCAAAGCGCGTTTAAGGACTCCACCACTGGCTCCTTGAGTAACCAGGGCAGGGTTTTGGCTGGTTTTGGTGCCGCGGTTCTCGAGGCCCTGCTTATTGTCACCCCTTTTGAGGTTAGTCTCATTGTTTTGTCCTCTTATTATTTTTTTTTACAGCCTTTTGCCTTATGGTTTGGATTCTTTTTTTAGATCTTGAAAGTCGAGAATATGAACTCATATTCATGAATTAATGTTTTATAAAGAATGGGGAAGCTTTAACGTATTTTTTCTTCAAATCTTCTGATAGACTTGCACTTGGCATTTCCTCTTTGGGTTTGTTTTTGGATTCATAATTGATAATTGATCACTACATTTTATATTAAGTTTCTGGCCATATAATGTTGACTAAGATGGATGATAACTGGTGGGGAGGTTGCTACCTCATCCTTTATTAAAGAGGTCGGGGATTTTATAGCTAGCCGTTTATCTCTTTGGAGAGCAACCGCAGCTAAAGGATGATAATTAGTGATTTCTGGTCAACTTAAAAATGTCTGCATGTGAATTTAAGAGCTTTCCTTGTAATTTCTTTATTAGTTCAAAAGGCAATTTGTGAGATCAAGCTTGCATGTAAAGGGGAAAACACTAATAGTTGGATTAATCTTGTAAACATAATGAAAATAGAATTACATGGCGAGATTATTATTTTGTCACAAGCCAGTAGAGAGAGTGAAGTTCTAAATTGCTGGTTTTGACATGCTCAATTGAAACCTAAGTCCTTAAATAAAGTTCACTATTATTGATTGAGATGTTAGGACTCTTTGATCTAGGTGAGAAAATACGCTGACCGAACTGATTCTAGGTTTGTTTCTTTTGAAATGGGAATCTATATTGCTTTGACTCTTCGTTTTTCTTAACGATATGAACTCGTGTTGGACACATATCTGGATATATGTATGACAAGGAATCCTTGGAGGACCTTCCAAATGCAAAGAAAAACTCGGAAGTAATTAAACGTAACTGTATCAGACATCTACCATCTGATACTCACACTTGAGTTCAAGTACCAAAGATGCGTCTTTCTTTCTTAGTTTCTCGTTTCCTTTTAGACAATGTGATTTCCATAGGTGCATAATATTATGTCGAGATTAGGACAATGAAGCACTTTTTCAGCCTATATGTACTTAGAAGTTTGGTCTGGTTTATGATTGTGAAGGTGGTGAAAATTAGACTGCAGCAACAGAAAGGCTGAAGTCCAGAACTTTTCAAGTACAAAGGTCCCATACATTGTGCTCGAACAATCATCCATGAAGAAGGCATCTTCGGGCTTTGGGCAGGAGCTGCCCCAACCGTGATGCGTAACGGGACAAACCAAGCTGCAATGTTTACTGCCAAGAATGCTTTTGATGTGATATTGTGGAAGAAACATGAAGGTGATCAGAAAGTTCTCCAACCATGGCAGTCTATGATATCAGGGTTCCTTGCAGGAACAGCAGGTCCGGTATGTACCGGCCCCTTTGATGTTGTCAAAACTAGGCTGATGGCTCAGAGTCGAGATGGAGGAGAGTTGAAGTATAAGGGCATGATCCATGCTATCCAAACGATATATGCCAAGGAAGGACTTCAAGCTTTGTGGAAAGGATTGCTGCCTCGACTCATGCGGATACCGCCCGGTCAAGCCATAATGTGGGCCGTTGCTGACCAAATAATAGGTCTTTACGAGAGAAGATACATTTATAGTGCAGCAGTATAAACTTGCCTCATTTTTTGTATTCTTTTTGACCATTTGTTAAGCATCTTTCTTTTTGTTTCTTCCTCTTGTTTTCGCAGGTATAAAATCTTGGAAAATTCCAGGTTTTTTCTTCTTGAATGCTAAATGGCTGATCATGTTGATCTTGTAGTACTTTCTTTATTCATATTTCAGTAGTGGGAGAGAAATGAAAATTTTTATCAGCTCTATTTTTCATGTCATGTTTAGTTAAATGAGTATTTGGGCTTGGAAAGAGACCAGTATTTACTAGCTGGCATGTCGTGACACAGTTTTCTATTAAAATGAGTAAAAACCTTGTAACACAATATGTCATTTTTAAAAGATGTTGTAAACAAATTATATCGAATTTTTGAAATTGTAAATAAATAAATACGATTGTTATGGTGCAAAATTTCTTTTTTAAATTTCTATTGTTTTCCTTATATATATAATATAGTAAGGGACACAAACGAGTGGCATATCTATTTTTTTATATTTAAATAAAAAAATTAATTAGACAATTTATTCATTTGACATAAATATTTATTTTTTAAAATTTTGATTTTAACATAAAATTTAAATTTTGTATTTTTAGAAAAGTGTAATTTATCTATACATTAGGTTTTATCATTATTTTCAAATAACTTATAACTTTGAAAATAATTATTATATATTTATATTGTCTTAAATATTTAATTAGATAATTGGAAAATTTAAAATTTAGATAAATAATTAATTAAATAAATAAAATTAAATAATTAATCTATTTTAAAATTTTATTTTAAGATAAATTTGTTAAAAAATTAATTATCACATTTTTAAAAGAATTATATTTTAAAATTACGATCTTATCATTAATTTCCAATAACTTCAAAAATAATCATATATATATATATTTATGTTATCTTAAATAATATTATGCAAAAAGTAAATTTAAATAATCAAATATTTAAAACAATCTATTTAAATAAAAATTTTAAGATTTAAAACCAAAGTTTTATTATCTATAAATAAATAATCAAATATATATTGTCTCTCTTTTTTGTTTTATGTAATTTCTATATATTTTTTATTTAATTTTTCATTATCTATTAGATTATATATCTTTCAAAAAGATATTAAATTAGATCTTAACATTTATTATTTTTAAGTTTTAAAAATCATTGTTATCTCATAAAATTATAAGTTTTTTTTTTTTAAATTTAATTATCCGTCACTAATTCTATAAATACTATTTATAATGAAAACTTACGACTTTTATTTTAAAAGATGTTCATTTTTACCTACTTATTGCTTTATTTTTTTTCAACCTTCCTTTTATTGAGTAATTTAACGTGATTTTTTTAATGTTTTAATATATTTATTAATATGTTTTTTATGGTTCATTCAAAGTAATTTTTACTAATATATATTTTATATTTTTAATGTTATTTGTTCTTACTATGAGATAAACTAAAAGAAAATTTAAAACATTCCTTTGCAATGTAAATTAATTTTTAAATATTGTTATCATTATAATTACAAACTTTATCAATACTTTTATATATATAATTAGCTGGCTTCACATTATTATTTATCGTGTATTTTTTTCAATGTAAAACTTTTATTCTGAAAGTTACCTAATTTTTATGTCTCAAAATTTAAAATTTCAATCAAATAATAATTAAATTTATTAATTAAAATAATTTAACATTTTACAAAAATTATTTAAAAATAATGAACTAAAATAACATTATATTTATACATATCATAAAATGACATAATATATTTGCCACAAATTTTAAAAAATAAAATTTAGCTAACTACCAACCGTGGATGGTATAAGGATTAAAATTTAGATTGAATAGACATTACATTTACCTATAGTTAATGTAAAAATAACAGTGACAGTAAAATTAAATACTAGAACAATATTATAGTATAAGATAAAAAAAATAAACTAAATACACCGCATCACACCTAACTGCCCATCCAAACTGTACTTAAAAGAGTAAAATTTGACCTATATTTATTTGATTAAATAAAATATCCACCTACAATAGTGAACCTCGTGTTAATGCCTCAATCGAATGTTTGAAATTTAAATTCAAAATCTATAAATTTCGTTTTTTTTTTAAACTATAAATTTATGATGTTCATTAAAAAATGACCAAAAAATAGAATGTGTTTGCTTGGTCAAAAAAAATAAAAAAATAAAAGAGGTAAAAAAAATGAAAACAAAAAAAGTATTAAGAAAATGAAATATTAAATGTTTCTCCAATTTAATTTATAATTAAAAAAAAAAACAGTTGCTTGATGTTAATAAAAAACAGATGCCTAAAGCAACTGCAATACAATATCCGTCTTCAGTCCTCAACTTCACTCGGAGAAATGTAAAAATAGAATAGAATTGCCTTCAATATTGTGAAGTTAACACTAACAAATAACCCAAGATTTTAAACTAATAACCCCATGGCTTATCGCCTCCTGTTGCCACTGCCTTGCTACTCTTCACTCACACCAACTGAAACTACAACCATCAAGCTGTTATCAGAACTCAGTCAAGATAAATTTATTTAAAAAAAAAAAAAAACCTCTCCAGCTTCAATGGTAACTGTTTCTTGGCATGGAGGGCATTAACAACTAAGAAACCTGAGTTTAGGTATAGAGAAAATGGAAAAGGAGACTGGCCAGAGTGATCGTGTCAACAAAAGCTTACCATATAGTTAGCTCATACATATCCGGGCTGCCCAAACACATCACCACAAAAGATTCTTGGACTGGATACAAATACGTACGTATATTTCTTAATCATTGTGTTGGAATTCAAGATCAAGTTTCCTCTTCAGATGAGATCTGTCAGCACTGCATATCAACAGTTCAACAGTCAAGTCTGTATTTTATTTTTTAGGGGTGCAAAGACCTCTAATTGTCCATAATACTAAGTTAAGAGGCAATGACAAAAAACCCTACCCATCATGACTTTAAAATTCAACAATCACCTATAACAAGAAGATGCTAATCACAAGCACAACAACAACAATAACAATCACCTATAGAATAGGTATTTTTT
Organism: Gossypium longicalyx; assembly: GCA_025698465.1. NCBI lineage: Eukaryota > Viridiplantae > Streptophyta > Magnoliopsida > Malvales > Malvaceae > Gossypium > Gossypium longicalyx. The sequence goes on from CM047003.1 coordinate 27,823,088, forward strand.
AGGTAATGTTTTTCACTATGAAGCTTTATTATCTTATATAATTTTAAATGCTCATTTGGAATCTTGAATTTCTGCCAAATGTCAGAAGTGATCATAACTTGGAACCCAAGTATTGTAAGGCCAATAGGTAAACAAAATGTAGAGTAGATTTCCAAAAAGCAAAATGGCGGATATTCTATGTTTGGTTCATTCTAATTAGGGCTTACAAGGAAATTCTGGTAAATAAATGGTTCAACAGATCTACCATGTTAAATGAAGAGGCTCTAAATAAACTCCCCATTCTTGATCCGTTTTTTCTTGCACACCTTCCTTTACCCCCAACCCATGAAAATACAAACTTCCAACTAGAAAAGTACACTTGGCCAGCTCAATGGGGGACATATACAATTAATAATCTAGTAAGGAAATATGCATGACATGATACACCCAGAAAAAAGAAAAAAAAAAACCTACACCGGTAACAAGAGAATAAAAGTAAATGAATCAAAAATTAGGCAGACAAAAACCGTATGAAGATAACAGGCAAACAGAGCAAACTGACAAAGTAGAAGGCCAACTCCCATGATGCACAAACTAAGCTAGTCCGACATATCCTGAAGCACAATTCTAAATTTTCTTCATTGTACACAACATGAACTGAAGACAGAAATTTAAAGATACATGCATAAGATTTTTCTATAGAGATTTTTTCTTTCTTATGAAAACAGAAGAGACACCTATATGCAACCGTGTAATTTATAAATTACTTTATAATTAACCCAATTACTATGGGAAAGATTTACCAGAGATATCAAAACAATTTAAGCCAATATTTACAAGGACTAATGCTCTTTACTGAGCTTCACAACCTACATCAATCCTTGTAGTAATCAGTGAATGAGCGAAGCAAATCAACAATGATTCATAATACAATAAACACCATATGGTAAAATACAATATATAAGATGCTAGACAGATATTCTTCAAAACTTACTTGGCAAAAGAGGGATTTGCTAATAAGTTATTCAATTTCCTAATTCATGCCTTTTCTTTATTACATGGACAGTTTCTCACAGTCAGACTTCACAAAGGTTGTTAGAAATATTCTAAAATCACATTTAATGCACTTAATTACAATCTTATCGTTTACCTAACTTATGATTTATATATTAAGGTTAACACTATAAATAACATTTTTAGAAGCATCTGCTAGATATGCAGTAAAAGGTTCAGATTTCATTTTGAAAATTTTTATCACGTTCGTATCAATATAGCATCACTATCTAATCTAATATAAATGCATTGCTTACATCAGCCTACTGCAACATCTAGAAAAAAAATTTAAGTACAGGAAGACTATTGGTTGATATTTTTTGCAAGAATTGTTGGACAAAAACAAATACTTATATAATTGAAGCTAACATGTAGGAATTTATGCTATAAATGAACCGAGCTTGAATGACAAAACTTCTATTAGTGTTTGTATATTTATTTTTAAGCTTTTTCATGTTCCGTTCGTGTTTTAAAAATTCCAAAATTGTATTATTGTTTGTTCATTTAAATTAAATGAACTTGTTCACGAATATTAAATGGGTATGTTCATGAAAAAATAATCAAAGCTTATTTGCAAACAATTAAAAACATGTTCACGAGGTCAATTTAAATAAACCCGAAGAGTTCCAATCGACTCAATAGAGGTGAACTTTTTCTTTCTGATTTTTTGAAACTCGGATTTGGACCAGGGCAGGTTTTTAATTTTACTTTTCAAAGGTTGGATCGGGGTTGGGTTTTGATCAAACCCGCACTGCCCCTCCCTGAAAACTTTACAAAAATACCCCTCTTTAAATTTATATATTTTAATTAGAAATTTTAAGCTGCTATAAGATTTTATAACATTGTAACTATTTTTTGTATATTTTAGTTGGATATTTTTAATTTTTGTAAGATGTATATTATTAATCTCGTAAAAAGTAAGATAATACAAAATTTTATTTAATATTTGGGTCAGGTCAGGTGGGGGCCAGGGATCTTTTTGGGGTTGGGTTTGGGTATTGCACATTTAAATGATATTGTGTTTGGGGTGGGAGGGATTGGCGAACAACATATAATCTAGCAGCACGCAAAAAGGCTAACCCACCCTCAAAAGTATGGCCAAAAAATCCACCCCCTCATAGAGCCTACTACATTTTCTCCACAAAAGAAAAGAATAAGAAATCTTCCAAGCTCGCAATTGACATGAACCCACCCCACAACTCAAAGAATATCAGAGCATTGCTTATCAAGGGCAACTTAAAAGAAGATAAATCTATTAGGCTCTATCTACAGAGAGAGAGAGAGAGAGAGAGAATCTACTTGGAGAAAACTCTCTTATGAAATTTGAAATGATGAACCTATGAGGAATTTTCTCCAACTTTGCAGAATTTGAAATCAGAAGGATAACCCTAGATGAAGGCTTAACAGAAAAGGCTTGATATAGTTTAATTAACCTATTTGGATAGGCCAAGCCATATTAATATTATGTCCAACTTTATCCAAAAACTACTCCATTTAAAATTATTGATACAAGGTTCAAAAATTCCATTTTTAAGTTGAACTATGTGTTGCACATTTGAATCAATTCCCATGCTTTTGAGGAAATTATGGACGAAAAAAAAAACATTATGACATTACCGCAAAATAGCTATTGCCTCACCTGTTAATTGTCGGTCTACTGAGAGGTTTCGACCCAAAGATTGAAAAATCTACTGACATTGGCACCTGGTCACTCTTTCCTGCATGGTCACCAACTGCCGGTCTTGCTTCACCAACATGGTCATCAATCTTCTCCACTTGGTTGGAATTACCTTCAAATCTGTCACGATCTGGCATTACTCTCCTAGATTTTCGTGGGGGAGAAAGCACAGTGGGACCTTCCTGGGGATTAAAATCTGACGGACGAGATTTAGGGGTAGGCCTAGGGAGCTTAGCTGGATCTGTAGGTAGAGGAGCAGATGAAAAATACCTGAACAAAAGAACAAACATTAGAAAAGAACCATACATTCTCTTTATATTTCCAATTAAAACATTCCCTGATACCTGTGCTCTAATGCTTGCTGCACCGTAATCCTAGCTTTTGGGTCATAAGTAAACATCTTTGATAAAAGATCTAAAGCATCATCACTGGCCATTGGAAACAATGAACGCAAAGGTGGTGCAGGAACATATTGGTATTCTACATAATCAGGCAGGTATACCATATCTGGCCACTGAGAGGGCGTAGGTGTCCCAAAAGCTGCAAAGATCTTTCCTAACTGATCGATGTCACTTGTACCCTATTAAATGTAAGATGTTGAACCACAGAAAATTGAGAATATATACCAGGAATGGAACTTCAAATCGGCGAGCATTGGTACATAATAATAAAGGAAAACCAAAAAGAACAAACCACATATGAGCTTGTCAAAATTTATGTCACCCGGATTCTGAGATGATTTTCAAATATGGGTATGTGAAGCAGGAGCTTTACTGTTACGTTAAGAATGGCTAGGATTATTAGATATCTTTAGGGTTTAAATCTAGGGCTAAGAGTATTAGTTATCTTTTTTGAATAAAGGGTTCTCATTAAAACCTTATTTGAAAGAGAGCCTAATAAGCTGTAGAATATTTACAGCCACAACACTCTTATTATTTTCTTCGAATTAATGGAGAGAAACTAGAAGACATTTTTATGTTTTCTAGAGTTCCAACTTCTTACTCGTTTGTTCAGCATAATTCTATTGATTTACTGTTATTCCCCCTAAACCACATCAGTGTATGTTTGATATGTGTATGCTGAATTTCTTCCAAGTTTTTCCATATATTTGGATGGTCATACCCCAATACCCACCTCTAAATGTGTGTTGGACACAGGTACTTCAGAGAAAATGAAGAGTATAAGTATCATAGGTCAAATGAATACCAAAAAGACATTTTCACATGCTATAATGACAATTATGACAAATAGTCAGCAAAACCCAATGTAATAATCCATAGTAACACCGAAACTACAATTTACATATTGCTCATAACGCAATCAAACAAAAGGTTCTAGTCTAACACTTAACATTGAAAAGGGGAAGCAGCATCTCTAAAGTAGGGTTGATCAGAAAACAGAGAAAATGAGAAACCAATTCAAGCCACAATGTTCAGTTTGGTTTCAGTTCAGTTTTTATAGGATTCGATGTAAAAATGAAAATTTTTGGTTCATTAATAGAAAACCATAATTATTCGAACTGAACCAAAATTTATTTTTATTTAATTTTAATTAGTGTTTAGTTTTTATACTATTAAAATAAATATTACATTTCTAAATTAGTAAAAGATATAAAATATATTTTTTAAATTTTAAAAAACCGAAACCAAACAGATGGAATTTAGTTCAAGTTGGTTCAGGTCGATCTGGTTACATATTGTATTCAGTTCAGCTTTAGTTTGATTTTTAACATTAACTGTATTTTTTTTTCCAAAACCAAAATGAATCGAACTGTTATCATCCACACCTCTAACATGAGCTAAAGATAAGACCAATCAGAATATATATATAAGGTGGCAGAACAATGAATACAACAAAATTTCTGATGGATATCCAACAAGCTAGGAAAGAAATATCACATTGATGCACTGTGCAAGACCAAGGACTTTTGCTACATAAAACTAAAACCAAATGCTTATCAAGCATAGCCAAGCTACCTACAATCAGTGTTAAAATGGCTTCAATTAATCATAAGCAGTCTTTAATTTGCTAAAGCAAGTACGCAAAGTTCAGTTTAAACATGCATTAAACGCAATCATTCACATTTTTGACAAATTTGAAACATATCATAGCGATCCTTAAACAGCCTGCAATACTTTTTATCCGCTGGAGGCATGCATGTCATTAGAGCATTGCACCAGCAGACAATTCTGATCTGATCTTCATTTGAATAATACCATGAATAAGCCTAAGAAACCGAACAAGTGAATATTCTCTAGGGAACTAAAAAGAAGATCAAGTCACCCACAGTTGGACAAAAACCAGATAAAAGAACAAGTTACAAATGGCCATATAGCAATGACTCGTTATGATTATAACTGATGATGGGGATGATGTTTTTAGCAAGGCCACGTGATAAAATAAGAAAACTGAAAAATGAGATTCAATCATCACATACCATCATTTAATTATATATATAAAAAAAGACTGCTATAACCAGCAGGGATATATAAATAAGGTAATCTATAACTTGACATCATGCAAATATCAAAACAAGATAAGCCTAACACCAGAGAACTTTGACTATACAAAAGGTTTACCTGTAGAAATGGTCGACGGAGGAGAAGTTCAGCAAATATACAGGCAGCTGCCCAAACATCCACACCAGCAGCATATTGCTTGGTACCGAAAAGTAACTCAGGAGCTCTGTACCATCGAGCAAAGACCTATTTATAGTTCCACAGACTTACAAGTAAGTTAAATCCAAATCAATAACTTTTCAAGAAGAGGTCAATAATGTGTAAATAAATAAATAGATAAGCAGGTTTCTACATCAAAAAGTATGCAATACCAAGAAAAGAACAAGAAAAGATGGGACAAATACCCTTGCTGATCTTATTGGTGTCTCTCTACAAAACAAGCTATATTTGCATTTTTTGTTTTAAAATACTATGATAACGACATCAATGACAAAAGCTAAGGGTCCAATGAAATAATGGATATAACATAAGATAACAATGATATTTACTACAAAACAACATGCATGTTGTGTACATAACCTAGTTCCAACATAATTAATTAAGCCATAATGTAGAAAGCAAGAAGTTAAAACTAAAAACAAGAACAACTATAAACCCAGTTTCTAAACTTTTCCCATAGAAACATAGTGATTGCAGAAAACAAGAGAGTTGTGGTTGTGAGGACTTTCTTTGAAAGGTCAAGAAGTTAGCATTGCCACAAAGTAAGTTTATTCCTAAAAGAAAGTACTAATCCAAGATACAACAGAAATTTTATAAAATAATGGAGAGAAAAAAGAAGATGCTATAACTATTCAGAGCACCAATTAGTCAGTACTGATAAAATTGAAAACACCACTTAGCAGCTATAAGCTTACCTGGTGAGTAAACTTACGATCTGGGCTACCAAATATGCGTGCTAAACCAAAATCTGCAAGTTTAAGTTGTCCATTGGATCCTATTAGCAAATTATTCGGCTTCATATCCCTGTAAAGCAAAATAACAAGTAAAGCAACTTATGAAGCAGCAACCATACAAAACCAGGCTAAGAGCAAACCGAAACAAGACCTGTGTAAAACCCATTTCTTGTGGCAAAAAGCAAGCCCTTTCAAAGTCATCTGAATGTAGGATTTGATATCAGCTGGTGAGAGGAATATATTACGATCTCGAATAACAGCTTCAAGGTCAGTCTCCATGAACTCGAACACAAGATGCAAATTACCCTTGTGTGGGAATGCATCTATTAAAGCAATTATATTTGGATCTTTAAGCTCCTTAAGAAGTTTAATTTCTCTGAGTGCAGTAAAATTCACCCCTTCCTTTTGCTTCCCCAGCCGAATTTTCTTAATTGCAACCGTCTGTCCTGTCTACAATGGACCAAACAAGCAAACAATTGCAGTTATAACAGTTGAATAAACAATTTAGCCAGCCAAAAATTCTAGAAAACAGTTTTGTATTGAACAGTTATGAAAAGTAAAGAGAACTGCAACTAGCTTCATGTAACTGGAACCAGTGTTGCTTGGTCCACTTTCAGAAAATGGCATTTGGCTTAAAAAGTGAAAGGGGGTGCAGACTGCAGAGGCAAAATAGCAAAATCTCCATCTGAAGTAATCCTATAATTCTTTCCCAGACACTTCACTTAGTTAAGTGACAAAATTTTTAGTAACCAAAAGCTGATAGCACAGGAACTAAATTATTTGATCCTCAAGTGACAAAATTTTTAGTAACACAAAGTTGATAGCAAATGAACTAAATTATTTGATCCTTATAATTTACCTTAGAGAGAAAAAGGATAATTACGCATTCCACCTAATTTTTCTATTTCTGTATTCAATTTTAAAAGCTATTAAAAAAAGAAAGAAAGAACGAGATTTAGGATTAGGGTTTAGGGTTACCTTAGTATCAATGGCTTTGTAGACAACACCGTAAGTACCTTCACCAAGAATCTCGCGCTTCAAATACCTATCCGCCACTTTCTTCGACAGATCCATTTCTTTCTTCTTCTTTTTTTTCTTTTTTCTTTACGTGTTAGTTTAAAATTCTTTAATTTATCAGAAATTTCACAACGCTTTACTTTTATTTTTCTCCAAATTTTCCATCACACCTTAAATCCAAATTCCAAACCCAAAAGAAAAGGGGGAAAAAGCAGAAAGTAAGTTTTTTCGAGCTCTCAGCTCTGGATAATAAAAGAGAAAAAAAAAGATTGGAAATAATGGAAAATCAGGCAAAGTATGAGAAACCAAAAAAATAAAAAGCAGGAAAATTTTGAAATTAGAAAAGAGTTTAAGCAAACATCAATTTGATTGAAATGCTAAAAAAAGAAGAAAAGAAACATAATCTTGTATGAAGGTACCATAATGGGGAAGAAAAACAGTGGCGAGCCTCCATTTCAGTAGCCAAAGAAGAGCGTATTGATATAGGGGAATTAATCTTTAGACCTGACTACTTTTTGGCACCAACGACATAGAATAAATTAAATATGGTAAAAAAAAAATTCTTTAAATAAATCTGAATATGTTATGAATTTATTAGAATTTGTTAAGCTTGTATGACAGAACTTTTAGTTTAAATAATTTGATGTATTGAACTAGTTATACTAATTTTGTTGAAATTTGTTACTAATATGCAAAAGAAAATCATATAAATTTAAATTTATAAATACAAATACCTATGTAGTAAAGTTTTCTTTTGGAAAAATAAGCTTCTTTTTTCCTTTCGCATTTATTTTTTTCATATATGAGTTTAAGAAAATTTTAATGAAGTAGTTGAGTTGCTGAATTATTTAATAGATTAATCAAGTTTGTAGAGGGAAGAGGTGAAGCCGACACTTGAAGATTGAGAAATATTACTTTTTATGCTTGGGAGGCTGGAAAAATATTGAGGCAAGTTCGTGAGAAAATAGTTTGAAAATGATAGAATAAGGTTAAAAGTTGAGATGATGGAACAAGGTAAAAGATTGTTTAGAGATGATGGAATAATGTAGTGTATGAGTAAGGAGTAAGTGGAATAGTAATAGCAAAGGCGGGAGGCAGAAAATTGTATACATACACCTTGTCACTAGAGCAAGTATAGTAAGTTCTTTTTTTTCCTTGAGCACTGTTATCTTCTTATAGCTATTATCTTTTAAATATTCTGCAATCTTCATCTATCCTTTTTTGAAATAAATTTTTGAAGTGTTAGTCGTCAAGTAGTTAATGGGTCTACCAATAATCGAATATATTATTTTTTAGTGAGAGTTTTATCTCTCATACTCTATTGAGAGCTAGCATGTTATAAGCACATGCTTCGGGACCTAGTTCAAAAACTCGAGAGCTCCTCAATTGGTAAACCTGCAAGACTTGAGTGAGAAATGTTAGTATAGGGCGCGTGAATAATGATAGAACTCACTTGCGTGCTGAGGGGGACTCAAATCACCAACCTAAGGCATATGGGCCATTTACTTGTCGAGTTGTTCAATACATATACTAATACCTTTCCATCGAGTCTTGTAAATCCATCAATCGAGGCACTCCTAATTTTGTGAACTAGGCCCATTGATTTAGCTGTAAATCAACAATTATTTTGGATGTTGACTAAATTATCTCATGCATTGTCAACTTTATGTGTTGACATGATGTTTAAACTATTTATCGTCTTAAGTGTGTTTTAGGTTTGAGTTATCTTAATCACATTGCTGTTAAGGCTTTACATTTTTCTTATAATTCAAAGAAAAAAAAAACTATCCTATACATTGTGGGAGTGAAAATTGAAGTAAATAATAAAAGAGTTTTTTTATTAAAATGATAAAATAAAAATGTTAAAAATGGTTATATTTTAGGTTTAAATCTTATTATTCGTATTTATTGTTTTATTATTTATACTATTTAAACTTCTGACTAAGTTGATGTCACCCTCAATCGGGTCATCAACTCAGTTAGGGAAATTATAAAAATATATATTTATAATTAAAATAAGTTGTATTATTCGAACGCCCTTTAGTCTTTTTATTTAAAAAAAATCAATGCAAATATGAGCATAATAAGATTTGAATACAAATCAATTGCATTAATAAAACTTTTAATTTACTACTCAACTAAACCTCAGCTTTAATATTTGTATGCATTTTAATTTTATTATACACGCTTTATTACCTGCATCAATTGTATATCTATATTATTAATTAGAAATCCTATCACATGAGTATGTTATTTAAATTCAAACATTTGTGTTCTAAATTTGTGGTTTTCACACATATATGCATGTGATAGGACTTCTTATTTGTATTAATGTATTTGATTGAGCTAGTGTGATAGGTTAACTTGACACCAAACTCAAAATTTATGACAACCATGATAAAAAATTTTAATATATATTTTTATTTTAACATCGTACATATTTTATGTTTTATTTTTAATTATGTTTGTTATTTTTAACACACATTATATTCTTAATTTGTTGCTTCCACACACACGTGTGATAAAATTTATAGTTCTATATAAAAGATGTAAAAAGAAAAAAAATTACTTTCAAAATTATATAATTTATTTTGTAAAATAAAAACATTTTAATCATTACTCAATTCAATTGATGCACGATTAACTCATGACATCAAATTAATCGAGGACTTAATAGTATAGATAAGATCATATAAATGATACAAATCAAAAGTATCTTGAAGAACTTTATGGCAATACTATTTTGTTGACATTTTATCCCTCTGATCTATGTTAGAGTTCATATCATAGACATGCTTGTCTCCGACGATGTCGGTTCTTCCAGAATGACTCTTAGACTATCATCATCGGGAATTCGATAAAAAAAATATATCACTATAAATTGTTATAAGATTTATTAATCAATTTTAAATTATATTTTAAAAAAATTTCAACTAAATAGTATCTGAGTTGAAATATTTTTTGAAATTATTCTTATTGAATTGTATACATTAAATTATAATAATTTAGTAAAAAAATATAAACTTAGAAGTCCATCAAATTGAGAAAAAAAATTTATAAAGGAAGACTTTATTAAAAATTAATAAAAGAAAGATAAAAAAAAATGAAGTAGATACTTCTAGTAAAATAGTTTGACTAATAAAAGCTTAACATCAGCTGTTTCATTTTATTACTTTTAACCACGAATTAAATACATATTTTTAACAGTAAATTTTTAAAAATAGTATTTAAACGCCTTATATCTTATTTATTGCATATATTTTTAATACAATATCTAAAATTATTCATAACTCTTCTCAAATTCATAAATAAGAAGATAATACGTATTTGAACTCAAGTCCTTTTGTTGTCATGCGTATATCAATCAAGTTAAGACTCAATCGATATTTACTACATTATTTTTCCTATAAATTAATTATGTTTATATTTATCACGAGCTAAATTCTAAACAAGAGATGAAGAAAAAAATGTACCTTGAACGGATGAACAATATGCTGAAGCGAATCAAATTAACCCAGCTTGCATAATCAACTAAAAATATTGTCTTCAGTCCAAAATTAAGCTCACGTATCTAGTAAAAGAGTTTGTACTTAAACTAAAGCTTGAGTTTGAATTGAATTTTTTTAATATAAAATAAAAATTTGAATGAAAGAAAACATTGATGATACACACACCACTAATAATCACGGAGGAAATGAAAACTGCTTATATAAAGATTTGCATACACAGAGAAGACTATTGTTAGTCCAACTATTTGACCCAGTAACTTTCATATTAGAATAGTCCAATTTCTAGTGACTCAATTTAAACTTTTTAAACATAAAAAATTAAAGAGACTCATTAACAATTTATTCTTGAAAATTTAATAAGAATTAGATCATAATTTTTTAAAAACTGAATTTATTTACTTACTAATTAAATTAAGAAATTTAAATTTTAAAATAATATATTTTATTAAACAGTTATTTTTCAATCCTATAATAAAAAATTCCAAAAAATTGTAAATACGTGGAGAGATTGAAGGCGTGGAGCAAAAGCAGTTATGATGCATGTGACATCATGGGTGGTCAAATGTGTAGTAGGCATGAATTTAAACATTGTTTGGCAGCCAAGGAAGCAAAAGCAGCCTGTCCACCTGTAGTTTTAGAACCCAATACTTGGACTACAAGAACTTCCAACTTTTTTATTTTCTTCATTTTCATTTTATGCGTGCAATTTATTTTCCAGGGGCTTCATTTTATTTTTACAGAATAATATTTGTTGGATAAAATTTGCTTAATCAATAAAAATTAAATATTAAAAAAAAATCTCCTCCCATTTTGAGAAGAGAAACATCATTATTCGAAAAGAGTTACTTATTAATGCTTTTTTTTCTTTTTAAATAAATTTTACATGATTTGAACTCTTTAGAAAAATTATATCAACCGTATTGAATATCGCTATATTAATAAAAAAAATAATAACTAAAATTATTCATAATATTTTTTTAACTTTTATATAGAAGGATTAATATATTTCAGCGTGCTCGAACACACATTCTCTTATATTGACAACAATATTGATGTCAACTTAGTTAATATTATTTTAATATTTTTATGGGTTAATATACAAAATTGTCACTATACTTTAAGTGGAAATCGAAAATTATCACTATTCTTCACTTTGATTGATTTTTTATCATCCTTGTGGATTATAAATAAATTTATCACTATATATTATTTTTTTATTGAATTTTGTGATTTTACTTTTATTTAATTTAATTTTGTTACTAATGTTAAATTTTTTATTAAATTTTACTATTATTTTTAACTTAAAATAATTTGAAGATAAAATTTAATTAAAAATATATTTTATATTTTATTTTAATATTTAAGTTAACCAATATACTATTAAAATTAAATGAAAATGATTATTTTATGAAAAAATAAACTTAAAATTTTCTTTTACAATATACGTATTATTTTTCAAGTTTTTATTTCAGATATTCTAATTTAGTTTACTAATTTTTAATGTTTATAAGTTAAAATTATTATTAACTATTAAAATAAAAGAATTTATTTTATCAAACTTTTTTTCAAATCATCAAATTTATTATTGAGTACTAAAATTTAATTAAAAATTTAAAGTTAATTGTAAATTTTAATAAAATTCAAAGTTTAGTAGTAAAATTCAATCACATAAGAGTTGAAGGGTAATTTTACTCATAATTCTAAAATATAATGGCAAATATCTATGAAAATTTATAATAATAAATTTCAATATTCACGTATAATATGATGACAAATTTGCATCTTAACCCTATTATTAATAAAACAAATAATAATTTATTATAATAAATGTTATTTAGCTTTTAAAGAATGTTATTCATTTTAATAGTAAATCATAGGGGATTACTATGTGGGTTTAATTGCTCACTCGATCAAAGCATTTATACTACATTTGATTATTAGTAGGGGAAGCGAAAAGAATTTATTAAGAGGAGGAATTAAATTGTATATCTCTACGATAGTAAAAATATAATTTTATTATTTTTAATAGTATATGTCTTTATAATTTTTAAATGATTAAATTAAAATTTTATCATTTAGAGGGTAAAGTACAATTTTTTTACCATTACTAATTTAAAATATTATAAATTATAAAAAAACTTATTCACCACTAATTATTAGTATAATGACTTATTTAATACATTTGTTAAAATAGTTAAATATAAAATAACGAATAAATAGAATAAATTTAAACTTGAAATTAGAATAATGAGCAATAATTATTGTAAAAAATTAAAATCTCTTTAAAATAAGTAAATATTTTTTATTTTCTTTACTAAAACTAAATATTACCAATTGAAATTAATTTATTGTTATATGATATATTGAAATATGATGGAAAATAATAATATTCGCATTGAAACTTTGATTCATTAGATAATTTTAACAACCTAATCATTAATGTTCTTTCTCACGAGAAAGCTTGCAACAGTGGAAATGCTTTATTTTTCTATTTTAGTATTAAATTATTGTTTTATTGTAGCTTTTGGTCTAAAATATTATCTGTGTTAATTAATTATGGGCTAATTTGTTAATGTTGTTGTGGTTGATAAATGTTTTTAAAAAATTTAGTTTAAAAAAAAGTATTTAAAACGTGCTATGAAAATGTGTTTAGCATTGTTGTTTAAAATTGAGGTAAAATGTTAAAATATTAAAATGTTTATTTTAAACATGATGTTAGAAATAAAAAAATAAATTAATTTAGATTATTTAAATAATTTTATAAATTATATTAATAAATTATTTATAAATTCAATTGCACATCAAATATTTTAAAATCTTAAATAAAATATTTAAATAAATTAACATAATAATATATAAATTATAAATTATAAATATATTTTAAATAATTAATATAAATAAAAGTATTTTGATTATCAGCACCTCCAAACACAAAAACCAAAAACGAAGAGCACCTTGAATATTGGGCTTTACTTTTAACCTAAAAATCAAATGTTGGGCTTTACTTTTGAAATTGGAAAGCAGTTTTCCATCTCGAATACGCAATGAGAAACGGGCCCTATGTGTTCAGCATTAACTGACGATGTGGCGGTTGATGTAAATATCTTTATATCCGATTGATTTGTAACGCGGGTCAGGCAACCCAGTATTAGCAGCAACAACAGTAAACATAACCCAATCCAATCCAAGTCATTAAAATACCCTGAACTATTAACGAAAATAAATGCCTGCCTTAGCCTATGTATTCGAAGTTTAGGGTTTCTCTTTTCTCGTATAGACTTAAGCCCTAGCTGTTAGCACTCATCCGCTCTATGGTGTGCGAACCACAAACAGACTGCTCTGTGTCCTTCGAGTTTCTTCATTTCTTATGGTTTCCCACTATTAGATAATTTTTGTTTTCTTTTTTTTATTCTTTTTATCATTTCTCATATTACAAAATACCCATTTACTATTATCAAGACAAGGATTTTTCATGCATCCCATTCTTGATCGCTTTAGATACTGTATTAGGTTGTTTAGTTATTACTAATGTTGTTTTCTCATTTTTGTTTACAGGATCAGCTAGATATAGACCTTATTTGAATATAGTATGTTTATGTTTGAACTTTAAATGGCGGTTTCATCTCTCCCTTTTATTCACCTGTAAGAGTTCCTTTTAAAGCATGTAGCTTATTATCTGCTGGAGTTTGCGGTGGATTCAACGAGAAGAATAAGAAAAATGCTTTTTTTTTTTTTTTTTACTTCCTGGAGGAAATTAGAGAAAGATATATCTACCTTCAATCAAATGTGCTTTTCCTTTAGTGTTTTTTTTTTAATGTTATGCATGTATTGATGTGCCTTTGCTTGATGATATGTCCCATTGTTTTAGTATAAGTATCTGTTTGTTTGTTTAATTTATGGTACCATGTGAATGATTTGAGGGTTATGCTGTTAGGGCATTGACTAATTTAATTGTTTGGCAACATCACAGATTTAATACATGCTTGCCCCTGATCCTAGCAGGCAGGTGTTAAATATTTTTTTTTCTTGGCCAAAGTGAAATATTATCTAATCATATACACTTTATGAATGGATTTGACATGTGAAATGAATGCAAGAGACAAGCTAGACTGGTTAGCCATTAATGAATCATATACATTAGTTTGAGCTGTCTTTTATTTATTTATTTATATATATATATATAGTGTACATTTATACATACATGCACACCCATGCTAAAATAGCCACATATACATATTGCATCTTACTTCAGTATGATGAGTGCTTCTTTTGTGCCTTCTGCCTACGACAATATGAGGGAGGTTTCTATTGTCTAAAGTGCACCTGGCGCCTTTGACAACACCTCTCAAATGATATAGCGTCCAATACTGTGTGTTCAGTTATCATTTGAGCTACACCTAGAGGCTATATCACTCAACACTCTCTAGTTCAGTTATTAATCTGTACATTCAAGTATGATTCCTTTTTTATTTTTGGATATACGAGCCTCTGCAAACTGTTATAATTATTTAATATTTAATTGCTTGCGTTCCTTGAATCTAACCAGACGTAGTCAGGTGTCTACCTTTGATATGATGGTAGGGACTGTTACTTGTCTGGAAAATAAAAGATAGGGAAGGAATCAATGGTTTGGGTTTCCTTTCTATCTATTAGCCATCCCTTGAAGGAGTCCATCGTTGCCCAGTACTATTTGTTTGGTTATTACTTGAGCTACATCTGGACACTACATCTCTCAACAACTCTACTTCAGTAGTCGATCTATAAATTCTAGTATGAGGCTGTTCTTATTTTGGATATATGGACCACTCCTGTGAATCTGTTCAAAGAGATAGTAAAGCAAATGATAGTGTTGTGGTTTAGGGGAGAAAATAGAAGCAATATTTAGTTGCTCTCTATTCTTAAAGCAACTTATTTTGAATATTGATTCATTTATAGATGTTTGTCTATGAACTGTTATTTAATATTTAGTTATTTGCGTTCCATGATTCTAATCAGACATAGTCAGGTGTCTACCTTTGATATGGTTTTAGGGACTGTTACATGTCTGGAAAATAAAAGATACGGAAGTAGTTGATGGTTTGGGTTTCCATTCTATCTGTTATACATCCCTTGAAGGAGTCCATCGTTGCCCAGTACTATGTGTTCTGTTATTACTTGAGCTACATCTGGGCATTACATCTCTCAACACCTCTTTATATATGCAGCCAATCTATACATTCAGGTATGAAGGTCATCCTTATTTTAGACATAGTGGATCGCATGCTGTGAATCTGTTTGTTTTTTAACGGGATACTGAAACAAATTATAATAACACTTAATATATGCGTTTGGAAATACTTCCCGTGCTTCTTTATCTTTTGAATACAGATGCATTTTATTGTTTATCTGTAAACTATTATTTAATATTTTGTTGTTTGTGTCCCATGAGTCCAACCAGACGTAGTCAGGTGTCTACCTTAGATTTGATGGTAGGGACTGTTACATGTCTGGAAAATAGATGATAGGGAAGGAGTTGATAGTTTGGGTTTCCAATCTATCTATTAGCCATCCCTTGAAAGAGTCCATCGTTGCCCGGTACTATTTGTTTAGTTATTACTTGAGCTACATCTGGACACTACATCTCTCAACTCCTCTACTCCAGTAGTCAACTTATGCATTCTAGTATGAGGCCATTCTTATTTTGGATATGTTGACCACTCCTCTGAATCTGTTTGTTAAGAGATAGTAAAGCAAATGATAGTAACACTTAAATGCTCTCAATTCTTATATTAACTTATTTTAAATATTGATGCATTTTTAGGTGTTTGTCTATGAACTATTATTTTATATTTAGTTGTTTACGTTCCACGAGTAGTTAGGTGTCTACCTTGGAATATGATTGTAGGGACTGTTACATGTCTGGAAAATAAAAGATAGGGAAGTAGTTGATGGTTTGGGTTTCCAATCTATCTATTAGCCATCCCCTTGAAGGAGTCTGTCGTTGCCCAGTACTATGTGTTTTGGTATTACTCAAGCTACATCTGGGCACTACATCTCTCGAAACCTCTTTCTATCAATATTGAATCTATACATCCAAGCATGAAGGCCATCTGGATATAGTGGATCATGTGTTGCGAATCTGTATGTTTTCTAAAGGGGTAGTGAAGCAAATGATAATAACACTTAACATATGCATTTGGAAATACTTTCTGTGCTTTTTGTATCTTTTTAATATTGATGCATTTTTGGTGTTTATCTGGAAACTATTAATAGTTGTTTGCGTCCCATGAGCCTAACCAGATGTAGTCAGGTGTCTACCTAAGATTTGATGGTAGTGACTGTTACATGTCTGGAAAATAAAAGATAGGGAAGGAGTTGATAGTTTGGGTTTCCAATCTGTCTATTAGCCATCCCTTGATGGAGTCCATCGTTGCCCAGTACCAGTCTAAAGTTGTTATTTGAGCTACATCTGGACACTACATCTCTCAACACTTCTTTACTTAAGTGGTCCTATACATTCAAGTATTACGACTATTCTTTGTTTGATTTTGTTTAACTTCTGCTGTGAATATATTCTTCTTTTAAAAGAAACAATGAAGCAAATGATAATAATTTAATTTACGCTTTTGAAACACTTTCAATGGATATGTACCTCTGAATATTGATATGATGGTATGGACTGTTACCTGTTTTGAAATAAAAGATTCGTAAGCACTTGTTCGTTTGTCTTCCACACTACATATTTTCCATCCCACGAAGGAGTCCATCGATGGCAAAGGACACTATAGCTCTCAACATCTTTCTACCTCAGTAGTCAATACATACATTCTAGCATGGGGTCATTCTTGTTTTGTTCATGGTAGATCACTACAGTGAAGCAAACGATAATAATACCTGTTATATGCATTTGCAAACCTATGCTTACATTACATACCTTCATTTCAAAATAGATGCATTTTTAGTTGTTTATCTGCGATCTATTATTTAATATTTAGTTCTTTGCATCCTATGAGTCTAACCAGGCGATGTAGGGGCTGTTAAATGTCTTGTAAACAAAAGAAAAAAGGAACAACTCTGAGAACTGATTTCTATACTTGTGTTTGATATCTGTAGAAGGTGTTCATTGATGCTCAATAATCGGCACCTATTATTTAGGCTATCTATATCTTCACTCATATCTTCAGAGCTTATCCACTGAAGTTCTCGAAAGTATTCATGATTTGAATTTGAAAGGTTTAGAATAGAAACTTGAACACTATGAGGTTTGATACCTATATAAAAATTCTATGTGGGATTCCTCTGTATTCTACGGATACTGGATTTATAAGAGCCATTGCATTTCTCTTATTGCTAAAGATCAGATTTCTGGTTTTGGTTCAACTCTTTACTATGTTGATTGCATTGTTGTTGTTTTGTAATACTCTAATGTCTGGTTGCTGGTGTATATGTATTATAATAATTAGACATAAATTTAAATTTAAATCTTAAAAGATGAATAAAAACTTTTATAAAAAAAAGAAACTCTGTTATAAATGATTTTTGTTGTTGCTAAAAATAGGTTACGAAAGCGGCTAATTGAAGCATATATAAAAAATATTACTTTTACGTACGGTAGTTGTTTTTGTGTACTACTTTTTTTTTTCAGTTTTTTGTATATTTCGAAAGACCAAGCATCTAAGAGGAAGGACTTGAATATCTAAAAGTAATAATTTTCACATAAAGGGAGTTCTCTTTACGACCTGCAAGACTTAGGAAAAAAGTAGTACAAGTTAGATATTAATTAAATAGGTAATTTGGGCACGTAAGGATTCCACCTAAGGGGTTTAAAATGTCTTTGGATGGATTGATGTGTTTATTTTTGTTAAGAGTAAGATTAATTATTTTAGTTGGTAATTTCATGTACATATTTTTAATATGGTACTTTGTCTTTTATTATTTTAATACGGAATGGTTTAATAAAACAAACAAAAATGATGTTTAAAGATTATACTCAACCCTAAAGATAATTTATTTACAATTACTTTGCATTCAATTTATGATTAAGTTGTTAAATAAATGTCCTTAAATATAATTTTAATATTAAATTTTTCTTGCTGAGGCAAAGTCTAGTATATGTGTGTATATACATGTGTTTATACATAAATCAAATCAAAATTATAAATATTTGATATTTACTTTTTTTAGACAAAATATAGTCTATTATTATAAATCAAATTCAACAGCTTAATTCAAAGTTGTTTTTTAATGAATTTATAAAAAAAATGAAAATATCATGAGAAAAATATAAAATAATAACCAGTGAGATGGTTTTTTAAATAAAATTTTACATTAAACAATACAAAAATACTTCAAAAACATGTTGCAGCGGGTACGCTACCAAAAATCTCGATACTATGCAAAACTGGCATGCATTTTAATATTTTATTTTACTTTACAAGGACACGAGGCTCTGAGATAGATCAACTTAATAATAGTCTAATTGTGCTCTCAATTCTTTTACACACATTTGAAACTTAATGCTAACCTTTTCAAAAATCCAATTGATATCATTTAAAAAATCATTAAATTAAATCATATAACATTTTCAAAATAAAGAAAAATTGACTATAAAAATAATGCTTAAAAATCTTACAATCTCATTCAAAATTAAAGATTTTTATGTACGTATAATCTTCCACACATAATATTAAGTACTTTTTTTATTTTAAAAATACCACAAAACCCAGTTCTCAGAGTTCCTTAGATGGTGTTGCTAATTAGATTTCAATATAAAAAAAAAGAAGCAAAACTAAACATCAAATATGCAAAAAGTGGGCAGAATTAGATTTAATAATAATTTGCGTCTTAATCTTATCGTAATTCAATAATTATAATAATAATGTAACCTAACAATAATATTTTAGGAACAAGCTCGGATTGAAACGAAGCCAGTCCTCTTTTTTTTCAATCACCTTGGCGAGTTAAAAGAACACAAATATGCTTCCTTTTTTTTTCAACAAATTCGACATTAAACAGACTTGCCTACCAAAAAGCATCCAACAAACAAAGCTTGATCAAACTGATTGAACACCATTAACCGTAATTTTTTTACCCCTAATGAACAATGGGTTGGTGTGTACTGGTTCATACCATATATCAAAATCACAATGAGAGCAGCAACAATAACCATCTCAACTTCCCTCGACAACTGTTATATCAATACATCTGTAATGCAATAATAGATAAAGCAACAATCCCTCCACTCTTCCGCGCTGCAACACAACAGGATAAGTTACACAGCAATTTGCTTACCTGCCAAGGTAAGTACATCAGTCATATTTATCCAGATACTAACAAGAGTATATGAAAACTAATTGCAATAATCTTGTGTATGATAATTTGAAAAAAAAAAAGTAAAGCCTACTCCTTGAATTAACCAATCGCATTAATCGAATGACATGGAATGATATGGATAACCCAGTTTCAGCATGATCTCCGAATTAAACATGCTACCAGCTAGTGTATGAGTCGAGAGGAATAGCACAAGAAAGCCAGTTTCAACTCCATAATTGACTCCCTATCTACAAGTGAAGAGGCTTGGGATCAAGCCACACAAACAGCACTAATGTTGACCAACCAGGATGGATCTCCAAATAAAGTAGGTGTGTAACAATAGTGTAGTACTTTGGTGACAAAAGGATCCCACCCCTCACAGAGGGAAGAAAAACCTTTAAAAATCCAATTCTCGGTTGAGACAAAAATTTGGTATCAGAATTGTTATCAGGTCAAATATCTTAAATTTCTTTTCCATCCTTTCTCAGTGGTCTGTTATGTCTTAAGTTGGATACCACTAGGGGAGGTTAACAGTGACAGTAAAAACTTCACACAGCATATATAAGCAACGTTCGAATCTCACCTCTAAGAACAAAATTTTTTAAGCACTACTGCGTGAAGGAAGATCAGTGACTTTTCCCACTGCAATGGTTTTCCCTGTAGATATGATAATTCGTGTGACTCACAGCCACTGAGAATAAATAATTTATCCACCATTGGAAGAAAAAATAAAGGGTCTCTGTTACCTTCAGTGCGAAGAGTGAACCTCCCAAGTTGAGGAAAATCTGAGAACTTCTCAATGCAAATCAGGCTGTTGACCTAAGAAGCATGAGAAAATAGTATTTTATCAAACCCAAAACTAACCGAGAGATCAATGCAGCCAATATCTTCTGTCTGTAATCATCTGATAGATGTAACCTACTGAATGGAGTTTCCAGCCTCCTCCCCCCTTAACACAACATACTAAAAAGAGTGTGCATCACACATGCATCGCATAGAGTAGAGAATCAACCATGCTATTATGTTGCAAGTTCAATCTAGCTGGAAATGTTGGTACTAGGCACCTATTTCTAATTTATCAGAGAATTTTCCCATTTCTGGAACCCCAAAATGAAAGCTTATTGTGGCCTATCATTAGTTGGTAATGATCCTATTATTTCTAGTTCTACCCTTATGGAAAAAAGGACAAACAAACAACTTGGGGACAACTGCTTTCCGACTGTTTCTCACTTTTTTAATCAGCCAATTCATCCAGTTTCATTTCAAAAAATTATAGAACAATGCAGACAACCAAGAAAGTTGAATGGGGCAAGAAACAAAATATCAAGTTTGGTAGATTAAAATTTTAAAACGAAGAGTTTGAACCTGAATACGACAAACAACAACAGCACCATTCTTCACAAAAAGAACTTTCTTTTTCATGGGTTTCTTTGTCTTTGGATCAATTTGCTGTAGTAGCTCAACTATCTCGCATTCCTCAACAACAGAATGAATGTGCAAGACAGCCTTATAGCCAGCTGTAAAAATAGCCTAAACGACATTTACAAGACAGATCACATTCGGTCATTATGGTCGGAATGCATCAAGTTTAAAGAATAAGGACAATAGAAAATGACATAAAATGCATACGTTCTCAAGTAATTCAAGGATCTGCAGCTGGGCTGTAAATTCAGTGACCGTAGGTATCGGTTTTACTGCAAGAAGGGAACACACACATTATACCCTAAAACTAACACACAAAAAGAACCTAAGCCAAGAAAGGGATAGATTTATCACGGAACTCCATTTAAGCAAAACATACCAACACTTGACAAGACAAAACCTGACGATATGTCCTCCTCTTCAACCCCAGATAACCTAATCCGTAGATTTTCACCAGGTCCAGCACGCCTAACCTTATCTTCATCACAGTATACAGCTAAAACTTTCACTGGAGCCTGCAATCCATGCATAAAATCTTCATACCCATAAGATAAAAATGAGCATAAACACATAAATAATGAAAAGGTTGAAAAGATAAAGCACCTTGTTTGGCATAACTAATAAGGAATCACCCTCACATATGCTTCCAGATTCTACCTTTCCCATAACAACAGTTCCCATGTCTTTAAATTTATCAATTATAGGCATCCTATAGAGATGATAGCAATCATCAGATGCATCAAAAAATAAGATAACCAAAAAATTGATTATGCATGCTACTGTTAGATGGCAGGAAGCCAGGAAATAGAACCAAACATAAAAGTTGTGCATGCAGTGAATCCTGCTAAGGAAGATAGGCTTTAGATCGCTTACCTATATGGACCTTTTGGATCTCTGACAGGAATTTCAACAGAATCGAGGGCCTCAAATAGGCAGGGACCATTCCACCAAGGACATATATTCTTATCTACTCTTGTTTTCATGTTAGTACCAACAAGACCAGATATTGGTAGGAACTGGACATCTGCAAGTTCAAACAGGAGAAACCAATGAAATACAAGTGGTTTTAAAGCGTAAAATATATGCTCAGCAAACTAAGCAGGTCTCCAACATGGGAACATAAGCTTCACTAACATATAAAAACATGCTATCATCGTCTGATCCTATTAAAAGTTATAAATTGAAATCAATAAATCAACATTTCAATATCAGTAATTTTGGGAGACAAAGCCTATTAGACATAAAATTACATTGCAACTACGCAGAACAGAACAAAGTAATCAAATGTTACACAAGTTTTTGGCAAGAAAAAAGCATCCTAGACAAACTAACAGGAATTATTTACTTCTATTCCACAATTTTAGCTTCAAAATAATTTAATAGAAACACCTGCTGAAGGCCGAACAACCATATTGAAACTACGTAAGTACCATCAGATGATAAAACAGAGTTCTATAACTACCATATCAGACTAAGAACCTGAATATATACTGTATGCAGCATTGACTTGATTAGTTTGTCGAACAGCACCCAGATTTCCTAGACAAACTGACACCAATTTACTTCTGCTCCACAATTTCAACTCCAAAATAATTTGATAAAAGAATATATTGCTAAATAGCTAAACGTGTGTTAAAACTACAATAGGTAAAATTTCTTTGGAAGATCATAGCAGAGTTCTATGCTATCATTTCAAACTAGAAAACCCTGAATATGTATGCCTCTAGACAGCAGAAAACAAGTCTGGTCACAAAAGCAACCATGAACATATTACAAAAAAAATGCAAGGGACCTTTGCAAATTAAGCACTTCAATATCCCACTAGTCATGGTAATAACATACATAAATGGTTCAACAAACTTGAAAATATCACCAAGACAAAATGCAACTTGGAAGTTATTTAACAGATCCAATACCTTTCTTCACATTGTAGCCAGATGACCTGAGAAAAGGTACCATCTTTGATTCAATCTCATCATACCTGTGAAAGGACTCCATCAGTACTGTTAAACAAACCAAACTACAACATAAACTACACACTAAGGACAGCACAAAAGCTTAGACTTTTTACAGAAACCACTCAAAGTACCTTTCTTTAGACCAGTTGACAGTGTGATCATCCATCTTATTAACTACTACAAGTAGCTTTGACACACCCAAAGTCTTCGCGAGCTGCACATGTTCACGGGTCTGCCCACCCCTCTCATATCCAGTTTCAAATTCCCCTTTACGAGCAGAAATCACCTAATTAAGAAACCGTGGACATTTATGAAATCCAAATCTACAATATATACACTATATTAGGCAGTTAATGGAAAGACAGAGGATGTGACTTACAAGCACACCAATATCAGCTTGAGATGCCCCACTGATCATATTTGGGACATAACTCTTGTGACCCTAAGTAGCAAATGCAAAACTGTATTTAGTTTTAATAAACAAAATTGCATCAAAATCTATATTCAAAATAAAAAAAATCTGGTCAAAAATCAAAATGATTTTGTTCAGTTCCATTTTTTATTAGATATAAGCACATTAATCACAGTTAGACAATACCCTAAGGCATACCTAATGAAAAGTAACATGATACGGAAACATTTCGTTTTATATTTTCTGTTACTTTCTCTCTTATTTATGAGCAGCATCATTATATAGCAAGAGAGCATGCTATTTGCAACCTTATAAGACAAATTTGTGATGCACCATTAAATTGATCCTGCAATTTTAATCATGTACTATATATTTTTAATATCAAAAGAGGCATGTGAGGAGCAACATAGGTACTAACGAAAGCAATTCAACTAAACAAAAAATCAAGACCCAGAAAAAAAATCTCAAATTACAAAGTAAAATAGTAAAATAAATGAGATTATCAGTTTATTCTACAAATAACTAAATGTTAAATTTGAAGGTAAGATAAATTAAAGAAACAACAGTGTATTTTAGAGGCAGTTCCCTTACTGGTGCATCCAAAATGGTAAACCTAGTTGTCTCAGTCTCAAACTGTGCTCTTCCAACTTCAACAGTTTTACCCTGCAATCAATAGTTCGAATTCAGTTAACTCCTGGAGTAACAACTGCAGTATAGCTAATCATGAATAACCGTTGACAGTATTACAGGAGATATACAAGGAATTAACTATACTTTCACAAAGTTTATAACAACATTTCCCCATTGTACACTACCTTAACCCTCTCCTCTTCATTAGTGTCCATAATATATGCCATATACCTAACACATGGAAAGTAGTTCAGTCAGATAATGCAAAAGCCAAAGATCCCCAGTCTGTAAGACATTTTCATTGAGGTAATTGATCATGTGCTGAATTAAGCAAATCTTAACATCAATAGAATGAAATTTCCTACTGACAAATCTGCAAGGCAATTGGAAATAATTTAAAAAATGGTGAACCAGTGTTAGTTCTCAAAAGATGCAAATTGCAGAATGGATCAATTGCGAAAAGATACACATACTAAATTATAAATGAATCTTCAAGAGCGACAAAATAATAAAATAGACAAAAAGAACTTTTCAGCACTTATAGCATCCAATAAAAAGTAAAAAAAATGGAAATGGATTCCAATTTGATAACAAATTAATAACAAGCCAATAACTTGTCCAAGTACTGTAAATTCCTTTGACAACTACATCTTTAGTACACTTAATCTTGATGAAACCTTCACATAGCTTGGATGGAGGAAAAGAGGACTCAACCCATCACTCTCTCACCTATACATGCCTTTCAGCTGGAAGGGCAGCTAATACAGTGCCTCCATGGATGCCAGTCATCTAGTCACTCATTTAAGTCATGGGTTAAATCCTAGTACTACCATGTTTGAATTAGATTGAATCTTGGCTCACAAATCTTGCTGTGTCGGTCAGAAACACTCCACAATTTCAAACCTGCTAATGTGAACCGTAGATCATACTCCCTCTGTCCCAGTAAAAAAGTCGCAATTGACATTTTTTAGGTCGAACTTATCAAACTTCAACTTCAATTATTTTAAATATTTTAATTTAGATTTTATAAAAAGATATAACTAAAACTTATTTCATTGAAAGTAATTAATGAATTTTTTCAAAATTATATTCATAATAAATTTTAAAGAATAAGAGGTTAAAGTTGAAAATTTTTTACCACTAAAAATAAAAAAGTTACAAATTTACTGGGATGGAGGGAGTATCTCTCAATCTCAGCATTCACTTCATGCAGATTGACTATAGGAAACTAATCTAAATTTGATATAGTGAAGATTAACACGAGCAAAACAATTACTGAATTGTTTCATCACAGACACATACAAAGAAACCTTCAAAACAAGATTCATACAGCCTAAATTCCAACATGTGCATGCTCTTTAGAGAAAACAAATATAAAAGGAACAGCACTGATTTACTATCCAAGTTATATACCAAACCTAAGCCTCACCAGCTTTCTCTACTTTTATCCTTAGCTTCTTTCTCATACTTCTGGATCGTACGGTCATCAACCTGACCACTGAGGAAGAGTATCTGGCCTCCAGTTGTTGACTTGCCAGCATCTAAGAATCAAATAAAAGAGTCAAAACATACAATGGATAGAAATAATGTGTTTCAGTACAAGAGCATTGATTATTAGCAGTCTTTGATAATGCTTATTTATTAAAAAAAAGCTGATATAGGGTCTTTTAATGAAGAAGCTTGAGAAGACATGTTGCGACTAATCAGCAGTGACTAGGCATTGGTTGCACATCCTTTGAGAGAGGTTGTTCGAATTTTCTCATTTACAGCTTTGAAATACATTAACCATTTTTTCTTTTAATCTACCATAATCCAATTCCTAACAGTCGGTCTCGTTAATAATTAAACTTATAAAAGCTTTTCACAGAATTCATGCATGTTGCTAAATTGACTGAACTCAGTGAAGCACATAATAAATAAGGGCTTGGAGAGGATAAAAGTACAAATTTCAACTGTTTCCCAGGTTAGCATAAGCGGTTCAATATTGAACATAGATATGTAATGCATACCAACTTTCACATAAGCAAAACCATGAAGTAGGAATACCTACCAACATGACCAATAAAGACCACATTCAAGTGGCGCTTCTTTTGTGATTCCATTTCATCTGGTACTTCTGCACAATCCATATCAGCTACTTCCTTGTCTTTCACTGCACAACAAAACTAAAATTGAGACCAAGAAAAATGAAAATTGGAATATTAAAGTGACAGGAATAATAGAGGTAAGCGCAGGAAGGCAGAGAAAAAGGAATGAAAAAACCTTTTGGCTCAGCCTGGACTGGCTGAGATTTAGTATCAACCTCATCCGTCATACCTGAAATCAAAAATAGAAAAGATCCCAAAACTTTTCAAAATGAAACTAAAACAATAAACAAAAGTTCATGATGAACAGAAAAACATGCAACATTTTAGCAAAAGAAAGAGCAAGGAGAAAATTTAGAGAAAAAGGTAAGAACAATAAGCATCTGAGTTACACCTGCTTCGGTGTCTAAATTGGAAAAAGAGGTAAAAATACCAACAATTCATTTACAGCAGCCCATTATAAATGATAATGTAAAAATAGAGACGGTCAACAAAAGATATAGGTAATCAAGAAAGAAACAAGTATATAGTGATACATGGACTCTTCAGTTCATCCTACCATAACTTTATCCCCCTATTCTTGAATGCTTTTAGTTTATAGGAAATGATGAACAGTTTCAAAAGAAAAGACAAAAAGTTATGCCTGAGACCAAGTCCTAAATCAATAACATAGCTGAAGTAAACCCAAACCTAATTCAAATCAGCTCTGCAATTCACAAACTGACACAGTTTCATATCCCATGTAAGACACAAGAAAACACATCACCTAGAGACTCATATCACTTTTGCACATCTAAAAGCTTCTAATAAAACCTTGTAAAACATTTTAATATCTATTATTTATTCAATCTTACTGTAACTTCACAGAATCAACGAAACTTATTTCGTATAAAAACTCTTAAATGCCATTTTGGAGATAGAAATAACTGTAGTCAACCAAGTTTACAATTTATAATCTTGAATGAATTTCCACAATGACAACCTCTCCTCTATCTCTAGCTCTCCAATGCCTTCATTAACATAAGAAGATAGGCACCACTTAAATACAAAGTTCAACAAAACTACCAACCTTCCTCCTCCACCTTATCTGTCATTTCAACTTCTTCTGGTTTTGCATCTTCAGGAATAAACGTGGCATTATTATCTTCTGTTAAGATTCAATAATAGAACTCAAAAAAAGAAACGTGATTCCAAAACAAAAGGGAAAACCAAAACCTATATCTTATTCATAAATGAAAACAAGAGTACACTACCAGCAGAGTCAAGCTGCAGTGCACGGATCTCAGCCTCAATATCTACAAATTAGAAACCAAAAACAAAATAGAGAGAAATTGTAGACACGTTAATTCCGAAAGTTGTCAATATTAACCTCCGCAGCACATATAGATGCTAAAGCGAGTTAAAATAAATAATGAAAATATTATAACAAACAAATTCCTATAATTTATAGCCCTATTCCAGTAAGAAGAATTTTAGTTACTCAACTAAAGTTCAATTCAGCTCATATTTACAAAAGGCTAAATATCTCAATAATGAGAAACCGTCACTCACATTTGCTAAAACGCATTGACAACTACAACTTCAATTAATAAAAATCTTGTAATTAGAAAAAATAAAAAGCATATAAAATTGAGTGAACTTTTCGACAAAAACAGATCAAACTGAAGCAATCAGCGAGTAAATCAAGCAGATCCGGAATTAAGGAAAGCAAACACGATCAATATTGATTGTAAGAATAAAGAGAAAATCAGGAAATGAAAGGTCCAGAAAGAAAAACACTGAGAGACTTGCCCATGGATGCCGAGAGTAAACGACAATGTCTGTGGAGTATGTACGCTAGGGTTTTGTGGCAAATAGGGCGGCGCTGGTTGCTCGGGAGCTGTTCTTTCTTTCTTTTTTCTTTTCTAGTGTAGAAATGAGAATGACCCAAGAAAATGTTTGGTTATATATGAGATACCAATTCTTTAGCATTTTATTGTGGCATGGAGGGCAAGCACCATGAGGAAAGCAATTACCCGGCTCAATAGCTTTTGACAATAATTTCATAAGTTGATAACGAACTTTTTCATATAACATTGTTCCCCCCGGCCCAAAAAATATATTTTATTTTTTAATAATTTGAAAGATTATTATATTAACTACAATATTATCATAAATTCAATAATATATTTTACTTTTTATTTGATTTTTTTTCTTATGTATTTTGGTATGGTTATTATCAAACCAATATTTTCACGAAAAATAAAAGTAACCAAAGTAAAATAGAATAAATATTATTATAAAAAAATAATTTACATATTATAAAAGTGTTATAATATATTTATTTATAAAAATTTATGAACATAATTTAATTTTTTGTTCATGTTATATATTATAAAAATAATATATTTGTTCATAAAATTTTTTATAGTTTTTTTATCATAAATTATTTATAAAAAATAATTTTCTAAAGTTATGACAAAAAATATATTATTTATAAGGAGTGTTATAAAAATTTTAGATAATTTATAAAACATTTTTTATAAAAGTTATATATTATTTTTACTTAATTTACATATTATAAGAAGGGATATAACCTAGTATAAGTTTTCTTTGAATTATTTTTATAAGGTTTTATAATTAGAGTTTATATAAGGATTGTGCTAATTATGCAAATAAAAAATGTTTTCTTGCAGCATGTCGTGGGGTATAATATCATTTAAGAGAACAACGTTAGACACAAGTATCATAGAAAGTTCGCGAACTCTTTTAACTTGAGACATTTAAATTTTAAAAAAACGTGATTGATAATATATTTGTTGTCCTAAAAAAATATTTTTCCTCTTAACAACATCACTAATTTTTATTGTGATTATAATACATATAATGATTTGATTGTAATTTTTGTTATTTATTTATAATTTTTTTATCCTATTAATAATTTTTACAGTAATTAATATTTTTTAAAATATAAATTATGTAGCCGTGTAAGTACAATTTATACTATTAAACATGACATAGGGAATTACGATATAATTACACTTTGTCGGTCAAACACGTATAGCGAATTACGTTTAATTGCAATTACAAAAAAAATGTAATTACTAACCTAATAATTACATTTTCATCCAATTCACTGTGATGTCCAAACAGATATCTTCGTAAAAAAAAATATTATTTCACATAAATTATTGATTAAAAACTAACAAATACAATAAAAATGAAAAGCCCAAACTCATAACTTTAAAATGAGAAATACTTACCATATAGTTGAAAATGTAACCATTGTGAAATATGAAGATATAAATATAATTTTATAAAAATAAAAATAAAAATAACAATAACGTATAATAATTAATTAAAAAAATAAAATACCCAATTTGTTAAAAAAAAAACAAAGAATAGAAAGAATATCAATTAATTGGAATTTTAAAATACCCAAATTACTCAGACGATTTGGAAATACATAATACAGCCAATTTGTACCTAATTACTCTTAAAAGGAGTTAAAAGAAAAAGTCAGTAGTGAACTCAAACTATTTTTTTTAATTGTATACAAGCTTGGAGGATTATCCGAAAACAAAGCTAGATATCGATCAAACATTGGCAAGGAAATGGTATAAGAAGACTAAATTCAGGGAGACTAGGTTGAAAAAACACATTCATAGCTGTTCAAATGGATTAATTGCCATATTAGTCCTTTTTAAGATTTTATAATTCAATTCTTACTTTGGCCCCTCCAAAAAAATATTTTATTTCGACCCATTTAATAGAAATTTCTGACTTTGTCCTTGTAGTTAACAGAAATATCAGACAACTTGATAAAGGGGAAGCTAGTTGTAATCAAAAGCAACATGTGCTAAGATCTAATGGTCAAAGAGAAAACAAACTGATGTAATGACATCTTGAAATATGGCAGCATGCATTGCTTAGAAAACATAAGGAATAGGCTTTACTCACATTTTGGTGGGAAGGGCATAATGGCTTGGAAACATAGTTACTCTAGTGATTACAAATTTAATATAAGATAGCACCAGTGAGCTATTGTTGTTGTTATCACGCGTAGGTTGTGCTAAAGTTTTGTGCAGCTGATCCGTGAATAGTTGCATCTGCCCTTCCAAGCCACAACCACTGTTGATGTTACCCCTTTACGTGGTTTATTTTGTTACCTCTTAGAGGAAATACATGTACGTGTTTAAGTTTGGCGTTAAGACCATATGTTTGTGTATAAGATTTTACTAGGATTACTTTAGTGTGATACATCTGTTTTTGTTAGAATGTATGGTTATTTGTCAAGTGGAGTTAGTATGCTAAATAGTAAATGACAGACTTGATATGTGATAGATTGTTCCTGGAATTGAATAGGCCTTTTGTTTGATTGTGGATTGAGTAAATGAGTTACCTTTTAAAGAGACTTCCTTGGGTAGTTGATTGTTCCTAAGATTCAAAGGGTTTTCTTAGAAGGTAGGCAACCAAGGGAAACCTAACTGACGCGGTACTACACTCAAGGTATTAGAACCCATTGCAAAGGTATTGGTACCCGCAAACGTGGAAGCCAAATTAGTGAAATAGGAGAGTCAAGTCTAGATACCTTAACCCCATGTATGGATATTGTACTCTTGAATATTAGTATCTAACTTGAGGTTATAGATACTTCTCAACATAGAACCTAAATAGGAAAAACAAGGGAAATTGGTATTGATACCTTCCAATGTTAAGCATCAATACCATACCCAAGGGTATCGATAATTCTAGCATAAATTGGATAGTTTCAGAATATAGTTCCAAAGTGTTTAGTTTGTTCATTTTGTCGAAACCATTTTTTTGAAAAAAACGGGGATTGACTTTGTTTGAGAATGAAAATCAAAACGGGAGTCGCCACCAATCTTTATTAGGTGTGATCGGATCACCTTTGTTTTAATAAAACAATTTTTAGTTTACTAAAACGATATTTTTAGTCTACGAAACTCGAGAGAATGAGTTCGGGAGTTGGTTACGTGCGAGGAAGGATTAGCACCCCCGACACGCCCAAAAAATTGGTACCGAATTGATTAGTTAGTGTCTTAATGTCGAAAATTAAAAAATCAAGAATGGGTTTGAAATACGATCTTTTCTATTAATATCGATTTTAAAATCCTTGAATTAGCTCAAAACGACCGCTTAAAGATTTCCTTGTCCCGAGGTATCGGAGTATCACGTCCCGTAAGTTAGGACACAATACCATGAATTCCCGAGCACAAGGTCGTCTTTAATTTAAATTGAAATCCCGTGTATTTAAAACTCGAAAAGGATATTTAACTATTTGGAAACAACGAGAAAATCGAAACCCCGTAAGTTAGGGCACAATTCCTCGATATTTCAAAATACAAAACATTGCCTTATTTGGAAATTTTCGTTTTTGAATAGTAGCGAATACAATATTTGAAAGACGTGTACTATTTATTTAGGTTAAAATAAAGCGACTTGTTGGATAAATGTATTGGATTTTAATTTGAGGTAAAGATATGGATTGAAGTATAGGGCGTCATGGAACAATTATTCATGTGTAAAATATTCCACGAGCGTATGACAATAATATGAATACGAGTAAGCAAATTTACATACATGCAATAGCAATAATTTCACAACATACATTATTTAACATTAAGCTTAATAAACATAGAAATAAAGTAATAGTATAAAACAACTTAAATCAAGTAATAAGGTAATCTTAAATATATAATATATATGTAAAATGTTTAAAATAAATACTATAAAAGCAACTTAAAGTAAATGATAGAAAATAATTTAAAATCATTAATGAAAAGTCTAAAATAAATAATACGTAAAAATAAATTAAGAAAAGAATATACATAGTATATAAAAAAACAACTTAACATAAATATATATATATATAAAATAATGTATAGAGAGTTTAAGATAAAAACATGGGGGAAATTCGAAAATAAATGATTCATACAAAAAGAAGTTTAAGAACATATATTGTATAAATTTAAAATAAGTAATTCAAAAATAATATATAAAAAGGGGTTTTAAAATAAATAAATAAAAAGCAATATAAAGTGATTAACATATATATAATAATTCAAAATGGCTTATGTAAAAGAGGGTTTAAAATAAATGATATGTAAGGTAATTTAAAATAAATAATATACAAAACATGTAAAAATAAATGTAATATACAAAACATTTTAAATGGAGTGAGAAATTTAAAATATGTAATATACAAAACATTTTAAAAATAAATGGTATATAAAAAAATAGATAATACATATAAAAATTTGAAATTGATAATATATGAAAAAAATTAAAGTAAATAATAAAACAATTTAAAATGAATAATACCTAAAACAAGTTTAAAATAAATAATGTATAAAGTATTTTAAAATTTATAATACACAAAGCAAATAAAAAAAATGACATATATGAATAATTTTGAAATAAATAATATATAAGTTAATTTTAAAATAATTAATAAGAAGTTTAAAATATATAATACGTAAAAGGATTAAAAAATAGACAATATAATTATATTTTATAATAGTAACAGTTCAAGGGTAATATAAAGAGAGTCATTTAAAATATATAATATACAATAACCTAAATATAAAATAATTTGAAATAAATATATAACAAAATAATTTTTAAAGAATTATAAAGATATAAAAAGCTTGAAATAAACTATATATATACATATATATAATGGTAAGAAAAAAAATACATATAAAATAGAGTAAAGTGACATATATACATAAAGTAAGTTTAAATAAATAATAAGAATTTGAATAAACAATACATTAAAATAAGTTAAAATAGATGTAAATAAGCAACATATAAAATATTTGAAATAACATATCAATGAAACATAAAAAAAAGTTAATAAATGAATTAAATAGATTTAGGACATGGCTAAAAACGAATTAAAATTCGGGGTATAAAAGTATAAATATTGGATAGTTAATTAGGGATCAAAACGAAAACCAAGCGAAATCTGAGAGCCAAATTTGAAAAAAGCAAAAGAAGATAGAAAATGGGGTTAATTGAATGAGGTTGCGAAGGAGAAGGACCACTTGCACAAATCTCCCTTTTAGGGAAAATGCACAAACCCCCATCACACCAAACGGTGTCATTTCATCCTCATCATTTAAACCAAACCCATTTCTTATTATTTCAGCCCATTTTATTAAAAAAAAAAAAAAAGAAACCAGAAAGCCTTTTTGCTTTCTCTCCTTTCCCTCTTCTCCCCCATTTCTCTCCTTTTGGCTAGGGCTTCATATACCCATCATCGCCGCCACCGTCCCGACTCCACCATGGGTGGTGGTTAGAGCCACGAGGGACAGGTTTTTTTTAGCCCCATTTCAAAACCAATCAAGGGCCACGTTTTCAGCCCAAAACGAGGGGAAAGGAGATCTTTTACTCCCCTTTTCGGGAATCGACTCCGTCGACGGAGATGATGCTCCGACGGTGCGACTCCGGTGCTGCCCAGGTAGATGTTTCCCTCTCTTTTGTTTAGAGAATAAATATTTAATGAAAAATATGATACAAAATATAAAAATACGAAAAGAACACAAAAATAGAAATTGAAATCAACCTCTTTTTCTCTTTTGCCCCTTTTTTATTGCTTAATATGCCTTCGTAAAAACAATACAAGGTTAAAGTTCCAAACTTTATAACCGGATATAAGATCCGGTTTTGTCCGTATTTGTTTTGTTTTCTGTCATTTCTTGTCGTATTCTTTTTTGTTTCCTATTACTTCTTGTCTTTTTCTTATTTGTTTCTTTGCCTTGCGTGTGGATCTCTCTTTGCAGGTGATGTGACGCGTGGAAGGCCGGTGGTTGGTGCCTCGAGCGGCGGTGGTTGAAAGCATGCGGCGGCCAAGGGTAGAGGGGGGAGTGGCTGCTGAAAAAAAACTTAAGATAGTGGGCTATTAGGGTTAATTTGGATGTGGGCTGATGGGGTTTTAAATTTTTGGGCCATACATATATTGTAAATGGACTAAAATTGGACTTTTAATTTGGGTTTTATTTTTTTAGGCCAAAATTGGCTATTACACATTTCTTTTCAACCAGTATAGCTTTTATTATCGTTAGAATATCGTAAAGTCAGTAGTATTACCAAGGATGCCTCTAGTCATCGATTGTAGCACCACCAGATAGAGGTCGTCGCTGATTCGGGATAAGGGTGTTATATTAACATTGGAAGGTATCGATACCTGGTATCGATACCTTCTAATGTTAAGCATCAATACCATACTCAAGGGTATCGATAATTCTAGCATAAATTGGATAGTTTCAGAATTTAGTTCCAAAGTGTTTAGTTTGTTCATTTATTTTCAACCAGTATAGCTCTTATTATCGTTAGAATATCGTAGAGTCAATAGTATTATCAAGGATGCCTCTAGTCATTGGTTGTAGCACCACCAGATAGAGGTCGTAGCTGATTCGGGATAAGGGTGTTATATTCGCATTAAGAAGCAAAAATGGAAATCAACTTTCAAAATACTGTTGCACATGTGAACATACAGACAAAGTCAATGGAGAACTCTCTATCTTAAGGAGACATTACTGACAGCAAGTAAGCTCGACACTAAAGTAAAGCTGCTCGAATAGGATAAGCAAGTTATGCAACTACTTTAAGGAAGAAAACAACAATGGCATTGGAAGTACGAGCCGGTGATTGAAGACATAAAGAATCCAAAGCACCCTGTTCAAATTATGATACATTCGCAATATCATTCACTTCCGATGAAGGAAACAAAGCAGTTGGCCACTGTAGTCTCTAAGAGCTAGTTTATGGAAAATTGTTTTTTGAAAAGTTTGGTAATATTCATTATAGCTATCAAATAAATGCTTTTGAAAAAAAATACAATCGACGTTGAAAAGAAATTTAGAAACCATTCTATCAAATACAATAATGGTTAAAATACAAACCATTCACAAGTTTAAGCACTCTTAGAAATAAATTATCATCACAAGACAATATACAAACTTAATATAGAGCATTTGTGCTTTTGTTAGGTTCTAACTACAAATATTAACCCAAGTTCATAATTGACACTGTACATAATCAAAGTAAAAAAAAAAAAAATTGGAACAACGAAATTTTCCAGGAAAAATAATATTTGATTTAGAAGAGAGAAGAAACCCAAGTTCTAAATGAGTAACGTTGCATCGGAACTTTAAAAATAAGTTGAAAGAGAGTGAGACTTTTCTTTTCTCCTCAAAATTACCATATTATAATTTGGAAATCAAACTGGCAAGGACCATGAATCTTTGCTTCAAAAATCTAGACACAAAATGGATAAAACAAAAGGGGTCTAGAACAACGAAAATCGCAGCACAAACAACTTAATTTGTCTACCTTACTTATTGACATAGATCTTCAAGGTTTGTCTGTTCCTCTCCTTGACACCAGACTTGGCAACTTTCAGACTCCTATGCACAACACTCAGCCTTGCAAGGGCTGCTTTGGTTAGATGGGAGCAGGCCGACGAGAAACGAGAGGGTCTGAGTTAGAGTGACTTGATACACTCTGAAAGATGGGCAGATTGAGTAATCTGGAGGCGCAACGGCCAACAGACGAGAGACGATTTTTTAGAGTTCAGAAGAGGGAGAAATGAGAAAGAAATCGATGGAGGCAGGTTAGTAGGAGGGGTTTTGAGTATGTGCGCGCGCGCGCGCGTGCGTGTTTTAGGGATTGGATTTATTTTTTTTATTTTTTAAATTGTATAATATTTGGTAATTTGTATTAAAAGGGCTTGGGTTGTGTTTTTTTATTTAGATTTGGATAAATGATAATGTTTATTTTTGGGTTTGGACTTGGTTGGGTAATATATTAGATTTGAGTTTGGTATATATATTATATATAATATATAAATTAAAGTCGATTTTGTCGGTTAAAATATTTTTCAAATTCAAAACCCAACCCACATCATACAACTTAATCGATTATTATAATTAAATTATCGATTTGATTAATTTCTATCAAATTTTGTTCACCTTATTCTCTTAAATTTTATTTAATTAATTTTAAATCATATTCTTTTCTATAATAAACTTAATTCAACAATGGGATAAATCATTAAAATCTTTAAATTTGCATTGATCCCTTTCTATTAGATAATGGACTTAAATTACTTTAAACTAAAAATTAACTAATATTTATATAATTAAAATAACATTATAATATAATTTTATTTTATAATGTGAATATAGTTATATTTTTTACATATCATATTATCAATTATTATATATAAAAAAATTGTATATAAGTATGCAAGGGAGGGCAAGATAGATTTTTTTCTTTTGAACGATAGACAATGAGTAGTGATAATAATTGCTTGTCCTGCCTCGTCCACTGTATAAAAATGACAATTTTATTCTTATATCTATAACTATTAAAATGGCTAAAAAGGTAATAATGTAGTATAGAAAAAATCAATATATTTTGTGTTTAAATATTTTTTTGAATAATTATGTTTAAATAATTATTAATTTTAAAAATATTAAAGATAAGTAATAAAAATTAAATTAAAGTAGAGCAAAGTAAGGTGATGATGGATGCATCTAATATCTACGAAAACATCTACGAAGGTGATAATGATTTTCAAGATTACACATCAATAGTGAAATAAGGCATATGGTAGAGCATAATGTGTCAACTGTGGAGCAATGGTGAATTTAGTAACATCCACTCTTGCCTCTCTCCATTGTCATATCTATAAATAAGTAATTTATGGATGTATAATACTTATTATACAATATTGAAATTATAATGTGTATTATTTTATTAATGATATGCAGCCTAAATATTAAATGTGTAGTTGATTTTATGATTAATTATAATATATACAATTAGTGTTAATTCTATATACAATTATGTAATTAAAATGTATATTTTTTATATAAACGGTACGTAGTGTTAAACTCTAAACATGTAATACATACAATTTGTTTAGAATTCTTGTAGTTAAGTTGTTAGGTATATTTAAATTGTTAGGTTTAATTTATTTGAGTAGTTAAATTGACTACTTTTATTAATTCACATTTATTTATTATTAATTATAAATAAATTTTATTTGAAATTAATTTTTTTGTTTAATTTTATAGTATTTCGCTGATACAAAATAGAATTTTTACGAATTTAACATAAAAATATTAAATTTAATTATTTATAGATTTAAAAATAATACTCAAACAATTTATCTATCCAAAGTTTTAAATAAAATTCGGATAATACAAAAATTACATAGATTCAAACTTGCTGTGGTTACTACCGTTCCACCGCAAATATCTAAAGAGCTTCCTACAATGCGATCGTACAAAAAAAAAACATGTTGAACGTGTCGAAAAGCAGGTTGAGGAGAATCCAAATGAGCACTGTATGTTTCAAAATTTGGTGAAGGAGAAACATTGTTAAGAGGGTGAGGCAATCTGGTAATGACGATAAGATAAGATAGGGGCCGGGGACTAGTAAATATCGTGGGGCTCGGTTGTTCACCAGTTTTCGAAGGCATGTGAAAGTGTGATTATCAAAACAGGGAATCTAATGTGGCCAGTTCCCGAGACTGTTTCATGATAAAGGCAAAGGCAAGGGAGCAGCCTCTTTATTTATTTTGCTTTAAAAAAAAATTATGGAAAGGGCAAGGAAAACAGCAAATACAGCTCACTTCCCGACCCACCACCAAACCATCATCATTTATTTATTTGATCAAAACCCTAGGCCGCTATTAGTATTTAACCCTTGGCTACCACCCTCTTCTTTTTATATTGAAGGTAACCAAAGGCCTCGGTAGGTAGGGTTGTTTACTCTTGGGGGTCTCCTTGGTACACACCAGGAGCGTCTCCGAGGCTTCAAGTTTTGGGTTTTAAGATCTACTTAGCACTCAGACCATCTTGTAGGTGAAGTCGGGTTAAAGTATGGTCTGGCTTTTGCTTTAAAGGGTCTTGGATCTGTTCCGAGTTTTTTGTTTTTTAGTCTAGTTTCATGGATTTGCTTTTGTGATGGAAAAAAATGTTTGGCTTTTTTCTCTAGTGGGGTTGAGAGATCACATCTTCTCATCTTAACTAAAGATTGATCGTTTAGTCAAATAGTTGTGTACTTTCGGATTTTCAGTTTATAGGGGAAAAGAAAAGACGTGTTTTGCTTTTGCTTTTAATCTTGCTTCTGTATATTCTTCCCGTTTATGGTAAGTTGTCTAGGGTTAGGGTAAGTGTTTG
This sequence comes from Gossypium longicalyx, assembly GCA_025698465.1. Classification (NCBI taxonomy): domain Eukaryota; kingdom Viridiplantae; phylum Streptophyta; class Magnoliopsida; order Malvales; family Malvaceae; genus Gossypium; species Gossypium longicalyx. The sequence continues at coordinate 27,861,730 of CM047003.1, forward strand.
TTTAAAGTCGTCAGGTTTTAGTGAATAAATATGGCTATTAGGAAGAAGAAAAAGAAGAAAATCAACCCAAGTATTTAGATGTAATCTAAAGTAAGAAGGTGGGGGGTTAGGAATGGAGCTCCTTGAAGTCCAATAGAGGTTCTTGCTGGGTATATTGAGCTGCTTGGCTATGGATCCCACAGTCCTATCCCATGTTGGGAGGGATAGGCTTGCGGCTTCCATATCTCAGGAGCTTTATTACCTTAAAAGTTAGATCCTTGTTTGGATTGAAGGGAGCTCTACATCTTTCTCCTTTCTCACTTCATTGTCTAGCCAAAGATTGATGTGATCTTATAATGCAACACTTTTATCTTCTTTTGCTGCTGTTGTCTCTTTTTCTTTTTCATGGATCTGTGAAGTTTAGGGTTTGGTTGTAAATTATTTTGCCTTGTGGGGTTTATTGTGATTTAACAGTTGCATACTGTTGTGAATGGTTGGATGGATCTTGAATTTCTTGTTACCTCTTTTGGTTTCCATTATTAATTTTGGCAGAGCGTTGCTGAGACTGCAGATGTTTACACAGGATAAAGCAAGTGAAAGCCAAAACGAGATGTCAGAAAGTAAATCTTGTGGTCATTTTCTTAGATTCTGCTGCTGCTGCTGCGCTGCTTTTAAAAGTCACAAGAGGGGTTTTGATATTGATTGTAATTTTTTAATGTAATAATAAAATAAAAGACATGCTTTATTGAACCTTTTCATTTTCTTTTAAATCTTGAATGTATCCTGTCGTCTTTTTTGTTATAGATAAGTTTATCTTGTTCAAGTAGTGGATTTGTAAAGTTGTGTTAATATGCATGACAGGGATAATTTTAATTATCTTAAGACATTATTGATCTTGGTCGGGGCTGGGCACCTAAACAAGAAAAAGATAAAGATAAAGAGGAAATTAGGTTAAAGTCGTGGAACTGAAGCTTTTGAGGTATAGGGTTAGCCGGTCAGGGTAAAAGTTATGGAGGTCATTTTCACGTTTATTTTACAATATTATGTATTTTTATTATTTATTGTGATTTGCTTTGAGAAGTTATTATTACGTTTGAGTTGAGTGAGTTATATTTGTTGTTTGGGTTTTGTTCTATCATTGTAATTCATACAAAAAGTTAACTGTTATATTTTTATAACATCAATTTATATTTACCAAAAAAAAAATATTTATGTAGCAGTTATTATTTTTAGTTTTAAATGATATTTTAGTAAAAATTAAATAATTATTTATGATATGATGTAAATAAAAATAAATGATTTATATAATGATAATGTTGAGACAATAAATATTATGCTATTTTGATTTTTAATCTCATTTATTGTTTTATAAAGGAAATAAGTTTTTGGTGAATTTATAATATTTATTTTTTATAGATTTTTTTATCATATTATTTGTGTGTTTTTTAATCATTTAATAATATTTCAATAAATTTTTTTATGTTATTGATATATAATTTTGATAATTTTGTTTATTCTAAAATTTGAGCTTCAAATCCAAAACTACTTAATCCCAACTTGAAGTTTGAATTTTTAACATTAAACCTTAAATTTTAAAACTTGAATTTGAATTTTGAACTCAAATTTGAACCTTGAATTATTTGTTTGAATTTTGAACTCAAATTTAAACCTTGAATTATTTGGGATTCAAGTTTTGAGTTTTTGGTTTGGGATTTAGGGTGAGTTAGGGATTCAAAATTTAGTGTTTGAGTTTAAAGTTTGATGTTTAGAATTTTAGATAAAAAATTATTACAATTATATATCAATTATATAAAAAAATTATTAAAATATCATTAAATAATTAAGAAATGACAATGAATGATATAATTAAAAGGTCCATAAAATAATTTATTCTCGTAATTTATTTTATTAGCAACTATGCATAATATTATTTATAGTTGGAATATGATGTAAAATTATATACTTGATGATACATTAAATACAAATTTTGTATATTTTATGTTTATAAACAGATTTTATTTTGTTTCTGAAATTGGAATGAAATGAAATGTTCTAACGTTTAATATTGTTGCAAATTGTCGGGACCTTTTTACATTACATTATATTTATTATTTATTTTAATGAAAGCACTTATTTATTATTTATTGAAACGAATAAAAGGGAAATTTTTCAAAATATGCTTTCTTAGCACTAACTCAATATTAATGATGGTCGAGTTTTGTGGGTTGCGAAATCAATAAATTTATCGGTACACAGAATTTTAGCATGTTAGTAAGGAAGTACATGATATCATGCATAATAACTTAACAATGTAAAATTGTTAAGTTTAGGGTTATAAATTTTGACAATTTTATTATGCATATGATTCAAATAATTGTGATTAATATCATAGAAGTTGATTCTAATAAATATCAAATTTCATTCTATAAATATCTCTCTTAATTTTTTTTTTCTCATCCACATTCTTCATATACTCTTATAGCCATTATGTTCTGAATATGATAAAATTTCGAGTTTAATTTTTTACAGTAATTATTTTTCTATTTTATTTTTCATATTTTTGAAGTTGTAAAATAAATAGTTTGTGATTTTGAAATAATCGGTAAATTGAACTCTCCTGCTTGATATAACTTAAAATTTTCCTATCATGATGATTACATGAAGCAATGCTTGAAAGATGTTAATTTGTATGGGGTCTCTAAAATGGAAAAATTTAATATCATTCATGAATTACTCGCTTCCCTAATTAAAAGGTGGAGGTCGAAAGCTTTTTACCTTTCAATTGTTTTGCAAGAAAACAACCACCAATTTGAAAGATGTATTAATAAATAAGCTATCGATTGATGGAATGGTAGTGGTCGGACTTAGTGCCATCGACATGGTACAATGTTGCAGGTTTTTGTTAGGTGTCATGTCATCAAGAGAGAATCCGATGGAATTGTATGGGGGTCAATTGAAATGCATCTGGTTGAATCACTTTGTGGAGATGACCTCTTCATCGCATGCCATTAAATTGGAGTTGAATCAATACGCCAGAACTTGGATACTTTGGATGGTCAGAGGAATGTTCTTCCCAAACAAGTTTGGGAACAAGGTCCATAAAATGTTTCTTCCACTGTTGGCAGTTTTTAAAGAGGCGAGGAGGTATAGCCGGGGGTTTGCATACCATCAAACCATCGATAATCACATCAACAACGTTGTTCCCATGCATCCCAACTAGCCAAACTGGACGAGGAGCCACCAATACTACATTTCGACCCCTCTGCCTCATCTAGCTATCGTTCTACTACATTATTGTACCACATAGGCAAGGGATCGAGTCATGCTTAGGTCCATCAACAATTAGGACACCGACGATGGAAATGATTTTGACAAATCTGAAGCTCTCACACAACTTTTCAGTCAGATTAGTCTAAGCCCTTGAATCCCTTGCATCATTTATCTCTAATGGGGTAGTCGAGTGTGCAAATAGATATTTTCCAATTGACAATTGAATCTGATGATGTGCCGGGGGAGGAGGAAGAGGGGACGATGATGCATAGAGCTAAGGTCAATCACGTTGTAATCCACCTCAAAATAGGCATCCATCACATCGGCGTCATTTATTCATGTTTTTATTTTTTTTATCTTGACTTTTAAAATTATTATGTTACACTTCAATAATATTTTATGCATCTTTTTTAATATAATTTTTAGTGTAGATACAAAAACCATAAAAATGTGATTTTTTTCATATATATAATATTTATTTTTTTCATATACTAAAAAATATATGCATAGATAACAAATAAGTTCTATATATATATTATAATAATAAATTAAAAAAATTATTAGTAAAATACATAATGTGGAACAACGTGTAGCAGTTATGGATATAATTTACTTCTATGAATGTGTTATTTTTAACATCCTAAGCAAAAATGGATAAGGAAATCCTCATTCCTACTTACTTTGTTGTTATCTGTAGTGAAATTGTAAATTTAGCTTGACCCTTTTAAAAAGTTAGATTTCACTGATGAAAAATTAATAATATTTTAAAATTTTATCTTATAAGAATATTTTATAATCTAATTTAAATTTTACAAAATATTTTTATTATTTAAATCGAATCTAGTGGGATGCTTGGCCCTGAATAGGTTTAGCTGGCACCACTCACTTTCAATCATCTTTGATCTCCATGCTCTTTCCTCTCTTTTATTCTATTTGTCTTATCTATCTTCAATTTGTAATTTTATTTTGTGGGTATCTTTACTAAGATATATTTTGTGACATTTTTATTATTTTTGTAGGCTACGATGGATAGACGTTGGTGCTTATTGTCGATGAACCTCCACTTGCCATTAGCAATTCCTCTTGGAGAGTGGATTAGCCGTAAATACTCGAATAGTGACGCTCCATCGGTTCCTTGATTTGTTTATGTTTTAAGCTTGTTGCTTTAAGCCTTATGTGTTTTGTGTTATTTTCTTTTGTTTAATAAATATCTTTTTTTTTTCTAATGAAAATGGTGGAAACTTTTTGTTTTGTCCTATACAAGTATTAGTCTTGCTTTTGCAAGTTGTCCGATTTACGCAAATGATTTTAGAGATAAATTTGTTTACATTTTTTTATTTTGGTGAATGCTCGATCTTTTTACTGATTTTACTCATTACTTTGAACCTTCCAAAATTAATTTGCTTTTATTAATGTTGACGGAGTTAACACTTTACCGAAAATAATGAACGTTTATTGTATCTTTCTTTTTCTTCGTATTGTATGGGCTATGTATATGTTAATTTTCCTTTTAAAAAATAAAAATTTAGTTGCAAAATCAAGTAAACAAAAGTGTAATGAATATTCCTAATGCTGTGCAGAATATTCTCCTGTCCCTACTACTCTTCCTGGCCCAACCAAAATTTGATTCACTGTGGAATTTCTTGAGGAATTTGCAAAATGAAAAAAGAATTATAAATATAAATCACGATTATAATATTAAAAAATAACTTAAATGAAGATGAGATATTTTTATGCTCATTGCTTTGCATTCTTGATGCATCTTGTGTTATTCATTCCTGTGGATTACTAACTGATTAAGGCCCGTTTAAGGCTCATAAAGCCCAACCTACAATAAAAGTTTGGTATCACGGAAATGGAGGTAGGTTGGGTCATTGCTCATTGGTCAATCTTTTGGTAGGTGAACTTTGATCCTCCATCTTAACTAATTCCTGCAAGTAACTCAGAAGGAGGAAACCAACGAAACCCAGTTTCCATTTTTGTTTTTTGTTTTTTTGGGAGAATTTAGAAAAAAAAGAAGAAAAAATAATATTCTATTAACATGGGCATTTACTCGACCGTGATGGAGGCGGTGACGGAGGCGACAGGGTTATCCCCGACGGCGTTCTTCACAATCCTGGCGATGATGGTGGTTGTGTACAAGATAGTGTGCGGCATGTTTTTGGGTCCCGAAGATTTTCGTCAAAAGCCTCAAAAAGAGCCAATTCAGGTCGGAGATATTACGGAATCAGAGTTAAGAGCTTACGATGGTTCGGACCCCAAAAAGCCTCTCCTAATTGCCATCAAAGGCCAGATCTACGACGTCTCTTCCTCCAAGTAATAGACAACATTCCATATCGATTGAATTCACGTAAATGATCAAGCTTTTACAAATAGGTTTTTATTGTTTTTGCTGTTTGCGTATGATTTGACAATTGATCTCACTTTTTGTTTGGTTTGTGAGGGTGTTTTATGGGCGTGGAGGGGCTTATTCGATGTTTACAGGGAGGGATGCGAGCAGGGCATTGGCGATGTTGTCGTTTAAACCTGAGGACCTGACGGGGAACCTCGAAGGCTTGAGTGCTGAGGAGCTTAGTGTGCTGGAGGATTGGGAATGTAAGTTCCTGGACAAGTATCCCATTGTTGGACGGGTTGTTCAACCATCAAATACCTCTTAGAATGGAGATGGACTTCACATTCACCACAATGATACAAACGGACATCAACAACAACAAACCAAGGATGATTGATTCCAAGCTTCAAAAATGTCCTGCTGCACCAATTTGTGGAATCATGCTTTTAGGTTCCACTAGTTTTGTAATGGATAGACGAGGAAATATTTATGTAATTAATGTTCTTTTTTTTCTTTTACATAATAATCATAAATGAGTCGACCAGGCAATACTATTCTTGGAAAATACCAAAAAAGAAACTTTCCATAATCCGTGGAATGCCTTGAAAGAAACAACTATTTATACACAGCCTGGGTGCCTGACTACACAAAAAGATGGATGCCATTGCTAACCAAATACAGTCCTATTCCTGTAAAGATAACAACTGTGAAATTGTTCTACCACAACTGCCAAAATCCCTCTAATTCTCTGACAAAAAGTTCCAACCAAAACAGAGTTAACCAGATAAAAAAGAAAATGTCATTTAAGATCATTATCACCTACTTGAGCAGTATCCACTTTCCTCCGCTTGCTAGTTCTTTCTTCTTCACAATTAGGTAGAGCATTCTCTAAGTCATCTTTCGGATCAACATTTTCAGTTTTCTTGCCAGTTTTTTCGTCACTGGAACCTAGGTCTGTACTTTCCTCCAAGCCATTCATGGGTTCCTCTTCAGCAGGCTCCTCATTCTCCTCGCTCTTTTGCTTCAGTGACTCAATCACATCCATCAATTCCCGGTTGACCTGATATATCGTTTTCATAAATTTTCGTGTTATCAGAAAAATCGTGCTGAAATAAAGTTAAACCGTGTGATCGTGAACTAGATCACTAACTGAAGGGAAAAAATGGTCCTGTATCTCATAATCTATTTTTCAAGCCTTTCTAGAGTTGAACTTCCTTGTTCCCCTTAAAATGCGTTCTGAAAATTAGGCAAAATAAAAATATACATTAATGCCGCACCTGAAGATCTTGAAGAAAATCAGAGATATCAGTGGGGCACGAAGGACAGTTGAGGATGTTCTTTTGTGATCTAAGAGTCCGGCCTCCTTTATTCCTCTCTCTTATAGCAGTCTTACCAGTAAATGCAGCTTCAAAACAAGACTTGCAGAAGTTGTGGGCACAAGGAGTTGTAACCGGTAGACTCATAACTTGCTGACAGATTAGACAACCAAACTCTGCAACATAAAGCATATCAAGTCAAATGCTCTCTCTGCTCCTCTCGTTGCTTTTTGTTTCCCACTAATGCCATGTTAAAAGATGAGTACAGATTATAGAAGATCATCAAATGTATAAATATGCATCAAAATCTAAAATCATGACTACTAAATTAAGTGGAACTCAATTATCTTCAGTTACCCTACCAATTTAACCAAGGCATAAATGCACATGGACAGATCTTTTTGATCACAAGCAAACTTAAGGCGTGCAGGCTAAGGCCCAAGTACAAAATGAAAATAGTTCTTGAGAGGGAAAACAAGATCAACCTTTGAGGAGTCTTTCTCTTGTACTTAGTTTACGTGAGTGCCTTATAGCTTTCCTTGTCCTTTTCCCTTCTTCAAGATCAGCTGCATTTGCTGGCTTTTTGCTTGGAGGAGGAGGTTTTTTCCACTTCCATCGACTACCTTCTTCCTGATTGAATTACGAACTACATAAGCATAGCAGAAAAACATGAAGCCTATGGGAAGAGGAACCAAATTGTGGGTCATATCAAAGATCAAATTCCAAAGACAGAAAAGATATTTCACCATTTAACTTCGCCAGTAAAACATTGTTTTATGAATATATTTTTTCTAGTTTCAGATGACATAATGAGTTCAATACAAGATGCATTCTTCATAATGTTTATCATCGGGTTACTATCTAACAGACAAAACATTATTAAAGGCAGAACATTAAAAATAAAGATATCAGAGAAGAAACTACATCTCTTACATCAAAGTCCCACGATGGACTCTCCTTTCTCTCGAATATGTCAGTTGCCTTTTTCAGCTCAGAAATAGAAGGTAAGGGCCTAGGTCGATCACCATGCTCATCGCTGCATTAAAGTTCAATACAATAATTCATGGTGGAGCTAATGAATAGAGGAAAGAAGGCCGTTTAAGCATATGAAAGGCAAAAACCTTGTCCATGGGGCTGGCTCATTGTCACATCTCACAAACAAATATCGGCAAACTTTAAATCCCTATTGAGGAAAGTACCATCAGGAGATTAATTTACAAGAGCTCAGCATAGCTAGCAATTTTGTTCTGATAGAGATATGATACCTGTATTCCAACCTTTCGCCAGCACTTTTCAATTCTATACACTCCATCATATCTCACCCCTTTCTCTGGGGCATATGAAGATCGTTTTTCTTTGTGCGACCTGCACATCAAGAGAAACAAAAGCTTTTAACAAATAAAATAGCATCATCGAAGTAGGCTTCTAACAAGGTGCCAACCTATTAGTGAAGCTTCAGTTGCCCTTTGCACGTGCACAGATAATCAGTAAGTAATAGAAACAAAGAGAGCTAAGCTTCAAGAGATAAGACTTGCCTTACAACTCGAACAGGATAACCCTTTTTGCAACTTACTCGCAAAGCGTCATTCATCTTCTCAAATTTTTGATCAAATGACTGTTCCTTGTTTGTTCGCTTATTTCCACTGAGATCTCTACCTCCACTGCCATCAGCACCCATAAAAACAAACAATTTTCAAATACACACATGAATGAATAAATGTTAACCAATAAAATTCCTCAATTTAAATGGAAAAAATATGATAGTTATTGACAGCATTCTTGGATAATGTCATCATGGTATCTATGCAGTAAGTGGATCTGTAAATTCATCTAAGGCCCAACAAAACAGCAACTACAAGCACATTCACTGAAGCCTCATGAACCATGCATCATCTACTGTACTTTCTATCGTGTACTCCTTTTACATTATAAAGTACATTAAAAATGACATTAAGCATCAGAATGTTTGGAAGGGCATAGGAAATTTACAGATATGCCTCCAAGAAACAGCCTGACAAGTGTTAAAATTTGAAATTCAGTAATTCACCTTCAACTCAAAGAATTGAGTTGCCCTTTAAAGTTGAGACAAAAACATAAGAATTATGCTGACAAACTAACTGATTATTCTTGAATAAAGCAGTAAATGGTAACAAGATATCAATATCAATTGGACTAAACCGTCATCAATCCACTTTCATTTTATAAGCATGTGCAATGATGAGATGCTATACTACTAATATGCATAGCCCTCTGAAAACAAACCTTCCTGTGTAGAGAAACCATTCTCCATGATCCTCGTCATCCTCATACCCCCCTGAGAGTGCCACCGATTGAGCACCATAGTTTGACTGACCAGCAATGCCTGCAACATGGGGAAGGTGAGCACCCCACTGCCTGCATTCTAATCTGTCTTCCCAACATTCACCAACAAGCACACCTTGATTTCTATCTGGGTCATTTTCAGCTGTAATCGGGCCAAAATGATCAGGTGGTACAGTTACAAATATCTTCCCACTAGCAGCATTTGCTTTCCCAGCTTTTTGTGCTCGCTCTGTAGTGAAAGCCTTATCAGGTCGATCTTGATTGTGTATAAAATGGAAAACTTTCAGAGGACCAGCAGCAGCATTTGATTTCGATAGCTTGGCCATTCTGATGACAGATACAAGAGTAGAATTAATACGAGGCTGACTAGCCATTTTGGGGGGAACTGTTGAGCGGCATTTTGCACAAGTACGCTTCCCTTGACCTATCCACTTCTGGAAGCATTTAAGGCAGAAATTGTGGCCACATGGTGTCTGATACAACATGTATAAAGACATATAAATACATACATCAGCATTCAACATGCTAAATATTTCTCAGCAAAACATCGAAAAAGAAAAAGAAAATGAGAAATCGTACCGTAACAGGCCTGTCAGGTAACTGCATGCAAAACGAACAGTTTAAGCTTTCGTCAAGAACATCCAAAACAGAGCTCTCCCCTTTTCCATTCCCTCCATCTTCTTCAACTCTCCCACTCACTAGTTCCTGCCTCTTCCTCGCCTTCTCCTTCTCCGTCAAGGACTCATCCGCCTCTATTGCCTTTATCGCCACAAAGAGCTCGCTAGAGCTCCCATCAGTGGCGACCGATGGCCGGAGAAGAGGGTCGCCTGAGCAGTCAGGACAGTGCCATTGCAAAGTAGAAGCCAGGGTTTCGGGCTTAGAAGCCAAGCAACCCACGTGCCAAGGAGCAGCGCAGATGCTGCAAGTGAGGGTTTCCTCCGTCGGAGGGGTGACTTTGCAGCGCATGCAAGCGCCATCGCCTCCGCAAGGAAGCTGGATGCAATCGTGCGCCATTGGCAAACAAACAATGAGCTTTGAGGCGCAAGATAGCAGACGTTGAATTTTGATGGGACGGAGACTGGAGGGAAGAGTGGGCGAGAGGAGAAAAGATATAGAGAGAGAGAAAGGCGGGGGGGGGCTTTGGTATGGAATTTGAGAGACTTTTTGAATTCCAGAAGAGGATAAATATGAATTGACGATATTATTCTTTTAATTCAGATTTTTACATTTATGCCATTTTGTTACTCGTTTACTTTTTGGCTATAGAGACGATTCTGAGCCGGAGTTTAATATATAATTAGGGGGTAAAAGTTAGTAGAAGATTAGAAGATTTGACTTCCCTGCTCCGTCAATGTCTTAATAAAAAATCAATCAATATGAACTATCATATCGAAATTCGAAAGGAGTAGGTGGAATTTTAGTTTTATAAGATCTAAGTTTTTGTTTTTGGTTTTACAAGTGAAGAAAATAATGTTTGGAGGATTTTTTTTTTCTAATTAAGTTTTTACTTAATAATTTTTAATAAGTTTTTTCTTGTTTGTGTATACTTTTTTTTATGAATTACAAAGTAAAACCTAAACAACAAACATGACTAGTACGACTTGAATTTATGCCACACTTAATGTGGTGAACACCCTTGACCATTAGGCCATTACATAAGGTTTGAAAAAATAACTTTTAATCAAACGCATTTAATAAATAATATATGATAGAAAATGGTCAAATTCTGCTATTAGAACTTATACTTTGTGTAAATTATGGATTTAATATTTGTACGTTAATTTGATTAATTTTAGCTTTGTACTTTTCAAAATTTAAAATTTTAATCCTGACCCAATGGTAAGAGTTAAATTTAGTCTTGTATTATGTGTAAAGTTATAAATTTAGTCTACGTTTACTAATTGGATAATTCACAGTGATTATTTTTTTTGAAATTCAAAATTTTAGTCTTAATGTAAGCGACCATAGTTAAATTTATTAACTGATTTTTTTGCTAGTAATTTGCGAAAAATAACAAACAAACATAGTATCACACGTGTGATAATATATTTCACACATCGAATTCTAAAAATAATAGAACTTAACTTAATAAATTTAATAATTATCATTTGATTAGGATTAAAAATTTTAAATTCTAAAAGTACAGATATTGAAAATGACCAAATTAAAAGACATGTACTAAATGCATAACTTATGTAAAGTACAAGGTCTAATAGTAGAATTTTACCTAATAACAGGTTGGGCATAATTTTGTTGTAATTGCAAAACCCTAATTCCCAATATTCCACTGGTACTATATATACTTTCTTATGCCTTCCATTCTTGCTTTTCATTCTCCGCTGACCTATCATTTTATCATTCAAAACCCTAAAGGCCGCTCCCGCCGCAAGCGCCGACGAAAATGGCAGTCTCCGAGGGATTGGTTCTCCGCGGCACCATGCGAGCCCACACCGATATGGTCACTGCCATCGCCACTCCCATTGATAACTCCGACATGATCGTCACTTCCTCACGTGACAAATCCATCATCCTTTGGCACTTAACCAAAGACGAAAAAACCTACGGCGTCGCGCGTCGTCGTCTCACCGGCCACTCTCATTTCGTCCAAGATGTTGTCCTCTCCTCAGATTCGCAGTTTGCTCTCTCCGGTTCCTGGGATGGTGAGCTTCGTCTATGGGACTTAAGCGCAGGAACCTCCGCTCGTCGTTTCGTTGGCCACACCAAAGATGTGCTTTCCGTTGCCTTTTCAATTGACAACCGTCAGATCGTCTCAGCTTCTCGTGATCGAACTATCAAGCTTTGGAATACCCTTGGAGAATGCAAATACACTATCCAAGAGGGCGATGCTCATACAGATTGGGTAAGCTGTGTTCGTTTCAGCCCAAATACTCTTCAACCCACCATCGTTTCGGCTTCCTGGGATAAGACCGTGAAAGTTTGGAACTTGACCAACTGCAAGATTCGTAACACATTGGCCGGACACACTGGTTATGTGAACACGGTGGCGGTTTCGCCTGATGGTTCTTTATGTGCTAGTGGAGGCAAAGATGGGGTGATTCTGTTGTGGGATTTAGCCGAAGGAAAGAAGCTTTACAGCCTTGAAGCTGGTGCCGTAATTCACTCGCTTTGCTTTAGTCCTAATAGGTACTGGCTTTGTGCTGCAACGGAGCAGAGCATCAAGATCTGGGATTTGGAAAGCAAGAGCGTAGTCGAAGACTTGAAGGTTGACCTCAAGGCCGAGGCTGAGACATCTGCAGCCACCGACAACGCAACCAAAAAGAAGGTAAAATTGCTTTTATTCATTACCGTCCTTCAATTTTGAATGTCTTATTTTGAATGTCTATTTTGGTTGGATTTTTTGATATAATTTGTTTAACTATTTGCATTTTCACAAATTGGGATGAAATTTTAGATGCAATGTAGCTTTGCTTTTGCTTAATTGTTGGAACAATTTTATAGCTTTCTGGCATCCTAAGAATCTTTTGACATATGATTATGAAGATTACCTATTATTGTGTTCCTTCCAACGCATATAGGTGTCAATGGGGCTGCTTGGTGAATACCATTTACCATGAATTTATTTAGACTACCCTTTTAATTATCCTCTCGTTTTGAATGATTCTTTTTCACTTTATACAACTTATGTATTTCTTTCTAGAATTTTTGTTACTGTTTCTTTGAGCTGATATAGACTAGTTTTTATCATATATATGCTCATCGCCCATGTTCCATTATGCTGCTACTTTTTTAAACCATGATCATGCTTCTTAAGTTGTTTATTCTTTTCTAAGCGTACTATTGTAATGTTCAAAGCTTGGAATTTGTCATTGCTCCTCATGTAACTCTGACTCAAGGTGTATGTCGGATATGGGCATTTGTATGCCAATGATATGATCATATCATATGTTATTTGGACTTCCTTATTTGTAACAAAAAGATCATTAGAGAATAAAAAGTACAATTAACAAGATTTATGTCTTACTTGGAGAAAACAAGAAGTAGAAATAACATAGATTATACCTCATAGTAGAATTTGCAGTTTTCGAGTTGATGAGTTTTACTTTTAAATAAAGTTTATATTCTGGATGGGTTTATTTTGTTGTTCTAAAGGTGTAGGAGTTATATGGAATTAATGAAATATATGGAAATGGAATGTGCAGGTGATATATTGCACAAGCTTGAACTGGAGTGCAGATGGAAGCACCTTGTTTAGTGGGTATACAGATGGTGTTATCAGAGTTTGGGGAATTGGTCGTTATTAAGATGATGATGGTGTTGCAATCATAATAGCAACTTTTCGCCACAGATCAGTTGCCTTCTGGTTCTTAGTCTTTTTTTAAGATTTTGTTTAAAAATGTTTGAAAGGATCTTTGAGTCGTTTCTTTATCTTAATGTATTCGGATGGGGATATTGGTAGGCGTTGAGGCCTATGCTCTATTTTGGTTTCCTAGTATTAAGTTTAGATATATTTAATTACCCGTTTCAAAGCTTTTGAGTTGATTTCTACAAAACCATTTTAAGAATATATTTTCATTCTATTTTCATTCATATTAATTTGTCAAATAACATAATCCTTAATTAGGGGTAGTGGGATATTAAGTTATTTGATGCAATTGTACATAAACTTTTGGTTTTTGGGCAATTGTCACCTAATATTTACTTTGTTACTTTTATGGTACGGTTTTACTTGCAAAATATATGTATCTAATATGAAAAACTGAGAGAGAAAACACCGGAAGAGCAAGAACTAACTTTTGTTAATGCAAAAATCAAGCATAAACTGTATAGAACAGGGGAACAGAAACACCAAAACAACCAAGTTCTAAGACTGAAAGTTGAACGACTGGGTTGAAGATCTTATCAATCTCAAGTCCATGACAGCAGCATACTTTAAGATGGTTAAGGGGGCGGGCCGGGCCGGGCCGGGCTGGTCTTTTTTTTATCACCTGTTGTTTAATTTTGAAAGTCATTACTCCCTCATAAGTGTTGGATGTTTGTATTCTTTCTTCGCTTTTATTTCGCTTCAATTTATTTTTACTTCTTTAAAGGGGGCTAAATATAAATTTTGTCGCCATAGCTTTTAATTTTGTCGCCATTAGGGGTCCATATATGTTTGTCCCGTATACAGCTTTTAATTTAATTTAAATATAAATCTTCAAAAAAATATTTACACATAGAACATGAGGATTTTGTTCTTACAACACATCATTACATTTTTACCTTTTAAATAGTTATATATACTATATATTGGAGCAGGACAAACAATTACCATAGCCGCTTCATATATATTATCCATCAAGCAATTTGAAATTTGCAATCCCTAAACTATCCTTGATAGGGGTGAATAAAGTCCGATTCGATTTGAAAAATTCGATAAAAAATTAAAATTTCGAATTAAATAGTTCGAGCTATTTGAGTTAATTAAGTTATTCAGATAAGTTTAAATAAAAAAATAAGATTTTCAATTTAAATAGAATATGAATTACACAATTCGAATTATCTGAAAATTCGAATAAGAAAAGATAAAACTACGTCGTTTTGATAAATATTTACTCCAAAACTTAAATTTAATCGAAATACTTAAAAAAAATTCTACTTCTTCCAAATACGGCTTTCATCCTGCTCTATTGCAATTCCTATATTTAATGTCATTTAAAACATAAAATACATTAAAACTCGTATATTATAATTTATTTATAGGGCAATAGAATTAGTTGTTATATTATAAGGCAATATATATTCACGTGTAAAAATATATGCTATGCAAATATGATACGTGTTGAAAGGGAATAAACCCGTATATTGAAAAATAATACCTACAATTATGGTATAAGGCAATATCATTGGCAAAAAATATATATATTGCAGAGGTCTTATTTTATTTTAAGACGTATTTTCAAGATAGCACATATTTATTCATAGGATTGTTTCAATTGATGTACATGTATATAAAATATCTTAATTCATATGGTTGATATAATTTACATATAATATTTATTTATTTTTAAAGAAAACTAGCATAAATAGGACACATGATAAAAATTTAACCTGTACATATTTTAAACTTTAGGCCATCCACGTAAGACAATTTTTCTTTTGTAGGTAAGATATATTCATTTTTCAATGCCTTTTTCTGTTAGTATTATATATGTAATCTGGTATATTGTAAGCAAGAAAATATATTATTCCATAAAGTATTCCAATAATTTGTTTTACTAACTAAAAATAACAAAATATTTATTTTTTTTTATTATATATTTTGACCAAAATATTAATTTAAGTTGGATGGAATTGAATATACTCATATTTAATTAAATAATATATTTTTAGCGTTATGCAAATTTATTTTGTTTATGTGATAGTTAGTACACATTCTTCCTGTCGTAGGATGGGACGAAAACTCAACTTACATGTTCTAAATTTCAAAAGAAGAAAAGAATAAGTAATTTAAGAGGGTCATAGTAGAGGTGTGCATGGACTTGGCTACTCGGCCCAGTTCGAAGGTTCGCCCGAAAAATAGAAGAATTCGGGTAAAAATATAGGCCCGAAATATGGGTTTGGGCAAAAAAAGAGGTCCGTTTAGAAAACGAGTCAGCCTCGGGTAAAAATTTTTTGGCCCGGGCTCGGCCCGGCCCGTCCGAATTATATACTAAATATATATTTTATTTTTAATCATATTTATATTTTATTTTCAATTTTAATATAACAGCTTTTTTATTATATTTTCAATTTGTGTATTGTTTTAAGAATTGTTTGTCTCATTTTTTATTTGTTTCTTGTTTTAATATTTGTTTTTATGTTTTTAAATGTATTTGATTTATTATATTTTAAATTTTTTATTTAATGAAATAAGCTAAAAAAATTAATATGGACTGGGCCGGGCCGAGCTCGGGCTTAACAATTTTATTTCGGACCGGTCTTGGACAAATTTTTAGGCCCATATTTTGGGCCTGGCCGAGCCCAGGCCTAAAAACGGGCCTAAAATTTTGTCTGAGCACAGCCCGAACCCGACCTAATCCGACCCATACACACATCTAGGTCATAATTTATTACCTAATAAAAAAAGGACGTGGTTTTTAGTGAGGCCTCACTTTGAGTATAACTATGGGTGTCTATCTCCTAACTTTTCAGCCTTTATCAAACACAATTTAATGCTTCTCACTTTGCTTTTCCACTCTCATTAGACTAATTAATTAAATCCCTAAGTCAACCACCTAATTCAACTTTATTTTAGTAGTTATCCATTTTTTTCAATAGTAAATGTGACCACTTTCTTCTCTATTTTTGGTAGGTTGGGATTCTGTTTGTCAATTTTGTAATTGTAGAGGTGTAGGTTTAATGCATTAAGGGGACCAAAATACTTTTTTCTTATTAAAGTTGGGGTTTAACCTAGTCTCGAAGGATGACGCTTTTTGGGTTCGTGTTCTTTGATCGAAGTATAGGATGAATGAGCGGCTCTCTATTAGCATAGTACGAGGAAACTATTCTTTTATTTGGAGAGCCCTTGCTAAGGTATGACCTTTATTGTGTGAAAACTTAATTTGGTCGGTGTGGAATGGGAACTCTGTTTGGTGCTAGAGAGATCCCTGCATTCCAAACTTAAGGTCGTTGTTAAATCACATGCCTCATTACAATAATTTTGTTTTCAATTGTACCCTCAGTGATATGGTAACAGAGGAGGGTATGTGGAATCTTAATTTATTCAGGGTCTGGCTGCTAGAAGATATTGTCAAAAAAATAGTGAGCATTCCTCTTTTTCATCTTTCAACAGGAGCAAATAGAATTAATTGGCTTCGTACCTCAACTGGGTCTTTTTCAATTAAAAGTGCGTACTGGTCTCTTAGATAAACCACATGAAACTCGAAGGATAGGTGGTGGAAGGTCATTTGGAAATTTCAAGGACCTCAACGTGTTTGGACTTTCTTATGGCTCATGTTTAAACTACGTCTTCTTACCAATATGGTGAGGATAAGGAGGGGCATTGGCCATGATGGCTTTTTTTCGTTGTGTAATCACAACTCTGAAGACATTCTTCATGTGCTTAGGGATTGTGCTGCTACTAAAGATGTAACACCCCTTACCCATATCCGTAGTCGGAACAGGATACGAGATATTAACAAATCATGGTAAATACTATTAAATAAAACCCAACAAAAATATAGCGTGCAATTTGATCATTATAACATCTGTTATTAACAATACAAACTAACTCCAAAGGTTTCATACAAAATGATTAGCTTGATACTATAAGTAGTAATTTAAACCTAGACATTTATGACACGTAACAAAATAACCAAGTCTGCTATACATGCCATATTTCAAAATAGTGTTTACAATGTACCAAAAAGTATTGATAGCGTGGATGGGTCTCCGGCGATCTTCAATTCCCGATCCGGCTTAGTAACTCTATAAGACAAAAAAAAAGAAAAGAAAATAAGCATATAGCTTAGTAAGTAAGTATATAAATAACAAATAAGAAATCTAACATGTTTACAACATAACTCAATTATATAATATTTTTAACTTTTATTGTTTGTCCCAATTTGATCAAGCTGTCCCCTGCATCATGTTCACTAAATAAATCATAACTCGAGTTGAAAAACTAAAAATTCAAATCCGTAAAATTTCCTGAATCTAGACTCATAAATCTCTTTGCTAATTTTTTCTAGAATTTTTGGTTCAGCCGATTAGTACAGTTTATTAGTTAAAGCTTCCCCTGTTACACAGCTCGACTAGTCTGACCTCTGTTCACTACGAATTGAATTTCTCTCAGTACACAATTCAAATAACCCTGAAATTTGTTTCATTTAAAACTAGACTCAATAAGGAATTTAGGTATGTAAACTATATTTCTTAATTTTCTTTTTACAATTTTTAATGATTTTTCAAAGTTGAAACAGGGGATCACACATTCATCCTGAGCAAGTCACACACAATTGTAAATATCTCAAAATATAAAATTCCTTTGGTTGTTCTGATTCTTTTATATGAAAGTAGACTCATTAAACTTTAATTTCACATCTCATTCAACCTCTAATTATGTTCCTCCTATTTTTGGTGATTTTTCAAAATCACATCACTGCTACCGTTCAAAACAGTTTTAATGCAAATTTCACACTTTCACACATTCTTTATGCTACCCTCATTTTATCTTACATATATAGATATGCCACAAATCATTTTCACCACAATTCATTCATCATAAGTATAGGTCCATAACCACAACGTCACCACAAAACCATCCCGTTGAACAATTCGGATCAATCCTCGATATTTAATGGTTTTAGCACACAAACCCCACCATCATACTTCATTTAATTCGGCTCTCTTGTACACATGGTGAACACTTAATACCACTCATGTGACCTAGCCAATTTGTCTCGTAGCTTTCTTGTCTACATGGTGTCCTTCACTTGGAATCACACATGCGACCTAGCTACATTTATCTATTACGTAGCTCTCTTGTCTACATGGGATACATCTGTATCACACATGTGACCTAGCTACATTTATCTCTTACGTAGCTCTCTTGTCTACATGGGATACATCCCGTATCACACATGTGACCTAGCTACTACATGGTATTTCGTAGCTTTCTTGTACACATGATGTGCACTCAGCATCATACATGTGACCTAGCTACGCTCCTCTATTTTATTCGATCTCTCAGAATGTTCAATCGGGATTCCTCTCTATTATTTATTTTTATTCTCCCAATAGTCGATTTATATTTTAACATCAGCTAGTATATTCATATAATAGGCTAAAATATATAGGAATGTAAATGAAAATAATATAATATTTACATACAAACTTACCTCGGTGCAAAATGTGGAAATTTTGTGATTTAGTCCAAAACTTTTCCTTCCTCGTTCGAGGTCAATTCCACGCCTTTCTTGATCTATAACAACACATTTAGCTCATTTAGCACTCATACTATTTATTTTAATCCAAAGATCACATTATAGAAAAATTACATTTTTGCCCCCTAACTTTTACAAAATTACAATTTTGCCCCTAGGCTCGGAAATTTAATTTCAGCCCTTATTCTTATGTTTTATGACATGCTGAACATTTTTATCTTCTATGACCACATCAAATTCTCACTCTAACACATAGTTGTGAACAATAGGTATTTTTACCGATTATGCCGTTTTACTCGTTTTCACTTACAACCGAGTAGCACAAGTTGTCTAACATAATTTAAAACCTCATAGTCTATCATAAAACATCAAAATACACAAATTTCACCTATGGGTATTTTTCCAAATATGAACCCTAGGTTGAATTATTGTTAGCATAAGTTTAATCGAGCCACAGGGAATCCAAAAACGTAAAGAACATTAAAAAGCGGGCTTGAAATCACTTACTATGGAACTTCAAAGTTGAAGAAACCCTAGCTATGGAGGAGAGCAATTTTCGGCAGCAACTAATGAAGATGATAACCAATTTTGTGTTATTTTTCCCATTTTATTTCATTTAATATACAAATGACCAAAATGCCCTTAATGCCTTTCTTTGAAAATTTTCATGTACAAGCCCATTTTTGTCCAAAATTTTAGAAATTGGTCAAATTGCTATTTAAGACCTCCTAATTAATATTTCAAAGCAATTTCATACTAAAAACTTCTAGAATGCAAGTTTTGCAATTTATTCGATTTAGCCCCTAACTTCAAATTAAGCATTTTATGCATGGAATTTCTTCACAAAATTTTCACACAATCATGCAATCATATCATAACCTCAAAATAATTATAAAATAATTATTTCAATCTCGGATTTGTGGTCACAAAACCACTATTCCGATTAGGCCCTAATTCGGGTTGTCACAATTCTCCCCCCTTTAGAGATTTTCGTCCCCGAAAATCTTACCGGTAAAGAGGTTTGGGTACTGTTTCCTCATAGCCTCCTCAGGTTCCCACGTAGCTTCCTCTATTCCATGTACGTGCCACAATACTTTCACTAAGGCTATACTTTTATTTCTTTAATGTTTTTAATTTCTCGAGCCAAAATCTTTATTGGTTCCTCCTCATAGGTCATATCCGATCGAATCTCATTTTCGTTGGGGAGATCACATGTGAAGGATCGAACGATAACGTCGTAACATTGATACGTGAAACACGTTATGAATTCTCTCTAACTCTGCGCGTAAGGCCAACCGATATGCCATCGGTCCAATTCTCTCTGTAATTTCATGACGGCCCAATAAAACGCAGCGGACTCAACTTGCCTTTTCGACTAAATCTCAGAATCTTTTCCATGGTGACACTTTCAAGAACACTTTATCACCCACTTGAAATTCAATCTCTTTTCTTTTTAAGTCCGCATATGACTTTTGTCGGTCTCAAGCGACTTTCAAGCAATCCCGAATTACTTTTACTTTCTCTTCGGTTTCTTTAACTAGATCAACTCGTGAATCTGTTTCTCACCGAGTTCAGTCCAATATAAAGGAGTCCGACACTTACGACCATACAAGGCTTAAATGACGGTGCCATTTGTATACTTGACTGATAAATCATTATTGTAGGCAAACTCAATTAAAGATAGATATTTCTCCCAACTACCTCCAAATTCTAAAACACAACATCTAAGCATATCTTCGAGTACTGGATTACTCTTTCCGATTGACCATCTGTTTGTGGATGGAACGCAGCGGTACTAAAGTTCAATTTTGTACCCAAAGCTTCTTGTAACTTTTTCCAAAATCTCGAGGTAAATCTCGGATCTCTATCGATATTATAGACATAGGTACCCGTGCAACCTCACAATTTCAGCAATATATAATTCGGCTAATTTATCAAGTGAGTAATCGAGTGCGCGTCTTGATATAAAGTGGGCTGATTTTGTTAATCTATCAACCACTACCTGCATAAACATCCTTCTTTTTAGGAGTCAAAGGCAAACCGGTTACAAAATCCATGGTAATCTTGTCCCATTTCCACTCGGGCACCATTACCTATTTGAAGTAGTCTGAAGGCACTTGATGTTCGGCTTTTACTTGTTGTGAGACCAAACACTTGGTTACAAATTCAGAAATGTCCCTTTTCATACCGCCACCAATACAACTTCTTTAAATCTTTATACATTTTTGTGCTACTGTGGTGAACTGATAAATGACCATTGTGCGCCTCTTGTAATATTTTTCGAATCAATTCATTATTTTTTTAAGCACACACATATTCATCTCGAAACATTAAACAATCGTCTGGTCCAACTCGAAAAATCGAGTCGTAACTTCGATTCGTATTGAGTTCTTTTGGTCCGCAACTCATTATCATACTTTTGAGCATCACAAATCAAGCTGGAGAAATAACGGTTTAGCTCTCATCTCTCGCTAAGATTGACCCATCATCGGACAATGCTAATCCCGTATTCATGGTTCTCAAAGTAAAAGAAATTTTCTCGCTTCAAAGCATCAAGAACTATATTTGCTTTTCCCGGATGATAATCAATCACTAGATCATAATCCTTTAATAATTCAAGCCATCTTATTTATCGCAGATTCGGATCCTTTTGATTCATCAAATACTTCAAACTTTTGTGATCGGTAAAAATTCGGCATTTTTCACCGTACAAATAATGTCGCCAAATCTTCAAAGCAAAGACAATAGCGACCAATTCCAAATCATGTGTAGGATAATTCTTTTCATGCGGTTTTAAGCGTCTCGAAGCATAAGCTACCACTTTACCCTCTTGCATCAACACACATCCAAGGCACATCAACGATGCATCACTATAAATTACGAACTCTTTTTCTGGCTCAAATTTGTACTAAAATTGGTGCTTGATCAATCGTGCTTTCAACTTTTCAAAACTCACGACATTCATCAGTCCATTCAAACTTAACATTCTTTTGCAGCAACTTAGTCATAGGAGAGGCAATCATCGAAAATCCCTCAACAAAAGCGTCTATAATATCCGGCTAAGCCTAAAAAGCTTCTAACCTCAAATACATTCTTTGGCGGTTTCCAATCAACGATCGCAGAAATCTTGCTTGGATCCACCCGAATACCATCACCGAGACTATATGTCCCAAAAATCCGACTTCACGAAGCGAACTCACTTTTACTAAACTTGGCAAACAATTTCTTTTCTCTCAAGATCGCAATATGGTTCTCAAGTGTTCGGCATGTTCAAACTCATCCCGAGAATAAATTAGAATGTCATCTATGAATACTACTACAAACTTATCCAAATATGGCCGAAAGATCCGATTCATTAAGTCCATAAATATAGCTGGAGCATTTGTTAAGCCGAAAGGCATTACAAGAAACTCATAATGTCCATACCTTGTCCTAAAGGCGGTTTCGGCACATCGACTCCTTAACTCTCAACTGGTAGTAACCGGACCTTAAATCAATCTTTGAAAACTTTGTAGCCCCTTTTAGCGATCGAATAAATCATCAATCCTTGGCAATGGGTACTTGTTCTTTATAGTCACCTTATTGGTGACGATAATCAATGCAAAGTCTCATTGAACCATCCTTCTTCTTTTACGAATAATACTGAGCAGCACCAGGGGAGAGAAACTCGGTCTCACAAATCCCTTATCTGTTAATTCTCGGCCGAGCCTTCAATTCTTTTAATTCGATCGGAGCCATTCTATATGGAGCAATCGAGATCGGTGCGATGCCGGCAACAAATCAATGGCAAACTCTATATCTCTCTGTTTGGAGGCAACCTGGCAATTCCTCCGGAAATACATCGGAAACTCACAAACTATCGGTGATCGATTCAAGCTTGATTGAGGCAACTCATTATTCATTACATAAAGCGAGATAAGCTTCACACCCTTTCCTCATGTATTTCAATGCGGACATGTGCGAAATCACCATAGGCAATTTATTTGATTAAATCTGTTTCAACCCACAAAATTTCTCCATTTTCACATTTCAACTCTAGTGTCTTTTGTTTACAATCTACCTTAGCATCATACAATGTCAACCAGTCCATTCCCAAGATAACATCAAACTCATTAAATGGTAATGACATCAAATTGGCGGAAAGCAGTGACCTTGAATCATTAATAGGCAATTCTTGCAAACCTTGTCAACAACTAGCACATATTGGCCTAAGGGTTCGACACTTTAATCGTAAACTCGATAAACTCAACAGGCAACTTTTTATTAGATACTAAATTCATGCAAATATAGGAATGAGTGGACCCGGGATCAATCAATGCAATAACAATAGTATCATAGAGAGAAAATGTACCAGTAATGACATCGGGAGATGATGCATCTTCTCGGGCACGTATAGCATAAGCTCTCCAGCAGTGCTCTAGCTTACGATCTTGCCATCGAGTCTTTCATCGCAGCTTTACTGCTAGTCCCACCTCCAGTATTTCTCGGTGGTCTACCTCTACTAGCGGTGGTATTCTATCTAGCACTCTGAAATCTTTCTTCTTTAACTTTCTCCGGACAATCTCTAATAAAATGCTCGCGAGAACCGCACCTGAAACAAGCTCGCTCGGTTCTCCAACACTCACCATAATGTTGCGGCCATATTGCGACACTCGGGCTTTCTAGGTCGCACATTACCCACACTTGCCACCAAGTAGCTTGAGCTTTAGACCCCGAATACGCTCTACCACGATCTCTGTGTGACTCCCCAATTGAAGCTTGTCATTCGAGGGTTTGCCTCTTTGGACCTCTTTGATTGAGATTGAAATGGCTTGCTTATCGGTCTTTTTTCGGCATCTCGAGCCTCAATAGCAGCGACTTTTCTTTTTCTTTGTTCAATTCTTGACTTTAAGAGCTCGATCAACCAATACAACAAATTCTTTCAATTCCAAAATTCCTACAAGCACTTTAATGTCCTCATTCAGCCCATCTTCAAACCTTACGCACATAATGGCCTCGGTTGACACACATTCTGGGCATACTTGCTAAGTCTCACAAATTCGCGTTCATATTCTCGCCACGGACATCTTGCCTTGCTTCAATTCAAGGAACTCCTTCCGTTTTTGATCCATAAATCGTTGACTTATGTATTTTTTCTAAATTCTTCTGGAAGAAATCCCAAGTAACTTTTTCTTTTGGCACCACTCGATACCAAAGTCTTCCACCAATGGTATTTGAATCTCTCAAAAGTGATACTGACACACTTTAAGCATTCTTTGGTGTACATGAGAGCTCATCAAATACACGGGTAGAATTCTCAAGCCGTAATTCCGCTTTTTCGGGATCATCGTCGATCTTTGCTCTAAACTCTTCAGCCCCTTGTTTTGAATCTTGTCAAGCTGGAGGCTTGTTCATCCTTACCAAATTTACGTCTTGAGCAGCTACAGGAATCATCCGAAGTATAGGAGAGGGTGGAGAAGGTTGAGTATTTGGATTTGCTCGAATAAATTCGAGTATACCAATTGTTCATCCTTTGGAGAAAGGCATCCCGAGCCTCATCTCCTGTCTTAACGTCTCTCGGTCTACTTTTCCACAGTACGGTCCCTTGTCCGGGAGCGGTGCATTACTAGCGACATCATCACCGCAGTTCCTTCAGGATCCATTACTATATTAAAACAAAACACAATTTAGAATAGTCAGGAGTCACCACACTATCACAATATTTTTATGGCATGTATAGCTAGACTTTTACACACACTTTATTAGTCCGAGAATCGACTAAACCATAGCTCGATACCACTAAATGTAACACCCCTTACCCATATCCGTAGGCGGAGCAGTACGAGGTATTAACAAATCATGGTAAATACTATTAAATAAAACCCAACAAAAATATAGCGTGCAATTTGATCATTATAACATCTGTTATTAACAATACAAACTAACTCCAAAGGTTTCATACAAAATGATTAGCTTGATACTATAAGTATTAATTTAAACCTAGACATTTATGACACGTAACAAAATAACCAAGTCTGCTATACATGCCATATTTCAAAATAGTGTTTACAATGTACCAAAAAGTATTGATAGCGTGGATGGGTCTCCAGCGATCTTCAATTCCCGATCCGGCTTAGTAACTCTATAAGACAAGAAAAAAAGAAAAGAAAATAAGCATATAGCTTAGTAAGTAAGTATATAAATAACAAATAAGAAATCTAACATGTTTACAACATAACTCAATTATATAATATTTTTAACTTTTATTGTTTGTCCCAATTTGATCAAGCTGTCCCCTGCATCATGTTCACTAAATAAATCATAACTCGAGTTGAAAAACTCAAAATTCAAATCCGTAAAATTTCCTGAATCTAGACTCATAAATCTCTTTGCTAATTTTTTCTAGAATTTTTGGTTCAGCCGATTAGTACAGTTTATTAGTTAAAGCTTCCCCTGTTACACAGCTCGACTAGTCTGACCTCTGTTCACTACGAATTGAATTTCTCTCAGTACACAATTCAAATAACCCTGAAATTTGTTTCATTTAAAACTAGACTCAATAAGGAATTTAGGTATGTAAACTATATTTCTTAATTTTCTTTTTACAATTTTTAATGATTTTTCAAAGTTGAAACAGGGGATCACACATTCATCCTGAGCAAGTCACACACAATTGTAAATATCTCAAAATATAAAATTCCTTTGGTTGTTCTGATTCTTTTATATGAAAGTAGACTCATTAAACTTTAATTTCACATCTCATTCAACCTCTAATTATGTTCCTCCTATTTTTGGTGATTTTTCAAAATCACATCACTGCTACCGTTCAAAACAGTTTTAATGCAAATTTCACACTTTCACACATTCTTTATGCTACCCTCATTTTATATCTTACATATATAGATATGCCACAAATCATTTTCACCACAATTCATTCATCATAAGTATAGGTCCATAACCACAACGTCACCACAAAACCATCCCGTTGAACAATTCGGATCAATCCTCGATATTTAATGGTTTTAGCACACACCCCCACCATCATACTTCATTTAATTCGGCTCTCTTGTACACATGGTGAACACTTAATACCACTCATGTGACCTAGCCAATTTGTCTCGTAGCTTTCTTGTCTACATGGTGTCCTTCACTTGGAATCACACATGCGACCTAGCTACATTTATCTATTACGTAGCTCTCTTGTCTACATGGGATACATCTGTATCACACATGTGACCTAGCTACATTTATCTCTTACGTAGCTCTCTTGTCTACATGGGATACATCCCGTATCACACATGTGACCTAGCTACTACATGGTATTTCGTAGCTTTCTTGTACACATGATGTGCACTCAGCATCATACATGTGACCTAGCTACGCTCCCTCTATTTTATTCGATCTCTCCGAATGTTCAATCGGGATTCCTCTCTATTATTTATTTTTATTCTCCCAATAGTCGATTTATATTTTAACATCAGCTAGTATATTCATATAATAGGCTAAAATATATAGGAATGTAAATGAAAATAATATAATATTTACATACAAACTTACCTCGGTGCAAAATGTGGAAATTTTGTGATTTAGTCCAAAACTTTTTCCTTCCCTCGTTCGAGGTCAATTCCACGCCTTTCTTGATCTATAACAACACATTTAGCTCATTTAGCACTCATACTATTTATTTTAATCCAAAGATCACATTATAGAAAAATTACATTTTTGCCCCTAACTTTTACAAAATTACAATTTTGCCCCTAGGCTCGGAAATTTAATTTCAGCCCTTATTCTTATGTTTTATGACATGCTGAACATTTTTATCTTCTATGACCACATCAAATTCTCACTCTAACACATAGTTGTGAACAATAGGTATTTTTACTGGAGATTATATCTTAGTTTTACTCGTTTTCACTTAAAACCGAGTAGCACAAGTTGTCTAACATAATTTAAAACCTCATATTCTATCATAAAACATCAAAATACACAAATTTCACCTATGGGTATTTTTCCAAATATGAACCCTAGGTTGAATTATTGTTAGCATAAGCTTAATCGAGCTCACAGGGAATCCAAAAACGTAAAGAACATTAAAAGCGGGGCTTGAAATCACTTACTATGGAACTTCAAAGTTGAAGAAACCCTAGCTATGGAGGAGAGCAATTTTCGGCAGCAACTAATGAAGATGATAACCAATTTTGTGTTATTTTTCCCATTTTATTTCATTTAATATACAAATGACCAAAATGCCCTTAATGCCTTTCTTTGAAAATTTTCATGTACAAGCCCATTTTGTCCAAAATTTTAGAAATTGGTCAAATTGCTATTTAAGACCTCCTAATTAATATTTCAAAGCAATTTCATACTAAAAACTTCTAGAATGCAAGTTTTGCAATTTATTCGATTTAGCCCCTAACTTCAAATTAAGCATTTTATGCATGGAATTTCTTCACAAAATTTTCACACAATCATGCAATCATATCATAACCTCAAAATAATTATAAAATAATTATTTCTATCTCGGATTTGTGGTCACAAAACCACTATTCCGATTAGGCCCTAATTCGGGTTGTCACAAAAGAAGTCTGGCTATGTGTTGTGCCAACCAATTATCAACTTGGTTTTTTCTCCAATAACTTGTTTGAATGGATGAAGTCTAATTTATGCAATCTTTTGGGGATGTCGAGTCTTGGGATCAATTGGAATAACCTCTTTGGTTTAATTTCTTGGCGCATATGGAAAAATAGAAACCTCTTTGTGTTTCAATGAACAACTTGGAGTTCCTCTGAGACTATTAAGTCATCCGTTAGTTGGGTTAAGTAGTTTGATTTAGCTCATAAGAAAAACTCACCAAGACAACTTGATATTGCTCCTAACCTACCCCTTTTAGATAATTGGATTAACTTACATACTGATTAGATTGTTAAGTTAAGTGTGGGTTTTGCTGCTACTGGAGGTGTGGTATGCAAACATAATGGGGATTGGATCATTGGTTTCAGTCATTATTTGGGAACTGTTCAATTTTTTATGTTGAGCTTTGGAGTGTTTTGGAAGGTCTGATTTTTCTTCAAAGACGGGGGTACAACAAGGTTTTATCCATTCTAACAGTTTTGATGTGGTCAATGCCTTTCAGAATAGACAATTGACCGAATCGACCTCAGCTTTGATGAGAAGGATTTATCTGATATTACAAACTATGGAACAATAGAGTATCAAGCATGTTCCAAGAGAGAGAAATCAAGTGGTTGATCGCATTGTTAAGACGACTTTTGATAGGATAGAAGATGTGCATGTGTTTGTTGGCGCACCTGAGGAGCTCAGAGCATGTCTTTGTGCAGATTGAGCAAATTGCTTTCTCACATATGATGGACTAATTTAGTTTTTTTTGTGTTTTTTTTCAACAGAAAAAGGTAAATAAGATAGTTTAGTTTTTGTATTATTTTAAAGTGAATAAATAAAGATAATCAAATATAATATTAGTTATTTTTGCTAAAAAAGCTTATGTAACCCAATATATATAACTGTGAAATTATATGGACATATGTTAAGTTGATGTATATTATATGATAACATAAAACTTAAAAAAAATATATAAAAAATATATATTAAACTTTTTTAAAAAGCATTATAAAAAAATTAAAATGTAAAATTGAAAAAATTATAATTCTTAAAAAAACTCTAGAAAGTAATAAAATAAAATAAAATGTAAAATGTGACTATACTAGTGTCATAGGGCTAGGCTTTAGGCTAGCAAACTATAACACCCTCACTTGACCTGATTGTCGGGTCCGAGTTATCGGATGCTACAGTCGATACTGGAGCAGATATAGTCATTTAACATTTAATTCGAAACATTATACATGCAAACATTATCTATACATGCAATAGGTATACTATGCAACCTTTCTCGGGAT
Organism: Gossypium longicalyx; assembly: GCA_025698465.1. NCBI lineage: Eukaryota > Viridiplantae > Streptophyta > Magnoliopsida > Malvales > Malvaceae > Gossypium > Gossypium longicalyx. The sequence goes on from CM047003.1 coordinate 27,890,705, forward strand.
TTATTTGAGCTTACGAATGCTTTAAAATTAGCTTGGGATCAAACAAAGACTAATTTGTAAAAGTTTCAAATTTGAGGGTCGACGTTGCGATGTGAGGGAGTTCCTTGTCGCGATGTGATGTACTGACTTGGTCTCGTTGTGACGGCAGGGTTCCTCTTCACACAGTGGCCTAAAATTCAGAGCTCGTCGCAACGATGAACTCCCTCACGTCGCTATGCGGACTCTATTTTTTGTACATTTTAAGCCATTTGGTACCTATCTCTTAGCCATCTTTGAAATTTAAAAATTGGTGCATATTTGCACAACCTTACCTACACAAAAAACATACCAAAATACATTACAAACATTACAAGCATTACATTTAACCATTTTCCAATCCAATATACCATAATTTGACACCAAATCATATCAGTTCAACTTATACAAATTCAACCTATTCAACCATACATTTAGCCATTCAATACCATCATTTTACCATACCATTTCCTACTCAAATTTATTATTCAAGTGTCATATATATATAGCCTATCATATTACCAAAGCATACACACATCAATTTGAACATTAGCCTTCCCAAAATCAAACATTAGCTTAGGTCCAAACCAAAACTATCATTCCCAAGTTAACATATATAACACTTATGTACATGCCACATAACCGGACTTTAGAACGTTAGAAAAACTACCGAACCCGTAACGAGATAGTGTGAGCTTCTTGTAGATCCATTCGACGCATACCGCAAGTTGGCAATCTACAGGAAAAGAGAAAATAACAAGGTAAACATTTCAAGTGCTTAGTAAGTTCATAGGTAATAAATAAAAAACTTACCTTAATAAACAATTAAATAAGATAAGTTACCATAATGTTGGCACAATTTGGCTAAACATAACATGTCACAAAAATAAAAAATGTGAGTAATATACCAACATATCCATGCATAAAACGTATATCTAACATGCCACTATGTCACTATAGGTAATAAGTTTAAATCTCATTCTAATCGGGAACAATATAATCACACACACACACACACACATATAGACTTTATGTTCACACATTCACTAATCCATCATTTGAATATCGAATTCCTTCCATATCATTTTAATTTCTCACTTCATATAATCTATATAGCCCGATGAAACTTAATAAATGAACTCTGATACACATGTACTAATCACATTTGTTGCTCGTTTAAGTTGAATATATATATTCATATCAGGTTACTCGTCTAGGCTAAACCTTTATAACAACACATCAAATTGCTTGGTCAAGTTGAAAATATACGTGTAAGGTCACCCGTCTGGGCTAAACCTTTAAAACAACATCAGGTTACTCATTTGAGGTAAACCTGTGTCACATGTATTTTTGAGTCCGCAACAAATGTTGGATATTGGTAATAATCAGTAATCAATTTGTATCCATGTGTACAAGACCTTTACTAAGTTCCCCACAAATATGTTGTAAATGTTGATTAAAACATTAAAATTTTTAAATATAATAGTCAACGTGATAATCCATATGTATTTCATACTAATTTTGTTTAGACTCAAAATCAACCGTGTTTGAATTGTTATTTTTTAATGAGATTTTTTGTACATATTTGAATTGCTATTTTTAACATAAATACTGATTAACGTTCAATTTTTTAAATATACTATTCAACATGACAATTAGTATATACTTCATCATTTTTTTAATTTTTAAATATTTTAAATTATTTGTTGATGAGACATATAAGACAAAGAGTGTTATATCAGCATAAAATATATGTGAATTGCTATGCGGTTGCCACACTAGCGTCGTTAAAAAAATGTTTTTTGTCAACATTTTCATTCGACAAAAATGATTTAACCCTTTTCGAAAGATTAATGTTCAAGATTGACTCAAAAAAAGAAATAAAAATTAAATTAATAAAATATGTAACGTTGATGACTAAATTTATTATTATATATTCTTTTCACAAAATTAACTGTAATTAACAAAATTGTAAAAAAAAAAAAAACCAAATGCAATTAATTAGATGATTATTTTCTAATTTTTATAATTAGATAAGTAAAAAGAAAAAAAGAAAAAAAAAAGAAACTCGACCCTGTAATTTACTTACTCTTTATAGGTTTATAATTTCAATGACAATTAATTATATCAAATGCTATTGTATTTATAAAAGGATGGCCTTCCTCGTGACACGCGTCCAATCAGTTTATTTATTCTTTTCCATATAATTATAATGGTAAAATTTAAGTTTTGGTTCCTCTACTATAATAACATTTGAGATTTAGTTTTTATATTTTAAATTCACATAATTTAGTTATCAAATTTTAGAGTGGCATTAGTTAGTCAAAATGTTTAACATCCTTAACTATTTTGATTACAATATTTTATGTTGATTTTTTTAGAAATACTATTCTAATAAAAAATATTTTAACATAATGAATTAGAATAAGTGTTATTAAAAAAAATTATGTCGGCTACCAAAAATATCAAGGGTGCTAAATATTTGGATTACTAACTACACAAATCTTTTTCTAGTCATTATAATATGATGGTAAAATTGTAGTTTCGATCTCTCTACTATGCTCACATTTGAGACTTAGTCATTATATTTTAATTTGACATAATTTGATCATCTACATTTATAATGACATTAATTAGTCTAAATAATTAGAATCTTTAACTATATTGATTAAAATGATTATGCGAATCTCTCTTAAAAACACCTTTGTAACACGATATATATTTTTTGCATGAAGTTGAAATGAATAATTTAAAAAAAAAATCAAATTCATCATATTTTGACTAGAACAATTAAGTGTATTAATTATTTCAGCTAACTAATGACATAATATAGAGGAACCAAATTATTCCAAAATAAAAAATAGATATTAAATTTTAAATTTAAACATATTAAGGTGTTTAAAACAATTTATGTATAACATAATTATCAGTGATTTGATGTAATAAAAAGTTTGATTTTTTTATTAAAAAAAGCTGTTGTTAATTGAATTTAATCATATTAAATGATTGCATGTTTAATGGAAATGAATTGAGGATAGCAAATTACTAAAAAAAAAAAAAAGTGTTTGAATGAATTTTATTAATATTTTCTTATTGATATTAATTATTTTTTGGTAATATCATTATTATTTATAAAATTTTAGGGAAAAAATATAAAAGGATTTCCCAGAAGAAGCTGGGGAAAATATACTAGTATAATATTTTGGCAGGGTAGGCCAGCTAGATAGAAACTAAAGGGAGCTTTTACTGTGGATATCAGACAATTAATATGTAGACCCCAAATGGCCTTCAAAACGACAAATGTAAATAAATCAGCTGTTACCGGAATGAGTCGTCTTCAATCTGCAATACCTATTAACAATGGGACCTATGGATTTTATGCATTTTGTTCTCATAACTTTCAAATTTTAAACATGTAACGTGTTTGAAAGAGCCAACTTAAAGTCACACTTCTAACTCTATTTATTGTTTTGTGACAACTGTTTTTGTTGGTTTTGGTTATTTGAATTGGATTAAAAATTAGTTCAAATATTAATTTAGATGAACCAATTAAATTAGAAATTAATTAAATTAGATTTTTTTTAATTGAACCTACGTACCAATAATTTAATTAGTTTAACTATGCATTAAGAATGTAAAATTTTAAATATGTACTTCTCTTCACTAACTATTTTTAAAAGTGCTCAATATTTTGTCATTATCAATATGGTAGACTCTTAACACTATAATTTGTTAAAAAAAAGGAAGAAGATAAAGATAAAAATTAAAATTAAAATTCATTAAATAAAATCAATTAAATTTGATTTGTCTCCTCCTTTCTGATTACGGAGGTTTATCCATTGGCTAGTTGCTACAACTGCAAACCATCCATATTTATTATTGCACTTTTCTATGTCTTTCATCATCATTATCTATAAAAAGGTATCGTCTTTCATTTGAAAATACACCAAAAAGAAGTAAAAATTCATGGGGATCACTTCATCCTATGTTCATCCTCAGCTTCAACATCTTGTTGCCAAGATGACTCTCTTTGATACTTTTTTGTTCTATGTTAGTGAAGCAAATTAACCCCCCCCCCTTTTCTTTGTCTAATAATTTACAATAATCATTTTTTTTCTAATGAATTACTAATTTGGTGAAGACTGTGAAAACTTAGGTGATACACTTTGTGGACAAGTTTGGTGCGTGGCATAGGCTACCAGTGTTAATAGGGCTGTGTTAGATGGGAATTAGAAGGCACTTGCACCAACGTTACAACCTAATGGAGGTGGGATCAGGAAGCAAGAGCGGCAGTGCCACTGGTCGGACATATGATACGAAAGAATTCTGTTATAGGACTGCCGATGGAAAGCGCAACCATCCTAGTAACCATGTAATTGGCAGCCGGGGAACCTTTTTCGGCCGCAACATGCCTCCCTCTTCTTCAAACTATGGTGTACGTACCTGTATGTGTTATCTACTGTACAAATAATTATTTATTACTCTCATTCTAAAAACTTCATAAACTCAATAAATTGACCCACGTCTTATTTATTTTCAATATATACTTTAAGGATAAGTGTTGACACATAGACTTTGATTGTATTTATTACAGTGAAAATAACTTTAAAAAAATACCAACAAATAGAAAAAGTGGAAGTAGACTTCATTTCCAAGCATTTGAAGTTTTGAACTAAGTTTAAATTTTGGAGTTAGTATTATTGAGTTGACTTTATCTGAATATTGTCTTCAGTTCAAATATGATTAATCTCAATTTATAAAACAGATGGGAATACATGTGATTAAGATAAAAAAAATTATAAACAATTGAAATAGTTTTTCATGTTTAATATTTTTCATTAAGTACTTACGTGACATCCGCATATATATATTATTAGTAAACGTTAACATTTTCATTTATTTTTGAGTGTTTTAATAAACAACATAAATTTAAGAATTAAAAAAATTAAAAATTAAATGAAAATGTTAAAATAACTTTTTTTATATATAAAATTGAAAAGGTAAATAAATTATTACGCCAGAGAGAACAAGGTATAATACATTCTAACTTTTATTTTTTTTCTTGAAAATAACTTTTGAAATTTTTATATGTTTCAAAAGTCATATTTGCACACCCACCCGTGCCTTAGTACTGGTTATGTTGATATTATTTCATCAACATTAATTTTTTAATTGCTTATGATTTTTATATTCGAATTGTGACTCTTGCTTATTTATTTCACTTAATAATATCATATCTTTATAATTAAGTTAGTGTCACTTATTCGTATATTAATTTCACATTAATTCAATATAAAAAATATTTTAAAATAGTCTTTTTAAACAATAATAATAAATGAAAAATATTTGATTTATTGGTAGTGCATAAGTCTTATGTATCATCATAAATAATAACAATACATCATCACTAAATAAAATAAAAATAATGAAGGGTTCATAAATAAATATAAATAACTTTATTTAAACATATTATAGATAAATGTTAAAACCTTGAAATTTAAACTTGAAACCCTAGGCCCTAAAGTCGAGACCCTAGACTCGAGATCCTAAATTCTAAACTTAAGATCTTAAATTCGAGAGTTATTAATATTTATAATAATTATGATTATTTTTAATTATGTTTAAATAAAATTATTAGTATTTATTTATAAGTCTTTCATATTTTTTGTTTAATTTAATGATGATGTGTCATATTATTATGCATTGACGGTGCATGAGACTTACGTGTACCGACAACGTATTAAATATTATTTTATAATAAATATGATTATAATGTTTTTTTTTGTTTTTTTTAGTATTTTCATATAAAATATTAAAATAAAACGACGAAAAATTAATATTTAAAAATTAAATAAAAATTAAAAACAACTACTTCAAGTAAATTAAGTGACCGAAAATTGTACCTAAACCTAACGAAGATTTGTATACAAAGCTTTTCCCCGTTCACCTATGGTTGATCCAATAAATATTTTTTACACAAGTTTCTTCTTTCACCCATTGTGGTATTAATAATTAAAATAAGTAAATAAACAAATAATGTGATCATAACATAAAATTCCACTGTGTTTTTGGTTTTAATGATGCATCTCTTTGGAAATTAAACTAATAAGGTTGACATATGCAGTTGATGGATCCTCACCCATCAGTTGTAGCCACAAAGCTATTGGCAAGGAAAAAATTCATAGATACAGGGGAACAATTCAACATGATAGCCACCTCTTGGATTCAATTCATGATCCATGATTGGATCGATCATTTGGAGGACACTCAACAGGTTAATCAATTCATCCTGCCTTTAAACCTTACTCTCTACTCAACTAGCCAAGCTCCAATATATGATAAAACCAACCAAGGATCTGAAATATGTGCCGGTAATGGCAGGTAGAACTCAGGGCTCCACACGAAATTGCAAGCGCTTGTCCTTTGAAGTCATTCAAGTTCTTTAAGACCAAGAGGATCTCCACAGGGGAACCTGATATGAAGTTTGGCTTTCTCAATACAAGGACTCCTTGGTGGTAAGTGATCGATTGCAGTAGCTTCTTTTGACAGCAATAGCTATTGTTTTACCTTTTTTAAAACATGAATAGGGATGGAAGTGTAATATATGGGAACAATGAGGAAGGGATGAGAAGAGTAAGAGCATTCAAAGCAGGAAAGCTAAGAATAGGAGGAGATGGGCTGCTTGAGCATGATGAGAAATGGATTCCTATTTCAGGTGATGTAAGGAACTGCTGGGCTGGCTTTTCCCTCCTACAAGCCTTATTCGTCCGAGAGCACAATGCTGTCTGTGATATGCTCAAAGTAAGCCTTATTACTTGTACCTTAATTTCAATTATCTTCTTAATATAATTTCTTCACCACATTAGTATACGTTATTTGCCTTCACTTTTTTACATAACAGATTTTATCTACCTACGCTAATTTTCTTTTGGTTACAAAAGTGATGGCAATTTGGAGATAATATAGGGAATGCAAATGCTGAGAATTAAGCATCAAACTTACTAGATATCACCTCTTAAAAGATAGATGCTGAGAATTAATGATCTGTTTGGTTTGTCTTGTTAAGGAACATTACCCTGATCTTGATGATGAGAAGCTCTATCGTTATGCCAGGCTGGTGACCTCAGCTGTTATTGCTAAAATCCACACAATCGATTGGACAGTAGAGCTCCTCAAGACCGACACTCTTCTTGCTGGGATGAGGGTCAACTGGTAATATTTACTTTTTAAGTCCTTAAGTTGCTAAGAAATGCTAAAATTTAAAAATCTGTCTGTTTCAAGACAAAGACTATGATACTGTTGAATTTCTAATTTGCTATTATTTGACAATATATATGTTTTATGCAGGTATGGTTTACTTGGGAAGAGATTTAAGGATTTGTTTGGGCATATTTGTGGACCGGTACTAAGTGGATTGGTTGGTCTCAGGAAGCCTAATGATCATGGAGTTCCATACTCACTCACAGAAGAGTTTTCTAGTGTTTACAAAATGCATTCACTTCTACCTGACAAAGTAATCCTTAGGGACATCACCAACTCTACTAATCCAAACTATGAATGCCCTCCTGTATCACAAGAGTAATGTTTCTCTTTTCCCTTCTTCGCTCCATATGTTTCTACAACTCTACAGACTTAATTAATTCATATGATTGCATGAATATTAGGGTGCCTATGACAGAAATGACTGGAAAAGAAGGCGAAAGAAGAATGTCAAAAATTGGCATGGAACAGATGTTGGTATCAATGGGTCACCAGGCAAGTGGAGCAGTCACTTTATGGAACTATCCATCATGGATGAGGAACCTTATTCCCCATGACATCAATGGGGAGGAAGTTCCAGATCCAGTTGATATGGCTGCTCTTGAAAGTAATTCCTTTTATTAATTCTTAGTGACATGACATGTTTACAAAGTTGTAATGATGTTTTATGATTCCGCGTTGTTTTTGGTTGTCTAGTTTACAGAGACAGGGAAAGGGGAGCTGCTCGATACAATGAGTTCCGAAGGAACTTGCTGATGGTTCCGATTACCAAATGGGAAGATTTAACAGATGATTGTGAAGTCATCGAAGCTCTCAGTGAGGTTTACGGCGAAGATGTGGAGAAGCTGGACCTCCTTGTTGGACTGCAAGCGGAGAAAAAGATCAAGGGGTTCGCCATCAGTGAGACTGCCTTCTTCATCTTCCTACTTATTGCATCAAGGTTAAATCAACTCAAATCACTCTTATTTTTTCCATTTTGGGGATGTTTGGTTTTGAATGCTAACTAGACCGATGTTCAGGAGGCTGGAAGCTGATCGATTTTTCACTACGAATTTCAACCCCAAAACCTACACAGAGAAAGGGCTTGAATGGGTTAACAAGACAGAGACCTTGAAGGATGTGATAGATCGACATTTCCCTGATATGACAGCAAAATGGATGAGGTGTTCAAGTGCATTCTCGGTCTGGAGTGCCACACCTGACAAAACAAACTACATTCCCCTATATCTCAGACCAGCCACTTGATTACATATCTATCCACGTGTGATACAGTGACCATATTTAACTTATCAAACTAGACATAATTTGTAGGAATGTCCCATATATAATAATGTCAGCAAATAATATATATCCTTGTTGTAAACTTCCTTACATCAACTAGTAACATCACCACTTATACAACTATTGTAGTTGATCCAGCTGGTATATTTTATAGTTGCCTAATAGTCCGTCATTCTCTTTGAGAATCACGCACAATTCTAAACAGCACATTTGAATAAGCATAACCGGTAAATTTACTTGTCCAATTTTTTTTTTAAACACACTTTAAAACTTCTAATGACTATGGTGTCATTAGCTAATTTCATGTGAAAAGTTTGAGTAAAGAAAGGATTTCAAAGACGAAAATGGGTGATTGGATGATTTGGAATGAGGTTGGGTTGGGAGAGAAAGGGGGAGGAAAGGAGAAGTTTCACAGAGTTGTGAGAAGCTAGTGAATTGGCAAGCGTGGTGGATTAGAGAAGATTTGGCAAAGGAAACATGAAAATTTTGACGTGAATGATAATGGGTGACATCGTAGTATCTTGGGAATTACATACAATAAAACTTCTTTGACACTGGTTATTATTATTGAGAGGGGGTGCATTGTCTTAAAAGAGTGGCTTGGTTTAAACTTTAATCCTCATCACTCTATTTTAACTATCAGAACTGTGATAATTTAGCATCAACAAATTGAATCTCTACTCTTATTTGAAAGAGTTATTGTGTAACATTCTTCGACAGGCCATCGTTGCTGCAATTCTAATTGCAATAGAGTGAAAGGACCTATGGTTAAACCTGTCTCAATCGTAAGAGCCTTCAATTGTAACCATGGAAGTTATTGGAGAATTATTAGGGTGAGTATTCAATCAAATCAAATCGAATAAAAACATTTCGAGTTAATCGAGTTGATGAGTCTTATTTTATCATCATAACTCGATTTAAATTTTTTTTTTCAAATCAAGTCGAGTCATATCTAATCGAGTAAAATTATTTGAATTAAATTAAAAAATTAAACATGTTAAATTAAAATCTTGTTACAGTATAATTAATTCCATGTTAAAGTACATAAAGTTGAAACCATATATATTTGAAAAAAATTTCAAAGTTTCAAAGAAAAATAATTGAAAAAAAAGATATTTTAATATGATACTTGAATCATTAATTAATTTATTTAGATCCCAAAATTATTATTTTAGAAAAAATTTAAAATTTCTTTATATATTCTTTGGATTTTTTAAAAAAATTTATAATTTTTTTATAAATATTTGGAATTTTAAAATTTATTTTGAATTTATTTTGTAATTTTTGTGGAGAGAGGCTAATTTATTTATTTTCGAAATTGATAGTGACCAAAAAAATATTTATACCAATTTATTATTGGCATTATAAAATTCAGTTCGTCTCAAACTCAAATTACTTATTCAATTTGACTCGAATAACTTGAACAACTCAATTTGATTAACTCGAAATTTAATTTTAAAAAAAAAAAATCAAATTGAGTTTTACTATTATCATTAGGGTTATTCCCTTCTTGCTGGCAGGTCTCAATCAGGCCATATCCACTTACCCAACTATCCGTCTAGCAGTCAACTGGTCCACCATTTTGAGCATTCCATAAAATCAAGGTTGTGCAGAAAACGGTGGAAATCCGCCGAATCCAACCAATTCAAAATTTTTAGTTCGGTTAGAACGATTTCGTTAATTTTGAAAATAAAATAAATTACATTAAAGGGTAAACTATAAAAATAATTATTTTTGTTTGACTCAGATTATATTTTAGTCTCTTATATTTGAAATATTACGTTTTAGTCACTTACGTTATCATTTTCTTACAAAGTGGTCACTCTATCGTTAAACTCCGTAACCTCCGTAACGACAGTCCTACGTGGCAGTTCAAATGGGTTTTAAATATCAACATGGATATTTAGTTCCTGAGATGAAAATAGGTTTTTAATTAAATAAATTTAATTTGTTCTGTCACATAAGACATTTAAATTGGCATTTAAAACACATTTGGACTGCAACATAAGACCGATGTTAGGGAGACAACGGAGCTTAACGGTAGAGTGACCACTTCATAACAAAATGATAACGTAAGTGACTAAAACATAATATTTCAAACATAAGTGACTAAAATGTAATCTGAGACAAATAAAAATGACTATTTTTACAGTCTACCCTTTAATATAATTTATTTGATTTTCGTTTTGAATTATTTCATAATATTTATATTGAACTAACCGACTTTAAATACCTATTTAATATAATATATATTTAAATATAAATCCAATATATTATTATCAACCAATTCCAAATTAAGCCAAAATTTAACTTTATTCAAGACCAAACTAAATAAAAAATAAACCCAACTCAAATTAAATATTGTATAAAGATAATATTAATAAAATTAAATATCAATTAAAACATTTAAAAATTTAAAAAATCAAATTAAAACCTAATCTCTAAATTCCTAAAATAAGAAATAAATATTAGATGTGTTGTTTGTAGGTGCTGTATAATTACTTTATACAGTTTGTAAGAAAAAACAAGATAAAATTTATTTATGTATAAAAATAATAATAACCAACCAAATAGACAAAAAAAAAGGTCGGTCGGTTTCCTCGTTTTTTTCTTCAATTGGGTTTGATTTGGATTTAAAAAAAAAATTAATTAAGTTGAATTTTAATTTTTTTTACACCAAATTGACTGATGTAATTGATTGTACACCCTTACATAAAATACCATTACGTATCTCTTGATTGAGTTATTAATGCATCTTAAAAAGGTTTTGTTTAAAATATTCCTAATTTTTTATTATTGTAGTATTGATTTGATTTTTTTTAATAAGAATTAATAGATGCATTAAAGTTTTTTTTTTTTTTTTTTGCTTTTCATGGAGGGCTTTCGGGCAACAAAATAAAGGAAAGCAAGTCATGTATGGTCAACTGCTTGATAGTTCAGCTCGTGTATTGCATTATTTTAATGTTAAAAATATTTAAAGAACAAATATAATATATATATATATAGAGAAAATCTAAAGAAAAGAACAGGTGAAACATGGAAGATATATTTGATTCCTAGTTCGCATTTAACCTAAAAAGAAGATCATGTCAGTTCTTTTATACTAGTTTAATTAATGTACGTGGGCAAGCGTATAGAATGCGTACGTACGAGCGGTTTGCAAGAATAGTGAGCCACTACTGATTACTGACCGGTCATTGTTGCATACACCAACACAGCTACCGGGGAATTCATTGGCAGGTAAAGCATGCATCTCGATCTGCTCACTTTTATTAAAAATGTAGAAAACATATGCAAATATGTCAGTGGAACTTTAAGGTATCAACAAAAGGCACAACCACTTCTCTTTAAAACCATCACATATAGACGAATGTATATGTGTAAGGAAATAAGTCAAAACAAGAATCCCCGTAGCCCATAAGCTAACAGTCAACTTAATTTCCTTCCGTTCCTAAAATATTCCATGCCCATTGTTTTCAATCAGGCCAAGAAACTTGTTTCGAAAATCAATGATCTCGGAAATAGAAACCTAGCTACCTGCATTCACTATCATACTAGTTAAATTATATAATTTTTTAAAAATATGACTCAACTTTTTTTAATACATATAAAAAGGATGCATATTACATAACTAAGGCTTTTTATAAAAATATCCAAAATTTTTAATTATTTATGAAAATGACCTATATTGAAAATCATGTATATGACTTGTTTTAAACAGTAAATTATCATGTTACTGACGGCACCAGTTATCACAATCAGCCAATGATTGGCTTGTGGTATTAAAAAATAATTTCTTTGGATGCTGCCGTTGACATTGGCGGCATTAGTATAAGTCACGTATATCCTGAAAAACAAATTTTAATAGGTGCTGCAAATGACAATAGCGGCAATAGTGTTTTTTGTGGCACCAATGGCAACAACAACACCGATGCTAGAAAAAAAAATTAATGTTTTTTCGTGGTGTTGTTGACACTGGCGGCACCTATTAAAAAAATATTTTTTCAGTGAATATAAATATTTTAAACGGGTGGGTACACATATATTTATGCTGGTGTCACCAATGGCAATCATTGGGTGATAATGATGGATGGTGCCACCAATGGTAACGGCAGCATCAGAGTTTATTGTTCAAAACGAGTTATTTACGTACATAATTTTAAGAGTAGATCATTTTCGTAAATAATCAAAACTTTTAGATATTTTTATAAAAAAAAAAATCAAAACTAATGGTATAATAAAGTTTTAATTGATTTGGTTGAATTAAGATTGAGGATCCTAAATAATAACTTATTTAGAAAAGATTTGCGAAAGCTAACTTTAATAGAACAATTGAATTAGCACATCAGCATTGAAAAATGAGAGGTATGCTACTCAAGTTTTGCGAGAGCTAATTAAAAGTTAGAGGTAATCGTTATACTTGAAGTGTATCGAGGAAGTACTCTGGAATACAAGAATAACACTATTGCATGTTATTTAAAGTCATATTAGTATGTCGATCATCTCGATAGTCACATCTACTTTCCATTTAGTTTAGCTGTAGTTCTTTAGGCCTTTAGTCATCGGTTGCATTGATAATATATATGTCTATAATTTCGTCCCTAATTTTTAGTTGATTATATATTACTGCTTTTCATTTTTCTTAATTCTTAATGTAATAAGGTTGTGATAGTTTGATGGTCAAGAGTGTTTATCATATTAGTTGTGATTTGGGTTTGAGTTGTACTAATCACGTCAATTATTCAAGTTTTTGTTCTGTTATTGTAATTCACCAAAAAAAAAAAATCTTAATGTAACATGTAATGCATGTGATTTTATGTATTTAATTTTTAATTTTTTTTAATGTTATAATTTAATTAATGTAATTAATGTAAAATAATTTTCTTGTTTGAACTGTTGAATGTAATTAAATTATAATAATAATAAATTTCACAATTAAAATATAAATTAAAAAAATCCAACTTCATAAAAAAATTAAAATGAAATTACATTAACAACAAAATAAAATTCAAATGAAATATAAATACTGATAATATTATAAAAATATTTTATTGTTCACAATCTTTTTTTTTTTTGCTTCATTCGATCTGTTCTGTTGTTAAATACGAACAGAACAGCAACAAAAGTTTAACAAAACAACATTCTAAAATAAAACACATTCGATCACTTAACGAACCTATGACTACAACAAAGTAAAAACTCACCACCAAGTTTTAAACAATTTCTCCCGATTTATACTTTCACCATGCCAATCACTACCACATCGGAATCATTTGCTGTTGTAAAATTAGAAAATAATGCTCTTACGACACCCTCCTTATCACTCAAGACTCTTCCACATCCTACTCAATCCTCGTTTGTAATCCCACACATATTAAACTTTAAACATTCATGGAAAGGAGGCCACCAAAATAATGCATGGTTTGAATTTAATTGAATGAATTCACCAAAAGTTTTCTTGTAAACATTACTTCATCATATCAAGTAGTTTTCTTATAAAAAATTCCTCCCACTTTACTTCACAATCTTAATCTTCTTCTTCAATGGTATTATCTTCATCATCATCTTTGATCAACAGAAATTTTTGTTTGCCTTATAATTCAATTAATTGCATTTTTAAAAAGTGAAGTACGTGAAAATACATAAAAGAAAGCCCCTATTTTCTCTATTTAAAAAAATATAAAATTCATCTTTTTCTCTTATATTATTAAAATCTATAAATAAATAATAAAGATCAGATATGTCTATTAGTGACAAAAATAAAACCTACTAAATAATACTAAAAGCATATTCTTTCCAATTATTCTATAAATAATAATTTTAATGAAAATATTACTAATTCATCTTTTTATAGTTAGAGTAATTTGTATATAAATATATCACTACTTAAGTGATAATCAATTTAAAATAATAAGTTTAATTAAATATGGATACAAATTAGGGTTATTTCCCTATTGTTGTTGAGGTTAGAAAATGCTTTTTAAAAATGGGTTTAGAAAAGTGTGGTTGAAAAGTGCTACGAAGAAAATATATTTGTTAATTTTTATTGTTCTCTATTATTGCAAAAAATTATGGTTGAAAGTTAAAACGTTGTTTTTAGACATATAGTATAAAATAAAATAAAAATAGTTTAGTTATATGATATTTTAATAATTTAATATAATCATACATGAACTATAAATTTTAAATAACTTTTAAGTAATTAATATAAATTATTTGTAAAATTGATGATGCATATTTTTTTTAAAATTAAATAATTTTAATTATTTTTAGATGTGTAATTATCATAATTTCTATTAACTTACAATTATTTTAAAATTTATAATTATCACAACTTCTATTTTGTTTCAACTTTAACTAATAATTCTAAATTAAACATTATTATTATTAAATGTGAATTTAGTAATATGATGAAAAATAAAGGGCATACTCGTTAGTTCAAAAGTCAAGTGCGTTGCATATGATTTTATGTGTTTATTTTTACATTTTATTGAATAATATTTTTTAAATTTTTTAAAAAAATATATATTTTCTAATTAAATGAGAATTGGTCTAATATATAATAAAAGTATGTAAATATTATTAAAATCAAATACTATTAATTATAACACTAATTAAGTGATAATTAATCTAAAATAATATAAGTATGATTCAATATGAATCTAAAGGCTAATTAAATGATATTAACTATTACATTGACAATGAAAATATTATTTATAAATAAATAAATTTATACAATATTGATTAGATTACTAATATATTGATTTTATCTTTGTATACATATAACGTTAATCTCACATATTTATTTTATTAATTATAAAAATGATTTTAACATTATTAATATTATAATATTTAAAATAAAACCATACATATAAAAAATATATTTATTTAATAATTTTTTAAAAAATAGATTTTTATTATTTTAAATTTATCCAATTATATTTGATGCTTTTATAGATTTATAATTTTATTAATTAATAATATATTATGTTATTTTTAAGTAGAAATTTTAAAAGATATGACCATTATCATATTAATTAATATTACTTCTATTATTATTATTATCATAACTTTTTTTTTATTTTTTATTTTATGCTTAAAGTTCTATTCAAGTAATAACTCTATTTTAAAATTAACACAATTTTTTTAACTAATAAATGTAATTTAAATTCTAACTATTTTTAAATATGTAATTATCACAACTTCTATTAAATTATAATAACTCTATTAATTTTTTCCAAATTTTTGTTTTTATATATACTAGCTTCTAATGTTATAGGTGTTGCATGTGATTTTACACGTTTGGTATTTAATCAAAATTTTAAATATTATATTTTTAATTGCAGTAATCAACGTAAAATAATATTTCATATTTATATCGTGGAATATAATTAAAATATATTAACTTATCAATTCAAATATTATAATAGAAAATCTTCAAATTATTTTTTAACATATTAACATACAATATAGCTTTCTTTGTATAATTAATGTAAAGTAATAATATTCAAAACAATAGTTATTTAACATAATTAATTCTAAAATTTTAATTAAGTGATAATTAAAATTCTTAGAAGTTTATTCAAGTAGTAACTCTATTTTATGTTAATAAAATTAACAATTTTTTTTTGCTATCAATTTTTTTAAATAATAATTGTAATTTAAATTATAATTATCACAACTTTTTTCCCTATATTTTATTCTTAGAGTTTTATTTAAGTAATAAATCTATTTTACACAATAATTTTTTTTAACTAATAACTATCAATTAAGTTATGATTTTTTTTTTGGTGAAAAAATAAGATTATAACCAATTAAAAAAAACTAACGAAACGAATTTTGGCGTTAAAAAAATAAGATTACAACCGTCCTCTCATTTTGGCCAAAAGTATGCTATTTTTAAATGTGTAATAATAATCACAACTTCTATTAAATTATAATTATTTTTAAATGTATAACTATTACAATTTTTATTTTACTTCAGCTATTTTATTTTAAAAAGTAAATTTAATAACATGAAAAAAAACGGATACTCTTATCGGTTCAATTTTTTTTTCGCTTCTATATATATCGAGATAATTTCAATCTATATTTGCTAAGTGAGACATTTAATCTCGTGGGTTCGATTCTTCAACAAATATTTCTTTTTATATATTTTTTATTTCACAAATAATATTTTAATATTATTATTTATCTCTTTTATATGAATATCTATTTTTAATTTTTTTTTACTATACGTGTATGTAATCTTACCAACCCTTGCCCAAAACTTCTATGGAAAGCATCTTTCCCCAACAATGCTAAATAGTAAACCAAACTTTTTAATAGTAGGGCTAAACTAGTCCTAGGAATTGGGTTAAAAAATAAAGGCTACTTGAGCATTTGACCATCGTGGATTTAACTTATTTTCCTTGAAATCCACGTGGAATCGTGCATCCAACGGCATGCAAAGCGTGACAAATCCAACGGCTGGTAGCCGTAAGTCAAGCCATGGCAGCTGGGGACAAACACAAACCCTTGTTTATATATATACTACTTGTCTCTTTGTTAATTTATTTCTCCTCCGCTACCTCTACTCTGGTCTGTGGCATTTGCATGCCTCAATTCATTGCCTTTGGGTTTGCAAATGAGGAAGCCTTGTTGTGAAAAGAAAGACACAAACAAAGGAGCTTGGTCTAAATTAGAAGACCAGAAGCTCACGGATTACATTCTAAAACATGGTGAAGGTTGCTGGCGCTCTCTTCCTCAGGCTGCCGGTCTATTTCTCTAACATCATTTCCTCTCATATATATGTCTTGAGGATTTTTATTAAGGCAGATAATTAAAAAAAAATTTCTTTTTTGGACTGAGCAGGGCTGCTTCGTTGTGGTAAAAGTTGTCGACTGAGATGGGTAAACTACCTGCGGCCTGACCTTAAACGAGGCAAATTTGGTGAAGATGAAGAGGACCTTATTATCAAACTCCATGCTCTCCTTGGAAATAGGTAGGTTTTATTTTATTTTATATTACATGTATATTGCTTTCTCTTCTTGTTCGAAACCTTAGGTTAATCAAGTCCTTCATTCTTTGTAAGGATTTCTATTTGATAAATTTATACACAGCTAACAAACTACATTATTTTGATTAATTAGACTGCAAAAAGGCTTACTAATAATGGACATTGTGAAATGTTTAGGTGGTCATTAATAGCAGGAAGATTGCCAGGTAGGACCGACAACGAAGTGAAGAATCACTGGAATATTCACTTAAAAAAGAAACTTTTGATGATGGGAATTGACCCAAACAATCGTCGTTCGCTTCTCTCTCCTACGTTAACCAAATCCAATGCATCCAACGACTCCAGTTCTGCATGCCAACCCTTTAATCCTGCAACTGCTTCGGAGGCTATCAGCAGTACTTGTTTACCCGACCTAAATCTCGATCTTACCATCGCTCCTCCCCTTTCCCATCAAAACTTGGCACTTAATTAATTTTAAGTCTATAATGTGATATTTCCATTACTATTTTACTGTTTAATTAATTTCATTTTTTTTTATCACAATAACACTTACTATGCTTATAAGCCGTTTAGAATATATGTTTGTGAGTTAAGAGTTCAAAATTCCTTGCTGGAGTCTACTTAAGTGGGATACACAGCAAGTCTAGCCACAAATTTAGATTATATCTCTAAAATTTTGTCCTATGAATAATATACTTTTTCAGGTTTTTTTTTTTTTTAATTTTTACTATTATAAATATAACTTAAAAAACACATGTACAAATAATTAAAAACATCCACACATCATAATTACATCATAATTATATATGATGAAATTTAAACTAAGTATTTAAAAATCAGAACAAGCCTCCGCCTTAATCAACACACTAAAACTTCGTTGAAATATTTTTTTAGCATTATCAAAATAATAATTGAATTTTTTTGAATATAAATATAATATAATATATATATATAATTTTCATATTCCCATCCTTCCGATTTTAATTTTTCTAATTTTTTATCCAGAAAAAATATTTGGTTTCTCACCGAAAGCAAGACACAGTTAATGAATTAGCTAATTATGGGTCAAACTCAAAACAGAGTTGTATCAGAAAAACTAATAGAATAAATGTAGTTTTAATATTTTGACAAAATAATATTTTAAATTAAATAAATGTACGCTTAACACTTTAGTTTTTTTTAAATAAAGTTTTTGAAGTTGAATTTAAAAATTAAAAATAATTAAAAATTTGAGTATTTAATTGAATGAGTTTTAGCTTGATTGGCATGAGGCTATTGTCAATGTAAGAGGGCGTAAATTGAAGTGTTCTCAATTGCATTATTCTCTTATTTATGAGTTTGAGGAAGGGTTATGAATTGTTTTAGAAAATACACTTATCAGTGATTTATATAAATGCTGCAATTTTGTATTAATTTTTTTCGTAAAGTATTATTTTTCAATTGTTTGCTTAAAATTTTATTTCATAACAAGAAATATACAACCATTGGTAAAATATTATTTAGCAAAAATGAAAAAATTAAATTAAATTTTTTAAATGTGTGTAATTAAATTAAAATTATGGTTCTTGAATCAAAATCAAAATCTAATGTATATTAAATTAAACCAAAATTTATATAATATTAGATGAAAATTTATATATAATTTTAAAATTTAACTTAAGTTAATTTTCTTAACATATAAGAGTATAACTTGTTAAAATACAATGTTGAAATAGTTTTTATGATGTTATTCATATTATCAATTTATTTTTTTAGAACTTATAATTTCTTTTAGTAAAAAAAAAAGCTATTGTTTTTAAATTAGAGTCTTTAAAAAATTACTCGACACATTCACGATATAAATGAAAAAAATTATATAAAAAGTATATTTGTTAAAAGTTTATATAAAATGGATAAATATCAAAAGTATATACAAATTTTGATCCAATATATAATTATACACATGAAACTTTGATCGCGGTTCAAATGTATACATTTAAATAAATGCATCTGTTTATTTTTATTTTGGATAAATATAATTATTTCTGTATGCGGTATGTAAATGTAGAATACTACTATATCAATAATAGTGTTGGTGGTTCATGGAATTGAATTAAATCAAAATCCTATGTATAAAATTGCACAAAATCGAATTTCAAGTGTAACAATACAAATTGAATGGTAATGATAACATTAAAAGTTTAAAAATCATAATATTTTAAAATTAAAAAAACTCATAATAATATTCTTTTAATTATTTCTTAATTAAATTAATATTTCATTCACTCGTATCATCAATATAATTAGACAATTTATGTTTACGTGAGAAGACTTGATATTTATCCATTGGGACGCAAATTTAGAAACTTCCAAATGTATATATTTTGTGTTGTCATTGAGAGTGCTAACCAGTGGATGTTCAGATATATAAAGAGGATAAGGTTACTATGTTTTGAGTACGGGTGCATGAAGTCACAAACGAACGTTCAAAAGCCGGTTCATGCAACTTATGGATGAAATAATACTGTAACTTAAATTCAGTAATTTGTTGATTGGGAGTAGTTGCTGCACGTGACTTCATAGTCAAACCAACTAGAGCCCAACAACTTGAACAATTTGAACCACCGCCAAACATCATTGTCAACCACCATATTGGGCTAAAATCTAACCTTATTGGACGTGGAGGTTCTCTACGTTAAAAAGAAATTGCCAAAATCAACTGGTTACAATAAGTTAATATCAAAATTTTTAACTCTTATTTTCTAGTACATATTTTGGAATATCAATTTCTTTTTCGTCCGTGTATGAGATCAATAGCCTATACCAAATTTATCAAGGATATTATTAAATATTTTGGTATACTAAAATTTCAAAATTTTGGTAATTGGAATTTGGAGAATAGTTTTTAGACAAATCTTTTTAGTTTCTCTTCAAGATTTCATCTTTTTCTTCTCTTTTGAAATCTAGAGTCTAACCCAAAAAATAGTTTTCAAAACTACTCTCCTTTTCCTTTTTCTTTTCTTTTTTTTTTCAAATCAAAAAAAAAAACATGAAAATCCCTCCACGCAAACAGAATTCTCTCAACCATTTTGATTCAAAAGCAAAAGAAACAATGAGTTTTATCTTTTCATGGAGAATGAAAGAGAGGGAGTTGTCGACTTCTCATACAAATTTTCGGTCACTTTTGACTAATTCGAACAATGAAATGATAGTTTAGGAAGAGGTGAGTAACATACTTAATTATTTTTTTTTATTTTTTCCTTTTTATTTTGCTCAATCCAATTACTAAATAATTATAATAAAATTTAAAAGATCTGAAAAAAATTAAAACAAAATTCGAAAAATTAAATAAATAAGGTGAAAAGAAAATCTTGTCGATTTTTGGTTCAAGGTGTGCAAGAAAGCTTTAAGTACTTTTTCTTAGATAAGAGCTGATGTCGAGTCAAAGATGAGATTGAACAACCAAACCTAGACTCTAACACCAAATGATGCAGAAGCTCGAGATTAAACTTTAAGAACTAGAACAATCAACTCGGAGCTTATAACTTTTTTATTACAACCTAAGTAACTTTTTACAAGAGTAGCTTATAGACCAAAGTTA
The DNA here is from genome assembly GCA_025698465.1 of Gossypium longicalyx. NCBI lineage: Eukaryota > Viridiplantae > Streptophyta > Magnoliopsida > Malvales > Malvaceae > Gossypium > Gossypium longicalyx. Next base: position 27,911,839 of record CM047003.1, read on the forward strand.
TTGGACTCAAATATGAAAATTTCCAACAAAAATCAGATAATAAATCAATAGAAAATAAATAATTAAAGAACTAAAGAAAAGAAACAAAAGATGATTGAATGATTGATGAAAAGAAGAAAGAAGATAAATAGTGTTGATGGCAAGGGCAAAGTCAGAAAATTTTTTTAGGGGGGAGTTAGAATTAAATTGTATATTTTTATGATAGTAAAAATGTATTTTTACCATTTCAATAATCTATATCTTTATAATTTTTAAGGATTGGATCAATTTTTATCATTTTTGAGGGGCCAAAGTGAAATTTACTATTACTAATTTAAAATTTTATAAATTATAAAATGACTTAAATAAAAAAATTCATTTTAAGGGAGACGAGCCCTTTGCCAACCCTTTGACTTCACCACTAGTTGATGATAAATAGTTGGATAGATAACCTAGCCTCCTTTATTGAACTTACACAAATAAAGAAAGAACTATATTGGTCTTTAATCAATCCTACCAATTGATTTGAATTAGGCAAGCTGGAATTATGATGAGCCTCCTCTGCAATCTTAAAGAATTAAACAAAAGTTCTATCAAGGAAAAAGAAAGAAACTAGTTTGTATGAAAATATCCCTTAGAGTATTTTATTAATAAAAAAAAAAGTCAAGCAAATGCATATATGGTGGCTATAGAAAACATAATACCATATGTATAGACCTAAACTACTTGAAATGAATAAATCTCTGAAATAGAAACTTAATAAATACATTATTGGGCCTATATATAATCAAATTTAAGTCTTAAAATTGAACTCAATAGGATTTTTGTTCGCATATTCTTCACCAAAACGACCGTATCTTAAGCTCTCAAACTTGAAATTTAATGTGCGTTTCGAAGCTAAGAGATAATTTTATCATCGATCTGAAGACATATCTCAAATTAGAAATGCATGGATCCATCCAAAAATATATTGCGAGTCGTTTAATCTTCTAAACTTGAAAATTGACAACTTTAGTGAAATTAATTTAATGAATTTTAATCCATCCATGCATGATCAACTTCACTCTTTTCCTTAGGTTCCGGGGTTACTTACTTGCTGAGAACTATGGATGCAACTATTTGTGTTCCTTTTTCCATCAATGTTGGCCATAGTCCTGCATCGATCCCTCTTTCGCTAGTTTGCGAGCCACCATATTACTTTATCTAAAGACATGAGAGAGTCAGTAATGGTAAAACCTTCGAAGTAGAGCTTTACCATCTTCCACCAGAGGCTCGCTTGTTAATCTGTCAAATGTACTAGTTTTGAGTTTCTTGATTACATGCTTAAGAAATCTCCTTTAATTTTGTGCATTGGAAACCCCAAGTTAGTGGTCAAATGAAGCGCCCGATTACAAGCTAGTGCTTCTGTTGTAAAGGAATTACCCCTATTCCAATCTTGTTGTACAAATGTAGCCATCACCAAGCCCATGTCATTTCTTATTGTTAGGTATGAGCTCGATTTCCTCTTTCTTTGGTAATGTTAGATCTCTTACGGATTTGATAACTGATCCGAATAAGATAACAGATCCAAATAAGAAATATTAAATTAAAATTTTTTGTAACATATTCAAACACTTAAAGATGGAAGCTTTTTAGGGTATTTAACAATAAAATATTCAAATGTGAAAGTTTGTAATAACTAAGGGGATGCGAAAATAAATAATCGAAATTTTATAACGATGATTACTTGTCATCAGAAGATACGAAAATAATGAATATGCAAAAATAAGTATTCACTAAAGCAGAAGAAAGTAAACATTAAATATTTTTTTATCTACCTTTTAATTGGAAGTATGGGCAATGAAAGTTAAATTAAACATTAACACAAACATAAACACGAGAAATTTAAAAGTGAGTAATCATAGCTTTTAATTGTTTTTTTTTTTTGCTTCTATCAAGTTTTTATTTTTTATTTATTTTTAGCTTCAATCAAGTATGTGAATTATTTTTTTTGAATTTTGTAAATTAGGGAAGAAAATCTGGTAAAAGAATGACCATTTTTGGGTTTGGACTTGAATGTTTGTAAAAGAATGACCATTTTTTGTAAATTTTTTAGATTCTTTTAGAAATTTTTTATTTAACCATTTAAATTAATATTCTACATAATCATTTATCAGGATAGAGAAATTAATTTACACATTTTAAAATATATATAAACTAATTTATCCATTCTTTTCTTTTAATAAATGAGCTGAAAATACAAAGATTTCTTTGATATTTTTATCTCTTTTTATCTATCATCTATTATTAATAAATTAATATAATTTTGTTGTTATTAAAAGTAAAATAAAATCACTATTATTTATTTTTAAAAACTTTTTGTGTCATCATTTAGTCGGTGATCTAATTACATGAATTTCTGTACCATCATCTAATCCGGGAATCTATTGATAAATGGTGAGAGCGAATTAAATATAAATCCTAAAAAGATATCTATCCCTTTTTACGTGAGACAGAAACATGATTAAAGAATGCTAATTATCCTATCATCTTCATCATCGCACCAAATATATTATATATTATAGATTAAAGGTTGACAAATAAAAAAGAGAGAGTATAATTTAAGGACTTGATTAACTCAAATTAGAACAAGGAAGCTCAGTTAATCGGCATAAAAGTTCGATAACTTAGCATCAAATATAAACTCAACAAAGAGACTTACACTTCTCAAACGTACTACGTACTAGGACTACACTTGGCCAAAGCTAATTTATAAAGTTAAAGAGTCGAACCAGTTTTATATTTATATATTTTTTATATATATGTAGAGAGAGAAGTGTGTGTGGGAGATTCAACGCCTTCGGCTGATGGGCTCTTTTTGGGCGTTGAAATAGACAGTAGCCACAGGCAGTCCCAAATTGAGGTGGTCAGCGAAAAATCGAGTGCTGAAGTTAGCTCTTGTCGCCGGTTGCTGCACCGCACCCAACGGGCCCTTTTGTTGGAACAGCACCAGTATGTAGCGATGAATGCCTACTGGAGGCCGTGGACCCATGTATGCCAGGATTTCCTTCCCTGAAATTGAATAATCCCCCACTCATAGTAAACTAATGTGCTTAAACCCCAACCTTATATCATTATAATTTAGGATTAAACATCACAAGCCTGACACATAATGCAAATTAGAGTTGGGCAAACTATATGTTCAATTTACAGCATGTCCGTATTAAATCTTCCTATTTTATTGATAAGAGTTATTAAGACTATAAATATCTTATATATTCCATCTCAAATATGAGTATATTATATAAGGTGGGTCAATATTGTGTCCCGATGGAAGCCACGAGGACAGTGTAGTTACATGGCATGTGGCATATATACAAGAGAATCCAAAGCATGGATGGGCTGCTACTTGTTGTTGAAACAACTAACCATGTGTCAGATGTGTGATGCATGCAATTGCAATCCCAAATACAAATAGGAAAATATTGGGTTGCAGAAAGAGCCAAAATAAGATATTTATTTAATTATATTAATTACATGCAGATGCAGATGCAGATTGCAGTGAGTGCCAGTGATATATAGATTACATAGTAAAAGGAATTTTGGGGGCGGACAACATTTGTTAGGGTTGTATTGGATCTTTGACAGATTTAACAATGAATTCAACTCAAATTCTACTGCTGCAAATTGCAAATTGTTTATCTAAGCTCTATGCTAGATGTATTTTTAACACCCATTTTTTTCTTTTTTATTAATTATTCTAGTAAACACAAACACACGGAAAGTAGTAATTTACTTCTTTTCTTGAGTCATTTAACCTAGTATGAGATGATTTTTCAAACAACTTTGTTGTTTAATTTTGTACTCATAATTTTCTAAAAATAGATATAACCCACTTTGATTTAATAAGAAAACCAGATTATAATTGTCTCGGAAAATTTTCCCTCGGGATGCATGCATGCATGCAAGAATTGGTTTAATCTTGGCTGAGATAAAAGAGAATGAAAAGAAAATCACAGTAAATATCATCATAAGTAATTCTGCTAAAATTTCTTTTCTTTACAGCAGAATCAATCGAAATAATAAAGTTAAAAATATGGCAATATTCTGAAGAGGGTATAATAAGACAATATAAATACAGAGAGTTGTTTATACCTCGAGTGGGGTTGGTTCCTCCAGGAATGTCAGACACGATCCTGAAACAGCGACGAAAGCAAATTGCGTGATGGTTTACGAAATGATCAGCAACGTGATTACAAAATATTTTCTCAAAAACAAGGGGGAACAACGTACCAGTGAACCCATTCACGCATGGTTGGCTCGCTGGGACTTGGCGCATCAGGGTCAGTCATCACCTGGTTTAAATCATCATCAGCATGCATCATTAATTGTCAGCCTCACTCAGAGACATATCAACAAGCATTAAACAATCATACCCTCCCTCTCTCTCAAACAAATTACACTAAAAACAGTACAGAAAGAGAACCCAATTCCCAATTGGTAAAAAAAAAAAACGAACCAAAGTATAAAACTGGTCAGGAAGGCCGTCGATGGCAACTTTGGGAGGGTTGATAGCCATAGAAGGCTTAATGTCACATCCGTTAGAGACGTGCTTGGAACCATAGTAGACGGACATGGTGACGGTGGGAACGAACATGTCGACAACATCGCCAATGACACGACCAACAACGAGAGGATCAACGGAGGCAGCCATCGGAGAAAGAGGAGTGGGGGTGGGGTGCAGTGTGGAAGAAAGAGGGAAGAGTATATAAAGAGGTGTGAAAGGGGTGAGAAGGGTGGGGTTAGATTAGTGTGACGTAGGTGGCATGCATAGGCCATTAAAAAGTTCTTGCAGGCAGTGACTGCCACGTGCGTTCCCTCCCAGCTGTGAAAAAAACCTCCCTGCTTTTCCTTTTCCTTTTGTAGCCTACTAAAGCAACCAATTTATGCAACAAATTGCTACTTTGTATTTTTTTTATAATTCCCAAATTTTCAATGGAAAATTTTTATATTAAAATATTCCTAATTTAAGCTTGTATAATTTCAAAGTATAATTTTTTTTGAATAAAATATGTTTGGAGTACTCTGCAATTGAAAATGTAACAAATGTGTGATTTATTTATATATTAAACTTTTTCTTTACTATATATAACCGTTTATGGAATTTAAAAATTTTTTTATAACATAAATTTTCATTAAAAAAATTTGGGGTCTTGATTATAAGTTCTGATTAAATTTGTTTTTTTAAAATATGTTTAAAATTACTTATAATCCCTTCTCAACCCATTGATATGAGGATGCTTCAGTACAGTCGAACTCACATCCTCTTATATTGCTTACAATGCCCATGCCAATCAAGTTAATATTCAATCGGGTTGAAAGGATTTTTTTTTTATCAAAGTACCCGATGCATTTATTAAATTTGAAAAGACTAAACAAAGCCTAAAACCTTGCATTGCATCCAGCGCTGTCAAACTACCAGCAGTTCGGATGGGCGGTGCCTTGGGGCTCCTAAAGCAATAAACAACATTCCTAAAAAACATACATTAAGAAATGGGGAACTAAAACGTCCTAAACACGCAAAGCAAAAAAAAAACAGTCCTAATAGCAGTTTCGCATTTTCCGAAATTTCTTCTCTCCTTTCTGCATCAGATGATGAAAAGTGTGAGAACTGGTAACCCTCAATCTAAAATCCTTAACTATTCGAATCTTCCATTCTCACAACCCACCGAGATTCTTCAAAGTTTCAAAAAGCCCTACAATCCTCCGGTTTAAGTGCACAACTCTCTCACCAGGCATCCGCTAGCCTCTGTCATCGTCCTTGATTGATTATATTTACTTTTTTTAACAGCATGTTTAAAATTACTCATAGTCCCTTCCCAGCCCATAGATAGGAAGATAATGCGCTTCAGAACACTCGAACCCACATCCTCTCACATTGGCTACAATGCTCATACCAATCGAGTTAATATTCAATCAGTTTGAAAGGAAAATTTTAAATATAATATTTGATTAAAATCTACTATTAATTTTGTACTACATGTAAGTTATAAGTTTCGTTTCTGTATTTTAATTTGATTATTTTTAGTCAATATATTTTTAGAATTTTGGAATTTCAATTCTAACCAACAGTAACTACCAAATTCATTAAATTTAAAATTTCTATTTCTAAAATTTAATATAACAAACATACTATCTTAATATAATTTTAATATAATACTATGTTATTTTGTTATTTTAAATTTAAAAAAAATATAAAATTAAAATATAAAACTTAAGCTCTAGTGAAAAAACACCCCCATTTAACAAAATTCTTTTATCATCTTGACCCTTTATTTTAACCATTTTATTTAAAATTAAAATCATAATAACTTTTATTATTATATACTCATAAATTTAAATTTTTTAGTACAATCTAATAGTTACATATATATTATCATTATATGGTTAATACTAATTAATTAAACAAATAATATAAATAAATACAAAATATGATTTGATATTATTTATTTTTAATTAATAATAATAAAATTATTATATACCATAATATAAATTTAATAAATTTTTAATATTTGGTAAGTTTATAAAATAAATTAAAATTTTCATTGTATATGTATACATTTTAATTATTTGATTCAATGTATTTAATGGTCAATTTTTTTCATTACAAAAAATCATCTCACCAACTCAATTAGGGATTTAAATAATAATAATTATAGATATAATTAAACTTGATAGAGGTAATACAAATCCAATTATATATTAATTTTTACAAATAAAAAAAATAAAATAATATCAAATAATCTAATTTATTTTTTTCTAATCGAGCTGGTAATCGATTTACTCATGGTTTAATTTAATTAGTGATTTAAATAATAGTATAAATTATTTAAAATTAAAATTTATTATTTCAATAACTTTATTTTCAAATCAACCCACGTGTCAAACTTTTTAAATATAGTTTTAATATAAAATGTGAGTAAATCCATATTACTTTAAAATGAAAATACGTAGAAAAAAATATGAAAATCAACGTACAATATATTTTTTCAAATTTGTCTTTACTTTCTTTTCTTCTCTTTTTCTACATTTTTTCCACTTTTCTTTTGCCTCTTTCCTTCTTTCCCACTCAACGCAAACGTAAAAAAATTGACAACTGTTCCATACATGGAATGCAGCCAGAAATTTTGTGTTAAGATCTAAGGGATCGAAATAAAAATTAAACAATTTCAGGGACTAAAGTTAAATTTTGTGTGTGAAAATAGTTTAAATTGAATTTTTTTTTTAATGTTCAGAATACCTTTTTTTTTTCCTTAACTAAAAGGGTTTAAATTCAACTATTAATCTTAGGAAAGGTTAAAAATAAATATTTCTTTTAAACAAGAAAAAAATAGCATCAATTGTAAACTAATAGTAAGATTAGGGTTGGATAACCAAAAACATTTATCAATTCGTAACTGATCATCAACCATAGGAGGAGTCACATGAAAAAAAAACTCATGCCAAAGGGTGAATCTTTCATCAGATTAGATAAAATATCAGCAGCAGGATTTAGGTTCTTTACGTACTTACTTAAAGATTACTTTCCACTCGCGCCTGCACAATTCTTGGATACGCATCTCTAATATTTTTCTTTTTTATTGTTTGTAATAGTTTTTCTGAGAAGTATCTAAAAATTATAGTATTAACAAGTGCTGGATGTCGTGGTAAGATATGTTGTTGGGAGGGATAGCAACAAGCCTTAAACATGGACTATAAAATGAACATGAAAAAAAAAATTTAAAAACCTTAGTTTTTAGACCCTAATAAAATAAGAAATGCTATCACACACATATGTGTGTGAAAACCAAAGATTTAGAACAAAAATGTGTGCTTAAAAATAACATATAATAAACAATGAAACATATGGTTTGAAACTAATTAATTATAAAAACACATTAAATATGTACGATATTAAAATAAAAAATAGATTAAATTATAAGTAAAATAAAATTTAAACACATAAATACATCGGACAAACAATATTAAATGCACTACAATTATTTATCATGGTTTTGTCATCAATTTTGAGTTAACGTCAAGTTGACTCATGACATCAACTCAATAAACAATTTAAATGATATATACAATTAATAGAGATAATAAATTATGTATATTAAAATAAAAATGTGTAAAATATATTAAATGAAGTTTTGGTTGACTGGTAAATTAAATTTTTAACTAATTTGATTGATGTAGATTCAAATTTCATCATATGTATATTTTTGTTGATTTTTTATTAAAATAAATAGACTAAAATACTCTTGAATAATATAATATATTTTAATTATAATTTTTTTAACTAACACGACACCAACTCAATCAAGACTTTAAATAATAGAATAAATATATTATATATATAGTAAGGTATTGGTGCGTTTTAGGTAAGTTACAATTATTTTTTATTAATTTTTCTTTTGACACGTGAAGAACTTTAAATATATCATTTATTTTTTGCTTCAAATTTTTAATTGATTACTTATTGGTTTTCTCAATAAAATTACTCATCATTTATTATGTAAAAGTAAATATAATAAATTAAATAAATAGAGTTAAAGTTTCTAACTAAAAAGAAGTAACTTTCATGATATCTAAATCCATGACCCTTTCAAAAAAGTTTATACAATAGACTATATTCCTTTACTTTGATATTTTTAATTATTTTTTTTAATTTAATTAACTTGAATTTTAGTTTCTTAGATCAAAACTTGCAAAATTAAAAAAATTAACTTAAATGGTTCTTTTTTAAATTGTCTAAAATTTTACATAAATATTTTTATGCATTTATCCATATTTAAGTTATTTATGATGTGTCAATATTTTTATTAGTGTATAAAAATTAAATTTAAAAAAATAATAATAATTCTAATATAAATGATTCGGTTAAGAAGTTATTAAAAGCAGGCCAGCAATTACGCATGAAAACATTTGTATTTATTTTGAAATTAATTTTACACAATATCATTTTCTATTCACACTCATCCTAATTGTAAAAAGAAAAGAATATTTAGAAGGGAATATATGGAAAGAGGTTTGAATCAAATGTAGATGTGCATGCTTGCGAGATTCAATTTGTATTTGGTTTGGGATTGTAACATAATTGGAATAAATCACTTCTGTTCTCTATAATCAAATTTTATTCAACATAACACTCGAGTACTTTCCTGATAAAGCAATTTTCCTTTCCATCAAGCTTTCGTCCTTGAGTGTAACTTTCTAAGACCTTCTCATACTTTGAATGACCCTCCCTTTTCACAACATTTTATAATCCTCTTTCCGTCACCTACATTTGGCTTCTCTTTCTCTAAAGCGTTTTTTAGTTTCCTCATCTTTCTTGCGTTGGTTTGCATGACCTTGGACAACGACAGCAAAGAAGCCATAAAAAGACAGTGCCGGGTGACCTAGAAAATGAAACATTGATCACACTTGAGTTGGAATCATACGTTAAAGTCGATGGTCGAATCAGGGGAATTTCGTTGATCTGCAAAGTGGTATATATGATTGTGAAATAAATAAATAAATAAAACGGGGCCTATGGTCATGGTGGGCCGTGGGTGCACATCTTAAACGAAGGTATGGCTATGGGCGGTTGAAGATCCTTGCGAAATGCGCGACCTTGAAATTAGAAACATGTTACTGTTTGTGTTTAAAAGAGAGAGGGAACAAAAGAAGCTAATTGGGTCAGCCACCTGATCACTTGATCCTCAAAGAGAGGAAGCATCAAGGAGGTTCATCTTTCAACATCTACATCTAGCAAAGAACCAAAGGCTCATGGGACCAAATGTGGGTCTTAAATTTGAAAACCCTCTACCCAACAACAACTTCAAGCTTCGCAAAACTGATAACGATCTTATTACGGTAGTCTTTGAACATGAAAAGTTTATGTTATGCATCACGCCTTTAAAAGTTGGAGGTCCACCACCAAAAAAATCAAGGTGGAAAAGATTTATGGTGACTAGATTCGTGCCTTACCCATCAGCAAAAAGGGGTTTGGTGATCAAGCAAACCTTAGCCAAAGCAAAGATGATGACGCTGATGATGAAGTGAAAATGCCGGTGGGAAATGAAGTTCACGCACGAGAAGGAAATGTGAGAGAAACGAAATATCAGGACTGGAAAATTTTTTGCACATTAAAAATGGAAGGAGCTAGTGAGGTAGACATTAAAAATGATGCATCTGAGAAAGCATTAATGCAATCCGACAGAAAGGAGCCAGAGAGGATAGCTGCCGTGAAATTCGATAATATCCAATGCATATTTAATCATCATTCACAAATTGATTTCCACAATATTTAATAAATGAATCCTACACATTTGAATGGTAATTATTGGATATTAATGGATAATAAAATAATGAAGTGAATCTTAAGCCATGTTTGTATGGTACTTATTGCTTGTATCATTGGTTGAGAGTCATTGCTTATATATTATAATCCTTTCGGAAGGATCATCCTTCCGGCTGACCAACGTCTCACCACTGTCAATGCATCGTTGGTCATTTGATGGTTGAGCCTAAATCATGTCATAACCATAAGGTAGGCTTTTGATTTGTCTAATCATGGTTCTGATTAAACAAATGCCGCCTTTGGAGGTCGAGTTGATCTATACAGTGATGCAGCCATTTTGTATGTATATAGTTGCTTAGGCTGCTTTGTGTCTTGTTTTCCATCTGTACTGCAATCGATGGGCTCGAGTCTTCGATAAATGAAACAATGTTTCTATGATTTCCCAAAAAGACAAAAAAAAGTCGTCCACCGTATCCCTTATTTTCATCTTCACATAAAAACCAATACAATACAAAGCAAAACTATGAAAAAAAATAGAAGAGAAGAAAAGCAGCTAATGCAGTTGAGACGCACTGGTCTTAGTCAGTGTTTGGATATGGATATAGAAATCCAAATCTACTGAATTACAAAATGTTGAAAAAATAAATAGGAATATAGAATAACAAGTAACACAAGGGGGGCTTTATAGTTCCTCCTCTTAGCCCCCCCTGGTTTCCTCTAGATAAAAGAAGTCATATTTGATCACTTGTTTTACTAGCCCAAGAGCTTTCATGGGGAAACCTAACTGGAATTCAACCATTATTATTCGAGCAGATGAAGCTGATGGTAAATAAACTTCTTTTAAACACTACCAAGGAGGAGGCAATCTAAGGGCATTACTTTGCCTCCTTCAATTACCTGCATCTCGACTGTAGTACTGGTCAAGAGTTTTCGCTGGTATACGGTGGAGAAGTTCACGAGGAAATATGCGAAGCAGAGTCCACGCCAGATCGAGTGACTGAAAGATGTTGCGGGTGTCATATGCTCCTTGGGTAACAAACTTCCTCTCAAATTTATCCAAGAACTCCAAGTATAGCTGTTATATTCAGGGACATCACATTAGGTTCTTTCTAAGCAAGTACTTTACCAAAAACTGATGCGTGAAAATTGAAGAGAAACTGGAAAAGAGAGCAAACCAGATCCTCAGAAGAAAGTGCTTCTTCTCCGACCACAGCTTTCATGGCCTGCACATCCTTACCAATAGCATAATTTGCATACAGCTGAAGGTGAAATGATTGGGAAACAAAAGCAAAGGTTAGATTCCTTAACATCAAATTGGGGATTGAAATTATACCACAACAAGGATGCAATCAGACCTGGTTAGACACATCAGCATGATCCCTGCGTGTCATGCCCTCGCCAATGGCACTCTGAGAAAATATATACATATAAAAGAAAATTGGTTACTCTTCATAGTAACTTAAAATTTGTATAATTTCCATGTTGATGGATGCTATCCTCACCTTCATCAAACGAGACAGCGATGGAAGCACATTGATTGGTGGGTATATCTGTCCATTTCAGAAAGAAGAAAATATTAATTGACAGAAATCAACTTAATTGTTATTCATACAAAGAAGAAAAACATATACACCAAAATCCATTTTGAAAACAGAGGAATATTGTTGACTTGATATCAACCAGTAAAGCAAACAAGGTACAGAGCCACCAAATCACACACTATGATGAGCCAAATTCAACCGAATTCACCCTGAGAAATTTGCCAAGGAAATGGAAGGATAGAGAAAAAACAGTTCCAACATAAAAGACCATATTAACAACGAAATTTATGCATAAATTGACATTACCTGTCTATTATGGAGCTGTCTGTCAATGTATATTTGCCCCTCTGTGATATATCCAGTAAGATCCGGAGTGGGATGTGTAATATCTGCCAAAAGAGATAAATAGAATCAAGTTGTGAAGCAGAATTACCATTAAAGCAAGCATGGCAGTGCAAAATGTAGACATAGCTACAAAAAGCATTACCATCATTTGGCATAGTAAGAATTGGAATCTGTGTGATAGAACCCTTTCTCCCTTCAATTCGTCCAGCACGCTCGTATATTGTGGCCAAATCTGTATACATGTACCCAGGATATCCACGTCTTCCAGGTACTTCTTCTCGGGCAGCAGACACCTGCATTAGCAATAGTAGTTTGTCTCAAACATATGGCATAACATTCTATAGAACAAGATGAAATTAAGATAATTAGAGACAATAAACTTTCAACATTCAAATAAAAGCTTTGGGAGCTGCATAAATTTCTGAAATGCATGTATTAGATGTCCAGAATGTATGAGCAATCAGAATCAGAGATAGTGAAAAAATGATATATGCTTTCATGCATCTCTGCGATCAACAGCTAGTAGTAGTAATGCGCACCAAAGAGATTGCACTAATGAGGCATGGTTGTTTTTTGTTACCTCACGGAGCGCATCAGCATAAGAACTCATGTCTGTAAGGATCACAAGAACATGCTTCCCACATTCATATGCCAAGTATTCTGCAGTAGTGAGAGCTATACGAGGAGTAATAATACGTTCAATTGTGGGATCATTAGCCTGTAGAGAAGAAAGTAGAAGCTAATTTCCAGCTATAAATTGATTTTTGAAGTAGATGCAACCTCTTAACCAACCCACTCTTCTCATTTTAAAATGAAATGAATAAGGCCTTTGTATCTCAAATTGAATTATACCAGGTTTAGGAAAAGGGTCACCCTCTCCATTGAGCCATTTTCCTCAAAGTCACGTTTGAAAAACTGTGCAGTCTCCATGTTTACACCCATAGCCGCAAACACAATTGCAAAATTATCTTCTTCACCATCCTGAAATCAATCAGCTTCCTGTGAACTTATCAAAAGGTAGAAAGAAACAGCCACGTCTAGGACAAAGGCCTCATGTTTTCAGTATTGAGAAATATTAGAGACAACTGATAGCAACTAACACAACATGAAATTTTTTATTTTTGTATGCATCTTCAATTTTGAGTTCATTCTGAAGGGACAAGCAACTGGTTGTGACATATTACAAAATTAAAATGAGACTTGAAAAGAACTTCATTAAAATTTCATAGTTGATTTACAATTAGCACATTAACTCATTCAAACCATCAAGTATGTCACGTTTTACTAGGCAAGCAATATTAGTACGTGAACCTTACCTCAAGCAGATCTCCAGTCTTCTCCAAACGTTTCACCAAACCAGCCTGACGACAAATCTGAGCAGCGATTTCATTATGGGGAAGACCAGCAGCTGAGAAGAGAGGGATTTTTTGCCCTCTAGCAATTGAATTCATGACATCAATTGTTGAAATCCCCGTCTGTATCATTTCCTCAGGATAGGTTCTCTCACTAGGATTAATAGAACTCCCTACAAAGTAAAAGATAAAAGGATAACTAACGTAGCTAACAAACTACCGATTGCAAGCAACTTATACTGTTCAATTATCATTTGGTCCACAACGCTTCCTACCAGAGATATCCAAATATGCCTCAGGCAAGATAGGTGGACCATTATCTATTGGCTTTCCAGAGCCATTGAAAATGCGCCCAAGCATATCCAAAGAGACAGGAGTTTTCAACACCTACAAAATAGAGTCAGGAGAAGGGATACAGACAAATAAGTTCAAAAAAGCAGAAAAATTCAAAGGGGGTAAAATAAATAGTTTTCAAAATGCACTCAAAACAGGCACTTCTAGTCTTCCCAAGTTTTTTCTACCTTAGCTTCCTACTGGTTAATACAAACATTAGACACAATAATTGATTCACAACTCACAAGAACCAGGAAGTAGCAGACACCAATTCTAAAATAAGTTCAAAAGACATTGCAAAACGCAGTTGCTCTTTTCCTTCCTTTATTCTTTTTTCCCCTATTTGTTGTACGTGCTTGCCTCAATACATTTGGGCATATTCCTCATTTACAAACTAAACAAATAACTAGTAAAACCTCTACAGGGCATGGCAACTAAATTACACACATCATGATGCCAAGGGGCTTGTTTCTCTATGGGCATAAGAACAAGAAAGCAAACAAATGTTGGTGTAAGCTGCCAATTCCTAATGATTATCATGTCCAAAAAACCAATAAACATAAACAATGGTCTAAAGGCTTGATTGCATAAACTTAACCTTATAACTAGAAAGGTTGGAAGTGGAAAACAGAAACATTCTCAAGAAGCCCGAATAAGCTATGTTAGTCAAACTCGGATATAAGTGTTGGTTATGGGGTAAGCTTCTGACATGGGTATTTTCAATTATTTTCTAAGTTTTTAATGTACATCTAAGATATCCCCATACTCATGCCTAAATATGAGCCAGACATGGTTATTTGACAAGAGTTGGAGAAACATAGCAAATAAGTAACAGCCTACTACTTACTAACATTTACAGAGGATGTGACAATTACAATCAATGATTCCTCAATGGACATCACATGCTCAGTGTTTCATTCTTTTTAAGGATTACAAACCATGGTTCTAAGCAGAAATTAGATAGCTAACCTAACTATATACTAAACCTCTAATTAGAAGTAAACGCCAAACATTAATTTTATTCTAGAGAAATACATGGGCCGATGTCATAACCTTTAGAAGAAAAAAATATTACAATATAAAAGCCAGTGTAACGCCAAAAGAGAACCTTAGCTCACCACAAAACAGAAAACATCTACAAGGTCTAGTAATTGCAGGACTTAATTCCCTTCGGTCTACTAAAGAACCAGATATGTCAAGATTCAAGAAACGTGTAAGCATGCCTTTTTAATGTCTAAATGCATACAATCAGACAAATGATGCCAACCGGCCATCTTAATTAAAAATTTCCCAACAGAAAGAAGCAGCTACTTCAATTATTTTGCAGGTGTGTTGAAGGTAAGCTATTTTCAAATCAAATTAGGAGATGCAAGAATAGGATTGAACGTAAAAGAGAAAATTAGGCCATCACATACCTCTCCTGTAAATTGCACAGTTGTATATTTGTTGTCAATTCCAGATGTTCCTTCAAAAACCTAGCCAAGGTGACATATAATTAGAGCTATGAAGGATAAAAGAATATGCTATTAGTGAAGTTGCAGCACCAGACATTATTCCTTTTGGCATGATATAAAGGTGCATATAATAGGAATTCATAGTTACTAAGGAAAGGTAGAGAATTTTAGACAGAAAATACCTGAACAACAGCTTTTTCTCCATCAACTTCAAGGACTTGACCACGTCTGGTTGTCCCGTCCCCTAAACGAATATTAACAATTTCTTGATATTTGGGTCCCTAGAAAAAGCATGAAACCTCAAACAGTAAGAAGTTGAAATTGAAACTAAACAAGCTTGAGAATGACCAGATAATGAGTGAGGAAAACAGAACTTGCCTTCACTTTATCAAGGATTACTAAAGGCCCAGCAACTCCAGAAACAGTTCTATATTCTGTAATCAACTCAAGAAAAGTAATATAATTATTCTTTTAACTTTACCAGTTTCTTTCATGCAATAAATCCTGCTTGTCGCAATGCATATGGCAGTTCTCAAGATTAGACAGAGCACTCAATACATAGTTAAAACATAAACCACTCAAAGAAAAGCAAACAAAGTTTCCTATGATGACCATGCAACTAGTTTAAAGCAAGTAGTTTACCCATGCCAATCTCTAGTGTTCCCTCCTCCATACTGTTAGTGTTTTCTGCCATACCCATTTTGTAGTTCTGTTAAGAAAGAAAGCTACAGTGAGACAGAAAATTCATTTCTGGCAGGAAATGCAAAAAGTAAAGAAAATAATTAAAAAAAGTAATTGTAATTTCATTCTCAACTGCTTCAGAAAGAAAATATAGAAGCTTCAAGCTTGAAATTTTGTTAAACGTATCAAGCTTCATTCTCTAAGCCACTCTAGCAAATTCCATAAGCTTGAAAAGTAGTTAAACAGTGGGGATTTGTTGGATTATTGATTTTTATACTTGGCTTTGTGCTATTTCTTTGAGTATAACAGCAAATGAATCAGTAGAAAGCAAAGTTGCAATTGATTAAAAACTATTAAATGTCTACATATAACAGCAGCTATAGAATAAGGTTCTTTATACGATACAAGTAAAAAAGCATTTTATTCTCCTAAAGATTCATTGTCATTTCAAAATCTTCAAAAATACTGTTTCCATTTGTATCTAAACACACTTGTTTTCCTTTTTTTTTTTTTGGGGGGAGGGGGTTATCATAAAATAAATCACGAATGACAAAAATTTATGTAGAAGAAATGGATTCCATTAATTTTCAAATTCATCTCAATTACATATTTTGCTACACTTGAAATCCATTCAATAAAATGGCTTCCTTCAATCTTTAGTTATTCCAAATACACTGTTAATCCTAATCAGAATCTGGAGTCTATTATTTATCAATATGCAGTAATCACGTCATTCTAAATTCACAAAAATCAAACCAGTGCTTCCATATAAAGCGGACTTGACTAAACTAATGAGATAAACTATAGATCATGAAACCTCAGTTATCAGAAATGGTTCAAACCAAATAGAATTGAAAACTAGAGTTCCTTTTATATTTAATTCCCGTGTCCGGAGAGAAACTAAGTACCGAAAGTAACGTCCTTTGCAAATATAATTAAGAAACAAGAAAAATAAAAACTTCTCATATTAAAAATCGATCAAAATTAGAAAAAAAAATTAAACAGAAAGGAAAATTAAACAACGTAAAAAATGTAAATCAGTAGGAGGAACAGATCGAATTAGAATGGAACTGAATCCAGTACGATTCATTTAAAGGAATTCAATTGAAGGAAATTGTAATTAATTGAACGGAAAATGAGATTTGAAACAAAAAGAAAAGCAAAAAATTGAAAATAAAAAACAAAAGGAACTTACATTTTTTTGTGTTTTTTTGTTTCACAAGAAGCAGGGAAAGAAAGAGACAGAAGGGGATAAACTACAAAGTGAGATCTACTGCGATTTGCGAACCATAAAATCAAATATGATATTTTTTTTTTTTGTGAACTATACCCTGTGACTCTAAAATAAATTTTTTTGTCAATTTAGTCCCTCTAAATAAAATATTTGTACAAATTAGCCACTACCTTAAAATTTACCTTTTTCTTTTATCCGATTAGTGATATGGCACGTTAGCCCATTGAATGACTAACATATTTCATTTTTTGTTGAGTCAAAAGTTTAGGGGCCTCTCTATAAAGTTTAGGGGAAAATTTTAGACTAATTATAGAGAGGTCCCTAAATTTTAGTTAAAAGTCAATAAAAAATTAAACATGTCGGTCACTCAACGGGCTAATGTGCCACATCAATAACTGATAAAAGAAAACTAAAATTTTAACAATAATAATTAATTCGCACAATTATTTTATTTAGAGTGATTAAATATAATAAAAAACTAAAATAACGAAAATAGGACTAGCCCTATTTTAGAGTCACTAAAAGTGTATTTTTTTTACTAAATAATAGTAAATAATCATTAAATATATTTATTTATTGCTTACGGCAATATAAATGGTAATAATCTAACGAAAAGAAAAGGTTAACAGAAAGTCTCTCTACTCTTCATGAATTTATAACTTAATCCCTATATTTCTATTTTTAAAAATTAATTTTAAAATTTAGTTTTAACTATTAAAAATATTTTGTTAAATTTAAATTTGTTATAATGTTATTTTTTTAATTCTATCAAATGTGATTTTTTTAATTAAAAAAATAATTTTAATAAAAAATAATATTAATAATTAAACCCAAATTTTAAATTTTAAAATATAGAATAACTAAATTCTTAAAAGTAAAAATATAAACACTAACAATATATGGGCTTATGACACATTTTAATCAAAAGAAAACCACGGGGGTGTACTATTTTTTTAAGGTTGGTCTAGAAAGCAGCTAATAACAACTAGTAATTAGATTTAGAGCTAACTATTTTTTAATTGTATTTTGCTGTACGTATAAATTAAAATATATTTTAGGAGAACTAGTTAGTATTTTTAAAAAAATGATTTTGTGTATTATGCATATAAGTATTTTCAAGAAATTTTATAATATTATTTTATTTTACTTTAAAAATATTATTTTGCTTTTATTTAATAAACTAATTTCATCAAATCTACATTAGTATAAAGTATAAATTAATTTAAAAATTCAAAATATTTTACATTAATATTAAAATAAACAACTTTTATGGGTAAAAAGTTAAGCATAAGAACTTGTTTAAAAAGGTATATTAGTTTAAAGTATATTAACCTTTCAATTAAATCAATTTAATTTCGAGTACTTCTCTTTAATTCGAATTTTAAAAAAATCAAATTAATTTAAATTCGTATTCAAATAATCAAAAACAATTATTTAGATTAAGATGAAGACGACCCAGGACTCGATGATAGGGCACTCAATCCATTTGTCGGGAGTAAAGGAGAAAGATTTGGTTCAGACACTTGACCTACATAAATACAAATGTTGTTAAAATTGAACAAATTTTTTTTCTAACAATATATTAATCCCGAGATTAATATCGACTGAAAAGTTAATATCTTTGACACTCTACATGTGGCTCAGTTGACTACTTGATTCAGGCAATGAAAAATTCATTCCCATGCAAGTATTTGACTTCATTGATTGGTTAATTGATTGCTAGTAATCGTCTTTACTCAACTGTGGTTCTTGTGTAGATTTAATGTTGCCAAAAACTGCACAAATTAAAATTTTATTACACCCTACACATAGATCTCTTGAAAGTAGTGTCATGAAATACAGAAATTACAAAATACACACCTACACTTCTATTGATATTTACCAAGGGACATAACAGCACCAGATCTTTCCTCATCTGATGGTCGGGAATGTGACATTAGAATATATATGACCCAAAAGTGAAGGCAAATGAGGTATACCAAAGACCAAACTTTTGCTGTTGCATTTCTTCTTAATAATATTGCACCTGCCAAAAATATAGCATCCAACTGCTTAATCATTGATCCAAGTTACCGTTTTCCGTAACGAATTTTGTCTTTGAGAACAGGATTCAACTTTGAACTTGAGAGACCCCATGTTCCTAATTCCAAATCACTTGATGTGGCATTATTCATATTCGTGGACTTGTCCTCTTCCAGCATCCTTGAAACTGCCTAAAGAAGTTCACAAGTACAAATTACAAGATCAGTGGATCAGTTCTAAAAAATAATAACGCTAATTAATTCATAAACTAGGTACCTCAATTCTAAATGACAATGTCGCCTTTTCCGAGGATAGTGCCTCAAGCTGCAGAAGAAAAACAGAGTGGACGAACGAGTCTAAAAGAAAGATTGCTATTTAATCTAGTGAGGAGCTTAACAAATGAAGCAACTCTTCAATATCATTATGTTTATTCATGTTATTCAATAAATGCATGCATTTCACCATTTGGCATCGGTATTGCAGAATTGAGTTATTGCAGAAAGATGCTTGGGTTAATCATTCCACAGATTTTGGCAAGTGACCAATTAATATTTGGAGCCGAAATTAATTGTTTCTCTGCTAATGTTTGTCATCTTGCATGCCATAAGTCAACAAATTTAAGCTAAAGTAAAGCAAAATAAAATAGTAATTCACATCTTCGCCTTAAAGCTGAAAACAATTTTTTGTACGATATAATATACAGACACACAAACAGATATATTACTTATTAGGTTGTTAAGGTTCACTCTGTCCTTGCACTTTAAGCACCTAATGATTACTAGACAGGAAAAACATCAATGTTACACTTATTAAGCAGAATCATTCACAAGCACAAAATTTGAAGGACAGACCTGAGTTTGTTTCTGAATTAAATGATCAGTCAGCTGTCCAAGCCTTCGCTTCAGCTCAACTTCTACTTCTGTTGGGTTCTCCACGGCTTTCCTTGTCAATTCAATGCTTGCTTCCAGTTGTCTTGCCTGTTTGTAACGAGCAAATCGAATTGAAGTACAAAAACACCTAAAACCATTCCACGCTAATAAAGTAATAATAGGCTATTTTTCTTTTTAGAAGAAAAAGGTCTTTGTACCTTCTTAAATTTCTTAGATAAACCCCTACATTTGTATTTCTACCGTACCAAACTCAACCCCTTAAGGACTATTTTTGTTTAATAGAACCCTGATCAGGATGGAAACCAATAAAAATCTGTTATTGTAGCCATATCAGCATCTATGACACCATTTACCTTGCCATATCAGCATTTACAAAGGCAACATATGTGGCTAAATAAGGGATTTAAAGATACTGTTGTGGCATCTGCATGCCATATAAGCTAGGGCTATAAGCCAAATAAATGCCAACTTAGCATGAATTTTCATATGTTGCCATGTAGATGCTGATGTAGCGAAGACAATGACCATATAGATAGCTGACCTGCAAAAATAAAGTACTTAAACAACTTTATCAACAATACAGACCTAATTGAACATAATAATGCCTTAAGGTCTTAAATGGCTACAAGGAAGATTAGGAATTTATCTGGGAAATTGGGGAATGTACAGTGTTGTCAAGGCATTGTGCCTTAGCACCAAACAACAAAAGCGCTTCAAACCCTTTTGAGGGAGGCGTACACCTGGTGCACCTAAGTTCTGGTGCGTGCACACTTTTTCCTAATGCAAGAGCAAAAAAAAAAGCTTACCCAATCAAAATTCTATTTAATGTCTTTTACTTTCATTAGCTTTACTTTACCAGTAAGACAGGTGATAATATCAAACTCTCTACTTCTCAGTATTTATGTATTCAGCAACGAACACAAAACCATAAGGAAATCATGGATATGGCCCAACAAAAGAAAGAAAATGAAAATTTTGCATGTTTCGTAGATAAACTGAATCATTCTTTAGAGTTTATTATCATAATTATATATCTTATGCTTATTATATATATGCACACAAAAACACACACATGTATATATTATGCCTTCACTCAAGTTAGCACATTTTTTGCATATTACACCTCAAGCAAGGTTTCTAGCACCTAAGTGCAACATTCACCCTTGATACCACTTGGAATGCATCTAGACTTTTAATACTTTAGCCAATACATAAAGCATTGAGTGAGTTTGCCTCTAAAGCTTTGCTTATTATCAAGGATAGAAATGAGTGGTGATAGAAAATTTGTTAACCAAATGGTTAAGATTCAAAACCACTTTCTTACTTTGAAGCTTAGCCATTAAATTAACAAATTTTCCATCCTCACTCCTTTTCATCCTACATACCAAGCAGAGACTTACAGCCAAACTCTCGAAATTAATTTTTGAATTATAAAGACACCACAAATGATAATAAAAATATAATAAACAAGATATATTTATCTGGGCACACCTTATCAAAATTGATGTTCTCTCTGCCGCTTGCAACTGAGTTTTGACCCATCTATGTCTTTCTTAGAGAAATGACTTTTCTAACATAACCACTAGTTAAAAGTCAACATGGATTTTTTGTATGCATAAACTAAAGGCTACTCGCACACCTTCCCTCGTGTCCCAAGTTCTACAACTATTACCACTTCCTTTCTCCTACAGGTACAAAAAGAATCCTCTCTGTTGTCCATTTTAAGTTTTAAGCTTTGACTTTAATTTATACATCAACATCCAACATCATCTTCTAGCTTTTTGGAGTTGTTCGCTACAAGGATATGCAATGCATAATTTTCCCAAAGTGGGTTTAAAAGGAAAAGTGGGAAAGATGAAATGGCTTAAAAAAAGAAGGTATTTTGCTACTTTTAAGCGCCCAAAAATCATTTAAAAATCCTACTATGTTGGAACAGGAATGACTAATATGACCTTATTTCTATATGCTAGATTTTTCATATAATTTTAGTAACTAAATGGATACAAATGCATGACTGAGCACTATTAAGTTGAGACATGTTGATCTTCATATCCATATTACTACTCGTCCATTCTAGTAAAAAAAGGAAACATGCAGCTAACAATGTCTGAATGGCATAATTGAACTTTATGTAACTTGCCATATTATTGCAATTTATATAACTGAATGTGAACATCTAGAGAAGGCAAAAAGAGAGAGAAAAAGAGAGAAAGCTAGCCTTGGCTTGCAACTGTCCAATTTTATCAGCGACAAGAGAGTACTCTGCCTCGAGGATTTCACATCCAAATTCAATTCCCTTTGATGCTGCTAACTACAACATTTTAAAATTAAAAGTTAACAGATAAGATTATCCAAAGAATCCTTTGGTACAAAGTATTTTTGCTGAAAATGCTAGATTATAGCAGTCTCTTGTAGTCAGTATTTTATAGATCCAATATGATACGAGGAACTACTTGGTTCAGATTAGTTCCACTCTGATGATTACTGGCAATCCTCCTCTTTAGTTCTACAAGGTGAAAAAGAAGTATAAGTAACTTGTAAAGTCCAATAGAAATAGGTCCTTATTTCAGCATAGTATTAGTCAAGAGACTGCTTATGACATTCCCTATGCCCAAAAAGCAGGAGTCTCATGCACCACACAACCCCTTTAACCTCTTAGCCCATACTATTTTGGTAGTTCAATCGAAAATTTATGTGTCTGTATTTCCAGAATATGAATGTGTGACTTATTATAATTGATTCTATTGACAGCACCAAAGAATGGACCTCTCATCTCAACGAGATAATTATCTTGTTCTCAGCGAGTATATGATATATCCAAGAGTTGTTGCCCTAAATTATAACAATTAGATGTAAGCAACATCATCACTGTCAATATGAAAAATAAAATGCATTTAAAACATTTCCATCTATTCAAGTTATTGAAAAGACACTACTATTGAATACCAAAAAAGCCAGAAAATCTAATTAAGATTAAATTTTGCCCAAAAAAGAAAAGAGAAAACTGCAGTGAGGCTTAAAAGATTTTGCATCCCATCATTTAAGAACCAACAGTTAACCACTCTCAAAGGACTTGAAGATTCTTATGCGAGCGAATTATATTCTCGAGAGAGAAGGTGAAAAGTGAAAACAGATCAGGGAAGAGCTATTGGGAAACAATCAAATCTAGTCTATTCAGTTGGGTAGTAGCAAAAGCGAGGACAAAGATTGGTTGCAAGGGAGCAATTAAATCCAAGACTGGGGCATTATTGAGATAGAAAAGAAAGATCAGAACAAGGAAAAGAGAAAAGGATCAGCCACAACGCAACAAAGAAATGGGGAGAACAAGTTAATTGTGTTAGATTGGTAGGTTCAAGTAGTAAATCATAGTTAAACACTGCTTCTCAAACCTCAAGTGGTAGTTTATTCCACCACAAACCACAAGGTGCTTAATTGTAAAATAAATTAAAATTAATTTAATAAAAAAGGAAAAGATGATGCAGGAAAGAAAATAGAGTTCCAAGCTACAATTGGTGAGAAGGAAAAAAAACAGCATTTTGGAGGGCTCCCGCCCCCTGATAAGCAAAAAGACACCCTCAGATGTCAAAACTAAATCTGATATGTCTGCCCTTGTTCTTTTTTTTTTTTTTTTAAGAAAAAGAAAAATGATTTCTACCTTGAATATCCTTTTTGTAACTATCTTATGTGATTGGTTTTAATTTAATGCTTGGCAATTGACACTTTGGAAAGAACTCTAAAAAATAGCTTAGTCTTCCACCAAAAGCACCTGAAACCTAAAGTTTCAGGTCTGTATGAAGTTCCATTAATTTTTAATTTTTAATGATCAGTTAGCTTCAAAAAATACTTTTTCACTGTGCCAATTCCCATCAACCATAAGAGGATTAGTAGCCAAAATGCTATCACAACTCTAGATGCAACAATAAATATTTAATTCTTTTTTGTTCTTTTTTCCTCCATAAACTCATTTAAGGCAAGTGGTTTTATATTTTCTTCTTTGTCCTCATTATTGGGGTTGATGTTGGAAAAGAGAAGAGGTTCTTCTACGCACACTTTAAAGAAACTATCAGATCAAAATAAAAGATACCTTCATGAGCTGCTTCTTCCAGCTCAATTTGTCGCCGGAGATCTGCTACCAGATTAATCTGGTCCAAAAGGCTAAAATGCAATGAGAACCATATATAAGGTTATGGCAGGATGAGGCTAGAAAAGCTTCCATTGTGGTGTTAGTTACATTTAAAATATATCTATCAATTCCAGAAGTCATCAATTAGTAAATTGGTCATGCCTAAGAACCAAGCCAGTACAAGACACTACTAGATCGATCACTCTAAAAGTAATCCTTATATACAAAGCAACAGCATCGAGACTGATATACAAAACAACAGCACTGGTTTTCTTTATATTTCTCCGTCATGTGCTTTCTTTCTAACCTGTTATCTTAACAAGCATGGTTCAAAAACAAATTAACATATGGATAAAAACCAGATTTTAGAACCCAGGCACTAATGACATATCGTAAAGAGAGCAAAGAAATTTTCTGACAAATAAAAATTGAAAGAATGAAGAAAGGGGATCAATCCAACCAGACAATTGATATTTAAAAGTATCATACCTCTACTTCAAGTCTCTTCTGTGCAGTAGCAAGTGATCTTGCAAGATCAGCATTAGTGGTCTGCAATTACTAGCAATATTAGAAACAAGAATTTCTGTCCAAATGCAATAGACCAACAAAAATATGGAGAAAATTGTTTAAGAAACATGAAGTCGCAATCTAAAACCATTGTTGCAGCACCTCTAGCTTAGCTAATCGCTGAAGAGCTTCCATTCTAGTATTATTATGTTTTTGTTTTTCTAACTCAACAGCATCCATCATTTCCATTGTGGTAGTCTGCAGCTCTGAAGCCTGACGGAAGTAAGAAGATTACAAGCCATTAATGCTAGAATTGAACATTGGACAGACAACTTCAACCACAGGGCAAGGGAAGGGAATAGAAAGAAATAGAGGATAAAGGGAAATAAGGAATGAAAATCAAGTAAAAGGACAAAAGGAAAAAACTAAGGATAGAATTCAATGCTCAAATCTCAATATTCATAAACCAAATATACTGCCAACACTTTTTTGGAGCAGAGGTTGAGGCATCTGTTGGCACCCAGGGACTCGGGTTCAAACCCTGGTATTGTCATCCCCCTCCCCCATATTGTAATTGTACCCAAAAAAAGACAAAAAAATTGAATTATGTACTTAATACAAAATAGACTACTCTCCGAACCATAACATGGATACCAAATACAAAATATAACCATGATCTAACTATAATAATTCCTTAAATAGTAAAAATAATTATAAAGCAATATACGAAGATGATAAAATCCGTGGATAAGCATGATTTTTTTCCACTTCAACTTGGTAGGCATTTAGAACTTGCAAGCGTAAACTTATGAGAGGAAAACTGAAGGCACACATCAAATTAAGAAAGGAAAACAGAAGGCATCACAATTTTTATGTAGTTCAGATAGAGCTGCTAATCTTAACGAAAGAAAGAGGAAAAGAAGAATCTGGAACTGGCTATACTTCCAGGCTTTTCTATTCCTGCTACATTTTAGATTCAAATCTTAAAGGCATTGAAGCAAATGGGGTGAGTAACCTCTAGAGAAGGCAAACACTCTAGTACTAACAATATACAGAATTTGTTTGGTGGCACCTGCAGCCCTAGTTTTGTTTGTTTCCAATTGCATGCCACTACGGTCAGCCCCTAATCACCCAACCCTCTATTACAAAACAAAGCTTAATGCATCATATTTTTCCTGTGAACAACAAATTTCTGGTAGTATTTCATTTTTAAAGTGTATAACCTGGATATTTTTGGAGAAAAGAATCCCCATGGTCAGAACAAAATATTTCCACATCAAACTCAACAAAAAAAGAAATAAAAATGAATGCGTGCATGTAATATTGAAAAAAACCATGAAATATTACCTCTTGTGCATGTTGCTTGGCTCCTTCCTCAAGTATTTTCTCCAAGCTCTGTTTCTCTCCTTCCAATCTGGCAACTGTATTCTCTCGTTCTTTGATAGCCTCCACAGCTTTAACAGCTGCTCACTCAGCCATAATCCTCTCCTTCCTCTTCCTCCTTTCCTCCCTCTCATGTTCACTTTCAGAGTCAGATGTTGAGCCAGAATCTGGATCCAAATCAGAGCTTGCATCACTCGTTGGCCGAGAGGCCCCTTTTACACCATCAAAGACTGAACTTCTAGATGAGCCAATGGACTTAGATTTCCCACTTACAGTTGTTCTGAACTGACCATGAGCATCAGCAATTCCTATCAGCGCATCAGGTACCCCATCAACTTCTCCCAAATCCAACACCTTTCGGGTTGACTGGTTCTTGTTCGCAGACAGTGAAAACCCTTCCACATTGGTCAGAAGCTCTTTAGAATCCAATTTCCTATCATTTTCTTCATCCCTAGAATCTTTCATTTTCACCATAAAGCTTGCAGGAGTGTCCCTGTGATCCAACTCCAACTCCTCCGAATTCTTACCATCATTCTGTTTATCAACACTAGATGGTCTCACTGAAGCACCTGATTCTTCACCATTGCTCCGCTTACCATTCAACTTATTTCCCAAAACTATATCTGATCTCCTTACAGACTTACTGCCATTAACATTCCTCTTTTGTTTCCCCTTCTCTTCCAGCAGTGACAAATGAGACCCTAAATGTCCTTTGGTCCCGCCATCTTTCTTCAAGCTTCGAATCCCAAATACCCCATTAGTACTAGAACTCGTCCCCTGACTAGGTGTACTAAGAAGTTCAGTCCAATCACTGTCCGTAAGCTTGGTATTAGGTTTTGATGAAGCTCTTGTTCTTGAAATTTCTTTTTCCCGACTCGTAATATTAACTGAATTGTAACTCTTACTATCATTATTATTACTAAGCATATTAGAAATGGGATCACTGAACAATTTGCCTTGATAATCATTATTATCTTGTGGTTTCGTTTTTAACTGATCCTTTAAAGATACACCCCCATTGGGTTTCGTTGGAGTGTCCAATGTAATCTCATCGGATAATTGCTTTTCATTCTTCCCAAGCGACTCCGCCGCTTGCTGATCGATCTGAATAGTCCATCACATAATGCTAGTTACAAGTTACAACTACTCTAAATCAAACCAATATTTTTAAAAAAAATAAAAATTGGGGGGGGGAGCAATGAAATGAAACCAAATCAATAAAATTCAAAATGGGCACTAAAAATGAAATTAAGAAAAAGAACTATGAAAAGGAAGTAAAAACTTGCCTGTTGAAGGAGAGTTTCAGCGACTTTGAGCTTGGAAGAGATCCAATTTGCCATATAAAGCTTGTTCCTTTTTCTTAAGATTAGGTTAGCATAACGCCCATTTTGGAGTAGGGAAGGAGGTGAAGGGGAGTAAATGCTGAAGGAACAAATTAGTGAGAGCAGCGCGGGTTATTGCAGAAACAGAGGAGCAGCGCGGGTAACGTCGTTACGTAGGTTTGAAGTTTGAACGGTCGAAGGCTATAAATGCCAGCGTAATGGGTTTATGTCAGAATGTGATGGTGAAGGCCTGAGTTTATCGAAAAATGAATTGCACGTGAAAGCTCTACACCAACGACTGATCTCACGTGCGCGACTGTGACTGACCACCGACACCAGGCCGACCGCTCCTCTAGTGTCACGAAGCTAGACCTTTCGTCTCGCAATCCGTGCGGCCTTAGGCAATTGGCTCGTCCAAATTCGCCCAAGTCAGTCTTCTCTCCCAAAAATGAGGATTCCTTAAGAACTCCTCTAAGGCACCAATACTCCTCTAAGGCACCAAATTGAATAGCGGAAGCGATTGTGCCAAAAGAAGCAACAAATAAGCAAACGAAAGCCAAAGAAAGAATGCACACAAGGTGTTTGAGTAAATGCCAAGAATTCTATTAGGGAGGCTCTCTATTTATAGTTGAGCTCCCCCAGAACCGACGGTCAAGATACATTTACATTGACGGACGAGATTAACGATATCCCATGATTTAAGGGATTTACAAGATATGCCTTATCAAATCTAATCTAATCTTTACAAGATATGATTCCCTCTATCTTTTAAGATTAGTTACTCAAAATAGCCTAAGTTGCCATATCTTTGCTATTGGGCCATCGAGCTTCAATCGACAAAGCTTCTCCAATAATTCATGGAATCGGGCGGTTCACGTGGGCTAAATGATCCCCATCCGATCGATCGACCTCCATGGGACGCATCTTGTGCTATGGTCACGGGCTTAGAACTTTGGCCCGTGACATTCTCCCCCACCCATTCTTGTAACGTCCTCGTTGCAACTTTTGAATGAAACTGGCTTGTTTCGCCTTGGAACTCTCTCGTTGCCTTGGCCTCTTCCCGACTTGTCTTGTAATCGGAGTTGTCCTTTCTTCGGAACCTTTGCCTCGGCCAGTCGCCTCTTAACTTGGCCGTTGCTCTCGTTGGTACATCTCGTTGGCAAGAAGTCTCTACTTTAACTTGCCCCACTCGACTTGGTCCCATTGGAATCCTCTTGATTCTCACATCTTGGCTTCGTTCCGCCCACAGTCCATCGGCCTTCTTGCTTATGAACTTTGAAAGGGCCCCTACGATCTTGCCAAGCCAACAAGTCAGAAATCAAAACACTATCAGAGTGTTTGCAATGGTACTCGCGGCATTTACTCGCTTCGACTGTTTTTGCATCGCTTCTTTCTCTCAAAATTTGATGCACAATCCACCTTCCCCAAAGGTGGCGTCTCCCCAGTCGACTCCACAGGCCTCATATCAGACTCACGCCCTACTAAATTTTTTCGAAGTGGCTTCTGTAGTCTTCCGTTCTGTCGAGTTAACGTTTCTCCCATATGAAACATCTTCGACTAGTTGTATAGACGACAACACCTTGGTCCCAACCTTCATATCCCGATGCACTGGCACAACAATCTTTGATGACGGACCAGTGACAATATGGATTTCATCGGCGTATGGAAACAAAACTGTCTGAATCCTGTCAAGGAAGTTTAAACCAAGCACATAATCGTAATCATCTAATTGGATTACCTCAAAGTCTTCCTTGCCTTTCCATTCACCGATTTGTAGCTCCACATTACGAACTACTCCCACAGTTGGGGCCTCCTCCGAATTTACTGTCTTGATCTTCTTATTCGATTTCCTAATCGACAGACCAAGCTTCTTAGCAGCCTTTTCTGATATGAACAAGTCCGAAGCTCCCGTATCAATAAGAGCACTCCGCTTCTAACCTGCAATGTTGATGTCCACAAACATCAACCCCTCTCTATTATTCCTTTTGTTAGGAATAAGAACCATCGAACCAACCTCGATGTTCTTCCTCCATAAACTTCGCCTCTTCTTTCGGCTCAACTTTTGTTTGGATAGCCGAAATCATCGACCTCTTCGGACAATTTCCGCAACATGTGTGGTCCTTGACAAAGGAAGCATTTTATTTTCTTCCCCTTATCCCTTGGGTTGTTGGATCCCCGCTTCGCATCTTGTAGTCTCTCATTGCCACTTGCGCTATCAGTTCTCCGCTTCGCATCTCGTGGTTTTTCATTGCCACTTATGCTATCAATATTGCGGCTATCGTCGCTATGTCCCTCTTCATCTTCTTCATGGTTTCTCTCACCATTACCCTTTCCATTGGTGAGACGATTCAAACTTGTCTTTTGTTAGACCAAATTCAACAAAGGACTGCTTGACCATGGCTCTGAGAAGTTCGGTGATCCCTTGCCTACGCAACTCTTGCTTTGCCCACGGCTTTAACCCATCCTCGAACCAATAGAATGCTTCTTTCTCGCTCAAGTCAGAGATTTGAAGCATCAACTCACTAAATGTCCGAACATACTCCCGAACAGTGCCTTGTTGCGTGAGACGGTGCAACTTAGCCCGAGCCTCCTTCTCGGCATACTGTGGGTAAAACTACTTCTTCAACTCTTTTTGGAACTCCTCCCAAGTCCCAATTGCGTTCCCTCCACGTTTCTCATCCGTGGACCTACGACGCCACCACAAGAGAGCCACATCAGTAAAATAGATTGAAGCAGTGTTTACCTTAATTGCATCATCCTCGATGCCTAACGCTCGAAAGTATTGCTCCATTTCCCACAAGAAGTTGTCCACGTCTCTTGCGGACCTTGCACCTTTGAACTTCTCCGTTTTGGGAACATCCATTGCTTGTTGCTTGGCTTTGAAGACAACATCCCATTACTCAAAGCGACTTTGTAAATCGTGAGCTCCTCCTTAAGCTCTTCGATCTCTTTCTTCATGGCTAACATCATATCCTCGAGATTCTCATCTCTCTCTCGCGACTTTTACGTAGTGGAATTCACTAACTCATTCACTTTTTCTCGCATTGGCACCGAGAGAATCCAACACAAAATCTACGAGTTGCTCCTCCATTGAGTCAAACCCATGCATGCGTCCTCGACCAACTCAAGCGTCTCCTTCATGTTCCTACGGATTCTTGAGACTAGCAACTCGATCTTCCAATGTCGACAAACATGTCCCTTGAGCGACTTGCTTTTCTACCCCTCCCACGGTCCGTGCATCGGCTCATTCGATCAACAACTTCTTTTCGACATCCCAACGGTGCCTTTGAACCAACAGCTTTAGATATCACTTGGTTCCAACCTTGGCTCGGATACCACTTGTCACGGGGCTAGACCTTTCGTCTCGCAATCCGTGCGGCCTTAGGCAATTGGCTCGTCCAAATTCGCCCAAGTCAGCCTTCTCTCCCAAAAATGAGGATTCCTTAAGAACTCCTCTAAGGCACCAAATTGAATAGCGGAAGCGATTGTGCCAAAAGAAGCAACAAATAAGCAAACGAAAGCCAAAGAAAGAATGCACACAAGGTGTTTGAGTAAATGCCAAGAATTCTATTACTCTTAAGAATTCAACATACAATGGATGGTTTACAAATGAGGGGGAGGCTCTCTATTTATAGTTGAGCTCCCCCAGAACCGACGGTCAAGATACATTTATATTGACGGACGAGATTAACGATATCCCATGATTTAAGGGATTTACAAGATATGCCTTATCAAATCTAATCTAATCTTTACAAGATATGATTCCCTCTATCTTTTAAGATTAGTTACTCAAAATAGCCTAAGTTGCCATATCTTTGCTATTGGGCCATCCAGGCTTCAATCTGACAGGCTTCTCCAATAATTCATGGAATCGGGCCAGTTCACGTGGGCTAAATGATCCCCATCTGATCGATCGACCTCCATGGGACGCATCTTGTGCTATGGTCACGGGCTTAGAACTTTGGCCCGTGACACTAGTAGGATGGATTCTTATCGTTTTTAAAGGTGTTAAATGCCACGATCCAAAATTGGTCAGGGCTTATCCCGAGTTCGCCCGCTGAAATTTTTGTATTTTTTGTTGTTGAAATTCATCAATTTTCCCCTTTTTTTAATTATCAACTTAAAAAAGTGAATTTATTCCGATTTATTATTTAAATTATAAAATTTAATTTAATTTTATCTCAAAAAATAAAATTATTTATTTGAGTTGATAAAAAATTAAATAATTTAATTCAATTAATTTGAAATTTTAAATAAATTTATTTTTTAAAATCAAATTAAGTTTTACTCGGCCCTATTTAAATAGACCAATAACTAAAATATAACCAAATAAAACTCTCACATAATAACTACTCACGACAAAATTAAAGAGTTACACATGATAAGACTCGAACTTGAATATTCAAAGTTCATAGTATTAACCTTTGTCAATAATACAAAAGTTTTATTGGTATTAAATATTTTTTTTTTTGAAATTGCATTATATATTTTTTAAAGTATTTGTATATTAATGTTTAGGGTTAATTCATTATGTCCCTAAACTACGATTGATATTTTAAATTGATATCAAAATTTTAAAACATTCTAATTAAGTTTTCTTAGTGTTAATGTCATATCAATCAAGTTTTTTCGTTAACTTATTAATCAACTTGAGTATTAAATATTGACTTGAATATGACGTGAAACATATTTAAAATACGAGGATCAAGTTTCAAACATGTGTGCCAATTTAAAGAACAATTTGGTTGTAATGTGCTAAGAAAAACAAAAAACCCTCTTAAAATTGAATGACATTATTTATTTATTATCCACATATGTTCTATGTCAAATCTAAGCTAACATTTTAGTGCTTAAGCTTACAGCTTGGCTAACAAAATAACTTGGTTGATATAATATTAATACTTTGATTACTTAATTAGAATATTATAAAGTTTAAGGGTTAATTTGATATTTAAGTCATAATTTGGAGACGTATGATGTAATTTAACCATTGTAATATAATGACTAAATCGAAATTAAAATGTAAAGATTAAATATCAAATGTCAGCATTATAGAAGTATCAAAACTACAAAATTTAATCATTATAATACTAAAAAAGAAAAAACTTACATATTCATGACTAGACTTGTTGAAGAGTTAGCTCAAATATTGGGAAGATTTAAATATCTAAAGTATGAAAACTTACGGTTTATAGACGTTAAAAAAAGTTTAGCAAATAAAAATGTGCCACATGGCATATCCTTTTCCATTTTGACATCTCTCTCCATTTTTTTCCTTTTATCATCCCCTTCCACCGATCAAACTCCCCACCTTCCATAATTTATTTTATTTTTTCCTTCCTCCATCTTCTTCACTCCAACTCCATCGCCATGTTTTCCTTCTTTCATTGATATGATAAAAGGAGTGAAGACGATAACATTGATAACACTGATAGATAAAAGGAATGAATAAGATGTTTGATGCTGGATCCAATAAAGTCTAGGATGGTGTTGAGTTGTAGATTTATATGTTTTAGTTCTAGGGTAGCCTAATACCTATGCTTGGAAGCAGAATAATTTTCCATGACATCATGTAGCTTACTTTTTCTATCAGGTTGTGCATATGTAGCTTACAGAGGGCAATATTGCCTTTTTGGTCGACCATAAATTTAATCACCTTTGACCTTCAATATTCAATTGTATTTTAATGTTATTTTTGTCCAATTAAATTATATTATTTTTGTCTTAAATCAATCTAGATATAATCGGATTCCAGTTGAAGGATTGTCTGACTTCCTTTATATTTTATTACTCTAATCACTGCCCACAATAAAATTTTAGGAGAAATTAAGGGCGTCAATGTCATGTCAGTTTCGTCTAGACGACTGCTCATCATTAATTAACTAATAGAAACAGGCCTTACATTTATAAATAGCCGGCGAGGCTCACTTAACCAACTCCAAATGGCAACTTTTAGTCATCCCCGAACCAAGTCATCTCACTAATTGACGTACTTTCACTCTCGCCGGTCGGACACCTCTTAGCCGTCGGATCATAATTTCCCAACCCCATCGTAACCCTTCATTTACAACTGAAAAATGAAATACGTCTGTTATAAATAGCTGCTCCATTCGCTTGCTATTTTCAAGCCCTCCAAGGGAAACAGTTCTTTTTAGTAAACAAAAAACTTTTTTTTTTTTAAATTCCCGTTTCACCCTAAGTCAAAATGCGTGAAATACTACACATTCAAAGAGGGCAATGTGGGAACCAAATTGGATCTAAGTTTTGGGAAGTTGTTTGTGGTGAACATGGGATTGATCCAATTGGTAAGTACATCGGAAATTCAGAGTTGCAACTAGAAAGAATTAATGTGTACTACAATGAGGCAAGTGGTGGCCGGTACGTGCCACGAGCCGTTCTCATGGATCTTGAACCTGGAACGATGGACAGTATTCGAACCGGCCCCTATGGGCAGATTTTCAGGCCTGATAACTTTGTTTTCGGCCAGTCCGGGGCAGGAAACAATTGGGCTAAGGGTCATTACACTGAGGGAGCCGAGTTGATTGATTCAGTACTTGATGTTGTTAGGAAGGAAGCTGAGAATTGTGACTGTCTACAAGGTTTCTTTTATTAGACTCTACCTTTGGTTCATTCATATTATCCTTTTTACCTATTTGCTCATTTGGCAACTTCTCTTGAGCCTTTTGCAGGGTTTCAAGTGTGCCATTCACTTGGAGGAGGAACAGGATCTGGAATGGGGACCCTGCTTATTTCAAAGATAAGAGAAGAATACCCTGATCGTATGATGCTTACATTTTCCGTTTTCCCATCTCCAAAGGTGTCGGACACTGTGGTTGAACCTTACAATGCCACTCTTTCAGTCCACCAGCTGGTGGAAAATGCTGATGAATGCATGGTTCTCGACAATGAAGCACTCTATGATATCTGCCTCAGGACTCTAAAGCTCACTACCCCAAGCTGTAACTAACTGAATTAACTCAATCATTTCATCTTTCCTTAATTTATGTTATGTGGAACCGCATCTGATAGATGTTTAATTTTTTCAGTCGGAGACTTGAACAATTTAATATCTGCAACAATGAGTGGTGTAACCTGCTGCTTGCGATTCCCGGGTCAGCTTAACTCAGACCTTCGAAAATTAGCAGTAAACTTGATCCCCTTCCCAAGGCTTCACTTTTTCATGGTGGGATTTGCTCCATTAACATCTAGAGGATCACAGCAATACCGTGCACTCACGGTCCCTGAGCTGACACAACAAATGTGGGATGCCAAGAACATGATGTGTGCCGCTGATCCACGCCACGGTCGTTACCTTACTGCATCAGCCTTGTTTAGAGGCAAAATGAGCACCAAAGAAGTTGATGAACAAATTCTGAATGTGCAAAACAAAAACTCTTCCTACTTTGTTGAGTGGATCCCAAACAATGTGAAATCCAGTGTTTGTGACATCCCACCCGAAGGGGTTTCGATGGCTTCGACTTTTATCGGGAATTCAATTTCAATACAGGAGATGTTCAGGAGAGTTAGTGAGCAGTTTACAGCCATGTTTAGAAGGAAAGCCTTCTTGCATTGGTACACTGGAGAAGGAATGGATGAAATGGAGTTCACTGAAGCAGAAAGTAACATGAATGACCTTGTTGCAGAGTATCAGCAATACCAAGATGCCTCAGCTGATGAAGATGTCGAGTACGAAGATGATGATGGTGGTGCTGAGAATTGAAGATACTCCGCAAACTTGCTGCTAGTGAAGTTACGTGCAGCAATAAATCGGTACTGAAAATGTTGCTGAAAATCAAATGAATTGCCACAACCAGTGACGG
The DNA here is from genome assembly GCA_025698465.1 of Gossypium longicalyx. Taxonomy (NCBI): domain Eukaryota; kingdom Viridiplantae; phylum Streptophyta; class Magnoliopsida; order Malvales; family Malvaceae; genus Gossypium; species Gossypium longicalyx. Next base: position 27,947,128 of record CM047003.1, read on the forward strand.
ATGCCTATGATTTTTTAGTATTTCCCTAAAGGCTTCCTCTCTTAAATTCAGCATTAGGAAGTTAGCAATGTTTCACTTTGTTATCCATTTATTGGTATAACTTTTGTTACTTATCTGAAGGGGAAGCCCCTTAATTTATGGCTTTATCCAGTTCCTGCTTTTGATGTGTGTGTTACTAATAGTAGTACTGAAACTTCTCAAACTATTAATTGCAATGCTTACAAACATTTGCTCATTGATTTTTTTCCCCACTCAATTTAACATTTCGTAAATCATAGTTACAACTATTGAAAACCATAGGCGAGAATTACATTGATCAAATAATGTTATCTAACATTAATAGGCGGATGAAATTTGTCTAATTCAAACTAAAATCTAAGGTAATATTCCTATTCATCATCCAATGTGTCAAAAAGTGTGCAACACAATTTGCCGACATATGAGTAAAAGTAAAGCAAATACAATCAAACATGTCACTAAGTATCAAGGCCTCCCTAACAATACGACCATAAAATGATAAGTCCATTAAAGGCACAACAAGGCCCTAAGACAACTCTAGAATAACCCCTCTGAAGGGCGTTTTAAATGGCGCATGACATAGTAAGAGCCTTGGGGGAAGGAGTGTAACACCCTCTAACTCTAAACCATCCTCGGAACAGGATTATGGAATATTATTGGACCTATCGGACATTTATAATTAATATACACATAAATAACAACACAACCAGATACACTCATAATTTGCCAAATTTAAACATTTACATATTATCCAATATTTAATTCTATTATATATCATAACCAAACCTAAATCTATTTATTTCATCCTTATATTTACAATTTCAAAATGACACACACATAAGATACCCTAGGTACATTCCATTATCAACAATTAACACGCTTTATCTCGTTGAATTCGGGATCGGCCTAGAATGCTGATTCAACATTCTCACTTTAACTTAACTTGCGCACGGAAATAAACCGTACGCTGAGTATTCCATACTCAGTGGTATTACCATAATTCAAATTATATTAGCAATAAAGAATTATAATTACCAAACATGTAACTATCCAATTTCTCAAATATCAATTCATTCTTAAACTTTCATTAATTAATAATAATACAATTTTTAGCTATTCTTCAATTTCCATCACATGCCACATTTAACAATTTCAATCACTACATGAACATTAAGTTCATGCCTTTCATTTTTCAATCTCAATTTCAATCCATAATTCAATTTTCTCATTCCTTTCAATATTTTAATAATATAATCAATCAATTTATTTTAAATTTCTCATTTCAGTTGTTCACCCTATTAACAAACCCAGACTTTGACGAATACACGGATTTCAATCCAAACACACTAGTACGGCACATTGTGCCTAAAACAGTACATAGTACCTGATCAGTATACGACACATAAAGTGCCTAAAACGACACACGAGGTGTCTGATACAGCACACGAGGTGCCTGAAATACGACACATAAAGTGCCTGATCAGTAAAGCCGGCAAGTCCCGTACACTTTCAAATCCTATGGCATGCCAATTATATCCGACTCAGCCCGACTAGTTAATAGGGTATTTCAATTCTTAATTCACTTTCATTTCCAATCCAAGATCACTTTTCAATTACAATTTCACATTCAAATAAATTTACAATTCAATTATACATACACATTCACCATTCAATTCAATTCTCATTCAACTCAAATATCAATACTTACCTTATAACTCACTTATTAAATATAGAATTTATATAAAACATTTAATAAAAATTAATTTGAATTACAGTAATACAAACCGTAAATTTCTCGTTTTAATCCTTGATAGCTTTCTCCTTTCCTTTGTGCGTCAATGTGTTGGGTTCTTTGTTAACTACGAAAATAATAATAATAATTTATAATCATCAATACAGAACAATTCAATTTAATCCATTAGCCTAAACATGCAAATTTAACCATTTTTTTTACATATAATTCCACTATTTACTTATATGTTCATTCAAAGCTGTCTACTTGAGTCATTGTTACTAAATCATTTATATCTTGAGCTAAAAAACTCCAAATTAAGATCCGCTAATTTTCCCTAAAACTAGACTCACATATCTTCTTATCATAAAATTTTTATAATTTTTGGTTTAGCCAATAAGTAGATTTTATTCTTTAAATTTTCCCCTATTCTACTGTCAAACAGTTCCGACCATTCTTCACTAAAAATTAATTATCTCCTTGTACAAGATTTGGAAGATGTTTCTGTTTGATTATCTTGAAAATAGGTTCATTAAGGATTTTAAACATATAAATTTCAACCTATAATTATTTTTATACCATTTTTAGTTATTTTTCAAAATCAGAATAGGGGAACCCGAATTCATTCTGACCTTGTCTCACAAAACTTACAATATCTCATGATCTATAATTTTGTTGCTTACATCGTTTCTTCTATGAGAAACTAGACTTAATAATTTTTAATTATATATTTTTTAATTCTCTAATTCGATTTATACAATTTTTGGTGAATTTTCAAAGTCAGAACACTACTACTGCCCAAAACTATTTTGGTGTAAAATGTTAATAACCAAATTTACAACACCAATTCACACTTTATTTCTATTCAAATTTCCTCCATACTTGCATTTAACTATTAATTTTTCAGCATATTTTCCTAATTTCAAAATTTTTTCAATTTAATCCATACAACATAAAACTTATAGCCTAGTTTACAATTTAATCCTTTAATCAATTCTAACTTAAAATTCATTCAATTAAATCCCTAATTCATTATTTTGTTCAACATAAACCCTACTAAAAAATCTATTAAATTTCAAAATTTCAACTTAAATCCAAGAGTATTTCACTCTAGAATTCCAAAAACATCAAATTTATAAGAAAATGACTTGATTAAACTTACCAATTAAACTTCAAGCTTTAAAACTTCAATTTTCCCTTTCTTCTTTCCTTCCTTTTTCTTTTCTGTTTCGAAATGGCCTCTATTTCTTTTCTTTACTTTGTTTTGTTTCTTTATTTTATTTCATTTATTTTATTCTTTTATTTTATTAAATTAATAATAATTATTATTATAATAAATATCTTACTTAATAACAAATATATATATTACAATTGGACACACATATATTTTACACTTGCCTATTATTATCACCATCCAATTGTCCTTATTTTATTTAGTTTATATAATTTAATACTTTAATATAATAAAAATATTTTTACTTAAATAAAAAGTAATTAAATAAATATATTACAAATATAAAAATATATGCATTACACTTGTATAATTTAATCACCATACATTTGTCTTTATTTTAATTTATTTTTAATAATAATAAGAATAATAATAATCATAATCATAATTTAATAATAATACTAATAATAATAATATAAAACCATAACAATTAATATTTATAATAATCAATTATATAATATAATATATATATATAAACTCTAAATAAAATCTTAAAATTTTTTTAATACATTTATGCCACCTCAACCATTACTTAATGGCATATTTGCCATTTTGACCCTTTTTATTTTCTTTTAATTTATAATTAAACTTTCAAACTTCATTCAATTTAATCCTTTTATCCAATTATCCTTAATTTCAGCTAATTCACTTAATTAAACCTAATCAACCACTTGATTAACTTCGTAAATATTTTTAATAAATATTTATGAATCCATTTTTCAAAAATGGATACCCGAAAATATACTTTTTCGATAACTGTAAAATTCGGGTCGTTACATAGGAGCATTAAAGGCACCCTTATCCAACTAGCAAAGCTGGTAAGCACCATTCCCTCATTGCCTCAAAAAATCGCATCAATATTAATCTTGATGGCGTCTTCACTCGGCGAATTGCGTATAAGGTAAGTCTGTTCGCTTAAGTTCTAATATTTCTCTTAACTTTATCAATTTAAGGGAAAGGATGTATGAAACAGTTACGCCACGTCATTCGTGTCCCTTCCCAATCAATTAATGACATGTCAACTAATTTTTACATGTCATTTACACCTTATATGATTAGATTTTTTAATCATTTAATGACATGTCTCATTTACACCTCATTTAATTAGATTTTTTAATCACAAATCCCTAAAATCCCAATTAAAAATTACTCAACCCTAATAAAAACTCTATTTTCCCTAATAAAAATTATGTATTCACGTCTTTGCCCTGTTGTCCTGCTGCTATTATTTTTTTTCTGGCAACTGCTTTGTTGTTTCACATCTCTGGCCTGTTGTTATTTTTTTTCCAGCAACTACTTTGTTGCTTCAATTACTTTGCTTCACGTCTCTGCCCTGCTGTTATTTTTTTCCAGCAACTGCTTTGCTGCTGATTTGCTTTGGTTTCTATCTTCCCTAATAAAAATTCTATCTTTACATCTCTGCCCTACGGCTATTAATTTTTTTCCGGCAATTGCTTTGCTGCTTCACGTCTCTACTTCACGTCTCTGCCCTGCTGATATTTTTTTCCAGCAACTGCTTTGCTGTTAATTTGATTTGGTTTTTCGGCATGGCTGCTGCAATTTATTTTACAGGTGAGTTTTTTTTTCTATTATGCTAAAATAGATAGGAGAACAAGAAAGTCAATGCTAGTTCTTAATAATTAAATGAATAGTTTAAACTATTCTTGAGCAGAAAATAAGGATCTAATCTTTAGGCAGCTTTTCATGTAATACAATATAATTAAATAGTTTTAGATAAAATTAATGAATTCTAGCATTATGCTCAATTGGATCAACATGTTAGGTTATTTTGTATAAGTTGGAAATATTGGTTTTAAGTTCATTGTGTTTGGGTTCTCGAACCTGAAATCTTGACCATTGGAATAAGCAGCAACCTAGAAGTGGAATTGATGGCTTGAAAATGATGAAAAGATTACCAATATATCTAATATTAGTCGTTTTTATATCTTTTCACTATCAACCACTGAGGCGGAACTTTTAGTAATTGATTTTGCTATTCATTGTGGAAAACTATAAATTGCCTATGACAAATGTCAGCATTGATTGCTGGAAGGCAATAAATTTGATTTCTAGATATGGATTACAACATGCAGGTTTATCTTAACATTTGCACTGGGAGTTGGTCCTGTTCCAGGTCTCCTCCTACCTGAAATTTTCCCTAATCGAATCTGGGCAAAAGCTATGGCGTTTTGTATGTCAGTGCACTGGGTAATTTTCTCCTCTTTTCTTTTTCTCTTTCTCTTCCATATCATTTTTTTGAAGAGATTGTGACAGCTTTCGCAACTCCGCAAGCTAGTATATGAAATTATTAGGAAACAAAATAGAAATAGAAAATCTTATTGCTATCTTCTGATGTTCTTTTTCTTGGTTGCTTTTACATTGCTCTTCAGGTAATCAATTTCTTCGTTGGTTTGCGCTTCCTGCACTTGCTACAGCAACTCGGTCCACAGCTCTTATACTCGATTTTCGCCAGCGTTTGCATGATAGAAGAATTTGGCAACAAGAACGCTACAGCTAAGTAAGTGTCTGTAATAACTATTACCCTGCCTTTATTCTCTTCAAGTTTCTGGTTATGTTTCAATGAAATTGTAGATTTTAGAAAGGCCACCTTCAAAAACAAACTGCTGTAATGTTTATCATTGTGATTCAATTTACAAACAAATTACGTGTTGATATTGTGCATATTCAGTTGAGCTTCGATTTTGGCTATTCTATTCAGCAATCGATTTGATATAACAACTAATTGGTTATTGTGGATGTTTCACTTGCTCAGCGAAAAATTTGTGTGGATTTTAAGTTGATTGAGATGATGTTCAAGGTTAAATCTCTGTATTTGTAAATCTTTCCTCCTTTCCCCCATTGCGATTTACTTATTCAATTGTATAAAAAAATTAATTGGTTATTATCGAAGTAACATGATCTTTGTTTAGATAACCGATTGAAAATAGAACAAATAATCTAAAATTAATATTTTCAATGATTTATAAGCGCCTTTGATAATCCAACATAAAAAGCAAATGATAGAATAAAAAATACATCGAATTACCAAAACAATATACTTACAAAAATGTTGATTGAGCTCATTCCATATTAAATAATAACTAAAACAAAATACAAGATAATACTATAAAAACCATATAATAGTATTATTCTCAAAACATTATAAAAGAATTACAAATAATAATAAAATTGAAGTCTTTCTCATGAATTATCACTAGTCTTTTTGAGATTTTAAACCATTTGAGAAATGTTCTTGCATTAAAAGTTCTATACTATTAGATAAACCCTTAAATTATATATATAATAATTTGTGACAATATAAGTAAAAACATATTACTTGAGTCTTGAATAGCGATGGATCATTCTCTTCCATCAATTTAGTATAACTCATGTTAAATGAAGAATTGAACCTCCAATTTGAAGAAAAATCCTACATAAAAATATTTTTACAATACATGTACTTAAATATTCATGAATTTTGACATTTAAAAAAAATAATGCATTCAATCAATACCTGTAAAGGATGAAAAAAGTGATTATAGTAGTTTGGAGTCATTAACATTGGGATTTGATGATAGGAAGAATAACCATGAGTTTGAGACTCCATTGGGAGAGGCATTACTAAAGAACCTTCGTGCATAAGTGATTTGTTTTGTTTCCCTTGGTCAAAATAAAAATTATTTGTTAAATTCAAGAAATAAATTAATTAAATAACATAACAAATAGATGCAAATATAATAATAAAGGAATGCATACTCACTTGATATTTTCCCCTTATCTTTTGAAACTTGAGAGAGTATTGCCTTCTTTGTTTTTTTGTTTTGATTTTTCTCGAATTGGCTTTTCATTCGAGAATTTCTTAAACCCTTTATTTTGACACATACAGGATCAAACATTAATTTTTCACTTGATCTCCCATTGCCATCATTGATAGCATCTTGAAAAGATGTATGCTTTGAAATTTTAGAATCATTAGCTTCTGGCATAGTTGCCATCTCATTTTCAGCTAAGTGCAATGCCTCAAATAGTTTTTCTTTGACAATTTGAGTACACTTAGGAGTGAACGAACCTTTGTCAAAAAGGTTGTAACCGATATGATTCAACTCACTGAGGCGCAATAAACAACTAGATTTTTCTTCATGTGTTGATGAGGCTCTAAAATCACTTGCCAGCAATGACTTTGCTTTTTTTTGTCCACCTCCTAAGTATATATTTTTTGGGTATCTCTTTAATGTTATTTATAAGAAAAACCTGTAAAGCATGACGAAAAAGTAATCCAAGACTTTCAAACATATTACAACTACATGAGACAATGATATTTGGAACATTAAACTCTACAGAGTAAATTTTTTCACGTCCATCTTCAGTCACATGATATAAAAAACTATTTTCGATGTTACTAAATTCAACACAATTCAAGCCTATGCAATCCATCAACTCCTCTTCAAACTTTTTAAACATAGCAAGAGTGTAAACATTGGATGCATGCTTCAAAATCCTACGTCCATTAACTTTGTTTGGTGCTCCATTTTTACATCGAAAATCTTGATCTAACTTTATCTGGCGAAATTATTTTGCCTTTTCCTCATAATGTTGTATAACCTGAATAAGAGATAAAGAGAAATTCATAATCTTATGTAATATGCTATTCATACTTTCACTTCTTTGAGTGGATCTAATTCGAGCTGAAAAAATATCTATGCTAAAGGCAGGGCACCATTTTACGCGAAGCTCATATAGTCTCTTAAGCCAAGCATGATCTTGAAGTTCAAAATTTGCAATCATGGTAGCCCAACTTGATTCAAACTTTGTTTCACTTTCGCATCCATAAAAGCATTTATTAAATTGTGCTTTGAACTCGGCATTGACAAAACCACTAGCAAGATGTTGTTTAGCATTATTTGAAATATGCCACATGCATAATTTATGAGAAGATTCTGGGAGGACAATCTCTACTGCTTTCATCATCGCTTGATCTTAATCAGTAAAAATACACTTCGGTTGTCGATGGCCCATGGCTTCTAAAAATGTTTCAAATAGTCAAGTAAATGACTCAGTGGTTTCATTCGATAAAAAAGCACAACCGAACAAAATAGTATTCCAATGATTGTTGATTTCAACAAATGGAGCACAAACCAAATTATACTTATTGGTTCTATAGGTGGTATCAAACACAAGAACATCTCCAAAACAATCGTAATTCAATTTTGATCTTCCATCTCTCCAAAAAAATTTAGCTAGTCGATTATTCTGGTCCACTTGCATTGAATAGAAAAACATAGGGTCTTCAGCTTGCTTATATTTGAAAAAATTAATAATGCTCTATGCATCCCTTGCTTCAATCAGTTTCTCTCTTTCAATTCGCAAGAAATTATGACAATCTCCTTTGATAAATGTAATATTTTCAAACCCAATCTTCTTCTTGATAAACGAATATGAACTTGTTTGTTTAATTCCTACAACAACCGTTGAACGAATAACATCTCCATGTCCTTCCAAAAATTTTCTTCCTGATCTTAAATTAATTATTTCTTTTGAAGTTGCTAAGTGGTGATTATGATAATCATTAAAGTAAGAAACAACCCAAACACATTTTTCTATTGTAAAACGAATTTTTGCTTGACAACCTGCCCTTGTCTCTAGACGATTAAATTTTTTCACTTTGCCAATATCTTCGTGTTCATGATACCCAGATTTCGAGCATAAAAATTCACGTTGTCTTATAGGTTCAGTCATACTTCGTCTCTTATTTCCTCTTCGGATTGCACTTTTAGTCCCACTTTTATTTCTTCAACAGAATTATCTTGTTTCTCGACAAGATGAACTATTTCATCTTGATTTGTCTCCATAAATGAAAATTATAAATTAACAAAACCTGAGAATAAATTTTAATATATAATAAAAAATCATGATAATACAAGAAATCGTAAAAAAATTTAAAAGAACAATTAAAATCTAATAAAAACACGGCTCAAAAATCATATAATTTTTTTTCAGTACGCTAAGTCATTATTATTAAAAATCACAATTATTTCAAAGAATCTAAATAGAACTATATTTCAAACAAATGAAAATCAAGTAGAAATACTTAACATCCTAAACTAAATCACCTAACCAGCCTTGAATAACCTAACATGTTGATCCAATTGAGCATAATGCTAGAATTCACTAATTTTGTAACACCCCTAACCCGTATCCATTACCGGAATAGGGTTACAAGGCATTACCGAACTTATACACTAGCATTTGTACAAAACCGAGTCATAAATTTGCATTCTAAATCAAAACTTTACAAATTTCACCATAAAGTCCCTAATATGGCCTACGGATTTGGAACTAAACCGATAACTTTGGAAATCTTTGAAAAATTTTTCTTGAAGTTAAGGGCACATGCCCGTGTGGCCAGCCCATGTGGCTCCCATGGCCGTGTTGCTAACCCGTGGGCAATTCTGACTTGCAATTTCTTAAGCATCAAAGGGGCACACGGCCTGGGCACACGCCCATGTGGCTAGGCCGTGTAGTAAACTGATTTTTCACCATTTTAAGCCATTTTCACATGATTTTGACACACGACCATGCTTGAAACCCGTGTCCTTCACACGACCAAGACACACAACCGTGTCTTTTGCCTGCGTACTATCTTGACTTCACATTTAAGGATGCAGAGGACACACGGTCATTTCACACGCCCATGGGTATAACGTGTGTCACACAAGGCCTAGACACACTATAACATCACAATTTTGGGCTTAGTCAGAACAGTGGTTTCGGGACTACAAATCCGATGAGAAAATTTTCATTTTTATTGTATTTTTATGGTCTATGATTTCACGGAATGATTTCGTGAAAATTTCGTTCGAAAATTTTGACGTTTGGGCACTCAATTTAGAAAAAGAACTAAATTGTAAAAAGTGCAAAAGTTGAGTTTTATATGTTAGAGGTGTCTAATTGTCATGAAATTTTAAATGGGAGATCCTTAAATGATAATTAAACCATTGTATAACTTTTTGGACAAAAATGACCTTGGTTAGGTAAAATTTGAAAGAATAGTAAAAAGGGCATTTTGGTCATTTAGGGGTAAAATGAATTAAAAGACAAATTTTAAACCCCAAATGTGTCCCTTTCTTCTTGCTACAGAAGAATGTACCAAGAGAAGCCATGGTTAGAGTTTTTCCAAGCTTTTAAGCTCAATAGTAAGTGATTTCGAGCTCCGTTTTTAATGTTCTATATATTTTTGAAATCCCGGTAACATGATCTGCTCATTTCTATCATTATTTTGAGCTAGGATTTATGTTTAAAAATTTAACCATGAATGGTATGCATGTATTTTGATGTTTAAAGGTATAATATGAAGCTTGAAATTGTGTTAAACAACTTTTGCTAAGCGATTTTACGTGAAAACGAGTAAAACGACATAATCGGTAAAAATACCTAATGTTCATAAGTACATGTTAGAGTGAGAATTTTATGCTTCCATAGAAGGGAAAAATGATCATCATGTCATAAAACATAAGAAAATAGGAAGAAGTTTAATTTCCGAACCTTGGGGCAAAAGTGCAAATATGTAAAAGTTTAGGGGTCAAAATGCAAATTTGTAAAAAAATGATTTTTAGACCCATATGAATAGTGTGACTAATTAGTAGGCTAAATGTGATATTATAGATCAAGGAAATCGAGATTTGGGCTTAAATCGGGAAAATACAAGGTTATAGACTAGAATGGTAAATTGTCATTTCTGGATCTGAGGTAAGTTCGCGTGACTTAATAAGTCTATTATTCATGATATTATTGATATACATGAAATATAATTTGCTATAATTGTATTGAATTTGATGTTAATAGAAATTTGATGGGATGTGATATTTAAAAGAAATTGGTGATTACCGAGAATATGAGATCTTGCATATGTTGCAATAAAGGTTGTCCCTAAAGGATAATCTTTTGATCTCATTATGAAAAGAAAATGTACGCCTTGTGTGTATAATGTGAAAAGTGGTAGCTTCGGCTACCTGATCAGTGAAAAGTGGTAGCTTCGGCTACGATCGATCGAAAATGTGGTAACCGGCTACGATCGATGTGGTAACCGGCTACGATCGATGTGGTAGCCGGCTACGATCAGTGAAAAATGGTAAGCCGGCTACTTGATCAGTGAAAAGTAGTAACCGGCTACGATTAGTGAAAGTGGTAGCTCCGGCTACGATCGATGAATAGTGGTAGCCGGCTATCGAGAATGTGAAAAAGGATAGCTTCGGCTATCAAATGTGAAAAGGGATAGCTTTCGCTATCGAATGTAAAAAGGGATAGCTTCGGCTATCGAATTTGGAAAGGAAATGTATACTTTGTGTATACCATATGAGAAGGAAAGGTATACTTTGTGTGTACCACTTGGAAAGAAACGTACACCTCGAGTGTACAACTAGAAAAGGAAAGGCCCATCAGAAATTCAACGGGTATTATAATGAATAATGCGATGAGAGTCTCAAGATGGGCGTGATTATAAAGGTAAAGTTAATTGATTTTCTATGGATATGTACAGGTACGTACATTATACTCATAAGTGATGCCTTATTGAAATGTGATAAATGATGAGTAAGCGAATTCATGCATATATATGTGTATACATGATGAACAAGTGCAAAGATTTGAAAGATGAATCATCCTCATGCTTATGATTATTAATTGTGTTGCAATATCATGTTAACCTACATTGTGTAATTGAATATGAAATTTATGAAATAATGAGTCCATGATCAATGTGACAATGGAATTATGATAGCTATTGTGATTTTTGCACTGAAATAGTGTTGAACAGTAGCAGTAGCCCGACTTTGAAAAATCACCATAAATGGTGGAAGTTGAATTAGAGGCTGAATAATATATGAAATTAAATATTAATGAGTATAGTTTCACATAAGGGAAACAATGGAAGCAAAAGAATTTTTTATTATGAGATATTTGAATTCTTGTCAGACAATGTTAGAATGAGTTTGAAATCCCCTATTTTGACTTGGAAAAATCACTAGAAATTGTAAAAAAATAATTATGAGTTATAAATCATACATCTAAAATCCTTAATGAGTCTACTTTCAGGATAAAGAGACGAAAACATTATCCGAGTCTCGCACTATGAGATAAATAAATTTTAGTGAAGAAAGGTTGAAGTTGTCAAATAGCAAAAAAAGGGGAAACTTTGAATAATAAACTGTACTTATTGAAAGAACCAAAAATTATGAAAATTTTAAGGTGGAAATATATATGAGTCTAGTTTCTGGAAAAATTTACGGATATTAATTTGGAGTTCCGTAACTCCAGATATAAATGATTTAGTGACTGTGACTCAAGAAAACAGCTTAACCAGAACAAGTGTAAATGTACAATTGGGATAGTTTTACTATGGAAGCATGTTAGTAAATTGCTTATTATTTTCATGCGAGCTTACTAAGCATAAAGCTTACCCCCTCATTTCTATTTCTTTTAGTGTTGTTAGGTTAGCTCAGGGTTGGAGATCGTCGGAGGCAGCATCACACTATCAAGCCAACACCTTGAGAATATAAACACATATGCTAGAATTATCAAGTGAGTGGCATGTATAGGGATCTAGTTTTATAACATGTGTTATTATAATTTGGCCAAATATATTGGTCTTTAGTGAGCTAATGATTCTGACTTATAAATCTTGCTATTCATGTTATGTCTGATATTGGTGATGTGAATATGCTTCTGTGTCATGCATGGTTGGTAATATGTTATGTGTTGTTGTGAGAATGTCATGCTTGTGTCTTGATTGTGGATATATAATTACTCAAATATCCCATGTTAATTGCTATGAAAATATATAAGTGTATGTAGGTAATTAAGGGTGACAATTGGCTTGGAAAATAGCCTTGAAATTGTCCACACGGATAGATACACGGACGTGTGTAACCACACGGCCCAATCCACATGGGCGTGTGACTCTCCGAAGTAAGAAAATTAGTTAAGTTGCCCATAGATTTTCAAAGTTCTTGGTTTAGTTCTGAACCACCCCAATGTATGTTATAGGCTTCGAAAGCCTGTATAAGGGACGATATGTATGTATTTAAGATGTTTTAATTTTGGACAAAAACTTTGTGGCCCGATTTTGCATGTTGTGAATGTTTAAGTCCGAAAACGCCTCGAACCCTGTCCCGGCGTTGGATACGGGTGAGGAGTGTTACACACACACTCGTGTGTCTAACCATGTGGACGAAAATAGGCCGTTTTAGGCCACTTTTCTCACCCTTTCATCCATTACCTGCACCTAAACACAATATTATACAAATTACAACCAACCAATCAACCAATTTATGCCCATAATATACATTTGATATTAACACACTACTGCTTAACCATTAAACTAAGTTTCATACACATATGTCATCCCTTTTACATACTTTAACCATCTATAACTTTATCCAACCAAATGCTTATACATGCCATATAAATCAAAAGATAATAACCCAAAAACTACCGGAGAACGTCTAGATAGTGTGATTCTTGGTGATGATCCGATCCTCTGATTCCACGTTAATCTACAAGACATAACAATCACATTTAAGTAAGCTTGTGAAAGCTAAGTAAGTTCATAGGCTTAAAACGTAAACTTACCAAATATGATAAAGCATTTGTATATTATACAATTCACTAATTTCTCCTGTCAATCACAAACCAAGTCAATTTCACTTAATATTATTCACACTTAAACTTCATTCTATTGGGCCCATTTATCGCTTACCATCTCTTTTCAAATTAAGAAACTATACAGAATTGAGTACTTCGTATTCACTTTGCCATAGTAAAACTATGAACTTGCACATGATCACGTTTCACATTCCGAAGCCATGGCCTAGCCATTGTCTTACACGAGTCATATATCATACCGATGTCATATCCCGGATATGGTCTTACTCGGGAGCACTTATCACTTTTCTCTGATGCCATATCCCAGCTATGGTCTTATACGGATCAGTTGTATCACTTTAATCCGAAGCCATAACCCAACTATGGTCTTATACAGGAATCACTTATCACTTGTTTTCCGATGCCATAGCCCAGCTATGATCTTATACGGATATCATTTATCACTTGTTTCCATGGTCCAACCATGGTATTTTTCCTTCAATTCATCGTTTGTCACTGGACAGAAGTACTCAATCCGATGTTTCATTCAATTTGATCATTTCTTCAATTTCATATATATATTTTTTTACATTGTTCGTGGTTTTATCATAATCATATAATATAACTCAATATAAAATTTATAAGAATAACAATGATCACTAAAATTTAGCCACATGAACTTATCTGGGCTAATTCGTAATAGTTGTAGAAGTTCGAGAAAATTATTCGACTATTTTCTCATTTCCACGATTTACTTTAATTTCTTGATCTATAATTGAAAAATCATTCATTAATTAACATTCATTTCAATTTTATTTTATCTCACAATTTATACCCTTTAATTCTTAAAATTACACTTTTACCCCAAATTTCACAATTTTCACAATTTGGTCCCTGACTAATTAACTCATCAATAGAACCTTTTCTTCTCAATTAACACTTTCTTTAGACATTTTAAGTTACTTGACAACCATTGAAATTTATAATTTCCACATAAAACTCTAATTTCAAGCTCTTTTACAATTAGGTCCTCAAATATTCACTTTCTATATAATTCTTTCACTAAAATCAACATATAAACAAATTAAAGCTTTAATTCCATGCTAAATCATCATAAACTTCCAGTACTTATTCATGGTAACTTTCAAAATCAACCATGAAATCAAAAACTAATGAATTAAATGATAGGACCTAGTTGTAAAAGTCTCAAAATCACAAAAATTACAAGAAATAATCAAGATTTGAACTTACATGTTGTAGAATATAAAACCAGCTTCTTAAAGGCTTTCTATTAGTGTTTTTAGCTGATGAAGATGAAGAAAAATGATGAATTCTCTAGAATTACCAAATACATCATATTTTACAATTAAATTTTACCCTATTTCCAATTTTACCCCTTGTTCACACTTGATTTTTATTTTCCTGCACACTCATGCCGTCCAACCCACCTAATTTGGGTCTATTTACCTTTTAACTCCTTCCTTGATAATCTCTTAAGTTATTTAATCATATTTTATAGTTTTGCACTTTATTCACTTTAGTCCTTTTTCTTCAATTAATAACTGAAATGTTAAAATTTCTTAACGAAACTTTAATACTAACTTATTAACACTCCATAAATATTTATAAAAATATTTATGGCTCGGTTTATGAATTTGAGGTCTCGATACCTCTTTTTCATCTCATTTAATCTACAAATTTCTTTTAATTCATAATTTCACTAATTCGAAAATATTTCTAAAATCACACTTAAATTTTACTTACTAATATCTAAACTCACATGTTGGATTTAGTGATCTCAAATCACTGTTCCGATATCACTGAAATTTGGGCCGTTACAAATTTTATCTAAATCTATTTAATTATATTGTATTACATGAAAAGCTGCCTAAAGATTAGATCCTTGTTTTTTGCTCAAGAATAGTTTAAACTATTCATTTAATTATTAGGAACTAGTATTGACTTTCTTGCTCTCCTATCTATTTTAGCATAATAGAAAGAAAAAAACTCACCTGTAAAATAAATTGTAGCAGCCACGTCGAAAAACCAAAGCAAATCAGTAGCAAAGCAGTTGCTAGAAAAAAATAACAGCAGGGCAGAGACATGAAGCATGTAACACCCCTAACCCATATCCGTTACCGGAATAGGGTTTCAGGGCATTAATAGGATTTATATATCATTTAACAAAAAAATTTCAATTAAATTTTTATCGACTCAATGCATCATATAAATAAACTTGTTACCGTTCAATCAATAGCTTGACACTTGTCTGAGTATTAAACAACAACATTATTAATATACTTATACATATTTCATATAATTTCAACATTGATATACCTATTTTCTCAACATACCACACTTAAGTTTAATAATAGTCTCAACTTATATAATTTTCTTGTATCAACATATCAAAGATAATCATATATGTACATGTCACGAAATATATTGTTCTCTTACCGTTTCTTCATAAGTATATATCATTCATTTCGTTATATCAATATTTCATGCACCATCATTTCCTTATATCTTATGTATATTTATTTCAGTAATAGTTCATATTAAACTTAACATAAATTATATTCCATGTACTTATACTTATTTCATTTATCTATCTTCATAATTATTTCATACAACTATTTTGTACATATATTTCCATATGACCAGTTCTTATAAACATTTCACACTACCATTTCATATATTCATTCTTCATCTGATACATATTACCTGAATATCAATTGTTCAATAGAT
Organism: Gossypium longicalyx; assembly: GCA_025698465.1. NCBI lineage: Eukaryota > Viridiplantae > Streptophyta > Magnoliopsida > Malvales > Malvaceae > Gossypium > Gossypium longicalyx. The sequence goes on from CM047003.1 coordinate 27,963,495, forward strand.
GTCATAGCGTCTCCCATCCACGGTCTTATTTATCTTTGACATGATGCCATAGTGTCTTTCAACTATGGTCTTACTCATTTTCTGTCATGTTGCCATGGTATCTTTCAACCATGGTCTTGTTCATTTCATGTCACGTTGCATGGTATCTTTCAACCATGGTCTTATTCATTTCATGTCACACTGCCATGGTATCTTTCAACCATGGTCTTATTCATTCCCCGTCATGTTGCCATGGTATCTTTCAACCGTGGTCTTACACATTTCATATCATGTTGCCATAGTATCTTTCAACCATGGTCTTACACATTTCATATCATGTTGCCATGGTATCTTTCAACCATGGTCTTACACATTTCATATCATGTTGCCATGGAATCTTTCAACCATGGTCCTACACATTTCATTTCAGAAAGCACACTCCCGCGAACCTCATCCTTATAGCGGGATTACCAGTCTAGGCTAAATCCCCTGTAATATAAACTCATAGAGTATTGTCGGGATTACCAGTCCAGGCTAAATCCCCTGCAACAACAATTACTCTAATGAGCTTGGATCTGAATTACCAGTCCAGGCTAAATTCAGACCCTAATTCGGATTACCCATTCGGGCTAAATCCATTTTACACATATTCTTCGGGAGGGCTATATCAGGATAGGATCACCCGTCCGGGCTAGATCCTTTTTACCGTCAATTCCTTTTCGTTCAACCGGGATTTCTTCCCCTTTTTTATCAAATATATCAATGTTTCATCAATTTTCATACAAGGGATATTTAAATCATATTCACATCAATAACATACATTTCAAGTATTTAAGAATATAATTCAAGTTATACGAACTTACTTGGCGAAATTGTAGAAATATCAAGATTCAGGGGCATTTTGATAATTTACCATTTTCCCAATTTTCACCCGATCTTAAATTGACAATTTCATTCAATTTATTAATTTAGATAATAAAATAATTAATTCCCTTCAATTTGGTCATTTTTGAAATTTTTACAAAATTGCTCCCTAAAGTTTTACTTTTATTCAATTTAGTTCTTAAGACTAAAACATGCAAATTAGCCATGCGCTAGCTAAATATTCATATATATTTTCCTCCTCCTCCTCTCCATTCCACATCCTTAATGTATATAACACACTTGTAAGTAACATTATCTATAATTTTTATTATTTACTTTTATAAATATTCAAGCTGTCCATCTGTGTCATAGTCACTAAATTATTTATATTTGGAGCTATAGAACTTAAAATTAAGATATGATATTTTTTCCTAAAACTAGACTCATATATATTTTTACCATAAAATTTTCAGAATTTTTGGTTTAGTCAATAAGTACAATTTATTCTTTAAAATTACCCTTGTTCTGCTATCTAACAATTCTGACCCTTCCTCACTAAAAATTAATTATCTCCTCGTACAGAATTCTAATGATGTTTCTATTTGTTTCTATTGAAAATAGACTCATTAAGGATTATAAACATATAAATTTAAGCCCATAATTATTTTTATCCAATTTTTGATGATTTTCCAAAGTCAGGACAGAGGAACCCGAAATCATTCTGACCTTGTCTCACATAATTTATTATATCTCATGATTTACAATTCCATTACTTACATAATTTCTTCTATAACAAACTAGACTCAATAAGATTTAATTTAATATTTTATTCATCCTATAATTCAATTTCTACAATTTTTGGTGATTTTTAAAAGTTAGACTACTGCTTTTGTCCAAAACTGTTTTAGTGCAAGATATTATTTACCATGTTTATAACACCCTTATTTTCTTTCTCTACACTATTTCTCATCACTTTCTCTTGTTTTCTCTTCACTAACATATCAAGAATATAAGACCATATGTAAGGAAACTCTACATTAACATTAATCCCATGCTTTTTCAATAATATCAAACTTAAAAATATATTGAAGTCATGATGTTCTTACCTTGTTCTAATATTCATCTTGATTTTCTCTCTCCTCCAGCTTCTATTCCTTGAATCCAATTTGATATTCTAACCCTCCAAAGTCTCCTTAACATTTTTTTCTCTTGATAGCTATGGAAATTCTTTTGATTTCTAGGTGAAAATAATAAATTTTTGGTGGAAGGACTAAATTGTAAAGAAAAGAAAATTTTCTTTCTTTTCTTCTCTTCTAACGTTTGCATGCATGGAAAAATGATGAGAATTCTTCATCTTTCCTTCCTTATATACTAAATAAATAATAAAAAAATAATAATAAATATCTCATTAAAATATTAATAAATAATATTTATCTAATTAATTAATTTAAAATATCATCAACATAATCATTACATTCTAGAATTCTCTCTCTTACTAATTGACCATTTTGCCCTTCATGATCTTTTAGAATTCCATCCTTGAGTCATAACTTAATTTGGTAAAATTGTCGTTTAGTCCCTCATAATTTTTCACCTATTCAATTTGGTCCTAATTCGTCCATTTTCCTTAGTTTCTAGATCATTCCACCCTTAAAATATTTTCACTATTGGTCCTTCAAATTTTTGTATTTACACTTTAACCCCTCGAATTTTGAGTATTTACTCTTGTGTAACAAGACTTTTCTCATCTTTACAATTTAGTCCTTTCTTGAATTAATATATCATAATATACTTCCTAAGGTTGACACAACTCAAAATTTTCCTTTTTGTCACTTTATTTTCTTATTTTACTATATCAAGGATAATATCTTACTGTAAAATTTTCGGGGTATCACAAAGCAGAAACGTGAAGCAGCAAAGCAGTTGCCGGAAAAAAAATTAATAGTAGCAGGGCAAAGACGTGAAGATAGAATTTTTATTAGGAAAGATAGAAACCAAAACAAATCAGCAGCAAAGCAGTTGCTAGAAAAAATAACAGCAGGCTAGAGACGTGAAGCAGCAAAGCAATTGCAGGAAAAAAAATAATAGCAGCAGGGCAGAGACATGAATACAGAATTTTTATTAGGGAAGATAAAATTTTTATTAGGGTTGAGTAATTTTTAATTGGGATTTTAGGGATTTGTGATTAAAAAAATCTAATTAAATGAGGTGCAAATAAGATATGTCATTAAATGATTAAAAAAATCTAATCAAATGAGGTGTGAATGACATGTAAAAATTAGTTGAAATGTCATTATATGATTGGAAAGGGACACGAATGAGGTGCTTGCTTTTTATTTATGATTCTCTAAAAAAAGCTAAAAATATTTAATATATTAAAAAATTTAATAAGTCCATTGAAAAGTAGATATATAACAGTACTTTTGGAATTAGTTTGATTGATCATATTAGTATATTAAAAAGTGTTAATTTTTTGTATATTGAAAGTGTACTTTTTTTTTTTATTTCACAAGCAACTTTAAAATTGTATTATGTATCTCTTTTTTTAAAACATTTATTTTTTATTATTTTATTATATTTTTATAAAACACTTGTCAACTTAATGACCTTACTTTTGAAGTCTAAAAACTTCACTCGCAGTGTAACAATTATTTTCTCTGCTAAAAATATTAAAAATTGAATAAATATATATAATAAAACTTTTAATTTGCAGGTGATTAAGTGCTTGTATTGATATTTAAAGTCTAAAGTTCAAGTCATGATAATTAGATCTTTTCTAATATATAATGTACGAGAAAACAATTCTTTTAATATAGTTCATAAAAGATATAATGACCTTTTTAACTTTTCAATTTTACAAAAAAAGTTATTTTAGCTCTCATTTTTTTTTTTTGCCTCTTTTAACCATTGAATATGCATTTTTTGTCACATCACTCCAAAATAGATGGAAAAGTTAACGTTTGAACTTTGCTGACGTGGCATACACATAGATTGCCACATGTATGTCATGTCAGCAATTACTTATTTTTTAAAAATTTAAAAACATTTTTATATGTTTTATGTTTTTAATTTTTAAAAATAATTTTTTAACTTTTTTAAAATTTAATTAATTGTTGACGTGGCATCCACATGTATGTCACATCAATAAAATTAACAAATGTTAAATTTTTCATCTATTTTGGAGTAATTTGATAAAAAAATATAAGTTTAAGGACTAAAAAAACGAAAAATTAAACGAAGAGCTCAATTTTTTTTTATTATAAAAGTTAAAGGTCAAATAAGTTATTATGCGCTGATTTCATCGTAGATGCATAAAAAAATGAATTCTAATATAATTTTCACATTGCTTTAAAGCAAATTGAGGCAACGCGTGAACATATATAGCTAGCATGATTTCACTTTTCTTTGATTAATGGATACAGAATACCAATAGTTACTAAACTTTTGTTAAAATAATAAAACAGTCACTAAAATTTGAAAAGTTACAATTCAGCCACTGAACTTTTCACCATTCTTCGTTACGTCTGTAACAGAAAGCTGACCTGTCATCCCATGGTGTAAATGGCCCCAACTTAAGAACCCTAGTTGGGTTGGACAGTAGAAAAAGAAGAATCCTAACAATTGTTTCAGTTTTGGGAACATGCAAAAGTTCAAATTTTTCAGCCACTAAACTTTTCACCTTTTTTCGTTATGTCTATAACAGAAAGCTGACATGTCATTCCATGGTGTAAACGGCCCCAATTTAAGAACCCTAGTTGGGCTAGACAGTAGAAGAAGAAGAATCTTATCAATTGTTTCAGTTTTGGGAACATGCAAAAGTTCAAATTTTTCAGCCACTATTACTCTGTTACCAGGAAGGGTCGTAGCCAGGGGGTTGGAAGGGGCCCCGGCCCCCCTAAAATGGAAAACTTTCCATTTAAGACATTTGATTTTTTTTTAATTTTAAACTAGTAAAGGTAAAATTGTACTTTGCCCCCTAAAAATGATAAAAATTTAATTTAATCATTTAAAAATTATAAATATATAAGCTATTTAAATAGTGAAATTTCATTTATACAATCGTAAAAATTAAAATTTATTTTTGGCTCCCTTAAAAAAAATTTCTGCCTTCCCCCCTGTTACTAGGTTCACTTGTAATTTACATTGTTTTATGGTGATTTAATGGTTGTTTAGAATGATATTTGATTTGGGTTTTATTTGTTTGTTGTAAATTTTTTGGTTCCCATGTTTGTGCTGATTTTTGTGTTTGATTAAAAAGAAGTTAGGGTTTGGTGTAAAAGGTTGGTTTTAAGCATGAATTCCAAAAGACAAAGACAGCCTAATGTTAGGTTAGGGGAAATAGGGGATGCGTCTGCTACTTTTGCACGTGGATTTTCTCATAAAACTAAGGAAAATTGAGTACATAAAAGATGGAAACCTAATTTTTTTCAACTCTCAAGTGAATGAATCTGTTACTGTCGTTGAATTTTCTAAAGGGAAATCACCAAATTTCTTGAATTTGGACCTTGTGCTGACCGATTTGCAACAGAACAAAGAGAACAAGAATCCAATTCTTCAAATTTGACTTTTGATTTGGTTACTGCTGATGAAACTGAAATGATGAAGTCTAGTATAAATTTTGGTACCATAACAGGGAAGAGTAGGGTCATGAAATGGATAGGGCGCATTCGGGAAGGCAACAAGGAAGAGTAGTGACATCTTTTTCTTCTTCTCATTGTTCTTCTTCTTCTTCTTCTTTTTTTTTTTTTTTTTGCCTGCTCACATGTCCCTTTTCCTCACATGTCTCCGTTGGGTTTGTAATAGAAAATATTAATAAGTAATTGATTTGTCATTTTTTGATAACATTAGTGATTGATTTATTTTTTTCCTAAAGTTTAGTGATTGTTTTATATTTTATCAAAATTAAGTGAGTATTGATATAGTTTGCCCTCAATTAATTTAAACGACACCTGCTTTCAGTTTTGAAAACATCAAGTTGTCCTGTTCTGTAAATATCACTTAATCTGTGCCAAAAATAAAAAAAATCTATCCAATAATACAAACGAAGTATACTCTAAGAAATAAAATAAAATAAAACCCTGAACAGTAAATATAAAATATTATTTAACCTAAACTGTTGACATTTTCTTTAATGCTCAGAGAAGATGAACTTGTGGAATTTCAAAAATATTTTAACAAACCTTTGAATTTGAAATATTAGCATGAAAATTATATTTCTAATAATCTATTTACACTGTTTTCTTAATTTGAAATTATGGAAATATAAAAATAATATTTTAGACTTAGTATACGGATTCGATTGGTGGTGTATGTATGATGAGGTGTGCACAAATATTTTGCCAATTTGAGTTGATATTATCCAAACTACAATTCAGTAAAAGAAAATTAAATCCCAATCAACTTTAATTTGTGATTAAGATTTCAAAAACAAAAGCTGGGAACATTATATTCATGCCACCAAACATAGCTCTATGGCCCATCCATCGTATCTAACATAAATTATTGGAATAGAAAGACAACTCAAAAGTTATAACAAACTAGAAAAAAAGCATTTCATTTCCCTCATAATTTGACTACAGAATAAGATTTTACAAATTTTACTAGGAAAAAAAAAAAAAAACAAGGAAGATTAAGGATTTGTTTTGGAAAAGGGGTTTGAATTTGATGGCATGGATTGGCTTTAATTAATTAATTAATTAATTAAAATGTTGATATTTAGGTTAGAGATGGCCCCTTCATAATCCCAATAAAATGTAGTAGACAAGCGTTATGGGCAAGGCTATTAGCATTCCAAAAATAACACTGCATTTCCAACAAAAAAAAAAAAAAACATGAGAGAATAAGCAAAAGTATTAGGAAATTAGAAAAAAGAAAGGAGAAAGAGGGTAAAGACTCACGCGGTGCTGAGAATATCAGGGTGTAGGTTGTATTCCTTGGCAAAGACAAAGGGGACAATGCCTTGTGGGAGAGCTGCCTGTTATACATGCAAAATAAATAAGACATGTTAGATTTTGTATGAATCTTTGCTGACTACTTGTACCCAGTTTCATTGAATCTGAAGATTGCACAATTTAAGAATCTAAAAATAGAAAGAAAAGCTGTGGCAGTGAGTTTTGGAGGTTATGTAATAGTTAAGTTAGATAGGGTATGTTGGTGAAGAAGGAGATGGGAGAGGAAGTAAACGACAGTAAAGAAGCAAAAGATAAAGGGAAGTGACCTGCACAATGGCAACGTGTAAGAGAACGCCACGGAGTCCGACAGCTATGGAAGCGGCTGCCATCACAGCTGGACCTGCAAGGAATCTCACACCCATGGCAAAAGCTGCAACGGAATTTCCACATGCTATGATCCTCGGTTGCAATGCCATGAACAGACCTGTCATCACCATTCCATCAAAACCATGTCTATTCCTTTGCCCCCACATCCCACATTACCCCGACATACCCCAACTCAACCCTCATCTCTCTTTGCAAATATTTCGAATTCGAACCGGCTTGTCTCTGACAACATTTCTTCTTTTGGATCTTTCATCATAACCCCCACCACCTCCCAGCATCATATCAAATTTATTTCTTCAAAACATTCAAGATTTTATACATATGGAAATCTATAGCCAACTTATTATCATCATGACTATACTGTTTCCCTTACTTTGCTTACGCTGTTTTGCTTGCTTTTTTACAACATTTAATAATGATAAAGCCATTCATTACTCTCCTATTTTTTAATTTTTATTCTTTTGAATATATTGCTCTACTCTACTAACTAATAAAGTAGGGGAGAATTTTACTTGAGAGAGATTGTATTTGTTTGCAAGTACAGGGGACAAAGAAAAAGGTGAAATGAACTGACCAAGACTGAACATGGCCATGCCAAGCCCTGCATCTGACAGTATGGAAATGGACTTGGCTATTATGGCAGGCATTTGTACATTCCACCTAAAACAAACCAAGCAACAAGCTATAAGAAAAGCCACCAGATGCCAAAAACAATGATTTGTATTTGTATTTGTACCTGAATGAGATTAGAGACCAAGTGAGTCCTACTAAGCTTGAATAAGTGTTGGGATTTCTGATAAGCTTTCTCCAAACCATGATCAGTATCAGCCTTGTGATGACACTTGCAGGAGGCATAGTTTTGGGCTTGCCATCCCCCACTTTGTCACCTTCGTGGTTGTTGGTCATTTCTCGTTCCAATCCTCGGTTCCCAAAGCTGAAATCCTCTCTCTCAGTGTACTCCTCGTTATTCTCTCTATGTCCTTCCGCTGCGACGAAACGAAACACAAGCAGCATCACAAGTTCGAATCATTAATCTAAATGGGGAAACAAAACAAATTCATATATCGAGACTGAAGTAAACAAATTAAAATGTGCTTAAAAGCTACCTTTCCCCGGGGAGACAGCCACTCTAACCTCTTTCTGCTCGTTTGCTCCATATTCATGGCCACCACCACCACCACCAAAGACGTCGGATACAGGAGAAGCACTTGAACTCCAAACAAACATATGAAGATCCCTACCACCATCTTCAGTCTTTTGCTGAGCCTGATCGTTAGGCTTCTTTGTATTAGCTTTAGACCCATTGGGAGAGAACATACCCGGATTAGGAGCCGGATAATGGGCTGCACCTGCGCCACCTTGTGCGTGGTAATGGAACCTTGGTTTACCCATGCCTGTACCATCCTCCTCATAATTGGATGGTCTGGGAGTTGGTCCTCGAGAGGCAGACAAACCGTAAACATCTGCAGCACCGAAATTGGAGTTGCGTCCCCCAGCCATCATAGAGTAGAAATCAGTGTGATTAAAGCTTGAGCCTCTTGGTGTTGGGTTTCTTGATGATTGCAACGAGTAGATCTCAGCATTGGTCAGATTGGAAGGGCGTGGAGTTGTTGAAGATAAACCCTGGGACCTTCTTGAGAAAATATCTGATCTTGAGGCATTGGATTTCCTGACAGTAACATGGAGCTTACCATCTTCTTTGATCTCAGCTTCAGTTTCTAGAGGTTGTCGACCATCGAGTGACATGATATCTGAGTCTACATGGATTGAAACAATAGAGCCAGCAGTGTCGGGGAATTGCTCAGATATCAGCATTTTGGCACCTCTATATTCAAACATGAAAAGCATCAAAGTGTACCAAATAATGCATTGAAGGACAACTATCTGCACCATTAAGCTTCCTGAAAACTCCCCGTACATTCCTTTCAGCAAAGGGATGCCCATCACCAAAGTGTTGGGAAGAGTAGAGAGTGAAAATAGGGTGATGGTCCATTCCAAGCAACCCCTTTTGCTCACCTTGGACCAAACTGCCAGTATTCCAAGAACCATAACTTTTTGGAGGGTATCAGCTGCTATGAAACGAAAGTTCATAGCGTAAGGGTCGTTAGAGGCGATGAAGTGGAAAGAGAGGAGAGGGACGGCAAAGAGAGCAACAAAGCGATTAATCCCCGAACACTGACCAGGAGAGAAGATCTTCCACCATTTCACTGAGCCGTAAGCTAAAATCATGGCCACGTAAAGTGGCACCATTGCAGTCATTACATGGTAGAAGTCAGTTAAAGTGATCATCTTTGGTAAGCTATTACCCCGACTGAATTACCCAATCAAGAAAACCAGCTCCAAGTTTAGAAAAAAGAAGAAAAACAAGTTGAAACCTGATTGAGAAGCGAAGAAGAAGAGAAGAAGAAGGAGGAGGAGGAGGAAGATAGCGTTGGTGGAAGTGATGATGAGGGGGGAAAGCAAAGGAAATGGGAGCGCATGTGTTTTTGGGTTTTGGGGAAAGTGGGTGGTAATAAGCAGAGGGAATAGAGGAATTTTTAATTTTCACTATGCAGCTTTGAGAGTTGCGACCAAGCTTGCACTTGCAGTCCCCAAAGCACAGGGTTTTGCTTCTTTTTTTTTTAAAATTCAGGGTTTGTTTGCTTGCCTTTTGGTTCGGAAATATGATTAAAAAAATGGGATTGAAGTTCAATTTTACGAGAACTTTGATTATTAGCTTGTTGAGTTTAAAATTAAAATTTATAAAGAATAATTGAATTGATTTGGATGGGATTTTTTGCTGTTTAAAAATGGATAGAAGTTGCCAATGGGATGTGAAAGTTCTTGATATTCGTGGCTCTATATTCAATGGACTAATGGTAAGATGAGAAGAAAGAGTATTTTGGTTGGGGGTGGGGGAGGGGGCTTGTGACGGTGTGTGTCCCCAAGCACTTGTTTGTGTTACACTTTCTAGACTTTTGCATACATTAAAAGAGGCCCTTATCCTTTCCTCTTTCTTCTTGGATTCGCTTTTTTCTGCTCATGCCTTCTAGATGCCTTCAAAAAAAGAGAGAGAATTTAAGTAGATATTTACTTAATTATATGAGTTTTCTTTAATATTATTTATTCACAACTCTAAAATATCAAAATTATTATCCAACCATTAGAGATTAATAGCTACGTAATATTCGGTGTCGTATCATTACTCATATGCCACTAAATTTGTTTATGAATTAGATTATCTATTCAAGTTCAATTCTCTCAATAGCTTGTTTGAAGTATGAAAATATTTGAATAAAAATGTATGTTTGGATAAAAATTTAAATCCGTTTAAAATATAAATCGGGTTTAGACTTCAACATTCAAAAGTCGAGTTTGGCCTGACCTGCTTTATACTTTTGTAATATATTTTATTTATATATTATGTATTTTATATCACATAAAATTAAATATATTATACACAAATTATGTAAACATTAAAATTTATGTTAAGTTGTGTAAACTCGAAATTTTAATAAATGAAAACTATCTAAAATATTAAATAAAAAAATACGAGTGGACCTAAAATTGACTTGGATTAGTCACTTTACAAATATAGGTAGACTTTGGTAAAATTTTAGGTTAATATTTTAGATTGACCCGAGTTTAAACAAACATAAAGCTTAATAATATTAAGTCCTGAATCCGGCTCAATTCAATTCATGAATACCTTTAAATGTCACATGACATCATACCATGATATGTTATGTAACATTATAAATTTAAAATATAATAATAAATTAGAAAATTAGAAATATTAATTACATATATTATCATTTAATTTTTTTTAAAAAACTTTGTTTGATTTTTTTATTGAAAATTTTTATAATTTGACCATGAAATAATTTATATTTCTTTAACCATCTACATGGCTTTATAATGATGCATTCACTGTTGTATGTGAAATTTAATATAAATTGTTGTAACATTGCTAGTCACGCTTTCTATTAGAACATTGTAATTGCCATCTGTCGGAAAAATTAAAATTATTTATGAAGAATAGCTTTGTTGCAGAACAAAAATTTGAATTTTTTTCCATAAAATTGTATTTTTATTGTGATAATTATATTAATAAAAATTATCAAATTTAGTATTTGTGTATTTAAATCAAGGAGATTTGTCGATTTCTGAATCTAACATTTAAATCTCTCTCACTTTTAATTAAATGATTTTTTTCATTTTTCTCGAATCCTTAGATATTAATAGAGTGAGTTCTTTTAAAAAATCAAAGCTAAAAACCAAAACTAAAATTCTAGTTGCCAAATTTAAATTATAAATGCCAAGGATTTTGCGATTACAATCTCATTAATTTTGAGATACAAGAGTGTGGATTCTTCACTAGAATGTGTTTGAATTAAAATTACCGGTTATATTTGGTTTAAGGATAGTGGATTCTTTTCACTGAGTTAAACACTATAAACATAAAAAAATCAAACTATATAAACACTTTTGTTATCTCCTATTTACATTGTACTTTTCATAATTTTTACAAAAATATCCACTTCCAAAATCACTTCTGATCATATTTTATTACTTAGAAATTTAACAACTTATAATCTCAGAACTTGTATCATATCAACAATAACTTTCCTGAACAAATATAAACCCATTTTAGTACTTTAAAAATAGAACCCAAATTTCTACATACATGATTCAAAATTCAATATATTTCTATTTCTGCTAGGGTGATGTTAGACCCCTCCTTTTCTCACTCTTCACTATTATGATTAAAAACCCCATCAACATACGCTTCACCTTTACCCCACTTGTTTTGTGCCTTATTATATCCCTACAATTATCCCAATTATTCCCATCCACTATATTTTTATATGTGTAGTTTTTATAACCCTCAACTATTTTTCACCATATTCACCATGCTTGAATGGAAAAAAGTACTGAAAATGGATTTTCTAATCTTTGTTTTACAGAAGAAGAAGAAGAAGAAGAAGAAGGAGGCATAGTTGTAGGTCAAAACTTTGTACATAGTAAACTAAGCAAGTAAAAAAATATACACAAGAAGCAATAAATCATCATAATTTGCGAATAGAATATCATGGTTAAAATTCTTGCCTTTTCATTATTTCTTACCATCCTACTTTTTATAATTTTCAGTTTTCACTGCAAGATAATAATGATGGATTTCAATTTTCGACATCATATCTCATCCAACATGCTTCAATCTATTGCTAAATTACTTTTAGATCTCATATAATTTCAAATTTTGGAATATAATTAAAAGAAATCATGATATAACTTAATTGTTATATGCTTCAATATATCCAATGATCAATACAAAGAGGTGGAGATGACCTGCAAGTAGAAATTTGGGGATGTTCCCCACTCAACAAAGCTGACTATTTTAATTTATTATCCACTTTATATAGATATCAGGGGAAGTAATCAGAAAATTTGTTTAGGGAATAAAATTAAATTGTAATTTTTACTATAATAAAAATGTAATTATTAAATAATTAAATCAAAATTTTATTACTTTTAAAATAGGTAAAGTGTAATTTTATATTTATTAATTTAAAATTTTAAAAATTTTAAAGGGCAAAAATTTTTCATTTTAAGAAGGTCGGGGCCTGCTAGCCTTCCTAAATTCGCCCTTGATAGATTCTACCTTAAATTTGGCAACTTTTCTTTAATAGACCCTTAATATTTTTTTCTGAATCACATTGGTCATTAAGATTGACATCCATTGCACAAATTAGTCCCTATGATTAACATTGTTAATTTTTGAATAATTGAATGACGTGACCAAACATAGAGGTGAGACCTGAACAAACAAGGTAACAACATGTGTTATCCTCTTTAATTATTTTGAAAAAAAGCTTAAAATTAAAATATATAAAAATTAAAAATAAACAATTTTTAAAAAAATATAAAAAATATATAAATTAAAAAGAAACCAAAAATTGAATTTAGAATTAAAAAATAAAAACAAAAATAGTTAAAATTTAAAAAAAATCATAAATATTTTGAAATTTTCAAAACATAATTTTTTTTAAATTTTAGAAAATTAAAAAAATAAAATATAAAAAAATTCAAACAATAGTTTAAATTTCAAAAAGCTACAAATAATTGAAAAAAGTAAGAATACAAAAATGACCGAGTGTTGACCTAACACTGATCAATGTTGACCATGCGTTAACATCGGGCATTCACCAATCAATTTTTATTTTTTGAATTTTAAAATATATTTTTTAATTTTTTTGTAATTTTCTAAAATTTTAATAATTTTTTAAAAAAGTTTATTGATTTTTTTCAAAATGTTTTATTGATTTTTTTTGAATTTTTGAATTTATATATTTTTCTAATGTTTTCTAAAAAATTATTTAGCTTTTCTTTCATTCTTTCTTTTTGAATTTTTAAGCTTTTTTACCATTTTTAGAATAATTAAAGAGGAAAACATATGTTGTTTTTTTGTTTGTTCACGTGTCACATTTTAGTTTGGCCACATCACTCAATTGTTCAAAAATTAACGGTATTAATCAGAAGAACCAATTTATATAATGGAAGCCAAACTTTTAGAACCAATATGTTCCAAAGAAAAGTCTAAGTGCTAACTTAAGAGAATTTATTAAATTTAGGGGCCAGTTTATATATTGAGTCATTTAAAAATTATCATTCATTAATTTCATGTTTCTACTTTTTCTTTTTCTTTTTTTGAGATATAAACTTTGTAAACAAGCAAAAGAAGAGCACAGAAACTAAACCTAAGCCAACATGCTTATTTTGTATACCCTGTCTCATCATCATCTACTAACAACAACACTAGAATTCAAAGTATTATCAAATGAAAATAGAATTAAGGAACGAGAGAGAACTATTAGACTCAATGTGATCCACATAAGATAAGACTATCTTAGCAAGATTAGCATCACGACATGTCCAACAAAAGGACAAATTATAGAGTTGAGAAGCAATAGCTCAACAATCCATAATCAACAAACCAAAATCCGAATCTTTGTTACTCTTAGTAATCGCAATAATTACCTAAAGACAATAAGATCCAATTATGATGTTACAAATATTAATAACTTGCAACCAATAAAGAACTTCAAGAAGTGCAAACACCTCAACTAAATTATGCACCAAGTATAACGAGAATGACCGGAAAGACTTTTAATAAAAATACTATTTAAATTTCTGATTAAAAATATACCATTAATAATTTTTTTCTTGAATTTAATGAAAGTATTGTGTAAAATAAAAAAATTAAAATAATAATTGCATAATATTAATGGATTATTTTTTAATCAAAATTACTCAACATTAATTTAGAAAAAAAAATGGTGGTACGGGGATGAATGATTGGTTGTGGGGATTTGAATAAAAATTGAGAGACAAATGGATTGGTCCTAAAAGTGAGTAAAGGAGAAGCATGCGTTTTGGAAGTTCAGGGTGAAAGAGTTGAAGCAAAGGGAACAAATTCACTCACTCCAACCATCACGCACTGCAATGCCTTTCCAATAATATTATTACAATATGCACTCTTCCTTGTTTTAATTGATTAAACTATTTCTAATCTTTTCTTAGTATTTTCTATACATGAAAAAAAATTTTCCATTTGCATTAAATATAAAATTAAGTACGTACACGTGGATATGTCTATGCAAGGTTTATAAAATAGCCTTTAGGCTTAAAAGATTAAAACTATGATACTAGTCCTTGTACTTTATGAAAATTATGAATTTAGTCTTCATAGTATTTGTACTTTTTAAATTTTTTGTCTTGACCCGAACAATAGCATTTAGATCTATTTATTTAAATTCAATTACTTGTCATTTACTGTAGATTTAGTTCATATTCTCCAATTGGATTATTCTAAGTCCCTATATGTTTCGAATTTTGAAATTTCATTCTTGATGCAAATGACAGACACTAATCCATTAACTGAATTTTTAGTGAGTAAAATGTAGAAAGAATAAGTTGACATGATATTATACATATAATAATATATTTGTTGTATCAAATTTTAGAAATAATAAAATTTAATAAATTTAATAGTTATTATTTGATTACTATTGTAATCCATAACTTTCTAATCTTAAATGTTGCAATATTTATTTAGAAATGCTAGCTATACTACAGTCAATGAACATTGTGTTAATCTGACAATAGATTATTTATTTTTATTTCGAAAATAAGCAGCAAATGCAGTATTACTAAGCAAAAATAGGAATTTGGGTCATTGAAAGAATCCAAGGGAAGTTTATGAAAAAATTATTTTATGAATCCTTCTCATCATATTATTTATGATTTTTTAGTTATTTAATGATATTTTAATAAAAAAATTTATGTCATTGACACGTAATTTTGATAATTTTTTAGCTTGAATCTCAAATTATGAGCACAAAAACCCTGAATCTTAAAACTTAAGCTTAGGATTTAGGGTTTGAAATTTGAGGTTTAAGAAAAAAATACCAAAATTATATATTAATGACATGGAAAAAGTAAGGGTGAGCAAAATTCGATTCAATTCGAAAAAATTGAAATTTTTTTTCAAATTTCGAGTTATTCGAATTATTCGAGTCAACTCGAATAAGAAATTTTGGATTTCGAGTTTGAGTCGAGTTACATTTTTACAATTTGAATAACTCGAATAATTCGAATAACATATTAGCATAAATACCGTTTTGGTCCCTGTCAATTTTGAAAATAAGCAAATTGGTCTCTCTCTTAACAAAAATTACAAAAAAAATCAAAGTAACTTTCAAATTTGAAAATAATTTTTAAAATTCTAAATATTTGTAAAAATTCTAAAATTTATATTTTTAAAAAAATTATAATTTAAAAAAAAGCTAAAAAATATATTAAAAATTTAATAAAATAATAATTTTGAAATCTAAATAAGTGATTAATGATTCAAGTTTATCATACAAAAAAATTTAAATAATTGTTTCAATTTTTTTTGTTCTAACATGGAAATAGTTATATTGTACAAGATTTTAATTTGACATTATTAAATTTTCTAATTTAACTCAAACGGTTTCACTCGATTCAATCGAACACTCACCCCTAATTCGAATACTCTGTCGTTCAACTCAAATCGATTCAACTCAAATCGTTCGAATACTCAGCTTTAAAAAAAAGAGTTGAAATATCATTAAATAATTAAAAATAGATTATAAATAATGTGGTGAAATAATAATTTTAAATGCATTCTGCTAAGGATAAAGGATAAATACAAGTTTTGAAGTGAAGTTGATTTTTAAACTTGGAATATTTGATTTCAAATTCCAAAGCTGATAAAAGGATAAAACATGAAGTTTAAATGCTAACTTCCTTGTCTATATAAAAGAGCCATCCACCCCCTTGGAAGATATTTATTGGGATATTTTCTTTGTTGTTTTATTTATTTATTAGTGTGATTATTGCCTTCATAAATAAGAGTGTTTAAAGAGAGTGAATATAAATAATTGTATAATATTTAGACTATAATTTGCATTGTGTGAGTTGAGATAAATTAAGCATAAATTATTTGTTGTACTAAAAATTGTTTAAGAAATCCATTTTCTGACTAATGCTCCATAATTGACCTCCTACTAATTAAACTAAACATGGAACATGTTAATCACCTTGAATAAGCCCAACTCATCCAAACCAAAAGAGAAGATATAGTTTATTCATTGCCTTTATATATCTACAAAATACGTTCGTTCAATTGCTAAATCGAAAGATAAAGGAGTTCACCAGTGTCACTTTTTGGGTCTATGGGAAGAAACTGGCGGTGACGATGGAAGGTGACAAGAAGAGAAGATATAAAGATGAAGCTAGAAATTTATTTTAGGGAAGTCAAAATTGATTTTAAATTTTTTAAAGGGTCAAAAGTATAATTTCATAAGTTTTTTAAGAGGTTAAAATTGAGGTAATAAATTGTAATTTTACTATTTTGTGCGGGGCTAAGGTCACCCTCGACAGTATAATCAAGGTATAATTTAAGCAACAAAGAGTGAATAACGGCTTAAGAGAAATAATCAAGGTATGACGCATTTAGTGGTTGAATGGGTTAATGTAGGTGTAGAAGCTGCTACATTGTCATGGCTTCTCAATTTCCAACTTATTGTGTGGAACAAAAATAAAAGAATTCCAACTTTTGATCCTCGTAGACATTGATGGAATTAATAGCATGCTGATGAGCTGCAGCCCCGAATAGCACACAGCTTTCAGATGAATGGAAGTAGTATATAGAATCATCACAGAAAAATACAAGATATATGTATAGTAGAACATTTGGCCAGAGATAGGTTCTGGCAAAAAACAAAAATAGATTGTAAATACTTTATTTGGCATCCAAAATGAATGGTAGGGCAGGATAAACTAAGACATGTTCAATCCTATATAAAAGCCACAGTTCAGACAGAATTTTGACTAGTAATACAACTACTAAAACAACTTATAAAATAGACCAATGAAGGTCGTGATCATTGTAATAACTAGCGGAAAGTGAAAGAGCAATAATTTATGCAGTTGGTGTTGGTGTTGCTGAGACACCTTTACAGCCAGGAACTTCAATCCACTCGAGTTGAAGTTCCACCTCACCACACTCCACATTTCTCAATCTGAGGCAAAGGTCTTGAAGTACCTTCCCTTCCCTCAATACAACAACGCTCTCTTCAGCCAAGCAGTTTTTCCTACATGGTTGCACTTTGGCTAATATGGTTCCATCTGGGAAGTCTGCATAATCCATTCTCAATGCCTGTACGAATGCCTGTATGTCAAACTCCGCATCTCCCATTTCGTCATCCATGCTAAATGTGTCATAGTCGAACACTGTCTGCATTCAAAACCTCCAGATGTCACATTTAGATGAGATATAATAGGTAAGAAGCATGATGATTATGCATTGGTGGACTTACGAGCTTGATTGGCTCCCCAGGATCTGTGATGGGAAGAGTTAAATCTTCATTCCATACAGGATTAACATCCTTATTTATTACTTTAGTCTTCAACCTCTGCAACAAATATAAAATTAGAACCCTGATTAACATACTAGAAAAATGAAATGGTTACTTTCTTTTTCCAGTTTTTTTGATAAATAAACCCAAATTTTGTATTTTTTTTCATAATTACATAAAAACATATTTTAAAAGTAATTATTTGGTACATTAATTGACAATTTAATATTACTTACCAAACAATTGTTTTAAAAAAGAAAAAGAAAAAATATGTAACTTATGATAAAATAAGTGGATAATTTATATATCAATTTTTTGTTTGAGGTGAAAGAAAAACCTGCGTGCCCATCCGAAAAACAACGTAAGGGTCGCTGGTACGGACATCACGAACAGCAAGGTTTATGCCCCGTTTGACGTGAATCCTCAACAGACCCATCAACTCGTCCATGCTTGTCATCTCTTTGTTGCCTTGTTATTATTTACTTCCTAAATTTCCCCCTTCTTCCAAATCCAAAGGAAACTATGTCTCTTTGTCTAGAAAAAATTTAATTTAATTAATATAACAGATAAAGAAGGAAAAACTTAAATTCTTTAGTCCGATTATGTGGTGGACGAGAGAGACTCCTTTTGGATTTTATCAAGGTAAAAAAAATAGTGGTGGTGAGACCTAGCTGGTGGGAGAATGTGAGGTTAATATCAGAGAAGGATGACCGGGAGAAGCGCTACTCTGTATGGAGGGAATTGGTCTACCCCTTTTTTATTTTCTTTTTACCCTTAACTTGAAATCAACCAACTACGACCAACACCTTGTATGAGCACGTGGCGTCAAATTACTGATTGTTATTATTGGACATCTCACTTCGTTTTCACTTTTCCATTTCTCTTTTTCTAACTACTTCTTTCTCTTCCTTTTTTCTTTCTTTAATATACCTCATTAGCCCCATAGCTCCAGAAGAGGATTTTTACAATAATATAAACTCGAAAAATAATTATTGGTAAAAAATAAAATTTGATTTTTAAATGAATCGAGTCTTAGATAAGTTTTATTTGACATTATTCTACTCGAATTTGTAAAAAAATAAAAATTAATATTCTGTTTTGTTGTTATTTTGCTACTATTTCGCTATTTTATTATTATTATTTTATTATTGTTGTTTAAATATTGTGTAATTATTGTTTTATTATTAATTTTGTTATTATTTTAAAGATATTTATTTGTTAAGTTACACCTATTTTAGTGTTATTTAATTATAAATACTTTTTTTAATTTATTTTCAATTTGTTGAGAAATATTTATTTCAATATTTTTAGTGCATTTGATGTATTATATTTTTTAAATTTGTTTTTATATAAAAATAATATTATAAAAAATTAATACTGGTAGACTGAGCTGGGCTCGGATTTTAGCATTTTTATTCAAGCCAAGCTTAGAAAAAAATTTACACCCATTATTCTAATTCAATCAAGTCCAAACTTAAAATTCTATTGAGATCTAACCCGAATCTGACTTAGATCAACTCATGATCACCTCTATTACCCATAAATACAACGTGGAACAAAGTTCATCCAATAAAACTCCTTTATGTGCCCAAAAAAATCATTCAATCTTAGTTTAGTTGGTTTAATTACTTTTGTAATAACTAAAAAGAATATAAGTTTAAACACACATATTTCACTTTAAGAGTTTTGAACGTTTATAAGTAGAAGTGCATTGAATTTAAAAAAATTCCTCCAAATTAAAGAAGAAATAATAATTAATATTATATTTTATTATGCACACTCAATAATTTTATTATTAAAGTTTATATTTGATAAATTGGATGAAGCGAGGGAATGTAAGATTTTAGCTCATATTATGCATATTAAACAACTTAATTTAAGGTTTTACAACTTTTATTTAAGTTAATTAAATTATTATTCAAAATATTAATTAAATTAATTATTTTTATAGAATTAATTTAATTACTTTAATAACAATTAAAGTCTATCCATTCATTCACATACTTGATTTACATATTGGATTAAAAGTTAATTTATATAAATAGATCATTTATCTGAATATATATTAGGGTTACGCATATTTAAAAAGGCATAATGACGTATTTGGCCTTCAAACTTTATAAAAAAGTCATTTTGACTATCTATTTAATTTAAATGGAAAATTAAAATGATTTTTTTTTATTTATAAAATTGAAAGCTATTATACATCAGTAATCACCGACCCAAGTCCTAAAAGGGATTCGGGTTTCCAACCCGTAACCTGGTTAGGTCACATTAGAAGATTGAGTGCAAAGCAAACTACGAGAGGACAGCAAAGCGAGCTCACGAACTCAGCTTGCAAGGCAAGGCCATAGACCCAGCTCGCAAGAACCTAAGTAAGGCCTCGTTCTCAATTCGCATACACCCAAGGAGCTTGCAGAAAGGACCGCGTACTCCGCATGCCATCTAAACACGTGTCCAGTAGGCATGGAGTCCTCCTAGAATGTCAGTCCCAATAATAGAAAAGACCGCGTGCTCCGTGAATACGTACCCAACAGACTTGGAGTTCGCAGAGAATGTCAGTACTAGAGGTAGCAGAGTCAAGACAAAATAGTGGGGCTCGATCATGAGTTGTAATAACATCTATAACAACATGTATAAATACCCGAACACTCCTATCAATAACACACGAGAAAATATTACTTAATAAAAGATATAAAAAATTATTATACCTTAAATATTTAAGGAGCTAGCGAGGTGAAAACCGATTCTAGTTTTAATGAAGTAAAAGAGTTTAACTCTCGAAGCATATACCAATTTTGGTATATTGCACTCGTTCTAGGTTGGAAAGGATTGATGTTCGGTTGCCTCTTATAGCTCGCCACTTGAGGAATCAGATTCTACCACAAAAGTAGCGTTGGAATATGGTAATGCAAACAGTAGAGAAGCAGTTCATTTAAACAATGCACCCATTCTTACATGATAATATCCTAAGCATGACATCAATCTTAAAAAATAACAAGGTGTGCAGTTAGTTTGAAGAGATTGAAAGTTGGGGTTTCAGCAGCAGCAAGAACAACTTATTACTGACTATTAGAAAGCTGGAGGCAGGGTTCTAAATTAAACATAAATAGAAAATAGGGCTTAAGATTTAGGGTTTAGGTTCATTATATATTTTACATATTTGAAATTTAGTCTCATTACATTTATATTTAGAAATTTAATGTTTTTACTTTTCAGATAAAAAATTTCGAGTCTAATTATTACCACTTTTAAATTTCTTCTATTAACTTCTTTGGTATCATATTTTGAAATTAGAAAAAAAACACACTTGATAGTTATGTAATGGTAAAATTAACATTAGAAATATTGATTAATATATATATATATATATATTTAAAAACACTCATTCAAACTTGTTATGATAAAATAATTATTTTATGTTGGAATAGTATTCTTAAGAAAAACTAACATCGTCTTTTTGATTGAAATAGTTAATAATAGTAATTACTTAGACTAACTAATAACATTATAAAAACAGAGGGGTCAAATTATGTCAAAAAGTAAAGTATATAGATAAATCTTAAGTTTCAACATAGTTTAAGGGCCAAAATTGAAATTTGACTATTGTGTTATAATGTAAAAAATACAGCAAGCATAAAAGAAATGAGAAGTCATGTGTCACTCTAAAACTCGTATAACATTCAAATTATATATAATCGTGTAATATTTTAATCGAAAAGTTAAAAATATTAATTATTTGGACTAATTGATAACATTATAAAAATACAAACATCAAATTATGTTATAAATTAAACTATTAAAGTATAGAGTTTAAATCTCAAATTTAGACATAATAGAGTGACTAAAACTAAAATTTAATCATTTCTCTAAATGTAAAAAATAAAAGAGGACATGGCAAAATGAAAATATGATGGATACTACTTTATAATATAGGTATATTAGATATGCTCATGGGTTGGGTCACCTACTCAGGCTCGAAGGCCTGTCTAAAAAGGAAGGATTTAGATAAAATATGAGGCTTGAAAAATGAGTTTGGGTAAATTTTAAGGCCCATTTCTTAAAAAGGTTAGGTTTTGAGTGATATTTTTTTGGCCCAAGCTTGGCCCAAATATATTACCTTATAAAAAAATATTATTTTAATTATATATATGTTAAATACTAATTATATATATTTATATTAAATCACTAACCCAATAACAATTAAACCCATTACCCAAAACTTAACAAAATACATTTTCCAACTAAATAACCCAACTCAAAATATAAATTTTTAAAAATTATATTTAATACAATAAAATATTTATTATATTTGTAATAGGCTAATTTTGGCCTGGGCCCCAAAAAATAATAACCGAAGCCAAATGATGCAATCGGTCGAAAACAAGTCAAAAATGGCCAAATTGAAAGATAATCATTAAATTGTGGCCAAATCAAAAGGATGGAGAAAGCCAATGAGTTATCAAAATTAGTTGACTTGGTAAAAGGCTAAAAATAGAAAGATATGATTTTTATTTTTGATTTGATTTGATTTTATTTTATTATTAAATTATTTAGGCTATTTTTAGTAAATCTCATCTATATAAATACGGGTATTTTGTTCTTTGAAAAGAGGAATTATTTTGGGAGGATTTTGATCGATTACTTTGCTATTCCTACTTCAATTTGGAATTGGATTATTCTCTCTTTTCCTATTTCTATTGAAATTCAGTTATTTTTTTCTCTTTTAATTGCGTGAGAATTTTGTCCATTTCATTTCAATTTCTTTGTTTTTTCTAAATTCATCTGATTACATTTAGCCTTTCTGTTTTTTTATTTGTTTTGCAATTAAGTTTTCATTACTCTTAATTTTGGCTCTAAAATTTGTTTTGACTACATTTTGGTCTTCCTTGAAGCTATGTGTTTTGGAGGGTGGAGATTATTTCCCTTTTGGTCTCTCCTTGTTATTCGCACGTTCAAATTGGTCCATTTTCTTTTATTTATTTCTGATTTGCCCCAGAATTTTGCTTTAAGATTCGATTTAATCCTTTTTTTTCGCTATTTTATTATCAAATTAACTAATTTAATATATTATTGCTATTATTTTTATGTTTTTTTTTATTTTTATTTTGTTTTTCTAATACTATTATTATTTATCTATTTATATTTCTACTATTATTATATTTCTATTTATTATATTTTTATTTCTATTTATATACTAATATTATTTTCATTATTATTTTTCTTATATATGTTTTTCACTCTTGTTATTAACATTCTATTTATTTACTTATTTTTTTTTGTTATTATCTATTTTAACTTTTTATATAACACTCATTTCGAATTTTTATACATTATTTACTTTAATATTTTCATATATTATATATTTCAAACATTTTTTTACACATTATATATTTTGAATTGTTTATATATTATTTTTAAAGAGTTTTATATATTATTCTATCTTGAATGGATACTATTTTAAAAAAAATTATTTTTTATACTTTAGATCGCTTTTACAATCATCCCCATTTTAAAAAAACTCTCAAAATAAGGAAATATTTCATGTTTGGAAATTCGAGAAATCGTGCCCTACCGTGCTGGGTTTCGATTTTTCGTTCAACCGAATAACTAAATATCCTTTTGAAATTTCGTCCATGTTTTCTTAAATTAAAATGAGGCAATATTTTGTGTTTGGAAATTCGAGAAATCGTGCCCAATCGTGCTGGGTTTCGACTAACCGTTTGACCAGATAGCCAAATATCCTTTTGAAATTTTCGATGCGTGAGTTTTGGAAATTATAAGATGATCTTGTATCGAGGGTTTGAAATGTTGTGTCCTATCGTGCTGGATATGATATTTTATTCCTTCTAAGCGAGAGAATCTCAATATCCAATTCAAGTTATCCAAACGTTTTAAAGGAATTGTATTTTAAAATCTTTTTCAAATTTTCAACATTAAGACGTTAATTGATCAATACGGTACCAATTTTGGGCGTTGCAAGGGTGTTAATCCTTCCTCGCGCGTAACTGACTCCTGAATCCGTTTTTTAGTTTTTCGTAGACCAAAAACGTTGTTTTAATAAACTGAAATGCTTTATTAAAATAATCGATCACAATGTGACCCAATCACATCTAAACAAAAAGGATTGGTGGCGACTCCATTTTTGTTTTAAAGTCGACCTCCGTTTTCAAAATAAAAATGATTTCGACAATATTTATTTGTGTTTTTTAACATAATAAAATATTTATTATTTTTATGATAGTATTTTTTAATATAAACACTTTTTAACATATTTTTAGGTTAAACTACAAAAATAGTCACGTTTATTTACTTTAAATTACATTTTAGTCACTTATGTTCAAAGTGTTACGTTTTAGTCACTTACGTTATCGTTTTGTTATGAAGTGGTCACTCTACCGTTAAGCTCTGTAACCTCCCTAATAGGGTCCTATGTAGTTTAAATTAAATTTATTTAATTAAAAACCTATTTTTATCCCAGCAATTGGACATCCAAGTTGGCATTTAAAACCTATTTGGACTGCCGCGTAGGACTGCCATTAGGGAGGTAACAAAGTTTAACGGTAGAGTGACCGCTACATAATAAAACAATAACACAAGTGGCTAAAACGTAGCATTTCAAACATAAGTGACTAAAATATAATCTGAAGCAAACAAAAATGACTATTTTTGCAATTTATCCATATTTTTAATATGTTAGAAAACTTTTATTTTAGCATTTTTATTGCATTATATATATTTTAAAATTAAATAAAACTTAATCTAATTAAATATGGGCAAGTTAGGTCGAACTCGAATTTTTCTTTCTTAAATTGGGTCGAATTTAGACAAAAAAAATCTGTTTTCAAATTGGGTCGGACCTAAACTTAAAAAGGTGGTCTATATATCTTGCATGGAACCGATCCAAACTTAACCGGACCCGAGTTATCAACACATTTTTAACATATATAGATTAGTTTAGTAGTTGTTGCATGAATCAACTTGCGTTAGGTTGGAATGTTTTAAATTTTTTTATAAGATAAAAAAGAGGGGGCCGGGGGGCGGTTCAAGCACTGTCGCGTGTCTGTAATAATGGATAAGAAACATGCAGGGTGTCCTTTTGTTTTGCCCTAACTGGAAGAACATATAAAGATACGAATATATCCAGTTATCCACCAGCTGCAGAAAGAGGTAGGGGGCAATCTAGAAGAAAGTGGTCCTGCCTGCATGTTGTCCACATCTTATCTCCACTTCCATTTTCCATTAAAGTGAATGAGATATACTCAATACTCCATCAACCCTTCTCAACACTAACGCATAGCGACGGCGTTTTGTCTGTGTGTCTCAATACCAAAGTGCATTTGCTCCATGCTCTACACCCATACTAGACGTTCATATTTATTTTATTGTCTACAAAATTTACAGGTATCATCTCTTAATAATTTATTATATCTTCGGACTATATGTTAGTGGGTGTGTTTAGACTATCCATGGACCAACTTGGATTGCTACCCAACTTCATTTTCGACTCTACCCATTAGCTTCGTTTCACTATTTATTTAATATTTAATATTATATAATTTAAATAAACTAATTTGAATTTATATATAATAATTTAATATATTTAAATTAAATATTTTAAAAGGAATTAGATTATGATAGACTCATGATATAGTGAAAAATATGTAAAATTAAATGTATAAAAAAATTATGTAACATAAATAAAAGGCTCACTTCTAGGCTTAAATTAAAAAAAAAATTTTATAAAAATATAAAATTACAAAAAAAAAACACATTCATAATACTATTTATTACTTTTTGAGATTGAAAAATATTTTTTAATAATTTCTCAATTCAACTTATATTTGCACTCAATTTTAATACATTAATAATAAATTAATAAAATCATAAAAGGATACCTACAATCCCGTAGGTGGCTATGCATTTAAAAAGTAAAAGGAAGTAGCAATTAAGAGGAAGAAGAAAGGAGTGTATGAGATTGAGAAGCGGTGGAGGAGGAGGACCATAGGAAATTGGAATAAGGGAAATTGACATTGTCAGTCAGTTGAATGATATTTTAGAGTCGTTGTTGGAGTTAAGGCAGAGATGCAAAATAAGTTGAGGTGGGATGACAAATTAAAAGGCCAAGCTTAATCCACGTAAGCCATGAACCACCATTGAACCACCCTACAATGCAATGCGATGCAAAGCAAACATATGCCTATTAGATATATGTGATACTCTAAAAAAGCTTATATTCCAAACTCTCAACATTCAGAAATTATTTTATAGCTCTTTTTTACTGCATTATTCATGATTATTTCGATTATTTTATGATATTTTAATAATTCTTTTTTATATATATTATTGATACATAATTTTGATATATTTTTTTATCTTGAACTTTGAATTTCAAATTTGAAATCTCAAATCTGGAATCTTGAACTCTAAACATGAATCATGAATCTTGGATTTTAAAGTTTAGGGTTTAGAATTTAGAATTCAAAGAAAAAAACTAATAAAATTATATATAGATAACATAGGAGAAATTATTGAAATATTATTAAATAATTAAAAAGAGATCATATATATATATATATAATGTGGTGGGAATGGTTTATAAATAATTTTTCGAGAATATGATATTATTAAAAAGAATAATGATGAAATTTTAAATTTTAAAATATTTTAAACATAAAGGAAAACAAAGCCTTTCTCCACACCATAGACAAACTTGAGGTATAAAAAGAGGCAACGTCCCCCCTTCAGTCGCATTTAATATTCTCCCTTCCAATATCTTTCCCTCCCCTCCTATACTGCATTTACAAATTGATGAAAGAATGTCGTACTTTTCCTTATCGCTATTAATATTTCTATGTTGTCTGTTTTTTAACTTGTAAAATACCATAATCACCCTATAAAAATACCCATAAAAACAGGGAAAAACTGAGTTGTTTTTCAAACTGCACATCAATAATTGTTTATATTTAATTCGGCTATTGATATTTTTATTTAAAAAAAATTATTTACAATAAATTATGGTTTTGTGTCCATAATATTATTTTTAAATTTTTGATTTATTTGATTGGAATGTAAATTTTAATTGTATATTTAATAAAATATAAAATTATTTAAAAACATATTTTTATTAAGTTATTCTTCATCATAAATAAAAAGTCATTAAAGTCGGCTAAGAGTGAAAAATAATTAATAAAATGTAGAAAAAATAAGACAATAATAATAAATAAAATTTTAAAAATTTTAAACTAATAAATAATTAATTATAGAAAACCTCGCTTAAAATAATCGATAGAGACGAGCCGGAAGGGACAGGCACGGAGCCTTGGTCCCCTCTTGATTTAATGACATTGCTTGTTTAAGGCTTCCTTCTTAATTTGGTAAAATTCCTTGTTTAAGCCTAAGGAGTAAGGACTGAATAGTCGCCCTTAAGCTAAAATGTAAGAATAACAGATTAGCGGGAGGTGGTGCAGCATGTAAGCATTCGTATTCAAGATGTTTTAATTAAAATATTGTTTAGTTTATATATTCTAAAACAGAGATGTTGGGAAATGGAAAGGATTAATTTAACATTTGGTATTTAAATTTGATATATTTTTAAATTTAATACTTAAGTTCTTTTTAAATTAATATCTAAATTTGACATTTTTTTTCTAATTTGGTCCTTAAGTTTTTTTTAGTCCAATTTGTTTCCTAAACTTGACATATTTTCCTAATATGATGACTAAACTTGTCAAACATTAAACAAATTGCTCCAATATACTAACAATGTTAATTTTTTTTATGAGGTAGCAAAAATAACCGATGTATGATTAACATGTGGTAAAAAGCATGGAATTTCTTTTTTGTAATTTAAATGATCAATTACTTTAAGTTTAATTTATTTAATTTTTTAATTGGCATAATGACTCTTTTTGGCCCTCCAACTTTACAAAGAAGTCATTTTAGCCTTCCATTTAAAATTTCACTTTTTTTAGCATTTGAACTTGCAATTTTTTTTATCAAATCGTCCACAATGGATGAAGATGTTAATGTTTGTTAACTTTGCTGATGTGGCATGCACGTAGATGACATGTAAATATTTAATTATTCTTTTAATATCTAAAAATATTTTTTTAATAATTTTAATATTTTTAAATTTAAAAAATTAATTAAATCTTGATGTGTCACCTACATGGCAATCCACATGTATCTCATGTTAACAAAGTTAAAAAAGTTAACTTTTCCATTCATTTGGGATGATTTGACAAAAATACAAGTTTAATGGCTAAAAAATGCAAAAATTTAAATTGAGGGCTAAAATAATTTTTTTATAAAGTTAGAGGGCCAAATAAGTGATTATGCCTTCTTAATTTAACATAATCCTTTTTTTCTATTTTAGTTTTTTAAAACTCTTATTTTCTTCTTCAATATCCATTCATTAAGCATGGTTGAAAGCACAATTTTTTTAACACAAATTTCCTCTCATACAGATGATACTTTTGTGAAATTAAGGGCTTTATGAAAACTAGGCCATGCTTTAATGCTGTGGTCCCTTTTGAATCATTCTCGAAATTAATAGTTAAAGCAATCTCAGTTCAAATGAAAAGTAAATTTTGAGTATATTAGTGACACAGAAAAAACTTCAAATTAATATAATGTAATCATTTATGTCATTAGATTTCATGTTATCCACCACATGAGGGTCATATTTTAGTTATTTTTGCCCCTTCATAAAAAAACTAGCATCATTAGTGTTTTGGCGAATTTGTATAACATCTAATAAGTTTAAATAGCAAATTAGACCCCCAAAAGCTTAAGTTATAAATTAAAAAAAAAAGTGTCATATTCAGATACTAAATAGATAAGAAGAACTTAAATACTAAATTAAGAAAAAAAAAGTGAAATTCAAATACCAAATATTATATTAAAATGTGCGTTCTTTCTTAGCTTGACATGATGGCGAGATCATTTTCTTTTGTTGTAGAAAAGTGAATGATTAATAACTGTTTTAATCTTTTTACTATGTAAAAATTTATAATTTATATTTATATTTATATTTTAATTTAATATAATATAATTCTCTTATTTTTATATTATTATTAATTAAATCATATTTTTAACACCACTATCTATTCTTGTTAAAGTACTAAAATAATTTTAAAAAGTTTTTAGATATCAACCAAATGCTTAACATTTTTTTAAAAGTTTTTGAGGATTAAATTATATAAAATTTGAAGAATTAATAATAAAAAAACGGTGCCAGATTTTTATTAATTATTTTTGAAAACGTTTAGTGATGAAATTAAAAATTTTTAGCGATAAAATGGTGAATATTAATCTGATTTACCCTAATTATTTTTGGAATAATAATTTAAGCAATGGCATTACTGTAAAAGAACACTAAGAGGGAGCATTGAATTAAAATATGAGAATGGTTATGGTTGTGCGAAAATTATAAGCGAAAATAAATATCAATAGTTATCCACACCACACAACAATTTGATTGCGCTTTAGTTGAGTTGGGTGTATGGGAGCCTTTCATTGGTTTGATGGTCCAAAACCCTCCCATATATGCCTCCATCTCCATTTCATTTGAATGGGCAATGAACGATTTCTCCTCCGGATTCCATTCCCCCGCCGTCCCAGGCCATGAAACCAAACTATCCTCAGAAGAAAAACAACCAGCCGCTCGTTGTGAGTGGGATTTTTCACTCGCCACCGTTGTCTCCTCCACCGCCAACGCCACCGTCTCTGACACCCTTGGAGTCATCGAATTCGACCCTTCTAATACCATCTTAGCAACCGGGGGGATTGCAAGGAAGATTAGGATTTACACTTTGAATTCTTTGTTGCGGCCTCAAGAAGAGACTGTCCATTCTCAAGGTAAGCACCAAAGTATTGCGTTTCTAGACCATACTAATGCGTGTGATAATTGCATCTTTACCCCAGCTAAGCTTAGTAGCCTTAGGTGGAAACCCGGGACCGGAGGCCGCATCTTGGGTTCCGGAGACTACGACGGTGTGGTCATGGAGTATGATATAGAGACGAAGTTGCCAATCTTCGAACGTGACGAGCATGGTGGGAGGCGGGTTTGGAGCGTCGACTATTCTCATTCGGATCCGTTCCTCGGGGCATCCGGCTCGGACGATGGCACCATGCAAATGTGGGACCCACGCTGCGGCGAAGGAGGGGGAAGTGTGGCTAAGGTGCAGCCCACGAAGTCACGCAGCTCGGTTTGTTGCGTGGAGTTCAACCCCTTCGGAGATGCATTGATAGCCGCCGGATGCGCCGACAAGAAGGCCTACGTCTATGATGTACGGAAAATGGTGGAGCCCGTACACATTTTCGATGGACATGCGAAAACCATAACATACGTTAGATTTCTGAATGCCCAAACACTGGTTTCCGCTGGAACCGACGGGTGTTTAAAACTATGGAATATCGTTGATTCTCGTTTACTTAGAACATACAAAGGGCACGTAAACAGTCGGAGCTTTGTGGGGTTGTCAGTGTGGAGGCATGGAGGGTTGCTTGGATGCGGATCAGAAAATAACCAGGTGGTCGTTTATGATACCAGGTGGGGTGAGCCCATTTGGGTGCATGGCTTCGAGCCTATGGGTAGAGATAGCTCCGACCATCACCATGCTTTCGTCAGCAGTGTGTGCTGGAGGCAAGTCAATGAAGACCAGTGCACACTTGTTGCAGGTGGTTCCAATGGGGTTTTACATGTTTTCGTGGGCAAGAGGAAATCTGATTCAGAGTAGCCCATGTTTGGAAACATGACCTTCCTTTTCCCCTCATTTTAGGAATCTTATATTACTCCAACAAAAATTTTCATGTCCATCAAGAATGTAATATTCAAAGTTGAATCTGCATTCTCTATATTTTACTGTTGTAGCTTATACTTTTCGGTTGAATTATAAGATTTGACACTATTAATTAATTAATTAATAAAAAAAGGGGATGGAGGCCCATCAAAGGAAGACAGGAAGATGAGATTATATGTAATAGGCTTTGTTTTTGTTTTGATATGATTTGTTTGAGATCTGCTTCCAGCTGGTCAATATGAAAGCACACCTACTTGGAGTTGACATCTTTGGCACTCCACCATGCGCTTTCCCCGGGCTGCCTGCAATTCTTCTTCTCCCTCCCTCTTACGCTAGTTTCATTCTCCAGTTTCAATAATATAAATACATAATGTTTCAGAGCAAGTCAACAAAGTTGATTGGATCATACTGTTCATTTATAACGAAAGAATTTCTAGTTTTGAAAAAGAAAGTTGTAAGTTTTGCCACTATTGTTAAAAAGAAAGGTTGCTAAAGATGAAGATTTCTTGTAAAGGGAAGAAAGAAATTTGCAATTGCATGAACATGTAAACATGCATTAACCTTTGGTGGTTGATGTACGGGTTAATATCATTTTAGCCCCTAAATTTGATGAAGTAATTCAAGTTGATATTTAATTACTTTTTTTTTAATTTAGTTGATATTTGAATTTAAAAATTGTTAATTAAATTGGTATTTTTTTAGCTACTTAGTTGACACAGTTAACATGTATTATTCTTTTTAAAAAATTAAATATATATTTTTATTTTTCTAAAAAGTATTTTTTTTATTTACGTGAATACAAATTTAAATGCACTTGAATTAATTCCAAAAGTGCAGTTTTAATGACTTTATAATTTTTTATAATTTCAAATAATAATAATATATCATTCTTATTTTTTTTAGAAAAAATTCTATGTATTTTTAGAAAGTTTTAGATTTTTCCTTATATTTTTAGATTTTTATAATTTTTATAGTTTTTTAGATTTTATATATTTTTTAAATTTCTATAAAATTTTAAAAAAATTATAAATTATGTTACAATTTTCAGTTTTTTTTTTTTTTGTAATATTTCTAATTTCCTAAGTTGAAGAAAATACAGAGCGTAATTACAAAATCTGACCTTATTTTTGTAATTAATTTCGAAACTGTACCACTTTATCTAAACACACGAGAAACTAGGTAGGTACTGCCACACAATCCTCTTCTTCCCACTAAAACCATAGCAGTCCAGAGTTGCAACGTTGCGAGCCTCATCGCCTTTCACTCAACCCCTCGGTGCTTACTAGTCTTCTATCTGGGTATTTTTCTTTCTTCCATATTTTCTCTTTTTCTTGATATGCAAGCAGAAAATTAACAGTACTTCCGTCTCTGAAAGTTTTTTTTTTTTTTTTAATATTCATCAATGAAATCAGTTTCTGAAGTATAAAATATATAAAATATATTCATGACATTCAGGAAGACAATTATTTTTAAAAACTAGTCAACATTGTTTGAGATGGTGGGCATTTGCTATAATCATTACAGCACTTAATAAGAAGGATAAACCTCCTGAAGCTTGTTAACTCTCTAATCAACATCCTATAGGTTGTAACCTGGAAACAGTTCCAACCAATTTTGGCACTTTAACAATGTTTTGTTAGTTTTTGAATTATATTATCAATCGATTACAAATAATTTTTGTTAGAAACTGCAAATGGAAAAGAGATGAGAGTTTATGTTTTGTAGCCTGAAAATGGGATTTACTTCCACTACCATACATGAACTGTTGTTCTTTTTTTATTCTTTTCCTCAGGAAAACAAAAAGAATTACTGTGGAGATGCCTTCTCTTCTGCCTGTACATCCAAATAAGCCCATTTCTTTTCTGGGAATTTCGGCTTTTCCTTTATTGCTACCTTCAACTAAATCAACTACTGCTTCTTTCATACGGGGTAAGTTCCTTTGCTTCCCCCCATATGTCACTAATTTCTATGCATGTTTTGCTTTGTGTTAGTTCTTCTGCTCAAATTCGAACAATGTTTTATTCTATTGCCAGCAGTAAATACTTTGTTGGACTGTTATAAATTGTAAATTTCAATTAATTGTTTGGGATTTGCCACAAAGCATCTGAAATTGTAGGTATTGATTAAGTTTGAGAGTGGTGAATTGCAGTCCTGTTACTTAATGATATGCTAAATCATTTGTTTTGCTTAGAGAATCTCTTAGGCTTGATTTGGTATGGTGGAATGAAAATTTGAAATATGAAAATTTGGAGAAAAGTGAAAAAAGAGGGAAAAAAATATTTTTGCTCTTTCCATTAGTGTGCTTTGTAAGAAAAATTAAAAAGAAGAAGAAGAAAGAAACCGTAATTATTTTCCATCCATTACTTGTAGAGTTGAAAGAAAAACGAAAATTAAATTATTATATCATACACCATTTGCAAATTAAATAAAAAGATTAAGTTAAAAAAATGATGGATAATCTTATAAATATGCACACTTTGCTCACGTTTCTATTATCTTCTCCCCAATTGTTTCAATTTGGAATGATTTGTTTTTCTACATTAAGATAGAAAATAATTGAATTTCTTATTTTCTTTCCTACCAAACATACTCAAAATGCCTTTTTTTTTTTTCAGTTTTCCATCTTCCTCATTTCATCCTTCCATTTTTTCACTCTCATAAGCACAAATGCCTTTAGGCTTGGCTTGCTGAAAAGAAAAATGGAAGAGGAGGAAAGCGCAAAGATAGAGAACATGTTTTTCCTTTCTATTGGTTTGATTGGTAGGAAAGATAGAAAAATTGAAAGATAATGTCTATCTTTTGCTTGGTAGAGTTAAAATGAAGAAGGGAAAATTTTTTATATAACTTTAGCATTGCATTTTACAGTTATACCATTAGTAAGTTAAGCTAACAAAGTAAATATGGGTTCGGTATGTAAGCTTAACATGATACCAAAGCCTTTGTTGTTCGTTTCGCAGTTATGTTTGTGTTTCTCCTGATGTCTTAATGTTTTATTGGTTTTTGTGGACCTAATATGCTACCCCAGATCAATTAGAACTTTTTTTTGGTCTCATCTTCAAGGTAGGCCTTGTTACCTATATTAATGATTTGATCTGGTACAATGTCTTTCAAACATATTTCATTTAACTCTTGAGTTGAAGCTTACTGGAGAGTGTTAATTTTGATAAATAACTCAAAACTTGTCTGGAAGGGAAATATTTATGGCAACATTAACATGGCTATTAGTAGTTTTGGCTGATTTAATTCTTGTTATCGGTTGATGGATATTTGGTAAAAAGTCAACTGTTATTCCTGAAACTGTGAGACACCAATACTGAAGTATTTGTTCTCCCATTATGTTTACTGTGCATGTCCCAGATTGATCCTTCTTTATGTCTTTCTTTTTAATTCCCTTTGTAAAGGATTTATGTTATTGAGAAGCCCTATTCATGAGTTAAACTTTTTAATAGTTATACATGTGCATATATGTATGCATGCATGTGTATGATTAAAATAAAGTTTGTGTCTATGTGTCTACCTGAACTTATTTGACCCAAGCATCTTATTGCAATTGCAGTTTTACCAATATGGATTTTTCTTGGCCAGTACTTTGATGACTTGAAGAAGACTTAGCTTTACATGGTTCATAATTTGTTCTTCTTTCTATTTTTCTTTTCTATATGAAACATTAGTTAAAAAAATAGGGAAGCATTTTTCTGGTGATCACTTTTGAGGACCATAAGAAGTTCCCGTTATCTTCTAGACTCCCATTTTATGTTAATGGAAGGGCCTGATATAAATTAAATTTCTTTCCTTGGTATAAATAACGAACACCTTATAATGCTATATTTGATTGTGGTTCTTTCCACCCAAATTGCTTAGGTACTGCAGACCCTCAGATCTTGCATAGAAAAGAAGCTTCTCTCTTTCTGCAAAATGAGTTGAACAACACAAGGTCAAAGAAACTGGTCTCCTTTGCTCCCAGGTGTAGCAGGTCCACAAACTCCAGTGACAGTAAAGATCAAACCAAGGCATGAACTTCATACTGCTGATAAATGAGCTCTATATGTATATCTTTTTTCTGTATTATGCATGTATAATTTATCTCTAGCTTCTTTCTCAAGCAAAGAGAAAGGGTTTTTATAATATGCATATAGATTAGAAACATAAATTGTATCATCTAATTTTAGATCTACAAATGCCGGACAAAATGCTGGTAGCTAAAAGAAATTGTATTGGATCTGGTTAGTTGAAACAATTAACCCTTAGTTAAAAGAGGGAAGAAGCTCTCCGAATAATAGTAAAAAAATCTGAAACACCTGATGACCTAATTTAAAGAAGAGGAATGCTCACTATCCTTAGCATACATATTCTTGTAGAATCTAATTTGCAGTTCTGTAAGTACTTGCTCAATTTTCATCATGAGTTGATCTTGTTGACTTGGAATACTGAAATCATATCTTGCTTGTTCTTGGGCAGACACCTTTTGGATACACAAGGAAGGATGTTCTATTGATTGGCCTTGGAGTCACTGTTGCCGGAGTTGGGTTGAAAAGTGGATTGGAGGTATCTAGGTTCACTTGTGATTTTTTTTTTTTTTTTGGTCTCTGCTTATGCCCTTTTTGTCTTTACATGCATGCTTGTTTTTATTCTTGGAATAGCATTAATCCAATACCTTTGTGATGGGCTATATTGAATAATTCATTAAAGGACAGCCTTTTTGCATTCTCTTTTAACCATGCATCGAGATGGTTTATTGAGCAATTTCTTTCTGTAAGATTCACCATGACCTCGTGACGATGGTTTTGCAGTTTGTGGGGGTTGATCCTTTACAAGCAGGAAATGTTGTTCAATTGGTAATGGTTTTGGGCCTCACAGTGGGATGGATTTCGACGTACATCTTTAGAGTCTCAAACAAGGAAATGACGTACGCTCAACAATTACGTGACTATGAAGTCAAAGTCATGGAGGTTTTTGTTTCTATACTTTTCTCCTTCCAAATTGGTGCTCTACCGGTTAGGGTTTGTCAATATCTGTGGCTAGCCTATAAGATAGTTGAGGTTGTAGGAAGATGATGAATAAAAAAAAGAGATGTTAGGCATCACTTTCTGGTTGAATATCGATCAGCAAGCAATGCATGTAACAAAGTTGAAAGAACTTTTCTTTGTTTTTTACAGAAACGGCTAGAAGGTTTAACAGAAGCAGAGCTGGAGGCATTGCTTGAACAAGTTGAAGAAGAGAAGCAACGGCAAGCAAGTGGGGAGCAGGTTAATTGAAGCTCTTTACATTTTAATATCCATTATTGAATTTTGACAGGTTGGATAATATGTATAATTGTATATTGCCATGCAATGATGATCCTTCTATAGCCACTGTAAATGTAACCACGTATGACTAATGTAAGTCATATACCCTTACAATGTAATTGAATTTAAAATAAGGACGGATGGATGAATGGATGTACATTTATCTTTGCATTCAGTCTGGTAATCGACTAAAATGAAAAAGAAACAAAAGCCAAAAATAATCTACAGCTTAATGAATATACGTACGGGATCCACTAAGTTCCCCATTTATGTTATAAACAACACATTCTCAATGGTAGAGAATCCTAACTAAACACAGTAGTTGAAAACCTGTAAGTTCCATCCCCTCACAAATCAACCATCCCTCTTCCTTTTATCCCTTTCATTTTTTTTTTTTGTTTACTAGACTTGAAAAATATCAAACTTAAAGTGCACAACAAGGGTTTCCCCCCCTTCTTTTAAATTTAAAGCCAAAACAGTATGTAGCAAAACTCATCTGTTTCTTTCCATAGATCAAAAGCCTGGTGGTGCAATTGGAATAGCCTTTTCAGCTATATCTTCTGCAACTCCGCCCGTTTCATTAAGTGTTCTGGTCAGCAATCAGCAGTGTCTCTCAAAGATTCCATGCTTGTTTGCTTGTCCAAGGTCTTCAATGCAAACCTAGTTACAATATGAAAAGATGCAATTTATTCTTTAAAGAGAGGAAAAAGAAAAAGTACAAACAGAAGATATAATTCATATATTTACTTGAATCATCTACCAATCAGCAGTTCATACTATTAAATAAGTTGGAAAATAGAAAAATGTAGTTATATGAAACAAAGTTTACTATCATTCTTCACCTGCAAAACATAACACCAATCTAATTTTCCTTAAGCTTATAAGATTATAATTCTTTTTCTCTAATTTGAACATGACAATGCGATTACTGTCGTTATTGCAAATAAAGCTTATTATACTTTCAATGTCTAGTGTAGGTATACTAAAATGTGATTATTGGTATTATTAGGTTTACATGCACTTTTGGTGCTTTTATGTTTAGATATAATTTAGCACACCAATATTTTTAAAGTTGAATTTCTTCAGATGTTATTAAGTACTAAGCAGTAGAGAATTCAGAACATGCATAATGGCATAGTATTTAAAATTGACTCCTTGAGAAAGGAATAATGAGTGTTTGAACAGAGACTATAATATAAGAAGGCTCACTGTCCAAAATTGCACTTTTGGAAAATTATTAACACACACAAGGCAGTGGCAAAACGAGCTAAATATTAAGAAGATCCACAAAAAGATTTTTAAAAAAAGTGTCATGGTTCTACAAATGGAGCAACAATGAAGAAATGTACAATCCAGCAAATATATTTTCTCATTCTAATAATAGGACTTGAGGCCAATAGTTCTTCATGTTATTGCATATCAAAAATTTGAACTGATAAAGGATGACAAAGGGAAAGTATAATACCATAACAATAATAGGCTGCCAGAAGAAAACATAATCCAACAAATAATTCCAAAATTAAGCAACAAATAATACCATCAAATCAGGGCAAAGAGACTAAAAACAGTGCTACGCATTAGACTTTTCATTTTGCTTGAAGTAAATGTATCCGACGTGGGCGAGGGGATATAACTTCCCAAGGACTCTCCAAACACAAGAAAAACTTGGAGAACATTGAACATACCCATTTTGGACATGTACACATATCCAATTCTTATACCCGAGTCCAGGTAACATAGGTGCCACCAAATAAACAACTTATTTTTGCAATATGTACTTAGGGTTAAGAATATGTTACAATCAATATGCTTGAATGCACGTCAGAACAAGAATCATGGGAATGAATTATACCTTTTAGAGTAATTGTTGCTATCTCCTACTGTTTTTTGGCTTGAGCCTCTTGAAAGCCATAAATGTAACAGCAGCAGACAAAGAGTACCTGCAGAAAAATGAAATAGATACCAGGTAAGAGGTATGATAGGAGTTAAAACAATTAGCTTTGAAGTTGAGATAAATCTGTTGTATTGTTGTCTTTTCACTAACAATCTGCTGAGGTGACACCATGATCTAATTCAGAAAATACCAGAAATAGCAAGAATGTTCTCAAAATAAGAGGTGTAGCAACAGAGGCAAACAGAAATCTAATTAATATTAACACATGCATGCTTCCTTATCACAATCCATCTTGCATCCCTAAACATGTCTCTACAGATACATGACTCATTATGTCCCATCTTAAGACATTTTATTGAAGAGAACTTTACTTTTTGCTAAAGTTACAGATTTCTGCTATGCAGAATCTTGACCACAAAAGAATTTATTATATACAATCAGTTAAGCTTTAATTAAGTTTTTCTAATTTCGAAGGAAAAAAATTTGAAAATCCGTGAGGCATAACACTGATTCTCAACCCTAATGCAACTAACCTATGCTCATTTCTACAAGATTTTTATCTGCCAAGTTATTCAAGAAAATAATTCTTACACTTCCCTGAGATATTCAGATCCTACTCAGATAACAAGATATTTTTCTGAAGGAGGATAACAAGATTATTAATCCGTAAGCAGATAATTTTTTTTTTCTTTCATAGAATTTTTTAAGACTACTTAGCCATCCAAATGCAGAATTTTGTTTTGCACTATTTTGTTGTTCTATATTATCATCAGGCTTAGCTGAAAGGTACCAGACAGTGTTATAAAATAAAAAATAAAAAGCTTGTAGTCATTCAAGACAGAACTTGGATGTAACGAAACAGCTAAAAATACCCCATCATGATAATCATACTAAGATATAGAATTTTAGAAGAGAGTAAAGAGTAACCAAATTATGTGCTCACAAATAGAATAAAATTTACAAATTTGCAGCAACTTCATACTTTTATTTCACCTCAGGATGCTTCCCTAAAAAAACAACCCCAAAATAACCCTGGAAGAAGAGGGGGAGCATGCACAATAATATAAAATATCCTCAAATATCTTTAACAAATGAACTATATCTGCACTGACAAAATATTTTGGATCACAAAATAGAACTCATACCATGTCAATGTATAATTTAGATGATCTTGAGGCATTACTGAACTGCGAATCAAGGCATTGATATCCTTTGGAACAGGGTAAGGGTTGCTTGGATTAACATTTTCATTGATGTCTTCAATTAAAAGAGTATCCTTTGGAAGCCCACAAGCAACAGCAATTGCAGGAACATCAACATAAAACCACTGTCCTGAATTTGGATCATTTGGTGGAACAAATACACTTGGCTTCTCACTCCCCCGGACAACTCCAATAACTTCCACATAAGTAATAGCAGGGGCTTGAGCCTGTGAGTTCCAAAAACTTTTAGACCTTTTCTCCTAAAATATATGTCATTGGCATCAGCAAAGGATTCAAGGGATGACAAGAGACAACCTCAACAGCTTTTTGCTTCTTAGATTGAAACATTCCCCACCAGCTTCGTTCATTCTGTTGGACAGGAACAAAATCTGTACTTGAAGATTTCTCTCCGTCTTGTGAAACTTCAAAAGATTTGTCTCTCCAGCTGCGTGGGACCCATCCTCTATTTACAAGAACTGGAGACTGCACACTGAAAAGTACATTCAAATTAGTTGAATGGAAACATAGCAAGCAACCCCATGCACCAAAAAGGAACATTAAGTCCTGCAACAAATAACAATTAACCTTCAAAGGTGACTGCAAAGGGAAATTACTACATATCACAAAGGTAGGCTAGAACCTTGCAGCTTAGCTCACTATTTTGTGACAAAAGCCTAGAGCGAAGCAGCCAAAACCAACGCTTCATAGACTTCACTTTACGAGAGAGGGGGTGAGAGTGTGATGAGTAAAATGAAAAAAAAAATAGAAGAACCTAAATCCCTTAAAACCCACTAGTCAAACTGAAAAGCTTGACCAGAGGCAATAGCTTTAGTTGAGAGGTTCAGCCATAAATACTTGAAATAATCCTAATGAATAAAGCAACATCCAAAGTACCATTATGTGATTCTTCAGGACATACTTACCAAACAAAAAATTGGAAGCTTCAAAAGTTAAAGTTCAGATTACATGTTTTACCTAGAGTCAAATGTTTGGAAACACATTTTCTTTCGAAACAAGAGGGAGGGGAAGAACTTTGGGGCTAAAGACCAGTACCAAAATTAGCAAATGGTAGTAATAGGTTGGCCAAAGAAAGTCCTTGCTATCATACCATCTCCATTCCTATGCATGCCCTACTCCCTCCAAAGTCCTAACTCCAATAACTATGCTTAAAGATGAGATGGGTTGAAGAGGTAGAGGAAACTAATACTAAGATGTACAGGAAATAGGATATAACTGGAGAAATAAAAAAATGAAGAGAAATTTGATATAGAACATTTGATATAGAACAAAAAAGTAACTTTAATAACCTATCAACATCGTCAGGAATGGGCATTAGGGGTGTAATGACATAGTAGCCATTTTCAGTCACTCCCGAAATGCTTCTAGAGCGAGGCCCAATGTAGATTGATCTTTCATAATCAAAAACTCCTTTGCACACGACTCGCCTAAACTCTAAAGTGTCCAATATTTCACTTGAAGGAGGCATGTCATTTAGTTTCAAAGGTTCCATTTGCAACCTCTTCTGTCTGTAATCCAACATCTCTATCTGTATTAAGCAAAATGAATAAAATGTAAGAATGCACTTCTGAAAAAAAAAATTAAAAAATGGAAAAATAAATTCCTGAAGGATACAAGCAAGGGAATAGACGGGAACAACACGTGCAGCAAGTTGAATGCGCATGTTTCTAGAAAGCAGACACATTGGTATAGTTAGGCACAAGTTAAGGAAAAGGCTTTCTATTTACTCTTGCAGCGATGCATAAACCTGAAAGCACAGGGCTTAAGTGCCATGGTCCATTGAAAATGACAGGTGACTATGCTTACAAAGTATATGGTTTATGATAAAGAAGATTAGCGAAATAATAGATGTATGCCAAATTATATATCATTCATTTGTGCATTAGTTTTCTCAGACTATTTTATTCATTCAAATGGTTTATCTATAGTTTGAACTTTTGATGCAGGAGCTTTTTATTTTATTAATTTTATAATATTTTATTATTTCAGTTTTATTTATTGCGTATTAGATATTTTATGGATGGCTAGGATTATCAAGTATCTTTAGGGTTTAAATATAGGGCTAGAATAAAACTTTTTTTGCAAGAAAGCCTGGTAACTTTACTTGCAAGAAAGAAAGCCTATATAAATAAGTTGTAGGCTTTATAGCCATTATTATTAGGGTTATTATTAGGTACAATGGAAATAAAAAATTCCACAAGCAGGGTTAAGATGATTACATATGTCCATTTTTTTAGATTTCATCTAACCCTGCTTATGGACTTTTTTTTCCACTGGCAGTGCACCAAATAATAATCCTTATTATTTTCCTTGAATTAAAATAAAGAAACTAGAGGTTTCTTTTTAAATCTATATTTTCTAGAGTTCCGTCTTCTTTCTAACTTGATTTACAGCCCTAATTCTTTAACTGCTTCTGTACACCATAAGAAAAAGATAGAAGTCTTAATCTACCAAATTTCAAGTATAAATCTAATTTAGAGCATCTCTAGCAGCATATTTCTATTAAAAAAAAAGAAAAGAAAAGGAAAACACCACTATGGAGCACTATCGCCTCATGCTTGACTATGATAGCTGGACTTGAGGTGAGTGCCAGATGCAAAAATGTATCTGAAACAAATAGAAGCTTTTCCATATATTTATAGAATGAAACCCCATACGACCATACCCATGTCCAAATATGTGTCAAACAAGAAGCTGGACATAGGAACTTGAAAAGTCTAGGTAATGTTGGTACCTGATTTGCATAAAACCTAAAATCATACCATAGGCCAACACCAAGACATCTCCTATTAGAACACACCTCTAGATTTAATTCTATTCGGCCAACTTATTCAATTAAATAGTGAAATGATAATCAATCTTTTCTAATTTAGAACCCTGCTTGAAAATCCCTTTTTCTCACTAGAAATCAGAACCATTATCATTGGTTTGAACCTTGTTTCTTCAAAGAAACAATTTCAAATTGATAAATGAAAACCACTAACAACAAGAGTATTATATTTGATCTACTTCTACAACAATTCAAATTCCCTGGAACAACAGTAAATGTTAAATTTACTTTGACTTGGAAGAAGAAAAAATCCCAAGAATGATTGGGGAAAACCCAAGCATAATACTTGAAGAAAAGGGCAATGAACAATGATGGACATCGAATAAGAAAACACTAATGCATAGTTTTTAGAGAGTAACGGAAAAAGCAAGAGGGGGAAAGGAAAAGAAATATTTGACCTTGTCTTGCCTTCTGAAAATCTGCCAAGTTCCAAGGCCGAAAGTGATAGCTCCAGGAAGGAAAAGAAACCATCTTGACCATTTTGATCCTTTCTCTTTATCTGCCAAACATCAACAAATGAAGATGGAAAATATTCTCTAAAAATCCCTAGAAGAAGAGAAAACCTGATAAGATAGAATACCATGAAGAGATTGGGATGAAGCACCAGCAGCAGCGGTGGAGAAGGAAGAAGATGGTACCCAATGCTTTGGCGGGGGGAGGGATTGGTTGGGAAGGGAATACAAGGCCCCAGTGGGGCGGAGTCTCGTTAGGGCTTTGGAAAGGATACCCATATTTGCTCTCACATTTGATGCCATTGCCAGCAGCTACAGGCAACAGCCTATTGCCCCTTTGTTTTGTTTTTGAGCCTCGGAGTGACAATGAGGGAAGACCAATGGTCACTGTTACAACTTACAAGGGTTTTTGGGCTTTGAGCTTCTGTTTACTTGCTGAAGTAACGCAAATTTATTTGGTCCATAAAATAACAAATAGAAAAAAGAAATTATCGCATTGGGGAAAATTGTGTTTTTTTAATTATTATATTTTTTTCAATAAAAAGTTATTAATAGAGTAATTACCTTTAGGGTGTGTATTTGATTCAGTTAATTTGATTTTTATTAAAAAAATAAATTAATTAAATATTGAGGGAGTAAAATTGAATAAATCGAATAAAAAGTTTTTCCTTTGGTCTGATTTTTCGGTTTTATACTTTTTTTAGTTGAATTTATTTTAATTGACGTACTTATAATTTTTTTTTAATTTTCTTCAAATAATTGTCTTCTTTTATTAATTTAGTATATCATATTACTTTTAATTTTAAGTTTATTTCAAATTTATTATAAAAATATTAAAAATTAAATCAAATAATTTTTAATAAACTTGAAAATTATTTATTTTCTTACATGACCAACAATTTAACATGCAATAAATGACAAAAATTAAATTGAATATCATAAAAAAATTATCGATTTGAGTTTTTTAAAGTATTAAGTTTTAATGAGTATTTGAGTTTAAGATTTAAATTTTGGTTTGAGTATGTGAATAGGTTATGATTTAATTAATATATTTAGTTTAAAATGTCAAATAAAAAACGACGGAATAAATCTATTAAAGCAAACATAAAAAAATAATTAAAACAAAAAATCAAAAAATCAAAAAAACTGAAAAAAATTAATTTTTTACTCAATTCACTTCGGTGTAGAATTTTTTTCACACACCTGATCACATTTTAATGGATAATGTTTCTTGGAATAAGAAAAAGAGTTATTTAGTAATTTTATTTTATTTTACTTTTAATATTATTTGTACTCTTTCTAATTTTTGCTTTTAATTTTTCAGATTTCTATTTAATTATACTCAATTGAAATGAAAATTTGTATCCTCAAATTTTGTCGAGAATATCATGTTCACTAACAAAAGGTAAGACTTTTTAGATAAAAATGGATCATTTATATTTTAGGTTACAAATATTCCTTTTAAATTTGAAATCTTCTTTAATGTGAGCGTTAATTGTGATAAAATAAAATCTTTTACCTCACAATTATAATATCTAATTTTAAATAAATACGGTTCATCTAACAATATTCTTAATTCTTTTTTGTATTAACCAAAATAAATTTATGAAATTAAAAAGTTATAATTTTACCAAATTTAGAATAGAAGATGATTATCTTTATGCTCAACTAACCGAAAATGTCTTGATTTCAAAGTCAAGACTTTGGGATGAATGAACTTTGAACCTATATACGTTGTTATTTGGGGCATAGCAACCAAGAATTAACTGCCTAATAATTAAAATAATGTGATGGAAAAGAAAAATACAATTCTATTATATAAATTTGTAATATTTTCCTTTCGTTTGTTTTAATGTAAAAGTTTTTATGAAAAATATTGTTATTTTTTTTTATATTTATTTCATGTAAAATAAATAGTTAACGTATAAAAATTTCTGTCAACATAAAGTTATCTCTTTATTCTCATAAACTGTAAGATATTTTTTAAATTGATAAGGCTCTATTTATTGTAACACTCCCGTATTCGACCCAAAAAACAAGTCAAAACACCGGTATGTTGCACTCTCTATTACATTCTTTACTTATCAAATATTTTCTTATAAATTTTTATAATTTTTCAATTTAGTCCCTTTTGTCATAAAAGCTCAATATTCACTAATTAATCCTATTAAATTAATTTTCTTTCTTGTTACACTTTAATCATATAAATTATCTCAATATATTGTTTCACATATCAAATTTCTATGTATTTCGCTTATATTATTTTATCCACGTATTTA
Source organism: Gossypium longicalyx (assembly GCA_025698465.1). NCBI lineage: Eukaryota > Viridiplantae > Streptophyta > Magnoliopsida > Malvales > Malvaceae > Gossypium > Gossypium longicalyx. The sequence goes on from CM047003.1 coordinate 28,008,304, forward strand.
TCAAGTTTAACAATTTAGTCATTATCATCATAAAAATTCTATATTTTTCCACAATTTTACTTTTACAATACTTTATGCATATTTCATCATCTCATAACACATTTATTTAACTTTTATCATAATTTCTGCATTCACATATTAAATTATTTCACACTTAAACTATTGTACAATTTTCAATTTAGCCCCTATTGCCATGTTATTTATTTTTCACCATATAATGACTTTAATCAAATAATTCATTTTAATATCTTATTTCACATAACAAATATTCATGCATATCACTTCTCTTGTTTCAATTATAAATTTCACAAAATTTACAATTTAATCCTTAACATCACTTTGTAATCAATTCACTTTGTTTTATTAAAAACAACTTTTATGAAATATTTTTAGTAAATCTATCAAACAGTAGAAAATATTTTACACAAATTCATCTAAACACCATAAAATATTAATTTTTCTAAAAAAGTAAGTAATTTTTCAGAAATCATTTTTTGGAAGTTATTTTCAGTGAAATAAACGGAACATTCGTTCATTTTGATCTTGGTTAAATTTTTTTTTATGAAATTACTAAAAATGCAAAAACCAGGAAAACATGGCTTGCTCTACCTTTGCCATTCCTCATCTTCCATTTCTTTGTGAAACAAAAATCAAGATTAGTTGACAATCAAGAAGTCTATGAGCTCATGTTACCTGAAATGAAATACTTTTCTAAGTAGAAGAAGGGAAAGCAGACTACGGCATATACAAAAGTGAATGCTCCAGATGATGACATTGAAAGAAAAAAAAAGGTGAGTTAACACTAACCACTGTCCCCATTGCAACTGGCTCAACATCTGCCATAGTGTCAAGTGATGACAAGGCTAAACTATTAGAACAATTGGACGAGGAGCTAGTTTGCCTAGACAAAAGCCTTCAATATCATGCGCAGCAGCTGAAGATCCGTCAACGATAACGAACTTATGCTCAACACTACAAGTTGTTTCTTCTTGTTCAAACTTTTTGAATTTTCCGAGCAAATAAGGGGGAGATAAAGTATGTTCGGGCGAACATGTGGGAATGTTTGATCCGAATACAAAGTGCTACATTAATTATCAAAGTGATATGATCAATAAATCATACAATCAATTCACATAAAATTCGAGTTATAAGCATGCAAATTAACATTCTAAACACTCATGTGTCATTATAAATAAAATCAAAATTTAAACGAGCCTTAAAAATAATCAGAGCTTAACATATTTAAATAATTAATTCAATAACTCAACCAAAAATTAAGTGATTTTGGCCCAAAAAATAATCAAAACTTTAAAGTCAAACTCTCAACATCTTTATTGGTCCTAAGTATGTCTTAATAAAATTATAAACGAAAAGAGTCTTTACAAAAATTAAAGATGTGCGAAAAATTCGAGATGAGCTACTGCTAACAATTCCTCCTTGCTTTGCATTTAACTTGTGCATGGAACAAACATCATAAATGCTGAGTTTAAACAAGCTTAGTGGTGATCTAGTACGTTCTAACAACTACTATAAGCATATAATCAGTTAATAAACATGCTAATACATAAAAATAAATATAAAAACAACAAGCATAATTTTTTATCAGACATTATCTATAACAGTTTTAGTCATTCACATTAAATAATTTTATAATTATTAGCTGTCTAAATAAAGTTATACGAAAAGAGGTTCAGACACATGAGTACCTAATTATACATCATACAATCAATGTAAGAAGCGTAAGAACTTCTTTGAAAAAGATTACAATACTTCGATATTTGTGAGTTATAACTCAACCGATTATAACATTAAATGCGTGGAGTGTAACAATAATAATATTTTCGGATGTTTAAGGCAGTTTATACAATCATAATAAAAGCAAATGGGGATCCCTATACTTTATGGCATTGCAACTATATACGAAAGATTCCAACACACTTTAACGAGCAATTATGCCTTCCCCTAAGCAAAACTGCCCTACATTACCGTTATCTCTACCTTATTTGATCTTAGTATCAGCAGAACCTAAGCACCGGTGTTCGCATTGTCGGCACTAGCAGCTGAAGCTAAGTTGAGACTTGGTTCCAAGGTAGTTGTTGCAAAGGGATGGTAGCAAGTGATGATGGAGTTCGACTGTGAAGAGCTCGTCAAATCCATCAAGAAAAAAAGGGCTGGCTATGGGAAATTTCGAGCATTCTTGATGACATCAATGGCGCTGAGCAGGGTTTAAGGGCGTATCTTTTGCTTGATTTAGACGTGATTACAACAGAGTTGCGGACTAGGTTGTAAAAAAAACTCGACAGGGTTCATGCTTTCAACTTTGGCCCCTGCACCCCTAGAAGAGCTGTGTGCTTTGCTGAAATCTGCTTGCTTCTGTTGTTATGCAGCATTTCTAACAAAAAAGAAGCAGAAAAAAACCCACTAAATTTCACACATTTTAAATTTACTAATTTGATAAATTTTAATTTTTATATTTTTTGAATTTTAAAAATTTATTTTTGATCCAAATGATAGCAGTTAAACTGGTTAGGTTATGTATAAATTGTGGATTTATTTGATATTCTTCAATTTGATAATTTTTATATTTTATACTGATTGAATTTTGGAATTCTAATTTAGGAGTGAAATTTCAAAATTTGAAAGATATAGAGAGTAAATCTACAACTCAACGATAGTAAGGGGGCTAATAATAGAAATTGACCAAATATTTGTTAGAAGTGACGTCTAAAAGTCACATGGTAGTCAAAATTTGATGCGACCGATCCCGTTCGGTTTTCTAATATATATTATGCTATCCATCCATCCATGATCCATCTACTTCGCCCCCTTAGATGTCGCATTCTTTCTCTTCAATCTCAAGGCTTTGAACAAAATCCAACTTCTTCAACGCTCTCTTTTATTTGAACAACAAACAAACTTGGTTTTATTCAAGAAGAGAAATGGTTGGTGGAAAAATCATTTAGTGGTGTCTTTCATTCTTCCTTTATGCTTGAAGAAAACAGTGAATAAATGAAATGGTGTTCAAAAACAAGCTCTTCTTCTCTTCGAAGAAATCGGGTTCTGACGGATCAAACAGCCCTCGATCTGCTTCCAATTCCCCCATCCGATCCGGCAAGAAGAAACCCAAAGCTTCTACTTCCCAACAGGCCTCCACTTCCCTTTTCTCTCCCGTTGCTTGCAAGCAAACCCAAGTAAAAGATGGACCTAGAAGCAAGGACCTCAAACCCCGAACACCACCTTCTAAGCCCTCTTCTTCTTCTACCTCCAAGAAGCCCGATGCCAAGGACAGGTCCTCCTCTGAGTCGCCCCTACTAGCCTCCTCCTTGGGTTTGAACCGGATTAAAACCCGCTCTGGCCCCTTGCCGCAGGAGACATTTTTCAGCTTCCGAGGTGAGAAAAGTGCAGTGGCTTCAGTGCTCGGAGCTAGTAACTTGTCTAGGCCAGGAGGTTCCAGTAGTGGTGGCGATGGTAGTTCGTCGAAATCAGGTTCTGGGAAGAAAGACGTATTGACCAAGAGGTTGTTGCAAGATAGTTTGCTTGATAATGTGAGCAATTCTGATAGTATGTCGACTGGGAGAGGTGGTGGTTGGCACTCAAGAGAGCAGAGTCCTGGTGTGCAAGGGAAGTCACGGATGCAGAACGGGGAATCATCTTCAGGTGCTGGTACTGTTCCTACTTTGACTCATCAGTGTTCTTGTATTTCTCATATGCTTGATGTTTCAACTATGCCATTGATGATACTTTAGTGGCAGTATTGTTGCTTTATAGTTATCTGTTCTTATTTTTGTTATCTCCTCTATTCCGGGACTCTTTCTGGATTTCCTCGTTTCATGACCAGTTGGTTGGTAGATGCTAAAACAGTTTATTATGCTTTCATCATCTGTTTAGGATTACCCTATCTTAGATTAGCATTAAAGCTTTGAGCTATTCTTCCGTAGGTCAGAAAGTTAGAAGGCTAGGCAGAATGAACACGAAGCTTAACTTTACCACGAGGCATGATAAGTTGTGGAAGTGCATTTGAATTGGTGCCTTATAAAACTTATTGAGAGATAGAAAGGGTGATGTTTAAGAATTTTACTCTCTAGCACAAATGAAGATGCTAAAAGAACATGTTGCCAGACAAAGTTGCTTTGGTTTGATTGTTGTCACTCTGAGATGATAAAAGACATGCGATGGTTTAGTTAATATTATTTACTTTTACCATACTCTTGTGCATTTTTCTTGAACAGTTGGCACTTCGTATGTTGCAGAGTATTGAATTTTAAAGATTCTTTGTAAAGAAAAATTCCAATTTGCCTTTTTTTTTAAAGAAAAATTTTAAAATTGTGCTATTAGGTTGAGCTGGTAAAATCCAAATGGAAAGGTATATAATTTGCTCTAATGATTTCCGTAAAGTTTCATTTATCTCAGTTAATATTAATTTTTTGTCGAGGGAAACATTAGCATATGAAAATTAATTGCTAAAACTGCATGATATGTTTACTGCTGATCACAGTGGGTAAGTATATCATGTTCAACAAAGAAATATAGTACTTGTGATCCTACTGATTCATCTTTTATATTATATTGGATTCTGGTCGGCCTTTCTTCATTGTCTCTTCTTGCCATGTCTCAACAGGATCTTTTTTTTTTTTTTTTTTTTGAATTCTGGACAAATCTTCTTCAAGAATGAAGAGATTAAAATAGAAAGAGCATGTAGAATGTGGATGGGTGATTAGTAGAAATAGAAATGGTTGATGGGCTATGGATTTTGGGAGAGCTAAAGGGAATTTCCCTAAGATGCTGATATGCTTGTGATTCTTAATATTTTTAGCAGCTGCATTTAATTTGGTATATTCAGTAATCAAACTGTCCCTTAGAGGGTGATGTGATTATAAAGGATATGAAATGAACTGCTTTTCTCATATTGCCAGTTCAAATTGTTAGTTATTATAAAATGCTTCTTATGTAACAAAGTTTTTTGACTATTTACTGTCACTGCCCCATCTCCACCTATCTGAAGTTCTGAACTTCGATATGGACTTTGGAATACTATGCTTATGATCTGGTTAAAATACTTTTGGGGCTTTTCTAGTTACCATCTTCTTCCTTCCTAATGTCATAAAGAAAGGCCCCACTGCTTTTCTAGTTATGCATTTCTCTGAAGCTGCAACATTTCTCTTGAGTGCATTTTTTTCATTTCTCCTTTCTGTTTTAACTAGAAGAGGATTTTTATTTTAGAAAATTTCTGGGGGTTCAAACTACTTTTTATTTGGAATGCTGGGTCATAATAAAATGGTTTCACTGCATGAAGGCTTGCTGGCAATTTGTTGTGTTTCTTCTTTCAAACGTTGCTTTGATACCTTGAATTTTGTTACCAGGGCAAGATGAGTCATCGCTTGGGCACTCTGGAGGCTTAAAAAGCTCAGATTTTTGTACACCAGAGGTACAGTAGTATTTTCTTTGATCCTTACTTTGCTGTTACTTATTACTAGGGACAACTGCCTTCTGTTTTCATTTTAAGTTTTAACTTGTGATGGTGTTATTTCTTTCCCAGATTTCATTTGATTGTGAACACCCAAAGGAATCTGAATCGCCCCGTTTTCAAGCTATTCTTCGTGTTACAAGTGGTCCTCGGAAGAGGTTCCCTGCTGATATTAAGAGCTTTTCTCATGAATTAAATTCCAAAGGCGTACGACCATTTCCGCTTTGGAAACCTCGACGCTTAAACAACTTGGAGGTTTGTTTCTATTTCTTGCCTCCTATTTTCATTCAGTTATGTGTTTCTAACTAGAATTTTCTTTTTATGCAGGAAACCTTGGTTGCTATTAGAGCAAAATTTGACAAAGCAAAGGAGGAAGTGAACTCTGATCTGGCTATTTTTGCAGCAGATCTTGTTGGAGTTCTAGAAAGAACTGCTGACAGTCATCCTGAGTGGCAGGAAACTATTGAGGATTTGCTGGTTTTGGCTCGAAGCTGTGCTATGACACCACCTGGTGAGTTTTGGCTTCAGTGTGAAGGCATTGTTCAGGAGCTAGATGATAAGCGTCAAGAACTTCCTGCATGTGTGCTGAAGCAGCTTTATACCCGGATGCTTTTCATTCTCACAAGGTGTACAAGATTGTTGCAGTTCCACAAAGAAAGTGGGTTGGCTGAGGATGAACCTTTGGTACAACTTCGCCAATCTAGAGTCCTGCATCCTGTAGACAATAGAAAATTTTCAGGTGTTCTAAGAGAAGCAAAAAGTTTGAGTTCATCAAAGGCATCAAAAGCAGCCTCGTCTAAGAAATCTTATAGTCAGGAGCAACATGCCTTGGATTGGAGTAAGGACCATGTTGTCCTGCCAGGAGGTTCTGTTGCTCCCATTGATGACACACCAAAGAACTTGGAGTCTCCTGCGAGCATAGACAAAATAACTTCTTGGAAGAAACTCCCAACACCTGTCAGAAAAGGTCCAAAGGAAGTTACTGCTGTTAAGGAGCAGCATAATAGCACAAGTGAAACTCTGAAAAGAACTGGCACATCTGATGTAGATCTGGCTTCTATTAAGCTTCAGGAGCTTCCTGCTGCAAAAGAATCTGAAGGGCAGCCTTGTAAGCGTCAACACAAAGTTTCATCGGGTTCTCGGGGAGACCAACCGACTGCTTCTGAAGGAAGTTCTATAATATGCCGCATTTGTGAGGAGGAGGTTCCCACCTCAAATGTGGAAGATCACTCAAGAATATGTACCGCTGCTGATCGATGTGATCAGAACGGCTTAAGTGTTGATGAACGTCTTGTAAGAATTGCTGAAACACTTGAGAAGATGGCAGATTCCTTTGCTAATAAGGATATCCAGCACTTAGGGAGCCCAGATGTTGCAAAAGCATCAAATTCGAGTGTGACTGAAGATTCTGATGTTCTATCTCCTAAACTAAGTGATTGGTCAAGGAGAGGTTCAGAAGACATGCTTGATTGTTTCCCTGAAGCTGATAATTCAGTTTTTATGGATGACCTTAAGGGTTTGCCTTCCATGTCATGTAAAACTCGCTTTGGTCCAAAGTCTGATCAAGGAATGACAACATCGTCTGCAGGAAGCATGACTCCTAGATCTCCTTTATCGACACCAAGAACTTGTCAGATAGACTTGTTATTGTCAGGCAAGGGTGGGTTCTCCGAGCAAGAGGATCTTCCACAGGTATCTCTTTGCCAAGTTATTATTTCAGAATGATTAGCCTGCTTTGAGAACTGCAGAAAATGCTATGTACTGTTATATTTACTGTTATATGTATGCCTTTTTTATATGTATTTTATATGTCCAATGCAACAGTATGTTTTTGTTTTATATATTTTACTATACAAGTTTATAGTTTCCCTCTCTTGACCTTCCATTCATACATCGGCTCTCCTGTCCTGTTATGCTCTTCCTTTTGATTGTCAGGGTTACTTTTCATATAAAAAACCTTTTTGTCTATGTTGTTTGTTATTTGTAATTTGTTTCAGTTCAATTTTTGCAAATACAACTGTTATGCACCACTATTGGACTATCAATAGTTGCCTATGCAGATAGATTATACAGTATTTAAGATGAAAGCTTTAGTCTTAATTTGTTTCAGATCAATTTTGCAAATGCAATTCTATGCATTGCAGATGTATTACGTATCTGCTTTGAAGAGTCTGGGTTCTGTGACCCTGATGTGTTGCTTTTTAGTATCCAGTTTAGTGTATTCAGGCCTACTTCAGCTGCACAAGTTCTAATTTCTTCCATGCTGTGCAGATGAATGAACTTGCTGATATTGCCAGATGTGTAGCAAATACACCGTTGGTTGATGATCGATCCATGCCGTATTTGCTATCTTGTCTTGATGACTTGAGAAATGTCATAGACCGCAGAAAATTTAATGCACTTACAGTAGAAACATTTGGGGCACGCATTGAGAAACTGATCAGGTAAGTATGTTGCTGATGCTTATTCTTTGGCACTAGTAAACACAATGCAGTAGATAGACAAACAAAATAATATTTAGCCATCTGATGAAAATTTTGCTGAACATTCTATCGTAAAGAATATTTGAGTTTCAAGCAAAAGGTGCTAATTGAGTTTGTTTTGCATTTTTATTCGGTTATGATTTCAATGTTGTAGGGAGAAGTACTTGCAGCTTTGTGAGCTAGTCGAGGATGAAAAAGTTGATATAGCTAGTACTGTCATTGATGAGGATGCTCCCTTAGAGGATGATGTGGTTCGTAGTTTGAGAACTAGCCCTATTCTTTCATCGAAGGACCGTACCTCCATAGATGACTTTGAGATAATAAAACCAATTAGTCGTGGAGCATTTGGACGTGTTTTCTTAGCTAAAAAGAGAACAACGGGGGATCTTTTTGCTATAAAGGTACCTAAGTTTTATTTTCTTTCCGTAAGATCTTTTCTATCAATGAATATAATAGATGTTACATTTATTGTTTTAATATTTCCTCAATTATGGCACCCCTCTTATTCTTTTAAAGCTTTATTGGTTTGTTTACTTTGGTTGGTTCTTGTGTTTACATCATGCATAAGTAAAAATACTTGAGTGCATCTTCGGTGTTATAATGCATATTTCGCTGCTCTCTTCATTTCTTAGAAACTCTAAACTTCTCTATCCTGAATATTTGTGGAGAGGATTTACTAGATCACCTTTCGGGGACTTTGTTGCATTCACATTCCCATTCAGCAAGATGACCTTAAAATTGTTCTAGAAAATTGAGGAAAGAGATTATGCCTAAATAAATTTATTTCTAGTAAATCACTTATCAAAATCTATGTAGCTGTGTTTTTGCATTTTTGCTAGAATGCTTTGTTGTCAGGACTTGACATGGACTTGGTTATGCGATCTCTGTCAGAAGCAGCTGACTTGGTGGGAGATTAAACCTTCTAATTAGACCAAATTGTTGCGATGAACAAAGTTCTCTTCTTTGTTTATATGAACTTATTACCTTTCAGATGCTATAGAATCTTCAAGCTACACAATGCACAGACAATTTATAATCAATTAAGGTATATGAGGAGAAGAATCTTGCACAGAAAGTGAATGTAGTATTGTAGATGGCAAATAAAGACTGGAGAAATATGCAAATCTGGAGAGACTGAACTTGATGGAGGAAGGGAGAAGATGTGAGAGATATTTAGAAAGAAAGTAGAAACTAAAAAGGAGAAAAATATGTGAAAGTTTGTGGCTCCTGTAAATTTTAAAATTTAATGGTTGGGTTTAAAATAAATAATGTAACGTTCCACTTTCCACCTTGGCATTCCTTCCAACCTCTTTGTTTTATTTGTTCCAGTATGATTCAAGCATGAAGCAATAAGGACATTTGGGCCTCAAAATCTAGCCTTATGGGCTAAAAAGGAGTACTTTCATGAAATACCCACAACCCAAGATAGTAATAGCACATTTTCTTTGCATAAAATATGGTCAAACTACTGACACAGTAATGTTACTCATCTTAACATTTTAACCGTTTTGGGCAGAATTAGATCCTTGTCCTTGTCCCTTTGAAATGCATACATATGAGTAATTCAAATGAGGAATATAATCTCGGTCCCTTGATGCCCGCAGCTCAATCTGTTTTGCAGTGATGGATGGCGCAAGCATCCGTGGGGCAGCGATGCTGCTTTTGATTATTAATCTGGAAAGACAATGAATTTTGGGTTTAGGGTTTGGGAAAGTGGAAAGAAAATGAAATTTGGGGTGCTTGGCAGGAAAGAGAAGTGAGAAAAGGAAATAGGGAAGATTATCATTTGCCACATCTACTATAACTAAAACAAATTAGTCCAAATTGGGACAAAAAAAACAAAAAGCAAAATGTTAGTGGTGTCAATCAAGTTTGAATATTTTGAAGATTATCCATCATTTTTTGTATTTTCTTTTTCATCTTAACAAAGAATATAGCGGTGAAATAATATAATCATCTTTTTTATTTTCTTTCCTCTCATTTTCAATCATACAAGCAATGGATGTGAAGAAAATTCTATTTTCTTTTCACGACAATGCCCGTAGAAATGTTGTAGCTAAAATTTATTTTTGGTTCCCTGCTTCTCTCTTGCTCTGCTTTGTTTCTTTTCAGGCCTTTTATCTTATTCCTATGTTCTATTCTTATTTTTTTACCTTTTTATATTGTATTAGTGATCATGTGTTTCTCTTTTGTATTGAAGGCAATTTCTGCTTTGTTTTTATTTATGACTCCCCTCAATATTTCTGCTGTACCATGTTTGGGCCCCTCATCTTATTTCCATCATTCTGAGCAGTTAGCTTGTCAATGAGAGGTGAAGGTGGATTTAATTTTCAAGAAAAGAAAATTGTTTGTGCTGTTTGGTGCAGGTTCTAAAGAAGGCAGATATGATTCGTAAGAATGCAGTTGAAAGTATATTAGCAGAGCGTGATATTTTGATTTCAGTCCGCAACCCATTTGTGGTGAGCAGGTCTAGCTTGCAAAGAATTGACTTCATTTGAGAGCTTCTTTCCTTATTCTTACGTTAATCTATTATCAATGTGCTGTATAGGTTCGATTTTTCTATTCATTTACTTGCCGTGAGAACTTGTATCTTGTGATGGAGTATTTAAATGGAGGAGATTTATATTCATTGTTGAGAAATTTAGGCTGCTTGGATGAAGAGGTTGCTCGTGTGTACATAGCAGAAGTGGTAAGTTTTGTTTTTTTAGTCGTAAGTATTTTTTTGGAAACACAACTTTTGGCTTAATATATTATGAGGAATATATATTTTGGTTTATGTTAGTTGAAAATCTTCTTCGTTGTTATATGAAGTGAAAAAACATATATACATATTTTTACAGGTGCTTGCATTGGAGTATTTACATTCTCAGCATGTGGTTCATCGGGATCTGAAGCCTGATAATTTGTTGATTGCACACGATGGTCATATCAAGGTAATGGTTAATATGACCTTCCTTGTTTTCCTTCTTTTCATGGGTATTAGAAGATACACATTGCATACTTTTTGTACTTTGTTATTTTCATTAATTATAACCGTGTCGTTATTGACAGTCACAATGGAAAATATCATCTTTTTTTTTTTGTCAGAAGCAGGATATCATCTCTCTAGTTACAATTGATTGATTATTGTTGTTTTGTTGTTGTTATAATGCAAAATATCATCTTTCCTTTTCTGTTCTTTCATGGTTTATGATATTTATTGAGATTACAATGGCAAGTAGAAGTGTGTTGTATGGTACTGGCAAAATTCATTATGTTGAAAAGTGAGATGTGATTGAATGGTCAAGGTACTACCTATTTTATTTCAAGTTGATAATTTGTTAAGCAAATTAGGGTACTTTAAAGGAATGTGACATTGATATTACTTTAGTGCTAAATTTTTTTGACTTTTCTTTGTTTTTTTTTTAACATACCCTTGCAAACTAATAGTTAAACGTTCCATCCTAGCAGTTGACTGATTTTGGGCTTTCAAAGGTTGGTCTCATCAACAGCACTGATGACTTATCTGGTCCAGCAGTTAGTGGCACATCTCTACTTGATGATGAGCAGCCTCAGTTATCTGCATCTGAGCACCAGCAAGAGAGGCGGAAGAAACGGTCCGCTGTTGGAACGCCTGACTATTTGGCACCAGAGATTCTTCTGGGAACAGGACATGGTTTGTATAACTTGTTTTAGTTTAAGGTGCTTTAATTACCTTTTTAATCAGTTGTTTCCCTTTAAGGGCAAGTTAGATTAAGATCTACCTCAAAAGTGTGTTAATCTAGAAGCTTAAGCAACTTGGATCCAAATTATTTGTTGATTATAAGATTTTTGACTGATATCTTGGTCATAATTTGCTTAAAGCCTATGGGAGCCGATTGGTTGTCCCTCTTTGTTTCTATCCCATATGCTTATGCATTTATTCTTTGGCTGATCATGTTTAAATCTATATGTTTACCGTAACATCTAATTTTCCTCAGGTGCAACAGCGGATTGGTGGTCTGTGGGTGTCATTCTGTTTGAACTGATTGTTGGCATTCCACCCTTCAATGCAGAATATCCGCAGGTAATATATCAATTCTAGCTGTTGTAGTTCTTGATGGTACTGATGTTCTGGTCCCTTTTACTTCTCTTGTTATGCATTTTGTTAGTGTTATCCCTTATCTGTTAAGTATTAGGTCTCCTGTGGTCTTATATAAAGTTAGGCTCCTCCACCTATTACCTTGTAGATTATTTTTTTCTTTGCTCTTAATTCTGTTGATTAGAACTTTGAAGGATATCAACTTTTACTCCCCCCCCCCCCCCAAAAAACATATATATATTGAGATTTTGTTGTGCTGTTGATATATGAATTACACCATCAGATTGTAGAACTCTTTCTTACTTTGTAATTCAAATCTCTTTATCTCTTGTTTTCTGTATTCCATCACTAAATTTTGGTTTCCATCCCAGGGCTGGTTTCCTTTAATCCAGATTGCCTCGAAAATGAGGCATTGTGAGAATGAAGCTATTTCTAGATTAGTGACAAACATGTTTCTAGGTGTTTGTTCAATGAGGGTGGGAAATCAATCATATCCTTGGTTAACATCAATTCGAAGTTCTCAATGCTAGTTACCGTCATAACTTTCTTGTGGAAATGCATGGATTGGAAGACAAGTCTTATGCCAATTGTCGGGAATACTTTTGTGTTCCAGATGTTCCTTTCTTGGTTGGGATGGAAACTGCTGAGACAATATTAGAAGTAAACAACAGAGCACATATATAATATTGGTTTTTCCTAGCACCTTGGGCAATTAAGGGGGAATGTCTTCTGTTTGGTCGAGTCAAAACTGCATAGCAACTATAGATTGAGTCAAAACTGCTTTTATTAATCTTTTGGCACAATAACTGGTGTTCCTGGTGCTGTAATGTTGATAGCGTTCTAAGTTTGTTTTTTAATAAAAATATTATTATTCTTAAAAGATTGTTCATTTTCTGGAACTGTCAGAGTTCTTAAAAAATGCTGCTAAAATTATTGGTGTGCTATCCACATATTCATTTTAAAGCATTGCTCATTCTTACTTCCATTTTCTTCCATATTTTGGTTATAGACAATATTTGATAATATTCTCAACCGTAAAATACCTTGGCCAAGGTTGCCTGAAGAAATGAGCCTAGAAGCACAAGATCTAATTGATCGGTAAGAAAATTGTTTTATTGATTTCATTTTGGTATTTCATGAGAATTCGATGCATGTCGAAATATATAACTTTTGCTTGTAAAGAGCATGTCTTAAGTAGTTTCTTGTAACATTATTCCATGGACATTATTGTGAATTGTTGTCTGTGGAATTTCTCTAGCATGCATGGTTTACAAATACAATTGTACTATTTTTGCTGAATTGCTTAACTAAAAGAGGTTTTAATCCTATAGATCGAGAAAATAAAGCTGTAAATTTTTTGTTATATCAAGCGCCAACTTGGATATATCATAGTGAAACTCAAGATACAAGACGTGTCTACATAGTGTAATTATCTCTCCATCATGAACATGAAAGCAACATTTCTAAAACCTCAAGTTAAGGGGATGCATCTATACACATCTCTGCAGACATATTTTTGTATGTTTATATTTTCTCGATAAAGTTAACAGCTTTGTTTTCTCAATTTCTAGAAGCTGAAACATCTCTTTGTAGCCTTATACAGTGACATACATCTGTCATCTTAATTGTTGCTGTTGCCAGCCCCTGAGATATTTGATGAAAATTTCACCCTGTATTCCTCTATAATTTGTTTTTCTAGAAGTTTCTATGTTTTCTTTTCTGAAGATTAGTTATAGAATAAAAAGAAGCTAACTTTTGTGATTGTATTAACAATTTATTTAAAATTTCTATACCTTGGAAATTATGTTTCAATATCTTATCCTTTTCACAGTATTTCATATCTTCATATGTTAAGAACTTTGTGTGTTTAGCACCATTAATTCTCTCTCTCACACACACAAACACAGAAACCCTTTAAACTTTTGTAAAATACTTTTTCAATAAGATAGACTACATCTAGATGTTTTAGCATGGGGTCCTTTAAAATTGCCTGTACCAGGCTTAAATGTATCTTCGGGATCTCTTAGTTTTTTATGGAAAACTCTTAGTTTTTGTTATGCTGTTTTTGTTTCAGTATTGTTCTTGGTTCAAGTGACTTGATATGGACTTAAAATTGCTTAATTTATCCGATTTCCAGACTGTTGACAGAAGATCCCCATCAGAGACTTGGAGCCAGAGGAGCATCGGAGGTGATATTGGTTCTTAATTTGTGTAAAAGTTTTGAGAATTTTTTTTTTCTTTCTTCTTTACATTTCTGCATTTTTTAAAACAATGGGCAGCCTTAGATGATTGAATTCCAAACAATGAAATTTTATACAGGTGAAGCAGCATGTATTTTTCAAAGATATCAACTGGGACACTCTTGCAAGGCAAAAGGTGTCGACGTCATTGCCATCAGTTCTGAATTATGAGCCTTATTTTTTTTTAAGTGTCTTATATTTAGTCATAATGCTTTTCATATCTTACAGGCTGCCTTTGTTCCTAGTTCGGAGAGTGCACTCGATACTAGTTACTTTACCAGTCGCTACTCGTGGAATCCTTCAGATGACCATGTTTATCCTGGTAGTGAACTTGGTGATTCTAGTGATGCTGACAGTTTAAGTGGCAGTAGTGGTTACCTGAGCAACCACCAAGATGAAGTGGTACCCTAGCCCCAGAATTTGCAGTTCCATAAATGATTGTTTATCTATGATTCGTGTTGTTTGACTTTTCTGTTGGTCTGTTGACAATGAAACAGGGAGATGAATGTGGAGGTCTGACTGAATTCGAGTCCATTTCATCTGTCAATTATTCTTTCAGTAATTTCTCATTTAAGGTACTACTTTTCTTTTACCTAGTAAGAGTGCATTAGTATTTGTTTTTATAATTTGCCAGCACTTTAACTGTTGCCAGAATGGCACCTAGAGAAATATTTTAGGTTTTCATTTTTTTAATGAACTTCTAGATCCCTTCTTTTTTTTTTTCCTTTTTATTGTAGCAACGATTTTTTTAGTTCAATGTTATTTATAATTATAAATACAGACATAAATAAAGTCTGGCAGACTTTTTAAATGTTTGCACCATTCTTAATGGTTAATTTGAAATAGCTTTGTGGTTTTTGATCAAGTTTTGTTAATACCTTTTTTTCCTTGTGGTTGTTAGAATCTGTCCCAGCTCGCATCTATTAACTATGACCTGCTTTCTAAAGGTTGGAAGGATGATCATCCGGCAAATAATTCGAATGCATAGGAAGCTGCTCCTCTTTGTGAGAGCTTCGTTTTATTTTTTATTTTTTACATTAGATCACTGTGGTATTATTTAACGAGCCTCATCACCAGAGCTGTCTGTATACCCTGTACATGTATGTATTATATTTTAATTTTTGCTACACCTTTTTTTCCTTTTGTTTATATATGTTGTATTGTTAAGTGACATGATCTGGTGTTTGATGCATGCAGAGATAGAAGAAAACTTGGGATTGTAACCTTTTCGGAATTTTGCTGTTTTCGTAGGTAAGCAACTTTATACTGGGATTTCAGTTTTACCATTCACCTGCTTTGACTTGGATAACCATGATGAATCCGAATTTAGTGAACCCTAACTTACTCACCCGCAGTGTCGGTGGTGTAAAATGTGATTTTCTCCATAGTCTTCAGGGTATTGAAAACACATCCCTCTATGTTCAGTCCAAAAGTTGTCTGTCATTGGTGGTTGTAAGAATCATCCAATGCTTCTTGAGTAGTAATAATTTTTGCCTTGCAAGGTAGAAAATGTCAGCTCTAAGTCTATATGTTATATATTGATGGCCTTATACTTGTGTGAATCATTAAATATGTTAATATAAAATATCTTAAATATGATATGGCATGATAAAATATAAGAATGCCTAGTTTATGTAACATGTATTATAAATATTTTATGGTTAAAATTAAAACTTCAATACGATCCTAATATTACAAAGTTTGAGTGGTCTTTCTCCATTTTTGTCTATGTTTATTCTTTTATCATAGCTTATGCACATGACTCATGCACCCAAATTGTTTTAAATATTTTAGAAGAGACAGTCAAGTAAGATGTTGAATCTAAACTATTTCTAGGTTCAGATGATTTTTCTAGTAAAGTGAAATCCATAATCAGTTTCATCTTGTAAACATGGTTTCCTTTCCTTTTTCTTTAGCTTTATGCTTGCAATTTTTTTAGCAATACGCTTTAATTTCTTTTATCTTTTTTAATAGTTATAATGATTTTCTTTTTGCCCTCCAACTTTACAAAATGAATTATTTTATACTTCCATTTAATTTTTCGCCTCTTTTAGCTCTTGAATTTGTATTTTCTATCAAATTACCACACAAAATGGATGGAAAAGAACGCTAACTTTGTTGTGTGATATACATGTAGATTGCCATGTAGATGACATGTCAACATTTAATCAATTTTTCTAAAATTTTATAAATTGTGGGAAAAATATTTTTTATAATTTTTAATTTTTAAAAAGTTTTTATAATTTTTTTGATTTTTTTTAATTTTAAAAAATTAATTAGATGCTAATATTGTCATTCACATGGCAATTCATATGTATGCGACGTTGGCAAAGTTAAAAAATGTTAACTTTTTTACTCATTTTGAGGTAATTTGATTAAAAAAAAAACAAGTTTAAAGGCTAAAAAATATGAAGAATTAAATAGGTGATTAAAATGATTTTTTTTATAAAGTTAGAAGACAAAAAATTCATTATACCTTTTTAATAATAGGAACAATCATCATTTTTAGATTATTAATTCTTTAAGTTCACATGATACGTAGTTATTTTAAATTTATTAAATAATATATAGGTTTTGGTAATTAGGAGTACAAGTAGGGTTGTTGGGGATTAAAACTAGGCTCTTATGTCACAATACAAACATTCATGCCCCTACACCAATAAATTATTGGCATTAAATAATATGTTTATATTTCATATAATTAATATGTAAAGTAATATTATTCAAATTGTTGAATAAAATTAAACTCATTAACTGTTTTAATTATTAAAATATTACAAAACAAGATGTTACAAAAATGTCTAAAAAAATTATAAACTACAATTAAAATTTGTATGAAAAATAATAAAATTCAAACCTTCTTTTGTGACTTTTAGTCTTTCAACTGAATGAAAATATTAAAGAATCAATTAAATGAAGTTGTTGTCTACCAAAATGGGTCAAAATTTAACAAAACTAATTAGAATCTAAAATAAATTCATAAAAATTCCATTGAAAGTGTAATAAATATTATCTCAAATCTAAAAGGAAAATCCTCCTATATAACTTGTACTCTCTGTGTCGTCATGAGCAATTCAAAAGTCTATTTGTCTATATGGTGGTTTAAACACCCATTTATATATATATATATATATATTATTATTATTATTATTATTATTAAAACATCAGAAGAGCTGAAATCTTTTATATTTTTAAATTTAATAAAATATAATTGAAATGCCAATCTAGAAATAATAAAAGATATTTTGCGGTTGTTTTTTCTTTTTTAACAATCTCATTATAAATTTTGGTTATATTTATTCTTTTTGACATAATGCTTTAGAATCATCTATAATCCTTTTTCAATCCATAAATAGGAAGATAATACATTTCAGTTTATTTAAACTATATCCTCCCATATTAAAAATAATATTTGTATCAATCAAATTAAAACATAAAAAATGACTTTTATAATCATAAAATTTAACCCTCCATCTCAACCATGAATGAGTCTCCATCTCGAAATCTCAAAATTATTGAACCTCTTTATTATTAAGCTAAAATCTTATCCTCCCAAATTATTATATTCGATTCATGGAATGATGTTATTCATTATTATTCTATAATATGCCTTCCCGACAGCTTTTGCATTTCATATTCTGGCATCGCATCTCAGCAGCAGTTGTATTGGTTAAAATATTATTACCTTTTTTTATACTTCCACATGTATTTGAGGTCCTATTCGTACTTACTTAATTATACAAGTCTTATACCTAAAATAATAAATTTAAGTGTATGGACCGCAAGCCCATAAGACTTGTATAATTATAGGTCCTATTCCTACTTACTTTTCAAACAATTAAAAATAAAAAAAAATATTGATTAAGTTTTAATTTAATTAGTATAAGTATTATTTTTAATGTAAAAAATTTAAATTTAAGTGCGTTGAAATATATAATTTTTTTATTTATGAATTAAAGAGGAATTATGAGTAGTTTTTAATATTGAATAAAAATAAAAATAATAAAAATTATTAAAAAAAGAAAAAAAAAACAGATAATCTGATATTTATGTGAAGCGGTGGTGATGCTGTGCTTCCAGTTATGGACGAATAAGCACCTGCCTAATAGATAGACACCTTTCTATTTTTGATGGAATCCTAAGGAGTTTTTGGTCACATCATCACTTCCTTTATTTAATATATATATTTTTATTGTATTTAAGTTTATTATTAAATCAATGTTATGAATGAATTAAATATTAAATTAATAAGATAAAAAAATAAAATTGAGTATATAATATCGAATGCAATTAATAATAGTTATGTCATTTATTATACATAAATTATAAATTAAATTAAATTTTTTATTTTTTAAAAATTATTATCTATTTTAGAGTGTGATCATTTTTTATCAATATTATTATTTTCACTCACAAAGTGGTGAAACAGATTTTAGTATAATTTATCCATTTCTCACATAAACATATAATATTAATTTTTATACAATATTTAAATCTCGAATTAAAACTTAAAAATAATTTCCTTTTAGAAATTATCTTTATTTTAAAAAATAATTATATATGTATATAGTATACATTTTTTTTACCTATTTTAAATTTTGTTTATATATTTAAAAGGGATTCACTTTTTTATATATCATTATATATTTTTTACAATTAATATTTTAATAATTCAACTATTATATGTCGTATTTGGTTTATATAAATCATATATATCAAGTTGATATAAATTTTAAAAAAAATTAACTATTTGTTTCGTATAATTTTTTTATTTATTCAATAAATATTAATATTTATTATTTTAGATTAAAATAATAGAGATAAATAATTAAATTATATCTCTTATTACAGGTTTTTTTGAAAAATTATACGTAGAATAATTTTAATTTTTTTCACTTTTTAAATTTTAATTATATATTAATTTCAGTTAAAAATATTTTAGAAAAGAAAAAGAACACTCAACTTAGAAAAAGTCAAATCAAAATTATAATCATAAAAAGTAAAACAAAAAAACTAAATATTAATAGAGAACGAAACATTCAATTAAATAACATTTTTATTTTTTTTTATAAATTCTGTTCATATTTTTTATACAATATTTAAAATTACTCATAACTTTTTTTCAATCTATCTTATAGATAGGAGAGTAATATAGTAACAATTAATATATATCTATATTATTATATTTAAAAGATTAATTAAATTAAGTAATTATCGAATAGTTTTCTTCTCATAAAATAATAAACATTCTTAGGATCCTGATGAAATGGCCTATGCTTGCAAGCAATAAACTCGGCTGCAAAAAGTCAAAAATACAACTCAGACTCCTAGAATATCCTCGTTGTCTGGTTTCCACAATATTACGATTCAGATTCACTCTTTTTTTTTTTTCTTTTTTTCTTTTTTTCTTTTCTAAGAAAGAACTCTCATCTTCATTCATCCATCCTTCGTTAGACATCTATGGCTTCGCTCAAGTTCAGCCACAGCAACGGCAACCCATTTACTGTCACTCGTCATGTTACTCCCAGGTCGACTCGGCCCACTCGGATAGGATTTAAGATTTTTGCTTCTGATAATCATTCTGAACCTGATTTGAGTGTTTGCGTTAATGGGCTGCAAATGCCCAACCCTTTTGTAATCGGGTCGGGTCCTCCCGGTACAAATTATACTGTGATGAAGAGAGCGTTTGATGAAGGCTGGGGCGCTGTGATTGCCAAAACTGTAAGCTCCTTTTTCTTTTTCTTTTAAATGCTTCCCAATTTGTTTTCTTTATTATTATTAATATTATTAAGGTGGTTAAAACGCTGTTGTAGTTTGATCCATGAATAAAATTGTTATTTAGATCGTATTGATGCATTGGACAAGTTGAACTTCGTCTTTACTTACAGTGTCTCATCAATCACTCAGACTGAACGGTTCAGCACAGGAAGAGATGTCTACTTAATTTTGTATCTTAGTATTTCCAAAACGAAAGATGATAGAATCAAGAAAACGATCAGTCAGGCACCGATTAATATTCCTTCAAAGTTCATAAAATAGTACAAGTTCTAAGCAAAAATGAAAAAGAAAATTGGGATTAATTTTATTCTTACAAAACAATGCCTAATCATACGACTCTTCGGAGAAAAATGCTTAAAAAAGAAAAGAAAAGAAAAAGGTATCTTGAAATGAAAGCCGCATTTACTGTTTGCATTTATACCATATTTGTACGGATGTTACTTAAATAAATATAGATTTCTATCTTATAGATTTGGTTTAAGGTAATAAACCTTGGATGAGGGTTAGTTGGGGGTAGCCTGCATGTTTGACCTTAAGTCTTTTTCTTTTTTGGATCTCCTTCAACTCAGCAATTCTGAATTGGTGTCTGAGACTTGCTCTTTTGTGTCTATAAGATCTTGGGGTACACAATGGGAGGAAGTCTTTTCCTGTCTTAAAAATACCATCCTGTTCCTTACATGAGATCGCCAAATCCTATTGGCTGAGCACGTACCTTTTCGGACATGTTGTCCCGTACTAGATATAATAAGGAAACCAGAATGCTGTTCTATGTGGTATTAGCAACATTGGTCTTCAAGCATATTTATCCCCCCCCCTCTTTTCTCGTATACATCTGGAATATGCCTGTTATGCACATTTGCATAATAAATGTTGAATCTTCGATACGAATTTGTTCTGCTAGGTGTCGCTAGATGCTGCGAAGGTTATCAATGTAACTCCAAGGTATGCCCGGCTACGAGCAGGAGCTAATGGCTCTGCCAAAGGACAGATAATTGGGTGGGAGAACATTGAATTAATCAGTGACCGCCCTCTTGAAACTATGTTAAAAGAATTTAAGCAACTGAAAAAAGAGTATCCAGACAGGATTCTGATTGCCTCCATTATGGAGGAATATAACAAAGCTGGCTGGGAAGAACTTATTGATCGAGTAGAGCAAACTGGGATTGTAAGCTGTATTCTTCACTTAGATTCTATGTTTCTTTATTTCTCATATTTAAAATACTTAGTCGTCAAATGACATTATTTCTAGGATGCCATTGAAGTTAATTTCTCATGCCCTCATGGCATGCCTGAGCGTAAAATGGGTGCAGCAGTTGGGCAAGATTGTGCACTATTGGAGGAAGTTTGTGGATGGATAAATGCAAAAGCTACTGTTCCTGTATGGGCGAAGATGACTCCTAACATCACCGACATCACAATGGTATGTTTTCTTTCTTTGTTAATTGAGTCACTGCTTATGTTGAGTTTGCTTTCCAGTCCTGATGTTTAGTAGCATGACTAGCATCTTATGTTTTAGAAGCATGTTTACGCATTTATCATGAATCAAGAAAATGAGATACTTATTTGGAAACCTCTATTTTTGGCAATGATGACATCTTGTCTCTGTCTGCTTTGCTTAAACTTTATGGCACGTTTCATAACAGTTCCCATTAGTTGAATGCATTCGTGTGTAAGACTAACTACTCAATTTCTATCATATATGAGAATGTTCTGTAGTTGGCTCCCAGGGAGAAAAATATCTATATCTCAAAACTCTTGACATTTGGGTATTTTGGTAAGTTGAGCCACTATTAAGCACCATATTCATCAGCACAGTAGTTTCTGAAAAATCGCCATAAATTTCTATTCCATAAATAGAGGAAAAGATAATATAAGCTGTAACTTCCAGCCATAAGATGAATTTTCATTTAGGACTAAACAGTCTTTTTCTTCCATATTGTTGCTTGTGTAAGTTACTGTTGAAGGTAAATGTAAGTGGATGTCCTTGGTTGTTTCTATGGGTTGGAGATATTGAGAAAAACAACAAAAATGATTGCTGATTGAAAACTTATTTGTTCTTGTTTTTGTTGAATAAATTTCCATGATTATCAGGGGAGGCAAACAACTAAATGGAATTTTTTTTCTTAGCAGGAAAAGGGAGGTTTTCATGCTATTTTCCTGAGTTTGTATTAGGCTAGATTTATTTGTTTCTTTGTGGTTGAAAGTTAAATCAATCAAACTGTTAGGCCAGCTTTAAGTTCATCGCTGATTGATATAATCCATGGTTTTCTTGAGAAACACAACTTATTAGTAACTCCATCTCAAAACTTTGTCGTACTGTTTGATTGTTGAGCTCAATTGTTCCTGTTGAAAGAAGTGATCGAAGCACAATTCTTTAGATTTCCCATTAGAAAATGCATCCTTTCCTATTTTCCTGATTCACGGTAAGATTGATTTATTGTTGATAAGTGATATTATTGTCCTATTGTGTGCTTTTTAGCCAGCAAGGGTGGCTTTGAGTTCAGGTTGTGAGGGGGTAGCTGCTATAAATACTATCATGAGTGTGATGGGAATCAGTCTTGATACTTTACGGCCAGAGCCCTGTGTTGAGGGGTTTGTATTCTCAAATAATCTTTGTTTTTTTCGGTGTCTCAAAATTTATCCCAAGAGATTTTATGCACTTTAAACTTCTTTTTACAGCTACTCAACTCCTGGGGGTTATTCTTGCAAAGCAGTCCATCCTATTGCACTTGCTAAAGTGATGAGCATTGCAAAAATGATGAAGTCAGAGTTTAATGACAAGGATTACTCACTTTCGGGGATTGGGGGTGTTGAGACAGGGGGTGATGCTGCTGAGTTTATTCTTCTTGGTGCAAATACTGTCCAGGTAATAATTCTTATAATTGGATTTCCACTATAATGTCACTATTATCTCTTCATGCCTCTGGATATATTTGTGTCCTTTAAATGATGTCTTAGTTTTTCAATCTAAAGCTCATAGCTATATTATGCCATTGAAATATGTGGTAAACACTTCGAATGATTAAGGCTTACCTTGGTAAGAAAGATAAAAAGGGGGTGAAGCAGAAAAACTTGTTAACCAAATGGTTGAGTTTCAGAATGCGATAGTGGTTATAAATTTTAACCATTTGATTGACACTTTTCCTTTCTTACTCTGTTCCATCTTTCCTACCAAAGCCTGGATGAATATAATTACCCAATTAATCTTGTTTGTAGGATACGCCTCGGAATGAACTAGCCTATTTTTTTTCTTTGATAATAACTAGCTTAAAATTGTTGAGGACAAGTTTGGTGGAAAGCTATGGAGTAGCTTAGTTCTCTGGAAATTTCTGGTGATATCTTGACAATTCTAGGATATGCATTAATATGATTTGCTGAGAGCTGTAGTTGTCTACAGTTTTTGAACTAGTATTTGTTTTGTCTTATTATTTTATGAATTCCTGAATTCCACAATCAAATTTTTTTTTTTTCGAGGGTATCCATGATCTATTTCTATATTACCTGGTTTGGTTATTTAGGGTATTTAACATAAGGAAGAACTTGATTATTGTTAAAATAGTCTGTCATAATATAAAGACTAATTAGTACAAATTTAAACTTGAAAAGACCTCTTCAGAATAACTAAACAATTTTTCTTGCCTTCGCTGAAAACAAGTTATGTGAGTGACTAAAAATTACTAAGTGAAATTAATTTGTTAAACTCATGTACTAAAACATGTTGAAAAACTAATACTCTTAACAAATGAAATAACATATATGTTTGAAGCTTGCTTTCAACATCATCATTGCATATGCTTGTAGGTCTGTACTGGTGTTATGATGCATGGCTATGGCCTTGTGAAGAAACTCTGTGAAGAGCTCAAGGATTTTATGAAGAAGCACAATTTCAAATCAATAGAAGATTTCAGAGGGTATATGCTTTGTTTCTTACAATGGAAATTGCACATATACAAACTTCTAGTTGGATAATGCATCTGTCTTTATTGTCTCAGGGTTTCCCTTCAGTATTTTACGACTCATACGGATTTAGTGCGGAGGCAGCAAGAAGCAATACGAGAGAGGAAAGCTATTAAGAAAGGTTTGCAGTCCGACAAGGAATGGACCGGAGATGGCTTCGTGAACGAGACTGAGAGCATGGTTTCCAATTAATTGCAGTACCAAAGTAAGCCTTCTCCAGCGAATAGTGAAAAACAGAAGGTTTTTAGTTGTGTTTGGTTGCATTGTAGAAATGGTTAATCATCTGAATGATTGAAGGTGCCGATGTAAAAACTAAAGCTTAAGGTTATTCCAGAGACAATTTGTTAATAAAGGAAGTGCATATGTTTCATGTAGCATGTTCAAACGAATTTGGATAATATTAGGTTTACTATCCTTGGAACTGTAGTAGGTTGGGGTAGATACAGTATTTATTATCCGAATTTGCTTTACTTTTAAGAATAACGAATTTGAATTTGGATAATGGATACACAAATTTACTTTACTTTTGCAGTTAATACATTTGGATTCGAATATTAGAATCTATTATTCGTTTTGCTTTTGCGGTATAGACATATATGCCTTTTATATTTGAATATTTTATGTGTGAGTATAATTATCTATTTATAATATATATATATATATATAAACATCGAGTTTTTAAAAAAAAAAATTGAACTTACAAAAATAACTTTATTTTTTTATCATATTATTAAAATGGCTTTAAAAATAATTAATAGAATTTTACAATTATTTATCAAGATATTTATACTTGTACTTGTCATGCATATAATCTATCATATTGATCTAAAATATTGCATATATTTATATATATATTTAATGGTTAATTTTTATTTTACATAAAATAAAAAATAAAAAATTTATAATTTATAATCTACATGAATGAAATATGAAATATTGTAGTTGGATTGTTAAGATATTAATTATATAAAATAATTACAAAAGGTTATAAAACTATAGTAATTATATAAAAAGTAAAATTAGGGGAAAGAATGGGTTAATTAAGGGGATCAAAACCAAAAATTAAAAACAATATTTAACAATCCACAAAATAACTTAAAAATAAAATGAAAACCAAAAGCTTAAATTAAACCCAATCCACTTGACTGTTGTTATCCCAATGTAGTGTATGGCCTCCTCCAACTCCTCAATACGTTTTTATACATTTTTATATTTAAGAGGTTGAACGGAACCTCTTAGAAGATCAATTAATCGCCTTTCTTTGTCGGTTAAGCATTTCTTGATTCGGCTAACCTCCTCTTTGTTATCTATGCCACTACTCAACCCCTACTTCCTTTTTTCTTCTTTTTTTCGTGGCGTCATGCTTTCCTCTTCTTTCCTTTAATTATGATTTGAATTTTTATTATCATAATATTTTAACATTTAAATAATTTAATATATTTTAATTATTTTTCGATAACAATTAAATGTATAAAATATTTATTGAAACTCATCATTCATTTTGTCAAAATATCAATTATATCCAACTTTACAGGAATATGTAAAATTGATTAATTTTCCATCAACATAATTTGATCTACGTGTTATTAAAAATAAAAAATACACAAATATATTAAAAAAAAATTCTTCCCACGATTTTTATTGATTAAAATTTATCAACTTAAATAGTGCATTTTTAAAATACATTATGAATAATTTTAAAATATATATATATATATTATAAAAAACTTTAATAATTAGTTTCTAAATATATTTTTATAAATTTTAATTAACTTAAAATATTTAAAATAAATAAAATCAAAAGTTTAAAAGAATTAATATAAAAAATATAAAAGTGTGATATTTTTAAAAAGTAAATGAAATGTGATATTTTTAGTGGGTCAGAGTATAATATAAATGGTTAACATTTAAAAGTTAAAATGTTATACGTTTATTATATTTAGAATTTAATTTCTATATTTTTATTTTGAAGAATTTATCTTTTTTATTTTTCAAATTAAAAAATTCAGGTTTATTTTGAGTCTCATTCTAAATTAAACTCCCAAATCATCTTTGAAATAAAAATAATATATAAAGGGAAAATAACTATTTTTCTTAAATTTTCTATTATAATAATATTATTTATTGTTATTTTAATATTGGACAGGTTTTATAAGTAGTATAGATAAAACGTGAAACCAAAAACCTTTCTCTGTTAAACCATCCAAGTGAGGCAGGTTTTATAAGTAGTATAGATAAAACGAATAGATAAAACTTTTCTCTATTAAACCATTCAAGTGAGGCAGGTTTTATAAGTACTATAGATAAAACATGAAATTAAAAACCATCCAAGTAAGACAATAGAATATGATATTCCACTGTGGTGATCGTAACGACTAGAAATTTATGATTAATAGAAAGTGTTATCGGTCCTCGTTTTTGAAAATTGAATTCGTAAATATTTATTAAAAATATTTACGAAGTTAATTGAGTAATTAATTAGAGTTTAATTAAGGTTAATTAGGTATAAGGATTAAATTGAATAAAGAATAAATGTTTAATTATAGATTAAAATAAAATAAAGGGGATTAAATGAGAATTTTGCCTATTTCATTAGGTGAGGCGGCAAATTGGTAGATTATATATTATATGAAATTATTATTATTATTTATTATTACGGTTTTCTATTTACTATTATTACATTATGAAATAAAATAAATTAAGACAAGTGTATGGTGATAAGATGGTACAAGTGTAATAATGTATATAAATACACTTGTATTATAATTATTTATTTAAATAATTATATTATAAGATTTTTGCATGATAAATAAATAAAAGAAAGACAAATAGATGGAAAGATAATATACAAATGTATAAATATTTATATGTACAATTGTAATATATGTATTTATTATTAAAAAGATATTTATTACAATTATTATAGTTTTATATTAAATTATTAAAATGAAGACAATTATATAATGATTAATGGTACATGTGTAAAATATATATAAATACATTTGTAATAAAATAAAATATTTCTTATAATTTAAGCAAAAGATATTTATGAATTAAATATTATTATATTATATTATATTATTATTATTAACTAATATATATATATATATATATATATATATGAAATAAAGTAAGATAACAAAAGAAACAAAAGGAGAAAAGAAACAGAAGCTTTCGAAATAGGGAGAAAGGAAAGAAGAAAAGAAAAAGAAAAGGAAAAATTAAGGTTTTAAAGTTTGGAGTTTAATTTGGTAAGTCAATTAAGTCCTTTTTTTTTAATTTTGATGTTTTAGAAGTTTTAGAACAAAATTTTGTAGAAATTAAGTTGAGATTTTGGAAGTTCTTAGGTTTCTGAGTATAGTTCATGTTGAACAAATGATTAAATTAGGGATTAAATTGATAGAAATCTTATTTAGAGTTGATTAAAGGATAAAATTGTAAAGTAAGTTATAAGTTTTGTGTTTGAAAGAATAAATTGAAAGAAATTTGAAATTAGGATTTTATCATGAACATTGGATATTTATGTTGAATATGATAAGAAATTGAGTAGAAACAAAGTATGGATTGAGTTAGAAATATAAGTGAACTTAGTTAGGATCAAATTGAAAATAAGGTAGAAATTGAATAGAAATTCAGTTATTCAATATAAATTAGTATTGTATTAATGACTATAAAAATTGTTTTAATTTTCATAACTAACGTTGTTTCGGAAAACCATGGCTAAGGAAGGAAAACGCAGAATCAACGAGGGTTAGCTCGAAAATTACGATTTATATTTCTATAATCCGAACTTAATATTTAATTGTTAAAATTATTATTTAATATGTATGGTAAGTGCATCGAGATGATTATTTGAATTGGAGTGAATATTGATTGAAATCGAAAAGTAAATTTAATTATTAATTGTTGTATTTTGATTAAATATTATTGTAAGTAATTTAGGTGAGAGTTATTTGTATTGTGTTTTACAATTGAAATGGATTGATTTAGTATGTGATAAATTTATTGAATTTATATGGATATATATAATTGATGTGGAAATTGAATATTGAATGTATGTTATATTGAAAATTAAATTGATTGGGATTGTGATGAAATAAATATGCATATGTGAATATTGTGGAATTTGAATATATGTTAATAAAAAGTAGTTTGAATTGTACTGAATTATTAATTTATGTGATTAAATTAAAATGTGTATTGATTGGAAACTGAAAATTTATTAAAACTCTATTAATAGTGATATTAACTTATTAAAACCCTATTAAATGTGTATTAAAATTTATTAAAACCCTAAATCAATCTAGGTTGGATATTAACTTTGAGGTTTCAATATGATTTAATAGTGGTAAAAGCACAAATGTTATCATTTTTAATGTTGTTGTTGTGTAAGCAGGGTGACTGGAATGGTGCTGGCCCGCACACACAAACTACAGCACCAAATCCATGAGAAACGAGTGTGGTTTTGAAGTCATCAAGTAAGCCATTAAAAATTTTAAATTGAGGTACAAGGACTACATTGCCGCCTATAGGGAAGGTTGTAATGACCTAAATTTTACGAGCATCGAAAAAGTAAGTTATAGGACTTCCGTCTTAGTAAACCGAGTTATAAATAATTATTAAAAATAATTATGAGTTTAATTTAGTGCTTAATTAGATTTTAATTAGGTGAATTTAGTCTAATTAAAAATAATTAGGAAAAAAACTAAATAGAATAAGGTGTAAAAGTTAAATTATAGACTAAAAGAAATCATAAAAGATCAAATGGGCAATTAAGCCACATTTGGTATATGAGGCGACAAACATTAAAACAAAAATTTAAGATTTTTGTTAAGTTATAAATTATAAATATATTATTTTAGTTATAAATTGTATTAAATTAATTTAAAATAATTATATTATAAGATTTTTATATGATAAATAAGTTATTATTTTGATAAATGGATGGTGATAAAATAATACATGTGTAATTAAAATATGTATACAATTGTAGTTTATAGATTTAATTTGCTTTTAATTAAGCATAAGATATTTATTATTTATTATCTATTATTATTAAATTAAAAGATATTTAATAATTAAATAATTAATATAAGATATAATAAATTATGATTTTGACAAGTGTATGGTAAAGATAAAATACAAGTGTATTTATTTAAGTATGTATATTTGTAATATTTTTATTTAATTAGTAAATAGATATTTATTATTATCAAATTAAAAAATATTTATGAGATAAATAATTAAATTGTGAGATTTTTGTATAATAAATAAATTAAGTAGTGGCAATTGTAATAATGAGAATATATTCATTTGTATTATATTTATTTATTTACTTGAAAATTAAGTATATGACAAATGTATGGTATTAATGGTGTACAAATGTGAATATATGATTGAATGCTTAATAGATATTTAGAATAAAAATATAATATATGTTAAGCTAACAAATAAAGTAAAGTAAATAAACTATAATAAAATAAAAAGGAAACAAAAGAAAGAAAGAAGAAACAGAGAACAGACGAATAAGAAAGAAAGGAAAGGGGAAAGAAAAGAAAAAGAGAGAATTGAGATTTAGAAGCTTCAAATTTAATTGGTAAGCTAAATTAAGTCCTTTTCTCTTAAATTTGATGTTTTAAAAGCTTTAAAATAAGGTTTTATTGAAATTAAGTTGGTATTTTAAGAGTTCATAGGTTTTCAAGTATAGTTTATGTTGAACAAAAAGATGAATTAGGGATGAAAACTTTTTCCTTTCCTTTCGGTGTCGATGCCTCGGGTTCTTTGCTAGCTATGAAAACTAAATAATTATATTATTAATTACAACATTAATTATAATAAATAATTAAATTTCCAATCAATTCCTACCTTATTCTCAATTTAATCCTAACTAAGTTTACTTACTTTCCTAATTCAATTCACACTCTATTTCTATTCAAAATTTATCCAAACTCAAATTTAACTATTAAATTTCCAGCATATTTTCCTAATTTCGAATTTTTCTCAATTTAGTCCCTACAACATAAAACCTATAGCTTATTTCATAATTTAATCCTTTTATCAATTCTAACTTGAAACTCATTCAATTAAATCCCTAATTCATCTTTTTGTTCAACATAAACTATACTTGAAAACCTATGAACTCTTAAAATACCAACTTAATTTCAATAAAACCTTATTTTAAAGCTTTTAAAACATCAAATTTAAGAGAAAAGGACTTAATTTAGCTTACCAATTAAATTTGAAGCTTCTAAATCTCAATTCTCTCTTTTTCTTTTCTTTCCCCTTTCCTTTCTTTCTTATTCGTCTGTTCTCTGTTTCTTCTTTCTTTCTTTTGTTTCCTTTTTATTTTATTATAGTTTATTTACTTTACTTTATTTGTTAGCTTAACATATATTATATTTTTATTCTAAATATCTATTAAGCATTCAATCATATATTCACATTTGTACACCATTAATACCATACATTTGTCATATACTTAATTTTCAAGTAAATAAATAAATATAATACAAATGAATATATTCTCATTATTACAATTGTCACTACTTAATTTATTTATTATACAAAAATCTCACAATTTAATTATTTATCTCATAAATATTTTTTTAATTTGATAATAATAAATATCTATTTACTAATTAAATAAAAATATTACAAATATACATACTTAAATAAATACACTTGTATTTTATCTTTACCATACACTTGTCAAAATCATAATTTATTATATCTTATATTAATTATTTAATTATTAAATATCTTTTAATTTAATAATAATAGATAATAAATAATAAATATCTTATGCTTAATTAAAAGCAAATTAAATCTATAAACTACAATTGTATACATATTTTAATTACACATGTATTATTTTATCACCAGCCATTTGTCAAAACCATAACTTATTTATCATATAAAAATCTTATAATATAATTATTTTAAATTAATTTAATACAATTTATAACTAAAATAATATATTTATAATTTATAACTTAACAAAAATATTAGATTATTGTTTTAATGTTTGTCGCCTCATATACCAAATGTGGCTTAATTGCCCATTTGATCCTTTATGATTTCTTTTAATTTATAATTCAACTTTTACACCTTATTCTATTTAGTCTCTTTTCTTCATTATTTTTAATTAGACTAAATTCACTTAATTAAAACCTAATTAAGCACTCAACTAAACTCATAATTACTTCTAATAATTATTTATGACTTGGTTTACTAAGACGGAAGCTGTATAATTCACTTTTTCGGTGCCCGTGAATTTTAAGTCATTACACGACCACCGTTTGACCAGAAGACATGAAACAACCGACAACCTTCTCATGGGTACCACCCAATTTGCTCCCAATCTTAACCTCCCATAATTTGGGTTTGGCAAAGCATATATGGAAAATGAACATGTTTTTATGTTGGCAGGGAGTGGTGAATCGAGGAGCTTCAGTAAAAGTAGGAAGAGACACAGTGAAAGAAGGCAAATGGTACTTTGAAGATAGGAGGCCAGCTTCAAATATAGATCCATATGTTGTCACTTCTATGATTGCTGAGACAACCATCTTCTGGAAACCTTAAAGCATTGGACATCAGATGAAACAATACCAAACCTACTATTTTTTTTTTCTTACCATCTAACTAGTTAGAATATTATATGATAGTTTTATTACCTCAATATTGTTGATTGCTGGTAGTTCGTATATGGGTCAACCACTCTACATATATATATATATATATATATATTACTTACCCTATTTTTATCCATATTTTCTTATTAAAATATTTTACTAAGAGTTCAAATTTAAACAGATGACCAACTCTTTTGATAACATTTTAATTTTAGTATAAATTTTAATAATTCAATCATAAAAAACAGTTGTGGTTCAATTTAACTTTTTAAATAAAAACTCATCAATTTCTTCTAAAACCTTTTGCATCATTTATATTTGTAATATAAAAAAATGTTATTTGATATATTGGAGATCTTTTTAATTTAAAAAAAAATCAATATTTATTTAACTTTTAATTTTTTTAAATATCAGTAAACAACAAAATTGTAATTTTTAAATTTTACTAGTATTTAAAAATTTCACCACAAATATACCAAATGGGGATCCATGTATAAATAATGGGAAGGGATCATACATGGGATTTATTGGATTCATCTAAATGTATGTATTGGATTCATTTAAATGTAAGAAGGCTGTTGGATGCAAACAGATATTTGTTGTCAAAGCAAACTTAGATAGGTTAGTGGTTAGACTTAACTTGTTACAAAACGCTATGCTCAAATTTATGGGTTAGATTACTTAGATACTTTTTCTCCTGTAGTTAAACTTTCTTTTGTTCATCTATTTATTTTCTTAGTAGCTTCTTGTATTTAGTCACTACATTAGTTATATATATAAAATGTCTTTATCCATGGAGATCTCCAAGAAAATGTATATATATGGATTTGTTGCTCAATGGGGCATATGAGAAGATTTCATCCAATGAAATCTTTGTATGGACTGAAGTAGAGTCTTCATGCTTAGTTTAGAAAATTCAGCAAGGTAACTCAATAATTTAGGTTAAGGAAAAGATGAGACCATTCAATCTTTTATAGATGACTGATTATTAGAATTATTCTCCTTGTAGTATATGTTAATGATATTATCATTGAAGGAGATGATGATGTAAGAATTATGTCTCTCAAGTCTTTCTTGTACACCAAATTCCACACAAAAGACTTGGGTCAATTGAAGTACTTCCTGAGAGGGGGTAGAAATAATGAGGAGAATGGAGGGAATTTTTCTCTCTCAAAGGAAGTAAGTCCTTGATTTTTAAAAGAAAAAAAATGGTGGTAAAATCTTGTAAAACCCCAATGATTCCAAATGTACATCTTACAAAAAATTACTGTGACTCATTTAATGATACTGAGAGATATAATAGAATTGTTAGGAAGTTACTATCTCATAGTGGCTGGTTTAGACATTGCCTTTGTAGTGAGAATTGTTAGTCAGTTCATGTCTGCACCTATAGTTAAACATTGGCAATGCAAGAAAAGATCTTAAAGGAACTCTTAAACTTGGCATATTCGTAGCAAGTGTTTCGCAGGAGCTAATTAGGTTAGATCCACTATTGAATTTTTATTTTTATTTTTATTTTTTGTGAAAATTTAGTATCATAAAAAAGTAAGTTGTTATATCTCAATTTAGTGCAGAATTGGAATACAAGGCTATGCCATTATCCACAAATGAAATCATGTGGATACATCATCTTTTAACTAAAATTAAATTGGAGCATTAATCACCAACAAGATAATCAAGTTGTTCTTCCTATTACATTAATTTGGTTATTATAAAAGAACTAAACATATTAAGATTAATTGTTACTTTATCTGTAAAAAATAAGATAATTTAATCTCCATTAATCATAAAAGATAAAAAAAACAAGTTTTTAATACGTTTACAAAAGTATTGAATGAAAATCGAGTTAATTATCTGTATAATAAATTGGGCATGATCAACATCTATACTACACCTTACAGGGAAGTATGATATTTGTAATTATATTTTCAATTAGATGTAGACAGTAATTTAAGCAAATTATTAAGAATCAATTATGTCAATTACTACATTGTATAATAGAAAACCTAAAACTATAGTGAAGCATGTGGTGATCCACATCATATGCCTAAAATTGTGAGCCTTCACCATAAAGAAAGGAACCAAATGGATAAATTTGGAGATATGCGCCGCATCACCCAGCACCACTCCCACTAACCATTCAACCTCTGAGGGATTAAACATAATTTTTTTTATTTATTCTTTTAAAGGCTCAAAGTATAATATTATTATAAATTATTTTATAATTTAAATAGAAAATTTTTATTTGAAGGACCAAAGTTATTACCTTTCCCTTTAGATTCTCTCTTATGTATTATATTCGTGAGTAAAAAGAAATTTATTCGAGAAATTAATAATACTTGGATTGAAATAATATTAAAGTTTTGTTTAAAAATAAGGCTTAATGATAAATTTGACCACTAATATTTATATATTTTGTTAAAATGATCTAAATGTATTTTTTAGTTTTTTTTTTAAATTTTATAAAAGAACAGTTAAAAAAGTTAATGGGATGATGTGGAATTTTATAGGTGAAATATTTTTAATGAGATATAGCTTATTACTTAGATAACCCAACAAAATAATTACATATGAAAAATAATAAAATAAATAAATAATTCATGATGTTAAAAAAATAACTCTTAATTTAAAGAAAATGAACGTAATTATCTAAAAAAAAATTAAAATGAATGCACACATTCAATATTTTCGGTTTGATTTATTAATCATCTTTTTGAAACCTTTCAGTAAATAAACGTATGCACTCATTTTGAAACATTTTTTTAGATAATTACTTTTATTTTCTTTAAATTAAGAGTTATTTTTTTAATTTCATGTATGATTTATTTTATTATTTTCCACATGTAATTATTTTATTGGGTTATCTAAATAATAAATTACATGTCATTAAAAATATTTCATATCATCCACGTTAATTTTTTTAGCGTTACTTTCATTAAATCTATTAGAAAAAACAGTTTGAAAAAAAAATTAAAGGTTGACGACAAAAAAAGGCTCAAAATACAATTAGGGTCGTTTTGACAAAACATGTAAACATTAGTGGCCAAATTTATCATTAAGCCAAAAAATAATATTGAAGTATTGAATTTTGGGTTTAAATTATTTTTTTGTAAATTTTATATAAAAAGATAAAGAATTATTCTCATAGTTGTAAGTTTTTTTTAAGTTTTTCTAGTTTTAAAATTTTATGAGATTTTGTTCAATTATTTGGCAACTAAGCACCATGATCAAAATGGACTTTGTTGTCAAGTTTAGTTACCAAAATGTAAAAAAAAATACATGTATCAAAGTAGATTTAATTTCTAAGTTAGGGACTTAAAGTTATATTAACCCTTTTTCTTTGATATATGATATTAAAACCATGTATTTGATTAAGAATTTTAAAATTAATTTTTGGTATTTAATATCTATACTTATTATGAAATATTTGAATGAGTAGGTGTTATAGTTTTTTTTCTTGGTCAAAATAAAATTTTATTAATCCCAAAAGAGTAAAAGCTAACTGAAAGGTTAAAAAAACTTCATTGATCGAAAATTTTACTGTCACAAGTTAACTGGGTATTAACTCAGTTGAGAAGAGATTAATATACTTTTTTTAAAATGATAACTAAATTATTATGATGTTTTTGTCTTTTCATATTTTTATATAATATTTAAATAAAACAACTAGAAATTACGTATCTAATTATCGGACACACGTTTAA
This sequence comes from Gossypium longicalyx, assembly GCA_025698465.1. NCBI lineage: Eukaryota > Viridiplantae > Streptophyta > Magnoliopsida > Malvales > Malvaceae > Gossypium > Gossypium longicalyx. Next base: position 28,043,621 of record CM047003.1, read on the forward strand.
TAAGATTTCAATTATGTATTATATGCATATGGCTAATTGAAAACCTTGGTAGTCATTTGGATTTTTAGCAAGATAATCAATAATGTAGCAATGGATGTGTTATTTTTATTTTAAAATTGATATTAATGTGTGTTGTTGTACTGTTTGATGTTTATTAATATTTAAAAAAAAAATCATATATATACTTGCAAATATTTATTTTAAAATGGTTAAGTTTAATAACTTCATTAAACGATCATATTTACTTTTAAATGTAATTATATAAAAATAAAAATAATTGAGATAAGAAAAATTAAAAATTGGTTTAATATATTGAAATCGTACATTAATTAGTATGGGGTGGTAGGCATAAATACAGGGGTATGGCTACGCTTCTTTCCACGTCAGAATCAATTGGTGCGTAAAGTTGAGTGATTGCAAACATAGGAACAAAACAAAAGAAAACAAAGAAAAAAGGGGGTTAGGTTCCATGTGTGAGAGAGAGATAAGATTATGATTTATGGGTGGAAGACAAAGTGTGAATCCAAGGATCTCATCCTGAGATGTTTACGCAATTTGCATGGCTTGATGGGGTGTAAGATTTGAGGTTTAGATGATCACTGCAACCCAAAAGTAGTCGTATCTACCCACGTCTTTTGTGATGTTGAAATGATAAATAAAAAGGCTGCTATTGGTTTGTTCTGCTACGTACCATCGTCGTCAAGTGGTGGAGTGGATGTGTATTTGGAATTCACTTATGCCACCCTACCTTTTACCTTGATTCTTCCCACTCATTGTTCTTGATTGGATTCTTTGGGGATAAGGAAACAATTAGGCCCCTCAGGGGATAATGGATACTAGATAAAGGATTTTTCTACTTTGATTTTGTATTTGAGATATTAAATCACTAATATAAATATTTGTTTTACCTTAGTCAAGGATTAAATCTTCACTTTAGGTATAAAGTAATTTTAAAATTCATAACCAACATCTACAGAACGTGAAAAATTAATTACTGAACTCAAAATTAATAAATACCTTAATAAAAAAAAAAAAAAAAATCCTAACCGGGCTCCTAATGAGTTTGGTATGCTTTCCACCTGATTTATAGCTGCTTATAGTTGACTAGTTGATGTTAGCTTGCTAATTCTGTGGGTAATTTATATTTTAAATTATTGAACTTAGCATCAACTTTCATATATATCATAGATTTTTAATTTAAATATATATACATTCAACTTTTCTCATTGATTTTATAGAATATTTACTTTTATTTATAATTATTTTTAAATATATATATATTTAAATATTCTTAAATTAATATCTTTTTATTTAATTCAATAATAATAATACACATTAAACTAAGACTGAATTAACTCTTATTAAAAATTGAAATAACTTATACTTAACACCATTAAATTTAATGAAAAGCTGGAACAACACTTTTAGTTTCATACATGGATCAAATTTGTCGAAACAGATGTTAGCAATAAAATAAAGCGGATTCCTAACTAGCTTTTAACAGTTTACTTACCTCTTTTTCACAAAATAAGATTTGCCTACACCTATATGGCTAAATAACTTCCGCAAATAAAACTGGAACTCGCACTTGATATGGACCTTACTCCCATCAACAATTGCTCTTTATCCCTATCCAAAAATTTACTGACCAGGTTCATTTTTAATATTTTTGGATCTTAAACAAAACAATAAAATTGGGTTTTATGTTCTTTAAAAGTTAGAGAATTTTTTTTTTTAGATCTCTTAAAAGTTGATAAAAAAAATTTTGAACTCTTAAAGCTAATTTTTTTTTGGGCCATTTAAAAAACCGAAAAACAATGTTTAATTTGGATCCCTTTCAGCCTTGGGCCCTGGGCGGTCACACCTCCAGACGACCCCCAGGGTGGGGCTTGGATGTGAGTCCCTTTCGATGAGCTATCATTAACTCAAACCGAGCAACCAACAGTTTGTTTTTCACTCCTGTCATTAGACTTGATCATGAATAGAGTTAGCATAAAATTTTAGGTTTGGGTTTGGCCTAGCCCGACCCAAAAAATAAATCTAAAATTTTTTCCAAGCCCAACCTAAATAAAAAATGCTAAACTCGAGCCTAACCTGTCCGTATTAAAAAAATTATAATAAAATACACTAAATTATTTTTATGTAAAAACAAATTTAAAAATATAATAATGAAATGCACTAAAAACATTAAAATAAATGTTTCTCAGCAAATTGAAAATACATTAAAAAAGTCTTTATACTTAAATAACATTAAGATAGTTGCAACTTAGCAAGTAATTATCTCTAAAATAGTAGCAAATTTAATAATATATAAAACAAGAATTCTGCAATATCTAAACAATAACAACAAAATAGTATCAATATAATAGCAAAATGATAGCAAAACAACATCAAAGTGGCATCAAACAATAGCAAAAATAAATAAATAAATAGTAGTGAAAAAATTTAGGCAAATTTGGGTCGAGCCCAAGCCAAAAAAATTTAATCGAGGCTCGGCCAGTTTAAAAAACGGACTTTAATTTTTGTTTAAGCCCATTTTCTAGATTTATATTTTTACTCAAATCCTTTCACTCTTCAAGCGGACCTTCAAGACTGGATGGATGACCCAATCCATAATAATTCTACCTATCATCTGATCCATGCATGCATTCCTTAGTGACTTCCTTATCCATGACTTGGGTGTTATTTGAATAAGAATTACCATACTTGTCCTCTTTATACCCTTCTGCCAACTTTATCACACTGATAAGGTTTGAGGATTTTCCTTCAAAGATAACTTTATTCCTTTTGGAGCCATATGTTCCACAGGACGTGTGCAAAATTTGAAATCATATCCTTGCTTTCTTTCGTATCAAAATTGGTTCTTCTAATCATTGAAAGAATCCAATCCTGAAGAGAACTCATCCCTAGTCTTTTAGTTTTGATACCCAATTTGGATCCAAGCCAAAACAGCTCTTGAAAAAGTGCAGTCACGGAAAAGATGTTCTAAATCCTCTTTTCCACCATGGCATAAAACACACTCCACATCCATTGCCTGCAACCTTTTTGGATTTCCCCTTTACATGGAAGAACACCATTAAGGATTTTCCATATGAAAATAATAATTTTGAAAGGCAATTTACTTGCCCGTAGCAACTTCCAATCCCTTCTTTGATTTGATCATTGATGGGCCTCGTAGTATTACTCTTACTGCACTTGATCTTCTCTACATATATCGACTTAACTGAAAATTTTCCATCGTGATTGAATTTCCACCTTGGTTCCAAACTTCCTTCAAAGATCGGGCTTTCATCCTTGCATCTATCTATGTCTAAATTACAAATCCTTTCCTCAATTTCCCTCTTTTGACTTGTTTTTGTTTTCACCTTTACTCATTTGATCCTATTCATCTTGTCACATATTTTTTTTGACACCTAAAATCATGACATGATAAATGGAAATGCTTGATAAGATCAATTTGATAAGTGTCAACTTACCATCTTGACCAAAGGTTCTGGCCTTCCATTGAGCTAATTTTGCTTCCATTTTACTCAGATAGATTGAAAATTTTTGCTCTTTTTATTTTGCATTCCAAGCTTCACTCCTAAATATTTGCCCCCTTCGCTTGTCACTTACAAATGGAATAGACTTCTAAACATTCATTTGAATTTTGAATGACAATTTTTGTAACGCCCCTAACCTGAATCCATCACCGGAATAGAGTTACGGAGCATTACCGAAGTTACCAATTTATTTATCAAATATTTTATTTCATCTAACGTTCATATTTGGAACCAATTAAAATCAAACATATTGTCCCTTAAACGTACTTATTTTTTTTCTCGACATATTTTACTTGAATTTATTACTCGTCTCAATATACTTAACTTCCTTGTATCAACGTATCAAAGATAATCACCTATTTACATGTCATGATAAATATCATTCTCTTGGCATTTCTTCATAAACATAAATCAGGTAATTCATTATATCGATATTTCATGCATTTAAAAATACAATTTAAGTTACACTAACTTACCTCGTTGCTTGTTCATGTTTATAATTTCATTAATCTGATATCTTTTCTTTTCCACGTTCAAGTCTCGTATTCAAGTCATCCGGATTTTTATAAATAAATTTGATCGTCGTTTTCATTTATTTCATATTCTAATACATTCAATTAATGCTCTAAATAAAATTACCATTTTACCCTTAAACTTTTAATTAATGACGATTTTATCCTTAGGCTCTAGAAAAATAAAATTCTTGCAATTTAATTCTTATTTCCAACCGTTATTCTCATACAAATTGATAACAACTCATGAATTCTATAAAATATCAGAATTTTCCATAATTTCAACACTTTTCAATTTAATCCTTAAAATATTTTTCCCCGATCTTGAATAAAATTAATAATTTCATTCAATTTTGCAATTTTAAATAATAAAATAATCCATTTCATGCAAATTGGTCACTTCTAACATTTTTACAAAATTACCCATAAAGTTTTACTTTTATTAATTTAGTCCCAAAGCCTAAAACACGCAAATCAGCCATGCTAGCTGAATATTCATACATATTTTTCCTCCTCCTCTCCATTCCACATCCTTAATTTATATAGCATGCTACAAGTAGCATTATCAATAATTTCACTATTTACTTATATGTATATTCAAAACTGTCCCTTTGCATCGTAGTCACTAAATTATTCATATCTTGAGCTACAGAACTAGAAATTAAGATCCACTAATTTTCCATGAAACTAGACTTATGTGTATTCTTACCATAAAATTTTCAGAATTTTTGGTTTAGCCAATAAGTATAATTTATTCTTTAAATTCACACTTATTCTGCTGTCTGACAGTTCCGACCCTTCTTTACTAAAAAATAATTATCTCATTATATAGAATTAGGATGATGTTCTCGTTTGTTTCTATTAAAAATAGACTCATTCAGGATTCTAAAAATATAAGTTTAAGCCCCTAATTATTTTTATCTAATTTTTCATGATTTTCTAAAGTCAGAACAGGGGAACCCAGAATCATTCTAACCTTGTCTCATAAAATTTATTATATCTAACAATTTACAATTCCATTGCTTACACCGTTTCTTCTATGAAAAACTAGACTCAGTAACCTTTAATTTCATATTTTATTCAACCTCTAATTCAAGTTCCACAATTTTTGGTAATTTTTCAAAGTTTGACTACTACTGCTGTTTAAGACTATTTTAGTGCAACATATTGATTACCAAGTTTATAACACCCTTATTTCTATTCTCTATCATATTTCCCATCATTTTCTCTTATTTCCCTTCACTAATATATCAAGAACATAGAACCTTATATAAGAAAACTCTACCTTAACATCATTTTCATGCTTTGATCTTACCTTACATGAGAAACGTTACTTAAAATATATTGAAATCTTAAAGTTCTTACCTTGTCCTATTGATTTCAATCTTTAACTTGATTTTTCTCTCTCCTCCAGCTTCTGTTTCTTGAATCCAACTTTATATTCTAACTCTCCTTAGTCTCCTTAACATTTTTCTCTCTTGGTAGCTATTGAAATTCTTTTGATTTCTAGGTGAAAATAATGAATTTTTGGTGGAAGGACTAAATTGTAAAGAAAGAAAAGTTTCTTCTTCTGTTTTTCTTTTTAACGTGGGATGCATGAAAATGGATGGTGTTACTCCCTCTCTTCTTCTTTTTTTCTTTCCACACACACACACACACACACGTATATATACTAAATAAAATAATAAAATAATAAATATCTTATTAAATATTAATAAAATAATATTTTTCTAATTAAATAATTATAAAATATCATCAACATCATCATTACTTTCTAGATTTCTCTCTCTTCCAATTGACCATTTTGTCCTTGTGATCTTTTAAAATTCCATTCTTGAGTCATCACTTAATTTGGTAAAATTGTAATTTAGTCCCTCATAATTCTTTACCTATTCAATTTGGTCCTAATTCATCAATTTTCCTTGGTTTTTAGATTATTCCACCCTTAAAATATTTACACTATTAGTCCTTCAACTTTTTCACATATATATTTTAATCCCTCAAATTTTGAATATTTACTCTTGGGCTACAAAACTTTTCTCACTTTTACAATTTAGTTCTTTCTTGAATCATTATGTCATAATATACTTCCCAGTGACATAACTCAATTTTCCTCTTCTTGTCACTTTATTTTCTTATTTTACTATATTAAAGATAATATCTTACTATAAAAATTTTCACTAAATAGAAGATCAAACTTGTTTTAATTTATTTGAAGTCTTGAGCAATCACAAAAAATATCAAGAATTCTTTTTACCTCAAAATAGAGGTCCCTATTAACCTTAAAGAACAAGTAGCTGTCATTTGCAAATTAGAGGTATGAAATAGAGATGTTCCTTCTCCCAACCTTGAGCCATCGAATAATCTTATCCTTCTTTGCTTTGCTAATCATAAGCGACAAAAAATTTTGACAAAGCACAAATAAGTAATGGGACAATGGGTCCCCTTGTCTAATCCCTCTATTAGGAATGATGACATTTTGTAAAGGATTTGGTGGGAGATTGAAGATATGCATGTGAGGATTAAGTTAGTCTACTTCTCATCAATGTCACTAGTAATTAGAACAACCTAACAAAATTCCAATTCAATCTACTGTAAGCTTTATTCATATCTAATTTGATCGCACCAAAAATACCCTTATCTTTTTTTTTTCTTTGATTTGGCCCAACAGTTCTGAGCAAAGTATAATGTTATCGCTAATTTGTCTTCCTTCCACAAAAGCATTTTGGAATGTGGAACTTAAGGTACTAAGAAGTCTTGAGCCTACATACGAGTATTTTAGCAATAACCTTATACACTACATTGTATAAACTTACCCCTTCAGGGTTATTCCTCTTCGGTACCAGGACAATGAAGGTTATTTCCTTGAGAATTTTCCCCGTGTTCAGGTAATTTAGGCAAGCATCTGTTACCAATGTTCCGACCACGTCCCAATTTTGTTGAAAGAAAATTGTTGGATTCCCATCTGGACCTGGAGCTTTTAAAGGCTCGGTTAAGCTATCCATCACGTATTTAAGTATTTTTGGCATTTCCAAGCTTGGACAGAGGTTTAGCATTTTATTAAGTTCAACTTTATCTTGATATTGAAGATGCCTTTGAAGTGGTTGATGAAACAATTTGTAACTTCCGATTCTTCCTCCAGTAGATTCCCCTCCTCATTTCTTTTGGTGAAAATTGAATTTCTGATTCTTCTCTTATTTGTCATCGGATGGAAAAATTTTGTGTTTCTTTCACCATTAATAATCCAGTTCACTCTCGATTTTTGCAACTAGTATATCTGTTCTGCTTCAAGTATTTTCTCCAACTCTAATCTCAGGCTCCTTTCTTGGCCCGCAGAGTGCTCATCGTGCAGATTTTGTTGTGCTCCCTCTAATTTTTGGATCAATTCATTTTTCCGCACATGGATATTACGAAACTCCTGCTTATTCCATTTCTTCAGTTCACCCTGTAGAACCTTCATTTTTGTCATGAGTCTGTAGGTTGGATAGCCATCCACTCTTGTCTCCCATGTTCTCTTAATAATATCCTTACATTTCTGATCAGTTAACCACATAGCTTCGAATCCATAGGGGCGATACTTGAACCTATTTCTTTTAGAGTCTAGAATTAATGTACCAAGGTCAGAATGAGAGATGGGGAGTATAGTATTATTTGATCTCGAGTATATCAACCATACCTCCTTTGTACTTGTGAAGCTATAAGCTTCATTTCGTCCCATACCTCTTTGCGCTTATGGTTTTGTGGATGGCTGTAACAACCCGTGATTCATATCGGTTTTGCACCACATTGTACGCAAGAAAGAACATTACAAGGGGTTACATTGACTATTCTTGATTCCTTCCACCACAAACAAAACCCCCCACTTTTACCCTTGTTTCCTACTCTTACACAACCATTAAGACCTAAGCGACGACCTAGAAGCAACATATAGTTTAAAGATTTTTTTTGTTTCCGTAAGGATTACAATATCGGGATGGTACTTCTTTACTTGGGAGCGGATATAACTCAACGCTAGAGGTCGTCCCAACCCTCTAGCATTCCAACTCATCACAATAATCATCATCATCAGAGAACTTTGGATCCTCCATCTTGGTGCCTTCCCCATATTGTCGCTTCTTTCCACTGCTGTTTCCCGCTTCCATAATCACGTCTTGTCCATCCAAATACTTTCTTTTGTTGCTGCATTTCTCCATTGTTTTCATCCTGTTTTGAACCGACAGTGAAATATCACCCGTGATTTCCAACTGTTCTGCCAAAAGCCCTACTCCCTCCATCTCAAGCTTCTCTAGCTGCAGTCTAACCACACTCGGATTAGAAAAAACTTGGGCTTCAGCACTGCATGAGTCAGTTTTTTATTTTATTTTTTTTTCCTTCAAGGCGAGTCCGCATATTTTGTAAATGTCATTAAAACAATGTTTAATTGGCATTCTAAGTTAAACCATTTTCAATCTGTGTCGATTTAATTCTCCTTATTTAAACCTTGTTGATGCCAAATAGCCCACAGGAGAATGTAACCCAAGTGAACCCTATCAGCATCTGCATTTTGCAGTCATGACCAAACCCAGACCAGAGGATCATCAGATGTTGAAATTATACCAAAATCAAAGCCCATTCACTGCCAAACTTCCAAAGTTGGTAGGACTTTGACCTGCGTAGCAATACTGGGTATTCCACAATGAATTGCTTGTACAAAGCAGATAGAAATGAAGGTGAAGTCCCTTGCCTGTTCAGGTGAAAGAAACAAACAAATGCAATATATATATACATATTATGTCCAGAACTTCAGTATAATCTTTTGAAAGGGTGACATAAATTATAGTCTTATTAAAAGTTTTACCCTTAAATTTGGTACTTAGCCTCTTTCTCCATCACAAGCCACCTGAACTGAGCTTTTCATTCACATGAAACAAACTAGTGCAATATAAAAATTAATTAGGTTTATCAAAATTTTAAAATTATTAATTATTACTCAATTAAAATAAAAATATGCCTCCTCTACGTTTCAAATTATCATAAAAATCCTAAATCAGAGTAAAAAATAAATAGTAAGTAGATTTATTAAAATTAGTGTAGAGACAAAAATCTGAGGAAGTGATAGTAAAGCCAAAAGTTACCTGTTTAAGTGCAAAAGTTGAGTCCCGAAGCAACGTAACTTGAAAGCAAATTCGTCTCTCACATTTAGAATGAATCATACATGCATGTTCCCACCTTTAGCCAAGAGTAATGGTTAAGAGTAAAACTACCGTCATGTATTTGGATAGAAAAAATATATATCTCACCCAATTGTATCAAGAATCAGTTAAAATTTTAAAAGGCATTAAATTAATTTATTCGAGAATTGATATAAACTTGTTGAGCTAAGTAAAAAATTGGTTGAATTATATTTTTTTATATCATCAATTTAATTCTAAAAATTTTATTCTAAAGCATCAGTTTTTGAGAATTTTTTATTTGGGATTTTTAAAAAAATTATAAGTTCAAATAATTATTGGATACAGGTTTTTTAAAACTTTATAAGCGAGTTGAATGAAAGACAAATGTTTCATTTATTTATATATATATATATATATATTTCTATTATATCTTATAAAATACATTGTATTCTTAACCCGCTTGAGAAACCATGCATTTGCTTGTAATTTTGAAAAAGTTGTAATATTAAACTAAAAATTAGGGTTGATTTAGATTGTTGTCACGTGGTTATTGGATTAACGGAGCATTTTAGATCATCTTTTTTACTATTAACACCAATTAGATAATTTGAGTCTTGGGTAAATTTCGAGTTGCACTGGCAGAGGAAAACAATAACACCAATTCCCACCGCTGAAAACTGCGTTAACAATTGAAACATAAATTTATACAAAAGAGGAACATTTCCTGGAAACAGAGGGCAGGGATTGGGAAAATATATCAGTATTGTTTCTTTAACATATTCAAAGATTGAACAAGAAATGAAAAACAAAACCTGACTGCAACCAAATCCATTAAAATTGATATATTCATGGGCTTGTGACGTCCTTTACCAGTTAGCCAGGCCTCCATTAAACCTATGATGAGAACTTTCCCATCCAAATTCCAAAACTATTACATATATAGGGGATCAAATCCAAGTGAAGAGAGAGGTGGGGCGGTTAACCCCAAGGGAGACCTGGAAAGCTGGTGTCGAACAGGTCTGACCTCTGGCTGTCCAAATCCAAACGCCCAATCCATGATTTGTTCGGAATCTGATTCCTGCTTTATTTTTCTGACTTGGATGTGAACTGCAACACGACCCCTCTCTTCCTTTCCTTTCAATTCACTCCTCTTCTTCCTCTCCTCCATCACACTTTCAATTCATGGATCCTTAACCCATAATCTAGCTTATTTATATCAAGACACAGAAAGGCGGAGACGTAGGCACTGCAGCAGGGTTACAAGTTTGGTGGGAAACAAATATCTTGTTTTCCTTACCTTTCCCAACTTTGTATTCCTTGATTTTTTATTTTTTTAAAATCGAATTCATTAATAATTTAAAAAAATAAATTAAGAAAAATTGAACCAAATTATTTTGGTCATATTCAAGTGTTTATAATATTGAATTAATATTTTTATAGGGGAGCGTATTGAAAATTATGAGAAGCGTTGCAAATAAAGTAATGGTGCGCGTGAACAATGTGGATTTGGATTTGGTCACATTTCCTATCTCCCAAATTATGTGGCTGGACTTCTGCTTTTTCTATCTCCCAACTCCCATTCATGTTTCAAGCTTTTGTCCAAGTTTCTATATTTATTGGGATAACATCACGGGTGGGCCTTAAGTAATGTGCTATTTTTTTAAAAAAATATTTAATTTAATACCTGAAATTTTTATTACTATAATTTCTTTTATCGATAAATAAATTAATATTAGACTTGGTTAGATTAGATCCGAAAGTTCACCTGAAATTTGGATAAACTTTTTTTTTGATACCTCAAAAAAAAAACCGATATAAGCAAACTGATTTTTTCGTGCCAAAAATTGATTGAAAAGTGATGAATATCAAACACTGATTAAGCATAACAAACATGGGTCTGGGCTCAAATCCAATAAATTTCTAAGGCCTACTTGTAAACACCAAGCTTGACAGTACGTAGAAACCTCCAAAGCCACTTTGCAAAAAGCCCATTGAAACTTTTGTAGAATTTCAAACCTAACCGATGGCTAAAAGCTTCATTAATGGATAACCTGTTACGCTGGGATGAAGTCCAAACACTTTACATGCTTTACTATCCTTTTACCATAAAAATACATTTCGAGTCTCAATTTTTTTTTTAATTTAAATTTTGTTTAATCGACTAAAAATTTAAATAGTGTTAAATATAAGTTATAAAATATATTTATATATTACTTAGTAAAAATAATTAAATTATTTGATAAATGATAATATAAATTTAAAAGAAATAAAACAAAATAAACTATTAAACGTATCCTATATTAAGTAATAAGTCTACTTATTATTTTTTTTTATATTTTTTTTAAATAATTCTCAAATGTGAGTAAAAGTTAAATTATTAAAAATATTAATTTTTAATTGAGATTTATTTTAATAATTTATAAAATAAAAAGTTGGGCACCCAGGATGAAATTTTTATTTTCCCTTGCTGGCGCCACTCTATGATTGATAAGTTTGCTATTACTTAAATCATAATCAAAATTTTATGTGCATAGTTACATCAAATCAAAATTCATATATTAAATTATATATTAAAACAAAATTTATATATAATTTTGATATTTATCTCAAGTTAATAAAATAATATTTTGATAAAATATCAATCTTATCCTTCTAAAAGCTATAAAATAATACAAAATAAAATTATATTTTAAGTTTATAAAAAACTATAATTCCATTTCATTCATTAACAATAGCTAAGTTGTTTTTAAAAAAAGAAGAATGGAAATGCGAAAATAATGTTTGTGAGGTGACAAGTGAGCGGGCAGGGTTAACCCTCACTTTATCTTCTTCACTACTTGGAACCGGTGAGCCGTAACTTCTGACACTGCCTTGGAATGCGAACTGAAAACGACCCAATTTTTAGTCAAACAAACCCAATAATTCCTGCAATACTGTTTTGTTTTATTAATTTATAATTATTTTTAGGTTAATTTATTAAGATAATCACTTTTGTTTATCTCATATTATATTTTAATTATTTATATTTAAAATATTATATTTTAGTTACTTAACTTATCATGCTGTAATATTTTAGTCATTAATAATGTAACGGTAAATTGACATGTCACATTAAATCATCATTTCAAACGAATATTTTAGATTAATTATACAATTGCCCCTGATATTTTTTTTGTTTTAAACAATTTAATTTTTTTATATTCTTTGAATTTCCTTTTTTTTTCCTTTATTTTTCATTCTCTTCTCCTTCTTTCTCTATTTTTCTTCATTCTCTATTTCTTTTAACATAGTTTTTCTATGTTTTCTATCTGTTAAAACTAGTCCATATACTTTTATTTTTTGAACAATTTAATTTTTTTTCATTTAATTTATTTATTTTCCTTTCCTTCTTCCCCTTTATTTTTCTTTCTTACCATATTCTTTACTGCAGAAACATAATATTTATCCACCAAATAAATCAAATATTTGTTTCTTTCACATTATTCTTAAATTAAATTTATCTGAAAATTAAATATCAATCATTGTTAATCAAATCTCAATTTGGATATAACATAATTTTGAAACTAAAATTGGAGTTAACTAATTAATATGGAAAACCACATCCTTAATTAAATCTAAATCTAAATTAAATTTTTTATATTCAAAACATTTTTCCTCATTTCCAAAATTTTACAAAATTGTGTAGATTATTCATTTCCTTTCCTTTCGTTTCCTTTTCTTTTCTGACGAATAAAATTTAGCAAATGATAAAATTAATTTAATATTATATATTTGTTTTAAAATAATTTATATAACATATTATTATTTAAATTATTTTTCAAATGTTATATATTTGTTTTATAATGGAAACTAAAATTCGCATTTTTTTATTTAGGTCTTTTAGGGTGGGTTTGGATATGTAGTGCATTTACCTACGGTTAATATAAAAACAACGGTAACAATAATATTAGATATTATAATAATATTGTGGTGTAAGACAAAAATAAATTAAATGCACCGTATCTCACTATCCATCCAAACTCATTTTTATTGCTTAAAAATATAAATATTTAAGATAATGTTAATGATAAATAGATAAGTGGGAAATATTGAATGGAATAAAGTATTTGAGTGACAATCATGAAGCAATCAATTGCAATATCATTCCACACACTTTCCCAAAGCCACATAAGGGGAGAGAAGTGGCAACGCAGCCCCTCCTATCTTTCTTCTGGAGACTTCCTAAATAAATAAATATTGTGAAATTATCCTTAAAAGTAATTTTATAAAATTTAATAATTTATTAAAAATATTGTGATATTGTAACAAAATTCAGTAATTTTAAATAGCTCACATTACAAACCTTTGAAATATGGGTAAATTAATTGGACTTAAACTTTGTTTAAAATTACATTTCGATCATTTAATTTTTAATAGTTACATAATAGTCACTAATAATATTAAATTGTTACTTTTTTATCATTCAATTGTTAACTTTTGTTAAGAAAATAACATTGCACCTTAATCAAAGGATTATATATAGTTAATTTGGTCTCTGAGAGCTATAGTTAAAAAATCATTTTGAAATTTTAAAATTTTTCTTATCAATAATTTAAAAATGAAAAATATTAAGAAAATATATATAAATCAATTACAACAAGGAAAAACCAAGAATTTTAGAGCTAAAATTTTCACATCCAATCTCATAAAAAATTACAATGTTTGAACTTTACAAAAAATTAAATACGTATTCACTTTTATGCTACTCGCTTTTTCATTTGCTTTGTTATTTTACGTTCTTTTCATTTTCATCTTTTTTTATCTTTTCTCCTCTTTTTCCATATAGATCAGCTTTAGTTCCACTCTTTTTAAATCATTAAAAATAATATATATGTTTTATTTATAGCTAAAAGTACAATCTTAACTTAAATTTTGAGAGAAGAATAAGAACACTTGATATTTTAAATTTTAAAAATCCAAAATTGAAAGTTAATGAAAAACCTAATGCATGCTTTTCATACACTAAATAGAAAATTAATTTATAAGTAAAATTCAACTTGTGTATATGCTTTCTTCTTTGTTTTTGCTTCAATGCTTGGAAAATTTTTAGTTTCAATAGGTTTTCACCTCTTTTGGATTTTTAATGATTTTGGTCCAAATATTTTCTTGATGTTAATCAATTATCATGAATATTTAAAACAACCTTTTTAATTGTTACTCTTAATTTATATATTATTATGTCATTTTTTTTAATTTCTTGAGCATTTGTGAAGTACTAGTTTGTTAGCATATGATTTCATATGCTATGATATTTATACCATCATTTAAAAGAAAACTAAAAATACATAAAAATTACTAAAAAAAAATATCTCCAGAATGAAATTAGACAAAATATTCTCAAGTTCATTTGAATCTGGACATACATTTGTCTAGATTCATTCTATGTATGAAATTAATTTTTATAAATTTATATATTTAAAAAATATTTATGCTTGCCAAGTATAATTATAATATTGAATGATAATATCATGTCATCATATTCTAATAGTATTACAACATAGATGCCAAATGCGACGAATTTCAAACCTAGATATAATTAAGTAAAAATATAAAATATCAACCTAAATCTAGAGGCAATATGTATATACCCAGGGGAGAAGTCAGGATAAATATTTAGGGAGGGTCGGATAAAATTTTAATTTTTTATTGTTTATATCTTTATAATTTGTAAAGGATTAAATCGAATTTTCATAATTTTAGGGGGAGCAAAATGCAATTTTACCTTTACTAATTTAAAATTTTTAAAAAAATTTAAAAGCCAAAAGAGCAAATTTACATTTTAAAGGGGCCGGGACCCATGCCAGCACCCGACTTCGCCCCTGTATATACCCTTTGTTGAATTAATAGATCCATCAAAAGAACAAAAAAAAAAAAAAAAAAAACCGAAGGATCCATCAATTTTAATTAAATCGGCTTGTCTTGACAAATACATGTACCCAATTAATTTAATTCGTTGTTTGAGGAATGCTATATCATCACCACCTGTAGTTCCTTTACTAATTCCATGCCTACCTGTCCTCATCATTCTACCCCTGTATTTGTTTGGTATTTAGATAAGCTAGGTTTAGTTCCCAATAATTACCTACAAATACCAAAATTAACATTTAATTCATTCATTAGCGTAGACGTGTTTATGTTTAAGTGGGTCGAATTTAATTTTTCATAAAATTTGGCTACATATTTCCTCCAAATAATTTGCCTGCCCAATTATAGAACCGCACATGATCAGATATCTTCTTTCAAAACGAAAAGGCAACGTACAATCAGTTTATTAAGGCTTAATAGTATAAAAGGGGCCTCTCAAGATATCATGCAAAATAATATTAGCCAACAAGTTTAATATTGTTCTTTTTTTTGGGGTTTGCATGAGTGGTTAGTTGTTAACTTACGAAATAAACTTAGAATGCAATTAGAAGGGGTGGATTGGCAATGTTTCTTTGGCATGGTCGTTTGGTGCATTTAGAAGAATCGTACTTTATTTATTTTTTAGGGAATAATATAGAGTATCAAAGAGCTGGTTAAAGTTTCATATAATTGGGCTAAACAATATACCTTATACCATGCATAAGGTAAATGTATCTAAATGGCAAGTTTCAAATTCAATCAAACTTTTATTCGAGAATTGGATTCAATTGAACATTGTTGGTGCAGTAAAAGAAGATTCCGAGTTCCCCACGATTGGGGGGGTCTTACGTGACAGGTACAAGAGTTGGATTTTTAGCTATAATTGTTAGGAATCTGTTCTATCTTAGATGCAAAATTAGGGGTATTTGGAATGGTCTGATGATTGCACTCAATAGAGGATCTAACAGATTGTTAATTTTTTTAGATAGTCAAGAGGCGGTATAAGCTTTACAAAGCAATTCTACAAAGGGTTTGAATTTTGCTTTGGTAAGAAAAATCTGATTGTTATTAGCTAAAATGGTGTATTGGTCGATTTATCATGTTTCCAAAGATTTCAACAAAGATGTTAGTATGCTAGCGGAAATGACTGTTGGTTATAACAGTGGCCTTCAATTTTTTGAAATGCCTCCAAGGGGGCTTGGTTATATCTCTAAGTAGTTCTTTGTAATGTTTTTTCTTTCACCAAATAAATATGTAAAAGTGGAAAATTTT
Organism: Gossypium longicalyx; assembly: GCA_025698465.1. NCBI lineage: Eukaryota > Viridiplantae > Streptophyta > Magnoliopsida > Malvales > Malvaceae > Gossypium > Gossypium longicalyx. The sequence continues at coordinate 28,059,983 of CM047003.1, forward strand.
AAAAGTAATTTTTTGCACTTAATTAAGCATTGAATTAATACCGAAATTCTGAATTGCTATTTGATGTGTTGTTGAGAGCACAAAAAATATCCTATTCCCTGTAAAATAGTAAAAATAATAGTAAAGGGGAAGTAGGGTCGAATCCTCAGGGACCGGATTATACGAATACTTGTTTCTCGAAATCCTGGGCAGAATCGTACCCAAGAAAACCTGCGTGACAAAAAAAAATAAAAATAACAGAATTAAAGATTTGATTTGGAAAAAAAAACAGAATCTAAAGTTGACAGAAATTGTGATTACAAAAATAACCCTTCAGTTGTCTCATTCCGCCTTGGGTTCAATCATCGGCTTTTAAATAACCCTTCTCAACTCAAGTAAGCCAGTTATAGTGGAAGAGGACGCCAACGACCACCAGCTCCAAAGATTAGACTTACGATTTTTAGGGAACCTGACTCTAGCCAGTAATCTATGCTAGATCAACGCTTCTCAATGGCGAATCCCACGCCATTTTGTCTCTTTGGCTCGCCAACCTCTGACGCAGTAAGTTAACGAACCGACTGTGCAATCCTTTCAAAACATACAAAGCGGTCGCCTTTGCATATGCTGAAAAGCTTACTTCTTAAGGGCCATGGACGGAAGCGTCAACCCGTAGTGCAGAGAAACGATGAATACTTGGCAAGAAGGCTAAGTATGAATTCTAGGCCTCTAGAACTCTTTTTGGGGAATATTGACAACTTTCGGCTAGATAGGTTTTAGTGGCTCATGATAATGGTGGAAAAGAAAAGAAATATAAAAATGAAAAAAAAGAATTTTATTAAAAGAAAATATGAAGAAACAAAAGCCTAGACTTTCAGGGGGAGAGTGTTTACAGAAAAAGATGAACCCAAATAGAGAGTCACTTCACCCCCTATTTATAGTGCTAGGGAGATAGTCTAATTTAACTTAAATTCTAAAAAGATAAATGCATTTAATTAAAGATAATTAAAGATAATTAAAATAAAATCCTAAAATTAAATAATCCTAATAATTATCTTAATATTAATTATCCTAATATAAATAAAATGGAGTCTTATAAAATAAAATCTCTTTTTTTTTGCGTTTTTAGTCCTTGTGTCTTCCATGCTCGCACTTTTGGCACAATCTTTTTCTTGTGTCGCATGTCAGTCCATTGTGTCTCCAAATTCGTACTTTTGTCCCTTAATTTTGCTTTTGCCTCTAAATAAGTCCCTAAAAGATAAAAAGACATAAATAGCTTAAATTAATAAGATCAAGCTCAGAATAAACACATGATTAATACATAAAAATACGGTATTCTAAAGCATTATCACTATTCAATTGTGATCATTCTATAAGTTGACATTTTGTACAATTTATCTATTGTTTATGCTAGTTTTCTTGTAATTGAACTCACATTGAGCTTCGTAAGCTCACTCCCCTTCTTATTTCCATTTTTACAGATAACCCACCAAGTTAGGGCGTGGACTCGGCATACCAAGGACTTGGCTCAGATTGATCTTTTTATTAAAATTTATTTTAGATTTATTATTTGAAATTTCGGTTATTTTGGGAACTATATTATTTTATTTGAATTGTGGCATGAGACTTTGATTTTGAGTTTGTTTAGCATGCATGGTTGTTGCTTTGAATTTAGGATATTGAAACATGAATTTAGAATTAATTATGTAAAAAATTTGTCTTGATTTTACTTAATTAAACTAAGTTGAAATTCACCTTTCCGCTACTAGATTATAAGTAAAATTTGAATAATAAGTAACTTGAAAATTAACTAAGTTTTTGAAAGTTGTCACCGTTAGAAGAAAAAAGTTAAACTAAATCGGTTTTTGTCAACTTGTGAGTTTTCTGTAAATAGACTAAATTTTCTTTTAAGATAAATAAATGTTTTAATATGACTATTTTAAAAACTCCAATAGTTTAATGGGTCATTTTGATGGTCAATGTAATCTTTCGAATCTGGATCTAACCTCTAGGCTGGATTAGTAAAGTTACAAAAACATATTATTATTTAATAAATTGGGTGAAAGACATCCCTCAGGCTTGATGTAAAATACAATAATCCCGTATAATTTGAAAAATATTCACTTACCCTCTTTTAAATTTAAAAAAAAAATCACCTAAACCCACTTAAGATTTATTTACTATGTATAAATTGTAAATAAAAAGGTAATTGTACCATTATCATTATTTATTTATGTATTTTCTATTTATTTTTCGCTCTCTTTCATTTTTTTAATTGCAACATAATAAAACTTAATTACTTTCTATAAAATTAAGTAATTAAATTGTATCCGACTTCAAAAAAAATTAAGTATTTTAAACTTAGATTTAATTCAATTATATTAACATTGAGATGAATTTCTTGAATTATTTTTATTTAAAACTAATTAATTACAATTATTTAGAAGGTTTTAATGGCAAATTTTTTTGATTAAAATATAAAAGCATGATAATTAAAAAGAAAACGAAAAGCGCCGCTTTTTTCACAAATGTCGCTATAGAACATGATTTTTAGCGGCACTTTTCCACAAACGCCGCTAAAGAACATGACCTTTAAAAAAATATTTTAATTAAATAATATTTATATCTATGATAAATATTATATTATGTTTTATTTTTGAAATTTAAACTTTAAACTATATACTTTTAAGGATAAAAAATATTAATTAAATTAAATTTTCTATTAAAATTTTAACTTTAAAACTAAATATAAAAATTAATGAATTTAAATTTAGAATTTAAATACTATGTTTAAATAGATGAGCAATCTACCTCACAGCTCATCTGATCTATATTAACTCAGGCAATTATAAAGGAAGCTACAAAACACGTAATAATTAACAATCATGGTTAAAGAAGCTAGTACACAAGGTAGCAACAACACCCTATTTCAATAACACCAAATTCAAGTTCCAACTAAGATAAACGACCATGGAATGCAACATTAAATAACATTCCACTTGAAGAAGTGCTAAGCCTTGGCTTTTCCAACTTGAAGAGATTGAATCCTCTGCTACACCTTCAATATCTAAAGGATGCTAAACCAATTATCAGATAAACCAACAAACTTGGTAAACAACAGAGATGTTAAAAATAAAAAATATATATAGCCATTAAGGCTAAAAATATATATATAACAAACAATTATGTGCAGCTTTAGTAGCAGGTTGAACCATACTAACAAACAATCTCAATCATAGCTCTTCCATGTGTCACAAATAGGCATTCTTTCTAATGATTGTCTAAACTATTCAATTGTTTAAAAAGGAACAATAGTATTAATTTGCAAAAAGTAGAACAAAAACATGCTGCACTACTGTTGTTTAACGTTATATAGAAATGTCTTATATATCATAAAAGAGAACTAAGGCACATAAAAAAGGAGAAGAACACCAACCGCTTCTCTCTTGCTGTGTTGTTTCTCTTCTAAATCTTGAAGAGATGAATCAAGCCGCTTCTTGAGGACAAAGAAACAAAGTTCTAAAGTTATACATATGATAGTTACAATATCGCATAATACATTTCAAAAAATTTTGGTGTCATTTCTTAAAGTAAGAGACTTCTAGTTCCTATTTAGAATGATTTCAAAATGAAACGGGATAAAGGTAGCAAGCTATAAATCCCAACTTTTTCTTGCCCAACCAAGAAGACAAATTGAGTTCTCAAAACTTAAAATTCAGATAGAATGAATATGATCAAAGCTAATATAATATAGCAGTCTAGTACCACGATAATAAAAAATATGGAGCACAATAAGAATATTCAATTGCAAAGCCAAATGAATACAATTAAAACATAAAATTCCAAACATCAAAGAGACTAAGGCCAATATGCATGCCCTTAGTTCTTTCTTTCCTAAAATTTATGTTGCTTTTAATTGAAATTGTAACAGCCCAATTTAGACCCTAGTCAGAACGGTGATTTCAGAACCACGAATCCGAGTTAGAAAAATACTTAAAAATTATTTTTTGTGTTTATTATATGTGAATTAATATCTGTGAAATTTTCGTGATTTAATTTTATTGTTTGAGTGTCTGATTAAATAAAAGGACTTAATCGCGTAAAGTGCAAAATTTGTATGCTAATTGTTGAAGTGCCTAATTGCTTTGTTCTTTTAATGTGGGGTATTTATAATGCAATTATACCCTTGAATTTTGTATGGACACATTTGGCCATTATTAGTGGAATATGAATAATGTTAACATAAGGTTAAAAATGTAAATTCTATAATAATAATGTTATAATAAAATATAAAAATTATAATATGGTTTCATAATATCTTGTATTTGTCGAAACTTAAAAAAAAAAGAGAAGAAAAGAGAGCTAGGCATTCGGACATTGTTGGAGCTCAATCAAGGTATGAAACTAGCTCGATTTTTTATAATTTTTACGTTTTTGAGATCGTTGCAAGTTATCTTCAAGACCCGTGCTTGAATTTTTTATTTTGATGAATATTTTGATTACGTCATTGATGAGAGCTTGTGATTTTTTTTGTTTGATGATGAAATATGAAATATGAAATATATGTTTTAGATTAACATGTTTTGTATTGGAGTTTTTGGTGATTTTGAGTAATTTGGACTAAATTGCAAAAATAATAATTTGAGGGACTAAAATGTGAAATAAATGAAATATATAGACTTGTATGAATATGGGTAAGAGTCGGCCTAACATGGGTGTGTTGAAATTTTGCATATTTTGTGTTTTGTGCAATAAGGATTAAATTGTAAAAAGTGTAAATGTAAGGGTTAAAATGGTAATTTTCCCATTTATGTGTTTTTGGACTAAATTGAATGAAAATATGTTTTAATAAGCTTAATTTGAATATGTTTAGGTCAAAAACCAAAGAAATCAAATTTGGATCGGGGGAAAACAAAAGTTGTTGACTAGCTGTTCTGTTCCATTTTATATCGTCCGAGGTAAGTTTATAAACAAATAGACATACTTAATTCTAATTAAATGCAAAGTATTTATGCTGGAATGAAATATATGAATTTATATATGCAATAGCCGAATATTGATAAGCTTGGCAACTATGTTTACGACTTCATTTCGATCGAGTTACGACGTCTGAAAGTCCCGTATGAACCTTAGGAATAGTTAGGATACATATGTCATGACATAGGATTCCGATGTATGTGTGCGAGTAAGACCATCGCATCGATATATGACTCCGATATATGTGTGCGAGTAAGACCTTGTTTAGGACAGTGACATCGATATGTAATTACATGTAAGACCACGTCTGGGACGTTGGTATTGTACCATATGTGTGATTATTCGAGTGTCCTATCCAATTCCGAATGGTTCATTGGGCAAAGATAAGTTGTGTTTCGGTTGGGTCAATTCATAGATGGAATAATATATGAACATAATAGTTATGTTTTGATAAGGTAATACTTGTGATTTGGCATCTTTGGATATATGATTAGGTACGAAAAGGATAAAATATTATAGTGGTATATTTATTCCTTGGTATATACGAGCTGTGTGTGTGGATAAGTGAATTTGAAATTAGTTAGTTGATAAATAAAGGTGATGGATATTGACTAGTTGTTTTTCGGCATTTATGTTCATGAAATATGAGAAATGGTTTATATATGATTTATTGAGCATGAGTTGTAACGTATATAATGGATATGCCATACGTTTAGGATTTGATTAAAGTCTTGATTATGTGCTTGCATCTAAACATGGTTGTGTTTGAGATGGTGTGATACGCATGAACTTGGTAAAGTATACTATCATATCTAACCATATAAGAATATGTATGTTCGGGATCTTCACAAGTGTGGTTTCATATATTATGTCTTAAATGCGACTTCACATAATGATATGTGCAAATGTGCTTAGGTATACATGTGTGGTATGACAAGTAATTTACTTATGTTATAGACGCTTACTAATATAATATATACGAGACTTGTTGGATCATTAGACCTTTTTAATTGTCATAATTATTGACTATATGGTTCGACTTTTGATTAATAATAATGTATAGGTAAGTTGTTATGATGTTTATTAATTCGTTCGAATAAGTGATTAAATAAATTATGATTAAAATCTTTATGTATGTGATGGTGAATTAAATGGTTGAACAGATGGTTACTAATCAAGTTTATATTTATATTTATTATAGATAAGTTGATATAATCTTATGCATGTTTTGAATGGAGTAATTGTATCGAACTGTGTTCTGACCAGTAATAGCTTATGACCCTAATCCGGCTACGGATACGGGTTAGGGGTGTTAAAGAAATCAAAACAATTTGCACCTCATATCAGTTCTACCCACCAAAGCAGTTAATGGAAAATAGTCAAAAAGGTCAGTAAAGATCTTCCAAACATTAGTATTTCTATATCTGTAACCAAACATTGTAAAAAGTATTATCACGGATTTGCAAGAGAAAGAAGCAACTACAATCAAAGCAAATATAGTACCAATTTATTTTCTTAACTGGGAATAAGCGTAGTTTAAGAAATATCATGAAGATAAAAAAAATAATGAATAGACATTTAGTAGAGCTAGCACATTTAAGGCTATTATTACTACACCCTTTCAGATGAAGGTTATGCAATAAAAACTCACTTTCGCAGGCATTCAACATAAAACCCATAAACTTGAGTGATCTGGCAAGAGAAAATAATGACTAAAGATTTCGCTTGACATTTACTACAATAATTGGTTAAAAGCTCATATTAGAGCTTGAATTAAGTTAGTGTCAGATTGGTTATCTGAAGAAACCATCTTACCCTTATCTTTATTATTATTCTTCTGCATTTTCCTCTGGCTGTCAAGATCGTTTGCCAACTCTTTCAGTCTCATTTTCTTTAGCTATTAATCAATAAAACATAGAACAATAACCCAAAAATGAATAAAGTTTAATCCAAATACGAAAAGGAACAATCATTTTCTCCACCACACATTAGAAATTATATTTTAACAAGGAAGCAAATAGAGAATAAAAAAGAATTAGCAATTTTCATTCAATTCAATTGTTGGAAGTGTTTTTTTTTTTCAATCTTAAACTTAAAAGATGCTATATTTTTAAGGACAATATTTGAATTCAGTTATTCATTTTTAACTAAATACTATTAATTTACTTTTATTCTGTCAATAGTAAAAAACAATAGTAAATGATAAAATTTAGCCTAAAAAATCAGCATTTCAAATTACAAAGTCGATAATAATAATAATAAAATGGAAAAAAGTAGTAATTGATTTAGAAGCAATTTTTCAGCCGTTTTATAGATCTTAGCCTAAGCATTTTCTCTCTGTCGACGTCGAGCAATGATGATGCGGCGCTTGAGAATAGGTGTGACACCGTTGAAGATGAAAACATGTTTAGTTTTTAGATATAAAAGCTTGAAAATTCTCCTAAAAACCCTAACAAATGCTCGTTTCAAATAATTTCTCCCTTCTCATCTCACATCGCTTTCATGAACTGAACCATCCAAATACTTACATCTTCAAAAACAAAACACACACACACAGACAAAGTAAATAATTTGTTAAAACAATTTAAAATTACAAGTGTTAGGGATTCAGAGTAAATCGATGGCGAGTTTCTTTCCCGCTAGGGTTTTGACGGACACGAGGTTACCGATGGGAGCTAGCAGTTCCCATAGACCATGAACTCCCATTTTGCCTTGCTCAGTAAGAATTCAAAATCTTTTGTTTTTTTATCGTCGACTTGTATAAGCTGAAGTAGGAGGAGGAAGAGTTACTACTGTTGATGAGGGTGGTTGAGAAGAAGAGGAGCTTAAAGTAGCAAAAGTAGGGGAACGATGATGATGAAGACAGTGGTGGTGAAGAGACACACCTAAAGGGTGTTTTGAAGATACTGATTTTAGGGAGGAAAATTGGGGGTCTTAGGGGGAAAATTTTGGGGATAAAACGGCGCATTTTTTTTTAAAAGTAAAATGATTTTTTACGGCTTTTTTAATAAAAAACGCCACTATTGCTTACCTTTTGCAGCGTTTTTATGCCGCGAAAAATCATTTCATTTTGAACAAAACAACGTCATTTTGCTCTGCTAAAAATTATTAGTTAGGTGGTTTTATAAAACATTTATTATTACTATTTTTTATAAATTGGATTTTTATAATAAAAAAACCCAAGTACTCCCAAAATAAATATCGTATATTTTAATAAGAAAACAAATGATTAAATGGCCGTAATTAATTATTAAGTTAGAATTATCCAATGTAAGCAATCAATCTCTGACATACCAAATTTCTATTAAAGATTGAGACGTTAATCATGATTTTATATTATTCTTTTCCGATCTAATCTCCATTTTATTAGAGATATTTCTTCCTAACTAAAATATAACTATTTTGCTAGATGATCGATGTGGAATGATTTTAGTTTTTATATTTCATTTTTATTTGTTATAACTTGGTCCTATCCAAAATAGATAGTTACCTATCCATATCAATCTGTTACTTTTATTTATTTATTTATCAATTTCTTTTTAGATCTAATATTTAAATATATCAAATGGTTTAGATTAAATATTTTTAAATACAAAAGCATTAATTGATTGTATAAAATTTAATCATTTAACAAATCTCAAGTGAACCTTAAATCCTAAACCATTTAATATTTATAAAGTTTATCTATTATCTTTTAAATAATTTAAACTATAATCATAATTTTAATATATTAAAATTAATATTATCTTTTTTACAATTATATAAGAAATTATTTAATATATAAATTAAAAAACATTAATTAATCTAAACCATATCCCCTAAATCCTAAATCATAACCCATAAACCCCTAACCCCTAACCCTTAAACCATAAACCCATAATTCATAAACCTTAAAATAGTAACTCCTAAACTTTAATCCCTAAACCATATACCCTAAACCATAATGATAATTAATTCAATATTTTAAAATTAATACTATCTCTTTTACGATTATGTAAGAAATTATTTAATATATAAATTAAAAAACAATCAATCATATACCCAAAAAAATTTAAAATTATTTTAAATAATAGTATTTTAATTTTTTTTTCATTTTTAACAAATATTTTTCTATGTTTTTAGTTTCAAATTTTTTTTACGTGTCATTATTTTTTTTGAAAAATTTAAATATTCAATTAAAAATAAATTGTATTTTAGTTAATATAAATAAACCGGTTAAATAATAAATAGACAAATAAAATGTTTTTTGCGGCATTTTTTATAAAACGCCGCTAAAGCTCGATCTATAGCGGCGTTTTTCAAAAAGCGTCGCTAGTGCCGCTAAAGCTCAACGATGGCCTTTTATTGATTTTTTTCTGGCGTTTTCCAAAAAGTGCTGCTAATGCTCAATTTATAGTTACGTTTTTCAAAAAGCGCCGCTAATGCCACTAAAGCGCATCAAAAGGGCGTGTGCTTAATTTTTTTTGCGGCGTTTTTCAAAAAGCGCCGCTAATGCCAATAAACCTCAACAGAAAACGAGTGCGCTGTGATTAATTTTTTTTAGCATTTTTCAAAAAGCGCCACTAATAGTCAACCTATAGCGGCGTTTAATGCTCGATCTATTGCGGCATTTTTTAAAAAGCACCGGTAATACTCGATTTATAACTGCATTTTTCAAAAAACTCCGCTAATACTCGATATATAGCGGCGTTTAAAAACCTGTCATAACTTAATTTTTGTTCTCAATAATTTCATTTGAAAAAGAAAAGACATAGTACACAAACAGTGGGCAATGCAAGCAACAAAAATAGGCTACAAAACACTAGACGTGTTGCAAAGGGAACAATTGAAGCAAAAATGTGGAACAAAATTTGTGTATAAAATGAGACACGTGTTGGCATGTAAAAATTCAACCAGTATGAATAATTGTCAAATATATTTATATATATATAATTAATTTGCATTCTCGTTCTTCTGCGTGTTAAATTTATAATAATATTATTTGTTTAAATATTTTAATAATTTTTTTTCAAAAAATCATTAATAAATTAATAAATTAATGTAATTATGTAAATTTTAAAATTTTTAATTCATTTAGAATCAGTTAAATTATATTTACTATTAAAATAATAAAAAGGTTTTGTATATTAATATTGATATATTATAATTTAAATAATACTAGTAATAATTTCTTATAATTAGTTATTTATTTTCAATATTGTTAAATTAATTTGTTTTAATATCAAAATGGTTAATATTCGATTTTTTTAAAAATATTTACTCTACTTTAATGAATTAATTTAATTACTCTTATTATATTTAAAAATATAAATTTAATTTGATAAATTTTTTAAAAAGTATTTCAAATGGAGAGTGTTATATGTCAAAAAGCTATAATATGAACATGACTATTTATTTATTTATTTTGTAAATTATATATATATACAAACATAATGAAAATTTAGTAATATATATAAAGATATAAGATTCAAACATTTGATGTTATTTGTTGAAGTAAAAACAAGTATCCAAAGCAGAATAAAAGTGAGGGTTGAAATGCTGTTTGGATTACAATCTAAATATAAGGAACGGCATTCAAAACGTCTATGTATACTTGGACTTGATTGAAAACCACTTTTACCATGGAGAAATAAGCAAGATACCATATTGACTACTAAAAGGGAGAGATGGCTTTGTTGAAGTGTCATTTTCCTATATGTACTTTGGAGAAAGAACTGGATGCAGGCAAATTACAAGTCCCAACGCATCCCCCATTCCTTCCCAATTCTTTCCTTTACGCATTTCATCATTATTTTATTATCATTTGCAACGCCTCCCATCTCTCTCAGCATGTCTGTTCCTTCTACTTTTTTTTTCTTCTTATAAACTGTTGTTGTTTTTGGGGATCTCGGTCAACAACAATATTTGGAAACCCTTGAGTTAAGAACACTAATGTTCAAGAAAGGGGATCTGTGTGAACAGTACTTGAATCGGGTTCCTGACCTTTCTCTGCAAATTAGCCCTCCCAATCCTGCTCCTTCCACAGCTTGCACCGGGAATTCTTCCTTTGATATTTGGCGCAGAAACGATGCCCTAAATTCACTTACTTATGGTTCCCAAGCAGACACCCAGCTTTCCTTAGCAAATCCTGCGAGCAGTGCCTCACAGATTGATAGCCCTTCCCTAAACTACTTCCCAACCACCTATGATGATCAAACCAGGCACAGAAATCTTCTCAAGTGTGGCCAAAATGGTGGTCAACTAAGTAATATAAACCATGGAATTTCATTGCTTGATGTTCCGGGACCGAAACCCACCAAGGGGATTCCAGTATACAGTAACACTATGTCGCTCCCCTTTTTGAGCTCCGATAGTTTTGTAGATATGGATCCTGATAAGTTAGGGTTTTATTCTTCCTCCGCAGCTTCGGTGTTGCACTCAGCCGATGCTTGTAGAAGAGCAAGTGAAGCAGCTAGGTTTAATGGGATTTCACTGGAGAAGCTTAGGCCCCAGTTTCATCATCACTACGCCCAACATGGGGCGGCAATGGGTAGCTCCAGATTTATACCTAAATTACAAAGTAGCAAAAGGAATACAAGGACACCCAGGATGCGTTGGACCAGCTCTCTTCATGCTCGTTTTGTTCGTGCTGTAGAGCTTCTTGGTGGTCATGAAAGTAATTCAAACACATCTCTTTAATTATCTTTTGCTTTTTCTGGGGGTATGGGGGGTGATCGATCTAGTTAGGGATGAATCTCTTGTTTTGTTGACTTAAAAGGTTTTAATTTGAGGGCTAATTTGATGAGGCTTGTGTGATGTTTGATAGGAGCAACTCCCAAGTCAGTGTTAGAGCTAATGGATGTGAAAGATCTAACCCTCTCCCATGTTAAAAGCCATTTGCAGGTAAGTACGGCTACCTATCTGAACGTTCAAACTCCCAAAACTTTCCCTTTGTTTTCTTCTTTTGGTCTGATATACACTGCCGCATACACAAGAATCTAAGACCCATTGCTCACCCTCATCACCATCTATGTATGCCCGATTTGTACGTAGGGTGTGGTAAATAGCAAGGTTTTCAGAACTCGAATCATCATGGAATTGATTATATCATTAATTCTTTAGTTAAATCGATTTGATTGGTGAAATCGATTTATACAGTTCGATTAAATAAATTATTTAAAAATTTATTAAATAAATTAAAATTCATACCAATTTGTGAGATAATCAATTTAATACTCGCCTTTGAAATGATACTTTAACTAATTTTTAACTTATCTAATTTAATCAACAGTAATCGTGGTAATAATAGGTAAATTAAATACTAAAGTTTTTTTTAGAAAGTAAATTTAGCTTGGTCATTGTCGAATTTCAAACTCAAGCAACTATAGTTTTTAAATAATCAAATTTAATATTTTAATATGTGAGACTTTTTTTTTCTGTTTTTACATTATATTTATTATTTTAATTAAAATCTCAATTACCTTGAATAACGGAGTTTAAAACTAAATATAAGAGTTTGGGATTATTTTTATTGGGATAAATCTTAAAGTTATATATAAACTTTGATTTAATGTGTAATTTATTACATGAATTTTAATTTGTTGTAATTATACACATGAAATTTTGATTGTAGTTCAAATGAAATCATGAAACTTTAATTTTGATTCAATTATATGCATTTAAAGAAATAAATACATTAATTTATTTTTATATTAAACAAATATAATCATTTCCGTATGCAATATATAAACATAAAATGATATTATATCAATAATGGTGTTAATAATTTATAAGAGAACTGAATCAAATCAAAATTTCATATATAAAATTATTCAAAATCAAAATTCACGTATAAAATTACACATTAAACTATAATTTATGATAATTTTGAAATTTTATGAGGACTATTATTAGTCTATTGGGTGGACATCCATGTTTTTGTCTTCCTACAATATTTATATATCATACAATAAACTTGCAATTATTGAAAATGCTAAGATTCAAATATATTTAAATGTATTTTTTTTAATTTAAAAAATTTGAGTTTTGGGTTGAGAGTTGAAGTGCATTATTCTCTCAGAGAGGCTATAAATAATTCCAAACATTGCATTAAAAAAAACAAAAACTATGTTAATTTCAATATATTTATATTATAAAAGATTTAAAAGATTTGTATATTTTATAAAAGGTAACCACATGGAACTTCTATAGTTTGATTTTATCGCAAATCCACCTTAGACTTCAAACATATAATTCAATGTAAGTCACATCAAATTTGGAATGATAAACTTTCAATCTAACTCCACTTTTAAACTCGATATTATACTTATTTTTCGATTTAAATAAACATAAAGATAAATTATTAAAATAATCACTTTTGCTTGTCTTAGGTTATAATTTAGTTACTTATGTTTGAAATGTTACGTTTTATTTACTTACATTATCGTATTGTAACATTTTAATCACTGAGCGTTAATTGTCGTTAGCAGTGTAACGATAAAACTGTTGTGGCACATTAAATCATCATTTTAAATGAAAATTTTAGGTTAAATTATATAATTGGTCCCTATATTTTTTTCGTTTTGAGTAATTTAATTTTTTTCTTTTATATTTTTTTATCTTTTTTTCTTTATTTTTCATTCTCTTCTATTTTTCCCTCTATTTTCCTCCCTTCTCCATAAATTTTAATATAGTTTTTCTATATTTTTCATTTGTTAAAACTTATCCTTCTTTTTTTTCCACTTTTTTTATTTTATGTTATTTTTCTACATTAAAAGAGATGGAGGATGGAGGAAAATAGAAGGAGAAACAGAAGAGAATGAAAAATAAAGAAAAAAAAGAAAGTTAAAAGAACATAGAGGAAAAAAATTAATTTCTCAAAACGAAAAAAATATGAGAATCAATTGTTGAATTTAACCTTTTTTTTTTTAAATGATGATTTAACGTGCTATGACAGTTTACTGTTACACCGTTAATGATAATTAACGGCTCAGTGACTAAAATGTTACAACACGTTAAAAAAGTAACATTTTAAATATAAGTGACTAAAATATAACATAAGTTAAACAAATTTGACTATTTTAATAGTTTAGCTTACGTTAATATTAATTTTAGGGTTGACCCGTGCATTAACACGTCTGCTGAAAAATTATTTTGAGCGAAAAAAGTTTCAGCCGAAACCGTTGGCGGGCACAAAAGCCGACGAAAGCAATGAATGAATGAACAGTTAAGTCTATTTTGTGGTAACGGATGATTGAATAATGAGAGGAAGAAAAATAGCATCATTTGTCAATTATACACGGCACTTACTGGACCTTACCAAACGTCAAAATCCCACTAACACAACCATCTGACTACTTGGAGATGTTGCCATTAATTAATCAAACAAATACAGTGTTTCCTTTAACTTTTTTGCCTTCATTTTGCAGATGTATAGGACTGTGAAGAGTAGTGACAAACCTGCAAGTTCCTCAGGTAATTCGCATCGTTTTGACCTAGTTACTTTACTTTAATCCCCCACACACATTTCAAACTTATAAACATTGTCTCCCCTTCTACCTCACCCTCTTCTAACTGTTCTTGCATACATTCTTTTCACATAATACTAGCTATATGCAGATGACATTTATGTAATATATGGGTCCAGTTAACAGTGTATATACAATGTATATATGAGAATGGGCGGATTTTTGGTACAATACATATACACACATTAATGGCACATTGAATCATTGGGGCATAGGGTAAAGAACCCTAACTTTAATATACTTGACAAACTCATTGCCACCACGCTGGTGTGTTTTAATTTTTGTCTGGATGTGGATCTATTATCCCTTTTTTAAAATGGTTCACAGAACAAATTAGAAATGGGGTGGAGTGTGCAGAAGAAGACTGTTTGGGTGTTAGCAGAAATACAGTGAGTGGAAATGATAAATGTTCAGAGAAGCAGGGATCAACATCTACAAATTTGGGCATACAACATGATTATGATGAAAGTAATAATTCCATTCCTATATGGACTAACTCCTCAAGGCAAGTCTCTCTCCTTTTTCTTTTTCTTTTTTTCATATTATTTATTTATTTTTTGATAACATCCCTTTTTTTCTTTGTATTTTTTATTCTATAAAATTAAGATATTTTAATGTCTGTTTTATGATCTATAAATACTATTTTTTTTATTTCATAGCTACCTTTTTAACAATATTTGTCCAACTTCAAATATCAATATAATATTTTTTATCATTACACGTAACATTTGTTGATACTATAAATTGTAAATTAAAATTTATTTAAGAAAGTGTAACGTTTATTGGTACTATTAATTGTAAATTAAAATTTATTTAAAAAAAGTGTAATTAATTATTTTAACAACTAATAAAAAACTTTAATATGTATAAGCTCATCATTTTTACATACTAACAATACATAAAATATAAAATCATAAAAAAGACTACTACTTCCCCGTATTTCTTTTCATATTTATTATAACGAAAAATAAAGAAGGAAAAATAAGCTAGGTAGGGTTTCTGTTATGACAGCTTTTGCTTTTATTAACCTTTAATTCATCCTTTTAAATTTTTATCCCATCCACGTGATTCATGAAAGGTGATATCCTAAAGTGCTTTGCCTTTCATTTTTTTTTTTCAATCTCGTTTAGATTATATATATATAATAAAATATTTAAAATTATTCATAATTACTTTTCAATACATAAATAGAAAGATAATTCGATTCAATGTATTTAAACACACATTTATCTAAATTAATAACAATATAAATGTAAATTAAACTAAAATTTAATCGATTAAAGTTTAAAATTCAAATTAAATAGTTAAAAATCAGAAAAAAAATCAAATTAAATAGTTTTTTTTTTAAAGAATAGTTAAATGGTTTTGAACTATCCGAATTTAAAGCCATTCTTTATTGCCAAGGAAAAAAAAACATTAATTGGTAGGTTTAAGGCGAAGAAAAATGATCCCAGAGTCTTAAATGCAGAAATTAAATTACAGAGAAACAGTGAAACTCAGTGATAGGGTAGCTATACCTTTGGCAACGGTAGGTAGTAGATCTCAGTCAGACAGACTACTCTCTCTTCTCCATAGTTTTATGAGGTTTGCACTGTTACTTTTTTCTGGGTTTTTTCCTGTCACCAATTGTTAAATTACATGCACACGCTCCTACTTCGGGTTAATTAGCAAAAAAGCCCTTTTTAAAAGTTAATTAATAAATTAGGTCGGTTTTCTCAAAATGTTTAGGGGAAATAGAAAACGCTTCTGGAGAAAAACACTTTTTACAAAATATATTTTTTAAAACACATCAGCTCTTTTGGTTAGCTAATCAAATAATAGTGATTTCATCCTTTACTCTCAAGTTCAAGTCTTTTTCTAAGTGCATTTGTATTTTTATTTTATTTTATTAAGTTTTTTTTATTTTTAATTAATAAATATATTATTTTTAAGGTTTTTTTATTTTTAATTCATCTTTTTAATTAATAATTCTTTTACTTATATAAATAAAATAATAAATATGTAATTATATAATAAAAATATATATTTTTATATATATCATTATGTTAAAAATATTTTTAATTAATAACTCCTCTATTTATATAAATAAATTAATAATTATATAATTATATAAAAATATTTTTTATTTACCATTATGCTAAATATTTTTTTTATATTTTTCATTATGAAAAAGTTAATTGGACTGTTAAATTTTGAAGTCCATGTTATACGATCAAAAAAAATATTAAAGATTATTTAAAAATAAAAAAATTTCAAATGAATTTATAAAAATTTTAAAATAATTATATATGTTAACAATGAAGTACATATATATTGTCACATGGATTAATAATTAATAATATTAAAATTTTAACAGTTGAATAAGATTTTTCTAAAAAAGAAAACAATTTACCCCAGCTTTGAAAATTGAAGGCCAAATAATAACTAAAGTGATAAAATAAATAAACATTAGGGATTAAATTTACAATTGTGCCAAAATAGAAATAAAGCTTTTTTCTTCAATGAATTGAATATAAAAAAAGATGAAAAACAGTTGGTGCTTGTTATTGTTCGTATATTTTGATTTCTTCTTCTTTCCCTTTAAAGTGAATTTTGGTCATTCAAAGAGCCATTGGTAAATTCCTATAATCTATACTTACTAGATAAAAGGAAGGCACACATGGCATCAGCTTCCAGCATTCTTTCCTTCTTTAACATAAGTGAAAATGTTAAATTTCAACTTTATTCTTAAATTTAAAATTTAATTTTTATACTATAATTTGTTTTTTATTTGTTATAATGTTGTTGGTTAGACTAAATAATTAATATTTTACGTGTTTATATATAATTTGATCACCCTAAAAATATTAGAGACTGACACATTTTTTGTTTGCCTTGTTAAATTTTAGTTTTGGCCCTTATACTATGTTAAAACTTAAATTGAATCCATATACTTCAATTTTTTTTTTACATAATTTGATATCTCTACTTTTTGTTAATTGTTTCAATTACATTGTTGGCGTCATTTTAGGATTAAATCACTATTTTGGGGCCTAAACTTGGCAACAACTCTCACATTAAGGCCTGAACTTTTTTTATGTCAAGTTAGTCCCTAAATTTGGTAATTGTTCCAATATTAGAGCCTGAACTAGGCAACTGTTTCTATGTTGGGACTTGAATTTTAGGATTTTCAAGAAAATGTTAGGGACTAACTTGGACAAAAAAAATGGTTTAGGCTGCAATATAGAGTAGTTGCCAAGTTCATACCCCAAAAAGTGATTTAACCCATTTTAGAATGACAAACTTAAAAGAAGAATTTTAACTATGGTAACAAGTAGGCCTAAATTTTTAATTTTGAAAAGTATGACTAAATTCTTAAAAATAAAAGTAAGGAGATTAAATATCAAATGTATGAAATGTATAAGGACTCAAAACACATTTTAATCTTTAAATATTTACTCTATAATTTTGCACAAACAAATAATTAACCCACTACTAAACATACTACCATACTAGTTTGTATTTATATTGATAGCTTTGTAAACTACTAAACTCAAACCCTTCACTTTGCAAAATTAAGAAAGTAAATACTTGGGGAAAGAGACGGATATTTACAATTTAGGTTTAGGGTTTAAACCCTACACTTTGTTTTTAGTGGATACGTGGCGTCCTCTCATGTATGTTGATGGCCCACAGAGAGCTGACTGGCTGCACTAATTCAGGGATTCTACCGGTGAATAGGTTTCAAACATGTATTTCATATATGGTGGATGACTATTGATCATATTTCAAATTACTACTTCAAGTGCTATATATTACACCGTTTCTCATTCCATAATGCTAGAGTTGACCTTGAGTTCTGGTCGTCCATGAGCGGCTAGTGATGAACCTGCTGCTAGGTCTTCCCTGTCGAAACCATTTTTACCATTATGTTAGTTCACTCCGTGAAGGACAACTGTGATACGTAAAAGATGTTGAAATAGGATTAATGAAGGGAGAAAATAAGTATTTATTTCAAAAATATTCATGACTCAATGTAGCGACGATGGATGTTGTTCTTCACTTATTCCAAGAAAGACGTAGTTTTGATTGAATGTTGAGCAAAAATTGCTAGAACGAAAATAGGACGTAGTTTAGTTCACTCCTCTCAACTCAATTTAGTGTATTTGTTGATTGAAAATAAGCAGCTAATATTATTGAAAATAACTGATAAATTATGTGTAAATTTTGGTGCAGTAGAGGAGTTGGGTTGTCGAGTTGGAGGAATCCAGATGAGTGCAGACCACAAGCTCCATCATCATCTCAATCTGGAACACAGTTTGATGTAAGTGCTCATTAAAAAAAAAAAAGCTGATGATGATCCAATCCAATTAATCAAAACATTGATTAGCAGCTTAGTTCTAAATATATGCATGCATGAGTATATCATTTGTTAGGTTAACTTGGCAGAAACATAAGCCTAACTCGTGACCAGCTGTTCATCCTACAACTTGCATTGATAAAATATATTTGAAAAAGACAATAGGAAAAGAATGAGAGAGTAATAATTTATTGAACCTGCAAAAGTCAAGCCTTCATCTCTCACTGTCGTTCTTCAGCCTAGCAATCAATAAAAGGAGTAAAAGTAGTGTTAAAAGCTAGGAGTAAAAGTAGTGTTAAAAGCTATCTCCCTGGAGAATATAGGTGCTGCTTTGTTGTTTCTGCAACATGTTGAATATGACTCAACATCTTTTTCTTCCTTTCATTCATTCAGATATGAAGTAAATAATCTTAAAACAATGCAGGGAAGCAGTTTATCTCAACAAATCTTGAGGGTGTCAAGCGTAGAGCTCCATAACCCAAGCTTGCACTTCAGCTTAGGAAAACAGACAACAGACTAAGTTAGGAAGGTTAATTATGGTTAATGGATTATGGGCAAACACTTTCTGGATATATATATAATATATAGAGAGAGAATTACATCTTTTCATGCAAGTCGCTTGCACACTATTACTCTGTGTGTATGTATATGGTTTTAGGGTTGGGGCTAAAGCTGAAGTTGCTGCTGGTGAACGTCATTCAATCGATTATTGTGATTCAAGTTAAGTCTCTAACAATTTATTATATAGATTTGTAATTCATTCACTGCCATTAAATGATAATTGGTGAACGAAATATTTTATATGAAAAAATATATATTTATGTTATTTGAATTTGTTAATTTTGTATTGCTTTGTAAAATAATTTTTTTTATTTAAAATATTATATACAAGTGCTAAATGATAGAAATATCTTTACAATAACATTAATTACCCTTTAAAATAAGGGTAAATTAATAATTTCAGGATTAAGCTGATATTGAGTTAACTCATTACATCAACACAACCAACCATTTTATATATAATAGAGATAAAAGATACTTTACCAATACTAGCTTTTTATTAAAAGATATTATTTTAAATATAATTTTATTTTAAGAAATAATTTTATTTATGGGTTGAGAGGGGTTATGAGTAGTTCTAATCATTGTGTTAAAAAGAACAGATATAATCAGAACCTATAATGAAATTATTAAAAAAAATACTTATAGTTTTTATTGATATATAACTGTAACACTAATTAAGTGATAATTAATATAAATTAATAAGTGTAATTTAATATGGATTCGAAGTCTAATTAAGTGATAATAACTACTATATTTATAATGAAAACATTATTAACAAATAAATTTATACATTATGGATTAGATTACCAATATATTGACATATATATATATAATGAGGATGAATCCACTTACACCAATGTAAAATTTAAGTAGTTTTATACCCTTCCGTAACTTTTTATATGATTAATAATAACCAACACCGTATTTCATGCTCTATTCATGTAGATCATGTATGTTAAGTAGACTTGATCATGGTCGAAGGCCGGCCCGAAAAGTGGGAGGGCTTGGGCAAAAATATAGGCCGAAAAAATGGCCTTCGGCAAAAAAATAAGGCCTATTTTTTAAACGAGTTAGGCCTCAAGTAAGCTTTTTTTTGCCCAAATCCGATCCAGCCCGAATTTGCAAAAAAATTGCTGTTGTTTTTGTTGTTATTTTTCTATTGTTTTACTGTCATTTCTCTATTATATTGTTACTATTTTATTGTTTGAATATTGTATAACTCTTGTTTTATTGTTAATTTTGCTACTATTTTAGAGGCATTTTGTTTATTAAGTTGCACATATCTTAGTGTTATTTAAGTTTTTAATTTATTTTTAATTTATTGGGAAACATTTATTTTAATATTTTTAGTGTATTTGATGTATTATATTTTTTAAATTTATTTTTATATAAAAATAATAATATAAAAAGTTTAATACGTGCAGGTCGAGCTCAGGTTTTAGCATCTTTATCCAGGTCGGGCTAGGGCAAAATTTTATGCCCATTTTTTGGGTCGGGCATAGAAAACGGACCTAAAATTATGTTAAGGCCCAACCCATGATCACCTCTAATATCAAGTTTGACATAAATTTAAATTTTCTAACTATTTATTTTACGTAAAAAAAAAATCCAATGGTTAAGTATATGCTCATATATACAATATTTTAGATCAATATGTTAATGATCAGATCAGTTTCAAAATTTACATGCATAAAAAGCACAAATATCTTGATAAATTCAACAATTAGTTTGTTAAAATATTAACTATATAAAAAATTACGAAAGGGTGTAAAACCATCTATGTTGTACACTAGTATAAGTGGATTCCTCCTCATATATAAATTAATCTCACATTTAATTTTTAGTAATTATAAAAAAATAATTTTAACATTGTTAATTACTATCATAATTAAAATAAATTCAAATTTATATAAAATTATATTTTTATTAATTATAAAATTATATTTTATATATATAATTTATTTAATTGTGACCAGAGGGGAAAAGCCTCCCAACTATGTATGTACCCTACGCATGCATTCTCTCTCACATTCACACAACTGCAGTTTAAAGAGCTTTAACATGGTTCACCTAATCAACTATGCAATCACTTTCGATTCTACCAATCTTCCACGAATACACCAATCCGATACAAAAGGAACTGGATTCACTGAAACATCATTATAACGTATCTACACACACAACTACACTTACGATATCTAATTGTTTGGTCCCAAAAGAGAGAGAAGAAAAGTCCTGTAGTGGCCCGATGTGTCTGAGTGAACTGCATCGTTCAAGGTCTTTTTATATTTCCTCAGGTACTCGGCTTTTATATACTGCATATCGATCTCGGTTCGTGTCACAATTATCCTATTAAGTGTAGTGTCGTCAGTTCCCAGACCTTTCATTGCCTTATGCAGTGCCTACATAGTTTCATAAAGTAATCAGATCTCCAAACATGCATTTATGGCAACAAGCATTATATTCCTAGAAGAAACATTACTGCAAAGTTTTCTAAAACCATATTACTCGACCAACAAAACCAAGCTCATCTCTAGACAAGAACGGAATCAGCGACATGACAATATCCAACAGTAAAAAATGAAAAAGTTTAAGGACGAGTGCACGATATAAATCACAACACATTTCGTGAAACGGATTCTCAAGGGTCTTTTTACCTTGGAATCGTATTTTATTTGAGAATTTTGTTAAACACCTACAGTCCATGTTCATACAAACACACATCCATCAGCATTCTACAAAAAAAGATGCAATTCCCATCCTTATCTACAAAGCTACTGCCAGTCATATTATTTGGCTCATCATACACCATCATTAAAACTGAATGCAGCACAGGAAACAAATTGCTATAACCTTAATGAACAAAAACTATATATACCTTAGCAAAGTACTTTGCAGGATTCTCTGAGCATTGTAAAATAGTCAAGAGACCACGCTCAAACTTCCCAGATGTTTCGCTCTTCACTGCCTGCAAAAGTTTCAATTTTGTAAATCATCACAACAAGAATTTAAATAAAAGAGATAAGAAGACAAGGAAAATTAACCTTTTTCAAGGAACCTCCATACATGTCATGATAAGCAGCGCTAATAGCTGCTAGCTGTGCCCTACTTCTTTCACTAAATATGCGGATAAAGGTTTTCTCATCAGTTCCCAATCTCTTCTCCCCTGCTTTATAGAGGGCCTTTGCATCCTTCATAGCCATCTCTTTATCAACTTCAAGACCTTCGTAACGGGAGGTGCTTACATATGCAAGCAAAAGCTATACACAGTATGTTTAAATCGCAATATCAGTTGCTTTATATTTTCTTCCTAAGAGTTGGTGGAATTGATAACAATTCTTTTTAATTTCCCAAATGGAGGGAAAGATGAACAGGAAGTTGCCAGTGACATGTTTTTGACCTGACTTTTGTAAGCAATCTATAAAAACGGGGACTCTATTAATCAAGACCAAGGGCTACTTGAGGATATTTAAGCAAATACTGTCATTCTTTACGACAAGATGTCCCTGTAATTGAGATTGGCTCTGGAGTCTTAGCATACTAAAGAAGATTACAATAAGAACCAAGTATTTCCCCACTATGTAGGGTCAGCTATATCAATCATATTCACCACTATGCCCCTTCCATCCATAAAAGTGAAGTCTGTTTCAATAGTTTCTATCCGGGTTGTTTTTTGTCTTACTCTCCTCACATGTATCAAGTTGATAAGCCATATACTACATAAAGAAAAGGGTAAATTGACCAAAAATTGAGAAACGGAGCAAAAAAGGTATTTTGGAAACTTTTAGATCCTTACCATGAATGAGAAGGTACTGGAAGAACAATAAATCTAGAGGAAATGCTTGTTGAAAAAGAGAGTGCATTTCAATGTTACCAAAATATGGCACCAAGGATGCTCAGCATACCAAGATCAGTATTCAGAAAGTGTACCTTTTTGTGATCACCTAAGGTGTGTCTTTCAATATCTTGCTCAAGAAAAACCCCAAACTTCGCTTGGTAATTTTGTTTAATTAATTGAATCTGTGATGGTGTGCGAGAACAAATAACTTCAGTTGCAGCATCAAGATTTGTCAAATCTGGTAAAAGTGCCTGCCTAATGACTATTGCATCACGTCCTGCAGGATCATGCATCCATAGCAAGACAGCCGTCTGAAAGGTTAAAGACAGGGTTCAAGGTGAAATTCCAGCACATTCACGTACACAATGTGCACAAATATATAGATACATACACACATACATACCATTTCTTACAATTTATAATACAAAGACTAGAGGAAAAAAATACAAAGACTGGTACCTCCAATTTTCCACGAAGCTCCGAAACAAGTCGTTTGAGAAGGTCTTCAGAATACATTGCTCTATACTCATGTTGAATTAAAGAACGCTGAGTTGCATCTCGATGGGCAAGAATATTGACCACTGCTGCAGTATCGCATCCCAGCCCTAGAAGGAAAAAGTAGAACAGGAAAAATATGAAAAAGAAATCTTCTTTTCACTCTTTTGGTTGTTTTTTCTGCACATATTAATGTAAAAGCTTGATGCTAAAGTCACAGCTGATACTTTCCAAAAGCAAACGAGTATATAAGTGAAGCCATAACTTGGAGGTTTTGCATCAACTAAGAAAATTAAAGCATTATAGCAAAATTTCGTCACACAGAGATACACAGAACAAATTAAACAGTCCATAAGAAACAAACAAATTCTTAAGCTAAAATATCAAAGGGTTTTAACCTTCTTCAAAGATACACAATACTGAAGTTACCCAACGAACATGCTTATCTCATAGATTAATAAATCATACTGCTTGTAAGCTGAAAATCAGAAGATTGATAAACGAGGAGCATGCTTTCATTTTTATTTGACAGTGAGCCATTCAACAACAATCTGCATAATAAAATTAGTGGAAGAAGCATAACAATAGATAAGAACTTAGCACATGAAGGAGTTAAAAGTTTAACTTGGAAAAACTTAAATGTCATATCTTGAAAATTAAAAGAACAATTTGATTTTATTTAAGAGGAATCCAAGCATTTAAGGACGAATAACATACAAGTCAGCAGTAAAAGTTTGTAACATGATAAATCATAAACCTTCAAGAAAAATTTTAAATGGAAAACCGTTGCTCAGACACACAATTAAAACTCAAGGTCTAATCCCTCTACTTGATGAAAACTAAAAAGTTAATCTCTTTAATTTATTAGAATTTGGTCTTCATACCTTACAAAAACTGAGAAATTAGTCTGATTGGCTAATATGCCAATCCTTCTAGTTAAATCACTAATCGAAAATCAACGATTCAGCCACTAAAAACTAGACTACCTTGTTAATTTTCTAACAAATTAAAGTAAATGGACTAACAATCAATTTTTGTAAAGTAAAGGGATGAAATTCAGAATTGGACAGAAACTTAATATTCTTATTTTTTTTAAAATATTCTTAAATATTTAAAAGGGCAGAAGAGAATTTCAAATTTACAAATAAATTCTTATACTTATTTCAGATTCACTAAGATACGACAAATCCATGATTTTGAAAATCATATTTGCATATGCTTTATCATACAATTTATGCTAAATTTGGAATCTGAATCCCAATCCAAGTTTGCAATCAGCAATCAAAAGTAAACTCCATAAGAAATTAATGAAGACAATGTTTTCTTTTGAAAAGGAAAATGCTTAGAAAATGTCAATAATCATGAATTAAGAAAAAAACTAATAATAATGAAATTTTTCAGGAAAAGGGAGGGAAAGGAGGAGGAGGTGGAGAGAAAAATGAGAAAGAAAAGGAAGGAAAACGAGGGTACCCTTGAAAGCACGGTAAAGCTGAATAGCATCGTCTCTAGGAGAGGTAAGAACCGGCGGAAGGCTTAAAGTCGACATTTGCAAAAACCTCAAAACCAACAGTCAACTGTTTCAGATTTGGTGTTTGAAATTAAAGGTTGAACTTCCTACCACCTACCTGCTCCTGCTCTGCAACAAATAATCGTCACCCAGCGACACCTAGCGATAGCCTAACACGGCACGAGTTAAGTTAACCACTGTCCTTTTCCCATGTGTTCTTTTACTACATCAGAGTTTTATTTCGTATATTTAATTTATTGTCGCTTTTTCCGTGTCTATCAAATGTCTATCAATGGTTGCTAGCACCTTTTCTTTCACTTTTTTGCTTAGTAATTGATTTCATTAAAGTTAACATGCGAACATAAAATAAATTTAAAAATTAAAAAAGGAGATAAAATTAATTAATTTTAATATTATAGTATCAAATCAATTGATGGTATTAATGTATAAAAAACTCTAATAATTTATTTTGATGTTTTAAAATTTTTATTTTTAATATTAAAAAATAATAAATTTAGAATTTTTGATCATGGGATAATCAGGTATAATTTGACAATTTTAGTATAGTATTTTAGCTTTTACCATTTTTTTATTTTAACCCTTAATTTCTTTTACCCAATCAATACTTAAAAAATATTTATTGAGTGATCAGAATAAAAACAACCTAAAATTGACTGACCAATATGAAAATATAAACATGATGTGGCGTGTACAATTAATCATTGTTAGAGAGTTAATGTTTGAGTGACTAAAATGAAAGCATCCTAAAAGTTGAGTGACCAACTAGATAGTTTATCCTTAATTTTTTATTTAATTTTATAAGTAGAATTAAAAAATTGTTATGCATTTTTTAATTGGCATTTTAAAAACAAAAAATTAAATAAATGAAATATATAATTCTTGATGCAGAGAGGTGGCGTGGAGAATATGATGGTGGAAATCGAAGGCTGTTCACCTAGAAGTGCAAAGAGCAATAAAATGTTGAAGGAGAGATAAGGTTAAGATGATTAGAGAAGAAGAGTGATCGAGAGAAGGCAAAGAGAGGGTCGGGATGATTTGATGGAGGAAGGCCCAATTTGCCTCTCTCAAGATTCGGTAAAGCATGTGATTGCATTGAATTCGCCTATTAATCATTATAAGGTACGTAAATAACATGATTGTCTCATTTAAATGTTTTTTCTATAAAAATAGTTATAAACAAAATTAAGTAAGTTTTTTTTTTTTAACAAAAATCATGTCGTAGGATTCTATTTAGGTTTTTTTTTTAATAGGAAAATAAAAATTATAGTTGAAAACAAAGCTAACTTCTATCTTGAAGTTGTCATTTGACTATAATAAATTTCATTTTAAATACTCTAGTAGTCTAGTAGAAATAATTTTGTTGAATATTTATATTGTTTAGTTAAAAGAAATTATTTTAACGTCCCTTCGTATTTAAAATAAATTATATTATTTGAGAGTATTTTAATTTTTATTAGAAAAATCAATAAAAATATACATATGATGGGATTTAAACCTATGTTAATTGGGATAGTGAAACCTTAAATTTATCACTCAATTAAATTTTTATTTTAATATTTTTATACACTATAATTTTATTATACACTTTATTATCTCCATCAATTGTGTATATTAATAATGTTATTGATTAATATGGTGCCACTAATTAACTTGACACCAACTTAAGACTAATGACAATACTATGATAAATAATTATATTCATTTAATAATATTAATATAATGTTTAAACTTCATTTTACTTATAATTTATTTTATTTTATAGATAATTTATTGCTTTTATAGAAACATGTAAATGACATGGAGTCTAATAGTGAAAATATATTCAAAACATAAGTTTTCCAAACAATTAATATTAATTGCTTAAAAGTATTCAAAAAGATATAATAATTTTTTTAATATTTTTTTGGAATGTCATAATGTCATAATATTTGAATTAGTAAGAGAAATATTCCAAAATTTTCAATCATTTTTCTATATATCAAAATCCGTAAAAAATTAAAATTAAATATGCTGCAATCAAACAGAAATTAATTTTAAATAAAATTGCTTAGTAGAGATTAATACAAAGAATCCCAAATTAAAGAAAATATTTAAGTGTCGAATTAAATATTGAAGTCAAATTGAAGTATCAAATGGTATCCTAACTCTTTTCTAAATGAATGCATTGTTTGATAAAGTGTTAAAACAATACATCAATTGAAAATTAATATTTCGAGTAACTTAATTTTTTTAAAACATGTCGACAACTCACAACAAACGTTACTAGATAAAATCTTTTCTATGTAGAAAATGATAAGTAGGTAGGGACCATCACTTTATATGTAATATATTCAATTATTTACTCTTTAATTTTTATTTATTTTAAGATTATATTATTTTTATCAAATAATCTAAATATGTTTAGTATTTAATTTTAAGTAATATATCAAATAAATTTTATAACTTAAATTCACCACTTATTTTTTCAACCAAGGGTGAAGCCAATTTTTTTTTTAGAAGGGCCAAATTTGAATTATAAATTTTTGAGTGAGTTAAAAATGAAATTTTGTCGTTGTATTAATGTAAATTTTTTACAATTTTTAAAGGATTAAATTATAAATTTTTTATTTTTAGGAGGGCATAATTTAATTTTAAATTTTAGAATGAGTCAAAATACAATTTCATTATTAAATACTTAAAACTTTATAAATGCTCAAGGGACTAAAGAGGTTATTTTTCATTTTTAGGGGTCTAGGACCTTGCCCTTTTAGCTTCGCTTCTGTACGAGAGGTAGTAATGAAGAATTTTTCTCAATGGGTGAAAGTCCGATAAAACAATGCTACGTGGAGGTAAAAAGGTCATGGGTCATGGACTTTTTTTCTTGAAGAGGAAGCAATAACGGTATATAAAAAATAAACATAGGCTAACTCAATGTCAATAGCTGTGGTAATACATAGGATGCAAATGTTATTCGAAATGAGTGGGTGTAAAGCATGTGTAGCTTGATAAAATCTTTGAGCTCAACCTTGAGTGAGCGGTGGAAATCATCAAACTAGAGTATGGTAGGTGTAGAGATAATTTATGATGGAGTGATGAAATAAGTAGAGATAAAAAAAGAAGAGCAACGACGAAAGTATTCAATTGGGCCGATAACACTAATGGAGGGAATGGGATTAGATACACTTGTGACCAAGATGTTAATGATGTCACAAAATTAATCTCAAAATAAAAAAAAAAAATTCTGGCAATAATAAATCAAATAATAAAAATTAATAAATATATGACCCGCGGCCCCTTGTGATAAAATTGTTGTGGTAGGGCTATCTCCTATTGGCCTTTCGCCGCATAACCGTCATGTGCTTCACCATATCCTTTCGACACGTGTAACATGAATCTTCACGTAATTGATTTTTGTTTTTGTCTTTCACCCGTAATTTCTCGAACCGTCCATTTGGCTGACGATTTCCCCTAAGTTTTCAACCCTTATATATTCCTTTTTCCACTGTAATGTAGTAAACTAAAACGCAAACCAAGAATTTGATTCTTATTTCTTCTTCTCTTTTTTCTCTGCCATAAATTCTTACAGATAAGCATCCAATTCATTCCTCATTTTGGTTTTTGATTTTCGTGACTATACGCCTTGCCTTTGTTCTCCTCCTGCAAACTAAACTTGTTTGGTTTTCTGCTTGTACTGCTACAATTTCCCAGTTCCCGATAACCTCAGCAACTTGTAGGAATAACAAAAGACTGGGTATTTGACGATTTTGTTTCTGTTTATATCTTTTGATTTGGTTTCTCTCCGTTTATGACCTGTTCATCAACTAGAACGATTGTAATACCCAGAGAAACTAAGTTTCTATATTTTAATAAAATTTACGGACATTCTCAATTTCATGTGAAACCAAACTATTGGAAACCCAAGTGTCTATCCAAGGATTCCAATCCCTTAATCTCATCATCATCCGCTTCTGAAAGGATGGCGGCGGTGGAGCCATTGACCTCTGGAGCAAGTGGCCGCATAAACGCCCTCTTCTCCTTACGTGCTTTGAGGAGCCTCTTGTTGCTGCTAAATGCTGTCGTTTTGTTCTTGCTTTTGCCATTCCGGGGGCAAAGACGCGCCTCCGCTATCTGTTCCGGGGAGAAAGTGGGAAAGGACGAGAAACAGGACTGCCGGAGGAAAGGGTCGTCTTCTTCGTCGGCTGTGATGAGGGTGCCGGCGGCGATGGTGCTACGTAGAAGTGCGGCGGTGATTTTGGACCAGGAGGCCGCGGCCAGGCGGTCTCTGGCGATCCATAGGGTGGTTGAGGACGATGATAACGACACAGTGAGGGAATTTTCGCTGTTTAGTAGTGCACGAGGTGAAACGTTATTCACTCAGTCTTGGACCCCAGTTTCCGTCGTAGTCAGGTCAGTTTTTTTACTAACTATTCCCTTTCTTTTTGAGAAGTTGTACTAATTTATATGTTAATTATGATGAGTAACACTATTGGGTCACTTTTCTTTAAGCCGATGCCAATGATTTATTTTCTCTATTTAATTCATTTACTTAGAAAATAGCTCTGGAAATGGGGTTTTTGAGTTTGAGATTATTTATTTGTTTTGTCTTTTCCAGAGCTTAAATGAGATATATTTCTGCTGTGAAATTTAGTTCAGAGTGATGGGATTTATTTTTTCTGAGATTCGAGAGAATAAGAACATTGCTTTTTTATGGAATCATCACTATTGTTTGTTCAGCTCCCATAGACAAAATTTCAGCTTTTGGGAGTGACACTTTTGGATTATTATACCATTTTTTTTATTTAACCTAGGAAAAAACAATTAAAATATGTTACCTAAGCCCACTAGAAAATGTCTCTATTATTCGTAAAATAATAAAACGGTATGAAGTTAATTTATGGAACTCTGCTTCTTCTGCATCTTTGAGTCAATGGTTTGGAAATTTTAAAATACAACAATTAATTAAAGACATACATATCTGAAAACTGTGGTTATTGTCCTCACTTGGAATGTTCACAGAAGCCTGCAAAAATGGTTGAGTTTCCAATGACACTAGTGGTTAAAACTATGGATAAAAAGAAACAACGTTTTTGCAGGCTATAATTCCCTGCAGCTTCGATCAAAAAACAAAATCCCTGCTGTTAGAGCTATAAATGAATGGAGTGTAAAATGACCAGTTCCGTTTTTGTTCATTTATGTTAGTTTATCAAGCTAAATAAACAAACATTGGTAAAGATTTTGAGGAACTGAGCATGATCAGAGGCCCATTTGTTTAAGCTTGGTTCATTTACAGCACTGCCTGCTGCTGGAGCATGCCCCAAGGATTGCTTTCTTATGATTATTCCTGCCCTAAATGTCTAAGCTTCTGCTTATGGTCCCCTACCTCTTTTTGTCTGCGTTATGCTAAAGCACTTGCTCTGGAGATGATATTTACAATACTCTGCCATAGTTTTTCATGTATTTGTCAAATGTTTGGCTGTGCCTAATCAGCCCCAGAGAGTCTCATAATTTGGCACATTTTTCTATCGAGTTGAATTTTTCGAAAGGAATAGCTGATAAAATAAAATGCTTTTATCACTAGTGCTCAGTGTATAAAATTGCTTTTCCATTGTTCAAAGAATTGATTTTCTTGTCAAATGCTTGAGAATTGGTAAATATTGAGCCAGGACTTTTTGAAGTGTGCCGCGGACCTTGATGTCAGTGGAAACTAAAATAAACAAATGAAAAGGTGAAAAGAAATGTGAAAAAAGGACAAAAAATGGAACTTCTATTGGCCTGAAATTAGATTACCGTCTGTGAGCAGAAGTTTCAATTCTGTCTTTGCTATAAGTGAAAATTTCTGTATGGATAAATCCTGGCTGGAGGCTAAGCCATTTATATTTGTTTGCCAAACTTTAGTCACGTTGGGCACATTGGTTTTAGTGAAGCTTAGTGGGATGAGAACTTGCTTGTGTTAATTCCTTTATAATCAATTTTATACTTTTCATATCTGAAAGTTTAAACTTTAAACGAGTTATGAGAAATTCCTTTTCTTCTGTTCTAGCAATAAAATAAAATATTTCTTGTCATTAGCTTCAAGCTACAGTCCTCTACAATTTCTACCACCCTGTTTTGATTTATTGATTACATTCTTTTAAATTATTAAATTTTAGTTTTCTTTTGAAGTTCAAATTCCCACTTTGTTCACCTAGATAGTGAGTTATTCCCATATCTTTTGCAGGGGCGTAGTTGTTCTTTTGCATGGCCTGAATGAACACAGGTTTGTTATTTGGATCTGAGGCCATTGTAGAGGAGGTATTAAATTGATTGGGTAGCTTTTTGTTTCTTTTACTTATGATGTTTAGATTTTTACAACAGTGGCAGGTACAGTGATTTTGCAAAGCAGCTTAATGCCAATGGATTCAAGGTCTATGGAATGGATTGGATTGGTAAGTTTAAGTTTCATATGCTGACCATCAAAATCACATTCTGCTTTGCCCAAAAATCCGTCTTTTATTTATGTTGTGTGTCATTTATTTTTTACATAGTGCATGTGCATCCACTCCCCTCCCTCCTCCTCCTCCTCATCACTTTGCTTTCAGTGACTATTTCATATAAGTGAGTACAAAGAAATTCAGAGGTCATATTGTATGGTCAACTTGACTCATTTCTGGTGAACTGCTTTCTTTAGATTCCTCTTTTCTGTCTTCCACGCTACTTCTCTTGTTGCACTCCTCATGGTCCTCTTACATGGATAAGTTTTTTATGGTGATTTCTTTTCGTTGTTATCTCAAGTGATTAAATGTTGTTGGCCACTCTTTCAGTTAAAGGAAAGAGTAGGGTGAAGAGGTATATTGTTCTTGTTATGCGCTCAGAAGGTTTTTTGTCCTTCTTTTCTTGTATATATTTGAGGTTACGAGGATTTGAAGTTTTGAACCCCGACTACTGGAACTAAGTCCAACACTCTACCTTCGTAGTGCTTGTCTGACAACAATCAAGTCAATGTATCCTTTGAAGCTAAGTGTTAAATTTATTTCACATCAAGGGAAAGGGGTCATATTTAAAATTTAAAAGAAACTAGAATCGGAAAAGTAAAATTAAAGCCGCTGGTGAATTTTACCATTTCATCAGACATCATGGACATAAAGACAAGTTTCCATTTTTTAAAGAAAAAGGAAAAGCCTGCATTACCTTTTGTTGATTTGAACTTTTTTGGTGAAGTTTTGAACTGCTAAAACACAGCGTCCTTTCTAATTTGATTAGCGGGGAAAGGTGTGTTCAGCCTCAACATCATGGAATTATTGATCGTCTTGTTTATTACATGTATTTCTAGGTGACTCCACAATAATACAAATGTCTGACTCTAATTAGTATGTTAAGAAACAAACGACTACTTGAGGTCCTATTTAAGTTTTACTTTAGTACATTCATGAATAGGCATAAGTTTAGGCCTAGAGCATCATGTTTTAACAAGTGTTACTTGCATATCACTTTTACAATCAATCTGATTGTGGACTAGAGACAAGAAAAAGGAATTAGAGTATTTGTGACCGAAGAGAATACACAAATGGTAAAAGAATGCTTTGTCTTGAAAGGCATTTTAGTTGCTTCTGCTAGTTTTCCATGCTGGTGTAAATCAATTGTAAAATAACTTTCTGCACAACCAATGTAGTCTTGTCTTCATTCCCTTCAGATAATCCTTCTCAGATTATCTTCTATTTAATGTTGTTCATAGTATGGAGGCTCCTTTTCTTCAACGATGCATCTATATTTGGATGTTGCAGGGGTTTGAGTATTTCTATTGGGAAGCCCATTGGTGCCAAAAAGTAACATTTGAAGCTCATCATAATAAGTAAGCTTACTTTTTAGTGTTTATAGTAAGCAAGATCTGTGAAAACTGTCTTCTTGTTTAGCTGATCTGTAGAAACAAGAAGTATGGTTTTTGAAGATATTCTCCTCATTATTGGCTACTCAGATTTCAGTTTAGATGAATTTTCCACAGTACATGGAAGTTTCACTGGTAAAAAATTTCAAAGGGACAAACACACTGACCAATGTTGAATCTTGCAGCATGGTAGCATATGCCTCAAATAATCTGAAATCATTTATGTGATAAGTCAACCGAGACCTGGGTTCCCTTCCGCCCCCTTACCTCCCCTCCCCCCCCCCCCCCCCCACAAAAAAAAAAATTAACAACAACACTCTATCTGCAAGCATGATTGATATTTGTGGTTGACAGTATGCTTTCTAACTTAATCTATTACTCCCCCATGCCATGCCATGCCAGCTTGCTTGCTTGCAACTTTCTTTTAAATGGCAGTTGATTATAAGCTTTCATCTTTTGTGGTTCGTTTGATGGCTGCTTCTATTTTATTGTTGTTTTCATTCTTAAACTTATTTGTTCCTCATATCCTGTAGGACATGGTGGAAGCGATGGGCTACATGCATATGTTCATTCCCTTGATCATGCTGTTACTGATATGGTGTGTTTTAAGGTTCAGCTACAAAAGTATATTTGAAATAAATATTTCGTCAAACTATAACGTCTTTATTTGTCTTCCACCTTGCTACAGAAAATGTTCCTTGAAAAGGTTTTAGCTGAAAATCCTGGGCTTCCATGCTTTTGCTTTGGTCATTCAACTGGTGGTGCAATTGTCCTTAAAGTAAGGTTTCATGAAGAATAGTAGTTCCCCTATAGCTTTTGAATCATTTATTAACATTGTTATTGTTGCTTTTCTTCAACCTACATGTTTACACGTTAATAACATATAACATGTCTCTTGAACGGGAAAGGGAAAACGTTAAATTCTTTTGATAATGTTCCGCTAAACTTTTAACTTTTCTGCATTATAGGCGGTACTTGATCCAAAGATTGAAGCCCAAGTATCAGGCATTATACTGACTTCTCCAGCTGTAGGCGTACAGCCATCTCATCCGATTTTTGTGGTAAGGAATTCCATTAGTCATATCTCATCCGTTTTTGGTGTGAAATTATGAAACAGTGCAATAACGGCATTAATTTAATATGATGACTAAACCAATGAGTATTTTCATTCATAATCTCTTTGTTTCTTCTACCTATGACAGGTACTTGCCCCAGTTGTATCATTTCTATTGCCAAGATACCAAGTCAGTGTCACCAATAAAAAGAACATGCCAGTTTGTAGGGACCCAGAGGCGCTGGTGGCCAAGTATTCAGATCCACTGGTGTATACAGGACCTCTCCGAGTGAGGACTGGTTATGAAATTCTTAGAACTACATCCTACTTGCAGCAGAATATGAACAGATTGAGAGTTCCTTTGCTTGTTCTCCATGGCACCGATGACACTGTAACTGATCCTCAAGCTTCTCAGAAACTGTATGAAGCAGCTGCCTCGACAGACAAAACGATCAAATTATTTGAAGGCCTGTTACATGATCTCCTCTTTGAACTGGAACGAGAAACCATAATGGATGACATAATCCAGTGGTTAAATTGTAGAGTATAGAAATAGGACTAAACAGAAAACAGGAACTCTTTAGTGAGCAACCCAAAAGATTGCTGCTAGAAGGTTTCAAGCGAAGTAAGATAATAGCAAATCACGTTGCCAAATAAGACTCAGCATTTCATTGTGGTTATAATGTTCAGAATTTTAAAGGGCTCTTTAGATTTTAATTTTCCTTGAGGGTTAACTTGCTGGTCTGGAGCATTTTACTCCACGATTTGTAGCTAGAGCGGTTCTGCTGTGCTGGTGATGAGTTCACTGCAAACTCAACCTTAGCGGATAGTGACTTATTGTATTTGTGTCTTATTTTTCATGGATGATTTTATCACCGTGGTGCGTGTTTCTGTCTGTGCTTCATAAGCCAACAAGACTTTCTCATGCTTCATTCTCTTTTCCACTGTATAATTTCTTGAAGCTGCATTTATGTTGTAGTTGTTGAGTGCAGCTGACATAGTCCTAGGAAGTTGTGGTAAAATATTGTTTATGGCAGAGATGTTCACGTGCTGGTCTTGAAAGGTCAAAATATAACAAGGGGTTGGGGAATATGTTGGCACTTCGGCTGGCATCTAGAGCTGGCAAAGGGAAGCCCATTGGGAGAGGGAGATATGCTCTTCCAATACCAAATCATATGAGATGTCAAAACTTTCCTCTCCCCCTTAAATGATTCTTTTATTTCTCAATATTTACACCATCTTATGCATCAAGATTCCAAATATATTAAAACATTTAGGGTTCATTTGGTCTGGAGGAGTAGAAGGCATTTTTTAAATCAAGAGTAGTATTGGATTATTGTAGATTAAAATAGATTTTGTAGAGATAAGATAATTAACAAATTTGTTGCAATCGTCTTTCAATAACAAATTAAAATTATTTCAATTCCAAAGACTTAAGCCTGATAATTGTGTTTTAATATTGGAATGATACAAAATTAACTTTCTAAACTGACTTTTGTCCTTATATTTATTAAACTGCAGTTTATAGTTGTATAAATTTTGGGTTAGATACGAAGTTGGAAACCAAAATATCAAATAAAGTTGAGTAGATTAAAAAGAAGTCAAAAAATGCCATCACCCTCCTAAATTATTATGGGTCGTACGCTTGAATGAAGATGGAGAAATGTAAAAGGAATAAACATAGAAATTAAAAATGTACTAAACCCCCAAACCGTACACTATATTATTTTCATAATTATATATTATTTGGCCTAAACCGGAATTCGTCAACTTACATAAAATGTTTTAGATGCATGTGTTAATTCACATCTAATAATCAAATTAGTACTTAATTTATATATATATATATATATATATATTTGTAACTTTTATAAAAATATTAAAACGTTCAAAATTTTAACAAATCTATATAAACATTTGTATTCTTAACAACTAAAATTTTCCAACAACATTTTAACATTAAAACTGATGGCTGATGATTTATATTTCTCCTGGATAGGAGACCTTGTAAATAATTTGCAGTGTTAAATTAAACATCAGTTTTGATCAGTTTTACCTATAGTTGTCAACTCAGACCAGCTTTTGCAATAATGTATTTTACTGTTTCAGTGTTTTCTAATTTAGTCAATCGATTGCTCCAGAAATGCATTCTCATGAATAACATCTTTTTCTCCCCCTTTTGTCTTTTTATTGCATTGCATAATTTCAACATTTCTTGCTCACGAACTGAATGGCGAGGCTGATGCTGAAGCCAACTTGGTTGTCAAACTGGCTGGTGAGGTTTGGTTTTAACCATTTTGGTATTTATCATAATCAATTAAATGCTGGATGTTTATGAGATATTTCCAACCCTTGCAGAAGGTCAAATCCAGGAGGAGTTGGCTTAAGCCATTGATTGTGCTGGCAGAAGTTTTCTGGTTTGTTATAGAATATATTTATTTATAAAACACTTCTTGGGTAGGTGCAGAATTTTGCATTCAAACCCCAAAAGTTGGTATTATTGTTGGCCTTCAACCTCATCTCTGCAAAAGAACAATGCAAATACCATTTTAAGTTTTGTTTGTGGCAGAGGCTTGTTAATGGCGTATCAAATTCAAATGGCATAAATTTTGGTTTTATTATAAAGCCTTATTCTACACATTGTTGTGGGAACCTAACATCATTTACAGTGAAGGGAAGGGAGTGAGTTCCTTTTTGAGAAATCCATTAAGGTCTAGATTTACCATTCTTGAGTGTTATTTTGGGTCCCTCTTCACCAGTCTAAGTTTCCATCTTATCCCCATACAGAAAGATTAGGGTGTAATTGGGTGAAATTGTTCAGGCTTGAACCTGATGGCATACATTTAAACAAATGTGTTTAATTCCGTAGAAAATGTTCTTGGAAGATTTTAATTATTTTTATAAAAGTTTTAGGATTAAATTGATAAAAAATATAAAAAGTTGAGGATTAAGTTTGTTATTAAATTAATTTATTCATAATTGAGTAACAAGCGTCCGGGTGATATATTTGTTTTATTCAACTTTCATTGGTTCTGTTATGGTTTTAACATAAGGAGAGGGCCGGAGGGAGCATCCGGCTGATAAACAATCGGCGATCTTTACGAAGAAACATAGAATTTGGACATAGGTATGTTTCAGCCTCTGACCGAGAAAGGAAGAATTCATTGGCATTGTGTTATTCTTTAGGGTCTACATCTTGGGAAATGTGCATGCTAACATATTATAGGTTTTGAGAAAACAAAGAAGCCTGAGAGCGTACATAAAAACATGACGGATTTGTCTATGGGGTTGTAAGAGAAGATGCATTGCAGGTAGACACAGAGGAAGCAGTGGAAGTGTTCTTGTGGTTATGCATCCAAACCTTGAACACTTGCCTACTCACCCCTATTCCTCTACAAAATTTATCAACTTGGTCTTCCTCGTCTCTCCTTTGCAGCCTCCACCCCAGTTTTTCAGCAAACTCCAACATCTTCTCCTTCTGCTCCGCCGTGAACTTTGTCCGAAACCGCTTTTTTCCGCTTCTGGCTCCCGCCTCGGTTGAGTACTCCAGCAGGACGGGTGGTCTTCCTCCGTCATCTCCATAATCAACCCTCTCTACCGGATCCCCTGGACTCCTGCTGTTGCTATTGCAATAGCTGACTTTGCGGTGGAAATTGCGGTGGCAACCGCATGCAGCGCATTGTAGGGTAGAAAGAGAGGAGTGGTCAAGCGTGAACTCCCCGCAGCCGTCGGTGGCGTAGCTGCCAAGGCTGGCTGCATGGTTTCTCAAGCACTCCCTGTAAAGATCACTTGGGTACTCTTTCTCCATCTCTCACACACACTATCTCCTTGTAATCGTAGCTTCTGCTTTATCTCTCTCTATATATACAAATAGATATGAAACAACCATATAAACATTGGTTGGAAATGGGACGGGAGGTTTGCCTAGCTAGGCAGCCTATTTACATGGTTTTGTGACCCTTAAATTTTTATTTTTATTTTTGTAATTTTTGGTTAAATTAATATTAAAATTATAAAAAAAGAATCGAATCAAATTACTAAAATTAACAATGTCGACAATATTCGAGTAGTGCCATACTACACCTTTTAATCTACAAATAAAAATAGAGAAAAAAGAATAGGTAATTACTTATACAAAATAATGTAAAAACCAAAATTTGTTTATATCAAAATTATAATGATTAAAAAAAAACCCGAATTCCAAATTTTAAATATAAATTACTGCACAAATTATATAAATTTTGTATTGGATGTACAGATGAAATGTAGGGTTTAAGAAATCACTGCTGACATAGTAGACACTCAAGGACGCCATGGAAACTACAAAATCAAACGTGCTAAAAGATAAAAGATATGAAGATTTTGACAGCAACTTTTGGATATTATTGCTTTGCTTAACAATGGAGTTATAAATCATTTTATTCACACTCATTTTTTAAATTGAAAATATTATCTAAATAAATAACAATGTATGCTTAGAATAAATAATATTTCGTCCAAAAAAAAAAAAGGATCATTTATTTAAGCCATACATATTCATTTCTTTGATCACAACCCAACATTCATTTTCATATACCACAAAAAATTTTCATTTCAGGCAGTCACAAAATTCCTTACCTTTGTTCCAATGACTGCTTAAATCAAACAACTAAATTTTGAGCTTCATTTCCACATATAGAATCAATATATATAATGAGCATTCTTGAATATGGGAATTGCATGCATGATCTAATCCATCACCATGAAGTGAGCTAACTTTTATTTTATTAATTGAGTTGGTATCATTTTTGTCTATCCTACCTACAAAACCTCTTCCTGTTATATATATATATATATATATATATATAAATATTTTAATCACTTGAAAGGGTGTCTTGAATCATCCATCCAATCACAACAGGTATGGTAAGAAATAGTAAGGCATGGGAGATTGTCCTGATACATGAACATTGTCTCAACATACAACAAGGCATCTCTCTTTCAAATTTATGCGTTAATAATGTTTATAGTTGAAAGATGTCAAAAGCTTTGGATTTGGAATCCCTTAGCAGCAAAATACAGCAAATATCATAGTGTTTCAAGACCTAAATAAATCAGTTGAAAGCTGTGATGGCCCGTGAATGGTATGGGGGTTTCTCCTCAATAATTGACATGGGGAATAGTGAAAACATATATATTTATTTTTGGTGTATATATTAAGATTTATTATTTTAAAAAAAATGTAAGACTTTTATCTAAGATTTCGTCATCAAGGTTTTTTCTTGAACAAATCTTACCCTTTTCTCTTATTAAAATAAATACAGCTAATTAAATATTTTTAACATGTGGTATTATATAATTCATTCCGAGTAGAAAAAACACCAAATAAACTAAAAAGAGAATAAAAGAACAAAAAATCAAAACAGAAACAGTTTTGGTGGGGATAATTTCATACTGGAACCTTTTTATAGTTTGCTGTCTGGATTCATACATTTGTAGTTTTATGTGAAATGACGCAAGAGCTGAAATTTTGGCCACTAAATAGGGTTGTAATTCAGGTTAATATGAAACGAAGATGTAATAGAAAAAGGTATAATTATGGTCTGAAATGGAGGTGGGGAAACGAGGAACAGCAGAGATGGGTGTTTTTTTGCTGGTTTCAGTTGATGTGTCGGAAAATTGGCATTTAGCATTTGGGAACATCGTTTTGTTGCACTCATCACCAGCATTGTCTTGTCACTGTATGTTTTTTTCTCACCTCAGGCTCGTGGTTTCCTTTTAACGTACAATCATACCTGAGACCTATGTTTGATTCATTCCTTTTACTTTTTTTTTTTTTATTTCAATTTATTTTCATTAAAAAAATCTGTAAAGTGGAATTTATTTCAGTCAATATTTTGGGAATTTATACTTGGCATTTTACGTGTAAAGCATGTTGAGGGCATTGCACATAGAGAATGGAAAAGGGTGAGTTCCCAGTTGCAGTGTTGTAGGCAAACTTAGTTTAGGACAAACTTAAAAATGTTTTAAGTGATATATTGCTAATTAAGGTTATTAAAAATGTTTCAAGTGGATCAAAATACTAAAACAACATGTGGGGCGGTTCCTTCAATATCTCATCAGTACTGGGTTTCATGCATGCATCTAACCCTAAAGTAGTTCAAATTAAACGTGATAAACTTGGGAGAAATATTCCTTCAATTAACAACGATGCTTGGAACAATGTCAAAGTGAGATGTTGTTGACTGGGAAACAGGGATGCCTACTAGATTCTTTCTAACCTGGGGCCTGGGGCACAATGAGATCAACACTGTCTGATTCACTTCACTTATGGCTTCGCTGGAAAATTCATTTTGCACCTGTACTATTTACATACCTGTCACTGCATTTCTATAATTTTAATCCTTAAACTGGGAGAATAATCACAGTCAAGCACCATTTTGATTTTGTGAGATACAACCAGCAAAGATGGCCTCACTCATCTTCACCACCTTCTGTGGAATATACTAGGTACATCATCAAGGCTGACAAACAAAAATATGGTTTTGGAAATACACTATTACTAATTTCCATGTAAAAAAACAAACTAAAAAAACTACACCATTACCATTACTCACTAAATTATGGAGTTTTTTTATTTTGGTCACTTAATTAAAAAAAATTATAATTTGATCATTAAATTTTAAAAATTATTTTTTTTGTCACCCGATTGTTAAGTGGTGCTTTTTTAATTAGTATAATAATATTTTTAGTCCTAAATTTTTAAACTTTCTGTCGATTTGACCTTTATTTTATATAGTGATAAAAATTGAAATTCCATTTAAAAAATTATAAAATTATAAAAACTAAAATTAAAATAAAAGTAAATAAAATTATAAAAAATAGACAAAGTGAGAGTGTTTATAAATCCTCCCAAATTTCTAATGGTTAGTTTACCAAAAAAAAAAAAAAAAGTTAGCCCAACAAGCCCACTTCATAGGCCCTCAGCTTTGGGCTCAATTCCACCAACTTCTAGTAAACTCCAAGTCCTTCATGGATTTTTATTCTTCTATTTTCTTATCTATGTATTTATATATGTGCACCATTTTTAAGAAAAAAAGAAGAAGGGATTTATGAGAAAATTAAAAATTATTAAACTAAATTTATTATTTAATCAAAAAATTTATTAAAATTTAATCAACAAATTTAAATATTTTTAAAATATGTTGTAATCGTAAAAGTATTGCACGGATTTTAAATATTAAAAATTGAAATGTATAATTAAGTGATCAGTTACACTCAATTCAATAGAACCCATTAATTATAAAGAATATCCAAATATGTCACAAAAGTGAAATTACAAATAATTATACCTATCAATTATTATGTGATTTTTTTTAAAAAATTAGCTGGCAATTTTATTTCATTTTAGGAAAGATAAACACAAGCCGCCAAGTCCACTAAAAATGGTAAAGTAACTTGATAGAAGCCATTAAAACAAAACAGAAGATTGAAAGCATTTCTCAATATTGAAACAAAATTAAAACACTAAATTCCATCCTCTCTTCGATTCTTCATATAGAAGAAAATAATTACTTTAATCAATCAGGAAAAGAGAATCGTTTCTAATAAAATTGTCATGTCAAATTTTTCTCAATAAACAATTTTCACTCTAAAAAAATAGTGTTTTCTTCTAATTTGTTATTAAATCAATAAAATAATTCCTCAATATATAAGCGGTGATAGAATTGTGAATCTCCCGCTAATAATGTTACTAAAATTACATCCAATGTAGTAATTAATAAATAATGAAATAAAAAAAAAAAAAGATGTTTAGGCTTTTAACTTATTTAAATTTAATATTTCCTTAAGCAAGATGTATTATGATTTTTCAAAAATATTTCACTATCGAATAATCTAAAAAAATGCAGCATGGCAACAAAATA
Organism: Gossypium longicalyx; assembly: GCA_025698465.1. NCBI lineage: Eukaryota > Viridiplantae > Streptophyta > Magnoliopsida > Malvales > Malvaceae > Gossypium > Gossypium longicalyx. The sequence continues at coordinate 28,102,004 of CM047003.1, forward strand.
AACAATTACATTGCATCCAATTGAATTAACGTAGTTTATGGAAATCTAAACCGAGAATTGTCTATAATTTGATTCTTGGTTCATGTGTGTAGAAAAAGAATTAGAAGCGTAATCTCATTCTTCTACGAGTAGACATTGTATCCCAAAATAAGAAAACAAATACCTTACCCTACAACTATTTAACTTGATTGCATTAGTCCACTCCCAAATCCTAATACTAAAATATAACACCAACGTCACCAATATAAAGTTTCAATCAAGCATCAGTTGCCCCATTCATTCTTTTTAATAATATAGAGTTTTTTTTTTTTTTTTTTTTTGCATTTATTTACATGTTGTTTTTACAGCTTTCGTAAAATGAAGGCTACAACACTGTTGTACACTTTCTTTTATAAAGCAAAGTACTTATTGATCTTTTAGATTTGGTGCTTTGACTTTTGGACTTTGCCCAAGCAAACTTCTCTTTTTGGATTTTAAAAGTGTAAGCCCCCCCCCTCCCCCCCAACTCACTCACATGGTTTGTTTCATGACCCATCGCTATTCTACTTTGAGGGGAAATTTCTAAGGGTTGGGTTGTGGATCAAAACGAAAGGGCCCCAACTTCCCATTTAATGATTAGGGTTTGTTAAGGGTAACCTTTTAATTTTTCATCAATCCAGTAGCTCCTTTCATATATAAATAAGAGAATAACAAAACCAGTTGTTGTCAGGTGATGGAAAACCCTACATAGGTTATATCTTTAATACTCTTGCTAGTGTGTTACAAGTTGCCACTTATTACTTTTTTACTCTCCCACGTTAAAGGTTTGCAAAATTTGACGCTTTGAATCCACTTACAGAACATATGCAGGATAGTAGTACCATGTTTGAAGGCTGGAGGCAGGCACATGGAGAGTAAAAGGGTCATCATCTTCCAGAAAAGAAAAAAGGTGATGAAAAAGGAAAAAAGGAAAGAACAATATCCACGCTCCTTGTCTGCCAGTAGATACATAATTGTCCTTTTAAGTAACACATTATTTCCTTTATTTTTATTTTTTTTTTGGTTTAAATCTTTATATCACTCCAGAAGAATTCAATTTTGAAGATATATTGCTGGGATTTTATGTCTGTCTCTACCTGTTACTTTGGCTTTATCTCTTGTTTAATTGGCTTCTTCTATTTCCACTTAAAAAACACTCTGGGTGGATGAAATTTCAGACAAATTTCTTGCCATCTTGTATTAAAATATCCACAATTCTTGGTTCACATAAGTAAATGAACCATTATATACAGGTCTCTTCGGCTGGGTGGTCATCGTGACACACTAGAAAGTAGAAAAGAAAAAGATATATCGCCCGACTTGTAACTTCTCAAGGGAGCCAAGGCCAGAATATCACTTTTCCTTTCAACAACTTTGATATCTATAATTACTTTAAATTTTAATATAGATATTCATAAAAGTAAAGTAGATTTAGATAATGATATTTGAAGATTGATATTTGGATTCATAATATCTGAATCCGCAAAAAATTTGTATTAAATATGACTGTCGAATTTATCTGTTAATTGCATCTTCATTTGCAACTGACCTTAGTAATTGAAGAGTAACAATTAGAGATGGACACAAAAGTTGGCAATGCAATTAAGAACTTTTAACATTTACGAGGCCCTTCTTAAAGAGTAATCAATTATCAATCGGCTGTACAAGATGTGATTTAAGTTCAATTTACTCACCAAGCTATAACTTCACCTCTATACATTAACTAGATCACTTTCCTTACAAACACTTTCCATTTGAAAATTTAGTTCCAAACTAGACATAAAAAATAGTTTGCTTATAATGAATTGGGATAAATCTCAAAAAGTATGTATGAATTTTGGTTTAATATGCAATTCTTACTAATTGTTATATGTTTATATATTGCATACACAACTAATTATATTTATCCAATATAAAAATAAATTGATGTATTTATTTCTTTATATGTATATGGTTGAATCAAAATTAAAATTTCATATATATATTTGAATCACAATCAAAGTTTCATTTGTATGATTGCACTAAATTAAGGTTCTTATATAATTTTGAGATTTATCCCTAATAAATTTACACTAAAAGATGTTCCTCGCAATGAACAATCAAATGATTTCAATATTCTCTCGTACAATAACAAACCTTCTCTTAAATGGACATATAATGAGTGGTTGAATCTTCAATAAATGTATACTTTAAACCCCCCCCCCCTTGAATTGTGCTTGAGTGATCTTCAATAAGAAAACAAGTAACATATAATCTCTTCAATAATGAGCTACCTTGCATATAGCACATACAACTAGAACAAACAATCTCCTCTTTGTCATTTTTAATATAGGACATGGACTCTTATTCAACACTTGGTTTTTATTTTAATTATGTATTAATTAAAATGTTAATATTATTATCAAACACAATATTTTAAAAATTAAACAGTGAAAATTTTCAATAGTTGATCGAGGACACTATTCTAATTTAATTTTAATTAGAGATTAGATTATTTTTAAAGAAATTGATTTATCTAGATATTTCTGAAATAAATATTTTTAATTACTTTAATTTTGAGATAAAAAGTAAGATGAATTTAACATTTGCTATAATATAGTGAACGTATCAGTAAAATATATGTTTTTAATTAATTTACTTTGTAAAAGATATAGATAAATAAATAAGTTCGAAAAATGTAAAAATTGATGCAAACCTTAAAAATGATTTACCCAGTCGTGGATATATTCTGGTGGGAAGTGGGCATGTAAATTTATTATATTCCACTACCATCGTGCAATAGCGCACATAAACTGGACCCATTTGCTACCTCCATCATTTGATAAATGATTTTGACAACAATAATTTACCTTTTTTCTTTTATAATTTGTGTTTTTGGAATTTGAATATATTACCTACGGGGCAGTATAAAGCAATTACTTTTTCTGGAGGATATACTAAGGTGAGGGAAGGAATCTTCTATCTTTCAATTAAGATTAAATTGATTTAATTCTATTAGAGATTAGTTAATAAATTTTTAAAATTTTAATTATTAATTAATTCAGTTTAAAATTACGTAATTAATGGAATTAACCGAAATAAATAATATATATTAGATATAACATATTTTTTATATTAACAATATATTTTATGAACGATTATTCTTAATTTTATATATTATATATAATATATTTTTTAACTATTAAAAAATGAATAATAACAATGTAATTTTTTTTATATTTTATAATTATTTTAATCAAAGATAAAAATATATAAATTTTAGTTAATTCAGTTACTTAATCGAATTAATCAAAATATTTTAATTAGATTAATATACTTGAAAATATTTTAATTGAATTAACTGTTAAAATTTTTTACAAATTCAATTTGATTAATAACCGAATTTACTATTTGAACAGTCGTAAAAGTAAACATGTTTGGATTGGATGTGTTGGTAATTGTGGGTAGTACTATTCCCCAAATCTGGCTTTAATTACATAATACAGTTAATTTAAAAGGGTAATTGTAGAGCACAGATATGGAGTAAGATGGTTGTGACAGTGAAAAAGGGGTTGAATGGCAACTGCAAAAATGGAAAATGGGAATGCTTATTATTATTATTCTGTACAACAACAGAACAGAGGTCCCTGATTCCGATGAGAAAGGTAATGAGTGAATGAAGTTTGTTTGGGTGTTTGAGAGCTACGACTGAGTCTGCCATTAATCCATACAGCTCACCTCTTGCACTGAAAAACATGGTGTTTTTTGCATTTAAGTGCGCACAGCAGGTGAAAAAGGGACCATCTCAGTCCTCCTTCCTCCTCCTCTCATGCCCTCTGCACCGTCCGTCGGAATCGCTTCTTCTGCCCATTATACCCTTCACTTCATATCTTTAATTTTTCGTTAATTCAAGGAATTCTTTTAACTATATATCACATGTCTTTGATATTATTATAATACTTACTATTACTGATCTACAATTCAAATAGGTCTGGACCAGATTCTATATAATCCACGTGTTAAGCTTACATATCGAGTTTGTATAATGTTAAGTGTTCATAGGAGGAGTGCTTACACTCTCTTGTGAGATTACACTTGAGATTGCACATAGACCGCATAAATACATGTTAAGTATAAAATAAAGTATATGTTGGCATGCGTGAAACCTATTCTAAAATATCACATCAATGAACAATAATTATATCATATAAATATATGACCTTACCATCTAGAGTAAACAGGAAAAGAAACTCAACAGAGATGACCAAACCCATCATATTGAAACATTTTTTTTTCGAAGAGATTTAACCTTCAATCCAAAATTTTGAGATTAGTAGTTTTCTAAGCTCACTACAGACCACCATTGGAGCAAATTTCCCATTTTTTGTTAGATGATACTTGAACAAGCTTGGAGAGTCCAGGTAAACCTTAGCAATGCAATGTACTAAAAATGGCGTCCACCGTAACAGACCCATGGTCGAACTGAAAAGAATGGGTCAGTTTCCACAAAGCATATGTCTTAATAAAAAGAGCATTGAATCCTATTTTCCTCCATAATTGTTGTTGACATACTCTTCTTCCCCAAGTTCATTACCATTCATCTTTGTGCTTGCCCAACCTAACGGGGTTAATAATTTATCCTTGAACCGCGACACCCTATTCACCAGAGAATCCATCACCATGTCCCCACAATTACAGAATTTTTGTCACTTTACAAAAAGGTACAAATATTTTAGAAGTAGCCTCTACTTGATGTTTTTGGGCCCTAGGTAAAATAATAAAATGGAGTTTTAGATTCTTTAAAAATTGAAAAAACTTTTTTAAGTCCCTTAAAAGTTTGGTAAAAAAAATTTTGGGTCTATAAAAGCTAAATTTTTTTTGAGTCCCTTAAAAATTAGAAAACAATATTTTGAATTCCTTTTAACCTTGGGCCCTGGCTGGTCATACCTCCGAACGACCCTCAGAATCGAGCCTATTTATTATCTTATATATATTATATCAAATAATATAATTACCCAATTTATTAATTAAATAAATAATATCAATTATATTATAATTTAAATATTATGTTATCTAATATATATTATAGCAATTTAAAGTTTTAAAAAAAAAAAAACACAATTTTATTCTTAAATTATACCCTTCCATTTTAATCACCTAAAATAATACGAATAGAATCATAAATTATTCCACTTTCAAATTTACTCTACGATTTCTAATAAAGAAAAACATTTCAACTTGACTAGCAATGAAAATGAAGTAACTAAATTTAGGAAACAAACCTTTATAATCATACAATGATAATTAAGGTGATTCCCATCATTACTGCTCAAGAAATTAATTCCGAAAAAAAAATAACATATTACGTGAACTATTAGTATATATTAAAATATTAATAACAAAAAATATATATTTTTAATAAATAATTATTTAAGAAATTTTTTGACATTTTTATTCCTAATAAATATTACTATTTTTAGGCTCCGATTATATTTGTTATTTTTTACTTAATGTTTAGAATTACCCATAACATTTCTCCAACCGATAAATAGAAAGATAATGCGTTTCAGCGCACTCGAACCCACCTCATTCTTTATTAGCAACAATGCCCAAACTAATTGAGCTAATTTAATTTAACTATTCTCATAAAATAATAAAAAAATTGTAATCAATGCTAAACTAATTACTTAGATATAATAAAATTAAATATCCTAAATAGATACAATTATTATCATTATTTTATAAATAACGCAACTAATATAAAAAAATTAATTGTATATTACTTTACAATAATGAATATATGGTTTTCTATATTTATTAAATATTTTCACTTAAAAGATAATTTTTTTTTGAAAAATTATTCTTATGCTTAATTAATTAATTAATAGTTTATACCATAAATGCTTGTACAAATAATCTTTTACCAAATATGAATAATAATTAAAAAAATTAATATAAGTACATTGTATATGCAAAATAATTAAACAATTAATATATGTACATCAAACTCGATTATTTTTTTCAACATGTTTTTAAATCTCATAAGAATAAAAAATAAAAATAAAAATTTCTGTACAATCTTTTGACAAATTTGGTATTCTTTGAGATTTAAATCTCTAACACCAAATATATATATATATATATAATTTTTTTAAAATCTATCTTTATATACTTTCATAAAAACAACATTAGGAATTTCATTTTTTTTTCCGAATAAAAACGGTTTATGTTTAAAATTTTATTTATTTTTATAAATAGATTATTTGAGTTTATTTAAATATATATATAAATATATTTTTAATTTTTTTTTTGAAAACTTTCATAACACTAATACCTTAGTCATTTCACAAAATAAGTGTTCTAATTTGACAAAATTTTTGAATTTATATGAAAATCATTTTTAACAATAAAAAATTAATATTACACAATATATAATACTAATTATTGTATAAGTAGCTTAAATGTATTTCCACAATAAATAAAATTATATATTATTATAACCATTTAACTTATAAAATATTCATAAATCTAATAACTTTAAACATTCGGCCACGTTGGTTTTCACTTTATATATACGAATTACATTGAATTTTAAATATAAAAAATATAAATACGTACGTAATTGATCTGTAGATGGCACCCGAATACATTCAACTATTTGTTAAAAGGGTATATTTAATGAATTATACAATATTTTATCAAATACAAATCCCTTTTAAAAACTTAAATATTTTCTAACATACAAGATGAAAAGGTATTTGGTTGTGTATAATGCAGAAGGGGAAGGGCAACCCCACCATAATTTTCTGACTTTTTCAGGCTACAAAGATCTCCAAACAGTCCAAACACAACAATCCAAACAAGAAATCGTTTTCAAGTGTCTTTGTCCCCATATTCAATGTAATAGCTAGCTTAGAGTAGGAAAACCTAAGAGTTGTTCATATATAATAAATGATAAACAATTCTTGGAAGCACACCATTAATATCAACCCCATCATTATATCTTCTCATTTATCCAAATTAATGAACAAATTACATCAGCCACGATACAATACTTTCACTAATCAACTCCAGATTATAGAAACAACCATTTTTGGTATATATAAGAAGGAAAGACGAGTATTAACACCTTATACACACTCTCACACATACACACACATATATATTGGTTTATATGTTAGTAGGTTTTGTTAGATTTGTAAGACTATCGTTTTCAACTTCACCTTCTGTTATAGCTGACGAAATGTAACTCACAACTAGAGAGTTCTCTTCGGCAGGTGTTGTTGCTTGAAATCGGTGTTTACAAGCATGGCAAGTGACTTGAAAAACGGTGGAGTTGATTTGCTTGACTGCATGGTTCTTTAAAGCTTGAGCCTTTGCTGATTCAGCTTGTGCTTGTTGCCTGATTCTCTTTGCCTTGGCAAACTCGTGCTCAGCTAACTCAACCTGCCTTCTTGCTTGCTTTCTTGCCTCTTCAGCATAAGCTTTTTCTGCCATCGCCAACCTTACTTGTGCAACAGCTTCTTCCTTCAGCCTCGATGCAACAAACACCGGTTTCTCATGAATCTCAGTTGATTTCTTGGTTGCTTCCTTTTCCGTACAAGTTGATTGAAATGAGCCGATTGAGAGCTGTAACTGGATTGAATGATGATCATGCTTTTTAGGGGGAACCAAGACCTCACTGGGATTTGATGTGGTTAAGAGTTGAAGCTCCAGATCGTGGTAGTGCGCATTTTTAGGGGAACTATCTTTGGTAGGGTTCAACAACATGGTATCTGTTGTTGTGTTTGCCAACTCCAAACTAGGCCAAGGAACTGTACTAAAATTGGTATCATTGGAAGGATTGGAGCTTGAAGCTGTTTGCGACAAGCAAACCGGTTGCATTGCTTGTGATTGTGGCCGGCTACGACTCATATGGCAAGCATCCTGATGTTCAATGAAACTCTCAACTCTACAAAAATGAAGTTAAACAGCTGTTATAACTCATAATTCTACGTAAAACTCAAAGTGGCACAAGAGGAACAGTTCAAAGGGCTTGGTCTAGTTGATGCCTTTATTAACGAAGATGGGATATAAAGGACTGAATGCGAAAGCTCCATCAGACTGATGTTATGGATTAGAGGAAGAAATGAATACAATGCTAAGCCAAACTCAAACTGAAAGTCACTCGAGCGGAAAAAAAAAAAGGCACGACCAATCAAACTGATGTTGGGGAAAGGTGTTCAACTGCCTATAAACGCAGCTGCTAAATATTGGATTAAAAGTTCCATCAGACACGAGAAACAAAGAAATATCTGTTCCTTTCTTTTTGTCCTTTAGTTTTTGGTTTTTCCTCTTCCAGTCAAAACTCAAGTCACGAGGAAAGGAAGGTGCTTGGCAGAGAATTTCAATATGCAATCATGGTATGGGACTGGTAAATATTTTTCCTTCAAAACAAAATATTACCGAAATATGAGCAAAAAAAAAAAAAAAATCTAAGGAAGCTTAAAATCCATCAGCAAAACTCCAGGATGGATCTAAAACACTGTTGATTGTGTTTTGAGGATCAAGGGTTAAAAGAAGAAGAAGATATTTATGGTATGTGAGAGGAATGGAGATAGTAAAGAACCTTGAAAAAACTCTGCCGCAGTCACAAGAATGGCCTCTGGTGCCGCAGGTTTTAAGATGGGCTTTATAATCAGATTGAACAGCATAGCCCTTGGAACATTTCTGGCAGACCCATTGCTTGTGGTTGCTGTGCTTCCGCCTGAAGTGTTTCTTGATCCCAACCAAATCGCCTAGAGCATGGCAAGGGTCGTGGTGCAAGCAACTAGGCTCGGGGCAAACGAACACCCGCTTTCTCACCACTGGAGTTTCTCTCTTGAGTAGCTTCCATGGAACCTTGTGTCGCCGCCTGTGCATCTGTAGGTTTTGGTCTCTTTGGAACCCTTGGTTGCAGATCTCACAAACGTAGCGATCCGATTCTAATAATGTTTTAGGCGAGAGAGAAACCACTTCTGCATCTGGATCTAACATAACCCGATTATATTTTCCAATTAGACAAGAAAGCCAATCATGAACACACACACACACACACACACACACACACACACACACACATATATATCCATTTTGGATAATTGGGTAAAAAGCTTTCATATATATATATAATACGTACCAGGTGTTCCTGCTGGTCTTCTTTTCCTCTTATTGTTGTTATTATTACCACTGTCTATGCAGGTAAATGGCTCCAAAGAAGGAAGTGAGGAACAAGAGTTATCGGGCAACATGGGTAATTAAACTGTGTAATATAAGCCAAAGAGGCAAAGCAAAGCAATATGTTTTGTTTTGCCAACTGCTGCTGCTGATCTGAGCCAATAAACGATAGAGATTAGGTGAGAGAGAAATGGATATACATATAATTCGAGGTAGAAAGGGTAGTAGAACACAACATAAGATGAGATGAGATGAGAAGGAAAAGGAAAGAAAAGAAAAGAAAGGAAAAGAAACTAAAAGCCTTTTTTCTTATTGGGGTTTGATGATCAGATCAGATGAGGTTTCTTTTTTAGGCTTTAAACAATCAGCTTTTGTATCATCTTTTCTCTCTTTATAGCTTGCAACCCTCATCTTCATGAATTGTGGAGTGCAGAGTGTCATTAGAAACTTGTTGAAAAGAACGGCCAATGAAAAAGCTTGAAACTTGAACCCCACGAGCTGAGATGGGCCAAAATTGAGAAACATCCCACAAACAAACAAACACTTCCAATCCACAGTTAAAATTCATCTCACACACCGTAACATTTGTTGCTTCGCAATTCCATGCATTAACGTTACATATGAATGATTCTAGATTACAAGCCACCCTCCCTCCACTTTCCCCAACCAATGAACCTTCCTAATTTTCTAACCCTTCCAAACCAACCCTTTTATTGTTTGAGTTCTTTTTTTTGTTAGTACATGTATATACATTTCATGTTTATTCCATCTTTTATATCTATATTTTACTATTGTGCTTCACGACTCACGTTTGATTGATTGTCTACCTGTATCCTGTATCAAATTATATAGCTTAGTCTTTGTACTTGTATTCCTATGTTAAGGGTATAATTGGTTGATTTGCTCATTTCAATGAATCGGAACCTTCCACTATATTTATTGTAAATGTATTTACCTTCATATGAATATACTTACTATTTACCAATATATATATATATATATATGTATTTATTATTTGATCTTTCGTTGATGAGATTTAATATTTAAAAGCATGATTTTTGTTGGAATTGCAGTGCAAATTGGTGCAAAACGCTCTAAGTTTAATTATTTATTACATATGTTGTTTTAATTTAATTTAACTAATTTAGATGAAAATGGAATTAATTATCATTTATTATATATTTTTATCCGTTTTTAATTTTTATGTTAGTTACAAGTTTGATACTTATCTGTTACATGTTAATTAAAATTAATTTATTGTGAATTATATATTTATATCGAAACACTAAAATCTCTACTTAAAAAAAAAAAAGAAGTTATAAGCAAGATTTTTTTAAATATATTTTTAATTTTATCTACACAACACTTTCAATATTTTAAGAGAATTTGAAGAGAAATTTTTTACCTTGGTATGTCTTTTACCAGAGAGTCACATCAACAATTTTTGATTTTGTGTTCAATAAGATTCGTAGGAAGTTAAGTGGTTTCGAAGGCGGGAAGAATAATTTTGGTTAAATTAGTAATTCTAGTTGTATCGAATTATTTCATGTGTACGGTTCGTCTTTCACTATCGGTTTGTGGTATAATTCAGAAACTAAATCAGGATTTCATTTGGGGTTCAAGTGTGGAATCGAGGAAACCTTCTCTTGTGAATTGGGCTGATTGTTGTAGGCCTCTGAACAAATAGGGGGCTTGGGATCAGAAGCCTCTCAGATCAGAATAAAATTTTCTTACTAAAGTTGGGTTTCAACATTATTGTTGAACCTGATATATTATGGGTTCGAGTGTTGAAGAGTAAATATAATGTCCAAAGTTTGATGCCCAATTCTATCTCAAAAGAGTGTTGTTCATTTATTTGGAGATATATTATGAGAATTTGGCCAGATGTCATCAAGAATATACACTGGTTGATTAGTGAAGGTCAGTTGGTGAACTCCTGGAATGACACATGGATTAGGAAGATTGGGCCACTTAAACCTTTCTTTGAAGGAGTTGGTCAACCGGATGAGACGCTTCGAGTATGTGACATGATAGATGCAGAAGATAAATGGGATTGGTGTCGGTTAATTTCTCTGCTACCTAACTATTTGCTTTCTCATATTGCAACTATACTCCTTCCTTGTACATAAGCAAGAACTGACCGAGTCAGTTGGAAATTGTCAACTAATAAGTACTCCTCTACGGGGGAAACTTAAAAGAATTTTTCTGGTTTTAGCAGCGTTGATCCAATCCGTTAATCGGGAGTTGCTTTGGAGGTGTAAGGCTTCGCAATGAGTTCAATTATTTCTTTGGCTATTATGGTAGAACTGGGTTTTGACAAATGATGAACGAGCTCGAAGGCACATGACTGATGAAGGACACTGCCCTTGATGCAGAAATCCACCGGAATCGAGCATTCATGCTTTACGTGACCGTGGTTTCTTGAGAGCAGTTTGGCAAGTGATTGTTCCGAATTCGATAAGGAACAAGTTTTTCTCTACTAATCTTAAGAGTTGGCTTGTGTGGAACCTTACAAACCAAGGAGGAGCTATGGATATTGAGGAGTGGTCGACTTTATTTGCAATACTGTGCTGGCTTCTATGGAAGAGTCCCAACAATTTTATATTTAATAACAGTCATAGTAATGTTGATGATGTTGTCACCCCAGGGAAGGCTTGGACTACAAGTATTTCGAATTCAAGGTCAAGTGAACGTGTCCAGAGAGTAGTAGGTGCATATTGGGTGGCACTAGAGCGAGGGTGGATTAAACTCAACATTGATGGTGTAATTTTAGTTTCTAATAGTTCTACTTCGATTGGAGAGATTTTCTGGGATCATTATGCTAAATGAATTAGTGGTTTCATTAGCAGACTAGGGAGGAAACAATGTTCAAGATTAAGGTTAAAGCTATTTTAGAAGGTCTAAAGATAGCGAGAGATTCTGACTTCAGACAATTAGAGGTGGAGTGTGATAAGATTTTGGTTCTAGCAGGTGGTGCTGCAAATAGTAGGCTGTCGAAGTTGCGTCTGATTCATCAACTTTTGAAGCGTGATTGGAAAGCCCGTTTTCGATATATTCCGAAGGACCTCAACAAAATTACTAACTAAAGTCAGACATTGGTCATTTAGCTAATATCACTTGGTAGTATGTAGTTATCTTTATAATCACATTCGTGCTTCTTTATTTACTAAAATAAATAAATTTATATATATCCATATACCTTTTTATAATTAAACTTTCAATTATATCTATTTTATTTTTGCAACGATATGATACAAAGTAAAAAAATAAGTTATTATATATAATACATTAAAGTACATCAAATGCTTTTCATTCTTATCATCTATAATGACAACTTTTTGATTGGGTAACAATCTTTAATCATGATATAAGAGTTTTAACTATATATTATCAATACTTTTCTCTTTTATTTTTTCTCCAAATCGTTTACTTCTTATCTTTTGTTTTGCCCAGCAACGATGCAAGCCTTCGAGCTGGCTATCACCTGCCTTTTTCTCCCTCCCATCAATTTTTTTTTCTCATTTACTCCACATGTCTTCTCTCTGTTTAGTTTGCAGATTCATTTTGTGGATATCTTTGTTGCCTTTACAAATCGTGATGAAAAGATGACAAAACCAGTCATTCGCTAAAACTCCATCGGCCACCAATAATTTTTCTTGGAAAGTGGGTGGCTCTTCGTCAGCTTTTTAATATGTTTTTGTTTTGAGAGCATTTCAAAATAATAAATGATTTCACGAGTCGATTTGGACTCATGTTGTCTTAAGTTTTATATGTTTTTTGTTTGTTTTTCCATTGTTTAATAAGTTTTCAGTTTTAGAAGTTTTTGCCTACTCTTGTAGCATATTTTTTAGTCTTGCTTATACATGTAACATTAGTTCTACAAGTGATTTTAGGGATGATTTTGTTGTCCTCCTCTCTAGTTTAGTGAATGCCCTATTCTTTTGTCAATTTTTACTTGTTGCTTTGGACCATCTGGGATTGATTTTCTTATTGTATTAAGTGTTTGCAATCACTCCAGATATGTTGTACTTGAGTTGTGACAGTCAATTGTCAACGTGTCATGATGTTTTATTAATGCTAAGGCTAAAACCTTTTTTATGTTAGTGGAGCTTGTCCTTTACTATCTAGGACGAGTGTTTGTTATTTTCTTTTCCTAAATTATATGGTTCAATTCATTGAATAAATTAAAAAATTTACCTTTCAAAAACTATTATCAATAGTGAGAAAACACCATAATTATTTTATAAGTTGAGATGTTCATAGTGGTTAAGTTCGGTCTATTGGATTTATATTTTTCAACTCTAAATATGTTTTTTTTACTATTTAAAAATAATAAAAATAATTTTATATTTATATTTATATATTATTGTAATTAAATTTAAACTATTTTTTATTTTTTGAACAATAAAACAGGCCATTTGGGCATGTTTGGGCAACTTAGGCCAACCGACACATGAGCACCTCTACTTATAAGTTGTATAATGATATAAGAAGCATTTTTGGCTAATGAAATATCAATTTTAATTTATACCATATGTTAAGTTTTTAATTGAGTTAGTGTCACGAGTCAATCAAGTATAAACTCAGTTGGAGTACCAACTCAATTAAGTGATAACTAAATTTCGTTGCTTTACAAAATAAATTATATTATTTTAAAAGTATTTTTATCTTTTATATATATATAATATAAAAAAATTAAAAATTGCACACATAATGTATTTTAAACTTAAAAAATATTATGAATTATTTTGCCTCATTTATATTTTATATTAGTTATATAATTTATATTTCACATATCATAATTTAGTATTTATAATGCTTGATAAGCATTATTATCTTCTTCTTCTTTTTTTATCAACGTTTTCCTCTACAAAGAAAGCTTGAATGCTTGATTTCAATAAGAGATTACACATTCATGTTGTAGAATTGTAAAGATAAATATAGCATGATAAGTGTCTTCAAAAGGGAAATACATATTCTTCTCTTTCACAAACCCTAACTACACAACCATAGCCATACCAACCATTCCAATAAAGCCTTCAATATGGATTGTATGGACACTATTTTTAAAAAAAATTCTTTCATTTTTCTTTTCTCTCTCGAGTAGCGTCCCTTTTCTCGTCGTGATCGCCGACACGGTCGGCCTTCTGCTGCCCGTCGTATAGCCTTCTTCTTCTCCTCTCCCTTTTCTTTTTCTTCTTTTTTTTTTTTTTTGTTCTTTATTTTCCCTCCAGCAGAATAATGTTCGGCATCCTCCCCCTCTCGTTCGTCATACTTCCGCCGGCGATCTGAGAGCTTTTTGTCGGCCATCTTGCAGAGGTTCTCCTCCCACTCACAGCTCCTGGCCTGGTGTCCCCCCTTCTATTCGGTTACCCTACTCTCTGTCTTTTAGGCGCCGCCTTCACCATGGACCTCCCTTGAACGGAGCTTGTTGGAGCCCGGGTCTCATCGTACCAAATATTGCGACTGGTGGTTGTAGTCGTTTCGGCAATGAAATGCTCCTCTACCGTTGGCTCCTTTAGCACCATGGTGTTTGACAGGGCTCCTTTTATGGGTTGTTGTGGCATGGCCTTCCTCCGAAGGCGTAACATGCCAGTGAAAGGTGCATCCGCCCTTGCCGTCGACTTACAGCCTTCCCAAGCATTCTTCTCCGAGGATAGTGGCCATGACGTTTGTTGCTGGTTTTGTAGCTATGATTTCATTTGGTTTTGTTGTGGTTGGACTTCTGGCCACTGTACAAAAAGAAGAAATATTTGGTAAGATATAATTTTTGAACTATGCCGCCTGTTCATAGAATCCCGTAGAAAAATTTAAATTCGTTTAAAATATAGGTAAAGTTGAAGCTAAGCATTCAAGAGTACATTTTATGTTATTTTTATATGTTAAGTAATTTTTAAATTATAAAAATTAAATCTATAGTAAATAATAATATTATAATGAAAGCATACCATAAAAATTGTTAAATTACCTATATATATAATTTTAATAAATGAAAAAAGTATTTAAGATTTTTAAATATTAAATTAAAAATAACAAATATGTTAAAAATTTATATAAGTAGGCCTAAAATGATTTGTGTTAATCATTTACAAGCATGGATAAACTTAGGTAATATGTTAAGTTTATATTTTAGATCAAGTTAGGTTAGAGTAAACATAAAGTGTGTCAATATTTTACTTAAGGTCGACCTAACCCATAACAACTATGAGTGAAAGTATGCTTTAATTTATATTATTTTTAATATTAATTCATATAAAATTAAATTGATATTCATGTTAAAACCATGAATAAGGCCATTTAAAAATGTATTTAGGTATACAATTTATCATTCAAATATTAAATAATATGAAGAGCACATTTTTTAATGAAAATATAAAATTAATAAAAATATTTTAATTTTCAAATATTAATAAATTCTTTTTATATATTGGCAAATTTTTTAAAGTAAATAAACATAAATTGAAATGATTTTTTTTCGAAAGAAATTCTAAAAGCAAAATAGAAAGTATTAATTTTTTAACCTTCTTAAAATAAAAACAATTAGCGAGGTATTGCCAAATTATTGTAGTGTGTCAAATAATCAAACAGAGATTCCGATCAAATCTTGAATGAGACCAATAAATGTACTTGTTTTCATCAATGGTGGCACGAGGCTCTGGTCATACTCCCTGCAATTGGTTTCTTGGGTACAAAATGTCTTACGCTTTTTTTTACTGGAATATTTAGATGGGTCATTAAATACCAGAAAAAGTCAATGGTGGTCATATCTTGAGACAGCAAAGGTGTCTGATCTGAGATCAAGGTCAAAGCTTGGGGATTGGCTAAGAAATGCTTCATAGGATCATAATGCTCTCCATTTTCTCTTCTTGGTGCATCTGGATCTTTCTTTCTTTTTTCCCGATCATGACGAGACATGAAATGGCTTTACAGGTTTCTCCTAGACTCCAAGCTGGGCACATGTAATGACTTCTAATAACTCTTCAAGGGTTCCATTATCATTCATTCAAAAACAAATGATTAGTAAAATTACATAGGCAGCAGTAGGCTTGGTTCATGCTTATGTTTGTTTGCAAAGTTGGTTAATGATTCACTCATGCACGCACGAATGAATGCATGTATGGTTAAAATAATAAAATATTATGCATCTTAGTTAACCTTCTAATTAATTGATGCTCATGACAATGGAAGTTGGGTTTACTTTGTGATGGAGGACAGCTTAGGGAATTGGATGAAATTCTTAAGAAAATAGGGGAAATTGAATAAAGAAAAGAAATGGCAAGCTAAGCTTAGCTTCAAACAGGGGTTCCTTGATTGCATCATACATGTAACCAAAAAAAACCAACACCACCCTAGGTTGATTGCATTATGCAATATGAATAGCAATCATGCTAAATTTCTCATAAATAATCATAATCAGTCGATTAAAGAATGAATACATTTTTTATACATGCTGCTAGCATAGTACCCAACCCAAATCCTCTCAAATTTATTTATTTATTTTAATGGAGCCAATTAAAATTTTGATGGTATCATAGACCAAACTTAAGAGCTGATGGCTGAATGGTCATAAATACTACATAGAAAAATAATTGAAATCACCCTATAAATAAAACCTAGGTATCAGAATTTTCACAAATGTCACCTCACATTTAGTTTTTGTTTTTCTTTTCTAATTGGAGGTAGGAGATAATAATGCTAAGTGTTGAACCAAAGATCTCGTATCACACAACACAAGAACCTAACACTAAGCCAAGAGGTTATTGGCTAGCATTTTTCAAAAGTTAATAAGTCTGTATCACGTCAGCAAACTAATGACGATATTTTCAAGAGACTGAACTACGTACCGACAGTATAGAGTCTGGAGCCTCAAGAGGTCCGATATTTGGCTACTGAACAAGGAGCAAGATGGGTTGTAGCCAAAGCTTGGAAAGAGATACCAGAACCCCACCGAAAGTTGGAAAGCATAGTCTTAGTGATATAGCAAAAGGGAAATGTGATACACCTCTACTAAGTCTTTGCTTCAAAGTTTGATGACACTTGCAGGTCCAACATACACAAGGACAATATGTTGTAGTCTTGTACCATAATTGGGTTTCAATATAATTAGCAACTTCAACCAAAAGGTATGTACTTAGGCTACAATTTTTCAGTTTTTCAAGGTCCTTCTCATGGATCAACTGCCCTCTCTCTCCTCCTATCCCTAGTGGCCATTTTCTGCCCATATCTCTCCAATATATCAGCCAAATCAAATAACCCCACTTCCCTTAATTTCTTGCCCACCTCCTCAAACATCATTACACCTTCCTCATTTGAGTAGTAATGCAAAAATTTATTGTAATCAAATCTAGGCACTTCCATTCCTCTTTTCATTGTTCTCTCCACATACTTGGTAGCCTCTACTGTCTTTCCAGCCTTAATCAAGCCCCCAACAAATATTGAGTCGAAATTCACCAATGGATCATGTCCTTTCCTCCCTTTCTTCCCCAGATGACCTTGCAGTAACATGATATATGTATGCATTATAGGCTCACAGCCTCTCTTTATCATCTCTCTAAACACTTGTGTTGCTTCACTTGCATTCCTCAACCTCAAAAGCCCCTTTATTAGTCCGTGGTAAATGCCGATATCCGGATTCTCAATTCCTTCCACAATCCTATAAGCCTCTCTAATCCTCCCTCTTGCTAAAAGCCCGTAAATAATCGAAGCCAAGGTCAAATTATCAGCTTGGATCCCTCTTTGGCACATTTCCTCAAACATCCCATTGGCTTGCTCAATCTTGCCTCTCTTACACATCCACTTGATCACAAGCCTATAACTTGAAAGCCCCAAATCATGCATTCTCTTAACTCTCATCATTTGGAAAACCTTCATTGCTTCATCATATTTATTAGTCTTAAAAAGTGCCTCCATCATTGTCTCCACAACCTCAACATCAGGCTCAAACCCTTCATCCACCATCAGATTCCAAATTTTTGAGGCCTCAATCAAATTACCCACATCACAAAACCCCCATATCAACCACTTATAAGTAACCCCATTTGGCTCAACACACTCTTTCAACTTGAAAGTAACAAACTTTGCCTCTTCCACAAGCTTATCCTTGCATAAACTTTCCACCACTGTATTTAAAGTCTCCAACTTGTATCCGACCCCAAACCCATTCATCAAATGGAAAAAACCCACACATTTCTTCAACTCCCTAGCTAATGCTAGGGTCTTTAAAGCTATCCTAAAGGTCTTATCATTGACCAAACCAAGTTTTCCCATCTCCTGACAAGTTTCCCAAAAAAGGTCAATGTTTTTGGATTTTCCAATGACATCCAACATTTTATTGAAGGTGACGGAGTTGTGAGTGAAGTGAAGGACTTTTTGGGTGTAGAGGAAGAATCGGTAGATGGGGCGCCAGGAGTATGGGAAAGTGTTGCAAACTTGAAGGAAGAATTCAGGGTTGAAAGAAGGATTGTAAGAAGAGAGGGATGAGTGGAGGCGTGAGTCAGGTGAGTTTTGCTGTTGGTAGAGGATGGTACAGACTTTCAGAAGAGTGGGTTGGTTGATTGGAGTTATGGGATTGAGACAGTTAGATGGGTTGCTGAGTTGATTTTGAGTTGACTCGGTGGCTATGAGACGGAGGTGAGGATCAAACAAGGGTTTAAGCAGGGTTTTTAATCTTCTTATCAACATTTTTTTAGTAAAGAAGAACTAGGTTTGATTTGAGTTCTTCCATCCGAGAAAACAAAATCAGAAAAAGAAATTTAAATTGAAAGTCCAATACATTTTTCAGGCTCGGAAAAAAATAAATTTCCTTGTTTCTATGGTTTTCCTATTGGGTTGATTTGCAGCTTCACCACGAGATCTCCTGGTCCAGGCAGCTTGTACAAAAGACCTTAAAAGTAAATGTCAAACAAATTAATTTACTTGCCCTTTTGCTTCCTTCAACAAATTTGGTCGGCATCAAAGTGTAAATTGTCCACAAAATATGTGCAACAGGAAATCAGAACAATTTGGGATCCCTAAAGTGTTAAACAGTACTCTGATCCCTTTGGTTTAGAAAGAGTGACTATTATCATTCGGGTGCATTCTGCTTTACACAGAGGACAAATTATGCATATTGTTGGACCAATTTTCTTTGCTTAGCCCACTAATTAAATCCATTAACTACTAGCCCAATCCTATAACTCAAAACAGCCCAAAATCAAAACAAAATTCACCTCAATACCCCCATCCCCACGTGCCTCCACCACCCACTGCACCTCCGAGACGTGCGCTACCAGCAGTCCCTCTTTGTCACGCCTTGTGCTTCCGAGATATCCGCAACAACACCTGTAACAGGAAGCAAACAGATAGCAACCAATAGAAGAGTTTATTTGTTTTTCTAGGCTATAAAAGCCATTCTAAACATTGTAAATGGGGGTCATTTTTTTGCTCATTATATAAGTACACCAGCAGAAATTATAGAGAAAAAATCAAAAGGAAAATCAAAATCTGGTATAAGGTTTGAAAGGTGATTTCTCATTCCTCTTCCTATAACTTTTTTGATTCGTATTTTTTTCCTTTTTATTTTGTTTATAGACTGATTTTAAGTAAAAAGAAAGAAAGGAGGGTTTACCTGGTCTTGATCCGTGAACCGGCGGTGAGGTGGAGGTGCGTGGCACCGATGATCCTCTAGGGTAGCGCAAGCTAGGTTGAATTCCTAGCAAAAATGGAGAGGGAGCAGGGAAGAAGAAGCATTCTGCTTCTCTTTTTTTTTTTAAAAAACAATAGAAATAAAAAATAAAATGAGTCCTTAAAAGAATGGCTGAATGTGATTCAATAGCTTTTAAAGTGGTGGGGCCCATGCGTGTTTTGCCCTTAAAGGGTCAATTTGCACACTAAATCCCTGTACATTTAATGCTGCCCAAGTCTGCTTCACTTTTGTTTTGAATTTCGCTCAGCAATTTTGTGCAGCTTTTAATTTGGTCCATATTAGATGCTGGGTTCAGGAATTTGGGTAAATTGCATTTTTAAACCCCCTTGTTTCACGCGCGCTCCAATGTGGTCCTCCCTTCCCCTTTTATTTATGCTTTTACCCCAGAACTCCCGTTTCGATTCCAATTAAATCCTATTTCGACTATTTGGCCACATTTATCGTAATTAATTTTTTTTTAAAATTGTTTTTTTATATTTTATTATATCCTACTATTAATTCTTGGTTTTTTTATCCTACTATTTATTATAATTTTATTATACTATTATCTATTATATTTGTTGTATTACTTGTATATTATGTTTGTTCCTATAAAATTCATTCTTTATACTTATTTTAAACTATCATATTATTATTTTTTTTTTCTTCTATTTTTTTTGAGGAGTTAATTATTTTAAATATAATTTATTATACTTATTATATTTTATTTATTATACTTTATACATTATTCCTTTTTACCATTTATTACTATTATTTTATTATTACTTATAATTTTTACATGTATATATTTTTTCGTTAAATTCTTAATAGACTTACTACGTCATTTTTATTATTATTTTTATTTCATATCTGTTACTATTTTTATGCCAAATTATTATTATTTATTATTTCTTACCATTATCAATTCACCATAGTTATTATTTTAGTTTTACTTTTCTTACTATTTTGATACCATCATTGACTTATTATTTTCATTTCCATTATGTATTTTTATATCGTTAACGTCATTCTTGCTATGTTTATATGTTGTTATATTTATTACTATTGTTATAATTATTATTAATCTTTATGTTTGCTATATTTTAGGTGTTAATATATACACTGTCAAGTTTATTATTATACTGCTATTTTCATATTGCATGTCATCATTTTTTTTTTGTGTTGAGTTTCAACCGCCCTAAATTCATTTTATTCAAAGATTTATCCTCGATTGTTTTCAAAATAAAGGCAATATTCGATATCTGGGATCCTCGGGAGGATTGTGCCCTAACTTACTAAGTACCAATTTTCCTCGTTGAACCTAAATAATTGAGTACCCTTCTTAAATCTAATTGTATGAGGTTCAAATAAAAACCTATTCTTGAAATTCGGGACGTTGCACCCTAACTTACTGGGTGTGGCATCGCGTTATATTGAGGGTAGTGATTTCCAAAATCAAGGCAACCTTTGGTATTTGGGAGTTCTGAGAGATTGAGCTCTAACTTACTGAGTTCTAATCTTTCATGAGTCCCGGAGGACCGAATATCCTTCTCTCGAACCTTCATACATGAATTTTAAAAATTGAAGACCAACTTAGTCCTGAAGGTTTGAAATGTTGGACCCTAACTTACTGGGTATGGCATTCTCTCCTTCGAAATGGGTAGGTCTTTACATTTTATTCGAATAATTTTGATTTTCTTTCAAATAAAAGGATCGTATTCTAAAATATTTTCAAATTTCGACATCAAGACATCAACTAATCAAATAGGTACCAATTTTTGGGCGTTACGAGGGTGCTAATCCTTCCTCGTACGTAACAGACTCCCGAGCCCATTTTCTCAAACCTAGTAGACCACAAAGAATTATTGTTTTAATAGGCCAAATGTTTTATTAAAACGATTAATTTTAAGGTGGCCCAATCTCACCTTGGAAAAGATTGGTGGTGACTCCATTTACATTTTTAAAGTCGATTCACGTTTTTCAAAACTTAAAGATGGTTTCGACAGCTTGGCGACTCCACTGGGGACCAATAAGAAAGTCAAGCCGCGATTTGATCACTTTTTGTCTTTTGTCGAAAGTTGAAGTTGGTTTTTGAGTCTACGATCCTCTTATTGCATTTCATCTGTTTGGTGTTATATTTTTTCCGGTATTTTTTTCCCAAAGTTCTTTTATATCTTCTATCATTGCATTACATGACCGTTGTGGTCACACCTCTTAAGTGGGAGTGAGAAGCTATTTCCTTCGTGAGGTTTTCACCTCCGTGCAGGATAGTGGATCGCTTTCGGGATACATCCGTACCTATGTCTTCGTGAGGTTTTCACCTCTGTGCAGCCATAGAGAAATGTATCCCCCTGAACTGAACTCGGTCTATATGAGCCTATAATGGGTGAGGATCGAGGAATCTGCTGGTTCAGGTACCTCAACTCTAGAACCAAACCACATATAGAGGAACCCTAAGGGTCCACATTTGGAAAACTACGCTAAACCCTAGTAATTACCCCCAATAGGTGCTTGTTTCTATTTTCTTTACTTTGAGTTATGTTTCTGATATATGATACTAACTTGCTGTGTTTTATTTTTTCCATATTTGCATGTCATTCCACATTTAAAAGGTGTCAATTCGTGTTTAATTTTCTGAATTAGAAAGCTCGTCATGGGGGACAAATTCCTTAATAAGGTAGAAAATAATGCGGCTGTCCGTGAATGGTCAGAGATAACACAATTAGAGAAGGGAGACAGCCTAGTTGAGGGATACAAATCTGATTTATGGGATTACACTCGCATTAGCGTGACTCAAAATAATCATCAGGAATTGAAGGAGATATGGGATCAGTGGGATAATGAGGCTAAACAGTTGTTCTACTGCAGTTATGGAGATCTACCGTACCTGCTTGATATCGAAATAGACGAACACTTGTTCCGAGCCCTTGCTCAGTATTGGAACCCTGCATATAGCTGCTTCACGTTTGGGAGGGTGGATTTAGTACCCACGGTGGAGGTGTAACGCCCCGTACCCGAGACTGTCGCTGGAGTCAAATACGAGGTGTTAACAGACTTAATTCATTACTTAAACAGCTCAAACAATTTATTTTTAAAAATTCCAGACAAGCTGGCTAACTGCGTCACAGTCGCTTAAAAATTCATATCTCGAGTTCTGAAACTCAAAATCAAATTCCGTAAATTTTCCCTAAAACTAGACTCATATATATATTTACTATTTTTTTTCTAGAATTTTTGGCTAGGCCAATTAGTACAGTTTATTAGTTAAAGTCTCCCATGTTTCAGGGTTTGACTACTCTAATGTCTGTGTATTACGAATCAGATATCTCTCTTTACAAAATTTCAATGACTATGAAGTTTGTTTCTCTTAAAACTAGACTCAATAATAAATCTGTACATATAAATTATGACTTCTAATTATTTTTATACAATTTATGGTGAATTTCCAAAGTCAGGACAGGGGATCCAGAAATAGCTCTAGCCCTGTTTCACAAAAATTTAAACATCTCATAAAATATAACTCATATACCTGTTTCGTTTCTTCCATATGAAAATAGACTCATAATTCTTCAATTCCATATTTTATTCATCATCTAATTATATCTTTACTATTTTTAATGATTTTTCAAATTCACATCACTACTGCTGTCTGAATCTATTTTATGGTAAATTTTACCTATTTCATGGTTTCCATGGATTAACTAGCAATTTGACATACATAACACCAAATATGATCATAATTAGCCATTCCAATGGCTAATCATATTACCAAGCATTTTTATACTACTCAATAACCATATCATAAGACCATATATACAAAATGATTATAATGCTATACATGCCATACTCAAAATATACAAGCCATTATGCCAATATGGTATATGGATAGTGTGAGCGTGCCTCCGACCGTTCCCGATTTCCGAGCTGGCTTGTCAACACTATTAGGAATGAAAAGGAGGGAGTAAGCATAAATGCTTAGTAAGTTCACATGCAAATAGCAAGTAACATAACCATATAAGCAAACATAAAACATCATTTGCATAATCATCACCAAGACATTCATATCATATTTTCATTTATCATCTTACCATATTGTTGTTATATCGATTTTTCAACCCGAGGGTTAAATACATACCTGTTCAAAGTATCCATTTCACAACACTTACCAATACGTCCCTTTCATCTTGAGTATTCCTCCATTTGAGTAGAACTTTACCCGTTGAATACATCGGAATATAATTCAGATACATGGAAAGTTTGCACTTAAGTGCCACATATGTAGCCAAGCTACTATGTAACCCGCCCATAAGCGAACTCGGACTCAACTCAATGAGCTCAGGCGTTCGCATCCATAAGTGAACTCGGACTCAACTCAACGAGCTCGGCTGCCTAGTTACATTTCACGAACTCGGACTCAACTCAACGAGTTCGGACATTCGCATCCATAAGTGAACTCGGACTCAACTCAACGAGTTCGGATGCTCAAATATCCCAGTGACATGTCACTTGTATCCTAGTCCATTCCTAAGGTTCAACGGGACCTTCTTCCCAATCATGTGTCTCAACCATCTTCTACAGAATACCGATACCGATACTCGGTAGTATTTCACATTTTCCAAGTATATCACATAATTTGACCTATTATCAAACAATTATCACGAGTATAATATTTCATAATAATTATCATATCATTTAAATAACATAAAAATATTTAAAATAATAACTATGTTACCAACATTTACATATGAACTTACCTAGTATGCAAAAATAGCTACTTTTACCATTTCGTCCACAACTTGGTATTTTCCCCATTTTAGCCTGAATTTCAGTTTTCCTTGATCTATCATTTAAAATATAGTCTAATTAGGACTCACATTATTCAAATTGACCCAAAATCATATTTTGGAAAAATTACAATTTTGCCCCTAAACTTTTGCATATTTACACTTTTGCCCCAAAGCTCGTAAATTAAACTTCAGCCTATTTTCTTATGTTTTATGACATGCTGATCATTTTTCCCTTCTATGGCAACATCAAATTCTCACTCTAACATGTACTTATGACTATTAGGTATTTTTACCGATTAAGCCCTTTTGCTCGTTTTCACTTAAAACCGAGTAGCACAAGTTGTCTAACATAATTTAAAACCTCATATTCTATCATAAAACACCAAAATACACAAATTTCACCTCTGGGTATTTTTCCAAATATGAACCCTAGGTTAAATTATTGCTAGCATAAGCTAAATCGAGCTACTAGGACTCCAAAAACGTAAAGAACTTGAAAAACGGGGCTAGAATGGACTTACAATCGAGCTTGGAAGCTTGAAAAACCCTATCCATGGTTTCTCCTTGCTATATTTGGCCATGGGGTTGAAGATGAGCAAAATTGGCTTTTAATTTTGTATTTTAATTCATTTTACCCCTAAATGACCAAAATGCCCTTACTACAAAACTTTCCAAAAATTCCTTTCATGTCCTAATTTTGTCCATGAACTTAAAATTGGTCAAATTTCTATTTAAGACCTCCTAATTAATATTTCAAAGCAATTTCATACTAAAAACTTCTAGAATGCAAGTTTTGTAACTTATTCGATTTAGTCCCTAATTTCAAATTAAGCACTTTATGCATAGAATTTCGTCACGAAATTTTCACACAATCATGCAATCATATCATAAAATTAAAAATAATTATAAAATAATTATTTCTATCTCAGATTTTGTGGTCACAAAACCACTATTCCGATTAGGCCCTAATTCGGGATATTACAGGAGGAGTATACAGCTTTATTAAATTGCCCGAAGGTTCAAGTTGATAAGGCCTATTCGAGAGCTGCTTATGTTCCGGCGTTTTGGAAGAAGCTAATGAATATTACTGGAATGAGCGAACAGTGGGTTACGGCAAGGATCAAGCATAAAGGGGAGTGTAAGTGCATCCCGTGGAAAAATTTGCTAGATTTGATCCTAGCACATCCTGATATGAAGAAGAAAGTTGACGTATTTGCCTTGAGTATCTACGGGTTGATGCTCTTCCATAGGGTATTGGGATATGTTGATGAGGGAGTCACACCAGTTCCTGCAATTTTAGCTGAGACATTCAGGTCTTTGAACGCGTGTAGAAGGACCGGCGAAGGCATATTTATAGGGTGTGCACAGTTATTGTTAGTATGATTTTTACAGTCATTTTTGAAAGATAGACAAAGGTCATTATCGAGCTTTCTTTAAGAATTATTCCCCATTAAAGGAGATAGCAGCTATACCTAGAAGAGATGACATATCGGAAGAAAATTGGATCGCGCTCCTGCGGAATCTCCATGGAGAGGACATTGAGTGGAAAGCACCTTGGTGGATGCCTAACAAAATTCTTTTTCGGTGTGGGAGTTTCGATTGGGTCCCTTTGCTTGGGGTTTGGGGAGCCATTGGATATGCTCCATTGCTCGTGCTTAGGCAATATGCAGCAAGACAGTTCATACCGGTAACCCATGGGCTTGCTCAATGTGAGTTTTCGTATAAGAGAGACTACAAGAAAAGGGTTAAAGAGATTTCTAATGCTTGGAATCAGACTCGTCGAATGGAAGGGTTGGCTGCAGATCCAATGACGACCCCTGAGTATGATGGATGGTTGAGTAGACGAGTTAACGACAATATCCCTGGGTCGAGTTTAGAGGGTGCTCAACCGATAGAGGAGTATCTGCGAGTAGTTCCCTCCGAATTGGAAATTATAAAACAAGATTTTGAGAAGAGAAGTTTAGAGTTGGGGAAAAAGATAGAGCAACTCGAAGAGGAGAAGGTATATTTAAAATTAGACATTGACGTCCAGAAATTAGACGCCGAGAAACTGAGAAAGGGGAAAAGGAAAGCTGAAGAAGACTTGGACAGTCTGAAGAATGATTACAAGGAGCTGCATACGTCGATGAGAACTACCGGGTTGGGAAAAACATCGAAGCAATGGCAACAAGAAATCCAAGAAGAAAAGTCTAAGGCTGATCAATGGAATATGAGGTTTTGTGATGCTCGAGCACGAGAAGAAACCTTAAAAAGAACTACATCAGAGAGCCAAAGCGAAAATGAGATGTTAAGAGCTCGAATAACAGAGTTAGAAAAGACATTGCATCAACATCGTAGTCGCAACTCTGTAAGGAAATTAAAGGCTAGCTTAAGTGAGATCGAGAATTTGAAGGGGAAGATAGAATAACTTGGGGCTGCGCTACAGGATTGTGAACACCGAATTGAATCACTGGAAGCAAATGGTGAGCAATTGGGGGAGCAACTTCACCGGTCTCAGAATAAGGTTCGAGATAGAGATCACCTCATGGGAGAAGCTATAGCCCAGATTCGAGAAGTGGCGGAACATTTACAAATTTTGGCCGTCCAAGCTGATGTATTAAGTGTAAAATATGAGTCAGTATCGAACCGAGGCCAAGAGCTGGCTGAATTTCTTGAAAAAGTTAGAGCTCTGGGCATGAGGGCTAAGTCGTATATGTAGTCTATTTTTTATGTAAAGGATTTTGTCTTTTAGTAAAGTTATTCTAAATAAAATTGAATCAGATTGACACCTTTTTGCATTCATGTCATGCATTGGCATTGCATAGCATCATAAACATTAAGTTGCACAAAAGAACCCTATTAATTAGTGATAATTTGTCTAGTTACCCTGGAACATCGCTACTATACACGGAGGAAAACAAGGGATATGGATCAGAGGTTAGAGAAATTAGAACAAATGCAAAAGGAGATGCAGGAGCAACTGCAAGTTTAGATGCAAGAACAGTTGGCTAGGATCCAGCAGGAGGTGAGGGATCAAATGTTGGAGTCCCAAAAAAACATGTTAGAGTCACAGAATAATATGATGAGCCAGTTGACACAGTTGCTGAAAGGAGGGTCTGACAAAGGAAAAAGCTCTATGAGGGACACAGAAAAGGACAATGAGGATTCCGCTTATCCTACAAGTTTTGCGCCAGTAAACATGCAAACACAACCACCAAGGGTGTCTGTTAATGTCCAACCTCTTTATTAAACTGGTACCTCGACACCAGTAAACTTCCCAACAGGATCGAGCACCAACCCTGGAGATAATCTGGCAAACCCTCAGGTCCCTGACTTCGACGACGCAGCAGAGGTGGAAAAGATAAAGGCTGAGGTCCCAAAACGATTTGAGGATCGATGCAAATGGTTGAAGGAAAAGTTTAAGGAGTTAGATAATAGATGTAAAAGAACTGAGTTTGGTCCCGGACTTAGTACTTCCCCCGAAGTTTAAAATGCCAGAGTTTGAAAGATATAACGGAACCAGCTGTCCTGAGGCTCACGTTACGATGTTTTGTCGAAGGATGACGGGGTATGTCAACAATGATCAACTGTTGATCCATTGTTTTTAGGACAGTTTGAGTGGGGCTGCAGCGAAATGGTACAATCAGTTGAGCCGTGCTCAGGTCAAATTATGGAAGGATTTGGCGCAGGCCTTCATGAAACAGTATGGCCATGTGACTGATATAGCACCTGACAGGATTACATTACAGAACATGGAGAAAAGGTCAGGTGAAAGCTTCAGGAAATACGCCCAGAGGTGGAGGGAAATCGCTACGCAAGTTCAACCACCACTACTGGAAAAAGAAACGACTATGCTGTTTATTAATACCTTGAAGGCACCTTTCATTAACCATATGTTAGGGAGCGCAACTAAGAGTTTCACAGACATAGTGATGTCTGGCGAAATGATAGAAAATGCAATAAGGTGCGGGAAGATAGAAATAGGGGAAAGCACGAGAAGGTCAACCCCGAAGAAAAAGGAAAACGAGGTAAGCAACGTGAGCTTAGGCTATTAAAAACCTGTCACCGTTAATCAATCGAGAACGATAGTCACAGGCCACACCAAAGAGAGAGCCTAACACAAGACAAAATACAGAGAGGTTCCAGTTCACTCCTATACCAGTGACGTATAGAGAGCTGTACAAAAAGTTGTTCGATGCACACGTAGTGGCCCCTTTCCACTTAGAACCGTTACAACCCCCATATCTTAAATGGTATGATGTAAATGCTCAGTGCGAATACCACACAGGGATTACGGGGCACTCGATAGAAAACTGTACCTCGTTCAAAAGGTGTGTAGAAAGGCTTATCAAAGCATGTGTTGTAAAATTCTATGATACACCTAATACGGGAAATCCGTTGCCCAGTCACACTAATAAAGGGGTAAACGCGATAATTGAAAATGTGAGGAGGAAAGCCAAGCTGAGTATCGCGGATGTGAGAACCCCATTAAAGCTAGTTTGGAAGGAAATACAGAAGAGAGGTTTAGTTCCGCAAGGGTTGGGGAATAAAGTCCAAGATACACGGAACTACTGTGAGTTCCATTATGAGAAAGATCACGTAATCCAGAATTGTATTGAGTTCAGGGCCCTAGTACAGGGTCTAATGGATAATAAGGAATTGGAGTTCCTCGAGTCTGTCGAAGAGGAGGATGTATGCTCTCTAGGAGGACAGTCAAGTTAAGAAGGCTGCAGAGCCAGCCGTCCAGTGATAATTATTTCAAAGCCCAGAGTTAGTGAAGTAGAAGCACGAGTCACACCAAGAGTTGTAATCCAGAAGCCAACAGCTCCCCCTTATAAAGATAGCCGTAGGGTGCCTTGGAATTATAACTGTAGTATAGCAATTTCAGAGAAGAAGGGTTCGATTGATATGCTAAACACAGAAGCCGAACCAGCAAAAAGGGAAACCCGTCATGCTCAAGCAAGAAGTTGAGATATCAAAACCACTGGTTAATGAGCCAGTAATGGAAAATGAAGCCAAGGAGTTCTTGAAGTTCCTAAGACACAGCGAGTATAGTGTTGTGGAACAACTACACCAACAACCGGATCGCATATCGGTATTGGCTCTACTGTTAAATTTAGAGGTCCACCGCAACGCATTGATGAAAGTGTTAAACGAAACCTATGTTGCGGATGACATTTCGGTTAACAAATTAGATCGTCTTATCGGCAACATAAGTGCTGACAATTTCATCTCCTTCAGCGATGATGAGATACCGCCAGGGGGTAGGGGGTCTACTAAGGCTCTGCATATCACTACACGTTGCAAGGGGTATACACTACTTGGAGTACTGGTCGATAATGGGTCCGCATTAAACGTATTACCCTGGTCTACGTTAAACCGTTTACCTATAGACAGCTCTCACATGAAGACATGTCAGAACATAGTGAGAGCGTTTGACGGCACAGAAAGGAAAGTGATGGGAAGGATAGAGATACCTCTCCAGATTGGCCCAAACGCGTACGAGGTAGATTTCCTCGTGATGGATATTAAGCCTTCCTATAACTGTTTATTAGGAAGACCTTGGATTCACTCAGCTGGGGCAGTGTCATCTTTGCTGCACCATAAGCTAAAGATGGTTACTGAGGGTCGGCTAATAACAATAAATACGGAGGAGGACATTATTGCGTCAGTTACCAGTGATGCACCTTACGTAGAGAATGACAACGAAGCGGTTGAATGTTCATTTTGATCGTTAGAGTTTGTAAATGCAACGTTTATAGCTGAAGGAAGCAGGATTCCGATACCTAAGATATCGGGGGCTACAAAAATGAGCCTGCAGCTGACAGTTGGGAAATGGGCGTTACCTGACAGAGGACTCGGGAGGCACCTCCGTGGACAAGTTAGAGTACCAGTCTTGGTTGGCAAGTGGGATCGCTTTGGTTTGGGATTCAGGCCAGATGCAAGCCAAGTGAAGAAGGAGTTTGAAAGGAAACAACAGCGGAGAGCGAGATTAAGTGGGACAGAAGTCAGGTAGGAACCGATGAGCTTCCCCCACATTTCCCAAACATTTGTATCTGGAGGGTTTATTCATTCTGCACGGGAGAGGATAAAAGAAAGAATGGTCGAGGATGTTATGGGAATTTGGAACATCAACGCCACGTTTGAATAGGAAGCAGTGGAAAGAAATTTATCAGGTATTTGCCCGTATGAGCTTGTGAGTGTTTTGGATAACTGGACTGAGAAAGAAATTCCTGTAATCTTTAGAGCTAACACAGAGTAATATTCAAAACCCACTTGTTGTCTTCTAGCCTAGGGACAATAAGAATCTTTTGTGAAATAGGCTCATGTTCAAACATTATTATTTTCAATAAAAAATACATTTTCATATATCGGTTCGAGCAATTATTCTTTCTTCTTTTTTATTTCATACACAACCATACCATACAAAGGAATTATTCATTTCGTTTTTTGGGGTATTCTCTTATACTCATAATAGGCCCCCGGATGTCAACGTCATGAGTAATGCTGATGCGAGCCCAGAATCTTCTTTTGAGCGAGACATGTGATTTGAGGGATTTTAGGATTTTGAAGAGGACGAAGATTGTGGTTTATCTCCCGGTTTGTTAAGGAAGGTGGAGCGAGAAGAGGAACAGATCCTTCCACACAAAGAGACTATTGAGATTGTGGCCTTGGAAGAGGGGAAGGAAGTTAAAATTGGCACTTGCGTTAACGAGAAAACAAGACAAAACCTCATTGAGCTGTTTTAAGAATTCAAGGACGTCTTTGATTGGTCATACCAAGATATGCCTAGTCTAAGTACCGATATCGCGGTGCACCGCGTCCCTACAAAAAAGGAGTGCAAGCCGATTCAGCAGAAGCTCCGAAGGATGGGACCCGATGTAGCAATGAAAATAAAAGAAGAAGTCAAGAAACAGTTTGATGCTGGCTTCTTACAGGTGGTTAATTACTCAGAGTGGGTGGCCAACGTCGTCCCTGTCCCTAAAAAAAATGGGAAAGTACGGATGTGTGTAAATTACAGAGATTTAAATAAGTCCAGCCCAAAGGATAACTTCCCATTGCCTCGCATAGACACTCTAGTGGATAATACGGCAGGCTATTCGCTGTTCTCCTTCATGGATGGGTTCTCCGGGTACAATCAGATCAAGATGCATCCTGAGGACATGGAAAAAACCACATTCATAACTTTATGGGGAACGTTTTGCTACAAGGTGATGCCCTTCGGGTTGAAAAATGCAGGAGCCACATACCAAAGAGCCATGGTAACCTTGTTCCATGACATGATGCATAAGGAAATTGAGGTCTACGTTGACGACATGATTGTGAAATCCCGAACTGAAGAGGAGCATGGGCGAGTGTTGAGAAAATTATTCCTGAGGTTGAGAAGAATCCAATTAAAGCTCAATCCGTCAAAATACACTTTCGGAGCTAGGTCCGGAAAGTTACTCGGCTTTGTAGTCAGTGAGAAGGGAATAAAAGTCGACCCTGATAAAGACAAGGCTATACAGGAGCTGCCTCCGCCACGAACTCAGAAAGAAGTCAGAGGTTTTCTAGGGAGACTAAACTATATCGCACGGTTTATTTCGCAACTGACTGAGAAGTGTGACCCCATATTCCGTCTTCTTAAAAAGCACAATCCTGGGGTATGAGATGATGAATGCCAAAAAACCTTTGAAAAGGTTAAACAATATTTGTCCAGTCCCTCAGTGCTAACACCACCGAGCCCTGGTAGACCATTGATATTGTACTTAACAGTATTTGATAATTCGATGGGGTGTACACTCGGCCAACACGATGAGACTGGGAGAAAAGAAAGAGCGATATATTACCTTAGTAAAAAGTTCACTGAGTGTGAAATGAGGTATCCGCCAATTGAGAAGCTATGTTGTGCTTTGGTTTGGACAACACGAAGATTGAGGTAATACATGTTGTACCATACAACTTGGCTAATCTCAAAGCTAGACCCTCTCAAATAAATGATGGAGTCAACCGCTTTAAATGGAAAGATGGCCCGATGGCAGATTCTGCTATCTGAATTTGACATAGTCTATGTAAACCAAAAAGCTGTGAAGGGAAGCACAATAGCAGACTTCCTAGCCAGTAGAGCTTTGGAGGACTATGAACCTTTGAATTTCAGCTTCCCAAATGAGGATCTAATGTATGTAGCAATCGCTGAAGGAGACATGCCTGAAGATCATTCTTGGAAATTAAATTTTGACGGAACATCAAATGCTATTGGAAATGGAGTTGGGGCAGTACTGATATCCCCAAATGGAGATCATTATCCATTCACTTACAAACTGGATTTTAACTGTACGAATAATATGGCAGAATACGAGACATGTATCATGGGAATTCGGGCAGCTATGGACCGCGAAATCAAAGTATTAGAAGTGTATGGAGGTTCTGCATTGGTAATTTATCAGCTTAAAGGCGAGTAGGAAACGAGAGATCCCAAATTGATCAGTTACCGAAAGCTAATCCTAGAGTTAATTGAAGAGTTTGATGATATTACCTTTCATTACCTCCCGCGAGACGAGAATCAAATGGTCGACGCCTTGGCTAAACTAGCTTCCATGATCAAAGTAAATGAACAGGAGGATATGAAGCCAATTTAGATGAGTATTTATGAGGCTCCAGCTCACTGCTGTAATGTCGATGAAGAGGAAGAGAGAGATGATCATCCTTGGTATCATGATATCTTACAATATGTGAAGAGCCGTGCGTACCCAGATCAAGTAACCGAAAATGATAAAAGAATATTGAGGAGGTTAGCCAGTGACTATGTCCTAGATGGTGAGGTCTTATATAAGAAGAGAAATGATTAGGTGTTGTTAAGATGTGTTGACGCTGTTGAGGCAAAGAAAATTCTAGAGGAAGTCCATGATGGTGTTTGTGGGACACATGCCAATGGTTTCACAATGGCTCAACAAATCATGAGATTCGGATATTACTGGTCTACAATGGAAGGAGATTGCATCAATTACGGTAAGAAGTGCCATAAGTGTCAAATTTATGGAGAGAAGATCCATGTGCCTCCTTCACCCCTTCATGTTATGACTTCTCCGTTGCCTTTCTTAATGTGGGGCATGGACGTTATTGGGCCAATTTCACCGAAGGCTTCTAATGGGCATCGATTCATCTTTGTGGTCATTGACTACTTTACCAAATGGGTAGAGGCTGCTTCGTACGCCAATGTCACAAAGTCGGCGGTCAATAAGTTCCTGAAGAAAGAGATCATATGTCGTTATGGTATGCCAGAAAGAATCGTATCTAACAACGCGTTGAATCTGAACAATAGCGCAATAGTAGAAGTCTGCAGTCGGTTCAACATTAAGCATCACAACTCGTCACCATACCGCCCGAAAATGAATGGGGCGGTTGAGGCAGCTAATAAGAATATCAAGAAGATTGTGGGGAAGATGGCAGAGACCTACAAAGATTGGTATGAAAAGCTCCCATTTGCCCTTTTATGCTTATCGGACATCTGTCAGAACTTCTACCGGGGCAACACCTTTTTCATTGGTTTATGGGATGGAGGCAGTTTTACCTATTAAGGTCGAAATCCCTTCTCTCCGAGTTTTATCAGAGCTGAAGTTAGACGAAGCAGAATGGATCCAATCTCGTTACGATCAACTAAACTTGATTGAAGAGAGGAGGCTGAAGGCTATTCGTCATGGTCAAATGTACCAGAGGAGAATGATGCGAGCCTACAACAAAAAAGTTCGCCCCAGGGTGTTCCATGAGGGGGACTTAGTATTGAAAAAGATTCTCCCTATGCAAAAAGATTTCAGGGGAAAATGGATGCCAAATTGGGAAGGACCCTATGTAGTAAAAAAAGCTTTCTCTGGAGAGGCATTGATACTAGCAGAGATGGATGGCAAGAGCTTGTCTAACCCGATAAATTTGGATTCTGTCAAAATATATTTTGCTTGAAGCAGTTGAGGTGAAAACCCGTAAAGGGTGCCAAAAAAAAAGAGAGGCCAAGGTGAAAACCCGTAAAAGGGCACCTTGAGACCAAAGGGGTTTTGAATCGAAAACCCGTAAAGGGCAATTCAAATTTCAATCCAAACTGGGGCAAGCAGCAGTCTCACTACACTTGAATCGACAAAGAGGAGATAAGCTACATCTTGGGGCATCAACAAAATGCTATAGATCCTATGAGTGCGTGCCAAGTTTAAAAGGGTCCTCGAGGAGTTCGTACAGGGAAGCTCAAACTGCGAAATCTGGGGCACCTATTCTATTCCTTTTCATCCGTTTTTGTATCTCAAACAATGACTGCTTTCTTTGTTGATACATCTTTCACAAATTTTGACTCTAATAAATTTCAGTTCTACCTATCATTATAATCTTTTTCGAGTATTTTTATTGAAATAATGATTAATGAACTAATAATGCTCTCAAAAGAAGGTTTTGCATATTACTCTGAAAGGTTTCTAAACAATACGAGAACCTGAAACAGGACATTTCATTTAGAACTCACCAAGCTTAAAAGGGCTAGAAACGTGTGAGAAATAAGGGATTAACCGCATCTTCAAGTCCTCTTTTACCGAGCTGAACAAGAAGGCATATGTCAGGGATGTTACCTTAGTAAACAACGAGCGATGACAGCCCAAAAATTAAAATGGATCATTCTCATGACATTTCGCATTTTGTGCATTTAACTTCCATAATACATGTTGTTAGGAGCATTTGATTCATATTAATCATGGCATCCTAATCATCTAGCATGAGCATATCACTCTTCTACAGATGGATTCACAGTGGACAATGTAGCAGGATTACAGATATCATCAGCCTTATCTTCACTGAGCAGGAGTGGAGCAGGCTAAATACCGGATCTTATCTTCACTGAGTAGGAGTGAAGCAGATCGAGTTTTGGAGAATCTTATCTCCACGTACCGGCGATGGAGCAGATTCCAATCATCAGCCTTATCTTCACTGAGCAGGAGTGGAGCAGGCTAAATACCAGATTTTATCTTCACTGAGCAGGAGTGAAGCAGATCGAGTTTTGGAGAATCTTATCTCCACGTACCGGCGATGGAGCAGATTCCAATCATCAACCTTATCTTCACTGAGCAGGAGTGGAGCAGGCTAAATATACCAGATCTTATCTTCATTGAGCAGGAGTGAAGCATATCGAATTTTAGAGAATCTTATCTCCACGTACCGGCGATGGAGCAGATTCCAATCATCAGCTTTATCTTCACTGAGTAGGAGTAGAGCAGGCTAAATATACCAGGTCTTATCTTCGCAGAGCAGGAGCAGAGCAGATCAGATTTTGGTGAATCTTATCTCCATGGATTGACAATGGAGCAGATTTCGGCCACCAATCTTATCTTCACTGAGAAGGAGCGGAGCAGATCAGATTTCAGCAGATCCACCCCACTGAACAGGAATGGAATGGATCAAGTTTCAATAAATCGTATATCTACAAAGTAGCAATAAAGCATCTGGAAGTAATAGGATGCAGTGGGTTAAAATGAGGCTACTTGAAGAAAATAGGCAATCAAGAAGTCAAGACATGATGGGGCCAGGCAAAATTGGCCTTTCTAAGTCTTTGCTCTATTCTCGTTACACGACAATGAGAAAAGAGGGGCAGCTGTTGGACCAATTTTCTTTGCCTAGCCCACTAATCAAACCCATTAACTACTAGCCCAATCCTATAACCCAAAACAGCCCAAAACCAAAACAAAATTCACCTCAATACCCCCATCCCCACGTGTCTCCACCACCCACTGCACCTCCGAGACGTGCACTACCAGCAGTCCCTCTTTGTCACGCCTTGTGCTTCTGAGATATCCGCAACAACACCTGTAACAGGAAGCAAACAGATAGCAACCAATAGAAGAGTTTATTTGTTTTTCTAGGCTATAAAAGCCATTCTAAACATTGTAAATGGGGGTCTTTTTTTTGCTCATTATATAAGTACACCAGCAGAAATTATAGAGAAAAAATCAAAAAGAAAATCAAAATCTGGTCTAAGGTTTGAAAGATGATTTTTCATTATTATTCCTGTAACTTTTTTGATTCGTATTTTTTCCTTTTTATTTTGTTTATAGACTGATTTTAAGTAAAAAGAAAGAAAGGAGGTCTTACCTGGTCTTGATCCGTGAACCGGCGGTGGGGTAGAGGTGCGTGGCACCGATGATCCTCCAGGGTAGCGCAAGCTAGGTTGAATTCCTAACAAAAATGGAGAGGGAGCAGGGAAGAAGAAGCATTCTGCTTCTCTTTTTTTTTTAAACAATAGAAATAAAAAATAAAATGGGTCCTTAAAAAATGGCTGAATGCCATTCAATAGCTTTTCAAGTGGTGGGGCCCACGCGTGTTTTGCCTTTAAAGGGTCAATTTGCACACTAAATCCCTGTACATTTAATGCTGCCCAAGTCTGCTTCACTTTTGTTTTTGAATTTCGCCCAGCAATTTTGTGCAGCTTTTAATTTGGTCCATATTAGATCTCTGGGTTCAGAATTTGGGTAAATTGCATTTTAAACCCCTTGTTTCACGCGGCCCAATGTGGTCCTCCTTCCCTTTTATTTATGCTTTTACCCCAGAACTCCCGTTTCGATTCCAATTAAATCCTATTTCGACTATTTGGCCACATTTATCGTAATTAATTTTTTTAAATTGTTTTTTTATATTTTATTATATCCTACTATTAATTCTTGGTTTTTTTATCCTACTATTTATTATAATTTTATTATACTATTATCTATTGTATTTATTGTATTACTTGTATATTATGTTTGTTCCTATAAAATTCATTCTTTATACTTATTTTAAACTATCATGTTATTATTATTATTAATTTTCTTCTTTTTTTTGAGGAGTTAATTATTTTAAATATAATTTATTATACTTATTATATTTTATTTATTATACTTTATACATTATTCCTTTTTACCATTTATTACTATTATTTTATTATTACTTATAATTTTTACATGTATATATTTTTTCGTTAAATTCTTAATAGACTTACTACGTCATTTTTATTATTATTTTTATTTCATATCGGTTACTATTTTTATGCCAAATTATTATTATTTATTATTTCTTACCTTTATTAATTCACCATAGTTATTATTTTAGTTTTACTTTTATTACTATTTTGATACCATCATTGACATATTATTTTCATTTCCATTATGTATTTTTTTATCGTTAACGTCATTCTTGCTATGTTTATATGTTGTTATATTTATTACTATTGTTATAATTATTATTAATCTTTATGTTTGCTATATTTTAGGTGCTAATATATACACTGTCAAGTTTATTATTATACTGCTATTTTCATATTGCATGTCATCATTTTTTTTTTGTGTTGAGTTTCAACCGCTCTAAATTCATTTTATTCAAAGATTTATCCTCGATTGTTTTCAAAATAAAGGCAATATTCGATATCTGGGATCCTCGGGAGGATTGTGCCCTAACTTACTAAGTACCAATTTTCCTCGTTGAACCTAAATAATTGAGTACCCTTCTTAAATCTAATTGTATGAGGTTCAAATAAAAACCTACTCTTGAAATTCGGGACGTTGCACCCTAACTTACTGGGTGTGGCATCGCGTTATATTAAGGGTAGTGATTTCCAAAATCAAGGCAACCTTTGGTATTTGGGAGTTTTGTGAGATTGAGCTCTAACTTACTGAGTTTTAATCTTTCATGAGTCCCAGAGGACCGAATATCCTTCTCTCGAACCTTCATACATGAATTTTAAAAATCGAAGACCAACTTAGTCCCGAAGGTCTGAAATGTTGGACCCTAACTTACTGGGTATGACATTCTCTCCTTCGAAATGGGTAGGTCTTTACATTTTATTCGAATAATTTTGATTTTCTTTCAAATAAAAGGATCGTATTCTAAAATCTTTTCAAATTTCGACATCAAGACATCAACTAATTAAATATGTACCAATTTTTGGGCGTTACGAGGGTGCTAATCCTTCCTCGTACGTAACCGACTCCCGAGCCCATTTTCTCAAACCTAGCAGACCACAAAGAATTATTGTTTTAATAGGCCCAAATGTTTTATTAAAATGATTCATTTTAAGGTGGCCCAATCTCACCTTGGAAAAGATTGGTGGTGACTCCATTTACATTTTTAAAGTCGATTCACGTTTTTCAAAACTTAAAGATGGTTTCGACACATATGAGTTCACACATATTTTTATGATCATTGATCATACTATGCAAACCCATCCCCATGGAACATCTAGAACAATGATGAGAGGAAATTTTTAATTCTCCAGATTGAAACAAAAGTTCAAAAAAGTTATTTTGGACTTTGCTACTAAAATTTATCAACCGACTGTTAACTGCCCCCTGAGAACAAGCTGGTAAACAATGAAACAAACTGTTAACTGCCCCCTGAGAACAAGCTGGTAAACAATGAAACAAACCACAAGGGAAAATGTTATCTCATCTCAACCATCAAAACAGAAGCACCATGATATTATTTTACTCCGGAGTATGAAACTTAAGATTTTATCAGCTTTTCATCAGAAACATTGTGTAATGCCCATCATTTGCTTCGAGATAAATCTCCACAATGCAAAAAATGCTTCTTAAAATTCTCAATCCCTAGGCATACTTGATAAAAACAATAATGTTGCTATTTCAAAATTTATGACAATTGGATTGGCATGGTATATATCTCATATTCTATATAGAAACGAGATTATTCCTTCCAAACCTACAAACTCTTATCAAGTTCATAAGATATCACTGAGTTTCAATTAGAAAAGCATTACAAAAGGTCATTACCACAAAGGACAAGCTTATAAAATTGTCATACAAAATCACCTTGTGGAGCAATCCAACAAGCAAACTGGAATTAGTAAACCACAAAATGGAAATCATTGAGACAATATTATATTAAAATTTTGACGAATCAATTTATGTTTTTAGTAAGTCAGTTCCAACCAATTATAGTACAGTAACATTTTTCAGACTCTTGAACACCTTATATAACCATATTCAACTGCTAAACACTTTGATTTCCTGACAAGCCTCAGTTGCTGAACAGAGATGACAATTAAAAATAAGACATGGAGAAACACTCTTATTTCCTTTTCAAAATCAGAAATTTGAATCTGTACACCTAAAATGCTTCCAGCTGGTTCCTATATAAATAAATTGATTACAAAAACACAACAACCATGCTGTCTATGGGAACTATTCTAAATGGTTTAGCCCTTAGCAGAAACACAATCCACATCCTAGGAGGCTAGTGTTGAGATGGGAAAAGTCATCCACTCTACTAGACAATAATTGTACTATGATAAATACTTCCCTCATGAGGTGCCTTTTCTCAAAGGAAAAAACCGTGAGAATGGTCTTCACCTTCGAAGCAGACAATATCTCATCACAGGCACAGTCCCCGCAATCCTTGTATTAACAGTCATTAATCAAGCATGCTTATTCAGATACAACATGAAAGGCAATTACAATCAAGTAAAATTCCATCTTTCTAAGTTTATCATTAATCATTAACCAAATTTCTTCCAGCTAAGCTTCACATGCCTAAAAACACTTAATAAGAGCATTATTAAACATAAAAAAAGACAAATTATTTCATCCAAATGCCTTTCCCAGGAACTGTACACAATTTAAACAAAAAAAAAAAGAAGAAGAAGGAATACCTTGTCCAGAGAGGGAGCTGGAAAGAGTGTGAATCAGTTAACGGAGATGTAGATACTGGGAAACGAAGGGACACATGACAGTGAGGTGAGTTTGTTGAAGCGTTCGTCCGAGTGAGTCGAGGGACTGCGTTGGAAAGCTGAAGAAGATTATAGTTATAGATGTATTTCAGGAATTAAAAAATATGGGTTCTTCTTCATTGGGCCACCCGAGTCCGACTATGGATCAACAATTGGGTTTACTTCTAAGGAAGGTCCAGCTTATGAATCATTTGATATCTATTGTCTCCGTATTTCGTTTCGGGTAAACATCTTTGATCCAACTTAACTTATAATTTTAGATTTAAAAACACCATAACATTGAGTTTTTCTAATTGGATTTAATACAACATTTATTTTTATTCAAACTAATTATGAGATGATACTATGATTATATTTTTATTTTTATTTTTATTCAAACTCATCTTCAACAATTTATTTTTTTAAATTTCAGGAAAAACATTTGATAAAAAATTTAAGCATTCAGTTCTGTAATATTGTTTGAAAATTTTAAGGTGCTTTTCATCGACCAATAAAAAATTTCAAAAAAATTTAAATTAGAAATTAAGATATTATTCAGAAAAAAAAGAGCCTAAAACTTGTATTACATAATGAAAAGAAGAAAAAAAGACAAATTAGATATTGTGTTCTTTATTTTCGTGAAGTAAATTAAAACTTAAATCTAAAACTTCGGTGTTCTCTAATAAACTAAAAGAAAAAATAAGTTTTGAAATATTAAGTATTGAAATTTAAGTACTGAATTAAAATTATTAAGTTATTTGATATATTACATAAAAGTATAATTAAATTGTTTGATAAATATAGATTTTAAATTATAAAATTTTAAATTTTAAATATTTTATTTTATTTTAAAAAATTATACGATAAATATAATATTATAATAAATAAAATAAAATATAATTAATTAAAAATATAGTTGATTATTTTTAGTTTAAATATGCCTTAAATTTATTTAAAAGTTGTTTTGATGATTGTTATTTTAAGAGTTGTTAACGTAATTATTAAATGAATATATATTTCAGCCGTTAGTTAAAAAAATGTTGAATAGAAGATGCCAAAATAAAATAAAATAGTGAAAAAAAGGAAAAGGAAGTGGGGCCTAATTACAGATCGAAGCTATTATTCTATAAATGTAATAATTCACAGCGCAAATCATGAACCCTGAATGCGACAAATAAAGCAAAAAGATTTTGGTGACAATCAATCTCAACTTCTAGAACCCTTTTTTGAGTGTTCATAATTTTACCCACATTACAAATAGCCACTTTGGACAAATCTTGGTTCAAATACTGAAACATAATTTTAAGTTACTGATTCAAATACCTCCAGCTCTTAATCTCACTTATTTGCATTGATTTATTCTTCTTAGAATTTATGATTTAATTAATTTTATAATTTTTTTTTATCAAATAGCAATTGATTTAAGGTAAAAGACTCTATTACCATACATAACAACCAAAAAACTTAACCAGCCGAGCCTAGTAGGCCATCATTGTCCAGAATATGGACTAAAGAAGATGGTGACTAGCACAATCAGTCAAAAAATACACATCTCCTTCTTATAATAAGAAGCCACCCAATCAACAGTCAAATTAACATATTTTCTTACAAATTCAAAATGCACATGGGGAGTCCTAACCAAGATAGATAGACTTGAGTTTCCAACAATTATGCTGGTCCCTCTTCAAAATCTCCTTATACACAATCAGTGAATCCGTAGCTAAAATAATTCTTTGATATCTTTATACAAATATCCTATTTAAGTCTGAATTGCTTTTGATAATTTATTTTAAACTACTTGGCTTTCAAATTTTAAATTGATATTTAAGGGTTTTTTAGGTCTAATTAGGTACATGAGCAGTGAGTTTGGATTTTTTGTTCAATTTAATACTTGAACATGGCTTCATATTTCAAATTGGTTCAAATAAATTATATACTGGAACCACTAATTTGGACTAAAAAAGTCAAATTCAAGTACTTAACTAGACCAAAATAAATTTTAAACACCAAATTGAGTCTTAAAAACAATTTTTAAGTACCTAACTGAATAAAAAGAAAACCCTGGGTAAGAAACTCAATATTGATTGTGTTAAAAAACTTGTTTATTATATAGTTTTAATATTGATTGTGTTAAAAAACTTGTTTATTATATAGTTTTACTCTTTTTTTTTTTTGGTCATATGGTTTTCTTTACTTGAAAAGTATGGAAGGGGGCATATTTGCCATTTGAAGAAGAAAAGGGAGGCGAAGAACCCTCACTAATGGAGTGCATTGCTGTTCTGCAATAGGGGGCCACTGTCCCTTTTGTCAAATTGAAGGCGTTGGAGGAATCCCTTTAGGTAACGAAAATGACAAAATATCCACACCCCCACCATATGCCACCCTTTCGGTTAACTTGCTTCAAATTGCTCTTCTAGAACCCTTGTCCTGATAAGGATGGAGATTGTGGTCAGTCTTTGCTGAAAACCCTCTCCAACAAATCTTTATTGCTTTCAATTTCAGCTGACCACACACCCATTGTCGATTATACGTTTACTAAATTATAAAATTTTGTAAATTATAAATAATTTTTCTTCAACATTCTTCGTGGATTTCAAGTTTATGTTTGAAAATTCTTTTCCCGTTTTATATAGGATTTGTCTATAAATCATAAAAATTGCTATACCAATCAAGAGCTTAGCTCAAGATGATTACTGGGTTAAAAGATCTAAATTCCACAAACACATAGATAATATGAGAAACGAGATATCTAGATAATATGTAATTGTCAAAACTTAATAACAACACTTAATGATAATAAAATGATAAATCAAATAAACGATTAAAAGACACAATTCTATTAGATAAGGACATTTGCACTAGCCAATTATGAGTTAGTCTTC
The DNA here is from genome assembly GCA_025698465.1 of Gossypium longicalyx. Lineage (NCBI taxonomy): Eukaryota > Viridiplantae > Streptophyta > Magnoliopsida > Malvales > Malvaceae > Gossypium > Gossypium longicalyx. The sequence goes on from CM047003.1 coordinate 28,145,210, forward strand.
ACATAGAGGTACAATTCAATCGGACCAAGCATAATAACACTAACCAACTATGAGTTAATCTTCCTAAACCCTCGAAAACAAGCTTGAAGCTCGAAAGATAAAAAGTAAAACAATGTTGATATACATATTTTAGTGCCCAAAATTCTTCTTTTATTTTGGAAGCTTAACATATATCATTGCTTATTAATATTTATGATGATTATTATAACGACTTTAGTTTAAAAGAGTTTTGATGGATGACCTTAAAAATAATCATAATGAAAAAATAAAGTCATATATGGGTTATTTTTTGGAGCATACTAAACCCAATCAATTATGTCCAAAAAGGAAAGCCGAATGCTAATAATGAGATGTGATTTCATTTTGGTACAGAGCTTTTAATTATTGAACCATATGGTATGGTTGTAAGGTATTCTCAATGTTTGGTCAGATGTCATGGTTTAAGCTTTAAACATCAGGCTTTTCTTTTTGCTTTTCATGGAAACATTTGTTTTCGAAAACAGCTTCAGTTTTTACCATTGGGTATTGCATTTTTAGGGCTAATTTGGATGGAATTTTATAAATTCTATACCTACGAAATTTTGGAGAAAAAATTATAAAAATAGTTACTTTTTACATTTTAATTATTTATATTTAAAATATTACGTTTTATCACTTACGTTATCATCTTGTTACAAAGTGGTCACTCTGTCGTTAAGTTCTGTTAGCTCTTTAATGGTAGTCCTACATGGCAGTCCAAATGAGTTTTAAATATTAACTTAGATGTTCAGCTCGTATGAGAATAATTTTTTTTTTTTTGAAAATAGAATACAAAATTTTCCCCGAAAACCCAATTTTCTCCTATTTATAAAGAAGCAATTGCTGGATTTTGGAAAATTTTCTCCAATTTTCTACTTTGAAAATGAATTCCTCACCCCAACTTAGGTTCAACGTCTTCTTCACCACTTTGGTCTTATACCTCTGATGGTAATTTTCCAAAAACCAACTATTGCTTCTTTTTTAAACAGGATAAAATTGAGTTTTAGGGCAAAATTTTGTATTTTATTATCATAAAAAAAAAAACCTATTATAGTCCCAATTGGACATCCAAGTTGACATTTAAAACTCATTTGAATTGTCAAGTAGGACAACCGTTAGAGAGGTAACAGAGCTTAACAGCAGAGTAACTACTTCGTAACAAAATGATAACGTAAGTGACTAAAACGTAACATTTCAAATATAAGTGACTAAAATATAATATGAGGCAAACAAGAATGATTATTTTTTTAGTTACCTATATTTAATGCATTGTCATATAAATTTGGATAAAGGTAATAAATTAAGTTGGATGAAATGAGGGATGTCATTTATAAATAAATTTAATATAATGAGAAATTTAGTTTTTAGAGTTTTTTTTTTTGTTTTTTTTTTCAATTTAATTTTTATTTTTTACCCTCAATCTTTTAAATATTACATTTTTAAACATCAGAATTCATGTGTATTTGATGAATCACAAGACCACTACAAACGCAAACCAGGCCATTATGCACCTTAGTGCATAACACGAAAAGAAAGAAACGCTAATCCTACTTAAAATAAATATAAGATTTTTATCTTTTCTACATTTATTTAAATGTGTGATGAATAAGAATATTTAAAAAGAAAGATAGAAGGGGAGGGAAATTTTAAATTGATTGAATCAGTGGTCATTGTCTTTAAGGTCTGGCAAATTTCGTCATCCGTGTTTGCCGTTCTTGGCTGTTCTCTAGAAGATTTTACTTATGGTCGGCATCTCTGCCTTTCATTGTCCATTATCATTTTTTGTCACTACGGATATTAAAGGAAAAGATAAAAGTAGATTTTCAGCCAGAATGCAATGTTTCCTGGAAAAAACTGTAAGATTTTGAGGAAATATGATTTCTTCTCTTATATTTTGTCTTTTCCTTCTAATATTTATATTCAGATATGCATATAAATAAATACCTTTTTTTTTTTGTCAATATGTAAGTTTACGTACATCTATTACTAATAATTATATGTCAAAACAAGATACATATAGATCTAGATATATGAGAAGTAATATGGATGCGATTACATGTCTTTCTATTTTTTAGTTATGAGAAAGAAGACGGGGAGAAATATAAAAGAAAATTTAGTAAACAAATATCTGTGTATATTTTTTGTGTTAGAAAATATTTTTTTAATATATTATAACTATAACCAGTGGATATTGTTTGAGTGTACTGAAATGCATTATTTTCTAGTTAAAAAAAGATTATGAGTAATTTTAAATATTATATATTATGTTAAAAAGGTTAGATATCATCAGAATTTATTAAGAGATTATAAAAAGGAAAATTGGGATAAATTAAAAGGTAATTAGAAAAAAAAAAAACAAAGTATGGATCCCGGAAGTTGAACTGGAGTTGTTATACAACTAACAGATGATAAGAAGTTTAAATTCAAATGGAAATACAGCCACGTGCGATCCCTTAGTTTGCACTTATCCGCTCTGCCACTGCCATACCAAATAAGTCAAAATATCTCTGCTACAGTTGCATTAAGTCCAGTGAAACGTACACGTGTCACTCATCAAACAGCTGTAGGTTTTCCGTTATCGACCTAACTGACTGTTATAAAGAAGAGATGGCTGATAGCTTTGTTTTCAATGTTTCAATGGCATTTCACAAAAGCTAAACCCTCTTAAAACTTCAAGAAATGAAGACATTTGAGTTTTCAACCGACTTGCTTCCGGGTTTACCTGAAGAACTTGGTCTTGAGTGCTTATCTCGGCTACCCTACACAGCTCACAGACTCGCCTCCCGAGTTTGTCATCGATGGCGGGAATTGCTCCAAAGCCTAGATTTTTATTACCACCGAAAAAGGTTAGGCTACACCCAGAAACTCGCTTGCTTGCTTCTAGTCTTTAATAGTGCAATCCAGAATGGACCTAAAAAACCGGGTGTATCTGTACCATCGAGTTATGGAATTGCTGTGTTCGACTCGGTGAGTCAGAGTTGGGATAGACTCGCCCCGGTTCCCAAGTACCTAAACGGGTTGCCTTTGTTTTGCCAATTAGCAAGCTGTGAAGGTAAGCTTGTGGTGATGGGCGGGTGGGACCCGGTGATGTACGATCCGGTTACTGATGTGTTCATCTACGATTTTGTGTCTCAGCAATGGAGACAAGGGAAGGATATGCCTTCAAAAAGATCCTTCTTTGCAATCGGGGCATGTGGAGGTCGGGTTTTTGTTGCGGGCGGGCATGACGAGAACAAGAACGCGTCAAGAACCGCTTGGGTTTACGATCTGAGAACGGACGAGTGGACTGAGTTGGGGGAGTTGAGTCAAGAGCGAGACGAATGTGAAGGTGTAGTGATTGGGGAAGAGGAGTTCTGGGTGGTGAGTGGATACAGAACGGAGAGCCAAGGTCAATTTGATGGGAGCGCTGACGTGTACGGGTTCAAGTCGGAACAATGGAGACGGGTGGAAGGGGTTTGGGAACCGGGTCGATGCCCGAGATCGTGTGTGGGGATAGGGGAAGATGGGAAATTGCTGAATTGGGCAGAGATCGACCCGGGCGTTCGGGTCAGAGCATGTGGAGGGAGGGTTTTGGTTACCGGGTCGGAGTATGGATGTGGTGCGCTTGGGTTTTACACGGTGGAAACGAAGGAAGGGCAAAACAGTAAAATGGAGAATATCAGTGTGCCTAATGAGTTCTCTGAGTTTGTTCACGCAGGCTGCTATGCAGAAATCTGATGGGGTTGAGGTAAAATTTTGATATAATTTTGGTTTTGGTCCTCAAAAATATGTAATTCATTCAGCTGTAAAATTTTGAATTTGATGCGTGGTTATCATGATATATACAAGCAGCTGTTGAGTTGATGTAGGCTGCATAATATTTTAGGCTAAAATATAAAAATAATTACTTTTGTTATCTCATATTATATTTTAATCACTTATGTTTGAAATGTTACGTTTTAATCACTTACATTACCGTTTTGTTACGAAGTAATCACTCTAATATTAAAATATGTTACCTCCCTAACGGTAATTTTATGTGACAGTTTAAATGGGTTTTAAATATGCTATCTCTCTAATGGTATTTAAAATCCAGTTGGACTGCCATTAAGGAGGTAGCAAAGCTTAATGATAGAGTGATCACTTCATAATAAAATAATAACTTAAGTAACTAAAACGTAATATTTTAAACATAAATACCTAAAATGTAATATGAGTCAAATAAAAGTGAGTATTTTTATAATTTATCTAATATTTTATTTGGGGTGCGAAAGTCAGTGCTAGCGATATCCAAATGTAGGTTCTTAATCAGTCTTATTGTAAAATTAAAATATTAGTATAAAATAAGTATACGAATTATGAGGTCGGCTTTCAATGAACGGATATTCCTTTCTCTGCAGCAGCAAACTAGCAATTCAAAAGGGGAAAATGACTCTGAATTGGGCCAAGTCCAAAGCAGTAAACTTGTAAAATCACTCAAAAAAGAAAAAACGCTAGAAGGAGGGCTTGAACCTCCGCCCTTGTGGTTAACAGCCACACGCTCTAACCAACTGAGCTATTCCAGCAGCTTGAAAGTTTAAACAAATAAATATTTTTATTTCCTTTTAAAAAGTATCCAAAAAGCTGATAAGATCCTTGAACTAGTAAAAAGGTAAAAGGGTAGTCCTTTGAAACTAGAATGAACTAGATGCTGCATTATCTTTGTTTTTTCTTTATCTGAAATGTAAATTAACATTATATATATATATATATATGTATGTGTGAAATTCAACATATTGCTTTTGGTTTCGGATTCTCTACCCAAATTTATATCTATTTTGCATCATATAGAATATGTATCTTTACCTTATATGTTTCCTCACTGAGTAGTTTTCTATGCCTTGGTGGGGTAGTAGCAATCTTAATGTAGTGAATTTGCAGCACCTTGTCCCAATGCTTGCATATAAATTCAATTTTAAAGTTGTTGTTTATTGTGTTGACTTTATTATTTTCTTTTTTCTTTTTAAATGATTCATTTTATCTATGTTTCTCTCGTAACAATATTAAATTAAATCGATTATAAAAATATATTCTACTTTTTTCCTTTGGTACACCTTTGGTTAAAAAAAATATTGTCCAAAATTTCATGGCATTTTGTCCTCTGTACAACAAAATTAGCTAATGACCTGAATGAAAATAGGAGACTATTTAGTAGTATGTGCTCTCCAACCCATCCATCTCTTTATATATATTTTTTCAAACTCTTTGTATTTAATATTAATGGAGACAAAGTTTGTACCGTGCACAAGCATATACTATAATAAATTACACAACAAATAAGTAATACTTAGATTTGTTATTGTATTTGATGTAGAAAAATAAGCTAAATATTGCTTGACTTTGTGGGGATGAGGTATGGAGAAAAGAGACTTCATTTGTAATTTATGGTCTTTTATATTTATGTTAACTTTGTGAAATTTGTTATAAGATAATATTTTCGTCATTATATGAACAATTTAATTGTATCTTGCATTTAATATTCTTTATATAATTACTATTATATTATCAATTAATTTAATTATGAAGAATGTTTTAAAATTAATTAAATACCATTTAAATCTTCTTTACAAATTTTCAATCTATGCCAATGGTAAATACCGTCAATATAAATATTACAAAATTGATCTTTAATGACAGATTTTTATTATATACTAACAATAGATTACAAAAATAAAAAAACTCAAAATCAGTTTTACGGACAGAAAGCACTCTTAAATCAATAATTTATGATATAGTTATGATGGGCAGCGAACATTGAAAACAGTCTATACTGACGGAATATTCATCGCTATGACTAAGGGCATATACGAATGGATTCTAGCTGTCGCTAAAAGCTTTGTCGACATATCCATATAGTAACGGGTTACATTTTGTCGAGGTGCCCATTTGACCGTCTGCATAGATCTTTGCCTTACACTGACAGAGTTTTATACTTATAGCAACAGATTAATTCCGTCAGTATATGGCAGTTTTGTTGTAGTGTCAATCTGGTGACAAATTTGTTAGGGAGAAAACCTAAAGTAAATGTTTATTTAAACAATGGAGAAATTGATGTGCATTTGAATGGAGTGATGATGCTCCAATTCAAGCATACAAGGAATCCACCCATCGCCTGGAAAACATACATAATAGCCAAGATACTATAAAATGTTTATTTAAAAGAGTAGCATAATTGTTATGGAAAGCAAAAAAATTGTTGAAGAAGGGCCGTGGTGTTGGGAAACAGAGATGAAAAATTCAACAGACTCCAGCTCTCTTGCGATCAACAAGGCGTTTCCAGTACCTAAAGACCTCTTCCTGAGTTTCTCTTTCGGTCTTCTTATGTTGAAGGCGACTCGGGAGGCCATCCATCTCCTTGAGGACTTGCTCAATGTGTGCCACCAGTCTTTTCGCCAGCCCATGGCTGAAATCTTCTCGGATCACTGCTCGGAGGACAGCCACGTGCTGTGCATCGGCAGGCATTGTATAAGCCGGAAGGATCCATCCGAACCTTCGCAAGTTCTCAGCTATCTCGAACACTGTATGTTTGCTGCTATCTTTTAGAGAAAAGGCCACCAGCGGTACTCCTATATCCTTTGACAATATGTTAAACCTCCCGGTGTTCTCTATGCCTTGTTTAAGCACTTTCATATTCTCCATGCAGTTCTCAATTATGTTCTTGTACCCCTATCATCATCATCGTCGTCGTCATTATTATTATAATTATATTGCATCAACAAATTTATTCATACTTCAAAAGAAGTTCGAAGGCAATTCACCTCAAAACCAAGGCGTAGAAACTGGTAATACTGAGCTATTATTTGACTAGAGCCTGAGATTATAATTATCATGAGTGTATGAAAAAGAAAATAGTACAAGGAAATGTATGAATGAGTTATATAATTACCTTTGGAGAAGTTGAGGGTGAAAGTGGGTTGATCAGAGCCAAGGTAGTTGATGTGAAAGACAAGATCATCAGGCAAATCCTCTTTGTTCCTCCAAACAACCCAACCAACACCAGCATAGACGAGGCCATATTTGTGGCCACTCACATTGATGCTCTTCACTAAAGGCAGCCGGAAATCCCACTCGAGATCCGGGTAAAGAAAAGGAGCAATAAATCCTCCGCTGGCAGCGTCTACATGGATGGGGGTGCCCCAACCAGTCGCCTCATTTTTCTTCATAAGGAGGTCATTCAACGTCTTCACGTCCTCAAACTCTCCTGTCAGCGTTGATCCCAGAATAGCTGCTACACATATGGTGTTCTCATCTACTAGCTCTACCGCTTGTTCTGGGTCCATAACGTAATATCCCTCTTTCAGCTTTACTTCCTTCAGCTCTACCTCAAAATACCTTGCAAACTTCTCCCAGCAAACCTGTGCATTATTGCATCCCATTTCATTTATCAACTTTACTATTTTACCACACATATTCATAACCAAATAATAGTAATAATAATCTCACCTGCACGTTAGCTCCCGTGACTATGTTGGGATTATCAGTGGGTTTTCCCTCTGTTTTTCTCTTATGTTGCCACCTCCTTTTAAAAGCTAATCCAGCCAGCATTATTGCCTCAGAGGAACCAACTGTTCCCACACCTACTGCTGTCTCTTCTTCCCCAACCGGAGCATGGAACAGGTTTGCAATCATGTTTACACATCGATTCTGCATTATCAGTTTTCATTTAATGAATGCTAAATTCTGCCATTATTCAGTTTCCTTTTCCTAGTATATGAAATGCACAAGTGAAGAAGGATTGATACCTGGAGTTCAGTGGTGACAGGGTATTCATCCATGTCAACATAGTTCTTATTAATTGCAGCCATCATAAGCTTATCACACTCAGGTTCCATCCATGTTGTAACAAATGAAGCCAAGTTCAACCTCGGATTTCCATCCAGCATAAGCTCATCATGTATTACTTGATACGCCGCGTCCTTTGGAATCGACTTTTCCGGCATCTTGAACCTGAATCCATTAACATATAAAGACCACAGTTTTCTTTGAATTATGACAATCTAATTGTTGCAATAAAAGCAACTTTGGAGATGTACCTTGGAACAGGAGCGCGAACATATCTAGAAGCAAAAGTGGAGTGCACGTGCTCCTCTGTTGGGTTTGTAGCTGCCAACATTGTTTCTTTTTTTGCAGTTGAACGTGTAGGAAAATAGGTATATTTGGGAGAGTACATATACAGGGAAGTGTAAGATATGTAAAGGAAGACACGTTGGAGAGAGGTGGCAAACGGATCCGTCATTCGCTGAAATGACCCTTATTTGTGGGGAGACATTATAGGTATACTGGTAGAGACAGAGCCAGAGTTTTACCTAGTCTTGCTCGCTTGCCTCCTCCTGAAATATACTTACTAGGCATGTCATTGTCACATATCATCAAACACCTCCTGCCTAATTCCAAGTACCAATAAAACAACAAATAAATAGAAACCTTTTCTATAACTTTATTTTTTAAAATTATTAAAGTTAAGATCCTCCATAGATAAAAAAGTTACTGACACTACAAATATAAAAAGTTTACAACGATTTTCTTAAATTCAACATTTTGAAATTAAAAAAATATTTCAAAAAAATAATAGGTCTAAATTTAATAGAAGAATTTTAATAATTAAATTTATATTTTTAAAATTAAAAGAGAAAAAGATAAATTAAATTCCTAAAAATAAAAGTAGATGGATTAAATTCTAAATATACAAAAAATATAGGGACTTGAAGCATATTTTAACCTAAAAATAAATTTTATATCTATTATATATTTACACGTTATAATTTATATATTATATTTAATATCATATATATATATATATATATATATAACTACGTACTCTAAAAGTGTAAATATTGAAAGATATATACAATCAACTCTCTATATAATAATCTCATTTGTCTACTCAGATTTTGCCTATTATATAGTGGTGACAGTTAGACACTTATAAGGCTATAACATCATGTTGTTATAGAGAGATAATTGTTGTAAACTTACCATATCATTTATATCGTGAATTTTCATCAAATACAAAAAATAAAAATTATTTAAAAAAAAAGAAGAGAAAGTGGTAATCAAATCAACAAAATTAAAAGACGTATAACAAGCACATGTATTATTGCTTTTATACATTTTTTTTATTTTACATTCTTTCACAAGATTAATTATAAAGTTCATAAATCTAACAAGTTCAATTAATCAATATGAGTTATCAAATTAAATTAATTAATTAATCATAAGTTACTAAATTCAAGTAATCAATTCATAAGTTTTTGATGTTCCAAATTCATAGTAGAATATTTAATTAGGGAACTTAATAAGTTTCTTGAATTGATATCTTTAATGCCACCATTGAATATTATTTTCATTTAGTAAAATATAATTAATAGATTTCTTCACGTGAAATTTGATCATTTTATTGAAATAATATTTTAATTAAGATCATTTTCATTTAATAAATGATAATTAATAGGCTTGCTTATATGAAACAATTATGATTTTACTTAAAAATTTAAATCATATGTTGTTATAGAAAACTAATTTAATAAAGAACGTAATTCATGACTATAGATGTTATTATAAGTGAAAAGTTGTTATAAAATGTTAAAATAAAACATAAAAATCGATTTTTCTATAAACTTAGATATTATAGTAAAATATTATTATAACGAGTAACTGATATAAAAAGGGTCCATTGTACTTTGGCAGTTCTTAAATTAACTATTCAATCTTTAATAAATGATTTTTTTATTAAATTAAATGGAAAATCATTTGATATATTGTCAATGAAATTTTGTACTCCACAAGCAAGTTTAAAGGTTTATAAATTTAATTTGACCAAAAAAAAGTTAATAAAAAAGATCAAAATTATTCAATTGTCAATATAATAATATAATAAGAGTAATTATCTGATATATCGTGAATGAAGTTTTTTAAACTCCACGAGCGAGTTGAAAGTGTAACAAGTGTCACACTTATTTATATAATTATTTTTTTTACTACACCCTACAACACTTGCACTGAAAACAATGAAACGTATCAGGAGATATTGTATGAGATTAACTAAATGTAAACATACAAAAGGTGGCATCTGAAACATAAAAGAGGGAATGAAAAGGGGGAAAAGGTATGCATTTTGACTTGCACTGTAAAATGCAATCTCCAGCATTGACAACATAAGCAGTGGCTCCAGCAGGTATCAATAGATGTCAACTCAGTCATGAAGGTTTCGCGGGAAATAAATCTTTACCATTACATAATTTCATAATCAACTTCTTCTGTGATGTGTTTGCTCCTTAACTGAACTCAAAAAAGATAAAAAGTAAAATTGATCAAGTACAGAACATAGCTGCATGCAGCAGATCCAACTCACCGCAAAAATTCATGGGGGCACTACCACTAGTATAACCAATGACAACTAGTATTTATGGATTATATAGATCTGCCAGAGATTATGAGAACAAGTATGTGCATCACACTGGTCCAACCTCCCACTATATTGTTCTATGCAATCCTTACTGCTTCTTGTTCGAAACTTACAAAGGAGTTAACGAGTGAGCAAGTACCAATCCCACATACCACTTCTGTATGACGGAAGTTAAAACTTCCAAAAGTATTTTTGTATGTTCTTACTTCCCTCTTAAACTCACACTCTTCCTCTTCTGATTCAAGGCAAAACGTCTTGCCATAGCAGGATTGTAAAACTTCCTCATATGTTCAGAAAGCTTGTGGATGGCTTGGAGGTTACCAATAGCTGAAAGCTGCATCAAAAACGAGTCAAACTTTGGATACGGTAATTTCAATCCCTTATTTATGACATCTTCCAAAACAAAACAAGCATCTTCCACTTTATTGCAGCTGAAGAGCCCATCAATCATGATGCAATAAGTGTCAATGTCTTGTGCACATCCCCTCTTATCCATCTCTTGCCAAGTCTCAAACACCCCATCAAGATCACCTATCTGAAAGAACATTGAAATCAACATATTATAAGTTTGCACACTCGGCATACAACCCACATCAATCATTCTTTGATATAGCCTCAAAGCTTCATCGCACTTTTTATTGTCGCAAAGGACCTTGAGGAAACAATTGTAAGTAACTATATCAGGTGGATAACCTTTATTTCCCATCTCTTCCAAGAACATGTAAGCTTCCTCAATCTTCCCTGCTGAGGACATCCCTTCGATCAATTCCTTGAAAGTGGACACGTCAGGTAGGCAACCACTATTCATCATATGACCTATAAGCTCAAAGCATTCTTCCATTCTGTTGTTATGCATTAAAGCCACAATCATGATTGAATAAGTTTTTGCAGTAGGAGAAGACATGGTTGACCCTTTTGTTCTCATAAACTCGAAAAGTTCAGCTGCCTCAGTCACCATTCCTGCTTTGCAGAAGGAATCAATAGCAGTATTGTATGTAAAATTATCAGGAGTATGGCCCAACTGGATCATTTCTTCCAGAACACTCATTCCTCGCTTCGGATTCCTAACCCTACACCAACCGAAAAACAATATATTGTACGAATTAGCATCTGGTTTAACTCTCCCTTTCATTCTCCTAAACAGAACCTCAGCATCCTCAACCAAACTACATTTACACAAAGCATCCAACAGCAAGTTAAAAGCGTTGATCTCTGGCTGCGTTTTCACTCTTATCTTCTTCTTCTTAGCAAATTTCTGAAGATGGGTCAAATGCTTTTCAGTATATTGTCTCAAAATGTGAAGCAAAACTTCAACGGGGACAGCATTTCTGTTAGACCTCTTCATATAATCAAGCATATCGCAGACAATCCGAAATTGTTTAACCTTATACTTTGTACTGGACAAAATGTCAATCATTTGATTATAAGCTTGAGGCTGATGGGCATAATCTTGTTGACTCGCAGCCCATGTAAAGAACCTGAAAGCTAGTTTCTCCTCAAGAGAAAGCCTTTGCAGAAGCTCAAGAACCAAAGGGGTAGTTAATGGGACACCGAGTTGGTCAAGCAATTTCTCCATATTATCATATGCATTAGAGTTATCCATTACAGTCGCATACACCTTAGCCACATCAGTAAGACGGGAATCAAAGGCAGTTGCATTGGAGCAAAATGAGGGGACTGTAAAGGGTGGGTGAATGGGCATTCGTGCAACAGTTAACAAATTCCCATAAATTGATGGATTATGCTTGCAATTGCAGAGGAAGGAATTAGGGGTTTTGAGAGCGGAAAAGAGAGATGCGAAACGAATTCTTCTCATTTGCTGGGTAGAATACGGCAAAATCAGAACTGAGGGAAATGGTTCGAGAAATTAATTAATATAAATAAATTAAAAGAACATAAAAGGGTTTAGGGTTACCAGATGGAATAACGATGAAGGAGCAACGGAGACACACCTTAGTCCAGCACAAGCCCCCGCGAACCAATTTCAGAGTACGGTGGTAAACACCACATAGGCTGCTAGTGAGATAGTTAAAGAAGGGTTTTATTCTGAATTTAATCCTCTACTTTACAAAAATTTAGAAATTAGTCTTTTTTAATTCATCAAAATTTTGATACTCGTACTTTACGAGAAACAAAAGCTCTTGCAATTGATTTTTGCTAATTCCTTTTTATAAATTACTGAATTATTGATTTTTAAGTCTATAATTTACCAATAAAATTAAACAATATTATACACTAGATTATTAACTTTCATATCCTACTTTAATTTTTTTTTCCTACAGTTTCTCCTCTCTCTTTTTTCACTTTTTTTTTTATTTTTTTGAAAAATCTTTAATATTTTTTTTATTACAACAATGTAAATTAAACAAATACTCATATATATTATAACTATACTCCTACCAATAACAACTATGCTCCTTAACTATCCTCTCACCTTTCCAAATTTACCACAAACATTTTGACCTTTGTCTAACAATTTTCGTGTGAGCCATCATCCAAACTTTTACCTTTTTCTACCCTCAACAAGTTTCAAGTTACCTTAAAATTTCATAATTAGAAAAATATCAATTTTTTATATTTTAAAATATTTATTGATAAAAATATTATACAAGGCTTGTTGAAATTTTATGATAATATCATTTTTTTTTAAAACCCCTCTAAAATTAAATAATTTATCATATGAACAACTTCTAAACTATCCAACTCAAAAATCGTCTTCCTTAAAATTTGATCTAAATTTACCAATATTTTTATATAACTTAAACTAAATTCATTTAAATACCTTCGTATCATCTTTTAGTAAATATATTTAATATTTAATAATTTTATATATTTTTTTTTTCATTTTTCATATATAAGTTACATAATACTTAAAAAAAAATAAAGTAACATATAATAAAATTAAAACAACTTGAATATTTGAGATCAAACCGAGATTACTTTATAATATTACTTATATTAGATTATGATATACTCATTATATGCGTGAACAAAATTATGTAAAATAATTATTCATTTAAAATTTTAAAGAATCATCACACTTTAATTGAAATTGGAAAAATTAAAATACAAAAAATTTCTCATATTAATATTACTAACTTTATAAAAAAATATTACTTTTTTATGTGTGACATTAACTAAGCATTTAAAAAATAGTATAAATAAATATTTATCATACACATTAAAAAAAATCTATCTTACAGATTGTTTGACTTACTCTACAGGCCTTTTTAGCTTCTTGTGAAAATTTCTCCTTGAGATAGGATTAAGTTAGGTTTGGTCGAATTTTGTGTGCCTCTTCTAATGAAATTTTCTCCTCCACCTAGGATTGAGTTCAGTATGACCGAATCATTCCAAACTTCCATAATAATTCCATTCAGCTCCATTCTTTTTTCTTTTTTTTTTTACTAATTTTAATTTTTGAATTTTTAAATTCTATTTTGACAAAATAAACTTTACTTTATAATTTTTGGATATTATTTGGTAAATTTTTAACACCTTTCATAAATACTTCTAAATGTAAAATTTCACATAAGAAATAATGCTTTATAAAAAATAAAAAAAACCAACTCCTATATAATAATTTTTTTTTCAAAAATAACTTTATGTAGTATTTTAAATTATTTTAATTATTTTAAATATAAAGTAAATATTTTTGGATAACAATAAATTTTCAAATTGTGAACTAGAACTAGTCCAAACATCATGATTGAGATAGTTCTGGGTCTTGGTTTTATTTTCGCTCAGCCCTTCATTGAGGGATGCCTGCTTTGGAAGGAAAATGGAAAATAGAGCAGCTATCCAATTACGTGGTTAAATTTAAAACCTATTGTCGTTATATGTAATGTAATCTACTCAATTATTAATATTGGTCCTCACAAGACTTTGATAGCTACAACCTAACATCAGCTATTTTCTAATGTGCCAATAATGGCTACCTAAACCAACTAACAAGACCCACAACGACAAGCTCAGACACGAATGCCTAAAACTGCACAAAATGAATTAAAACTTCCACAATTCAATGAACACAACATCAGACAGATTCTACAGATCCAAGTTTCATAGATGTGTTACCGTTACTTGAAAATTCAATCACTGGTACCGGTTTTGATAACCTTCAAGGTTAACTTGCCATATCTCGACAATGCATAAGGGGAAAATATCAATATACAAAGTTGGGATTTCATGCTCATAAATAAATAAATAAAATTCTAATGTTGCTTACTGCTTTGATTGTCAGATTAGGTCCTGGCATAGAAATCTTAACTGCTTTGGCTCTCTTCAGCATGGAAAACCTGTGTTCCAAGATGCTTAAGGAAGCTTTTTGATATGCTTGAAAAATTCACAGCAGAGCGTAACCAAACAGCATATGCCAGGTCCAATATATTTTTAATTACATTTAGTAAGATCAAATGCAGTCTTCTCGAAAAATAACATGTACTGACAGTTTCACCAACCTTCTGAACATGAAATGCATTCCCGCTATGTAATCCTGGTGGTGGAAGGGTAGAACCTCATGAGGAAACTTGAGAGTGACCAAATGCAGATAACCCCAAGGCACTGGAGTACATTCAAAAGTGTTCCCAAAGAGCTGTTTATTGCCATGTTGTATGTAGTCATTTCAGCACCTTTCACTGTGAATGACAGGGCTGTCACTAGTTGAGCAGCTCTATTCAGCTGATGCAATCTGTAAACCTGTTAATGTGTACAGAATATATTTCAATTTGTAAGAAAAGTCAGTCACGATGAACAACATCAAGGACAAACAAGCTGAGACTTGACATGAACTATCAGTCAAATACAATGCCAACTATAAATCAAGGCAGAACCACCCTTACTTGGAAAATTATTGGGATGACAGGCCATGAAGGTGACTTCTGATATCTTGCATACTGCTCAAAGGCAAACTGGACAACAATACCAACCAGGTAAGGGGCGAGAGTAGCAGATGCTGCGGGACCAGTCCAGGGCCAGACTAGACCCATTGTCACCATGGGAATTATGAGACTAAGCACAAGAATAGCAACAGAAGAGATGCGTTGACCAAAGTGAGAGGCCAAGGTTTCTGCTGTAGAATCTAGTCCAGTAGGCCTCCTTAGACGATCAATTAACAGAAGAAAAATGGCAACACCACAATAGAAAAGTGCTTCTGTGAAGAACAATATGAGAAAATCTGTAGCAGAGAAGACCAGGGCTATTAGAGAAGGATCAAATATATCTCTGTACAACAGCAAAACAGGGAGAACAAGTATGTGTTCAAAGTATCATACACATTTACATCTAGAAACTACCACAGCATTAAGTTTAACAATTGAGAGCGCTCTCTTATAAATACACAATATTCTATTTCCTTAAAACTTTGTTTATTTTTCAATTCTTTTGCCTCATCCATGATTTTCTCATGCCTGCTTAATATATCACATGTGCTACAATTAACAGACTAATTACCATTGGTCAGCAAGAGATCACTTTAGCCACCAAGTTTCAAATAACTCCTCTGATCTCAAAAAGCTATCAGTGTTTTTAAAAGGTTACAATGTCTTAACCATTTAAAATTTTCCTTATTTTCTCAGGTTATAGCCACCTTTAACAAACACACATACCACAAGACAGAAAGATGAGAGAGGTGGGAAAGGAATCAAAATATCAAGAAACTCAGCCCTCTATCCCCTGAATAACCTTGCATAAAATTGCATGTGTGAATTTTGTTCATTCAGTTGCTTAAGTGGCTCCGTATCAAATTGGGGAGGACAAAAGAGTAAGTTTCAATACATGGCAAGGCACCAACCTGTTAATAAGGAGTCCTCAAATATCATTGAAAGTATCCTACGTAAATAAAGTGAGGGCAAAATGAAAGATGCCACAAGAACAGCAGGACCAATAAACCATAGCAAGCTGTTCTGATTCCTCTGCACATTAGAAATGACTTCATCGTCTCTTTTGTATTGGCGATTGTAAAATGAAATAAAACCAGGTCTTCCATCACTTCCCTCAAAATAAACAGATGATAAGCCAACCGGAGTTATATCTTCAGGATCAGGATTGTCACTTAACAGTTCTGAATCAACAGGTTTGATCTCAGTGTACTGAGATTGGTCTTTCAAAGTCGCACAAAGTACATTTTGTCTCCTTAGAAACCCCTTCAACTTCAGCACTACATGTAAGAAGTGGCATAAAGTAAGAACTAAATACACTAGTCAAATTTCAAATCATTGCTAATATGACCTGATCACATTGCCATTTTAAAATTTATAATGGAGGACAATATGAACCAATAGCTACAGTAAACTAAAATGTAGGGGCTGAATATGTTTGGATTTAGGGCAGTTACATGGTAAATGAATGCTCTTCAAGGGCATCAAAAATGGTTTCATTCCACGCCTTGAGACAAAACTTCAGACTAATTTGTCATGCAACAAGTTACAGAAGCTACCTTTAGCATTTCTGGGCTGTTCTGTCCTCTCTCGTTGGTCATTATATGGTCTTCTAAACAAGCTTACCTGGATAGCAAAACACGAGATATTAAATGATGAAAACTACAACGGATCTCTTTAACCAAGGTCCAAAAGATATCTTTGAACAATTTTAGATAACCCTAAAATGGAATTGCAGAATGTCAAATGTAATAACTTACTTATGGAAAAAAATCATGTATTAATTACTTTCAATAGGAAGTCTCAGTCAGATAATGCAAGCAGACATTCAGCAAATTGTATTAAACAGCTAGTACTTACAGAGATTTTATCTCAGAAATTAAAAAGTTTCCATTTTTAAGGAAAAAATAAATTCAAGAGTTTCTGGGTCAGAATATCGACTAAAATGGAGCACAAACACTCAATCACACATATTATTCTTTTTTATCATTTCTAACCCACTAAATACCTGGCTATATTCGCATTGTTATACATAAAAAAATGAAATAAAGAATTAACAATCGGTTGAAAGGGTATATAAAGGAATTTAAAAAAAAGAAAAAAGAAGAAGATAAAATCAAAGGATTGTTTTGAATTTAATTTATTTTTTGATGGGTAACCAAAGAGAAGAAAGAACATACCCGGAAATGAAAAGAAGAGGAAAGGGAAGAAGCGACGTGTGAAAATGGAGCAGAAGCTGAAGCACACCTAAAAGCCATAAACAAATACGTATTATGTTTGTATATCTATAGAGGAAGAGCAGACCAAAGAAGGTAAGGTTATGGGTACGAGTGAGTCAAGCACAAGCAGCGCATGCTGGTAGTATCTGACGAATACCCAATTGAATTTAAGGGAATTTAAGAAGGCTCTTGGCCATACCACATATAGAGGAATTTGGAGAACTTAAGTAATGCAAATATTGGGATTTTTCTTTTCAGAAGTAGAAGGTAAGTGAAGAAAAATATCTTACTTGCCAATTACCCCCTCGACTTTTTTTTTTCAAAAAAAGTCCAGGAACTTGAAGGCAAGAGTTCGAGTTTCATCGTTCGCATTTATGATGTGTAGGTCTCGCTTTCACTAGCTGCATATAATTTGTATAGGTTTTATAATGTTACATTTTAAATTTTGTTTGATTCTATATTTTTTTATATATTGTCTTTGATTGATTCTACCTGCCATTATATTTAGGGTTAAACAATTTTTAATTTTAATTGAAAAACTAGCCTTTTCGGTTTCAATTTAGTAAAATAGGACAAGTTGGTCAATTTTAACATTAGTTTAATCAGTTAATTCGATTAGTTAACGATTTTTGAATTTCAAAATTGAATCAAACAAAAAAATCAACTTATTTTATATTAATTTTAAATTATTTATCATATGTAATAAATATATAATTAGATAAACTCAGCCCAATAACATAAGTTTGGTTAACACAAGTCAAATTGAAAAAAATTTGATCGATTAAATCAATTGCTCACCCCTAATTGTAGTTGATCAAACATATATTTTTACTTGTACCTGCAAAGTGTATTCTGTCTTGTAATTGTAGTGCCTTGAATCAGTGAAATATTCAAAAATATCTTTTTATCTAAATAGTCACTCAAGTTTTAACATAATGTTTCTGTTACCTTTTTTTTTATTGTAGGTAATTTAGTCACTCCCATTAGCTCAAACTCATTTTATAATCATTCCACGTTTAAAATGTTTTGGTCACTGTACAAAAATACTAACGTGATATTCTTTTGATTGATAAAATTAGCAATTGTTATCCTTAATATCTTATATTATCAATTTGATTCTAATTTCAAAATGATTGATAATTTATCCCTTGATGTTTATATTTTTTTAAAAAAAAAATTACTTGTAATTATAAAAATAATCAAAATAAAAAACACATAAAAATTTTAAAATATATAAATATTCAAAAATAATATATAAACAAAAATATATTTAAAATATAAAATTTACAAAAGGAAGATTTATAATTATTTGTAATATATTTGTTTTTATATAAGAAATTACAAAAATAAAAATAAAAATCACCACCAGACGGTGTAGAGAGCTCGAGAGACCAACTTCTTAGTTTCCGAATCCCTCAACCTCACAGAGCTCTACTCATCACCACCATCTTAAACCCTCCCACCTTCACCATCATCAACCGCGAATACCCACTCTCCCATCTTCACCATTTTCAACTCTCACTAGCCACCTATCAATCCAAAGCCCATTCCCGAAACTTCAACACCATTACATTGCTCCCATTCAACCACTATCACCATTAACCAACACACACCAAGCACCATTTCACCATTCTCCGTTAACCAATCACTAGGCCTCAAGCTTTCGATCTCTCTCAAACTTACACTCCCTTTGGGCTCTTGGTTCTTCAGGGGCCACCATCTTATCCCAACACTATTAGCACATAGCCTCACCCTTCTCTATCAACCATTACACCACCATTGGCAAACTCTCTATCAACAACCATAACCGTCATCAATCCCACACCATTGAAACCAATCAAAAGCTAAGAAAAAAAAACAATTACAATGCACAAACTAAAAAAATCATCAAACCTTTATTTCAGGATATTTAGTCTCAAGCACTAAATATTATAATTATTTTTAAATATATAATTATCCCACAGTCCATTTTATTTCAATTTTTAAATCAATAATTTTAAATTAAATATTATAATTATATTTAATGTGAATAATTATGTTTAAATAATCATATTTATATAATATATGGATATATAGATACATACATAAATAAGCAACAACAAAACAATATATATTTTATATTATGAGAGAAAGAAAGAAAAAAATAAATTATAATTCAAAGTTTTATGTAATTATGTTTGAATAAGATTGATTGAGTCGAAAGTTAATTTGAACATCGATTCGAAAAAAATTTATTAAATTAATTAATCTAATATTAATAAACTGATTAAACCAAACAAAAAATCAATTGAATGAAATTTTTTACTTTTAATTAATTATTTAATAAAAACAAACAAACTAATCCAACCAATGAGTCGGATTCAACTAGTCTAAAATCCTTGGTTTTATGGATGATGTGACACGCTTAGGGAATATCATTACCGAAACATTTATGTCTTTTCGGGTGGGAAGTGGGTCATTGGTACATCCGAAGTCATGGGCTCACGGGTATTGGGAAAATCATTTAATTAGATTCACATGCTATAAATAGATTGTTAAGTTGAGGCTTATATCATTTAAGAATCACTTCCTAAAATTATTCTTTGGTTTAAAGCAATTCAATGGTTGGATTGTTGTATCCGAGATAAAAGGAATTATATCCTGAGAATTATATTTCTTGATCGGAAATAAATTTCCTTAAGACAGTTGGGCCTTGCCTTCAATTCTGAATATCTATTTCCAGCAAAATTTTAATACAAATCTATTGTTGTTGTGAATGCAACAACAGGAATAAATTTGACAAAACTGAAGTTAACACGAGAGAAGTAAAAAGTGCGAATCCATGAGTTTGTAGTGTCGCAGTCTCTTGAGGTATCATTTGTGGTTATAGACACATCAATGTGCGTAGACGCAAAAACAAAAAAAAGGAACCCTGACCTGCTTCAATTTCTTTAACTTGAGAACGGTCCGTTCTTCTTTAACGTAGGGAACTCATCAATATCCATCAATATCATAAAGAGCAAACTAGGATCATTCCAAACCCCTTTCATATCTTTGCAAGTTCTGGTACATCACAACAACTTGACAGTCAGTTCAACACTTGAAAATCCTGCAACTATTGGTGCAAGAAACATAAGCTATATTCACTGCTACGGGAGGTTGGGTCATCAATTTGTAATATAGCAAAAATGGTAAATCTTTTAAATAGACGGCCTCTATAACTTGAAAAAGTCAATTTCGAATTCCTGAATTTCCAAAAATTGTAAACATACCCAACAACCCAGATTTTAAGGACGTAAGGTAAATGGCCTCAGTCTCTAAAGCTGATTGGTAAGGTTTCTTCTGTGAAGTATTCCTTCCTGACAGTTTCCGCGGAGCAAAATTTCACCTTCAAAACAAACAAGGCCATATAAGCTATCCCAGAAAAATACACAAATGAAATCAAAGGCAGCAAGAATACATTTTACATAAGTTCCAAGCTTCATATATTAGCCAATTAAATGTGGCATTAATATCTTATATCTGAAGCAAAACAAACACACACACAGAGTCAGATTGGAGGAGCTCCTCCACCAGGTCACAATTAAGTGCCCATTATATTGAGTATTCTCAATACAAAGAAGAAACTGACAAAAGCAATTGCTTCTGCTTTTATCAGAATGGCATGGATTAGATGGCTTACGGCAGTAGAGAGATTAATATGCATGTCTAGGATGCATAAATAGATATCAGAGTTTAAGTTTGTCGAGTTTAAGGAGCTATTTGGTGATAAGACTCTATACCTGCTCAACGAAAAGAAATGCTACACAATAGTACCCAAACAAGAGCCATGAGCAGGCAGATGATAAATAAAATCAGTAAGAATAAGACACTAACAGTTGATCCTCTGCAATCTAGATTTACTTTGACACTGAGTAGGGTCTTGTCAATTGTTTTGAAAGGAGATCAAAAACTACAACCTTTAGTGTAAGCATAATGTGAAAAGTAAAACAGAAAGAGAGGGTTCAAACATCAGCAAATGGAAAAAAAAAAAAAAAAAAAACCCGGAAAATAGATTCCATTGAAGAAGAGTTACAAAAAGTGTTAAATAAACATAAGAAGAACAAAGAAATAACTTATGAATCATAAAAAATATTTGATTAAAGGATATTTGTCATTTTCAAGCAGAGAGAAGGCCACTTGCAAGTGACCACAAGGGCTAGAAACATATTGAGATTTTCAACCATATATAATTTAGCTTTTAACCATACAAGTTAGTGCCTATTCAACTAAATAATCGTATTCATGCTTACCTAGATTTCCCAACATATTGGCCAAGCCATAAGCAAAATGTAACAAAATCTTTTGGTCATAGTATGAATATAGTTTCTGAGGCATGAAAGTGCTTTTGAAACTAAAGAATATTAACTTAAACTTGAACAATACAAGTTCATAATAAATATGCATACCATAGAAGCGTATGATTTTAACAAGGGCTTTGTCAGCTGCCAAATTGGCTGAAATACGAAAGGAGCTTCCACAAAGAGAACTTCACCCAACCGCTTT
Organism: Gossypium longicalyx; assembly: GCA_025698465.1. Taxonomy (NCBI): domain Eukaryota; kingdom Viridiplantae; phylum Streptophyta; class Magnoliopsida; order Malvales; family Malvaceae; genus Gossypium; species Gossypium longicalyx. The sequence goes on from CM047003.1 coordinate 28,167,271, forward strand.
GGATAGTAATAATAAAATACATCAAACTGCCAAAATGAAGAAATATTAAGTCACTTTTTTTACTTGATAATATTATTCTATAACCTAAACTTATAAATTGAGCATACGTGATATTAGTTAATCTAACAGCATAAAGACTTTCACAACCTTATCTATCCAATTAGACAAAACTATCTATCTATTCCTTCTCCCTCAATAATAGTAAATATTATTACATGAAAACACATATAGACAACAATTTAAGAAACTCAGAAATTAACATCAATGCTCTTCTTTTTCTTTATCTCTAGCCAACCAAACACCTTTATTTACAGCTTAATGCTGATATATTGGTAGGGACACAAATACAATGACCAAGTTCCCAACAATGTTCTGCAACTAATTTATAAATTACCAAGAAAGTTAAATAACTGAGATCTGCATTTTTGGTGCCAAAGCCCCGGAGATCAACTATTCCAAGTATTTGTTCTTGCCCAGCTGGAAGCTTGCTCAATGCCTTCTCAATCAAAAACACACATAATTTCTCATTGTCACGAGGATCATGCACCTGTGACCAAGACAATAATGACTCTTGTGGGAAGCTTAATAATCTCTGAAGCATATTTGAAGTATAACAATTCAAATTAAATTCTAGTTGACTTATTTCCTACAAAACATGATCCTTGGGATAAAACAATACAGTCTATGGTCTAATTAGGGCATCAATTATTTTAAGAATGGTCTCATATCCAGTGGTACAGACTAAGTAGAAAATAGCTGTCATGTCTCACCATAAACAGGGGTAATCATCTATATTTATGTAAGCAAACCTTTTCTTTCTCTTTTCTCTAGAAGTACACAAGGCAGTGATCTTCGAAACTTACATCAGGAAGGTGCTTGGATGCCACCACAATGAGCACTGGTCTGTCACTAACATCAAGAAAGTCATGCACATAGGCTTTTCCAGTCTTGGCTATACTTTTCACAGTATCTTCAGATAAATCAGCAACTCCAAATTCTTGACGCCATTTCTAGAAAAGGGCTTTAAGGGAAACTGGATAAGGGTTTCAGGTATAGAATAAAATTACACTTCTCAACATTTTCTCATTCTATTTCAAGAAAGCTTGCAATTGAAAACTGAGGTTCAACTGTCTAGACCAAAAGAAACAAACAAACAGATACGTTGGTTCTTTTTTCTGAAAAAGAATGCACTAGTAGTAATGGTTCCCATCAGCTTCCATTAACTTTAATTATTTTAAAACCAAAGAAATGTATCATTTAACTGCGCTAAGTTAAAATTCTAGAGCTGTAAGAGTATGAATGCAAAGGTTAAGGATACAATAGCTTTTGTCAACTTGGCAATAGCTTCTTCGACAGAAAATCTCCTGTCCTTAAGATACCATAGAATCATGTCTTCGTCATCTCTTCCATTTTCTCCAACTGGCAGATCATAATGTTCCTTTTCAAGCTTCTCCTTAACTTCCAGAACTAACTGCAAGGTTTATGCCAAGCATTCTAAGGATCAATCAAGAGTTGATTATGCATTTCAGCAATGCATAAAGAAGCTACTCTGATGCTTAGAAGTTTAGGTTTATCACTGAGAAAGTATTCTTTTGCCTTACTTTCTACCATACATGAAACCACATTTCATTCTCAAAAGCAACAACAATGAAGTGAAGCTAGGAAACATTCAATTGAACGAACCATACAACCGAAATCAAGTAAAATTCATCAAAATAATTGAATTTCCTCATGCTAAACGCAGAGATGAGCTCAAAAAGAATGAAAAGTATTTTTGCACCAGCCTGACCCAAAATGGCACCTTTGTACGATTCCAACATTTTCCTTTTCCTAAGATTTCACAGAAACCAAACAAAACCCAGTTGCAATGAAACGCATTAAAAAAAAAAAGAAGAAGAAGCAATAAGTTAGTACCTTCTGTGAGTTGTTTGGGTCTCTGATACAGTTTCGAACAGAGAATTTGCAGTTTGGAGGGCGTTGAAGGGTCGACTTAGATGAACTAATCAAGGGAGGCCGACACGGACGAAGAGCTACACACGTATGGATCATCATTGCTCTGAAATCACCTTTTTTCGTCAACTCAACACTCAAAAGTATGAGTTAAGTAACGCGTTCGTGAAAGTAGGCTGTTTTTTTCCGAGGAAAATCGGTGGTAGAAAATGGGCGGGTAGAAGTTGGAGTTTGTTACTCGGTAGACTCATCCATAACATTGAGCTAAGGCCTAAGGGTATGCGGTGAACATTCAATTTTGTGAGACCAAAAATATAGGTACCGAACCCAACCCAAGCATACCAAAAAATTTAATTTATAGCAGTCCTAACTAGTAAAAGGAATTCCGCATGCCTCGATGCCAAAAATACTTTTATTAAAATTAAATAGCTTTAATTAAAGGTGTTTATGAGTCGAATCAGATTAAATTTATGTCTGATTTAAATATGAATATACTTTATACGTGTTAAAACTTAATCAATAAAAGTTTAAAATTTTATCTAAATTTGTATATATTTGTAAATAAGTAAGTTAATTTCATTTTAGTCTTGTCCATTATTATTTTTAAATTCTTGAAAATATTTATATCACTTTTAGTTTAATATTTAATGATTTTATATATTTTGTCATTATTTAAAAATTTATATATATAACTTAATTTTTTTAATGTTTACATGATAATATTATTTATTACTATAAATTTTTTTATGTGTTATAAATTACATACCATATAAAATAATATGATATAGTATATTACAAACTTAAAAAACAGTTTAGGTCAGATTAAGCTTGGGCTTTGAATGTTTGAGCCCAAGTTTGACCAATATTTTAAAGGAGACTTTTTTTTTTTTTGGTCTAAAAACACTTTTTAAGCCTAATAATTTTTGCGTAAACCCTTTTATAGATTTTTGAGCTTGGTTGGATAACCCAACCCTTAAATAAGATTAGGCTTAACCCAGGATATAGCCTTGAATTATATGTATTTTGAGTTTAGGCCACCGTTAAGTACCTACAACACTCAATCAGACGTTAAGACGACATAATTGGTCAATTTGGATCTAAAAAATGAATAAAAATAGGTATTTATACTTATTAAATTGGAAATCCAAATTGAGCTAAACTAATAAAAAGTCCCTTAAATTACTTAAGAACAAACTTGTTAAGTGACACAATAAGCCTAATTTAACATATCAAATTATAACATATTAACATTGTGAACCCAAATATTATATAGCAGATACTAATTATACAAATACAATTGATTTTCTCGCACCATATTGGGAGGTAATAGAGCCAGACACGAGCATCAAAAATAGCTCATAAACTGTTTAATTTGAGGTATTCAATAATTTGAAATATGGTTGAGAGGATATTTATTGTTCTAAAAAATATATCACATGTCAACAACACCACCTTATTATAACATAAAAAGGTTGGATCGTAGTAGCATATTGCATACTTCATAACTTCATTCATATGTAAAATTAAGACATTCATACTTCGAAGAATACATAGAAGAAGGAGATCTTGATAATATTAATGATATGAATTCAGATGATGATGAACTCAATTAAGGACCAACATATAATGATAAAGAGCCTATGTTAAATGTTAAAGAGGAAATAACTCAACAAATATAGTACACTAAAATAATTAAATAAAATTACATATAAAGTTTATTTTTATTTTTTTATTATTTTTATTAATAATTATATTATCATGTACTTTTTTGAATTAAAATAACATAACATATTTATACTACTAAACATAATATAAAAAAATTACGATGTAATTCGTACTATCAACTAAACACATTCAGAAAATTAAAATTTTTTATAATTACGTCAGAATGCAATTATTCTGATCCCAAAAAAATCTATAGCTAAATAAAATATTTGAAGAACCACGTGTCCTCGTCTCAAAGGCGTAGTATGAATATTTTCAGTCATACTGATCAACTACCGCTAAATCAGCTGTATAACAATTGATAAGGCTCTTTCAAAAAAGGGGGGAAAAAAAAACAATTGATAAAGCAAGCAAGATAAAATAAATAAATAAAGGAAAAAGAAATTGGCGGGCTAAAACTAATATCGATCCCCTTTTCTTTCATTCAAATCAAAGGCCCCTCTCGCAAATGGAGATCGAAACAGCGCAATCTCCGAAGACGAAAATGGAGTCCCTGAGATCCATCTGCGACAGAGAGGTTCGGGTCCATCAACAGAACCTAGATTCTTTTACGGCCTTGTTTCCCACTTCTCTTCATTTCATCAATGCCCTGGCGCAGGATGCTGCTCAAGCTCATGGTCATTAATCTAACTTCTTCTGGTTTTATGGTTTCTTCTCTTTATCTGAATATTGGGGATTGTCTTGTTATGCTATGTCACAGTTAAACTCGCAAAATTGAAAGCTAATTTAAGAGAAGCCGAAGATGAGCTTGTCAAAGTTTTAGCAGGTATCATTGCTTTTCTATTTTCACCTTGTTTCTTGGATTTGAATTTATATCAATTTATTATGAATTTGAAAATAGAAAGCGGAAGTAATGGTGGTTTTTAAATGGTTTATAAATGTTTTTTCAACATGTTGCTGTATAGCGAAGACCCGCAAAGAGGCAAAGCAGATGGCTACGAGGGACTCAATATCTGCTATAAAAGCTAGAGTAGAAGAATTTAAAAGAACCGTCCAAGTACAAAAAGCTAGGAGGGATGAGTACGAATCAATTATATCTCAAGAATCTCTAGGTAATTGCATACTCTTGTACGATGGTTTAATGTTTAGGGTTCAAAAACTATAGTTTTGCATTTCACATTCTAATTATAGAGCTTTCATGACGCACTTTGTCATTGTTATTCTTTTATGCTAGTTATGTGGGACTAGAGCTATGACAATATTATTGGGGGGGGGGGGTGGTTCTTTTATAGTGGATGATGCATAGCATGCATTGTGATCTTGGTGAAGACACGTGGTCTTTAGGCTGCTGTGGATATATTGGCATTGCAATCGTACTACTGAGTCTCCGTTCGTTGATGAACCTGCTTTCTTCCCTCCCTTCTTTACTGAAGTCTGTATTTGTACAATTTTGTCTTGATTCTTTTGCCTCTGATTTCTTATGCAATTATTGGTAGTCTGAATCTGTACAACCTATGAGTGTCAAGGAATAATTGTGGTCTGAGGAGCTCTGCTAATGCAGTTATTTTGGATCATCATGCTCTTTAGATAGTCCAATTAACCTGCTCCGCAGAGAGCAATTACCAGAAAGCGTATTGCTTGTGCTATAATTTACTGGAATAAATGGATTAATGATGTTTTCCTTTTAAATTGCTTCTTGTAAATTTGTTTAATTATTACCATAACCTATATATTGCAACAACTCTCCGAATTTACTGCTTATTTTGTGCTTTCTTTCTCTTTCTCTCTATGGTATTACCCACAGCTTTGGCTAAATTTGAGAAGGTGAGGCATGAAATCAAAGAAAATGGTGAAATCCATGAAGCTATTTCATGGTACAATCGGGTTCTTGGTTTTCAGATCGAAGGTGGTCATGGTAAGGGAGGTAGTTTTGTTGCTTGACATATAAAATCATGGTTTTCGGTATCGTCCCAGTACTAATACCGGCGGACATGTAGGTTTTAGTCTTAACCAGGACGAATTAGTATAAATTTTGTTTTAAACAAAATTTTATTGTGTTTCGGCCCATTTGGACCGATATTTACATATACCTTTCAGGGCAGCAGTTCTAATTGATACATGATTTTGATATTTTAAACCATTTTTACTTATTTTTATAATTACATTTAAAAAATATATAATTATTAAATTAAGTTATTAAACCAAATTAATTATTTTATATTTTATATTTGCATAAAAATATATTTTTACATATGCAATTGAGGAATATTTGCATATATATATAAAATTTTATTAAGACACAAGAAATTAGACTATAAATATATACAGCAAACCAAAACAAATTGGTAATTGTACTTACTAGTACCAGAACAAAAATAATACCTCCATTGGTAGGGTACTAATAACTTTTCTTAGATTCCCTTCGATTCCTCTGTTGTTATTGTGACTGGCCGTTTTTTTTTTTCTAGGAGTGAAGTTCACATTCAATGATATGAATATAGAAAATCCAAAGCAAGAATATTCTTTGACCATTCGACATGCAAATGATGCCTACTCCTGTAAGTAATATCCTTATGTGGTGGCTATATTCTGAACGGGTATTATTATTTATTTCTTTTCTTCTCATGATCTTAAGTGTTGGATTGCGATCCACCCTTGAATGGCATCGGAGAGTTGATTAATGAGTTGAACAGAACAAATGGCTTATTCAAATTTGTTAGAATCATGAGAGAAAAGTTTCAAGAAGCGGCAGCTCTTGGTATGATTTTGTTGTACTATTTTATTCTGCATGCTGGATGCTTAAATATGACACTGCTCAATTCAAGGGGATTGTTCCTTTTTTGTTGAATCTTAATAAAATTCTCCCATAATTTATGATTCATCAGGATTGCAGCCTCAATCAACAAGTTTTCGTCAGGGCTCTTCTGCGATCTCAATGTCTTGTCCAGCTTTGTCAGTTTCAGCTGATATAAGTGAATCTTCCACGAAGAAAAATGAGCATCGCGTGCCACTTCAAGAAGTAAATAGGCAAGTCGAGGAAGTCAACTATAGAAGTAAATCTCCGTCCAAGGCAACTGAAAGTAAACTTTATGATGGAAGATTCAATAGATATTCCAAGAAGCCAAATTAGATAATTTATTGTCGGCCTCCTCTGCTTTTGGTATTATTTCCTAACTTCCATATTGTCTGCCTCGTTTTTACTTTTTGCTGACTGTAGCACATAGCTTTGTATCTGTTTGGCACCAGGTTATGAGAACAGATCTAGTGTTGTTTTCTTTGAAGAATATGTCTGGGTATAGTAGCCAAAGGGGAAGGATTTGGATAGCAAGGTTTCCTACTTGCAAGAAACCAGGAAACCTGGGAAAAAAGTTAAAAGGTCTGGTGCACTGCTAACAAAACAGCAAATTTTTTCCATAACACCTTCGATGCTCTAAAATTTGTCAATGTATGGAGATTGTGGTACGTTGGATGTGGCTGGATGGAGTTTGAGGTCTAGAGTATGGACTGTCAAAATTGGCTTGGTTTTCCTTGCCTTGCTTTCCTACAAGATTTCTCATGCTTTACGGTTGAAAGTGTGTCTTACATATTGTTTTCAAGGAACTTCTGTCTTGAAGTAATATGTTTATCCATTGGTTTTCATCCTTCTGGGCTGGATATGGGTATTATTTTATGGATGAAGTGAGTTTTCCCTTTTTTGGTTTTTTTAGATTTCGTTACAAAACCTAGGCTCCCTTACCTCCTTTAGCAAAGGGTCAAGTTCATAAATTATGTAGATTAAAAAGGAATCTGTAGGATCATGGGGCTAGGCGTTTGTACGCATGACGGCGTATGTTATTCTTTTTCCTACATGTAAACTATATGATAAAGAACATTTCTAACTCAAGATATTGGAAAATAAGGCAGGTAAAGAAATTAAGGCTGCTTGGGGGCATCTAATGTATCATCATTCTTCATCAGCTGATATTTCATGTATTACTAGCCTGTTCTGCAGTTCACACGCAAGGCATAAAAACCACTCACAAATTTTATGGACCTTAGGTAGACCAGATTGAAGTGCTTGCTCATACCAAATTGTGCCACTAACCTGATAGGTCGAGCTGATGATTTCTAAAAGCTTATAGCAGTGTTAAGTGTTAATATTTTGATTGTATCATACCATTTTACAATTCCAATGATTGGCAATATCATTCATTTTAACTTAAGGGATCTAGGTTTATATATTCTTTTACTAGGGTAATTAGGAAGTGTGTATATCAGAGATCCAAATATCTGAGTTTGTCAATTATTATATTTGCTTTCTTCGTGAACTTCATTAAATTCTTCGTGTGCTTAAAGTTCGTAATAATATGATTGGCTGGTACATATTTGATCCTTATTTTATTTTCTTACTAGTTGGTTAGTGGGTTTTACACCCGTCCTTTGCTTAATTTGTGCTATTAGTTGTTATGCAAAAAAGTTTATCTCTGCATGTTTTTTTAGAAAGTGGAAATTCCATTGATATAGAGCTAGGATTTACAAAAATTGTCTGGAATAAACGATATTTCACTTTTTAAGGGATGAATTCAAGTTTAAACATTGGAAATGAAATTGTTAATAAGAGTAAATATGAAACTCAAAAGAATTAATCTCTACAAACTGAACTGTAAAATGATCATAGAAAATATCTTTGTTTCAAAAAACAAAAGTTAAATTGAAGGTTGAATGGATGATTCTTTCAAATAACTTTGTTATCCTCTCTAAGGACAAAGGAGAATAAATCATGGTAATTGGTGTTGTATCGATGTTGGCCATACCTGTTGGGATGTACCGTTTCAACCCACCACTAATACCAAGTAGTATAGATTCTATCTCAATCAAGATTTTGGTGCTTTTTTATTGTTTGGGTGTGTTTAGATTTGTTTTGGCCAATAGTAGTTTGTATTAATACGAACCTATATCAATTGGTACAAAATTTTGAAACTTTAAACTTAACTTTTAAATTTTTTTTATCTTAAACATTTTAATTTTTTTAATAAATTAATAATTTTAAAACATATAATTATATATAAATACTTTAATAAGTTGTTGTTGGGACATATTTCCATGTATATATAATATATAAATTATTAAAAAAACTAAACACAGGTGATACACTAAAATACGATTTGATATATACAAATCGGGTGAGTTGATGCGTGCAATAACATTTAGACTATCGAATTCGAAAATAACTTCACGTCATCCTCTATCTTTAGCCCTCAAACATGCCACACAAATAGTCAGGATTGATGGATGAGGTCGTCACTAGGTCCAAACAACCATTGACAACATTCTCAAAATGGTCTCACACAACAACCCTAATACCTTACAATCCCAATACCCCAATGCTATTGTAATACATTATGAGCAAAAAACCGAAATGAGTTTTGTTTTTGTTTATAAATTTTTATCTATAATTAATTTTGTAATTATCTTTTTTCTCAAATAGAATAAAGAATTTATTATTAAAATTTGAAAATTATCTTCAAACAAGGTCTAACTGTGTAAACAATTGTCTATTATTTGTGAATCTTGTTTGTATTCACAACAACTCCAAAACTTAGAATGGTACAATGTAAATAAGGGTAAATAATTGAAAAGCTCCGATAATACAATGTAATTCGTATAATTGGGTAAATAAGGCTTAATTGAAAAGTACTTTTTATTATGTAATAGACAAATAATCCTGTAAAATGTATTCTGCATTTACAAGGGATAATGCTTAAAATTATTTATTGTTGATAGAAATTATATATGACAAATATGAAATACCACCTTCCTCCAGACAACATTGTGATGGTATTCACCTTTGAAACAGATAGTAACTCATAATAAGCACAGTTGGACAATTCTTGCATCATCAACATTTATGTACAACTTGAGGATTTTGGCGAATCTAACAAGGTGTTTGATACAAACGTCGACGGATCAAAGCTCGGGTCTGCCTCCAAAGCCTTCGTGCCTCCAATTCGTCATTGGCTAAGACTGAGCAGTTGCTCTCATTGCAGTCTACAAAGTATTTCCCGCTCATCCCTTCTACTTGTGGGCTCAGTGCTACATAGCAGCTAGTGGATGCACCCTGTATTGTTTCCCATTATATATATGACACAAATACGCAGTTTAAATGCAAAAGAAATAAATGATGAAAACCTCTTCTTCTTCTTCTTCTTCTTCTTCTTCTTTTTTAGTTTGGCATCATAAAGCAGACTGTAAGATGTAGAGAAAGACAAACCTGAGATGTAGACTTGAGCAACTTGGAAGCAATGAAAAAAATAGAATCTGTATATTTAGAGATTAACAGAAATCAGGTTAATGTGTTATATTTTCTCTATTTCCAGACTGCAACTCTTTGTATTTGTAAATGAAGAAGAGTTTTATCAAAATCAAATGGAGAAGGAGAAAACAAAAACTTGGATTACAAGAATGTGGAGATTCTTGCCTGTAATAAAGCCCTTATGCGCTCTGAAAATTCCGGTCTTTACGATTCCTGGGTGTACGGCATTAATAGTTACATTTGCATTTTTGGCCTGCAAATTTTGTAAATTAATTACAAAAATGAAATCAAGAGTGGCGTTCCAAAGCTTTTGGCGCCCCAGAGAATAGGATAGTAGAGAGATTAAAGAGTGACCTTGAGCTGTTTGGCTATTTCTTTGGCATGCAAAATGGTTGCTAGTTTGGATTGAGCATAAGCACGTGTGCCATTATAGCTGCAAGTGCAACACCAGCAATATATAGGAAGTATTAATATACTGCATTAAATAAAAGTTTTAATGTAGAGATGTTTTCATGTGGTTAGGTTGAAGTACTTGATAGGGTGGAGCATTTGGTTGAAGTGGAAACAGTCTCTTCCAACCCAGCTGTGAATTACAGAAGAAAGGTTTATGATTCTTCCTTGGATGCCTGTCTGCTCTGCTGTTTCTATCATCTTTTCTATCAACATTTCTGTCAATAAATAATGTCCTGCCATTACCAAATTTACATCAAATACTAATTCAATGTTATGTTGATGAACAATGTGATTTGATGCTATTATCTCATTTCATTTCATTCACACATGTTTCTATCTATACACTCTTAATTCTTCAACGGTTGTTTTTAATAATAATAAAAAAATCATACACTAAACATGTGATCAATAAAGAACAAAAATTCTAATCCATAGTCAATGGGGATTTTTAAATCTCACAAAGATAAGCAAAATGACAAATATCCTTTAGTCATATAAAAAAATTAATTCAAAGAAATATAAAATGTGATAAAAGATTGTAAACCAATAAGTGGAATAAAAATAATTTAAAATTACTGTATAAAAAAAATAACATAATAACTTATAAATAGGAAAATAATACATTTTAGCATACCCAAATTCATATCTTTTTATATTAATAATAATATCCATGTCAATCAAATTAAAAAATCGACAATTTATTAAACAAAATTTTACAAATAAAAGAAACCCCATGGATTAAGGAGTGGGTGAGAAATTATGTGGGTGTTGGGGGGCGAGAGAAAATCTTCAACCTGAGAGAATTGGGCCGGATTTGAAGGGGACCCCAAATGTACTAATTATTTTAGGTTTAAGATAAAAAGAAATTTAATATTAAATATATGCTACAGTGCATTAAATATTATATCACATTTATTGTATGGGTGGAATAAAAAAATAATAGTAATAGTTATTTAAAACGTTGCTTTCATAGAAAAATAAATTGAGTTGATGTAAATGATAAATTAAATGAAAGAATACATTACCAAGGTAATTTGTTGCAAATGTCATCTCAAATTTGTCCTCGGAAAACTCCAATTTCTGAGAGAATATCCCAGCATTGTTTCTGCAAAATCATCATCTTACATGATAGTCAATAAATAAATTGTTGGAAATAAATTGATAGTAAGGAATTTTGAAGGACGTAATGTACGGACATGAGGATGTTAAGGGGCAGCCCTAGAGCCAGGAACTCATTGCAGAATCTCTTCACTGAAGCCAAACAACTAAGATCAATCTCGCATAATATAACCTCTGCATTTGGATTATCCTTGCGAATTCTCTCCTTCAATTCAGCTGCCTTCTTTATGTCCCTCGCTGGTATCACCACTCTCACTCCTCTCTTCGCCACCGCTCGGGCTGTCTCTGCTCCGATGCCCGACGTCGCTCCTTCAACACAACCCATCTTCTTCCATTTATTATTGTACAAAAACATAACATTACAACAAAAGAGTTCAGTTCATTGGTTTTTTCTTTTCTTTTTAACAGTACTAACCAGTGATAATAGCCGTTACACGTTGAGAGTCGACCAAGTAAGAACAACTGTTTGCAACCTGTTCAGCTGTTGATTTAGAGCCATAACCACTGGGGCCTACAATGCCTGCTAAGTACCTCAGTGTTTCCTTCATGAGGGTGCCACAGTTTAAGCTCAGAATCTCAAAGCAACAAGGCAACACAATAGCTACAACCAACATATATATACTACACATAGTTTGTATACACAACCCAACCCTTAAGGACTTTCTTTCCCACTTCACCCACTACACTAACTTTCTACTCTCCACAATTAAACAACGTTGATTTGTGAAAGTTTCCTCAAGTTTTTCATTGGAATAATGATTGGTTTCGTATTGGTCAACTTTGCTATGGCTTATGTTATGAGGTCTAGAAAACCTAGTGATGACATACCAAATTTTGACTTACGAATTTTTTTTTCTTTAATTTTTTGAATTTGAGTTGTTGGGATATCTAATAAGATCATAATCTACCCATTAAGTCAGAAAATCATGGATTTTTCTGAAATTGAAATATATTTGTTTTTTAAACACGAGATTCACCCAGGTGATTAAAATACTTTATTTAATTATTAAGTTAATTAATGTGACAGAGAAAAAAAACAAAGGGAAGGAGAGCATAAGTGGAAAACAAAGAAGCCATATCCCTTAACAATGACTTAACTTTACTACTAGAAAAGCAACTTTTCGAGGTTGTTTCTCTGGCCTAGGTGGGTGATTGTTTTTGTATTGTCGTGCGTTTTGTTGGCTTTGGGCTCACTCATTTTGAGATAAAGACAAGTATAGGTCGAGCCAATTGAACACGTATGTTCCCTTCCACAGGTAATAAGGATAATTCTAATCATTGCCAATCCAAATCCAGTGTCCTTTTTAATGTACTCGACAAGTCTTATCAATCTTTTCTTTTATTACTCTTTGAGCTCTCTCTTAGTAAATAAGGGTTTGTATTAAACAAATAAAAAGCATGAATATCTCTTATTTGAGAATATAATATTGGTACGTACAGTTATATTGTAATAAGAATTAGCAGTAAGTTTCAGAGGATCATATTATATATGATTCCAACATTGAAAGGTTAATGCTAAATCCTGGTTTATTACCATGAGAACAGAATCCCATTTTAAAAGCTACACGTTTTGATGGAATTGATTAAAGTTTCCGACTCACATGTGCACAGAACATATTCAATCGATACCAAGTAATAATTTTTGGACAGCAGTAACGCATTTCTACGTTTTACTACCAACAAAAAGGAGGAAAAGTAGATTAAATTTCAGACAAAAGTGGTGACCTTTTTCTCTCCCGTGTCTCCTTTTGGTCTCCAATAGGCAAAATTACTATCCTTCACTTTGAGAAATGATGGGGGATGTTGGGCAGTTGAAGGAGTAAAAGAGAGCAATGAAGTTGACTCCTCAACGATGGAATTTGTAACATGGCAAAGCCAAAGGGTCCCATTGGTTTCCCAACCTGCAGACACCACCCATTACAGTGCAACTCGTTTGAGAAGCACTTATCTTGGTTGCTTCACATTCCATTCCTTGGCTTCATTCTTACACACACATGCCATGCCCAAAACAAGTATTAAAAGGGGAAAGGGACCAGACAAAAAGAAAAACATTTGATTGCGCTGCCCATGGTTGAAAAATATGCACGCTTGGCTGCAATCAAATTCAAAGGCATGTTTAGATTCTTTGTTCTTGCCCATTATCCCCGCCCGAAAAACACGGAAGCCAAACGAAAGGGCATGGATCTTGTTTAACTGCTGCGGATTCTATGACGCTAGGCTTCCTTCTTATATATATATATATATATATATATTTCAAAATTATAGTATGCACTATACACCATATATATAAGGTTAGTTGATAATTGGATCGTGTTGATTTGATATTGGTCTGTAGTCGGGAAGAGAATGGAAAGCTCCATTACAGAAATGAGCATCTTTCTTGTCTTGTCTTTGACAAGTTGACAGTATTGCCGATCCATCTCTCTGACAATGTCTCTAAGATAGCTCCTCACGTCCATGTCCTGTCTGTCTATATCATTTGTTTTGTCTGTTAAGGGGAAAGGTGCGCACATGCGCCTTTTATGACCAAATGCTAAAAGTGACAAATTGAGACAACAGATACTATAACTATACATTTATGGTATTGTATATATAACCATAATGGTCATGCACCAAAGAGTCAGCTTTATTTTAATTTTTTGTTTATGCGATTTGGTTGTAGCTGTTTAATGGGAGATTATACCATGGACGCATCAGAAGGTCATTAGTGGTTGAGCCCAAATCTGGGGAAGATATCAAGTTTGGATTCCTCTATGATGTAGTCATGAATTTTTAATGTTTTTAGAATACGTATCAGTTCAATTATTCTAATTGATTTAATCACTATTCTAATTAATTTTAATATTTAAATAAATAAATAAAAGTCTAATCAAAGGTAAAATTTTAATTTTGATTCATAGGTTGATCATCGATGTAAAAATAAATTTTAATATTATGTGATAAATTTGTTATAATTAATGACAAATGCCTAGCAGCCAATCTCTTCTTACCTTCTCAATTATCAAGATAAATGTCATTAATTATTTCCCTTCACGCCTAGGATTTAATTTACTAATAGTATTAAGAATAAAAGGGACTTAATTCTAGCCACTAAACAGACAAACCAAGTTTATTCAGACTAGATCACAGATCCATATAATAATGAATTGCATACTTCAACATACACAATTATATTATTCGCCACAAATATTAAAACTAATCAAACAATTAAATTCTAATTGACAAAATATATATTCCAAGCTATCAAATATGGATCCTATATTCAACAAACTTGAATATTTATTATTAAAATAGAAGGTATGCAAATACCAAAGAATAAAGAAATATTAAGAATAAATTAGATCTTAAAAACTTGTAGAATTAAAACATCGAAATCCCTTTGACTAGAAAAAGAGTCTAGCAACTCAAGGAACAACGAAAATGCAAAAGTATATGAAAATAAAAATAAGATCAAAGATTTTGAAGTTTGTGCAAAAGTATCTTATTTATAGGCGTTTGAGTGACCTAATTAGCGCTTCTAATCATGCTTGGATATCAAAAATTGAAAAGAATCAAATCGGACTATGCATAGTGGCTTGCCAACTGGGTGCCGCAACTTCCTAACCATGAGCTGCAACCCTTAAATCGAGGGTTGCAACTTCTTGACCAAGGGCCGCAGCCTTTATGTCCTTTTTCTCTTTGCGTTTTGTTTGTTTTTGCTTTGTCCTTTCTCTTCGTTCACACTTGAATCTGCACCTTAAGCTCACATTGATCTAATTTAAACCACAAAACATTTATTTAATTACTAAATACTAAAATTATATAAAATGTAAACTAAGATAACTAAAAAATACAAGAAATGCAAATATGACAGTATTTAAATGCTGGGGTGATTAGATGAATTTTCACAGGATATTAACGTATTATATATGATAGTTTGATTTTAGATTTTGTTACTTGTGTTAGAGATTTTTTTAAAATATTATTGATAATTTTTATAATAATTAATATTTTAAAAAAAATAAAATTATGTATTTATATAATTACAATTTATGCTACTAAGCATAATATAGTTAATTATGATCCAATTATACTCTATTAGTCATACACGTTTAGAGAGCTAAAATCTTGAACCCTTTAATTGATATTTTTTAAAATTTAAATTATGTATTTATATAATTACTATGACTATAAATCCGTTGAATTATTTTGTGTTGTCTAATTACAAACTTTGTAGGCTTTGTAAGTCTCGAGTTTATCTTTAATTATTATTAAATTAAAGTTTAAATGATGATAAATGTAGACTATTATGGTCGAAGAAATATCTTTAAAAATAGAGAAAAAGAGAGAGTTGGTGATGATGTTAATTGTGACATCTAACAAATATAAAATTATTGATGTGACATTAAACTCCACTAAATTAGAGTAAATGACATGTTTGAGACCTTAAGCAAATGCAATTAATTAAGCCACGCCTAACCAAATAAACTAACCTCATCTTCCTTTTGATAATCATAATAATAAATCTCAACAAATCCAGAAAGAATTATTAAATTAAGATGCAAACTTTTTTAGGAAAACAAGAAAGGAAAAATAAAAACCTAAGAAAAACCACCAAATTGTGCTAGAGACCTTTAAGGACCTAGCTAAAAGCTAGGGTAACAACTCTGTCTCCCTTCATTAACCAAGTTCTCCTACCTGAATTGATGCTTTCAATAAAGGTAACAGAAAAAAGAAGACTAGAATTGCCAATAAAACCTAAAATTGCTCAAATTTTGCTTATATCAGTAAAATTGATGGGTCAAAAAGTAAGGAGTTCAATTTCTTTTAAGTAAAATTTTTAATTCAAGCATATATTTTTATTCTTTATTTAGAGATTTAATCTAACTTGACTTTAAATTTATTGAAAATCTAAAATAAAAAAATTTATATTTAACTATTTTTACATCAACGAAAATAAACGTTTGTTTAAAAAAAAAAAAGCCTTTGTATTATGGTTTGCATGAGTAGAAAGCCCCGCACCTCACGTGCTGTTTGCAATTAGCGAGAGTGCAGCTGGCTGTTCGACCACACGAGCCAATCACGGCGGGGGCCGGAGAGTGGGACTCGACCGAGTCTTTGTCTTCCAACTTTTAATCATTCCTCTCAAAATTATTACCATAATAGTCTATGTCAAACAATAGACAAGAATAGTTTGTCATGCTTTTCCTTTTGTTTGAGGGCCCTTGATTTGTATAGTAAGATTTCGAGAAAAGGTTGCTTGTCGTTAGCTTCATGCAAAAAATCTAACCCAAAAGAAATAATATTTTTTACAACATATCTAAGAACAATAAGCAAAGATAGATTAGAATTGAGCACTGTTAACCTAGTTTAAAGAAAAAATATGATTAGAGATTAGGAAACTTGATTAAGACCATAGACATTTATACCACCCCATTACCGACAGTAATGTTATTAGCTGAATTATTTTAAGGACAAGTTGAGATCATGAGTTGAAAAGCGAGGGAAGGCAGTATAATGTGTTTGCCATTTACCTTTTAGTGAAATTGCCATTCACCTTAAATGTATAGTGTGAGTGGATATTATTTATGCTATTGCCTATTGCTAAGGAAGGTCCGTCGGTAGATAGGACAAAGCCCAAAGGCAACAAAAGTAATGTTTTTGCATGTGGCCGAAGTTGAGCTTCAAATGTGAAATATGATGAAATCTTGTTTTATTCCAATTAATAACTGTTTCATATTTTAGCTTCTATTGTGGTTTCCACTACTCCTGCGGGTGAAGATAGATGGATACATACTAACCATATTTTGTTTTCTTATATCTCCACTTTATCGATTTGTTTTGTTTTAATTCAACTCATTGGTGTATTCTGGTGATTATAACGAATGTATGAATAAGAAATTGGTCAATATATTAGTTCAGAGTATTGGGTTTAAAGATCGAGTTCTATAATTTTTAATATATATATATATTTTAAAATATTAATTTATTTTATTTGAATCCAAGGGACCAAGAATTGATAGTTTAACTTATTCAACCACCAATCTCGATTACAAAAATTTTAAAAGAAATTGAACCTACTAAAAAAGTAGAGAAGAATAATTAGGGTTGTTTTCTCTCTCAATAAAAATTAACAATTTTAACAAGTGCAATATATCCGCAATCAACATAAATCAATTACAATAACTTAGGTGAAAATGCTTTTTAGACATAGACTTAAGATCTACTCACAACACTACTATAACCAAAATGTCTGGTTACAAAATCGCAATATTCAGTCAAGAGTATAAATAATTTCAGCAAAGCTAAAAACAGATGATGTTAAGCAAACATGTGAGATCAAAAGAAAGAGTAGAGAAGATGTCTTTGCTGCAGCCCACCTTTTGCTATAGTACCCGGCTCAACTACTCCACCGAGCACAAGCTTTTCATTTGGTCTTTTTTGTTCATTGGGCCCAATATAATTTTTTAACTTTGATTTTCCATCAAACACATACAAACTTCTTTCATTTTGTTTCTTGTTTTTATCGCATGAAGAAGATAACATCAAGCAAAACCTTTTTTTTTTTTAACCTTAATTACCCAATCCAATGGATATAATCATGCTAATCCACTAATTCAAGCTTCTATCTACCATAATCCAAACTTCTAATAATTTAACATCTATAATCAACTTTCTAATTTCTTAACATGCAACAATAGTGAATATACACAATTCTCATTAGCCTTTCATTTCAATATATGGGTTCATCAATCCATTATTATTATTATTATTATTATTATTATCTACAAATTAAGCTAAAAATTTAGGAAAAAACTCCCTTACCTAATGAAATTTTGGTCGGCAATCGTGATGGTCTTTTAACTCTTTTTCTCTCCTTTTCGTTCGGTGGGGAGAAAAGAAAATGAATGAAGGATATCCTCAAATCACCATTTCCTCATTCCATACACCCAAAAATATAATATAAAATTTTCCTAAGTTTTTTTCATTTTATTTCTCAACAAATATCAAACTAATGGAAATTTAGGAAGTCATATATTACCTTATTGTAACTTTCTCACTTTAATTTCAACTTTTTTCGCTAAAGCTCTATAAACTCTAGACTAAAATTGATGGAGGAATTGAAATCAATTTCAGCCTAAAATTTATTGAGCTTTATTAACATTGAATTTTTTGAGCTCCTTATATTTTTAAATTGATTTTTTGAATTCTTAAAATATTTATTTTTTCAAAATTTTTATGGAAAATATGATAAACTTTTAATTTTTTAAAAAATATTTTTTTAGAATTTTATGTACTTTTAAATAATATGGGCTAAATTGACAAAATTTGTAAAATTTTAGGACTAAAAAAGTTTTGCTACATTTTTTAGCTATTGCCACATCAAAAATAGTAATGACAAAATTTGATGACATTATCGATTTGATCAAAGTTTTAGGATGTCCTTGTCACCCTTTATTCTTTTGTTATTTCAGTCACTCCTATTAGATCAATTGCAATTTGTAGTCATTCAATAATTAAAGTACCTTTGTTCACTAGATGGAATGCTAGTATAATAATAAATTTCGCCCTCAATATTTACAAATTTTGTTAATTTAGTCCTGATTTGAAAAAAAATAACAAATATAACTCTCAAAATTTTTACATTTTAAGTCTAAAAATTAAAAAAAATTTAAAAAATATAAATATAAAAAGTTATTAAAATTTATTTTTTAAAAATATTATAAACTATTAAAAAAATAAAAAATTACTTAAAACTTTTCAAGTTTAATATATTATATAAAAATTTATGGTGCAATTAAAATTTAAGAGATAATTAAAAAAATATAACGTCTATTTGGTCTTGATTAATATTTACATGTGAATGAATTTATGTATGATATTTTCTTCTATCATTACAAGTTTTTGTTTAAATTTTTAAATATGCACTTTTCAAATTCAATTTAGGCATAAATAAATTAATCAATCGTACCATTCACATTCAAATTAGATGTTTTTGGTTAAGAGTCATATTTTTTCATAGTGGATGAAAAATGCCAAGTATTAGTGTATGTTATTTGTATGTCACACTAGCTAGTAAAGTTAACAAATATTAATTTTTTCATTCATTTTGAGATAATTTGACAAACAATACAAACTTAAATATTAAAAGAGACGAAAAATTAAATAAAAAATTAAAATAAATTTTTTTATAAAATTAGATGGCCAAATATATATATCATTATCCCTACATAAAATCACATATTTTTACAATACCTTCTATTGACATTACCAACTTATTTGCTTGGATGATCACCATGGCAGCCTAGTTACTAAAAGTTTTAATGATTAAGGCCCGTATTAGTGTTACTCGTGGATTCTTTAATATTTGGCTAAGACAATGATTACTGGAATCGGAAAATAAAAATATAAAGATGTTAAGAGCAGCTTGCGAGAAACGTTTGTCCAAGAATCTGTTAAAGAAAAAAGTGGGGAAAAAAAAAAAAAAAAGAGCTGTGACGTAGAATCGTTTTATATAACAAGATAAATCGTAGCAGTGATAAGGATTTGCAAAGAAAGAGTAGTGGGACACTGGGTTGAAGAAGAGGGTAAAGGGAAATGGCACCTGTGGGATTACCTCCTGGTTTTAGATTTCATCCCACTGATGAAGAGCTCGTCAATTATTATCTCAAAAGAAAAATAAATGGCCAAGAAATTGAACTCGACATCATTCCCGAAGTTGATCTCTACAAATGTGAACCATGGGAGTTAGCAGGTCTTCTACTTCACCTCTTTGCATTTGCTTTTTTGTATATATATATATATATCTCATATACGTATGATGAGAATAGAAATGCTCTATTTTTCCTGTTCTTCTGCTACTCTATCTTCTATAGGTCAATGCAACTATGCCATGGTATCACAGATGATGTCTGGGCATTATAACAATGAATCAGTGCTAGTTTTGGTTCTTAATAGAAGTTGGTTTTACATTTCTGAAACATGATTTGATTTTCCCTTGTTTGAATTATGATGAAAAAAAGTGAATTTTTCATTAAATTTGGTTCATCGAATGCCAGAGAAATCAATATTGCCGAGTAAAGACCCGGAGTGGTACTTCTTTGGACCCCGAGATCGGAAATACCCGAATGGGTTCAGGACAAACAGAGCGACTAGGGCAGGATACTGGAAATCAACTGGGAAGGACAGGAGAGTTGCTTCCCAAAATCGAGCTATTGGGATGAAGAAGACGCTGGTTTACTACAGAGGCCGTGCTCCTCAAGGAATTAGGACTGACTGGGTAATGCATGAATACCGTCTTGACGATAAGGAGAGCGAAGACTACTGTGGAATTCAGGTAGTTTGTGCATCTTACAATTTTAACCAAATTTATACATCCTTCTAATCATTCCATTCACTAATTAATCATTGAAGTCTAAGCTCTATGCAATGCATAACTGGTAACATTAATAACACTCTCATTTGACCTTTTTTTTTTTTTTTTTTAAATTATTGCTGTTATGTTTCGATGAGCACAGATCGGGATGTACTGATCACTTGGAATGCTTTATTCTTTTATTGCCATGTCAATTTTCACTTGAAAAGAAATAGATACGGTGTTTTCTCATTTTCTTTGTTTTTCACGACCTATATATATATATATATATATATATATATTTTCCTCTTTACATCAAAGCAGAAAAGAGAAAGGTAAAGAAAGGCGTCGCACATGATTTGAGATGAGTAAAACCATAATTAGATCGACCAATGAGAAATGGACTGATCAAATGTTGCGTCGTGGAAATGCATGACTTGCATGGGAAGTTTGAGCATTACACGCTTTTGCTTTATCCATTAATTTTTTTTTGTTCTTTTATTATCATATAAATATGTGGATCAAAGGGGTGCTGAACATTCTTTGCTTGCTAGGGTCTCTTATTACATCTCTCAAAGTTGCCTTCACTTTGCCTTTCGTAATAAGACAAAAGTATTATCCTATCAGACCTTACTAGCTATTATTGTTTCAACTTTAAACTTTTCGTCTCTCTCATCTAAACTTGTAGATTCTAAAGTATCTATGATAAAGAGAAACCATTGAAGCCTGTCCACATATATGCTTTAACACCGCAAGGTGTCGGCTACTATACACTTCTTTATTCCAAAACATCCCTAGAAGTAACTGCATGAACTAACTAAATTATGGCAATATACTGGCAGGACTCTTACGCACTATGTCGTGTTTTCAAGAAAAATGGCATCTGCTCGGAAACAGAAGATCAAGGGCGGTGTAATATTTTAGTGATGGAGTGCTCCCAATCTGTTATCAATGATTCTGAAACCATGTCTCCAGACCTTCCCTTAGCCTCCTCTTCTTCATTCATCGAAGAGGAAGATAAAGATGATTCTTGGATGCAGTTTATCACTGATGATCCATGGTGTTCTTCTAACACTACTGCTTTGGCTGGAGATGATGTTTCTAACGTTGCATTAACAAACTAAGGGTTTAAGGTCTTGGTTGATACGGCAAGTAAATTGGTGAATAACACAAGTAAATTGGCCAAGTTTCTTAAAATAAGACGCAACATTATAAAATATATTTGTAAGATCTGACGAAAAATCTCAGTAGAAGATTAATTACTTTTTTCATCTCTAATTGGATTGGATTGGATGTAATGTTTTGTGAGGGTTTGGTCGCTGCTTAGGTGCAGCAAATGTATGAGATGGCTCTAGGGGTTTTTGCTTTCACCTTGTCTTAAATGGTGATCACTTGGAGCTTCTCTATTGGGATATATAATAACAAGTAATTAAAGTTTGCACTCTCTTCGTCACCAATTAAATTTCCGCTGCACTTTATCTATGAATATCAGTATATATATATTGAAAGAATCTACGAAAATCAGTATTAATACTATTAATAAAATAAATGTTAATTCATAGGTTGGGTTAAGTTAATTTACAGATCAGTTTGATGTTTACACAAGTCTAATACTAATATTGAATGTTATTCAACTTGCTACGTGCATGCATTACTTTCATCATAAAAGGAAATAGTTGGAGATAAAATTAAATAATTTTGATACAACCTCCAATTTTTTTGGTAGTAGATCTTTAAAAAAAGGTTTTTGTGAAAAAAAAATAGAATAAATAAAATAAAATAAATAAAATAAAGAACACACAAATTTTACGTGAAAACCCTTTCGGGAAAAAACCACGGGCAGAGGAGAAGAAAATTCACTATGTCGAAAAATTTGAATCAATACAAGAGGAATAGACTATGTCTATTTATAGGCTTGTAAAGCCATATTCTAGTAGGATTGAAACACCCTATCCTAATCAATATAAAATAGATAAAGTTTAATAAGGTTTAAAAAACCTTATTCTAAAATAAAATAAAAGAAGTCTAGTTCTATATGGATTTTACTTTTATTTTATTTTCCATCGTATTTTATTTAAATAAGAATTTGGGTCACTTAATTCTAACAATCTCCACCTTGACACAAATTCTCAATGAACAAGTTCTTCATCGCGAACTTTCAATAAACAAGTTCTCCACCTCTTCCATAAAACCCCTTAAGGGTTTAACTTCAACAATGAACACCAACCAAGTCTAAGCAATGCTCAAACTTGGTTATAGGAAGTGACTTAGTCATCATATCTGCAGGATTTTCATGAGTACTAATTTTGCTCACAACAATATCACCACGAGCAATAATATCACGAACAAAATGATACCGAACATCATTGTGTTTTGTTCTCTCATGAAACATTTGATCTTTTGTAAGAAATATAGCACTGATTGTCACAAAATATCGTCTTTGATTTGAAGGTCTTCATTGAGTTCACTAAATAGTCCCTTCAACCAAATAGCTTATTTACAAGCCTCGATGAATCGCCATGTACTCAAACTTTAGTGGTAGACAAAGCGATCGTAGTTTGCAAAGTGGCTTTCCAACTAATTGCACAACCTCCGATTGTAAAGACGTAACTTTGTGAGAGATCTTCTTCTATCAAGGTCTCAAAGCAAAATCAGCATCAACATACCCTATGACTCCATCTTTAGTTCTTCCAAACTGTAAGCAAACATCAGTAGTGCCTCGTAAGTATCTTAAAATCCATGAATCGCTTTCCAATGTTCTTTACCGGGATTTGCCATGTATCTCGCTAATCAGACCGATCGCATATGATAAATCGGACGTGAACAAACCATAGCATACATGAGAGATTCCACTGCACTAGAGTATGGAACATGTGACATGTACTCAATCTCATCATCTGGTTGTGGAGACAAAACCGATGAAAGTCCTGCAGAAAATGGTCAGCAAAGGAGTACTACATGAGCTTAGCACTCTGCATATTGAACTCGCAAAGAACTTTCTCAATGTACCCCTTCCGACTTAGGTACAATTTACTTGATTTTCTATCTCTGAGAATCTCCATACCAAGTATCTTCTTTGTTGGTCCTAAATCTTTCATCTCAAATTCTTTACTTAGTTGGGCTTTGACCTTTCTTATCTCTTTCTTTATCTTTTTGTTGCTATCAACATGTCATCAACATAAAGAAGTAGATACACAAATGAACCATCACTATTTTTCTTAAAGTAAACACAATCTGTCAAAACTACTTCTTTTGAAATCATGAGAAGTCATAAAGGAATCAAACCTCTTGTACTCTCTGTCTTGGTGATTGTTTCAAACAGTAAAGGGACATTTTCAAGCAAGCAAACATAGTTCTCTTTTTTCAAATCTGTAAAACCTTCCAGGTTGTTGCATGTAAATATCCTCATCAAGTTCTCCATGCAAAAATGTAGTTTTTACATCTAATCGCTTAAGCTCCAAATCATGCATGGCCACAATACCAAGCAAAGCTCGAATCGAACTATGCTTAACAACTAGGAGAACACATCAGAAAGTCCACTCTCGGAATTTGATCTGTAACCCTTTGCAATAAGCCTTGCTTTATATCCGGGTTCTTCAACTCCCTGAGTCCCTTCTTTCTTTTTAAATACCCATTTACAACGAATGACCTTTTTACCTTTAGGAAGTTTCACAAGGTCCTATGTTCTGTTTTTGTGGAGTGATTCCATCTCTTCTTGCATAGCAAACATCCACTTTTTTCTCGAGCCTTCACAAACTAACCGCCTCAGAATAATTAGATGGCTCTTGATTCGCATCTATATCTTCAGCCACATTCAAAGCATAAGCAACTAGATCAGCCTCGGCATATTTCTTTGGAGGTTTAATTTCTCTTCTAGTTCTGTTTTTGGCGATAGAGTATTGTGGTGAAGAAGCAACTCTATTCTCAATTTTTATACTGGCTTGAGGAGTTGACTCTGTATTAATCTGATGCTCTACTTGTTTTTGATTTTCTTTATTGGAAGAGTCTTTAAGAGATAAGTTAGGTAGCATAGCAGTTTCATCAAAAACAACATCTCTACTAATCACAACTTTTCTATTTTCAGGACACCATAACTTATACTCTTTTACACCAGCTTTATAACCAAGAAAAACACATTTAATGGATCTCGGTTTCAATTTTCTATTATGAGCATATGCAGGACACCCAAAGATCTTTAAATCAGAATAATTAGCAGGATTACCAGACCATACCTCTTGTGGAGTCTTTTTCTCAATGGCAACGGATGGAGATCGGTTGATCAAAAACATGCGATGACGCCGCTTCGCCCAAAATGACTTGGTTAGTTGACATTTGACAACATACATCGAACCTTCTCCATGATCGTTCTGTTCATTCGTTCTGCAAAGCCGTTTTGTTGTGGAGTATGACGAACTGTCAAGTGTCTCATGATTCCTTCTGACTTGCACAATCTATTAAACTCATCAGAATAGAACTTTAAGCCATTATGCATGCGGAGGTATTTTATCATTTTCCGTCTGCTTTTTTTAATCATAATTTTCCAAGACTTAAATGTGGAAAACACATCACTTTTCTCGCTTCGGGAAGAACGCCCAAACTTTTCTCGGAAAAATCATCAATAAAGGTTAGCATATAATTAGCTCCACCTCTGGAAGGCACTCTAGATGGCCCCCACACAGTCGAATGAATATACTCCAATGTTCCTTCGTGTTATGGATTCCTCTAGTAAATCGAACTCTCTTTTGTTTCCCAAAAACACAAAGTGCTCACAAAATTCGGTTTGCAAATTCCTTGCCCATTAAGAAGTCCTCTTTTGCTCAATTCGCCATGCCATTCTCACTCATATGCCCTAGGCGCATATGCCAAAGTTTAGTAATATCATCATCGACAAGGAAGAGAAGCGACAATTTGCATCACTAGTAATGTGAGAACCTCGCAAAACATGTAACTTGGCAATCTTTCTCTGTCCTTTCATCACAACAAGGGACCCTTTAGAAATCTTTAAAACCCCACTTTCATTTGTGTATCTGCACTTTTGAATCAAGAGTACTCAACGAAATTAAATTTCTTTTCAATTCGGAACATGCCGTGACGTCACTAAGTGTTCGACAACTCCATCAAACATCTTAACTTTAATTGTTCCAACACTGCGATTTTACACGAAGCATTATTTCCCATCAAAACAACACCTTTGGACCTTTGTTTCGTAAGTTGTAAACCAATCCCGATTGGGACTCATATGGAAGGTGCAGCTGAATCAAGTATCCACTCTCGCTTACTTTAGAATCATTGTGAAGCGACTAGAAGTTCACCATCGCTGTAGTCTTCTACAACATCAGCTTCACCGGAATTTTCTGGTTGTTTTCCCTTTTGATTCGCAGCCTCCCTTTTAATCTTATTTTGTAGCTTATAGCACTCAGATTTAATGTGCCCTTTCTTCTTGCAGAAGTTACTAGTTTTACCTCTGTTTGAAGACTTCGACCTACCCTTAGATTTACCACGAGGATTCCGTTCCTGTGTCCTACCACGATCATCATCAGCATTTCGATCTTGTCTCCCACGAACAATGAGACCCTCTCCCTGAGAGTCGGGTTTAACCACAAGATGCTTCATCTTATCATACGAGGTTAAAGAATCATAAACCTCATCAACTGTGAGAGACTCGCGGCCATATAAAATCGTGTCTCTAAAGGTTGAATAAGACGGGGGCAACGAACAAAGTAGAATCAACCCTAGATCTTCCTTATCATACTGGACCTCCATGGCCTCCAAGTTTGAGAGAATTTCTTTAAACATCTTGTTAAGTGTTCGTGTCTGACACACCTTCCTCCAAACGATGAGCATAAAGACGCCGCTTCATATGCAACTTGCTTGTTAGAGTTTTCGACATACATATTTGTTCTAGCCTCTTCCATAATGCGTGGCGTTTTTTCTCTTTCATCACATCCTGCAAAATTTCGTTGGACAAATGCAGATGTAATTGTGTTAATGCCTTTTGATCCTTACGCTTCTTCTTTTCATCTGTTAATGTCGAAGGCACCTTATCTATCCCTAGCAGGGCATCCTCCAGATCCATCTGTGCAAGAACTGCTTGCATCTTAATTTGCCACAACGCAAATCTGGTGTTGCGATCCAACAACGGAATTTCATACTTCAAAGACGCCATTACCGTGATCGAGATGAATAACCCGGAAGCTCGGATACCAATTTGTGAAAAAAATAAAAAATAAAAAATAGAATAAAATAAATAAAATAAAGAACACACAAATTTTACGTGGAAACCCTTTCGGAAAAAAACCACGGGCAGAGGAGAAGAAAATTCACTATGTCGAAAAATTTGAATCAATACAAGAGGAATAGACTATGTCTATTTATAGGCTTGTAAAACCATATTCTAGTAGGATTGAAACACCCTATCCTAATCAATATAAAATAGATGAAGTTTAATAAGGTTTAAAAAACCTTATTCTAAAATAAAATAAAAGAAGTCTAGTTCTATATGGATTTTACTTTTATTTTATTTTCCATCGTATTTTATTTAAATAAGAATTTGGGTCACTTAATTCTAACAGTTTTTTTAGCTAGAATTCTTGTTTTATTTTAATGAT
The DNA here is from genome assembly GCA_025698465.1 of Gossypium longicalyx. Lineage (NCBI taxonomy): Eukaryota > Viridiplantae > Streptophyta > Magnoliopsida > Malvales > Malvaceae > Gossypium > Gossypium longicalyx. Next base: position 28,194,692 of record CM047003.1, read on the forward strand.
TTTTAAAACATAATTATGAGTTTTTTTTCCAATGCCTCGTCGGGAAAAAAACATGAGATTCAGAAAAGCAAGCTTCTAAATGTGTTGGTGGATCGGTTGGTACACTACTTCCAGAATGGCCTCCAAAGTTGACCTAGTAGAATTCAACTTTTGTATCATCTTATCTTCACCATAAATTATGAGAGTTACATTCATGGTTTGGTGGTTCTCGATAACTTCTACAATAATTAATTATGTCTAATATTTTTTTGTGTCGTTTTCTTATAATTAAGTAGGTCATAGCAATTAGCATATGTAGTTGTGTAAATCTTTTTCTATTGTTGTTATAAAGAGGTTTCCTTGCCATGCCTAATATAACCTCGCTCATTGTGGTACCTTGCTAACGTATAGTATACTTAACAATCCAATCGCCGCTTGGCTAGGAGGCTATCTTACCCCCTGAAGGGCATATTAAGACAATACCTATAAGAGCACGTGTTAAGGATAGGGGATAACTTGTGACTAAACTTGCCTATAAATAACCCCTCTTTCACCATCAAGGCAAGACCATCATTTTAAGCTAAAACCCTGTTGGACTACTTATTGTAAGAGATCGACTCTTCGTATGATCATCCTTTTTATCGTTATGTCAACCATCACTCTCTCCTCCTACTCCTCCTTTATTTTTGCTTCAACAATTTGGCATGGGGAGCGTGGACAACATGGCTCATCCCGATGAAAACAACCTCGAAAACCTTAACACCACCACCAATCTCCCACGCAAGGCTTTCAAATTGGCCAAAGTGACCTTCCACTAGCCAAGTGTGCATAGGTACAACTTATATGGGAACCCATACCACTAATATCAAACACGGTGACCCACGTATTATAATTTCGCTTAACATAAATTGCCTAGACATGGCAAATCACAACAACAACAACAACAAGGTGAATTTTATCATGTAATCAAACCATATAACATCTCACTCACTTATCATACCAATTCATGTCATTTTGTACAACAAAATTTTCAATCTCATTCAAACATGGGATAATGTAATCACATGTATGTTCATGACATTACTCTAATACAATATTCAAGTTCAATTCAACATTTCTATATATGAACATCAAGATCATTATATCTCATTTCATATGAACTTCATCGCCCGATGAACTCTAGTAAACAGATTCAGATACACAAGTGTCTTTATTACACCATTTGCTCGTCCAAGCTAAGTATATTCATGTCAGGTTACCTGTTCGGTCTAAACCTTTATAACGACACATCCGATTGATTGTCCAAGCTAAATATATATACATGTCCAGGCTAAACCTTTAAAATGACATCAGGTTACTCGTCTAAGCTAAACCTGTTTCACATGTATTTGAGTATCCAAAACAAATGTTGGACCTCAGTAATCATCTGTAATCGACCCCGCTAGTGCGCACAAAACCCTATTGACATGCCAATCGTATCCCTAACATTTACTAAGTTCACACATACATCTATTACACATATAATCATCAATTTCAATTTAGTTCATTTATCTCCTTTTGTACCAATTCACAACGAATTTAATTTACAATCAAGCATACATATATATAATTCAAATGTATATAATCTAAGTTATAAATACTGTATGAACTTACCTAGTCAAAATAGCAAACAAGTTGGATCTTTAGGGACTAATCGATAATTTTAGCTTTTCCCCGATAGTCTCCTATTTGATCCAATTCTCAATTTATACAATTATTTTAGACAATTCATCAATACCAAATATTTTTATGTTATTTCATGATATATATGAACCTATACAATTTTGTTTTTTGATACCCCTAAAATTTTACATTTTATTCAATTTAGTCCCTAAAATCGAAATAACTATATCTTTAAATTTTGAGCCTCGATTTTTAAACTGATTTTAGTTACAAACATTATAGACCCTCTACTATCTATTATTACTAAAATTTCACCTCAATTTCACCATTTATACATTTTAGTCCTTAAGTACAAAATTAACAATTAAACTTTACAATCTAGTCCTTTTTCATAATCTAAGCTTAGATTACAAAAATTTCAACGAAATTTCATCATTTATACATTTTATTTCTTATGTACAAAACTAACAATTAAAATTTACAATCTAGTTCTTCATAATCAACAATGGCAACTTTCAAAAACTTTAAAAGTTTTACAAATTGGTACATGAGCTAGTTAGATTAAGCTCTCATGACCTCAAAAATGTAAAATTACAAGAAAAGGACTTGGAAAAGCTTACCAATTGAATACTGAATGCTAAAGCTTTAAAAATGGTTTTCCTTAAGTTTTTCAAGCTTGTTGCAGTTAAGGAAGATGATGAAGATGAGTAAACATCCATTATAATAAGCTTAAATACTAAGACTAATGCCTTAATCACCTTAATTAACTTCAATTAACTATACAATTTATTAACTTAATCCACCATTAATTAATATAAGTGGATTCTCCCATCATATCCCACTAACATATATTAAAAAAATGGTTTATTTGCCATTTGGAACCTTTGATTAATTAAAAATTTAGTCCTCGAAACTGCCTTTTGTGGCACCACTGAAAATCAAGCTGTTGCCCGATTCTTGGGGGCTTTTGCGCATATAAGAAGATGTTAAAAATGCTTACTAATCTTTCAGTGGTTAGACAAAAAGATGGCAAGCTCTTATGAGATTACATTAAGCGTTTTAACACAATGACCTTGTAGATCAAAGGTCTAGCATGTTAGCAGGCTATTAATACTTTTATAGCTAACATTAACCATGAACATATGAAGTATGTCCTTACAAAAAATAAACCTTGTAAATACAAGATATTAGGGTTATATCGCCAAAGGCAAGATCACTCAAATTGAAGCAAATCGTCCAACTAAGAGTATCAAAGGACACATCCCAATCTGCGTGTAAAGGGGCATCATTCTCACTCCTCTAATTCACCCAAAAATAGTTTAGCTTGTTATGATCATGGGATCTTTAAAGCACCACTTCTAATTAAACAAAGTTGCTTTAAAAATTATTCATTCGAGAAGTGTAAGTTTCAAGGCGATATGGGCCACAAGATAAAAGATTGTATTTCTTTAAAGGATAATAAAAAAGAAATGGTTAGGTGATGACAATTCAAATAGTTTATATAAAAAAAATAAGGTTCACTATCATAAACAAGCACCTAGTTTTAAATATATGATTATCATGTTGCATATTCTCATTCGAAGATCTTACCTTTAATATCATAAAACCAATATAATACTATGGTTAAATAATTATAATTTTATTCGCTTTTTTAATATGGATTAAAAATGTATAATCATATATAAAATCTGTCGAAACCATTTTTAAATCGAGTTTTGGAAAATGCGAATCGACTTTAAGAAAAACGAAAACGGGAGTCGCCACCAATCTTTTTAGGCGTGATTGGATCACCTTATAAAATGTTTTGTTTTAAAACATTAATTTTGGTCTACGAAAGTCGAGAAAACGGATTCGGGAGTTGGTTACGTACGAGGAAGGGTTAGCACCCTCGTAACGCCCAAAAATTGGTACCTAATTGATTATCAAGTGTCTTTAACGTCAGAAATTTGAAAGTTTTAAGATGCAAACATCTTTTAATTAGAATGTCTCAATTTTGAAAATTAAGGCTCACTTATTTCAAACGAGTCAAAACATCACATCCAGTAAGTTAGGACGCAACATTTTAAAACCTTCGAAACTAAGCTCGTCTTTCGAAAATTTCTATCTCGAGACAACAAAACGCCATATCCAGTAAGTTAGGACACTATGTTCTGAAATCTCGAAATAATTGTTTAAGTTTTGAAAACTCAAAATCACTTAGAAGGGTGCTTGACTATTCGAATTCAACGAGAAAAGTCGCAACTTGAAGAAGTTAGGCACTACCTTTCTCGAAGTTTCCAAACATCAAGCATTGCCTTTTATTTTTTTTTTAAAACCTTGGAATATTATTTTAAATGACGTTTTAGGATGACATATTAATGCATCATGAAGCATAGATGTACAAAATATTCTAACATTTCCATACAAACATAAATAATATCATTAAGACAAAACTAAATAACATGAACATACGTTTAATAAAAAAAATCATAAAAGGGTAAATATAAGATAATAAACAAATAAAAACATGAGTAAACTAAAAGAAAAACATAATACATGCAAAAATTATACAACAATATATATCATAAAATAGCACATAAAAGAAATAATTAAACATAGCATATAAAAAAAATGAAACTATGCACAAATAAGATAAATGACATACACTAAAAAAATGAATAAATAGAACATTTACAAATTATAAAAATATAATGCAATAGTTCAAAATACATAAAATGGTAATATAATATATATACATGCATAGAAAATATATATTTGAAAATAAACTATATAAAAAGGTTAAATATTTTAATATATAAAATACATAATCAAATGTATAAAAGATAGGAATAAATATACATATTTGAAAAATGAAGAAATTAAAATAAAATAAAAAAAGGTTGAAAAACTAAGATAGATGAAGAATAAAATAAGAACAAACCACAGAGAGTAAGAACGCAAGAGGGAGAGAAATTTGAGTGAATGCTCTCAAGAATTTTTATTACTTCCCAAAACTCAAGTCCTTTACAATGAAGGGAGAGGCCTCTATTTATAGTTGAGCCTCCCCAAATCCAACGGTACAGATCAATTACATCAATGGTTAAGATTAAAAGGTATCTACAAATTAAATCTCTAAGATTACAAAATCATATCTTCTAAGATTGCATATCATATCTAAGATTGCAATCATATCTAAGATTGTATATCATTGAAGATTATATTTTCATATGAGTCAAGCTTGTAGATGAACCTTAAATCTTTTCAAGTAATGAGCCATTCCGATCGGGCCAAATTATATTTGTAATTCTGGACTGAACTTGGACTTCGTTTTTTTTGGGGGTTTATTATTTTTTTTTGGACTTATTTCTGGGCCTGGGCAAAATTTAGTGTCTACAAAATCCATTTAGTTTATGGTTAATTTAAATTAACCAATATGATTCATTTTATATGTTCATCCGTCAAGTTAAATATATATTCATGATACTTATGTGGTAAAAAGTTTCACTCACAATTTGGATGGAATAAATTAGATTTGAACTCTCCAAACTCGTGGTCTATTTATAATGCACAAATAGATGCCTAAGTAACCATTTAAAAAAAACATCACTTTCTAATATGCACCTTTTTTTTATTTTAGAAACCGTTGAACTCAATTGCACAACTTTTCATTTTGGGAAGACTCTTTCAACTGGTCATGATGCTTCAATTGGATAGAAATTTTTTCAACTAATGTTTGAAGAATAGCATCATCACTCAAAATAAAATAAAATAAAAAGTATTCTTTCAATCCATTAATACAACATTTTCCAACCATTCATTTTCATTCCATTCATTTTCATTCTTTCTTTCATAATTGTTATATATATGTATGTATATAATACATGTTCTATAATTTTATACCAATCATAACTATGCATGTAGAATATCATGCATATAATAAACCAACACTTTATTTTTATCAAGAATTGATGCATGAGACATTCATACTTTTTGCATGTAATACTTCAATAACCACATCACAAATGAAAATCTAATTTATGCAACAAGAGTAAAGCATTAAATATGGCATACTTTTTCTTGCTACAAAGATGTCTTATAAATAAAATATAAACAAAATCAATGTGACCTTATTGTCGATAACCTTCCTTGTATTACTATGCTTGTAGTACTATGTGGATAAGTGGTTTGTGATAATATATAATTTTAGAATTGTTAATGTGTGGAGTTAAAAATAAACTTAAAGAAACATTCGTTAATTTTTTATAAGGTTTTATTCATCCCCACCACATATATTGGTATGCCAAAAAGTTATAAGCAAATGAATCTCGACGATAAAATAAAGTTTAATGATTATCTCTGTTTTGCACTGACGAAAATAGACCATTGAGCACTAAATAGAGTATGACAAGAATATCAAATTCTACAAAGAACTTCTATAGTAACTCTTTTATAGAACAATATTTGAATATTAGAAGATAGAAGAGAAGAGGGGAAAAAAACATTGTTTCTTAGTTTTGCATATATCTTTATGTGCACATTCAAGAGAATGTTGAGTTATATTTGTGATAGCCAATTTTGGCCCGGGCAAGTGAAAAAATAAAGAAACCCAAATAAAAGCCCAATTCCTTTAGTCCATTTACAATATGTGTGACCCAAAATACAAACCCAACAAACCCAATTCTAACCCTAGCCCAGAAAAAAACTAAAACTCTTAGCCAAGGGAAACCCTAGGTGCGCCGCACCTAGGTCGGTCTACCCCTAGGCCACCGCGCGCCACCCTCACGAGCCAACCACCACGCCCCTGACCAGTGCCTCTTCCACGCGTCTGACACCTGTAAGATAAGACGAACACGCAAGTAACAGACAAACAAACAACAAGCAAAAAAACAAATGGTAGCAGAAAACAAAACGAAAAAAAAATGGACCTATGTAATCCGGTTATAAAAACCAAAACATCCCTTTGTAGTTTTTTTTTTACGAACACAAGCAATCAAAAATTGCAAGAAACCAAGAAAGATTGATTTTACTTCCATTTTCACTTCAAGCTCTGATTTCAAAAATAGCAAGAAACCAAGAGGGGAGGAGTCTTGCCTGAATCTGCCAAGGTTTCACCGCTGGAGGACTCTCCTCCATCGTCGGGATTAGACCGAATAGAAGGGAGAGATCCTCCTCCGTATCTCACGGGCTGAGAAGGCTTGGCCTTCGGGGACGCCTAAAACAGGGGCTAGAAAGCCCGACTTTCACACCCCAACCACTGCTCGTGGTGGCGCTGCGGTGAAGGCGGCGATGAGGGTTCTAAAAAAACCCTAGCCGAAAGGAGCAGAGAAATTGGGGGGCCTCTGAAATTTTTTTTAAAAGGAACAAATAAAAAAACAAAAAAAAAACTAACTTAAATATCAGTAGTAAACGGCGCCGCTTTTTGGTATGTGTTCAGGTACCAAAACGGCACCGTTTTGGACCACCCATAGGCGACCCGACCCGCTACTAAAAGGGATCCGCGTGTTTTGTGACCTTGGGGCTATTTATACGGCGAGTCCCTCTGATTTTGAGCCGCATTGCAATGTAGTCCTAATTTGCATGTTTCCTCTTTTAAATTTTGCCCTATTATTCTATTTCATTTCTGATTTGGTCCTTGAGCTGGACAATGAAACGCAGCGCATAGGACTTGGGATATTGTCCCATTTCGTCCTCACCAAATCTAAGCGCATTTTGATTTAGTCCCTAGCAGCTTTTGGTATTTATGATTGTGCCCTGCTATTTTATTGATAACTTGCAAAGCAATCCTCGACCCATTATTTTCGAATTTATTTTTAATTTGCTTCTGTTTATTTATTAATTTATATCTTTTATTTCTTTTCTTTTCTGTTTTGTTTTTATGTTACTCTTTAAACTGTTTTAAATCCTTTTGTTATTTTATATACATAAGCTCTCCTAAAACTATTTTATATATTGTTTATCTAAAATTGATTTAAAGCATTCATTTCAAATTATTTACTACATATTACCTTAGATTACAAGCACATATTTCTTTAATTAGTTACTACTTTACTATATATTATTTTAAATTATTTGGTATATTATTTATTTTATATTTTACGTATAGATTATTTTATTTTTAACTTTTACATATTATATATTTTAAACTTTAATATATTATGTAGCTTAAATGTATTCTTTTTTATGTTTTTATATATATTGTTTATTCCAAATCATTTTATCATTATTCACCTCAAGTTTTTTTTTATATATATTATTTATTTGAGACCTTTTATTTATTCGTTTTGAATTATTCTAATACATTACTTATCTTAAAACCATTACCTACATGAAATTGCTTTACTTTATTTTATTTTATCCTTCCTTGATTTGTTGATATTGGATTTTGATTGACACATGTTATGTGAATATTATCATTGTGTGTATTATAGTCTATTCGTATTTTCATTATTGTCATTTGCTTGTGTACATGTGGTATTATTCCGCGCTCTATGTTATGTTTTTGTTTATCTAGCCTAAATCATACCGTACATTGATTCAACATGTTTATCCAACTTGATTCCCTTGTTTTTATTCCAAACCAAATGATACACGTCGTTTAAATATCATACTCGTTACTATTCAAAAGCAAAATTTTCCAAATAAGGCAATGTTTTGCATTTTAGAACATCGAAGAATCGTACCCTAACTTACGGGGTTTCTATTTCCTTATTGTTTCTAAATAGCAAATATCCTTTTCAAGTTTTAAGACACACGGAACTCCAATTAAAATTGAAGACGACCTTGCGCTCGGGAATTCATAGTATTGTGTCCTAACTTACGGGATGTGATACTCCGATATCTCGAGATAAGGAAATCTTTAGTAATTGTTTTGAGCTAATTCAAGAATTTTAAAATCGATATCAATAAAAAAGGATCGTATTTTAAATTTATTTCTGATTTTCAATTTTCGACATTAAGACACTAACTAATCAATTTGGTACCAATTTTGGGCGTGACGAGGGTGCTAATCCTTCCTCGCACGTAATCGACTCCCGAACTAGTTCTCTTGAATTTCGTAGACCAAAATGTCATTTTAATGAACTAAAATTGTTTTATTAAAATAAAGGTGATCCGATCACACCAAATAAAGATCGGTGGCGACTTCCGTTTTAATTTTCAAACAAGGTCGATTCCCGTGTTCAAAAAAATGGTTTCGACAGCTTGGCGACTCCGCTGGGGACTTCGAGAGTCAAGCCTCAAATTGATTAATTTTTGTCTTTTGTCGAAAATTGAAAATTGGTTTTAAATTTACTGCATTGCATGTTGTCTGTTATTTTCATGGTTTTCTTCATAATATGCTTGCTTTAAGTGGTTTAATTCTTTGATGTATCTTTGCATATCGCAACGTATTATTGGTCAATTTTACCCTCTTAAGTGGAAGTGAGAAACTACTCCTTCGTGAGGTCTTCACCTTCGTATAGGATAGTGGATCGCTTTCGGGATACATCCGTACCTGCGTCTTCGTGAGGTTTTCATCTCCGTATAGCCGTAGGGAAATGTATTCCCCTGAATTGAACTCGGTCCGTATGAGCCTATAATGGGTAAGGATCGAGGAATCTGCTGGTTCAGGTACCTTTACTTTAGAACCGAACCACATGTAATGAGCCCTAAGAGCTTACCCTAGGTAGAACCACACCAAACCCTAGTGGTTACCCGATTAGGTGCTTGATTATTCCTTATTTACTTTGAATTCTATTCTTTGTATGTAATACTGACTTGTTGTGTTTTGTTGTTATCACATGGCATCTCATCATAAAAGGGTGTTGATTCACGTTCGGTTACTAGATAGGAGAGTTTCGTATGGAAAAAGGATTTCTTGATAGAGTGGAGGATAATGCGGCCATCCGAGTGTGGTCCGAGAGAACGCAACAAGAGAATAGAGATAGTTTGACCGAGGGCTACGAATTAGAGTTGTGGGATTTCACTCGCATCAGTGTGACTTAGAACGACTTGCAAGAGTTAAAGGATATATGGAATAGTTGGAATGGCGAAGTCAAGCAACTTTTTTACTGTAACTATGGTGACCTACCCTATTTGCTTGATGTAAAGGTGGACAAACATTTGTTTCGAGCCCTCACGCAGTTTTAGAACCCCGCCTATAGTTGTTTCACCTTCGGAGGAGTCGATTTAGTACCTATTGTGGAGGAATACATGGCGTTACTAAATTGTCCGAAGATTCAGGCCGACAAGGCCTATTCAAGACCTGTTAATGTCCCTCCTTTTTCGAAAAAATTAATGAATATCACGGGGATGAACGAGCAATGGGTTGCAGCCCGCATCAAGCAAAAAGGGGATAGTAAGTGTATTCCTTGGAGGAATTTGAGGGACTTGATCCTTGCACACCCGGATTCGAAGAAAAGGGTTGATATTTTTGCCTTAAGCCTCTACAATTTGATCATCTTTCCTAAGACGCTAGGACACATAGATGAAGCCGTCTCAGATTTATTCGATCGACTCGACAAAGGTACCACACCCGTCCCGGCAATCCTAGCAGAAACTTTCAGATCCTTAAATACATGTCGGAGAGCGGGCGAAAGAAGATTTATTGGTTGTGCACAGCTTCTTTTAGCTTGGTTCCACAGCCATTTTTGGAAGGTGGAGAAGTTCTCCTATCGGGTTTTCTCTAAGGATTATTCCCCATTAAGAGAATTAGTAGCCACATCAAGGCGAGACGACATCTCAGAGGAGAAATGAATAACTATTCTCCAGAGTTTGCGAGTTGAAAATATTGAATGGAGGGCTCCATGGTTGATCCCCGATGAGATCTTATATCGGTGCAGTGATTTTGACTGGGTCCCTCTGGATAGAATATGGGGAGCCATTGGATACGCTCCACTATTGGTGTTAAGACAGCATCGATCAAGCCAGTTTATACCAGCGAGACAAGGGTTAGCTCAATACGAGTTCTCCTATAAAGACAACAATTATAAGAGGAGGGTTCGTGAGATATCAGATGCTTGGAACCAAACTCGAAGGACAAAAGGATTCACCACAGGTCCGATGACGAATCCTGAGCATGAATGGTGGTGGGGTAGGAGAGTCAACGACAATATTCCTAGGCTGAATCAAGAGAACACTCAACCGATAGAGGAGCATTTACGAGTCATCCCATCCGAGTTAGAGATCATTAAACAAGACTTCAAGAAAAGGAACTCGGAGTTGGGGAAGAAGATAGAGCAGTTAGAAGAAGAGAAAATGAAGTTGGGATTAGACGTCGATATCCACAAGCTAGAGGCTGAGAAGTTAAGAAAAAGGAAGAACAAGGCCGAGGAAGATTTGGATGTCTGAAAATCGATTACAAGAAGCTGCGTATGTCGAAAAAAACTACCGGTTTAGGTAAAACGTCAGAGTAATGACGTCAAGAGATCAAAGAGGAAAAGACTAGAGCCGACCATTGGGAGAAAAATGGTTCAAGATGCCCGAGTACGAGAGGACACTCTGAAAAAGAGTTTGTTAGAAAGCCAAAACGAAAAGGAGAAGTTACGAGATCGGGTGGCTGAATTGGAAAGATCACTACATCAACATCGTAGCCGTAATTCCGTAATTGAGCTGAAGGCTAGTCTGAGCAGGATCGAAGACTTAAAAAGGAAAGTAGAAGAACTCGATACTGCACTACGAGATAGTAAAATTCGAGTGGAACTTCCTGAGACAAACAACGACCATTATAGGGAACAGCTTCACCACTTTCAAAACCAATTTAGAGATAGAGACTATGTCATGGGCGAAGCTGATGTGTTGAGCTTAAAATACGAGTCAAAATTAGATCGAGGCCGAAACTTAGCTTGGCTTCTTAGGAAAGTTAAGGCTTTGGGCATTAGGGCAAAGTCGTATATGTAATCGTCCGTTCTATGTAAAGAAATTTTTCTTCTAGTGAAATTCTTCTAATGAAATTGAATTAGAATCAATGCCTCTTTTTTCATTCATTCATTTGCATTACATTTCATCATGTGTATTAAATTTCATGAAAAGACCCTGATTAAACAAAATTATTTCAGTTAATATGGAAACCAACGAGAATCAACCAACCAAACACAGCTACTATACTCGCCGTAATACCAAAGTAATGGATCAGAGATTAGAAAGGATAGAACAAACGCAAAGGAAATGGAAGAGGAATTACAAGCATAGATACAAGAACAACTGGCCAAAATACAACAGGATATGAAAGAAAAAATGGAAGAATCCCAAAATAATCTAATAGGCCAGTTGGCGCAGTTGCTGGCTAGAGAACGCGAAAAGGGGAAGGACACTATGGGGAATGATAATGAAAACCTTATCTACCCTCCAGACTTTGCTCCGGTAAACACTCAACCACAACCGGAGGTGCACCCACGAATGGTACCCGTCACTATCAGACCCCAGCAATACCAGGCCAATGCCTCGACACCAATGAATATTCCTATAGGATCGAGCTCTAAGCCCGGAGATAATCCAGCTAATCCATTTGTCCCGGACCTTGATGACATGGCAGAAATGGAGAAAGGAAAGGTAGACCTGGCGAAACAACTTGATGATCGGTGTAAATAGCTTGAAGAAAACTTCAAAGCAATGGAGACTGTTGATTACCGTGGCGGGATTGATGCTAAGGACTTAAGCTTGGTCCCAGATCTGGTGCTCCCACCAAAATTTAAAACCTCAGAGTTCAAAAAGTATAATGGAACGAGTTGCCCTGAAGCTCATATTATGATTTTCTGTCAAAGGATGACAGGTATGTCAACAATGATCAGCTGTTGATCCACTGTTTCCAAGACAGTCTGATTGGATCTGCGGCCAAGTGGTACAAGCAGCTCAGCCGTGCCCAAATTGGTTCATGGAAGGACTTAGCTCAAGCTTTAATGAAACAATACGGTCACGTGACAGACATAGCGCCCGATAGAATTACTCTACAAAACATGGAAAAGAAGCCAAGTGAGAGCTTCAGACAGTATGCCCAATGATGGAGGGAGATGGCAATGTAGGTCCAACCACCTCTCTTGGAGAAGGAAATAACCATGCTTTTTATCAATACCCTGAAGGCTCCATTCATTAATCATATGTTAGGAAGCCCTACTAAGAGCTTCTCGGACATAGTGATGTCTGGAAAAATGATAGAAAACGCTGTAAGATGTGGGAAGATTGAAGCGGGAGAGAGTACTAAGAGATCAGCTCCGAGAAGGAAAAAAATGAGGTGAACAACGCGAGCGTATACAATAAAGGTTATTCCAAGCCAGTCACAATGAGCCAGCCAAGGGCAGTGACTGCTAGCCATCAGGGCTCCACCAGACAAGATTCCAACTCAAGACCTAACACGGAAAGAGTCCAATTCACGTCAATACCAATGACGTATAGGGAGCTTTACAAGAATCTGTTCGATGCGCATGTGGTGTCTCCATTTTACCTGAAACCCATGCAACCTCCATTCCCTAAGTGGTATGACGCAAACGCTCAATGCGAATACCATGTAGGAATTGCGGGGCACACAATTGAGAACTGCACAACCTTTAAGAAATTAGTCGAAAGGTTCATAAAGATGGGCATTGTGAAGTTCGATGATCCCACAGGACCAAATGTGGCGGGAAATCAGTTACCTAGTCATTCAGACAGTGGGGTAAACGCGATAGTTGAAAATGGAGGAAGGAGAACTAAGATGGACGTAACAGAGGTGAAGACCCCGTTAAGATGGGTTTGGAAGAGGATGATAGAGCAAGGTCTAATCACTCAAGATTTAGGGGAGAAGCCCGAAGGAGCAAAGCACTATTGCGAATTTCACAACGAAGAGGGTCATGAGATCCAAGAGTGCAATAAATTCAGGATGCTGGTACAAGAACTGATGGAAAATAAGGAGATTGAATTCTTTGAGTATACCGAGGGCTCGGAGGAAGAAGATGTGTGCACATCAGAGCAAGGGTCAACCGACAAAGTCCATGGGGTCAGTCGCCCGGTCGTGATCATATCACGACCAAGAATCAACGAAGTCGAAGTACCAAATGCGCCAAAGGTCATAATCTAAAAGCCCGTTGATTTTCCTTATAAAGATAGCAAAAGGGTTCCTTGGAATTACGACTGCAACGTAACAATCCCGAGAGAGGAAAATTCAACTGGCACTTCAGAGAAAGGTCAAGACAAGGGTTTTTATACACGCAGTGGAAGACGTTATACCCTGAACACAAAGGCAGAATTAGCTAAAGGAAAATTCGTGGTTATTGAACAAGAAAAAGAAAAGACAACCAGACCTGAATCACCTGTCAATGAGCCTGTAACGGAAAAAGAGGCTAAAGAATTCTTAAAATTCCTGAAGCACAGCGAGTACAGCATGGTGAAACAGTTACACAAACAGCCAGCTCACATATCGGTACTAGTCTTGCTCTTAAGCTCAGAGACACACCGCAGTGCATTAATGAAAGTGTTAAATGAAACATACGTGGCAGACGATATCTCTGTCAACAAGCTTAATCGTCTGGTCAATAATATCAGCGCGGATAATTTTATTTTCTTTAATGATGATGAAATACCACCGGGAGGCATGGGATCTACAAAGGCCCTGCACATTACCACTCGCTGCAAGAGATACACATTGCCAGGGGTATTGATTGATAATGGATCAGCGTTAAATGTCATGCCCTTGTCCACGTTAAATAGGTTGCCAGTGGATAACTCTCACATGAAGACATGTCAAAACGTCGTGAGAGCGTTCGATGGTATGGAAAGAAAAGTGATGGAAAGAATCGAGATATCTCTCTTGATTGGCCCGAATACATACGAGGTGGACTTCTTGGTAATGGACATCAAGCCGTCATAAAATTTCCTGTTGGGGAGACCATGGATTCACTCGGCGGGGGCAGTACCGTCGTCTCTACACCAAAAGTTGAAGTTGGTAACTGAGGGTAAGTTGGTAACGATAAACGCGGAGGAAGACATCAGTGCATCTATTACTAGTGACGCACCATACGTGGATACGGACGATGAGGCGATAGAATGTTCCTTTCGATCACTAAAATTCGTCAATGCTACATTTATTGTCGAAGGGAACAAGATCCCAATGCCCAAAATATCCAAAACTATAAGGATGGGCCTGCGATTGACGGTCGGTAAAGGAGCCCTACCAGGAAGAGGACTCGGAAGATGCCTCCAAGGAAGGATCGAGGTACCAGTACTAAGGGAAAAATGAGATCGCTTTGGCTTAGGATTTAAGCTAGACGCGAAGCAAAAAAAAAGAGCTGGAGAAAAAGCAAGAGCGAAGAAGAGCACTTCTGTGCGGTGAGGAGGTCAAGTGGGGACCAATAACCTTTCCTCACTTATCCAAAACATTTGTGTCAGGAGGAACTATTTACCCCAGACAGAAGATGACAAGAAATAAAATGGTTGAAGAAATGTTGAGAGGTTGGAGCATTAACACCATATCCGAAGAAAGAACCGAAGAAAGAAATTCATCTGGAATTCGCCCTTACATCCCAGAAAGTGTTTTGAACAATTGGACCGCGGAGGAGATCCTTGTAACTTTTAAAATTAACTCAGAGTAATGTTCAAAACAAGCTTATTACTCTAAGCCTAGGGGCAATAAGAATCCTTTTATGAAATAGGCATATGTCCAAATATCGTCATTTTAATAAAAAATGCATTTTTGCATATCATCTTAAGTAAATATTCTTTTATTCTTTCTACTTCATTCATAATCATACCATACAAATCAAATATTCTTAGATCATTTTGTTCTTTGGATTCCTTTCTTCATCCATAATAGGTCTCCAGATATCAGTGATATGAACAACGTTGCCACTGACTCAGAGACTCCTTTCGAGTAAGATTTGTGTATGGAGGACACTGAGAATTTTGAAGATGACCAAAATTGTAACCTATCTTCCGATTTGTTAATGATGGTAGAACAAGAGGAGAAACTAATCCTACCTCACAAAGAGTTGGTGGAAATTGTTAGCTTAGGAGAGGGAAAATAGGTGAAGATTAGAGCTAGTATCTCTATAGAAACAAAGCAAGACCTCATCGAGTTACTCCAAGAGTTCAAGGATGTCTTCGCATGGTCATATCAAGACATGCCCGGATTGAATACTGATATCGTGGTACATCGCCTCCCCATAAAGGAAGAATGCAAGCCAGTTCAACAGAAACTCCGGAGGATGAGACCCGATGTTTTGTTGAAGATAAAAGAAGAGGTCAAGAAGCAATTCGATGCCGATTTCTTACAAGTAGTCAAGTACTCAGAATGGGTAGCCAATGTAGTCCCGGTTCTTAAGAAAGATGGAAAGGTATGAATGTGCGTGGACTATCGGGATTTGAACAAAGCCAGCCAAAAGACAATTTCACGTTACCTCACATTGATACGTTAGTGGATCACACGGCAGGTTACTCACTTTTCTTCTTTATGGACGGCTTCTCGGGGTATAACCAGATAAAGATGTATCCTGAAGACGTGGAAAAGACGACGTTTGTAACCATGTGGGGAACATTTTGTTATAAGGTGATGTCATTCGGACTGAAAAACGCAGGAGCAACATATTAGAGAGCCATGGTAACTTTGTTCCATGATATGATGCACAAGGAGATCGAGGTCTACATTAACGACATGATTGTAAAATTCAAAACAGAGAAGGAGTATGTGCAAGCCTTGAGGAAACTATTTTTAAGGTTAAGAAAGTTCCAACTAAAACTCAATCCTGCAAAGTGTACCTTCGGGGCTAGGTCAGGAAAATTGTTAGGATTTGTAGTCAGTGAGAGGGGAATTGAGATTGACCCAAATAAAGTTAAGGTCATACAAGAATTACCCCTACCGTGTACTCAAAAAGAAGTTCGAGGTTTCCTAGGAAGATTAAATTACATCGCTCGGTTTATTTCACAACTAACGGAGAAATGTGACCCAATATTCCGTCTCCTTAGGAAGCATAATCCAGGTGTTTGGGATGAGGAGTACCAGAAAACTTTCGATAAGGTCAAACATTATTTGTCCAATGTCCCAGTACTGATGCCACCTTGCCCGGATAAACCACTGATACTGTACTTGGCAGTGTTTGAAAACTCCATGGGATGCGTGCTAGGCCAACATGATGAGTCAGGAAGAAAAGAAAAAGCGATATACTATCTCAGCAAGTAATTCACCGAATGTGAGACAAGGTATTCGTTGATCGAGAAGTTGTGTTGTGCTTTGATTTGGACAACTCGAAGACTGAGACAATACATGTTGTACCACACAACTTGGCTCATATCAAAACTAGACCCTTTGAAGTACATGATGGAGTTAAATGCTCTGAACGGAAGAATGGGTCATTAGCAAATTTTGCTTTCTGAGTTTGACATAGTCTACGTAAACCAAAAGGCCGTAAAAGAGAGTGCAATAGCAGATTTTCTGGCCAGTAGAGCTCTAGAAGATTATGAGCCGTTGAGCTTTGATTTCCCAAATGAGGATCTAATGTATGTCGCGACCATGGAAGAAGACTCTTAAGAGGGCCATCCGTGGAAGCTGAATTTTGGCGGAGCTTCAAACGCTGTGGGTAACGGAATTGGGGCAGTTTTGGTATCCCCAAACGGAGATCGTTATCCTTTCACTAGTAAATTGGATTTTGATTGCAGAAACAATATGGCCGAATACGAAGCATGTATCATGGGTATCCGTGCAGCCATAGAATGCAAGATTAAAGTATTAGAGGTCTACGGAGATTCTGCATTAGTGATCTATCAGCTTAAGGTCGAATGGGAGACAAGAGATCCCAAGTTGATCAATTACCGAAGGTTGGTTCTTGAGTTAATTGAGGAGTTTGACGATGTCACTTTCTGGTACCTCCTACGAGATGAAAATCAGATGGCTGATGCCTTGGCAACCTTAGCTTCTATGATCAGAGTGAATAAACAAGAGGATATGAAGCCTATTCAAATGAGTATTTATGAGGCTCCGGCTCATTGCTGCAACATCGAAGAAGAAGACGAGAAAGATGATCATCATTGGTATCAGGATCTTTTACGATACGTGAAAAGTCATGAATACCCAGACCAAGCGACTGAGAATGATAAAAGGACATTAAGAAGGCTGGCTAGTGATTATGTCTTGGATGGAGAAATCCTATACAAAAGAAGGAAGGATCGAGATACTCTAAAATGTGTGAAGATATTTGTCGAGGCTAAGCAAATCCTGGAAGAGGTTCATGAGGGTGTCTGCGGAACACATGCTAATGGTTTGACCATGGCCAGACAGATCATGAGATTCGGATATTATTGGTCCACTATGGAAGGAGATTGCATCAACTATGCCAAGAAGTGCCATAAATGCCAAATTTATGGAGATAAAATTCACGTACCTCATTCACCCCTACATGTCATGACTTCTCCATGGCCTTTTTCCATGTGGGGCATGGATGTCATTGGGTTGATCTCACCGAAGGCGTCTAATGGACACCGATTCATCTTTGTGGTCATAGATTACTTCACCAAGTGGGTAGAAGCCACCTCATACGCTAACGTCACAAAGTCAGCAGTCAGTAAGTTCTTAAAGAAAGAAATTATATGTCAATATAGGATGCCTAAAAGGATCATATCAGACAATACACTAAACTTGAACAACAGCACGATAGCGGAAGTCTGTAGCCAATTCAAGATCAAACATCATAACTCGTCACCGTATCGTCCAAAGATGAACGGTGCAGTGGAAGCAGCCAATAAGAACATCAAGAAGATCATAGGAAAAATGACCGAAACTTATAAAGATTGGCACGAGAAATTACCATTTGCCCTTTATGCCTAACGGACGTTAGTTAGAACCTCTACCGGGGCAACACCTTTTTCTTTAGTTTATGGAATGGAGGCGGTTTTGCCTATTGAGGTCGAGATCCCCTCTCTACTTGTTCTTTCAGAACTAAAATTAGATGAAGCAGAATGGATCCAGTCTTGATACGACCAGTTGAACTTGATTGAAGAAAAGAGGCTAAAGGCTATCCGTAATGGCCAAATGTATCAAAAGAGAATGATGCGGGCTAATAATAAGAAGGTTTGCCCTAGAGAATTTCATAAAGGAGACCTCATATTGAAAAAGATCTTCCTCATACAAAAGGACTTCAGAGGGAAATGGATGCTGAATTGGGAGGGACCTTATGTGGTAAAGAAGGCTTTCTTTGGAGGAGCTCTGATTTTGACTGAGATGAATGGTAAAATGCTGCCAAATCCCGTGAATTCGGATTCGGTCAAGAGGTACTTTACCTAAAAAAAACGAAGAGGCCAAGGCGAAAACCCGTAAAAGGGCGCTTTGAGACCAAAGGGGTTTTGAATTGAAAACCCAGGAATGGGCAATTCAAATCGAAGAAGGGCACCTAGTAGTATGGTTTTTTCTAAATTAACAAGAAGGAAGGATGCTACATTTTGAGGCATCAACAAAGTACTCTTGGTCTCCCAAAACGCATACCAAGTTCAAAGGGTCTTCGAGAGGATCTGTGCGACGAAGCTCATATTGCGATATCTGGGGCACCTATTCTTATCTCATTCATTTTGTATTTTTGACAGAATTTGCTATCTTGATTAATTTATTAGTTCTCATTTTATGTCTTAGCAAATTTGCTATCTTGACTACCCTATTCATTTTGAGCTTTGCTCTCAATAAAATTTCATTTTTGTCTAAGGTGATAATCTTTTTCAAGCGTTTTTCGTTGAAATGATGGTTAATGGACTAATAATATTCACAAAAGAGTTCTGCATATTACTCTGAAATGTTCCTAAATGATAGAAGGACCTGAAACGGGACTAATTAGTTTGAATTACCCTACATTAAAAGGATTAGAAACGTTGGGGAAAGAATAGCCCAAATTGTGGTTGTTCTTCGAGTTTTCTGCCAGAGATACCAGTCGAAGGAAAAGGAAGAGTAGTACATCAATAATAAAACCCCGATGAACAACGAGTAATATCAAATAAGCATTAAAAAAATGACTTTTTTGCATTCATGAAAACATCATTCATACACATCTAGCCAGGAGCATCTGATTCATCTCAATCATAGCATCCTAATTATTTGGAATAAGCATAGATACATGAAACCAATTCTACAGATCACGTCCCTAGAGGATGGTGTAGCAACATCGGTGATGTTGCAGATCTTGTCTCCCTGAAGTTGCAGTGGAACAGATCGAAGACGGCGAATCTTGTCTCTCTGAAGTTGCAATGGAGCAGATTTAAGCCACCACCCTATCTCCCTAAGCAGTAGTGGAATAGACTGAAGATAACGAATCTTATCTCTCTGAAGTTGCAGTAGAGTAGATTAAAACTATAAATACTATACCTCTGAAGTTGCAGCAGGTCGGATCAAATCTACCGTGACGAATCTTATCTCCCTGAAGTTGCAGTGGAGCAGATCGAAGCCATTAACCTTATCTCCCTGAAGTTGTAGTGGAACAGGTTGAAGATGCACATCTTATCTCTCTGAAGTTGCAGTAGAGCAGATTGAAGCCACAAACCTTATCCCCTTGAAGTTGCAGTGGGGCAGGTTAAAGTTACAAATCTTATCTCCCTGAAGTTGCAGTGGAGTAGGCTAAAGACATCGAACCTTATCTCCCTAAAGTTGCAATGGAGCAGGTTGAAGTTACAAGTCTTATCTCCCTGAAGTTGCAGTGGAGCAGATCAAAACAAACCTTATCTCCCTGAAGTTGCAGTGGAGCAGTAGAGCAGATTAAAGCTATAAATCTTATACCTTTGAAGCCGCAGTAGGTTGGATCAGATCATTGTGGCGAATCTCATCTCCCTGAAGTTGCAGTGGAACAGATTGAAATCGCAAACCTCATCACCCTGAAGATGCAGTAGAGCAGGTTGAAATTACCAAGTCCTATCCCTTTGAAGTTTCAGTGGAGTATATCGAAGCTACAAATTTCTTCTCCCTGAAATTGCATTGGAACAAATCTTAGCACTATTTCCTATACCCCTGAGGATGCAGTGGGATGGAACGAGGCTATTAGAAGGAAAGAAGCGCCAAGAAGCCAAGATCCAGTTAGACTAGGCAAAATTGGTTATTTTAAGGTCTTTGCTCCATTCTCGTTACACGACAACGAGCAAAGAGGGGCAACTGTGATAGCCAATTTTGGCCCGGGCAAGTGAAAAAATAAAGAAACCCAAATAAAAGCCTAATTCCTTTAGTCCATTTACAATATGTGTGACCCAAAATACGGACCCAACAAGCCCAACAAACCCAATTCTAACCCTAGCCCAAAAAAAACTAAAACTCTTAGCCAAGGGAAACCCTAGGTGCGCCGCACCTAGGTCGGTCTACCCCTAGGCCGCCGCGCGCCACCCTCACGAGCCAACCACCACGCCCCTAACCAGTGCCTCTTCCACGCGTCTGACACCTGTAAGATAAGAAGAACACGCAAGCAACAGACAAACAAACAACAAGCAAAAAAACAAATGGTAGCAGAAAACAAAACGGAAAAAAACAAAAAATGGACCTATGTAATTCGATTATAAAAACCGAAACATCCCTTTGTAGTTTTTCTTTTACGAACACAAGCAATCAAAAATAGCAAGAAACCAAGAAAGGTTGATTTTACTTCCATTTTCGCTTCAAGCTCTGATTTCATTTATTCTATTTTTATATACGAAAATAAATAAAAAAGAGAGAGGGGAGGAGTCTTGCCTGAATCTGCCGAGGTTTCACAGCTGGAGGACTCTCCTCCGTCATCGGGATTAGACCAAATGGGGGGGGAGAGATCCTCCTCCATATCTCGTGGGCTGAGAAGGCTTAGCCTTCGGGGACGCCTAAAACAGGGGCTAGAAAGCCCGACTTGCACACCCCAACCACCGCCCGTGGTGGCGCTGCGGTGAAGGCAGCGATGAGGGTTCTAAAAAAACCCTAGCCAAAAGGAGCAGAGAAATGGGGAGGCCTCTGAAATTTTTTTTTTAAAAAGGAACAAATAAAAAATAAAAAAAACTAACTTAAATATCAGTAGTAAACGGCGCCGCTTTTGGGTATGTGTCCAGGTGGCAAAAAGGCACCGTTTTGGACCACCCATGCGCGACCCGACCCGCTACTAAAAGGGATCCGCGTGTTTTGTGACCTTGGGGCTATTTATGCGGCGAGTCCCTCTGATTTTGAGCCGCATTGCAATGTAGTCCTCATTTGCATGTTTCCTCTTTTAAATTTTGCCCTATTATTCTATTTCATTTCTGATTTGGTCCCTGACCTGGACAATGAAACGCAGCGCATAGGACTTGGGATATTGTCCCATTTCGTCCTCACCAAATCTAAGCGCATTTTGATTTAGTCCCTAGCAGCTTTTGGTATTTATGATTGTGCCCTGTTATTTTATTGATAACTTGCAAAGCAGTCCCCGACCCATTATTTTTGAATTTATTTTTAATTTGCTTCTGTTTATTTATTAATTTATTAATTTTATTTATTTTCTTTTCTGTTTTGTTTTTATGTTACTCTTTAAACTGTTTTAAATCCTTTTGTTATTTTATATACATAAACTCTCTTAAAACTATTTTATATATTGTTTATTTAAAATTGATTTAGAGCATTCATTTCAAATTATTTACTACATATTACCTTATATTACGAGCACATATTTCTTAATTAGTTACTGCTTTACTATATATTATTTTAAATTATTTGGTATATTATTTATTTTATATTTTACGTATAGATTATTTTATTTTTAACTTTTACATATTATATATTTTAAACTTTAATATATTATGTAGCTTAAATGTATTCTTTTTTTATATTTTTATATATATTGTTTATTCCAAATCATTTTATCATTATTCACCTCAAGTTTTTTATATATATATATTATTTATTTGAGACCTTTTATTTATTCGTTTTGAATTATTCTAATACATTACTTATCTTAAAACCATTACCTACATGAAATTGCTTTACTTTATTTTATTTTATCCTTCCTTGATTTGTTGATATTGGATTTTGATTGACACATGTTATGTGAATATTATCATTGTGTGTATTATAGTCTATTCATATTTTTATTATTGTCATTTGCTTGTGTACATGTGGTATTATTCCGCGCTCTATGTTATGTTTTTGTTTATCTAGCCTAAATCATACCATACATTGATCCAACATGTTTATCCAACTTGAATCGCTTGTTTTTATTCCAAACCAAATGATACACGTCGTTTAAATATCGTACTCGTTATTATTCAAAAGTAAAATTTTCCAAATAAGGTAATGTTTTGCATTTTAGAACATCGAAGAATCGTGCCCTAACTTACGGGGTTTCGATTTCCTTATTGTTTCTAAATAGCAAATATCCTTTTCAAGTTTTAAGACACACGGAACTCCAATTAAAATTGAAGACGACCTTGCGCTCGGGAATTCATAGTATTGTGTCCTAACTTACGGGATGTGATACTCCGATATCTCGAGATAAGGAAATCTTTAGTAATTGTTTTGAGTTAATTCAAGAATTTTAAAATCGATATCAATAAAAAAGGATCGTATTTTAAATTTATTCCCGATTTTCAATTTTTGACATTAAGACACTAACTAATCAATTTGGTACCAATTTTGGGCGTGACGAGGGTGCTAACCCTTCCTCGTACGTAACCGACTCCCGAACTTGTTCTCTTGAATTTCGTAGACCAAAATGTCATTTTAATGAACTAAAATTGTTTTATTAAAATAAAGGTGATCCGATCACACCAAATAAAGATCGGTGGCGACTTCCGTTTTAATTTTCAAATAAGGTCGATTCCCGTTTTCAAAAAAATGGTTTCGACAATATTTATAAGAATTCTCATGTCTCTCCATATAATTATATTTTTTCAAATAGATAGTCACATGTTTTAACAATAAACATAATTATTTAATAAATATCTACTTGAATAATTATGACTCTTTGTTAATAATCAGATAACATAACTTTCAGCAGTTAAGAGATATAATTCATCAGTTTTGAATAATGACAACTCTCTCAAGTAATAATCAAATCTTTTAATTTTTAATTAGTTACAACATTTTAATTATAATCATTGGAGTATTATATTTGAAAATGTTGTAAGCTCTATTGTCATTATCCATAGGAATATAATTATTGGAGTATTATAACCCAAAGTTATTAATTTCTCATGTTGATTAGTGTTCCTCCCCTTTGGGGCTTTACCTTGAATCAATTGTTGCTTCCAAACGGATTCGGCTGTCCTCCTTCAAAGCAATTTTGTTCCTTAAAATACTCGAGAGAATGCTAGCTGTAATTAATTGCACTTCGTTACTGTAATCATTTCCCCAACACCTCCGAATGATGTTAGAACCATATCAGTCACTCCAGCAATTTTTCTATATAATATCTAGAATTTATTTATATCCTTCTCAATTTTTAAATTAGACAAATAAACCTATATTATTTTACATTGCGATGGTTATAAGAGGGCAGAAAGTAGCTCAAGAAATGATAAAATATCCAGTTAAGCATATAACCTCTATCCTTGGATATCTTATGACAAGTTGTTAGAAGCTTACCCCTAAATTATGGCAACACTTCCCCTAATAAGCAAATATTAAAACCCATACAATAATTTCAAAAAGCTTAAAATAATTGTTATGTTAGTGAGAAATTTATTAAAATAATATGATTTCAAAATTTATTACTGAAATAATATGTTTTTCTACGGTAAAAAGAATTAATTTAATGGAGACCCAAATCGGAATTTAGTCCTAAAATAGAATATGAAAATTTTAGCTGACTAGGAGACTGATCCATATTAAGTGGGCAGGCCTAGAGGCCTCATCAGCTAAAAGCATCGTCCTTAATCACTCATATACTTTTTGGTTATTTAATGTCATTAAGGACATTAATATAAAGATGTATCATTTTATGTATGTTTATACATTTTACTAATTATATCACTTATGAGTTTATTTATTAGTAAAAAATTTAAATGAATTAACACCCATGAAAATTTTAAACACAATTAATTTAAGATATATTTAAGAAATATAAATGATAAAAAAAAAAATTAAAAGATAGGAAATGAAAATAGAGAGTTGAAATAAAGGTTGAAAAAGTAATATTATTACTCCACTGGAGGTCCTGTTTTCAACTAGACCCTTTCCTTCAACTGAAAATTGAAAGATCAGTGGGAAAAAAAAAGCCAACTGAAAATGGGCAATTCAAATGGCAAAAGAATTGAAGGTCCAGTGCATTTGAGTTGAAAGTAGAAAAAAATTTTCCTAAGCTGCAAACTCACTGAAGGCATGGTGCGACCCAAAGGCACCTAGGCATTTATTTTGAAAGAAGAAGCTAGAGAAGATTTGATCGAATACTGATTAAGAAAATGGTCCAAGTAAAATATAAAGAGAATGATCAAAGCTTGACGATGAATAGTGATTAAAATGGGTAATTATAAAATAATGATTAAAATAACCCCATATTATTTTAGTAATTTTTCCTATGTTAGCTGCAAATAAACAATAATAAGTTATCACTTTTTCATATTCGTAAGTAAGTTTGCTTGTGTGGTAGTATAGTGTGTGAGTGAGCTTAAACTTATATTTTATCAAAAAAAGTGTCATGTAGAGTATTTGAACATAAAAGAATGAAATAAAACCATTATAATTTGTGTTATATAATGTTTAGAAAATTTTCCTCTTAATTATCTCACCCTGGGTTTCGTGGTGCCATTAAGAAGCTTAAGCCTTGTACAGGGCTCGATTTCTTGATTAACTGCAAATAGCATGAGAGCATTCACAGATGGATTAATGAAGAAAAAAATCTATTACTTCTTTTGCTGGCTAATATACAAAAGAATTATAACTCCCCATTTCCCTCTGTTATGCTTACAGAGGAATCTTGAATGTCAGGACCGGATGGTAGACAACCTTCGTACAAAGGTTTCATAATTTTTGTCTCGATCCAACATACTTATCCGGACATACTTAGGGCTAACCCCAAAGTGCTTCCCACCCCTCGTCAAGATCTTCTTCCCTCGAAGGAAGCTTTCGCAATCCTCGATATCTCCTTCGCACTTTATCCATGCGAATGCTGCAAAGGGTAAGAGTTCAGGTTAGTCCACAGGACCAGAGGTATCACATTGATGCACTTAACCTTCTTTTTCCTTTCTCTTACCAGGTTGAGGCTCGAAGACCCTGTTGAGAAACATGCAAAGCTGGGGAGGGAAGTCTGACACGCTAAATAGCCCACTCTGTTGCACTGCCTCTCTCAATTGCTTCCACCTCTTGGCCATAACACGGTAGCTGAACTCGAAGAAGGAATCGCCTTCATTTGGTCCACTGTTGTCCGATATAACTTTCAAAACTTTGGCTGCTCTGACCTGCGAATCCTTGGACACACCAATGGTGTTGATCTCTATGTACTTTGTCATTTTTCTTGCAACATCCTCATCTTTAACAAGAGCCCACCTGAAAGATGTGTATTTGAGCAAGTCTAATGACTTAACCACTTATGTCCAAAGAATTCTCATTAAAAAATTATATACAACTTACCCAATGCGCATCCCAGCATGACCAGTGCTCTTGGACACAGTGAATAGCATCAAATCATAGTTAGCCGGAGAGGATATCGGAGTATATTGTGGCCAATAATAGGCAAGATCATGAATTAATATCCCCTCACTACCGTTGACGACAGAGCGCCTTGCGAATCCATCAGGATTGTTGGGGGAGGTAACGAGTTCAATGTAAGGGCCATTTTTACTAAAGCTCCGGGCATCACCTGCCCACTTATATAACCTCGACTTGAGGCAGTCGGTAATCAAAGGATAGGACTGCAAGTAATCAACACAACTGAGGTCAAGTTAAACATATCTTAACACATTGCATATGCATTATTT
Organism: Gossypium longicalyx; assembly: GCA_025698465.1. Lineage (NCBI taxonomy): Eukaryota > Viridiplantae > Streptophyta > Magnoliopsida > Malvales > Malvaceae > Gossypium > Gossypium longicalyx. The sequence continues at coordinate 28,221,116 of CM047003.1, forward strand.
CTTCTAGAATTCATATACTTACAGAATAATAAGGGGCTGCTGAAACCACACTAATGGGCTCTGCCTCAGCGCAGGGCGACAGTGCGTAGAGTGCAGCTTGGAAGAGTTGCGTTGAACCCGTCCCAACAACAATGTGCCGGTTCTCCGTCACTGCATTTCCCACCACATTGTGTAATCTGACAATTTGTTTTGCAAATTCAGGCTCTAAGAACCAGCAAAGTCTAGTGGCATCCGAAAAGTAGCTCATGAACTGCCATCCAGGAATAACAACGGTGGTCTCATCCCCCTTCTTTTGCCAATAGCTTTCGTACATTGTCGGATCGCCGCTGTAATTATTATTTTCATGAAATACAACTAAAATATAATTAGAGAGTGTTCAATTTAGAAAAGTCAGAAAACATGTTGATGCACATGAAGGATGATCCCGTATCTACACTATTCATCCGGGGTGATTCAAAATAGCGAATTTCAACGAGGATATTAGATACAAAAACCAAAAAGAAAAAAGAAAAAAAAAAGAACTACAATTCATGAAGGGTAAAAACAGTTCACAACAAGTAAAAAATGATGGTAAATAGCAGCGGAAAAGAATCTGACATCAGCTGCCATTTGGGAATGGACCATGGGGAGCGCAGGCAATGGCGGGACCCTGTGATCAGGAGATCAATGATTACATGCGTATGCATGGGTCACATCAGCTGGACACATAATAAATTGTTGTGCTACGTGGTAAAGGTGAAGACCAAGAGATCATTTCATTATTGAAGCACATATAAATTCTAAAACAGGACCACCAAAACGACACAAAGGTGCTGGATTTCAGACAACCCCACTTTCGCAATTGAGTCCACCAGAAAAGCAAAGCAAGAAAGAGGTCTGATTTACAGGTAGCATAGGCCGCCTATGGTGCTTCTAAAAAGTTATAAAAGATCTTGAAGTCAATAGCTCAAAGACGAGCTTTTTAGTGTTTGTTTTTTAAATATTATTATTATTAGATGTCGCCCAAGGGCAGAAAGTGGGTCACATGCAATGCACCCAAAGGTCACTCAGAGGGGCATGGCCCCCACAAAAAGAACCGACATGCAATGCATCTATTATTCTAATTTCTATTTCCTAGTTCGAAGCCTATAGTGGGGTTGCGCTATTATGCACCACGGAGGAGGAATCCCACTTGCTGCTGCAAACTAAAAGCTGAAAACCCAATATGTACGTTGTTTATTTGCTCTTCTTTCGCATTGATTTGTGCAATTTGAGAGGTCCACAATCACAAGATGTAATGAGCATAATGATGAGGCAGTGGTGAAAATGTCAAAATGTGTAGTACCACCACCACCTACGGTTGGGAACACACACAAGACATGTCATCAATTTCCCTGAAAAGTCACCTCTGCTCTCAACATGCACCATGGAAAATCTCAATAAATAACTCATCACCAAGAGAAGCAAGGATGTTGTTAACCACAATTTTCTCCTCATTATTATAATAGTTTTCATCACTTAATTTTTTTTGATAGAATTTCATTACGTAATTTATTAAAAACAATAAAGTTGCTAACTATTGCTGATCATTAGTTAACAAAACCAAATAAAAAAGAATCACTAAAACACGTTTTACAAGAAAAAAAAAATCTAATTTTGTGAGCATTTATAGGAAATCATACTGACAGACAGCATCATTGACCCTTGTTTCCTGCCTCCATGAAATGACCTCTTAAGCCAAAGCGTCACTAAAATTACTAATAGTGTAGATCGCAGTGCTAGAAATGTTAAACAAACAGACAGGGAAACTGATAGTACTATTTTCAATAATGACAAATTAATTAACATTAATAAAAGAACTTACTGATCGAGGTTGATAACCCTGTCTTCGTCGCCTTGAGCCATCGTAAGTGACGAAGAAGATGGTGAAACAGAGGAAGAGAGACGTGTTATTTTGGTAGCAAGCGCCTCTTCCTTCTGCTCCCCAAAAAAGAAGCCATTAAAGCTCCCATCTTGAGAATCATGCAAAAGCAGGACCCTTAAAATTAAACTCACATTCAGAGCCAGTGACAAAACCAGCAAATTCCTCACTGCGAAAACACTCAATATGTATGCCATCTCTCTCGCAAATAAAACTCCAGTGCAATAACAGAGGATAAAGGAAACAGAGAGTTAGCCAGTGAAGACCGACGAACTACTGAAGAAGCAAGAGGAGAGTGATTATAGCAAAACCATGAATATGAAAACCAAAGAGATGATTTAGCTGGACCCTGGAAATCCTATTCCCAGAGTCCTATTTTGTGCATGAAAAACAAGTAGCTCAACCGGTTTGCTTCTACAACTTCAAAGATTTCAAAAAAAGAGAAAGGTTTTCAAGTTATCCAAACATCAATGGAGAAAATCGATACACTGGGCATTTATTGTTTTCTTCAGCAAACCAAAACGTGCGAAATTCGTGGAAAGAAACAATGAAGTGAAGTAAAGCAGGTAACTGCAGGGTGTATATAGGAAGAACACCCTGGCAAATACTTCAGTCGAGGTTTTCTCGGGAATCAATAAACCCCACCATACCATATTTTTTATTTCAGATCTCTGATACAATCGGCACTAAGAAGTGTAGATTCGCTGTTACATATTTAAATGAATAATGGGTTATATAGGAGTACGAGGAAAAAAAATGGGGGGGAAGGGGGAAAGTGCTCTGCTTTAAGATAAAAACTGCTTTCATTTTGTTTTGTTTTTTCTTTTTAATTTTTGTTCAGCTTTATTTTTTTTAACCTTTACTTCGTCATTTGGTTTTCTTATTTATCCTCAAAATTTGCTTTAACCTTTAATATTTAATGCTGTCTAATTATTTTTGAGTTGTAAAATAATGGAGTTTTGATTTAGACAGAAATCTGAATGAGAATGGAAGATAAAATGTGATTTAATAGTTTATTTTACTTTTTGTTAAAGTCCAACTATCATATTCATGACCTTCGGGCCCTTGAAGCTTGTTTAATAGTTGAGGAAGCAAAGTGCATTTGGCATGGTGCGGGCAAGAGCATTGCTGGCACCATGCCACTAAAGTGAGGAGAAGGTATAGCCACGGACAGGAGAACCATTGGCACCAACATCTGCATGCGCAATATTGAACCATGCGCGTAGTTCTGGCTTCAAAAGCTTCTGGAGGTCCGTAAAGGGGTTTAGTTGGGGAAGGCAGTAGGAAGACCTCTAGAAGGTCCTCAAGAACGCCATCTTGTTGACTGTCAAGAGGACCTTTGATGTCTCCAAAGCCCGTTGTTGCCTTTCCGTTTCTGGAATTATTCCTTCCAACTATTCTTAAACTCTCTCTAGCATACTTGACTCCAATAATAAGTATCTTAGAGGTTAACAAGTGCATTTGACTTTTTTAAGGAGTGCATAGTAGACGCTAACTTGGGCATTTTGAGACGTAATTCTGCATGCTTGCTCAAGTAAAGTCTTGGTATCTTACACATTACTTTGGTAAATATGTGTTTATTATTATTTTTAGTATTGTTATACCTAAATAGGATACATCGTGTGAATCCTCTCAAATTTTTCTTGATAACTATTTGTAGGGAATTCTTTGTGAAAGCTACTCGATTAATGATTCGTTCAATAAGTGAGCTCATTCAATAATTGATATTGCATAAGATTACGATGTCAAAACAGAACAACTTATGATAAAGACAAAACTACGTATCATAACACTACCTACTTACATCAACAACAATACCCATTTGGCTACTGATATTTGATCATTGACCTCTTATTGCTACTACAGTCTACTACATGTTGCTATGAGATGAAAAGTGATCCACAATATAAACCAAGAGCACAAGGAAAAAAGGGGTTTTGATTTTATTGTCTTCATTCCTCCACCTTCTTCAACCTCCTTCTCTGACAACTCTTTGGACCACACAAGTGAACTAACTTCATCCCTCATCCTCATTCCTTGCCTAGTTAATATTTAGTATCAACAATTGGTGTGGTGAGTAAGTATTGAACATGTGATCATAGCTTAATCAACCACTAACCACCTCGAAAATATTGAAGAAAGAAATCAAGACCAACAACACCCAACATGGAACCAACCACAGACTATCTAAAACCAGCCTCAAATTAGCACTAGACAACGTCAACCAATCCCACCAAGTATCCTCAAGAACCCTAGCAGCCTCATGATTATCATTACCCTTGTTATGCAACTCATCCTCAATATTACCAATTTCCTCCACCCTGGTACTATTCTCAGTATTTGCGAGGTAACACTGGTGCCTTATCAGGTAGTTAAACCTTCCAAAATCCATATTCAAGGTTAGAGGCAAAATAAATAAAGAAAAATTTGAGAGCGAAATTAAATTTTATATTTTTACAATAGTAAAAATATAATTTTATCATTTGAATAGTCTATAACTTTATAATTTTAAAGGATTAAATTATTTTTTTATTATTTTGAGCGCCAAAATAAAATTTTATTATTATTAATTTAAAATTTTATAAATTATAAAATAATTTAAATAAAAAAATTTCTATTTTATGAGAGCTGAGTAGATTGCCATCTTGGCTTCTCCACTGGTCAAGGTCTCAACAATTGGTAGAGATTCAAGAGAAAATGAGGGTGTCAGAGGAGCAGCTCTTTGCACAAGAAAGGTTATATTAAAAACAATAAGAGTATCAACGCCAACTTGACCAAAGAAACAAAAGGAATTAAAAGATTATTGAAGAGTTGAAGGCTGCAAGAGATACTTTATGACTGGACCACATCCTATTTGATTTGGTGCATTCCTTATAATACTCTCCAACTTTATTTGATATTACTATTTTCAATTTTCTATCTAATTTCCTTTTAACCTCATTAATATATAATTTAAGGATATTTATTATTTGAGATTTTTCATTAAGTAAATAGATGTAACATCATAAAAAATCATCAGATATTTTTTTTCTATTAAAAGATGGAACATTAGAAGGTCCACATATATCAATATGTATTATTTTAAAGAATTGGGTGTGTTTTTCTTTCTAAGTTTTGTTTTCTTTCCCTTAATGCAATTTACATAAAATTTAATTTTGGTATAATCTCCTTCTTTACTAATCTTTCTAGTCTTTCTTTCTTTATATAACTTAAATGTTTATGCCACAAACAAGAATAATTTTCATTTACCATACTATATTTAATTCTAACATTAATATGTTCAATAAGTAAGAATTTATCGAAATTTTTTTTATCAAATTTCCGCTAATAATATTATTCTTAAATAAATTGAAACAATCATGTCTAAACTCAGCATTAAACTCGAAAACATCAACAATAAGGCTATTAAGTTATAGCAAATATCCACTACTTAATGATAAATCCTTATATTTTTAATTGAAGCTTTCATATGGTTCCTCATATATATGAAATTTTCATTTGGATTTATGGTTTAGACCAAAAAGAATCTCTGCATCATATTAAATATATGAATAGTGACATCAAATCAAACCAACAAATATTTTTAGGAAGTTACATTAACTCAACCTTATCCAAAATTTAAAAAATAAAAATAAACTTTCAAAAAATAAAAATTAAAAAATTTGAAAAATTAATTTATATATCATCAACTTTTAATTTTTCCATAAATATTTTAAGTAACTGGATGAATGAACATAATTTAATTGCTATGAAAGAAAATAACATCAATTTTCTTAAATTGGTTTACTAAAGTTTAGATTTAATTTGGTCTATAAATTTAGACTAAAATCTTACATTTGCCTTATATTCATTTATACTTTTTTTTATCATGAAAAATTAAATTATGAAATATTATTATTATGGATGCAAAATATGATAATTTATACTTTTTACCTTATCCTATAGTTAAATGCTTAAATTGGGACCAAATCGTTTATAAGTTGTTTATATAAACATTATAGTTTTAAAATATTAAATAATGGTCAAACATTTTCAAAACTATTTAAACAAGATCGAATCTTTTAAAATATTTAAAAATGGGCAAAAACATTTTCGAATGTACTTAAATAAAGATTTTTCAAATTTAATATATATTTTTTAAATTAATATTTAACTCAATTATCATATATTTTATTCTAAACACGTTAATATTCATATAATTTTGGGCTAAAAGATTGGATGAAGTACATGAAAAATCATTATTATACTATTTTGAAAATTTTAATCTTTATACGAACAACCTCTAAAAGATTAGAGTCAGTATCAACATTTAATTATTTGGTCAAAAACAAATATTTATTTTATAGTTTCTTTAAAAAAGAAGAAGCATTATTTTATAGTTATTCAAAGTTATAGCGGCAATGTAGTCGGCAGCTTAATTTGTTCCTCATTAATTATATTTAGCAATATTGTTAATGAAATGCAATTTTCTCTTTGGCCATTGAAGTCTGAAGACATGTATTTTGCAAGATATTTGGGCAACAAAGTAATAAAGATGAAAGGGATAAAACACCTAAAATCCTAATGTACAAAATAGCTTGGACCTCAAGCCCAGTCAATGGTCCACAAAATCAGTAGTGTGGAAAAAGAAAACTAGGACCAGAATGAGACTGCAGTAATAGTGTTTTATCACTTCATCATCATCCACAACCCTAAATTCCATTCAAGCACGGTCATTGTCTCTGCCCCTACAACAATAGGTCCAAACCTACAATATTAAGAACATGGTCCTTCTCTTTCCCTATTTCAACTTCAAAAATATTGCCAATCATAATCTTCTTCAACTGACCTTTTTTTTTGTTTGTTTGTGTGTCTTTTATTGACTTGCTTTTACTCTGAAAATGGCACAGCATGACATGGGATATAAGAATCTGGCTTCTTCGATGCCCAATCTTCACTTTTTTATTTTCTGTATTGCTGTTTCCCCTTCGATTTCTCGATTTCCCATATTCTAATCTAAAGCAAAAACATTCAGTTAAAAATAATAGGCATGGCTCTCAATAAAGTGGGCAGTTTATTTGTTAAATCAAGTGTTTTATTAAAAGAATTTAAAGAAAAGTGTTCAATCAAGAATCTCAGCTATTTTACGAATATATATATATATGATTGGTTAGGTACAGCTACCCAATCAAGCATCATTCAAGCAAATCTTAAGTTAGCAACTTATTTTAAAACTCCCATAAAAATTAATAAAATAATATTAAATTATAACACAGGAGTGAAAATAATTATTTAATAAATTTATATAAAAAATTGATATAAATATCAAATATATCTTTAAATTGAAATTGTAAAATTGAGAGAATAGAAATTATGATGTTTTGGGTTTAAATTTTATAATGTATTTTTTAAAATTTTATATAATTTTTTTAAATAATATTTATCCCTTTAAAAAATAAGAGGGTTCTAATTAATTTATAATTAAATTGATTGATGGTAACACTAACTTAACCAAAACTTTAAATATTAGCATAGATGTATTTTTATATAAATTTGAAGATAAGAAAATTTACATTTGAGCAATGTTTTTTATATAACAAATAGTATAAAATATTACGATTTAAAATCCTTTTTAGATTAATTTATAAATTCTGACACTAAAGGCTAGTTTACCATTGAAGTTAAAAAATATATTAAAAAAATATTTTTGAAAATTTTGATAGTTGCTGTTAAAAATATTTTAGAAAAAAATAAAATCTCAATTTTGAAATATGATTTATAAAGTGGAAGATATGTTGTTGAATTACTCTATTTCTGAATTGATTTGTTCTCACATTCAGTTGCTTAGCCGTTAAAGGTAGGATTTTCTCGCTTCCATTTAGTTTTCTCTTGCCTCAAACAACTTTATCTTAATTTTATCTGTTGTGCCTTGGAGAGACTAAATGTTGGACTCCATGTGAGTTTAAATAAGTCCAACAAACATGTATATTCTTCGCCACCATCAATGTGTAATGAATAAGTTTTGGTATTAAATTGAAATTCTAATAGAGGATGAAGTCTTCTGAAAATATTTTGAACTTCATCTTTTGTTTGGAAGGTATATATCCAATATAGCCATATATCTTGAAAATTGATCGAAAAAAAAAGTATATAATAATATTCTTTTTATCAATTGATATCATAGGGAAAGGTACCCAAAAATCACTATAAATAATTTGAGGTGATTTATTATTATGCAGTAAATTTTCGGAAAAATAATTTGTAGGTTTTATTTGAAACACAAGAATTATTAGTAATTTTGTTTTTAAAAATAAAGAATTCAAAATTTATTTGAAATTTGTAATAAAATGAGTCGATTGAAATGTCCCAACCAGTAACACTATAAGTCTAGGGAATGAATGGCCAAGTTGCATTGGAACTGACACATGTCTGAATTGTCCTTTGGTCATTCATAAAATCTAACTTTATTCAGTTCTTATAGTAAAGGCGTCTTCAATTCTTCACAAGAAAATGAAAGGGAAAGAATTCATTGTAAGCTTTGTTATCAATGCAAAATTTAGAAAAAGAAATGAGATTTATTTATATGTTTGGGGCACAAAAAAGTACTAAAAAGTTGAAATTTCTGATTCGATGCATTAAGCTTTTTAGTGTGCAGAATTAGAATACCATTAACCATAGTGATCTCTGTGAGGCCATGGTAGTCTTGTGTAGTGACTAAGCTTCTTGTACCGACAGTAACTTAATGGCTAGCACCTGAGTCAACAACATAATTACGCTGGGGTTATATATCCAACATAGTTGGCGTTGGCATTAAGATGGTTTTGCGATTGAGATCAGCAGACTTTGGCAGTGTGTTCGAGACGATCACATAATTGACAACGAGGAAGATTGGCGATTGTGGCGTAGGTTCCATGGGGGGTTTTGGTGTGATCTTTGGATGATGGAGGACACCATGACTAATATTGTTGAGAAGGTAGCTGGCAAGCGTTGTGTTTATTAGGTCCAAAACTGTTGCATTGTGCAACATCAGAAGCAATCGGTAGTGTCTTCTTTGCTTCTTCATGGTTAAGGAAGAATTAATAATCCAGAAGTTGTTCATAGAGCTCTTAATGTGTTGAATGAGAACAGCTGGCGGCAGAGATGGATGCGTAAGATTTAGATAAGCATAACCCTCTTGTTTCAGATGATCTGTATTCAGTGTAAGAGTATTATCCTACTTTTCTATTTTCTTGCATCAAACAATCATGGTTGATGCAATCAATGTGTCATCATTATTCAAATATATATCCTGGCAAAAAAATGTTGAGAAAAATATATTAAATAGCTGTCAGATCCAACTGCTATTAGGTTAGCGTGGGAAAAAAATTTAGTGAAACAAAGTCTTCAATAGTAAATAAAAGCTGATGAATGATATCTTTTTTAATGTATAGACGTTATCATCTTAATCAATTATTACATCTATATATCATTTAATAACTAATCAAATGAACAAACCAAAACATCTCCAATATAAATTTTAAAGCAGAACCAAAATAACAACATTACTTCGTACCAGAACCAAAATAATAATATTTCGTTTGGTTGCTAATAAAAATAACACACACAAAAAACTTGTTAATATATAAATAATAAAAATTAGTACAAATTTATACTTAAAATTAGATCAACAAAACTTCAGTAAAAAATACTCTTCAAAATACGAAAGAATTCAGGGTGTTCACCCGTCACAAAGTGCCAGATCGATCCGCAGGGTCAGCTTACATGTGGTGGTGTAATAGTATGTGTGGGTGTGTGAGTGGTACTTGAATGAAACCCGTGCACTAGTGTCGGAACCATAAAATCCCAGTCTAATGTGGAGCTATGCTTATCATGATTAAAGCAAAGTTAAAAAGCTCAACATCATTAGTTTACTAATGGAACACAAGATTGTAATTTAACAGAGTTAAGCAGTCAGTCAACAACACAACAACAGCTGGTACTTGGAAGTTACAGAGGATAAGTTAAGCAGTCAGTCAACAATACTACAACAGCTGAATGGTGCTTACAAAGGATAGGTTTAGTCCAATTATGATACAACCAACAAAGTAGCAGATATTGAAAATACCATGAAATACATAGATTGGTTAGAGGGTCACGATCATCAAGCGACCCCCTAACAATAAAACATAACCCGCTTGACATTTTCCTTAAGGGCAGGCAAAGGTCTCACAGCAGTAGCAGCAACAGGTGCTCTTGTGCTTCGTGGACCAGCACTTCCACCCATACCTCCTCGCCCTGCTGCCGGGCCACTTATCATTGATCCACTGTCTGAAGTCTCTGGTTCCATATAAAAACGAGCTCGGAATGCAGCAAGATGAGCATAGTATGCAGGGGGAACTGCACATTTATTAGTTCCTATGTTAGTAATCACGATAAAAGCAGATAAAAAGGGAGGGGGGGGGTGTTAAGCCATGGGGGACAGGAATGGGGAGAAACTAGTTGACAGCATTCAAAGACATATTTGTATGGTGAAGAAGATAAACAAGTAAAGAGAACTAACCGATAGACACAGAACGCGTGCACCTTGCATATCTGCAATAGGTGAAAATAAGTAGAGATACTAACTCATATTACTGCCTCCCATTTCAGAAGGAACACAGTGTTCAAAGATAAAGGGATGCAAAAAACTTATTTTTGAACAAAAAGGACATCCTTACCTATCATATTTCTACACAATCATTAAATTTTAGTTATAACTACTAAATAAAAACAGTTTGAGTTATATTATAGATAAAAAGTGTTCTAATTATGTTAAAGGCTTATATGAAAAATGGGTACCCAAACTATGCAACTTTTCCCACTTAAAAGTTTTTTTTTTTTTTTTTTGGTTAAAATAGGTACCTAAAGTTTTTAACTCGTTACCACTTTAGTTACCACCGACAGTTAACTCTTGTAAAAAAAAAAAACCTCTGAACCAATCAAATTATAACATGTGACATTTTTAATTAAATAAAAATATTTAAAATTAAATTAAAAATATCCACTCTCAATCTCTCTCCCTCCATCTTCATCTTAAATATTTGTATTCCATTAAAAATGTCACATGTCATAATTTGATTGATTCAGAGGTTCTTTTTAACGGGAGTTAACGGTTGGTACCTAAAGTGGTATTAGAATAAAACTTTAGGTATCTAAATGGGAAAAGTTGCATAATTTGGATACCTATTTTTCATATAAGCCTATATTAAATGAATTCCATAAAGAAATTTGCTTCTAAAATGATAGAACTTTATTTAAAATTGATAAAAGAATTAATTTACCGTCACTTTTTTATAAGAGTAAGTTATTGTTTATACTGAATTGCTATAGTTGACAAAATTTTCAATTTAAGACTAAACTACTTACTAAAATTATAAAATTTCAATTATTTATGCTACAAAGTTTACATTTTAGAAACATTTGTATTATATGTATAAAATTACTATATAGAAACTTATTTAAAATAATTAAATATGCTATGATAACACTTATTGAGCAATCGCGGCAATATAAAGACCAAACTCATTAAAAGATCAAGGCAAGAACATACGTATAGCAAAGGTTGTTTGTAAGAGACTGCAAAGCATCAGCTGTAAACTTGTTCTCATCCCATAGCACATGATAATGAGCTGGACGGCTTGTACCCTGTTTACCAGGGTAGATAAGATATTAGAAACACAAACTACAACCTACTCATTTACAAAATCAATCAAAATATATAACATTCTAGCACAGAATTAAGAAGCAAAGCAAGTATGACCTGAATCCCAGCATGGCTACATAAGTAGAAGTCAAACTCCGTGGGATGACATATTTTGGAGTCCACCACTGTGCCTGCAAAATATATACAAGAATACAATAAATTATGATATTGTGATAAGATCATTGTCAATTATATGACTAAATAGTAATTACCAGGCAAAATATTCCCACTCTTGTCAACAGCATTGCGATCATTATGGTTGTTAGCAAACAACCTTGTGTGGTGTCGCTTTTGTACTACAACAAAGGTAACAGGAGGCTGATAATTTGGCTCCAAAGAAGCACATGCCTGATTTTAAATGAGTAAATGGCAAATTGAGAAGTGAGTGAATAAAATGCAGAGCCCACACAACAAACTCGTGTACAAGTTACTGGCATTATGGGTCAACAAAGAGCCTGACCTTACGAATAGCATCTAGTTCATACAACAATACTTGATAAAACTGGCCTTCACTGACACCATCCCTGCAAGTAGAAAATAGAAAATAAATCACTAAACCTAGGGAGGGAGAATAAAACAGACAGCAGCTTGACTATGCCTGTAGAATATGATGCGCTGTGGCTTATGTCCAGTTGCTCTTCGGAAAGATATTAGGAGTTCCCTGCATTACCAAAAAGAAAAGTTCTCAGACAAGCTACAGTTGATTCCCGCCAAAGGCAAAATGGAATTCGAATTAGAATCACATGGAGAAAAACATACTTAATCATGCCACCAGAAACAGTCCCCCTTACTGGATCCTGCCATGTCTTGAATAAATCTTGGATGAGCTCCTGGCGATGAGCTTGAGCACAAACCAAACCAGCATACTTCGTAATCTCGGGCCAATCTTGGGAGGCAACAACCTGAATGTTTAGTTAAATATTATATTAATGGTTAAAATTTCTAAGAAGTCAATTAAGGAGATTATGAAATTAATGCCCAAAAAGCAAAAAGGTATAAACTAAAGAGCATACAGCTGCAATAGAAGGGTTTGAATCCTCCCCAGGGTGCGGATGGGTAACATCAGCACCAAAAATTATAGTCGGTCGGTCACTGACTAGAGGTATTCGTCGTGATATCGCATCAACAAGAACTGTATTCCTTCCTCCAACCTTGACATTAATCTTCAATGCCACATTAGCCAAATACTGTTTGCTCATTTTAAATACATGTTTAGTCAAGCAGCACTGAGAAACAATTCCAAGATCTGTCTCACAAATCCTTTTCAAATCACCTGCAAGGACAATAGAATATTTCAAAGAATTGTATAATTTTTTAAGAGAATATATACAAATTTATACCATAAAGAGAGCCGTTATTATCTGGAAGAATAACAATTAGCAGGTCAAGCTCTTTGCGCTGGGTTTGGAGTTTAGTCACGGCATCATGATATCTTGTTTTCAAGACCTTCTCCACTTGCTCTGGACGAGCACTAATTGGAGGAAGCACTGGTTCAGGAGTAAAAGCCTACAAATGACACAAATATCAATGTTGGATGTCCACTGAAATCCTTCCAAAATAAAATTGTTCAACAACAAAACTCAGATCACAGACATTAATGTCATATCACAGCAACTCCCTTACCATGCCAGAGATATAACACATTTGTGAAAGTTCATAACAAAACCTTAGTGCCACACTATCTTGGACTTGCCGAGAAAAATTTATGCAGATCCAGTTGTTTACAGTCCCACCATTAACCATTTTCTGCAACAAAATAATCAGACTATCAGAAAATGTTCAATTCAACATTCCAAGCTGAAGAGATGAACTTCATGCACCTGCCAGTATATCAATCATTCAGATGCACGTAATGAACACGGGAATCATTTACATGATGGAAAATGAAATCAAGGACAAAATGATAATGGCAATAGATTGTGGACTAACACTTAAATAAGCATTAATGCAACAATACAGTTGAGACAACCTCAAATCAAAATCGTCATATATACTTGAGTTGCTTGATTGAGTGACCTAAAATCAAATTCGTCATGTATAATGGAGTCCCCAAGTTCATACCTTTCATTTAGACCCATCAATTGAGCAGGTTGGGCCAATTCAATTTGGATTATTTCAAGTTCTAAAACTTGGGTTCGGGCACTTCAGGTGCAGCAGGTCATTTTTTATTTCAGGTCATTCATATTTGACACCCAAGTTGGGTTCAAATCATTTGAGGTCGGGTTAATTTGTGTTCAGGTTATTCATGTTTGTCACTCAAATTATTTGAGTTCAATCTTTCTGATCATTTAGGTTCAGTTTATTAAATTTAACAAATATCGATCAAGTTAGATTTATTTAGGACCTAACCAAATTTTAAAAATTACATAATAATATTAAAAATAAATATAGATATTGTAGTTTGAATTTAAAAATAGATATCTATGTAACTAGATTCTTTTTTATTCGAACATAATCCAATAATTTTTTTAATTTGAGACTTAAGTATCTATTTTACAGTTTCTCAAATAAGTATTATTATACACCTAAAACCCTTATGTTCTTAATTGATTTAGATATTTGAACAATCCATGTAATGATTATAATAATGAAATGTACAAAACAATATAACATACACACATCAATGATTTAATTTATCTACTTTTAAACTAATCACATATTAAAAATTGTCAAATTAGCATAATTATAGGCATTAGATCTTATGCAATATTAGAGTGCGGGCATAATCATTGCATTATTATACATATAGATAAGAGAACAAGTATAAGAAAAGGATAAATTTATACACACCAAATGGCTATGTTACTAGGATTGGTGTGAGTGTCAGATTAGTTTATGTGTCCAACACAGGGTTGTTCAATTTTTTCGAGTCATATCCCCGTACTCAAGTACAAATATGCAGTGAACCCAGGTGTTAGACATAGGCATTCAGAAAATAAAGAGTCAAAGCAACATAACCAAATGCATACTATCATAGTCCAAAATAGCAATTACAAGTTATAAAATTACAACAAACTAATAACTTATCTTAAAGGTATTTCTTTTAATAAATTAATGCTTTTTTTAAAACACATACACTTATATTTGTTTAATTTCAAGTTCAGGTCGTTGACTTTTAATGTCAAATCAAGTAAAGTCAATTTCGCGTCAGTCAAGTTAGTTTTTCAAGCTTGGGTCACCATTGACAGATCTACTTCCAACTAACATTTGAAGCTCAAATTTAAAAAGTTTTCTAAGCCTAAATTAATAACTTTAGCTCCTTTGTTCATAGAATACTGAGCACTCTTAAATTACTCCAAGCTCTCTTCTTTCTATAATTATGTTGTAAAATCATTACGTAAAGTTACACATGTATATATAAAGATATAAATGTTCTCTAAATTAAAATCAAACTATGTTCAGGGCATCTCTTCGGACCAAAATCACCCTTCATTTCTAGTGATGAACATAGCATCTCTCTATCTTCCCTCGGTGTCCTAACTCTTTCCCCTAAAGTTTTTTCTTTAAATCATCTTTAAGTTAGAGAGACCACAATTCCAACTTCTTAAACAATAATTTATACCAACAATAAAGCTCCAAAGTGAGCTTGATGTAACAGGTCAAATGACTAACAAAATGCGTGAACACATAAAAACTAATATATATATGCTACTAAACCAAGGCAATGAGTTTATTCCTTTAAGGTTCCATTTTTCGAAACCTACTTTTGTGCCTACTTATCAATCCTACATGCAGATGCAGTTACAGCAACTTTGTTCTCCAGTTTAGGACAACTGTAATTTAATTTCTTTTCACATTTATCTAGATAATCAAACTATTTATCAATTCCAAACACATGTTGGTGAGCATAAGATTAGTTTGATTAATGACCGAATACACTACAACAGCACAGGTACAGGTATATTACAGAAATCCTGCTCAATAGCACATTGTATGCTCCAGCATTGGCAGCAAGAGATACCTTATTCATCATATTCCATTGGCCAACTTGAGGAAGGCAGTTCTTCTCTCTACCCGTATCATGATATTTAAGCTACAAGCAAAACAGAAATTAAAAATCAAGAATAAATAAAAATGCAGAAAATTGAATATGATAATGAATAACTTACCCATGGTGCAGGTAGAATGCGTGCTTCAACTGAAGCAAGCTTCTCACTAATTTTAATTCCAAATTCCTTGGCATGAGGGTCCTCATGGTAAGCATTCTGATGTACCGTCTACAAGAGAAAACATAAGAAATTAGTCTAACAGTAACAAACCAGCAACTCACCGGACAATTTCTTCTTGACTTAAAAAGTTCACATCAAAAGACACAGCAAGAACCATAGATTTAAAGGTACTATAGAGATGGATATAACACTTAGTATTGTTAAAGGATATAACATTTTGCATGCACTAGTAATGACATTTTTACAAGGCAATTTGTTCATGTGCAAACAGCAAATAAAGGATAAAAAAGGAGAACTTTTAAAAAAAACTTTGAGGCAAAAAGTACAGAAGACCAATACATCATATCAACCCATCAAAAGAAACAATCAACTTAAAAAATGTAAGACTCGTGAAAAAACAAAAGAATGTTAGTAAAAAAAAAAAATAAAAGGCAAAAATGTCAGACCTCAATGATATCATACTCTCTTTCCTGAGGACGCTGGCAGGTGACCCTCAGCAGAGCAGTGATCTGTCTCTCATTCAACCTCTTGGAGTACCTCTGACCCTCAACAATCTTGCATACCTACATGAATCACTACAAATTAGCAGACATATCCATATAGCAATTACATCTTCAATTGAAAAGACTGGAGTTCACTTTACCTCCATTGGCAAATAATTTGCTCTCTGCTGGTTTCCGACTTGTAGACAAGGCCATTGGGTGTGTTGGATTACGAAACCATAAGTTTCATAAAAGTACTCCACAACAGATTTCATTGTACCTCTTTCATCTACAGGAAAACTATAATACAATAAGCTTTGTTAGAGAAATTTCATGGAACATCACGATGTAAAAAAGAAATTTCACTCGTAGATCATACGTACTGATATTATTGGACTACATTTAAAAATCCCAAAGATAAAAAACTTTTTACTTTTAATAACATTTATGTGACTGCTGTTGCATTTTGTCTGATTAAAAGGATAACTTATGAAACACTTTATCTGTATGTATGATGAAACAAATAAGAAGATAGAGATTCACAAAAAAAGAAATCATATCCCAGAATAATAGCAGTACTCACGTCAGCTCTCTAGTTGCTTGTGATGTTAAACCAGATATGCGATATTTTCTTCGCATGTTTCCTCGGTGCGTAACTTCCACCTTGACTCCTCTAAGAGCCTTTTTGATCTATTTATATAAAAGCAAATACAATGAACATGGTGAGAGAAATTATAAACAACATTCGAGGAATACAAGCATACAAGTTAAGCCAAGGAAAAGAGCTTGTATACAAAATATATAAAGGAAAAAAAACGGTTGAGCCAAGACAGGAAAAATAATAGCTAAAACAATAGAAAGAGAACACAATTATTGCCTTGCAGAATTTTTAACCTGCTGAGACAAAAGCAATCGTGCTCGTTTCCTAAAAATAGATATCATGAAATTAGATGATGTTACAAATAAAAAGACTAAACAGCAATGATGACAAAGTGCTTGCTAACTTTAATTTCTAATCAGATGGAATTTTAAGAAATCCCAACCTTCACACGATCAGCATCAGATAGTGGTCTAGAAGAAACATCCCGATTCAGCAATTGTGCAACAAAATCAATAACTGGCAATGGCTCAATGAAAGCAGTTGAAGACATATCTGTCCATGAGAAAATTGTCAGCATAAGACAACGTTCGATTAACAAAAAGATCAAACGCAGGCACAATCACACAAATGGAAACAGCTAGGCATGCAAAATAGGCCAAAACAAGGAAAATGGTATCCTCATAAGCACAGTACCAATATTAAGTGAGAGCCCCATCTGTGTTGGACGAATGCTTTGGTAGAAACCACGCCAACTTTCTATTCCCTCACCCAACGATTGCTTTCTCCCAAGGTAAGGGGAGTAAAATGAACGGCCAACAGGACAGTACCTATAATCAATTACCATATCTCTCAGTCTCACATATCGAATTTGGAAGTAGCAGCAGTGTGGTAAACATATATGAAAGGGAAGATCCAAATAGCACTACCTAGAAGTAGGTAATTCACGAAGAACAATGTCAAGAACCTGAAGAGCTTCCTGAGGTGCATCAGCTTGCTTCCCTTGCAGAAAGAGTCCAAGATGATGCAGATCAGCACGTGCAGCCAGTTTGATCACAACTCTAAATTCGCACTCTCTTCTGCATTAGAAATATAATAGGAGATGGAATATAGATGAAATAAGTAAGAGCCCCATTTTGTTTGTAACTTTTTCTTTTCTATTTTTCCTTCTATACCAACAAAATTTACAAGGAAGATTAATAGTAATTGCCACTTAGTAGGCATTGAAGAACCTGTTCAAATCATGGAGAAAGCAGAAATTAGCATTTCAAAGCCATCCTTAGATCCTACAACTGAGGTGAAAAGGATACAACTTCCATCTGTTTTCTTTTAATTTCTAGCACCAAAAAAAAACATAAAGAAAACAGAAGGTACATAACACATAAGAAACATGAAGGTAAGCAACAACCTTTGCATTCCCGACCCATCATCATCATCAATAAGGGTGATCCTAAACTCCTTTGACACAAAAGGGAGAGGCCCAGCGGTGTAAAGGCTCTTTCGACCATCATAAGCAGGAAGGTGCTTTCCAAGATATGATTCTCTGTATAATTTTACCAGCTGCTCCATTACAGCTCGGTTCACTCCACGTGATGCAACCTCCGGTGTTATAGTAACCTATTTTCATTGACAATAACAATAAAAAACCTGCAAATAAAGGCTAATAAAACATCAAGATAAAACAACTATAATGAAAGAACTCACATCATACTGGTGCAAATCTTTATCTGGCAGTTCAGCAAAGAAATGATTAGCCTTGACTATACACTTTGTGCCAGTGCAACCCTTTCCAGGCCGAAGAGGAAACCTCACAGACTTGCTTGATGAAGGGACTGGCTGAATTGCTTGGCCAGCTTCTTCCGGGATGTGAAGCGACTGTGCCGATGGTGCATGTTCAGGGGGTCTGGATGAAGAACCTGCCTCAAATGATGCAGGCCCATGAAAAGGTTGGGTTGCTTGGTGCAGCTCGGGATAAGGTGGTCGGGATGGTCCACCATGGAAAGGCCCTCCTCCACCACCACCACTGCCTCGACCACTGCCATAGCTCCCACGACCTCCTTGCTGAGGAGGCCCACCCCTTCCTCTACCTTGGTATTCCGGGGGTCTTTCAGCAAACTGCTGTTGTGATGTACCCCGGCCCCGAACACCAGCACTGTAACCTCCCCGACCAGTTTGCTGGGACTGTGGAACCAGACCTCTTCCAGTTGAGTATCCTCCCCCTCCAGCTCCTCCTTGCTGAGAAGGGCGTTGGGTAGCACGACCACTGCCAACACCAGTGTCATGGGACTGGGAGCTCTCACCTCCAGCAGAAGGAACATCAGTTCTCTTCTTCCTAACCATGATGGTAACTGTAACATGGTAGAAAAGTAACAAGAAGACTCGTATCAGAGGGAAGTAAACAGAAAAGAGAGATGGAAAGCTCAATTTATACAGAAGCAAGTGTTTTAGATCAAAACTAAAAGGTATTGCTCCTCCAATGAGACTTTAAAAAGCGTTTTCCACCAAAATAATACGACTAAACTAAGACATTGAGTAATTCCCATATGCAGAGAGCAAAAGAGAATACAGACATAAATCAAAGCAAAAATAAATAAATAAATAAAGAAGCGCGAGCGTCAATAACCCTAACATACCTTAATGAACTGCGAAACAGAGAAATAGAAACCCCTGGAGCATATATAACAATAATAGCATGAAAATTTGGCGAGATCAGTGAAACCCTATTGAGTTAAAGCAGATAACGACGATCTAAGAAACAGTGGGGGAAATACAAGCTAGTAAAGAAAGATCCGTCGCAAAACATGAGGAAAGAGCAGCAGAAGCCGAGCTAAAGAAAGCAGACCCATCAACAATAAGAAAAAAAGCTACAAGCCGTACAAGTTCCACCTGAAATCCGCCTTCGGAAAACCGCTTATCGTCTAATAATGTTCATGATAATGTATATTATTGCAAAAACTTTAAATAATAAAATGAAATAAAATAAAATAAAAAAGAGGAAAAGGCCGTAGGACTACCCACTGACTCCACCAGCTCTGTAGTCAGTATCTTCCTTCGGGAGGAGCGAAAGACTTACTGTACGCTCCCATGGCTGCCGTATTAATAAATCTGTACTATACTGCTGTTTAAAATTTATTTTATTTATTGGTTGCGTTGTTACAAAACAATCTCACTTTTTTTTTTTTGTTTTTTTTTGGGTGTAATATCACTTGGATTATTGCTACATATGTGATATTCCGTGTTTGATTTTTAATTAATTTTTTAAATATTTTATTTTTTAAGAAAATTAATAAAGCAGAAATTATTTATTATTTGAATTATTAAATAAATGCAAATATTTTAATTTATTTAACCATTCAAATATTGTAATAATAAATTTAAATTATAATAAAATTATTTTTTTAACATACAATACAATTTTATTTTAATCACATCCAATTATTAGTAATTTTTTATTTTATTATTTAATTATGAAAATTTATAAAATGGTCACATAATTTTATCTTTTATGGTCCCTGGTTGATTAACGGCTTTTAAATTGACATAATAGCAACTTTAGCCCTCACATGTATACATTGTGTCAATTTAGCTTCGATTCTAAAAAATTTAACCATCAACATTTACACATTGTATAATTTGGTCTTTTTGGTAATTCTTTCACCTAAAAAGCTAAAAAAAATTATTAGCTAATTTTGATTTAAACATATAAAAAATAAAAACACTCAAAAATTTAAGATAATAATTTTCATTGTTTCTCCTTCTTTTAAAATTAATCATCAAAGTTACAAAAAAAAAAAAAAATCAAAACTACAAAAGAAAAAAGACTAGATTACATCATGTATAAATGTTGAAGGGTCTTTTTTAGAATCAAGACTAAATTGACATAATTTATAAATACTAAAAGTTAAAGTTGTTATTATGTCAGTTTTTAAATTTGTTGCTATTAACTAACCAAACCAAAAGTGATAAAATTAAATAATTAAATAAACATTTTTTTAACTTTTTAGGAAAAAAAAACTTATAATTTACACTAAAGATATTTAGCTTATATAAATTATTTTGATAATACATTATAAAATTTTATTAATTATAAACAAAATTATATGAAAGATAAAGTTAATAATTAAAATTTAATATAATTGTTTCTTTTTACTGTTTGGTTAATACATTTTTATTTATTATTTAAATTCATTTAATAAGAATATTTTAGTAGAATTAAAATTTAAGTATGATAAAATTTCTTATAAAGTAAATATTTTTAACCAAATATTTTATTATAAAACTTTTATTTATAAATTATATCTATAATTAATTTTAAAAAATTCAAATTCGTATTTTTATATATTATAGATTATAGGTGAGCAAAAATAGAATTATCATCAACAAAAGAATATATATATATATATATATCAATTGCCCTATGCTACTGCCACGCTTTCAATATATGTTATAGTTAATGATTTTGTTTTAATCTAGATTATTTGTAATTTTAATCTGACCATATTTTATATGAATTGATTTTATTTTATAATTTTCTAAGTATATATTTATAATTGTACGAATTATATTATAATTATACTTACAATCTCTCCAAAAATTTATATCTATTGTAGCCTATAGGCCACTCCCTTGAAGTGAAAAGGGGTGTTTTATTTTTATTTTTTATGATAAAAATAAATGAACATTAGCATAGCATTAATTTAGATAATAGTTCAGTGCATAACATAGCCATTGGCATCAGGGAAAAAAAAAAAGTTTAATGGACGGTTCATTATAGATATAAGCAACGTCAACAGTAGAAAATAAGCCCCATTTTTGTTAAGTCCGCGAATTCAATAATTAACTTCCCTAAATATATGGCTCAACGTGTAGACCTGGAATTGGAGTAAGAGTGTTTTATAATCATCAATTAACATTCGCAACAATAATTTAGAAGGCATATTATTCGAAATTAGGCTTACAAGAGCAGTTCCGTTTACTACTTCAATTTTCTTGATGTTAATATTAAGAATAAGATCAATACCAATTTTTAATGCCCAAAGTTGAGCTTCCACATTCGATGCAAGTGGAATGTGGCCCTATCATCACAATTTTAATGATGTTAATATGACTACTCTATTATCCACAATACATGGTGTAATAGCCAATTTTGGCCTAAAAGAGCCCAGACCAACAAACCAAAATAAACCCAATCCAATAAACCAAAATAAAACCCAAATTACAACAAATAAAATTAAAACCCCAATCAGCCCACTAACCACCAACCCTAATAGCCCAGCTACCCAAAATTGTTTCAGCAACCCTAACCCCTACCTTGTCTGCCGCCGCTCTTCACCAAATGGCCACCGCGTACACCACCAATCACCGGCCTCACGCGCATCTGACACCATCTGCAAGCACGCAAGCAGCAAATAAACAAACAACAAGCAAAAAAACAAAAAGAAACAGAAGACAAAGAGCAAAAAAACAAGAAAGAAAGAAACAAATAATAGAAGTAGAATGAGTCGATCTTCGGCTATAAAAGGCCACATTCGACTTCTTTATTTTTTTTATTTTTTTTTACGCGTATCAAGCAATCAAAAAAAACGAAAATACAAGCAAAAAGGTTGAGATCGATTTCTTGTTTCATTTTCTACTGTCTTCTAGTTTCTGTTATTTCATTTATATTGATTATTATTATTTCTCATTTTCTTTTAAAAATTTATTAAACAAAAGAAATAGAAAATGAAAAGGAAGAGAATGAGACCTCACCGGAAACGCCCGTGGCTTCATTGCCGGAAATTTCCCCTCCGTCGATGGGGTTGAAAAGGGGGTGGGGATCCTTTTCTTTCGTTTCTTTTCGACTAGAAAGCTAGGCCTTCGAACTTCTCTTGGAACGTGGCAAACGGCCCCTTCATGTGCGTCGCCGGCTGCCAAATACGGTGGTGGCGCAGCGGTGGGACGATGAACCCCTTTGGCCGGAGACAAAGAGAGAGGGGGAGAAGAGAACAAAGAAAACTCTCTGCCTTTTTTAGAAGAGAGTGCTGAAAAAAAGAATGGTTTTAGTAGCAAAGTGAAACGGCAGCTTTGTTTTCAAGGCTAAAGTGGGCCATTTGCACTCTGGATCCTTCATTTTTGCTACTTGTTTTCAATATCCCTTTTGGTTCTTAATTTTGCGCCTTAATTTGGCCCCATGGATTTTATGCTATTCGCATTTTGGTCCTGCATAATATAAAGCGCATAAGGGCGGGGATATTCTCCTAGTAAGTCCCTCTTTCCTCGCATGCGTTCCATTTGGGTCCTCTCTCTCTTTTAAATTTGTCCCTTTAATTTTATCTTATTTTTAATTTGGTCATAAACCTTCTAATGTCAAACTATTTGGCATATTTTGCTTATTTATTCTTTAGGAAAACATGTGTTCTGTCATACAATTATATATATATATATATTTTTTATTTTAGATCTTTTATATATATATATATATATATTAGTTCTCTTAAAATTATTTTAGGAACCATTTATTTAAAATTGATTTATGGTATTCTTTTCAAATTGTTATTGTATATTATTTTAGGTTACGGGTATATTTTCTTAATTAGCTACTTTAAACTGTTTTATTATATATATTACTTTAAATTATCTTGTATATTATTTATTTTATGATTTTATGTATATACCATTTATTTTAAAGTTTCACATATCATATATATTAAATTTATATATATTATGTAGTTAAAATTATTTTATATGTTAATTATTCAAAGTTTTCACATATATAGTTTATTTCAAACTATTTTATTATTATTTACTTCAAGTTTATTTATATTATTTATTTGAGATTTTTATTTATTTATTCGTTTCGAATTATTCTTATACACTATTTACTTTAAACCACTTAAGTATTATTTATCCTTATTCTCCATATATTTTATCTATTCGGAACTCTTTTTATATTACTTTTGTTAGGACCGAATTTATAGATTATTTATTTTAAAGCTCTTTTTCCACATAGTATTTATTTTAAGTTTTCATATGTTATTTTAATTTAAAAAAAAACTATTTACTTAAGGTCAATATATATATTATTCTATTTTAAATTGAAATCATATATCAATTATCTTAAGTTATTTTATATTATTTACTCTAAATTTGCTTCATAAACTATTTTTAATTTGCTTTTATGAATTATTATTTTCATTACTTGCCTTAAATTGTTATATATATTTACCTTATTTTAGAACCCTATTTATTTATTTTGGAATGTTTTATTATTATTTACCTTAAAATTCTTTATATTATTTGTTTCACACTTTCGTATCCACAGATATTGTTTATTTTAACATTATTATGATCCTTTAAAAATTGTTTTGTATATGGTTGATCTTTCTTTAAAAATTCTTTTTGCATATTATTTATTTATTCACTTACAACTCATTTATCATCCTTTTAATTTCGTTCCTTTTGCATCTTATTCATTTTAACTAACCTTATGCTATTTTTTTATTTTGATTATTTAATTATTAATGATTAGCATTTAAATAATGTATGTTGTGTGATTATCGTCATTGTGTATTTTAATTCATTTATTTCGCATTTTTGCATTATTGTTATCCATTCGTATAATGTTGTGTCCATGTATATTTGTCTCATGCTCATTACTATTTTTATTTCATATTATCGCCTCATGAATCAAGCCTTGTTGCACTTATCCAATAAATTGCTTTATCTTAATCCAAACAAATAACACATTTAAATATCGATTTCGCCACTATTCAAAAAACGAAAATTTCCAAATAAGGCAATGTTTTGTATTTTGAAATATCGAGGAATCGTGCCCTAACTTACGGGGTTTCGAATTTCTCGTTGTTTCTAAATGGCTAAATATCCTTTTCGAGTCTTAAAACACGAAACTCTCATTTAAATCAAAAGACGACCTTGTGCTCGGGAATTCATAGTATTGTGTCCTAACTTACGGGATGTGATACTCCGATATTATCGAGATAAGGAAATCTTTAAACAAATTGTTTGGAGCTAATTCAAAAGTTTTAAAATCGATATTAATAGAAAAGATCGTATCCCAAACCCATTCCCGATTTTCAATTTTCGACGTTAAGACACTAACTAATCAATTCGGTACCAATTTTTTGGGCGTGTCGGGGGTGCTAACCCTTCCTCGCACGTAACCGACTCCCGAACTCATTCTCTCAAGTTTCGTAGACTAAAAATACCGTTTTAGTGAACTAAAAATTGTTTTATTAAAACGAAGGTGATCCGATCACACCTAATAAAGATCGGTGGCGACTCCCGTTTTAATTTTCATTTTCAAACAAAGTCGATCCCCCTTTTTTCAAAAAAATGGTTTCGACACATGGTAAAAGAATTTTTCATATTAGGGATTATTTCTAGTTAAATTTCAAACTTTCAAAGTAAATTTATTTATTTGATTGCTTTAGAAATAGTCACTTATTCTATTTCTACAGTAATGTTGTAAGAGCTTTAGTAAATTTATACTAAATTCAGTAATTCTATAGAATAATTTTAGTAATTTGGAAAGAAATTCAGTAAAAAAATAATAAAATTTCAAGGGATTCAATAATTTGTTAAGAAAACTGCTATATTTTTAAGAACTTCAATAACATTGTAAAAAAAAATTAGTAATTTATGATATAAATTAGATAGCATTACAGTGTGGTAAGTGATTCAATAATATTATAAGAATTTAGTAATTTTTTAAGATATTCGGTAATTTTGTAAGAAATTTAATAATTTACAAAATGTATGAAATTAATTACACATTAGTAATTTTGCAAGAGATATAATAATTTTGTGGGAGCTGATACAATAAGAGATTTAGTAAATTTCATAATATTAAATTTTTTAAAGAAATTCAGTAATTTCATAAAAGAATCCAATAATGTACAAAGTTATAAGAAAACTGGTAAAAGTTACAATGTTATAAGAGATTTAGTAAGAAAACAGGGGAAAAAATTAATATTTCTGTAAGAAATTTAGTAAATTTGTAGGAGATTCAATATTGCCCTTTTTAAGAAAATAGTAAATTTATAATAGACACATTTAATTTTTAAAAGATTTTATACATTTTTTAAAAGAAATTTAAAAAGTTATCAAGAGATTCAATAATTTTGCATGAAATTTATTAATTTTTTCAAAACTTTATAATGCTATAAGAAATTCAATAATTTTATAAAAGCTTAAGTAATTTTGTAAAAAAATACTAAAAATCTTATAAAATTATAAAATTTCAATAATTCGACCTACTAATATAAATATTAATCTTTTCATTCACTGAAATCTTCAACATCTTCCCTACGATTTATTTACCATAAGTTTTTTTTTTTTTTTTGTCGAGAAAAGAACTTTATTCATTCGTAAAACTGAAAGAAAACAAAAGATTACAAAAGAGTTCGATAAATAACGGTCCCTTTGGCCTCCGCCTCCAAAATGGACATGACAATAATAGAAGGGTGATTACTAATGAAAAATATAATCCTTGATGAAATTACAATCCGAGTAAGAAGTTGATTGAGAATTGCTCCCATTAGAGCCAAAGCTTCTGTACATTTGTTTCTTTCCCGAAAAGTATGTGAGATGCTAGTAGGCGTCAAAGGACGGAGGAGCGTACTGCATTAATGGGGACAAGATAGGATTCATATTTAAAAAGTTGACATTTGACATGAAATGAATAATAAGAGTAACTAATATTGAAGCTCTTAGCTAAACTTAGCTCGTCTCTCAGTGGCCAAAGTTAAAAATGAAATTGTTTCGTAAAGACCAGATAAAAAGGCAGTTTGGGTCTATGAACCCACTGTTTAGACATTAGATTAGACAGCAACCATTCATTCCAATTTGTCCAACTCAATGGAGAGAAACCGATGGCAGCCTTAACATCGAGCCAAGCCTCCTTGGCTTTTTGGAAGTTAATGAAAATATACCCAATGTCTTCGTCCGAACCATGACAAACTTTGCAAAGCTTATCGAACGAGTACCCTCGGCTGGACACATAGCTCTCGTGGGGATTATTCTATTCCCACATTTCCATAGAAACAATTTTAGTTTTGGTGGAAGCTTCAACTTCCAGATTGTTTGCCAGAGGTCCCTCGCGTAAAGCTCTTGCTCCGTTTCACAAAGATTGTCGATTGTAACCACTGCCGAGAGTCATAAGAGCCAAATGCCACCTCTCCTACCAATAGTAGTTGTATCGCGCCAAGCATGAAAAGAGAGCTTATTGACAACACCTGGCAGATTCGCAGCTCTAAACTTTGTCTCCGTGATGACTATAATTTGAGGGTTGCGAATGAAGCCAGGGTGTTTTGCACCCTACAATCCCATGTTAACACCGTGAAAAACAGTCAACAAATAGTATTTTGCCACGTCATACCAAAGAAACGTGAGAGGAATTTACCGGTAAAAATCCTGGGCTTTGTCATAAATTACTGCACTTGATCGAAAACTGAAGCTTGAAGTAAATCAGTAAATTAAAAAGTAGGTTAAACTGTCAAAATAGTCACTTTTGTTTGTGTCAGTTTACATTTTAGTTACTTATGTTTGAAATATTACCTTTTAGTCATTATCATGTTGTAACATTTTAATCACTGAACGTTAATTACCGTTAACAGTATTGGTGGAGCTGACGTAATACGTTAAATCGTCATTTTAAATGAAAATTTTAGGTTAAATTATACAATTTTTTAGTCTTTATATTTTTTTTACTTTCAACATTTTAATTTTTTCTTTTTTGTTTTTTGAAATTTCCTTTTTTTTTTCTTTCAGTTTATTTTAACCAAGATTTTTATATTTTTCATTTGTTAAAATTAGTCTCTATATTTTTATATTTTTAACAATTTAATTTTTTTATTTCTTTATTTTCCTTTTCTTCTCCCCTATTATTTTTCTCTCTTCTCCTATTCTTCACTGCAGAAATATAATCTTTACTGACCAAAAACATAAGTCCTCATTAACATAAGTGACTAAAACGTAACATTTTAAACATAAATGACTAAAATGTAATATAAGATAAATAAAAGTAACTATTTTAATAGTTTACCCTAAAAAGTCTTATATTCTTCAATCGTTCTCTTTCCACTCCCTCATTTTCTCGCTACCCCCCAAACCCTGATTTCTTTTTCTTTCTAATTTTAATTCAGTTTGTTTCCTCTCTTTTACTCAGCCCATTAGATTTCCGGAAAGAAATGGAACCCAAAGCCTCGATGAACAACAATCAAACTCTCGATGACATCATGAAACGATCCTCTTCCTCAAACTCCGACTCACTGTCTCACCTCGACTCGCCCCACTCACCTCTCTGTTCAGACCACGGTGACCCCGACCCACCCGATCCCCAAAATACCTCCTCTCCTCATGTTCCTCCGGCAGTCTCCCCCCCAGTTGACAACTGCAAGGCACTCGTCGCCTTCGACAAGTCCACCCAGCTCAACTCCAATTCTTCCCCGTTTGCTTCGCCTCCGCTTCCGCCGACTACTCCACCGCAACAACCCTTGCAATTGTCAGTGAACCGATCGGTGAGGGAGGAAGGACAGGGGATGACGACGAAGACGAAAGTCAGTGGTGGAGGGGGAAGGGGAGGAGGAGCAAGGGCAGTGGCGGCTGTGCTGAGGAGATCGAAGGTGAAGGAGACTGTGAAGATGGCAGCTCTAGGGTTTCGATTAAGTGAAATTGTTTTATGCTTGATATCTTTCTCTGTTATGGCTGCTGATAAAACCTCAGGCTGGAGCGGTGACTCTTTCGACCGCTATAAAGAATACAGGTTCTTCATTACATGCTTCATTAAATGTCTACTTTTTACATTAACATGTTTCACTGAATATATATTTTTTACAGGTATTGCTTATCGGTAAATGTGATTGGATTTGTATATGCGGGGTTTCAAGCCTATGCTCTAGCTTATCATCTCATCATGCGAAAACATGTCATTCGCCATTACCTTCGTCAGCATTTTGATTTCTTCATTGATCAGGCAAGTGTTTTGCATTTTATAGAACACTTAATTGTAAGCTAGCCACTTTAGCTTTCATTGTTAGCTGTTACTCACCCCTGGCATTTTCTTAATTACTATACAAGTTAATTCACTGCAACTCTCCCTGGATATGCCTCTTGGCTCTTGGCATGTTGTCGAGTATCAGTGTATCACTATTGGCAACTGTTAATTAGATTTCCCCTTTTTTTGTGATAGGTTGAGTTCACTTTACATGCCCTTGCATCCAATTTGCTAATAAAATTGCACCATATGTATGGATTTAAGTATTATATAAGATACATATGGCTGTTTGAATCGCAAAATGTCCAAGTGAAACACAAAGGCATGCATTTATATGTGCAAACACAGAGCAAAATGCTGAAAGAGAATTGCTTGCTTCTTTGGTTTCATCTTGCAGATACTAGCCTATCTTTTGCTTTCAGCATCATCTGCGGCAGCCACGCGAATAGATGATTGGCAATCTAATTGGGGCAAAGATGAATTCACTGAGATGACTAGTGCCTCAGTTGCAATGGCCTTTCTGGCTTTTACTGCATTTGCATTAAGCTCGCTTTTATCTGGTTACGAACTCTGTACCCATGAATCTGCATGATCTCTGAGGCAATTACAAAATCATAGCACGATTGGATTAAATCAACTTGAGCTGCGCATTCGGTTTTAGTTATTGTACAGAGAACATATGATATCATGTTTTTCTTGTGAAATTTTTTCCCTTCAAAAGATAACAATGTAAGCATTCAGATTTGGATATGGTATACACCCTCTTATTGGTCATTTGGTGCCTGGTTCTTGTGTCTGCATAGGAGTTGGATTCTATCGCCCTGCACATCTGCTCTTATCAAGCTATCGGTAGGGTGATATTAATGTTGTCAAAGCCGGTTTTGTGGTGGATTCAGGTCTAATATAAGTATATATATATATATTCTCTTGTCTCTCTTCTCTGGAGATTTCCCTGGAATTCAAGCAAAGGGAAACAATTATCCCAGCTAATTAATTGTGGCTGTACTTTTCTGATGGTTAATTTGGTTGTCCTCAATGTCTATATATCTCCAGAGGAGAAACAAATTTATTTCATTGTTGGTAAAAAGATGGCGTACAGAATTAAGGTCTTGGATCAATTCATTCATGCAATCATCTACCACAAAGTGATATCTGACATATTAGGGATCCAAATCTCATCATTTATATAACCCTCTACTCTATGTTCAGATCGCCGCAATGGTAAGACTGATAGTATGGCTTTTGCTCCCAGTGGAACAGAAAGATTGATAATTATGACTTCCACCCCCCATTTGGTTGGAGAAGAAAACAGATGATGAACCACTAGAAATTTACATATCTGTGTCTTAGCATTTGTTCTTTCAAAAAATGTATTCATTCTCATGAAGAGATATAAATATTGAAATGTTTTTAGATATATTTCTATCATTTAAATTAATAATTGTCAGTGGATTGATGAGTGCAATTTATGGATCTCGTGGAAAATTAGGACGGGTTGATGCTATTCAAGAAAAACTTGACCGTGTGTTGGTGATGGTGGAATGAAATTTGATATTTCCTTCCCCCAACAAATTGTGGTGCAATTATTCAGGACAGTTGGAACTTGAGTACGGGAGATATGGGTGATCACAGCACCCATGGAAAACTCAGGACTACCTTCTCATTTCTCCACGAATGGAGTATGTCGAAATTCGGAAATAATAGAAAGATGATGGCCAAACTCCTCAAAAACTTGCTTACCTACAATTGGCCCAGACTACCACTTAAATAAGGTATGAAGCTCAAGCCATGAAAATGAAACTCGACTCCATCTAGGAGAGGGAAGAAATAATTGGCTCAAGCT
The DNA here is from genome assembly GCA_025698465.1 of Gossypium longicalyx. Taxonomy (NCBI): domain Eukaryota; kingdom Viridiplantae; phylum Streptophyta; class Magnoliopsida; order Malvales; family Malvaceae; genus Gossypium; species Gossypium longicalyx. The sequence goes on from CM047003.1 coordinate 28,251,800, forward strand.
TGGCAGTCTCAACACTATTCAACATCGCAACACCAATGCCATTCGAAGAAATAAGGGGCTTGACGGGAAATGGGTTGATGAAGAAGATAAGGTGTCTGAGTTGTTCCATCATGTTCTAATTCCTAGAATAAATGAATCGCTTGCAACGGTGGACAAGTTGATTCTTCAAAGAGATGAATGTTGTTGTTATGGATATTGTATCTAATGAGGAAATTGAAAATGTTTCTAAAATCGGTTCCCTTAAGGCCCTTGGGCCCAATGGTTTCTCTGGCACTTTTTGCCTCAACTTTTGGGATGTGATCAAGGAGGGCGCTGACGGTTTTCAATTTTTCTTTCCAGCACCAGATTCTTATTAAAAAGTCAACTACACGAACATTATATTGACCATGAAAGCAAATGACCCGGACTTGATCTCTCAAAGTCGCCCCATTGGCTATTGTATTTTCATGTACAAAATCACCCTAAGGATATGGCTACACAGACGAAATTCTTTCTTTCAAATATTATATACCCTCATCGAGTTTGCATTTGTGACCGATCAACAAATTCAACAAAACATTATCATCCCCCGTAAAGTTTTTCATGCATTATAGAAACGAAGATAAAGGAGAAAAGAGGCTACAACTATTAAATTTGACATGATTAAGATTTATGACCAAATTTATTGGAAATTTCTCAATTAACTCCCATGAAAAATGAGTTGTTAGGACCAATGAATTGTGGCATGACACGAGTTTTCACTGTCCGTCTAGGCTTTGTGATCGATGGTGAGAGAGCAAAGAAGGGTTTGCTCTAAAAAGAGGTCTTAGACAAGGCAACCTCTTGTTTCCCGTACCTTTCCATTATTAGGGCCAATGTGTTGTCTCTTCTTCTCTAGCAAGTTGTGAATGATAATCACTTTAATGGATTAAAGATGAATCACTTTTGCCTAAGAATCTCTTACCTCCTATTTGTCGATGATTGCCTACTCTTCACCATTGTTGACTCCTAAAATTGTGATTCTTTAACCCGAAGAATTCTTTTGTTTCAATAAGCGACTAGCGAAGAAGTTAACCTTTCCAACTCAATAGTTTACTTTTGGATTAAATCAATATTTAAGGCCTGAACTTGATAATTATTCTCACAATAGGGTTTGAACTTTTGTGGGTCTAAGTTAATCTTTAAATTTAGCAATTATTTTCACATTGGAGCCTGATAAGCAAGGTAATACCAACTTAAATTGTACTTGTTTGAAACTTTTTTTTTTGGAAGTTGGACTTCAAGGTGGATAAATTGATTTGTGAAGGGCATCATGGTGAAAGAAAGTGAGCTAAGGGGTCTTAGAGCGTGGACTCTGAAATATTCTTCGTGTTAGCATAAACAACAGTTTACAATATAGAACAACGGAAAATATCGAATATAATTACTTTCAGCTATTGCTTGATATAAATGTTATAGCACCACTATCGAGCATGTCAAACCATCAACGACATGTCCACTATCACACATACAAATGTAGTTCCCACTAATCACCATGCAACGTGGGAATGACCCACGAACCACAGCAGTTCCAACACTTGGATACCTAGAGCTTTTGACATGAAATGGTTAAGTAAAGCTCTAATGTAAGATAAGCAAAGAAATGATAAGTAAAAGAAGCATGAGAGGAAGATGATGTTACTTAGGACCTTGAGCCAAACTGCCCTGGAGGTGAAGTATGGGTTAATTGATAGTCCCCCATTTTTGTTCTTAGCTGAGCCGAAGTATATTGTATGGGATATAAGGTAATCTGTGTCAGGAGTGCGGCACATGACAAGTGCCCATATGTGATCCCACCAAGTGTTGGAAGCTATAAAAGTTTGTTTCATGCGCTGCTAGATGTCTTTCGTTAAGGCAAAACTTGATCTTGGGCTGGGGTATTATTTGGGCATTAGCCCAATAATTCTTAGCAATTTGTCAATGATTAGAATTCGAGTTTCATCAACAATTGATTTAACATTAACTGAAATCTAAAAAAATATAAAATATAAAAAAAAAACCTTACAGTTATCAAAGTTTACTTAGAAAAAGAAAGAAAAGAAAGAATCTGGAATGATGAAAAGAAGCACCTGTTTAATAATTAAGAAAGAGTTGAAGTGAGAACAAAATTAGGGGAGATGCTTGTGTCTAGAAAGACAAAAGATGACCAAAATGCGCCCACTTATATTTCATGTTTCCTACTTAACCAATTATACGCAAGTTATTTGTGAAGAGACAAACTTCATGAAATGGAATTTCTCCAAATTTCACAAACTGTAGATCCCTTCTCTTATTTTAGTTTAACTCAATACAATTATTTATAAGATTTCTAGCCATTTTAATTGCATCAACCCTCATTTTTTCTATTACTTAAAATTAAAATTAAACAAAAAATTATAATCATAATCATAATCAATCACTACATGACCATTTATTAAAGGTGAGCAAAACTTGATTCGATTCGAAAAAATCGGTTTTCGACTTAATTAAATTGAGTTGTTCGAGTTATTCAAGCCAACTCTAATAATTAATTTGAGTTTCAAGTCAAGTTTGAATTTTACAATTCGAATAACAAATTGGCGTAAATACCCCTTTGGTCCCTATCAATTTTGAAAATGAAAAAATTAGTCTCTTTCTCAACAAAAATCTTAAAATAATTTTTAAATTTTAAAATATTTATAAAAATTCTAAAATCTATATATTTATAAAAATTATAACAAATTCTAAAGAATATATAAAGAATAATAAAATTTTTAAAATTTTATAAAATAATGATTTTGGAATCTAAATAAGTTAATTAATAATTCAAGTTTATCATACTAAAATATAATATATATTTTTATTATATTTCTTTGAATTTTTTTTTAAATATATATGGTTTCAAATTTACATGTTTTAACATGGAATTAGTTATATTACAACAATATTTTAAGTTGACACATTTAATTTTTAAATTTAAATCGAACTATTCCACTCAATTTGAAAAAAATTCAAATTTAATTTTTCAAAATAAGAATCGTCAATTCGATTAACTTAAATTTTTTTCACTCGAGTTGATCGAACACTCACTCTTAAATATTCATCATTGTATAATCGACTTAAGTCAACAATCAATCGAATGATATTTTGATAATTTTAATATAATTATGAAACCTATAAATAATAAAACTTCATTCGCATCTTAAAAATTAATTTCAGAGTTTACATGTTATTATTAGATCAAAGTGTCGTTGGCGCAGAAATTCTGATTTTAATAATACCAAAGAGATAAAATTTTGAACTTAGTGATTTCAGCATAACAATGAATTATTAAACGTGTTGCTGAATGAAGAATCTTTAGATTTGAAGAAGACGATAAATGAGACATTGGGATTTTCTCTCTTTGTCCTTACATCCTTTCTCCTTCTTTTCGGATGAAATGAGGAAAAAAAGAAAGTTAATGTATTTTAATTTCAAAATATAGAGAGGACAAACATGCATTAAGGACTAACTCAAAAAAGTTACCGTCCAGGTTAAAATGAATTAATTTAACTCATCAGAATTTATTCATTATTTTGTTAATGTTTCGAGAGCTACTTAGTAATTAAATTTACGTATAATTACTTATAATTACATATAAGTGATATGTTCGAGTAACCATTATAATTGGTAACTTTCACTAAATTAAGTGTAATTGACGCATCTTGATTACACTTCCCAATTATTAGAAGCAATTATTTGGTTAACTATATCCAAATCCAATTATATTATTGTTTTCTAAACACTCATACATTATTTAATTTTAAAAATAATTTTTTTATACAAGTTTTAAATTGTAAAAATTATATTATAAACATGAACACGTAAAAATGTTTAGGATGATTATGACCAAATTTTTTTAAAATTATATTATAAATATTAAAAAAGTTATATTATCAAACTGATTCATATTAATTTTATAAAGTTGTAATAAAAATTATATTATTTAAATATTAAAATTTTTCTAATGTTATGGTCAAAAAGTATTTTGTAAAAAATAATCTACATGTTATAAAAATGTATTACAATATGTTTATTTTTCTTATTATTTTTATTAGTAAACATATTATCAACCGCTTTTTTTGAAATAACATTTTACATATGATTATTTGATTTTAATTTTTATTACTCATTTATAAAAAATTATCGTACTAATAATTTTTTATAGTAATTAATATATTTTAAAAATATAAATTATATATTTGTGTAATTACAATTTATACTATCAAACATGACATAGAAAATTATAATGTAATTACACTTCATCAACTAAACACATCTAGAAAATTATAATTTTTTATACTCACATTTTCACTGAATTACTTTTTGCTATTCAAATAAATCTTTAATAAATATTTAAGTTTCAAATTATATCCCTAATCTCATTTCACTATACAATCCAATTATTTTAATATTATTTAGTAAAATTTAAAAAAAATAAATATTATTCACTTTAGTTGAATATTTTAATATTAATTTTATTTTTAAATAATTTTACTATTTGAGATAATGTGTAATTAATGAATGCACCAACTTTGTAAATTTTTGGATATAGTAAGTACTACATATAACTATTATTAAAAAAAGTATGTGATTTTGTTTGATATAAAGTGAAACAAATTTAATTAAGTAAATTATGTAAAAAGTATTAGAAATTTTATCATACGTATATGTGTATGGAAATTACAGGTTTAAAATATAATTGTGTGTTTAAGAATAACATACAATAAATAAAAAACGTATAGTTTGAAACTAATTAATCATTACGATATTAAAATAAAAAAATATATTAAGAGTAAAATGAGATTTAAACACATAAATGTATTAGATAAATAATACTAAATGCACTATAATTATTTATCATGATTTTGTCAGAAAATGTGAGTTAGTGTCGAGTTGACTTATGACACCAATTCAATTAACAACATTATTAATATGTACAACTAATGGAGATAATAATTTGTGCATATTAAAATAAAAACATATAAACCACATCAAAATAAAGCTTTAGTTGAGTGGTGAATTTAAAATTTTACTAATCAAATTGACGCAGATTTAAATCCCACGATATGCATATTTTAATTAGTTTTAGTTGAAATGAAAATTCTAAAATCCTCTAAAATAGCATAACTTATTTTAATTAGAAAAGAACATTTTCATAATTTATTAATATAATTAGTGGTCTGGTTGAGGGTTACAGCAACTTAGTAAAACACTTAATAAATAGTAAGTATAGATATACAACGACTGGAGAATTGGAGATAATAGCTTGTGTATATTAAAATAAAAATGTATAAAATACATAAAAATTAAGTTTTAGTTGAGTGGTAAAGTGAAGGTTTTACTAAATCAATTGATATGAGTTTAAATCCTGCCATATGCATATTGTAATTGGTTTTTGTTAAAATAAAAAGACTAAAGTACCCTCAAATATTATAATTTATTTTTATTATATAATAACATTTTCGTAATTTTTAACTGAATTGGTAACCGGATTGAGGGTGATATCAACTCAATAAAATATTTAATACTCGAATTCATCATATTAATTTTGTGGTTGAAATTTGTTTTTTTTAAAATACAAATATTATATTTAAAAAAAATAAAAATAAAGTCTTGTTTTTAAATGAATAGTTGGTTTTAGTCAAGAGTTATTTCTTAAAATAGAAAATCTAAATATCCCTAATTTATTTTTTTAATTATAATATAATTTTAGCTTTGATATGGTTTCTTTAGGTAAGGTAAGTGGGTGTCAAAAATTTTGAGGGTTATTTTTTTTATATGACTTGCTGACTTTAGATTAGTGGTGATTATTGGTTGGGTTACTTGGCCTAGTCCGAAAGTTCGCTCAAAAAATAGGAGGGTTCGAGTAAAAATATAGACCCGAAATATGAGTTTGGGCAAAAAAAAAAAAAGCTCATTTAGAAAACGGGCCGGGTCTCGAGTAAAACTTTTTTAGCTCGACCTGAATTATATATTAAATATTTTTTATTTTTAATTATATTTACTTTTTTATTTTCAATTTTAATATAACCACTTTTTATTATATTTTCAATTTGTGTATTGTTTTAAGAATTATTTTAATCTCATTTTTTATTTGTTTCTTGTTTTAATATTTGTTTTTATGTTTTTAAATGTATTTAATTTATTATATTTTTAATTTTTTATTTAATGAAATAAGCTAAAAAAATTAATATGGGCCGGACCGGGTTGGGCTCGAGCTTAACAATTTTATTTCAAGCGGAGCTTGGACAAAATTTCAGGCCCATATTTCGGGTAGGGTCGGGCTCGGGCCTAAAAAACAAGCTTAAAATTTTGTTTAAACCCAGCCCGACCTGACCCATAATCAACTCTACCTTAGATTGGTGGATCATGGATGCGTAATTGAATTTTACATTTCTTTTACCCAAAAAGAAAAAACGTATTTTAGGTGAAAAAAAGTAGCTAACTATATTTCTTTAATTCAATTAAAATATATAAGATTAATTTAATAATTTTATTGATTGATTTGGTGTTAATTTGATATGTAATACTAATTTAATTATACATTTAAATAATAGTATAGATATGTAAAAATTAAAATATAAAAATACCTTATAATTAATCAGTTAATGTATAAAATAAAAGAGTCTAATTTTCTAATTCTTTAATTGATATCCCTTAACCTATCACACAAAATTCAATTGAAAATTTTATAACAATAAAAATTATAGAAAGAAGAAGAAGTTAATGCATGCAGACGCAGTAGTAAATATTGCCAAAAAAAAATGTCTGGTGCCTATAATATTTGCGCACCCACTACGTGATAGTGGGTATTTTCCTTATTCAGCAATATAGTTTTTTTAAGTGAAACATATAATAAACGTTTTCAAAATAATTAATTTATCATCATTCCTTTATCCTCTTGTCTTAAAAAGTCAAAAAGTATATAATGTAGTATATTTTTAAGCATGTATTACCACCCCACTTCTTCCATTGCTCACTCAGCAAAACACCACCACCGGCCGTCTTCCACTTCCACTTCCACTTCCCCTTCACGCATTTATTCCAATGTCTCTACTTCCCTATTTTAATTAAGGTTTAATCATAAATTTGGTCTCCCACATTTACATATTTTATTAAAATATCTTAATTTATCATCAATTTTTAATTTTTTTAATTTGTTTTTTCTAACAGATTTTAAAGTTTTAAATTTTCTTTTATTTCAAAAGATTTTAATAGGCTTGTTTACTTTGAATTTCTTTTGCTAAGTTATTTTTTTTTAAAATTAAGTTATTTTTTAAATTGAATGTATTCTTTTATTATTTTATTATTTTTCGCGTGTAAATATATATTTTTGTTTAAGTTTTTAATTGTATGGGTGTTATTTGACTATTATATCAATTTCAGTAAATAAAAATATTATAAAATTGATTAACATATTTATATTGATTAACAAGTTTTGTATGAAACGACCGAGGGAGCTGAGACCATCATCTTGGGTCTTAAAAACTAAACTACCAAACCATTCTAACCAAGTTATTGATGATGTTACCGTCCCAATTGTCCCATTGCCTAACTATATATAGATGCTAAAAACAAACGCCAGCAGACCACCACCACCATCCTTTGCCACTTCCCAAACTCTCCCACCTCCACACATTTATACTAATTCCTTATTCAAAGAGTTCTCAAAGTTTTTTCTTTTGGCACCCCCACTTTTCATTTCTCCAAAGCCTAGCCTGGTGTGATTTCCTTTTTGTTTTGAGTTAAAAGGGAGTTCCTTTTCACAGTTATCATGGCTTTGAATTTGGTTTCTCCTCCTGAAATCCATTCTATCTCCTTCTTGGGTTCTACTAAGTCCAGCTCCTTCTCCAAGCTATTTCCAGGTTTTTATTTTTTGCTGCAACTTATCCTAGTTTCATCCTTTCTTTTTTCCGTATTTGGTTTCCTAGACACCTGGAAAACTGTTTTTATTTGTTTAAATCCCTGAAAATGCTTCTCTTTTGGTTTCTTGGGTTTGGATTGTATTTTTAAAGATTGTTGTTTTGTGAATTTTAAGGGGGTTTTGTTTTGAAGAAGGACTGTGGCACCACGTTTGGGAGGAAAGTTCAATGTTCAGCTCAGGCTCCTCAACCACCACCTGCATGGCCTGGACGAGCTTTTCCAGATCCCGGACGCAAAACTTGGGATGGCCCCAAGCCTATCTCCATCGTTGGTTCAACTGGTTCCATTGGAACTCAGGTGAAATGGGGCAAAGCGAAAAACTTTTAATTATTACATGCTAAAAGTAACTTTTTAGCCTTTTACGATTAAACTATCTAGCGGCCATTTGCCTATGTAGCTTTTTGCTCCAGTTTTAGGCTTGCATGGCACTTGATCAAATTGTTTAGAATCACAATTTGGTGTTTTGCAGACGTTGGACATAGTTGCAGAGAATCCAGATAAATTCAGAGTTGTGGCGCTTGCTGCTGGTTCAAATGTGACCCTTCTTGTTGATCAGGTAACAATTCAGTTTTACCGGCAACTTGTAATGCGTAGTGTTTTCTTACATAAAAACTATTTGGAGATGTCAACCTTGGGCTTGAGTAGCTTGATTCATGGACTAACATGATTTTGGTGTCATCATGACCTACTGATACTTGAGTCATCTGTGGTTCTGTAGTATAATCTCATATAAACTGGTTTCAGCAGATGCTTAAAAGTGTTACAATCAATATGATAAGAGTCTGATAATTTTTTCTTATAAGATTTAAAACATGAATTGAGTTTTTGCTTTAATGAATAGGGAGTAGCAACTTTGTAGGCTGATAATTGTTCTGCTTATTACAGGTTAAGACATTCAAACCTCAATTGGTTGCTGTTAGAAATGAGTCTTTGGTAAATGAACTAAAAGAGGCTTTGGCTGATATGGAGCAAAAGCCTGAGATTATTCCTGGGGAATCAGGTGTTATAGAGGTACCTATCATTTAGTTCTTTGTCTCTTTTATTTAACAAGATAAAGCAACTTTTAGTATTTAGATGGTTTGCTTAAAATTTTCCAGGTTGCTCGCCATCCAGATGCTGTCAGTGTAGTTACAGGGATAGTAGGCTGTGCAGGATTGAAGGTACACACTGATATCTGCAGATATATCTCTGCATCCTCCATGCATAGCTTCCTTTGTATCCACTGAACAAAGTATATTCAAGATATTATGAACTACAGTTTACTGTTAACCATTAGAATATTTATTAGAAAGAGAAGTAAATAGTTTGTTGTTTATTAGTATATATTTTTGCTCTGCTAAAATCCTGATCTTTTATTTTTTTATATTTTGTAGCCTACAGTTGCTGCAATAGAAGCAGGCAAAGATATTGCTTTGGCCAATAAAGAGACCTTGATCGCTGGTGGCCCCTTTGTCCTTCCTCTTGCTCACAAACATAAAGTAAAAATTCTTCCAGCTGATTCCGAACATTCTGCCATATTTCAGGTGTGGACCATAATACAATGAATAAGATTATTTGAAAATTGCTCATATTTCAGAGATTATTTGTCAAATGTGTTGTTTTCTTGTCAACAGTTTGTTGTCTTTGCTCTTTTTTTGGTGTAACTTGTTGCATCAACTTGCTTGAGCTGTCATTTTATTGCTTAACTCATTCTTGATAACTACAGATCAAGCTCATAGAATCTTGTGTTTCTTCAGTGTATTCAGGGATTACCAGAGGGTGCACTTCGGCGTATTATTTTGACTGCATCTGGTGGGGCTTTCAGGTGTAGAATCATAATATAAGTTAGAATGATTAAGTTTGTAAGTTGAAATCCTGATATAATGAACTGTTTACTTGCTGACATCTCCTTCCTTTCTGTCCTCAATTGAAAAGAAATTGGCATTGTTAAAACTAGGCCTGGATGTGCATAAACATGAACTTCCATTTCGATTATATTTTTTACTGAACATTTAATATAACTTGCTTTAACATCGCTAGAAAGAAGCTGTATTGAACAATTTGCTCATTTTTTCCCACATAGGGATTGGCCTGTTGATAAATTAAAAGAAGTCAAAGTAGCTGATGCTTTGAAGCATCCTAACTGGAATATGGGAAAAAAGATTACTGTGGACTCTGCTACCCTTTTCAATAAGGTTTAGTTTTATCAAACGTCTCATTCAAAATTACAAGCATTGTACTTTTTAAAATAGTATACTATCATTTAGATGTCAACGTAGTCTAAATTACTAGCATTAAGTGATTTGTCTATTTGACAGGGTCTAGAAGTCATTGAAGCTCATTACCTATTTGGAGCTGAGTATGATGATATCGAGATAGTAATTCATCCGCAATCTATTATACATTCAATGGTTGAAACACAGGTGTTACTCTTAGCTTAATCTTGTTGGCTACTTCTTCTTGGTGATGTTACAAATGTTACATGTTGTTTACCTTTTAGTTTGTGTGGGACCTGTCCCCTAGAATTGCAAGATGTGGAGAGCATAGAATGGAATTGAATTTTCATTTCCCATCATTATTTTTGCATTTTCTTGTTTTGAAGGATTCATCAGTGCTGGCTCAGTTGGGATGGCCAGATATGCGCTTGCCAATCCTCTACACTATGTCATGGCCAGAAAGAATTTATTGCTCTGAAATAACTTGGCCTCGCCTTGATCTTTGCAAGTAATTAGTTTGTCTCCTTTCAAAATTTACTTCACCGCTAATTTAAGTTTTCAAAGTTTGATAGGTTTTCATTCGACTTACAATTAACAGTAATAATACTTGTGATGATAATAATAATGCTAATAACCTGGTGCCAGCAGATTTGATATAACAGTTTATTGAAACTTTTGAAACTTTTAAAGTTTATTCGATTTACAAAATTTACTGCATGTTACCTTTGAAACTTTTGTCGGTTGAAAAAGTAAGTTTATTGAAAATGCATTGCCTCCATACTCATTCTCATGGGTTAAGTTGGTTGATGGATGATGCAGGCTTGGTTCACTAACTTTTAAGGCTCCTGACAACGTGAAATACCCCTCCATGAGTCTTGCCTATGCCGCTGGAAGGGCTGGAGGCACCATGACAGGAGTTCTTAGTGCAGCTAATGAGAAAGCTGTGGAATTGTTCATAGACGAAAAGTAAGTCTTTTGTTTCCTGATGTTATCTTGTTAGCAAATGTTGCTTTCACTTTACAATTTTATGTCTGGGTTCTGCCTTCACCTTTTATGGGAATTTTGATTTTTTTTAAGGTTAAAGCATGAATTCGGTCCCTCTACTCAATTTCAATGAATCGAGTCCATGTACTTTTATTTAAAAAAAAATATTTATGGACTAATTGATAGCAAAAAAAGATTCTCCCTTTCTTATTATCCACCTTAGGCCTAGCTGAGAGAAGTAGCAAGCTCTAGTTGATTCATCCAACAGTTCTTCCACCAAGGGATTAGAGATCTTTCCTTAACCAGAAGATTGTTGCGTTGCCTATAGGGCTGCCCATCCTCCTGATGATGCCTGCATCATTCATCTCAACAACCATTTTCTCTCTCTCTCATCTTCTGTATGGTAAGGTATCAGTATGGCCTTATTTTGACTGTTTGAGAATTATCCACCGAGATGGTCTTATGGTCATGCTACCTATGAGATAGCTCCTCCGAAATTTCAAACAGCAGAGCATAGTGAGCTATATGTCTTTGGAGGTCCTCTGTCAGTATGTGGTTTGCATTTTGATTCTGACATACATTGTTGGTAATGGGAGTCATAATTGAGGTGCTTGTCAACAGCAGACTGCATTGACCTGTAAAGTCCCACACAAATTGGCCTGATTTGCTTGAGCCACTCTACCCCCAGTACCTATTCACAGCCCATGAGAACTAGCACCAAGAAATCAGTTTTTTTGCTGTGAACTTCATGCCCACATTTAACTGCTTCACAAGTATCCCTATCTAGGATCTTGTCACCATTTGCTACTGTCACACTGCACCCAGCAACAGACCAAGTGTGGAACCCCAACCTCCTGATCAAAGATTAGTCAATGAAGTTTGTGCTAGCATAATCAATCAAGCGAATCACCTTGAGGTGCTTAATTCTGCCTTGGGTACTCATACTCTGAGAATCTTCAGTTCCCAGTAACGCATGGAGTGATATGATTGGCCGTGGCACTCAGCATTGTTATTCACGAACTCTTTGTTCTACACAAACCGAGAATTCTTCAGGTTCTGGTGGAATGAATCATCTGCTGGTTTCTTATAGTGTTGGGATTCCATACATGTGTAGTAATATTTTTATCTTAATTTATGCTGCTCGGACATGGGTATGGATATGATCCTCCTGTGGATATCGATGAATTGGAGCTAAATAAATTGTTACCCAATTTCAGGATCAGCTATTTGGATATTTTTAAGGTGGTGGAATTAACATGTGAGAAGCACCAGGAAGAATTTGTGGCCACTCCTTCCCTAGAGGAGATTATACATTATGACCTGTGGGCTCGAGACTATGCTGCTAGCATACAACAATCATCTGGTCTGAGTCCCGTTCTTGCATAACTGATGGCTTGCACATGTTACAAGGTGAATACCCTACCAAACTCGTGTACAACTATTTTCATGTGTATTCGTTACCTAATAGATTTCTCCCCTGCACCCCCAGACCAAACCAGGCTCTATCTTGAAGACTCGGAAGTTCTCAGTTTATGCAGAAGGCTAGCATTCTTTCAAAGATGCCTAGTATCATGTGTCTCGATCTGAAGATATTGATATCATTCCCCCGTTTAGTTGTATAATGTCCAATTTAGAGGTGGCAAATTAAAGAATATAGAGCATGACATGTTGCGGTTGGGTGTAAACATAGGACAAATGCGAGCAATCGGTAGCAGCCTCCGCTAAGCAGGGTTGTTTTAATTACATCTAATTGATGTCATCTTTATGTTTTTTTTTTTAATGATATCATTGTACTGAAAGTGTTAAAATATTTATATAAAACTTTGACAGGTTAATAGTGCTTGGCATATTTGTGAATTTATATTATGTTTGGGTTCTCCATTTGAAATCATCCAAGTGGTAATGTTTGCTATAAATATTTAATTAGATAAATATATAGTCGGAGATCTGAGCAAACTGACAGATTGCGGCGAAAGAGCAACTAGGTAGAGTGACATGCGTGCTTGAATTCAGGAGTGGGCAGAAGTTGAAATGGGGATAGAGTGGGGAGAAGCTGACAGGCAGACAGTGGTGGGATGAAACGTTGGTGGAGCAAAGCTAAGAGTCGAGGCGCGATGCAGGGATATAAACAGTGGGAAAAGATGAGATTCAAGGAAATCAAGGTAAATTTAGGACTAAAAGTGAAAGAGCTTTTGAGTGACAATAACCTTCGCCGGGAAAATGGCTTACACCAACGGCAGCAACTCTCCCTCAAGAAAACAAAACAAGAGTCAATTCTACTTCAACTATTGAAATGATGTGTGAAGAACTCGAACAGAAGAAATTTACCAGAGAAGAGAAGAAGAGAAAAGAGATTTCGAGAGAGAAAGAGATGAGAGATGAGAGATGAGAGATGAGAGACGAGAGATGAGCAAACCAATCCACTGAATTGCATAACAATTTTCTCCCATGAATGGTGCTTAAGAGGGAAACTAACAATTTCTGAGAACAGACTAATAGTTGCCTGAAACACATTGTTTTCATTAAATGGTATTGACTCAAAACGTAGTCGTTTTGAACACGACTCAGACTCAGACCCTAGCTACAACAGACTATTTCATTGAAGTTTCTAACGCCAAAAACGCAGCGTTTAACAATTACACTAAATAAAGCAATAACAGAAATAAAAAAAATTTCAAAACCACAAGACTGGTGCTGCATCCTTCCATAACATAACAAGACCGTTGCTTGGAAGTTTCAAGGACATTAAATAGTTCGCATCTTTATATGGCTTCTCCTTCAACAACGATTACTCACCAATGTGGAACAAGTGAGGTGAGGGATTTGACATGATAGCTCTTCTTTGTTTTGCGGACATGAATCAAAGGATGTTTTGCATGTGATTAAAGATGGCCGCAACGAAATAAGTATGGTTGAAGGTTATTCCGGTAAGTCATAGTAGTAATTTCTTCTTGAATAATCTCTATGAGTGGTTAGTTTTATATATTCAAAACCCCTCAAGACAAACCGTGGGAGAGGTAAATTTATTTTGCCTCTTTGGTTGCTTGCTTGGCGTATATAGAAAAATAATAATCTTCACTTTTCGAGGTGTAACTTGGGGCCCCTCCAAAATTGTTAAAGTCTTATAATTAGGCTAAACAGAATAGCTCTAGCTCCAACTCACAATAAAAACTTATTAATGCGACATGAAATTAGATTTGAAAATTCTCTACCAAGTAATTGGATCCATTTAAGCATTGATGGTGCTGTTTGCATCAACTGAGAGAGTTTTATGTGAGAAAAATAGATATTCAATTCTAGCATACAAACTTTAGTGTTCAATCTTTGATGTTAAATTATGAGATATTCTGAATAATCTTGTTCTTCTACAAGGCCATACGTACCAAAAGATGACGATTCAAAGTAACTACTTGGAAGTGATCCAAATTCTCCAAAGACACTTCTTCAATAGGATCAAATTTTGTTTTGATCAAGCTTATCCAACAACTTTTGATGCATGTCGAGCACTACCAAATTATTAATCCTCTAAAAGATATGCTGACAATCCTTCACTCTGATAAAGCTAGTGATGTTTTTGTTCAATTTAATATAATATAATTCAACAGTTCTGTTTCTTTTCAAAAAAATAATAAAAAAAAAGTTTATCTGAAATGACATAAAACATGTCGATTTTTCAATCTTTTTGTTTGGGTTTTACTTATTAGTATTGAATCGAAAAGCAAAGAGTTAACCGATTTGACATGAGGTTTTTAATTCGTTGGCAAGAATGCAAGAGAATTCAAATTTTATGAAAGCAATCTTGAATTTCGGAAACCCTAAAATTCCCAAATAAAAAGAAATCCTGTAATAATTTCCTGTACAAAATGTACAAACACCCAAACTCAAACCTCAAACCTCATTAAAAAAAATACAAATAGAGAACCGCCTGTACAAAAACATGATTGGGTGTAAATGTAAAGGGGCCCCCGGGGGGGGGGGGGGGGGGGGGTACCGGTGAAAAAAGAATATGGAAAAGGGATCACATCCAAGCTCCCCATCCAGGAAACATCTGACATAATCTCTCAGGATCAATGGCATCTTGAATTAGTTGCTGAACCTACATCACATTAATCAAACATTTCAATTTGAAATCCATTGATTTAGGACCAATAATGCGACAGCTGAAATTGAATATTACCTGCCCGTGGACACTTCTCATTTCACCTTCTTCATATCCATCTAACTTTTGTTTTACACGCAGGAGAGCACGTGCAGCATCCTTATTACCTTCATAATCATCTTGGGAACCTTCTATGCTTGTATCCAAATCGTAGTCTGTTTCCTGTTAACCAACAAGAGGGAAAAACAGAATATATGCTGTGAGAAGATAAGTATCATTTCCAGAAACATATGTCAAAGCATTTCAGCCAATTTACTGTTTACATAAAAGTGCTGGTTCTCTTATAAAAGATTAAATTTGGTGATGACTCCAAGTGAACTATTGCTCAAATAATTAAGCTTGCATTTTGGAACTTTTTCAGAAAATGGTTCTGAATTTCAATTTAGTGCAAAATGCGTGATAAACACATAAATGTAATGATATCAGTGATTATTTTTCAAATTCATTAATTTGTTAGATATTCATTTAGCGGTGAATTTGAAATTCCTACAAATATACTTGCGATTTTGAATTTCATATTTTAAATCTTTCAATATATGATATTGAATCTTAATTAATTCACAAACACATATATAATCCATGCATTTCGATTCCATAATTTATATAACAAATGGAATCCATACATAAATTTCCGAATTCATGTTTCCAAGCACAGCATATGATGATAGTATAGAATAGATGCTACATCTTAGCACCGACTGTCACTAATGCAACACCTAAAATTGGACTTTTATTACTAGAAAGAGAAACTGAAACCAAAGACATAAAAAGGCGAACAGCAAGTGCTAGGTATCGAATCCCATCCTAGTAGGACACCACTTAGTTTTGGATAGTGTTGTTGGAACCAGACCGGATGAACCAGGAACTGGTTGAATTAGCTTATAAATTTTAATATATATTTTTAAATTTATTAATGTTATGAATTTTTAATTAATTAATTAATTATCATTGGACCAAGGCCAATTGGTCGAACCAGTTGAAACGGGAATTGGTGGTCTGACCAGTTGACCACCGGTCCAGTTTTTGAATCATTGGTTTTGGAGGCGAGTAAACCGATTGGACGCCCCAAGTTACCAAAATTTGACTTTCCTGTACTCCAAAGAAAGGAATACCCAACAGGTGGCCTATTTAATGAACCAGTCCCCAACTAACTAGTTCAATTAGATTATTTACATACCTTAGGTGGCTTAACTGAGTTGTATACATACATATTACTAACCAGCTATAAAATAGAATATGGAGGCGAGGAACTCTATTATTTGTTTATATAAATGGTAACAATTATGAATTTCTGGTCTATCATTAAGCCAGCAGTTAGGTTGGGTTTTAATTGCCAATGTCCATCATCTTGCTCTTCGTTTATCTCAACCAAAGAAATGTTGAACTTCAATGCAAAAAATATTGTTCAAGAAAATACCTTTTGACGCTGCAAAGCCTTCAGGGGTGATAAAGCCCACTTATAAAGAGGATCATGGATAAAAACCTGCAAAGTTTTCATCATCAGGAAAGGATACTTAATGTGGGGAATTTAAGTTGTCCACGAAAGTCATACCTCGATAATAGTCATTAGAGCTTCTTTGTTTGTTCGCATTACAGAGAGAGTTTCCTCGCAACATTTTCTGAAAACACCTTCCACTCCAGCAACACCCATGCCATCGATGATGTCTCTTGTTAGCCTGAACGGAACCTGGCACAATTAAAGGAATAAACGGTGAGAAATACTAATAGCTGACAAATCCTTGAGGATTTGTTGACTCGAATAAAGGAATTCAATCCTAGATTCTCCAATATTGTACACAGATAAATATATAAACAAGAAAGACCATTTCTCTCAACCCAGAAAAACCATAATATCTTGTCTCTGAAACCTCAAATCCATCCCAAACTGAGACCAATCAGTTAAACAAAGAGAAGAATGAGAAGCTTCGAAATCTTACTTCAGTAGAAAAAAGGTTGATACACGTTCATTTGCACATTTAGGTAACCATTCCTTATCCCATTCTCTTTACTCAAGGGAAAGTACAACACAATAAATCTGAGTTGTTGATTCAGGTGCTACTGATCACATTACCAATGGGTCATATCACTTCACTACATATACTACATCTCCCGGAACCAAAAAAGAGTTACCAATGGTAAAATGGTGTCAAATTGCAGGAAACATAATTACTCCCCTCATACCCCTCTCCCCGAAACCCGTGCTACACGTGCCTAAACTTTCTACTAATCCTTTGAACATCCATAATTGACAAAAGATCCAAAGAATCTAAAATGCAAACTAGCTATGTCACCTACGGATTGTTTTTTGTAAGGAATTGATTTGGTTGACTTAAATCAAGGAGAGATTACAATAGTTGTGTTTCTTCCCATATTTAGTTGCTAAAATCTGGCCATTAATTTTCTATTTACTCCTAAGAAAGATTTCCTTCTAAGCTTGTGTAATTTAGTTTCCTATGGTAGTGGCGATTGTACGGTATATGTTTTAAAGTCTATTTCACAGAAATATGTCAGATTTCTCATTAATTAACAATAACTGAAAGAAGTAATGGGAGAAAAAAGAAAGTTAAATTATGGAAGAAGCTACCCTCTCTGGTGTCTTGAGCATTAAACCTTGTTCAAAAGCAACACCAAGATCAATGTGAACAACTTCTGCTGTGGCCTGATCAATCAAAATATTCATAGTATGTCTATCTCCAAGGCCAACAATATAACCCACCTGAAACAAAGATGTTTTCAGTATTATTACATTTTGTGACAGACTACATTGTCCTGCGAAGAAGTAATGAATCAGAATTTAATTTGAATTGTTATTAATAAATTTTTTTTATAGAAGTTACTAATACTCAAGAAATCAGAAATAGTACCTTTTAAAACATAAATAAATAATTCAAAGGAAAGAACTTAAACATGATTTTCTTGGAAATAATACAGACCAAAAATCCTCCAAATGGATGAACTTATTCCATTTATCACTTTGTTCTAACGATTTATATCAAAGTGGAATTTGTCAATATGGAGAGAAGAAAAGAACTTTGATTGTTGGAGACAGAATAACTGCCCATTTTTGGCAACCCATTGTTCTAAAGAGAGTATATCTATCAGTGCAAAAGACATGGGAACTAAGCTTTTTGGTTCATTCTTTGTCTTTCCATCTATTTATGTTTGGATTAACGGGATCATGTCCTAGAAGGTTAAAAAATGAATAGTTGGATGGCATAACAAGGGGAAACAATTCTTGACTTTAACATGAATAGGACATTAAAATAATCCAGAGCAGAGTATGCCTACCATTGAAGTAGCTGCTACACTTCGCGTGTAAGCTAGTCTTTTCTCAAACCAATCAGCTGGTTGAAGAAATCTTTCTAGAAAAAAGTAATGCATGACAGGTCTGCAAAAAGCCTCTAGTACATTAGGATTTGAAAACCATAACAATTAAACATAAGATATCTTATATTCCAAAGTTTAAACCTGAAGTTCTCACAAACTTCCTGGAAGGCTTTGCGCTTGTCTTTTTCCTATCATCAAATAAAAACAATATCAGGTAGTTTTTCTTTTTCATCTGCCAATCTCCATGGAGAAGAAGGGTTAGAAATGTTTTCTTCAGATAATTAGAACATTTAGAGCTTACAGAAATAAGCCAACTGATTATCACAAAAGAGATAGAGCAGAGGAAGAAGGGTTAGACATGCAATCCAAGCTGGTTAGAAATTTTACAGCAACGGAAAACTACTGTTTTT
This sequence comes from Gossypium longicalyx, assembly GCA_025698465.1. Taxonomy (NCBI): domain Eukaryota; kingdom Viridiplantae; phylum Streptophyta; class Magnoliopsida; order Malvales; family Malvaceae; genus Gossypium; species Gossypium longicalyx. The sequence goes on from CM047003.1 coordinate 28,270,816, forward strand.
GATGAAACAATAGAAGGGAAAGGCAACTTGCATTTGACATGTGTTCTCGGCATTTTAGAAATGACCAGTCTCCAATTCCATAGCGACCATGTGCACCGCCATTCCTATTGCTGAAAATTGATGATATTGAGTCATTAAAGTTCATGTCTTATCTCACAGTCAACAGGTAATGCTATGGGACTGGAACTGTTGTAAGTTAACAAACCTTCCTATAAGATATTCCCCAAGAGGAAGTGTGCCATCAACCCATTCAATAACACCAGCACTTGGAGTGAAAGGAACAACCTAATTCATCAATAATAACGCATTTATAATTCTGAAAGGAAATCAATTTTCAATTAAAATGCACAACCATATGTACATAAATACAGAACTAGCCAGCACTGCAATTCTTTTTTCATCTTCCATGATTTACTTGGTGAAATCACCACAGAGCCAAAAATCAAACAAAACCTTATAATCATTCAAGTTCTTCAAAAAGAATCCTCAATCCCCCTGTGTCTCTCTCCATCTTTTTCAAGTATATAATCAAATTAATCATATGAGCTCTATAGCAAACAATTGAAAGAACATAATAAAATGGTGAAATTGTATGACCAATGCAAGGGAACCTAGCATCTCTTACGAAATTCCAATTGAAGAGAAAAAAACAACACTGCATAGATGCCATCATCAATATAAGTACCTTCTACGCCATATCAGATGCCTCTAAAGAAGGAGAACAGGGAAAAAGTACAAGTAAAATAAAGAGAATTCAGATATACATGACTATACAACCAGAAGACATGCTCGTAGTCTTTCCAAGGAAAATGAAAACCCAAAAGAGTTCTTAAGTTTCAAAACTACAGAAAAGGAAAAAGGAAATTTATAAGCTAATGATCATCTAAACCAAGATTTCAAAATTATGAAAAAGAAGCCAATTCTTTGATCCACATTGAAAATGAACCTTCAGCAAGCGTGAAATAATATTTCATTCTTGTTATAAAAGAAATGAGGAATTACCTTGTATGTACGTATGACTAATCTCCTTTTCCATGTATCGCGGTGATTCTGTAGGAAAGTATTTACTAGTCCAAAAAATTGTTCCATAACCTAAAGAAAAAGCACTCACAGAGTTTATATTCAATTTAAATGATGCATTCCTCAAAAATGAAAAAGATGCACAACATGTGCTCATACGAGACTTCAGACTAGTTTGACTGAACTTTGACATGATGTTTATAAAGTTTTCTGGCCAAATTTAATAACATTAGTATAGACTTTTATATTTAATGCTGAAAGGGACTGAGGAGATAGATTTCTGAGATTCTATCTATAGCTTTCTGAGATTATATCTTAAGATTGACCGTGTCACCAAGAAGATACTGAACAGATGGATAGAGAAAATTCTTACAGCATCTTGTCTTAGGTCATCATTCCCAGATTTTGCGAGCTGCTTGTATTTATGACCATCAGAACCCAAGCATTCAACCACTTTTGGAGCATTTATACCATTCATTACCCTGCTTATAACATCCATAACAATTAGCATCCATAGCTATTATACTGAAAAATGAAGATATAATCTCAAACAATTAAAATTGCCAAATGTACATGACCGAGTCTGCCAATCCTCTGAAGTATGGGAAAGAGCCTTCACAGTATCGACAACTACGGTCAACTGGAAAGCTAGCTGTAACTACAGGTACCTATCAAAATAGAATAATCAATGTTTAGCATCCCAGTAGCAGCATTCAAGAAGTAAAAGTTGCACTAAATAGCTGCTGAATAAAGTAAGAACTAAGAATCCAAAACAAGGTAGCTGCTAAAGAAAAATTTCTTTCCACCAAGGATCAAGAAATAAAGACAACCAGTTAGAAGAAACTGTCAGAAAAAGCCAAACTTGAACTGGTTTCAGATAACAGTTACGTTCCAGTTACAACAACATGAACCAAGCATGAGTTAAAAAGATCAAAAGTCAAATTTAAAAAATTTCTGATTACTCAAAGAAAATGTGCTTTAAAATTTATGTTCTACTCTTCAATACGTTTGGAACATGCCATAATCAGGATGTAATTAGACAAATAAATTAGCATGAAGATAACAGGATTCAGGAGTAATTGTCAATATTTAGTTTCCTTAGATAGCATCTGCAGGAGTAATTGTCAATATTTAGTTTCTTAGTTCTTTGACGGGGTGTGATGCTTGAACCCAACAATCTATTACAACTGTAAGTTTGGAATTCAGTCATGGGTGATGGATAGAGAACAACTCAAGCTCATCAAAGAGAGCCTACAACCTCAGGACTCGTTAGAGAGAGATCCAGATCTCTTTAGGTTTTTGATAGAAATTTTTCCTAAGGTTTATTATTCCATAAATAGGAAACCTATTCTAGAAAGGAAAGAAATCAATTGAAATAGAATCATAATAAAAAAAAAAAAAAAACTAAGGAAAAAAATAAAATCACAATCTAAACCTTAATTAGAGAATTGAAATTAACAACGTTTAACATAAGTTCTGCCTGCAGAAACATCCATAACACAATCAGAGAGATGTCAAACGGAGGGAGCAAGAAAAGCTTGAACCTCGAAAAGCAATGATTGAGGATAAAAGCGTCATTGCATCTAAGGAATACCAAGGAGCATTGCTAGAAACCGCAAGGAGAATCTCCAAGCAGGAAAGAGGTTCCAAAAAGGGACAAACATGAAATCAAGGATAGGTTCACATGAACACAATACAACTGAGCCTAGAGAAGCCTTAATAACAAGAAGGGTTCAACAAAAAAGAAATTGAGAAGTTAAAAACCTATCTGGGACACCTGAAATGTCTTGGTACCATCAATGCTTCCTCCTAGGAACATTCAGCTAAGTTTTTGTAGCACTTACGGATTAAATACCTCAGAAAAGTTTGCTACTTGTAACCCACGTAATAGAAAAAATGTTAAACATACATATTTAAGTATTTGGGCCTATAGAAAGAGAATAGATCTGTTAATAGTTCTCTAAAGATAGTCTGCCTCAATCCTTTTGACTATGATTAATGAAAATATAACCTGAACAGAAAAAGATAGAAATATTTTTAACACAGGAAGAGTGTAACTGCTAACGTGAAACCTTCTGAATAAAAAACAACAATTCAAAAGTTATGAATCGATATTTTAGCACTTACAAGTTCCAGCTGTCGAACACTGCGAATTTCTCTTGGCAGTGGTACCTTTCTACTAGTGTCCTATTGAGAGAATATTAATAAATTATTCTAGTGTAATAGAACCATAACCAACTGTAATGACAAGAAACAGTGGACATTTGGAGCATGTAATAAAACCTCTCTCTTGGTCTCAAGTTCTGCGAGCTTGATATAAATCTCCACCATTTGTTTCATCTGACAAATAATGAAAAAATGGCAACAACAATAACCTATCCAAGAATAACCACAAAGAAGAACCAATAATTATAAATAAAAAGAAAAAAAATCTAATTACCTGTCTAATAACAGGTCCATGGTATGCTGATAACTCTTCCAAGAGATTTTCTGCTGCAAGCTTTTTATCCAAATCCACGACAAAAGAGTTCCTGCTACGCTGTTTGTCCTTGATACGATCACCATTTGCGAGAGCTAGAAGCTAGCATCAAAACAGATCGAAAAATACAATATTTAAACAAAAAAGCATAAACCATATTTAGATGTAAAAATACTTGCACACTAAAATGCTACAAAGAAGTTAATCAAAACACCCAGCTAGGATACACAGGATATGCAGGCCTTCAATTTCTGTTTCAACCACTGGTATAAATTCATATATAAGTTTTATTTATTTAATTTTAAAGTTACTCAAAATGATGACTTATGCACTGATTGGAAAGCAGCAGCAAATCTTACAAGCAGCACAAGTAGTCCAATTTTTTAGAATATTTTTTATCTTTTTAAAATTTTATGAATTTTTTAATTTTTTAAAAAACTTTTTTGCAAAGAAAATTCATTTTCCCAACAAAATGCTAGTAAGGCTGTTAAGTTCACCTGGAAGATTGTATGATAGGGATGATCAATGGCCATTTTCTTCAGAAGAGAAACCAAGGCACACTGCGAATGGATAAATTTGATTAGAATGAAATTGAACCCTGTAGAAAATTTAACAGTCCAAAAATTGTCAAACCTGAAAATTATTAGGCACATTTCCATCTCTAATGTTTCCCATTCTTGAAGCAATTTGGTAGACCAGTGGAACAAATTTATAAGTTTGAACCTGCAAATTTACACATACAAGAGCTAGAATAAGAAAAAAATTTCACTAAAAATACAATAGGTTACATCTCAACTGCATGAACATTGGCAATGAACTCCATACCTCATCAATCGTTTTAAGCAAGTTGTTGACAACAACTTGTCTAGATGAAAGGCTGAACCACAATGATACAAGTCGAAACACCTAAATGCACAATAGTTAGTTTACAAAAAAGCAATTTTATTAGCTATAATTATTTTGAGTGAAAAATAGAATACAGTCAAATAAATGCACCACCCATTTGGATGCAGAACTTATTATACAAAAACTAATATTGGCTGCTCGCATCAAAGCAATAGGAAGTAATTAATTAAAGTAATTTATCTTTTCAATGACAAAAATCATACAATTTTTGTTTTATCATGTGCACAAAATACTTGGATACAAGTGCATACCACTCTTACGTCATATTTGTCACCTATGACCAAGCAACGTTTATAGCCCTCCAAAGCTAGGTTGAGAAAATTGTCTCTGTCATCCTGGGAGGCCAACAGATGGATATAAAACATTATTTATAGACTAGATTATAGAGCTTTATGTCAGTCAAAAGATAAATAAAGGTTTTGAAGTAACAAATAAAAAAAAAAACCCAGATATTCCATGATCATAGATGACAGACTTACAACTATTATTCCATGATCATAGATGACAGACTTACAACTATTATTCCATGATTATAGACTTACAGCTATTTTATTACTATTATTATCATCATTATTAATTTACAGACTTCAAAAACTTGAGGTTTATCAAACACTACTTTTTATAAAAGTTCCAACTTCTTGTTTCTCAGATTTGTTCTCTATTGATTTGCAGCTGTTTTCTCCCTAAACCACACTAATTTTGGTATTTGACCCTGATCAGATCCTAGGTTTATAGTACCACTTGCTTTTAAGGCATATTAGAGTTAGACATGATAGAAGATGAGAAAGAGGTAACAAATCTTGAGATAAAACAAAAAATGTTGCAATAAAGAATTGTGGCACGCAACTTACGCTAGGCTAGATAGGAACCAATGGTTCCCACGTGGAATTTTCAGAAGGTGCCACGACCAGTTTGGTGTACTAGAAGCTAATTTGCTAATAATCCTGATTAAGGTGGGTAAGAAAGCCCCTTTTCTAATACTGGACCAACAAATTGTGCAGTAACTTGAAAACATAAAAAAAAAGTTTGGTGGCTTATAGTGGTGTTGATTAGGGGTGTAAATGAGACATTGGTGCTCGCAAGCTACTCTTGTTTGACTAAAAAAAATTCGATCTCGATTCGGTAATTATCGTGCCGAGCTCGAGCTATCGATCTAGCTGAATTCAAACTTAGTAATACTTGACTTGAACGGCTCGCGGGCCTTATTGATCTTTTCATATTTTTATATTACTAAATTACATTATTGATCTTAATATATATTATTGAGTCGAGCTTGAGCTTGACTACAGAAATTGGTAAACAAGCTTAATTGACTACAAAAATCGATTATATCTCGAGCCGAGCTTGAGTTTAAAAATAGATGTTCGATCGAGCTTGAGCCGGGTATCATGCTCCGAATTTTGAGTCGAGCTCGAGCTTGGCAGTATTCGGGCTCGGCTTGGCTCAATTGCACCCCTAGTGCAGATGTAGAATATAGATCTATGGCACATGGGATTTGCCCGATGTTGCAGCTTAAATGAATTTTGGAAGAATTAAGAAGACTTTATGACTATGCCTATGAAGTTGTAGTACAAAAACAAAGCAACCTTCAGTATTGCCCACAATCTAGTCCAACTTGACATGAAAAAACACATTGAGATTGATAGGAATCCACAAAGGAAAAGATTGAGGCTGGAACAATTTGTATACCATTTGTCCCTGCATCACAACAAGTGACAGATATTCCCACAAAGGGATTGTTCAAATCAAACTTTGAGTTTCTCATTAGCAAGTTGGGTACAATGGGTACCCATGCACCAACTTGAGGGGAAGTGTAGAATTTTGAAATAAAATATGATAGACCAAGATAATTAACATAATCTGTCGATAAGGGATTTGGAGATAGTTTAGGAGATTTTTTAATGTAAAGTTTTAACAAAGAGATCCCAAGAATCAAGGATCCCGATCAATTAAAAGAATTTCATACCACATTCAATGCCATGTTTTCCCTATAAATTATGTTGAATTTTTTCAGAACGAAGTATCCAGAAAACTATAGCCTTTTGTTCTGAACTTTCTTTTATTTTTCTATCCTCAAGAAGCAGCATGTTGTAGCCAGAAGCAGTGCAAAAGCTGAATTTAGAGCAATGTCACACAACATTTGTAAGGGAATTTGGTTAGAAAGGATGCTAAAAGAATTAGAGGTATCTCCAGGAAATTCCATGAAGCTTGTCTGCAATAATAAAACAGCTATTAAGATTGCGAAAAATCCCGTTCACCATGGTCAAACTAAACATTTGGAGATTGATCGCCACTTCAACAGAGGAAGGAATCATCAAGCTAGTTTACACACCTACATGTCACTAGACAGCAGAGTTATTATGTTGATTGATGTGCAGTTTGGAAATCAAGAAATGTTGACTAGAATTAGGAGTTATTATGTCGGTTGATATTAGGTAGAGAGATTTTAGGAATACTTGTTGACTAGTGGTTAGCACAAATTTGGAGTTCTCAATTAGGGATTTGGAGGTATTTTAGGAGATTATGTTAAACTATCTAGGTCTATCATATTATATTCCATAATTCTACAAGCATGATGACTGAATTTATGGCTGCATGAACTACCCATTGGGTAGATTTGGAACAAATTTTATGTTAAGGGAGCTCCAGGAGGAGGAATTTTATACAGAAATCATTGTCACTCTCATACTGAGTGTTTCTCATATGCAAATTGGGTTGGTTCTTAAATTGAGGGGGACCTATTACAGGATAGTATTTTTTATGGACATAGTTGGTGTCATAAGTAAGAAGCGAAATGTTTTCTAGGTATAGTGTAGAATCAGAATATAAAGCCTTGGCACAATCCTCATGTGAGCTTCAATGGAAATTTCAACTACTAAAGCCAGTTGGTCTTGGTAATTGACCACCTATGAAGCTGTGGTATGACAATCAAGTTGCTCTTCATATTGTATCAATCATTTTTTTCCATGAAAGTTTTAAACACATAGCAATTGATTGTTATTTTATTCAAGAGAAAATACCTGATATCGCTACTAGTTATGTCAAGAAACAACTACATGACATCTTTCAAAAAGCTTAAATGGTCCTAGGATTGATCGTATTGGTAACAAGTTGGGCATGATGGATTAGTTATATGCTAACTTTAGATAGATTGATTTTAGGACCAAGATAACTTCTCACTAACAATATATGTGCCTCAACACATGCCATTTTCTGCAGAGCACATGTAGAAATGCATGCTTAGATAGAAAATGACTCGTAAACATGAAAAAGCAAATCAGTACCTGCAACTTTTGAGCTTCTTCCTTGTCCATTGCAAGTTGCTTTTGCAACTCTTGTATTTTCACTGAGTAGTCAATTTTGTCTCCCTAAAATGTACCATCATCAAGGAGAAGGAAAATGAAAGCACTAAATTGAATAGAGACAGCCTTGCAACATACCTTTGTTGAACCTTTTAGACGTCGCATAAGGGCTTCTAGTTCCAATGTCTGCAGAGTCAAATTTTACACAAATTTTAGGGAGAAGCTCTCTTTATATAGATGCATGTTGTCAATTACTACCTTATGTTTTCTTAAACGCATTGCTGCTTGCCATTCATTGGAATTAAGTCTTTCCTCATAACTTCTGAACAGAGCATCTGCATACTGTGCAAGGCGGAAATGAGTCTGACTTTTTCTTTCTGCTGACTTCTTGTCAACAGTATTGTCACCTTCAGCAAGTGACACTGCAGGTTTTAAATACTTCTCGAAAATAGTTCTTGAGCTATATTTTCATGGAAAGACATTAAAGAAAAAAAAGAAATAATCAGCATTTACTATTGATTAAAAAAGAAAAGAACAACTGATCCAAACAGAAGAGACAATCATACTTGCTAGATCTAGTTTCCGCCAACCACTTCCCGACCAATCGATATACATCTGAAGCTTCTTCGTCCAACCGATTAGTCTGCAAGATGTATTTTCCAAGGCCGATGGCCATTTCATGCTGACCTTGAGCACGCAACAGCTTTGCTTCCTCAAGCTGCCATCATACAAATATTTCAGCAAAACTGGATCAAAATTTTATTGGAAGACATTTATGGTTAACCAACATGGGGCATGCTCTCATCCAAGAAAGGTATGGACGTAGCTAAATGTTACCAATTGAAATAAGACATCTTCAAAATAAGCAAAAAAATTTCCTCCTCTTTGCTAAAAATAAGTCATGGAAGTGGCTAAATATTGCTGATTGAAATTAATTTATTGCTAACTCATATACTAAAGTATAGTGAAAAAATAACACTCTCACCAAACGTAGCATTGGTGATATAAGTATCTTTCATCAAATTTAACTGTAAAGCAATACAGAAAGAAATAGGAATAAATTACCCTTCCAAGCCAATATGCAGATGAACCTTGTTCTCCAGTTCTCACACAAAGAAACTTAAATTCATGCAAAGCTGCAGCAGCTTGAGAAAATCGAGAGCCCTGTACCGCATTGAACAGTTAGAAAAACAGAATGCAGCATGGTTGCCCAGAATGCCAAATGGTTATCATACCTTACGAAGAGTGGATGCAGACTGCAGAAGATGTTGCATTGTACAGTCATGACAATTCAAGATTTGAAGTAGAACTCGCCTAAATGCAATAAATGGTTCTAACAAACTCATATGCAGCTGAGATTTCGTCAACATTGAGCTCCAGTCCTTATTCAGCCACAACAACTGTATTGAAAATTAAAAACTTTGTAAAGCTATGTTGGAAAGAGAATTTCCCTTCAATTCCCACCGCAGAAAAGGTAGGAGAGCTCCATTAATAGAATAACTTGCAAGATTGGCTACAAACTTCTTCCACCAAGAAAGGAGTCATGGAACATTTTTCACAGCATCATGTATAAAAGAATATTATCATAACATGTTTTAGAACTTTTTTCCATAGAACACAAGTGTACCACGCACTAAGGTAAGGCACAAAATCTTACAAGACCAATAAATTAACAACACTTTACCATTCACACCAATAAGTTCGTATTGCCTTCATTTCCAAGTTATCTGTAACTACTATATCACTTCAACATCTTAGGTAATGCATTAATCTAGCAATCTATAGAATTATATTGCATGCAAATAATCCACATACTTTTGAAGTCCAACTATGCAAACAAATTGTTGTCACAGTTTTCATTTTCTTCTTTCCTTCCAGCCCTCGACTATAGAAGAAAGGTAGTGTAACCATCATATTGATGGATCAAAACAGGATTATTCAGTAAATAACAAAACTAGCGGACCAAATAATTTTCATTGTACGAAGTTGCATAAAGTAGACAGTTATCAGTCATAACTCATAAGTCAATTGCCACAGCTACAGCATACAAAGTACTGGAAGTAAATACCTGATCCATTGTAGGGATTACAGGATCTGAAAACATTTTCTGCTTATGTTTCTGAAGTTCAGTTCTTTCAAATGAAGATGTTGGCCAGCGCATTTCCCATGCTATACCAAGATGATACAGGATCTGTAAGAAAGGATTGGTAATGTTAAAGGGAACAAAAAGTAAGATAAATTGCAAGATTTTCCCCCCTCATTTAAGTGAACAGATGCGGCTGAACAGCCTAGCAATGATTCAGAAACTCAATTTCTAAAGCATGTCAAAGCTTCACAAAAGTTCTACGCATGACTTACCATTTAATCCTATCATTAGACCGAACTTTAATTTGGCCAAAACAGTGAACCAAAAGATAACAAATATTTCTGCTAGCAGATTCTAACTGATAGGGGTGATCAAAATGTCAGTTATCGGACTAAACTGAATTAAACTGAACCCATTTGACTGAATTTTATAGGTTAGTTGATATTCGGTTAAGTCAGTTAGAAATTTGGTTTAAATAGGTTTATTCCATCGGTTGTCGGATTTGATTTTCGAAACCAAATAAACCAAAATCCAACCTAATACCCATAATAACCCAATACACCTAATCCAATAAATGTTACCCATACCCAAATCAAAATTAAATGAAATAAAGCCCAACGCAAATCATTTTAAACCCATTTAAAATATTAAAATACTAAACCCAACCTAAAATAATAATAAAGAAAAAGTAAAAGAAAAGTAAAATCATCACAAGAAACACTTATCCTGTCAGCAAACCACCCAAACTCCTTCCCCCACCCCTGTTTCCATCGAGATTCTTGTCAGGTGTTGAGAGACGAACCAGTAAATGAACTAAAGCCTAAAACATCCTCTGAAATTCTCACCAATCATCTGTCACCAGCCTACATAGAATCTACCCTAAAACAAACTAAAACTACAAGCCCATTACGTAGTACCAGAGGCTAAAAGCTGCCTCCCTTGACCTACAATATTTTTTATTCTCGCATCTGTCTCAGGTTTTTTTTTACCATGGGTGTCATCAAATCTTCCAGGTATAATGCTTACTTGAGGGGAAAAAAAAACCGAACCAAACTGACATTGTTCGGTTTGATTATTTTGGTTTTTGAAGAAAAAGTCAGCCGGTTTAATCAGTTTTTAAGTGTAAATTGGTTTAATCAAACTAACCCAGTATGTGTTTGGCTTTTCACAAGTACCATAATTGACATATGAGAGCTTTTTATTTGATTACAAGAGTTTGAGAAACATGCAACCCTAGCCTTGCCATTTTATCCAAATAAAATAAAATATCTTGGACTGATGATGGTATACAAAAATATTGGTTGCAAGCGTAATATAAGTAAAAAATTCCAGACTGCCTATAGTGCCATGAGTAGAAAATACAGCTTGTCAAAATTTCCATATCAGTAGAGTAACAATATTGAGGTACCTGAAACTTAATTATTGTTGAGTAGATAAACTCAGTGCTTTCCTCACTTGCACGAGAAACAGACCAAACAAGCTCCTTAAATTGAACAAACAAATAAGCATGTTAGTAGTTCATACAAAGTCTAGCACCTTACAAACTAGAACATATGAGAAACTAGCACAACCTCTTTTGAATGCTTCAACTTTCTCTGAAATTCATCAGAATCTCCCTCCTGCAATGCTCTTAGGCAACTGACATTCCACCAAGTGGAAACAAAAGCATTGTATCAGGAAAAAAAGGCATGGCGATATAGGTAAGCTCAATTCTAGGGGCCTAAACATTTAGGTATGAGTTTTAATAGTATAGTATCAAAAACCTACTTGAGTAGTAGTTCAGATTCAAAATCTGGACACTTCGTCAATAATTGAGAACTCAGCACATAGGGGAAAGCATTTGAAAAAAACATTAAAACATCAATCAAACTTGGCGTGGATGGTGCAAGATTACCAATCATTGACAGCCTCAAGCTGGCAACTCAGACTTTTAGGACTACAGAGTCTCTAATGTGATACAGACAGCTATATAATTCTTTTCTTGATAAAATCAGCTACCAATGTCTTAAATATTTAAGAACAGTAAGATATCATTGTACCTATAAAGTACCAACTCAAGAAAATGTTTACTTCCCTTTTGCTTTCTACAACAGATTTTACCAGGAAAAAATAAATAAATACAAACTTTATATAATATAGGTAAGCATAAAAAATCTACTTGACTAGCAGTTCAGATTTTAAATCTGAACGCTGTCATTATTTGAGAACTCAGCACATAGGGAAAGCCTGCACTTTAGAAAAACATTTAAGCAGTAATAAACCTTGGTGTGGATGCTGCAAGAGTACAAAACATTGAGAGCCTCAACCTGGCAACTCAGACTTCTAGGATTACACATTCTCCAATGCGATAGAGACAGCTAAATAGTTTTCTTTTCTTGATAAAATCGGCTAGCAATGTTTTATATATTTATTAATGGTACGATATCTCTACAATCAGTGGCTGAGCAAGGGGGGACTGGCAGGGGTCCCCGCCACCCCTAAAATGGAAAATTTTCCATTTAGGCCCTTAATAATTTATAAAATTTTAAATTAATAATGGTAAAATTACACTTTGCCCCCCCCCAAATAATAAAAATTTGAATTAATCCTTTAAAAATTATAAAGATATAGACTATTAAAATGGTGAAATTGTATTTTAACTATAGTAAAAATATACAATTTAATTTCGCCCCCCCCCCCCCCAAAAAAAAATTCCTGGCTCCGCCACTGACTACAATGTCTATATAATACATTAAAAAAAATTACCCTACTACTCTATTTAAAAGCCAACAGAAAAGTAATGTACCCCTTGAGTCCATTTTCTTCTGTGAAACCAAAGGAGAGAGAAAAAGAGGAAGAAAGAAGAGAAAGAAGACAGCCTTGTTGTCACTGCTTTGGCTGTAATCAGCCATGAAAAAGAAAAAGAAAAGTAGAGAGTAGAAAGAAAAAGGTTTTCTGAAATAATTTCTTGTGTATATACATTATGCTACATAACATATTTATACTAGCACCCAGATATAAAAAGACAGAAAGATATCTAGATTAACGTTAATTATTCCCTAGAATTATGCACAATAAATCTAAAGATACTAATATTATCATAACACCTTTTTTTTTTTCTTTTTTTGTCAAGGTGAATCACTTAAACCATCATATTCATGTAAACCTGTTAATGAAAATCCTCAGAGACGTGTGTTTCATACATGAATATCATTATGTTCTCTAAAGCTTAGTAGTCATCAAAATCTTTATTAAACTTACTTTCATCTCATTCATTCTCTAGTCAATATTATTTTTTGAAATAAATAACTCCTTTAACGAGCTTTAAATTGACATATCCCTACCTTTACAAAAGCAAAAGCAAAAATTTACAGAAAATATCTTTTCTAACAACACATCCCTATCTTTTGAGTCTTGACACAAAGTAAAAACAAAATTTAAGAATCCAAATTGAAAAAGAAAGATATTCAAAGAAATTTACCAGTGCAAATTTTCATTGAAATGATGAGTTTTAGTATGTTGCTCTAAAGATTGAGGACTAGGTCCTGCTGAAAGTAAAGAGAAATCCCAGTTTCCCGCACGCCAAGCAGCCTCGTACTGCAAATATTTGCTCAGGCAACAAGTGGGAAAGTGTGAGAAAACATTCAATTACATTTTAATCAACCATCCAAAATAAAGAGAATAAATAATAATGTCATGAACCTGCAATTCTGTGAACTCTAAATCCTGCTGAAACTGACCCTTCCCAGAAGTTAATCCTTGGCAATACAAATCTAGCATATGCCTACAACCAATTTGCTGCAAAGATCTAATCAGCCCTTTGTAAGGTTTCCTCTTAGCCTCATCGTCTGATGTGGAAAGGTTAGGTTGAGACAAAGATTGGGTCTCTGTTAATGATAGAGTTCTAGAACTTCCATCCATGTGAGCTGTGGCTTCAGATCGCACTTGTAAGTCATAATATTCGAGGGCCTTGTTCCAGTTTCCCTCATGCTCAAAGGTAATAATTTGGGAGGTCAACTGTTAAAAGAAAAAAAAAAGGATTTAGAAAACCATCTAGACAAACTTCTTTTTATTTTTCCAACCATTAAGACAGACGCATCATCATTTACACTCTTATTTATACATACCAACTGGAAGCATTTCCTAGCTGACAAACATAATAATAATAATAATAATAATAATAATAATAATAATAATAATAATAGGGTTAATATTTGGTACATTGGCAGTGTACTTTTTTTATTCCACAAGTAAAAAATTGTCATGCGTTTCTTTTTTTGAATATATTTTTTTAATATTTTACTATATTTTTAAATATATTTTTTTTAAATATTTTACTATACCCCTAGGACACTTGTCAACCTCCTGACCCTTCTTGTGGAGTCTAAAAACTCCATTGGTAGTGTACCAAATATTATTCCATAATAATAATTATTATAATAAGTCCTTATGTCACAAACAAGGCCAGAGAACAAATTTTCTTTTAAGTTAGCAAAACGTTAGTTGATCTGATACACAATTTGATTCACTTCACTCAAAATATTCATGAAAAATTCACTACTTAATTAATTTCTAAGATAATTGTTGGTCAATAAGACAAATACCATTATGACATTTCGTACCGAAACATATCCTGTGTAGAACAAATCATAATAACTAATTGAGTACTGTATGTACTAGGTAGACTTACTGTGTGTGACTGGATAATTCCATATAAGCTGTCTGGTTCATTTATTTGAGTGATTGCCGAGATAAGAATTTCAATGTGCTGCGGTAACTGCAGGGGAAGAAAATAAAAGGGGAATTGTTAGAAAATTTAGTATATGAGTTCCATTGTTCCTGGCGCTGCTCTAAAAAGACAGCCAGAAACTGACATATATTCTACGAAAGTACCCATTTCCAAGTTTAAAAGCACAAAGTTTCTCCACAAATTACCATCTCAAGATTGGAAAAGTCAGGGTTCCCAAGGGTGAGGCCATGAAAATGTTCTTCGCACCAGTACTCCACATACATCATGGATGTAAAGTAAGAGCCACAAATCTATAAAACATACAACCTTGTTACAAAGAAAACCACATGTAATTCCAAAGAATTAAAATAAAAAACATATGGAAACAATTAAAAGGAAATGAAGTGTGAAGATTCAGATACTCACAATTGCTGACCTAGCTACAATGAGATAATCAATAGAAAGCCAATATACCTGGCAAAATAATACATACATCTCAAAAAAGAAAAATCAAGGGAGCAACAAAGCATAACTAAAATAAACCAAACACATCCAGATTCCAGAATTAGAGGCAGTTTCACTTAAAGTGAAATCCTAATGAGCTAGACAAAGACCTAGTCAATATAAACTCTCACTACATAATAGTACAGTGCTTCACCTTCACCAGAGTAAGATTATTTAATTGCTACCGGTAAACTTTTTCTTAGCCCTACTCATAACCTCCACTGACAGAACTCAGCAGAACATTATGACAGAAATTTTCAGTATGTAGCATGCAACAATAAACAAGTCAAACTGATGCTTATATCAAACTTGTATCTTATAAAGCCAATTAGAAATAAGTAATACTTTTCAAGAAGACCAAGGTTCCAAGACAAATATGGAACAACCAGAAAGTTTTTCTTGGGGGGAGGCAGAATAAAATTATAATCAAATTATAAACTTTTTGGAGTTCAAATGAAAATTCACCATTATATTAACTTACAACTTTATAATTTATAGCGGGACAACTAATATTTCATCATTTTTAGAGAGGCCATAATTGAAGGTACAAAAGCACCTGTCTGCCCCCTTGGAGCTGTCCCTGAAGACAGCTCTTTCTATGAACAGAAGAGCCTGATACAGTTGAACTGTACACAATTTTTACACAAGCTGGAACTGAAAAACAAAACAGCTCACTAATCAAATAATCCTCTGTTGGAACTCCTAAAATTAAGGACAGAAAACTTACCTTATTACTAGGAGATCTCTTGTAAATAGAAACTAATCTCAGTCACTGATTCTTAGGAAGTTACTGATTTTTAGGGATGTTTTTTCCTTGTTTGTGTGAATTCCTCTCTTTATAGGTGTAAACTAATTAGCAGAAAAATAAGAATCTATTTTCTAAGTTTCTTCATGGTATCAAGAGCTTTAGGATTCATTCGATCCTGCTCATTCGTCTCTAATCTCACTTCCTAAAAATTCCTCCGGTTTAGTCCTCCTTCAATGGGTGACGTTAATGAAACTCTGTCTGGCGAGACTTCACAAATAACTCAGAATGTCAATCAGGGAATCACTCAAGGTGAACTTAATTCCTCCCTTATAATCACCAATCATCGGCTAAATGGGAAGAACTTCTTACAATGGTCTCAATCGGTCCTTATGGTGATTCGTGGTCGTGGGCAAATTAGGATACATCAATGGAGAAATTCCACGACCAACCACAAATTGACCCGACTTATGCCACTTGGGAACTCAACAACTCGATAGTAATGGCTTGGCTAATTAATTCGATGGAAGGCCATATAAGCCGCACTTATCTTTTTTTCAAAACTGCAAAAGACATGTGGGATGCAGTCAAAGAAAACTACTCGGATCTTGGAAACGCCTCCCAAGTATTTGAGATCAAGCTTAAGTTAAAGGATATCCGACAAGGGACACTCGAAGTAACTCACTACTACAACAATCTGAAAATTTTGTGGCAGGAACTGGATATGTACTATGAGGCAGATTGGAGTGAAGGATTGGAACACACCAAGTTCATGACTCATCTCAACAATGAACGTCTTTATGAATTTTTAGCAGGACTGAATCGTGAGTTAGATGAGGTCCGTGGCCGAATTCTGGGCAGATCACCTCTACCAACCGTCGGTGAAGCATTTGCAGAAGTTAGAAGAGAAGAAAAGCGGCGTCTTGTCATGATGGGAGACTCAAAGGAACCTAAACATATGACAACTCTTGGCAACCGGTCTACTGAGACCTCTGCCCTCATCTCCAGAGGTCCACAGCCACAAAAACCAGGTGCTGGAAATGATTCTGGATCAACCAGGCCATGGTGTAACCATTGCAACCGTGTTGGTCATACAAAGGAAAAGTGCTTCAAACTTCATGGCTATCCTGAAAAAAAACAGAAGGATAATAAGATCGCCTTGTTATCCTCCACCGCTGCTGCGAGATGATGTTCTCGATGTTCGCCTAACCAAAACCCAACTTGAGACTCTCCATAAGATACTTGGTACTTCCATCGCTCATGGATCTCTAGCCACCCAAGTCACGCCTCAATATTGCCTTTGAATCAAATAATCAATCCTCTTGGATACTCGATTCGGGTGCATCCGATCACATGACAGGTAACTCCACTTTGTTTCACACCTACACCCCTTGTCATGACAAGTCCCGAATCCGCATAGCTGATGGTTCTTACTCACCTGTGGCTGGAGTAGGAGAAGTACAAATAACAGAGAATTTTTTTCTCAATAAAGTCCTACATGTCCCAAACTTGTCCTGCAATTTACTTTCAATCAGTAAACTTACTAAGGATGAAAAACTTCTTGCTGAATTTTCTGCAATTGGTTGTGTGATACAGGAACAGAAATCGGGGAGGATGATTGGCACTGCTAAAGTTGATGATGGACTATATGTTTGGAATAAAGACAGCACACAAGGAGGATTGGCTCTATCCACTTCAAAAGAGGACACAATTATGTTATGGCACCGTAGGTTAGGGCATCCAAATTTTTTGTATTTGAAGAAACATCTTCCGCTGTTATTTCGAAATAAAAGTATTAATTCCTTGAAGTGTGAAATTTGCCAATTATCCAAACATACCCGTGTGCCATACCCATTAAAACCATATATCCAGTCCCAACCATTTTCATTAATCCACAGTGACCTATGGGGAGCCAGCCGAGTGAAAAATATTACAGGAGCTAGGTGGTTTATAACATTCATTGATGATCACACTAGGGTATGTTGGGTCTATCTCTCAAGAAAAATGAAACACCCAAAGTATTCCAAAATTTTCACTCAATGGTTCGAACCAGTTCAACTCTACCATACATACTCTTCACAATCGACAATGGGAGAGAATACTTTAACTCTGTCCTAAGCCCATACCTTCTCGACCAAGGCATCATACATCAAAGCTCTTGTCGACACTCCTCAACAAAACGGGATCTCCGAGAGAAAAATCGTCATCTCCTTGCTTGTAGTAGCTCGAGCCATAATGTTCACCATGAATGTTCCAAAATATTTGTGGGAGAATTTGTCCTCACCGCTCGCTATCTCATAAACCGAATGCCATCAAAGGTCCTCAATTTCCAAACACCTCTAAATACCCTTCTAAAGTCCTTTCCTCTATTTCGTGTTCCTAATCTTCCAGCCAAAATATTCGGTTGCAAAGTTTTTGTCCATAACCATCAACCAAATCAATCCAAACTTGATCCTCGAGCCCACACCTGCATCTTCATTGGATATTCCCACACAAAAAGGCTATAAGTGTTACTCACCAACCTTGCGCGAATGTTTGTCTCTCGGGATGTTACCTTTTTTGAAAATGAACCATACTTTGCAGCAACTCATCTTCAGGGGGAGACTTTTAATGAAGATGAGACCCTTAATACTCTCCTCATTATACCTCATGATCCTACAACTACTATCACAAACAAGTCTAACAACCAAGGTGCTGTGGTAATCCCAGATTTAGAGACTGTTTCCTCTGTGCAGCAACAAGAAATTAGCCCGATCCTTCCCAATAACAATACCACCACCAAGTCACCCCGATCAAGAAAAACAGAAAAAAACAGTTCCCGAAATACTGAGTTTACTCTCGACGGAATCGTTTCTCTGGCCCGACACAAAGCAATGCCAATTGCATCCCCAACCGAGGACTGCTTCAAAGAAGTCTCACCTCCGTCACCATCTATCTATCTTCCAATTGCAGTTCGAAAAGGGCACAAGGAGTCGCACTCAACACCCTATTTCTCGGTTTGTATCCTATGGAAATTTATCTAAGTCTTACAAAGCTTTTGTGACTAATGTTGATTCTGTAAAAACTCCAAAAAAATATAGAAGAGGCTCTTGAATCAACCGAGTGGAGACAAGTTGTGATGGAAGAAATGAAGGCCCTCAAAAATAATGAAACATGGGAAGTCTGGATCTACCTAAAGGAAAAAAACAAGAGGATGCAAATGGATCTTCACTACGAAATTTAAACCCGATGGTTTGTATTGGACCGATACAAGGCTCGACTTGTGGCTAAGTGGCTTCACTCAAACTTATGGTCTTGACTACGCGAGAGACGCTTGCACCGATTGCCAAGCTAAACACCATTCGAGTCCTCCTATCTCTTTGTCGCCAACCTTGATTGGCACTTGACTCAATTGGATGTAAAAATGCTTTCCTCAACGGAGAATTAAGTGAGGAAGTGTACATGGATTTCCCACCCGGGTTTGAAGAAAGCAAGGGCCAAGTGTGTAAGTTGAAGAAGTCCTTGTATGGGCTGAAACAATCTCCACGGGCGTGGTTCAGCCGATTTGCAAAAGCTATGACCAAAGCAGAATTACATTCAAGGCAAGTGGACCACACCATGTTCTACAAGCACTCGGAAAAGGGAAAATGCTGCATCCTCATCGTTTATGTGGACGATATAATATTAACAGGAGATGACTCAAGCGAAATTGTGAGGTTGAAAGAATTCCTTGGTACAGAGTTCGAGCTTAAAGACTTGGGGAATCTTAAATACTTTCTTGGTATGGAGGTAGCAAGGTCCCAAACAGTATTTCCATCTTCCAAAGGAAATATGTTCTTGATCTACTTGTCGGAAGTTGGTTTGATGGGCTGCAAACCAGCCGAAACTCCTATGGAATTTAACCTTAAATTGGGCAATCGATGAGGATGGAGAAGAAATCGTTGTGGGGAGATATCAACGACTAGTAGGAAGACTCATCTACCTATCTCACACCCGTCCAGACATAGCCTTTAGTGTAAGTGTTATCAGTCAGTACATGCATGCCCCGAGGGAGAAGCACCTGGAAGCTGCATATAGAATATTAAGATATCGAAAGGGACTCTCGGTAAAGGCTCGCATTTCAAGAAAGCGCAAAACGAATGTGGAAGTCTACACCGATGCGATCGTGGCGAGGTTCTCGTTAACGATAGACGCCTACAAGTGGCTATTGTAGTTATGTTTGGGGTAACCTCGTGACGTGGAGAAGCAAAAAACAGTCTGTTGTAGCACGCAGCAGTGCAGAGGCAGAGTATCGAGCACTATCTCATGGTATATGCGAAGGAGTTTGGATACAAAGACTTATGGGGGAACTAAAAGTGCCTTACACTGTGCCTATGAAAATGTCTTTGTGACAACCGGCAAATTGTCAAGATAGCACATAATCCTGTGCATCATGATCGCACCAAACATGTGGAAATAGATCGCCACTTTATAACGATGAAAAGATACACTCGGGAGAAGTGTGCATCACCTACCTACCTACTAGACAACAAGTTGCAGGCGTATTAACTAAAAGTTTGAACAAAAACATGTTTGAAGAAGTTGTTGGCAAGTCGGGTTTGATAAACATCTACACTCCAGCTTGAGGGGAGTGTTGGAACTCCTAAAATTAAGGACGTAAAACTTACCTTATTACTAGGAGATCTCTTGTAAATAGAAACTAATCTCGACCTTGATTCTTAGGAAGTTCTTGATTTTTAGGGATGTTTTTTCCTTGTTTGTGTGAATTCCTCTCTTTATAGGTGTAAACTAATTAGCAGAAAAATAAGAATCTATTTTCTAAGTTTCTTCATCCTCCATATAGTATTTAGGTCTACCCAATATGCAAGGACATCAAATACACTCCCGGTATGTATGTGCACATTATAAGCAAAAAGCAAACCTTGGCCCATGAAGATGTTGACATGGTCACTGCACTCAATGTAGCTACTGACTCTCTAGGTTTCATTGAGGAATGGGATCTTGAACTAAAATTAGAGGGCCTGCAATGCTGCAAAATCATCATGAAACTCTCAGTACAATATAATGGCATTCATAACCATGCAAACATCAGATATATTGCCATAAATCAAATAATAAGTCCCAAAGAATAGATGCGGACAAGCAATAAATGTCATATATTGATAGGTCAATTACATTGGAGTGCAGGTAAGCTATTGCAAAATCTCAACTGTGCGGAATAAAACAACTTCACTTGCTACCATGGCAGCAAAGCACAAAATGCTTCATCCCCCTAGGCCTGTCTTACAGGATCCACTACTATGCAATGAACAATATGAATTCCTACATTAGTAGCTGATCAAATAATTACACATTTTTTCGACTCTTACAGAAAGCTAAAAATTGGAATTTCCCATCAAGCCCACGAAATTACCCCTCTTTAGCCTCATTAAATGAAGATTAGTAAAAAAAGAAGCGACTATGGAAAAATCATAATGGTATTCAATCTTGAATGAATTCATGTATAAATCATTTAAATATTGTAAATAAAAATTATGTTATTCATTAATTGTCAAATTTTAAGATGGGCAATCAACCTAAAACCAATGGGCAATAGCTGTAGTGTTCTAGTTATTATTAGTTCTTTTTTGGTGCCTGGGTTAGTTATGTTTTAACAGATGAGGTATCTCTGTTATCTCCATTTCTAGTAATTTGCCTCAGGTGTAGGGACAACAAACCTACCCCATGCTATGAACTTCACATAGAGGCATAACAAATCTATTGTCTGACATGAACTTCACATCATAGCGATAACACTCCTATCATGGACAGTATACATCTGCTATGATGCCAAGAAAGAAGAATTGATTCGATTGAATGAAAACTTCAATTATTTTTGTTAAGCACATGATGTGTGTACATGTAAGATATCATCTTTACAGGACTAAATCCTATCTAAGACTGCACCATATATAACCATTCTAAGACTACAACTAAATTCTTCGGTCAATCAAAACTTTTAGCAATTTAGTCTAAGTCATGGATAATGAGACAACAAAACCATGGAATTCCACATTAATTCTATCTAATTTTCATGTAACTGAGGCAATAAAAGAATAGCAGCACCACATCCAAACAATCAAGAGGATATCTGATATATGTACCTTAGAATTTTCCTTTCTTAATGGCCCAGAAGATCTTTCCAGAACATAACATATCCGAAGTTCATTAAGGGCATTCAACCAAACTTGTATAGACTTTATCAACTTATTTGACTTCACAAATATATGCTCCTGAACCTGCAGATTAAGCAAAGCAAAAATTCCAATTTGGTGTCTTCAGCTAAGATCATACGTTGCAAATTAGGCAACAAAGAAAGAAAGGCATCACAGTACCAGCATTGACATCTAAAACTAACCTAAAGAGAATTTAGAAACCATTGCACAACACACTATCGTGTTCATAAAATAATAACTAAAACTGGAAAGAAAAAAGAAATGGGTTATAAGCAACAGAAACAAGAGTACCCTCAGAGGAAATTCATAACTGAAATATGGTCTTAAAAAGAGTAAAGTAGTCCTTTTGTGTATTTTACATCATTGATGAATGAATGGTGGTCAGCCAACTGCACAGCAAAAAGTAACATCTCACACATTCAATACATGCATCTATCTATACCATCCTTAGTATCCAAGGGTGCTTCACCTAATTGCCATTTGTATAATGCATGCCTCCTGTTCCTAATGACAATCTGATGAATTAGATTGCTCCTCTAGCAAAGATGCAAAACATCATGATCATAAAAGATATGCCATTACTCAAAAATTGAGTTTAGTTGACAACTTTAGGCCCTGTTTGACATAAATGTGAAAGAAAGAATTTGGTCTAAAGGCTGCATTCCACCCTTACCTCAATTCCAAAGGGGTAAGAATTTCGGCCCAGTTTCCAGGCAGCAATGCAAGTGTTTCTACAGTAAAAAGCTGTAGTTTGCGACGAAAATTTACTCATTAATCCTTATAGCTCTAATTTTCTATCCATGCATATGTTTTTGGACATTTTAATTCATCATAACACCTTTCAACATCAATGCTGAAGTCTTAAAACTCTTTAACCATACTTTTCTCAAACCAAACACACTTTTTCCATCCAAGCTTTTCCTAACTGCAATACCAATACCAAACTAGGCCTTAATTTGCTTTTTCAATTACTCATTCACTATTACAATCAATAGCATCAAAATGCTTGAGCTTTGAGTATTAAAAACTAAAGATCACATATCACGCAAAGCCTTGTTATCAATTGTTATATATTTAAAATTTTGCTAGATAAAAACACAGCATGCCTACTTTATACCCTCGTGCTCACTACAAAAAAGTATACAGCTTGTCATACTCTCATACTCTAATCCAGTCTTAAAGCCAGTCTCCCCTAATGACAGTGAATTAGTAAGTAAACACATGAAATACAGAAAATATACATTAAAATGGTAAGGGGCAAGCAAAAACAAAAACCTTGGCCAGAAAAAGCAGAAAGGAAAACTAGTAAAACATCAATCTCTTTTAACAAAAACTCCCACTAAAAGTTTAAAAGGCAACCTGGTCAGAAATCAAATTCTGAATATTAACACCAATATCCTTTCTTCCAGCTAAATTGACAACAACACTGGGAAAAAGAAGCTCTGCAACTTCCGGTTTCAGCAGCACAACATCCTGACATAGTCTGAACATAGCATGTTGAGCAATTAGGAAGTTGAGCACACTATCAAGAGAATGAAATCAGAAGTACGAATTTATTAAGGTTATTTCAGACCCTAAATTTGGATAATCAATTTTAAGATTTTCAAACACTTTGATTTAAAACTCAGGAATCAAAAATCATTGTTTGGCTAAACATAGGATCTAAAAAGGATTTTAAAAAATCTTAGTTTTGGAAACCAAGAAGTTTTTAGCTAAGTGAATTTGACAAATAAATACCTAAAAGTTTATTTGAAATCACAGAAGTGGATGCCTTTAAAAATCCAAATGGGTTAAAATTCAAGTCAACATTTTGCAACCATTTCCAGACCACAAATTTGAATTCTATAATACAAATATCACTAATATGCATTTTCAAACCTACCATAAAACATTTCGCAAGATGCATGAAAATAGTACCTTAGGATCACATCACTGCAGTAGCCAACCAATGAGTATACAACTGGACATATCCACATCTCAAAAGTTTTACCATGCGTCACCCAAGTTGTTGACTTCTCCAGAAAAATGTGTTCAGCTGTAATAACATAGAATGACACATTATAGATTTAAAGGCCAAAGAACATAGATAAAGGAAAACCAATAGAAATGTTATATAATTGACCAGAAAATTGAAACCAAGAACATCGTTCAAGCAAAAATTGACAATGGCAGCTTCAACTAACTAAAACAGAACACCCCAAAAATGTTGGGTCCCTACAAGGCGTAATAACATATTTGTCTTGCTCATAACCTAAAGCCTATTGATAGCATGATTTTGGGTGTACCTGTCCCAAACCATACTCCCTTAACTGTTTTCTTTACAATTACGTTTTGTTTTTCATGTTAATAATGCTTCCCATGTTGAAATGAGAAAGCATGTTTGCATTTCAAAAAAAGGTGACAAAGGTCATCCAATTCTCCCAAATAGAAGTTCACAATGATCACAACAATTAATTTCTTCATCTGACAAAGTCTAAAATATATCCAAGAAATATATAATAATTAAAACAAACAATAATAAACCTACAAGATAAGATTCATTCAACATGTAAAGCCCACATAAACCTTTTTCAAACTAAAAGACCATTTTCAATATTTAGCCATGCACTACCTTTAAACTTCTTTTCCAGATCCATTAACAACTTTTCCACCAGCTCAGAGTTAATGCCTTTAGAGTGAACCTGCAAGGGAGGAAGATCATTACTTAAGCATATGAGAGGAAAATTCATCTAAAACTTTAATAAAATAAAATCATGTATCTGGATAATGAAAGGGATCATATCATAATTAGCAAGAGACTATAAGCAGCCAATTAAGTAGAACAGATATGAAATAGAGAAGCATTGTGAGCATTCAAGTTCCACTAAAATGCAGCAGCATCTCTATCTGACTCAGGCATATGTGACCATATATTTCATACATCTAACTTAATTATGCTATAGTTGTCGAATGATGCTGCACGTAAAAGGGAACCTCTATTCTATTCTAGTACAACCATACACAACAGCAACATGTACATACTGTTCAGCATCAAAGAAATTATCCAACCCAAATGAATATCTAACCAAAGCAATTTCACAAATCGTTTCTGACAGAAGGCAAACTGAGCTTTGGTACAGCAGCACCATCAGATTCTCCTTCAGGTCACTGTACATTCATTGGAGGCAATTTAGTGACTTGGTGGAGTAAAAAACAGAATGTTGTGGCTCAATCAAGTTTAGAGTGATGGCACAAGGTATCTGTGAATTGTTATGGCTGAAAACTATGTTGGAAGACTTAAAGATTAATTGAAGTCAATCAATGAGGCTATATTGTGACAATAAATTAGCCATCAGCATCGCACATAACTCAGTGCAACATGATCGAACTAAACACATTGAGATAGATAGACATTTTATCAAGGAGAAGCTGGAGAGTTGGTTGATTTGTACACCATATGTTCCTTCAAGGGGACAACTACTAGATGTCATTACAAAGGGACTTGATGGTAACACATTACATGAAATTATTATCAAGCTGGGAATGGATGATACCTATGCACCAGCTTGAGGGAGAGTGTGCAAGATATAGTATTTTCAGCAAGTTTGAGATGCGGGTCGACTAACACTAAGTTTCATAATTTATCTTTAGATTTATCATGTAATTATGTTTCCTAAAGCCGAGGATCAGAATAGCTGTTTAGGTATCTTCTATTTATCACCTACTTTTCCCCCTTTTAATATTTGTATATTTAAACAATTAGAATCCAAGTACAATGAAAATGCATAAACTTTTCCCTCTTTCCAACAGGTTCAAACATCCTCATCAAACCAGGTGGAGTTAGATGGTGCAAGGGGATTCTCGTTGTAGCTTAGGGTTAGACAATGACAAAAGACCAATCTTCTAATGTGACAGAAATTTCAACTTGGATAAAACTTTCAACCATCAAGGACCTGCCGTTTTCAACCTAATCAAGGGAACGAAACTGAGGTAGATGGAAATCTTGTAGAATTCAGCTATCATTGTGGATACACACCACAATATGATTTCAAATAACCTTGCTAAAATGAAGTAAGATCAAATGAAAATAAGTTCTTCTTATCCTCAATCATAAGTTTAAGGAACCTATAATGTTTAAACAATATAATAAGCAAACAAAACAGAGAACAGAATATTTACCTCAATCAAAGATCTTTCATAAGAATCAAATGAAAATATAGCTTTTTGACCCCTTTCAGTTGACAGTATTCCCTATAGAAGAGAGTAAAAGAAATCAACAAGATTCACTTTTTACCATCAAAGAAGCTTAAAATAATATTTTGAAAAAAAGTGTGTGTGTGTGTGGCAAGAACACTGACCAAAAGTCCAAGACAATTATGAGAGGAAATAGAATAAATTACAGGGACTCTTTCATGCAACAACAAGTAAAATAGGAGATCTGACAACTTAATGAGAATAGGTCCAAGATAATTATTTTAATGAACTTACCGTCAACAAATATTTTACTATCTTAACAAGACAACACGCCTTTCCTGGTCCCATCCACTCAGAATTTATTTTTGATCATAGTTTTTTAGTGCATTAGCAATTAATGTTCTAAAGATAAGATTAAAATTAATTTTGTAGGAAAGCTTACAGAATTTATGTTGTCATTACTGCTTACCTAGTCAAAAAAAAAAATGCTGGCTGATAAAAAACTGAAAGGAAAGAAACCATTGAATACAACTTAAAAATGGGAACTTTACCATAAAACAGAGGCAAAGAGATCTTTATGGACTCACCCGAAGTGTTTGTGACGTTATATCAACTATTTTAACAGAATCATCCATTAAGTATTTCTTCAAAACTTTCAAAAGTGCTATTAGAAGCTCTTCAGATACACTAGACCCCATGATTTCAGAAGCACCATTATGACTAATGGGTCCATGAACATGCATATGGTTAGAGTCTCCGGGGAGATGAAAAACAACAGAGTGTGGATCTCCAATGCCAACCTACAACCACAATCAGGTAGGCAGAAATCATGTAAGCTGTCACATAAAGCATCAGATGGCAAAGGTGTAAGCAAATCTAATAAAAATACCCTGGATATTAAATCAGACACCAATCCTCTAATCCTACTAGAATCATCTGAAGCACACATGCGAACAAGTGTCCAAACTGCATTCACAATTTCCCTATCACCATGCCAATATGTATCATCCATCCCTCCCTGAAATGTTTCCCCTGCAAGTAGCTTCTTGTGCAGTGCCTGTAGACTGCAAGGGCCAAGAAACATGAAGCATCTTAACAGCAGCAGCATATCAGAAATTTCAGCTGAACCCATTCTAAATATAGAATGCAACACCTTAAGCATTTTGAAAACAATCACTTTATAAAATATAACTTCATAATGTACAGGGAGTGATTTAGTATTAATTGGTTTCTATTTTTTTCATTTTACCACCTGCATGCTAACTAGACAACCCAAAGGTATTTATATAAGCTTCAATCTGAAGAACCAAGAGCATGGAAATGCAAGTTTAGAAAGGACATTGACCTCCATGAAAGTAATCTTGGCGGAAGGTTGCAAGACCTCTTCACAATCTAAAAACAAGCAGAACAAAATGGGAGAAATAGAACAGAAAAACCATGGTGAGTAAATCATCCAATCATACATATAATGATACATTGATTTAGCTAGAATTCATTCAGTCTTACCTTCAATAAATGGTCCCTTGGAGAGTATGCTCGGCACAAATCCTGGTGGAAGTTTCTTATTCGTTCAAAGATATCTATTTCAGGAAAGGGTTCCAATTCCTGAAATAGAATACTCCATAAATAAGTTCAAGGATATAGCTTCCAAAAGTTCAAAAGATAACCATACAAAACAATATCACATGCATCTGGAAAACTTCCCCATTAAGGTATAATAACAGAGCCTCCATTTTACAGTAGGAAGCCAAAGATACTTACTCTAATATAATCATAAAGAGAAGCTACTTACTCTAATATAATCATAAAGAGAAGGATCAGACTCCACTGTTAGCTCAAGAAGCAAAGACAAAAATACAGATGATACAGTTGCAGAACGTTGCCCTTCAGCTTCAAGAGGAATGCAACATGCCACCAACTTTGATACCAAAAACTGCAAAAGAAAACAAGTTGAGAACAGAGATTTCGCCAAGTTAATAAATTGTAATCTTTAAAGAGTTCAGCAAATAAAATACCTGGAGTTGTTCACCAAGCACACCAACAATTTCCTTAGATGGGTTGCTTTTAAAAGTTTTGAGTAAGGAAGAAATTATACAACAGCACTGATCTTGTAAAGCATGGCAACCAATATATTGGCCAATCAAATTGAAAAGATAACTGCATTAACTCAAGAATGATTCAAATGAGGATTCAATTCATTAAATTGCATAGCTTTAAATAATAACCATACAAACCAAAACTAGCACACATGAGACTGAAATTCTTCCAAAACCTCAAAGAAATTTCTGAAAAGCCAGGCATCAAAAGATCACAACTAAACTCAGCCAAAGATTCCTGAGAGAAATTTACCCTTTCACACAACCCCGTTATTGGAGACTAAAAGAATCCAAAGAAAAGATCAAAAACATAAAAAACCAAAACTTACATTAATCAACATCAATTGCGTTTTACCATTATCCCAAACTTGAAAATGCAGTATAGGTAAAATTGTCTTTGAGCAAGTGCACAACTATTCTGCAGTGCAACTTTGTGGGGAGGATGTTTCAAACAATAGAAATATGGGAGATAAGGCAACAGTCTAGATGATAAAAGGCCCAACTAAACATCCTAAAATGGTAATCAACTCAACATAAGAATCCTAATATGGTATTCACTATTAAGCCCATAGATAAAGTTAGATGTTGAGAAAGAAAAGAAAACTTGTAAATTAAGACACATCCTGAATCCGCAGTTAACCAAATATCCATAATTAGTTTTTTCTATATGCAACTATTTACAACAAGAAAGGGGAATTCCACACAAACTTCACCCCTGCTTCCTTCCTAGTCCTGATCTATCTTCATTCACTGTTTTTATAGCTTACTCTCAGACACTAGAATAGCTCAACTAATCACAACCATCAATAAATAAAATGAATCTTCAAAACTCTTCTGATTGTACACAAGCAAAGGAATGAAAAAACTCGTATCAAACCTATATATAGACTATATGTATGATACAACCCATTCAAAACAGCATAGGGCAAGTTACACTAATTGCTAGAACAAAACCTCAGAAGCTCGTGCAGATGTTTCACACATGCACATGTATAACTTTGATTAAGTCAATAAGACTTTGATCGCAACTCACTTGGATGTACTTGAAAGCGCAGCTCTATGCCCAAGAACGGTTATAAGCACCTCTATTGAAGCTAACCGATGACATCTGTGCCTGTGATGAATAGCTGCTGCAATTTTGTAATGCATTTCTACAATAAACTGCAAAATTACAATGAATGTGAGAAAATAAAAGATAAGGAAGACTATTCATTGAAATATCCTTAAATAGAAATCCTTGTTATAAGAAAGCATCTTCACCATGAAAACTCTGTCAGGACGAAAGATATTAATCTTGTCAACAACACTAATACTTGCACAGTGATCATCCCTACATGAGTCAAAGGAGAAATGAATAATAAACAAAGAAAAGCTAACAAAATGAAGAATAAATAAATAAATAAAAACTAAATGTAACATACATTTCCAAAAATCCATCAACAACTGTTTTTATTGCACGGGCAATAGTATCCCTGGAGAAAAAAGGAATAATTGGATCTGATGCACAAGATGCAAGAGAAAGAATATGGCTGACAATAGACACCTACAAATGCACAAAAACGAGGAAAAAGTCAAACGTTAGAGTTGATGTGGTCCTGATCATACATGATTATAAAAGCTATGTCCCGAAATATAAAATGATTTTGCAATAAATGAGGCTTCATAAATGACGCAGGACTAAAATGCTTTGAATGCATAATTAAAGGTGCTACACTTCGAGAAAATACTGTCCAAATAAATGTAACTAAAACTACTCTCATTTAAAAATGTTTTTTGAATGTTAATTATTGTTTATTCTGTATTCACTGTCCACATCGTAAATCGTTTGGGTTTTTAGTTATCACTATCAGACCTATATATACTGATGAGAATTAAATGGTGTTATCCAATATCAAATAAGATTTCAATTTAGTGCAGCCATATATTCAAGTTGTCCACCTCCACATCATATCAATTGGTTCTAGATTGGACACTTAATTTTTGCTATAGTCTGCCTGTACAATGAATCATCAGGAATTATCAGAAAAATCTTGAGAAACTGTTACTAATGAATGCATATTACAGTAACAAAGTGAGTCATGCATATTATCAGAAAAATCTTCCTGTAAGTGATCCTGCTCAGCGGGGTTGTCATGCCAAAACCAACTTAAAAAGGTTTTCCACCTAATTTTGTTATCATAAACCGCTGGATGTATCAAACTTACAGGGAACATACCATATTTTTCTTTATGAGTTCATCTCTTTCACTCTCAGAGATCTCAGCAAAATGTAAAATAGAGTTCTGAAGCACCATTGCTCCCTTCTCAAAACCAGAGCTCTTACTGCAATGCAGTGTCATACAAACTGAAAAAATTGGCACGAAATGATCCTTAACCATAACAGTCAAAGGTTGGCCAGCAATCTGAAATCAACTAATCATGTCAGTAAAACAAAATATAGTATGTAAGTAATCATTAAGAGACTAGTCCGTCTAAAACAAAACATTTATCAGATTGACCAAAACCACCTATAAACCTTAATTTCTTGCAAAAGAGAAGACAATATTAATTAGTGAAATTTCTCTAAAGATCTTTTACCTAGATGTAACCATAAACCTTAAAATGTCTTTATTTATTCAAACCAGAAAGGTGATAGGACAAGGAATTTGTCCTACCTTAGAAACCCAGTTCAGGTTAGAGTTGTCCTCGTGAATAAATAAAGCTGGAAGAAGCCAATGGAAACAATATTGCAAGAAATAACTAGGTTCAGCATCTAATACAAAAAGTTGTCGTATCTGTAAACAATAACCACCAATGGTCAGAGAATGTTTAGATCCATAAGGAAAAAGAAATGGAAAAGCAACATCGTACATAAAAATAATAAGGAACATAAATAAATAAGGATCCAAAACATGCTTTCCACATTTAATAATTGAAAGCAAACAAAACAACCCTAATAACAAAATATTACCCAAGTTTACAACACATAATCAATGTATTTGCTTTAGTCATCCAACTAGATGAGTTAATCAGAACAGATGACACTTCAACTCATTCAGTGACTTCTATCATTTATTAGCATCAACAACCAGACAAGAGAATGAGAAGACTCAATAACATTTAGCAACCTTTAAAAAGCACATAAAAACTGCTACCTTAGAATATTTTAAAGAATTTTGAGATTAACTGTATCAAAAAGCACAACTGCTGCTAAAACAAAAAACCAACACAACATAGGAGTTGTTCAAAAAGATACTTGATTGACTACAACAGACGCCAGTTATTGTGTTTTTCAAACAAAACAGAATCCAATAAGAAGCTAACAGGTAAGTTACCTCAACAAGAGCAGCTATGCTGACACCACAAGCAACCCAACAAAATAAAATGGATCCAATAAGTTCTTCCAAGTACTGCAAAGGAAAAACGTTCTGCAAAGTTAAAGCAAAATGAAGGTCCAGATAGTTCGGAAAATCAAAAACTTCCAGCAAACAAATTCCAGAATCAATCCTTCCCTTCAATGCTTTGAAAGGGAGTTCATAAAGAGGCATTTTGACAGGGTAAAACCTCAAGAAATATAAATCACAGCCATCGCTGTTCCATGTCAACAATCATAGTGAATTAAAAATGAAGAAAATCTGCTCACCTTCATTCTTGACATATACTTTAGCTTTCTTGCTAAATTATCAAGTGCTGCATTTACTAATTCCCTGAAGCAAAAAGATTACCACTCAAAGCAACAAACCCGCGTTGGTAAAAATCACAAAGAAAAAGGTAGAATATTGTACCTCTGACAAGGATCAATGGAAGAAACTGCACACATCATGAAAATAGCCTGCACATTAAATGAATACAACCATTAAGCCTTTCTAAATTTCACAATTAACCCATTCAATCATAAAAAATAAAAAAATAAAAAAAAGGTTCAAGAAGGGCAGGTGCTACAGTAACAAACAAAATCACATCACACCTCTAATTCGATGTTCTCACTATGCAAAGCAAGCTGCATTAGGGTGACAATGACAGTTTCAACTTTTTGACGAGGCTGTGGACCAGCAGCAAGAACTTCCCGAGCTGTAACAAGTTTTTCTTTGGAGTAAAAGATCAACTCGATGCCAAAGTTAGAACTGCAAAAACAACCAAGAAAGTGTTACAATTCAATGTGTTACTTTTTTTATGATTAAGGACCACTCTAAAAATGTCAATGGAAGGGGAAAAAATAGATTGAAGAGAACTAGAGAACCAATATATTATAGTAAGTCTTAATTAAAACTATTAAGAATACTGATACTAATATACCCTTCACACTAATTCCTTAAGAGATATCAATATAAGATAGAACATGAAAGCGCGTAGGGTATTTTCGTTTTCCTTTTAGATAATGTACATGAATTTTTACTCTTTTGACAGTAATTCTATTGTTCAGAGTGGAAGAAAGATGCTTAGAAAGACATTTTTCAACAGCATCCCTTTATTAGTAGATTCCAGAGAACACGTCTAGTCAGCGTGAAACTTTATCAAACCTTTTTCCATCCAAAACAACACGCATCTTCAAATTAGAATTTCAACTGAAACTTGTTTTGGGCAAAAAAAAATCTAGTATACAAGACTACACAAGATAAGAAAGCTATAAAGAAAATGAATTTCGTCAACAAGTGCTCTTAGGGCACTTTTGAACGTGCTATTTATGAATATATTTTCACATTACATGCAACAGTTGACTACAGCGACTTATTATGTGATGACTTCCAATTCATTGAGTGAATACATTTCTCAGAAAGACAAGTTAGGAAAGGCGGAGCAGATTTTCAGATACTAAAAATCCAGGAGTGGCTAAAAACTCCAATCATGGATCAACAGCTCCTACATGACTAAATCATCAAGTGACAAAACAAGTTGACCGTTTAACAAAATGAAAACTAGAGATATCTTCCTAGCTAAAGAACCTACCGCAGATGGCCCATTGTCATTTCTCATGCACATAGTATGATATAATTTTATTTTTGCATAAGAAGGTGCTATTAAAGCACAATTGCCCAAAGCTAAAACATTGTTTAGAATGTGCCGTAAACATCAAAGGTTCTTCCATGAGAAAGTACCTGCCAGCCAAAGTTAAAGCCTAAACAAATAACCTGAAACTGTTAACTATTTGAAAACACCTAAATCACTCTCACCAACATCAGGACTTCTTAGTGAAAAGCACATTAAAGAATAAAATCAGAGACTCCATTTCCCAATAATTCAAATCCCCCTGTGAACTTTGGATATATATAAAGGGATAAATTTATTGGGTATTTTCAACATTTTGCATTTTAGAAAAAAAAACAGCTTTTATTGTTCATTCACCAAACACATTTTCCAGGAAAAAAACAGTATAAAACAAACGCAGTTTGCAAAATTAAAATTTCAAACCAAAAATAGCCTTAATATTGGTAGACTCAAAATAAAATAAATAGAAGGCAAAATGATTGACAGGTGCATTAGAACAAAGTTGAAAAATAAGAACTATTGAAGTGATAATAAAAAAAATCTATTAAATTCTGGGTATCTGAGGCACATAAATATAACATGGCCTCCCTTCCTATTGCTATTTGGATTTAGGTTGGATGCCCATCTTAAAATTTAACATGGATAGCATACATCTGTCCATAAAGGAGAAAAGAAAAGGAAACTCACTGGGAAAATTTACACATCAAAAACAAAGACAACATATAAAGACGATGATGTCTATCATATCATTACGGTGCTTAAACACAAAAATTTAGAGATGAAGATAGCAATGTCAACAGCTGCAACAATAGAACTTCACCAGCATTAAAACCAATACTGTTCTACTAAAAGCAAAACAACAAATATTTTTATACACAAAATAATAGGCATATGCATCAGAAAAAAGTTGAAACATAAGAACTCTTAAATGGTGAAAAAACAAAAGAAAAAACAGATGATAAATTAGGGGTATCTTTGCCACATAAATATAAAAGGGCCTCTCAAACAAATGCTAATCAGTTTTAGGGTGGATGCCTACAATTGGGGGTACCTATCCCCATTCATTAGTACCCAGGTGAAACACGTATTAAGCCTACAATGCAAAAATTCATGTCACAGATAGATCCAGTATGACTACATGTGAAGTTCATGTCAAGTGATAGGTCCATTGTCCTCATACATGAGGGGGAGTAATGAATTGGTCATAAAAAGAAATCCCACATATATCAAATTGTGGTATCTTAGACAGATAAAAACAACAATGGCCTCTCCACCTATTGCCAATTCGTTTTAGGATGGATATCCGTCTTAACAATTAACAAGAACTAACCACTGTATTATGACATATTCCAACACACAAAATCAAAAAACCTTGTGCTTAGCTGAGCCTTTCATAAAATTGAAAACACATCAAGAAACTCACCAAATATCATGAAAGAGCTCTCCATGGCCATCCCAGGTCTGGAATAGAACACCAATTCGCCTACTTAGAATGAACCTAACTCGATAATCAGGATCATGGAGCATGGAAAGCAGCTTTTCAATCATTGTCTGTAGATGGTTACGGATCAGAAAAAATGCCCCATATAGTGGCATGTGGAGAAAGAACAAGGAACTGAATCAGTTCGTTCTATTTAAATAATTTTCAAAAAGGACAAAATATTCGTGATGTGCTAAAACCAAGCGACAGTGATGAAAACTAGAACTACAAAAAACTAAAAAAGGAATTGAAACTACTCCTAAAATTACATGTGTCCAGGAAGTAGAATACTTTAGAGGCATGTTTATATGTCTTGACTTTAAATTACTAAATGCGATTTCCTTTTAAATAAAATAGCCCCCTGAATGCCTAATTAAAGTGATTCAAAATGTTTCTCATCTAGAAGAGGTGCCTTCACAGTGCTAATGACCTACAAGTTCTTAGATTTTCCACATCATATAAGTATACAAAATCATATCAGCACTAATTTTTTTTAAATCTACTCCTAATATATTATTTTAGTCGGCACATGAACTTCTCTGTCCAATCTGAGAAGAGAAACATGAGAGGCACTATATAGGGGAAGGATCAAAAATAATCACCTGGCCAACCTCAGGACTGAGTAAAACAAAATTGCATATGCAGTCAATTAGCTTAACACGACCAAACCAGTTAAGAAGATCAAATTCTGCAACTTTGCCAACCAGCTCCCCAAGATACACCAAGGACTGCAATAAAAAATATCAAGCCAAAACACAATGGTTGGGAACAAATCTCCAGGTCAGTCTCGTCACCATCATAGCATAAGAATATATTATGTTTTGCAACAAAGAGGTCCAATCTTTGAATAAAAAATTTCAGATAGGAACTTGGAAACTGTATCAAAGCAGCATGCCACTTGAAGAGAGCACATTGCTATAATCAGCGGTTATGGCACTAGAAAAGGTGAAGAAAGCAGGTTGAAATCAAAATTCAATACCTTTCCAAGACAAATTTTCACCCAACCTGAGAACTTACAAGTTTTCATATCACCTGATCTAAACTTAATTTTATTCTTCTTAACTGAAAACTCCCCACGTCACCCCTAAAATCCATAAAATGATGATTCCCCTTTTAAGCAACTGATGGTGAGAAAAAGTTTAAAATTCTATAAAATTTCACCTTTTAAGGCTTCTAGCCATCTATAATACTATTTTTCTTTCAGCAGAAACCAACCACTCTCTTAATGCATCAAATGACAGCTATTGCTAGGCTTACCACAATAGATGCGGCAATATGTGCAGCAGGGCAGATTGGATCATTTCAGGTTTTCACTTCCAGTTTGCTTCAGGTTGTTAAGGTTTCAATTTATAATCTTTTCAAATTAATTTGGATTGGCTTTTACATTTACTGATTTGTTAGCAAATAGAAATCAAATTCAAGTCCAGCTCGATCTTGATTTTAGGTTGACATAGTCCAAGATCAGTTTGGTTTAAAACCAGCTTAAGATATCTAAAACTCAATATTCATTAACCAATGAAGAAAACTGTGGCAAATTTGACCCAAATCCACACAGGCTGCAGTATTCAAATTGTGGATGTATTATATCTTGAGGCAAAACTAGAAATTCACCTGAAAACCCAAACTCTTACAAAGATAAACAGTCATCATTTCTTTTCAAATCAAGCATATAAAACCAATAACAAAGAATAAACAAGAAAGGCAAAATAACATTATAAAGTACCTGTTTAGCTTCTCTTTCTTCCAAAGCTACGACACCATGTTTATCCTTTTCAACGTCCAAAGAAAGAAGGGTATCAAGCAAACAACCTATAGCAGCTAGAATGTTAAAACAATCAAGCTTCTGACTAACTTGCACTCTGATCCTGTTATCTATTAAATTGACCTAAAGTAAGAAAAAAAATGTTAGACAGTACAGTGGAAAAGTTGAAAAAGAAAAAAACCCTACTAAAATGGCATGAGCATTAAACAGGCTGCTATGGTTTCTATTACAAATACTTCTACAGAAAATCCTTATTAATTCGACATAATCATCGGCAAGACATTTTTCATACCAGCTCTGTCAGCTTTGAAGAATATAATGAGGGAAGGCGCCGACAAAGATTGCACAAAATAACCTCATACACCTGAATTCATTGAAAACTGTAATTATTAAAAAAAGTGGGGGATAAAAGCAGTTAAATGCAGATAACGCAGGAGGAAACATATACAGCATAATACTATTACACCCTTTCATACCTTAAAGTCAAGTTCTTTTCCCAGGAGGTTCGATAGGACATCCCAAGTTTTATCGTGCAGAACCAAGAAAAAACTTGAGATTAGCGATACCATACCCAACTTCCACTTCACTGCAGAGAAAGATCCACCAGACGGAGTTTTCCCACTAGATGTCTGAATAGTCATATCTTTGCCATCCTCATCTACATCCAACTCCATGTCCATGATCCTACTCTTATTGCTATCCGCATGGTTAGAAATCCGTATAGAAGAATCAGATCCAGAAGAATCTGATGCCAATAACTCAGACCTAAGGTTAGTTATACTTTCAGTATATTCATCATACAGTTCAGTAAAAGCCTTCAGAAGCTTCTGCAGGGATTGCTTTACAGCATAATAAAGTACAACATCCAGGGCATCGCCATCTCTCCTTTGGGTGAAAAGGGGCCCAAGAACAAAGGTTTTAAATGAAACAACAATAGCGCTTTTTTGGTTAAAGCTGGAAGTAAAGCCCAAAAATCCAAGAGATCTGGAGTCATTTTTGTTTTCTTGAATTAAATTAACAGCATAGTTCAGCAATTCTAGCAAAAACTGGCCCAATTTTGAGAGAAATGATGAAACTTCTTCTCCATTCCTGGTATAAACAATCCATGTAACGTAATGAATAAACAATCCATTAACAAGAACATTTGTTTAGACCACTGAACTGCAAATAAAAAATAAAAATGAGGCATGAACTTGTCAAGAAATGCCACAGCCAAACTCGCCATAATCAGTCTAGTCAAATTCTATTTAAAATTTGTTTTCATTTTACAGACATAAACATGTCTGCAACCATAAAATCTACACTCTAATAGAGTGAAACCACAAACAGCAGGGCACCTTCCATGGAGAAAACATAGAAAGAGAACAAAGAAAAATTTACAGGAACAGAATCAGGGAAATTGACAAAATTATTCAGTCGCCAGAATATAGGACTGGTTAGCATCAAAGTATTAACTCACATCAACCATCTCAATAGAAAAATTAAAAACAAATTGGTTGTCTCCATGGTAGAAAAGGTCAAACTAAAATGTTCGCTGGAGAAAACACAAGTTTCACAAAAATTCGCCCCAAGTAAAAATTAAGATTTTGCCAAACTGCAACAAAGTGGGAAATTGCTTACTTGTTCATATATCAAGATTTCTATTTATAGGGATCAAAGGTCAAAGGTCAAAGTTCAACAACTTCTGGGCCTCATATGTACGAAAGTTCCAATAATTTGAGGCCTTCTCATTTGGTGAAACTGGACACTAGTTGCCGGAAGATTAGATGACATTTTTAGTCATAGGCAGTAGACTCAAGTTTTTGGCACTATGTAGGACAATGTTCTAGAACTTTAAGGAATGCATTCAAGAATCTAAGATTTAAGAACGGCTTAATTCGAAGCATAAAATAGTAGTGAGACCATAGAGATCAATGATAAAGAAGAATGAGAACAATTAGAGAAATAAAATAAATAAATAAAAAATGGATGAGTTATAACCGAGAAGGCAACCATGCCCTCAAGGAAACGAATAACTTCTAATTTGATTAACCAGAGGCCAACTGAACAAAAACAAGAGATTGAAACTAAGAGAAGCTCTTGAAAAATTCCTTGACTTACAAGTACATAGACTCCTAATAAGAAATTATATACCACATGATATTCTTAGAAACTCCTAGAAACACTAAACTAAATTACCAAACTACCTTCCAGAGTTTTAATTGTATCCTGCCTACAAAATAATTTTAATTGCCTGAACTAGCATTGCATCAATTAAAATTCTCTGAAACTGCTTATTTTTTTCCATGAGAAAGTATTAATAAGTCCCCCTGCAATCTTGTCAGGCTACCATGGACTTAGGACAGTCCACCACTTACATTGTAATTAAACATTGTTTTGAAATAGCACAGTCCACAATATATGTTGCACTGAAATTTGATTATTAATTAAAATATAAAAGCATCCATCAAACGTGCTGCTAGGTTGAAAGCCCTTTGATATTATACAAAGCAACCACTTAACCTAAAGGCTTATGATACTAGAGAAAGACCAAGAATAGGTTTTATTTTCTGCAACACAACATGTAATAATAACTCCAACATCATGGATGCATTGTGTACAAATAAAAAAAAAGGAAAGCAAATCTGATAAAGACAAGTCTTGAGAAAATAATACAAACCTTGTAAAATATAATCCATAAATGAAATTGCATAGTAAAGCACATATGAAGAAGATATCAGACAAAGGCTTCTTTTCAAACTTGAGATCTGCTAAAAGTCCCAAAATACAGGACTCCATTTCTTGCATAAGCGACTCTCTCAATTGTCGAGGAAGACGTAAACTTTGATGAAAATGAAATGAGGAAACCTGAAATTTTATCAAAATTAACAAAACCAATAAATCATATAAACCTGAATAAGAAGAATGCTTTTGAAAATAACAGCCCATAACCTGAATAATTGAATCCAAATCAATATTTGCAAGAACTTCAATAGAGCATTCAAAATTTTCAAGCTGCTTTTCGTGATCATATTCGTCAGCCTATATACATGATCCAAATTCGATTTATCAGAAAAAAACAACATATAGTATAAGATTCATAAATCAAGTCACAACAAGGAATGTCAACCATCATAACATACCTTGATCCAATCATCTGCAACCTCAATAACATCCACAAAAGACTGTAACAGGTGAATTTCTTTGTAACACTGGGTAAAAGGTTCGCACCCAGCACAAAGAGCATAAACTGCTGCTGGTAACAATAATACCAAGCGCTCATTTAGTAAGGAAGGTTCCTGCATTCCATAAATAAAGACAAATTAAAGGTTAAAATAACAGTTTATACTGCTGCAAATGAATAGCTTATAAGGTGACAAACTAACCACAAATAAGAATATAAATCTGATTATATATTCGTTGTCACAAGCCAAATATTTATACACACAACCACCAAAAAGTTCCTCATAAAACAAACTTCTCAGTTCAAAATTTCTAGCAGGGACAGACTTGAAAAATAGATTGCACCGAACTAAATTGCGGTTCAAACTACAGAGAACCAACTTGTAGTTGAACTCTTAATGGAACATTGCATAACCCCAAAAAAGACTAGAGTGCATAAAACTTGAGCACCATTCAAAAACCAACTTGTAATAGAACTCTAAAGATAGAAAATTTGCATAACCCTAAAAAGGATCCGATGGAAGTAGGTAAAAATGGCCTGCAGCAATAAATACATTTCAAGAAAAAAAGACCTATGGGAATTCCCCAAAACATCCAGGCTATTATGCCTACTGAAAACTAGCTTCAGGAGGGTGAAACAAAACAAAAATCACTCACCTAATAAACCAAAGAAAGTCGCAAGCAGTAATGGAAAATGACCAAGGGTATTATTGCTTCCACTTCCAAGTAGCAATATGCTTAAAAGATGGCTCAGCCACACAAGATCAAGAAATTTAACTTTAGAGCAACTTCAGATAATAGAATGGTATTTCTCCTAACTCCTAAAAATGAAGATTCTCAGAGAAGAGACTCGACAACAAATCTAGAAATCACTGCCACCACATTCAACAATAATTAATCTTGATTGATTGCCAACAGCCAAAAAGGAAAGATAGCTCCTTCTCTCGAAAAAGAAATGTTTCCAACTCTAATCTTGACCTAAAACAGAAATGTTACATTTGGTTCACTAAATGGATTAGAGTGAGAATGGAGTAGTCATTTGATGAAAATACAGCAGAAAGGGAATAGATATTACATATCATTGAATGGAATACAGGAAGAATATTGTTAAGATGTTTGATTGGTTAAGATGTTAATAAACAAGGAATAGACATAAAAGAATTGTTCTACCCTTCAATTTGATAATAACATTTTACTAATAAAAATTAAAATCATTATACAATTTTTAACAAAACATTGTAAATTTATGTAAATTATATATTTACAGATTCTATATTCAGCAGAATAGCATATTTTTAAACTAATTTGTGAGGGTATTTTACCACAAGTTGAGATTGATATTTCTGGGTTTCTTTCTTCTTTTCTGCTTGTATTAATGCTTAAAAGCTTAAAAAAAATTTCATTGCATCTGTCATGCTTCAATATTTGGATCAACTTATAGCAGAACAACGGATCAAATGCTTGAGAAATGAAGAAAAATCTAGACAAAGAACAGTAGAAAGATAAACAAAGAAAAATAATAATAGGATAAGAAAATATGATATAATTGGGAATACATAAAATATGTGAGGGTAAAATTGCCCTAAAGGAGACTTATTCCTTGTCACCCAGAACAGTCATTCATATGGGAGATCTCAGAATCTCTATTCCTTTCAACCAAACTTTTGCATAACTGTTCATCACAGAATAAGGAATGAAATAGCCATTCCTCCAAACCAAGCATGGAGTAAATAAGAAACAAACACATAAACAGTAGTCTGAAAGTTCTACCTTCTATGCTAACTCTAAGGGGCAATAACTAAAATAAAAAATCATGCCAAATAAAGGACAGAAGTGGTATAGGAATCAAGAGAAACATACATTCCAGCTAAGAGAGCCCAAAGTTGCTCTTAGAAGATACTTCCGTAGATGTAAAATGTCCCTCAGGTCACCCTGCAAAAATCAGATGGCTCACTCCCCATTCATATCATGCACACACAAAACTGACATACCAGCTTGAATTTAAAATAAAAAGGTGATCAGTTCTAGTTTATTCAACCAAATTAACAAGATATTTCCAAAATTCTTCTATTTGCTTGTTTCTTTTCAAAAGAGAGCTATGGAGATAAATTATTATATCTAAAATTTTAAGAAACTCTAATGCATGCTATTGGAGCGAAAACCAACTAGCAGGTACATTGTATCAAAAAACATATACAAGATATATGAAAAATAACACACAAATATCCCAAGCAGCACATAGAGACAGTGAAAGCAATTGTGAGGTAACAATTCAAAATCCAAAAGGAACCAGTTAGAACCACTTACCTGAGATCCCTTCCGAGAAAAATAACAAGCAATGAAGTACAAAGTACACCTGGAAAGACATCAATGCCAGACAATTAGATAAAAGAATAACATCAAATGTAGACTTGAAATGAGGTTCCATCAAAAAGAGAAGTGGAGAAAGCAAGGACAAGATTTTCAAGTATCAACTGGGGTTTTTAATCAGTCCCTTAATCAGCAATTCAGCAGTTCAGCTTTCTGGCTTGCACATAAAGACTCTCATTTAGTAGTCATATTCTATTTTACTTGATGTTTTAATTGACAAATGATGACCTTTTATATCCATTGCATGCAGTTATATACAGCCAGATGCAGTAGAAACAGCTAATGAAAACTAAATATAGACAAATAAGCATACATCTTAACTATATCCAACTTTTTTCAGTTGAAATTCAATATTTAGTTCCCTCCATTCAAAATTGTACTTAACTTGTACCCCATCAGTATACCTTCTTTAAATAATACCAACCTATTTAGAACCGTTGAGCGAGAACTTATTTACCTTTTCATTAAAGACTCCTAATGACAAATATTTTCATCAGGTCAAAAGCAAAGAGAGCTTACAGGGAAGGCATTCCTTTAAATAATCGAAGATCCCACGCGTCATGAGGCACAACACATGTGTTTGACAAATCCTAACGACAAAATCACGAGCAAACCAAATAAAAACATTTAAATGAGAGAATACCAGATTAATTTAGGGAGTTTTAATTAAATAAAATACAGCACCCTCTTACTAACTAATAGGCCACTGGTATGTAGAATAGCACTCACATTTGAAACAATGCTCCCAAGGAGAGCCAGTGCAGCATCCACCTGCATGAATACACAAGTTAATATCCAAGCAGAAGCTTAAACAGCAAGTAAATCACAAAACATGGTTTCAAAAGCTAGCAACTGGTTTTTTGGGACATAATCCTTCTAGAATTTTTAAAAAATAAAAAGTATTCCTCGACACAAATCTCTTCCTTCAAGCATATAATTTAATTTTGAAATCAAAAGGACTAGACGGATTTGATGGCCTTTTTATCTAAAAAGGAAATTGGACATGACATATAAAAATTCAACATAATTCTAGTTCAAATCTCCTAGGAAACCAAACAAGACCAAACCTTAGTGAAAACCCCCAATAAAATATCTATTGATCACAAAGCCAGTTCTCCAACTACTTGTAAATGCTGACTGAACCAAGATTATTTAGCATTATGATATTATGAACACATGACATAGCCAATAATTACATTGTAAAATTTAGGACTTTAGAGAAGTTTCATATACAAGTAAATCTAATAATTTTGATATTCCTATGTTATTTTTTAGAGTCTTTGCCAAGCTGCCTAAAAAGCAACCCTATAGCTAAGGAGGATCGCACTGGTAGAGAGATAAAGACTAGAGAAAAGCTTTTAAAAAACAAGAGAGTTTCTCAAAACATAAAGCTGATAATTGGTAGAAATAAAAATGACACTCTAATTTATTTGTTTATATAATGAAGTACACATTATTCATATCAATTTCTATTAAAACA
Organism: Gossypium longicalyx; assembly: GCA_025698465.1. NCBI lineage: Eukaryota > Viridiplantae > Streptophyta > Magnoliopsida > Malvales > Malvaceae > Gossypium > Gossypium longicalyx. The sequence continues at coordinate 28,314,247 of CM047003.1, forward strand.
AAAGTTATTATTCACTTTATTTTCTATTAAAAGAACAATAGCTAAATATGATAAGATTTGCCTATAAACATTCAATGAATGGTTAAGACTATAAATATTATGAAATTATTATGATGAGAAATTTTGTTAATTACAATAAAATTCAATTAACCATCTGATCATAAGCAAATACACAAAAAAAGGATTATAATACATGCAAAAAATTATTATGATGATAATTTACATGCAAAGAATTACTACACTATTTATCATCCCCCTTTCCCTCTCAAATTTTCTTCTATATCTTCAAAGCATTCTCTACCACTGCTTGCCCACTTATTCTTTCCCCTCAAACCTTTTATCTTAAAAAACAAATAAAAACCGAACTGAAATAATTAAAGAGAACATTCAAACCACCCCCACCCTTTCTCCCGTTTTCTTATCTGTTTCAAGTTCCAACTCTCCAGGCATCCTTCTAATTTTTCTTTCGCCTTCACATAACAAACCAGCCACCTGACCCAACAAACCACCCTTCTCATGCTCAACCTCAGCTTAACCCTCAACCGGCATCACTTGGAACTGATTGCCGACTGGTGGCTATGAATGCCATAAATCTCTCTCCACCGAGCCCTAGAATCACATTTTGAAAATTTTAAGGGAACATTGGTATATTTTAAGTCAATACTTGTTATTTACCTTGAATTGATTCTCTTTTTATTTTTTTTATTTTTTTTGTATTTTATTTATTGAGGCTTAAATTTGGTGATTTGTTATAGAAATTGGGATTCTCTCCTTGGGATAGGTTCATTGCATTCACAGAGCAGTTACTATGATTAATGGTGGCAAATGGAAGCAAAACCCTTAAATACTGGCTGTTTCCCCATATCACAGCCACTTTTAGATCCCTAGAAGGCACCCACACGGCAAGACGGACTGCAGAACAGATAACTTGCAACTCAGGCAAGGCAGGAAACTTAATCTCAGGATTAGATCCTATCATTTCAAGAGTTGACCAGACCTAAGTAAGTATCTTGGATTCTAGAAACTTGCCTCCAAAATATAAAAATGAAGTAACCATTTCCCAGCTGCATAAACACTAATTAGCGACTATCAATTCTAGAACATTTTATACTACTCCAAAATAAGAATGCCCACTCTAACCTTCATTATAAATATACATACAAAACTCCAAAAATGATAATTAAATACATAGAAATGAATGACCATATCAATTGATAATTTCAACCATTTTGCCTTTCAATTTTGATTTCAAGTTCAACTGTTACAAAGATTCCTCGATATCAATATGTTATAGCAGGCCCACAGGAAACTTAAATTTCTCTAACAAAAAGAAATCATAATGCATCGGAAAGCTCTTTTTCCAAACAAATTTCAGTGCATATTGAGGAGAACAAAAGATTAAAACTACTTATCAAAATAAGCACAAGAGGGAAAGGCATAAGAGAACTCACCACTGGAGTTACGTTGCTAAATGTTGGTAATCCATGCATAAGATGGCTCCATATTAGTTGCCAACCACAATCAAACTGCAGTTTTTGTCAAATACAAAGTCAAAACAGCTAAAAGAGAGAACTCGTCCAAAGCAAAGATATAATTAAGAAATCAGTCAACTACTATTTGAAGATCTGCCATATGCTAGCCATCTATTACAGCTGCAGTTATTTTGGTTCTTTATATAGTATCTGTCACTGTGTAGTTAGATAAGACAGATTTTCTTTGTTCCCTATTGTAACGGTTAATATAAATCCCCATACTTAAGGGATTGATTCTAAATTTAGGTTCTAAACCTAATGGCCTCTCCGGGTTATTTGTACACTTACATCAAATAAACACAAAGCATTGTTTCTATCGCTACTTCCACATGGTATCAGAGCAAGCACTACCCCATCATAGTTCCCCCTGTGATAGGTGTCTTATACGTACTATACAAAGTCCATATTGCATGTAATGTCCATTATGCCTACATGGGATGTCCATTATGCCTACAATTATTCAGAATCAAGCCTCTCCTAGTACATTGATCATAGCGTAGTATTAATGCATTAAGAAGAAGAATAAGTCAAATGTAAATGCAATTTTTCAAAAATATGAACTAATTAATTAACGTGCACTGTACAATAGTAGTTCCTATATACAAAGTCAGAAAATATTCAGCTATATCTCTCTGGTGATGTTCTTTTCAATCATTTTGATATTTTCTTACTTTTATAGACAATGCCATTCAAACTATAAAAATAGGAATGGTTCCATTAGATAATTCTAAACATTGACAATGTTAGCATAAACCATTTAAGGCTAATCTTGACAAGCTCTACTATTATCAAAACTGCAGCATGAAAAACTCAAATTATATATATACCTCATGGCAGATGAAAACAGCACATATTTGTGGGAAAACTCCTCTAGTTCAGCTTTTCAAAAATCTTAAATTCAAGAAACAAATTCTATTTGAGACATAACCAGCCACAAAAAGATAGTCTTACTTAAGCTCTACAACTCCAAATGCATGTTACTTTGAGGCAGCAAAACCCAATTCAATGCCTACAACCTATTAAGTATCCAACCTAATACTGATTGACAATAGATGAAATCTAACCTGAATTTAAAACCATAACAATACTAATTGTAAACAACATGAAACAACACAGCTTACCACTCCCCGCCTAGACCTAATACTAAGGAACAAGCAATTCTAATGAATGGGGAACAAATAAAGGCCAAGAAAACAAAAACGAGGTAACAACCATTAAACATCCAACCAAAATCAAAGCCTACTAGCAAGGTTAAAAAGCCGGACTTAGATATAACGTAACATCTAATTTTGAACTTGAAATATGTGAGATAACAGTAACACCAATTAACACAAACAAGCCATAGGGCAAGGAGTAGACACCAAAATCCAATATATAAGCCAACCTAAAATTATGTGTATCTGTTTTTTTAATATATCAATAAGCGAAACATGCATATGTCAAATTACAGAAAACTATCCCAAAAGAAAGAGTACTAAGAAAAATGTACCTCTTTTGAGGTAAGAGATGACCTCAATGAAATCTCCACTTGAGCATTTGAAGGCAGCTCCATCAATGAGAGTTCCTGCAGACTCCTTTAATGCATGTAACAACAATTTTAAGCTCAAAGGAAAAGTTGAATCTTAAATCCAAGAGACATTAATAAATCAACCATTGAATATGACAATTTTGAAGACAATAATAAACAGAATCAATAAAAAAAAAGCCAACAACAATTCCAAATTTTATAGTCAAAAGGGTGTACCGCAAAGTCCATAGTAAACCATCGTATGCATGCTCCACATTTGCATCATTCAAGATTCTGTAGCATAAACATGTTAGTCCAACAAAAGCAATTAACAATAATAAGGGCAAGGCTATATTTCACAAGTATTAAGAGAATACAAGAAAAAACAGCAAATTATATCCTGAAGATTGTAGTAATCTATCAATATCAACCAGAAAATTCCTAAATAGGCATGCATACACCTGAACATGAAAGGCTTTAGCGTATCTCAATGTGAAAGGTTTTTTCTTTTTCTTTTTTACATAAGAATTTTGAGATATACAATAGGTGGTAGCCTCTCCCAACCCAAAAACTCCACCCCCTCCATCTTAGAATATGAACCTGGGACCTTCAAGATGGAGTCCAATAAATAGGGTGTAACCTCCACGACAACATGGAATGTTTTGCATAATGATGAAATAACGTGAGGCAAGTCCAATAAATAATATAATAATGTTGTGCACAGAAGTTTCAGAAATTTTCAAGTGCATGCATCCCTATGCACATGAATACATAAATGCAAGCATTAACTTGATCGTGCTTGTATGCCTGTATTGCACCTGTTATGACAATAATGCGAGTAAATTTTCCCAATGTTCCGGACTACTTTCAAGGATCAGTAACAATGATAAGAAAACCACATGAAGGCACAACTTTTTCATGTATCAATATGCACCCAAAAAGAAAGGGACGTCAAAAAAGCTAGACCCAAACAATTAAGATAAGGTTTACAAAAAAATGTCTGATTATACCTTTCAAAGCTTGCACAAATGCCTTCAAACCAGTAGATAAAAAGATCCTTACTGATGCGAGTGTAGTAATTACGAATGAGATAACAAAATGTCACATTCCTGCGGTAACACCCATGCAGCTTAACTTAACAAAAATGATTACATAGAAAACAGAATAAGAGGAACTTCCAGCACCATTGAGAAGATAAGCATAAGCTAGCAATTCATAGAGATTTAGCAAAAATATTGACCATGACCATATCGAGAATAATTAGATATGATTGTAACCCATATTTTACAAACATAAAACTAGTATTATTATTGTTTTGGGTTTAATTTATTTATATTATAATTATCATTTATGTTTGATTCTTTTACGTCTAAAAATAAGAAATATGGTTATTTTTTGTTTGTTTCAATTTGTTTATTTATTGTTCATGAACAAAATTGTTAATTATTCATGAACGTGGTCATTTAATGTTCAGGAACAAGTTCATTTAATTTAGACAAAAGAAATGAACAAACAAAATTTTAAATGAACGACCACAAACCGAAGACAAACGAGCCTAAAAATAAACAAATGAACATGAACAAAGGTAGGTTCATTCAAGCTCAGTTCATTTACCTCCCTACTAAAAAGAAATGGCATAGAATAAAACAAGCTCAGAAAGGCTTCACTGGGATAACATGTGATACATTGGAGATATAACATGGAACTTAACAAAGGAAGAGTAATCAAATAGTAAATCACTCAATGTGTGGTATAAAAGTACTTCTTTTCCTGGTTAAACATACCATAACCATTTTCCTTTTACAAGCTCCTCCTTCAGACGGGCAGCTGTACTCTCTCTCTTAACACGTTTTTCATTTGATGTTGCTCTGCTTGTAGTTGCACATGCCTATCATATCACATTAAGAAAGACTAAGCCATTAAATTTTAAAGAATTCGACCACTAAAACTGCCAATTTCAACAAATAATTAGTCAAATTTATATGAACACCACCCAAACTCAAAAATCAAATGCACAATTCAACACAAGATATGCAGCAAATTGAAATTATTATATCAAAACATAGATACTTTTAAGAGTGTAGCACAGCATCAATTCTAGTAAAAAAAATAGCTATTAGATACTACGCATGAAAACAGAATACCCGATACAATACAAGTGCTGCAAGCTCCACCAAATGTTGCTGAGAACTACTCAAGGTTCCAAACTTATCATCCTTGGTTCCATCTCTCCTAAAGTTTCTTGTATGAAAATCCATCAAAAACGAAGCAACAGGCGGTAAAAAAAAGGGGAGGTGGGGCAGGATAGGAATAGGATAAAAATTAAAAACACTCACCATGAAGTACCAGGAATTGAAGAATTGCTTTGATCTAGTTCTTTAGATATGACATCCAAGAGTTGTTCAACCAATAAACTTCCCTCAGTTACACCTCTAACTAAATTTAGTTGTAACCTTGCATAAAGAACAAGCGCATCCTATAGAATTAAAAAAATACATAAGATATAACCCATAAATTCAAGTTTAATTTAAAAATTGGAATAAGTGTTAACCTTAAGACCCTTATCATGTGTCATCAGCCAACAACGAAAAACAAATTGCTGTACTGCATTATGGATCTCTAAGGACTGACAACTCAAATTTGGACCATCCTTTAACAAGTATGTATTAATACACTCAATTAGCTTGCGAGAAACTTTTCCCTCATCCCTGAACATGTGCAGCAAGGGAAAGCAGAAACTGTTAGATCACTTTCAGCAATCGCTACAGAGAATGATTAAAAGCAGCAGAAGAAGGCAAAATAAAAATGAAAGCATGCAGGTCCCAACAATGGTGTACCTTATATAAGAAAATATCTTAACAAACCCCTTCACGATGTCTTCCCTAAGGTGATCTGGGAAATCTCCAGGAGGATTTTCTAGAAGAGAATGAAGGGCTAGGATGCTGCGAAAGATCTCCTCTTTCTGACTATATTGGGTGTTATTTTTCTCTGTCAATGTTGTTGCCACCTTTTCCAAGTAGAAAACCATAAGACCTGGCCAAAAAGTCTTGAAATAAAATTAAGAAGACTAAACAGTTCCAAACAAGGATTGCCAGCATAAAAACAGGAAAAGATATGTGCCTGCAAATGCAATATAAACAGTATTAAACTCACCAGAGTAAACGTTCTTCCTCATATGAAATCGATACTCTTTGACCAGCAAAAGATGTCGTAACATAATCCCATATTCAGATTGAAAGCTTGGAACATTGTTTATCACATCCAGTATGTGACTAAAAAGTGTTTTAACCACAGACAACAATGGATACACATTTCCTGAAAGAAAAATGTATGATATATCAATATGAGCTTTGATGATACGTGAAAGCACAAATTGCTGGGAACCTGCACAAACCTTTTAGCTAGTCTACCAATGTGGACTTTCAAAATTAAGAAGTAGCATGGGCTTTAACAGCTGAAGTCCTAGGACTAACTTTTGAACTTTGTTTTCAGTGGCTACTAGCTATTTGCAAAGTAGTTTTACAATTTTCTACTTTTGGTTGAGATGGCCATGTATTAATCGGCTGGCATTAACAAGAAGGATTTTACTCACCAAGAAATCCCCTAGAGTCTATTAACCTGGCTGAAAACCACAACCCTGCAGTTAAGGTAAAGGAAACCAAGACTACCCAGCTATTGATAACACAAAGATGCAACTAAATATTTTTAACTTATATAAATCATAAGGAACCAAGCGAATCAGTCACTAACCAGGAAACTTAGTATCTTCTGCACGTTGAATGGCAGTTCGAAGAGTTTTTGCAAAAATTAACTTAGGTGGTCGCCGCTTGCTTGTTGATATCTCCAATGATACACACTGTGTAAGCAACTTAATAAGAAATGGCCATGTTTCCGCTGCAGATAACAATATAACCAATGTCAATTCCATTCGGATGATGTTTTAATAGAACACCTAAAGAATGCATGCCAAAGTTACAAGCAAACAAACAGACATCGATCTTACACTGAGGAATCTCGTTTGGTTTAAGTTTTGCAGTATTCTGTCCTATAACTTTACAAAATCCGATTGATCTTTCTCCCTCTAGCCACATACTCAACAACTTTATTCCGTCCTGAAAATGCAAAATAATAATAATAATAATAATAATAATAATAATAATAATAATAATAATAATAATAAACGAAAAGAATTTCAGTTAGTTATCGAGTAAACACATAAACAACAATATAAGCACATTGTTTAAAAATCCAAATGTTTCTACTATTCTTTTTCAGTGTCAAAATAAAAATAGGAGACCGAATTTCTTTGATCATCTCTTAGAAAATGTGAGAAATAAATTCATTTTTAGTTCCATGTAATATGTAAGAAAGTATTAAAAAAGAAATCCTGAAGGTAATACCATTGTCATTTTTGAGTCGTTAAACCAAGAAAACCTTAAATAGTAATTTCATTACTTTTGTTTTGATTTTTTTAGGCACGAAAATTGGAGCTTCGAAAATAAACAGTATATTCAATGATCACCAAAACCGAAAGGAAAGGAAATAGAAACAAAATTCCAATCTGATTGTATTCGGGAGAAGAAAGTAGAGAGTGAAAGGTTTTTACTTCGCGGGCTTTAGCTTTATCGGAGGACAGCTTAGATACGATCTCTTGAACATCACTGGAAGTAACCATGGCCGCCGTCGGGAAGATACTTCAGAACTAACAGTATATACATGAACAGGAAAATGGAGGGAGTGAGCAGTGTTTGGAAAAGTAATGAGTTGAAAAGTGTTATTTTATTTGTATTTCCGGGAAACAAGGGTTTTCTTGAAAATGAGGGGCGGGTGGGTTTAAATCCAGTCTATTACATTTTGATTCAATAAAGGCTCGTCTACTAATATTTTTGGTTAAACTAGAGATTTAGTCGCTCGTAAATGTTTAGATTAGGTTTCGGTTTTTAAACTTTAAAAGGTTACAACATCAGCTCTAATTTCTTATTCCGTAATTGTTATTTGATTATATTTTAGTTGTTTTATTTAAAAATCTTAATAAAAAATTTAGATGTGACTAAATTTTTAAATTTGAATGCATACTATTTACTTAAATAAAATATTAATTTTATCATTCGATTAAAATTTTATTTTAATATAATATTTGTATAATTGCATCTTAATTGTATTGTACATATTTTATTATATCTATTAATTGTATACATTGATAATGTTATTTATTGAGTTTGTGACATAGATTAACTCGATATCTATTCATTATTAATAATTATGCAATAGTAAACAATCGTAGCACATTTAGTACTCTTAATATGATATATTTACATGTTTAAATTTTATTTTTCTTACAATTTAATATTTTTTATTTTAATGTTATATATATTTCGTGTGTTAATATAAATTAATTTTAAACTATACATTTTATTATTTATTGTATATTATTTTAAAATTAGCATCTATTTTTTAGAGAGAGAGGGGGAAAAGAGAGGGAGAGAGAGGGAGTAAGAGAGAGAGAGAGGGAGAGGGAGAGAGAGGAACCATGCATTATTGTTCAAAAGGTTTTTTTGGCAAAATATCTATTATTAATTTGTTTAATTACAATTCAGTAAGTACCAAAGAAGAGAAAGAAAATAAATAAATAAAATTTAAAAAAATAATAGGAATTAGTTTTACAATTTGCCCTAAAATGCTCAAATGAAATAATGGTATAATGTATCATGTTAGTTTCTTATACCGTTAACGACAATTAATGACTTAGTGACTAAAATATAACAATTTGATAACATCAACAAGTTATTGTAACTTAAAAAAAATCGATGACCAAAATTAATTTAAACAATTTGTAAGTAAAACAATAATACAATAAAAAATAATAACAGGGTGACCCGTTAAAATGACATCACAACCCATTAAATAACAATGACTACAACCAGGGTCTAATCTAAGGGAGCTAGCAGGGCCCCGGTCCCCTTAAAATGGAAAATTAATTTTCATTTTGGCCCTTTAAAATTTTAAATTAATAAAGATAAAATTACACTTTCCACCCAAAATGATAAAAATTTGATTTAATCATTTATAAATTATATTTTTACTATCGTAAAAATTACAATTTAATTCTAACTAGAGGTGTTCATGGGCCGGGCTGGGTTCGGGTCAGGTTCAACTAAAAAATCATGCCCATTTATTGGGCTCGGGCCGGGCCGGGTCCAAAAAATGGGCCTAAAATTTTGCCCAAGTCCGACCCGGATAAAAATACTAAAACTCGGGCCCGACTCGGCCCGCCCGTATTAATTTTTATATTATTTTATTATTTTTTTTAAATATATATAATACATCAAAAATACTAAAAATATCAAAATAAATATTTCCCAACAAATTGAAAATAAATTTTGAAAAATATGTAGACTTAAATAACACTAAGATAAATGCAACTTAACAAGTAATTGCTTCTAAAATAATAAAAAAATTAACAAATACCTTTAAAATAATGAGAAAATTAACAATAAAATAAATTTTATACAATATCCAAACAATAACAACAAAATAATAGCAACATAATAGTAAAATTGTAGCAAAATATGGAGAAAACAACAAGAAAATAACATTTAAAAATAAAAAAAATATATGCAGATTTTTTTTGTCCTTTAGTGAATTCGGGCCGGGCCGGGCCGGACTTGGGCTAAAAATATCTTACTCGAGGCCCGGCCCATTTTTTAAACGGGTTTTATTTTTTTGTCTAAGCCCATTTTTCGGGCCTATATTTTTGCCCAAACCCTCCCACATTTCGGTCGGGCCTTCGGGTCGGGCCGGGTATCCTAGCCCATGCACACCTCTAATTCTAGCCCCCTAATTTTTTTATTTTTTATTTTTGCTTTGCCCCTGACTATAACACATTGTTGTTTTGGCGGCAATATCACATCTTTATTTATACACATTACATAGATGTGTCACTATACAAACATAATTTAGCGACAAATATTAGATAAACGTTGCTAATGCATCACATCAGAATCGGATGTTCTTTTTTCCATCCTAAAATTTTATTTGATGATGCTTTATCATAAATGTCACAATAGATTTTAACATAAGGTGACAATACTTAAGATTCAATAAAAAAGACTATTTGACTTATGAGGAAAACACTCAAGAAGATTGAAAATAAAAAAAGAAAAATATTACCCTAAGATTTCTATTATCACTATTCTTCAAGGGTCAATACGTTTATATACACTCTCACAAGTGTAGTTAGGAAATTACATTTTTATTATCGTAAAAATAACAATTTAATTTTACGCTACTAAAATTTTTTTTTACTTAACCCTTGCACGTAACAACACATAACAAACTCTAACCATATAAACTAATAGCTAATATAACAACTTGACTGTTGTAACAGCTGACAACAACTCATTACTAACAACAATCACAAAAAGGGGCCACTAGCTGCATTTTTAGCCGCGTTAATCACAAAAAAAACGTCACTAATTGTTTAGCTTTTAGAGGCAGCTTCCGGTAGTCCTTGGGAATTGTGGTTTTCATAAAAGAAATTTCTAAATAAATAGATTTTCTTTTTCTTTTCAATTTTAATTTAATTAATTAAGCAACGATTTAGGTTTTAAACATCGCAAAATCTTTAAGTTATAACAATATGGCTCATTTAATTAATAAATAATTTAACAAATAAAATGGTGACCAAAATGCCACCGTTTTGTATTTGTGGCATTTTCTTTAAATGCCTCTAAAGGCATGATTAGGTACCAATAATTTGATTCCCTAATTTCATTTTTCTGTCAAAGTTGAAGTCCCTAGAAAAAACTCTCCCTCCGTCCTTTCGGTCTTCGGTTTTTGAAGTTGTCCCTGCACCAACTATTGTTTTCGTTGGTGCATATGTTATAGATTTACTTATAGGTTGGATCGGGTTCATATAAGTACCTACATTAAATTGTCAAGTTTGAGTTTAACTTGACATTAAAAAAGATTTATTTTTTTGTCTAAACTCGTTTCAAATCAAGAAAAGTAAACTCTAGCTCAACTCAACCCACACACATTTAATTTTTTTATTTAAAAATAAATTTAAATATATATAATACACTAAATGCATTAAAAATACTAAAATAAATAATTTTAACACATTAAAAATAGAATTTGGCCACTAAATTATACATGTTTTGTCAAAATGACATTAATTAATTTTTTGAGCTTTTTTTTGCCATCAATTTTTGTTTTTTTTTTGCAAATTGTTTTTTCTAGCAAATTTGATGAAAGCACTGTTAAAAAAAATAACGAGGATGATGTGGAATATTTTTATTGAGATGTAATTCATTGCTTAGATAATTTAATAAGATAATTACATGTAGAAAATAATAAAATAAATCATACATAAAATTAAAAATTATCTCATAATTAAAGAAAATAAACATAATTATCTAAAAAAAGGTTCCAAAATGAATACATACGTTTGTTTATTGAGAAGTTTTAAAAACATAATTAATATATCAAACTGAAAATACTGAATGTATGCATTCATTTTGAAACTTTTTTTTAGATAATTACGTTTATTTTCTTTAAATTAAGAGTTATTTTTTAACTTTATGAATTATTTAATTATTTTCACATATAATTATTTTATTGGGTTATCTAAATAATAAATTACATTTCATTAAAAATATTCTACACCATTCTGTTAACTTTTTTAATGGCACTTTCATTAAATCTGCTAAAAAAAGTAATTTGAAAAAAATAATAAAGGTTGATGGTAAAAAAAGCTCAAAAATACAACTACGGTCATTTTGACAAAACCTGTTAATGTTAGTGGCCAAATTTTCATTAAGCCTTAAAAATACATCAAATAAGTATTTATATTAAAATACACTAACATAAGTATAATAAATGTTTTATTATATTAAAAAACAAATATAATAAATATTGTATTCTATTAGATATAAATTTTAAAATTTTATATTTTTGGTTCAGTAGGTTTTTTTGGGTTTCAGATAATGAGTTTAATTGTTATTGAGTTAGTGATTAAATATAAATATATATAATTATTATTTAATAGGTTAAATATAAAATTGGTACCTAATTTTTTTTTCATAAACTAAATCAGTACTCAAGCTTAACGTTTTAAGTTCAAAACAAGTGGAAGAATAAGATTATAACACATGGCATTTTTTTTTTCGTATCTTCTTCTCCTTTTTTTTCTTCCTCCCTTAGCAGTGATGGACGACGCCGTCGAAATAGTGGCCACAACATCACTAGGCCACAGCAAATACCAATCTGTTGATACTCTTTTTGGATTTAGTGTAAGGTGAAAGGAGGCAGTGATTAATTGATTTTGAGTTTTAGATTGATAGGTGAAAGTTCCTAATTTTGGGTTTCATTTTCTTTTTGAGGTTTAATAATACAATGAGATGATTAATATTATAACATTTAATTTACCCTCTGCCAACTCTCTTTTTAGATTTCTTGTTTGCTTGTGTTTGTTTAATCTGTCTTTGCCCAGATTCGAATAATACTTAATAAAAGTTCTTCAGTAATACTAGAACACAGGGGAAAAATACTTTTGTGGAATAGAAAACACCTTCAACTCAAAAAATGATTGCTAATAAAATTGATGAGATATTAAAGGGAAAAATAATGAGAAACCCAAGCCAATGAAGAAGGATATGAAAGTAAAAGAAAATTGACAAAAAAAAAATAGAGGAGAGCCATCTTTGTGGGTTAGTTTGAAAAGGGGAAGAGAAATGGTGGGGGTTAGTTGATGGTGATTGGAAAATGGGGAGGAAAACGAAAGGAGATATGTGATTTTGGTGGTGATTTTAGGGCTCTTGACAAAAGAAAGAAAGAAAGAAGAAATATGAAGAAGTGTAAAAGCAAGGCCAAAAAAAGGAAAAAAAAAAAGAAAAAGGGAAAAAAGGAGGGCAAATAAAAAAGAAAAAGAGGTACAAGATGGAAAAAAGTTTGAGTATTAATCTGAGATAAAAATAATCATAAGTATCAATCTAGGAGAGATGGATAAGTTTGAGTATCAATTTTACATTTAACTCTATTTAATATACATAATTAATATAACTTATTTTTATAATATAATATATTCAACTCGAGTCAGGTTACACTTGAACCAAAAAATCTTACTCAAAGTTAACTCATATAAAAAACGAACATTAAATTTTACCAAAACGAACATTAAATTTTACCAAAAGTATTATATATTTATCCACATCTTCCTATTTTTCAAACCTACCTTTAAGCATCAACGAGTGACTTAACCCACGAAGAGCTCTAGTCGGTCGATATTTCCTATCTGGCCGTTGGAATAAAGCCATAAAGGTGCTATGGCTGAAGGAATAAGGGTGGTGAAAGTTTTGAAGGTTTTAATTTTGATTGGTTGGAGAACTTTGACTTTAGTCATTATATAGTGAAACCGGCATGTGGAGGTCCGGACCAACTTTGCATGTAGTCGATTATTTTGCTAAATAAGTGGCCTTTTTGATTATCTTGCTAAATATATTTTCAATATATATGAAACAGAATCAAGGTTTTCTCATCTTACCCAAACCGAATAACTCCAAAAACCAAATCAAAAGCTCTAACTTCTTCTCAATTGGTGATCACCTTCTTTAACTCTTGTACAACTAATTTTCAATACCATCAAGTCCTCTCAACCAACTTAAATAAGTTCTTTACTTAATGGCCATGGAAGCCTAAGAAAGTGATGGAAAGCTCCATCAAAATCTTGTTATAGATTTGAACAATGATTCAAGAATTTAAAATTTTATTAACTGTGATAGAACTACAATAAAGAGATTATTAATTTGTTCATATATCTTAAAGAACATTCAATTTACTAGATGTTTCCACTTTAACATCTTCATACTTATTGAAGAGATTATTCACTTATAAGTGAAGATATTTGGTGAGATTGAGTGTAAATAATTATCCACCAATAAAGTTGATTTTATCTTTATAAAAATGGAGTAATTAGAACTTAAATTATTAGTTATATTGGAAATTTGTTTAATAGAATGATACTTTAAATAAAATTTCATTGAGTTGAGTTGAGATTGTTATTTTGAAATACACAAATAAATTTATTCTCTTATCACACATTAATTTTCCGGAAATTCTTAGATTTCGGTTTGATTTGAACTATTGTTATAACATTGCTTTGGAGAAAAAAATTGGGAATTACGAATTAGTGTGCCTTTTCATTTTATATTCAAAATGATTAAAAAATATTTTGGATGTTAATGCTTGCTTTAGCTTTATCTGGTTTGCTTCACACTAATACCAAAATCTCTCTCACCAACTTTCGCAAGCAATGAAAAGCAATTGGATCAAGAGTCAATATCGACATCAATTGCAGAAACCTTTTTAGTTTTTTTTTCCAAGCAATTATGGATAGAAACCCAGTTGATCAGTGGACCTCCTCTGGGTTTGGTGCATGATTGCCTTCCATGTGCTTAAAAGGATCATAGGATCAATGATAAGATACCAAAGAGAAGAAGAGAACCCCGATTAACTACACTCTTTACAAGATTGGATTGTTTGACCACCACTCCACTCTCATCATTCCTCATGCTGACTAAGAAGCCACCACACCAGATTCTCATCATGCTCTCCACCCTCCTCACCTTATTTGCTTGATTCTGTACACAGATGATAAAGCTATGTAAAATAAATACTCTATATGCATGGCTAAAGCTCAAGGCTCTCTTGGTTTCAGTTTAAAATTTGAAACTGATTTCGTACAACCCACAATGCTCCTTCAGTTTAGCTTTGAGTTCATCTTTGAGCTTAAACGACGACTAATCATAGGGTGTGCGTGTAATAATGCTGTTTACTAATTTGAATATCTAATGATAAAAAAATTAGAGCAATAAATGGCTTTTTCCTAAACTTTAGGTTGATATTTAAAATCAAAATATACATCAGAGTGAATTCGAGAATATTACTTCGAACACAGATAAATTTAGTACAAGAAACAAAAATTAGAATACAATTCATTAAATCTATAAAATGTAATCTCATAAGAGTAATTTCTTATTATGTAAGAATGCAATAGGATTTATTGGGATATATATTTTTTAAAATATATATAATTTTTGTATTTATATAAATACATAATTTTAAATAAATAAAATTTAGAGTTTGAGAATGTTTTATTTATTCAATAAATTTATAATAAATTATATATTAATAAAATTGTTAATTTATTGAATCGAGTAATCAATTTAATCTTGAGATTATATATACTAATTGGATCACAATGAGCTACAGTATTCACCTTTCTTTGTTGCTATATATACATATATATATATATATAGATAATTACGGTAAAAAAATTGTATGAGATTGAATTTAAACTCTCGTATCTATAATATAATACTTCCTTATTACTATATTATTCACCTGAATAAGAGGAAAAAGATTTTAAAGCAACTATACTAAATAAATATATTCCACATTACGATATATTATTCGGTTTGAGGAAAAAAAAAACAGACAGGAAATAGACAATGAAGCAAAGCCAAGTCTCACATCCAAATGGTTAATTTGACTATATATTTTTCTTGCGAATGAAGTAACTAACAGTTTGATCCAAGTCCAAAAATCCATGATTTCACATTGATTTTTGTCCCTATCAGGCAATGAAATCTTTCTAGTCCACTATCACTACCCTTAGCACAAGATGACAACTATTGGTCAAAATTTTTAAATGCGGTGCATGCCTGAAATGATCCTCAAATCTCATACTTATCTATTATTTCAAAAAGTAATCCAAGCCCTCTTTCACATTACTCATACTTAACCACATAGTACAGTAGTTCAAAATTTTAAAGATTTCAACAAACATCATCATGAGAGCAACTTAATGGATTAACAAATGATTAGTCACTTACTGTGACTCCAAAATACCTTGCCTTCCTTTTTGGGAATTAGGGGGGATCGAAGAAGAGAAAAAAAGGGGCATTGTGTTATGATTGGGAGATCATTATTTCCTGAACCCAAAAGGAAAATTAATGATGGAGTTTACTCCAAGGAAGTGTCAAGTGTAGGGTGAAACGTGGGCACTTTATTCACCTGTCAAATGGGGCTGTTGGGCCCTCTTGGGCAAGTGTGATCCTGAAGCTAGTTACTGAAATTGGTTGTCCAAAGGGACTCTGTGCACTAGCCAAGCTAGGAATCGAGTGTCGTATTCAATATTTGTCTGGTTTTAGAATCCAAGAACAAATGTGAGAGTTACTGAAATTGGACCCGCAAGTGGAGTGCTCTTTTGATATGCTCTTCTCTTCTTTATCGAAAAACACCCCCACATAAACTATAATGCTTTCTTCTCCTCTTGTGGGTGGATGGTGGGTGACGTCAAAACATGTGTTTTCAGTGTTATACCCCTACCAATGCCGATATTTCTGACATACTCTTAACAAATGATCACACGGCTGAGGTTATCCCAACAGGACGACCAAGGTGACATCAAAGTCCTACATTTTCAAGCTGAGTATTCGTAAAGATCTAATAAGTGGGACCTCTGTCCTTGGATTGTACAGCATTGTTGGCCCCATAGAATAATATATAATTGTTTTAGCCCACCGACGACTAAGAATGGAAGGGATTGCAGCGACTCTCTCTCTCTCTCTCTAGACCTTTTTCTTCCTTCTTATTTACAGCTTCCTCCCTTTATCTGACAGGCCATTTTCCTTTCTGATATCCCTCCCTCCCTCACTCTCTCTTCTTCTGCCTTTGATCTGCTCTCTATCCCTTTCTCTATAGTATTTAGTGGCATATTTAGAAAAGTGTTAGTGAAGATAAAGCGTGAGAGGGAGATTAAATTTTTTGCATTGCGTGTATTTGGTTTTCAGTTTGTTTGTTTGTTTGATGGGTTTTACTTCTCTTCAAGTTTGCATGGATTCATCTGATTGGCTTCAGGTATGCTTATTACAGTATGTTTCCTTTATTCATCATTGGCCAAGTTAGACTTTAACTTGGCGCTTGGAATGCCTCGTTTTGCCTAGCCTGACATCTAGCATAATGAGCATGACTCCATGCATTGCATATTAAACAGTGTTAATTATTAGAAGCATTTTAATATGCTTTTGAACTTTGAATAACTTCGACATGGAATGAATGATTTTGGAGTACAAGCTCGCATTTTTATTGAACACATTTAGATTAATTACATCTATAATCAAGCAAAAGCACTTTTTTTTTGGCAATTTAATCCTAAATAGTACGATGAAAAACACATTAATTTTGACAACAGTAAACTTTGTCGGGTCTTATTTAGCAATTATTGTACAACTAGTACTGTTTATTCTGGGAGTATTTTTTAAGTTCAGACAATCTAGTTGAAAACGTGACAGGATAAAGGAATATCTAGTCATTGCATTATCTGCCGCCTAAAAAGGACAAAGAATGTCTAGTGCTAACATATATAATAAATTAATAGATTAATGGTTAAACTGCACAGTACTGACACTTTTTCCATGTTTAGGGAATGACTCAGGAGGAGCCAGGAATGGATTCTTCATCCCGATGTGGGGATATTCTCACATGCTCAAGGCCATTGATAGAAAGGAGGCTAAGACCTCCGCAGGAACAAGCTGTCAAGTGCCCAAGGTGTGACTCCACCCACACCAAGTTTTGCTACTACAACAATTACAGCCTCTCCCAGCCGAGGTACTTTTGCAAGACTTGTAGGAGGTACTGGACCAAGGGCGGAACACTAAGGAACATTCCTGTCGGTGGAGGGTGTAGAAAGAACAAGAAAGTCGCTACTACTAAAAGATCAAATGATCAATCAGCCAACAACTCTGCCGGGTCATCTATGCCTCATAATCCCACTGATCTTCACCTTTCGTTACCTGAAATGCACCTTTCTCACCTTAATAACATACTTGGTATTCATGGTAGTAATACTAACTTCATGGAGAGTAAATACAATCCACTGCTTGAAAACCCAGGGCCGATCGATTTCTTGTCTAGGAACTACGAAGTTATGGGGAATGGTGAGTTGGGTATGATTGGAGGACTTGGGGATTGCTCTCCATATGGGATGTCCCTTGATGGCAATGTTAATACTATTACTTTCATGGACACTTATCAGAGGATGACGTTTCCTTATGCTGCAAATGAAGATCAGCATGCAACGGACGTGAAGCCAAACACTAAGCTCTTGTCCCTTGACTGCTGGCAAGACCAAGGATGTTCTGATACCGGGAAAGACACTTACGGATTCTTCAACAACTTTGGATCATGGAATGATGAATGATTATGGACCCTCCACGACAAATCAATGATAAAGAGTGCCCATTCCGGTTGTTTCAATGTATCCATTATTGATAGATGGCTGGGGAGTTATCATTCATGCGAGCAAGTCTCATGATTTGCCTGCTATGGCCTAGCTTTGTTACGGACTAATTGTTTTAGTGCATCCTTTGATCTAATGTCAATTGCCTAAACTTGTATCTCTGTGTAGTAAGTTTGTGGAAACCTAATTTTATTCGAGCTTAATGCTTTACTTTCCTGTTAAAGACTCCAGGTCTGGGACCTCCAAAAAGCACCAAGGCAAGGGGAGTAAGTAGTAAAGCTCGTGCTCGAAAGACTCCACAAACAAGTACCAAAGCTTAGCTCCAAAAAGCAAGCATTTAAGCTTGAAAAAGGCTTAAAAAAAGGTCACAATAAATAAGTTTTTAACAACTCTCTAATGTAACAGTATTTAAGTTTAAATTAAAAACAATGGCAATTATAAGAAGCAAAATTTTCAATGCACAAAAAAAAGTAGCTAAATTGTCAGCCACCTATACGTTCAGATTTTCTCAGAGGGTGCTTCCCAAATAGCAAACCAGTGTGGTGTGGACAACATATCATTCAAGATTTCATCTCAACATAACTAAAATGGGATCCAAAGGATACCCACTGTATAATTTTATATTTCCTTGTTATGTTGCAAGCAGATAATTAAAATGATTGATTTTCAATATTCTATTTTTCTCTCATATCCTTTTACTTTTCTTCTTTCCAAATATAATTTTAGATACGATTGTTAAGTATCTAACATAGTACAAGGCCTTTCTTTTTCCTCTAAAATTGTGCTGATTAGTTGCGTACGTAGGATTGTCAAGTTTCGGATCTAAAAAGCTGCCGTGGCAACAACATCGGAGGATCAAAAAAATGGAACTCATGATCTATTGCCATGATCTACTTTCGGGCACAAAAACTTCACCAACAAATGAAGTAATATTTGGTTAGATGAGAATCATGTTTCATTATAGAAACAATAAGTTTATCTTGCGGTGAAAAGCTATGGATAATATTTTGCAGTTACCAAGTCTATCCCTGGTGAACATGGTGTGAATAAGAATGGTCAAAAAAAAAAAAAAGAAAAAAAATACTAAGAGACCTATGATGGTGTTAGAATCTATAGTTTATTCGTAATTTTTCAAACATATTTCATTAAATAAAATTCAATTATTCACATTGATATTATTTGTGTTTATTCTAAATAGTTTTGCACGCAAACAAAATGTAAATAAATATTAACTTATGGATTACCTAATGTTTAACCAATACTAAGTTGTATTATATTATCAGAATGTAATGCACGAAGACAACTTCTATTAGTAGATAATTTAAAAGATTGATAATATGATGAATCGAAATTGAGAAAATCGGTTAAATAATTATTATGCCATCTATCAAAGTCCAAACATGTATCAGAGTGATTTATTCCTAAAAATAAAGACATTATATGATTGTTTGTATTAGTAATACATCGGACAAGACCTAAGTAGAATTAATCCTAGATCCGTTTATGGATTAATTCACTTATGACATTTATAGTGTGACTTATCTCAATCTTGAGTAAGTAACTGACCATGTATGCGTGATTCGTATAATTCGATATATTAAAAGTATGAGTTTAAATAACTAAAGAGCTGAAAGTTGATACATTGAGTATACAATGTATACGACTTTTGCACGAGATAGTGGTAAATAATATTCTCTCATTAACATAATCATTAGTCATTGATTTAGGACAAATTTATTTAATTATTATTTATTAGTAAATGATTTTTTATGATAAAAGATGTAATAATTATTATGAGATAAAATATTATCATATTAGATAAACGAATTTAACTCGAAGAAATTTTCATCTCCTATGAAGGTAACACATCTATAACAAGTTCATTTGATAAGTTGCTTTAGTTTGAATGCCATTATTGCACAATTTCTAAAAGAAAATCTTTAAAGGGAGCTTGACACGCCATAAATTCAACCATGCTTTTTGGTCGATTTCCCTAGGAGAAGAGCTTTGGAGAGAAAGTTCTGCTAAAAAGGTATTTAGCGCGGTTACGATCAAGAAGATTAAGGGTTCTACTACAATCCCAATAACTGGAATTGTGGTCAATCAGTTTAGGCACAGAATATAATAAACACACGTTTGAATTTCATGATAAAACCGTCTCAATAAATCTTATCATCGATGAATCTTCAGAGAAGGCAAACACTAGATCAGACAATAGTTTTCATTCTACTCTAAAGATTTCAGACGATAAGATGATTAACAATAGAGCATCACCAACAACATTTATATTATTCAATGCTGGACAAGGACCTACATTAGCAATAGCAAGAGAATAAGATTACACAAATAACAGTTCCATACTTCCAATCTCCTCAGCTATCCCATGCAAAACTTTAGCCCTTAAAAACAATGAATACATTGCCAAAAGCAGTAAATTTAGTTCCATGCCAATGCTGTCAGTAGTGTTCTCTATCTATGCAAAAATTGGTGGGTCTACTTATTCAAGGTTTCTTCAAGCCGATCAATGGCAGCCCCAAGACCACTCTTTGCTTCTCCAATTTCACCTGAACTTTTAGCAGCCATATTCCCTTCATTTGCTTTCTCTACAAGCTTCAAGTGGATCCATCCTGTCACAAAATGCAACCTCTATATTATATGCCCAGCCCCAGCCCTATAAATCAGCTGTCCTGTCCTTTAAAATTCTAACACTAACAATCTAAAATCACAAAATGCAACTAGATTCCTTTTACTGTCACCTTTGAAAGTATTTATGGTAATATTGGCTCGTGATTGAATCAGTTGGCAGAAAATTTGCAAATACTATTTTACATTAACTCACTTCTCCACCTCTCCTTATCAAACTAACATACTCCTTATAGTGACATGCTAATTTTGAAAATGAGCAATTGGTTACACAGCAGTTACATAAAGAGCCATTGGAGACAATCACTTCATTGCTAATTCA
This sequence comes from Gossypium longicalyx, assembly GCA_025698465.1. Lineage (NCBI taxonomy): Eukaryota > Viridiplantae > Streptophyta > Magnoliopsida > Malvales > Malvaceae > Gossypium > Gossypium longicalyx. The sequence goes on from CM047003.1 coordinate 28,335,552, forward strand.
AGAAAATAGCCATATAACATTATAAAGTGCAAATTAGTTACCAAGAGGAAAACATATAGCTGCTCCAAGAACCGAACCTAGCACCACATTCCTTGCACGCCATTGAAGAGACCCAGGCACTGCAGGACATCAACCAATAAAGGAAAGGAAGAAGTTAAATACAGATGAGGATGATATATTATCCATTTGTTCTGTTACCAAGGTTCCAATTTCAATCGTGAAAGAAGTTGGTGATAGAGATTAACTATGCTAGAACTCATAGGAAAATTCTTGCAAATTCTAAAGATAGTTTAATTAGGTATGAATTATTACTAATTAGACCAAAGGCTGCAGCAGTTGCTGAACCAGCGCCAACAACATTGAATACATCATGGACACCTCGTTTCTCAGCCAACAAATTCTGTAAACCATAGAACCCAGCAGTGAACATTCCAAGTCGAATTCCACCTACAATTGAGCCACGAGTGACTCGGATAAACCTTTTTTCCATTGCATCTCGCATCAACCGATACTGCTCTCGTTTATCTGGAGTGCTGCCAAGCTTCAACATTACTTCTGCATCTTTGCTCTACCAAAGAATTCCAACGTTTCAATGAAAAAACACAGCAGAATAAGAATAAGCACATGAATTAACCATTAATATGGACATAATTGATCTCAAAAGAAACCCAATAAACATAAACAAAGGCAGCTTTGAAGGAAGAAAGGGCAATCACATGATTGCAACCAAAAGAAAACAATTGCCAGGACTGTAAAGACCTCCATTATATACAAATTATATCACATTCAAACATTCTTGCAACTCCCTATGAACCATATTGAAGGTCTTTTATACCAAAAAAAAAAAAAAAAAAAAAACAACTTACAACTGAAGCAGCAGCTTCCTTACTACCTCCATATAACATGCCTGCAAACACTCCAATGACAGTGGCTGTGCCCCAGTTTACAGTTCCAGCTAATCTTTGGGTTCTCTGATTTAGGAACACTGAAGTTAGCATATAACACTTTAGCCATAAAATTGGCTAATTACTTCGATATAAGGATCGATTAAATATAAAAAAAAGTCTATGCTAATAAGTTAGGGTAACTAAGATATCCACATATAAGCATTACCAAATCAACTTAAACCATGACTCAAATTCATAACAAAAGCTCCAAGAAAATTTCAGAAACTTGGAGAAATAAAGAGAACATAAAATTGCAAAATCAAGAGAAATTATAAGCACATCGTAGAAATGATAAAGGGCTTTCATTTTTTTTACTGACAGCTATGGTCATATTTGAATAGAATCAAGATTATATCATGTTCATATTATGAAAAAAGAAAATCAATTAAGAAAAATTGAATTGGATTGAATTGAAAGAAAAAAAAACCTTACATTTGAGTGGGTTTCTTCATGTTTTTCAGAGACTTCCATTAATCAAATTTCAGTGTCGCGAAACAGAAGATACCGCTGATGCTGGAAACGATTTTGTAACAATTTGGTTTCTTTAAAGTTTAAAGCGGCGGTGCCACTCGGTAGATGACAAGGTGTTAGCTCAAGTGTATAATTCTACCCTCAGTCCCTGTACTCTTTGGCCTTTTGATATATAGCGTCTCTCTAATTCCGTACTTTTTTACTTAAAATTTTAATTAATAATATTTTAATTGATTTCAGTTAAATTTAAATATGTATCATCAATTTTTTAAAGGTAAATATGTATCATCAATTAAATCTTAATTTTTAAATTAATATTTTGAACATTAAAATATAAGAGATTTATTAACAATATAAATTAAACTTTCAAAAGTCTAAAAAGTACAAGAATTAAATCCAACTCAAATTACCTAAATTTAAATAATTAGAAAGTATGTAAGCAAAAAATATTTTTTTGGGGGGGGGATAGATAAGGAAGCTAGTTTAACAACTAGCCAATACAATCAATTGAGAAAATCTAAAATACCCTTTCTAAAGAATAGGTAAATAATAATAGATTTAATTTCTCATCTAAAAATATGAACAAAACTTTAAATTCCTGAAAATATAAATGGAGGAACTAAATTCCAAAATTTTAAAAACTACAAGGACTTGAAGCATATTTTAACAAAAAAAAAACCTAAAGAAGTTTTATTCAAAGTCAAAATGTTAATTCAGTGTTTTTTTTTTTTTTTTTGGTTAAATTTTCATATAACTTAAAAGCTAATAACAAACTTGTAAGTTTGTTCATACATTCGTTCATATATTTGCAAGGTATTTGAATTTAACTCGAAAAATAAACTTTGTTCAATTATTGCTCGTTAAATTCAAACTAGCAAGTAAGTCAAGTTCCGATAACATACATAAATTCTTGTTTTTAACTGCAGACGTTTGAAGTTTGAAGCCACATAACACATAAATCCCATGAATAATAGCATATATATGGGCAAAACGACTTGTCATACTTGGTTGGAAGGAAGAAAGATATGATCGTATGTAGGCAATACAGATAACGAGACGGGGTTAAAATAACGACTTGTCATACTTGTCATACTTGTCATACTTGGTTTGAAAAATAATATTTCCTAATGTGTGAACTCAGATAACGAGACGGGGTTAAATGCAGCAAAAATCACTTTTTGGCCTCCATATGCGAAGAAGCCGGTCGTAAAATGAGCAAGTAGCCACAATAGTACTGCCTCCTGGTAATAACTTTGCTCGCTGCCAATCTGCCCCGTATGCAAGTGAGCCATGCTGACCGTAAGCTTCAACAACTTCCGGTTTCTCGTCTCCAATCTTGACGATTGTAAATCCGTTATGCATACACGCTGCTAAGACCAAACCTGACACAAAAGGATGGTGCTTGATTCTCCAAACTCCTCCTCCAAGACAAACTGAAGTTTCATTCACTGGTCTTGAGATGCACCTTAGATCCCATACCCTCAAGTATTCATCATAGCTACCTGTAAGTATGGTGTTTGGGTCGGTGGGGCTCTTGGCAATGCAACAAACTCCCATCTTATGCACCTTGGAATTCTGGAAAACCATCCCGGATGGATTATCCCGCATATCCCAACAGCTGAATTTGCAGTCATCCGATCCTGTATATACTAATTGTGGTTGGTGAATGTCAAAGCAAGTTGTCCAAAGCTCAAAATCATGTGCCTTCCACTCTTGTAATTTTTCTATTTTGGACTCTGCAAGTGTAGTTATTGAAACAGAACCATCAGAAAGTCCAACTGAGATAGATGTGGCTGTTGGGTTCCAATCCAGGAAAAGACACATTGAGGAGCTGATTTTTTCACCACACACTTCATTAAGAAAGCCTCCTGCATTGAAGAAAAATAAATCCAGGGAATATTTAAAAAAGATAAAAAAGAAAAAGGCTAAACATCAGCTCCATAAGCAACAAATTTTCTCTAACAATGGCAACATAAGATTATATTTGATCAAAGGGGTAATATTGTACATTTCATGGCCATCTCAAAAGGGGTGAAAGTCAGTTACCTAAAGCATCATTGATAGGGATAAAGTTCACTTAAGCAAAGCACACTAGGCTTGTTGTGAGGGTTTACTTTAATCGCTCTCGGGTTGATAGGGATTAGTCCTAAGTCCAATGTGACATGGGATACTACGGGTTTAAAAAGAAACCCTATCCTAACAATATTTTAAGGAGTCGCAGAAAATAGATGAAAAATTGAACTGAACACCAGTATTAGTATGCTCCTGCACTAATCTAAATTAGTGAAAGATATTAACATATGCTCTAACACTAATTTAAATTAAAAGGAAACTAATATAGAAGTTTGTATGATCTAAGTTATTTCGACTCTTCATTTTTCTAGAAGTATTCGTGTTTAATGCTTCTGTTAGATGAATTAGACAACAGTATGATATGACCTTCCAAAGATCTTTCAAATACATGGAAAAACCTAAAAAAAGGGTGAATATACCATGTTGGGCATAAACTAGCATTTGACATTCACACCTGAGGTTGAGTAATTTTAGTTCATCAATTCAGGTACCTTATATATTTTTTCTCGTTAGTGGGATAATTGATCATTACCTACCCCATAATTACTTCCTTGAAGTTGATTACCATGGATTAAACAACATAAAGACATGAATGTTGAAGAATGCAAGGCATGATTTTTGTTCTCCCAACTATTTAGATAATCTGCAATCGAATCACTAGAATCTTCAATATGACAAGATGGACTTCCAAGCATAGCAAAGTGAGTTTCAAAATTTTGAATTACTTACAGTGATGAAAACAAGACTAAGAAAAATACATAAAATGTTACGTAAACTTGAAACATACCTCTAGGTTTCTCTTCATTAGAGCAACCCTCTAAACTATAGATTCTCAAGTACCCATCAGCATCAGCTTGAGCAAGGAGAGGACCCACATTGCTTCCAACTGTGCTCCACTTAATATCAAAAATCCCAGCAGTGTCCACGCGATGAAACAACTCGAGATTACCCTTTTCGGCATTAACATCGAATAATGAAATGCTACCAGCTCGGATTGGTTGCTCACCTTCTTGCAGGGTGTACGTTGAAGCCGCCAAAACATGTTGGTACCCATCGTGGGGGCAAAACTCTACGGCATCGGCATTGCCTTCTAAATAGCAATGAGCCACGTCCATTCCTCAGCTGCGCATTTCATCAAACAGGTTGTAGGCACATAAATGAAACTTAATATACCCTCCAAAATAAAAATAAATAAGAAAAACTCTTTGTTGGATCAATTGATTTAAGACACTAGAGAGATGGAAAATGTTGGCACATTCTTTGAGGAAAATCGGAAAATTTAAAGAATAAGGAACTACCTTATGTTGTTACTTTCGTAGTCTTCATAACATTTTCCAGCATCACCTAACTCTTTCTGAATTGGAGTTTTTATCGACAAACACTTAGAACCAGTGTCTAGCAGATCCTGTAAATCTTGTCGTGGGTGCTCGATCTTCTATGTTGCAACTCTCCCAATCTTTCACAAGTTTTTGGGGGAAAAAAAGAAAAAAGGAGAGTAAAAAATGCATTTGCCACCGAAAAAAGTTTTAAAAGTTTCGAATTAACCCTTTATTTTAATTTGAAAGTAATATAAATTTATATTTGGCCCCTTCAACCTCCATAAATTTTCAATCTAATCCTTATAGATTTGCAGTTTTCTTAACCATTCAGTAACACTTTAATTATACATAATGTTTAATTATTTTGTCAACCTTTTCATGCTCATAATAAAAAGAACTATTGCAATATTTGAAACATATTGGACATTACTTATTTTACTTTTTGTCAAAACTATCTTTTGAAAACGGGCATCGATTTTGTTTGAAAACAAAAATTAAAACGAGAGTCGCCACCGATATTTATTTGGTGTGATCGAATCACTTTTGTTTTAATAAAAACAATTTTTAGTTTACTAAAACGGTATTTTGGTCTACGAAATTCAAGAGAACAAGTTTGGGAGTCGGTCACGTGCGAAGAAGGATTAGCACCCTCGACACGTCCAAAAATTGGTACCGAATTGATTAATTAGTGTCTTAATGTCGAAAATTAAAAATCGTGAATGGATTTGAAATACGATCCTTTTTTATTAACCTTAATTTTAGAAAGTTCGAATTAAATCAAAGTGCTTGCTAAAGATTTCCTCGTCTCGAGATATTGAAGTATCACATCCCGTAAGTTAGGACGCAATACCGTGAACTCCCGAGCGCAAGTTTTTCTCTAATTTTAATTGGAAATCCGCGTGTTTTGAAACTCGGAAAGGATACTTGCCATTTAGAAACAACGAGAAAATCGAGGCCCCGTAAGTTAGGGCACAATTCCTTGATGTTCCAAAATGCAAAACATTGCCTTATTTGGAAAATTTTATTTTTGGATAGAAACGAATACGATATTTGAACGACGTGTATTTGTTTAGGTTAAAATAAAACTATTTATTGGATAAATATGTTGGGGTTTAATTCATGAAGCAGTGACATAAACACAATATAATAACGAGTATGGACGTTAATACATGGACAACATCACATAAATATACAACAATAATATGAAAATACAAGTGAATAATTTATAGTGCATGTAATGAAAATAATGACTCGCATAATTTATTCACATGCCAACATTAACAATTAGGGAACAAAAAAACATATTTAACAATAAAAAAAAGTAAATAGTACAGAGTAAGTCAAATTGAATAAAATATAAAAAAACTATTTAAAAGTTAATGAGTAAGTCTTAAAAAAAAAAAAAGAACAATGAATATATTTTTTTAATCAATGATGTACAAAACAATTTAAAAAGATGATATATACATGTGTATATATATATATATATATATATATATATGTATAATTGTAGAACAAATCACACACATATGTACATAAAAGTATAAAATGGGTAACAAAAAAGAAACATATAATGTTTAAAATAAATAAATAGGATTTTGGCAAACATGTAAAACAATTTAAAGTACCAAATAGCTTTAAATAAATAACACATGGAATGATTTTAAAATAGAAGATAGTACTTGAAAATGAAAATATATCAATTTATAATAATGTTTATGAACAATATTTTTAACGTAAGATAATATAGTCTAAGTATTCATAACAAATCAATAAAACAATTCAAAATATCATACGAAAAAAAACTCAAAATATACATACAACATAAAGAAATATGAAAGAAATAAACAGCTTGTAAAAGCGAAAATGAAATAGATAACATATGTATAATTTAACAAATGATATGTAGAACTTGGAATAAATAACAATGAAACAGTTTAAAAACAAAATAAATAAACAAATAAATAAGCAAGTGACAAATTTACAAATATCGTATGAAGTTTGAAATTAAATAAAATATAACATCTAAATAAATTGTAAATAGAACATATAATAAAATGTGATAAAACAGTTTGGAATCAAAGGGGGAATGATCAAATTAAAATCAACATAAAAATTGGGGTAAAAATCATAAATAACAGAAAGTTGCCAAGGACTAAATCAAAGCGTGCTAGAATTTGTGAGGACAAAATAGGACATTATCCCAAGCCCTATGCGCAGCGTTTTGTTATTTCAGTCCAGGGACCAAATCAGAAACGTAATAAAATAATTGGGCGAGATTTGAAAGAGAAAAGGAAGCAAATCAGGACTAAATCAAAGATCAGCGAAGGGGGAGGGACCAAGGTGGGTAATTTCCCATTTAAGGGAAACGCGCGAACCCCCTTTTAGTCAGGCCGGGTCACGCATGGGTGGTCCAAAACGGTGCCGTTTTGGCACCTGGACACATACCCAAACAACGGCACCGTTTACTGTTGGTATTTAAGTTAGATTTTTTTATTTTTTTTATTTGTTCCCCTTTTTTAAAAAAATTTAGAGGACCCCCCATTTCTCTGCTCATTTCAGCTAGGGTTTTTAGAACCCTCATCGCCGCCTTCACCGCAGCGCCACCACAGATCGTGGTTGGGGGGTGCGAGCCGGGCTTTCTAGCCCCCGTTCAAAGACCCCTTCGAAGGCCATTCTTTCTCGGCCTAAAAAACGTAAAAAAGAAGGGTCCACTTTCCCCTTTCAGATTTGACGACGGCGACGGAGAGGAGAGCTCCGACGTCGCGGCCACGGTGTGGTCTCGGTAAGACCTCTTTCTCCCTTCCTTTATTTATTTATTTTCATATATGTAAAAAAAATGAAAAAAGGAATAAATGAAATCAGCAATTAAAACGAAAATGGAAATGAAATTAACCTTTCTTTTGCTATTTCGATTGCTTAATGCGCATAAAAAAAAAAGGGAACGAAACATGGCCTTTTATAGCCGAATACATGCTTGTTCTTATTTCTATTATCTGTTTGTTTCTTCTTTGTTTTTTGCTTTTTGTTTTCTGCTACCATTTGTTTTTTGTTTTTGTTTGTTTGTTTGCTGCTTGCGTGTTCTTCTTTTCTTGCAGGTGACGTGAGCGTGTGAGGCTGGTGATTGGTGCCCAGAGCGGTGGTGGCGCACGTGGCAGAGGAGGCATGCGGCGGCTGGGGCTGAAGGAGGCTAGGGTTTTGCTGAAAATTTTGTTCATGTTGTGGGCTTGGGCTGTTAGGGTTTGTGAATTGGGTATGTAATGGGCCATTGGGTTTGGGCTGTTTAACAATGTAAATGGACTGTTTATTTTTGGACTTTTTTTTTATTGTTTTGAGTTTTATTATTAGTTTATTGGTTTGGGTTTATTTGGCTGCTACACTTTTTATTTTGTAATATTAAATAATTTTATATAAATTTTAATTAGATTAATAATTATATGTAATTTTTTAAATATACAGACAACCAACATTTTGAAAATTGAAAAACAGCATCTTATTATAATTTTCTATATATTATTTTTAATTTGTATAGGATTGCACCGTAACAAATTTGTATAACAAAAACAATTTCCCTACCCTAGCCTCTCAAATCTACGCTAATTATTAATATGAAAACTTTTAACATGTTGTTTTCTTAAATTTTTTTATAATTAAAAAATATATTTTTTAAATTAATATTTTTACAATGTACAATTAAAGGGTTAATACTCACACATCTACAATAAGGATATACTCATATCACACACGCATGCACTACATGCGAATAGAGCTGCCTAAATAAAGGGTTACAACTGCTCTCTGGAGATTCGAACCCGGTGGGTTCTAAGGTAAACAATATTTTGTCATTATGAAAGTTTTTTAAATTAAAATTAATCCATTCAAACTTTAAAAAGCTATTTGAAGCAAACAAAAAATTAAACAAATAATCGATCTATTAAAAAATTATTCATTTATACTTACTATTATGTAAGCAATTTATTGAGTTGATTTCACCCTTAATCGATCATTAACTCAGATATAAAATTATAAAAATATTCATTTTTCAAAATTATAATTAATATTATTATGATAAACTTTTGTCTTGTCGTACTTTTATATCATAATCTTTAAATAAAATAATTAAAAATTATGAATCCAAAGATTGAACACGTGTTCAATAATATTTAATTATAAATTTATTATCATTCCACCTATATTTATAATTACATAAATTGTAAAAGAAAATATTTTTATTAAATGATTATTATTATTTTTGATGACTTTTTTTTTTCTTTTCAGATGACTTCTTTTTTTCTTTTCAGACTTTCTTATAGTTTTAAAATAAAACAACTAAAATTAATATGTTTAGGAATTAAACTTGTATTTAAAAGAATTTGTTTACACATGATTAAATGGTGTTGCTGATCACATGAATAAATGTGCTGATACAAGTAGCTCTTTAATATGTTTATTTAGATCCCCACTGGCTTCGGTCATGAACTTGTTAAGAAAAGATCGCAACATATCTATTTACTCTTGATTATAGTTTTATTTAATGTAATCGTTTAATGCTGTCATTTTTTACCAAAAAAAAAAAAGAATTTGTTTACACTATTAATAATTCTTGAGTAAATTCAAAAAAAAAAAATTAACATTAAATTTTTTCTCTCACCAAATTTTTGTATCACTAATTGCGTCAACTCAATATTTAATTTTTAAAAACTAGATTTTTAATTCTGAAATTTTTTCACTAACTTGATAACTTTTTGAAGTGATATAGAAAAATGATAATATCGCGATAAGCAATTGGAGTGCATTAAATATTCTTAATATGATATATTTACCTATTTTAAATTTTTTTTACTCACAAGTTAAACTATTTACATGTACTTTAGATATGTGGTTCCCACGTGCATTCACGTGTGATAGAATTTTTAGTATCGACAAAGTTATTGATTAAGTTAATGTCACAAATTAACTTAATACCAACTAAAAATTAATGACAACACCAAAATAAACGATTATATTACATTTAGTATCTAATGTATTTATGATGAATTTTCTTTCAATCATCAATATATTTTTATCATGATGTGGAGGTCATGTTGGGTTGTTGTGCCCGAGGAGATTGGTGTGGAGCAGTTTAAGGTTCACATGGAAGGCCTGTGGGATAGGAATGTCAACATGAGCTATTTGGATTGACAAAAATATTGATGTGGAAAAATTGAATCTTCTAACTAATAATTGCAGCAGTTTTTATGAATGTCAAGGTTTAAATGGTGCCATGAATATGATTGGGGTGTTGATGAAGTTCCAGTGAAGGATTCTTATTATTCATGCCGTGCCATGTGTGGGAAAGCTTCTCTTAAGAACTTGCTGAGATATATGATTAGCCCTGCCTTTTTCTTGATTGTTAAGTTAGTGAACGATAATAACTTAGGCAGAATTGAGTGTGAACATTATTACTATTTAAATATTTAAAAAGAAGACATAATCAAATCATTGAATTTTGCTTTTGATTTTACTAACTTTATTTTTTCCTACAGTAATGATTATGAAATACCTTGGGAGAGCAGTAGGTTTTTATTAGTTTTTTTTGTGGGCAAACTAAGATCGGATCGGAGAGGGAAAAATTAAGGAAAAAATAACAAAGTTGCAAAGCTTGTGCAGAGTGATCCCAATCCCAGTCAACCTAGTCATCTCGTTCTTTGATCCCTTCTTTCTCTTTGCATCTTATGTATGCTTAAAACTGTCTCTTTCTGCTGTCGAGCTCTCTCTACGAAGGGGATAGGATAGATGACCGTGCTACAGAAGATCGACACACCAAGTATGTGAGATTTAAGGAACAACAGGTGTGATTCGATGTAGTTAAGGCTATGGACCTGTCATCTGATTCGACTCTATCGTGGAAAGATAGGCTTTTAGGAAAATGTTATTCAGATATGAAGAAGGTGACTGAATCTACTGGATTCGAAGGGGATAATGATTTTGATTTTTTTGATGGGGATATCAAGAAGTCTTATGGTTAATGGCATCCCTTCGATTGAATTTTCAGAAAGGGTTCATCAACTTCTCATAATGGGTATTTTTTTGGCAAAGTTTTAGGACAAAAGCGACTTCGAAAAAATGATCTCTTAAGGGCCATGGGTCATTCAGAATTAGTGGGAGGAAGTCGATGCTGATATCTGTGCTTAGGTCAAAAAGGTATTCGCCAGAGAAATTATAGATCCAAAATTGAACTATACATTGATATTGCTTATTCCTAAGGTAGCAAGCCTTGAGAATTTTGCTCAATTTCGGCCTATTAGCCTGTGTTTTGTTTTATACAAATTAATTATGAAGTTAATTGCCAACCATTTCAAACTTATTTTCCCAAGATCATTGCTGAAGAGCAAGTAAGATTTATTGTGGGAGGAGCATCACAAATAATGTAATTATTGTGCAAGAAGTAATTCATTCTATGAAAGGTAAGGAAAACAGGAAAAATGGATGACAGTTAAAATTGACATGGAGAAAGCTTACGGCATGGTGCGATGAGAATTTATTGACATATCTCTCTAGGCTACTGGTATTTCGGATTTACTCAGAATTGTAATTATGTCTATTATTTCTAATTCTACCATGCAAGTATTGTGGAATGGTGTACCGACTTAGAAATTCAGGCCTGCCAGAGGGATTCGACAAGGATGCCCTTTGTCTCCCTACCTCTTTGTATTGTGTATGGAATGGCTTGGACATAGTCTCCACTCTGCTATATTTATCGGTAAGAGGTGTCCTATTTGGTTATCTCGAACTGGTTCGATTGTATCTTATCTTTTCTTTGCTAATGATTTGTTTATTTTTAGCAAAGTGGATATGCAACAAGCTAGACTCCTTAAGGATATTTTAGAGTGTTTCTGTACTTTCTCTAGGCGTAAGGTTAACGCTCGAAAAACAAATATCTTCTTTTCCAGTGCAATTGATGATGATCTGGGGATGCTGATTAGTGATTTGCTTGGTTTTCAATAAGTGGATAATCTTGGACACTACTTAGCTGTACCTTTATTCCATGGGAGAGTTACTAATAGTTACTTGAGATTTGTGGTGGAAAAAGTTCGTAGTAAGTTACAAAGTTCGGATGCCAGACAACTATATTTAGCCGTTAGAGCTATTTTGGCACAAGCAGTCTTGTTATCGAATCCTACCTATTGTAATAGCCAATTTTGGCCTGACCAACAAGAAATAAAAAAGACCAAATAAAACAATTAAAAAGTCCAAATTAAGTCCAGTTACAACAAATATGTGGCCCAACATTTTAGGACCAAAATCCCTAACCAAAACCAAACCCTAGCTCACTATCTTTATTTTTTTTAGCAGCCACCAACCCTTCCCCAACAGCAGCAGCCGTTCAGCCCCCACGCGCGCCGCCTCGCCTTCTCACCAGCCAACCACCAGCCTTTCACACCTCTGGCACTTGCAACCAAATCAAAATACAACAGCAAAAGAAGCACGCAAATGACAGAGCAGTAAATAGCAAAAGAGACAAGCAGAAACGACAAAGGAAATTGAAAGGGAGGGTCGTTTGAATCGGCTTTTAAAAGGCCAAAATACACCTTTGTATTTTTTTTACGAACACTTTGAAAAGAAGATTAATTAAAAAGAATAGAACTTTCAAAAGGTGAATATTTTTGGTGTTTCAGTTCCTGATTTTCTTTTTTTCGTTTCTTTTTTTTTTATTTCTTCGTTTACGAAACAAGAATAAAGGAAAAGTAGTAAAAGGGTACCTCCGATTCACCATTTGGGGTGCTCCGACGAACCAACCGGGGCTTTTCCTCTTCTCTTCCGTCGTGGTGGGCCGCAAAGGCTCCGTCTTCGACCTTCGTTCGGAGGAGGACCAAAGGAAGCCCACCTCGTGTAATACCGGTCGCCGTTCACGGCGCGAACGTGGAGGTGTCCGCCGAGGAATCCATGGTCGGCCATGGAGGAGGCTAAAGAAGGAGAGAAAGCAAAAAGCTTTCAGTTTTAAAAGGGGAGCTGAAAAAATGAAATAAAAAAAAGGGGTTTTGGTTTTAATTGGTGATGTTGAAATGATGCCGTTTGGCATAAGGGGGTTTGTGCATTCTCCCTAAAAGGGAGATTTATGCAATCAGTCCTTCCCCTTTTCGGCCCCCATTCAATCAGCCCCTATTTTATGTCTTCTTTTATTTTTAAATTCAACCCCCCAGACTTTATTTGGTTTTCGTTTTAATCCCTAATTAACTTTTCAGTATTTATACTTTTATACCTTGAATTTTAGTTTATTTTAGCCATGACTTAAATCTATTTAATTCATTTATTAACCTTTTTTAATGTTTCATTTACATATTATTTCAAATATTTTATATGTTACTTATTTACATCTATTCTAACTCATTTTAATGTATTAATTATTCGAATTCTTATTATTCATCTTAACTTGCTTCATGTATATATATGTTACCCTAATCTATTTCATATATTATTTATTTTAAAATTATGCATATATGTCATTTTTTAATTTGTTTCGTGTATTATAGATTTTAAAATACTTTATACATTATTTATTTTAAACGTGTTTCATGTATTATTCATTTTAAATTGTTTTATTATTTACTTTAAATTCTTTCATATATATTATCAATTTCAAATTTTTATATGTGTATTATCTATTTTTTATATACCATTTATTTTGAAGGTGTTTTGTACATTACTTATTTTAAGTTTCTCACTACATAATATTCATTTTAAGCTTATTTTCATTATTTGTCTTAAATCACCTTACATATCATTTAGTTTAAACCCCTTTTTATATAAGTCATATTGAATTATTATATATATGTTAATCACTTTACATTTGTTTTATTTATTTATTTATTAAAAACCCTTTTTATATGTTATTTTTGAATAACTTATTATTTTAAGTTTATAGAATGCTTGTTCTTAAACTTCTTTTTGTATGGATCACTCATTTTTGAATTTCCTTATGTTTTTATCATAAACTCTTTATACATTATTCATTCTTTATATACATATATTTATGTTAAGTTGTTTTTATATATACTATGTATATTATTTTAAAAAAAAAATAAAATTTTACGTATTACTTATTTTAGACTTTGCATTAATGGTTTTTAAATTATTTTTTATCGTTTACTTTAAGTTGCTTTTATAGTATTTATCTTAAACCTTTTTCACGTATATTTTATATTTAAGATTATCTTATTATTTGATTTAAGTTATTTCATACTATTACTTCATTTCTATATTTATTAAGCTTAACGTTAAATAATGTATGTTGTGGAATTATTGCCATTGTATGTATGTAAATTTGCTTACTCACGTTCATATTATTGCCATGCGCTTGTGGAATACTCTATGCGTGGACCATTGTTCTATGTCGCACTATACTTCATTTCATATCTTTGCCTCGTGAATTAAACCCCAATGTATTTATCCAATAAATCACCTTATTTTAACCTAAATAAATAACGCATGTTGCTTGAATATTGTATTCGTTACTATTCAAAAGCAAAATTTTTCAAATAAGGCAATGTTATGCATTTTGAAATATCGAGGAATTGTGCCCCAACTTACGGGGTTTCGATTTTCTCATTGTTTCTAAATGGCTAAATATCCTTTTCGAGTTTTAAAACACGAAACTCTTATTTAAATTAAAAAGACAACCTTGTGCTCGGGAATTCACGGTATTGTGTCCTAACTTACGGGATGTGATACTCCGATATCTCGAGATAAGGAAATCTTTAAACAAATTGTTTTGAGCTAATTCAGAAATTTTAGAATTGGTATTTATAGAAAAGATCGTATTTCAAATTCATTCCCGATTCTCGATTTTCGACATTAAGACACTAACTAATCAATTCGGTACCAATTTTTGGGCGTGTCGGGGGTGCTAATCCTTCATCGCACGTAACCGACTCCCGAACTTATTCTCTCAAGTTTCGTATACTAAAAATACCGTTTTAGTAAACTAAAAATTGTTTTATTAAAACAAAGGTGATCCGATCACACCTAATAAAGATCGGTGGCGACTCCCGTTTCAATTTTCATTTTCAAACAAAGTCGATCCCCGTTTTCAAAAAAATGGTTTCGACACCTATTTTATGCAATCCATGATTATTCCCAAATGTATCTGTGAGGAGATCAAACGTATGGCTAGGCAGTTCATTTGGGGTGCCTCAAATGGTAGGAAAATTTGACTCTTGTTGGATAGGATTCAATTTTTCAACCTCGTTGCTGTGGTGGTCTTGGGTTTAGGTAATTATGGGACCATAATACATCTTTTTTCCTGAAACTTGGGTTTAATAAAGTTTCAAAGGATAATGCTTTATGGGTCTGTGTTCTTAGATCTAAGTATAATATGAAGGAGAGATTATCGGAAAGTATTTCTCGAGGTAGATGTTCTTTCCTTTGGAAGACTTTCTCCAAGATCTAGCCTTTGCTTCTTGGAAATCTAGCTTGGTCAGTAGGAAATGGTAACAACATTCGGTGTTGGACAGATCCCTGGGTCCCTGAAGCAGGTCCTTTGGTTTTACGAATTCCTTCTCAAGCCAACCTTCTTCCGGATTGTTTGCTTAGTGAAATGGTAATGAACGAAGGTATGCAAAATCTAGATCTTTTTCAAGTTTGGGTATTGAAAGATGTCATAAGACGTATTGTGAGTATTCCCACTTCTCATCCTACAATGGGTCTGGATAGAATTATGTGGAAGGGTACTTCAACAGGATCCTTCTCCAGTAAAAGTGCATATTGACTATTACGAAAGCGTACTTGGTCTCCTAGATGCAGCATGGAAATTGGCATTGAAGTTTTAGGGTCCCCAAAGGGTAAGGTTTTTCATTTGGTTAGTACTCAAATAAAGATTACTTACCAATGTAGAACGAGTGAAATGGGGAATTGGAAATGATAGTTCTTGTTTGTTCTGTGGCCATGCATCAGAAGATTTGTCACACGTACTTAGAGACTGTTCAGTCGCCAAGGAAGCTTGGTCGTAGCTTGTTTCGATTAATCATTGAAGCAAGTTTTTCTCTATTAATTTCTATGAGTGGCTTGTCTCTAATTTATAGAGTAACTTGAGGACAATTATAGGAGGGATTCCTTGACCTTGTCTTTTTGGCTTGCTTGCTTAGCGCATTTGGAAGAACAAAAATCTCTTCACCTTTCAAGGTGTATCTTGGAGCCCTTTTGAGATTGTCAAAGTCTCCTATAGTTGGCCAAAGCAGTACATTTCAATTCATAAGAACACTTAGATTAGCCAACATGAGGATAACTCTAGTCATGTATTGACAGGTAATTGGGTTTTTTTAAATACTGATGGTGCTATTAAATTGGACTCAAGAATTGGAGTTGCTGGGGGAGTAGTGCATGATGGAAATGATGATTGGATTTTCGGATATAATCGACATTTGGGGCAATGATCAGTGTTTGATATAGAATTATGAGGTATTTTGGATGGTCTAGTGTTCCTTCCAAAACAAGGCTATAAAAAGATAGTTATTCAATCTGAAAGTTTGTAGGTGGTCAAAACTATTCAAGACAATTCATTGGTAGACTCAAATTCAACTTTGATCAGGCGGATTCAATAAGTTCTACAACATTAAAGTCATTGGCTCTTAAGGCATGTTCCTAGACAAAAGAATCAAACCGTCGACTCTGCATGGCAAAAATATCTTTTGATAGGAGGGAAGATTTGCAGGTGTTTGAGAGTTTGTTTAGGAGATACTAAAAGTCTTAGTTTCCGATAGATTAGAAGGAAATTGTGGCCAAATTAATTTAGTTTAATTCCTTTTATTTGTTTTCATAAAAAAAATATAAAAAGAAAAGTTCTAATTTGGTATTATTATACTAAATTTAATTACCTAAATTGGTTATTTAATTACAATTTTAAACAAAGCTGGCTGTCCCGCAAGGCGGGGCAGTTGTGGAAGTCGACCGACGTTGCCGGCCGAATGCTGATATGGAACGTGGGCGCAAGGGTTACATTACAGCGAAATGCCATGAATCAGTTATCTAAAAATGGCCTTAAAATAACAAAGAGAAACGAAATTCAGTTCTTGATTCTTGCATTTTTATCTTTCTGTCTCCCCGAAACAATAAAGACAAACAAAACAAACCATCTTCCCTTATGCATGCAAAAAGCACCAGACATCATACCTCGTACACACAACAACGACTCCATACCTCCCTAGCCTTGGGCTTCAAAATCCTCTCTCCATCCCCACACCCCTTTTTACCCAAACAACACAGGGAGAGAGGGGTAGGATAGGAGAGAAGACAAGAGAAGACAATACAACTGGTAACCTCCGATGTGTTCATGAAAATTGCACCAACAACCGAGATAGAATTCGATGCGATTATCAATCCCATATCCTTGGAACATAAAAACAATATGGATGTTTTTGGTATTTTGTTCATGTTTTTTCCCTTCTTTGTCCTTCGAAGGCCACCTTATATGTGGAACTAACAACCAAACGTCGGACAACTTTGGTCACAAAGTTAATGAAGCCATGGAATCATTGTGGGAACTCGTGTCTTCTAAAAGTTGGGGAACCGTGTTTAAGAAAGATCCAAAGTACAATATTTTTGGATTTGCCCAATGCTACCAAGATGTGAATGCTGACGATTGCGAACTTTGTTTCAAAACATCCCAAGAAAAACTCCTACAATGCATTCCTGCCAGATCTGGCCGGGTCTATCTCGACCAATGCTTCCATCGTTTCGATCACTATAACTTTTACAACGAAGGGGTTGATCCAAAGTATGATCACGTCACCTGTGGCTCCCCTACAGGTGATTCCAATGACACTTACATGTCTCAGGATTTTCAAAGTAAGTTGGATCATGTGATTTTGAACGTCGAGGAGGCTGCGTTGCGGAAAAATGGATATGGGACAACCGAAGTGAAAGGTGGGGTGGTAACCGTTTACGCCTTGGCTCAGTGTTGGAAAACCATCGATAAACAAGCTTGCGATAAGTGCCTCACCGATGCAGGGATGCGGCTGAGGGAGTGTGGCCCAGCAGCCGAAGGCCGAGCTTTGTTTACTGGGTGTTATATGAGGTATTCAACCAATAGATTCTTTGATCATGGTTCGGGCACGGTGGAAAAAAAGGGTAAATTTTGCTGCCCACATTGATTTTCTTCTTTATCTATGTTGTCTGTCATGTTGGATAGTGATTCTTGTAATTTGTGTTTGTAGGGTTTACAGATTGGGTCACCCTAGGAGTGGCTTTATCTGGAGCTACATTCCTTTTGCTTGCTGTCGTTGGTGCTTTTGTAAGCTACAAGAAATTATCCAGAACAAAAGAAGGTATATATATACATATATCATATAAAGCAAAATGATTGAAATTTAAACCTTTTTTACTTGTTTTTCTGTTGATTTCTCGTAGAGGTGACTGGTCTAGATGCCCTTCCGGCCACCGGACTCAAGACTAGTTTAAACTTCAAGTATGAAATGCTTGAAAAGGCAACCAATAATTTCAATGAATCAATGAAATTAGGCCAAGGAGGAGCAGGCTCGGTGTTCAAAGGAGTCCTACCTAACGCAGAAGCTGTTGCAGTTAAGAGATTGTTCTTCAATACTCGGCAGTGGGTGGACCAGTTCTTTAATGAAGTAAATTTGATCAGTGGAATTCAACACAAGAACCTTGTAAGGCTTTTAGGATGCAGCATTGAAGGTCCGGAGAGTCTTCTTGTTTATGAATATGTGCCTAATAGGAGCCTCGATCAAATCCTTTTCTGTAAGTGCATGCTTTCTAAACTTAAATTTCCTTATTATCATTTGATACATTTCTCCATTTTCCACTCTCATTATGATTATTTGATGCAGCTAAGGACAAAAGATATATTCTAAGCTGGTCCCAGAGGTTCAACATCATATGTGGAACAGCTGAAGGGCTGGCATATCTTCATGGAGGTTCTGGCGTGAAAATCCTTCACAGAGACATCAAAGCCAGCAACATTCTCCTCGATGAGCATCTCTCTCCCAAGATTGCTGATTTCGGACTTGCTCGTTGTGTTGCTTCGGATAAATCCCATGTCAGTACTGCAATTGCAGGGACACTGTAAGATATTTAGTTTTGGTGCAAAAAGAAAAATAAATGCAAAATCACTGAGACTTGCTTTCTAATCAAAACAAACATATAACAATATGATATGATATGATACAACTATGAACTTTTAATCTGTATTGCAGAGGATACATGGCTCCAGAATACCTTGTCCGGGGACAACTAACAGAGAAAGCAGACGTTTATGGTTTCGGGGTGCTAGTTCTTGAGATTGCAACTGGTCGGAAAAACAGTGTTTTCTCGGAGGGTTCAAGTTCGATTTTGTACTCGGTGAGATATCCATTATTCTTACAAGCAGATATCTTTAAATGTTTAAACTATAGAACATGGATAGAGGGGCTCTTAATACTGTGCTTTTTCAATCAGGTTTGGAAGCAATACAAGGCAGACCACATTACACAATCAATTGACCCTGGGTTAGAAGGCAAGTTTGAGGAAAGGGAGGCATCTACTGTGCTACTAGTTGGGCTTTTGTGCACTCAACCTTCAGTTGCAATAAGACCATCCATGCATGACGTTCTTCAAATGCTAACCAATGCAAATTGTGAAATTCCTTGTCCAAAACAACCTCCGTTCTTAAATGCCAGTGTGTTAAGTCCGGCACACACCCCCGACGATTCTTTTGCAATGGATTCTTCAGCTTTAGATCAGCCTAAAACAGGTTCTGAGTCATCCACTCAGAAGGCCATCGGGCATTAAATTAAAGCTACAACGGAGTCAACATAGCCTTCACTCATTTTCTCCTTGGGCTTTGGGGAACCAAACAATTGTAAATCTCAGCGATGTAGGGCAAGAGATCTGAGAAATTTCCTCCCCCAACTGCAATGAAACCTTTGTTTTTCCTACTTGGAGGCCAGGCGGGGGAGCAAGAATATTTGCATGGCTTCTTTTTAGGGATCACGGTAGGTCGGATATGTGTCCCTTTTTTTTTTTTTTTTTTGGGTAATACTTGAATTCAAATTCTGCTTTAATTTTTAAATTCTTTTATTATTTACATTAAATTTAAATATTATTATCTGAATTTGAATTTAAACAATATAAAAAACTATAATCCTTCATATAACTTAATACAACATATAATTCAACCACAATTCCAGATGAACTAAATTTTGTAACACTTGTTCATTAATCTCCTATTAGTCGCACCTTACTATCCTCCATAACCATTCTCTACACTTCTCTTCACTATATATACACACAATTTTTTTTGTCACCATCTTATAACATAAGATTAGCAATATAAGTTTGAATAAAGAATGCTTGTTTAACTAACATTTCTTATACCTCGCTTCCTTATCACTTTAACTAGTAGAAACTTAGCTTCCCTTCACCAATTTCACCCTCTTTTAATTGCAAACAATATTAGGTGATTTGAATTGTGCTTTATTCTCTTTAAGTATGCTTTGATACGGAGAAAAGTGAGTAAAAAAATGAAATGGATAAGCATTTTCCATCCTAATGCATAAAAAATAATCTTTTCAAATTGGAATTAGAGGAAAAAAAAATTAGAGAGATCTGAATATTAGTTCAAAATTATGTATTTTTAAATATATTTTCTTTTCTTTCATTTTCAACTATACTAAGTAATGGATGAAATTTTCTTCTCATTTTCCATCACTCCTACCAAGCACACCTATTGAAAGAAAATTTATGTTTTTCATTTTTCTTGTTTTTCTACCCTCAATTTTCCATCCTTCTAATTTTCTTTATACTCTACCAAGCAAAGCCTTAGTGATTAAGGTTAGGTTTGGATGAGCGGTGGGGTGCGGTGTGGTGTATTTGGTTTATTTTTTATCTCACGTTGCAGTATCACTATAGTATCTAATATCATCACCACCGCTGTTTTTACACTAACCACATGTAAATGCACCGTCCATCCAAATCTACCTTAAGTCTGCACTAAAATTTAAGGTTGTATTTTCATGAAGTAATGATCAATATGTTAAGGTTTTAGCAAGTTTTCTTCTTCTTTCAAGTTGCCTAAAACACTCAAATTTTTGGTTCTTCTCTTTCTTCTCCCTTTTGCCAAAACATGAGAAATGTCTCCCCCCACCGTGTAATACAACCATGTAATGGTGAGAAATTTGACAATTCTTTCACTTGCCACCTAGCTATTTATGTGTCACATATTTCTTACTTAAACTGTTATTAGTTTTTAATGGCTAATATCAAACCTCATCTTCCACTCAAATATGTAGTAAAATTACATTTTTAAGTCTATATTTCTCTTCAATTTTAATATAGTCCTTACCCGAAATTGTAATTTATATTTTTATTTAACACTTTTTCTTGATGTCTAATTTAATTCTACTAATATTATTCAAATAATATTTATTTATTCTCTCGAGAAATTTACTGCTTATATTCTCGAAATAGTATCGTTAACGACTTTGAAATTCTCAGAACATTACAAAAGTAAAATCAATTAATAAAAATTGTATGCTTTTTTACTGTTAGAGTTCTTCACATGTAAAGAAATTTGTGTATTGCTTCATGTTAGGTTGTCGAGACCTACAAAAAGTAAAACGTACTTGAAAAAGAGTAATTAGTAAAAGTAACAAATAAGGTCGTATCCATAGAGATCAGTAATAACTTTATTTCTTGAAGTAAAAAATAATAAAAGTAAATTGGAAGGGGCATTTTATGAAATTGAAAACTAAAATTAAACTAATTAAAGCTAAATTTAAATTAAAAACTTAAGTTGTAGAAAGCAATAATTAAAAGTTTTAGAAAAACTGATGGAAAAAGCTCTAATCAAAGGTAAATCTCTGTTTGATTTATGAATTCGATCATTGATGCAAAAATAACTTTTACACCTTTAATAAATTTGTTCTAGTTGCTGACTCAATGTTGGGCAACCAATCTCTTCTTACCTGTTTAGTAGTCAAGAGGCAATTCATTTGAAATTACTTCTCTAATCGATAAATAATACTGTAACTCAGCACTCAAAATTTAACTTATCGATAGCATTAAAAATAAGAAAGACTTAAATCTAACCAACAAACTCACCTTAGTAAAGTTCATTTAAGTTGGATCACACACCTGCACTACATAAGTGTAAACTACGATATAAACGAGTTATGCAGTTCATTACTAATATACGACTTTAATCATTTTAATTGACAAGATAATCTTTCTAAGCTATCAAAATCAGCTAAATATTAACAATTTTGAGCAATAAAATAAAACAATCTTTTTATACAAACAAAATGAAACAATTAATTACCTTACTTTGTAACAATATAATAATTCTTGCTTCATCTTTAATCTTAAATGCTTGTATTATAGTTATAAATGGACAATCTTCCTTTATTCATCTTTACAACTTTTAATTGAAATTAAAAAAAAAAATCTTTTTGTTAGAAAAAATAAATAAGAAAATTGAAAAAAAATAAAAAATTAGTAAATATAATGAATTTAAATTTGAGTTGCGTAAAATATTTTTATTAAGATTTTAATATGTCTCCAAAATATAACAAAATCATCAATACTCCAAATATAATTATAGAAAAGACTAATAAAAAACTTTTTTATATACCTACCAAATAGATGATTTTTTCACGAAATAATTTTTCATAAGATTATATTACTTTTGAAGACAATTTTATATAAAATTATACAACACAACTGATAATGAATAATCATATTTTAAATTCTAATTACTTAACTATTTTAGATAATAAAATATTATTACTTATCAATATAATAAACTCCATGAAAAGATATCAAAATTGTTCCCTACTTCCACAACACCCATCACTTATAGATTTTTCTCAATAATGACAAAAACATATAAAATTTAAGACAATACGGGTCTAAATCGACATGTGAAATCATTTCTTATTCTAAAATACTCTCAAAACAGGAACATATTAAGAAGTTGACGAAGAGCCACCCACTTTCCAAGAACTACTGGTGATCGGTGGAGTTTTAGCAAACGACAGACACCACCATCATCTATCTATTATAATTTATGAAGACAACAAGTATACTTACAAAATAGATCTATAAATTAAAAAGAGAGAATACATCTGTAGTGAATGAGAAGAAGAAAAAAAAAAGAGTTAATAGGAGAAGAAAAAAGTGGGCGATAGCCAGCCCATAAATTGACACCGCCACTGAGCAAAACAAAATATAATAAGCAAATGACTTTGAAAAAAAAAAAGAAAATTTTTTTTACTTCATCTTTAATCCTAAATGATTGTATTATAGTAATAAATCAATATTCTTCCTTTATTCATCTTTACAACTTTAAAATGAAATTTAGAAAAAAATAAAAATGTTAGTAAATATGATGGATTAGAGGTGCTTAGAAACTTCTATTAAGATTTTAGTATGTCTCTAAGATAAAAGAGAATCATCAATACTCCAAGCATAATCATGAAAGTGACTAATACCAAATAGATGTATTTTTCTACGAGATTACTTTTTATTTTTGAAGATAACTTTTCTTAAAATTATATAAAGTTATACAATAAAACTAAGAATAATTGTATTTTAGATTCCAATTATTTAAATTTTTTAGTAAATAAAATATTATTATTTATTATGATTAAGAATTAGTATTACTTTAAACTCCATAAAAAAAATATCAAAGTCGTTCCCGGCTTCCACAACAACCTTCATTTGTAGATTTTCCTCAATGGCCTTATGATAACCAAATGATACAACCTGCGTCCTATTCTAATGCTTACAAGTAAAAAACTTCCTAGTCTATCATTTAGCCAAGTCAACTTAAGAGAAATATACGCATGTTAGAGAGAAATACAAGTTTAAACTCTTGATTAAGCCTTACGTACGTTCCACTATATAACCTCTTGAAATGATCAGTTTATCGGTCATCTTCCAAATATCAATTCTCAAGCTTAGGTTAACCAAACCAAACCATTTCCTTTCCTTTCTTTGACCCAAAAATTTTCTTTTCCATGGGCACTCAAAACTCTCTCTTCTCACTCTTTTGTTTCTTCCTAATTTGTTTTTTCTCAGGTAATAAGAAAACAAATTAACCCCATTTTCTGCTTCATTTGCAAGGAGTTTTTAATAATTTCTTTTGATGGTTAAACAATGGAATTGTAGGTGAACAAGTTGTTGTTGAAGGTAGGAGGTTGACTTGGACATCATCACCCTTTGGTTTTAGACCAAAAATGTTGTTTGTGTTCGGAGATTCCTATGCTGATACAGGGAACACTAAGATAGCAGAGACAAGATCTTGGAAATTTCCTTACGGATTACATTTCCCGGGAAACCTTCTGGTCGTTTCTCCGATGGTTTTGTTTCCACTGATTACATTGGTAAAATATTAATTTCTATCTTTATTACATATTAAGAAAAGCAAATTAAGACTAAATTGGGAATGGTTTTTGGAGAAGCAGCGGGGTACTTGGGAATGAAGACACCGATACCGTACAGATGGAGGGAACAACTGAGTGAGCGAGTGAAGGATGGATTGAACATTGCTTATGGAGGTACAGGTGTGTTCGACACGATGGTTGCGGAGCCAAATATGACCACCCAAATCGATTTCCTACAACAGCTTCTCCACGACTCAGTCTACACTAAAAGGAATTTGAAAACTTCAGTCGCATTTGTCAGTGTTGCAGGCAACGACTACGCCACTTACAATGCCAAAAACGGCTCTGCACAGGTAATAAAACCATCTGTTTTATTTATAGTTGGTGATGACTAATTAAACTAAATTATTCAGGCTCCTTTTACAACCAAAACAGAAAAAGAAACCAAAATTATTGTAGTTTTGATGGAAGCCATAAATAGTTGGCTGCATTGTAGGGAACTCGGAATAAATGTGAAATACAGCTACAAGTATTAGAATTTACATTATAAAATATGAATGTATTTTTTATAATTTAAATTTTAAACTATAGTAGAAAAATACATAAATATTCTTAAAATCATCTCCTTTTTCATTTTAACTTTGACTTTTTCTTTTATATTTCAATTATTATTTTTAACTTATTTTACCTTCCAAAATTTATCTATATTTAGTAAGCCGAAATGAAAATGATAATTCAAATGTCAAAATAAAATAAAAAATTAAATGTCAATATTTAAAATATATATACTCTTAAACCTTTTCATTTAATTAAAGTAGAATTTAAACATTAAAGCCTCCTCGATAATATAGTGTGTCATATAAAAATGATAAGTTTTATAGAAGTTGCCATGTATCTTGTCTTTCAAGTTTGTGTTTTTTTTTGTCTCAATATTACGTGAGAATGTGATTCTGTAAAAAATTATATATTACGTGATTGATCTTAAAGATATTCACTTTTATATTTATTTAGATTAACTTATACTTTTTCTATATTATTTGTGCATTTGAGATTTAATTTTTTTTATTTTTATAAATTTATATTTTAAAATTTAAATTTAATTGTTAAAATCATTAAAATTTATAGGATTTTCCAGCCTTCATGGAAAGCCTCATGAACCAACTTATGGTGAATTTGAAACGCATCCATGACATGGGAGTGAGGAAAATAGGCATTACCTCACTGCTACCATTGGGTTGCCTCCCTAGAAACACCGCCCCATTCTCCTTTCAACACTGCGACGATACTTACAACGCCCTCGTTGACCTTCATAACCAGCTCTTGCCTCAAGTTGTCAACACCTTGAACCAACAAACCAACACCTCCAACAACCCCTCCTTCTTTATTCTTGATCTTTATAATGCCTTTTGGACAGTTTTCAATCGGAATGAAACTTATCAAGGTAAATATTTTATTTAACTCTTCATTCTTTGCTTTTGTCTTAAAAAGTAGATTAATCAAGTATTTAATATATCAAATATCATTAGGTCATTCTATGAGTAACCGTGAGCTTATGTTAAATATTAATTTGGATCTGACATGAAACATATTTAAAATATATATTATCAAATTTTAAATGAGTGTACACGTTATATGAACAATTTGAATCGAAACTAACATTTAAAACTTAAATTGACGAAAAGACTTGATTGATATAATACTGATAATTTAAAGATTTGATTAGAATATGTTAGAATTAACCTTCAATTTTTTATTGTAGGAGATGATCCAACATTTGAGAAGCCATTTGAGCCATGTTGTTTTGGAGTAAGTGGAGGATTTAAATGTGGAAATGTAGATGAAAATGGGGAAAACAAGTACACACTTTGCTCAGACCCTAGATCCAAATTCTTTTGGGATGGAGTTCACCCTACTGAACAGGGATGGTACGTTGTATACAAAACTCCTGCATTTCAAAACAGTCTCAAGCAATTTTATGGTTTGACTTAGGGACTTTGCAATGTTTACTTTTGCTTTTGGTATCTCTTGAGATCCCTTTTGTAATGATCTCTTTGTTCAATCAGTTGTATGAAAGCTCTTCACTGTTATTACCATTTGTATTGGGTTCTAAAATTGTTTGGTTGCAAGATTCTTGTACCTAATGAAACAACAACAAAAATGTAACCAGATCGGGTTTTTAATCTATGTCTATGGAAGAATCAATTACAGAATTACAACATAAATTTTAAATTAATTCCAATCAATTCAAAAACTGTTTCCATCTTATTCTTAAACATTGAATATAAATTCACTTAATAACCTTCGATTTATGGAATGTTGTAATATAACTCTTCATGAAGAAGTTAGAAATATTCCTCCAAATGTCTCAAAATAAATTTAATAATACTCTTTTAGGTATAAAAACAAGAGAATGACCCAAACCTTATAAAAAAATTCATCCACAACTTCAACAGCAATTGATAAGTCAATCTTATAGAAATGAGATAATATAGCATTAATGTGAGCGTTCGATCTAATTGAATGAAAAAATTTCGAGTTGACGAGTCATATTTTATCATCTTAACTCAATTTGAAATTTTTGTGAATCTAGTCGAGTAAAATGAAATTCGAGTCAAATCGAGTGAAACTATTCGAGTTAAATTAAAAAATTAAACATGTTAAATTAAAATCTTATTACAATATAACTAATTTTATGTTGGAGCGCATAACTTTGAAACTATATATATTTAAAAACTTCTTCGAAACAAAGTAATAAAAAATTTAGATAGATAAACTTGAATTATTAATATATTTATTTAGGTCCAAAAATTATTAATTTAGAAAATTTTAAAAATTTTAATTTTCTTTATATATTTTTTGGAATAGTTTTAAAAAATTATACAATTTTTTGGAAATTTTATAAATATTTTGATTTTTTTTTGTAATTTTTGTTGAGAGAGATCAATTTATTCGCTTTCAAAACAGTGATCAAATGATTATTTACATCAATCTATTATTCGAATTATAAAATTTAATTCGAAATTTGAATTACTTATTCGAGTTGACTCAAATAACTCGATTTGAATAACTCGAAATTCAATTTTTTTTTCGATTTTTTAAATCGAATCGAGTTTTACTCACCCTTATATATCGCACTTAAATTCAAATACTACATTAAATTAAACAAAACATTCAAATTAACAAACAATAAATGTATAAGTCCAAACTTCATCCATGATAAAATGCTTCACCCATAGTATTTATATTCGAAAATACATGTCGTTTTGAACAAACTTCTATAACATTTTGAACAAACACAATTAATATTTAATTGCTTAATTTTTAAATTAACAGAAATTAAATTATTCTAAATATTTTAAAAAAATTAATTTTCTCAATTTTAAAATTAAAAAACTGAAGAAATATTTTTATCAAAATCAAGTAATCAGAATGTAATTTTAAATCCAAGTTAGAGGTGAAATTAACCTTTTCAAAGATTGGATAACCCACCTGACCAGATAGGCCAGACTTGATTAGAATTGAACTTGGATAAAAAATTTCGCATTTCAACTCGGCCCGACCTAAATTCAATCCGACCCTGACCAGGGACACCTGTACATGGAGCCATTTTTGCTGCCAGTATATAATAAACAAAGGTCTCCTTTATCCCATTCGATTTTTATTTAACTTCTGTTGTGACCTTTTCTTGTTCTTCAATCCAAACTCAAAAGTCGGAGAAAGTAAATGGCAGCCTCAACGGTGGTGGCGGAACCGAAATCCTCGGCAGAGCCACCATTCCCCGTCACAGGAACCGACCTCGGCAAGTGCCTGACAATGGACCCTCCCTTGGGTGCCGATGAGGACGATCTGTATAGTAGGCTGAAATCCCTTCAAAGGCAGTTGGAGTTCATAGACATCCAAGAAGAGTACGTAAAGGATGAGCAGAAGAATCTCAAGAGAGAGCTTTTGAGGGCTCAGGAGGAAGTCAAGCGAATCCAGTCGGTGCCTTTGGTCATCGGCCAGTTCATGGAGATGGTCAATCAGAATAACGGAATCGTCGGTTCCACCACCGGCTCCAATTACTATGTCAGGATATTGAGCACCATTAACAGAGAGCTGTTAAAGCCCTCGGCTTCTGTGGCTCTTCACCGACACTCCAATGCCCTTGTTGACGTATTGCCTCCCGAGGCTGATTCCAGTATTTCTCTGCTTAGCCAATCTGAGAAGCCCGATGTTACTTACAATGTCAGTTTCTTATCTTCTTTCTTTTAATTTCTTCTGTTCTGAAGTTTGGTAGTTTATTGATTTATTTTTAGAATATAGGTTATCTGTTTGCGATGATTGATTGGTATTAGGTCCTTTTTTTTATTATACCTTGCAGCCTCAATTCTTGTGTTAATCGATTTGTTTGGGTGTGTAGTTAAAAAAAAACTAGGATTTTTGTATGCCACTGTCGGGAGAATATGGGGTTTTGGGTTTGACAATTAGATAAGGTTAGTTTTGCTGAAAGGTAAGAAGAATTGAATAGTATTTGAGTCTTTTTCCTTTTTACATTCTTAAATAATTTGATGTTTGAATTTGAAGCTACCATATGTTAGACAAAATTTGCACCTTTCATGAGCTCCTCTGTATTGGTTTATTGGACTTTTAGCCAGATTAACATAACCTTGGAATATAAAGTGAAGCAAATTCCATCTGTTACGTGGGGAAATTACCTTAGTAACTAAAATAGGCTTCAATATTCCAGGGTTGGCCTAAAATTTTGGGTTGTGTCACTAGTTCTTGAATAGGAGTGTAAACGAGACATTTGTGCTCGCAAGTTATTTGGATTTGAATCGCAAAAAACTCAAGCTTGATACAGTATTTATCAAGCTGAGTTTGAGCTCAAGCAACTCAAGATAATGAGAGAGTCGAATTTGAGCAACTTAATACCTGCTTCGAGTAGTTCACAAGCCCAATTGAGCATTTTATATATAGTTTAATATTCAAAATTGCATGTGCAAAAGCTTAATTTGAGTTTGAGCTCTAGTATGGGAATGGAGTAAGTGAGATTAATTGAGCAGTTCGATCATATCTCAAGCCAAGCTCAATCTTAGAAAATAAAACACTATCGAGCTTGACCATGTTTGGGTAGATTACATCCCTATTCTTGAATAATGAAACTATGTTATTTTAAAACTGATGGGTTCCACACTGAATTTGTGCCGTTTTCAGTGGTGTCTTAAATTTCACATGTAGAATGAGTGGAAGGATAGTATTTTCATTCTTGAGTGGTTATTTATTTCATTTTAAAATGTTCTTGTCGTTTCACTGGTTACTGTATTAAAACAAAGCAAGGGATGTTTTGAGTATCTTACATGATTTGTAGTCGTTTGTGTCTTTCTAATATTGTAAATTTAAATTCATTTTTTAACTATTTAATTTGAACCAACTACATATTTGAAATTTAAGATTCTTGTATTATTTTGATTTGGGGATAAGTTATTGTCAGTGTTAGTCCTCTGCTGTAATAGACTAAACAGACTCTGTTAGAGTACATATCTTCCTTTCTAGGAATAAAAATGACAATTGTTATGTTTTGGTGGTTGTTCCCTGTATCTGAGACTTTGTTCTCTTCTATTCACTTAGGATATTGGAGGATGTGACATTCAAAAGCAGGAAATCCGTGAGGCTGTAGAGTTACCATTGACTCATCATGAGCTTTACAAGCAGATTGGGATAGACCCTCCTCGTGGTGTTTTACTCTATGGCCCCCCTGGCACTGGGAAAACAATGCTTGCAAAGGCTGTTGCTAACCATACAACTGCAGCCTTCATTAGAGTTGTTGGATCTGAATTTGTTCAAAAATATTTGGGCGAGGTAAGGCTACAGTTCATGTTACTCATATTGTTATTTAGTGTCGGTTCTCTTCTTCTGTTGGCAGATAATAATCTTGAGCATTGTTACTGTTTCAGGGCCCGCGGATGGTTCGTGATGTGTTCCGTCTTGCTAAAGAAAATGCTCCTGCTATTATCTTTATTGATGAGGTGGATGCCATTGCTACTGCTAGGTTTGATGCCCAAACTGGAGCTGATAGAGAAGTTCAGCGAATCCTCATGGAACTTCTGAATCAGGTATGTATGACTTAAGGAATTTCTTGACGTGATTCTGCAAAGTACAGTGTCATTCAAAATGTCTGAGGAAGTTGAAATTTACTTAACCATTTTCTCCAAACTATTTCTAGATGGACGGATTTGACCAGACTGTGAATGTTAAGGTCATTATGGCAACCAATCGAGCAGACACTTTGGACCCTGCACTTCTTCGTCCTGGAAGGCTTGATAGGAAGATTGAGTTCCCTTTGCCTGATAGAAGGCAGAAGAGGCTTGTTTTCCAGGCAAGTACGGCAATATGTATATCTATGTCCATGTCATTATTGTCACTAGTACATTTCCGTGTGATTGGTGATTGTTTCTAGTTGTGTATTTTCCTTTCATTCTGTTTATCCATCCTGGTTAGATGAGAGTAGGAAAGGTTGCATTTTGTTTTGTTGGCTGTATTTAAGGTGATCTTTACCTTTCACAGGTTTGCACTGCTAAAATGAACCTAAGCGATGAGGTTGACTTGGAGGATTATGTTAGTCGGCCTGATAAAATTAGTGCTGCCGAGGTTGGTTGTGAATACTGTCTATCATAGCATCCTATGTGTCTCTCTTTCTAGATTTGGCCTTGAAATCTTTTTCACTCATTATTGGAATGCATGTTGGAATCGGACAGATTGCTGCCATCTGCCAGGAAGCTGGAATGCATGCGGTTCGCAAGAACCGATATGTGATACTTCCCAAGGACTTCGAAAAGGGTTACAGAACAAATGTGAAGAAGCCTGACACTGACTTTGAGTTCTATAAATGATTAATGAATATGGAGTGCGCTATGGATATTGAAAATGGAGTTTTCAAGATGTTGCTGAAGCTGATGTACAAATCAATTTAAGTTATGAACTATTTCTTTATATTCGTTTATGGACATAGTTCAACTTGTCAAGTGTTTATCATTGATTTTAGATTTTAAAATTATTATACTTTTACAGCATCAATATTTTTACACTAGTTCGTGTTACATAACATATTACAAAATATACAATAAATATTATAATTGAGTAATGTTTTTATAAGAACACAAATTTTACTGAAAACTATTCATTACAAATTATATTATGTAGATTGTAAAAAGATTTGCAGTCAAATGATATATATTATAGCATTTATAAAAAATAATGAGGTAATTTCTTTCAATGACTTAGGACTTTTCTGTTTATGTTATTGTTGAAAATTATTAATGGATGATAAAATTTAGTACTTCGTTCAAGGAAACGATAGGAGCACATATAATCTAAAGAGAAAAGTAAGAATACACCTACTTTATAAAAATATTTATTCCTTGAGACTTCATACTTGTGCTTCTCAATTTCATTTAGAAGACGGTATAAAACACATTGTAGAATGTGATAATGATATGTACATACATAGCCATTGCAGTAATTGAGGAATCTCTTGTGGACACCTTGCTATAAAAATGGTTTCCTATCCTTCTCAACATTGGCATGACCTCGACTCATCATCATGCTTACCCTTCCCCTGCTGTTTCTCAGCCTCCAGCTTCCTTAATGTTGTTGAGCTTAGCTTATCTTGGCTACACTCTTCAGAAACTAGATCAACAACTTCAATCTGCACAACTCCATGATACATATAAAGCCAACTCCTTACTAGTTCCAATACTTAATATATATATATATATTCATCCTCATCACATGAATAAAGAAAATGAAACCCAGAAGTTCTAACCTTTAGTTGTGAAAGGCCTCCGTCAGCTCTCTTTCTATTGACCGACATTCCACCTGGTATTGTCTCCTTGCTGCAGAGAATTAAAACCAATCAAAGCATGTGCGAGACCATGACTACTTAAGTAATAAAAACAGTACAATATCCTTGGAGATTCAGCTTGCATTAACATAACCACATTTCTATCAACTACAGAAATAAACCCCAATTGGCAAAGCCGACTAGGTTAAAAAACGGAGAACACCTATGAACTATCGACGTGTAGCCAGACAAGACTAAAGGCCTGAAAGGCGAACTGACACAACTCTTCTATACACCAACACCAAAAAGGAAATGCTCTGTAAGCTTTATTTTACAAGACTAAAAACATGCTGGTCAATTACAAACCTGACAACAATGGCATCTAAATTCTCATCAACAATCGAAGGGCCGTATGGATCTGTAATCGGTCTAACATGCACAACCAGCTCAGGTTTGATAGACTGCACAAGTATAAACAAATTCAATACTATCCAAAGACAAGAAGCTAACAAATTATACAAAAAAAAATAAAAAATCAATAAATAACATCTCAGGTTGAAAGAATGGTGTACTGTGTTATTTTTCTTTCTCTCTTAACTCTTAATTGAATAGATATAGAACACTAGATAGAAGGTGATGCAGTGCCATCTAGCTGACACACAACATAATGACAGGCAAGGGAAACACATGCAACTTGATACACGCCATATATATCCATTAACCTTAGTGCAGCCTCACTTCAAGCTGGCATACAACATTCAACTCCAGTTGAATTAAAAAAATGGCGGTGCAATCACAGAAATAAAATGCATTAATTGAATAAATACATTTTTCTGGCTCAACATGCAAGACATTAACAAGATATTCCTTCATTTACCTTTATAT
Organism: Gossypium longicalyx; assembly: GCA_025698465.1. NCBI lineage: Eukaryota > Viridiplantae > Streptophyta > Magnoliopsida > Malvales > Malvaceae > Gossypium > Gossypium longicalyx. The sequence continues at coordinate 28,368,421 of CM047003.1, forward strand.
AACATTCCACATTATGCATCCTTTCCTCAATGGACTCTATTAAATCAGAGTACTACAGAAACAAAAAACGATATATATATCATGTAATCTTGGAATTTCAACATCTTGGAATAAAAATAAAGCATAATATCTTGATGTCTCAAATGGAAAACATCATCTCTTACATTAAAATAGGCCTAAATTTATACGGCAGTGATACAGATTTACTTCAAGAGTGCATCCACTTTTTTGCTAGAATGTAATAACAGTTTGCAAAGCACCTCTTTGAAAGGACCATAATGGAGTAATAACTCAACCAACTCCGCACTAACGGTTTACCATCATGGACATGTGACAAAAAGCAACAAGTTGAAATACGTCCATCATTTAACTAGTAATGTTTAGGAATAAATAGGGTTTTGGTGCTCATCACAACTCTTACAGAAGGGGATTTTGCAATAAGTAATACAGTCTAGAGAAGGAACTTATATCAAACTACAACAGAGTTCAGACATAAAATCTGTTTCCTTTCAAACTGATTTCAGTTAAGCTAGACAAAATTGCTACTCATCTCTCTGAAGTTTTCTCGAATGAAAAATCAGTTATCAATGACTAAAACCACATATAATAGCAGTTCATTAGGTTATTACGCACAATCGCCCCTAAGAAAACACAACTCAGCATTTACCTGTTTGTTTGTCAACATTGGCCCATCACAAACTCCAACTACAATCCGGCTCCTAGCCAACTCAGCTGATGACTGTTGACAATGCACACTTCTTTTGAAATTTGATCCGTTCAGATGAAAATTTTGAAAGAAAAAGAAAGCTGAAAGTGAGAACTAGAGATTTTTTTTTTTTAAATGCTTACTCTGAGGAAGAGGCGATGACCATCGTGTAAGCGATCAAACGTGCCGCCAAGAACTACAGCTCCATATGAATTTGGTGGAGAAATCTTTGAATCCACTACTGATTCCTCCAAAATTGCCATTCTGAAAAGCAAAAACAAATATCAGAAAACAAAGGAGACCTTTTCTTCTCCCTCCCTCCCTCCCCCTCTCTCTCTTCTCTTCAGAAAATGAAAAGAGTTCGATGATCTTATCCTGTTTTATGTTTGGGGTACGCAAGATTTAAAGGACACCATTATCTCTCTTGTATACTGCCCTTTTTTGGCATGAGAAAATGAATTTAGAATGTGATTGATCAAAGTTACCCATAACCATGCCAACTACAGGTTTTTTTTATTTTTTTAATGAAAAATGCAAACTTTTACCTTTATGGGATGCAGAAAGAATTGCTCCCTTCCACATTATATCAAACAAATAAAAATAAATAAACCCCACAAGTTTTGGATCCAAACTCCAAACAATTATGGAAAACATAATACTAAAAATTAAAGTTTTGTACCTTTTTCTTCTTGGTGTTTCTAATATTTCCTTGCTCTATCAGATACCTGCAAAGAAAATAATTTAAAATTCGATAAAAATCCCCTTTCCATCCATAGAACGAGAGAGAGAGAGAGAGAGAGGAAATGCAATATGATTTACAGTGTGAAGTAATGTTTGGTAGCGGGGAAACCGAAGGAAAATGAAATTTTTTTGGAAAGGACACCCAGAAAGGGTGAAACCCAGCACCATTCTCTAAACCAGTCAAGCGTATCCTTCAAGCACACGTGACATAGAGATGACCACGTGTCAAAAACTTTGTTTTTTTAATTAGAATGTTTGTCCGATCCGCTCCCCAGACAAGACAAGGATCTCCCGATCGGTTCGTTAAACAGGTTAAATAAATTAGTGATTAGGTTAATAGTTCGACCAATAACACAAAATCAGATTTTTATAAAGGCTTAGTATTTGGTATATTGTCGTGAATACATGAGTCACGATAAAGTTCTCTTCTAGTCCTTGTATTTTTCTCTATCATTTTGTAATATCGAGAAGTCTCTTTTTGCCAGTTTCAATCGGCGGTGGTGGTCTTATGGCAGTCGTCGGCCCCCCTCTCCTTCCTACACTCTCCTCTCCCTTCTCTCTTGATGATATTTCCCCTCCCATTCGCCTCCTTTGCCGTCCTCTGTTCTTCTTCCTTCTGTTTTCTTTCTCCTTTTTCTTATCTTCCTTCCTCCCTTCCATGAAGGCGGTCGGCTTGTTACCATCGTCACAAACACTTCCACATAGCATTTTAAGCGCCTTTTTTATGCTTTTTCTTTCATCTATAAATAGGACAAGCCTCCCAACATTTTTCTCAAGCTTTTAGGAATTTTTTCATTGAAGAAGTACAGTGAATGAGCTTATAGTTAAAGTTTTGTATTATATATAATAAGGAAAAAAAAGTTAAAATATTACACTAAACTCGATATCAATGGAGCCAAATTTAAACAGAATCTCTTCCCTCATCACGAAAAATTTAATAATCAGAACCTTATACAAAAAGAAAACGTATTCTAAACAATACGTATTGAAGGAACTTGAAAATTAATAAAAAGTTTGACCCGGAAACTCGAATCCATTTTTTGAAATATGCTGACTTTTATATTTTGAAGAGTTTCGAGACTTTTTCGAGAACCTATGTTATGTTGAAGACAGATTTATATGATTTGATCGATTCGTAAAGCTCGTGGTAGCAACGGAATCGGAATAAGTATGCAGAAAAGACAATTTTTTTTCTTTTTATTATATTAGTATTTTCTTCTTCTTCTATTCTATTAGTATTAGATTATAATATACGACTTTTGATGAAAAGAATTTTGTGATAAATATATTTACTAAAATCTTATATAAAAAGTAAATTAATATAATCTTTAGTTGAAATGAAAGTTAACTGTCAAATTTATTTTCTCCTAAATTCAAATCTATAAATTTCTTATTATATAAAAATATAAAAAAATAAAAACACTTCAGTAATAATATAATTTATTCCGTGATAAATGTATCATGGAAATCTTTGTATTAGGAGTTTAATGAGTTTTGATTCATCAACTAAAAAATGAGTAAATTAGTCGCTATATGTTAAAAAAAGTGTAAATTGAGTATTTTGTTAAAAATTCTATTCATATGTGTTGTTAAGTGATGATTGAATTTTTTTAAAAAAATTTATTGTAAGTGCCGTGGAATAAAATGATGAATAGGATTAACTAGTAGTACTATGAAGGTCATTACACTAGGATCCGGATTACATTTTGTCTCCTCTAGTAGTCTTTCTGCTAAAAATTTACTAACACGTGACCTGCTATGTGTACCTTAAATAATAGTGTTTTAAAAATTTTTAAAAATTCTAAACATAAATAAAATTACTTCATAATTATTTAAAAAACTACATCTGGTATGGACCCAAACAAATAGTTGTGCTAGTTCATTTCGTCGTGGACATATTTTTTCAAAAAAATTATAATAATGTGGAAATTTATTTAAAATTTGCTAAGAATTATTAAAAATTTTAAAATTATTAAAAATTAATAAAAAAATTCAAAAAAATGTTCAAAATGATCTTGGACAAATGGTTGTCTAGGTTTAAATACTTGGACAACCATTTGTGTATGTATGAACATTCTGGATGTTTTTATTAACTTTAAAACAATTTTTAACAATTTTCAAAACTTTATATATATATTTTTTATTTTTGAGATTTTTTTAATTTTTAAATATGTATTGTTGTAGCAAAATGTGACACATCTGTAGCACATCACTTATCACTATATAATTACTTCATTAATTACGTCATTACTTAAAATTAGAATGATCAATTTATTCTTTAATTTAAAATTAAAAGATAAATTTATATTTTTTTAAATATAAAAAATTATTATTTTTAATAAAAGATAAAACTAAATTCACTCCTAATATAAATACCTTTATAATAACTTTACCCTTACTTTATATATATAAAAACATTTTAATAATTTTAAATTTAAATTAATATGTAGCAAATCACGAAAAGAAATGCATCAACATGACATTTCTCGATAATTTGTTGTCCTAAATAAAACCATGCATGCCACGTAACAGAGACTTGATTCCAACACGTGCACATGAAAATATGACGACATTCACTCCCACTTCCTATTCAAAATATTAAATCTTTTTTTTCTTACCCTTTTCTCTATAATTTTTTTCCTTCCGCTCCTTCCCCATTTTCGGTTCATTTCTCCCTTTATAGGAACGATCCCCCGAATTATTTTTTGTTAAAGTTACCCTTTGCTGAAACGTAAGATCCCCTGGTTTCATTCTCGCTTTTCTTCTCCCCTTTTTTATCTTTAAGTGATCAAACAGGGAACAATTTGTTGGTCGTTTCTTTTGTGTTTGTGGATGCCCTTTTGCCCCTGGATCTTAATTTATTACGTTCTATTAGGATGTTAAGTTTAATGGGAATGAAAAGATGATGAATTTGGTTATACTTCTATGTGTGTATTTGTGCGCGCTTGCGCGTTTCTGATGCTATATTTCTCTATTTCAAGAATGCCTTGTATCTGTTTCCAATGCTTTAAGGAAGAAAATGGGGATCCATATGAATCTCTTTCTTCTTCTTTTTCTCTTTTTCGATTAGGCTACATTCTTAGGGTAATGGGTAGTTTCTTAAGGATAAACGAGATTTGTATTTGTAGTATTCTAATGCAAATGTGTAGTCTAAAGATTTATGCTTTAAATGTGTCATGTAAAGTGACATAGTGGACAGATTAAGGCATTTTTATATCCTTTTATGGAAATGATCACAAACTTCTTGCTTTCAGCATTATTAGATTTTCCACTTTTAGACTGGAATATTGCATCTTAGGATTGTATATTGATTTATGAATCAAAATCGATGGTAGAAGAATAGGAAAATTGTTGATTCGTGAGATTGTTTTAATATGTAGTGTTTGTAATTGTGACACTTATAACCAGCAAGCAGCATTTGAAGTTTGTGCCTTTTTCAGTGTGCTAATTAAGAATTTTATATACTAGATTTGCAGCAGTATTAATATCTATGGATTACTGGGAATTGAAGTGCAGACTTGAATCATCTATCTTTACATATTTTGCATTTAGATTTTCGTCAGAAGAATATGAAGCTGCTAAGGTTGGATCTTTGCATCTAGGTAGTGTGTGTATGAACAAACTTGTCAAAATTTCTAAAACCTTGCATCTTTGGTTCAGGGTTACATGCCAATCCAAGTAATTAAAGAGTTTTGAAGTTGTTTCTCTAATTACAAGCATTTACTCACATCTATAGATTCTTTTGATGGCAATCTATTCATATTTACATTTTAATGGCAATCCAGCAGGAAAAATTTTCTTGCTAAGACATTGTGCTATGGCAATATTCTTTGTTTAAGAATTTGATATCAGTTGAAAGGTTATCAGTATTTTTCTTCCGTCTTATGTTCTTCATGTCAAATATACTATGAGGCTTTTCATACTGGCTTTCAATCTCAGTTACGTATAACTCTAACGTCTAGGAATGTTTTACATGGATAAATAAATATTGTTTTGCCAATTTTTCAAAAAAGTGTGTTCTTTAACGTCTTTGCTTATTAAAAAAAAAACATTTCACTTAGCTTTAATTCGACTTTGTTAAACTGATGTACTTTTTTCTTAAGTTATTGGTTCATATTTGAGTTAAAGTTTCTGATCTGCATGCCAAGCTGTTGAGCTTCATATTGATTTCAGGATTTTTGGGCTAGCTATTTCCCGAAGATTAAGGAGCAGTGAATTAAATTGGTCATAGTTTAGAGTTTGTTATCCAGTGTAATTCAGAAATTGAAAATAAGCATGAGCATCAAAAAAATTTGTCTGGACCTTTTCAAATTTCTAAGGATTTGGTTTGTCTTTTTAAGAATTTCATGCAAGTGTAACTTTGGTTGATATGAGGATTTCTTTGGTTATGTAGACTGCGTTAAATATTCAGAACTCACTACATCGACACCCTGTTTTGGATTAGTTCACTCAAAAGTATATACTTGTTTTTATCTCTGCATCAACATTTATTTTTGGTGCAGGACATAAAACTTGAGGTTTCTTAGAATGCAGCCTCTAGGATTCTACAAGTTAATATGTGCCCTTCTCCCATTATATCAGACTAGTTTTTTCTAGAATGTTTTAGAAATAAGAATATTTTGGACATGGAAGTGTGTAAAATGTGAAGTTCATTTCATTAGTTTTAATCTTGCAGAAGTGCAAAAAGTAATTTTGTTGTTGTATTCTGCAGGTAGTTTGGAATCTGCAATATTGGCTTAAAATGTCTTCCCCTAGCAAGAGGAGAGAAATGGATGTAATGAAGTTGTAAGTTTCTCTTACATATTTTATGTTCAGAATAGTTTGCTACTGTAATGCTTTTACTGATAGTATTTTGTATGGTGTTTTGGGCACTTTTCTTTGCAATTTTCTAAAGCAGTGCTAGTAATTAGTGTGGCCAAGGCACCCAGACCGGCTGTCTTAATCACATAACAAGTGATGGATAAGTTGGGATGTTTTGAGTTGTAACCTTTTTAGTTATTAGGAGTAGCATCATGAAGATGTTCGTAGCAGAGATGGTAAATTGAATTTGTTGAATGAGAACATCTATATTCTGAAAATTGGATTTCATAGGGTGGATGGGACTATAATTTGAATGGCCATTATTCATTAAATACTTATGAAAGTCAACTGTCTGTGATACTGTTTTGTTTCTTTTCTACAATTAAGAAATCCATGAACAGTAAAAGATGTTGATGATTTTCAGCTTTCACCTTTACTCAGCTGTGAGTTTATTGCATTCTTATAGGGCATCCTCTCACTTTTAACAGACCTAGTGACAGATTTTTCTTTTTGTTTGCCTGAGTGATTATTTCAATTCTTGATACTTTTAGTTTATTCAAATGAACTCTTTCCATTTCCACTTCGTGAAAGCTTTGCTGAATTTAGAAATTGCTGCTAAACTTGGATTTTAGCCTGAGTTGCTGATGAGTTTTTTATTTTTAATTTTATCTAGGATGATGAGTGATTACAATGTAGAAACAATAAATGACGGGCTCAACGAATTCAATGTCAAGTTTCATGGTCCCAAAGAAAGTATGCTTATACCAATCTGTTCAATTTATGTTCTCTTTTTCATGTGTGTTTGATATGATCCCTCTCACATAGTATTTATATGTTTAAGCATGTACTTCAGGTAGTCACCTGGTTGTTATTATTATTATTTTTATTATTATTATAGAGAGAGGATACAATATCTATTTATCATTACAAAGTAAACAAAACACCTAGATGATCGAGTTCCCAAAATTTCATCCATAATACGAATGAAAAACAGGTGCTGGACCAGCAGAGAACTGTTCCATAGTGTTATATATGCTTATAAATTTGCAAATTTGTTGATAATTTTATTAAATTTATTATATACTTAGAGGGCTTTATCTATGCTACAGCTTATAACAAATTGTTTCTATTGCTAGTCCAAGTACTTGTTTTTAATCCACTTTGACTTCTTTAATATCAACTTCAATGCATACAGGTCTCTATGAAGGTGGGGTTTGGAAAATCCGGGTTGAGCTTCCGGATGCTTACCCATTCAAGTCTCCTTCTATTGGATTTGTGAACAAGATATTCCACCCAAATGTTGATGAACTGTGAGGAATTCATAATTTCAGAATTGACTCTTACAAACTGTATTATCTTTGCTGTTTAGTTTTTTTCATTCTTGTCTTCAAAAATGGTCCTTTTGAGCTTTCATGGTCAGCCATCTAAAATTTGGAATTGATTTGCTAAGAAAAATATTTAAGATGCTCTTGTATTAATTGTTGATAGACAAGGATTCTGGTAACCTTTTTGTATTTCTGGGTATGCCATGCTGATTCTTGTTCAAAGTTGACAGAATCCGATTTTTTTTTCTGTATTCAAATAATTGCAGGTCTGGTTCTGTTTGCTTGGATGTTATTAACCAATCATGGAGTCCAATGTTCGGTAAGCATCAATTGGATTACCATTGCTTACAAGCAGGAGACCTTATTCATTTTCTTGATTGACACCTAACATACATTTTTTGCATTAATAATATCCTTGCTTCTTCCATATACAAATTAGTACTTTTTTTTCTTTTCTGGAATTTGTAATGGAAACTGAGCTATATACGACTTTTTCCTGTTATTGCAGATCTTTTAAATATTTTTGAAGTTTTTCTTCCACAGCTCTTGCTTTATCCAAATCCTTCAGACCCTCTAAATGGGGATGCAGCATCATTAATGATGAAGGATCGAAAGCAATATGATCAAAAAGTAAAAGGTAAAATATATTGAATCGGTTTATCTTCTTTTCCTCCGTTCTGAATTCTGCTCTAGTCGAATGGCTCCAATGTACACTGTGCATTTGGAAATTTTGTGATCCGGTGGTAAACTCAGGATTACTGCTTTATTACATTTATCCATGAGTGTGTAAGAAATAGAGGGTGGTTGTTGACTAAGTATTCATTTCTAGGCTGAGTGATGTAACTAGTGTCTTCTTTTTCCCCTTCATGGAAGCAGAATACTGTGAGCGATATGCAAAGAAAGAAGACATCACGAAATCCGCAGCTGACAAGGAAACTGATGATGAGGATGACATCACTGATGAAGATACTGGATCTAGTGATGATGAAATTGCTGGACATGCAGATCCATAACCTACCTTGGAAGATCTGGCTTCTACGAATTAAACATTTGATAAAAGCGATGATGAACCCCCTTTGTTGTTCTCATCGGCATATATTAGATAAAAATAGAAGTGGCAAGTAAAGTTAGTGATTTCAATATGGTAGGGCTCAAAAGGAAAAAAAAAAAATAGCAATAACTATTGATACATTAAACTCAAATATTCTTATTAGACACCAGCTTGTATCTTCTTTCCCCGTAGATCCTGTACTAAGGGAATACATGGTCATGTATTTGTATTTGTATGTGGTTGGTATTTGATTAAATTTGTTTTAACCTCATGCTGGAAGAATAAAGATTTTAATAACATTTGTTTTTAGCCTCATGCTAGAATAATAAAAGTTTGTTTGTTAATATGAAGAGAATCCTTGGAAAAGTTGCAGTTTTACTTTTGAGATTTATGCTTTTCTAGGACCTGAAGCATTTGGCTCTTGAGTTAGACGGCTACCGAGAAAGACATGCACTGTATTGCAAGGATTCTTTGACACTTTCACCTTGCCGGCAGTCAATTTTAAATGCCACTTTGGTTTATTGACTCATTCCTTGCTCATTATTTGACAGTCTTACAGAACGTAGCAAACCACCTACTCAAATTCAGCCATATGGCAAAGCAAAAGTTGGCAGAGCATGTAAACCATTTTATTTCTGTTTGTTCTTCAACAATTCGTGAACAAGCAATCCATTTTCCTTAAAGTTGGTAGAAACCTTGCTTCTGTTTGTAAGTTGAAAATGAATCGAGTTTCAATCCGGGTACTGCCCATTTTGATGTTTCTGCTCTTCAATGTCTCAAATTCAGAAGATGAAGAAGTAAAGCAATCCCTGGTGAGATTCATGGACAAACTTGCAGGTGTAACTGCAAAGACAGATCAAAGTTGGGGTTGGAACACGACATCAGACCCCTGCATACACAAATGGAAGGGTGTATCGTGCGACACTCAGTTGCGGTCCGTCAAGAAAGTAGTTCTTGATGGGTTAAATCTCACCGGAGTTCTCGATATTGGTTCAGTTTGCAAGGCAAGTTCCCTTCTCGTGTTTAGCCTCGTCAAGAACAATGTTGCTGGATTGATATCGGAAGAGATGGGGAATTGCAAACGTTTAACTCATCTGTATTTAAGTGGTAACCAATTATCAGGTCACCTTCCGGATTCTCTGAAAGAGTTGAGTAACTTGAAAAGATTTGATATCTCCAACAATAACTTCTCTGGAAAGGTTCCTGATTTGTCTCGAATTTCGAGGTTGATTACGTTTTATGCTCAGAATAATCAACTTAGCGGAGAGATACCAAAGCTTGATTTCTCCAATCTGATGCAGTTCAATGTCTCCAACAACAACTTCAGTGGTCCACTTCCTGATGTAAAAGGCCGGTTCTCTGCTGAAAGTTGGTCGGGTAATCCAGAACTAGGTGGAGAAATTATCTCAAAGGAATCCCCACCATCAGCAGCAGCACCATTATCTCCACGAAAATCTGAAGATTCATCAAGGAGACTGCTTCTTATCTACTTTGGTTATGCTGTTCTTGGACTTATTATTCTGTTGGTGGTTGCCTTCATATTAATCAGCAAAAAGAAGCTGAAAGAAGCCGAGGCTGATTTTGCGAAAAAGGGAGTGAACGCATACACTAGCAGTACTTACGATGTATCCAAGATCACTGAGCATAAGTCAGAATATTCAGCAAGTTATGATGAGAGTAGAGCGGCAATGTCACCCCTTGTAGTTCTTAGAAGCCCAAGGGCCCAAGGTTTAAGATTCGAGGACCTGCTTCGTGCTCCGGCTGAATTGCTTGGAAAGGGGAAACATGGAAGCATCTACAAGGTAATGCTTGATAATGGGTCGACAACCTTGGCAGTGAAGCGGGTAAAGGACTGGAGTGTTACAAGTCAAGCCTTCAGTAGAAGAATGCAGAGATTGCACCAGACAAGGCATCCGAATATATTGCGATCACTAGCTTTTTATAGTTCCAAGCAAGAGAAGCTCTTGGTATATGAATATCAACCAAATGGCAGTCTTTCCAAGCTACTCCACGGTAATTTCATTGTCACCTATGCTTGTTGGTTAGCAACGAATTGGGCTCTTTTCATCACTACTGATATGGTTCCTTGTTGATTCAGGATCCCGAAATGGCCAGGCATTCGACTGGGGAAGCAGAATAAACGTTGCAGCTACTGTTGCTGAGGCATTAGCATATATGCATGAGGAGCTGAGTGAAGACGGAATCGCACATGGTAACCTGAAATCAGCAAACATACTGTTCAACAACAACATGGATCCTTGTGTGAGTGAATATGGGCTAATGATTTCCCACAGTGAAAATCCATCATCGAATTCCCACTCCAACAGTTTCAGCTTGGATCCTGCCCGTATCCGTACAAGCTTTAAAGCAGACATCTATGGTTTTGGGGTGATCCTTCTTGAACTTGTAACAGGAAAACCGGTCCAGGGTGACGAGTTGGAGTTGGTTCAATGGGTTAACTCAGTGGTTAGAGAGGAGTGGACTGTTGAAGTGTTTGATAAAGGCTTACTTCTGGAAGGTGCAAGTGAAGAGAGGTTGCTGATCCTTTTGCAGATAGCATTGAAGTGCATAAATCCTAACCCTTATGAAAGGCCCAACATGGACCAAGTTGCTGTTATGATCAACACGCTAAAAGATGAAGAGGATAAATCAAGCTCCTATGTATGAACCACTCCAATGCCATACTTCTGCATTAATTCGATTGTTCATCAATCGGTCCAATTTTCATTTCTGTAATTTATTAAAAAGGTTTTTATATTTAATGTATACACTGATTATGTATAAAATACAAAACCTTATTAAATGTAAGATGGCATAAAATTTTAATTTCACTTCTTCTACAAAATTTTGATTGCAGAAAATTACTCATAGTTCTTTTTCGATCCTTAATTAGGAGACTAATATGTTTCAACACACTCGAACTCATATCATTATGTACTGGCAACAATACCGATACTAATTAAGTTAAGACCCAACCGACAATTAAAACTATAGTTAAATAGGATGATTACGGTCGGATTAAAAAAATGGTTAATATATAAATTGCTCTCTCAACTTAGCCGCTTATAACCAATTGATATTGAAACTCTTTTATATAATTAGTACATAAACTTGGAATTTGTCACACTTTGGTATATCTACCATTATGCCATTAAAATATAGAAATATAAAAAAATGTGTTGCCAACTTTTCCTTAGATTACAACAGGATTGATGTTGACAGTGACACTAACATTTGAGAAATGTAAATGTTAAATTTTGAATTTTTTTATATTTTTACAATTAGTTTTAATTTGAATATAAAAATATCTTATAAAATTTAAAGTATTATATATAAAATATTAAAAAAATTAAAAAACAAATATTTGTCAATTATTGTGAACTGATTTGCAATTTAAAAGGTTATACATAAAGGAAAAGGAAAAAAAAATTGAAGTATAAATTCACTAATGTATTTTTCAATATTTCAATGGTTTTATTCAAAATTTTCTATTCAATGTATTTTTTTTTCCATTTATTAACTTATTTTGGATCAAATTTAAAAATTTTCTGAATATTTATTTATTTTTTCGAATAAAATACCAAATATCTCAAAATATTAATTTAACTTTCTTTTGCTTTTGCTGTTTTGGGTAGATTTTTAAATTTTCTAAATATAATTAATTTTCTTTTTAAATAAAATTTCTAAATCCCTAATTTAATTTATTTTTCTTTCTATTTTTTCCATTTTGGATATAATTTAAAAATTATTTATTATATCTTTTGGGATAAAAGTCTTTCAATATAATTTATTTTTCTTTTTACATTCTTTTTTGTGTAAAATTACAAAAAATTTAAATTCAATCTATTTTCTTTCTATTTCGCTGATCTAGATAATGGTATCTACGCCTTTTTTTACTATTCAACTACTTTATATCATTATTAAAAAAAAACTTTTTACCTTAAAAAATCCGTTATAAAATCGATTACTCTTTTATATTAAATTTGCATTCAATTAAGTCCTTATCATTATTTAAAGAATTAATTAAGTCCCTCTTTTAACTGTTTGTTATTGATCATGTTAACTATTAAAATAAATTGGCAGATCAATCAGATGACAACACATGGTAACTTTTGATTTAATCTAATATTTAAGCCTTTATATTAAATTTGCATCCAATTAAGCCCATGTCATTATATAAAATAATTATTAAGTCCCTCCGTTAACAGTTTCTATCATTGACCAAGTGACTATTTAAATTTTAATTATTCAAAAGTGATCAAATTATACAATAATGGTAAAAAATAGAGGGACTAAAATTTTAAAATAAAAATATGAAGACTAGATTCCAGAAATTTAGAGTATATTGTAACATTTAAATTTTAACTATTTAGTTTATAAATAATTAACCCAATGCGATACATTAAGATGGATGTAAAGAGTAAACCTATTGATTGGGGTTAGTGTTGTTTTTCATTTTGGGCCGATATGTAATTTTATTAATCAAATTCATTTCTTATTTTTAAAAAAATTATCTAAAAAGGAATAAATAAGAAGTTATAATTTTTGTTAATTCAAATTAAATAATTTGATTATAAAAAATGGATAAATATAACAAAAAATAATTTCAGTTTAAGGAGTGTTCAAAATTTATTAAAGTTGCAACTTTAATATACTTAAATGAATTATAATTCCAAAATATTACTTCTTTCGATTTGGAATATCTGAATAATTTGCAAGTTAACGACATGTTTCTTTCTTTTCATTTATTTTTTATTTTATATAATTTCATTACTTAAACTATTCTATTTTATTTTAATATTGTAACTATTACAGACGTCATATGTTTAATAATATAAATATGCAGTTTTCACACATACATATGTGCATCTTAATTACTAAGGTATATAATTTAGGTATATGTATATATAATATACAAAACTAAGAATTAAAATATAAAAATATTTTTTTAACAATAATTTTCTTATTATATTTTTTTATATAATGCCTAAAATTATCCATAATTTCGAGTTTCGAGTTTGAATCGAGTTGAACTTTACAATTCGAATAACTCGAATAATTTGAATAGCAGATTGATGTAAATACTATTTTGGTCCCTTTCAAGTTTGAAAATGAGCAAATTGATCTTTCAATAAAAAAATACAAAATAAGTCAAAATAATTTTCAAAAATTCAAAATATTTATAAAAATTTCATAATTTATTTTTTACAAAATTATTTAAAAAATTCAAAAAAATCTAAAAAACATATATAGAAAATTAAAAAATTAATAATTTTCTAAAATAATAATTTTAGAAACTAAATAAGGATTAATAACTCAAATTTATTATAATAAAGGATTAATTATTCGATTGAACACTCACACCTACTTTCAACCGTAAAATAGGAGGAGAATGCGCTTCAGCTTCAGCGCACTGGAACCAATGTCCTCCTAAACTGACAACTATACCGATACCAATTAAGTTAATATTCAATCGGCATTAAAATATAAATTATATAAAAATTAGAAGATAATATATAAAAACACACGCGTACGTAGTTCGTTGGTTGGTTGGTTAACATTCCATTGGACATGGTAAATTATGAATGGTGTTAATTAAATCTCGGGGATTTCTTTTTCTTTTTCAACAGTATGGAAATGAGTTGCAGCACGTGATAAAATAGTCCATTTTTCCTGTCTTAAAATTACAGTTTAGTGTCTACCTGTTGTCCGTACTCCGTTGCAATCCCGATGATAAAAGTGAAACTCAGAAAGAGAATTATTTTTATTTGTAGCAGCGACTTAAGTCAACCACCAACTCCCAGCGATCTGGAGAGAAAGAAGAGATGAAAGTGAAGTCGTGGTTAGTTGAATCGGCGCCATTTGCAGCCATGGTGGCTGTGGAGTGCCTGGATGTTGGCTTATCCACCCTCAGCAAAGCTGCCATGTCCAAAGGAATGAGCCACTTTGTCCTTGTCGTCTACTCAAATGCTCTGGCTTCCCTCATTCTTCTTCCAGCGGCTTTTTTCTTCACAAGGTTCTCATCTATTTATCAATTAGATCCTTGGATGAGCAATTAATGGTAATTATTTCTGTTTTGGGACTTCCTTATATGCAGGAAAAAGCGGCCACCAATTACTTTATCTTTTCTGTGCAAAATTTTCTGCTTAAGCATTGCTGGGTATGCAATTAAATCTGAACAGAGTTCAATAATTCCTTTATTGGTGAAAAAATTGGGGTATGAAACTGTGTTTTTTGCAGGATCACTTTGATGCAGAACTGTGTAATCACCGGTGTAAGTTACAGCTCTCCAACCCTTGCTTCTGCTCTTGCCAACTTAATCCCAGCTTTCACTTTCTTGCTTGCTGTTATCTTCAGGTTCGTCTTTGCTACTATGCCATTTGTTTTTGTAGTATAAGGCCTAATCAGCTGTCTTTGATCTTTGCTAGCTATAGCAGTTTTCCCTTCTTTTTTTTTTAACTTTATAGGATGGAAAAGCTAGAGATGAAAAGCCCAAAGAGTCAGATCAAAGTGTTGGGCACCTTGGTATCCATTTCTGGAGCACTCATTATAACCCTTTACAAGGGTCCTCCAGTACTTTCCCCACCAATTCAACCGCATTTACACCCATCTCCTTCTACCATGTTAACAACATCTAACAATTGGCTCATAGGTGGCCTCTTCATCGCTACTGCCTCTTTGTCACTTTCAGCAAACATCGTTGGTCAGGTAATTTAATATGCTATTTCATAATCCACAATGCTTTGGCTACTTCAAACTGATACTTTCCCTACTAAATTTGAAGGCTGCGGTTCTGAAAGGGTATCCATCGGAGATAACGTTGGTTTCCTTCTATTGCCTCTTTGGGACCATTCAATCTGCATTGGTTACTTTGATTTTTGAAAGAGACCCCAACGCTTGGATGTTGAGTCCAGATATCGAGCTCATTTCTGTGGTCTACTCAGTAAGCAGACTGCCACTCCCCATGTTAGCTTTGTCATTTTGGCAAATCAAAGCTTAGTAACTGACTAATTTCGTTTCAGGCTTTATTTGGAAATGTGGTAACATTCGGCGTGCAAGCATGGTGCATACGGCGTAAAGGGCCGGTCTTTGTGGCCACGTTCAAGCCCTTAAGTATTGCTATTGCTGCCTTCTTGGGGTTCATTTTCCTTGGTGAAACGCTTTATATTGGCAGGTACGAATTTCCTTATTATCATTTTTAATTTGCTAATTTTTGCGAACTTAGTAAACCGTTCATGAACATAAGCAAGGGCTCACCTATTAATTAGCAAATGAGCATAAATAAGTTTAAAACTAGATAAAAACGAGCGTATTAATTTGCTTACCCTCGTAGTAGCAACGAGATAAAATATAAAATATTTGAAGCCAAAGTATAAGTTGTGTTGTACCAATAGGATAAAAGAGAATAAATTATTATACTAGAAAATTGTACAGGTTTATATTTTACTATAAAAGATACAAGTGAAACATTACAAATAAAGAGGAAAAATTGTCTTAGGAAGAATATGACGGATGATTCAAAGATAGAAGAACAACCTCTCATTTATAGTAGTACAAAATCTCCACAACTTTGTATTCTTTAGACGTGGAATTGTGTTATTTCAATAAGTTGATTACTATAAAGGAATGTAATAAAATTGAACATAATAATAGGCTACAAATAGACCACCGGTTGATTTCACAAGAGATACTCTAAACAAAAATTCCTTAACTTGGACATAAAATCAAAGGGCCTTTTGACAAAAACATTGTGTAAATTGGTCTGAATTTTATGGAACTATTCATTTAAGCCAAAGAGCTTCTTACAATGATGTTTATTCTCTATCCGCATCATTTACTGCTTATGTTTAAAGGCTCTAGCGAGGCTCATAGTTGTGACGAAATCAGGGGTTAATGCATATGAGCATTTAATCGGATGGAATCATCCAATCCAGCCATAAATAGCCTAACATGTTGTTTTGCCCGAATGTACTGACTAGCTTGTCTTAATTTTTATCGCAATTGTCAATGATAAAGCTCTACCCTTCCTATCTGTTTCAAACTAACCAAATCTCCCAAGCGGAAGGACCAAAACAGAGGGAGCAATAATTGCTGAATTATAATCATTTCAGCACACCCCTCTAACTTAATCTGAAAATATCAAAGTTGTGCCTCATCCAGCATGTGGAAGGTTGCCAAACTTTATCTACCTCAGTCCTGTGTTGATTTTCGAAAAACAATTCACACCGATGCAAGCCAAATCAAAGGATCTTCCGATCCATCAAACTAATATCATTACTTGGGAATAGGTTTTTCAAGTGGCGAAATTGCCCCACTCGGGGGTGTTTCCGTCACGCCTCCTCCAACAGCTGATGGGAGATGGGAAGTATTAAATCACCCTTCAAAGGACCCTATTTAAAATTTCCTTTCTACGTACGTGTTGGCTGAAACCTACGCACACAACCCGAATAAGTAAACATGCAATGGTATTAGCTCACCCTATAGGTTTGAAAGCATAATAGGTCTTTGCTCTTATATTCTAATCTTATGATGCCATGTTTGTTTTATTTTACTTTTGCAAAACTGTCTTAAAAGTACCATTTCTTTGTTTCTTGTATCACAAGTCACTTTGAAGTTTTGAACATACGATGCTATAGTGCTATGCGATTCATTCATCAGTTTTTCCTTCTCTATGCGGAAAACTGCTTTTGGAAATAGGATTGTTTACCTTCGTAAACTTGTACATATTTGCGTTAGAATTAACACCACAAGAGCAGTGTTTGGCAGATGAGAAAGGTCAAGAAAATCAAGAGAGAAAAAAACTTGAAACAAACTTCTATCAATTTGAGTTTGTAGACTTATCTCTTTGGTTTATTCTTAATCAATATTTCTATTACATCTCTTAAAATTCAGTGGCATTGTGATATGTTCCGCTTTTGTTGTAGTGGATCTACATCACAAATTTTACAGCTTTTGTTGTAGTGGATCTGCATCACAAATTTTACAGTAATTGATGTAAGTTACCATAGACGAAGGCAGAGACGAAGCCAGGGGAGTTGGCATGGGCCCCGGCCCCCCCTAAAATATAAAATTATTTTTTATGCATTTGAATTTTTAAAAAAAAATTTAAATTAGTAAAAGTAAAATTACACTTTGGTCTCTCTTAAAACTATAAAAATTTGATTTAATCTTTTACAAATTATAAACATATAAACTATAAAAAATTAAAATTTCATCTTACCCCTAAAATTTTTTTTTTTCTTCGCCTCTGGACGAAGGAAGCTGTATTGCATGCAGCTATTGCACCACTTTTACCAAAACTTAACAGTGAGATAATAATACTAGTACTCCTTTGCAGTATTGTGGGAGCAGCCATAATTGTAACGGGCTTTTATGGGGTGATATGGGCACAGTCGGACAAGGAAGAAGTGGGCAAGACAACAACCACCCCTCTTTTAGATGGACATGATGTAGATGCCTAAATGATTAAATTTCTATTCTTTTTAAAATGATCCATTCATGAAATTTTATAGGTTAAAGTAAATATTTTATAAATTTTTTGTGTGCTAATTTGGAAGATCAAAATCCCGTGATTCGTAGATTTCAAGAAATCAATTAATGCAGGTATGTTTCCACATTTAGTTTTATTCTTGATTTATTCTTTATGATTTAGTATTGAGTCATTACATTATTTCTGTTTGGTTTTGACATATATGGTTTAAAAAAAAAATCAGTCAAAGATTAAGATTTTCGGTTTTTTAATTACACTATTAAGACATCCTTATTTCGGGTTATTTTAAAAACTCTAGTGCAATCAGAAATTTTAGTTTTGACCATTGACAATTGGGTAAATTTTAAATTTGAATATTGATATAATTATATATTTTTTAAAATAACTTAATTGAAGCAATAGGTCGTTAAAGTAATTTTTTTTATATAAATTATTTTGTTTTAAAACATAAAAGGTTGTGTGCATGTAACTTAAGTTATGTTAATATTGATCGGTCCAAATGAAGGTTAATGATATTACATGTGCAACTATGGTAATAAATATGTGACAATTATTTGGTTTTACATGTGAGCAAGAAATTGGCTCAAAGGAAGATTTATGGTTCGACATATTCTTATTGTCAATGTTTGATTATTACACCAATATAAATGGAGTGTCTGATATCTTAAGATGAAGTTTACCTTTATTCAAATTATTTTGATTTAAATTTGAAGTCTTATGTGAGGTTGTTTATGGTTTATGATTTATTCAACTATTATTATATTTGCCAACATCATTGTATGTTGTTTTGGGATAAATATATATACTATTATCTTTTAATTTGATTGAAAAATGAAATTAAGAAAAATATTTTGAAACAAATAAATTCAGATTTTGGCTTTAGGTTTTAATTAAGGATGTCTAATATTTTAATAGATTAGTTGAAACAAAATACCATCAAAGTGACATCTTTTGTGTAAATTAGTTTATTTAAAATATCAAGATGATTATATGTGTAACACCCCTACACCCGGTTCAATTGTATGGACTCGGTATAAGGCTATTACATTTGGTGCTAAAATTGTTTTAGCACCAAATGTAATAGTCTTATACCGGGTCCATACAATCGGATCGAGTTTAGGATTTTACATTTATTAGTATCTGAGCTTAGGTTTTCTGAATTCTTGGGTTGGGAATGAGTCTATCTGTACATCTCATTTTGTATATTGATGAGATGAGATGAGGTTTAGTTACTTAATTATGTAATTTATGAATATTGTAGAAACTTAAAGATGTCAAATAGATCTCTTGAAGAGTCGAAAAATGAAGTAGAGAGTAGGGCGTCAAACCTTGATAGGGAAAGATATCAACATAGAGCCCAAGCCCGAAGTGAATCGGTAAGCTTAGGGGATGATAGGGAGCCTAAATTGGAAGAAAGAACTCAACTTGAAACAGAGCCGATACTGCCTAGAGAAGAAATTCCAATTGTAGCCTTGTTACAGACAATTAATCAGTTATTGTAGCAAGTTGTAAGAATTAATAATGCTCTATCTATTCCACCATCATCTCCTCCTCTTACTGCTCCACATACACAACTGTCTATAACTAGTCATCGATCTCCTTTGGAGAAAATAAGAAAATATAGAGTTGAAGACTTTAAAGGAAAGAAAAATGATAACCCAACTGAAGCTGAAGAATGGTTAGAGAACAGTCAAAGGATATTTGAAGAATTGCAGTGTACAGGGGATGAAAAGTTGAAATGTGCAATATCTTTATTAAAGGGTGAAGCTGACCAATTGTGGACCACTGTCATGAATATTCATTCTGCAGAAAAAATTAATTGGAATTTCTTTGTGTCCGCATTTAGAAAGAAATATGTGAGTCAACTTTATCTTGAGAAGAAGAATAGAGAATTTTTGGATTTGAAGCAGAATAACATGTTTGTTGCTGAATATGAACGTGAATTTATCAAATTGAGTAAATATGTCAAGGAATTAATAGCAAATGAAGCAGATATGTGCAGGAGATTTGAGTGGGGTTTGAATGAAAAAATTTATGTTCCTCTTATACCATTACATCTACAAGAATTTTCTATTTTGGTTGATAGAGCACAACGACTGAAAGAAGGGTTAGCTCATTCGAAAGTGAAGAGTTTTGGAAAGAGATTAGCAACTAGTTCAGCACCACCACCGTTTTCAAAAAGAGTAAGGGATTCTAGAGATTCTAGATACACTTTTCCTACTGTTGGGCAAAGATCCAGAAGTCAGACAAGACAAACTCAGTAGACGACCTCTATGGTTAGTATTGGGGGTTCTAGAAGAAAACTAACACCGCTATCATGTGAGCATTATGGAAGATATCATTGGGGAGAATGTTGACTTAATTTTCGAGCTTGTTTCCGATGTGGATTGAAAGATAATTTGGTTAGAGATTGTCCAAATGTGTTAGAAAGTGTTACAGAACAGTCTGCGAAAAGTAGCTCGGTTCCACAAAGAGGTGGACAGCCTGAAATTTCTGGTGAAACTGGTAGTGGTACAAGATCTGTGAGAGAAATAGCCGATAGAGCTGAATCTCGGAGACCTTGAACTTATGCTATCAGAACACGAGAAGAAGGAGATGCTCCTAAGGTGATTACTGGTAAATTCTCTTTATTTGATTCTTTTATAATTGCACTAATTGATCCTGACTCTACGCATTCATACATATGCATTACATTCATGAAAGAGAGAGATTTTTCAGTAGAACATACAGAATACGAAGTAATAGTTACTAATCCTTTCGGGCAAAGTGAGAAAGTTAATAAAGTGTGTTAAAAGATGTCCCTTAAAAATTCATGATTATAAGTTTTCAGCAGAACTTATGGCACTTACGTTTCATGAGTTTGATATGATATTAGGTATGGATTGGTTGTCAGAACACGGGGTTATAGTTGATTGCAGAAGAAAAAGAATTTCCTTGAGAACTTCAGATGGAGAGAAAGTGATTGTAATCAATGAAAAATATAATGCATTGACAAATGTGGTGTCTGCAATAAAGCTTTCTAAGATGATTAAAAGAGGATATGCTATTTTTCTTGCTTACATTTTAGATACCCGTGCAACAAATTCTGATATTGAAAAGATATCGGCGGTTCGAGATTTTATCGACTTATTTTCAGAGGAATTACCGGGTTTACCCCCAGAAAGAGAAGTAAAGTTTGGGAATGAGTTAATTCTGAGCAATATACCGATATCTATAGCACCTTATTGGATGGCACCCACTGAGTTGAAAGAATTAAAAACGCAGTTACAAGAGTTACCGGACATGGGATTCGTACGTTCTAGTGTATCAACATGGGGAGCATTAGTATTGTTCGTGAAGAAGAAAGATTGGTCTTTGAGGCTTTGTATAGATTATTGTCAATTGAATAAAGTGACTGTAAAGAACAAATATCCATTGCCCAAGATTGATGATTTGTTTGATCAATCAAAAGGAGGTAGTGTATTTTCTAAAATTGATATCAAATCAAGGTATTATTAGTTACGGATGAAGGAATCTGATGTGTCGAAAACTGCCTTTAGGACTCGTTACGGTCATTATGAGTTCTTAGTTATGCCATTTGGATTGATTAATGTTCCGGCCGCCTTCATGAATCTTATGAATAGAATTATCAGCCTTATTTAGATCAGTTTGTGGTGGTATTTATAGATGATATTCTAGTGTATGCAAAAGGAAAAGAAGAACATGATAGGTATCTCCGGATTGTGCTACAGATTTTGAAAGAAAAACAGTTGTATGCCAAATTGAGTAAGTGTGAATTTTGGTTAAAAAAGTCACTTTTCTAGGACACATTGTGTTAGAAGATAGTATTCGGGAAAATCCGAAGAAGGTAGAAGTTATACGTGAATGGAAACCACCAAAGAATGTAATAGAAGTAAGGAGTTTTCGCTGATTGATTGGTTAATATAGAAAATTTGTTGAGGGATTCTCTATGGTTGCATCACCCTTAACAAAATTGTTGCAGAAAAATGTGAAATTTGAATGGACAGAAAGGTGTCAGCAAATTTTTGGTAAATTAATAGCAGCATTGACAGAAGCTCCTATGTTGATTCAACCATAATCTAGTAAAGAGTACGTGATTTTTTGTGATGTTTCATACAGTGGTTTGGGTTGCGTGCTAATGCAAGGAGGATAGGTTATAGCATATGCTTGTAGGCAATTGAAGCCACACGAAAAGAACTAACCGATGCATGATCTTGAATTAGCTACAGTGGTGTTTGTGTTAAAAATATGGAGACATTATTTGTACAGGGAAAAATGTTATATTTACACTGACCATAAGAGTTTGAAATATTTGCTAAACTAGAAAGAGTAGAACTTGATACAGAGAATATGGGTTAAATTGTTAAAAGATTATGATTGTATTATTGATTATCACACTGGGAAGGCGAATGTAGTAGCAGACGCTTTAAGCAGAAAATCATTGGCAGCTTTGAAAATGATGAATGCACCTATATAAATGAAACAAAATGGTGAGTTATTTGTTGAGTTAAAGGTGAAACCAACTTTGTTGCAGGAGGTGAAAAATGCTCAAAAAGAAAATGAAGAATTATTGGTGATTAGAAACAACTTGAGGAATGAAAAAATAGTGAATTTGAGATTGACAGTGAAGGGAGCTTGAGATTTCACGGTCGACTATGTGTACCTAATCAAGAAGTTTTGAAGCAAAATATTTTGAATGAAGCACATCACAGTTTGTTTGGTTTACACCCGGTGAGTAATAAGATGTATCACGACTTGAAACCATTCTACTGGTAGAAAAGGATGAAGAAAGACATAGTTGAATGCATTTTTAAATGTTTAATATGTCAACAAGTGAAGGCAGAGCATCAAGTTCCGTCGAGATTGCTACAATCAATAGCCATACCAGAGTGGAAGTGGGAAAGAATTATTATGGATTTTGTAACTGGATTATCACTTTCACCGAAGAAGAAGGATGTTATTTGGGTAATTGTAGATCGATTGACAAAGTCCACCCATTTTCTACCAGTACGAACTGATTTCTCCATGGACAAGTATGTACAGTTGTATATAGACGAAATAATAAAGCTTTACGGAGTGCCAATATTCGTTATTTCTGATCGAGATCCGAGATTTACATCGAAGTTTTGGGAGAAGCTACATGAAGCTTTAGGTACACAATTAAATTTCAGTATGACATATCACCCTCAGACTGATGGATAATCAGAATGGGTAATTCAGACACTGGAAGACATGTTGGGAAGTTACATCATCGAATTTGAAGGCAACTGGGAAAGGTAGCTACCATTGGTTGAATTTACCTATAATAACAGTTACTAGTCTAGTATTCAAATGGCGTCGTATGAAGCACTGTATAGAAGAAAATGTAGTACTCCTATGTGCTAGACAGAATTGGGTGAAAATAAATTAGTAGGTCCTGACTTGATTAAAGAAACAGAAGAGAAAGTAAAGCTGATCAAAGACCATTTAAAAGCAACCTCAGATAAATTGAAATCTTATGTTGATCTTAAAAGGAAAGATATTGAATATAAAGTGGGTGAAAAAGTATTTTTGAAAGTGTCGCCATAAAAAAAATTCTCCAATTTGAGAAGAAAGGAAAGCTGAGTCTAAGATTCATTGGGTCTTATGAGATTTTAGAACGGGTTGGTACAGTTGCTTATCGGTTAGCCGGAGTTGGATAGAATTCACAATATTTTTCATGTCTCAATGCTACGAAGATATCGGTCTGACTCATCTCATATGATTACTCCTGAAATAATAAAAGTTCAACCGGATTTGATTTATAAAGAGGAGCTAATTAAGATACTTGTTCGGGAAGTAAAGGAATTGAGAAACAAACGGGTTCCGTTGGTAAAAGTCTTGTGGAGACATCATAATTCGAAAGAATCAACATGGGAAAGAGAGGAAACGATGAGACAACAATATCCGCAGTTATTTACGTCAGGTAAATTTCTAGGACAAAATTTATTTAAGGGGGAGAGAATTGTAACATCCACGTTTTAACTAGGGGTTAGGTACAGTGATAGATCGAGTCAAGAATTAGTATAATTTTTTTAAATATAATAAATAGGAATCTTGAGTATTAAATTAGTAAGTATATAGATCCAATAAGAAATTTCAAAAAAATAAAAAAATAAAAAATACTCTTTAGATAGGAAATTTTAAAATAGATACATTGATTTAATTGAAAGAATAAAGAAATTATTGTTGCCAAAGTAGGAAAAATATTAAGTTAGGAGATATATAATAGTAAAAGAATGGAAGATTAAAAAGAAACTTAACCAAAGTGTTGTATGAGCCATACTAGGAAAAATGAAAGATAAGGAAGGACAAAGTGGTAATTAGTCAAGTAGATATTTATTAGGTATAATGATGATGGGTAGAAGTAAAAAGATAGATGACTTAAGGACTTAGAAGTAATTTGGCATTTTAATTAAAAAGGTGAGATATTTTAGTGGAATAGTGTAGAATATCATCTTTTCTCAAACACAAACAGTCACTACTTCTTCTCCCCCCAAACTTCTATCCAACTTTTTTTTTAATTCTCTACATGTCCTTCCATCATAGTTAAACCATTCAAGTTTCAAACCTTCATTTTTCTTTGACATTTCTTTTAAAAAAATTAAGTACCAAAAGAAATGTTAAACAATCAGATGTGGAAATGCAAAGTCAACCATGACATAATGCAGAAAGGCTTTTAATATACATAAACGAAGTATCGTGTATCTTAAATCTAGGGTTGATAAAAGAAAATTAAGAAATTGAAAAATAATTTCAACATATGGTATTTGGACCCCATTTTTTTCACAAATTAAAAATTTGTGATTATCGCTTTTTTAATTTATAATTAAATTATTTTTAATTTATATTTAAAATAATGAAATAATTTAATTTTTTACTTGAAAATAATATTTTTTTACTTATTGTAATATGTGTTTTAAAAGTTACTTTCTAAAATATATTTTTTAGGGATAGTTCAACAATCATGAGTGTCAAGTTTTGTGTATTAATTTCAATTCTAAATTTTCCGTACCCCGTTGGAATCGAGGTGATGATTATCAAATGGTTAAAGGTATCTCAACATCTATGGATGTCGAGTTTTTAGTAAACTACTTAAATTTTAAACTATAATAATATAATTTAATTTTGTAAATTGTTTGAATAATATTTAAATAAAGCTTGACAATAGTGGGTAATGATGTCCACTCTAGAAATTTAAATTTTTTTTTATCATAATTTGGAATCATTTATTGGAAGAGTGAAACAATTATTTACATTGAGATCAATAGTCATCAGTGTCGAGTTTTCTTTAAAATAAAAAACTAACGGAACCCTAACCCTAAAATCTATAAATGACCTATCCTAGTTGGTATTTTTCACATAAAAAGCAAAACGTTTCTCCTTTGCATTATATATCATCTTACATACCTAAAGCTTCTTTTGGTTACTAGTATGATAGTATGAGAAAAAAAATTATTTATTATATATGTATTATAATAGTTTGGCATAAAATGAAGAATATCTCGTGCAAATTTAAATTGTTAGAAAGATAAGAAAGACTCTTGTAAAAAATAAGACTTCTTCAAAATAAGCGATGTTTTTTTTCCTTTTCTTTACTAAAAATAAGTCATGAGAGTGACTAAATATTACCAATTGAGTTAGTTTATTGTTAACTTAGTTTATTGTTAACCCATATACTAAAACATATATAAAAATTAATACTCCTACCAAACGTGTTGGTGTGTGTGGATAAAAATAAACTTATAAGAAATTAATGAAGTTTTCAAGACGTGTACAAACGTCACTTTCTTTAAGGTTCTATCTGCCCCTATCTATATTTTGGTGTACAAAAAAGTTACTAGCAAATAACATCGAGGATACTATAAAGCCTAATGACTATCGACGTTTTGTACTGACAGAAACAATCCACTGAGCCTTGAGTGGAGTATAGCAAAAATATCAATTTCTATAAAGAACTTCTGCAGTAATTTTTTAAAAAAACAATCTAAGAATATTAAAAGATGGAGGAAAATAGAAAGAAAAAAGACTTTTGATATGTTCTGCGGTACCAAACAAATGAATTTTGACTATTATTTATAGGAGTTCTCATGTCTCCTTATAGAGACATAACTATTCAAATAGATAGTCAAATCTTTTAGCAATAAATAAATTTATTCAATAGATATCTATTTGAATAATTATGACTCTTTGTTAATAATTAAATTACATGAATTTTGGTAACAAGAGACATAATTCATTACTATAAATGTGACAACTCTTGGTTAATGACTAAGTGACATAACATTTGGTATTCAAGAGACCTAACTTATCACTATGAATAATGACAACTCTTAACCAAAAGTTACACTTTATAACATATTTCATTTCTAGTTAAAACAACTTATAGTCCAACATTTATAACATAGACTAAAACAAGTGTAATCATATATAAATTTCGTTTAGCTTATGGTTATTTTGAATCAACAATGAAAATACATATTATAGATAAACTTTGATTTAGTATATCGTTTATCAATTAATACACTTAAATAATGTTTCATAAATAACATTCAAATGTTAGTTACTAATACCACGATTTGAATAAAACAAATCATTAATATCTCAAGATTATGAGAAATAAAGAAAAGTTTTGTAGTGAAAAATTTTCACACACAATTTTGATGGAGTGAATTAATTATTTCAACTCTAACCAAATATCTATATATAATGTTCCAATAAGTATACAAATATCTCTTTGGAAAGTCATAACTTTTTATATTTGGAAGTTTATCAAACAAACATGGTTATTCGAAATTGAAATTATGGAACAAGCATATGTTTCTTTTTTGTTGATTTATAAGAAGAGGATAAAATCTTAACAGCAAATTAACTAACGCGACTCGAATTCAAACCATATTTGAGCCAATAAATACCTTAACTATCATACCAACATATAAATTCAACAAACATATATTTTCAAAGAATCAAAATTTTGGTGTGATTGAATTGATTGATTGATGCTTTTAAATTTAATATTCAAGGGAAAAACAATCTAAGCTAATAGTTTTTATCCATTAAAATGCTTGGATTGCAACAAACTTTTGCCTGTTCGCATGCCTATGTTGAGTCTGCAACATATCCAATATTTCAACATATTTTTTTGTTCCGTTAGTGTTTTTCTTTATCCAATAAGGATAGCATGTAGATTTCCGGTGACTTGGTCTTGGTCTGAAGGTTTGTTAAAAAAGTTAGAGGATCTGGATAAAAGTATAAACTTAAAAAATGAGTTAAAAAAAAGTTCATTTCTTAAACAGGTCAAGTTTCAGGTAAATTATTTTTTATTTGGCCTAATTTGAATTTGTAAAAAAAAATAAAATTATTGCTATATTTTTTATTTTTATTATTTTTCATTATTTTACTATTATTTCGTTATTATATCATTACTATTTTGTTGTTATTATTTGAATATTATACAACTCTTATTTTATTATTAATTTTATTTCTATTTTAGAGATATTTGCTTGCTAAGTTACATTTATCTTGACGTTATTTAATTATATTTTTTTAATTTTTTTCATTTGTTGATAAACATTTATTTTAATGTTTCAACGTATTTAATATATTATATTTTTAAAATTTATTTTTATATAAAAATAATATAAAAAATATCAATACAGACAGATTAAACTCGTGCAAAAATTTAAATTTATTTTTCAGATCGGATCCGGAGCTAATATATTAACCTAAATTTTTTACACAAACCCTGTATGTAAAATAGAAAACAAGAGGAAGAATTCATAAATTCATAAACGCCTCATTTTATAATATTAAAATAATAACTAAAACTCACTATTGATCATAATAAACATTTGTTTTCGGAAATAATTTTATTTTATTATTTAATTTTGAAATTAATTTTATTTAATTTTAAAATCAATTCTATTAATTATATTTTTTTCTTTTAAATTATTGTAAATATTTAATGTATCATTTTATTTTTTTCATTTACTTTTTATTACTTCAGTAAAATTTTAAATTACTATAAAACCAAAAAAAAAAAAGTACTGTTCAGTTGGTTAGCAAATTGTAAATGGTGAGTTATTTGCAATCCATGCCATTTGTCTAATTAATTTATCTCTCAAATCTGATAAATATTCGCATTTGTTCCAACATTGATGTAATATTAGCTTCAAACAAATCCTCTCCGGATCTACAGCGATATCCACCGAGCTCATTTGCCTCTCTCACAATTTCGCCTTCTTGTCCAAATTCAACCCAAGACCAGACTATGCTGTTATCTCGCAGTTATGGAGCTTGGCTTGTCCTCTTCCTCCTCATTTCACCCGCCTTCATTGCTCCTTCAATGTCTCAGCTTGATTCCCCTTGGGCTGCTAAGAAGAGGCACATGAGAGAGAAAGTTAGAAAAATGTAAGCCCAAATTCCCAATTTCTTTGATGATCAAATTCCGATGTTAATTCATGGGTGTTTGATATTTATGTGTTTGGGATAATGGGTATTGGTCAATGGTCAATTTGGATCCCCCCCCCCCTCTTCCTCTCCCTTTGGTTGTTTCTGTTTGGTGCCCGAGGAAATGTAGTGGAAAAGAAAATTTTATATGTTTATTCACTTTTTTTTGAAATTGATACAACCAACGCATGCTTCCTTCAACTTGAACTTTGCATCCTGCGAATGAAATTATTTTGTAAGCAAATAAAGATTAATTTCTGATTGAAATTGTCCAATTACCTGAACTTTGTGCTTCTGGATTTGGCATCTATTTTTTATATAATTTTTGGACTTTTTTTTTTTGCAGGTTCTATCACGCATATGAAAACTACATGAAACACGCGTTCCCGGTCAGTCCGTGTTTTTATTTCAATAAGCCAGACTATATTATTTTCGCATTTCATATTGAATTACATTCAGTTCTTTACAGCATGATGAGTTGAAGCCTCTTACCAAAAGCTTCACAGACTCTCTTAGCGAGCTTGGAAATTTAAAGGTAATATATTATTAGTTGAAAATAACAGTACTTAATGGAATACTAACAATTTATTCTTTCATTTGCAGCTTCAACACTTGCCGCGAAACTATAATGGATCTGCCCTTACACTTATTGAATCATTGTCCAGGTATGACCTGTTACCTAAAACAAATTTGTAGGCAATATGTTAATGCTGTGAATCAAACCACCTATATATCGCTTGTGCATGTCTGAATTTTGCCAAGTCTTATGCCGAGTCCTTGTTCTTATACAAGTTTTCTGCTCTTCTCAGCCTTGTTATCATGGGAAACAACACAGAATTTGAAAGGGCAGTTACATGGCTATCTGAAAACCTGACTTTCAACATTGATGCCAGGATAAATCTTTTTGAGGTATCTAATATGGTACCTTATGCAGAGAGAATTAAGTAGGATGAGCTTGTTTAAGATTTTCATAATCTAATTGATTATATTTGAAACTTACTGTTATGGGATCAATGGTTATCTTTTAGAGTTGTAGGTCACATTCTCAGCGAGATCAACTTACATGATGCATTTCTAATTACATCCCTTTTCACTTGATTTCTATTGTGTAGTGCAACATAAGAGTTCTTGGAGGACTTATTTCTGCTCATATTCTTGCAACTGATTCCACAAACAGGTTGGTTCAAGGGTGTTACAAAAATCAGCTGCTTAATCTTGCTGAAGATTTGGGGCGCCGCTTTTTACCTGCTTTCGATACACCAACTGGGTTGCCATATGCCTGGGTTAACTTAAAGGTAGTACCGGAAACATACTAGTGATATCTGTAGCATGTATTGAATTCCAAAATATAAGATACATTCTGATGGTTAGTGTTGCATGAAGACATTTGGTGGTGGTAATAAACACACTAGTCGCATTGCTGTAAGGGCTTTGCTCTCCTCTTATAATTCACCAAAAAAGAAATAGCAAATGTGCTTAAAAAGTGGTGCAGCTAAACCATGTAGCAAACAACCTTTAGAAACGCTAAGACACGTTGATGCTGGCTGATTCTCTCTTTCTGACATGTTTGAGACTTACCTGATCTCACATGATATTTTAATCAGAAATGCACCTTTTAATTTCTTGGAAGTATGAATATGCTCTGTTGATTATGTTTGTTAAGAGGATATATGACTCCGCATCAATGCAAAATTCTGTGGGCAGTACGGAGTAATGGAGGATGAGACGCCTGAAACAAGCACTTCAGGGTGTGGTAAGAATCTTATTAGAACGATGTAAGCTGTGTACTTCATAGAATATGTTATCCTTAAATAGTCAAAATTTCCTTTTTTGTTTAGGTTCTCTGATTCTTGAAATGGGAGCATTGTCACGATTAACCGGTGACCCTAGATACGAATCTGCAGCTTTACGTGCTCTACGAAAATTATGGAGCATGCGTAGTTCCTTAAATCTACTAGGAACAACACTAGATGTAACAACTGGAGAATGGATTGAATATTCATCTGGCATTGGTGCTGGTATGTGCAATCTGTGCTTTGATGTCATGCAAGATCTTCTATTATGCAGTATAGAGAGTTGCTAAATATATTGGCATCATCTGGTCATATGGGTAGCATTTATTTTCTATTTCAGATCTGAAACACTTCTCAATTGAATTCCATGATGTTAGCTTTTCTGTTTCAGTCATCAACTTTCTGATGTTAGCTTTTGAATGGGTTTTTCTAAGGGGTTGATTCATTCTATGAGTATCTGTGCAAGGCGTATATTCTTTTTGGAAAGGAGGACTATTGGAGAATGTTTCATTCTGCTTATCTTGCAGTACAGAAGTATTTCAGACATGGTCCATGGTACTGCATTGACGACACTTCTTCAACTTAGTTGAATGTTCTGTTATGTTGAATTTTTTCTAAATGCATTGAGGCTGAGCTCTGGTACTCCCAACCTCCAAATTAAATGGGTCATTTGCTGATGCAGGAGGGTCCTAAAACTCTTTATTGTTCTTGAAGCACCCATGTTCATAATGTAACCAACAGATGTGGTATAGGGAAATTTTCAAAAAAGTGAACGTACCTATATCTGGCTCTTACTCCTGCGTTTGAGAAACATACTCCCATAACCATTATATTTTGTTCATCTACACCATCACTTTTCACAATTTATACGCTCAAAACACTTTCAGATATTCAACCAAGTAAATAACACCCAGAATATGTGAACAATATATTTCCTAGCTTAATTCCACCAACTTGTAACTTTAAACTATAAAACGCAATAATTGGAGAAGTAGTTGAAATCCTTAAGCGCAAGCTTTTAGGATTTTTCCTAAGAGACCAAGGTTCTCAAGTTCTTAAAGAATCAACTTCTAATAGCTGGCTATTGCAATAACTATACTTGAGAGCTTTACAAATTAGCACTAACTGGTTATGATCATTTTGTTGTAATAAAGGTACCATGAAGCTGATATGAGGACAGGAAAAGCAACATATTGGCAACTTACAAGTCTTCAAGCCTTTTGGCCTGGCTTACAGGCAAGTAACTGAAGCCCCTGACATCAGGTGCCTAGTTATTTTACAATGGAAAGGCTCCTGTGATTTCATGTTTGAATTCTTATTTTAGGTTCTTGTTGGGGATATTGGAGCTGCTAATTCATCACACCGTGAATTCTTTTATGTATGGAAGAAATTTGGAGTTATACCGGAAAGGTGTTTGACCTTTTGAAGTTTTATTAGCTTATGGTTTTTGGTTATGACTAGGGACTAGTGGTTAGTTGATCATTTTCTTTTTCCATCGGAATAATAGTAACTTAAAGTATAGAATTTCTGTAGGTATTTGTTGGACCATCAGATGTTACATCCTACTGAAAAGTATTATCCCCTGCGGCCGGAGTTGGCAGAGTCCACATTCTACCTCTATCAAGCAACCAAAGGTCGGCATGGCAATCTTTTCTTCTAAGTTTTTCTTCTACTTATGTTGAATATTTGATTGATGGATTTGATAGCTCTTGATAGTAATGAATTTACTAGTTCATTTTAAATAAATAAAAAAGAACTCTTTAAATACAGATCCATGGTACATACAAGTTGGCGAATCAATTGTCAATTCTCTTAATTTGTACACCAAAGTAAAAGGTGGTTTTGCAAGTGTTAGAGATGTGACAACAATGCAATTGGAAGATCATCAACATAGCTTCTTTCTCGCTGAAACGTAAGATGACATTTTTTCTTTTTACCTATTTCTTTCCATCTTCGGCCTTTCTACCATAATGATACAAAAATACATCCCTCAAATCTACCGTTTTTCCTGATCTGTCTTCCATTTTCTATAGGTGTAAATATTTGTATCTTCTTTTTGATGATTCTTTTTTGGTTGATCGGAATTATATTTTCACAACCGAGGGTCATCCTCTTCCAATATTAAGTTCTTGGCATGAGAGACTTCCGGAGGCATACATTCCTACCAATTGGACTTATGCAAAGGTCTTCCTTCTGCTTTTCTCTTAATCATTCATTCATAAAATACCAAGTTTTACCATCCTAATTGGTGATATAGCAAGTAAATGTGTGCAAGTGTTTGTGGTGCAGAGTGAACTGCAAACAAGACGTGCAAGTGCGATGTCTCGACAAGTCTGTCCTGCAATAGCTTTGAGATCAGGATATGGTGTCCAACAGGTTGAGAGTGCATGCCACATCCCTGATTCTCGTGCCAATCATAGGTGTTTCGGTGATGAGGAATGTGGAATTGACTCGAGTACGTGTAGAAGAAGATCATGCAGCATGGCTGGTTACTGTGGGTTGTGGATCCAATGATCACTGAAAATCAAAAGCAGGTATTCTTTCTAGCATAGACATAAATACATTGAAATTACTCTACAAAAAAGTTAAAAAGTATTTCCTCAGTTTGTATACTAGTTATGAAAGATGAAACAGAAAAAGCAAGCTTAGAAACACATGTTGTAGCACTTGCAAGATAATATGGATATGCATTGTCACCTAATTTTCCCTCAGGAATTAGCTATTAGGCTACCATATTGTCCCTGAATCCATTATCCAACAAATACAACCTATTAGTCGATGCTTTTTCTTTTCTTTTATTCATTTTTTGAGGTTTAATAGTGTGTAGTCAATATTGAACTGGTATCATTGTAAAAGTTTAAACATTATCAATATCGTACTGTTTTGCTCTTTGTATTGATCTGAACCGACCATAGCTGTCAATATTAGTCAATACTAAGTAAAGGATTTTGATTTTTCTTTTTTTAGTTTCACTTCTCGTTTTGATCATTTTTACTTTTAAATAACTACATTTAAAAATAAAACATTTCATTAAATTTTGACTATTTAACCTAATCATTAATAATTTGTTATAATTTTATATATTTTTATCTAGTTGTTTAACTTTTTTTTGATATAAAATATATGATATTATAATATTATAAGTAAAAAAAAAAGTGTATCTGATAGAGGTGCATTTGCATGTGTGTATATATATAATATTTTATACTTAATATTTAAATTGCCCAGTGTACAATGGAGAAATTATTTAAAAAGAAAATAATGTGAATAAATAACCAAATAAAAGCTTGAAACATGTAAAAAAAAGTATTACATTAAAAAATGATTATTTCTATTTTTGTGTTTGATTCAATTTTTAGATGTTGATATTTTATTTTTTATAATAATAAAAAAAAGATTTGCAATAAAAATAAATTATTTAAATATCATTTGATTAGAAACGTGGGGAAAAAATAGTTGTGAAGAAACATGAAAATAGCGTGTGGCAGTGTCTAAAATAATGTTGGGGTTGTGATCCCAAAACAATGCAGGCCAGGGTTTGACAAGCTGTAGTGGATAGGGTCATCAGGAGTCTTGAAATCCAGCTGGAATAAGGACGGCGATGTTGAAGAGCGCAAACTGCCAGCTCTTCCCATTCCCCAAACAAGTATTTGTCAGTGTCCTTACTCTGGGGATTAGGATTTTGTTTATTCTCTATCTTTGTTAACGTTCAATGTTTTCTAAATTCAATCGGTGCTGGAACGTGTATGTCTTCAATTTCATTAATTTAATTGATTTGTTTAAAACAAAATTGAGTCTCAATTTATTTGTATTAAACTTTTTTTCGATTTAATATTTTAATTACTTATCACTCGAGTTCGATTTAAATATTTTTAATTCATATGAAATAAATCTTAAACTGATTTATTTTATAAAGTAATATATAAAAAATTTTAATTCTGATATTTTTTTTAACAGAAGCGGCTAAGTCACTACTGCATTCATTATCCCGCAAAATATGACTCGAAAAGGAGATTAACAAATGTTAGATGTAAATTACATTATGCTTTTAAAAGACTTTGGTACAATAACCCCAGTACAGAACGTACATAATGTTGGAGTACAGAACACAAACAGCTGTCTGCAATAACAATTTACGCCTTTAACAACAAAATTTCGATAAAAATAACCAATAATAACAATAATTTAATATCTTATAAAACTCTTTCAACAAGCCCCACAAATGAACCCTAATAAATTAGAAGGTGAAAAGTTCTCCCATTACTTTAAAATCAAAAACAAAATTTACTTTAAAAAATCTCACAAATAAAAAAAAAATCTCACAAATAAAAATATTTGTCTCTAATGAATAATGAAGAGACCTTTATATAAGCTAGCTAATTACACTAAATTAAAACTCTAATTAATCTAAATAAAAAGTAATTTTAGTAGAACTAAACTTTATTGTTGACTAAGAAACATAAAACCCTTTAAATATTTAATAATATCCTAAAATTTTGGATAAATAATAAAATAATAAAATTTAATATATACAATATTGAACTCATATATAATAAAAATTAAGTCTAAAAATTCAACCTATAATTTAAACTTAATTAAAGTCATAAATTTGTAATTTTCCATAATAATTTCATCTAAAAATTCTGCTCATACAATTTTCATTAAACTATTATTACTTGAGCTCTTGAACTTAAAATCGAGTGATTCAAAATATATTTTAAAGCTAAAAAATAACTCTTCAAACGTTATACAGACATCTCAACCCATAACTGTCTAGATCCTATCCAAAAATTCTTTGCAAATAAACTATTAATAGGTTAATTGAATTGTTTTTCACCCATCCATGTGTCATAATTGGGTTCAACAAATTTCTTTTTAAACCGAATCGACCAACACGACACCCTGAGCTTACCAATTCTTTGTACATATCCAAAGCCGAAATGGTGGTCTAGTGGTAATAACAATGAAATTGAATGTCCAATTACGTAAGGTCACCATGAGCAAGACCACTATAAAGATGAATGCCATGTTAAGCAGACATCGTACTAAGCTCACTTCAAAAACATAGCAGCCATGGCAGTCCGTATGCTTCTTGCGTTAGGTGTCCTACTACTCTGCCTTGCAGAGGTAAATTAGCTTTCAGTTTTGCTTTCTGGGTTTAAGTTTTAACCTCTTTACAAATTATACGTGACCGTCTTCAATGTAGGTTTCATCTGATCTGAAGGCAGAAGAAGATATAACCAATGTCGGTGAGGTATGTCCACAAAATTTTGCTTTCAGTGTTGTGTAGGTTCACTGAAAATGCCGTTGCTTTCTTCAGGTGGGTTCTTTGGTTACCAGAGGCAGAAACAGAAGACTGATGCTAGAGATTGGTGGGTTTAATTAGTGAGATATTGTGAGTAGCGCTTCCTCTTATTATTGTTCTCATGTTTGCAAATGTTTGGCAGATTGTGGAGGATTATGCAAGAAAAGATGCAGTCAACACTCGAGGCCAAACAGATGCAACAGGGCGTGTGGGACTTGCTGCTTGAGGTGCAAGTGCGTGCCACCGGGGACTTCAGGGAACAGGGAGGTCTGCGGGACCTGCTATACTGGCATGACCACCCATGGAAACGTTGCCAAGTGCCCTTAACCTTTACGTCGCCCAATATGTGTTGCAGCCATCAAGGGGAAAAATGAAATGTTTGTTTGTGTAATATGTATGTTGTAGCTCAGACCTCTCACCTACTCCTAAAATTATTAGTACTTGTAATATATATTTTTAAAATAGTAGTATGCATCAAGCCTCCGTTCAGTATTACAATGTGGCTTGCGGTTTGGTATTATATTTAATATGATATCTATAAGTTGTTAGATCTTTAAAACATGACAATTCATTACTTTTTCAATGGACCACCGTTCTAACTGAATCCAATAGTAAAACTTGAATTTTACGTTGGGAGATGAACCTTTTTAAAGCATAATTGTGCCCTTCTGAATTTCTCTGTTGATTCAATTTGCCTGGATATGTTAGGATTCTGGGAGAATAATAAATTTCTTAGTAGCATTTTTAGTTGGTTGGATTTTTTTAAGGAGGAATAATCTTAGTTGGATTTTTTTAAGGAGGAATAATCTTGTTTGTTATTCTCTTCTTAGGATGGGGATGACATGAAATTATAATTTTTTACATCTTTTTTCTACATTTCTTTTCTCGATTTTTTGTTAGTGTTTTTATTTGAGTATTTATTATTTCTAAAATAAATTATAACCCATTGGTTTTGATTGTCTTCTTATAGTTTATTTCTATTGATCTTTTCCCACATTTATATTAGTGAAAAGAAATTATTGATCTCTTGAAATTTGACCCTTATCACTACGACATCATGATATCTTTTTATTTATTTAATAATATTTCATTAATTTTTTCTATGTCACTAATATATAATTTTGATAAATTTTTTTATTTTGAACCCTAAATCTAGAACATTAAATCTTGAACTTATGAAGTTCAAAGTTTAAAGTTAAAGATTCAAAATTTAAAGTAAAAAATTATCAATAACATAAAAAAAATTATTAAAATATTATTAAATAATTAAAACAGATATAGTGAGAATGGTTTATAAAATAATTTTTTTTATATAAATCTAAACAGCACAAAATATTTTGGGCGACAAGGGATACTGAATTAATATTTTGGGCTTGGATGGCAAACGAGCTTGGACATTTAACACCAGCCCAGAAAACTATGTGCTTGAGTCCAATTTTGAATTTTAAATTTTGATTAAAATGGTCTTAGGCCTCGTCTTTAAGCCTTGATTAAATTCAATCTTTTAAAAGGGCTAAGCTAGAAGAATGGAAAAACATGGGACTGAATTTCTAATTGGTCCACATATTTGGTCTTTCAAATTGGTTTATTACAAGACAACAAAATTGGACATCTATATAGACGGCCACCCAGTTTGATTTTTGTTAACATGGATAAACAAATACGTCATAAATTTTTATTTGATATAATTATATGTGTAAAATTTTTATTATGGTTCAAATATATTCATGAAATTATTTAATTATTTACATTTTAAAAAAATAAATATATCAAAAAAATTTATATTAAATAAATTTGTGTATATAATATATAAACACAAAATAGTGTTATATTAATAATTTGTGAGAATTTGATTAAATTGAAATTTCATGTATAAAATTACACATTAAACTAAATTTCATATATAATCTTGAGATTTACCTCTTGATATAAACTTAAATAGATGAAACTCGATTTAGTATGCTTTTTTTTTAACATTTCAATTTAATCCCTGATTAAAACTTCAAATTTCAATTTAGTCCTTAATTTTTTTAAAATGAATTGGTCCAAAATTTCATATAAAACCCATTTCAGTCCAATCATTGAAAAATCAAAATAAAAAGTCTCGAACAAAATTAGTTGTTTATAATCGTGTTATAATGGTATTTAACATATTTTGTATTTTTATAAAATTTGATATATCCATAATTTGCCTTAGGAAGAATTTGAAATATCCGTGTCATGCTATTTTTTTTTTCATGTTGTATTTTTTATATAAGATTTGGTGATAAAGGTTGGTGGCTATTCATATAAAAGTATTGAGAGTTACTTAAGATTGTTTTGAGGTTTAAGATGAGAATAAAAGATTCTCTAGATAGTTTGAAAGAATTTCAAGTATTTTGAATGTTCTAAAAAGGGGTTGATGAAGGCTCCTTTAGAAGAATGTATGGATAAGGAGAACAAGTAGCAGAGTTATGGAGGGGTCCTAGCACATGTGTTTGGATGTGATTTGATACTTTGCAGTTTTGTTATAGAGCCCCTGATTGAGTCCAGAATGATTGCCAACTAGCAGTAAATAGATATTGTAGAAAAACATACCTAAACATGATGATCACGGTCGAAGCAATCCTTTTGGATGAAGTAGCCTCTCAACTATAAGTAGGATGAACTCATCTTTGTTCTCTTTTATAGTCTAGGTGCTTGACCTAGGTAAAGTTGTCATATATATAACAATTGTCGCTCAAGATGAGGGAAGATTATAAAATGACATTTCTCGAGATGATATTTTCTGATGAAATAAAGTTTTACATTGGTGAAAGAGAGATGATTGATGAATTTTTTTATATCTAGTAATTTTTTTTCCATTTTGAGAATATTGTTATCTTATTTGTTTTGTGCAGCTTTACATAATTAATTAGAATGTCGATCATGTCTTCTTATCATAATTTTATGATTTTTGTGTCAAAGTACGTCATCAAAATTTCAGCTTAGTTTAGCAATATTGCTTCTAAAAAATACTTTTTGTACCCAAAAAAACACTTTAGTAAAAGTTACTTTTTTTGCTTACGCTTTTGGCTAAAAAAGTTTTTTATCTCAAAAATACATTTTTATGCTTCTTCCGATGACCTATGTCTGCTTTGTCAACAGGGCGAGGAGATAGTTCTGCACGTGTGTCGTGATTGCCCATCTGTTTCTCAGATATGGTTTGATTGTTTGAACTTGGTATCTCATGTCACATAACAGTAATATAGATAATTCCAAAGACTAGTGATCTATTTAATTTGTTTCAAAAGATGATATGACGTGCACTGGAATATCTGGTACTATCTAGGATATTTGGCACCAGGAACAAGTTAATTCATGAAGATAATTATACTACCCTACTATCACATTTTATCAACTTTTACCTTCTCACACTAACATTGCAGTGGTTCCCAATTTTGTTCTCTGTCCATGACGTTCTGAGCCTTAGCCTCCTTCCCATTTAGGTGTCTATAAGATCAATTTTGATATGGCTTTTTAGGCGTCTGAGAGTTTTGGTGCCATAGAGGGATTTCGAGGGAGAAGTTACGAGCATGTATGCTTCATAGTTGAGGCCTTGGTTGCCTTTTTGCTATTCTCTTTGCACCAGATCAGGTTTTATGAGATGTAGAAGTTACCATAGTGAAATCTAAGACTATAGACCGTTCACTTATCTCAGCATATATTGTTGATGGCAGGCGGTTGGTGTGTGGTTTTCGTTCTTGTTCTCTCTGGTATGCTCGGTGAGAGGCGAATTAGGCGGCTCATTTTCTTTCTCAACAAGGCCGACACCGAACAATTATGGATGGAGGATGCTCCCCATTGCATCTCTCACCAGGTTGGGCTAGAGAAGCCCACTGCATGATTTCGAATATTGCTTTTCATCATGGGTTTTCTGGTTTCATGGCTTGATCGGAGAAGAAGGCTGCATGAGGGTAGCTTTTTGGATTATGGAAACGAGCATCTGAAGTTTTTTCATTTCCCAAAGACTTGCTTTCTCTAATGGAAGTCTCCAGGAATGTCACTGACATACAATTGGTCTCCAAATTCAATCTGCTGATTTTTATCTTCACACTTCCTTTACGTTTTGTTGTTTCATTCGTGTGCTCTCTTATCTTTTAATGAAACGCGCCGTTTTATTCTAAAAGAAATGACCACTTCTACAAATCCAACTATAGGCATAGATCCATTAGGATGCAAGCTAATATCACTATCAACATTCTTTAAAGAACAAGTTGGCACAATCCAAGATTCTGTAGTTCTACAAATCAAAATAAAATAAGATGCGACAAATTCCCACGTTCAAGACAATTCTTTAATCTTAGGAGAAAAAGAGTCCTTTAGATTGACATTTACTTTCAGTGCAATGAGTTTATTTTTATTTTTTATTTTATACTATACTATTTAACTTTATTATTATCACCATCATTATTTTTACATTAATTACAAATATACGTCTACTAAAAAAATCTCGAAATTTTTAGTTTTTTTTGTCAAAGTCACTTTTTTTTTGAAATTACAAATATTTTTTAATTAAATACCATATCACTCACACGTGTCAGTTGAGGTCAATCCAAAATTGATGGATTTGGAAAAGGAAAAAAGAGTTACAAAGTGTAATGAAACAAAAAGAACAAAGGCGAAACTAAAAAAGAAGACACTCAAATGTTGGCAGAGAAAATTGAAATTATGCCTAGAAATTATTTAAAAATGAAAAAAAAATTAAAAGAGAACTTTTTCCTTGGTAAGCACACCTATCAGTCAACACTTTCTAAATTTATATCTAGTCGTCGAGTCCCATTACAGAATCCCACAAACGTTATCTTAATTCTGTCACAGCCCGTGACTTTATCTTACCGTTGTTACGAACTCGCCCGAACTACCCGATCTGCCCAAACCCATTGCCCGTTCTGCCTACCATGTACCAAAGTACACCTTTTCTTTTGCCATCCTTCTCTATATATCTCTCTCTATAGATGTAGAGCAAGTTTTTTCTTCTTTTTAATTTTAAACTTCTCTTTTTTTATTTCCCTCTGTAGATCAAAAGGCGGCTTAAGAAATCGAACGCAGTGGACGGATCTAAGGTTGAATTAGATTGGGTAAACGGGAGAATCAGGGTTAAAGGGAATTAGGTTTTTAGATTTATGATTGGTGAAATTAGGGTTTGGTTAAGGGGAGATTTCTCATTTCTGACAGAGGTAAGGTTGGGGTGGATCTAGGTCTTGAGTTGGTGAAAGTAGGGAAGCTGGAATTCAAGAGGGGAAAAAAGATAGATATTAGGAGGGCGGATTGATGGTACTCGAAGGGGAAAATGCAAGACTATGCATGGGCGGGGAGGAGATGATGAGAGGAAAAAGGTACGGCAGATGTGGACAGTCCCTACACGTGCAACGGAGGTTCTGAATGGTGATGGTGTTGCTTCGCTCTCTTTTTCTTCTTCCTCTGTTAATTCATTTTCAAAGGTATAACTTTCTAATGCTATTTTACTTAATTTGATTTGATTGTATTAGATTTTTCTTTATTTTCTAGGTTTTCCTTTCTGTTCGCTTGTTGGATTGTTTATCAGGTGATTCGGTGAGAGGGGCTTTATCATATTGATTTTGGTAAACGAAGAGGTTCGGTTTTGCTTGTGAATATTGAGATGGTGTCTTGATTGATGGGGAAGTGTTGAAATAGTCGCGATTTTCTTGGATTTTGTTGGCTTGGTTTGAACTTTGTGGATGATTTGTTGAGCTCGTTTGGAGTAAAATTTAGTCAACTGTTTGGATTGTTTTGGCGATTTTTTGGATTTTGGACTATTTTGTATGAAGGCATTTAAGTTTTTATGTTTTGGGTTGATTGTTTTACTGAGGTATATGTGCAAGGCATTTTTGTTTGCCTTGATTTTGTGGATCATATAGAGTTGGAGCAGTGGAGAGCGATTGCACTAGATTATAAGTTGGATGAAATTATTTGTCCTAAGATAAAATTTCTGTGCAAAATTATTTATACCAAGAATAACTTCTTTTTCATTTTCTCCTCTACAATCTATTCTACAGCTGAAATGTTTAGCTAACTTATCTGAAA
Organism: Gossypium longicalyx; assembly: GCA_025698465.1. Lineage (NCBI taxonomy): Eukaryota > Viridiplantae > Streptophyta > Magnoliopsida > Malvales > Malvaceae > Gossypium > Gossypium longicalyx. The sequence continues at coordinate 28,410,165 of CM047003.1, forward strand.
ATTTTAAATTGTGGACTTGGAGTAATTGTTGCTTAGCATGCCACGGGGTGGTCCAAGCTGAAATGAATTTTGGGCAGAAAGTGTTTCAGAGATGATAGAAATAACCTGAATTTTGGCAATTTGCCAACTTTCAAGAGTAATGATGATTAAGGAGTAATCATGAGCACTATGATATTTAATTATATTGGAAAAAAATTCCAATTTAGAAGAGCTTGAGAAATAAGGAAATAGTTTCTGGTTTATCATCTTGGAGGGAGAGATGGTAATCGCCTGGATATTGTTGTTCAAACTATTGGAATTCCTATACTTTGGATGCTTGAATCATGAATTGATTTAAGTCTATTAAAAAAATTGATACTTTTTTATTGTTCTAGAGACGGGGAATAGGAATTAACCATTTAAAGATCTATTACTCTTACTAAAAGTGAATGCACTGTTATTACCAAGGAATCAGAGTAGATATTGTTACTTATTGTGGATTGACCTAGGCAACGGGTTCTTACTTTCTTAAGTGCTACTGGTAGCAAGTTTGTACTTCATAAGTTCTTTGTTCAAAATTTTCAACTTGAAGGTATGCTGGCCATTTTTTATAGTTTGTGGGGAGTTATTGCTTCAATAGATGACCCGGAATGTGGTAAATGCAATATTTGCTTCTAACTTCTAAGGTCTTTCTGTATAAGGCAAGTCTTGCAAGTTCCTTTTGATGCATCCAGCTATGTAAAATGTTTGTTGTCCTATATAAAGCAAGTGTATTGGTCTTCCCATTTATAATAAGGTTTTAACATACTTGTATATGAGTGAGATGGAACATAATTTTTGTTATGCTTGGTGTTTCTCTGGTAAATATGTCAAAAATTGGTTTAGAGAAATGCATTGGACATCTTTAATGTTATATGATAACAATGTTTGTTGAAGCAGCATCTTAAATATATCCAAGGATTTAAAGAGGGCATGCACAATATAAACAACACATTTTCAGTATGTGTAGCGTCAAGTTTTCCTTGATTGTAGATGTATAAAGGTTTCCCTGATGAGAATAGCAGGTTTTGAACGCATATGAAACTTGTTCCTGTTAGTGGTGAAGGCTTGTGGAATTTGCTCATATAGTATTATAATTGATTTACGAATTATGGTTGAAATTTCGGTATATGCTTTTTTTTCTCAGGTGTCTTTTATGTTTGTTCTGTCTGTATTCAGTTACCTTTTGTGTTGTTTGAACTTGACCGGACCCCTTGGTTGGACAGGGAACCAGCCGAGGTACTGGTCCGGAGATAGGCATCAAACCAGTGTACCCTTGATCCGGTATGGACTGGGCTAAAAAACCAGTGGAACCAGATTTTTTATTTTTATGAATTTATATGATCTATTTAACCAGACTGACGAACCAGTGGCTTGACCGGTTCAACTACTGGTTTGGTTTTGAAAACCTTGGTCTCCATTTGCACTGCTGATAGGTTGTTAGTCTATGAAGCTAAGTTGATAGTTTTTAAAAGTAACTGCTTAATGCAAGTTTGAGTTGTTGATCAAGCTTCTTCTTCCTTTTTATTTTTCCAAATTGTTTATATATATTTTCTCGTTGATGAAGTTTGCATACTTGGTCTCCCCCTAATAGGATGGACGCAAGATCAGTGTTGGTGACTGTGCTCTTTTCAAACCACCTCTAGATTCTCCTCCTTTCATTGGAATAATTCGTTGTCTGACTGCTAGCAAAGAAAATAAGTTAAAGTTGGGTGTTAATTGGCTTTATCGACCTGCTGAAGTAAAGCTTGGTGAAGGCATCCTGTTGGAAGCTGCGCCAAACGAAATCTTTTATTCCTTTCATAAGGATGAGATTCCTGCTGCATCATTACTCCATCAGTGTAAAGTTGCATTTCTTCCCAAAGACGTTGAACTTCCATCAGGGTTTTGCTCATTTGTTTGCCGGCGAGTTTATGATATTACAAACAAGTGTTTATGGTGGCTAACTGACCAAGATTATATTAATGTGAGTTGTAGATGCTCTTTCAGGTATGTAAAATACACTAAATTTGAACTTCCATAATTGATGTCTTTTCCTTTTACAGGAACAACAAGAAGAAGTAGATCAGCTATTATATAAGACGCGCTTAGAAATGCATGCTACAGTCCCGCCAGATGGATGTTCTCCAAAGCCAGTGAATGGTCCAACATCAACATCACAGTTAAAACCTAGTTTAGAGAGTGTACAGAACACTGCTTCATCATTTCCTTCTCAGGGTAAGGGAAAGAAAAGGGAGCGTGGCGATCAAGGCTCCGAGCTTATCAAACGGGAACGCACTAGTAAAATAGATGATGGGGATTCTGGTCATGGTAGACGAGAAATTAATTTAAAATTTGAGATTGCAAAAATCACTGAAAAGGGGGGCCTAGAAGATTATGAAGATGTTGAGAAATTAGTTCATCTCATGGTGCCCGAGAGAAATGAAAAGAAAATAGACTTGGTGAGCCGGTCAATGCTTGCCAGTGTAATATCAGCTACAGACAAGTTTGACTGTCTTAATCTTTTTGTTCAGCTGAGAGGGTTGCGTGTTTTTGATGAATGGCTCCAGGAAGTCCACAAAGGGAAGATTGGTGATGGTAGTGGTTCCAAGGATGATAGATCGGTTGATGATTTTCTTTTAACCTTACTCCGAGCACTTGATAAGCTACCTGTAAATCTCACAGCTTTACAGATGTGTAACATTGGTAAGTCTGTGAATCATTTGCGTACTCATAAGAACATAGAGATACAGAAGAAAGCAAGGAGTTTAGTTGATACATGGAAAAAAAGAGTTGAAGCTGAGATGGATGCCAAGTGTGTCTCATCTCATGGTGTTCCCTGGTCTGCAAGGTCTCGACTTTCGGATGTTTCTCACAGTGGAAGCAAGCATTCTGGGTCAACTGAGGTTGCCATGAAGAGTTCAGCCACTCAGCTTTCTGCCTCTAAAACTGTTTCGGTTAAGCTTACTCAAGGAGAGACTGCAACCAAGTCTGCTTCTGCATTGGTGGGATCTACGAAGGCAGCAATGTCGCCTGCTTCTGCCAGTGCAAATTTAAAAGATGTGCAGGCACGAGGTGCAACTGTTGTTGGCACCTGTGATCCTCAAACAACAGCAAAGGATGAGAAAAGCAGCAGTTCGAGTCAGTCCCACAACAATAGTCAATCTTGTTCTAGTGACCATGCAAAGACTGGCGGAGTTTCTGTGAAGGAGGATGCAAGAAGTTCTGCAGCTGGCTCTGGATCAGTGACTAAGATCTCGGGTAATTCTTCCAGGCACCGGAAATCCAATAATGGTTTACCAGGGTCATCTGGAGTTCAAAGGGAAACTGGATCAGGCAAAAATTCTTCTTTGCACAGAAATCTTGCTTCAGAAAAAGTATTACAGTCTGGTTTAACGTGTGAAAAGGCTGTGGATGCTCCTATGGCTGAGTCTAATAGTCATAAGTTCATTGTTAAGATCCCAAATCGAGGTAGAAGTCCAGTACAAAGTGCCAGTGGAGGATCTCTTGAAGATCACTCAGTCATGAATAGCAGGGCTTCTTCTCCTGTGCTTTCAGAGGCGCTTGAACAATTTGATCGTAACTTGAAGGAGAAGAATGATAGTTACCGGACTAATGTTGCTACTGATGCTAATACTGAATCATGGCAGAGCAATGACTTAAAAGACATGCTAACAGGGTTTGATGAGGGAGATGGTTCACCTGCAGCTGTTCCCGATGAAGAAAACTGTAGGACTGGAGACGATGCTAGGAAAACAAATGAAGTTACTAAAACTGCTTCATCTTCTGGAAATGAACATAAATCAGGGAAAGTGCAGGAGCCTTCTTTCAGCTCCATAAATGCTCTAATTGATAGTTGTGTCAAGTTCTCTGAATCAAATGTGTGCATGCCTGTTGGAGATGATGCTGGAATGAATCTGCTTGCTAGTGTGGCTACTGGAGTGGATGTGGCTTCACTGATAGATTCTCCGCAAAGATATACCTCCCTTGTTGAGTTCTCTTACACAGGCAATGATACAAAACTAAAACCTTCTTCTGGGGATGAGGTTGTCCGAGATCAAAATCAGTCTGTTGAGAGTGCCAATGAGCATCTGAAGCAGGCAGTTGGTGGTAATTCATGGGCTAAGAATGCAGACAGCAAGATTGGTTCCTCTCAAGAAAAATCTAGAGAGCTGAATGAAAATTTAACGTCTTCAAGTATTCCGTACACCGCAGACCTATGTCTTGAAAATGATAAATTAAAGGAAAATGTAACCACCACTTTAATTAATTTGCCCTCTGCAAGCACTGTGGAGAGAACTACTGATATTGGAGATTGCAAAGAGCATCTGGAGAAAAAGGCAGGTGGAGTGGATCGTGATAGCAGTTTGGGTACTAAACAAAAATGGTGCTCTTCTGTGGCCAATGAAGATAAAGTCATAGATCCATTTGTAGAAGTTGAGAAAAAAGAAGTTCTAGGATCTTCATCTGTACCTTCTGTTGAAGTTGATGTTGACAATAAGAAAAATGTCTCTGAAGGTTCAGAAAGAAGTTCACAGACTCATCAGAAGTCACCAGTTGTTGGACATTCCCCCAAAGGAACTGAGAAAGAAGCTTTGCCTCCTGGATTTGGTAAAGATGCAGTTTTCAAAAATGTTGATGAAGTGAAGGCTGAGAAGGATGTTGAGACTAAGGCACCTGGTCATACTGGTGAATGCGAAAGTAATGTTTCTCTTATTGATTTCTTAATAAAATACAAAGTACATATTTATTGAAGTCTTTTTTTTTCTTTTAATATTCATTCATAATTAAAATTGGTAATTAGTTGTATTTGTTCTTTCAGCTGTCAGTGCCCAGAAAGGCGAGCTTGTGGAGCAGAAGCTAGAAGATAATGAGGGTAATGAACCATGTGCTGGACCATCTCCTTGTGTATCACCTACTGTAAGGGATAAAGAACAACCTATGAGGCCAAGGGGGTCTAATTTGACTGGTGAAGAGGCAGATGAAGCTGAAGAAGGGACATCAGCTACTAGAGATGCTCCTGTTACAGGTGGTACAGATTCAGATGCAAAAGTAGAATTTGACTTGAATGAAGGCTTTAATGCAGATGAGGGGAAATTTGGAGATCCTAATAACTTGACAGCATCAGGATGTTCAGCTTCTGTTCAATTAATTAGCTCATTGCCTTTCCCTGTTTCTTCTGTGTCTAGCGGCGTCCCTTCTACAATTACTGTTGCTGCTGCTGCTAAAGGGCCTTTTGTTCCCCCAGATAACCTTCTGCGGACAAAAGGGGCACTTGGTTGGAAGGGATCGGCAGCCACAAGTGCATTCCGGCCAGCTGAACCCAGAAAGATTCTGGATATGCCTCTGGGTACAAGTAACATCACTATTGCTGATGCTAGTATTAGGAAACAAAGTCGTCCTCCTTTGGATATTGATTTGAATGTACCTGATGAGAGAGTCCTTCAGGATCTAGCTTCCCGAAGTTTTGCTAAGGTCACAGACTCTGCACTGGACCTTACAAGTACTCATGATTTAACATGTGGGATGGTGGGTTCTCCACCCACTCGGTCCTCCGGGGGACTTGATCTTGATTTGAATAGAGTTGATGAGCCTGCTGATTTGGGTAATCACTCAACTGGGTATAGTCGTAGACTGGATGTCACTATGCAGCCTATAAAATCATTGTCTGGGATTCTTAATAGTGAAGTAACTGTCCATAGGGACTTCGATTTGAATAATGGTCCTGCTGTTGATGAGGTAAGCACTGAACCATCACTATTTAGCCATAATGCTAGAAGCAGTAATGCCCCATCTCAACCATCGGTTTCCAGCCTCCGGATGAACAGTACTGAGGTGGCAAATTTCTCATCATGGTTTCCTACTGAGAATACATACTCATCTATTGCAATGCAATCGATCTTACCTGATAGAGAGCAGCCTTTTCCAATTGTTGCAACTGCTGGGCCACATAGGGTGTTGGGCCCACCTATTGGTGCCACCCCTTTTAATCCTGATGTCTATAGGGAACCCATGTTGTCATCTTCACCAGCAGTGTCATTTCCATCTGCTCCTTTCCAGTATCCTGTTTTCCCCTTTGGAACAACATTTCCTCTTCCTTCTACTAGCTTTTCTGTCAGCTCAACTACTTACGTTGATTCATCTCCTGGTGGGAGGTTTTGTTTTCCTCCAGTTCATTCGCAATTGTTACGACCTGCTGGTGCTGTACCATCCCATTACCCGAGGCCCTATGTTGTTAGCCTTCCTTATGGTAGCAATAATAGTGGTGCTGAGAACGGTAGGCATTGGGGAAGGCAAGGTCTAGACTTAAATGCTGGGCCTGGAGGTCCAGACATTGAAGGAAGAGATGAGTCGGCACCTCTTGCATCAAGGCAACTGTCTGTTGCCAGTTCACAAGTCCAGGCAGAGGAGCAAGCAAGAATCTATCAGATTCCTGGTAGCATTTTGAAAAGGAAGGAACCTGAGGGAGGATGGACTGGATACAAGCAATCTTCATGGCAGTAGGAATCAAGAAACCTTAAATGTCACATCTGATGACTCAACTCAAGGCATGTAAGTCATTTGTGTTCTTTTCAGTTTCTTTTGGCAATGCCCTAACACACTCTTGAGCCAAACAATATTTATTAGAATTATGGATTTTCTGTGACAATTTAATTTATATTGTTTCTAGGTATTCAAGGATGGGAATTGGCTAACCCCCAGAGGTCATTTACCCTGTGTGCTCTTAGAGGGTGGGTGGTAAGTGAGCCATTTGATGTTTATAGTCTCTGACCCCCACATCTTACTCTATCAATTGTATCCTAAAAAACTGTTCAGTGTTTTCAAGCCATTATTCCTTGAATTAGTTTTTGATTCAGATCACCTTCCCCTTTGTAGATATTACAACTGTTGGAAACTTAAATTCTTTGCTGCATAGGCATTAGAAATTGGTGCCCATATTGGTTTTTAGTGCAAATCTTTCTTGCCTTTTTCTTTCAGTTTTATTTTGTTTCCCAATTAAAGTGATCACTAAAATTTGATACTGAACCTTTTTGCCTTGCATGACTGGGGTTGATGTTGAATTCTAATCCTATTTAATTTATGAACTGTAATTGTAGTTCATCTGCAACAGTTGTGTTTCCTGCCAACTTTGATATCAATGTTTTTATAAGGTGTTGGCACAGAGGTAGCGTTTGAAGTCTGATGTTGCACTTTCACCTCTATTGGCCCTTGTGATGACCAGTGACTGGCAACAATGTTATTCATCTTTTGCTTGTGCTTCGCCTTGATGTTTCTGTTGACCGAATTTGCTAGGTAGGTGTCATGAAGCAAAGCCTTGTATGTATTCTGGAACTTTTGGTCAGCTATTGGGATTTTGTCTTTGACCGTTTCATGGGTGGATATTTTCTACTAATGATATATAACTACAGCAGTTCTAGGTGATTATAACGTTTTCAAGACGCATTGGCACTGTTGTTAAGTATGACTAATTTATTTTGAAGGGAAACTACTCTAAATCCCTTTGATTTGCTGCCTGCAGTGTTGGGATTAGAAGTCAAGTTCACGAGTGAAACTCAACAATAGGGTAATATTTTGGGAAAAAAGAGAATGGGGTAACGACTTCTGTACTAACCGACTATTGGGCTTGAATGTAGTTGTTCAAAATGTGTAAAGCAAATTCTGGGTATGTTGATTATACATGGTGTAGTTATGGTTATAGATCATGCATTGTTTTATTTATAAATATGGGATCACTGAATCATAATTTTTACTGCGAGTTAGAAAGTGTATCTTCATGATGTCACTATACCTCTTTAAGGAAAATATGCAACAGAAATTGGGTACAATACAAGCAACAAACAGATTGCGAGAACATAGAATGAATTGAGTCCAAAACGACAAGCATTTATTATTTTTCTTAACAAGCGGTATCTCACATATCCTGTCCAATTTCAACAAATCTTCAATTAGGATCAGGCAATTCACCAGTTCAACTTTGAGTTATTTTGGAATTCTCTGGGCCATGCTGAAATCCTCTCCCTCCTTTGCGAAAGATTTCATTATAGAAATAGATCAGATACAAACATGAAAAAGCCCAAAACTTAGATAAAAACATTAATAGGAAGCTCCACAAAGGCGGCCAAAGAATTTATGTTTAGGCTTATTTATTATGTAAATTGTAAGAATGAGATGCTTATGTTATAGATGAATTTAAATTAGTTGAGATTTAATATAACGTATATTAGAAAGAAAAAAAAAAGAAACAAAAATGTTTTAAGAATTTCAAATTTATTATTAAAATAGTAATCTACTAAATTCAGGGATTTGAGAAATAATTGTTGAGGCAAGGGGATGCATCTGTTTTGACAGCATTAGCATTTTCGGAAAGACCATGCCATGGTTGGAACAAAAAAAAAAAGATGCCGTTGACCAATTTAGGAGCTAATCAACGGAACGGCGGTGGAGGAGAACTTCTGGCCAAAAGACCTCAAACCACCACTGGTGCGACGAAACTCAATGAGCGATGTTACTCCGGCCAATGTGGAAACTAGCGGCGGCAACGTCAACAAGCATGGAAATCATAGCTCTCACTGGCGAGATCCAAACCAGAAAAAAAAAAAGAGACGGAGACATCCTTTTCACGATGGTCGGAATTAAGGAAAAAGGACGTAAGGACCAACTTATTTTGCGGAAAAATGGAAAAGAAAAAGCAGCTGACGGATAAAAGAGGGGAGCAAGCTTAGCGGAGAAGAAGCCTTACTTTAGAGAGAAGGCAGAGAAATTCTGTGTTGAGAGAGAGAAGGCTTAGATTTTACCCCCACCTAATGGCTGTCAACATCATTAGAAATTGAAGCTATGCTTTCCCATCATCACTATGATTGTGATAAAAGGGTGTTAATAAGACAAATTGGAGTATGTTTTGTACAATTTACAAGTCCAAATGAGTTTTTTTTTTTCTCTTCTCTCTTTCTCCCGTCCTTTACCTTCTTTTAATTTCACTTTCTCACTCTCATTAGCAACTGTTCCACGTGACCCAAGCACAAAGTTTGTTTTTTGTCTCGAAATTGAAAGAATATATATGTCCTAGTGTCATTCCGATTGCACATAAAACCCAGTAGTATTATCCCCTAATTCACATCAAGTCCGGATTAAACACGATCCTGGAAACATAATAATATTCAATTACATGAACATCCAATGAAGAAAAAGCTTATACTAAAGCAACAAATAATGGTAGTCAAACAACCTTCTCAAAAAGGGGAAGTTCTAAGATGACAGAACAGGTTGATCAATCATGGGTCTTGATTGAACTATATTAGTAGTTATCCTCAAACTGCCATCGAGTCTGGAATAGACATGATCATCCAAAAATCAATGAAATATATTCCAATCAATGTATCAAACGCTCCGCATGCATCATAGTAAAAGAAAGAAGGAAAATTTGAAAAATGAACAACTCTTATAAGCTACATTAAAGCGGCAAAGCCTCGATTGAATGATCGTCAAACCACTATGTTATCAAAAAGGGGAAGTTCTAAGATCAATTAACTAACAGTGAGGCTTAAATCGAACCACAAACACCCAACAGTAGCATACCATTCATATTTCATATTTCATTTTTGTTGGACTTCCCCGCTTCTCCAGCCCATATCGATGGCTGAACTTAGCAATCCGTCCTACACTTGCACGTTTCGCCCTTCCCCAACACTATGTAATTTTGTCATCATGAAAATTATACATAGGGCACAAAGCCTAAAAATTTTCCTATTTTCCTAATGATATATCCTTCTTAAATTTTGGTATACAGATTCACATAAAGTCATCTGTTTATGTGGTTGCTGATGCTCTGGGAGGCATTTGGTAAAGATAGATATCCAAGATGGGTGTGATTGATGCATCAACCATCTTGCGGGAGCGTAAATCATTTTTAGATAGAGATTAATAATTTGTTAAACCATCTAACAAATTACTAGAAATTAGTTTGAATAGAGATCAACAAAATACTAGAAATTCTTCTAATATTATAATATTAGCACTGCCACATGTTGTGCACACACTCAATCAGCCAAAATTTAGCATGCAAACATACGTATAAAATAGGGGGATGACAAATGAAGCAAGCCAAAACATAAATTTTCTTCTCTTCAAACCCTTCTGGAGCTTGAATCCAGAAACAACAGACAAAGCCTCGATGGTCGCCATGGTTTCTCCTTCTTCCCTTTTCCTCATTCTCCTCTTCCTCTCCATCCCTTTCTCGGAATCCAACCTCACCATTGATTATTACAAGAACTCATGCCCACACTTGGAGAATATCATTCGAGAAACGGTGACCAGCAAGTACATCAGCGTCCCCGCCGCCGCCGCAGGTACCCTTCGTCTCTTCTTTCACGACTGTATGGTTGGAGGCTGTGATGCTTCGGTTCTTATCTCCTCCAATGCCTTCAACAAGGCCGAGCGTGACTCAGACATCAACCTGGCTCTTCCAGGGGATGCTTTTGATGTCATTGTACGCGCAAAGACAGCTCTGGAGCTGTCTTGCCCTGGCATTGTCTCATGCGCTGACATTCTCGCCCTTGCCACACGCAACTTTGTCTCCATGGCTGGCGGACCCGTCTATACTGTTATGCTAGGCCGCAAGGACAGCTTGGAGTCGAATATCTCTTCCGTCGAAGCCAACATACCACGGGCCAACACGACCATGGATGAGATCATCAGGATGTTTGAATCCAAGAATTTCACAGTTGGAGAAATGGTTGCCCTTTCTGGTGCCCACACCATCGGGTTCTCTCATTGCAAAGAGTTCGCTTACAGGCTTTTCGGCTACAGCAGAAGTACCCCAACTGATCCTAGTTATCATCCAAAGTTTTCTGCGGCTCTAAAGACATTGTGTGCAAATTATAAGAATGATAGTGATATGGCAGCTTTCAATGATCCCATGACTCCATCGAAGTTTGATAACATGTATTACCAGAACTTGAAGAGAGGGATGGGGCTATTGGAATCGGATAATGGGCTATTGAGACACCCCAGAACCAGCCATTTCGTGGATTTATATGCTTTCAACCAGACTGCCTTTTCCAATGACTTTGCTCGAGCAATCGAAAAGCTTAGCCTTTCTGGGATTAAGACTGGAAACCAAGGAGAAGTGAGGCGGAAATGCGATGCTTTTAACACATTTCAAACCTAAAATTTTAAATCAGTTCGGTTGGATTTGTATTGTATTTTATGTATTTTGGTTTGCGATGCTTTTAAGAGGATGTTGGAACAATTTCAAATATTTATTTTAAGGTTATATTTCATGATGACTACCACAACTCATGAAAGTGAAACATTAAAGGAGTTGGCTTCTAATTTTGTCAAACTTGATCGGTTTGATGGTGGCAATTTTCTACAATGGTAGAAAAAAATGCACTTCCTATTATCAACTTTGAAGATTGCTTATGTTTGGATACTCCAAGACCTGACGAGACTGAAAACGAATATGTTGCTGCAACCCGAGAAAGACAAAAATGGGGCAATGCTGATTATATGTGCATGGGCCACATATTGAATGGTTTATCTGATGGTTTGTTCGACACCTACCAAAACGAGGTCACCGCTAAAGAATTATGGGACAAATTGGAGACAAGATACATGACCGAGTATGTTACAAGTAAGAAATTTCTTGTCAGTCGTTTCAATAATTATCAAATGGTTGATGGTCGTTCTATTATGGAACAATTCTGTGATATTGAAAAGATACTGAATCAATTCAAGCAATATGATATGAAAATGGATGAAATGATTTTTGTATCTTCCATAATAGACAAACTTCCTCCATCTTGGAAAGACTTTAAAAGAAATCTAAAACATAAGAAAGAGGAAATATTTCTTGAGGCTTTGGCAAATCATCTTCGTATTAAAGAAGAATATCGAAAGCAAGATCAGAATCTAAATTCTGAAAATGCCAAAGTGCATGTTACGGAGGAAGTACAGACTACTAAACCATTCAAGAGAAGTTCAAACAGACTGATAGAACACCTAAGTTCAAAAAGAAACAAAAGGGCTCATGCTATCATTGTGGTAAGCCGGAACATTTCAAGAATGAATGTCGACTTTTAAAGAAGAAATCATCTTCTAAGACTGATAATAACGAAAAGTTCATTGTAATGATATCTGAAATTAATATGGCTCAAGATGATAATACATGGTGAATTGATACCGGAGCAACCAAACATGTGTGCAAAGACTAAAGCATGTTTACAAAGTTCACACAATGTGAAAATGTCAATGTCTTGTACATGAAAAATTCTTCCACCGTAGCAATCAAAGGCAAAGGGTCTGTTGAACTACTATTCACTTCTGAAAAGGTTTTAACCTTAAATGATGTATATTATGTACCAGAAGTTAGAAAGAATTTAGTGTCTGGAAGTCTGTTAAATAAGTTTGGTTTCAAACTTGTTTTTGAGGCAGATAAATTTATTTTGTCTAAGGGAGGAATTTTTGTAGGGAAAGGGTATATGTATGAGAGTATGTTCAAACTAAATATTATTAATAAGAATAAAAATACTATTTCTGCTTATATGGTTGAGTCTTTTTGTTTATGGCATTATAGATTAGGTCATTTGAATTATAGGAAATTGAATGACATGTATAAGTTAGATTTAATTCTTGTTTTTAATAATAATATTGAAAAATGCAATACATGTATGTTGACTAAAATTACAAGAAACCCTTTCCCTAAGGTTAAAAGAAATATAAAATTAGATTTGATACATAGTGATTTATGTGACATGCATAATACTCCTACATTAAGTGGAAAGAAATATTTTGTTACTTTTATTGATGATTGTTCTAGATATTGTTATGTATATTTATTGCATTCAAAAGATGAAGCACTTGATAAATTTAAAGTTTATAAATCTGAAGTTGAACTTCAGTGTGAATCATTTATCAAGTGCTTAAGATCGGATAGAGGTGGAGAATACTATAATCCAAATTATTTTGAATCCACTGGGATTATCCATCAAGTTTCAGCCCCCTACACACCACAATAAAATGGTATAGTTGAAAGGAAAAATAAAGTCTTGACTGAAATGGCAAATTCAATGTTGTCATATTCAGGTCTTGGACAAGGTTTTTAAGGAGAAGTTGTTCTAACAGCTTGTCATATATTGAATAGAGTTCCTAATAAGGAATTGAATGCATATTTATAGGATATGCACATAATAGCAAGGCATATAGGTTCATGGTAATTGAACCAAATGATTCAATTTCAATTAATACTGTTATTGAATCAAGAGATGCTATTTTTGATGAAAATAGATTTAATTCTATATCAAGACAATTACAGCCACAACAATTGATTCATTCTTCAAATGAGAATGATATTCCATTGGAAAAAATTGATAATAATGATGAATCTTGTCAAGAATTAAGAAGAAGTAAGAAGATTAAAAAGGTTAAAGATTTTGGACCAGATTTCATTATGTTTCTTGAAGAAGGAAAAGGTGAAAGTATATGCAATAAGATACCTTATTGTTATAATACGGAATCTGATCCTATTACATTTGAAGAGGCAATGAAATCTCAAGACTCTGCTTTTTGGAAAGAAGCAATAAATGATGAGATAGATTCAATAATGGGAAATCAAACTTGGATCTTAGTTGATCTTCCACCGGGTTCCAAACCAATAGGTTGTAAATGGATCTTCAAAAGGAAAATGAAGGTCGATGGAACCATTGATAAGTTTAAAGTAAGATTGGTAGCCAAATGTTTTACACAAAAACTGTAATACCCTGAAAATATTTACAGTAAGATATTATCCTTGATATAGTAAAATAAGGAAATAAAGTGAAAAAAAAAAGAGGAAATTTTGAGATATGTCAATATTGAGAAGTATATTATGATATATTAATTCAAGAAAGGACTAAATTGTAAAAGTGAGAAAAGTTTTGTTGCACAAGAGTAAATACTCAAAATTTGAGGGGTTAAAGTGTAAATATGAAAAATTTGAAGGACCAATAGTGTAAATATTTTAAGAGTGGAATAATCTAGAAACTAAGGAAAATGGATGAATTAGGACCAAATTGAATAGATGAAGAAATTATGAGGGACTAAATTGTAATTTTATCAAATTAAATGATGACTTAAGGATGGAATTTTAAAAGATAATGAAGGGCAAAATGGTCAATTGGAAGAGAGAGAAATCTAGAAGGTAATAATGATGCTAGAGATATTTTGATATTTTATAATTATTTAATTAGATAAATATTATTTTATTAATATTTTAATAAGATATTTTATTATTATTTTATTAGTATATAAAGAAAGAAAGATGAGAAATTCTCATCCATATTTCCCATGCACTAACGTGAGAGAAAGAGAGGAAGAAAGAAAGTTTTGCTTTCTTTACAATTTAGTCCTTTTACCAAAAATTCACCATTTTTACCCAAAAATCAAATGAATTTCCATAGCTACCAAGAGAGAAAAATGTTAAGGAGACCATGGGGAGTTAGAATATCAAGTTGGATTCAAGAAATAGAAGCTGGAGGAGAGAGAAAATCAAGTTAAAGATTAGTATCAATAGAACAAGGTAAGTATATCAAGATTTCAATATGTTTTTAAGTTTGTTATTATTGACAAAGCATGGAAATAATGTTATAGTAGAGTTTTCTTACATAAGGTCCTATGTTCATGATATGTTAGTGAAGAGAAAATAAGAGAAAGTGATGAGAAATGGTGTAGAAAAAGAAAATAAGGGTGTTATAACATGGTAATTAATATTTTGTACTAAAACAGTTTTGGACAGCAGCAGTAGTCTAACTTTAAAAAATCATCAAAAATTGTAGAAATATAATTATAGGATGAATAAAATATGAAATTAAAGATTATTAAGTCTAGTTTCTTATAGAAGAAATTATGTAAGCAATGGAATTGTAAATCATGAGATATGATGAATTTTGTGAGACAAGGTCAGAATGATTTCGGGTTCCCCTGTTCTGACTTTGTAAAATCATAAAAATTTGGATAAAAATAATTAGGGGTTTAAATTTATATTTTTAGAATCCTGAATGAGTCTATTTTCAATATAAACAAATGGGAACATCATTTTAATTCTGTACAAGGAGATAATTAATTTTTAGTGAAGAAGGGTCAGAACTGTTAGACAGCAGAACAGGGGTAATTTTAAAGAATAAACTGTACTTATTGGATAAACTAAAAATTCTGAAAATTTTATGGTAAGAAGATATATGAGTCTAGTTTCAGGTAAAATTAGCGGATATTAATTTTGAGTTCTATATCTCCAGATATAAATAATTTAGTGACCATGATGCAGATAGACAGCTTGAATATTCATAAAAGTAAATAATAAAAATTATGGATAATGTTACTTACAAGTGTATTATCTACATTAAGGATGTGGAATGGAGAGGAAGAGAAGGAAAAATATGTATGAATATCCATCTAGCATGGCTAATTTGCATATTCTAGGCTCAAGGACTAAATTGAATAAAAGTAAAATTTTATGGGCAATTTTGTAAAAATGTAAAAAAATGATCAAATTGCATGAAATGGATTATTTTATTATTTAAATTACAAAATTGAATGAAATTATTAATTTAGTTCAAGATCGGGAAAACATGTTTTAGGGATTAAATTGAAAAGTGTTGAAAGAATAAATTGAAAAGTGTTGAAATTATAGAAAATTCTGATATTTTATAGAATTCATGGACTGTTATCAATATATATAAGAATAATAGCTGGAAATAAGGATTAAATTGCAAGAATTTTTTTATTTTCACGACCCTAAGGATGAAATCGTCATTAATTAAGAGTTCGGGGGCAAAATGGTAAATTTTGCCTAAAGCATTAATTAAATGCATTAGTATATGAAATGAATGAAAATGATGATCAAATTTATTTATAAAGATCCGAACGACTCAAATATGAGACTCGATCGTGAAAAACAAAAGATATCGGATTAATGAAATTATAAACACAAACAAGCAATGAGGTAAGTTTGTGTAACTTGAATTATATTCTTAAATGCTTGAAATGCATGTTTTTGATATGAATATGATTTGAATGTTCATTATATGAAATTTTATGAAACATTGATATATTTGAAAAAAAAAAAGGAAGAAATCGATTGAATGAAAGCAAAATTCGATGGATCTCTACGAAAAAGGAATTGACGGTAAAAAGGATCAAGCCGGACGGGTGATCCTATCCGATATAGCCCTCCGAAGAATATGTGGAAAATGGATTTAGCCCGGACGGGTAATCCGAATCGAGTCTGAATTTAGCTGGATCGTAATTTAGATCCAAGCTCATTAGAGTAATTGTCGTTGCGAGGGGATTTAGCACTGGTGGTAATCCCGACAATACTCTATGAGTTTATATTACTGAGGATTTAGCCTGGGTGGTAATCCCTTTCGTAAGGATGAGGTTCAGCGGAGTGTGCTCTCGATATGAAACGTGTAAGACCATGGTTGAAAGATACCATGGCAACTCGATATGAAATGTGTAAGACCATGGTTGAAAGATACCATGGCAACGTGATATGAAATGAACAAGACCATGGTTGAAAGATATCATGGCAACATGACGAGAAAATGAGTAAGACCATAGTTGAAAGATACTATGGCATCATGTCAAAGATGAATAAGACCGTGGATGGGAGATGCTATGACATCTGTTGAACAATTGATATCCAGGTAATATGTATTAGATGACGAATGGTTATATGAAATGGTTGTGTGTAATGTTTACAAGAACTGGTCATATGGAAATATATATGTACAAAATAGTTGTATGAAATAATTATGAAGATAGATAAACGAAATAAGTATGAGTACGTGGAATATAAATTATGTTAGGTTTGATATAAGCTATTATCGGAATAAATATACATAAAATATATGGAAATGATGGAGTATGAAATATTAATATAATGAAATGAATCATATATGCTTATGAAGAAAGCGGTAAGAGCATGATATGTTTCATGACATGTACATATATGATTATCTTTGATATGTTGATACAAGAAAATTATGTAAGTTGAGACTATTATTGAACTCAAGTACGATATGTCGAGAAAATAGTTATATCAATGTTGAATTTATATGAGATATGTGCAAGTACACTAACAATATTACTGTTTGATGCTTATACAAGTACTAATCTGTTGATTGAATGGTAATATATTTATTTACATGATGCATTGAATCGGTAAGCATTTAAATTTTTTTAAGTAATCTGCAAATGGTAGTAATGCTCCGAAACCCTGTTCTGGCAATGGATACGGGTTAGGGGTGTTACAAAAACAAGGTATTGATTACTTTGATACCTATGCTCCAGTAGTAAGAATTGCTACAATTAGACTCTTAATATCACTTACCTCTATATATAATTTGGTTGTTCACCAAATGGATGTTAAAACTACATTTTTAAATGGTGAATTGGAAAAGGAAGTGTACATGGAACAACCGGAAAGATTTGTTGTTCCAGGACAAGAGCATAAGGTTTGTAAGCTTGTTAAATCTTTATATGGACTTAAACAAGCACCAAAACAGTAGCACCAAAAGTTTGACAATGTTGTTTTAGCTAATGGCTATAAAATAAATGAATCCGATAAGTGTATATATAGCAAATTTGAAAATGGAAAAGGTATCATAATTTGCTTATATGTAGATGACATGCTTATTTTTGGCATGGATTTGGAACAAATAGAAAACACAAAGAAATTATTGTCAAACAACTTTGCTATGAAGGATATGGGTGTAGCAGATATTATTCTTGGGATTAAAATAACTCAAGATGAAAGCACTATAGCTTTATCACAATCATTTTACATTGAAAAAGTGTTTAAAAAGTTTGATCTTTTCAACTGTATACCTGCATCTACACCCATGGATCCTCAAATAAAATTAGTATCTAATGCTGGTAGGAAAATTGATCAATTGAAATATGCAAGTCTAATTGGTTGTCTTGTGTACATAATAACTTGTACAAGACCAGATATTGCATATGTTGTTGGGAAATTGAGTAGGTACACAAAAAAAAATCCAAGTAGCTTGCATTGGCAAGCTTTGAATAGAGTACTTAGGTACTTAAAGAAAACTATTAACTATGGATTGTGTTATAATGGATATCCTCCAGTTTTAGAAGGGTAATCGGATGCTAGTTGGATTACAAGTTTGGAAGATCATGCATCTACTAGTGGATGGATTTTCATTCTTGGTGGAAGAGCCATTTCTTAAGGTTCTAAGAAATAAACATGTATTACTGATTCCACCATGGCAGCAGAATTTATTGCATTAGCCGCTGCATCTAAAGAAGTGGAATGGTTAAGAAATTTGCTTTATGATGTACCTTTATGGCCTAAGTCAATTTCACCTATTTCTATCCGTTGTGATAGTGAGGCTACTCTAGCAAAGGCATATAGCCAAGTATATAATGGAAAGTCTAGACACATTGGATTAAGACATAGTTATGTCCGACAATTAATTTCTGATAGAGTGATCACTATTAATTATGTGAGGTCAAGTGAAAATTTGGCGGATCCTTTGACAAAAAGTCTTGCTGGAGATACAGTAAAAAGGACCTCAAAAGGGATGGGACTCAAGCCCATTAATTAGAGTCACCCATGATGGAAACTCGACTCAATACTTGGTTTAACATCAATTCTTGAGTTCAATGAGACAAAGTACATCATTAGTATGTGACGTTAGCACTGTAAATAAATTCATCCTAAGATTAAAGTGCTAGGTACCCGCAATGATAAGGAAAGGATGAGTAATGTACTCGTAATGGACCCATAACATAAATATGTTAGAGTGTTATAATTACGAGAACACTCTTGATGGGATCTACCTATGTGAGTGGAAGTATGGCCGCTTCTAGGAGCTCAAGGGCTTGGTTCTGATAGCACTCATGAAAAGAGGACACAGACACATGGCCATAATAGTGTCCCTAGATACCATGCATTGACCGATGTTAAAATCATTGTGTGAGATGTGTTCGGTTAATCAAATGGAATAGTTGGTTCAAAGCTTAGTCTACCATGCAATTTCGATTAACTTTAACATGTTTTCACTAAGTAAAGGTTCAATCGTAAGATACCTTCATTTATGCAAATTAATTTCCAAGAATATCAAAATCTAAAATATTTTGAAAATGGGGGGAGATTGTTGGAACATTTTCAAATATTTATAGTGTTTAAATAACTATAAATGAATGGGTGTAATTAATCAAAAGATTATATTGTTTGATTTTTTGAAAAAGAATTATAACTATTTAAATAATTTTATTTGAATAGTTATAATTAAATGAATAATTATGTGTTTATTTTAAAGACATTATTATTCAGAAAGACACCTTGATGAAAGATGTCTTTATGAAGAGACATGAAAATTCCTATAAATAGGAATGAGATTTCATTTGGAAACCATACCAACAAATTCTAATATTCTTTCTTTCTTTCCTTCATTTTCTAATATATTAGATTATTCTATAAAGTATTATTGCAGAAATCCTTTATAGAAATTGAGTTCCTTATCATACATTTCTCAGTGTGTAGTGGGCTATTCTCGTCAGTGCAAAACGCAAATAGCCATTGGCTTCATTGTATCCTCGAGGTTAATTTACTTGAAACTCGTTTGCACACTGAAGATAGGTGGGGGCGAATATAACCTTAAAGATAGTGACTTTATACACACCTTGGAGCATTGTCCTATTTCTTCTTCTGTTCGAGTTTCGTTCGTGTGTTCGAGATTTTTCTCACCGGAGATTTGGACTAACACTGTAATGGCTTAATTTCAAAGTTATCGGAACAGTGGTTTCGTAACTACAAATCCAATTTAAAGAGAAATTCATTTCAATATTTTTGCTTGAAAATTGATATGATAGGAAAATCGTATGAAAATATTGATAGAAAAATTTTACTGATTTAGTGGTTAGTTAGAAAAAGAAATTATTGAAGAAATTGGGTAAAAACAAGGTATCGGGACCTTTATCTCGTAAAACCGAGTCAAAAATAATTTTATAAAGATTTATGAAATGTTAGTAATGTGGTATTAAAATTTCGTTAGGAAATTTTAATGTTTGGGTAGTCAATTAAATGAAAAGAACTAAATTGTAATAAGTGTAAAAGTTGCTAGAATGATTAAATAGCTTAAGAGTCTAATGAGAAAGGATTTAAAAGGAAATTAGACCCAAAATTTATTTGGGCTGGACAGCAACGGCATGAAATCAGCAGGGAATTTGATAAATTAAGGGCAAAATTGGAATATTGCAAAATTAACTAAATAAAGCTAGGACTAAATAGGAAATATCTAGATTTCTCTTCATTTCTCTTCAATTACAGCAGCTAAAAACGCCATAGGAGGGTTCTCTAAGCTGTTATTTCATAATTTTTGCACCAAGTGAGTTAATCCTTGCCTTTTTCTTGTAATTTTTGTGTTTCTAAGACTTTTACAACTAGGTCCTACTATTAAATTCATTAGTTTTTGATTCCATGGATGAAATTGAAAGTCACCATGATTGATTGCTGTAATTTTATGATGAAATAGAATGAAATTAAAGTTTTAATTTGTTTAAGAGATGATTTTATTAGGTAATTTCAATGGAAATTGATTTTTAGGACCTAATTGTGAAAATATTTGGAATTAAAGTCTACTTTTGAAAATATGATTCCTAAAGATTGTAAACTAGTTTAAAGTGATATAATAAAGTGTTAATTGAGAAAAATAAGCTCAATTGAGAGGCTAATTGAGTAGGGACGAAATTCTCATTTATTAAAAGCTTAGGGGAAAAATGGTAATAAACAGCTTGCACTAAAACAATTTGGACAGCAGCAGTAGACTAACTTTGAAAAATCACCATAAATTTTAGGAATCGAATTAGAAGATTAGAAAAATATGGAATTAAAGCTTATTGAGTCTAGTTTCTCATAAAAGAAACAGTGTAAGCAATGGATTTGTAAATTTTGATATATAATGAATTTTGTGAGACAAGGTCAGAATGAATTCGGGTTCCCCTGTTCTGACTTTGAAAAATCATAAAAAATTAAAGGAAAATAATTAGGAGCTTAAATTTATATGTAAGAATCCTTAATGAGTCTATTTTTAATAGAAATAAACGAGAACATCATTTGAATCTTGCATGAAGAGATAATTAATTTTTAGTGAAGAAGGGTCAGAACTGTTAGACAGCAGAACATGGGTGACTTTAAAGAATAAACTGTACTGATTGGCTAAACCAAAAATTCTGAAAATTTTATGGTAAGAATATATATGAGTCTAGTTTCAGGGAAAATTATCGGATCCTAATTTTGAGTTCTGTAGCTTAAGATAAAAATAATTTAGTGACTATGACTTAAGTAGACAGCTTTGAATGAACTATATATAATAGTTGAATTATAAAGAATGTTGCATATGAACATGAAATGTATTAGATTGATAATTAAATTTATTTATTTAGATCCAGAAGATTCAAATACGAAGCTAGATCGAGGAAAGAAAAAAGTTCAGGATTAGTAGATTTTTGTGCACAAACAAGTATCAAGGTAAGTTCATGTAACTTGAGTTATATTCTTAAATGCTTGAAATGTATGTTTTTGAT
Organism: Gossypium longicalyx; assembly: GCA_025698465.1. Taxonomy (NCBI): domain Eukaryota; kingdom Viridiplantae; phylum Streptophyta; class Magnoliopsida; order Malvales; family Malvaceae; genus Gossypium; species Gossypium longicalyx. The sequence goes on from CM047003.1 coordinate 28,431,750, forward strand.
ATGAATATGATTTGAATGTTCATTGTATGAAAATTGATAAAACATTGATATATTTGATAAAAAAAGGGAAGAAATCCCAGTTGAATGAAAGGAAAATTCGATGGATCTCTGAAAAAGGAATTGACGGTAAAAAGGATCAAGCTCGGACGAGTGATCCTATCCTGATATAGCCCTCCCGAAGAATATGTGGAAAATGGATTTAGCCCGGACGGGTAATCCGAATTAGGGTCTGAATTTAGCCTGGGTGGTAATTCAGATCCAAGCTCATTAGAGTAATTGTCGTTGCAGGGATTTAGCTCGGACCGTAATCCCGACAATACTCTATGAGTTTATATTACAGGGGATTTAGCCTGGACTGGTAATCCTGCTGTAAGGATGAGGTTCGCGGGAGTGTGCTCTCTGAAATGAAAATGTGTGCACATGAATATGAATTGACGGACCCAGAATTGTACACTAAAAGTCTACCTCTGAAAATCTATCGAAATTTCGAGAAATTCAACGGGATAAATATGAAAAAATAACAAGGAAATAGAAATCATGGTATTGATGAGCTCATCAACCATGGTATATATTATTGGTACATGCAAATTATTGTACTAACTTGAATGTTGAGTTTGTGCATATTAGGGTAATAATGCATTGAATGGATATATAAATGTTTATTGTATTGTATTAAAAATATTAGGTAAGTATAATTCTTGTTACATGAGCTTACTAAGCACAAAGTGCTTACCCTGTTTCATTTTCCCTATTTTGTAGTGTTAAGAGCTCGGAGGTTGGATTTGGTCGGAGACACATCACACTATCAACCTCAGGATTTCGGTACATAAAGAAACTTTATTTTGGAAATCAAGGGCATGTATAAGCTAATAAAGTAAATGATTTTGTGAAATGAATGTAGAGTTAGCCATTGGTATGATTAACAAACCTGGTTTTGGGTATGTGATGACGTTATTTTATAAATATGCATGAATTTATCTTGAAAATATGTTGAATTGGATTGGTTGATGTGGATTGTTTTTGGTTTAAAATTTCAGGGAAGGGTAGATATCTGTAAAGGGGTTATATTGAGTTAAAGAAAATTTAATTTGTAAACTCCGGTAATACTTCGTACCCTATTCCGGCAATGAATACGGGTAGGGGTATTACAAACACAGGGATTGTTAAAATTAAGGATCAACTCCAGCACTAGCTGAATTGATTCATATTATACGTATATGATTCATTTAAATTACGGATGCTTGACTTTTATGGGTTGCGAAAAAGTTTAATTTAAGATACATGCCTATTAAAAAGTTTTTCAAATGCGAATTTTAGACATCATACACCTTCGGGAATTTAAGATTACCTCAAGCACAAAACAATTTTCCTCTTCAAAATATCACAAATAAATAAATTAATGCTTCACTGAGTTTTAACTCTTTTTTCTAATCTAGTATATGTGTTTTTTTTATTTGATTAAAATTATATTTTTTAGTACTTGAAGGTAATAGTATTTAATTCAGGTTTTAAAGATAATTCGATAAAAATTCAAAATTAGATAATAATAATATTAATAATTAACTTTGGTCGAATTAAATCGCATTTGTTAGATTATATTTGACAAATCAAATGAAAAATTAAATAAATTCACAATTAACACTATATTTATTATATTAACAAGATCATGAAAAATACAAACCTACTAATATTGGCAATTAACTTTCATCAAATCAACCCTAAAACTTAAATTAAACACTAATAAGTAATATATAACTTTTGTCGAATATATATATCAGATTGGACTAAAAAATAACACAAGTATCATATTAAAAAAATTGTAAAACTTGGCTACCAAAAGCCAAAAATTAATGTTTAGTTTAATAAATCTGAACAAGGTTCCCTATAGTAATAAGATTTAATTCTAACAAAATCTAGTAATAACAAAATAAAAAAAATCGAGTTAGTAATTTTACATTGTTTATGGTTTGATAAACTATGCATTTTTTTTAAAATCTCAACGTTGTCATTTTTATAAGTAGAGAAAGTAGAACAATTAGAGTTTTTTACTTGATAGGAGTTTTAGGGTTTTTTTAGAGGATTTTTGGAGAAAGAGGGTATTTATATAACCTCGTGTTGTGACCTATTGATTGAACATTTATTTACTTCAAGAATAACTTGAGTTCGAATCATCGTTGTACCAAAAATAGAAAAGGATCTCAACTATTGAGGTTCAATTATGACACTGATTTTGTTTTTTATTGCATGTAGGCCCGACGAGTTCCTAGGTCTTAAGATTGTACTTCGTTAGTTCTAATCACACAAGCGTGGTGAATTTACAATGCAAATAACTAGCTAGTTCAAAACACAATTTTTAAAAAATATTGCGTGACAATGGATTTTTATAGTGTTACGAGAAAAAGCTCTGACTTATGGGTATGGAAAAGCATTCTAAATGGAAGAGATTTATGTAAACAAAGGATGGATTGGCAAATAAGGAATGATAATGACCTGGTCATTTTAAATGCACATATACAGGAAAATAAGGGTTGTGTAAGCAATGGTTCAAGCGAGTGTGTTCATCTGACAAAACTGGTAACAAATAGAGGAAGAGAATGGGATGAAATTAAATTAGCTAGATTATCTGATCAAGAGACAATAAACAAGCTTAGATCAAGATCTTTATCAGCTTTAGGAGGTTTAGATAGGAGGGTGTGGGCTCTGAATAACAATGGGGAATATTCGGTAAAATCAAGATATGAATGTCTAGTCAACAATAAAATGATAAGGGGAAGACATAACACATTATAAGAGTGGACAACAACAAATTGGAAATCACTAGGAAGTTGAAAAATCCTTATAGGACCATTCTTTTTTTATGAAAAATTTGTGTGGAAGTACTACCTTGCAAGGAGGATTTAGGAAACATAATCAATGGATAGGACATAACGTGCAAATTGTGTAGACAATGAAATGAATTGTATGAGCATCTTTTGTTTTGTTATTTTTCTAGGGTAATCTGGTTGGGATTGTGCTTAGGAATTAAATCAATGGAACTAAATCTTTCAACTATCAGAAGTTTCATTTTGAATATAATTATTAGAAGGAAAGGCATCGACGCAAATTCTTAATATGATTATTAAGGCAATCTAATATTTGAGGATATCCAGTTTATGATGATATGTATCTTATCGAATATCTGGATACATAGAAATGATGTTATGTTTAAAGGAATGAAAGCAAATCCTATTAGTTCATTCACAAAGCTAACATTTTGAATTGTCAAAGAAAACAAGCTTTTCTGGAAAAGCAAAGAGTATATGACAACACAAAACACACTTAGGGCTCACAAAATAAAATTACAAGAATTATCCGTCCCAATCACATCCTATATGGAGTTGCCATTATAGCTTGAAGGAAATAAATTGTGGGATACAATGTGTCTCACTAAAACTTTTCTGGACACCAAAAAAAATAGTACCTATAAAATTTAATAATGAAATTTCAACATTTAGTTTTTCAGTTTATTAAACAATACTTTAATTTTTGAGAAAGTAAAAAGTTTGAAATATAAAGGGTAAACTACATTGGTAGTCACCCAACTATTAGTTTTTTTTTTGGACACCCAACTATTAAATATTACAAATAGGCACCCAATTATTCAACCTTTTCTTTTTCTGTAACACTCCAACCCGTATCCGTCGTCGAAATAGGGTTACAGAGCATTACCGGTAATTACAAAACATTTTTAGATAATTCAAGTAAATTACTGTTCATAGCAAAACTCTCCACTTGAGTCATAGTTACTAAATTATTTATATCGTGAGCAACAAAATTCTAAATTAAGATCCGCTTGATTTTTCCAAAACTAGTCTCAAATATCTTTCTACCATAAAATTTTCAGAATTTATGGTTTAGCCAATAAGTACAGTAAAATCTTCAAATTTACCTCTGTTTTGCTATTTGGCAGCTTCGACCTTTTTTTACTAAAAATTAATTATCTCTTAGTACGGGGTTTGGACAATGCTTTCGTTTGCTTCTATTAAAAATAGACTCATTAAAAATTTAAGCATATAAATTTAAACCCCTAATTACTTTTTTACAATTTTCGATGATTTTCCAAATTCAGAACAGGGGAACCCGAAATCATTCTGACTTTGTCTCACAAAATTTATTATATCTCATAATTTATAACTCTATTGCTTACATCGTTTCTTCTATGAAAAACTAGACTCAATAAAATTTAATTTCATATTTTGTTCAACCTCTAATTCGATTTCCACAATTTTTGGTAAATTTTCAAAGTCAAACTATGCTAACACATACATAATCACCATATCATAATTTCATAAATATACCAAATCAATCATCACTAGCCATTCTAATGGCTAGGTTTCAAACCATAATTTACAAGACAAGATTTAGTCGAATTAGCCTATACATGTTATTATAACCATAATTGTTTTACCTTATACACTGAATGAACTGTTGGATACTGTGAATGATCTCCGCCAAGCTTCCAATCCAGCGAGCATTCCGATTTACTATACGACAGGGAAAAATGAAACGGAGTAAGCATATAATACTTAGTAAGTCTGTATAACTTAGTAATAAACTTACCATCTATTCATCATCAAAATAAATATAATGGGGCATAATCAAACCATTTAATCTCACAAGCTCTATCACACATTCTCATCACCCTTGTTAGTCACATATTTCATATAAACTTCAAGAAACACATATATGAATTCTTCAACATTTGGATTCTCATACACACATGTTTTTCCACAACATGTATTCACATAACATATATACAAATTATTTGCATATATTTCATATATATTTTATATTAATTCTTCTCGAGTTTCGATACTTTATTTAATAATCAATTGCTCTATTGATAATCACTCGGGTAGTACACTAAAGGTGTACTAATCTATTCTCATAGATGAATGTATTCATCAAACCATTCCATGTTCATATATAAACATCTCACACTTCCATATTTCATTTCATGTAACATATTTTCCTATTTCCACATATCATGTCTCAATCTATGACCATTTATCTCAATTTCATATTTGCTCATATTAGAACTTTGTCTGTTGAATTTATTTAAATTATCGATGGATTCTCATGTAGTACACTCATAGTGTACAAATCATAATCCGTCAATTCATATCCGGTAGTACCTTTTTGGTACACTATTGAGCCACATATTATATAGCATAATTAGCAGTCTAGGCTAAATTCTGTCTATAATGCATATACTCTAAGGGCTTTGTCAGATTACCAGTCCAGGCCAAATCCTTTATATGACAAAGAATTCCCTATAAAGTCCAATCTGGATTACCAGTCCAAGCTAAATCTAGTCAATTAGGATTACCAGTCCAGGCTAAATCCTAATTGAAACATATGCTCGAGAGACTCATTTCAGATTACCTGTTCGGGCTAAATCCTTTCCATAATGAGATCAATAGATTACTCGTCCGAGCTAAATCCTTTTTGCAACACATGCAGGATCTCATTTCATATAGGAAAATCACCACTATCCATCGATAATCATTATTCAACCAGGACTTACCGTATATGGGATATTATTATTGAACATCCTTAATTTCATAAAATATATATGATTTATATATCATCACACACACATATATATACAATCACATTCATACAATTCAATTAAGCATATTAACATACATAGTTAAGTTACACGAACTTACCTTGATAGTTGTTTGTGTACATAAAATATATTAATTCGACATTTTCTCATTTCCTCGCACTAACTCCATATTCAGACTACCCAAATCTATACGAGTAAATTTAACATCAATTTAATGAAATTCATACTCAATTTAATCCAATTTACATTTTAGGCAAAATTATCATTTTGCCCCTAAACTTTTAATAAATGACGATTTCGTCCATAGGCTCGGAAAATGAAATTCATGCAATTTATTCCTTGTTCCAAGCCTAAATATTTTCATATATAACAATAGCAGCTCTTGAATTCCATGAAATTTTAGAATTTTCCATAAATTCAACAACTTTACAATTTTATCCCTAAATCATGATTTCACTCAAAATTCTTTAATAAAGCACCTTTACATATCCATTAACATCTCAATTTCATCATCAAATAACTAAAATCATATGAACTTATCAATGGTATCTTCCAAAACTTCCAAAAATATAAAAAACTAATGAAATAACAAGTTGGACCTAAATGTAAAAATAAAAATTTCAAAGAAAAAGCAAGAATTGAACTTACTTGAAGCTAAAATATGAAAGACCAGCTCAAACCCTATTCAATGGCTGTTTTTGACAGAAAATTGATGAAGAAAATGTCTAGAAACTATTAAAATAACATTTGGCCATATAAACTTTATTTTAATTTCGATTTTATCCCTAATCACATGAATATCTTTGATTTTTTTCACGTTATGCCGCCTCATCCATTTAGGATGGTATATTTTCCATTTTAGTCCTCCTTTATTTACTATTAGATAATTTAATCACTTTAGCAAGTTTTGCACTTTTTTTCAATTTAGTCCTTTTTAATTAATTGACTACCGAAACATTAAAATTTTCTGACGAAACTTTAATACTGCCATATTGACACTTCGTAAATATTTATAAAGATATTTATGGCTCGGTTTATAACACCGAGGTCTCGATATCTCTTTTTCTCAATTAATTGACCTAATAAATTTTTATAAACACACATTTACTAATTCAAAAATCTTTTAAAAACCACATTTAACTCATAAATATTAAATAATAAAATTTACGAGTTCATTTTCTGAATTTAGTGGCCTCGAACTATAGTTTCTGGCATCACTAAAATTCGGGCTATTACAATTCTCCCCCTTAAGAATTTTCGTCCTCGAAAATCTCACCAGTAAAGAAGTTTAGATATTATATTTCTCATAATTTTCCTCCACCTTACATGCCAGAATTTCAACCAATCGCTCACTGAAAGTCATTTCAGGCTGAATTCTAATACTTATCAGAGAAATAATATGTGATAGATCTGATCGATACCGTCGAAACATATACACATAAATAACATTTATAACTTCTATCAAGCTCTAACAACAATACCAATCAATATGCAGCAATTCCAATTCATTTCAATAATCTCATATGACCTGCTAAATCGAGGACTTAATTCGCCTTTACAGCTAAAACTAGAGAACTTCTTCCATGACGAAATTTTCAAGAATATTTTGTCACTATCTCAGATCTCCATTTCTTTTTATCTAAGATCCGCACAAAACCTCTGACAATCAAAAATTTTCTTAAAACTATCTCAGATCCCTTTCACTTCTTTTTTTTTTTTTTTACTAATCTCAATCCAAGACTATAGGGTTTTGCATTCATGATCATACAGAGACTCATACGATACCATCTTAATACTTAACTAAAAAATAGTATCGTACGCAAATTCAACTCACAGCAATCATTTCTTTTCCAATTGCCTTCAAATTTTTATAATATAGTATCGGAACATATCTTCAAGAATTCAAATTACAAATTCAAATTAACCATTCATCAGAAAATGACATACAGTACTAAAATATAACCACATACCCAAAGTTTCTTGAAATTTGTTCCAGAATCAGAATGTGAATCGTAGATTTTAGTAAAAAATAATGGAAACTAGCATCTTATGAAATCTGACAGTCTCAGAAACAAATAATTCAAACAATCTATTAAGTAAGAAATCCATTCATATCAGGAGAATCTATACATCCTTTGTCAAATGGTCAACAATTACTCGAATAGTATCTTTCTTTTCAAAGACAAGGATAATCCCGATATTGAATTCATAATAACTTTATCCCATTTCCATTTCAATATCTTCACTGGCTGTAACAGTCCCGAAGGTAGCAATATCTGATGCTCAGCTTTAGTTTACTGACATATAAATCATTTAGATACAATCTTAGAAATACCACATTTCATTCCGGACTACCATTATATCTGTTTTAAATCATTATGCATTTTATCATCCCTCGAATAAACAGATATAGTACCACTGTGAGCATTCATATAAAATTTTCTGTACAAGCTCTAAATTCTTCGGTACACATATACTGCCTCTGAATAACTAACAATTATCAAATTCAATTTGAAATTCTAAATAAAAGCTCTTTTACTCTATACCCATTTAACTTATAACTCTTTATCACCTTTCTAAGCTTCACTAATCTGTTGTAGAAACATCGGTTTAGCTTTCCTCAACCAAAATAAATCTTTCATCAAATAATAGCAATAAGATATTTATTGCTTATAAAACAAATAGACATTTTCTTTTTAGAATATCAACAACTATATATATTTTTCCTGAATATTACTCAATTATCAAGTCAGAGTCTTTCAATAGTTCCAACCATCTGCGCTGTATCAGATTTAGATCTTTCTATACCATCAGATACTTTAAAGTTTTATGATCAGTACAAATATGGTATTTTTCACCATAGAGATAATGTTATCAAATTCTCAATGCCAACACAATAATTGCCAATTCAAGATCATATATTGGATAATTCTTTTCCTGAAATTTTGTCTGTCTGAAAGTATAGGTCATTACTTTGCCTTCCTTCATCAAAATACAATCTAATTCGTTCAAGGATGTATCACTGTAATAATAAATTCCTTACCTGATTCAGGCTGAACCAAAGCTGATGCTTCGGTCAACAGAGCTTGCAACTGATCAAAACTTTGCTACCATTTATCGATCCATTCCAATCTCACATCTTTCTATAATAGCAATGTCATAATAGAATTTCTATAATCTGAAATCCATATCACTTGACTTCCATGATCAAATCAGGATTTATAGTAGTAATACATGCAATTACCTTCGATCAATGAATATTCCTTACAGACAGCCCATAATAATGACAAGAAAACGGAGATAATGAAATCCAAGTTGCAAAATTATACTAAATTTCCGAGAAGATAATCCATATTGAATAATAAAAAGATCGATGACATCTCAAGAAAGTCCAAAAGAGTAATATTACACATTCACACTATGAACAGTCATAATAAAGACAGTGTAACTTGCACATTTGCTATTCAGAACTTCAACCAACAGAAGTAGAAAATAGTATCATACGAATTTTATCATCAAATTTTCTATCAAACATGCTGAATCAGAAAACCCGAGAAAGATAGAGCATATAATAATTTTCGTCTATTACTATGTTTAGACAACCTTTCCATATAATGATTATAGCATATGAACATAAACAATTATATATATACACCTTTGAGAATAACAATACATATAAAATACTCATATAAAATACCCAGAAGAGATTGCTATAATATACCCGATTATAACAGTTGTATTCAAATATTTTTGCAATTTCATCACTAATCCAGTGACATATCAATAATTTCACATCATTCAGTTCACTCACGAAGCTTGTTCGGAAGAAATTTTCAATTAACTCATTCTGTAGATACCATATCTGAATAAGTCGATTTCCCATAAATAACTTCTTTCTTTAACAGTGGCACTACGTATCTCAAATAGTTTTTCAAAAAAAAAATCTGATATCTCTCTTTAGAACCCATCTTTAATTACTAACCCATTCTCAGTTTTAACTACTTTATTTATCATTTAGGCACTGAATTCTTTAGTTCCATGTTTCTGAACTAAATCAATATAAATCTTATGAATTTCATTACATATAATTTGTCGTAACCATTTTGAAAAAACAGGAATCGACTTTTTAAAACGAAAGTTTGGAGTCGCCACCAATCTTTTTTATTTAGGTGTGATCGGATCGCCTAATAAAACATTTTATTTTATTAAAATATTATTTTTGGCCAACGTAATTTGAGAAAATGGGTTCGGGAGTCGGTTACGTACAAGGAAGGATTAGCACCCTCGTTACGCCTAGAATTGGTACCAAATTGATTAAACAATGTCCTTATGTCTAAAATTTAAAAGATATTTTGAAATGCAATCTCTTTTAAAACATTTGAATAACTCGAATTGGACATTAAGATTCCTTTGTTCCGAAGGAATAGAATATCACATCCAGCACGTTAGGATATGATAACTTAAACCCTCGAAATCAAAATCACCTCATGGTTTCCAAATCTCACGAATTGAAATTTTAAAAGGGTATTCGATTATTTGGTCAAATGGTAAATCGAAACCCAGCACGTTAGGGCACAATCTATCGAATTTCCAAACACAAAACATTGCCTTATTATGAGGAGTTTCCAAATAAGCAATTATAAAACTGGCTCCAAATATATTCGTTTGGTTTACTTAAGGGTAAAAAGCAATCGATGTTGGGCGAAAATCTTGAATTTAAAATTATAATCATACAAGCATAGTATGGAGCATGGGATAAAACACATGGCAATATTATTTCATGAATAATCTAAGATAATAAGGAAATACAAAGGAACAAATTAAGGTTCATGCAATGGCAACTATATAAATACCAACATTAATAACCGAAGGCCAATGAATTAGAAGCCAATTTTAAAAGAAATTTCGAGCAAATTGCACAAATATAATATAACAAGTTTTAAAATAAAAAAAAAAGTGAATAATAGGAGAGAAAGAAAATTTGGAAACATTACTATACAAACAATACAAAGATTTTAAAACAAATAATAGATATAAGAATTTAAAATAAGTAGAAAAATCAAAGTAGATAATATATGAAGTAGTAATATACAAATAAATTTTAAAATAAATATTATAAAGTAAAAAAAATACAAAATAATACATATATCAATTTACATATATAATAAAAACAAAATAACTTAATATAAAAAATTAATATATAAAAACATTTGAAATAATAAAAAATATACAATCAAATAGGGTCTCTATAGGAAATAAATTATATATAAGTAGATTTTTAAAGAAAATATATACATATTAAAAGGGAATTTTAAGATAATCCACTTAAAAAATATGAAATCAGCAAAATATGCAATACACAAATTATACAGCAAATTTCCCCTTAAAAAAATGAATAAATCATACGAAACAAAAGAAACTGAAAATTGAAATAAACAGACTCAATTGAAGCAAAAACAAAAACAACAAAATAATTTACAAACAAATAATTTACTAGAATAGAAATCCAGGGCCAAAATAGAACACGCATAAACAGGAGAGGATTAAAAATGAAATTATTCCCAGCCTCAAAACGCAACATTTCAACACGGATTAAAGTGAGAAAATGCACCAATTTCAGGGAAAAATTAAAAAACAAAAGGGATCAAGATGGGACTCAATCAGATAGCATCAAAACAAGGAGGGACCAAATGCGCAAATTTCCCACCCAGGGCAAAAACACGCGGACCCTCCCTGCGGGTCGGGTCAACGCGCGGACCCTACTCCAACAAAATGGCATCGTTTTTACCTGTTATTAAAATCATATTTTTTTTGTTTAAAACATCATTTTAACCTTTGCATTTACAAAAAACCTAAAGAACTTTGAAATATTCTCTCATTTCCTCCCCTATTCGACCGGCGCCACTTTTGTCAGAGATCTAATGCGTCATGGTCGCCGACGACGCAAACACGACTCCGATGTGACCACTCCTCTCTCTTATACTTCACATTTGTATTGTGAATTCGAATAAAAATAAAGGAATGGAAAAAAAAAAGAGAATAAAAATGGCAATAAACCTTTGAAATGTATTCTTCTGCTTTTGTTGATTTCTGTATATTTTGTTTTTAGATATGTATTCTCTTTTTCTGGCCCAAAGAAAAATAAAGAAAAAAAGCCCCCTTTACAATCAAAATTGAAGGCTTTATAGCCAAATACAAGCGGTTTCTGGCTATTTTCTTGCTTAAGTCGCAGGTCATGAAGATGAGGAGAAGGGCGACGTGGGGCGTGCAACATGCGAGCTAGGGCGGACGTGCGTGGTGGAGTGCATGGAGATTGCTGGTGGCTATAGCTGCGGAGCGAAGTAGATAGAAACCCTAGGGTTTCCGAAAACTCCAAAAACTTGGGCTTATCGGGCATTGGGCCATTGTAAAATTTTAGGCTTTGAATTTATTCTTATCTTTTGGGCCTGATGCAACTGGACTTGTTAATTATTTGTTTTCTTGTTTTTTTGTTTTGTATGTGTATGGGCCCGGGCTAAAATTAGGTCTTACATAATTGTACTAATAAGGGGGTGGAGATCGTAAAGTCTCACAAATTAACTTTCATGTATATACTCATGTAACATAACATTTATCATTCTCATATACTATAAAACATTTATCCGTACCTTTTCGAATTCTATTTCATCATAAGTAACATTTTACTCGGATACTTGAATATCACTTTTAGAATTATCAGAATTAGCTCAGTTGGAAAGCATCTCTGTCTATTTGTGAAACAATTCTCATCAGAGTCGGGAGATATCACACTATCACAGGTTATATAATGGCATGTATTTCTAGACTTCACATATGCTATGTTCAGTTTGAGAACCAGCTAAACCGTAGCTCGGATATTTTCAGTCACCCAACTATTCAAAATTTTCTTTTTTGAACGCTAGTCATTAAATTACTAATGGAAAGATAACTTGGCAACTTTTAAATTTGGCATAATAACAAATTTAGCTATCAACATTTATACATTGTGTCGATTAGTTTGATTAAAAAAATTAACCCTCAACATCTACACATTGTATAATTTGGTTTTTTTTTTTTACATTTTTACTTTTATTTATGATATTAATGATTAATTTTAAAAGAATGAGAAAATATGAAAATTATTATATTTGATTTTCGGGTGTTTTCATTTTTGGTATATATATTTTTATCAAATATAGTTAATAGATATTTTTAGCTTTTTAAGTGAAAGGGTCACAAAAAAAATCAATTTTTAAAAAAAGATTGGATTACACAATGTGTAAACGTTGTGAGTTAAAATTTTTATAATCAAGACTAAATTGACACAATGTATAAGTATTTAGGGTTAAATTTGTTATTATGCCAATTTTAAAATATACCACATCATCTTTTCGTAAGCAATTTAAGGTCGGTGACCGAAAAAGAAAAAAAAATCAAATAGTTGGATGATCATTTTATAACTTTTCACAATTAAGTGACCAAAAAAGAAAAAACTTACTAATAGTTAGGTGACTACAAATGTAGTTTGCTCCAATATAAATAAGATAAAGATAAAACAACATTTAGTCTCTAAACTTGGCAACTTTTCCCAACTTGGTCATTGCACTTTTTTTCTACATTAGTCTTAGAATTTGACAATTTTTTTTAATTTAGTCCTTAAACTTGGATTCCATTAAGGTGAGATTATGTGGTACTCCAAAATTGTTACACATAATTATATGAAAAAAATTATAAAATCGAAAACAACAAAAAATTATAAAAGAAATTTTCAAATAAGATTTAAATAAATTTTTTTGTCAAAATAAAATTTAGATAAGAAACTGAGAAAATGTAATAAGTTTTGAGCGTAATGTTGGAAGAAAAAAAACCCAAAGTAAAAAGAAGTTTGTATGTTAATAATTTATCTGAAAAAGGTATTCAAAATTCTTAGTAAAGGCATAAAGGGTAATTTTTGGGCTTCCAGAATTTTAATACGAGCTTAAAAGTGTTTGAACTGGGCTTCCTAATAATTTATAAAATAAATTGAAATGAACCGAACCAAGTATAAACGACTTAACTAATGAACCGATTTTTAAATCATTGCTTATCCGTGACTTTATCTTGCTATTGCTAAAAACTCGACCGAACTATCCGATCTGCCCAAACCCATTGCCCGCTCTGCCCTACCATGTATCGAAGTGCACCTTTTCTTTTGCCGTCCCTCTCTATGTCTCTCTCTCTCTAGAAATAGAGCAAGTTTTTGCTTCCTTTTAAATTTTAACTTCTCTTTTTTATTTTCTTATGTAGATCGAAAGGCGGCTTAAGAAATCGAACGCAGAAGGTTGAATTAGATTGGGTAACGGAAGAATCAAGGTCGAAGGGATTTAGGTTTTTGGATTTGTGATTGGGGAAATTAGGGTTTGGTTAAGGGAAGATTTCTGACAGAGGTAGGGGTTGGTGATCTAGGGCTTGAGTTGGTGAAATAAGGGGAGCTGGAATTCAAGAGGGGAAAAAGAAAGATAGACATTAGGAGGGCGGATTGATGGTACTCGAAGGGAAAAATGCAAGGCTATGCATGGGCGGGGAGGAGATGAGGAGAGGAAAAAGGCACGGCTGATGTGGACAGTCCCTACACGTGCAACGGAGGTTCTGAGTGGTGATGGCGTTGCTTCGCTTTCTTTTTCTTCTTCCTCTACCGTTATTTCATTTTCAAAGGTATAACTTTCTAAATCAATTTCACTTAATTTGATTTGATTGGATATTTTTCTTTATTTTCTAGGTTTTCCTTTTTGTTCGCTTGTTGGTTTGTTTTATCAGGTGATTTGGTGAGAGGTGCTTTATCATATCGATTTTGGTAAATGAAGAGGTTCGATTCTGCTTGAGAATTTTGAGATGGTGTCTTGATTGATGAGGGGAAGTGTTGAAATAGTTGCGAATTTCGTCAATTTTGTTGGCTTGGTTTGAACTTTGTGGATGATTTGTTGAGCTCGTTTGGAGTAAAATCTAGTCAGTTGTGTGAATTGTTTTGGACATTTTTCGAAATTTTAACTGACTCATATGAAGGCATTTAAGTTTTTATGTTTTGGGCTGATTGTTTTACTGAGGAGTGAGGTGTATGTGCAAGACATTTTTGTTAGGCTTGGTTTTGCGGATCATATAGTGTTGCAGCTGTGAAGAACGATTGTATCACATAATAAGCTGGGTAAGATAGGGAAGGGCGTCTCTCTTCGGATGGATTAGTGTCCTAAAATAACAATAACTTCTTTTTCGTTTTCTCCTCTAGAAGCTATTCTACAGCTGAAATATCCTGCTAACTTATCTGAAACTTTTAATTGTGGACATGTAGCTATAATCATTCAGCATGCTATGGGGTGGGTTTTCTTCATCCAAGCTAATTTTAATTCCAGGTAGAAAGTGTTTTGGACACAATAGAAATATTTGGATTTTAGACAGATTGATGTAAATGAACCTGAATATTAGGAATTTGCTAACTTTCGGTAGTAATGATGATTAAGGAGTAGTCACCAGCATTATGATTTATAATTGTATTGGAAAATTATTCCAATTTTGGAAGAGCTTGAAAATAAGGATACATTTTTTGGGGAGTTATTGCTCCAGTAGTTGACCTGGGATGTGGTAAATGCAATATTTGCTTCTGACTTCTAAGGTCTTTCTGTATATGGCAAGTCTTGCGAGTTTCTGTAATGCATCCTGTTCTATTATATGTAAAAAGATAGTTGTCTTAGATAACGCAAGTGTATTGGTCTTCCCATTTGAAATCAGATTTTGACATAGTTGTATATGAGTGAGAAGGAACATGATTTTTGTTATGCTGGATGTTTTATCTGATAAAATATGTCAAAAATTAGTCCAGAGAAATGTATTGGACATCTTTAACGGAGTCATATTTATATGATAATGATGTTTGTTGAAGCAGTACCTAAGACATATCCAAGGCTTTAAAGAGGAGTGGTGATATAAACAACATATTATCAGTATGTGAATTGTTAAGTTTTTGTTCAGTCTAGATGTATAATGGTTTCCCTGATATGAGTATAGCAAGTTTTGAATGCATATGAACCTTGTTCTTGCTAGTGGTGAAGTCTTGTGGAATTTGCTCATATAGAATTATAGTTGATTTACGAATTAGGCTTGAATTGCCGTTATATGCATCTTTTTTCTGCACTTACGCATTTACACGATGTTCTTATCTAATAAAGATGGATTCTTGGAATCATTATCATATCTAATTGTTTAAGCAATTACTAGTTGCTGGATGAGGTTGTTCATTTGTGTTGGTTTTGTCTGTATCGAGTTGCCATTTGTACTGCTGTTAGGTTGCTCAGTCTATGTAGCTAAGTTGATAGTTTTTAGAAGTGACTGATTAATGCAAGTTTGAGGTGTTGATCAAGCTTCTTCTTCTTCCTCTTCTTCTCCCTTTTTATTTCTTTTAACCAAATTGTTTATATATATATTCTCACTGGTGAAGTTTGCATACCTGGTCTCCCCCTTATAGGATGGACGCAATATCAGCATTGGTGACTGTGCTCTTTTCAAACCAGCTCTAGATTCTCCACCTTTCATTGGAATAATTCGGTGCCTGACTACAAGCAAAGAAAATAAGTTAAAGTTGGGCGTGAATTGGCTTTATCGACCCGCTGAAGTAAAGCTTGGCGAAGGCATCCTGCTGGAAGCTGCGCCAAACGAAATCTTTTATTCCTTTCATAAGGATGAGATTCCTGCTGCATCATTACTCCATCCGTGTAAAGTTGCATTTCTTCCTAAAGACGTTGAACTTCCATCTGGGATTTGCTCACTTGTTTGCCGGCGAGTTTATGACATTACAAACAAGTGTTTATGGTGGCTAACTGATCGAGATTACATTAATGTGAGTTCTAGATTCTCTTTTAGGTATGTAATCTATTCCAAATTTGAACTTTCACAATTGATATTGCTTACTTTTACAGAAACATCAAGAGGAAGTAGATAATCTATTATATAAGACACGTTTAGAAATGCAAGCTACAGTCCAGCCAGATGGATGTTCTCCAAAGCCAGTGAATGGTCCAACATCTACATCACAGTTAAAACCTAGTTTAGAGAGTGTACAAAACAGTGCTTCATTTCCTTCTCAGGGTAAGGGAAAGAAAAGGGAGCGTGGTGATCAAGGTTCCGAGCCTGTCAAGCGGGAATGCACTAGTAAAATAGATGATGGGGATTCTAGTCATGGTAGAAGAGAAATTAATTTAAAAATTGAGATTGCAAAGATCGCTGAAAAGGGGGGCCTAGAAGATTATGAAGGAGTTGAGAAATTGATTCATCTCATGGTGCCTGAGAGAAATGAAAAGAAAATAGACTTGGTGAGCCGGTCAATGCTTGCTAGTGTAATATCAGCTACAGACAAGTTTGACTGTCTTAGTCATTTTGTTCAGCTCAGAGGTTTGCGTGTTTTTGATGAATGGCTCCAGGAAGTCCACAAAGGGAAGATTGGTGATGGTAGTGGCTCCAAGGATGATAGATCGGTTGATGATTTTCTATTAACCTTACTCCGAGCACTTGATAAGTTACCTGTAAATCTCACAGCTCTACAGATGTGTAACATTGGCAAGTCTGTGAATCATTTGCGCACTCATAAGAACATAGATATACAGAAGAAAGCAAGGAGTTTAGTTGATACATGGAAAAAAAGAGTTGAAGCTGAGATGGATGCCAAGTGTGTCTCATCTCATGGTGTTCCCTGGTCTGCAAGGTCTCGACTTTCGGATGTTTCTCACAGTGGAAGCAAGCATTCTGGGTCAACTGAGGTGGCCGTGAAGAATTCAGCCGCTCAGCTTTCTGCCTCTAAAACTGTTTCGGTTAAGCTTACTCAAGGAGAGACTGCAACCAAGTCTGCTTCTACATTGATGGGATCTACGAAGGCAGCAATGTCGCCTGCTTCTGCCAGTGCAAATTTAAAAGATGTGCAGGCACGAGGTGCAACTGTTGTTGGCACCTCTGATCCTCAAACAACAGCAAAGGATGAGAAAAGCAGCAGTTCGAGTCAGTCCCACAACAATAGTCAATCTTGTTCTAGTGATCATGCAAAGGCTGGTGGACTTTCTATAAAGGAGGATGCAAGAAGTTCTGCAGCTGGTTCTGGATCAGTCTCTAAGATCTCGGGTAATTCTTCCCGACACCGGAAATCCAATAATGGTTTCCCAGGGTCATCTGGAGTTCAAAGGGAAACTGGATCAGGCAAAAATTCTTCTTTTAACAGAAATCTTGCATCAGAAAAAATATCACAGTCTGGTTTAGCATGTGAAAAGGCTGTGGATGCTCCTATGGCTGAGTCTAATAGTCATAAGTTCATTGTTAAGATCCCAAATCGAGGTAGAAGTCCAGTACAAAGTGCCAGTGGAGGATCTCTTGAAGATCACTCAGTCATGAATAGCAGGGCTTCTTCTCCTGTGCTTTCAGAGACGCAGGAACAATTCGATCGTAACTTGAAGGAGAAGAACGATAGTTACCGGACAAACGTTACTACTGATGTGAATACTGAATCGTGGCAGAGCAATGACTTAAAAGACATGCTGACGGGGTTTGATGAGGGAGATGGTTCACCTGCAGCTGTTCCTGATGAAGAAAACTATAGGACTGGAGAAGGGGCTAGGAAAACAAATGAAGTTACTAAAACTGCTTCATCTTCTGGAAATGAACATAAATCAGGGAAATTGCAGGAGCCTTCTTTCAGCTCCATAAATGCTCTAATTGATAGTTGTGTCAAGTTCTCTGAATCAAATGTGTGCATGCCTGTTGGAGATGATGCTGGAATGAATCTGCTTGCTAGTGTGGCTACTGGAGTGGATGTGGCTTCACTGATAGAATCTCCACAAAGAAAGGCCCCTTTTGTTGAGCTCTCTGACACAGGCAATGATACAAAACTAAAACCTTCTTCTGGGGATGAGGTTGTTCGAGATCAAAATCAGTCTGTTGAAGGTGCCAATGATGAGCATTTGAAGCAGGCAGTTGGTGGTAATTCATTGGCCAAGAATGCAGACAGCAAGATTGGTTCCTCTCTAGAAAAATCTAGAAAACTGAATGAAGATTTAACGTCTTTATGTATTCCGTACACTGGAGACCCATGTCTTGAAAATGATAAATTAAAGGAAAATGTAACCACCACTTTAATCAATTTGCCCTCTGCAAGCACTGCGGAGAAAACTACTGATATTGGAGATTGCAAAGAGCATCTGGAGAAAAAGGCAGGTGGAGTGGATGGTGATAGCAGTTTGGGTACTAAACAAAAAGGGTGCTCTTCTGTGGCTAATGAAGATAAGTTCGTAGGTCCTTTTGTAAAAGTTGAGAAAGAAGTTGTTCCGGGATCTTCATCTGTACCTTCTGTTGAAGTTGATGCTGACAACAAGAAAAATGTCCTTGAAGGTTGGGAAAGAAGTTCACAGACTCATCAGAAGTCACCAGTAGTTGGACATTCCATCAATGGTACAGTGACAGAAACTTTGCCTCCTGGTTTTGGTAAAGATACAGTTCTGGAAAATGTTGATGAAGTGAAGGCTGAGAAGGATGTTGAGAGTGATGCTCCTAGTAATGCAGGTGAATGGGAAAGTAATGCTTCTCTTATTGTTCTCTTAATTAAATATGAAATACACATCAATTTAAGTCCTTTTTCTTTCTCAATTTAGTTTACATCATCAATTGATAATTAATTGTATTTGTTGTTGGTTCAGCTGTCAATGCTCAGAAAGGTGAGCATGTGGAGGAGAATTTAGAAGATTGTAAGGGTAATGAACCATGTGCTGGACCATCTCCATGTGTATCACCTACTGTAATGGAAACAGAGCAACCTATGTGGCCAAGGGGGTCTAATTTGACCGGCGAAGAGGCAGATGAAGTGGAAGGGACATCAGCCACTAGAGATGCTCCTGTTACAGGTGGTACAGATACAGATACAGATACAGATACAAAAGTTGAATTTGACTTGAATGAAGGCTTTAATGCAGATGAGGGGAAATTTGGGGATCCAAATAACTTGACAGCATCAGGATGTTCAGCTCCTGTCCAATTTAGCTCATTGCCTTTCCCCGTTTCTTCTGTGGCTAGCAGTGTCCCTTCTACAATTACTGTTGCTGCTGCTGCTAAAGGGCCTTTTGTTCCCCCAGATGACCTTTTGCGGACCAAAGGGGCACTTGGTTGGAAGGGATCAGCAGCCACAAGTGCATTTCGGCCAGCTGAGCCCAGAAAGATTTTGGATATCCCTCTGGGTACAAGCAACACTTCTATTGCTGATGTTAGTACTAGGAAACAAAGTCGTCCTCCTTTGGATATTGATTTGAATGTACCTGATGAGAGAGTGCTTCAGGATCTAGCTTCCCGAAGTTTTGCTAAGGGCACAGACTCTGCACTGGACCTTACAAGTACTCGTGATTTAACTTGTGGAATGGTGGGTTCTCCATCCATTCGGTACTCCGGGGGACTTGATCTTGATTTGAATAGAGTTGATGAGCCAGCTGATTTTGGTAGTCAGTCTACTGGGTTTAGTTGTAGACTGGATGTCCCTATGCAGCCTAGAAAATCATTGTCTGGGATTCTTAATAGTGAAGTAACTGTCCGTAGGGACTTTGATTTGAACAATGGACCTGCTGTTGATGAGATAAGCATTGATCCATCACTATTTAGCCATAACCCTAGAAGCAGCAATGCCCCATCTCAACCATCAGTTTCCAGCTTGCGGATGAATGGTACGGAGATGGGAAATTTCTCATCATGGTTTCCTACTGAGAATACATACTCATCTATCACAATCCAATCGATCTTGCCCGATAGAGAGCAGCCTTTTCCAATTGTTGCAACTGGTGGGCCACAAAGGGTTTTGGGCCCACCTGTTGGTGCCACCCCTTTTAATCCTGATGTCTATAGGGAACCCATGTTGTCATCTGCTCCAGCAGTGTCATTCCCATCAACTCCTTTCCAATACCCTCTTTTCCCTTTTGGAACAACATTCCCTCTTCCTTCGACTAGCTTTTCTGCTGGTTCATCTACTTATGTTGATTCATCTCCTGGTGGGAGGTTTTGTTTTCCTCCAGTTCATTCGCAATTGTTACGACCTGTTGGTTCTGTTCCATCCCATTACCCAAGGCCCTATGTTGTTAGCCTTCCTGACGGTAGTCATAGTAGTGGTGCTGAGAATGGTAGGCATTGGGGAAGGCAAGGTCTAGACTTAAATGCTGGGCCTGCAGGCCCAGACATTGAAGGAAGAGATGAGATGGTACCTCTTGCATCAAGGCAACTGTCTGTTGCCAGTTCACATCCCCAGGCAGAGGAACAAGCAAGAATCCATCAGGTTCCTGGTGGTATTTTGAAAAGGAAGGAACCCGAGGGAGGATGGAATGGATACAAGCAATCTTCATGGCAGTAGTAATCAAGAATCCTTAAATGTCACATTCTGATGACTCAAGGCATGTGTCATTTGCATTCTTTTCAGTTTCCTTTAACAATACCTGTGTTTTCTTTTTCTTGCATTCTACCATTTCCATACACTTGATAGTGGCAAAGGGGAGCCAAACTATATTATTAGAATTATGGATTTTCTGTGACAATTTATATTTATTTTATTTCAGGTATTCAGGGATGGGAATTAGCTAAAACCCCAGAGGTCATCTACCCTGTGTGCTCTTAGAGGATGGGTGGTAAGTGAGCCATTTGATGTTCATAGTCTCCGACCCCCACATCTTACTCTTATCAATTGTATCCTAAAAAATCTCTTAAGCAATTTTCAAGCCATTGTGCCTTGAATTAGTTTTTGGAGCAGATCACCTTCCCCTTTGTAGATATTGTTAACTGTTGGAGAACTTATGTTCTATGTTGCCTAGACATTAGAAATTGGTGCCCATACTGGTTTTTAGTGCAAATCTTTCTTGCCTTTTTTTCTTTTCAGTTTATTTTGTTTCACCTAATTTTGATACCGAAGCTTTTTTCCTCTCCTGATATGGTTTCTGGGGTTGATGTTGAATTCTAATCCTATTTAATTTATGAACTGTAATTGTAGTTCATCTGCAACAGTTGTGATTCCTGCCAACTTTGATATCAATGTTTTTATAAGGTGTTGGCACAGAGATAGCGTTGAAGTTTGATGTTGCACTTTCACCTCTACTGGCCCTTGTGATAACCAGTGACAGGCTACAATGTCATTCATCTTTTGCTTGTGCTTCGCCGTGATTTTTCTGTTGACCGGAATTGCTAGGTAGGTCAAACGGTCTTAAGAAGAAAAGCCTTGTATGTATTCTGGAACATTTGGCCTGCTATTGGAATTTTGTCTTGGACCGTTTTATGGGTGGGTATTTTCTACTAATGATATATAACTACAGCAGTTCTAGGTGATTATAACGTTTACAGGACCCATTGACACTGTGGTTAAGTATGACTAATATATTTTGAAGAGAAACTACTTTCAATCTCAAAAGTCAATCCCATTGATTTTCTGCCTCTAGTATTGGGTTGATGTCAAGTTCATGAGTAAATCTCTACAGTAAGGTATTGTTTAGGGAATAAACAGAAAACGGGGTAATGACTTTGGTACTGTGGACTATTGGGCTTGAATGTAGATGTTCAAAATGTGTAAATTGCAAAGTCTGGGTATGCTTCTTCTGCGTGATGTAGTTTTGTTTATAGATGTGGAATTTGGGTTTGCATGGTGTAATTTTCATTGGGAGTTGAAAAGCCCAAGCCATCACTATTGCTTATGGTTTCATGGGTTATTGTACTGGAAAATACTGAAAGTGGTACAATATAAGCAACAAATTTAGCTACGTAGACGATTTACTAAGAGACTTTTTAAGCGTGGAGTTGCTGTTTTAATCTCTTTTCATCGAAATAATTATGCAATTTAACTGTGTTAGATTAACATTGATATTTGATATTTATGGACTGATTTCACCGGAAACTGGTGATTAAACCGGTTTAATTGGTACCTTAAAAATGAAGGAATTTTGAATTGGTGTATTTAAGTATGTTACATTAATTATGTACTTGGGATGTTACTTTATAAAAATTTAACTGCTGGGGTAAATATTTAATTTTATTATAATTTATAAAGTCACTGTTAATATTTCTATTAGCTTTAATTTATAATATGACATATAAAGTTGATTTGTTTTTCTACTTTGATATTTTTTTTTCTAAATTTGTACTTGAAGTACACTCGTTTTTTAAATTTTAAAGTATGCATCTGCTATATTTTTTAATTATTTTTTAATAAAAATAAATAATAATAATTTAATAATAAAAGGTTGTCCCCAATAAGGGGCGGCACCCATTTTTCACTTGTCACTTTTAATTTTTTTTATTTTATATTTTTAAAAGGTATAATAACATATTTGGTTTTCCAACTTTATCAAAAAAAATATTTTAGCATTCAATTTATTTTTTACCTTTTTTAGCTCGTAAGTTTGCGTTTTTTGTTATATCATCTTAAAATAGATAGAAAAATTGATATTTTTTAACTTTGATGACATAGTGTACACATGAATTATCAGATGGATGACATGCTAACATTTAATTTATTTTTTAAAATTTTAAAAATTAAAAAAAAACTAAAATTTTATGCCAATCACGTGCACGTGTATGCCATGTTAGCAAAGTTACAAATATTAACTTTTCAACCTATTTTTTGGTGACTTGACCAAAAAAAAAAGCCTATAATTGAACAATATTGATTTCACTAGTTTATATACTTGTGCGATGCATTAATTTAATTATGTGTATCAAATAAAAAATATTAAATTATAAAATAATTAAATCTTTGTGCTTTCTATTTTGGAAATAATATTTGTAAAATAAATCTCAATTATTTGTATCCTGAATCTTTCAAAATAGCATAAAAGTTTTATTATTTCAAAATATTTGATTTAGTGAGATTTAAGTGGGTATTGATATAAATCAATTATATTGAAATATATGCCAAATATTTATAAATTAAAATGAAAATTTTGAAAATATTTTATTTCATACTTAAAATTTAATAAAATATTAACCAGTTAAATATAACATGAAACAATACTTACAAGTTTAATTTTTATGTAAGAGAGTAATTCATATTAAATTTATTTAAATAGAAAACTGGTGGTATATGTTAAAATTGATTTCCATTTGATTTGATGATTTTAAATGAATTAGTAAAGAATTACAATAGAGTATGCTCTGTGTTTGCCATATAATAGATCATGCATATCTAATAATAAAATTATATTTAAAATTTAATTTGAAAATGAATTTACTTTAAATATAATTAAAAAAGAAAATTTTGAAATTCAAAGAATTATCTTAGAATTTAAAGTTTCTATATATGCTCCTATAACTTCTTTTATATATTATACACTAGTTTACATACTCGTGTGATGCACAAGCAAATTGTATGCATCAATTAAAATGCATTTAATTATTTTTATGTATCTATTTATTTTTTATAATTTTTTTCAATAATTTGATTATGAAACTAAATTATGTTGACTACAAATATTTTAGAACTGGCTTGAAACTAATTGTTACTAAGTATGTTATCATATATATAATAAACAAAATAAAATAAAATAAGTTTTTTTTTCGTTTCTTGCCCGATGAACTATTATTAATAATAGCAAGAAAATTAAATTTAAAACTTAATTAAAAAAAAAAAACAGGATCCACTTTAATATAACTAAAAGGAAGTATTTTGGAATTCAAACAATTATCCCAAAGCTGGAAGTTTTCATATATGTTCTTATAATTCTTTTATATATGATATATATGTATATGATTACTTCATTAATTGTATTTTAAGATACTATAAATAAGAGATTTTTACATTCGGTGAAAAGATTTTTGCTACTTTGACTTTCTATTTCTCAAAATTCTCTCTATGATTGTCTCAAATATTTTTTTTATTTAGTCATATTATTAATCACAGTTCCTTTTCTTCACCTTACCAATCATCATCTACCAGTTATAAGATCTACTCCAATCTTCCTCTTTGCCTTTTTTTTTGCTACATCCCTTGCTTGCAATGCTCCCTCTGTCAATTAAAGAACCTTCTACAACCGTGACACTCAAGTCCAGTGGTGACTTGATTTTCTAAGTCCTCACTCCTTAATGACATTGGCCTATCGAGTTTTTCATGGGAACTTGGTTTTTTTTACATCGTTGCAACTATTCACTCGGTTTAGGAATTCATCTACTACCGCATTAAAGTTTATACATTGATGTTTGGGTGTGCCATGTTCATACCGCTATCTCTTCTTTGTTTCCTTTTAGGTGGGTTCTCCACCTTTGTCTTGTAGGAGAGCTTTGTTTATTGCTTCCTTGGTTTTGTTGTAATTGTGGAATGAAATTATGAAGGAGAAAAGGAATGTTATGAATATGATTATGATTAAAAAATGTGAATGATTACATGGTTTACCTTTATGTAATTCAACCATACAGTTAAGGAGAGTGTTGAGTTATTCTTTTAAGACAAAAAGGCCATTTGATAAAACGGTGGTCAAAGAGATGACGCGTGGGAAAAAAAAGCCCATCGAAACTGACCCACCAGTAATCCATGCCTGTTGGACAGAAAGACGGGAATTTTATTTCCATTTCCAAATACTACTACTAACTGTGCCAGTTTCAACTACTCTACGCTCTCAGTATCTATCAGACAGAGTCAAAGCCAAATCTAAAACCCGAAATCCTCTGTTAAATTTATTTTATACGATTTGTCTTCTGCCTCCATTTTCGGTGATTTTTACGTACAGTGTTAACACTGCCATTTACTTTTTCTTTTTCTTTACAATATATATATATACATGGAAGTATTTAGTCAATTTGACAGGACAAGAGACAAGTGGGGGATAATGCTCCCTCTCCTGCTTTAAAAGATTTGCTAAGATCTTACTCTACGATATTGGATTTGGATGGATCTTCACAATCTTCGCCTTTACATCTCCTTTTTAAACACTCTTTCTCTTTCTTCTTTATTTAAAAACCCAAATCCAAACCCAAACCCACCCTTGTTTCCTTGTTTCTAAAACGACACATTTACGTACACACAGAGAGAGCCTCCTCCTCTTCTTTTTAACTCATCACTCTCATACTGGATTATGGAGGTTGCTGGTGAGGTTTTAGCATCTGAGTCTCAATTGCATGTTCTTGCCGTGGATGATAGTCACGTCGATCGTAAGGTTATTGAAAAGTTGCTAAAGATATCCTCTTGTAAAGGTACAGCTTAGTTTCCATTTCCCCTCCTTGTTTTGGATCAATACTTGTGGGGTTTTGTTGATTTTGAAGATTGGGTCTGGTCTGATTCTTTGTTTTCGTGCAGTCACAACTGTGGAGAGTGGGGCAAGAGCCTTGCAGTTTCTTGGTTTGGATGAAGAAAAAGGGTCTCTGGGTTTCAATGTGAGTAGTTCTATCTGTTTGGGTTGCTAAGAAAATAGTAGAAAATTAAATAATAAAAAACAAACAAACTATTGAATAAAATATTAGATGAAATTTAGGATCGATTGTGTGTGGTGGTGTTAAAATGGCTGCTATTACAGGGTTTGAAGGTGAATCTTATAATGACGGATTACTCCATGCCCGGAATGACTGGATATGAACTCCTCAAGAAAATCAAGGTATTTTTTTCTAAGTTTATTTGATCATTCTAATCCTAAAATTGATTTGAAGATGAAGATAAAACTATTGTGAATTCCATTACTGATTATGTTTCATTTGATGTTGGAACAGCGATCATCAGCCTTTAGAGAAATTCCCGTGGTGATCATGTCCTCCGAGAACATCCTCACCCGTATTGATAGGTATATCTCCAAGTCTTAATTGAACGCCAGTACGTTCTGATGATTTTCTCGGGAAATCAAATCTGTTTGGATCAGGGAATATATACCGTATCTTGGCTATGACATTCATTTAGAGGAAATCTGGGGAAATTGATATTATGATATGCAAGTATTTTCTTTTTTAGCCTAATAATCCCTTTGGCTTGAAGCTACTGGACGATAATTGAGATGAAGGAATATTGAATATGATAAGATTTATCAAAACATATCAGTCATTATAAGATTAACCCAAATCTCATGAGTACTGTAATAAGACAAAACTGATAAGATTCTGTATTTTGTTTGAATTTGTGTGGGAAACAGACCACCCAAAATCTTGATAATAATGAAAGATTCACTTGTCTTTTCTCTTAAATAATATTCTGATTTTTATTCTCCGGATCTCTTGGTTTCTTTCATATAATATATATTCTGTTTCACTGGAAATTATTGACGTTTCAGGCATTTTCTTTTATAAAATCAGAGATTCTGCATGACATATTTCAACATGTACATCAAAGAACAAAATATGTGGAGACCCTCACTTAAAAGAGACTGTTGGCATACTTTGAACCCTTGGTTGTTCTGAATCACTTTAGATAATGCATCTCCACTTTACTTGATCATGCACAACTAGGCTAAAAACATTGTTTTCATCTACAGCTGTTTGGAGGAAGGGGCGGAGGAGTTTCTAGTTAAGCCCGTGAAACTGTCGGATGTGAAACGGGTGATGAATGATTGCATAATGAGAGGAGAAACAGAGGGAAACAAAAGGAGAAGAGTTGACAAAAGAAAGTTTGAAGAAGATAACCATGCTTCATCATCATCGTCATCATCATCATCATCATCATCATCATCAATACCATCATCATCGTCATCACCATTATCATCCTCACCATCGTCTGCAGCAACCTCATCACCTCTGCATTCATTGAAGAGGGCAAAATTGCGCGACCATAACTAGTTCCCCTCATTCGTTTTTTCGATGGTAAATTTTTTTTTTTTTTTTTGTCAATATCCTCGCAATTTCCCTCATATGGATAACTTGTGTAAATGGCACTTATCAAGGCCCCTTTAGAAGCTGATAACAATTAATTAGGGCCTGAAAGAGAGAAATGGAGATACAGTTGGTGTTATTTTTTGTTCCGTTTAGGTAAAGAAAAAAAAATCATTAGAATCACAAAAATGATGGGCTTTTGTTTCCTATCTGTGTGCATAGTTATGAATTCGGTGGATTCTGATTTCGTTGCACCTTCCATAACTTCTAGGCACATGCTTGCCATATCTTATTCCAATTTTTACTAATATATTTTAATGTATACTTGTATGGAAATATTGATCCTTAGAATCATCACTCAACATTGTATTACCTAACTTGCGAGAATGAGACATAAGTTACTTCAATTCGGTTCAAAATATTTTAATTTGATTTAATAATTTACTAAAATGAACTTGAGTTCAAGTTTAATCAGGAATTAGGGTTTTTATAATTTATAAAATTTTAAATTAATAATAATAAAATTATATTTTTATTCTTCTAAAATAATAAATATTTGATTTAACTTTTTAAAAATATAAAGATATAATAACATTATAATATTTATTATCGTAAAAATATATAATTTAATTTTAACATAGAATGTTTTTTTCTAATATATATTTTAATTTTTTATGTTATTTTTCTTTAGTATATATTTTTAACTTTAATTTCAATTATTCACTTGAACTTAAACTGTTCAAATTTAAATATGAAAATTAATAAATATATTTAATCGAGTTTGAGTGATTCGATTATATCTTGGATCAACTTTAAACTTAAAAGTTAAAATTAAATTCTGGCTTAAGCTTAAATTAAGTATGGAACTCTGAATTTCGATCGAGATCTTTATTCTTAATTTCGTTAAAGAAATGGTGATACGTCATCTTCCTCTAGTATTATTCACGTGATCATAAATCCATGTCCTTAAAGTAAAATGGAAAGCCACTTGTATTTGTTTTTTCTTTTACATTACAAATTAAAAGAAATGTTTTGGCAATCTGGTTAGGGTTTAGCGAAATTCTAAAAGAAAAGGGGAAAAATCTTGGTAATTACCAAAGCTATTGTTTTGATGAGAAACTATTTACTTCCAATAGACTTCGATTTAAACAGTGTCACAAATATTGGGGATTTTTTTTTTTTATGTTGAGGATTATCTAGGAAAATAGCACCGACGAAGCTGCACAATCAGTCATTCCGTCCTTTTTTCCTCTTTCAAATGTTGCCATTGGATCCAAATTGTGAGAACTTTTTTAACATTTTAAACTATGTTTCATATTAGGTGGTAGTAGTAGCTTATAAATTGGAGATGATCTGTGATTCATCTTCACAGTTGAGAATAGAAGTTTTTGCATGCTGGGAAAGAATTCTCCCTTTACAATATTAATTTTGTGTATTTCATTTTTTATGGTTTGAATCGAACTCCCCAATCTTTATTGTTAACTTTTTAAATGCTTTGTTGAAGTTTTGATTGAGAAGAGCTAACTGCTCCTGTAAGTCTTCAATGGTAGTTTCCCCTTCAATTATAATTGGGCCTGCAATTTGCAATGCTACATTCTTCTTTGCTTTGTGCTTACTCTTTTTGGTCTATTCAAGGGTCATCTTGAAAGTTTGCAATGAACTAATGAGTTCATCAATCCTCATTGTATCAATATACTTTGCTACTCTTTTTTCTTATAAAGATGTAAGCACCTTTTTTACCAATTTAGCATTAGAATACTCTTCATCAAAAGCAAATGCTCGATTTGTGATGTCACACACCTTTGCATAAAACTCAGTATTCTTCATAATCTTAAACTTAGTTATCAGCATCTCGAGCTTGGGTTACTTAATATATTAGTTCCTTCTTGAATAATTTCAAAGATAGTCCAAGCTTTTCTGTCACTGAACTAGATTGAATAGAAAAAAAAAATTCGTAAAGTTCTCCAAATGAACTAGGCAAGTGCTTTGATATATAAAACAATGAACAAACCCTCTAAATAGACATGAATTAGTTTGTCAATGATACAATTAATGTGAAGCTTTATTTACTTAAAACCAACTTTGATCAAATCGAATGAAATAATTAAAAAAATTACTTTTAAAAATTAAAATTTCTTTAAAAAAGAAAACTCAATTATATCAAAAATCATTTTAAAATCCTCATTTAACTTGAATATTTTCACGTTTTAACTCTAATAAAATGTTACAAAAAAATCCTCACATTAAAAAATTTAAAAATTTTAAATAAATAAAAAAAGCCAACCAAATGACAATTACACCATGTATCAATGTAACTAGCGAGGCATACGCCCGTTCCTCAAAACAGAGGACTCTTTTCTCTCCACAGATTTGACACGCTTTTATGCTATATCTCGAAGACCCAAAGCTTGATTACACGATTAGCCACGTATACGAAGCAACTATTTGTCTAAAGGCCACCTATCTAAATGGCAAGTTTGAGGTCCGTTAAGACAGTTTCATCTTCGTTTTATTCCCATTTACTTTCTTGGCATAAATTGGCACCTCAAAACAACGTGGTTTAATTTTTTTCAGGAAAAAAAAAGCACTTATCAAACAGAGCCCCCATTTGAAAATTCTTATAAACTGTAGATATAGATATATCTCTCCCACTTTTTTTATCCTCTTTTCAGCAAAGCTCAACACTTGGGTATTTTATGATCGCATATAAAGGGTTGAAAAAAAAATAGAATTTCCCTTTATTCTTATTTAGTTCCAACACAAAGTAGATAAACTTAATCATTTTTATTCCACCAAATATCGGTGTATTTTTATATATCATCCAACCTTAGACTTTCTTATCTTCA
Source organism: Gossypium longicalyx (assembly GCA_025698465.1). NCBI lineage: Eukaryota > Viridiplantae > Streptophyta > Magnoliopsida > Malvales > Malvaceae > Gossypium > Gossypium longicalyx. The sequence continues at coordinate 28,462,002 of CM047003.1, forward strand.
ACTTTTATATATATATATATTATAAATGCGTTCGACACAATTTATTACGTTTATACGCAAATGCTAATTTTTAAAATTATTAATATTTAATAGCTAAAAAATTTAAGTTAAGTGAATGAATAAATAAATAGGGCAAATATATATTTTAGTACTTAATCTTGGTTTCAAAGTTCAGATTGATACCTAAGTTTTTTTTTGTCCAATTAAATACCAAAGTTTTAGGAAATTAAAGGAAAATATAAAAAAAAATTAATATTCAAGAATAAAATTTTCCAAAATTGTTTGTAAATAATAAAACTCTAAAAAGTTAAACTAAATACAATGATTTTGCTAACAAATCCTACTGCAGAAGAATGAATTAAATTTAAATATATATATAATGTTGTCGATTTTTATATTTGCCTACTTTTTTTTTTGACGTTTTTCTTTTTGAATTTTAAGTGTTTCCCATTTATCTCGAATTTTTCTTTTAACTTCTTTTAAATTTTTTAGATTTTCAATGTTGTTTTTGGAAATTTCAGAAAACTTTTATTTTATTTTATTTTGTCAATTTAAAGTATATTTCACTATTTTTATTTTAAATATTTTTGAAAAAAAATAGAATTTATATATATTTTTATCCTTTTTAAAATTCATAAGCATTTTTTTTATATATATTTGCAAGTATATGATGGCCTCGTGCCCAAGGAACTTAGAGGGGATGAAAAATAAATAATTAGTGCTTAAATAGGAGCAAATGTTGAGGGAAGAACTTAATTAATTTTAGAATTCTTATTATTCAGGACATTTTATACTTGAGAGCCCCCCAAAAAAAAATTCCAAAGCAATAAAAGAACTCACTTCCAGGAGTGAACCTATGTTCACAAGCCAAAGAGTTCAAACTTCAAACACATCACCATCATATATAAATCAATTTCTAGAGATCAATACCATGACAAAGAATACACATACAATTAAGTACTCATAAGCCAAAGAGCATAGCGCAGAACCAAAGAAAAGGAGCAAAAATTAGAATTACTAGGCAGACGGCATTAGAAAACAGTCATGCGTCCGCGCACGTGTAGGCAAACACATCCTATTTAGATCGACTCTTCATTAAGTACCCATGTTCAAAGCACATCTGATCATAAAAATGGGGATATGAACTTTCAAGACACTTTTCAAATACATGAAAAAACTTGGAAAAAAATTAATCATACTTATGTCGTAGACATACCTGTATCTGACACGCCTTGAGTCCAAGTAACATGGAACACAACCATTGTAACAGAATGTTGGTAGCATATGACAGTGAGAAACAAAGGGAATTACCAGATGACACTAGAAAACATTCATGTGTCCATGCACAAGTGTAAGCAGACATAAAGGCATAGAGGTATCAACATCAGAAACATCATGGTTGAGAAACAAGATAAATTAGATAATAGTTGAATTTGATCCGACACAAACAACAGAAACATCAAAAGGACAATTGTTTACGGTAGCATTTCTGTAACTAAGATATGTAGTATATTTGAAATTGGAATTCTAGTCTTCATCTGTCTTCGCCCTCAATATACAGCTCGTACAGACTATAAGAGTGGAATGTCAAAAGATTTCATAAGAAGCCAACAACAGTAGCTATTCACCATCATTTTTTTTTTAGAAACTTAATTTGGCTTTGCTTGGTACCAAGGATGGCAAAGAGTAAGGGTGGAAACTTTGTTAATCAAATGGTTAAGATTCATAATAATTTCCCTACTTTGTAGCTTAACCATTAGATTGAAATATTTTCACTCTTTTCCATCCTACATACCAAACAGAATCGAAATCTTTTGACATGCGTCAGCAAAATACTCAATAAATGAGCCCTAAACCTTCCACAGGTTGAGCACATTTACTTACTAGATCTTTCAAAAAGAAAAGCTGAAAACCTAGAAAAATCATCCAGGTTAGGCATACTAAGATCAGCAATTTGCTCAAACATTAACACAATGATATACCAACAAATCGGTAAAATTATAAGATGCCTAAGCTTATAAAGTACCATTCCCATACTAGTAGTGGTCACTTACTTTTATCCTCCTTTTAAGTGCTGAATTTCTGAAGTATTGTATCCCCTACTAAAGATCATCAGTCATCTAATTTATCATTAAAGGAAAAGAACAAAGAGAAAAAAATATTAGACGCAACTTTATTTAGCAGTGAGGACCGGCCTAGAAAGTTCAAAGTAGTGCAAGAATAAAAGAAACCGTGGCAACAGAACAGAGAAAATGGTATAAATTGAGACATATATAACAATGTCTTAGGATATCATATCTATCTAAAGAGACAGTTCAATATATGTTCTGGCAACTTTTGTGCAAAATTGAAAGAAATTTAATTACTAACCTCTCAACCGCCCTTCAAGAAGACAAAAGGCAAATAATAGTGTGATTATTGCATTTAGACAGCCATTCAAATTCTACATTTCGAAATTGTCAGCCTAAATGCAACCAAAAAAATGTGCTCAAAAAGTAAAAGTAACCGGTTAACAAAAAATGTTTTCCCTTGTCCATCACCCATGTTCAAGTATCACTTCGGGAAAAAAAATAGCATGCCTAAATTACCAAAAGCACACATAGATTCAGCAGATGAAACAAAACAAATGTGAATATTCTCAGTAAATCTGACTTAGCGCACTTACAATATCCTTTCTAGGATAAAAAGCTAAACCCAAATAAGCCTTACCTCAAAGTGAAAACAGCACACATCCGAGGTATTGAAAGAAACTAAAGCAGTCATATTAATTAATGCCAGTAAACACCACGGGAATGCATTAAATGGGAAAAATATTACAGGAGAACAGTAATAAGCAGAAGCAGAACTTGAGTGATAAAACTACCAACAAAACTGAATACTCAAATATTCACTTGATATTAAAAGCATAATCAAATAAAATTCATAACTTTAATATAGAAAGAAACATAATAGTAGTTGGAAACACAGTGAGGCACAAAACTTATTTATACTATTCATTATGTATTGAATTTCTATACCACCTTATCTATTCACATGCCAAGATGAGCACATCAACTCATGCACCAAACAGATAAGAACCAAACTCATAGAAACATAGCTCAATTCCCGGGTGCCAAAAGAGATAATGCTATACTCACATCTAAATCTACGGAAACCAGAGTCTATTACTAAGAAAACACACAATTAAGAAGGAACAAAGAAAAGAGTAATCCAACATACATAATTCGCGAACAACAGAAACTGCTCCTAAGACCTTGCAATCATGCTACAAGAACGAGCCAACAGCCTAGTCGTAAGACTGCCTCCTTGAACGCTAGCTTCAGCCTCCACGGGATCATTCTCATATGGCTTCCTGCAACCAGGACAACGCCCATCCTCCTCAAGAATCCTCTTGTGGCAGAAAAGACAGAGCCGGAAACCACATAAACAGGGCAAAAAACTTGAGTCCGTGAAATCCAAATCCTCGTAGCATATGGGACATGAGGACGGCACCGAAAACGCACTGCTACGCATCCATGACACCCCTCCTTGACCAAAACGCCGGTCAGTAGCTGGAAAACTTCGCTGCTTTGACAAATTAGGAAGAGTCTGCGGACGAAAAGTATCATCAGCCCTCCATGCCCTGCAGCTCCCTGTCGCCCTCTGCACCATTCTTGGACACTCAGGTTCAGAATTCTTCAAATCTGATCCTTCCCCATTCGAACCTAACTGGGGATTTGGCTCAAGCCCAGGGGTCGACCCTAAACAAAGGTTTTCCTTGTTATTCTCGTTTGGATCCAATTCTTGCTTGTCATCATCAGCAGCCAATGCATCAGCAACCGCCTCCCAATCATCCAAGCATCCATCACCGCCTTCCTCTTCCGTGATGCTACCGGAACAGCATCCACCACTACTTGTGCTGCTGCTGCTACTATTGGTGAAGCTTGTTCCGGAATCCATTCCTCCTAGCAGGCTGCTGCTCGTGTGGCTATTAGGAGGAAAAGACTCAGAATCGCTCTCATGTTGAACAGATACATTTTCTCCCTCTCCGTTAGCCTCAGCAGTTCCCCTCATCTCAAAGTTCTCCAAGGAACGGTCCCTTTCACCACGCTGAGTTTGCTTCGAGTCGCCATCGTTGGTTCCCTCCTTGCAACAAACCTTGTTCTTCACCGCACCTACTCAAAATCAAAATTGGAAGAAAAAAAATTTAATGATAATAACCATAAAAAACCCTAATTCAAAAAGGGCAAAAACACAATTCAATAACACACTTTGAGAAAGCCATTGCTCGCGGCGGGCATCGAGTTTGCACTGCTTCAATTTTGCAGACCTCTGAAAATCCACAACGAAAAAAGAACATCAATAAAAAAAATTAAAAATTAAAAATCGAAAATGAAAATGAAAATGAAAACAGTACAATGAAGTCCCTACTCTCTTCTTTCTGGAGATATCTTTGCAGTTAGAGGCTGAAGGAGAAGAAGTGTGGCTGATCGAATCAGATTCCATAGCTCCAATGAAGAAAACAGAGAGATTTTCTTAAAACAATTGGGAGATTAAGAAACCCTAATTTTTATATTTTTTTTTCAATTTTGTTGGAGTTTGTTTGAGAGAGAGAAAAGAAAATGAAAATAAATAAATAAGGATAACGGAAACTCCTTAGCTTCGCTCACCCTTCCGATTCAACTGAACCTGCGAAAAAGGCCCAAGCCTCTCATTTATATACAATAATTAAAAATAAAATACCCTATTTTTATTTATGAAGAGGATTTTCCAATGATTAGATATTGCACATCCATTGGCTGAAAATAAAAAAATAAACATTTTTTGAAATTCTAATATAAGATATAAGGTAATTTTTGTTTCTTTTGGCATTTCTTTGAAATAGGAAATTATTTCATATGTCACGAAGTAAATTATAGAAATATCTTTAGTTGCATTCTTTTGCCGATTTTGACTTCTGGATGATGATATTTAAAAGAGGTTTCAAGAATTATTTACAATAATTAATGCTTTATGTAAAAAAAAGGAAGTATTAATTAACATAATTAATGCCATGTACAAAAATAAATCATAAAAGATTAACCACTTAATATTTCAATTTTATTTTCAGTTTTATAAATTTGTTATTATTTAAATTATTGATGACAATTTAAAAATATGCTTTAATTTTTTTAAATATAATATATTTGTAATATTCTCAATATAAAATTATCTTATAATTATGAAGAAGAAAATTTGAAATATAAGTATATATATCATTATTTATGGTTTATAAGTACAAAAGGCCCTTAAATAAATATATTATGTATTCCGTCCTACAATTTTATAGAAAAAAAAAAGTAATTTTAATCTTTTATTTAAGTTTTCATCTTTTTTTACATTTATTTATGTTTTCTTTTTGTTAAAATAACCCAAAACAAGCAAAATAATAATAATAATAATAGTCAACTTTATTAACGTAACATTTATACACATTAGTAGTTTATTATTTTTTTAAATTAAAAAATACAAAATTTTATTAAAATCATTTTAATTTTAAAACATCCAAAAATGTTAAAAAATTTAAAAAATTATTAAAAAATTATTTACATTATTTAAAAATCAAATATTTATTTTAAAAATTCAAAATATATGAAATATTATAAATTTCTTCCATAATTTATTTTCTTCTTTTCTGTTAATTATTTTTTTAACATTATACAAACTAATTAGTTCTTTTTCATTGATTATTGCAACTAAAATCTTAAATCCCAATAAAATATTACAAATGAATCAACAAATAAATGTATAATCAAACTAATAGAAACTAGTTTTTTTTTTTTTTAGATAAATTTGTTACAAATTAATGAAGAACGGCAAATATAATAATTTTCAACAACAAATACAATAATATCTGAAAATGAACTTGAAAAGGCCATGGCTAGTTCTTCAAATCTTCATCTTGAACTTCGTGACCTTCCACAATGGCATAGTTTCACAGCACGAAATCAAGCCCTAACAATATAAATCAAGAAGTCGGATTTATTAAGGCAATGGAAGACAAACTCAAAGCAAAAGATAAGGGGAAAAGAATGAAGAATGACAAACAAGAAGCAGAGGGTTGTGGCTGAAACATCAAGAACAAAATGAAGAGTTATACACTAAATAAAAAAAAAAAAAGTAAAGGTGAGAACACAACCCGTTTGGATTTGACTGGTCCAAGGGGTTTGAGATGTCCATTTTGACGATCCCAACGGTGAAAAGCTTCATGGGATGGTGAAGAACTTCATACTGGAAAACGCGACTGATATGAGGACAGACGACGGTGGATCAAGTTTCTTTTTATTTCTTTTTTTTTTTGGATTTTTCCAAGGTTTTGGTTTGGGTTTGAGGAAATCTAAACCGAGAAACATGAGTGAAGGGACGAGGAGCGTCACTTTAGGGGCTTTCGATCAGTGGGGGTCAAATGGCGTGGCGATGGTTTGGAGGGGCGAGACGAGAAGGAGAGTCGAGAAAAAGATAAAAGAAAAAAAAATGTAGCGGAAAGAACAAGTAAAAAGGGAAATAAAAAATAAAAAATAAAAAAATTAATTATAACATATTTTAAAAAGTATTATTTTTTATACCTTTTTATTTAATATTTAGATGAAAATAAATCCTAGAAAAATGAAAATAATTTAAAATATAATTTTTAATGTTTTAAAATTTTTAAAATATATACAATAAATTTCTATATCCGTCAGTTTTGGGCTAATTTGACAAAAAGCATAAGTTTGAGTTAAAAGAGATAAAAAAATTAAATGAAGAGCTAAAATAATTTTTTATTGTAAAGTTGAAGGATGAAACATGTCATTATGTAAAAAATCAATTGAACTCCTACACTAAATTCACATCTAATTGAGTCCCTATTTTTAATGGTTTCTGTCTTTGACCACGTTGATCGTTAAAATCAATTAATAAACCAGTCAAATGGTGACACTTAGTTATTTCTAACTTAATCTTATATTTTTTTCATAAAAAATATATAATTAAATATATTAAATTTCATATAAACTTATAAAAACTCATAAATTGCAAGAAAAAAAAGCCAAAAACTTCTAATAGATTATAAATTAATAAAACATTCAAAATCTTATAAAAATTTTAAAAATTAGTAAAACTTACCGATAATGTAAAAATTATAAAAAAAAATATAAAAAATAGAATTTATAAAAATATCATTTAAACCCTAAAATCATAATGAACATATGACATCAGACCAACTGTTAGATAATGAAATAGTCATTAGATCATTAGTCAATAATTTTGGGCCCTCTCTTTTTTGTTGATAAATTATTTTTTTCAAATATTTATCTCTGGTTGATAAATTATCTCCAATTTGGACTTCGAAAATTGTTTGCTAAGTCATTTGATAATACTTACAAAGCAACCATCAAATGAAACAAATAAGATAAAACAACCCTAGGTCTAAATAAGAAAAAAGAAAGAAACCTAGATACTCCGGCTGCACCCAAGAGTTTCGCCATCTACAAACAAGATTATCAGTAACTGAAAGCTCCACTACTCTATCTTTGTCTACATCCGTTGCAAAATCTATGTGATTGCTACATTCTCTGAGTATCCCAACCAAGGGCCCCTACTAGCCCCTTGGCTTCACCACTGATTCATTATACTAAAACATTACATATAATGATTTGATTATGAGTTTTGTTTTTTTTTTTTAAAAATTCAAGTATTATTAATAAACTTTTATAATAAGTAATACTATTTTTTTCAAAATTTCAAAATTATATAATCATGTAACTACAATTTATATTATCAAACATAACATAAATAATTATTATGTAGTTAAGGAACACGTCTAAAGATGAAGATATAATTACTTGGGTAGTAAGTACACCTTCTTGTAATTACAAGGAATTTTAATTATTTGTGCGTGTTTAACTAATAAAGTGTAATTATATCAAAATTATCTATGTCATGTTTGGTAATATAAATTATAAGTGCGCAACTATATACTTTTAAATTCTAAAAAAAATTAATTATGTCGATTGAGTCTTAACTTGATTAACATGAGTATAGTTACCAATACAGGAGGACGTGAGTTCAATACGCTAAAACAAATTATCCTCCTATTTATGGGTTGAGAATGAACTATAAATAATTCTAGGCATAGTGTAAAAAAAAGTAAATAAATATGATCAGAATTTATAATGAAATTCTTCAAAAAAAAATGTTGATTATTATAAAAAAACATAAATAATATGAAAATTTTCTCTAAACAAATAACAAAACTTAAAAATGAAATACTTGTAATCATCAATAACTTTTAACTTAGTATAAATAATTAATAATAAATATTATATATTTTAATTAAATTTAATATAAATACTATCTAATTTAATTAATTATCTCTCGTAAATAAAAAATTCAAATTATTCAAATGAGATTAATAAAATAACATATAATTATATCTAAAATATATATATCCTAAAATTAAATTGTATAAAAATAACTCTGTAAACTTAAATCATATAGAATAATCATATTTGGATGAAAATATTTGTAATTACCTCATTTTTTTCCTTTAAAAATTGAAAAATATAATTAAAATATTCCAATTATATTAAATTCACATAACACAAAAGTATTATAAATAATTATATTCAAATCCTTAGAAAAAAATCAATTGAATAAGTGATTCATTTCATGCACCAGATAAGATAATCGATTTCGAATTCAACCACCCCAAACCTACAAGTATTTTTGATCCATGACAATATTACGAAACCATAGTACATGGAAAGCTGGAGAAGGGTACTCGTTAAAATTAGATTTTCTTTAATCTGATGCAAAAGACGCACTCATAAAAGCTTACAATTAGGAGATATTCTTTTAAATGTTCACTGTTGCCCGCAACTTATAAAGATTTGAAAAGAAAAAAGGAATACAAAGTAGTTCAGTATACATACTTGTAAGCAAATTCCTCACCGTAAAAATAAAGTAAATTACACTAATTAATCAACACGTGAGGATCTTGGAGGCTTACTTTTATCAATGGAAGTTCCTGATTTCGAATACACGTGCAGTGCCGTCCATGGAAACAGAAACGAGAAATTCCAGATTGGAAGATACAGAGAGAGACTGGATAGCATTTTCATGCCCTTTGAAGGTTTCGGCACATTCCCCAGACAGACAATTCCATATGCATATTCTCCCATCACAACACCCTGTAGCCAAGAATTTAGATGCTCCAAGCCAAGCTAAGCATGTCACTCCTTCCTGCAAAGGGTGAAGGCTCTTTTTGTTTGTCCGTATCATAACACATTAAACTTTATCAAAAAATATTAAGACAGATTTAAATGATTCCACTAACCTCGTGGTTACATATGAAACGTGGTGATGAGTTTTGTAGATCCCAAATTGTAAGGTTTCGATCCATGCCACCAGAAACAGCCCAAGGGAACCTGTCATGCACAATTTTAACACAAGCTCAACTTAAACATACAAAACCATGAAATATACTCTACTTTGGTAATATGATCATAGGTATCCCCAACCTTAGGGTGCACTCCCACGAGCTATTTGAGAAAAGCTCTCTCACCAATGAGATTTGTCAGGTTTACTTACATAACCTTATGGTGAATATTTTTTACATTTGAAACCAAAACACTTGCTTTTCTATCTGTTTACGAAGTAGGTTTAGGGCATTCATCAAATGACTTGATAATCTAGTAGTCATAGAATCACGAATTCACCAAAAATCCAGAAGAGAAAAAATATTTGATGGAAAAAGGCAACCAAATTCTAACTGGTAAAAACAACAAAGTATTGGGTTAGTTGTATGAGGGAGCATCATATACATACTTTGGTGCTAATGAAACGCATTCAATCGACTCTGGATCGCCTTCAGTTGAACTTGTCTGAGAAGCCCATGAACTAACAACCTGCATAGATGGCAATATTTGCAAGCATATTGAAAGAAATAAAGAGAAACACTAACATTATGTTTAGTTAATGGAATAGAGGAGGAACAGAATAGCTTTTCAATGGCAATGGAATAAAAGGAGAATCAGTATTATGCAGTGTTGTTCATTGAATAGAATAGATAACAAATAGGAATATGTTGTCTGTTCGGTTAAAATGATGTTAGGGAATAGGCAGATAAGGAATAAGTATACCATCACATTGTACTCGCACTCCCTAAAAAGGAGGGAGAAGATAAAGAGGGCAAATATATTTTTGCAGTTGTGAACCAAAGCATAAATGGAACAAAAAAGAAAGTTACTATCTTATTTTTAATTAAACTAACTTGTTTGGAACCCCAACTCTTAGCCAAGTGGCACTGGGTGTTCAGCTCACAACCCACTTCGTGTGTTTGAATCACAGGGGCAGCCCTGTTTGTGGTGTGTGAAATGGCAATGATTTGCTTCTGACGGGTATGTGAGTCAATTGTAAATGTACCCAAAAAACACCTATTTGAAAGTAAAAACGAAAAACTCGGGACCAATTAAAATGTTAAAAAGTTCAAATTCAATGACAAAAGTAGTAGCATAATTTAATTCCTTAGGCTCCCTTAATCAACAGTAAAGTTTTATTATTTATATTCTGCTAGTAAAAATTAGAAAAATATTAAATCATATAACATCACTAAGTTATATTTTTGGTTGGAGCACAGAGAGAGAGAGTAGTAAAAAATATATGAAAGTTAATATGAAATTATGTTGAAAAATAAGAAGGTTAAAGAAATTTTTTAAAGAAAAAATGACCTTTTATTAGGTACTAGGCCTTCCATTTTCTTTAAGTTGCATCAGAAGCCATACCTTCCCAGTTGTGATATTCACAACGTGAACAGAGCCATCCTTTGAACCAGTAACAGCAAAAGTTGAATCAGAACTTATAGACAAGCATGTCAATCCTTCAGTATGATATGGATGACCTACGGAGAAAAAAGAATTTAGTATCAACAATTTAAAAGAGAACTATAAAAATGAGGGCAAATAAAATACTCTTATACAAATTAAATAAAACTAGCCCAACAGACAAGGAATGCTTATTAACCTCTTCTAACCATATTTTAGAACATATGAATCCAAAACATTCCAGCACTAATGTTGCGTTTGAAAACCTGATAAAAAAACTTTTAATAGAATGAATCTGTCATGGTAAAACCATGAAAATAAAGAAAATGTTTCATTGCAAGTCGTAAAGGGCAGTACAATTTGAGCAAATGATTACCACTGGCAACAGCCGTATTCATCCAAAAAATTGTAAAACTTCAAATCACCACTTTCTGCAAAATAAGTCCACGTGACAGCTAGCTGTTTTGGATTCCACAATGGCTCACATATCATAATGCAAAATTTTAGGCTAAACCATGAACTTTGAGAGCTAAAGATTCTAATGCTTCTGCATCTCTCTTTAGCTCCTTGATTTCAATGGTATTTTCTCAGATCAATTAATTTCATGGTCTTTTATAACCTTATATTTAGGTTCGATCTGAAATCTCAATTAGGACATTTCAAATACGATTTCAGATTAATACCTCTTACAACATGAATGCTTTCACCACTTCTTGGATTCCAGATCCTCAAGGTAGCATCTTCAGAACCAGTACATATTGTTTTGCCTAGTTAAACCACATATATTTATTAAAGTTCCTGTAAACAGAAAGAAAGATGCAGAAAAAGAAAAAGAAATGCAAAATAAACAATCTAATAGTAGAGAATGGAAAGTTAGTACCATCAGGGGTAAAATCACCACAAGTCACACTGGCACCATGGCCTGAGAATACATTAAGACAGCTCCCATTATCAGCATTCCACATCCAAACAGTGCAGTCCTCAGATCCAGCTAAGATCAGATGTCCTTTAGGGTGCCACCTAATCCACTGTTAGGCAACAAGTCCGTCATTAATTAAGTTCAAAAGGAAACTATAATATTAATAGTCAGCATCCAAGTATTATGTAGTTTTACCTCAATGCCACCTCCAGGGCCCTCAAGAGTGCTTTTGAGATTTCCAGAGGTATCCCAAACTTTAACAAGTCCATCAAAACCTCCAGATGCAAGTAATTGACCATCATGACTAAAGGCCAAACTAGAGACTGAATCAGTATGGCCTGCACAAGCATTGCATTTACAAGAAGTTTAGTGGAAGAATAAGAAATGAACAATGTTACAAAGGTCAAACTAGTCCACCAAAACTTTAACAAGCCCATCAAAACCTCCAGATGCAAGTAATTGTCCATCATGACTAAAGGCTAAACTAGAGACTGAATCAGTATGGCCTGCACAAGCTTTGCAGTTTAGTGGAAGAATAAGAAATGAACAATGTTCCAAAGGTCAAAGGGATGTGTGTGCGAATTACATCCACTTCGGCAATAAAGCACAAATGCAAAAAATATTTTGGCTTCAATGAAGCAATGAAGAGGAAAACTTATACTTCAAGAAGAGAAAGAACCGTCTAAATGTTGTATTATCAAGGCCATACCTTGGAGTTCAGAAGCCCAATCAGCATGACCTATCTTCCAAAGGAACCCCTTATCATCTCCACCCCCAGTTGCCACTAACACTGGATCTGTTGGGCTACAGGCAACTGCATAAAGTTCACCTGGAAAAATTGTGATAGAAAATAAATCCTCAGCACGTAAAACATACAATAAATTAAGATTCACTACAAACTCTGGTGAATGTTGAAGGTTTATTCATTAATTTATTAACTGCTTTCAGTCTGTCACTCTAAATACTTTCGGTCGCTTACAGGATGACTTTCTTAATGATGTTCATCTACAGTGAAAAATAGCCTTCACAGAAAGCCTGCCTTGATATCCAATGGAGGGACTTTGTAAAATCAGTGTTTCCTAGCAGTAGAATGTAAATCGAGATAAAATAAAAATTACAACAATTTGATCAGAGAACCGGTTCTAAACATTCTAGTCCCTAGTTCTATATTGATGGAATAATTTCCGTCAGCATAAACATTCATTTTTTTCCCTTTACATAAATGCGAACTAGTTTTAACATTTGAGCTAGTAATGCAAGCAAGTTTCTCTCGAGAGAAACACTACGGAAAACATCAATGATTGTTTTCAGGAACTAATATTGAACCTCAAATTAAACTTAAATCAAGATAAATCAGTCTGAACAATAAAGTTAAGCTGTTTGAAGCTACCACGAAATGTTCTACTTTAATCCTAGTGTCGTGAAAACAAGAAAAGCAAAAATGGAGCTGAAAGACATCGATAACCAAAACAAGAAATGTTAATACCGGTATGGCCAGTGAATATGTGAATAGAATCATCTGAATCCTCAACAATATCATCTTCAGCATCAGGAAGATCTGAATTAACCCAAACACAAAAGAAAATACAAGTGAAATAACAGAAAATAACTAGGAAAACGTAATTGAAGACAGAGAGGCATAGAACCTTCTTCATCGACATCAATTTCGTCGATTATATCGGATTCGTCGAAGAATACCTCGCCTTGCTCCTCGTCTTCGTGGGCTGTCATTTTTTGGTAGGGTTTTTCAAGGGTTTCTCAACATAAATATCTGTGTGGGTTAGATCTTGAGCCCGCTCGCCTCAGCGGGCTTGCAATGGATCTGTCCCATCACAAAATCGCAATGCATAAGATTTTTTACTTCGTGTAAATTTGATTTAATTCGAATTATTACTTGTTAAATTAAAAAAAAATTATTTAAATTTAATTATAAAGTAAATAAATATTAATATAAAATTGTTTTTATTGTTTTAAATAATGGTATAAGCTTTTAAGCAGGATTAACTTAGGCTTTGTTACATAAATTGAAATTTTAATTACTGATATATTTAAGTATCGAATATTATTAAAGTTATACTCTTTTTTTTACATTTTTATCTTTAATTTTAAATTTTATATGAATTTAAATATAAATAAGAAATATTTGAAATAAATTCCATATTATTAAATATAAAAAATAAATGTTATATTGAAAATAGTGTAAAATTCAAGATCAACCTCTTAAAAAATAATTAATTCAATTTATTTTGTTATTTATTCTCTTAAATTAATCATAAAATTTTGATGAATTTGTTATATCAGCCTTCCTTGCACTAAGATCGAAACTTTCAAATAAGCCTCAACTATTGAATCCGTTTTTTATTCTGCTCAAATTTAGCATCCTAAGTTCATGTACTCTAAATAATACTTAGAATAGCTGATTGAGTTTTAACTCGATTGGCATTAATTTATTGCTAGTGCAGGAGGATGAATGTTCAAGTGCGTTGAAGTGTATTATCCTCCTATTTAAGAGTTAAAAAGGGGCTATAGATAATTCTAGCATCGTATAAAAAAAAACGGATACTATAATAACATATAATTAAGTTAATGTTTAAAAAAATACTTAGAACAAATTAAAGAAAAAAACAAAGATAATGGAGTCAAAACAAATAAACCTTAATTAATCATCAATATAAAACTAAATATTAAAATAATGTGTAAAGTAGATTAGGGATTACTCAATTATTAGTATTTTTTTTGTCACCCAATTACGAAAAGTTACAAATTGGTCACTCGACTATTAGTAAATTTCTTTTCTAGTCACTCAACTACTCAGTTTTGTCTTCTTCTTTTTTTTTATCATCAGCTGGCTACCGTAAAAATGAGAACACTAAAATATCCAAGATAGTTGAGTGGCCAAAAAAGGCAAAATTGAATAGTTGAGTAACCATTTTGTAATTTCTCATAGTTGGATAACCAATTTTTTATTATTATTAATAATTGGGTGACTACTAGTGAGACAAACTGATGACACAGACTCGATCAATACTATTATATAAATATAGATATATAAAACTTTAATATAGATAGATACTAACTAGTTTGTATTCTCGTGCGGTGCACAGGTCAATTGTGTATGTTAAATTTGTAATTTTTATTTAAAAATTGTAATGTGTTTTTTAAGATACCATTAATAAATTAAAAAAAATAATGTAATCACAAAATGTTTTTAAATTTTTTAACTAATTTAGAATAAATTATATTAATGCTATTTAATTTTTAAAATATTTAATATTAAAATAATACAAAAATTCATTGAATATTAATATTAATATGTTATAAATTGAATAATATGATTAATAACTTCTTGCAGATTATTAATTTATATATTGTTATATTATTTTTTATATTAAAATTGTTCATATTTAATTTTTATAATTTTATATTTACAAACTCTTATTATGTTTAAAAATATAAATTTAATTTAATAAATATTGTTAATATGTATCTTTAAAAAAATTATATTTGAATCTTAATGATTTAATATTCATTAATTTTAATATTACAATATTAAAACATAATTCAATTAAGTAAAATTTTAAAATAAATAGATAATTTGTTTAAAATTAACTTTATATTTAATAAACAAAAAATAAAGAAAAACTTCAAATAAAGAGTATGGACTAACATAAAAATATTAAAAGGTAAGGAGTAAAAGAGTAATTTATCTAAATTATAAATAATTATTTTAAATAGAAGTGTCATATGTCAAAAAATGTATTGGAACTTGATTATTTATTTTTCTTTTGTAATCTCGTATTGGTACTTAAGGTTAAATATAAAATTGGTACTCGAATTTGACCAATACTTCTCTCAAATTGGTACTTAAAGGTTTTTTTTTTTTGTTCCATATTGATACCCGAACTTTTTTTCAATTAACTATATTGATATTTGAGTCTAACATCGTTAACTTTGGGACAGATGGCAGTATCAAACAATGACATCATGATGATGTCATTATTTCCAATTTTCTTTTTTCTTTTTTTGTTTTATTTTCATTTTTCTTTCACGATGATGTCATGATGAACTACCACTCTTTGATATGAACAATCGCTCTCAAACTTTCATTCATGTCAAGAGGATAAGATCATACAAGGATTCTAACATTATTTATGGGTTGGGAAATGATTATGGTAGTCCTAATCATTTTGTTAAAAAGAGTAGATATAATCAAAACCTTTAATAAAATTATTTCAAATATATATATTTTTCTCTAAAATAATTAAGTGAATAAGATTCTTTAAATATTTGAATGACAACAATTAATTGATGTGTTTGAAATTACTTTAAAGTATTACAAAAATATAGGTAAAATTTTAATTTTTGGCAACAACAATAATTAATTGACTATTTTTATTAGTTGTGACTTTTTAACAACGTCCAATATGCAGAAAGTTAAGAAAAAAAATTAAGAAATTTTGATTTCTTTGAATGAATTACAATAAATACAACCAAATTTGAATTGATAAATTATTTAGCTTCAATACTGTTTTTAAATATCATATTTGTTAATTCGATTGATATGAATATTATTTTCAATGCAGAATGACGTAAGTTCAAGTGTGCTGAAACGTATTATTTTCTTATTTATAAGTTAAGAAAGACTTCAATATTTATTATATATATAATTAATTTAATTAGAAGCAATAAGAGTTACCCTTACATGTTAATGGTATATTACATTACTAGTTATTTTTAGATTATTACTTGTTCATATAAATGTTATATAAAATAATAAATTGGAACGTATAAATCAATTACATATCGAATAATATTTATTTTTCAAAAGAAATATCTAGGTACAATAGTCTTAATATAATAATATTATTTTAAACTTAAATATAATCATTTTAAAAAATCTAAACTATTTTAAAATTTTCTAAATTCATGACTAAAACACTGGAATTAAAAAAAATAAAATTATCGTTGTTAGGAAATACTTGTAAAATTCCGAAAAATTCCATCAACACTGGAATTTCGACTTTGATAAACTAATATAATTACTAAAAATTAAAATATAAAATATCGAACGTTAGTAATAATATTTATTCATGAAATAATAGGCAAAATCTTTCTAAATACAATTTTGCTCTGTAAATAAAATTGTAAAACTAACACAATTTTGTTTTGATCATTTCACACGTGAAATTTACATAATAAATAAAACTTGGATATAAAAATAAAATAACACGTGGAATTGTAATCACAAAAAATTCTTAATAAGAATAAAATATTGTTGCGTAAATTTGTTGTGGTGCAACTAAAACATGTATTTGTGGATAACAATAAATTTAAAGAAAATGATGGGATTAAAAAAAAAGTTGCGCAACGACCATAGTTACAAAATGGTAATCATATTACCTAAGTATTAAATTTTTATTTTATTTTAGGCGTTCAAAATAAAATTTTTTGTAATTTAAGCACTCATATTATATAGTTCGGTCATTTTAGTTATTTTTGTTAAAATCATAAATGGTAAGCTGACGTAGTAGTTAAAAAAGGGTATAATAACAAATTTAATATAATAACAAATTTAGCCATAAAATTTTACATATTATATCGATTTAGTCATAATATTTTTTAAAAATTAACCCTTAAAATTTATAAATAATCTCAATTTGATCTTAAATCTAAAAAAATTCAAAGACATATATAAAAATACATAAATATTTTCAAAAAAAAATTTACTAATTGAGATTGATTTGTTTTTGTCTATTTCTGTTAAGTATGGGTGATGTGGTAGTTAAAAAAAGTAATATAATAACAAATTTAGCCATCAGATTTTATATATTATATTGATTTAGTCATTATTTTAGAAAATTAACCCCCAAATTTTATATTTATATCTATATTAACTAATAATCTTAAATTAAATACCATAATTATTTTTAAATGTGAATTTAGTAATAAAATGAAAAAAAAGGATATTCTTGTCAGTTTAAAATTTTTTTTAAACTCATGTTTTTAAATATATTATAGATAAATAATAAAAATGGTATAATTATTTTTTATTTAAAAATTTCTTAATAAATAGATATTAAGGGGGGATTTATATATATTTTTGAGTAGGTGGATATTTTGAAAAAAGTATTTTAGGAGTTATTTAAAAAATATTTGAAGTTACTATAGTCTTTCATTTTTTTTCACCGGTGTGATATATCTAACATATTTGTTTTGATTAAACAAGCCAATAATAAAAGTTGCATTAATTAGTTTATTGCTTTGTTTGGCGCTCAAATTGCCCATGAAAATCCGCAGAAGTAGCTAGGCCTTCCATACTTGGAAAAATCTCTCAAACCCAATCCTCTTCTGCTTCTCTCTTTACCTTTCCATCGTCCATGCCAAGCCGGGTTTTTGCAGGGAAATCCCTACCACCGTAAGTAATTTCTAAACACTTTTTTTTTTTTTTTGTTATTCGTGATTATCTGATGGAAAAAAAATGTTTAATATGAGTTATTAATTATTGATTGTTAATATTGGTGGAAGATGAATCACCTCCATCGGTACGCGTCCACCCGCTTCGGACGGCTCCCAAAGACCTTCTCAGAGTTGTCAGATCTGAGGCGGGAAGTTCCATGGTGGAATCAAGTCCTTGATCCTGGAAGTCCCACTCTAACCAAATGGAACTACATTATTCTTTGCACATGCCTCGTTGCCTTGTTTTTGGACCCTCTCTACTTTTTCCTTCCCGTTATTGGTGCCCCAGGCTGCATGCAAATCGATCTAGGCTTAGGTATCTTTGTCACCTTCTTCCGTACCGTCGCAGACTTGTTCTTTTTCATTCACATCACCATCAAGTTCAGGACTGCTTTTGTCGCACCCTCTTCTAGGGTTTTCGGAAGGGGAGAGCTCGTAATGGATCGAAAGGCCATTGCCATTCGCTACTTGAAGTCCAGTTTCATCATTGACCTTGCTGCTGCCCTCCCTCTCCCTCAGGTTTCTCACTCACTTTTTCATTATATTACCATTATCTTTTTTGTACAATATCCTTTTATTTTTCCCCATGCCAAACCCTATGAACCACAACTGGAAAATTGATTGAACAACAACTTGCAGCTAGAGGTTTGTTGATTGATATAGTTTTGCAGGCATTGATTTCGTTTTATTGCTTCTCAGATTGTCATCTGGTTCATAATTCCGGCATCGAAAAGTGCAACGGCTGCTCATGCTAACCATACACTTTCTTTCATTGTCCTCCTTCAATATATTCCTCGATTCTTAATCATGTTTCCGATCAATCGACGGATTATTAAAACTACGGGAGTTGTCGCCAAGACTGCTTGGTCAGGGGCAGCATACAATCTCGTTCTGTATACGCTAGCTAGCCATGTGAGTGCTGTTATACGATGATGTTAACATGAAGCTGCCATGCTAAGGTATCTGTAATTATGGTTTTAAATTGTCAGTGCAGGTGTTGGGAGCTTCATGGTATGTGTTGTCGATTCAACGGCAGTACGAGTGCTGGAGAATAGAATGTTCAAAAGAGATGAATTCCACACATTCACCCTCATGTAGTCCTTACTTCCTTGATTGTAATACCGTCGGAAAGTCTGCACGGAACGCTTGGCTCAAGAAAACTAATGTGATCATCAATTGCGATGCTTTGAATGATGATGACAAAGATTTTCAGTTTGGAATGTTTTCTGATGCTTTTAGCAACAATGTTGCCTCATCGGATTTCCCTGATAAATACTTTTACTGCCTTTGGTGGGGTTTGAAAAATTTATGGTATATATTTAGTTTGATTGCATTAGGTATTAAAATTAGTTTTTTTTGTTGTTGTTGTTGTTTTTTCTAACACCTGCAACAATTATATGTTATATGTGCAGTTCATATGGACAAAGTATTATGACAAGTACTCTGAGTTCAGAAACTTTATTTTGCATTATTATTTGCATATGTGGTCTAGTCTTCTTCTCACATCTCATAGGCAACATGCAGGTAAATTTTCATCATTTAGCTAACTTGATTGTGACTTAAAACATAATGGCTATCTTACCATTGAACTTTCTGCATTTCTTGAAGGGCTATCTTCAATCTACTACAGCTAGACTAGAAGAGTGGAGAATTCGACGAAGAGATACAGAAGAGTGGATGAGACACCGGCAATTGCCACCAGATTTGCAAGACCGTGTGCGCCGGTTCGTTAACTATCAATGGACTGCCACAAGAGGTGTTGATGAAGAAGCTATATTGAAGTCCTTACCCTTGGATCTCCGGCGTCAAATTCAAAGGCATCTCTGTCTTGCTCTTGTTCGCCGTGTAAGTATTTGTTGTGTGGTTACCCCAATGTAACCAGTAATACTTAAGTAGATGCCTGGTTTTGGTTTCAGGTTCCATTTTTTGCTCAGATGGATGACCAGCTACTAGATGCCATATGTGAACGCCTTGTCTCGTCCCTGAACACCAACGATATGTTCCTTGTCCGAGAAGGTGATCCAGTGCAGGAGATGCTTTTCATCATTCGAGGCAAAGTCGAAAGCTCGACAACCAACGGGGGTCGAACAGGGTTTTACAATTCGATAACCCTGGGACCTGGTGACTTTTGTGGTGAAGAGTTGCTGACATGGGCCTTGATTCCACATTCAGACTCCATCATAAACCTTCCCTTGTCAACCCGAACGGTGAAGTCAATTACAGAAGTTGAGGCCTTTGCTCTCCGTGCCTGGGATCTCAGATATGTGGCGAAGCAATTTAAGCGACTGCATAGCAAGAAACTGCAACATGCGTTCAGATACTATTCTCACCAATGGAGGACTTGGGGAGCATGCTTTATTCAAGCTGCTTGGAGACGGTACAAGAGGAAAAAGCTGGCCATTGAGCTAGCAAAACAAGAACAGTTGTATGATGACATGTATGACATGGACGATGGGGCTGGTGCAGAATATGACGATGGCGATGCTTCATCCTCGGATCAAGCCAACCATGCCCAGCATCTAGGTATCACCATACTGGCTTCTAAATTTGCTAAAAACACTAGAAAAGGAGCAAAGAAGACGGTTTCCCGGATTAACCAAGATGATTCCATCTTAAAAATGCCCAAAATGTTTAAGCCTGTGGAGCCTGATTTCTCTGCCCTGTAAATTTGGACTAAAAGTAAGTTGTGATGATTAAAAGATAATGTGAGAGGTTAGAGTGTCAATATTCCTTAATTAATTTAAAAACTATACTTGCTTCAAAAATAGATTATGTCAATATTATATAAAAAACTGAGAAGACCAAATATACATTTTGCTTTCATTTGGAGTGATAGACACAATAATTATAATTAACTAGCGATAATATTTACTATAATATTAATCTTAAATATGAAAATGGGACTTGCAAAATGACATGTTGCTCTATGTGCCTGTCGAAACCATTTTAAGTTTTGAAAAACGTGAATCGACTTTAAAAATGTAAATGGAGTCACTACCAATCTTTTCCAAGGTGAGATTGGGCCACCTTAAAATTAATCGTTTTAATAAAACATTTGGGCCTATTAAAACAATAATTCTTTGTGGTCTGCTAGGTTTGAGAAAATGGGCTCGGGAGTCGGTTACGTACGAGGAAGGATTATCACCCTCGTAACGCCCAAAAATTGGTACCTATTTGATTAGTTGATGTCTTGATGTCGAAATTTGAAAAGATTTTAGAATACGATCCTTTTATTTGAAAGAAAATCAAAATTATTCGAATAAAATGTAAAGACCTACCCATTTCGAAGGAGAGAATGCCATACCCAGTAAGTTAGGGTCCAACATTTCAGACCTTCGGGACTAAGTTGGTCTTCGATTTTTAAAATTCATGTATGAAGGTTCGAGAGAAGGATATTCGGTCCTCCAGGACTCATGAAAGATTAGAACTCAGTAAGTTAGAGCTCAATCTCTCAGAACTCCCAAATACCAAAGGTTGCCTTGATTTTGGAAATCACTACCCTCAATATAACGCGATGCCACACCTAGTAAGTTAGGGTGCAACGTCCCGAATTTCAAGAATAGGTTTTTATTTTAAACCTCATACAATTAGATTTAAGAAGGGTACTCAATTATTTAGGTTCAACGAGGAAAATTGGTACTTAGTAAGTTAGGGCACAATCCTCCCGAGGATTCCAGATATCGAATATTGCCTTTATTTTGAAAACAATCGAGGATAAATCTTTGAATAAAATGAATTTAGAGCGGTTGAAACTCAACACAAAAAAAAATGATGACATGCAATATGAAAATAGCAGTATAATAATAAACTTGACAGTGTATATATTAACACCTAAAATATAGCAAACATAAAGATTAATAATAAATATAATAATAGTAATAAATATAACAACATATAAACATAGCAAGAATGACGTTAAAGATATAAAAATACATAATAGAAATGAAAATAATATGTCAATGATGGTATCAAAATAGTAATAAAAGTAAAACTAAAATAATAACTACGGTGAATTAATAATGGTAAGAAATAATAAATAGTAATAATTTGGCATAAAAATAGTAACCGATATGAAATAAAAATAATAATAAAAATGACGTAGTAAGTCTATTAAGAATTTAACGAAAAAATATATACATGTAAAAATTATAAGTAATAATAAAATAATAGTAATAAATGGTAAAAAGGAATAATGTATAAAGTATAATAAATAAAATATAATAAGTATAATAAATTATATTTAAAATAATTAACTCCTCAAAAAAATAGAAGAAAAATAATAATAATATGATAGTTTAAAATAAGTATAATGAATGAATTTTATAGGAACAAACATAATATACAAGTAATACAATAAATACAATAGATAATAGTATAATAAAATTATAATAAATAGTAGGATAAAAAAACCAAGAATTAATAGTAGGATATAATAAAATATAAAAAACAATTTTAAAAAATAATTACGATAAATGTGGCCAAATAGTGAAATAGGATTTAATTGGAATCAAAGCGGAGTTACAGGGTAAAAGCATAAATAAAAGGGAAGGAGGACCACATTGGGCGCGCGTGAAACAAGAGGGTTTAAAAATGCAATTTACCCAAATTCTGAACGCAAAGCATCTAATATGGACCAAATTAAAAGCTGCACAAAATTTTGGCGAAATTCAAAAACAAAAGTGAAGCAGATTTGGGCAGCATTAAATGCACAGGGATTTAGTGTGCAAATTAACCCTTTAAGGGCAAAACACGCGTGGGCCGTACCACTTTAAAAGCTATTGAATGGCATTCAGCCATTCTTTTAAGGACCCATTTTATTTTTATTTCTTTATTAAAAAAAAAAAGAAGCAGAATGATTCTTCTTCCCTGCTCCCTCTCCATTTTTGCTAGGAATTCAACCTAGCTTGCGCTACCCTGGAGGATCATCGGTGCCACGCACCTCCACCCCACCGCCGGTTCACGGATCAAGACCAGGTAAGCCCTCCTTTCTTTCTTTTTACTTAAAATCAGTCTATAAACAAAATAAAAATGAAAAAATACGAATCAAAAAAGTTACAGGAAGAAGAATGAAAAATCACCTTTCAAACCTTAGACCAGATTTAGATTTTCTTTTGATTTTTCTCTATAATTTTCTTTGGTGTACTTATATAATGAGCAAAAAAAGACCCCATTTACAATGTTTAGAATGACTTTTATAGCCTAGAAAAAGAAATAAACTCTTCTATTGGTTGCTATCTGTTTGCTTCTGTTACTGGTGTTGTTCATGGATATCTCGGAAGCACAAGGCGTGACAAAGAGAGGATCTTTGGTAGCGCACGTCTCCTGAGGAGGTGCAGTGGGTGGTGGAGGCACGTGGGGATGGGGATATTGAAGTGAATTTTGTTTTGGTTTTGGGCTGTTTTGGGTTATAGGATTGGGCTAGTAGTTAATGGGTTTGATTAGTGGGCTAGGCAAAGAAAATTGGTCCAACAGTTACCCCTCTTTGCTCATTGTCGTGTAACGAGAATAGAGCAAAGACTTAGAAGGGCCAATTTTGCCTGGCCCCCATCATGTCTTGACTTCTTGATTGCCTCTTTTCTTCAAGTAGCCTCGTTTTAACCGACTGCATCCTATTACTTCCAGATGCTTTATTGCTACTTTGTAGATATACGATTTATTGAAACTTGATCCATTCCATTCCTGTTCAGTGGGGTGGATCTGCTGAAATCTGATCTGCTCCGCTCCTTCTCAGTGAAGATAAGATTGATGGCCGAAATCTGCTCCATTGTCGATCCATGGAGATAAGATTCACCAAAATCTGATTTGTTCCACTCCTGCTCAGCGAAGATAAGACCTGGTATATTTAGCCTGCTCCACTCCTACTCAGTGAAGATAAAGCTGATGATTGGAATCTACTCCATCGCTAGTACGTGGAGATAAGATTCTCCAAAATTCGATCTGCTTCACTCCTGCTCAATGAAGATAAGATCTGGTATATTTAGCCTGCTCCACTCCTGCTCAGTGAAGATAAGGTTGATGATTGGAATCTGCTCCATCGCCGGTACGTGGAGATAAGATTCTCCAAAACTCGATCCGCTTCACTCTCGCTCGATGAAGATAAAATCGGTATTTGCTTTGCTCCTCCCTCCTCGCTCGGTGAAGATAAGGTGATGATTGGAATCGCTCCATCGCCGATGCGTGGAGATAAGATTCTCCAAAACTCGATCCGCTTCACTCCGCTTTCGGTGAAGATAAGATCCGGTATTTAGCCCGCTCCACTCTCGCCTTTCGGTGAAGATAAAAGTGATGATATCTATAATCCTGCTACATTGTCCACTGGGAATCCATCTGTAGAAGAGTGATATGCTCATGCTAGATGATTAGGATGCCATGATTAATATGAATCAAATGCTTCTAACTACATGTATTATGAAAGTTAAATGCACAAAATGCGAAATGTCATGAGAATGATCCATTTTAATTTTTGGGCTGTCATCGCTCATTGTTTACTAAGGTAACATCCCTAACATATGCCTTCTTGTTCAGCTCGGTAAAAGAGGACTTGAAGATGCGGTTAATCCCTTATTTCTCACACGTTTCTAGCCCTTTTAAGCTCGGTGAGTTCTAAATGAAATGTCCTGTTTCAAGTTCTCGTATTGTTTAGAAACCTTTCAGAGTAATATGCAAAACCTTCTTTTGAGAGCATTATTAGTTCATTAATCATTATTTCAATAAAAATACTCGAAAAAGATTATAATGATAGGTAGAACTAAAATTTATTAGAGTCAAAATTTGTGAAAGATGTATCAACAAAGAAAGCAGTCATTGCTTGAGATACAAAAACGGATGAAAAGGAACAGAATAGGTGCCCCAGATTTCGCAGTTTGAGCTTCCCTGTACAAACTCCTCGAGGACCCTTTTAAACTTGGCACGCGCTCAATGGATCTATAGCATTTTGTTGATGCCCCAAGATTTAGCTTATCTCCTCTTTGTCGATTCAAGTGTAGTGAGACTGTTGCTTGTCCCAGTTTGGATCGAAATTTAAATTGCCCTTTATGGGTTTTCGATTCAAAACCCCTTTGGTCTCAAGGTGCCCTTTTACGGGTTTTCACCTCAACTGCTTCAAGCAAAATATCTTTTGACAGAATCCGAATTTATCGGGTTAGACAAGCTCTTGCCATCCATCTCTGCTAGTATCAATGCCCCTCTAGAGAAAGCTTTTTTTACCACATAGGGTCCTTCCCAATTTGACATCCATTTTCCCCTGAAATCTTTTTGCATAGGGAGAATATTTTTCAATACTAAGTCCCCCTCATGGAACATCCTGGGGTGAACTTTTTTGTTGTAGGCTCGTATTATTCTACTCTGGTACATTTGACCATGACGAATAGCCTTCATCCTCCTCTCTTCAATCAAGTTTAGTTGATCGTAACAAGATTGGATCCATTCTGCTTCATCTAACTTCAGCTCTGATAAAACTCGGAGAGAAGGGATTTCGACCTCAATAGGTAAAACTGCCTCCATCCCATAAACCAATGAAAAAGGTGTTGTCCCGGTAGAAGTTCTGACAGATGTCCGATAAGCATAAAGGGCAAATGGGAGCTTTTCATACCAATCTTTGTAGGTCTCTGCCATCTTCTCCACAATCTTCTTGATATTCTTATTAGCTGCCTCAACCGCCCCATTCATTTTCGAGCGGTATGGTGACGAGTTGTGATGCTTAATGTTGAACCGACTGCAGACTTCTGCTATTGTGCTATTGTTCAGATTCAACGCGTTGTCAGATACGATTCTTTCTGGCATACCATAACGACATATGATCTCTCTTTCTTGGAACTTCTCGATGCGCACGACTTTGTGACATTGGCATACGAAGCAGCCTCTACCCATTTGGTAAAGTAGTCAATGACCACAAAGATGAATCAATGCCCATTAGAAGCCTTCGGTGAAATCGGCCCAATAACGTCCATAACCCACATTGAGAAAGGCCACGGAGAAGTCATAACATGAAGGGGTGAAGGAGGCACATGGATCTTGTCTCCATAAATTTGACACTTATGGCACTTCTTAGCGTAATTGATGCAATCTCCTTCCATTGTAGACTAGTAATATCTGAATCTCATGATTTGTCGAGTCATTGTGAAACCATTGGCATGTGTCCCACAAACACCATCATGGACTTCCTCTAGAATTTTCTTTGCCTCAACAGCGTCAACACATCTTAACAACACCTGATCCTTTCTCTTCTTATATAAGACCTCAACCATCCAGGACATAGTCATTGGCTAACCTCCTTAATGTTCTTTTATCATTTTCGGTTGCTTGATCTGGGTACGCACGGCTCTTCACATATTGTAAGATATCATGATACCAAGGATGATCATCTCTCTCTTCCTCTTCCTCGACATTACAGCAGTGAGCTGGAGCCTTATAAACACTCATCTGAATTGGCTTCATATCCTCCTGTTCATTTACTTTGATCATGGAAGCTAGTGTAGCCAAGGCGTCGGCCATCTGATTCTCGTCTCGCGGGAGGTAATGAAAGGTAATATCATCAAACTCTTCAATTAACTCCAGGATTAGCTTTCGATAACTGATCAATTTAGGATCTCTCGTTTCCCACTCGCCTTTCAGCTGATAAATTACCAATGCAGAATCTCCATACACTTCTAATACTTTGATTTCGCGGTCCATAGCTGCCCGAATTCCCATGATGCATGCCTCGTATTCTGCCATATTATTCGTGCAGTTAAAATCCAGTTTGCAAGTGAATGGATAATGATATCCATTTGGGGATATCAGTACTGCCCCAACTCCATTTCCAACAGCATTTGATGCTCCGTTAAAATTTAATTTCCAAGAATGATCTTCAGGCATGTCTCCTTCAGCGATTGCTACATACATTAGATCCTCATTGGGGAAGCTGAAATTCAAAGGTTCATAGTCCTCCAAAGCTCTACTGGCTAGGAAGTCTGCTATTGCGCTCCCCTTCACAGCTTTTTGGTTTACATAAACTATGTCAAATTCAGATAGCAGAATCTGCCATCGGGCCATCTTTCCATTTAAAGCGATTGACTCCATCATGTATTTGAGAGGGTCTAGCTTTGAGATTAGCCAAGTTGTATGGTACAAAATGTATTGCCTCAATCTTTGTGTTGTCCAAACCAAAGCACAACATAGCTTCTCAATTGGCGGATACCTCATTTCACACTCAGTGAACTTTTTACTGAGGTAATATATCGCTCTTTCTTTTCTCCCAGTCTTATCGTGTTGGCCGAGCACACACCACATTGAATTATCAAATACTGTTAAGTACAGTATCAATGGTCTACCAGAGCTCGGTGGTGTTAGCACTGGGGGACTAGATAAATATTGTTTAACATTTTCAAAGGTTTTTTGGCATTCATCATCCCATACCACAGGATTGTGCTTTTTAAGAAGACGGAATATGGGGTCACATTTCTCAGTCAGTTGCGAAATAAACCGTACGATATAGTTTAGTCTCCCTAGAAAACCTCTGACTTCTTTCTGAGTTCGTGGCGGAGGCAGCTCCTGTATAGCCTTAACTTTATCAGGGTCGACTTCTATTCCCTTCTCACTGACTACAAAGCCGAGTAACTTTCCGGACCTAGCTCCGAAAGTGCATTTTGACGGATTGAGCTTTAATTGGAATTTCTTCAACCTCAGGAATAATTTTCTCAACACTCGCCCATGCTCCTCTTCAGTTCGGGATTTCGCAATCATGTCGTCAACGTAGACCTCAATTTCCTTGTGCAAAACGTTCCCCATAAAGTTATGAATGTGGTTTTTTCCATGTCCTCAGGATGCATCTTGATCTGATTGTACCCGGAGAACCCATCCATGAAGGAGAACAGCGAATAGCCTACCGTATTATCCATTAGAGTGTCTATGTGAGGCAATAGGAAGTTATCCTTTGGGCTGGCCTTATTTAAATCTCTGTAATCTACACACATCCGAACTTTCCCATCTTTTTTAGGGACAAGGACAACGTTGGCCACCCACTCCGAGTAATTAACCACCTGTAAGAAGCCAGCATCAATCTGTTTCTTGATTTCTTCTTTTATTTTCATTGCTACATCGGGTCTCATCCTTCGGAGCTTCTGCTGAACCGACTTCCACTCCTTTTTTGTAGGGACACGGTGCACCGCGATATCGGTACTTAGACCAGGCATATCCTGGTATGACCATGTAAAGATGTCCTTGAATTCTTGCAATAGCTCAATGAGGTTTTGTCTTGTTTTCTTGTTAACGCAAGTGCCAATTTTAACTTTCTTCCCCTCTTCCAAGGCCACAATCTCAATAGTCTCTTTGTATGGCAGGATCTGTTCCTCTTCTCGCTCCACCTTCCTTAACAAATCGGGAGATAAACCACAATCCTCGTTTTCTTCAAAATCCTGAAATCCCTCAAAGCACATGTCTCGCTCAAAAGGAGATTCCGGGCTCACATCAGCATTACTCATGATATTGACATCCGAAGGCCTATTATGAGTATAAGAGAATACCCCAAAAAAATGAAATGAATAATTCCTTTGTATGGTATGGTTGTGTATGAAATGAAAAAGAAGAAAGAATAATTGCTCGAACCGATATATGAAAATGCATTTTTTATTGAAAATAATAATGTTTGAACATGAGCCTATTTCACAAAAGATTCTTATTGTCCCTAGGCTAGAAGACAACAAGTGAGTTTTGAATATTACTCTGTGTTAGCTCTAAAGATTACAGGAATTTCTTCCTCATTCCAGTTATCCAAAACACTCCCAGGCTCATACGGGCAAATGCATGATAAATTTCTTTCCATTGCTTTCTCTTCAAACGTGGCGTTAATGTTCCAAATTCCCATCACATCCTCGACCATTCCTTCTTTTATCCTCTCCCGTGCAGAATGAATAAACTTTCCAGATACAAATGTTTGAGAAATGTGGGGGAAGCTCATCGGTTCCCACCTAACTTTTGTCCCACTCAATCTCGCTCACCGCTGTTCTTGTTTCCTTTCAAACTCCTTCTTCACTTGGCTTGCATCTGGCCTGAATCCCAAACCGAAATGATCCCACTTGCCAACCAAGACTGGTACTCTAACTTGTCCACGGAGGTGCCTCCCGAGTCCTCTGCCAGGTAACGCCCTTTTCCCAACTGTCAGCTGCAGGCTCATTTTTGTAGCCCCCGATATCTTAGGTATCGGAATCTTGCTTCCTTCAGCTATAAACGTTGCATTTACAAACTCTAACGATCGAAATGAACATTCAACCGCTTCGTTGTCATTTTCTATGTAAGGTGCATCACTGGTAACTGACGCAATAATGTCTTCCTCCGCATTTATTGTTATTAGCTGACCCTCAGTAACCATCTTTAGCTTCTGGTGCTGCGAGGATGGTACTGCCCCAGCTGAGTGAATTCAAGGTATTCCTAATAAACAGTTATAGGAAGGCTTAATATCCATCACGAGGAAATCTACCTCGTACACGTTTGGGCCAATCTGGAGAGGTATCTCTATCCTTCCCATCACTTTCCTTTCTGTGCCGTCAAATGCTCTCACTATGTTCTGACATGTCTTCACGTGAGAGCTTTCTATAGGTAAACGGTTTAACGTAGACCAGGGAAATACGTTTAATGCGGACCCATTATCGACCAGTACTCTAGGTAGTGTATACCCCTTGCAACGTGTAGTGATATACAGAGCCTTAGTAGACCCCCTATCCTCTGGCGGTATCTTATCATCGCTGAAGGAAATGAAATTGTCAGCACTTATATTGTCGACAAGACGATCCAATTTGTTAACCGAAATATCATTCGCAACATAGGTTTCGTTTAACACTTTCATAAATGCATTGCGGTGGACCTCTGAATTTAACAGCAGAGCCAATACTGATATGCAATCCGGTTGTTGGTGTAGTTGTTCCACAACACTATACTCGCTGTGTCTTAGAAACTTCAAGAACTCATTGGCTTCATTTTCCATTACTGGCTCATTAACCAGTGGTTCTGATCTCTCAACTTCTTGTTTGAGCATGACGGGTTTCCCTTTTGTTGGTTCGGCTTCTGTGTTTAGCGTGTCAATCGAACCCTCTTTCTTTGAAACTGCTATACTATAGTTATAATTCCAATGCACCCTACGGCTATCTTTATAAGGGGGAGCTGTTGGCTTCTGGATTACAACTCTTGATGTGACTCTTGCTTCTGCTTCACTAACTCTGGGCTTCGAAATAATTATCACTGGACGGCTGGCTCTGCAGCCTTCTTCACTTGACTCTCCTCCTAGAGAGCATACATCCTCCTCTTCGATAGACTCGAGGAACTCCAATTCCTTATTATCCATTAGACCCTGTACTAGGGCCCTGAACTCAATACAATTCTGGATTTCGTGATCTTTCTCATAATGGAACTCAGTAGTTCCGTGTATCTTGGACTTTATTCCCCAACCCTTGCGAAACTAAACCTCTCTTTTGTATTTCCTTCCAAACTAGCTTTAATGGGGTTCTCACATCCGCGATATTCAGCTTGGCTTTCCTCCTCACATTCTCAATTATCGCGTTTTTACCCTTTATCGGTGTGTGATCGGGCAACGGATTTCCTGTACTAGGTGTATCATCGAATTTTACAACACCTGCTTTAATAAGCCTTTCTACGCACCTTTTGAACGAGGTACAGTTTTCTATTGAGTGTCCCGTAATCCCTACGTGGTATTCGCACTGAGCATTTACATCATACCATTTAGGGTATGGGGGTTGTAACGGTTCTAAGTGGAAAGGGGCCACTACGTGTGCATCGAACAACTTTTTGTACAGCTCCCTATACGTCACTGGTATAGGAGTGAACTAGAACCTCTCTGTATTCTGCATTGTGTTAGGCTCTCACCTTGGTGTGGCCTGCTGGCCTGTGACTATCGTTCTTGATTGATTAACGGTGACAGGTTTTGAATAGCCTGAGTTCACGTTGCTTACCTCGTTTTCCTTTTTCTTCGGGGCTGACCTTCTCGTATTTTCCCCTATTTCTATCTTTCCGCACCTTATTGCATTTTCTATCATTTCACCAGACATCACTATGTCCGCGAAACTCTTAGTTGCGCTCCCCAATATATGATTAACGAAAGGTACCTTCAAGGTATTAATAAACAGCATAGTCGTTTCTTTTTCCGGTAGTGGTGGTTGGATTTGCGTAGCGACTTCCCTCCACCTCTGGGCGTATTTCTTGAAGCTTTCACTTGACCTTTTCTCCATGTTCTGTAATGTAATCCTGTCAGGTGCTATATCAGTCACATGGCCATACTGTTTCATGAAAGCCTGCGCCCAATCCTTCCATGATTTGACCTGAGCACGGCTCAACTGATTGTACCATTTCGCTGCAGCCCCACTCAAACTGTCCAGAAAACAATGGATCAACAGTTGATCATTGTTGACATACCCCGTTATCCTTCGACAAAACATCGTAACGTAAGCCTCAGGGCAACTGGTTCCGTTATATCTTTCAAACTCCGACATTTTAAACTTCAGGGGAAGTACTAAGTCCGGGACCAAACTCAGTTCTTTTGCATCGATTCCGCCGTAATGATCGGTATTCTTTAACTCCTTGAACTTTTCCTCCAACCATTTGCATCGATCCTCAAATCGTTTTGGAACCTCAGCCTTTATCTTTTCCACCTCTGCTGCGTCGTCGAAGTCAGGGACCTGAGGGTTTGCCAGATTATCTCCAGGGTTGGTGCTCGATCCTGTTGGGAAGTTTACTGGTGCCGAGGTACCAGTTTGATAAAGAGGTTGGACATTAACAGACACCCTTGGTGGTTGTGTTTGCATGTTTACTGGCGCAAAACTTGTAGGATAAGCGGAATCCTCATTGTCCTTTCCAGTGTCCCCCATAGGGCTTTTTCCTTTGTAAGACCCTCCTTTCAGCAGTTGTGTCAACTGGCTCATCATGTTGTTCTGTGACTCCAGCATGTTTTTCTGGGACTCCAGCATTTGATCCCTCACCTCCTGCTGGATCCTAACCAGCTGTTCTTGCATCTAAGCTTGCAGTTGCTCCTGCATCTCCTTTTGCATTTGTTCTAATTTCTCTAACCTCTGATCCATATCCCTTATTTTCCTCCGTGTATAGTAACGATGTTTCAGGGTAACTAGATAAATTATCACTAATTAATAGGGTTCTTTTGTGCAACTTAATGTTTATGATGCTATGCAATGCAAATGCATGACATGAATGCAAAAAGGTGTCAATCTGTCAATTTTATTTAGAATAACTTTACTAAAAGACAAAATCCTTTACATAAAAAATAGACTACATATATGGCCTAGCCCTTATGCCCAGAGTTCTAACTTTTTTAAGAAGTTCAGCCAGCTCTTGGCCTCGGTTCTATACTGACTCATATTTTACACTTAATACATCAGCTTAGCCGGCCAGGATTTGTAAATGTTCCGCCACTTCTGGAATCTGGGCTATAGCTTCTCCCATGAGGTGATCTCTATCTCGAACCTTATTCTGAGACCGGTGAAGTTGCTCCTCCGATTGCTCACCATTTGCTTCCAGTGATTCAATTCGGTGTTCACAATCTCGTGCTTGACCCTAAGTTCTTCTATCTTCCCCTTCAAATTCTCGATCTCACTTAAGCTAGCCTTTAATTCCATTACAGAGTTGCAACTACGATGCTGATGTAATATCTTTTCTAACTCTGTTATTCGATCTCTTAACATCTCATTTTTACTTTGGCTCTCTGATGTAGTTCTTTTTAAGGCTTCCTCTCGTGCTCGAGCATCACAAAACCTCCTCTTCTATTGATCGGCCTTAGACTTTTCTTCTTGGATTTCTTGTTGCCATTGCTTCGATGTTTTTCCCAACCTGATAGTTCTCATCGACATATGCAGCTCCTTGTAATCATTCTTCAGACTGTCCAAGTCTTCTTCAGCTTTCCTTTTCCCCTTTCTCAGTTTCTTGGAGTCTAATTTCTGGATGTCAATGTCTAATTTTAGATATACCTTCTCCTCTTCGAGTTGCTCTATCTTTTTCCCCAACTCTAAACTTCTCTTCTCAAAATCCTATTTTATAATTTCCAATTCGGAGGGAACTACTCACAGATACTCCTCTATCGGTTGAGCACCCTCTAAAATCGACTCAGGAATATTGTCGTTAACTCATCTACTCAACCATCCATCATACTCAGGGGTCGTCATCGGATCTGCAACCAACCCTTTCATTCGACGAGTCTGATTCCAAGCATTAGAAATCTCTTTAACCCTTTTCTTGTAGTCTCCCTTATATGAAAATTCGCATTGAGCGAGCCCATGGGTTACCGGTATGAACTGTCTTGCTGCATATTGCCTAAGCACGAGCAATGGAGCATATCCAATGGCTCCCCAGATCCCAAGCAAAGGGACCCAATCAAAACTCCCACATCGAAAAACAATTTTGTTAGGCATCCACCAAGGTGCTTTCCACTCAATGTCCTCTCCCTGGAGATTCCGTAGGAGCGCGATCCAGTTTTCTTCATATATGTCATCTCTTCTGGGTGTAGCTGCTATCTCCTTTAATGGGGAATAATTCCCAAAGAAAGCTCGATAATGACCTTTGTCTATCTTCCAAAAATGACTATGAAACCATACTAACAATAACTGTGCACACCCTATAAATCTGCCCTCGCCGGTCCTTTTACACGCGTTCAAGGACCTGAATGTCTTAGCTAAAATTACAGGACCTGGTGTGACTCTCTTGTCAAGTCGGTCGAATAGATCTGTGACCGCCTCATCAACATATCCCAATGCCCTAGGGAAAAGCATCAACCCGTAGATACTCAAGGCAAAGACGTCAACTTTCTTCTTCATATCAGGATGTGTTAGGATCAAATCTCGTAAATTCTTCCATGAAATGCACTTACACTCCCCTTTCTGCTTGATCCTTGCTGTAACCTACTGTTCGCTCATTCTAGTAATATTCATTAGCTTTTTCGAAAACACCGGAACATAAGCAGCTCTCGAATAGGCCTTGTCGACTTGTACCTTCGGATACTTTAATAAAGCTGTATACTCTTCCACCGTGGGTACTAAATCCACCCTCCCAAACGTGAAGCAGCTATATGCAGAGTTCCAATACTGAGCAAGGGCCCGGAACAAGTGTTCGTCTATTTCGATATCAAGTAGGCACGGTAGGTCTCCATAGTTGCTGTAGAATAATTGTTTAGCCTCATCATCCCACTGATCCCATATCTCTTTCAATTCCTGATGATTATTTTGAGTGACGCTAATGCGAGTATAATCCCATAATTCATATTTGTGTCCCTTTGCTAGGATGTCTCCCTTCTCTAATTGTGTTATCTCTGACCATTTACGGACAGCCGCATTATTTTCTACCTTATCAAGGAAATTGTCCCCCATGACGAGCTTTCTAATTCAGAAAATTAAACACGAATTGACACCTTTCAAATGTGGAATGACATGCAAATATGGAAAAACAAAACACAGCAAGTTAGTATCATATATCAGAAACACGACTCAAAGTAAAGAAAATAGAAACAAGCACTTATTGGGGGTAATCACTAGGGTTTAGCGTAGTTCTTCCAAAGGTGGGCCCTTAGGGTTCCTCTATATGTGGTTTGGTTCTAGAGTTGAGGTACCTGAACCAGCAGATTCCTCGATCCTCACCCATTATAAGCTCATATAGACCGAGTTCAGTTTAGGGGGATACATTTCCCTATGGCTGCACGGAGGTGAAAACCTCACGAAGACATAGGTACGGATGTATCCCGAAAGTGATCCACTATCCTGCACAGAGGTGAAAACCTCACGAAGGAAATAGCTTCTCACTCCCACTTAAGAGGTGTGACCACAATGGTCATACAATGCAATGACAGAAGATATAAAAGAACTTTGAAAAAAATCAGAAAAAATATAACACCAAACAGATGAAATGCAATAAGAGGATCGTAGACTTAAAAACCAACTTCAACTTTCGACAAAAGACAAAAAGTGTTCAAATCACGGCTTGACTCTCTTACGGGTCCACAGTGGAGTCGCCAAGCTGTCGAAACCACCTTTAAGTTTTGAAAAACGTGAATCGACTTTAAAAATGTAAATGGAGTCACCACCAATCTTTTCGAATGTGAGATTGGGCCACCTTAAAATTAATCGTTTTAATAAAACATTTGGGCCTATTAAAACAATAATTCTTTGTGGTCTGCTAGGTTTGAGAAAATGGGCTCGGGAGTCGGTTACGTACGAGGAAGGATTAGCACTCTCGTAACGCTCAAAAATTGGTACCTATTTGATTAGTTGATGTCTTGATGTCGAAATTTGAAAAGATTTTAGAATACGATCCTTTTATTTGAAAGAAAATCAAAATTATTCGAATAAAATGTAAAGACCTACCCATTTCGAAGGAGAGAATGCCATACTCGGTAAGTTAGGGTCCAACATTTGGACGCCGGGACTAAGTTGGTCTTCGATTTTTAAAATTCATGTATGAAGGTTCGAGAGAAGGATATTCGGTCCTCCGGGACTCATGAAATATTAGAACTCAGTAAGTTAGAGCTCAATCTCTCAGAACTCCCAAATACCAAAGGTTGCCTTGATTTTGGAAATCACTACCCTCAATATAACGCGATGCCACACCCAGTAAGTTAGGGTGCAACGTCCCGAATTTCAAGAATAGGTTTTTATTTGAACCTCATACAATTAGATTTAAGAAGGGTACTCAATTATTTAGGTTCAACGAGGAAAATTGGTACTTAGTAAGTTAGGGCACAATCCTCCCGAGGATCCCAGATATCGAATATTGCCTTTATTTTGAAAACAATCGAGGATAAATCTTTGAATAAAATGAACTTAGGGCGGTTGAAACTCAACACAAAAAAAAAATGATGACATACAATATGAAAATAGCAGTATAATAATAAACTTGACAGTGTATATATTAACACCTAAAATATAGCAAACATAAAGATTAATAATAGTTATAACAATAGTAATAAATATAACAACATATAAACATAGCAAGAATGACGTTAACGATATAAAAATACATAATGAAAAGGAAAATAATATGTCAATAATGGTATCAAAATAGTAATAAAAGTAAAACTAAAATAATAACTATGGTGAATTAATAATAGTAAGAAATAATAAATAATAATAATTTGGCATAAAAATAGTAACCGATATGAAATAAAAATAATAATAAAAATGACGTAGTAAGTCTATTAAGAATTTAACGAAAAAATATATACATGTAAAAATTATAAGTAATAATAAAATAATAGTAATAAATGGTAAAAAGGAATAATGTATAAAGTATAATAAATAAAATATAATAAGTATAATAAATTATATTTAAAATAATTAACTCCTCAAAAAAATAGAATAATAATAATAATAATAATAATATGATAGTTTAAAATAAGTATAAAGAATGAATTTTATAGGAACAAACATAATATACAAGTAATACAATAAATACAATAGATAATAGTATAATAAAATTATAATAAATAGTAGGATAAAAAAAACCAAGAATTAATAGTAGGATATAATAAAATATAAAAAAATAATTTAAAAAAATAATTACGATAAATGTGGCCAAATAGTCGAAATAGGATTTAATTGGAATCGAAATGGGAGTTCTGGGGTAAAAGCATAAATAAAAGGGGAAGGGAGGACCACATTGGAGCGCGCGTGAAACAAGGGGGTTTAAAAATGCAATTTACCCAAATTCCTGAACGCAGCATCTAATATGGACCAAATTAAAAGCTGCACAAAATTGCTGGGCGAAATTCAAAAACAAAAGTGAAGCAAATTTGGGCAGCATTAAATGCACAGG
Organism: Gossypium longicalyx; assembly: GCA_025698465.1. Taxonomy (NCBI): domain Eukaryota; kingdom Viridiplantae; phylum Streptophyta; class Magnoliopsida; order Malvales; family Malvaceae; genus Gossypium; species Gossypium longicalyx. Next base: position 28,498,989 of record CM047003.1, read on the forward strand.
GATTTAGTGTGCAAATTGACCCTTTAAGGACAAAACACGCTTGGGCCCCACCACTTTAAAAGATATTGAATGGCATTCAGCCATTCTTTTAAGGACCTATTTTATTTTTTATTTCTATTGTTTAAAAAAAAAAAAGAGAGAAGCAGAATGCTTCTTCTTCCCTGCTCCCTCTTTATTTTTGCTAGGAATTCAATCTAGCTTGCGCTACCCTGGAGGATCATCGGTGCCACGTACCTCCACCCCACCGCCGGTTCACAAATCAAGACCAGGTAAGCCCTCTTTTCTTTCTTTTTACTTAAAACCAGTCTATAAACAAAATAAAAAGGAAAAAATACGAATAAAAAAAGTTACAGGAAGAAGAATGAAAAATCACCTTTCAAACCTTAGACCAGATTTAGATTTTCTTTTTGATTTTTTCTCTATAATTTCTACTGGTGTGCTTATATAATGAGCAAAAAAAAGACCCCCATTTACAATGTTTAGAATGGCTTTTATAGCCTAGAAAAACAAATAAACTCTTTTATTGGTTGCTATCTGTTTGCTTCCTGTTACAGGTGTTGTTGCGGATATCTCGGAAGCACTGGCGTGACAAAAGGGATCTTTGGTAGCGCACGTCTCGGAGGTGCAGTAGGTGGTGGAGGCACGTGGGGATGGGGGTATTGAGGTGAATTTTGTTTTGGTTTTGGGCTGTTTTGGGTTATAGGATTCGGCTAGTAGTTAATGGGTTTGATTAGTGGGCTAGGCAAAGAAAATTGGTCCAACAGCTGGCGACTCCTCTGGGGATCTAATGTATGTAGCAATCGCTGAAGGAGACATGCCTGAAGATCATTCTTGGAAATTAAATTTTGACGGAGCATCAAATGCTGTTGGAAATAGAGTTGGGGCAGTACTGATATCCCCAAATGGAGATCATTATCCATTCACTTGCAAACTGGATTTTAGCTGCACGAATAATATGGCAGAATACGAGGCATGTATCATGGGAATTCGGGCAGCTATGGACCGCGAAATCAAAGTATTAGAAGTGTATGGAGATTCTGCATTGGTAATTCATCAGCTTAAATGCGAGTGGGAAACAAGAGATCCCAAATTGATCAGTTACCGAAAGCTAATCCTGGAGTTAATTGAAGAGTTTGATGATATTACCTTTCATTACCTCCGGCGAGACGAGAATCAGATGGCTGACGCCTTGGCTACACTAGCTTCCATGATCAAAGTAAATGAACAGGATGATATGAAGCCAATTCAGATGAGTATTTATGAGGCTACAGCTCACTGCTGTAATGTCGATGAAGAGGAAGAGAGAGATGATCATCCCTGGTATCATGATATCTTACAATATGTGAAGAGCCGTGCGTACCCAGATCAAGCAACTGAAAATGATAAAAGAACATTGAGGAGGTTAGCCAGTGACTATGTCATGGATGGTGAGGTCTTATATAAGAAGAGAAAGGATCAGGTGTTGTTAAGATGTGTTGACGCTGTTGAGGCAAAGAAAATTCTAGAGGAAGTCCATGATGGTGTTTGTGGGACACATGCCAATGGTTTCACAATGGCTCGACAAATCATGAGATTCGGATATTACTGGTCTACAATGGAAGGAGATTGCATCAATTACGCTAAGAAGTGCCATAAGTGTCAAATTTATGGAGACAAGATCCATGTGCCTCCTTCACCCCTTCATGTTATGACTTCTCCGTGGCCTTTCTCAATGTGGGGCATGGACGTTATTGGGCCGATTTCACCGAAGGCTTCTAATGGGCATCGATTCATCTTTGTGGTCATTGACTACTTTACCAAATGGGTAGAGGCTGCTTCGTACGCCAATGTCACAAAGTCTGCGGTCAGTAAGTTCCTGAAGAAAGAGATCATATGTCGTTATGGTATGCTAGAAGGAATCGTATCTGACAACGCGTTGAATCTGAACAATAGCGCATAGCAGAAGTCTGCAGTCGGTTCAACATTAAGCATCACAACACGTCACCATACCGCCCGAAAATGAATGAGGCGGTTGAGGCAGCTAATAAGAATATCAAGAAGATTGTGGGGAAGATGGCAGAGACCTACAAAGATTGGCATGAAAAGCTCCCATTTGCCCTTTATACTTATCGGACATCTGTCAGAACTTCTACCGGGGCAACACCTTTTTCATTGGTTTATGGGATGGAGGCAGTTTTACCTATTGAGGTCGAAATCCCTTCTCTTCGAGTTTTATCAGAGCTGAAGTTAGACGAAGCAGAATGGATCCAATCTCGTTACGATCAACTAAACTTGATTGAAGAGAGGACGCTGAAGGCTATTCGTCATGGTCAAATGTGCTAGAGGAGAATGATGCGAGCCTACAACAAAAAAGTTCGCCCCAGGGTGTTCCATGAGGGGGACTTAGTATTGAAAAATATTCTCCCTATGCAAAAAGATTTCAGGGGGAAATGGATGCCAAATTGGGAAGGACCCTATGTGGTAAAAAAAGCTTTCTCTGGAGGGGCATTGATACTAGTAGAGATGGATGGCAAGAGCTTGTCTAATCTTCGAATTCTGTCAAAAGATATTTTACTTGAAGCAGTTGAGGTGAAAACCCGTAAAGGGCGCCAAAAAAAAAGGAGAGGCCAAGGTTAAAACCCGTAAAAGGGCACCTTGAGACCAAGTGGGTTTTTAATCGAAAACCCACAAAGGGCAATTCAAATTTCGATCCAAATTAGGGCAAGCAGCAGTCTCACTACACTTGAATCGACAAAGAGGAGATAAGCTACATCTTGGGGCATCAACAAAATGCTATAGATCCCTTGAGCGCGTGCCAAGTTTAAAAGGGTTCTCGAGGAGTTCGTACAGGGAAGCTCAAACTGCGAAATCTGGGGCACCTATTCTGTTCCTTTTCATCCGTTTTTGTATCTCAAACAATGACTGCTTTCTTTGTTGATACATCTTTCGCAAATTTTGAGTCTAATAAATTTCAATTCTACCTATCATTATAATCTTTTTCGAGTATTTTTATTGAAATAATGATTAATGAGCTAATAATGCTCTCAAAAGAAGGTTTTTCATATTACTCTGAAAGGTTTCTAAACAATACGAGAACCTGAAACAGGACATTTCATTTAGAACTCACCGAGCTTAAAAGGGCTAGAAACGTGTGAGAAATAAGGGATTAACCGCATCTTCAAGTCCTCTTTTACCGAGCTGAATAGGAAGGCATATGTCAGGGATGTTACCTTAGTAAACAACGAGCGATGACAGCCCAAAAATTAAAATGGATCATTCTCATGACATTTCGCATTTTGTGCATTTAACTTCCGTAATACATGTAGTTAGGAGCATTTGATTCATATTAATCATGACATCCTAATCATCTAGCATGAGCATATCACTCTTCTACAGATGGATTCCCAGTGGACAATGTAGCAGGATTACAGATATCATCAGCCTTATCTTCACTGAGCAGGAGTGAAGCAGATCGAGTTTTGGAGAATCTTATCTCCACGTACCGGCGATGGAGCAGATTCCAATCATCAGCCTTATCTTCACTGAGTAGGAGTGGAGCAGGCTAAATACCATATTTTATCTTCACTGAGCAGGAGTGAAGCAGATCGAGTTTTGGAGAATCTTATCTCCACGTACCAGCGATGGAGCAGATTCCAATCATCAACCTTATCTTCACTGAGCAGGAGTGGAGCAGGCTAAATATACCAGATCTTATCTTCATTGAGCAGGAGTGAAGCAGATCAAATTTTGGAGAATCTTATCTCCACGTACCAGCGATGGAGCAGATTCTAATCATCAGCTTTATCTTCACTGAGTAGGAGTGGAGCAGGCTAAATATACCAGGTCTTATCTTCGCTGAGCAGGAGCGGAGCAGATCAAATTTTGGTGAATCTTATCTCCATGGATCGACAATGGACCGATTTTGACCACGGTCTTATCTTCACCGAAAGCGGGAGCGGAGCGGATCGATTTGTGAGATCCACCCCATCGGCTGGAATGGAATGGATCAAGTTTCAATAAATCGTATATCTACAAAGTAGCAATGAAGCATCTGGAAGTAATAGGATGCAGTGGGTTAAAACGAGGCTACTTGAAGAAAATAGGCAATCAAAAAGTCAAGAGATGATGGAGGCCAGGCAAAATTGGCCCTTCTAAGTCTTTGCTCTATTCTCGTTACACGGCAATGAGCAAAGAGGGGCAGTTGTTGGACCAATTTTCTTTGCCTAGCCCACTAACCAAACCCATTAACTACTAGCCCAATCCTATAACCTAAAACAACCCAAAACCAAAGCAAAATTCACCTCAATACCCCCTTCCCCACGTGCCTCCACCACCCACTGCACCTCCGAGACGTGCGCTACCAGCAGTTCCTCTTTGTCACGCCTTGTGCTTCTGAGATATCCGCAACAACACCTATAACAGGAAGCAAACAGATAGCAACCAATAGAAGAGTTTATTTGTTTTTCTAGGCTATAAAAGCCGTTCTAAACATTTTAAATGGGGGTCTTTTTTTTTGCTCATTATATAAGTACACCAGCAGAAATTATAGAGAAAAAATCAAAAAGAAAATCAAAATCTGGTCTAAGGTTTGAAAGGTGATTTTTCATTCTTCTTCCTGTAACTTTTTTGATTCGTATTTTTTCCTTTTTATTTTGTTTATAGACTGATTTTAAGTAAAAAGAAAGAAAGGAGGGCTTACCTGGTCTTGATCCGTGAACCGGCAGTGGGGTGGAGGTGCGTGGCACCGATGATCCTCCTGGGTAGCGCAAGCTAGGTTGAATTCCTAGCAAAAATGGAGAGGGAGCAGGGAAGAAAAAGCATTCTGCTTCTCTTTTTTTTTTTTAAAACAATAGAAATAAAAAATAAAATGGGTCCTTAAAAGAATGGTTGAATGCCATTCAATAGCTTTTAAAGTGGTGGGGCCCACGCGTGTTTTGCCCCTAAAGGGTCAATTTGCACACTAAATCCCTGTGCATTTAATGCTGCCCAAATCTGCTTCACTTTTGTTTTTGAATTTCGCCCAGCAATTTTGTGCAGCTTTTAATTTGGTCCATATTAGATGCTGCGTTCAGGAATTTGGGTAAATTGCATTTTTAAACCCCCTTGTTTCACGCGCACTCCAATGTGGTCCTCCCTTCCCCTTTTATTTATGCTTTTACCCCAGAACTCCCGTTTCGATTCCAATTAAATCCTATTTCGACTATTTGGCCACATTTATCGTAATTATTTTTTTTAAATTGTTTTTTATATTTTATTATATCCTACTATTAATTCTTGGTTTTTTTTATCCTACTATTTATTATAATTTTATTATACTATTATCTATTGTATTTATTGTATTACTTGTATATTATGTTTGTTCCTATAAAATTCATTCTTTATACTTATTTTAAACTATCATATTATTATTATTTTTTTTCTTCTATTTTTTTAGGAGTTAATTATTTTAAATATAATTTATTATACTTATTATATTTTATTTATTATACTTTATACATTATTCCTTTTTACCATTTATTACTATTATTTTATTATTACTTATAATTTTTACATGTATATATTTTTTCGTTAAATTCTTAATAGACTTACTACGTCATTTTTATTATTTTTTTTTCATATCGGTTACTATTTTTATGCCAAATTATTATTATTTATTATTTCTTACCATTATTAATTCACCATAGTTATTATTTTAGTTTTACTTTTATTACTATTTTGATACCATCATTGACATATTATTTTCATTTCCATTATGTATTTTTATATCGTTAACGTCATTCTTGTTATGTTTATATGTTGTTATATTTATTACTATTGTTATAATTATTATTAATCTTTATGTTTGCTATATTTTAGGTGTTAATATATACACTGTCAAGTTTATTATTATACTGCTATTTTCATATTGCATGTCATCATTTTTTTTGTGTTGAGTTTCAACCGCCCTAAATTCATTTTATTCAAAGATTTATCCTCGATTGTTTTCAAAATAAAGGCAATATTCGATATCTGGGATCCTCGGGAGGATTGTGCCCTAACTTACTAAGTACCAATTTTCCTCGTTGAACCTAAATAATTGAGTACCCTTCTTAAATCTAATTGTATGAGGTTCAAATAAAAACCTATTCTTGAAATTCGGGACGTTGCACCCTAACTTACTGGGTGTGGCATCGCGTTATATTGAGGGTAGTGATTTCCAAAATCAAGGCAACCTTTGGTATTTAGGAGTTCTGAGAGATTGAGCTCTAACTTACTGAGTTCTAATATTTCATGAGTCCCGGAGGACCGAATATCCTTCTCTCGAACCTTCATACATGAATTTTAAAAATCGAAGGCCAACTTAGTCCCGAAGGTCTGAAATGTTGGACCCTAACTTACTGGGTATGGCATTCTCTCCTTCGAAATGGGTAGGTCTTTACATTTTATGCGAATAATTTTGATTTTATTTCAAATAAAAGGATCGTATTCTAAAATCTTTTCAAATTTCGACATCAAGACATCAACTAATCAAATAGGTACCAATTTTTGGGCATTACGAGGGTGCTAATCCTTCCTTGTACGTAACCGACTCCCGAACCCATTTTCTCAAACCTAGCAGACCACAAAGAATTATTGTTTTAATAGGCCTAAATATTTTATTAAAACGATTAATTTTAAGGTGGCCCAATCTCACCTTGGAAAAGATTGGTGGTGACTCCATTTACATTTTTAAGGTCGATTCACGTTTTTCAAAACTTAAAGATGGTTTCGACAGTGCCAAAAAGAAAAAGATATGTTGCTCAAACATAATCACATAGGATCGAAGCCGGTTTAGTTTGGAGAACTTGCAACTCATATAAGAGATTATAAACCCAGCTACTGCGTTGGCAAGGGCTTTATATTCTGCTTCAGTTGATAAGCATGCTACAGTTTTCTTTGAAGGCCAAGAGATCTCATTATCTCTAATGTAATAACTTGTTTTAGTTTGGGTCACATTTGATTTAGGTTTGATATCAAGTGGATTCGGATTTCTTTGTTATGCCCAATTGTAATAAACTAGCACTTTATTTCAGCTTCAAAACCGTAACAAACGGACCTGTCACCGGCTCTTGTAACAGCACATTCGGCAAACCCATACCCTAACATTCCCTACCTACCAAGCACACTACAAAAGCTAGGAACCAACACCATACCAAAGGGCTAGAGGTGTTCATGGGTCGGGCCGGGCCGGGCCGGGCTCGGGTCTGGCTCAACTAAAAAATCATGCCCATTTATTGGACTTGGGCCGGGTCGGGCCCAAAAATAGGCCTAAAATTTTGCCCAAATTCGACCCGAATAAAAATACTAAAACCCGAGCCCGGCCCGGCCCGCCCGTATTAATTTTTTATATTATTTTATTATTATTTTTAAATATATATAATACATCAAAAATACTAAAAATATCAAAATAAATATTTCCCAACAAATTTAAAATAAATTTTGAAAAATATGTAGACTTAAATAACACTAAGATAAATGCAACTTAACAAGCAATTGCTTCTAAAATAATAATAAAAATGAACAAATGACTTTAAAATAGTAAGAAAATTAACAATAAATTAAATTTTATACAATATCCAAACAATAACAACAAAATAATAGTAACATAATAGTAAAATGGTAGCAAAATATGGAAAAAACAACAAGAAAATAACATTCAAAAATAAAAAAAAATGCAGATTTTTTTTTGTCCTTTAGTGAATTCGGGCCGGGCCGGGCCGGGCTCGGGGCTAAAAATATCTTACCCGAGGCCCGGCCTATTTTTTAAACGGGCCTTATTTTTTTGTCCAAGCCCATTTTTCGGGCCTATATTTTTGCCCAAACCCTCCCACATTTCGGGCGGGCCTTTGGGTCGGGCCGGATAGCCCGGCCCATGCACAGCTCTACAAAGGGCAAAGGGGGCTCGGATTAGCATTTCTATGACACCAACACTCACATTACTGAAGCCACCCCTTTTGGCCATTCACAATGACCTGGCTAGGTATCCAAGTCAAGCGACTTATAAAGTTAATAGCAAGAGTGGGAAGGTACGTGCGAGCCCGATAATAGCAAGAGTTGTTAGGAATCTAGAGCTTAATTCATGTAACCGTCCATTGTGAATTAAAAGTGGTAGTCACTAGTGTTCAGATATGCTCTAGAGTGGATCGACTTTGGCAGCCTTAAAAACTTAACGCTCTGTTAAAGTGATAAAAGATCTTTCATTTTTGTGGCATGATTAATAAGATCAATAATTGGATGAAGCCCACGAGACATAAGCTCTACAAACAATCACGAGGATTTATAAGTATAAGATCAAAGCTATGTTTTTTAAAAAAATTCGTGATTAATGTAAATATAAACATATATTAGCCTTGATGCATACAACTAATATCTTAAGTATAATTGTTGAAGTATACGAAATATTGGGATGAGTTCTTGTTAGTAAACAAATTCGTTTGGCATTGCTATTGCAGTTAAAAAATGTTTTTGGAAGTGTTGTGAGAAAATAACACACTTAGTATATAAAGAACATAACAATTGAATTTTAGGACTCCTAATATTCATGCATAAAGATTTAAAAGTTCCCCTCCTTAATAGTTAATATAATGCCCCAAAAAGTAATTAATCTATCTCTATTGAAATTCAACTTCATTCTTTTAGCAAATGGATGGATAGATTGATTTTATGAACTAAAAATCACATATTTACCATGTTAAGATGGAATGCTCTCCAAACTTCAGTCAGTACTTTCTAGCAGATGCTATAGGGATTCCCCAAAAACTTCAGTAAGTTCCTTTCATCCTTTTCACTAAAAACTTCACCTCCAGCCATAGGACACAAACACAAGTAATTCTAAATACAGAGCAGCCTCTTCCTTTTCTTTTTCCTTTTTGGCAGACACTATTCTTTTTTTTTCTTAGCATAAGATTGCTGAATTTCTCCATTAAAGAGGGATATGATCGGTGTGGAGATCCTCGGAGTTCATGGACAATATACAGAGACCATGGGGAAGAAGAAAGTAGGTAGCCAAGAATACAAGGACTCCAAGATCAGCTTCTTCGCCAACTGCTGGCCGTCGAGGATTAGCCCAGTATATTTGGCTTGCACACCAGAAAGAATACAGGCTTGCTATGATCATAATAAGTTTCATTGATTGGTCTGATTGTTTTCTGGTAGATTTTGGCAACCCCACTCTGCAAACAGGATTGTGTAAAATATTAGTTCCTCAAGACTCAAACTCAAAGCTGAAAATGATAAGATCAAACAAACATATCAAATGTGAGAAATAAGCACCTGTTGATGTAAATGAAGCCACCAATTAAACACGTGCACAGGAATCCAACTACAACCACAGCATCTGGGTTAACAGGTGCACTGTTTATCCACCAGCCAGTGCTCAATATCCAAGTATACATGGATGACTTACCGTTTTCCTGTATGTTTATCTTAGTATAAGGTCTACAAAATTATGCAAAAGAAATGCTGAACAAAAAATAAAGATAAGCTATGTCACTTGAAATCAGGTGTGAGTATTGGATATGCATGTGTTTGTAACGAGTATAATACAACTTCTTTTAAGTTTCTCCATGAATCTTTGAGAGTCATATTAACATTCCCATGTCTGGATACGTGCAAGGCGCAAATGTCACACAAGGTATTGCAAGAAAACAAAGACCCAGAGCCTTATAGAAAACAAGACATTCAATGATGATGACCAAAGACATGAAACATAAGCCCTTCCAAGCATTCAATTGTTAAAATTATGCAGAAAGTAACTTCCTAGTTACAAAAGATTTCGTTTCTGTTTGGTTGTAAGGGAAAATCATACCCTAATAACTAGCATTTTCTTCTTGTACTTCACCATTTTTCAAAATATGCACCCCAGATAAGATACCTGGTATTCAAGAGAAGAGAATGCCTTAACAAGGAATGTTCATGTCACTCGGTGTAATCACATAAAATGGCCTCTAACACTATTTAAATCATAATACTGCTAACATGACCAAACCAGATTGCCCCTAACATGGTAATCCAGCAAGGTGGCAAGACAATAATTCAACTCTTTTGTATCATATCATGTAGCACTGTGTGATATAGGTGCAATGACAAAGGATGGGAGCAAAGAAACTACAGTAACTCATCTCAAGGAAGCTACCAAAAAAACAAATTAAATCATGCTTAAAAAAGCATTAATTGCTACCTAAATGATTGAATAAATTAACCATATCTAATTATTTCAAGGTGGAACAACCATGAAAACAAGTATTGTAACTCCCCCTCTCATAGGATAATTCATATTATTTGCCTTCTTACAAAGTCCAAACTATTCACTAACCCAACAACAGCCTAATGTCCATTTTCAGGAATCTGCATTTAAGCACAAATCATGAATAAGCAACAAACAAACTTTAAACTTCTCAATGAGATCTTAATGATAAATTGGATATGCTTGCGCATGCCAATCCACACATACATTTCCTTAGCACCCAGTACACTGCTGTGCCATACCAAGACAACTTTTACACCCTCCTCTCCAATGAGCCATCGAATCATAATTATGCAGTCAGTATAGCATTTTGACTAATAAGTTCATCATTTCTGTCACAAAAAGAAACAGAATTGTCCATCCTCAAACATCAATTTCCTTTGCATTGACAAACTATTTTGCAACAATTTCCATCATCATATTGCATAACGACACTTACATGCTAATTACCGGGGAATAAACAAATCAGACACAATTAGCCACATGTCATGAAAAAAGGAATCTCTAAAATTCACCTCAAATAAATGGTCAAGGAAAAAGTGGGAAAAAGAACCAGCTGATATCAACAATAAGCATTGCTTCCTTGAAAGTGGCACCTGAAAAATAAAGTACACACATAACAAGATATGGCATTACAAATTATTTGATGCAACTGAATCAAATAGTTTTAGCTAGGTAACTTGTTCATAAACAAAGGCAGAGAACTCATTTGATATTCATCACCATTTTCATCTATCTAACAGCATTGGCCATACAGAACTGTTGCAAAAAAAGATGCCATGTGCACTCAAATCAATAAACAAGAAAACAAAACCTAGCAAATCTACGGCTCAACCAACAGATCATTTATCAAAAAACAATATCTTTCTATTTTCCCACAATAAAAGCAAATAAAAGAAATAAGAATCCTGATCCACATTAAAACAGCTCACCCCTGAAACAGAATCAAGAAGGCTTCTTTTCACCAAAACACCTGATGCCCAGGAGTAGAAAAGGCATAAAGGAAGCCCCAGAATCAAGACATAATAAACAGGGTGATGGATTGAATCAGCTAAAAAAGCGAGAACGGAAGAGTCAAGGAAGAGAACAGACGTTAGCCACTCCGAGAAGGAGCCTATGTCAGGGCCGAAGAAGGCGTTGAAAGTATAGGTAAGGGTGTGGTGAGGGGAGAAACGTCCCCTGGTGAGGTGGGTCAGAGCTAGGCCCGAGCTCATAGCATACATGAGGTGGGGACCTGGGCCTGGCATTTCCTCGGTGGTGGAGATTGCCGGCAACTGTGCGGCTCTGGGTGGAATTTGTTAGTCTTTGACCCGATTTGGTATGTTTAACTTAATGGTGGAGTTTTCTAAAAAAAAAAAAAAAAAATTGGAGTTAAAAACTTTTCGCTTTTTTCATCGATCCCTTTGCTAATTCTCTTTTGTTTTGGATAATTAAGGTGCGGATTCCGAGCTGGTTCTTACCTGTATTTTTCTTCCTCTCGTAATTTTCTTTTTATTCATTTTATATGTCTTTTTTTCTTAATTTATTTTTTATTTATATGTTTTCATGTAGGATGTTTTTAGCTTTGTTAGTATTATTTTTGCAAGTGATTTTGACATAGTTTTTGTCATACACATTTTTAGTTTGATAGATATTTAGTTTTTTTATCGATTTTTACCTGTCATTTTAGACCATCTCATGTTAATTTTCTAATCACTCTAAATATGTCATTATTGAGTTGTAATAGAGCTAATTATTAATGTGTCATAATCTTTATTTCATGCTAATGTTGAAACTTTTGTTAGGTTGATGGAACTTATTTTTCACTGCTTATGACAGGTGTTTATTTTTCTCCATATTGTATGATACTAATTTCTCTTTATAAAAACTTAATAATTAACATAAACAAACATTATTATTAATATTCAATCAAATTCGCAATCAATTGTCATTTTATATAAATTTTATATTTTATTCAATTTAATCCTTAAAATTAGAACTAACTTAACTTTTTATATAAAACTACAATTTGAAATCTGATTTCACTATAATCCATCAAAGACCTCTTATTTCTTATTTATACAATTAATTTTACATTTTATTCAATTTAGTTTTTAATATATGAAATTATCAATTTAATTTACATATTAATCCTTTTTCACATTTAAATTTAAAATCTATTAATTCAGCACTTTAAACTTTCAATTACCAACTATTGCAATTTTTAAAACTTTAACAATTTTATAAATTGATACATGGGCTAACTAGATTAAGCTCTTATAATCTCAAAAATATAAAAATTATAAAAGAAAATGATTAAATTAAATTAACCAATTGAAGACTTTAAAATTTAAAAACTTTTGGCCGAAACTTCCTCCCTAACCTTTAAATCCTGGTTAAACGCAATTTCAAATAATTTATTTATTATAATTTTAATTTACCTATATAAAACTCTGTAAATATCTTGATAAAAATATTTATAAGTATTTTTTAATACAATTGACATTCAAATCGTTACAATATGAGACCTTTTAACGTCCCAACTACTTAACATGTGATTACCAACAAAACAACTTGTTTAAACACCAATTATTTTTTTAGGGTGCCAACGTCACACTTTGTGAAGCCTTTTGAAGGCCCTAATGTCATTTTCAACAAAGCCTCTTGAGGCTCTACTATTCCATCAGGCTATGCCTTGTAAAGCCTAAACTTTTTAAAAAAAACTATTACTAAGGAAGTAGCTTATTTAAACATCAACAGCCTTTTGATGACTTCAATGTTGTGTTCAGCGAAATCTCTTAAGGTTCAAATGCCCCATTAAACAAGACCTTTTTAAAGCCTCGGTGCTATATTTAGTATAGGACTTTTGAGGACCCTAATATTATTTTTTTACGAAACCTCTTAAAATTTTATCGAACAACATATTTTAAGTTAAGTCTTGAAAAACAAATTATGGTAGAGTAAGAAGTTAGAAAAATTGCAATTTGAATATAATCAATTACTAATTATTTTCTTTTAGAAATAGAAATGAAAGTTTGTGTAGACAATCATTTAAAGGGTATATTCAATTTGTCAATGGAATGCTCTTCCTTATTTGATCACTGTCCTAATAGAGTATAGACATTATTCTTTTTGAGATTACGTAATAATAGTTAAAATTTAATCTAATACCATCCTTAAATTTAAAATTTACTTATATGTTTTATATTTTTTAAATAACTTAATAGGCGAATTTTTATAATACTATTAGTTATTATTAAATATTTTATTTTGATTATAATATTACATAAACTTTTAAAAATTGTTAATACTTTTAAATTTAGATTTATTATAACGCCAATTTTTTTATTACATAATTATTAAATGAGTATTTTTAAAATTTCAATATGTCACATTAGATAATTTAATAATTTTTTTCAATAATATTAATAATTGGATAAAAAATGTGAAGGGACATAATTCTTGAAAAGAAAATATGAAGTATACGAAGCATATAAAATTTTGACATATTTTAACTTTTAAAATTTTTACTTATAATTTATTCCTAAAAATAATTAACAATAGATAAGAAATACACTACTAATAATAACAATAAATAAATAAAAAACAATATTTCTAAAAGCGGAAGGGCTTGGCCTGCTAGGCCCGTAGTACTAGTATTCACTTCCCAAAGAATAAAAGCGCACACGACGGAACTCACTCTTATCTCAGTTATCTGTCTATCTCTGGCTTTGCCGTGGCTCGGGCAGGAGTCGGAACCGTTTGGTAAACTTTGGGGCTAGTTGCGATTGGCTTCTCAAGTGGTTGGGGGGAATGAGCTGCGCCTTTAGTCTACTTGAGTCATGCCACCTCCCTTGTTCCAGATATCTTTCAACAACCTTCCGCTTCTCAAGAGGTATATAAGCTTCCTTCTTATTTCATTTTTAATGATAAATTACTTTCTCTTGTTCCCATCTTTGCTTTCCAAATTTAGGCTGCTACCAGATGCAGAGGCCTATAAAGCACAAGACCTTGTGCTTCTGTAGAAACATGCAGACTTTCGCTTGTGAGCTCGTCAAAGCAAGCTATGTACCCACTCCCCAAACTAAACCCAAGGTTATTTGTTCTTCTGAATTTCTGATGGTGGATTAAGCAGCTATTTTGTTTATTTATTTATTTTTAAAGCTAGCAAATGCCTCTGCTGCATTGTTGGAAAGCTTTTAGGCAAGATACTGTTTTTCTAAACTTTGATATATTATTGTACCTATGGCTCATGCATTATTGTGTCTTCTATTTTAAGGACTAACTACGTATCTTCATGGATGTTATTGGAAATTTTTTAAGAGACGAGAAATTGGTCTGTCACGTGCCCATTACATATCACTAAATACCGAGTTTCATAGTCTAAGTGACCGTTTGTCAAAGATTTTGGCATTTTTATGACCATTTCTCATCCTATATGTAGACTAATGTTTGAAATTACCAACTTCATATCTTTAATCTGAGATGATGGAATTTAATGATATATGATTATTCTCATGACTATAATGTGTCAAGCACATTAACAATATGATATTCATTATGCTGAAAAATGGATTTTTTGGTGGCTTTATATTTTGTTCTTAGGATCAATCATTAGCAAAAGTAGAAACTATTGGTGCATTTCAGAAGCTGCCAATGGTGATGCCTTCAGTTGATATTTTCCAATCTGCTTCGAGGAAGGCGAAAAGGGTCTTGCCTACAAAAGGTGATTGAATACTATGTCACTTGGGATTTGGGTGCGGGTCCTTGATAAGGGCATGTGTCCGACATTGGTATGGTCAAATTTTTTACAAGTTTTTCCATGTATCTGGAGAATTCTTGGAGGTTATATCCCTATACTCATATGTCAGACACGAGTGCTTCAAGACAAATGAAGAGTCAAAGCAACATAGATTTGAATAAGTTCATTTGCTCATGTTATATTTAGTTCAACAAGTCTAGCATGACATTTGGTTTCCTACCTAGGAATTGCAAATGTAGCAAAGAGAGAACGAAATAGAGGTGCAAAGCAACTCGATGCACTGATGAAAGTATGATCTTATTCCAGTGTCTGTTCTTTTTATAATAAAGGAAAACTTGTAGCTTGCAGTAATGAATATATTGCTTGAATTTAACATTTTTTTAAACTTTATCTTCAGGAATTGGCAGTTCCACTGAGAGGGTACATAGAGAATTTCCCCAAAAGAATCTATTTGCATCCTTATGAACGATCTCTTATTGAGTTGACATTTGGGGCTGGAAATTATGAAGTGGTACTCATTAATAGCTCACTCTTCTTTTTACCTTAGATGGTCTTGTTATATATACGAAGAGTTATGATGCTTTTTATCCATACATCTATAAGCAAAATGAATGGCTTTTAGAAACAAAATTTTGAGCTTTAGCGCTGTCCCAGTGGAATAACATCTAAAACTAAGCAAAATGATATCCCTGTCAGTTTTATTATTGTTTGTGGAAGGTTTATTTACCCATCCCCCCTTTCTTTCAGTGCCATATTTAAACATTATTATTGTCTTACCCTTGTATGTTTTATGGTATTACTATATGTGGTTCATTCACTCTTCCATTCTTTCAATGCCATATTAAAACATGATTATTGTCTCACAGGTTCTTAAAAAGGTAGATGCTCTTAGGAAGAAGGTGGTAGCTGTTGGAAAGGAACATGCTTCTCTTTGTGCCAAGGTTTTTTGTGCTTCCCTTAGAATCATGTTTGAAGACCCTTTTCAAGGAAAGATGTCAGAGAGATTTATTTGGGGAAGAGAGGAGGGGGGGGGGGGGGGGCTCACTTGTATTTGATGTGCCCGTTTCATTTAAATACAAATTTAACTTTTCTATGCTTGAACGTTGGGCATGGGCCGTTTTACATTTTCATTGTTTTCCCCTTTATATTTTAGTGTCTTACTCATACGCTTATATCCCTGTCCTCTATGATGTGTCCAGTATGTGTGTTAATAAAATGAAGAGGCAAAGTAACATTGTTTCTTTCAAATCTAATCGAAGGACCATGTGATTTATATATGGATTATAATCCTATACCTTACAATGGAGTTAAAATATTCTACTGGTGAGTTTAATGCTTGCCATGTGCCATTTTTAACTCTAAAGAAGGAAGTCAATACTCGATTACTAACATATTGTTCAACGTAAATGTGGCAAGCATATGAACCCGTGTATGGAGCTTTTAAACTCCAGTATTGGCATATTGAATTATAAATCTATAATCCCCCCTCTCTCTCTACACACGCATATGTATGTATATGATTTAAGGTACAACTTGAAAGTCTGTTTGAAAATGCTAATTGAGCATCTATTGATTTACTCTTTGCAGTCTTTATCAAAGAAGGAAGCAGAGGAGCGATTGGCTGAGGTAAGTAATTATCTTTTTGCTATATAGATCTTTTATTGATGTTCAGTACTTTCACTTTTGTATATTTTCTGTTATTGTAGGGTTTGGAGAAACTTCAAGAAATCTTCAAGTGTGAAGGACAGGCTATTGATGATTTATTGTATATTGCAAAGGTATATAATCATAAATCTTTTAAATTATCTAGTTTAAAACAAGTATTAACTTAAAAGTATATAACTAAAAATATAAGAACAATTTCTTTTTGAGTGTGGAAGTAGGAACTAGAAATATCTCTTTTAGCATAACCAAGAACTAAATATTAAACAATCTCTGTTTCTTAGGCTCTTCATTTTTTTCAAGAACTCATGAAACAAATTTAATAACCTAATCCATAGCTGGATATGAGGGGTTCACCCCTCCAAATATGAGGTCATTTTATGGAAAGTAAGCACAGGGATGCATATGCGTATGTGGCATTTATACCTGAGTGTGAGCCTTTGGTCTTAATTTCAGTTGGACATCCAATAATGCTATAATTTGAAGTTTGTTGATATTTAGCCTTGAACTTTTTGACCCGTGTTTTTGACAATATTGAATTTGACATTTTTTCTCGGCATGCAGATTGGCTTATTACATCACATGTTTTTGAGTTGTCTGTATGTTTTTGCTTGTATACGTGATTTGCTCTGTAGCTGGAAAACCATCTAAGTTGTAAATGACAGATGCATCCTCCTAGAAAATTAATTTCTTCACTGGTGTTGAGGAATTTACTCAGAGATCATGGAAACTTTAACTTTAGGATTTCTTTCTCTTTATGTTTTTAGCATTGGAGGTTCATAGTGTCATATTTATTTACTAAGGTAATTAAGGAAGGACTTCCTTGAACAAGAATGACTGTAAGAATCGGATTGTTTGTATAATGCGGATCAAACCTTTAAACATCTAGAATCATGATCTTTCCTTAGTTTAAGTGATGGTTCATTGTAGTAATTGCTGCCAGCAGACATTCTATTTGGCTCTTTTAGGAGTAATAGTGCTTTAGGTTTGTAGTTCGTTTTGCTACTTTTCTAAGGTCATGTCCTCTCAGTATTTTGTTCTATTTGCCAAAGAAAATACCTCTCATTGTTTTATTCTATGTGATTAACTTGCTTATGCTGCATCAAAGTAGAAACATTTTAGGCCGTTTCAGCTTCTTCTTGATGACTTAAGCTTGAAAATCCTTAACTTTAGCCTTGAAAGCTCATTTTATTGCAAGTAGAATATGTAAGATGGTTTATCTTCATATTATTTGGTTTCCAGACTTTGAGAGCCATGCCAGTTGTGGATTTAGAAATGCCAACTCTGTGTCTTGTTGGAGCACCAAATGTGGGGAAGTCATCATTGGTCCGTCTACTCTCAACAGGAAAGCCTGAGGTTTGCACAACTACTTGCAGGTTTTGGTTTGGGTGCTATTTTCTTAGATTAGTACTTTATTGCTTAAAGTAGCATTGCAAAAAATGGTGTTAATTTTATTCCTATGAAAAATAGTCTAGCCCAAAAATGGTTCTTAATGGTAATCTGAGTGCTTCTGATATTGTGGTCTCCCAACATAGTTCAAACTATATGTCTGTCTCAAGTAAATTAATAAACTTGATATACATACAAAAATCTAAAGTCTTAACTGAAAAAAGCAAAGAGGGATTAATGCTAATAGCTATCCTTTCTTCTTTTGAACCCCACTAAAAGATCTTTTAATATTTTTGAATCATCTACTGTTGACATTTTAGTGAAGACTTCAAAGATTAAGAATTGAGAGGGAAAGGAGTCTTGATAGTTTATGATATCGATCTACATGCCCTCTTCAACATTTTAAGAGCCAGACTGACAAGAAAGCTGCTAATTGGTTGCACTAAACGGTTGACACACCATGTCAAATACCAACTTGTATTGAAAAATTTCCATATGAATTCTAAGAGAAGATGGTCTGTTAAGGTTGTGGGTTGTTGATTGAGTCACTGGGTGATTCACTTGAAAGTAAGTTTTGAGGGAGCTTTTTCCCCTGTTGCGATTTCTACCATGAGAAGAACCTCTGATTAATAATATATGGAACTGGTTAAAGGGAGCTCCTAACCTAAGTCTCGTTAGAAATAGAGTCATAAACCTCTATAAATAATTTGTCTTATTTTATTACTAAGAAACTAAATTAACTTGTAGAATAAGAAACTAAAATTAAGGAAACTAAAATTAAAAACTTTTAATTGCAATGAAGTACTAACTATATAAATTATTCTAGTTAGGAATATTAGTCAAAGTTGTTTTTATCTTTTTTCCATCTTTGGTGCTTTTGACTTCTTGTCTTGCCCACAACAGCATCCATAACATAGTCTACTGAACTAGTTGCCAAATACCACGCCAGAGGACCTCCCTTCTTTGTCTTTCTTGTTTTCATTTAGCCATGCTGGTGTTTTGCTTTTGCCAAGCCTCCTTGTCATTTTCTTTGTCAGATATTTCTTGAGATCTCTCCCCTAGCCTGTTTGGTCCATCTTTTCTCTCATGTTTAGTACTATTATTGTTTAGTCTTGTAATGTTTTGGGCATAAATCTATAAATTTGCTAGTTTTTATGAATTTTTAAGTTGAACATGTGACTGGTTGTTACATTTCTGAACTTCTTTGGTGATTCCTAAAATAAGTGATAGGTAAGTAAGTAAAGAAGATTTGTTCAGGTTGAAACATTAGCTTTTGGTCTCTTTACATCTGAAATTGGTGATATACTAAGCATAGTCTGGTTTTTCCTGGTTGAAAGAATGAATCAGGCCAAGGATAACTGTATGGGATTTATATAAAATCAACATACCATCAAGTGCCATTGGTACTGAAACGCTATTATCATTCACCTTTTTTCTCCCTTTTCCCGACAGTTTTCCTTTTATGTCCTTAGGTGTGCAACTATCCTTTTACAACAAGAGGAATTCTCATGGGTCATATTACTCTAGACTACCAGCATTTTCAGGTTAGTCTTTTTTATAAGATTTTGTGTGCTTTCAGCTTGTACCTTTTATGATTTACTTAAAACTCCTTCCAGGTGACTGACACCCCAGGCTTGTTGAAGAGATGTGACGGTAAAGGATCTTGAAGTTTGTTAGGTTTCTTTTTTCTAGTTTATTGATTTTATACATTCTGAAGAATTATCTTGGCCAGCATCTCTCCATCTCTCTATTACATTCTTGCTATCACTGTGCACATGCAAACTGGGACAGGTTGGTACACGTGAGCATGCACGTGGTTCTAAAGTCCTTTTTTAATCCCCCATTCCCCTCCAGAATTTGACCACATTTTCTCAAGGCTTCTATGTAATTTCGATTGTTAAGTTCACATTGACTTGATGGAATTAGAAATAAAATCTCGAGTTGATAGGTGTAATGGTTTTCCCTGGTAGTAATTGAGTAACTAATTCAGAAATATGTGGCAAAACTAAGGTCCAAAAGGTTGAGACAGAAAAGGAGCAGTAATATATTGTGGGGAGCTAAACTGGCTATAATGTAACTATTCTTTGGTTGTGTCTGCATCATTGTTGAAAATTCTTATACTTGTGGCTTTATTTCAAGTCTATTTTGAAGTGATTAAAGTGTTTTTAAGACACCCAACCTTTTGTTAGATGCTAGTTGCCTGGTAAACAGGTTGACTACCTGTCTTTTAAGCTCAACACTAAAAATTGTCATCTGCATCCTGTTTGCAGTTCTTATATGTCTGAAGTGTTTTTTTATGTAATCTTATTTGCCTACTCCCCTGGTCCATTGCAGAAGACAGGAATAATTTGGAAAAGTTAACACTTGCTGTACTCTCACATTTGCCAACAGCAATTCTTTATGTTCATGATTTATCAGGACAGTGTGGTATGTCACCGTCTGATCAGGTATGCCATGGTCACTTTCTTTTAGCAGTAAAGAAGTGATGCCAATGTATAATCTGTGAGGTTTAAGACATCTGGAACATAACCAGAACATATCCTGATTTATGTTTGCTTGAGGGGCACTCAAGTCCTCCTAAGTATTTTGGTCATTTGTTTGTGTTATTTTGATTTTAGCCTGTGGTTATTTTATTCTGTTTATCTTTCTTATAAGCAATATGAGATCTGGTTTACTTTATTTCCTGCTTAAAAGGTCAGATAAATATTTTTCTGGGTACTAAAAATAGACATTATGATTATATTTTATACTACTGTATGCAGTTCATGATATACAAAGAGATTAGTGAAAGGTTTGGGAATCACCTATGGCTTGATGTTATCTCAAAATGTGATCTGTTGAAAGAATCTCCTGTAGTCTTCATAACAGAAGATAGGGAAGTTGATCATCTTGAATTGGCTAAGTATCGAAAAATAGGCCCTGAAGGTGCACTCCGTGTATCAGTAAAAAATGAAGATGGAATCGATAAGGTTATTTCCTTAAATCTCCATCTAGTTTCCATTATCATGACTTCACATACAATTTTTTTGGAATGGTAACAAACTCCCGCAGCACAACCCTTTTTCTTTCTCACCTGTCATGTGTGCATAAAATGGAGCATTGCCTGTTATATAGCTTGTATTCTATGACTTTGAACATTCAGTAAAGACTGGTGATGGTTATTAAGTTGCCACTGATTTACTTTGAAATTGCTTTGTGGTGTTTTTGAGTGCAGCTGAAGAAGAAGGTGCATGAGCTGTTGATGGCTCAGATGGAGAGGATCAAAAGTAAAAGGATCCAAGATAACATAGAAGTTGCTTAGATAAAAGAGTTACGTCCATATCTCCACTCCACTGATGTGTTGCACAGGTTGATATGTTGTAATCAATTTTGGGATTCCGAATAGTTTGGTTATTATGACATTGTGAAGAGTGCAAAATGAGTAGAATCCACAAGTTTGATGGTCAAAACTGTAAAGTTCAGAACTAGGGAGTTATATGGGTCCACTCCATAAATGTGTTGCATATGGTGAAGTTTTGAAATCTGATTCTGATGGCAAATGGTTGGTTATTATGTGATCGTGACATGCTGTATGGTCCAATTGTTGCACATCATATCTTTTTTTTTTTTCGGGGTACAAACCATTCCATTTGCTACTATTAACATTACAAGGCCACCAAATCTCGGGTTTCATACCCTTGATTAAAACAGAAAGAAAAAAAAGAGCTAATTATAACTCTTCATTTAAAACAGCAAGAGTTACTCCAATCTCTTGCGAAGGGCTTCATGTAACCCAGTGGTTTATTAGTATTTTAAGAATTGGATCAATGATTAAATTGATTTGCAATTGGTTTAATTGATTCGGATAATTTGATTAAAGAAATCATTAAAAAATTTATATATAACTGAAAATTGATTTAACTTTTGGTTTAATTAATTTTTTAATTTGATTCGATTAATATGTATTAATTTGTGAGTTAATTTATTTAATTTTTTAAATTGAAATATTTATTAATTTTTTATCCAACCAGTGAATTCAACATTATCAATGCTATGATAATAACTTAAATAATATTTATGAAATTGTGTAATGTTTGTGTGGTTGAATGTTAATAATCAAGCAGGAATAGTAAGCCGACCAATGGTTTTCGTCTGTGTTCGGATATAAATGTGAGATGGGAAGGAAAATGATTTTAAACAAGGGTAGCGTGTGGTTATTATATAAAAAAAATTATATAAATTTTAAATTTTGTTTTCTTCTTGAAGAAAAATTTTGAAAGTTGAATATATGTTGCGGTCTTTCTTCTTCTCCTGCCGGATACGGAGTCTGGCAGTGTCATCCAGCCCTCTGGGTCCAACCCTTGCCATGGACAACAACAATCGAAGTCGCACTACCGACAGCAGTGTTCAAACCAACCCTCGCATTCAAAAACTCCAACAAATCGTTAAAACCGACGCATCTGGTACTTCTCCTTCGAACTCCCAACAGTCACTCGCACATCTCCATTTCCCATCTCGATTCCTTTCTTTTTTCTCTTTGCTTTTTATTGTGTAGGTAATAGGTATTCTTTTTCTTATTTTTCAAGTAATTAATTGCGGGTTTAGCTTATGTATTAGACTAGTTTTACTACATGGGTTCTTGGAATGGAATATTTTATTGTCTTGCTATTCTGAGAAAACTTGTATGAAGCTTATCACTTAGAATGATCACAACTCATACACCATGTCATGATATCTTTCCACTTAATCTTTAGCTGGTTGGGAAGAGTCCTGGAAGCAGGGAGTCACCCCTTGGGATTTAGGTCGCCCTACACCTGTTATTTTACATCTGCATCACTCTGGATCTCTCCCCATGGGCAGGGTTCTCGTCCCTGGATGTGGCACTGTAAGTTGTATTCTTTGCAATATGACTTATTGCTTTAAATGACAGCTTCATGTAGTAGTCAAATTTGGTGCGACCTTTTCTGCTGCTCTGCAATTATTTTCATTATATTTATTTATTCCTTAAAAATATCTATTATCGTGTTACTTAACTGCAGGGCTATGATGTGGTGGCAATGGCATGCCCTGGACGCTATGTTGTTGGTCTGGACATATCAGAGGAAGCCCTAAAGAAAGCAAAGCAGGTTAGTGTGCCCTTCTCCCACTTTAACAAGATCCATAGGATGCTATCATTGCTCTGGTGTTACGTATCTTGCTAGTTTTAGTCATTCTGATGAATTGCTTATATTTGGTTGTCAATATAGATGTCTTCCTCATTACCAAATGCAGATAATTTTACTTTCATAAAGGCAGATTTTTTCTCCTGGCGCCCTACAGACTTGTTTGATCTTATTTTTGATTACACGTAAGTTATCTTTAGGGGGCAATTATCCCATTAGGAAAATCTCTTGATCATCACAATAGTAGGAATCTGCAGGTTTTTTTGTGCCATTATGCCAGAGATGAGATCAGCATGGGCTCAGCAAATCCAAAACTTTTTAAAACCAGATGGAGAGCTTGTTACATTGATGTTTCCAGTAAGCACTTTTTTGGTTTTATGATTTCTTCCTCTACTTCTTTTTCCTTGTCTTTTCATTGAGGAACCACCTTTTTATGGTTGTTTTCAGTTCTTTCCCAATTATAAGTAGCTCTTATTGTAAAGAACTTTCAATCTACACAAGTTTGTAGTAATTGAAGTGAGATTTTGCTACTCTACTCTCTATACAATCACTGAAAGTAAAAAAAAAAAAAATTCCTTGATTGCAGATGGATGATCATGCTGGTGGACCCCCTTTTAAAGTATCAATTGAAGAGTAGTTTTCTGCCACCTTTATATGCTTTTATCTAGATTATGTTAAATTCATTTTCTAGTCCTGTTTCCATGGCATTGCTAGTAATATTCTGGTCAAATAGGGAGGGATATATATATTATATGTTCACGTAAGAATGATCCCTCACAATCTGTCGAACTTTGCAACCATGCAGCTATGAAGAGGTTTTGCATCCAATGGGCTTTAAGGCAGTATCCATTGTTGATAATGAATTGGCCATTGAAGCTAGAAAGGTATGTTAACTTGTTTTTTGTCAGTAAACTTGTCGGTCTGAGCTTGCAAAAGCTATATTGTGCCCCATATGGAGCTGTAATTGGACTTTCAAGAATGTGCACTAAATATCACAATGTCATTAAAGGAGCAAACCTATTACATGATTCCACAGCATATAAAAGAATAACACCTTCACTGGAGGTGAGGACGGGATCTTTGTTGGTAACATGATTGCTATAACTTCTCCTAGTCAGAAATGACATTGAACAATCCTTGTGCAATGCCATCATAATAGTTTATATTAGATTTATGACCGACCATCCTGTATGTGGTAAATAATAGTAAAGAAAAGGAACAGAAGAGGAAGGAAAAGGGGAAAGGGATTATTGGAGCCCCACCAATTTCTGGTGGACATTCCTTAGTATAGATTTCTATTCTTGGTTATATTTGATGCCTTTTTTGGCAAACAGAAGAGAAGATTGAATATATTTTAATGATAAGGAATTCAATGTACAATGCTTTTGGCCAATAACACTGTTACCTTGCCTCAGAATTAGGTTCCTTTCAGAATGACCTTTTTGAGTGTTCTTTCTTAAAATTTTTACTGGCTTTTCTGGACCTCTATTCTGCTCTTTGCTTCCACTTGGATGTACTCTCTTAATGCCATTAGCCATATCTAGGGCTAGTGATTTGATTAACTCGCAATGCCACAAGGATTTCTAAGTACTGGTTCCTTCAACAGGGAAGAGAGAAGCTTGGAAGATGGAAAAGAGGTGTCGGCCACTCCTCTTTATGAATTGTGATAATGATCGTTGGCTAATTGAGGAGCCATGCTTAGGGTTGCTCGAGCTCAAGGTAAAGGGCGATTACTTTCATTCACGAAGTTCATCTGAATTAGAAGGCTTGCACATGAGATAGTACATGTGAATGATGTTATATTTTTTCTTTCTTTCCTTTTTAACGTTTAAACACAGGAAAATATAATCAGAAAGTGATTGTAATTTAGAGACAGAGTAAACTGCTACTTGTCATTTCTATCTTTAATTTGAAAGTTGTAATATGTAATATGTACCAAAAAGATAAAATAAAATGTGGTTTTTTCTTTTTTGCTGTAAGATTATTTTTTTTCTTAAATTGAAATTACCATACCATATAAAAGATTATTTTATATCACAACAATTTGTTCTTATTATCTAAGCGTTTTCATTTCCGTAAATTTTCAAAAATTCAACTTGTTTTTGTAATTTAAAAAAAAAAAGGGGTTTTCTGGAATTTTAGTCTCATTCTCTATTTCAATTTTTCTATACACATTTACAAATGAATTATTTAAAATATAAATAATATAATATTTTACAATAAATTTTATTAATTAATTTAGTGTAACAATTTTAAGAATATATTTAATTTAATTTAATTTAATTTAATCGTAACTTAATTTTTTAAATTATAATTTATAATATAACTATATAATTTTAATTAGGTATTATAATCATTATGATATTTATATAAATATTTAATTTTTTACTTGGTTAATAAGTTATATAGAGTTTGACAATTTTAATTATAAAACTTATAATTACTTTTTGTTACCATTTTTTTATTTTTATGTTATATATAATTTATTATTTTATGCATAATATTTTTCACTTGTACTATGAATTATGTATTACTATTTTTATGTTTATATTATTAATTGGTTATAAAATGTTATTATTTATCGATATATTATAAAAAGTAATTATGAATTTAAATATTAATAAAAATATTTAATTTAAAAATGCAATAAAAATGTTATAATACAAAGTTTAAAGTATAATTCCACGTAGATATTTTATTATAAAAATTAATAAGTTTTCAATAGAGATATTTGTTTATATTATTTATATATTTAACATATATTATAAACATGGTTAATATGATGTGAACTATTAATAAGTTAACTTTTCTAAAAAAATATATATTAATAAGTTAACTTAATTAGGCTATAAATTTTAATAAATATTGTATAAATTAATGTGTTATATCAATATATATTAGAAATTTTATTACACGAGTATACGTATGAAAACTACGTATTTTAAATACAGGTGTTCGTTTAAAAATAACATACAATAAATAATGAAATGTAATGTTTGAAACTAATAATAATGACACGTATGAAATATTTATGAAATTTAAAAAAAGTTTAAATTATGACACTAACTCAATCCACGATATTATTAATATTAGTAATTATATTACACAAGTGTGTGGAAATAACATATTTATAATACATGTGTGTTTAAAAATAATATCCAGTAAATAATGAAACATATTGTTTGAAGCTAATAATATCTTATATGCAATGTGTATGAATTTATAATTTATCAAATAATTTTTTTAAAAAAAATTATCAAATTGGCTTAAATTTAAATACGTAAATACATGTAATTAAATATATTAAATCTATTCCGATAGCTTTCTAGCTCATATTGTCATTTTTAATAGAACATTAAATGTCATCGTCTTAGGTAGTATTATTTAATAAGTTATCAAAATATCAAAATGTTATCATGTTGGTGAAAGAAAAATTCAATAATAAAAGTTTTATTAAACAATTGAATCATAGGTAGAGTTGTAACTTACTTAAAAAAACACTCTCATCAATCTCGAGATGATGTCGGGTTGATTTGTGACACTAATCCAATCAATAATATTGTCAATATTAGAATTTTTATTATATGGGTATGTGTGTGGAAACCACAGACTTAAAACATAAGTGTGCGTTTAAAAATAACATGCAATAAATAATGCAATGTAAGGTTTGAAACTAATAATGTTGAAATAGATGGAAAGATTAAAGGAGTGTTCACTCCTTGACTAATTATAACAGATGAGATTGTTTTCATATTTGTGTTAATGGCAGTTTATTGAACAAAATATTTGGTCTATATTGATATTGTGGAATGTATCCAACCTATTAATGAAGATCATATCATTTGAGGAAATGTATATGGAGGATCAAATCATGCTTATGTAATCTATTGGATCAAGTAATTAAGTTGGATTGAATCGAATCACCGAAGATTTAGCTACCAACAATCCTTGTTTACCTTGTTTATTATTATTATTATTATTATTATTATTATTATTATTATTATTATTATTATTATTATTATTATTATATTATATCCAACTTATTTAGTTGTTGTTTAATAGGGATTATGATGGATCTTATTTATGTTAGCAAGTCTTAAAATATTCTATATAATTGATAGACTTGTATAGGTTATTGTATAGAATGATATAACACTTAATCTGTTCA
The DNA here is from genome assembly GCA_025698465.1 of Gossypium longicalyx. Taxonomy (NCBI): domain Eukaryota; kingdom Viridiplantae; phylum Streptophyta; class Magnoliopsida; order Malvales; family Malvaceae; genus Gossypium; species Gossypium longicalyx. The sequence continues at coordinate 28,526,333 of CM047003.1, forward strand.
AGTGATGAACTTTATTTTATGAGTGCATTGTGATAGTAAAATCTATTGTGTTGTGTTTTTACTTGCTGAGTTCACAGGGGTGAATTTAGTGGTAAGAGTATTAGTTTTCAATGTGCAAATGTGAGGAAATTATCACAGGTGTGTGATAGATTTAAGGTCATTTTTTGTAAGTGTTGAAGATAATGAATATTTTTCACTGAACTAGGCTTTGCAAATATTAGAAAATTGAATTGCCTAAACAATCTTTGTGCCCATTGTTTTGTTTCTGTTTATCGCGGTGCTTGAAGAAGTGTCCACTTCTTCCAAGCACATAGCTTAGCCTCAGCAACTGTTCAGGCCAACAAATAATACTAACACATCTACAATATGTATGCAATTAACATAAAAAATCATTTAAATTATGAGTAGAATGAAATTTAAATAGCTAAATACAATAGATTAAGAATGCTAAACTCACTCCAATTGTTTATTATGGTATTATCATTTTTCTTGAGTTTAGATCGAGTTGACTCGTGATACCAACTCAGTCACACACACACTATGTGTGTGTATATATATATATATATATATATATATAAACAATGTGAGTGAAATAACTTGTATAATAACATTGAAATGTATAAAATACCAAATTAAAATTTTGGTTGAAGTGGTAAAGAAATGATTTTGTAGATGTTGATGGCATGAGTTTAAATATCAATTTTTATAACATTTTTATTGATTTTTAGAAATAAGAAAAAGTCAAAATTATCATCATAACAATATAATTATTTCAAATATGAAATGATATTTTCGTAATTTCTTTGATCGAGTTGGTGTTTAATTAACTTGTGAACTTAGTTACAGATTTAAATAATAGTATAGATAATATGATAATCATAACAAAATTAAAATGTATAGATTACATTAAAATTAAAATCTGATTGAGTGGAAAAATTAAAGTTTTATCGATTAAAAGTTGTGAAAGTTTTAGTTCAACTCTTACAACTTTTAACCAATTCAAAAACTATAAAAACTAAAATGAATCAAATTAAAGTAAATGGACTAAACCTATAATTTACCCGGAGTTGAAAAATTAGAAGTAGAAATAATGTGTTTATTTATTTCTTTTCCAATTTTGAAGGAAAGGAATGGATACTCAGTTGGGAAATGATATTCCTTTCCTTTAAGTTTCCTTTATTGCCCCAATCCACATATAATTTAAGTTTCCTTTATAAGCTGTTCAAAATTTTTGAAAAAATTAATAGGTGTTTAAAATTAAGTTTTTTAAATTTTTTAAAAATTCGTATTAAACTCCTCCAATTTTTTATTATTAAATTACCTATTATTTTTTAAATGTCTCATTAAGCCCCTTAGTTTAATTCTAATTTTTTTTAAAAAATTTTTAATTAGAGCCAAAATTATTAACTCGATAGGTGGTGAAGTCAAGGTAAAGAGTTTTGTTTTTTGTCTTAGGTGATGGGTTGGTATATATGTAGAATGGAATGACATGGAGATGGAAAGAACCATTCGTATCCAGTCCTTAATTAGCTCCTCTCCCGCCTCGCCTGCCTCATTCTTCGCTCTCACTTTTAAATTTTAATGCAAAATTTGGAACTTGCGATGCGAGATGATGGATCCTCCCTTTCCGCTGTCCCCTTACACTTAGCACTCTCTCCTTCCCATTTCTCCCTTGCTTTTCATTCTCATTCTCATTTCCATTTTCATTTTTCTCTTCTGATCCATGTCAATCAACCTTCATTTTTCATTCATTAACATCTACTACTAGTAGTAACAACCAACCTTTTTGATTCCTAATTAATAATGGATGAACATAACATCCAGGACGACGATAAGGACAAAGATGCCCTTGCCGGCCTCTCCTCCGTCCCACCTCCCCAACGCAAGATGCATTCCTACAGCCAGCAGCTACGCGCCAACTCCTCGCATAAGCGTCACCACCAAGTCCGCAAGCACAGCCTAGATGACATCCCCAAGCCGTCCGACCATTACTACAACAACGAAGACTCTTCCGATGACGACATCTTCGCCCGAAATTCCAACAATGCCTCCGGTGAAGATTACATTATCACTCACTCTCAGAGGCTCGACCAGAACCTCTCCTTGGACAGTGGCTACCTCCCCGATGATTCCCGCAATTTCCAGCCTCTGCCTGAGTTCATTGGCGCTGGAGGTACCAACAGTATTTTCAAGGTACCTATGCGCGCCACCGTCCACCCCAGGCGCCCACCTTGCCTCGAGCTCAGGCCCCACCCTCTCAGGGAGACTCAAGTAGGGAAGTTCTTGAGGAACATCGCTTGCACCGACAAACAGCTGTGGGCAGGCCAAGAGTGCGGGGTTCGCTTTTGGAGGTTCCAGGAAGCTTATCAACCTGGCCTTGGTACCAAAGTGAGGAGGGGTGATGAGGATGCTGCGCCCTTTCAGGAGTCTGGCAACACCGCCCCTACCATCTGTTTGCTGGTAGATAGCGCGAATAGGTTGGTTTGGAGTGGACACAAGGATGGAAAAATTAGGTCTTGGAAGATGGATCACGCTGCGGATGAACCTTCTCCTTTCAAGGAAGGCTTGTCATGGCAGGCGCATCGTGGTTCTGTTCTTTCTATCGTCATGAGCTCCTATGGTAATTATATTAACTAATCCACTATGTTTCTTTCTTCCTTTCTGTCCCCCGCTTTTCCAATTTTCTTGACAATGATTATCAACTGCAAGGCTTCTCATATAAAATGACGTCATTTGAGTCGTTATATATATTAATGAAAAATGAACAAAAAGCCCTTTTTAACTTTTTAAGCATAATGCTTGGCTTCAGGTGACTTGTGGTCAGGTGGCGAGGGCGGTGTTATTAAGATTTGGCCATGGGAATCCATTGAAAAATCTCTCTCTCTTAGACCTGAGGAAAAACACATGGCTGCTTTATTGGTAGAGAGGTCATTCATAGACCTAAGAAGCCAAGTCACTGTTAATGGTAACTGTAACATTTCTTCCTCGGATATCAAGTGCTTGGTTTCCGACCGCGTAAGAGCCAAAGTTTGGTGCGCTCAGCCTCTTTCCTTCTCGCTATGGTACGCTTGGCCTATGATTATTAATTATACTCTCTGTATATGAGGTTAACATTTTGATATGTATTTATAAACTTCGCAAGCAAAGTTCTCCTCTACCATTCACCACCGCTGCTAGTGTCATACATGTGTTGAAAGCTTGAAGGATGTAATTTAACGGCAAGAGTAAATGTTTTATAGTTAGTTTCCAGTTTATATTGTAAGCCAGCACAATCTATTGATGACTGACTTTAATGTGCAGGGATGCTCGCACGAAGGAGCTTCTCAAAGTATTTAATATTGAGGGTCAGACTGAAAATCGTGTAGACATGCCATCTTCAGATCAAGGAGGCGCCGTAGAAGATGAGATGAAGGTGAAATTTGTTTCCAGTTCTAAAAAGGAGAAATCTGGGGGTTTTTTGCAAAGATCCCGGAATGCTATAATGGGAGCTGCAGATGCTGTCCGTAGAGTTGCAACAAGAGGAGCAGGGGCATTTGCAGAAGACAATAAGAGGACTGAAGCACTAGTACTAGCTGCAGATGGGACAATATGGAGTGGATGTACGAATGGCCTACTTGTGCAGTGGGATGGAAGTGGAGTTCGCTTGCAAGATGTTAGTCACCACCCTTGTGCAGTACAGTGCTTTTGTGCTTTCGGTGCACGAATTTATGTAGGCTATGTTAGTGGGATGGTCCAGGTGATGGATCTTGAGGGGAACCTGGTTGCCGGATGGATGGCTCACAACGGTCCTGTGATAAAATTGGCAGCTGGCGATGGTTATATCTTCAGCTTGGCTACTCACGGGGGTATACGTGGGTGGAGCATCTCATCTCCAGGGCCAATTGATAGCTTATTACGAACAGACCTAGCAGAAAAGGAACCAATTTACTCAAGACAAGACAATGTCAGGATGCTTGTTGGAACGTGGAATGTTGGTCAAGGAAGAGCCTCTCAGGAAGCACTCATGTCATGGTTGGGTTCTGTTGTATCAGACGTTGGCATTGTTGTTGTTGGCTTACAAGAAGTGGAAATGGGTGCAGGTTTCCTTGCAATGTCTGCAGCTAAAGAAACCGTAAGATTTTACCAATATCATGTCATCATCTATAATGTTCTCATCTGCCTGGTCTGTCACCTTGTTGAAATTACAACATATGTCCTATTCTACTGGTTCTTCGTTAACATTTATTTTTGTATGCATTACTAGTTTTAATTCATTCATTTAACATTGTCAAAACATTCCAAATCAATTAAATCAGAATATTTCATACATGGTTGTTAAAGTAAAAAAGAAAGGTTGATTAGATATTTCAACTGGAGGTTGATTAGATATTTCAACTGGTTTAAAGTCGTAATAGTTGTTTATACGCATGTATTCTCTTCGATAACCTCTTGTATCTAAGTGTAGGTAGGACTCGAAGGGAGTTCTATTGGGCATTGGTGGCTTGACACAATTGGAAAGGCCTTGGATGAAAACACAACATTTGAACGGATGGGTTCGAGGCAGCTGGCAGGATTGCTGGTATCTCTTTGGTAAGTGGCTATTACGTTAACATAACACCTTGCTTAAATTATCCTTTTGCATTTGCTATCTGAAATCATTTATAATAATTTTATTGTCACTCAGGGTAAGGAAGAGTATTAGAACACATGTTGGGGACATTGATGCGGCAGCAGTTCCGTGTGGCTTCGGTCGAGCTATTGGCAATAAGGTTTTCCATTTTGATTTTCATGTTGTCGTTAATGGACTTACGCGGGTTCAGTATATAAGATTTAAGAGTGGTGCAGGGAGGTGTAGGTTTGAGGATCAGAGTGTATGATCGGTTAATCTGCTTTGTTAACTGTCACCTAGCTGCACATTTGGAAGCAGTAAACCGCCGAAATGCAGACTTCGATCATATCTTTCGAAATATGTCCTTCTCCCGCTCATCGAATCTACTCAATAATGCAGCTGGTATGGTGCGATTACTGTTTTTCTGTTGCTCTCTTGCGTTCTCCACATATTTATTTAGGCTGCTTTATTCTTCTGGCTTGCCACTGGTGCTCTCTGTTGCAGCTGGAGCCTCCGCTGCGGTTCAAACGACTCGGATCACAAATGTAACACCCTTGTCCTGCTCTATTTCATTCATATCTAATTTATTATTTATTTAGTTATGCATGTTTCTTAATATTTCCTTTCACCTGTGTTTCAACATCACTACTACGGCTACATTTCCACAGGCTGCAGGTGTTAACACTGAAGAAACAAAGCTTGATTTAGCTGAAGCAGATATGGTTGTGTTTCTTGGCGATTTTAACTATCGCCTGTTTGGTATATCTTATGATGAAGCTAGGGACTTTGTTTCTCAAAGATGCTTCGATTGGCTTAGGGAGAAGGATCAGCTGAGGGCAGAGATGAAAGCGGGTAAGGTTTTCCAAGGAATGCGTGAGGCCATTATCAGATTCCCTCCCACCTACAAGTTTGAAAGGCACCGACCTGGCTTGGCAGGTACAACAGTTACTTATTCACCTACTTAGCTTGCCTAGTCTTTCTACTACTAATCAACAATCGGTTTATTTCACCCATTTTTAAGGTTATGATTCTGGCGAAAAGAAGCGCATTCCTGCATGGTGTGACAGAGTGATATATCGTGATAACAGGTCTGGACCGGTCGATGAGTGCAGTTTGGAGTGTCCGATAGTTTCCTCTATTTTACTGTAAGTTTCTTGACAAAGAGTGTTATGTTGTGGCGTTGCTTTTGATATCATTTCTCAAGTGCAATTAATGTGTAATTGGTTAGGTACGAGGCTTGCATGGACGTTACAGAGAGTGACCACAAACCAGTGCGTTGCAAATTCCACAGTACAATAGCACATGTAGATAGATCAGTAAGGAGACAGGCGTTTGGGGAAGTCTTGCAGGTGAATAAGAAAGTTAAGGCTATTCTTGATGAATTACGTTATGTCCCAGAAACAGTTGTTAGCACCAACAACATTGTCCTTCAAAACCAGGACACATCAATCCTCCGAATCACCAACAAATGTGAAAAGGATAAAGCTATATTTAGAATCGTTTGTGAAGGTCAGTCCACTGTGAAGGATGAGGAGGACACAGCTGAGTACCATCCAAGAGGCTCCTTTGGCTTTCCACGGTGGCTCGAGGTATTCCAACTAGTTAATCCTAGTCCAACCATCTTCAAGTTGTAAGAAAGTGGAGTTTGTTATCTTATGTGCTCCTTTTGCCTTAGGTTACACCAGCTGCTGGCATCATCAAACCAGAACAGTCTGTGGAGGTTGCGGTCCATCATGAAGAATTCCACACCCTAGAAGATCTTGTTGATGGCATCCCGCAGAACTGGTGGTGTGAAGACACTCGTGATAAGGAAGTGGTATTGACGGTGTCTATAAACGGCAGTTGCTCAACAGAAACAAAAAGCCATCAGATCCGCGTGCGTCACTGCTTCTCAGCAAAGACAGTCCGCATCGACTCAAAGTCCAGCACCAACAAGAAAAGCCAAGGAGGTAGCAGGAAGATCAGCAGCTCCTCAGATGCGATTGATGATTCCAGGAACTGACATAACCCTTGAAGCTAGAAGTGAGGTCTGTATGTAGAACATATATAGGGCAGATGTAGATGCAATGCAAGGCAACAACTGGAAGGAGCTAGCGCTGCCTGTGCGTGTGCCTGAGCCTGAGGCAAGGAGGTCTGTGGTTGCCTCAGTCATTCATTCCATTTTATTCACAACTCAAGTCAGTTTCTTGATGTAAATACTAAAAGAAGCATGGCAACTATTTGAGATGTTGGGTTGGGACTGTTGATTTGATTTGTGAAGTTGTTGTGGCTTCTTTTCTCTTATATTTAGCAATCCATATTCTTTTCATGTATTCACGGACTACTACAAGCATTCCTTGCTTGAAGGCAGCACAGTGTAATGTTTCTGAATGATTTATTTAATTTTCTATTTATTTATTTAACATTCAGAAGAAATAAGCTGGTTGCAGTCTCAATCACTGTTAATATTTTTGGAGGCAAACAAATTTTTAACAAGATCAGCTGTACTGTAATCCCAGTGCGTTAGAATTTTCAGGCAAAAACTTTTTCAATCGCAAAGCAAGCTTGAGTGGGGGAGAGTTTGGATATCCTTTAGTCCAACTTTAAATCAAACTCAAGTTGTAACATTTTGATACCTGAACCAATTGTTGGATCCGAGTTATAACGTGTTACATTCGTTGTCAGAGTAACTACAATCTAGACTTGATCATGAGTCGAGCTACCCGGCTTAGCCCAAAGGCCCGCCCGAAATGTGAGAGGGTTTGGGCAAAAATATAGGCCCGAAAAATGGGCTTGGACAAAAAAATAAGGCCCGTTTAAAAAATAGGCCGGGCCTCGGGTAAGGTATTTTGGTCTGAGCCTGGCCCGGCTTAGCCTGAATTCACTAAAGGACAAAAAAAATCTACTTTTTTAAATATTATTTTCTTGTTATTTTCTCCTTATTTTGTTACTATTTTACTATTATGTTGCTACTATTATGTTGTTATTGTTTGAATATTGTATAAAACTTATTTTATTGTTAATTTTGTTATTATTTTAGAAAATTTTGCTTGTTAAATTACATCTATCTTAGTGTTATTTAACTATACATATTTTTTTAAAATTTATTTTCAATTTGTTGGTAAATATTTATTTTCATGTTTTTAGTATTTTTTATGTATATATATATTTTAAAATTATATAAAATTAATATAAAAATTAATATAGGCCGGCTGGGTCGAGCCAAGTTTTAGCATTTTTATCTGGGTCGGGCTTGGACAAAAATTTAGGCCCATTTTTTGGGCCGGGCCTAGCAAACAGGTCTAAAATTTTAGTTGAGCCCGACCTGAACCCGGCCCGACCCATGATCAGCTCTACTACGATCAATCTATATTCGATTTATATAAACAATTAAATTTCAAGCAATACATACATTAAATATGATATACATTCGTTTCTGAATCATATACGAGCTTACGAAAGTTCTATTGCTAACCCGAGATTGAATTAGGACCAATTTATAATGTTTTTAAAGTTGAGTTGATGTCGCGATATTGGGGGTACCTCATTGAGATGCTACATACTGATTTGACATCGTCATAAAGACCATTGCTCGATGTTGTGGTGTGGCATATGGGCTAGGTCTTATCGCAATGATAAATGTTCTACGTCGCAACGTGACATACTATTTTTAAATGATCAAATTTTGGTACTTATGTTTATCATTCATGTGTACAAATTATCCCTTCCATTTAATCAAATAAACAACATACCATAATTCAATACTCCATCCTTATCAATGAATACAATTTATGCTTAAATATCACTACCATTTTATCATTTAATTCAAGCATACAAGTAGTTAACAAATTACTAACTATTTAGCCCATTTTAGCCAATTCATGTACATAAGTTGAACTTAGCATCATCTCATGTAAATCAAATATACCCAAATTATACATATACAACTATTGCATATGCCATTACTCAGAAACTTTCAATTCTAACTTCCAAAAATTCACAAGATAGTATATTATACAAAACTCGACTTAACTTAAGTACATGCCGTATAAAAAACAAAAAGAGACTCTACAAATTTTGATGAGTCTAGAATCTTTGGCTGGATGCTGGAGTCACTACTCAGGATCTCGAAATGTACCTAAACATGCGTAAGTAAAATAAACTGTACATCAAGTAACAAAGATCAGTAGTACTTCCATGATTTAAGTCAAAATGGTACAAGTTAAATAATTTCACATAAAATACCAAGTTTTCAGTTCAAATATGATATTCATCCAATCCATATGCCAATCATACCAAGATTTCAATCCATATACCAATTAGCATACGCAACTAAAGTACCAATCAATATACATATGTTTCAATTAACCAATCTAATGAATGTACCATATTAACATATTAACATGATTGATATTCACATTTCTATTTGATTCATAACATATAACCATATTAACATACCATTTTCGAATCAAATCGATTGATTCGTCATGTTTTCACATTGACCCTCCGACCTCGTATATCCGGTCCACATGATCTTCTACATGTTAACAATATTCATATATTATAACTTATTTTGTATCATTAATTGTTGGATCTCATGCCTTAAGTGTAGTATTTTCGTTTATGTACACTTATAATTTTTTTGAATAGATTGGTTAATAAAATAATTTCATTAACTACATTAATATACTTTGTATAATTGTCCTCATATGGTTTTTGTACGTAAAGCAAAATAAAAGCAAATGTTGTTCACTGGTCATCCAATGTTTAAACTAATACTAAACGGTGTTACGTGGTTGGATCGTAATACAAAAAGACAGCTTGTATTAGTAGACCTTCGGATTAAAATTCGATTTCACATATTCATTAGAGACCTCCTACTTTCCATTCTTATTGAAATTTCATAACAATTTTGCTTTTTATTCAATTTGGTCCCCAAAGTACGGAATCAACAATTAAACTTTAAATTTTAGTTTTTTTCTTAAACTAACTGCGGAACTGATCCTAGATAATAGATTTTTTTCTTCGGTCAATAAGTCGATTATAAAGATCGATGAACAACCTCAAACTTCCTAATTCTTCTTTAGTAGTAAATTAATTACGGGAACAACTCGACAACTAACCCTTTCCAAGCAAATAAACTTGAAAGTAACTTACACGATCTAATTCCTCGGCTACCTTACAACTAAAATAATCTAGCTCAAATTAGCGACTTCAATTGTACGAGTCATGTAAACTTGATCATTAACTCCCTTGATGGATCCAACCACTCACCCAATTAGTCACATCAATTTGTTCTTCGTTGTACCAAATATGACAATTACGAATCGTACCAATTCACAGATGGTATGCCGTCTAACACTGAACCGAGTACCCTTTCTTGATTTGATGCTAAAAGTTGTGAGACGATTGAATCTATCTCCTAAATCGGAGAATTAATGAATACCAATGTGAAAAATATTAAGTGCAAATAGTCTCAAAGTTCAAACACCAGATCAATTATCGGCCTAAAACTAGATCAAAACAATCTACTTAAAATAAAAATTATTAAATAAATTATTAAATAAAATAAAAAAGAAAACAAGTTTTGGTGGGTGTAGGTTTCGCCTCTAGTTTTTCTTTCTCTCTCTCTCTATTATTATTATTATTATAATAAAATAAAGCCTAACAATTGTTTGGGTGGCCATAGGGTGAGCATTCAATCGAGTCAAATTGAATCGAGTAAAAATTTTGAGTTAGTTGAGTTGACAAATTTTATTTTAGCAACCAAACTCAATTTGAAATTTTTTCGAATAAAATCGAATCAAGTCAAATTGAGTCAAGTTAATGAATCTTATTATTTATATTCAATGTTGTATTTACATGGATCGATTATTTAACTAGTAGACGAAGTACAAGATTATTTAACTACATAAATAATATAATTGTTTTGCCTTTTAACTTAATAGGTAACCATTTATCAAAACGACATAGTTTTGCCTTTTTTCCTATTCGAATTTTTGGATAACTCAAATTATATAATTCATATTCGAGTTAAACAAAAAAAATAAATTTTTTTATTGGAGTTTATCCGAATAACTCGAACTATTTAATTCAAAATTTGATTTTTTATAGAATTTTTCTACTTGAATAGGATTTTACTCGCCTCTAGTTAGTTGTGCGCCTCCTCCTCTACTAATTAACGGATATAATAATGTGCCATTAGAGTTATTAGATTTTACAAGTAGAAAGAGGTTGACAAGTTTTTTATAGGCATATAGTAAAACATTTTAAAAATAAATATTTAAAAAAAAAGAGAGACTCATGTTAAATTTTTAAAATTGCTTTTGAAATAAAAGAAATACTCTGCTAGCGTATCAAATATTAGCCCTAATAATAATAAGCTAATTTAATAAAATCCTAAAATAAAAAGAGATAAACTTAAAAATGACAAGAAGTCTTAATAGAAATAATAATAAAAAAATCTAAGATCTTTGTCTTAAGCACCAATTTGAGTTCTCGTGTCAAATTTTTTGTGCATTCTACATATTTGCTCGTTTCTCGACACATTAAAGAATAATTGTACTTACATAAGAAATGATCAATTAAGTGTCAATTTAGGTCAAATTCATATCCAAAATTAATTAAAATAAATGATAATGACATTATCAAATTCCCCTCCCTCACTTAGTTAATGCTTAACTCAAGTATTTCTTGCATTTATCAATCCAAACATATTACGATAATTCAAGTCAATGTAATCACCACAATCCTGAATCCAATCAAGCAAATAAAAATTAGTAAAATATCGATCCCAAACTGTCTTTCTGAAGTTAACACATCGATTCACAATTCAATTAAACACATAATTATCAAATATTCTCACAATCAGGCTCCATAATATCAATTCATGCTAAATTGTCAATACACCAAAATTAATTAAATAAAAATTTGCAACCATAAATAACCATTTGTCCCATTTCTTGTGTTCATTTCTCTCTCTCTTTTTTTTTTACCTAATTAAAAAGCTTATCTAGAGTGTCACTAAATCCTTTTACGCGAAGAAGGATGACAATCCAAGCACTCCAGCTTCATTACTCAACTCGTCACATCTCTAAACGACTACTAGCTTTACTCATAATTGTTAAGACTATCGGAGTAAGTAAAGTGCTTAGAACGTTACTCAATCTTTTAACATGAAGACAAATTACAACCCAAGCACTTGACCTCGGTTACTCAATCGATCACAATTCTAAGACTTTACTCACAATTTAAACAATTAGAGGAATATTTATTGATATTTTTTTTTCAATTTTTTTATAATTTTCAATTTTTTTTCTCAACACAAGATAAATCAAAATTTATTTACGGCAATAAAAATCATGCAAATAATGTCTAAATCAAGTTAGCAAAAATCAAGTATCATGGAACATTCAATTTTGCACACAATATCATCTCAATTAATTAGGGGAATTTAATTGTTTTCTTATCAAAATCAAATTACAGAATCAGAAATTTTCTAGCGTTTACATGATTCAAAGAATTGACAAAGTGAATCTTGAATTTTCCCGAATGAAAATAGCATATGCAAGAATGTGAAAAATACAATTTATACTTTAGGGACGAAGCAGGTAGGAAGATTTTCGTGAAAGCGACCATATTTATCGTCCCTGTCTGCACTGAATCCATTGTTTAACCTCAACCTACAAAGAGACAAATTTTGATTGGTTGAGTGCAATTTGTCTTAGTCAAAATTCTCAAAAAATATATATATATCCTCTTTTTTCCCATCAACCTTTCTTTTTTCTTATCAAATATATATATTTATAAAATCAGCACATAAATTCTAAAAAGATTAGTATAAAGATTTATACATCACTATTGCAGTAAACATGGATAATACATATCATGGGATGCTTGGAATCTTTTATAAATAAGAAATTGATGATGAAATAATATGTATGAGTATGAGGATAAAGTTCAATTATGAGATTGAGACGAGGCATCGTTGTTGTTGTTCATATTTTTAAGCTTAAAGCTAAGGCAAGCGTTGCGCAAAAGTCACAACATGATAACAGAACGGCTGAAAACATGAAATTTGGTAGCCAGGGGAGGATCCCAGCCAAACCCAATCCTAATGTTAATGCCCAAAGCCAATGGGGGTGACGCCCTTGTTCCATGCTCGCACATGCTTTTTGCCAGTTGCTCACGTTAACTGCATGAAAACACTTCTCCTTGTTTTCTTCAATTATATATATTCATTTTGTTTTATTATTTAAATATTTAACTACTAAGAAACTAACTATCCCTGGAAATCTGGAAATCTCTAATCTTAAGCAACGTCCATATATACCTCCTTTGGAGCACATACTTGCATGCCCTCTTCATTTCTTTATTCTTTTTTTGTTAATTTTTTCCTTTCCTTATTTTCTGCTTCCTTTTTCTCGCTCGTATCTCTTCCAACCATACTGCTGATCGTTACATTAACATATATATATATATATATATATATATCCGATAGACTGTTTTAATACTTCGAAGACTTTGATTTATCAGTTTATCATGAATATCTTTTTCTAGTATTATTCGTTTTAGAAAATCCGACGGTATAGAACTCGCCATGTGCATAACTAATATTGTGTAAACATAGATCAAGTGATTACTTACACATTATCACCTTTCTTGTCCTACAAAGAATCGCAACGTGTCAACAAAATGACAACCAATCGCTGAATTAATGCTAATTTTACTTGATAAATGTGTTATGGATTTACATTGTTATCGTGATATCTTATGATACGAATCAAGCAAATAGCGGCTGCATGCCATGCATGCATGGACATATCAAAAGACCAATCCCCACGTAATCGGCAAACAGATCAACAATTTCGGCGTGACCAAATTGCTTTATTCACTTTGTAGTTAATTACAACCCATTGCGTTTCCAATTTAGACTCAATCAGTCTTTTATAAATACCCCTTTCAGTTCTTGTATCTTCTCACCCCTCACCTCCCTCCTCTCTTATAGAAACCACTACATTTTTATATCACCCAGAAGGACAAAAGAAAAAAAATGGAACAGGCAACCAATTCTATTGAAAGAAAAAAAATGGAACAGGCAGCCAATTCTATTGTTTTTCTTGCATTTGTTCTACTTTTCTTCGCTTCATCTGGGGTAGCTGATCCATTGACTTATAACGTTCTTAACTATGGAGCCAAACCCGATGACAATTTTGACTCAACCCAAGCCTTGGTTGCTGCATGGACTTTGGCCTGTGGCTCCATCAATCCCGCAACTATTTACGTCCCGCCTGGGAGGTTTTTGGTGCGCAATGTTGTTTTTCGTGGACAGTGCAAGAACAATGGTATTGTTTTTCGTATCGATGGCACGCTTGTTGCTCCATCGGATTATAAGGTTATTGGAAGTACCGGAAACTGGCTTTTCTTTGAGCATGTAAACGGTGTTTCGATTTACGGTGGGATACTTGATGGTCAGGGCACTGGCTTATGGACTTGCAAGAGGTCAGGCAAAGGCTGTCCCAGCGGGGCAACGGTGAGTTTGACTACAATTCCTTGCACACGGACATGCATTGTGTATATATATATATATATCCTTCAATTTGACTCCATTTCTGCTTTTTTGAAATTTGATTTTGGCTTTGCAGTCCTTAGGCTTCAGCAATTCGCGGAACATTGAAATAAGAGGATTAACATCGCTAAACAGCCAAATGTATCATATTGTCATCAATGGTTGTAACAACGTAAAAGTGGAAGGTGTAAGAGTGTCAGCCTCTGGGAATAGCCCAAACACCGATGGCATTCATGTGCAATCATCGAGCGGCGTCACCATTCTGAACACCAGAATCGGAACAGGCGATGATTGTGTCTCGGTTGGGCCCGGCACTAACAATCTATGGATTGAGAAGGTGGCATGTGGACCTGGCCATGGGATCAGCATTGGGAGTCTTGGGAAGGAAGTTGAAGAAGCTGGTGTGCAGAATGTGACGGTTAAAACAGTTGCATTTACTGGCACTGAAAATGGGGTGAGAATAAAGTCATGGGGGAGACAAAGCTCTGGTTTTGCTAGGAACATACTTTTTCAGCATGCAGTCATGACCGATGTCCAAAACCCCATCGTCATTGATCAACATTACTGCCCAGATGAAAAGAACTGCCCTGGTGAGGTACATATTAACATAAATTAATTAAATTTATAACGGCTGGGATTGATTAATTAAATTAGGAAATGAATTAACACAGGTTTCGGGAGTAAAAATTAGCGATGTGACATACCAAGACATCCATGGAACATCAGCGACAGAAGTAGCAGTGAAGTTTGATTGTAGCTCAGAATATCCTTGCAGTAATATAAGGCTGGAGGACGTAAAGCTCACTTACAGAAACAAAGCAGCTGAAGCATCCTGTAGTAATGCTGATGGAACCGCTTCTGGTTTTGTTCAGCCCTTAAGCTGCTTGTAGTAATATTTATCTTCAAAACTATCCACAAACGCATGATTTTTTTTATCCATAAAAATACCATAAGGACATGAATTTCAAATACCATTTCACTCACGATTACTGCAGTTAGAGATGTTTGTAGTGATTATAGACACACAATGAAATTCGGAATTCAAAATTGAAGTACATTAATTTGGTTTCTTTAGTTGAATTTAAATTTCGGGTTTTGTATCTGTTTTCAATTAAGTTACCTTTGACCGGTTAATATAATTAATGAGTTAATTAAGCATTAAGTCAAAAATCATTTTCAAGAAAATAATAAATATTAGGTTGGAATATATCCCAATTAATTATTAGTACTCTTTAAATTTAACTTTCCCACTTTTTTTATTTAAAAATGATAAAAGTTTATACTTACATTACATAAGGAAATAACCTTTCTGACCGTTAGAACTATAATGACGGAAATATTGTTTTTAGTGACAGTTTCTGAGCCGTCACTATATAGTAATTTGTATGTATTAAATTTTTTTTTTTATTTCAAAATGTCATGCTAATAAATTTAAAAGAAAATTTTTTAGTACTCTTAATAATTAGACCCAAATCTTAAAATTTAAAAAATAATAAGACTAAATTCTAAATGTATAAAACATATAGAGACTTGGAGTATATTTTAAACTAAATATTATTATAATTTATAATGATTTTTTTTACTATTTTTATCTTCTAATATTTTTACGTAAAACATTTAAATAAATGAACTAAAAACCACTACTTAACATAAATTACATGTTTAAGAATCGAGATCGAGATTAGGAAAATTTTGTGTATAAGTTCTTTATCTCTCCACCTATGATCCAAATACATTTTTTGCTATTATATATTTTTTTACATAAAATTTTTCCTTCCTCTCACATTATGGGTGTGACATTATTATTGTTATTATATCTTTAGCTAAGTTAGTGACATAAATTAATCAAGCACTAATTGGAAAAATACTTAAAATTATTCTTTTAAAAAATAACAAATATCGTTTTTGTTTTTTTAATTTCTTTATAAAATATATAAAAATTAATTTAAATCTAAAATAAGTCTAGAGAAAAACTTCAAAATCCTAAAATAATAAATTATAATCTAGTTTTAATCTATAGAAATTATTATTTATTACATATTATTATTTAGATACAAGAAAATAAAATAGAAATAAAATTGGTTATGTAGACACCTTCATTCCAAGTTGCTCAATATATGGGAGTGAGTCATTTAAGTGCATACAATTCTTATGCCATATGCTGTCTTTCAAATACATACATTACTTTTAAATAATTTTTTAACAACAATGTAATGTTTTTCAAATTAATTAAATTTACAATTCCTTCTTTGATTTATGAATAGACTTAATGCTTAATTTGACTCCAAAATTATATTTATTTTCTCATTTTAGTATTTAATTTTTTTTCATCTTAATTTGACACTTAAATTATCGTTCTATTATTTGGTTCAATCTATTTTTTCTTTTTTGGTAACAACGTTAAAAAAGTTTAACATATGTGTCCAATGAAAATCTGACCTACTAAAATTAAAAGCATTAAATTTAAATTCAAAAATAGAAGAAAAAAGAGAAAATTTTAAAATTAACTATTTAAAAAATACCTTTGATTTTGATTTATTGTTGATCAATATTGACTACAACATCTATTGAATTTAAATTTTAAACATTTTCATAAATATCAATTTAAATATATATACTTTTTGTAATTCTTTAAAAATTTATTAAATTTATTTCAAAAATCTATATATATTTTTTAATGTTAAACTTTTTCAATTTCTAGGATTTATATTTTCTTTAGTTGAACTTTTTTCTCTTTTTGAAATTCTGATTTATTTTTTAAAATTTTTAAAATTAATAATATTTGAAAAAAAATTTGTTATAAATTTCTAGAATATATATTTTTGAAAATTTAAAGTTTTTTTTACAATTTTCTAAAATTTAAATACATTTTCAATTTTTATAAAATTTTTAATTTTATATATTATTCTGAATTTTTAAATTTTAAATATTTTTTATAAAAAAATATTTTTTTGAATTATTTATATATATTGTGTATGATTTTTTTTTACATTTTAATCAATATAATATACATAATACTAAAAAACCAAAAAGGCCAACATGACACATTCTAATAGCACCACATGGCAATTTTGATTTTTTTTTTTTTTAATTGTCGTGGGCTAATTTGGATAACTGGTGATAGTTTAAGTACCAAACTAACACAAAAAAAAATAGGTAAAAAAGTAAAAAAAAACAAGTATATAGTTCGAGGGCCAAGATGAACATTAAACCTTAAAATTAAAATGTCATATATATATATATATATGTATAATGGAGTGATTTTTTTTTATTGAAATGTAAAATTTCTCATATTTAATTGATGGGTAAATTACACCAACAGTCACTCAACTTTGGGGTAGCTGACAAAACAGTCACTCAGGTTTCAAATCAGTCACTCAACTTTCGAAAAATAACAAAACAATCACCACTAACCCTTTTCCGTTACAGACGTAACGGAGCTACCGTTTTCTATTACAAACTTAACGGAGCTGCCGTTTTCCATCCCCTATTATTACTTTCCCATCCCTCCCTCTTCCCCACCATATGTATTATTATTGGACTCAGTCTTGTTCGAGAACCAAGTGGCAATCCCAATAGCTATGGCCTCGGTACCTAGCTCTCTGTGGTTCAAAGTTCCTTCTACCATCGTAACATTGGCAACAGCTTCAACTGGAGTTCCTTTGTATCAACACTTTTAACATCAAGGGAGCATTATTGAAGTGAAAATGAATGAACATTAGCATGGATTTTCATTTCACCCACTTGCGGCTTTCAAGACTCAAAGTAAACTGTCGACAACTATTTTCGGCATTGCAACCCCTTGTCGGGTTATTAACAAGTGGAGGGTGTGTCGAAGGAGCATTATTACTCCTCCCAAATGTTTCATACTGTAATGTTGGGGTTTAGGCAGCCCCTTGTACTGGTTAAATCATCAGCAGCAAGCAAGGCAAGGCAAAAGCCAGTATTGCTTTGGTGTGTAAGAGTATGCCCAAAGATTAATCATGAAATGGTTGTAATGACATACTTGATTTACCATGTTTATTAATATAAGGAGTTTCCATTATTATTTCAGTTTCTTTTCTGTGTGTATAAATAAACTATTTTATAATAATGTCTTGAGAATAATATGATTGTTCTTAAAAGATCCTTAGTCAAGTATTATTGTTGACTAGGACAACAATAATGCATTAAGACTAACATGTAGTTGATTGATGATAAAGAGTTATCATTGATATGGAGTGTCAAAATCAATGCATGAATATGTGTGTTAGAGAATAACATATTGGACTGACCCGCTATGAGTATGTTTCTTGGATTGTTATGTAATTGTCACAACATTACTCATAGTGATTAATATGTATATGATCTTCAGACTTGAGATCACCATTATCCCAACATCGTGAGTTGTATATTTTGATACAGTCAAATGTACACCATAACTGGTTGTTCTATAAATATTGATGTTGGATATACCACAATCTATGTAGAGGGATATGGTTGATCAATATAGAATAAGTCCCTCCTACATAATGGGTGTAATATCTTAGGCCACTTGATTGAGTGAGACTAGAAATGCATGGTCATGCTAAAATAAGTTGATATGAGATGTCATACTTATTTGTATATCATAGTTTACTCAAGATATCAAGAAACATGAGATGGACTATGCAAGTGTGACTGTTCCATGACTTGTGTTTATTCCAGAGATAAAGGACTTAAGGATTAATGCTTGAAAGGTAAATCACAAAAGGTTATGTCGAATCATGACTTCTTGTAACTTAGGTAGCAATGATGCATTGCTAGATGCCACTCATTGTATGTAACATTAGAATCGTTCTAGTATTACTGCTAACGTTACAAGAGCCTACAGGGTCACACCATATGGTTGAGATGATCGGAATAAAACATAGTTGGTATTGTGTTTGGTTGTAACATGAATTAAATTAATTATAGAATTAATTTAATTGGGCAATCAAATATCGAACATATTATATGTACAAGGATGTTGTACACATAATGAGAATATAATTCTATTAATATATGAATTTGGTTCGTATATAAATTTAAAATAAATATAGTTTACCGAAATCTTTGTTATAATTAATGTAATTATAATTTTCGGTTAAAACATTGTTATATTTATTTATTTTGTGAATTAAGGTTCGTTATAAATGTACCAATTAAAAAGGGGAGTTACTGATATATATATATATATAAACCCTAAACCTGGCTTGGGAGGTCTAGCAGCCGTCAAAGCAAAGAAATCTCTAAAACAGTTTTGGAGACTTTTTTCGTTCATTGTCAATTGGGTGGATTACGTAGAGGTCGGCATCTGAAAAGTTGCGACTTGGTCCGATAGTGGCTCTGTATTCTCGTTTCTAAGGCGTCGCTGTCTACTCAGATTGAAGTTTCGGTAATTCTGAAACCATTATCATAATTTTTCCCCCCGATTCGTTCCTCGCACATGGATCCATGGTTTGGATTGCCGGAATTTTATTTTTTTGCTGCGCCTTGGGGGCACCGGCGTTCCAACATGGTGAACTTGTCACCCTTCAATTTTTTGGGCAAAGCAAGTACAAACTGCAAAATCGAGAAACAAATAAAGTACACACCAAAGTCGGACGAAATCTGGGAAGGCGCAAGTGATGACGAGGGTGATTTCAAACTTCTTTAAGTTGAGCCTCATCATCAACGCTAGATCTCTCAGCATGTTTATGGGAAAACAAATGAAGGGAAAAAAAAAGGGTTCCTAGATCTAAAACAGAATGATAATAGATTTTTTTTTTTTTTTTTGCTATTCAGGCAAGGCCATACCCAAAGCAAGGGAGGAAGGCCCTAAAACAGAAAGTGAAAAAGTAACAAGAGCTCCATCATACAAAAATACAGAAAATTAAACCCCAAAATAAGGGCTTTAGCCATTAGACTCATTCACCTAATGTGCTGATTAAACCAAGTGAATGCCAATAGAACAGTAAACTTCTCATAGCCTAAAAAAACAGAGACAATGATAACCCAGACCTCAAACAAAATGGATTGAGAAGAGATGTTAATAATTATCTTATGAAGCTGAGAGAGGGTGTTGCTCTGAATGGTATTGAATTTGAATATCATCTTCAAAGTCACTCTGTTAAGGGCTCTGAAAGTAAAAGATAAGAATATGAAGTGAAGATTTAGCAATGGTGGGGAAGAGGGAGAGGGATGGGAGAGCAGTGATAGGGGGATAGAAAATGGCAGCTCCGTTAAGTTTGTAACAGAAAACGGTAGCTCCGTTACGTCTGTAACAGAAAAGGGTTAGTGGTCACTGTTTTGTTATTTTTTGAAAGTTGAGTGACTGAATTGAAACCTGAGTGACTGTTTTGTTAGCTACCCCAAAGTTGAGTGACTGTTGGTGTAATTTACCCTTAATTGATTCGAGAAAAAAAGTGTTTTTCTCTCTTTCTTTTTTTTTTAAGAAAAATTGATTCACTCAAATTATTAAAAGTTCCCTATTAAATATTTCAATAATTGTAATTAAAACACTATTTTTAAGGAAATTAAATACTATATCTTAAAATACTTCAGTTTTTAAAAGAAAGAAACACATAATTATCAATACCAATTTTTGATATCACGAGGTACTATAACCTTTATCACACCTATTGTGTTTCTAATCCTAAATTATTTTCCCTAGTTTTCACTCATAGATTTAAAATTATATTTTAAAAAGAATTTTAAAGTTTGTTTTTATAGAAGAATTTAATAGTAAAGTTTCCCTTCAACCATACCTTAATTCTCAGATTGGCAATAATTTTTTTTTTGTTATAATTAGTCCTTAAAATTTTATTCTATCACGTGTTATGACCCCTAAATTTAATGTCGTTAAAAATATCTATGTGCCACTTTGAACAAATAAAATCTCAACATGTTGGAAAATTACTACTACAAAACAAAGACGTTAGCACTAACAAGTACAAATAATAAGGGATAAATAAATAAATACTATGCCGTGGAGAATTACTGCCTTAAAAGCGATTTTGTCTTGATCGATGTAATCAGAAATAGACGTCGCCCTCAATATTGACACAGTGTTTCCAAATTCGTACACCCAAATGAGGAATATAGAACACAATTAGTATTACTCTTCTCTGAGGAATAGGGAAATAAGATAAAAGTAAAGCTTTAAAGCTAGTCGGAAAAACTTGGTCAGAAAAATCACACTAGATTCAATTCCCAAGAAAGGTTGGAAAGGTCACAGACGGTCCCACTTAAAATTTAATTTCCTAGACCGAATTTCATCTAATGTAATTTTAGTAAGATGCCAAAGTTTTAGAGAGAAGAAAGATGAGAGAATCAAGAAGAATGACAGAAGCTCTGATTTTGTTGCTTGTAAAAAATGAGGAAAAATGAATCCAATTATAGGATTCTCAAAGGGGAAAAGTGGTCTAAAAAATTTAACGGCCCTATTGTAACAGTCAGATTCCAGCAGTTATATTTTTGCATTACCAAAATTCACTCACTAATACAAAAGAAATATATATTTTTTTTGAAAAGACGAGAAAAAGAGCAAGAGCAAAATTAGTTACTTAAGTACTAATATTTGTTAGATTGGCAGTAATACATAGTGAAATGAACAATTATTCTCTTAACAAGTGAACGAATCTGAAACTTGTTAAAATAAGAGTAAACTCATAACACATGACTAATCTCAGGTCTAATTGTGTTCCATGATAGATCAACAATTTAGCCAATATACCTTGGGATGTTGGTAAGTGCTCTAGAAAAACGACCCAACGTCTTTCATAAAAGGTGACTAATCATTCACACTAATATAAGTGATTCCATCAAGTTTATCTTAGTATAGACCATCCGAACCAAGGCTATGAAATCATTAAGAGCATTTAATAAGCTCAACCTTTCAATTTAAAAATTCAGTGAATTCATCAAGTCCGTCTCACTAGGACCACCCAAAACCTGAGATATGAATTCATTGAGAACATTTAGTGGCTCATCCTATAAATTCAATAGGTTCATCAAGTTCTTCTTAATAAGACCACCCAAACCGTGGGTTATGAAACTCATTAAGAGCATCTAGTAGTTCATCCTATATATTCGATGAATTCATAAAGTCTGTCTTAGCAGGACCACACAAACTTTGGGCTATGAATTCATTAAAACCAAGGAGCTTATTCTTATGCATGTACATAATGCACCATAGGGATATATAAAGATGTGCACTATGAGTCTATCCATGATTTCAGTTGACCACATTGAACTTAGAAGACTAAGTTGAGTATCTATAATGAATTCCTCAACCAATACTCATCCCCTTGACGAATAAATACTTAATCTTTGAATATTAATATCACCACCTAAGTATCGGTACTAGACCCTACATTATGGATATCACAATCCAAAATTTAATATAATTGAAGATGGGTGATGAGATTTTGTTTATAATGATATTTATTTGTAAGAATCTAATATGCTTAGTTGAATTTAAAAATTAAAGAATGACCACAATTGTAAATGTGTTAAAGTTGATTGCTGATACTTTCGGACATCAAATATGACACTCAATCCAAATAAAAAATGTTACAATAACAATTTATGTGACATATGGTGTATTCACTTCACTTACCACATTTCTATACCAAAACGAAGACACTAACGCGGCTTTATCCAATTTATATTCTTGAGATTGTAAGCAATATTTTGTATATGAAATTGAAAACATTGTAATGTCATTGATTGGATTTTTTTTATAATATACTGATAAAAACATTAAAAAAAAATCATTTGGTGTATGACTCTTTCTAAATAAAATTATTGAAATTTAGTTTAATTGTTATATTTATTATTATTGTAACATTAACATACCGAGAGTTCAAATATGCTTAAGCATATAATATATTTATTTCATGTGTTCTTGATAAATTATGAAATATGAGTAATTTATATAATGTACAAAAATACATAAAAATATTAAGAATAAATTTTAAAATTATATATAAACTTTGATTCAGTATGGAATAAAATTTTGATTATAGTTTAGATGTATACTTAACACTTTAATTTTAATTCAATTATATGTATTTAAAGAAATAGATGCATCACTTTATTTTTGTACTAGATACATATAATTATTTGTATATGTAATATATAAACATAAAATTGTGCTATAACGGTAATTGTGTTAATAGTTTGTGAGAATTGAATCAAATCAAAATTTCATGTATAAAATTATACAAAATTAAAGTTAATATGTAATTTTGATATTTATCCCAAATTACTAAAAATACAAATCTTAAAATTAAAATATCTTCTAATAAAATTTATATATATTTCAATAATAAAAAGGGTTAATATAACTTTTCGTCCTCCTTTCAAAAAGAAAGTTTTAGTCTTTAAATTTGATAATTAAATCCACTTAGATACTTGAACTTAGTAATATAAAAGTTTGATTCTGACATTCTGAACTTTGATGATTTGGTATAATTTTAAACTACCGCGTTATCAAAATTAGATAGAATCTAAGTTCAAAAGTCAAAAT
Source organism: Gossypium longicalyx (assembly GCA_025698465.1). Taxonomy (NCBI): domain Eukaryota; kingdom Viridiplantae; phylum Streptophyta; class Magnoliopsida; order Malvales; family Malvaceae; genus Gossypium; species Gossypium longicalyx. Next base: position 28,549,979 of record CM047003.1, read on the forward strand.
ACACCTAGTTGCAAAGTTAATCTACCAAAGTGAAAAAAAAATATAACTACTAATTTCAACCTAATTATCAAGTTTAGGTAGTAAAGTTATATTTATCTAAAAGAAAACCCCAAACTAATTTATAGCATAACAGAATACAGAAATTAAGCATGGGTTAGAGACGGAGTCAGCCGATTCCTCCCTCAGTCGTCTCATTCTTTTTCTTCCCTGTTTAAACCTCAACGTCAATAACAAAGCACACCCTTCATCGCCTCCAATTCCATAGCTTTTGTTTCTTCCGTCTCGAAGATTTGATGTCATTTCATGATTTACGGTAAACCAGTCTCTTAATTTTATTTTACTTTTTACGAATTCTTGTTCACCGTCACTTATGGAGTTTAGGGTTACGTGCTCTTCTTTATTTATTTAAAGAACACAGCTTTGCTGCCTCTAATTATCAAGAGAATAATAGTTGAAACGAATGAAAGATTAAGAGAATACCTCTTTTTTTATTCTAACTATTATTCTCTCTCCTCTGCTTCATAGAAATTGGCTTAACTTGCAATGGCCTTTGCTTTCCTATCCACGCTACAAAATATATGGCCATTTTCGGTGTTCAAATTCGATGATTTAAGAGCCTCCCGTGACTTGGTTCATAAGCTTTCAATACCTGACCACACTAAAAAGTTTGTTTTTGCTGTTAGACCACCACACTCTCACTCTGTCATTTACATACTTTCTGCTCAGAACTTATCTGAGAGGTCAGCTGCTGATGCCGAGTGTCTTATTAGAGCAATTAGACCAGATGCTGTCGTAGCTCAGATTGGTCACTCGGCTCTCTCTGATATTCAATCTGAAGACACCCTTGTTGATAGCACTGTTCCCACTTCCTCTTTTGAAGTACTCAGACGATGCTTTGTTGATAAGATTAACAAGGACCAGTTTGATAATGTGGCTGGTAAATTGGTTCTGAAAGAGATTTTTGGTGTTGGTTTTCATGGCCATATCTTGGCTGCCAAGAGGGCAGCAAGGGAGATTGGTTCAGCTTTTATGGTGCTTGACTCACCATTACAAGATAATTTTCTTGCATATGATAATGACTCCTCCAAGGAAGTTGAGGCAGGGAGCAAAATTCAAGGTTTAGTTAGTAGATTGGTTCCACAAGAAGGCACTCTGGTTCCAGTTCCCAAGTTTATGAGGTTCTACATTACCAATGATGTTCAGTCACAAATGGTGAAGTTGTTATCTTCACATATAGATTTATTGGAGTCAGGTTCAGTTTCTGAGGTGGGGTCAAATGAAATTCAGTTGACGGGGAGTTATGAGGCTCCATCATTTGCTCAATCAATTTATCCACTGCTTTCGGATCTGCATGATATATTTGTTGATCTTCCTTCAATTGGAAGGGCACTAGCAGTTTCACAAAAGCTGCTTTTAGATGTAAATAGAGGGAAAGCCGTGGATATCAGAATAATGTCAGAAGTTTACACTTTCAGAATTGCTGTTGAAGCACTGAGAATTGCACTTAACAAGGCTGGCCGGCTACCCATTGACAAATTACGAAATGGCAGAACATTTGAGATTGCTTTTTCTGAGCTCCCCTTTCAGGACAAGTCACATGCAATCCTTGCACAGGCTCTTCAAAGTCAGGCTAAGAAGTTCAAGACTGTAGTAGCCATCGTGGATGCTAGTAGCTTGGCTGGTCTCAGAACCAATTGGCATACTCCTGTTCCTCCAGAGGTTAAGGATTTAGTTGCCCATCTTGTTGTAGATGATGTAGGCGATGGGGACACCTCAGACCACACTGATAATAAGCGGTCATTATCTAATAAACCTGTGGTGGCAGTAGGTGTTGGTGCTACAACTGTTTTAGGAGCTTCATCTATGTCTAAAGTTATTCCTGCATCAAACTTCATGAAGGCTGTAACTTTGAATATTCCTGCTTCAGTTAAGCTAGTTATGACTCAGACCCAGAAGGTCGTTGGAATTGCTCTTGGTAAAACTCTTGGTCCATCAAAATTGGTGGCTCCTGGACTTGCAAGTTCCGGAGGGAATTCATCTCTCTTCAAGGCAGCTGTTTCAGCTAAAAAAATCAGGACCGTGGTCCATGGTGTTATTGCCTCAGCTGAAAAAACCAGTTTATCAGCCATGAGAACAGCTTTCTATGAAATAATGAGGAGAAGGCGAGTGCAGCAGACTGGGGTCCTACCATGGGCTACTTTTGGGTGTAGTATTGCAACTTGCGCAAGTTTGCTTGCATATGGAGATGGTATTGAATGTGCTGCTGAGTCTCTTCCTGCAGCACCCTCAATTGCCAGTTTGGGTCGTGGGATTCAGAGTTTACAGCAGGCATCTCAGGCAGTGAGGCAGACAGATGACAACAGAATACAAAAATCTATAGAACGCTTAATGTACAGGTTGAAGAAAGCAAAGATTCAGTAGGTTTGATTCTCGTATGGTAACAAGTAAATGGCAAAGTGGTAGCTGAAGTAGAGGTAACAAAGATTACCACGTACATAAAAGTCCATAACGGCGGTTGTTCCTTACATCATGATTCACCAGTGTTTGAGGTATTCGTTGTCTCAAGTTTTGTCAATATTACGATAACATAATATTAAATAAATGCAGCATTTGACTTTATCCCTCATTTCTAATACTGTAATACCCCCTACCCGTATCCATCGTCGGAATAGAGTACGAGGCATTATCGAGAAGCACGAAACACTTACAGATAATTTAAATTCATTTTCATAATAATTTGTTTCGATTTCATACTATTTCATATTTAAGCTTTTTGCACCAAAGTATTTAAGATATCATCTTCATGCAAATAGCACACATGAGGTACATAAATTCCATAATTATGAATGAACACATTTATCAAATATATTCCATGTTTTTATATATATCATAGTTTCATATTTTCATGTATCAATTACCATCACTTCCTCGTATTTCAGACAAATACGTGTAACAATTCATAAATATGCAATTCATTAACTCTTCCTACCAATCACGATTTTAAATTGTCAAATCACTTATTGAGCGCAATTTCAATGTTCACTAAAATCTATCATATAAATTTGGATGTACGTATTCATCAATAAATTTCATGTACAGATATCATCATCTCATATTTCCACATACATTTACTTTCCACATTTATGAATTCAAATAGCATATACAAGACATACCAATGTATTTCAAGTACGTTTTCATGATAATTTGTTTCGAACTCAGATTATTTCATACTAGAAGTTTTCTCATTAACTCATTTGGAATATCAATTCATACGGATAATACACTCAAGGCATAGAAATATATAATCACAAATGAACTCATTCATCAACCAAGTTTTATGCTCACGTCTCATCAACTCGTATTTCCTTATATCACATAATTCCATGTAATACTTACCAAACTTTTTCAAATTAGTGAACATCTTACGGAATTGAGTACTTCGTTTTCTCGATGCCATAGTTCAACTATGGTCTTACACATCTTCACATAATGAGCTATGGTCTTACACATATTCATATATCGATGCCATAGCCCGGCTATGGTCTTACACGTAATCACATATCACATATCGATGCCATAGCCCGACTATGGTCTTACACTAATCACATATCTCGCGATGCCATATCCCGGATATGGTCATATACGAAAATCACTTGTCACTTGTCACTTGTAGCGAAGTTACCACTATTCATCGATCGGTAGCCGAGCTACCATTTTTCATCGATCGGTGGCCGAGCTACCACTTTTCATCGATCAGTAGCGAAGCTACCACTTTTCACCGATCGGTGGCGAAACTACCACTTTTCACTTTTCATTTGTCATTGATCGGATAAGTGTAGCCGAAGCTATCACTTATCACTTTCACTTGTTCTTGATCGGATAAGTGTAGCGAAGCTATCACTTATCACTTCTTGCCATGGTCCAACCATGGTCTTTTCCTTCAATTCATCTTGTCACTGAACTGAAATGCTCAATTTGATCATTTATTCAATTTTCATGCTTTTATATTATTCACGGTTTTATCATTAATACATATGAAATAACACATCATGAAATTCATAAAATAAAAAATAATCACTAAAATTTAGCCATATAAACTCACAAGTTCAATTTTTCTATTATAACGATAATCATAATTTCATAATAAATATTCCAAATAAAACATTATATCATTTCTAATCCAACACTTGTTGATTATAATCGGGCATGTGATCAATTTATACACGAGTCATTCATATATTTTTGTATATTTTCCTCCTCCTCCTCTCCATCCACATCCTTAGTATAAACAACACACTTGTAGGTAACATTATCCATAATTTTCACTATCTACTTATGTGAATATTCAAGCTGTCCATCTGTGTCATAGTCACTAAATTATTTATATCTAGAGCTATAGAACTCCAAATTAAGTTCCGATAATTTTTCCTGAAACTAAACTCATATATCTTCTTACCATAAAATTTTCATAATTTTTGGTTAGGCCAATTAATACAGTTTATTCATTTAAGTCTCCCCTGTTTCAGAGTACGACTACTCTGACCTCTGTGCACTACGAACCAAATTTCTCCCTGTAAAGAATTCCAACGACCATGCCGTTTGTTTCCCTTAAAAAAAGACTCAATAAGGAATCCATGCATGTAAAATATGACTCTTAATAATTTTTTTACAATTTATGGTGAATTTCTAAAGTCAGGACAGGGGATCTCGAATTCATTCTGATCTTGTCTCACAAAATTTATCATATCTCATGATCTACAATTCCATTGCTTACATTATTTCTTCTATAAGAAACTAGACTCAATAAGATTTAATTTCATATTATATTCATCCTCTAATTCCATTTCTACAATTTTTGGTGATTTTTCAAAGTTAGACTACTGCTGCTGTCCAAAACAGTTTTAGTGCAAAATGTGGATTTCCATTTTGCCCCAAATTTCACAATTCATACAATTCAGTCCTTGCTCAATTAACCCCTAAATTAAGATAATTTTCTCAATTAATACTTTTACTAAACATTATAAGTTATTTCATAACTATTAAAATTCAGAATTTCCACATAACACTCTAACTTCAAACTCTTTTACACTTAGGTCCCAAACATTCACTTTCTATTCAATTCTTTCAATAAAATCAACATATATACAATTTAAAGCTCTAATTCCATGTCAAATCATCATATACTTCCAGCACATATTCATAGAAACTTTCAATTTCTTTCATGGAATCAAAAACTAATGAATTCAACAAGTGGACCTAGTTGTAAAAGTCACAAAAACACAAAAATTTCAAGAAATAATCAAGAATTGAACTTACTTGCAGTAAAAATATGAAAAACCAGCTTGAGGGAACTCTTTCCTGGTGTTTTTGCTAATGAGAATACAGAAAATAAAGAGAAATCTAGATAATTCCACTTTAGTCCTAACTTTATTAAGTAAATTTTGCAATTTTCCAATTTTACCCTTAATTCTCCTTGTTTTCTTGCTGATTTCATGCCCTTACCGTCCAGCCCAAATAGACCTTGGGTCTATTTTCCTTTTAAACCCTCTTTCTTTTATCAATTAAGCTATTTAATCATTTCCTACAATTTTGCATTTGATACAATTTAGTTCTTTTTGTTCAATTAATTATCAGAACTTTAAAATTTCTTGACGAAACTTTAATACTAACATATTAACACTCCATAAATATTTACAAAAATATTTATAGCTCGATTTAAAATTCCCGAGGCATCGATACCTCGTTTTCGATTCTAATTATTTTAATATTTATTTTTAATACACTATTCACTATTTCAAAATTTTTCCTAACTTCACATTTAATTTATACTCACTAAATTAATAATATTTCCTACTCATTTTTCGGATTTTGTGATCTCGAATCACTGTTCCGACATCACTGAAAATTAAGCTGTTACAAATACCCTGAATGAAAATACAATTTTAGCATGTTAGGTGAGAGGAATTAATTTGAACAAGATTAGGTACTTCAAATGCGTTTGCAGTGCACTTGTTTCTTCTCTTGGCTTTGTGTAAGATGGTTGTATTTGTATGTCTGTCTGTCTGGATAAGTGGGGTATTTCAGTATCCAAAAGAAGCAGCAAGGAACGAGTACAAGAACCAAATCAACTTATGCCAGTGCAGTGCACTCGTGTTACTATAATCTGATATCAGACCAGATTTTGGCGGCATACCTCTGCCAAAAAGCAGAGTCTCTTAAAAGATATGGCTGCAACATATAGAACCCTTCCCCAGCAAGTATGTTTCTGATGAGTTCTATTCCAACTCTCCGATTCCTTCATGCCTAATACCCCTTCAGCCTTTACTGAACAAATTTGGCCTCAATGAATCCTAGCCTCAGTAGCCCTGCCTCTTCCAAAAATATCTACAGCATAACAGATTAATTCTTGATTTAAAAAAATAAAAAAATGCCCACACCAGTAGTTCTGGATGTTAAAGACCATTGATTGGATTAGCTAACCAGCAAGTTGTTCGATATTTAATCCATTTCACAAACAATTTTGGATATAAATTAAAAATAAAAATGGTATATTACTAAATTGTGGATAAAAAGTAAATTTTTATATAAAAATGTAATTATTGAATGAATTATAATTAAAACAGTAAAAGGTTTTATATACAAACAAGTTATTTTAAATAGTATATTTTAATGGTTTTGTTCAAAGATTTTTAGGTAAAGAATATGAAAAAAATAAAAATATCAATACAATAATTTTATTGTTATTTAAAAAGTAATTTTATTGAAAGAATATTCAATTGATTTATGAAATCAACAGTAGTTTAAATTATTGAAAATATTTAATTTTTATTTAATTTAGTTCCTTAATAAAATGTATATAAAAAGGTTATGAAAATAAAACCAATTTAGTAAGTTTGATTTCACAGTCAAGATAGCATTCAGTTTGGCGATTGTGTATTATTAGGATTATTATGTGGAAAACCTAACCTCATTTCCATTTCTAACACACCAACTGCGGCTCGGCTGCTGTGAATAGCATTTTCATCAACCTCAAAACATGTCTTCTCCTCTATCACGGGACGTGGTTCTCTCACGCAGCGCCTATCTCACGCGCGAAGAGCTCCTGAAGCGCCGATTGCAGCACTTGAGGAAGCTTTCTCGATGTTACAGAGACCATTACTGGGCTCTTATGGAAAACCTCAAGATCCAGTACAGGAACTATTATTGGAAGTTTGGTATCAGTCCTTCCAAGCAAAATGATAATCAACAGCTAGCTGATGCCCAAGTTGTTGTTAATCCCATTGTCGATAACATTGAAAGCCCCCCTGCTGATAATGTTCATGTTGATAATAATTTTAGTTCGAATTTTAAGAATAATCAACATTGTTTGTTCGTTGGATGTAAGTTCAAAGCCATGGCTTTGACTAGATTTTGTCATCTCCATATTCTCTCCGATTCCAAGCAGAAGCTTTATAAGGCTTGCACTTATGTCATCAAAAGGTATCTTCTTTTATTTATATGTAATGGGTATGTCTGTATGTATGTGAATTAGAATTAGAAAGTTGAGGTTCTCTTCAAATTTGATAATGGCTAAGCTAGGATGCTGACGATTGATTTTATTTATTCTTGGCCTGAATTTGTACAGTGCTCATGCGGGACCTATAACATGTGGAAAGCCCATACTGAGATCCGCCATTCCTTCTCTCTGTACCGTTCACTTCCAAAAGACTCAGAAACATGTTAACAGGGCCTTGAAGAAAGCAAGTCTTAATGTTTCGTCATCAAGTAAGCTTGCTCCTATGTTTCATGTCATAGTGGCAGAATATGTACATCAAATCCAAGCCAAAAGAAGAGCTGCCTCTAGGGGAATCAGTAGTAAAGCTACTATCAAGGAAGAATGTGCTACCTGAACCTTTCACGGCTACTGCACATGTCTCAAACGCTACAAAAATCAAAGGTGATACTCACTCACTGACTTTCTGAGCAAATTTTGTTGAACAAATGAGGGAAATGTTTAGACACCTTAAAGCCTCTTTAAGACGCATACATTTTTTTCATCTCATATTTGATGTTTTGTTACCCATCCTAACAGCTTCTCAATTTTTACTGTGTCAAGATGTAGCAATGTCCTTTTTCCTTTTTTCACTAATTATCGCAATTCATATCAAAGCATCTGGTGATCATCTTTCCTTTAATCTTTGGAATTGAGAGGATCATTTTGTGGAAACTTGATTTTAACCGGTGATCATAATATGGAAAGATGTCTAGTAACTGTTTTCTTAGAAATATAAAGAAATACTTTAGAAAGTTACCTGATTAGCCAACTGAACCAGGAGAGTTGGCCATAGCTTATGTTACTGCTGTATGGGTTTCTTTTATTTTTTTTCCTTTACTCAATAGTTTTAACAGTTCTGTAATTTCCTTTTATACGTAGTCATTTGTATTGTAATACAACCACATGAAAAAGCTGAACATATATATAATTGAAAACTATAATATAATATATATAAAACATTACTGAACACTATAATTAGCTCACACCAAGAAAATTCATACATAGTATTAGCTCACACTAAGAAAATTCATACATAGTACATACATGATCATTCTTTAAATTTATGAATATCATTTTTCTGTGATGCAGTTGAAGAACATGACTTAAGTATCTTCTTTTGTTGAATTTTTTCTTTCAATATTCATAATATGTTAGTTTAGTTACCTTTATGGTTGAACTTATGATCCTGTTATCCTTGGATCCAGGTGTGTTAACTTCGAACAATACAGCTGAAGTCGAAGTGCGATTTTTGTCATTGACATCTTGGTGACACGAGAATTTTAGGCATCTATGAACTAGCTGAGCTGCTATTTGTGAATGAAGCACATGACCGATGTTGCATGCATATGCCTTCGCACTCATCTTGATGAGTTTGCTGGAAGTGGTGTCTCAAAGCCTTAAAACTTGGAACATTAGATTCGTCCTGGTTATTATAGCATTTGTAGCATACTTATATGGAGCCTTGGAGAAACTTGCTAAATCCTTATTGGAGGTTGTATGTATGACTAAATCATCAAGGCTTGTATATCTTTTAACGAAACCAAATAGTTTTAATCCAGAATTCAGCTTCCAAAATGTATGCAATTCTTTGATTCCTTTGTTTTTTGGTGGTTGGAATGGGTGTGAAACCATTGTTTTTTATAATACTCGTTAGGCAGGCCATGTATTGTAACCCGCAATTCTACTTTCATCTTCATTTTTAACGAAACCAAATAGTTTTAATCCAGAATTCAGCTTCCAAAATGTATGCAATTCTTTGATTCCTTTGTTTTTTGGTGGTTGGAATGGGTGTGAAACCATTGTTTTTTATAATACTCGTTAGGCAGGCCATGTATTGTAACCCGCAATTCTACTTTCATCTTCATTTAGTTAAATATTTCCAGCAAGCTGCTGTCATCTTTTTTCGTTATGTTTGTGGAATGGACGCATCAGTATCAAAGAAGCATCATTGTAATTTATTTTCCGACAAATCCCCATCTAGGATGGAATAGGATCCAACAACGATTCAATGAAAGACATCATCTATCAATTGGATTTTGGATTAAGTGGTAGCACACGTGACGTCAACAATGAAACTAAATGCATCAATAACAAGGATTGAAATTCAATTACAACAACACGTTTTAACCAAGAGATTGGTGACCTAAATGCTGCTGCAACTAAATACAAGAAACTTTTCTTCAGCGTCTTCAGCCACACCAAAGCTCCCATATTTCTAGAGCTATGATTAGAAAACAATAAAAACAAATCTTCATCAGCGCTTTATGTTAGTAAAGACCTATCTCTTGTTCACTGGACCAACTAGCCCAGCAGCTGATCTGCAAAGGGACCGACCTTGCTTAATGATTGGACCGGCTATAATGTCTATGGCGCTTGCTAGGGCGTTCTTCCTTATCCCTAGAGCTCCTTTTCCGAGAGATTTCTCCCCCCTCTGCATTGCTCCTGGAATGATAGTGCTCCTCCCTGTCCAGAGTACTCCACTTATAGTTATGATCCGTCTCTATAGAAGTTGTGTTCGGAGAACACTCAGGCCTATCCTCAGAGCTTTTTCCATATTGGGATTCTTCATCCACATAACTCCTTTTTCTGGAGTCTTGCTTTCTCCCCACTGTCCTTCTGTGTTCATCCCTCTCCATCGAGCTACTTCTTTGGGATAACTCTTCTCTGTCCACAGAGCTCCTCTTGTAAGAGTATTCTTCCTTCTCCACCAACTTCCTTGGTTTTCGAGGGGGTGATGGGACCTAGAAACAGATGGGCAAAATGATATCATAATGACATCCTATTAGGTTAGGCTAAAATATTCCAAGGGAAAATACCTAAAGAGTTTTCCAAATAACAATAACTGGGGCTGCAAACCCAAGAAAAGGAGGCAAACAGTTTGGAGAATATTCAAGTTCTAAAAAAATTGTAATCTGTCATTTACGATTAAAAAGGAAAATATAATAAAAGTTACGTACACCAGCAACTCTAACAAATTCAGGAAGCAAAGCAAATGTACAAGTAACAGAATCATGCATAGCAGCAAGACTTATGCAACAATGTATTTCTCAGTACTTATTTTGTCCCACTTCAGAATACACATATGCAACTCTAGGGTTTGAAATTTGTGTACAATAGCATGGTGAAAGGGACAGCACCTGGAAACGAGACATGTATCTTCCTTCAGGTGGAGGAGTTATTCCAAGTTTTTTCAAATCTTCATAAGGAATCGGCTGCCTGGATTTCAAGGGAAATAGAGAATGTGTAATGGCATAGCAAACAGAAAAGTGCAGCTCTCAGTAATCTAGGCACAAGGGCTAGAAACCTTTATGAATATAGCACTACTAGTCTTTTTCACTATTTGCACCTTAATGGAACCCAAAAGTTCCACAAAAAGAGGAAAATTTTAGATAAAATTTTCATCATAATCATTTCCTAGTATAATTGAAACCAAGAAAATCATAGGAAATAATTTTGATGATGAAAATTCAAAAGGCACAAGAACCATAAAGCATAAAGAGCATCAGATAACAGATTAAAATATGTATAAAAATTATTGGAAGAACGGTGCCTACAAGGGAGCTCTAAATGGTCTTTCTCGTCCCCCAAAACGAAGCTGTCCCGACTCTTTTCTACCACCAAGACCCCCTCCTGTTGGAAATTTGGAATACTGTCATTATCAGCAACATTTTGTAGCTTGAGGAAATGGAAAAGAAGAGAAAATTTAGACTGACCTAATCTTCTAGGAATCCACCCAGGCATCAACTGTTGCCTGTTATAATCAACAATAATTTCAGCGTCATCAATAATTGCATGGTGAGCGTCCTGCAATGGAGTAACCATCATACTTGTTCACCCTTTTAATTTTATAAAATGGACATTAAAGATGTTATGGATGATAAATCTCCCTGACTACAATAAAACTAAGGATAAGATATATATTTCTAGAGTAGAACTTAGGTTGCTAGTAGTATATGAGCGGTCAGCAACTTTGGCTGCCATAATAAAAAATCACCATGAAGAATGAGCTAAATTATGAGAGCAAGAATAAAGTAGTACAAGCATAAGATGTAGGCCCTAGAGAGGGTAATGGGAGAGAACGTGAATCAATATTGAATACCTGATATGCACAACGCATTTCTCTCTCAGTTTCAAATTCAACAAAAGCAAAACGCCGTGATGCCCCTGTCACTGCAACCAAAGAGACCCACGAGCAAAAGAAACAATGCATCATCCCCTTAAGCTAAAACTTAATGAAAAGATAATCTAATATGCAAAAACTAGTAATATTTCACAGCTAAATAAAGATTAAATAAAAACCCCCAAAAATGGTACCGATATGGCGGACTAAGCGCAAGTTTTTGACTCGGCCGTATTTGCTCATGGCCTGAAACACCCAAACAAATACATCAGTGAAATTAAAGGAAGAAAATTTAGATCCAAAGAAAAGAGAAGTGTGGTTTGGTTTTAGGACCTTATGGAGAGTGGGTTCCGTGGTCAAGTGGGATAGGCGACCGACGAAAACGGTGCAGTAAGGATCACCAATGATCTTGGGGTCACCCGTAGGGTCATCTTCAGCAAAAATAATAATAATAAATAAACAAAAAAGAAAGGGAGAAACAGGAAAAAGAGTGGAAAAAGTGAGAGATATACAGAGGGCAGCGTTAGAGCAGAGAAGAGCTCGGTAAACGGCGTTATCGTGAGAGAGGATGTCGGTGCCGTCGATGCTGCCAGCCTGAATAGGATGGTACGACTCTGCGTAGAACACCGAGTTTATGTTGCTGCTCATAGCGTTCTCGCACACAAAAATACTTAGCTTAGGATAATAACGATAAAAGGTTAAAAGGAAAAGCCTTTGAATTCGTGTACTGTTGTATCGTGAGCCGAACTAAACTTAACTATAACATGGATCCCAACAAAACTATTAGGACCGCAGCCAAATATATAATTTGAGATTTTATGTAATTAAATTAAATGCGAAATTAAATTAAATTACAACTCTATTGACCTTTCTTACTTTCTCATCCGGTTTTAAAATGTTTTTCTCCTTAAATTTTGATTGAATCAGCTTTAATTTTTTATTCAAATAAAATCATAAAAAATACAAATATCAATATTTTTTTATTTTTTTTAATATAAGTATGTATTAAGAAGTCTAATTCTTTCATTCTCTATTTTAGAAAAAATACAATATATATATACAAAAACTAAGAAGTTAGCTTAGCCCAAGATACTTATAATATATGCACTGACATATAAGGATTATAAACATCCTATTATGTATATTTACATATGCATTCATAACTTTACACTATAAATGCAGCGGAGCATTGCATATAGCAATTGGATGAATGAGTAGCTGTTGCCTTCCCTTCCCTTGGTTTGCTGCTCTGGTCTGCTCAGTCCAACATATACTTGTAATATATACACATATATGCCTGTATTCAAAAATGTAATTACAAACATCCCTTCTTGTCCGTCAAATAGTAGTCACCCACCGTCTCTGAGTCGCCTCCACTGCACCCTAATTTTCAATGCATTCAACTTACCTGCAATTCCACAAAACCAAACAATAAAATAGTATCTTGTTATACCCTAGATAGCCAACCTTACAAATCACTTAGAGAAAACTTGACATGTGTTTTCCAACGAAACCAACATATCGCGGACCCACAGCTAGTTCAAGGACCCTACAATTGGTTCACGAACCACAGCTTGGTGACCTTCAGACTTCCACATCAACAATCTTAAAACACATTGTTAAGTTTGTCTCCCACGATAAAAGCATATGCAAACAGCTCACGCAGGTTGCTCTCTTCTTCTCACCCTCCCTTAGCAGAATCCCTGAATTCTCTCCACAAAACCATAATTTCCTCCCAACCTTCGGACTCCTTCCCTTCATTCTACCTTCATCTTCTTCCTCTATTCACCTCACTGGTTAACATATTTCAATCCACCTAAATTTCTCCAATAATGCAGCCACTCCTTCATAACCAAAAACAAACCTGCCCATTTCCATGTTCCAACTCCAACATCAAACAATAATAGTCTCTTGACAGAAGATAAACCTGTAGGCTTTGAGCAAGTTTCCTATTTCCTGCAACCCCATTCAATAATATAAGGCGATAAGGGCAAAAGAGAGTGATGAACCGAAAACAAAAACAATTCAGCTTAGTAACAGCAATTATAATCTTCACTAGCGCTGCCTAATCTGCATATAATGCAACAATAGCATTCTCCTTGATAACTAGGGCTGGTCTAGCCAAGCTTATTTTAAATGACATGTTAGAGATGCCTCTGGAATTCTCTTCAGAGATGCCTCTGAAATTCTCTTCACAAAGCACAACCTGCAATTTTTGTCCAAGTAGAAAGAATAAGTAAGCCATACATTCTACCAGCAGAACAACTAACAAAAGGCTGCTACCATGCAAATGAAAAAAAATATATACACAGCAAGCTGCGGTACCTACTACAGATTTGTCTTCAGTTGACACAACATACAACAAGCAATGCAAGAAAGTTAGTATCCTATCAGTGAGATCATGATTGTCGGTGACAAGCGCACATCCAATGACAATAAAATATAATGTTTATTGATAAGATAGGGATTTCATTTGTAATTAGTCAGCAGCTAAGGCAGGATTAATATATTTACTCCAAGAATATACATAAAGCAAATTATTGAATTAGATAATACTAAGGAACAGGTTCATTGCACATCATCTCCAAAAATTAAAGATTATGAGCACATTAGTTTTTAGTTATATTTTGTAAATTAACAAAATTCTAAGATACTAATCTACAATTAAGGTACGCCAAACTCAAAGCTGCTCAAACTTATATGCTGTGGCATCAAATTAGAAGACAGCAATGGAGATCCAACTGCATCCCTAGTATAGTTTTCCTGCCATAAGATTCAAGCTTAAGCTATTATATACAGCAAATTTTGACAAATATATGATGCAAGTACAGGGAAACTCATCCACTACTTTCTCTTAAGCACAGGTACAGGGATCCACACACGGCACCATATGAACCAAAACAAACAAAATTCCAGGAAGGATTTAGCTGTTTTTGTTATTTAACGATTACATCAAATATGGGGCAAAATGTCCACAACATTTCACAAAGTGACCATTTTCCACACTGTTCACACACCTCTCTTAATTTTCCATCTATGTCATCAAGAAAGTCTTCATTCGGCTGAACAACTACCATCTCCCTAAATTGAATATAACAAATAGGCAAGAAAGTAAAGAAAGAGCAGAATTAAGATAATAAAATGTCCAGATAACTCCAACCAGAAAACTTTTGGAACAAATAGCATTGATCAATAAGCCACTGATGAGGTATATATACTTAAAAATATTAGAATAATTACAACAAAGATGAAGAATACCTTTCCTTCTTCTTGAGGAAAACTACAATAGTGAATGCTTTCCTCTGCTCCATCACAAACTTTCCGCAAGTTTTGATAAAGAACCTCAGTGAAAAACGTTGTAAACGGGGCCATAACCTAACAAGAACTTAGAAGCACCTAAAACTGTAGTGCACATTTCTAAGCATGTAAATAAGATGTGACTTTTGCTGAACATTTGATAGCAGGTTAGAAGCAATGATTGCCACTACAAAAATGAAAAAATAGTACATACATTATAAAGAGTAGAGAGAGCCATACGGCAGTCTTCTTCTCCAATATGGCCTTTTACTCTCTTACGGTTGAATCTCACATATATATATTCGTGAGGTTATCAAGAAACTTCAATGGATATGGAACCACCTAACAAAATAAACCACATATATTCTTTTTAATTCTATTACCATGCCGTATAACAGATGTACAACAAAAATCCTAGTATTCTATCAAAAAAAGGCATCTCGAGCATTTTAATGTAATGGTATTCCCCAAGAACCAACAGTATGAGTCAAAGTAGCCAAGCCGATGTCCAATCTGAATGCTCAAATTACAATTGTGAAATTTATATCAGAACCTAGAAATATGTTACCAATTTCAAAACTGACTTTAGTACTATATTTAAGGTATTTAACATTGATATTTAGTTAAGAAAATTCCATAAGGTTATGCTAGTTTATAGAAAAAACCATATAAAGCCGGTATGCATCCATTTCCTGGCGAACAAAGTGAACAAGACTTTGAGTTGCAGGGTTTATCCACTGGTCAAGCACATTAGATGACTTCTAAAGAACATTCAGAAAAATAGGAACAAATAGGGCAGAACCTTCATACTCAAGTCTTTTTTCATTCTGAACAAGGAACCTATATGCATTATACCATGGGAGAAAGACATCTTTGACGTGGGCAGAGATCAAGATAAAGGATTAAGAAAATGCAGGTCTGAAACATGCCCAAAAGAAAAGCCAAAATAAAATAGAGTAATGGTGTTATGACACAAAATTCTCTCCAAAAGCAAAAGATGAAATGTAGTAATGCACAAAAATACTCACAACACCAAAAACTCCATCCGTTTTGAAACATAAGGTCTCAGTCCGAACAAATGGGGAGTTTATAAGGTACAATCATAAAGCATCCTATAGAATTAAGAAAATAATTTAGCACTGATGAGTGAAACAAAATTCATGCCACTAGAAAGAAATACATAAAGACTTAATATTGAAAAACTAGGCTGAATAAACAAAAGACTTACAGCCCCGTAGTCATTAATGACTTCATCGGTGAAGGATAACTTTTCAATCTTTTACTCATCTTCTTTCCATCTTCAGCAAGGACAAGGCCACTACAAATGAGATTTCTGAATGCAGGTGTCCCGAGTAATGCAATTGACAACACCATAAGAGTGTAAAACCTGCAAAGGACAATGGAAGAAATAAAATTCCAAAAGCAAACTTCATTCACAAAACTTCTTTGCGGGTTAAACAGGGGGATACTGACACATAGGTAGTTTATCAAATCCTTACCTAAAATTGATTAGTCGTAACCATAAATATGGAACAAATAATAATACTAATAATAAAGTCTCCTCCTAAATGATATCAAGAAATGAAAATGAAAATTTTGACGTTAATGCTGGAAAGTTCTACAACAGTATACAGGAAGAGAATAATTGAAAAGAAAAGGTCTGTCATAGGAAGAGCACAAAGTAATGTAAAAAGGTTATCGATTCAAAAGGTAATTGAAATGTTAACTTACAGGATAAGATGGAAATCCAGTGTCTATAATTGCTTGAACCCCCTCCCCACAAAAAAGAAAATGGAAAAAGCTTCAGCATCAATCATGATTCATGCATGTCAAAGAAATTTAAAACCAACAGTTAAACAAACATCAAGAAAAATTCATCAACTCAGAGGCTTGTTCGGTTGTTCAGTTTGTTTGCAAGCTGTCAAAGTGCATAAGATCAGCTATGACGAAGATATAGTCTAAAATCTGGTAACTAGGATGGCTTTAAAAGTAGGAAACAAACCATCCACTTGTTTGATCCAGCCCCTCAGCCACAAAATGCCCAGGAAAATTTTTCTCAAAAAGTTCAACATTCTCAAATGGATAATGGATATAAGCATAAGGCATAGATCCACTCGCAAACCAACAATCAAATACCTGCCAAAATAATTCAACAGAATTAATCCGTGTGAAAAGCTGAGAATGCAGCATAAAAACAAAAAGAGTATTAGTAACAGATGTATGAAGATGTTTAGCGGTCGCTAGGTCTAAAAAACTAGAACTTATCCAAGAATTATGGTGTAATGGGCTCAAAATTAAACTTGATCGAATTTGAAGATGGGGTTGGAACAGTAGATCAGCAACATTCAATCGGATGAACAACTAATAATAACAGCTCTTTGCATAAAAACAATCAAACTTTGTAGCCTTACATCATCTATAAGTCGTAGCACACCACGGGTAGAAGGTACAGTGATATGATCAATATTGTGACAATGGAGATCAAAGACCTGATAATAAAGAATAACTAAATGGAAATGTAATAAAGAATTTAATACAAAAAGAAGTTTATTGGACCTAGCTTCCAAAGCTAAAATAATAAGATGATGCCTCTGGTACTTAGAATTTCAGACAATTCTTGAAATTAACTACATAATAAGGTACCAGATGATTGGTACATATATACTTGAAAGCACAGAGATCAATCAATAAAATAGTTCTTTTTTCTCCTCCTATAGAAGGAATTAGTTAAATTCTTATTAGCTTTCACAGCTCAAGAACAGCACTAAAATAAATCCACTATCATGACGACCCCCAGCCAAGGAGAAAAGAAGGACCAATCGTGGAGCGGAAAGGAAACAAATAAACAGATAGAATCCAAGACACTCATCATCCTAAACAGAGTGGTACCCTGGCCATAGGAAAAAAGTTCAAACCTTAGCACCAGAAAGCCTTTCAAGTTTTTCAACAGAATCCATGACTATTACTTCCACACCACCTTTACTAATCCACATGGGAATTGGAGAGCCCCAAAATCTAGTTCAAGCCAATTGTGAAAACGTTTATCCTGTAAAATGACAAAAAGCATTGAGAAGGTGAGAGTCTGAAAGAAACCAAATACAAGATAAAATCATTCCCATCCACTTTGAGGTCTGGTCAAGCTTTCCATTGAGCAAAATAGTGGCCAATGTAAACAGAATTTCTATAGCAGATGAATAAAGCTCGCGCATACAAGTAAAAAAGAAGATTATCAATATTCAATAGGGAATGAAAAAAATTCATCTGACCTTCACATATTCAGGTATCCAGTAGGTTTGCTTGTTGTTTTCTAATAATTGCTCCTTCAGTTGTTCCACCCTCGCAAACCTAAAACATATGATACAGCGATTAACATAAGTGGAATACAGTGGAAAAATAAAAGCAGCAAAATGATGATTTCCAGAATCCTTGTACATACAGATATCAAAAGTTCCACATGGGTAGAAACACAAAGTAGAAACAAGCAAAAGTAGAAACAAGCAAAGCAGAAATATATAGCAATGCAAGAGTAGTAGAAAGAGCATAAAATAAAGAACATTATACAAACTTGTTAGTTAATGATATTACCCGACTATATAGAGGATATGAAGTTTGTAGAGCAAAACAATTCAAAGGCCTACTCTACAAATGGAGTAAATGTTGTACACCTATACCCTTCTATATCTACAGAACATTTTCCTATTCAGGGACTAACTTTTGTACGATTTCTTTGCTTGTTAAGAGCCTTCACACATCTCAATTTAGACTGTCTTCCCTCCTTGTGCGCGTTTAACCAACTTTCAAAGTATGCTATAGCCCCTATCAATCAATAAATAACAATTCAAACCAACAGAGCTTCTTCCCTGTTCTGTAGCAACATCAAACCTAGTCACAGAAAGGAAACGAAAACTGCAGTATCATAAATAATCAAAGCCTACAAGCTAACCGTCCATCCCATATAGAAGTGAAATCCTTACAACAACTCTATTTGGCTAGTTTATGCACAAATTTAGATAGAACTTAACAACCATTCATGAGATAAACTTCCACTTAGAGAAATTAATGATTCATTCAACTTAAAATAACTTTTAAAGACTAAGTTTATTGTTGCATTAAATAATAAAATGCACATCACAGAAACAAATCAACTTTCAAAAGCTTAATCTGTTAATGGTTTTTTCCATGAAACACCATTAGTCAACAAATGCTCCTCAAGAGATTGCAAGCATTTTTTGCTTGTCAGTAACAGTTCTAGAAGATCAACCAAAAGTACATGTATACAACTACATTCACACAATAAAATAGACAGAAAATGAATGTCCAAATTTGCAAGATATATTTAGCAGTCCGTCTGCAGTGTGCTAGACATATTGCAATCAAAAGAATAGATAATTAAATGCACCAACAACTGAAATTAATACATGAGTTGATTTGGCAAAAACACTATAAATGAGGCCCAGAAAAACAGTCACTAAAGGAGGGTAAAATAAAATTGTTCAGCCAGTTTAAAACTTATATTTTATTTACCAAAGCTATAAGTTGAGATTCTTATTTTTTCTGAATAAGAGTGATAGAATCAGGCATACCAGCTAGGAAAAGCTCTATAAATAAGAGGAGTATCAGGTCTTCAACTTCCAAACTTAACAAGCCTGCCTTTTGCCTGAGAAATTAAGAGGCTAGGTAAAATTCAGAAGAAAGAAAATAAACATAGATACATAGTGAGAAGCAAATCTTAGGACAAGTCAATTAGATTCTTCTCTTTTTTTCCTTTTTGGCTCATGATGGTAACAAAAACTATTACCACTGACTCTAGATTCGCATCCAATGCCATGGATTCAACAGTAGGTTCCCACTAAGGAGTTATAAACAAAACACACGAGCTCCATAATTATCTGAAGTTAGTCACAGATGCTCAACCATTTTCCTATTTTCCATCTATAATTAAGGCTCGCAATCAATACTTCACCAAACAAAACATAAAAGTTCACATCAATCTGACCTTAAAGTGCTTCAATAATATCCTTATCAGCATCCTTAACATACCGCCCATTAAAGCCAGTAATTTTCCCACTTAAGCAACCATCATCATCAATTGCTACAATCAGATTCTCTCCCTACATGCCAAAAACAGATAAGTTAACGGTAAAAGAAACATGAAGTTAAACTGAGGGATAAAACACAATAAAAGATTGGAGACTAGTTCAGTTTACATAAAATGCAAAGCAATTTATCAAATTAAAGATAAACAAATACACCTTGGAAAAGCAATATTCCTGCCTCAAGGACCTGAAATACAATTACATTTGCAATGGAGAAAGACAAAATGGGTGAGCAGCTCTCTCCCACCATTTTCTCTAGAATTAACCTTTCCTAGGCATTACATGAGCTAATCCTACATGTCAACATCAACATGTTGTCAAAGAACAGAACCAATATGTGTGACATCCAAAGGGACAACCATAGCATAAAATTTCTGAGAAAAAAGTAATAATCATGTCAAAACCATCTACCAGGATAATTACTAAGGGATGAGCACCAAATGAAAACTATGGAACAGGTGATCATAAATATCAAGGCTAAAAGAACGTAATTCAGAGAAAGCATTTCGGTCAAACCTTATTGGTTATTTGATTCTCAATGCACAATCGGTAATCATCTTCACCAAATGCAGGAGCACAGTGGAAAATTCCAGTACCATTGTCATCTCGCATAATTGTCAGCAATCACCCTAAATGCAGCTTCTGAGAACTCCAAGAAGTAGTTGAACAGTGGTTGATACCTGCAACATATACTTCATCTTAGTATCCCATTACAAAGAAATGTCCTTGGACCTTAGCTCAAAACCATTTTTAAATATCTCAAAAGCCTAGGCACAAATTTTTAACTTTCTGTAGACGTATCATAACAGGCAGGCATATATCAATTGTCAGCTATGCTGCTTATCTTTTCGAAATACTTCACTTAGGACAGCAGATAAAACACATTCAGATGCTCAGTCCTACTTATGAAGACAGTGACAAGTAACTTTATGTAATAGCATACAAGAGATCACCCAGATGGGGCAAGTTGCCTAAAACTAGAGAACCCCCCTTAATATTTTCCAAATTATTTGACATCTTTGATACAAAAAAATCTAGGCTAAATTTCAACGGATGGCAAGGTTAAATACACTGTACACATCACCACGCCACCACTACAAACAGAAATTTGATACCACCAACATTTCAATATAGAAAAATGGAAACAAAAAGTTATAGGATAGAGCAAAGAAAAGCTAATACATAGTTCTTTATAAAGCCAGCTAGGACAACGTATACATGCATGAATACACACTTTGTCCCCACTAGTGAAGCCCCGGACATCTTTGACAGCAACCACAGATTTTTCCAGAGTACTTATTGTGAACCTAAAATTTAATTACAGAGCCCAACTCTTCTTTAGAAAAGGGGGTTATTTCTAATCTACATTATGCATGTAGGCAGACCCACAAAAACTTTCCACACTCTATAATTTATAAACTTTAGAAATAAAATAAGATGCAACTTAAATATGCCTTATATATCAACCAAGAAAGTGCTAGGAGGAAGGCTAAAATATTCACGCATTCCCATACCCCATTCATTTGCAAAAGCGTGACGGATAAGAAGGTTTGTTGGGTGGTGACCGTGAAGTAACAAAATAACATGTAGACCAATAGCATGTGTTAGCTAGAACTAAGAAAAAGTATACAACAACCCAAAGTGCAGTAAATATGACATGATAATAAACTTGCCCGTCTTTTGCTAACGACATAAATAAGTAACAAGTTAAACCCAACAGACCTTCACATAGACAAAATTTGCGTTGACACAAAGTGAAAGATTACTAGGAAGGGTCCATGGTGTAGTTGTCCAAGCCATAAAAGCAGCATTATCTGGATCGCCGACAATGGGGAAAGAGACCATTTTTTCAGGATCAGGCACAAGCTGCACATTGAAGTTATGGTTACTTGTTAGACATGATTGGGATAAAACCGTCGAAGAAAAAAATAGTATTGGAGGAACTCGAGTAAATGAACATAACACACCTTGTAGTTCTGACCGGCTTCAAAGTTAGACACAGGGGTCTTGCACCCAGTGCTGTATGGCATGACCTGCAACACAACAGTTTCTCAAGGAAGAATATTAGAAGAAAGCAATAACCCCATTCGCATTCGTTGTGGCAATAAAAAATGGAATGTAACTGTAAACAGACCTTGAAGCCTTTATAGACAAGTCCTTTTTCGTAAAGCTGAGCAAAAACCCACCAGACAGTCTCCATGAACGTCAAGTCCACAGTCTTATAATCATCCAGCGCCTGGTCCTAGTGATGATGGTCTCCCACTCCTCCACATACCTAGTGACAATCCTCCTACACGCCTAAAATTATTGAAATTGCACTTCTTTTTTTTGTTAATGAGGAATGGGGATTATTTGGGATTTAATCTAAGTTCTCATGTCTCATAACATAATATTATTGTTATTAGATTTTTTTAAAATAATAAAATAACATACCATATAATTCATTAACTATCGTAATTTGATATGTTAAATTAGATTCCCACCACAAAAAAAAATGACTGCAGAAATAGTTCTTGTCCAACATGCCCCAACCAAAATTAGACAATCAGGGACAATTTAATTACTATTTCTTTGGGTTCATCATCTATTATAAAAAGGCCAAAAGTTGGCAAAGGAGACTTTAAACACTCAACACTTTTTCATGTTTTTCAAATTTTTCTCATCTTTTAGGGTTTTAGCCTTCTTCTTCATAGTTCTAGGGTTTAGTTTATGTTTTTTTTATGGTTTTTCTTAGTTTCAAGAATAGTTAGTTAAGTTAACCATCATTGTAGTTAGGGTTTATTTGCTTATTTAATACTTTAAACTCTTTATTTTTTCAGTTTACTCCTTAGTTTCAGTTTCAGTTTCAGTTTAGTTTTATCATTAAAAATATGATTTTTAAGTATTCTTTTACATTTGTTTTGCTGTCATTTTCATTACTTTCAAGCTTTTTTAAGAAAAGCCTAAGCTTTTCTCATTTTTATTGTGTTTAACTTAGATGCATATTTTGTGTGATTATTGTGTTTTGTTTGCTTAAGTGTGATTATAGGTAACTAAATTTAAAGTGGGAGGTTGATGGAAATATTAGCTAGTTAGCTTTTGATTTAGAGACTAAATTGCAAAAATTGGACTAAATCAAATAGACTTCAAAACTTAGGATTGATGGAAAACTAAGAAAAGTGAGACCGAGAAGAGATCTTATCAGGGACTGATTTGATAGTCATGGGTTAGTTGAGTGAGGTTGAGAGATAAACCGGGCTAATTCATCTAACTTGGTAAAATTGAGTCATTTTAGGAGCTTTAGCAATTTAGTTCCCTAATTCAAGGGTTAGCTAACAACATAGAAGTCAATCAATCACTACTTGTTATTAATCGTTTAAGTTCGTAGTTTTGCTTGTTTTATGATATAGTCTTTTTAGTGATTAGTTAGTAAATTAGCATAATTAACCTCATTTATGTTCTGTCATACTATAATGCTTAGTGAATAGTTGGCTAGACTCCCTTAATTACGTGTCCATAGTTTAGAAATCGCTTAATTGCCAACTCCTATGAGTTCAATCTTTGGAACACTCCGGTGCTTCATTGAATATAATAAATATTACAACTGACCTATCACACTTACAGATACCACTTTATTATTTGGTTATGTTAGTGTTGATTTCTCAATCTGATATTCGCTCGCCAATAACTGAGGTGGTCAATTCAATAGTACCAATTAAATTTGATAATTTGAAACACAAATAGAAAAATAATTAAAATACAAGTTGACATAAAAAAATGAAATGAATTCAATTTGAACCAACTAAATAAATAAAATATTTGTTTATGTTATTTTAAAGAAGAAAAACGCAATTATTTAAAAAAAAAGACAGAAATACTATTAGACCTGAGCATGGTTTGGGCTACCCCGGCCTGGCCCAATGGCCCGGCCAAAATGTAGGAGGGTTTGGGCAAAAATATAAGTCTAAAAAATGGGCTTGGACAAAAAAAAAAAGACCTGTTTAAAAAATGAGCCAGGCATCGAGTAAGGTATTTTTGGCCCAGGCCTAGCTTGGCCTGAATTCACTAAAAGACAAAAAAAAAAATCTGCTCTTCTTTTTTAATGTTATTTTCTTATTGTTTTCTCTCTATTTTACTACAAGTTTACTATTATGTTGTACTATTTTATTGTTTTTGTTTTGGTATTGTATAAAATTTATTTTATTGTTAATTTTGTTATTATTTTAAAGACATTTGTTAATTTTGTTATTATTTTAGAGGCATTTGCTTGTTAGTTGTATTTATCTTAGTGTTATTTAAGTCTACATATTTTTTAAATTTTATTTTCAATTGGTTGGGAAATATTTATTTTAATGTTTTTAAAATTTTTGATGTATTATATATATAAATAATATAAAAAATTAATACGGGTGAGCCGAGTCAAGCCCAGATTTTAACATTTTTATCCAAGTCGAGTTTAGTAAATAAACTTAATTTTTTAGTTGAACCCGACCCGACCCAGCCCGCACCTCTAAATATTATAATTTGATTTTAAAAAGAAACATGCGAGTCAGGTCATTTAAAAAGAACTTTAAACCTGAATCTGAGAATTCAAATTTGGCAGCAGCATGCAGTCTAGAAGGAAGGAAGCTTAAATTTGATTTGAAAATGGAAATAAATAAATAAAAAGCGCCAAGTTTGAAAAAGAAATAAACAAATAAAGCTAAGTTTGACTTGAAAATGAAAGAATCAAAATAAATATAAGGGAAGTGGCTCAAGTCTATGAAATTGATCTTTAAGGTGTTTTCAGAATTTGGCTTCCTTCGCCGCATCAGACGCATAAACATGGCTGAAGACGCTGCTCTCAAATCCATATATCACTTCACTGTCAAGGTAATTTCTTTTCCTTTTAGCTATTTGGATTGGAATTAGGATCGCACCCACTAATTCTATGCCTATTTCAATTACTATAACTTTTTTGGTATTGGGAGACGAAGATCCACATCTAAAGCCATGAGTTGATCTTTTCTTCTTCTTCCTTTTCTTTTTTTATTTAAAACTTGAATAATTATAACAATTATTAGTAAAAAGATTATTTGTTTATCCGACCTATGGCGGAGCGTAGTAGGGACTCGGGTCGTTATGCCCTTAAAATGATAAATTTTTAATTAAGGTTTTTTATCATTTATAAAATTTTAAATTAATAATGATAAAATTATACTTTAACCTCTAAAAAATAATAAAATAATAATTTAACCCTTTAAAAATTATAAAAATATAAGCTATTTAAATGATAAAATTATACTTTTACTATCATAAAAATATACAATTTAATTCTGAACCCTCTCCAAAAAATTTTTCTAGCTCCACCACGACTATCATTCATCCAAACTATACATTAATTCATTCAAGTTATTTGTTATTGCATCCAAACTATGTTACTAATTTTATAAATTATACATTTATGTATAAAGGAGTTGTATAGATAGATTTTAAGGCGAAGTTAAAGATTTTGTTTAGGGCGGAATTAAGAGCAAAATTAAATATTATTGTAGGATTAGATATTATATTTAAAACTATTCATAACTCATTTTTAACTTTTAAATAGAAAGATAAACACGCTTTAGCGTGATTAAACTCATATTTTCATGTATTAACAATAATACTAATATTAATTAAGTTAAAACTCAGTCGACTTATATATATAAAAATTTGGAAAAAAAATTGTTAAGCTAGATTAATTGTCTAATTTGATGGCCCAATCAGAATATTTTCTTTATAAAATTAGATAAACTTGGATTTTTTAATTTAAAATATTTTATTAATTTTCATTCGAAAATATATTTAGATGTTAGACGGGTTAAACTGGCTAAGCAAGAAAATTTTACTATCTAAATATGTTCTAGCTCATTAAATGCGCAATTCCATTAGAAAAAGCACCATATTTAAATATCATATAATATTTACTTATCAATTATATACATAAACATTATATTTTTTTTTATTCTTCATGTATATTTTATAATTCATGATCTGAATTCATAATTATACAGATATTATAAATTATGTTTATGGCTATCTATCTAAAAAATCATAATTATTAAAATTTTAATATAAAATAATTAAAATATGAATGAAATTATTTAATATTATAAAATAAAATATAAAATCATGTTAATTTTGGGAGAGACCAAATATATTTTTTAAACTAAAAATGTTAATAAGACTAAATTATTTCAAATCTAAGATCATGTTAAAATTTCAAATAGAATTATGGTCATTCTATTTTGTACTAAATATGGTAATAGTTTTCTTTTCATTGTGAGCATTGAAAGTAAAATATTACTTTGGTTAATTAAAAATGTAAATGTAAAGAAAATAAAAATAACAAATTATATATATTATAAAAGAAGGTACGGAAGCAAAGATGGAAATTTTGAGTTATGGTTTATTTTTTTTAAATTTTAAAATATTCTTTTAAATTATATTTAAAGTAAGTTCATTTTTAAATTAAATTTTAAATATGATTTTTTTGACATTAATAATAATGTTTTCTATAATAAATAACTTTAAATAAATAATTTTTATTTTTTATAAATATATATTTATTTAAATATTAAAAAATAAGTTTTTTTTAACATACATTATTAAAAAATATATTAAATATATATTTATAATATTACAAGGTACATATCTATAATTATATCCTGTTTAAGTATGGTAAATTTAGCATAACTCTAATTAAGTAGGATAAATTTAACAGAATTACGTCCTACGTATGGTAAATTTACCTTTCAAGAAATAAGGTGAAATTTTTAACCCCTACAGATCATCGTGCTCATGAATAATTTATGCTATTTATTTATTTTTGTGATCCTATTTTCTTTCTTATAATAAATTTTTTTTTTCTAGTTAAATCATACGCAAAAAGGACAAATTTTATAACTCGCTTAACTCTTCTTATTTCCGTTAACTTGGTTGAATTTCCAAACAGAAAAGATATACATAAGTTTTATTAATTATAATTTTTCTAAATTTAAATGTATACATAAAATTTATTAATTATATATTTTTTTTCTAATATTTAGGTTTTGACTCATGCGATGCAAGAGGGGTTTTTTTTGCTAAAATAATATTCAATTAATTAATTGTTTTTTATTTTTTTATGTAAAATGTTGTTATTTAACTAAATGATAGAGAAAAGCTATAAATATTTAATTTAATAATTAAATTAAAGGTATAATGATAAATTTAGCTCTCAATATTTACATTTTTTTTCATTTTGACCTTTACTTTTTTTTTTAGCTAAATTTGATCATTAACCTTCAAAAATAGTCAAATCATTTATCTTTGACGAAAATGTTGACTAAAATAATAAATTTTTAGTAATGCCAGTGTGGCAACCCATGTGACAGTCCACATATACTTCATGTTAATATGGTACTATGTATCTTATATGTCACCTCAATAAATAATTTAAAAATTATAAAATATTCAAAAAAATAGAAATAGCATAAAGTACACATAGATTGCCATGTGAGCTGCTATGTTTAAAATTTTTAACGTTTCAATTAGTACTGTTAAAAAAATCAATTTGACTCTTTTTCAAAGGTTGATGGTTAAATTCGACCTTTTTTAAATTGTTGAGTGTCAAATTTAGCTAAAAAAGAGAACCAAATTGACAAAAGATATAAATATTAAGGGATTAATTTCGTTATTGTACCTAAATAAAAAATATTTGAAAAAAAATCAATCTTTAATAAACTAAAATATATGGAATTAATTTTAATTTTTTTTATATCAAACGGAGATTTAAACTTTATTAAATTTATTAAAATAATATATTTCAATTAGTTTAATATTCAGTTATTTTAAAACAAAAGTGAAAAAAGAATTACAAACTACATTAATGTTCACTAAAAGGGAGACATTTATTTATAATAAATCAAATACAAAACATTTATATTATTTTAAAAATAGTATTTTAAAAATGCTACAAATTTTATAACAATTTGTTAATAAATAAATAAAATATTATAATTAACAGATATTGAATGCAATGGCAAAGCATATTACACTCTAAAGAAATAATAGGATTTGAACCTTAGAGCCCCAAATATGAACTGTTAAACGAGAATAAATAATACCAAAGAAATTAATATCATATTATTTTGTTTTTACTTTCTCAATTATAATATTATCATATTACAATATTTTGTAATAAATATTTAAAAATAAATACAATATATTAACTAAACTTATGCATCGCACGGGATGAAAAACTAGTAATGTATAATTAAAAGTATAATCAAATCTACCTTAAAAAAGTATTACCAAAATTACTTTAAAAGATGTTATTAAATCTAATTTTAGTAATATATCAAATAATTTTATAAAATAAAATTAGATATTATTATTATGTTCATTATTAGTGGAGATTTTTTACTTCCCTGACTGCCGTTGACCGCTATTGACAGTGAACAAGATAATTATCTTAAATTTAGTATTTACAATATTTTATAATAAAAGAAATTAAGGTTTAAATTTTGAATTTATTCAACAACACATAAATTTTATTACTTTAGTTAGAATAAAATTGGGCTCTCATTTGAGTAAGGGTTTTAGTCCCATTTTAGCAACACTATCTTTTAATATCATATCCCTTTATTGACATTTTGTCAATGGATCTATTAAATTGATGCTCGACCTAACATAAGTGATAATGGCTATACCATGTACAATCAATTGCCTTATACATCCATGTCCTAAACTAATACGTCTAGACCTTTTAATGCAAACCTTGCTATAAGCTTGAGACATGATAGACATAAAATCACATAAAAAGGAAAGGGTTGACATATGCTCTGACCATAATTTAATATCTACATATATATAAATTTTGAGTCAAAAATTGAGTTAAGAATTTGGAGTCAATTTTTATTTATGAATTTTGAAAAGAAGTTATAATCTATGAATTTTTTTTTATTATAATTTTTTTTTTTGATTCTTCTCTTTAATGGAGCTTTTATCCAAGAGTCGTTTAAAGTTGATTTTGGAATGATGCGATTTGCTTTAATGTCATCGAGATTTGACCTTGAAACCGGATTTGGACATCCATTCTTCAATTTCAAAAATGACTTTTCACTTCCCCTCCTTGGTTGAACTAAATTGGAGTGTGATTTTGCTTCAAAACTACCATAGCGTTCTTCAGAAATTTCAAATTCTTTAGATTCTTCATAGAACTTCTGGACTTATAAACTTGTGATTGTGCTGAATGGCTTGGAGATAACTCATTTTATGGTGTCAATCAATCAAGTAAAACAGAATTCTTGTAAAATTTAATTCATTTATTTGATTGTTCTACAAAAATTTAAACTCTTTTATTTATTATTTATCTCTTATTAATTTAATTAATTAGAGATAAAATAATCCCTTCTCTTTATAAAAGAGTTCTAAAATGATTTATAAACTCTAATTGATCCAAAAATTTTTCCTCTACAAATCTTCACTCAAAACTTGGTCACGTTCGCAACTTTTGTTGAGGGTAGAAAGTGTGCAAGTATTGAAACTTTATTTGCTTCTAACTTCGAAGATTTTGTTCCAAAGGACGTCATCAATATTTTTTTTCATTTGAATTGAACTTGGCAATGAAATCAAACTGCCTACACACTCTCATTTTTTTAAACATCAAGTCATAATGGAGTTCAATTCTTATTGGATGTGTAGTTTAAGCTTGTGTTTAGGAGCATTGTTTTTATTATTATTATTATTATTATTATTATTATTATTATTATTATTATAAACAATTTATACTTGTACTTAAGAGTAACATTATTTATTTTGGATGAATAATTTAGGCTGATGCTTAAGAGGATCATCATTTATTTTGTGTAAACAGTTTAAGTTTGTGTTTAAGAGCAATGTGACAATTTAAGCTCGTGTCTAGGTGCGTTGCTTTTTAGTGGCTTCTTTAACATGTGACTAAAGTTCAACCGTGAGCATTCAAATACTTTAGAAATAAACGCTTGCCCCAAGTCCCTTGGAAATCCATCGTCTTGATTTTGCTTGGAGCCAATGTAATAGGATCGAAGTAGCTGAATTTTATGGTTCTAGCCATCATATTAGATTGAGAAATCATAGTGGCTGATGTCAAGTTTGATGATATCACTTCTTTTTCAAACTCGATTTTCCTTCTTTGTGGAATTGCATAATCTTTCCTTTCAACATGGAACACTTCTCGAGTGGATAACTAATCAACGAATGGTACTTGCAATAGTTGAGAATAACTATAATTTCTTACAAACCATATATTACTTTGTTCAAGCAATGCATCATTTCATCCAAGAGCAGCGGCAAGGAGGCTGGAAGGGGCCCTGACTCCCTCTAAAAATAGATATTTATACTAGTCCCTTTGAAAGATATAAAATATATCTTAAAATTGCATTTTGACCCTAAAAAATGATGAAATTTTGACTAAGTCCTAAAATGTTAAGTTATAAACTAATATAAGGGTAAAATTGTATTTTAACTCCCATCAAAATTTATATCTCAATTCTAGCCCGCAAAAAATTTCTAGACTTCACCCCTTACAAACTCATATAATTTTTGGATATTGACTATTTATACATTTGTAAGCTATTTTACAATATTTGTATTACACTTGAGTTATTTGTCCAGGATTTGCTAACAATGTCATTCTCAAAATTGCATTCATATCATTGCATTGTTCCACTTACCTTTCTGTTTTTGATGTGGTATATTTTTGCTCTCGATTTTCTTATTCTTTCAATAATACATAAATATTTTTATTTTATTTAATTTTAGCTTTGATTCATATACCAGCATTTTACTGCCTAGTTGCAGAATTAGCTGAGAAATGGTCGCTATGACCTGACAACTCTTGAGAGTTGAGATAATGCCATTTGCTGTTTTTGTGTCTATAATTAATCTTAGTATTAACTTTCCATTAAACACATCATTATCAGAACCAAAAATAAAAAACATCAATGTCTGTTTAAAGAAAAAAAGAATAAGCTCAAGCTTCAACTGAACAAACTTCATCGTTTATGGTCTGCAGGACATTCGTGGAAATGATGTAAGTTTAAGTGACTACAGCGGGAAAGTTGTTCTGATAGTGAATGTTGCTTCAAAATGGTAACCAGCTTCATCAGTTATATATAGCCTGAATTTTTCAGCATAACACTTCATCAATGAGTCTCACCTTTTAGCCATTCACCTTAAGTATCTTCCTTTTTTCTATTTTTGGCAGTGGTTTAACGCAATCAAACTACAAGGAACTCAATGTTTTGTATGAAAAATACAAAAATCAAGGTCTCTGTTACACTTTTCTTTAAATTGTAGACCTCGAATGTACTGTACTGTTTAATGGTTTGAAGCTTATAAACGTTGGAGTGCAGGGTTTGAGATATTAGCATTTCCTTGCAACCAGTTCGCGGGGCAAGAACCAGGCACCAATGAACAGATTCAGGAAGTCGCATGCACAATGTTCAAAGCTGAATTCCCAATTTTTGATAAGGTTATAAATATGTTTGATTGAGTGCCTTATGCCAGCAATCACCTCCTTAGCATGAAAATCAAACCAGTTGATTGGTATACAAACTTATGTTTTGTAATACTGTCATATGACCTGACCATTGTAGGTGGAAGTAAATGGAAAGAATGCTGCACCACTTTACAAGTTTCTAAAATCAGAAAAAGGTGGATACTTTGGGGATGCAATCAAGTGGAACTTCACAAAGTTTTTGGTGAACAAAGAAGGCAAAGTTGTGGAGAGATATGCTCCAACTACATCTCCCCTCAAAATTGAGGTTACACTAATGTTTTTTTTTTTTTTTTTTTTCTGATATCACACTTGGTACCTCTAAAAATGTATAAAATTCCATCAAATTATTGTTCCTTGTTAACATTTCTCTCTTTGCAGAAGGACATACAGAACCTACTAGGATTTTCTTGATGTTGCAGCAGTAGTAGCATATATTGGTGTGGCCTTAGATCTAAAGCTTGATTAGTGTTTGGTGGGTTGCCTTAGATTGGTGCTGTAATGATTGCAAGGTCAACCATGAATAATATCTGTGTGGAGCTTTTACACACACAAATGTTTACATTTTTAGGATAATATTTGACCAATTGATGGATACTGCTAAACAAATAAAGTTGAATGAGACCACTCCTCCCTGTATGTTGGCATTTTACGCCTAATAAATAAATAAATGCAGCCACACAAATATTGATTAGGGTCAAGTTTTGTTTACATTTGGGGACAAAACTTTTGATCTGATTAGGACTGAAAGCAAGGGAACTTGCGGATCATTCCTAAACTATATCATCTTCATTTATATTTATACATACCCGCCATGTCCACAGATATGACATGGTTAAAATTTCATTATAAAGAAACTCACAATATATATATATATTTCCATGCGGATGCACATAAACGAAGGACATATATATGTTTTTGACTATGAAATACATGCATATACCAGACCGAGCATGCAGTAACTTGCTTAACTGGAAAATGGCAATGGCATACGATGCTTATGCTTATGGTAGCTAATTAACTCACCTGAAACTGGGTGGATCTGAGCTTCTTGTAGTGTGTGATGATATATAAATATAGGCAAGCTAAACTTGTGGAAAACGGCAGGAGTGAAGTAACACAAGGTGCAGTGGTCATGATGGGGAAGAGGGGCACATGAAGAACTAACTCACTGCAGCCTAAGTGAAGCCATAGGTAGAAAGTAATTAAACGCTTAACAGGCATTGGCAGTGCCACAAGGCATGAGTTAGTAATGCACGTGCCCTGCTTCTCCATCTTGCTCGACACACACCTTCTCTCCTCATGATCCATGGCTAGAAAGAGAGTGAGAGACCCTAAACTAGATTAATGGGACTGCAAATTTCTGTAACCCTTGCTCGCACTTTTATAACCCCCCAAAAAGAAAGGGGGAAATGGATGTGTTGTTCAAGGTGTGGTTGTATGAATTGAAAAAAGCTAGCTTAGTTGTGGGCGGGACCCTTGGATCCCATGAGGTTTGCACTTTGCAGCTCCATAATAATTACAAATAGAAATAGAAAGGAAAGGCAAAATGGTCACAGCCAGATTTTCAGATGGCAATTAAGATATTCTAATTTTTGTTCATAGTTGCCACCTCATCACCTCAACATCAACTGTATTTGTGTTAATTTACCATGCATATATGTTGCATTCTCATTTCTTGGCATCAAAGCTTCTTTTAAATGGCAATTTATGACAGCTAAGTTTGTTTCCTTTTCCTTTTGCTTCTTAATTTGCCTTCACCTCCATCCTTCATATACATATATTATATAGTATAAGTTTTTTTCACTTAATATTCATACACACACACACATTCATGCATGTATATCTATATAACAATTTTGGGTGGTCTTTAAAAATGTAAACTGATATCACCTGTCATTGCTAATGTCTTTGGAAGAAGGTATAAATAATATATATATATATATACCTCCTTAACTAAATGATAAAAACAGTGGGGGGTGAAGCATGAAGTAGATAAATAATTAAATGCATGTGCAATTAACTCAACAAATGTAATTAATTATTGCAGGCTAGGTTAGGTTAAGTTAGGTTAGGGTTATAATTAAAAGTTTTGAAGCAATGTTGGTGATGATGGGATTGTGGGGCACAGCTTATACATATCACACTTGACAAATCACAAATGGAGGCTGGTTCCTAATTCCCCTATTTATTGGTTTATATGGTAGAATACAAAATAAGCTTGGGTTATGTAACGGATAATTAGTTGAGTTAAGGATTGTTGTTTGGTTCTGAAAAATTCATAATTGCAGCAGTGTTGAGCTGAGCTGAGCTGAGCTGAGCACACCCACTTTAATTCAATTTCTCTTGTGGAGGTGGA
Organism: Gossypium longicalyx; assembly: GCA_025698465.1. NCBI lineage: Eukaryota > Viridiplantae > Streptophyta > Magnoliopsida > Malvales > Malvaceae > Gossypium > Gossypium longicalyx. The sequence continues at coordinate 28,583,903 of CM047003.1, forward strand.
GTCAGATCAGTCCCACCTTTTCAATTCCCTCTCTAATCTTTATATATGTTTTAACTTAATTTATCTCTTCTTTTTTCTTTTAAATCAAAGTTTAACTTTAATTTACGGCTGGAAACAAACGAGCTAGGTGTCACCGGTGACGTTTGGCATGTGTCAACTGTTGTCATGTTTTGCCAATCACTTATACCTATTCAGGTAACAATTTCTTTTATAAAAAAAAAAAAAAAACACATAATAATTTATTTCCCCGTCTAATTTTCTCAAAAAAATTATTTGCTTTTTCTTAAAAAAATTTGTCTCTTTTTAGTCATTAAAGTTGTGATATTTGTCAAATTATTCCAAAATTGATGATATATATATGGACTCCATGTCAATAATTAATTAAATTTTTTAAAATTTAAAATTTTTTAAATTTTATTAAATAAATTATTAACATAATTACAATAAAAAACTCATATATAATAAAATTTGAATCTAAAACACAATAAATTAAACTTTTAACTTTATCATTTCAACTAACATTTTATTTTATTTTTTTTCAAAAACTCAAACTTCATTATTTTTATATAAAAATAATTTAATAAATATATCTATTCCATAATAAATTTAAAAGATAGAAAAACATAAAGAGTAAACTAATTTAAATCATTAATATGAGAAGTAATCATGAAATGATTTGAAAAGTAAAATATATTATAACAATATTGAAGATGTTGTCACCATAGGAAAAGCTTGGATTGCTAGCATTTCGAATTTGGGATTGAGTGAAATCTATCGTGTCCAGAAAGTAGTAGGCGTTTATTGGGTGGCATCAGATTGAGGGTGGATTAAACTTAACACTGATGGTTCAATTTTGGTTTCTAATGGTTTTGCTTCGATTGGAGGGGTTTTTCAGGATCATATTGCTAAATAGATTAGTGGATTCACTATATGAACTGGGAAGGAATCAATGTTCAAGAATGAGGTTAAAGCTATTAGTGGAGTGTGATAATGCTTTGGTAGTTGAAACCTAGCAAGTGGTGCTGCAAATAGTAGGATGTCATAATTGCATTTGATTCACCAACTCTTGCGTCATGATTGGAGAATCCGTTTACGATATATTCTGAGGGATTAAAATAAAGTTGTTGACCATATGGTTAAACTTCGAAGATTATATTGCAATGAGGTGCAGATTTTTATAGTGATCCTGATTTTGATGGAAAACTTACTTAAATTAGATATTAACCACTTGACTAATATCACTTGACAATATATTATTATATTTGTGATTGCATTAGTATTTCTTTATTTTTAAAAAAAATTATTAAAATCTACATAAATATTATTAGTTTCTCAAAGTTTTTATAAATATATATATATTAAATATGACAAAAAAAACACCAAAATAAATGACACATGAATTGAAAGTTATTGGTTTTTTGTTGATGTTATTTTTATGAGTTTAAAATAAATATTATAAATATATATATTCATGCTAATAATTTGTTTTATTTTGATTTGGATGCATTTTTAATACATCTGATGTTTATGTATATTTCTTGTGATTTTGTGATTTGCATAGTTTATCATATGTGTTTTTACATGTTTTTAAAACATAATTTATGTGTTTTTACATGTTAATAATTAGTTATATGTAAATTTCTACATATTTATCTATGGACTAAGTACTAATTATTCAATTACTAACTTCTTCCCAGTCGATTTCATCATGTAAAATTCTCCAATTTAATTAGTTAAAGTGTGAGAATTTTTCAATATATATATATATTATTTCCCTTGTTTTTTCTTTGTTAGCCTCTTATTCTTTAACAAAGAAAATTGGTTCAATTAATCATATATAAAAAAAATTTAATTTATTAAATAAATTGATTTGTTGAAAATTTAGGGAAATAAATTGTTTTTTAGAGAGAGTTGACAGGAAAGTGTTTTCAGTTAGACGCGTTTTTTTTTAAATTTTTAAAAAAATACTTACAGTTCGACGTGTTTTTTAGACATGTCAGCAAAAAGTTAGTTCAGCTGGATGAGCTTTCACACCCTCTCTTTAAAAACGACTTATTTCTCTAAATTTTCAAAAAAAAAAAAACCCATTTAACCAATTAACAATTTTTTTTAACATATATTACGTATTTAACCAAACCAATTGGAACTAAATAATTCCATGAGCTAGTTGTGGAGTGGATAATCAAAGAGAAATTTAGGGGAATGGTAAAGACTCCGCCCCTAAATTTTGTAAAATTAGTTTTTAAGGTTTTTAAGTTTTAAATATTTTTTTATTTTAATATTATAATTAAATTTAAAAAATAAAAAAAATTGTGTTTGGCCTTTCAAAATTTTTTAATTTGATTTCTTATATAGAATTTATATTTTTATGATAAATTTAGTAATATTTTTAGTTTAATTTAGTAAAAATAAAGTTTAATAATTATAATATTTAATTATAAATGGCATCTGAATATTAATTTAGTAAAAGAATAAAATTAAATAATTATAATATTTAATACAAATTATACATTTAACTTATTTTTTTCTCCAAATTTCGATAATTAAAATTATTCTAAACTTAAAAATACCTATAAATCGTGCCTACCTTAAAACGTGTATAGTTAATAAAAATATCTCGATCCTTCTTATCAATAATTTTGATTTCGCCTAGACAATGATGTTAGAATCTCAAAGATTCTCATCCAATAGGGAATAGCGTTTATATGAGATGAATGATTATTATTGAAGAGGATAACAACGTTACGATGGCCACAAATTTCATGTAAGAGATGCGATGCGGGGAAATAAGCTCTATTCACCTCCACCGCAACAACACTCTTGACAGAGATATGAGTAGGAACAGCTAGTATAATAAATTAACTAACTAAGCACTATACAAGGAAAGGAATGACTCTCAATTTGAAATATGTATGTGCGTACTTGACATCACTTTATAAAACAACTATATATTATTAATACCAAGAAGTACTGAAAAGGGAGTAGTGTACCAATTAATTAAATTATGTACACAACAGAATATAGTGGAGTTAGTGAGGTGTTATTCCGTGAATCAAGATGAAAAAGGCCAATTACTTTAAATTCTTTTTTTAAAAAAAATATGGGGCAGAGAAGCATGAAAGTAGGTAAAAGATTAAAGGTAATGGACATATGACTTGCAAGCACAAAATCTTGCAGTGGAGTGTTGTGGGGGCAAACCATTATGGTCATTAGCTAGCGTAATTAATCATCAACGGGGGATTAAATTTTAAGGGGAAAAAATGCTCAATTAGACCCACACCAATTTAACACCACATAATAATGACAAATACTCAGCCTTCATCTACGAGAGTATGAGCATATATATAAAGATTCCATTGGATCTTAATCTCATCACCTACTTTTACAGCTATATAATGGATGGAACAACTCGAAAGTGTTGAGTTGTTTATTATGCGGCCATTCCACTTTGCAATAACATATATGTTAGGATAGATTCGTATAAATAACGAGATAGTTAAAGTAGAGAGAAATAAATATAAATATTTTACATGAAAAATTCTTCTGAAGAGAATAAAAATGACAGTTTTCATTAAATGAGTAAATAAACGAAAATAAAATATAGAGAAAATAAATATAAATATATTAAATGTATAAACTCAAATCCTATAAACAAAACTCTAATTCGAGAACAAAATTCTCTACATAATTACTATAAGAATTTTATTAAAACTCATATACGACTACATCTTGTTGCCTTCAATAAAAGCTCTTGCTGATTGTTATCACTAAATAGGAATACAATGACCCCTTTAAATATATTTAGATTAGAGTTCTAATCATACTAAAATATCACTGTATTAATCAGAGTTTGAAGAGAAGGAGTCCTGCTTGGAGTCTAAAACCCAGCTGCATAACTTGGAGAAATCATCGTGGTGTCTCATGCATGCTCGTCACGATGTCGCCACCATGTTCGTTTGGGGTTTATATCGCGTCGTCCCGATGAGCCCTATCTACTTGTCATGACGCGGTGCCTATTTTGGCCCTTTTTTAGCTGTTCATTGATTGTTGTATTAATTGCCTACAAACTTTTCGATAAATGCAAGGTACACCCCACAAATCTCCACACTAACTCGTATTTATCACACATATTTTTTTATGCTCCGTTACATATCTAATTCCAACTTTGCAAAATGTCAATCTAAATAAAATAAAATAAAAAAGAGTATATACAAAGAAACACAAATTGAAATTGTGTTGATTATATATATATTATCATAACAAATCCTATATTATACATAAAAAGAAATGGTAACTGTGCGTAATGTGAATGGCGTGAAGTAAGTAGGAACAGTTGGAACTTGGAATCCACCTGCAGACCCTTGTCTCTTCTCACTCAAGTCATTTTCTCCTTAATTTAAAAATACACTACAAATATTCTAATATAATAAATTAATATGGAGAATCGATTTTGGATTATCTGCTGTCGTGTCTTTTATGTAATATATGTGCATGCGTGCTTATAGTTTAATTTTTATTTTCATGGAGCTCCATTTGGGTGATTATGTTTTAATACTGGTATATGTATAACACGTACGGTCGTCATACTCTCATCACCATGGCGCAATGTGTAGATCAGATTTTGAATGAATTTTGAGGATTTAATTTCTTCTAATATCTCCATATATTATAAATTATATTCAGTCTAAAATATTGAAAAATCAATTATAATTTCTTCTGCACAGCGCAAATATTTTTTTTTTATTCAAATTTCAATTTCTAGCCTTTTAAGGGTAAAATTAATATCACCAAGTGTTCATAAATGGATGAATGTGTGAAAGAAGGACGAAAGGGAAATGGTAAGAATGGATCACATCTTAGCTCAGTCAACAGCAGTTAAAATCGATAAAGTCAGTGAACAATTGTTCAATTAGTTGAGGTCTGTTAGCGGCGGTTATCCCAAACACCACGTGTAATAGGGTGTAGCTATTTGATGAAAAACTTTGAAAATTTGAAGATTTTTAAAATATAAGTTTATTTTTCATGTCAAATGGTTAAAATATTAGCATTTTAAATTTTAGCAATTCAAAATCACTTTATCCTTCAAAAATCCTATTTAAGACTCGGTTAATAGTTTTATTTTTTGTCGAAATTTATTTTTCGAATTTATATTTTTACTCAATTCTTTTCACTTTTCAGGTGGGCCTTCGATCTCAACTCATGATTAAGTCTATTCAAAATACTAGTAATTATAATTACTTTATTTAGATAAATAATTATTTTTTAAGAAAAAGTTAGATTATTATTTTTTTATAAATTAATGGATAATTATAAAAGAATAATAATTATATTAAAAATAAATAATATAAATATTCAATATGTATATAATTATATTTGTAAAATTTTATAAATATTTTTAATAAAATAAAATTTTAAATATATATATTAGAATTAGCTGAAAATATTTTTGAAGTTTTAGTATTTATCTTATAATGAGATCATATGTATTAAATAATATAAAATTATAAAGAAATTTGAAAAACCGGCTAGTGGAATTTGAAAAGAGAAATTGAGTCAATAAATTCACTTTTAGAATTCTAAAATTCTCCAAATATTTTACCCAAACAAGTAAATTTACATATAAAATTTTAAAAATCTTGAAATAAATGAAACTTCTCCTCCAAATTCTTCATCCAAACATACCTTAAATGTTTTTTTAATAAAAAAATGTACAGATTTAGAGATTCAATAGATGGTTTCAATTCATCTTTGAGCTTTCTTTTGATTATAAATTTTTTTTCAACATAATACCCCTAAAACTTGATTAATGAAATTGCTTAAATGTTAATTAGAGATGGCAAATGTCCTGTTATTTTGCCTGGAGTGATTTGGCTGTTGAGTGGTTGGATATGTGCTTCATAATTTGTTTTGATTTTGGTTGGGTGTGTTGGGATGTTTTAGCAGTAGGATACCCTTTGTGTGCTGATCTTGCAGGTTTCGTTTCTCTAATAGAAATTTTATTCGTTGAGAAAAAAAAGAAGGGTTAACTACATCATACGTCCCCAAACTATGGTATATATTTTAGGTTCGTCATAAAATTTTAAAATAATCTAATTAAGTTCTCAAAATATCAATATTATTTCAATTTAGTTTTTCTGTCAACGTAGTCCTCAACTTGAGTGTTAAATACCAACTTAGATTCAAGGGCGAAGCTAAAAATTTTGTTTAGGAGGGTTGAAATTAAATTATAATTTTTACGATAGTAAAAATATAATTTCACTATTTTAATAGTCTATATCTTTATAATTTTTAAAGGATTAAATAAATTTTTTTATCATTTTTAGGGATGTCAAAGTGCAATTTCACCTTTATTAATTTAAATTTTAAAAAATTTTAAATGTCCTAAATAAAAATTTTCCATTTTAGGCGGTTGAGGCTCCCGCAAGCCCCTTAGCTACGCCCTTGCTTAGATTTGAAGTGGAACGTATTTAAAATGCATGGATCAAATTTTAGACGTGCGTATCTACTACATGAATAACTTGGATTTCATGTATTGAAAAAACTGGCAATGTCATTAAATTTTAAGAGGGCTTTTCTCTTTCTTTCTTTTTTTTTTTTTTAACAAATCATATCCAAGTTATCTATGTGATACGTGTTTCAAATTTGCTCCATACATTTCAAATATAGTCCACTTGAGATAAAATTTAAAACCCAAATTGATATAATATTGATACTCTAAGGACTCAATTACAACATTTTGAAGTTTGAGGCGTTTGTTATAATTGGTACATACACATAATGGGATTCGAACTCATCTCAATTTTATCATTTCAACCAAAGCCACCTTTAATTATATATATTTATAAATTTGTTACATATTTTTTTAGGCACATTGTAAGTATGCAATAATCTATTGCAACACATCATTTTTTAATATTAAACAAATATTATTATTATTTAAATATTAGATATATTTTAATTATATTTAATAATTTTAAAAAATATTAATATCAGTTATACAAAAATAAATAAATATTATTTAATAAATTAAAAATTAAACACATAAAATTACTTAGAAGGCATATAATATTAAAAATCAGCATATATTTAAATACACAAAATTAAACTTACATCGAAGAAGGTAAAAACCAGTTAGCATATGCAATATATAGCAATTCATAGAAATTTTAATTATGATGGCTTTACTCATCTGGCCCTATGTGGCATCCCTGCTCATGATGGGCCTCAGGTAAGCCCAGTTTCTTAGGAAAGTAGTTTATACTCTTATTTTAGAACAATTAGTGATCCTCTGTTTTGTTCTATTCCAAGTCAACTGATCATATCATATTTTATCAAATTTGTTGAGCTGGACTGTGGTTTGGAACAATGAGCATGTGTCCTCAAAGTCTTTTTATTGTAGAATCGCTGGACTATTAAAATCAATTGATTAGGAATAAAGGTAGCCCAATAATCTTGATTAAAAATGGATAGCTGATTGGTAGAACTTGATTACGGGTTAGGACATCGATTAGGTTTAAAAGTCTACTCGAAAAGTAAGAGGGTTTAAGTAAAAATATAAGTTCAAAAAATAGGTTTGGAGTTTACTAAATGGGTCGAGCCTCTGATAAGATTTTTTGACTTAAGCCTAACCCGAATCTGTTGTTTTGCTGCCGTTATTTCGCTATTATATTGCTATTATTTTATTGTTATTATTGGATATTATATAACTATTATTTTAGAGGCATTAGTTACTAAGTTGTAACTATATTAGTATTATTTAAATATAAAGATATTTTTTAATGTATTTTTTATTTGTCATGAAATATTTATTTTAATATTTTTAAAATTTTAAATAGAATTTTAAATCTATTTTCCTAATCGAACTTAAAAAACTAGTTTAAATTTTTATATCGATCCCACCCCACCTATGATAAGATGTATTGGTTGATTAGATCCATTCTCGTAGATTATTTGTTCATAGCTTGGCTGATATGATGTTAAGGACATGGTGATTGGCGGTGACAAATTATGTCTTTACCGCTAAGACAATATCATCCATCACATCAGCAACCATTAACCTCAAACTTTCCCGACTCATCAACCAAAGCCAGCTTTAAAGCAAAGATTACATTATTATACATTAATTACTTGATTTTATGATTATGATTGTATACTTATATCCTCATTCTTTATACCCACTTCTACCCATTTAATTAATAAATAAGTTCACATTAAATTTTGTATGTTGGCCTAATCATCAAGATATTTACTGTATTAAATATGATTTGAATCAAAATTATATTAGTTGTATTATTGTTAAAATTTTACCTTCCTCTTATAATTTAAAAAAAAAAAAAACTCTCACATATGTTTTTTTTTGTTTATAAGTAAAAAAAAAAAAGAGTCATAAATTGGATAAGATTTTGTTTTTATTTAATTTATAATTAATTTAAAAATTTTATAATGTGAAAAATAAATAATTTATATTAAGATAATAAAATAAAATAAAAGTAATATATAATATTTATTCATTATTTTTTATTTATTTGAAAATCTATTTTTTAAAGAATATTTATGAAAATTGTTTTAAATTTTTATCAATTAATGTCCAAAAATCATAAAACAAAGCATATATTCTAAAACAAAATATAAAAATTAAAAAAGAAGAAGAATAATAATAAAGTAGTAAATCGAATTATTACAAACCGTTAATAAAACCCAACTTAGCCTTAATTACAATAACGCATGGAATCATATGCTTCGTCAAGTACACAATCAATCTCCCACTAATCAGGCTTTTCAAATAAAACCAACCCTCAAATATGATATTAGGATTCCTAAAATTTCAAAAGATAGCTAACATTTGTTGGCCTACCCTCCTCCTTCCATGCCTTCCACCCAATAATTTACCTAATTCTACCTCATTATTTGAGGATGCCTTTTTAATTTGGTTATTAAGTTACTATTATCATATGCAAATTCAATAAATTTTATAAAATTTACGAGGTTAAAATTAAAATATTATATTAAACTCCACAACACATTATATATAAGACATTCAGATCATGTATTTTGAGAATTCTATCTAAAATAATAAACCAATTTATGCTGAAAAATATCTACCTTAGAATGAAAAAAATTGGAAAAGATTTACAAATATAAGAATCCAACCTTATATCTCATGCTAAACATCAATAGTACTAAATTTAGTATATAATAATTTAAGAATCAATCCTAATTCCTCACTTTAATGCTAACTTACAAAAAGGAAAGAATCTTTTATATATATTTAAAAAGTTTACGACAATAATAACAAATATAAGTATCATTATAAATAATACATGTTTAAATAACAATAAATAAAATTAATTTAATTTAAAATACAATTGAATTGAATTGAAAACCATAATAAATTTAAAAGAAAATCTACTCATAATATTATAACAATATGGTCAAATTTAAGTAAAAAAATATAATGAAGTTTCATTGTAATGACAATATCCTATTTTGATTATAACATTAATTGACTCCTAGCTATCAACATGACTTTAAGAAACAATGAGAGGAAGTCATAACATTTAATTATAACATCACTAAATATTTATTTTATTATTATAATTTTTAAAATAAATGTTGATTTTCTCTCACCATTGTTTATTTATATATAATAATTAATTTATGCTAAGAATAAAACAACTAGCCTGACTTCAACATAAGCCATTCCATCTATTTTTATTTTATTTTTAATTTTCTAAAATTTCAAGCAATTGGCCGGATCTAAATCCCATCATCCAATTCCCAATTATAATCGCCCAAACGGATACCGCGCCGCTCGCCACATGATATTAGTTGACATCTCTCAGGTCTCACCACCATGTATCGTATATTCATCCCATCACTCGTTCATTTTCCTTGACAAACACAAAAATTAAAGAGGGGGAGAGAGCGCCGAAAAACCATAATACTATGATGAACTCAATGCAGTTTCAAACATCAAAATAGAGTCTTTCTTCTTCTTCTTCTTCTTCTTCTTCTCTTTCTCTGTTCTTTATAATAGAAACAGCAATTTAGGGTTTGTTTGTTCTTTTTTCGGCGGAGGAGAGGCGAAGAAATGCCGTTGACTAGGTACCAGATTAGGAACGAGTTCAGCTTGGCCGATCCGGAGCTATATAGAGCTGCCGACAAGGATGATCCCGAGGCTTTACTTGAAGGCGTAGCCATGTCTGGCCTTGTTGGTGTTTTACGCCAGCTCGGTGACCTCGCCGAGTCAGTCTCTCTCTCTCTTACACTTCCAGATTGGTTGAATTTGCTTGGTTTGTTAGTTTGCTTAATTCTCAGTTCCCTTGCTTTAAGCTCGACGTTATAGAAACAACCGTAATCTGTTCAATATTTCTCAAGTGTACAGAATTTTAGTTTTAGTTTCTGCCATTTGAATCTGAAGCACACTTGGAATTTTCTAACCTAATTTTGCTATCCACTTCACTATTCAAGCGGCCTGTTTTTTAGGATTTAATGTTTTCTGGTTTAGGGTATCTTGACTTGTAGCAATCACCAAATTAGCACTTGAAATTCTGAATCTCTATTCAAATAGTCTGTATCAATTTCGTTTTTCTCTTGAATGCATTAAATTGAAACCATGCATATCGGAAATTCCTCTACTGACTTGGATTCATGATACTAGTACAACTGTCACGTTTTATATAGATTTTTCTTGGAGTTGTAGCACTCTGGTGGCAATTTTTCATGTCTTATTTTTGCATTCCGCCTTCTTTCTTGTTTTAAATTTCTTTTCCTTGGCGATTGACTAAAGGTTTGCTGCCGAGATATTCCACAACTTGCATGAGGAGGTAATGGTAACTGCCGCGAGAGGCCATGCTCTAATGGGCCGAGTTAAACAACTTGAAGCAGAATTCCCTTCCATCGAGAAGGCATTTTTATCACAAACCAATCATTCATTTTTCTTTACTAATGCAGGTTAGGTTCAACTTTTTACTAACACATTTTTACTGGAACATGTCATCATTTTTATGGTCAGGATTTGGCTCTTATTGGTTCTGGATCATTTCTTCTCATAATGGGGCACTTTTGCATATGTGTTGGTTTTGTATGTTGTATATCTTGTGTACTTGATTGCAATATTGGGAAGTATATCTATACCTTTTGAAACAACTATAGTATATTCCTGGGGTTGAGTGCCTCGTGTCTGCAATAAGAGTATTACAAGTTTCTTTCCCGGTATATTATCAGCACCTAGAGTAAAATGAAAGTTTGTTTACCTAATCAAAAGATGCCTATTTTAATGACTTTCTGCTAGTGGAAATTATCATGGAATCAGTATGCATAAATTCATTTACATTCCAATATACCCATTTTTTATATGCAATAATGGAATGGATAGGAAATGTGATCTTTGGCATACAATGAGTCAGCTTTAAGTGATGGAGCTAATTGGTACTTATTTTTGGTTTTGAAATAGCATATTGGAGTTTACCTGCACAAAGACATTGTCTGCTAAACCGGTCAAGAAATGTATTATCTTTTCACAGGTGTTGACTGGCATCCTAATCTGCGAACTGAACATAATCTGATCACTCGTGGAGACTTACCTCGCTGTGTGCTGGATTCTTATGAGGAATGTAGGGGTCCACCACGTTTGTTTCTTTTGGACAAGTAAGATTTTACTGGTCTTAAGTTTACTAATTTTACTGCAAGTTTTTTCCTTATCAATAATGAATATTCTAATAATTTTTTTACTTGTTCCAGATTTGATGTTGCGGGTGCTGGGGCGTGTTTAAAGCGTTACACCGATCCATCATTCTTTAAAGCAGAATCAGATTTCCCTGGAATTGCACCATTAGAAGTTCAGAGAGAAAAGAAAGCACGTAAAGTGAAGGTACTAACAAATAAGTAAAAGAAAACAGAAAAGATTTGCTTAGGTTTCTCTTTTGCATGTTCTTTTAGCAGTTTGCAGTTTTGTCTCATTTATAGCATAAATTGGGAGATAGGTCTCCAGAATGATCCAAAATTTCTACTCCTTAATGAATAAACTTGAACTTGGTTTTTAGAAAGACCCTAAGATCTATCAGTAGTCTTATTGGACCGATTTGTTTAATTTCACTGGAGAAAAATGCTTCTTTTTTGTGTGAGCAGATCATGGCAAGGTTTGTGGTTAGCTCCACTATCAAACTTAAAACATCTGGTTGAGGTGTGCCTTCATGTGAGGAGCACACTTTATATCTTAGGCCTGCTCTTTTTGAGGTGCTATTGTTGCATTTGGGATGATTTACACCAATTATATCATAACAATTTAGTTGCTTCTCACCTGCATGAAACATTCTTTTTCCTTTTATATATTGCTGGCACTGAATGCTAACTTTTTGGCACATCATGGTTTTAGTGCTCAGTGGAGAGGTTTTTCTTTTGCTGGTTGTGCTATATGGTATTTTTCCCTGTGTCCATATTGTCTAATATTTTATTTCTGGCAGAAGAAAGGATCACGCTGGAGGAATGGAGAGACTCCAGGTTTTGCACAAGCATCACATGCAAAGTGAGTCCTTCAATTCTGCATCTGTGCCTTTCTTCTGGTTGTTTAGAACTGCACATATTGGAGTTTTAATATGGTATCTTGGTGATTGAATTGCTTTCTAATAGTGCAGATTGCATGAGCTGTTTTTGGAGGAGCGTATTGAGAATGCTTACAATGACCCTGCCCGTCTTGTAAAACTGAAAAGAAGGCAATTGAATGAATCTCCACTTGACTCAAAATCGGGGAAAAGTTACATGGAGAAGTTCCTGGAGACTCCACCAGCACAAACTAAAGCAGTTTATGTGATCTCTGGTACTCCACCTCTGAGGTTGACATTGGATAATTCTAGTGATTCGGGGCCCGAAACACTTGATATTAGCACGGTGAGTCCTGTGAAAGTTTCTTCACAAGGAAAGGAAACCTCAAGTTCTTTATCTACTGTACATGAAATTGTCCTGAAACCATCCATTGAAGGGTTGAATGGAGAAGTCATTGATAGAGATATTATGAAGGGTCCTGAACCAACAGTTAATTTCAAAGTTAGAATCCCCCCTTCCCTTCTTGAAGTAACAACTGAAGAGGAGATAATGGTAAATGGAGAAGGCATAGAAGAATGCAATATATATGGGGACCATTCCGATGACATGACCAGTGAGGCTGACAAGTACATCGATGCACTTACTACAATGGAGTCTGAAAGGGATACAGACAATGACTATAGACCTAAGAATGATATTGGCTTCATGGATATTGGGACATATCAAACAGGTTCTCATGCAAACGAGGAAAAGCTTGGGGTCCAAGGCCATTCATCAGATTCTCAATCGGATAGGATCTCCTTTGTGTCTGATGATGGAAATAGCCCTATGAAGAAAGGAAGATCTAGTTCTAACTACTCTGATACTATCGACAGTCTGGCTAAAGATATGCTGTCAGATGGTGAATTAGCAGTTGAAGTGTTCTCTTCTGATAGAAACTGTGTTGCTGAGATTGTTGAGGCACCTCGCATCCAGCTTCCTACATGTTCGGAGATGCAATGTCCCAGTTCTGATCAGGTTTTGTTACCAAAAGAGACATTTTCTGGTGAACTTTGCCTTCCTTGTCTTGGAGAGGCGTCTTATAGTTCATGTCTGGAAGATTTGAATTCTACGCATATTTTGTTGGATGAAGTAAGTTCAGTGGCAAATCCTTTGCTGGAGTCACAGCCTGAGGAAGTGCCCTCTGACATTAAAACTAATTCTAATTTGGCAGACAATGATGGGGGAAAATGTTTGGATGATTCTTCAGAAGTCATTTTCACTGATTCTTCTGAGAAACAGGTTTCTTTGATAACTCTTTCTACTGAAAGGCAGCCGGTAGATGAGTTGGACAGAGTAGACACAACTGTCTCTTCTGATGCTTTGCCACATTTATTGAACCTATTACAGGTTAATACTGAAGAGAGAAGTGGCAATGATCATTTAGATGAAGTTCTTAAAACAGATTTTGCTGGAGAAATTTGTGCTGAAAATTCAGTCAACCAAACAATTGGTTCACCAACAGAGGAGCAGCACCTTTGTTCAACCTTGGCAGATGGAGAAAGAAGTTCAAACAGTATCCTATCACCTGAATGTTTGGATGTTATGAAGCCCATCAACTCAGCTTCTGGGGTCAGTGATGCTACTGTAGAAGCGGATCTCAAATTGGAGCAAATAACTCCTATGGTGGATACTTCACACATTTGTGCCTTTAATGAACAGAAATTTTCAGACATATTACATGATGATCCAAAACTTGAGGCTGACCTAATGGAGATAGGAGCTTCATATTCTGAGCAGCAACAAAATGTTGATGAACTTTTTGATGCTACAGAGGGAGAAGAAACTAGGGAATTTATCTGCAGTGCAAATGTGGTGGAAGAAGATGCTATCCCTTGTGATCTACTACATGATTACACTGATACTTTGAACCTCAAGGATCATGTGGATTTTGATGATCTGGCAACTGAACATGTTCATGCTGAAAGTATTGCAGTACCGGCTGCTGCTCATGGTTCTGCAGACTTTGGTGATGAAGATACATGTCAAGAAGGATTGGAATCTAATGAGGTTGTTTCTCAAGGATGTTTTACAGAGTTAGAGACTCAAGAAGAAACAAATCAAGTGGTAGGTACTCCATCGGACATAGATTCCACTTCATGCAAATCAGTCTCATATGGCAATTTCAATTTAGAAGATGGTATCCATTATTCATCTCTGGCTCAACCAACCAAAGATAGTTTAAATTTCATTGATTTAACCACACCAGCTTCTTCAGAATTCAGTGATACAGAGTCAGAGCCGAAATATTTGAGTAATCCAATGGAAAGTAGGGAAGACATGGTGTCTTCACATACCCATCACCAATTAGAAAAACAAAGTTCTTCAGAACCGTCATTAGACATCCATACTTATCAACATGATGTGGAAAGGCTGCACATAGTTGAAGATAATTCAAAACGGATGCGATCTTTGGATCACATAGATCAGGAACAATGCTTGCAAACTTCTTTTGAAACTTCCAAAGAAGTGTATTCAAGCGAACCTTTGTCAGATTTTTCAGAACAATCAGGTAGGCAGGATGAACAAGAAAGTAGTCAATATGATCTTATTCATCCTGCCTTTGGCCTGCAACCTGAGGCAACTAAAGCTATCACGGGGGAAATGCCACCATTGCCACCTCTTCCTCCAATGCAGTGGAGGATAGGGAGAGTTCAACATGTTTCTACGGCTCCTCAAAGGGAATTGGTAGAACATGGTGAGCGGTCATTCCCAATGATGCCACAATCTGGAACTGGTGAGAAAACTCAAATTGATTTACCAACATTGGAGCAGGGTTTTGAACAATCCAGAAACCCATTATTACCCCTTGCAGATGGTGAAGAGAGGTCTGGTAATGTGTCTGATCACTTGGCAGCTGATTTCATGCAACCAAGTCCATTCTCTATGCATCCGGCAACTATGGATAGCAGCGGTAATAGCCAATACAGTGTTATCTGTTCCGATAGAGCACACACAAATCCATTTTTAACATTACCCACAACATCTAATGAAAACCTTGAATATGGTTCCCTTGCTATTGAGGGTGAAAGGGTAGAATCCAGTTTCTCATTGCCCATGCCACCTATTGATGCAACCTGTGGACATATCCCTGTATCTTTGCATGAGAAAGAAGCAAACTGTCCTAGCCAGTTTGTACTGGATACAAGTTCAGAAGGTAGGACATTTCAGGATCCTAAACAAAATTTTGATCAAGAACATGGGAATCCTCATGATGTATTTGTGCCCATACCAACTAAGAAAGAGGAGCAGGATCAAACCAAGGTAGCAGAGGATCTTCCTACCAAAGTAGAGGAGCAGTTTCCAACCAAGGTAGATGAGCATCCTCAGCATGGTTTGGAAGCTTCTGAGGTAGAAAAGGTGCAGATATCAAATGCCATCGCTCAACATGACTTGGCAGCCACAGATGGAGAAACTTCACAGTTAACAAATACAACTCTAGAGCATGATTTGCCAACTTCAGAGGGAGAGGCAGCATGTCCATCAAATACGCTTGGTTTAATACAAGTTTCTGAAGAAGGCAACTCAAATGGGAATCCACCTGTTAAACTTCCTCGACCTCGCAATCCTCTCATTGATGCTGTTGCTGCTCATGACAAAAGCAAGGTGATTATGGTCTTGCTTTTCAATATTGGTCCAGCCTGCCTTTTCTTCTTGTGAAGTAACTGTTTAAATTTTCTGCAGATGAAAAAGGCGACCGAGCGGATTCGACCTCCAACCATTCCTATGGTAGATGAGAGAGATTCATTGCTGGAACAGATACGAACCAAGGTTAGATCCAATAAACACGTACTCTTTGTGTTCCTTTTATGTTTTTATTGGTGGGAATTTTTATTTTTTTATTTTTTTGTAAAACTGGGGTGAGGACTGATTTATTTTTGGTTGCTACAGTCATTCAACTTGAAGCCTGCAGCGATGACCAGACCTAGTGTTCAGGGTCCTAAAACCAACATAAGGGTTGCAGCAATCTTGGAGAAAGCAAATGCAATTCGCCAGGTTTGTGTTTGATCTGATCTTTATATTGTCTGCCTGTCTCTTTTTGCCTTATTTTGGAGCGTTCAATTTTTTAAAATAATCTCTCTTGAAATAGGCATTGGCCGGAAGTGATGATGATGATGATGAAGATGGTTGGAGTGATTCTTGAAAGGACTTACATGGTGACAGACTCTTAGAGGTTACTTGGTTAAAATGTTTAATCAAATAGTAAATTTTCCATCACAGTGAATAGGAAATATGTTTGGTATGGTGACTGGTGGATTCTTTGCCTCAAAATTGTCATTCTGTTGGTGTATAATATTCTGCTCATTCCCATGTATCTCACTTACACAATGAAGACTTTTAGTCACTGGCACCAGGCCCTGCTATATATATAATGCTTATACAAGGAAGAGTTTCAACATCCATGGCTGCGCCTAATGAAATTCTGTTTCTTTTTATTATTCTTACCAATATTTTCTGAATAAATATGTTGAAGAAAGATGTAAATTGTATTTGAGCAAGAGATTGGGGATGTGGTTTTGGCGATTTTTGTGTTTTTGGTAATTATTGCGATGCCTGTCAGATGTAAATGGTGGATAAATGCAATGTGATGTGTAGTGTGTTGTAGTGTTGAATGTTAATGTGATCAATAGTCAAAAAGCAGCAGCTAACCAAATAGGTGGAGACATCTTCAGATGGACAAATCACTGACATAGGTAGGCAGAACCAGCCCAAGAAGAAGTGAATCAAGGCAGAGGGATAGGCAGCATTATACAGTGTTCCAAGAGGGATTTTGTGTTGATGAAGATGGATGTTAAAGGAACAGAAATGGTAATCTGTCTGATTGAAGGTATTTTCCTTGAATGCCATTGTAAGAGGTGGCAGAGATGCTGCCCTGGTGAGAGGAGCAGAAGATATGAGAAAAATTATGGGAACTCTTCATTGTCCCCACGAGAAAGGGGAGGTTTTTGTTCATGCTAGTAATGTTCTAATGTCTACTTTCATTTCTTGTCTCCTCCTCTGCTCATAGATTATTGTTTTTGTTGGTGGTATTTGATTTCTTATTCAGGTTCCTTTCATTTTAAGAGGTAGGATGCAGCTGGAAATGAAAATTTATTATGCGGCTACTTGTTTGTTTCAGTGTTCTTCATAACAGTTTCTACGCATGTAGGTTAGGATTCAGTTGATCTCTGGGTTCTTCCTGGAAGAATTTTTCACATATATTAGAAGCATGGCACGTGTTTATATATACAGACAATGTATTCTATTATGTTAATATGTGTAGAAGCTTGCATGGCTGTTGATTTCTGACTAATGTAAAGACGTATAGAGATCGAGTTGCATTTTCTTTTTAATATTATATATTTATTATCATTCCTCTTTAGTCACTCACAATCACAAACTATGAGATTTAGTCTGCATTTGATCTTTATATTCTCGCATTACATTTACATGTGGGCTTCTAAATCACTGATAAAGGTTTTAAAAATGCTCTTCATAAACACAAAGGATGAGTATATAGAATGTTACAGTTCTTAAGAAACTTAAAGAGACAACTACATATCTTTCTTATAATATTTTTTCTCACCTCATACTACAAATGCTTAATCATAAAAATCCCTTAACTAATTACTGGCGCCAACTTGTTGAATTAAATTACATAAATTTCAGACTATGACTATAATAAAATAAAACTATTTAATTATTTTATAGTTTTATTTGATTCTATAGTATTTATATATTAAATAATTATCCTTAATTAAATTATTCTTTTTTTTTTTTTTTTTTTGCCCTTGCTATAAATTCTAGTTTATTGAATATCCATCAAAATGGTGGCCGTGACTTCTCTTTTGAGTGTCCGGGCATTTGTAATTGGAGCCGCTGGGTCCCCTCCAGCACCATTCCTGGGCTTTGATTTTCCGGGCATCCATAGAGTTTTGGTGGGTGGTGTTGGGGGGGTAACATGGGTGCCTGCTGTACTACACATATCAAGTACCAAGGTAGACACCATGCCGAAGACGATTTGGCGGAGAAAGAAGGTAAGGGTCATCAACAGGCTCTTCCCACTCCCGGACATAATGGAGCCATTGTCAGATTGCAGGGTTCCTCTTCCTTCGTATCTATGTACACCCGCAAGGGAAAGAAAGGGATCAATCAGGACGCCATGACCGTTTGGGAGGTCCACACCCTTTCTTCTTTTCATTCCTTCTCAATTCAATTTCATCGCCAAATTTTATTCCTTTTCTTCACATTTCGTTTTTATATAATTTGGTATTTGCATTACATGGTTTCACGGTTGATGATTTGAAAATTTCCATGTCTCATATTATATTTGGTCTCTATTTATGCCTTCGTTGATCGTCTACTTTGCATATCATTTCTGGAAATGTTGCATGATTTTCGTCTTGACGTTGTGAGGAAAATTATGGGCACGTGTATCATTTCTTTGGCTGCGCTGTTTATCACCAAATTTTGATATTTTATGAATTACTCCATGCATGGAATTAACCATTAATCCAGAACTTTATGGGGGAGAAGAAATCGTTCTTCTGCGGTGTATTTGATGGTCATGGTCCTTTAGGTCACAAGGTTTCACGCCATGTACGTGACACCTTGCCCTTCAAGCTTTCTTCAATCATCAAAACGCCACAACCTAATGGTTGCACAGAAAATGATGCAGCTGCTATCGCTGGACAAAGTTATGGTAAAAATGATAGCAATGGTGTTAACAAGGATAGATTTTCTTCTTGGGAAGCAAGTTTAATTAGAGCTTTCAAAGAATCAGATGAAGAACTTAACTCCGGGCTGTCCTTCAATAGTTACAACAGTGGTTCCACAGCTGTAACTATTGTTAAGCAGGTACACCATCAACTGTAGCTCAGTTGGATGAGCTTGTTTGTAGTTAGATTCCTGATTTATTTTATTTTATTTTATTTTTTTGTTTTCTTAAAACATTTACAGGATGAGCACTTGATAATTTCAAACCTGGGGGACTCTCGGGCAATTCTTTGCACTAGAGGCAATAAAAATCGACTCATTCCTATTCAACTCACAGTCGACTTAAAACCTCGTTTACCAGGTGTGTATTTCCTCTTTCTTTCTTTCTTTGTTTGAGGGTGTGTGTGTTTCCCATGGTGTTACATTTTCTTTTTCCTTTTTTGAATTGTCCTATGGTGCTACTTAGATGAAGCTGAAAGAATCGAAAAGTGTGGAGGCAGGGTCTTCGCGATGGATGAAGAACCTCATGTACTAAGAGTATGGGCGCCTGATCAAGATAGCCCTGGTCTAGCCATGACAAGGGCTTTTGGGGATTTCTGCTTGAAGGACTACGGTCTTAGCTCAATCCCGGAAGTTTCTTACAGAAGGCTTACAGACAATGATGAATTTGTAGTGTTGGCAACTGATGGGGTAAGAACCTAAATTCTGACATATATGAAATATATTATACTTGCATCTTGATTTCTATGAGCAGTAGTAATTTAATGGTTGAAAAACAGAGTGTTGTTGGAAGGAAGGGATCCTAGTTCTAGGAATGTAACCTATGGCTTGACTTTGTTGTAAACTTATATACAAGTATTGTAGGTGTGGGATGTGCTAACAAACAAGGAGGTCATAACAATAGTTGCTTCAGTAAAGAAACAATCCACAGCAGCAAAAGTTTTGGTTTATTATGCTGTTCAAGCATGGAAAAGTAGGTATCCAGGTTCCCAAGTGGATGACTGTGCAGTCATATGCTTGTTCCTCAAGGAACAGCCATTAGTATCAAAATCCTTGTATGACCAAGACCATGACCATGACTATGACATGAGCAAATGCGGAGGAAGTCAACTAGACTTTGCGGATTCTAATATATGTGGAGACAAGAAAGCTGAAGAAGGCGAGACGGTTATAAATTGCGATTTTACAATGGATAAATCGATTGAACAGAGGGACTGATTATTGATTATTTGTAATGTAAGATTGATGCACTATAGCCTTGTGCGGAAATATTCATATACGCGATTTGGATAAACCCCAAGCTAAAAAAGTCTTGCCACAATTGAATGACTGAATGAATAATAATATTTTACTTGCCACATCCATCAATCCATGGTTTTTCTCTCTTTATATATATATATATATATATATATATATTATATATATATATATATATATATTTGTTAATGCGTCAGCAAGATTGCAATGTTTGACAGTGATATCAATAATAGAGGAATCTTTGCAGTTTCTTCCCATGCCCATGTCTCTGAAGACGTGGTACTACCAGGAATCCATGAAAGGCTGTCCTTTGTTTTTCAAAATCTTAGCTTTGGTCCAACTCAGAGTCACCAACTCCAAAACTCTTTGAATTTTGAAGAAAGCTTGTGTTCCATCCCATGCATGCCCTCGTTTGAAGGGAACAACAAGCTTCATTCAACACCACCAACTATTCCCACAAAAGTTAATTCACACAAACTTCCTATCATATTGAAGAAAAGGCTAAATTCTTAAACTGAGGTCTAACCGTTTAGGGTTACGTATATAAGTACCAAAATTTTCAAAATAGTCATATAATAGAATAACATTTCTAAAAGTGCTCAAATGAAGTTAAACCTTTCAAAATGGTTAAAAAAAGGGCCTAATCTTTTCTAAAGTGTTCAAATAAGGGCCCAACATTGTCAAAAGTGTAGAAATAAGGGTTTCTTAAATGTTATATATCAAGTTTCAAATTATGTTATGATTGCTTTCTTTTCTTTTCAAGAAATATCTGATTCAAGTGTTATGTTTTCATTCTAAACACATTAGTATTTAAACTTTTTTTTTATACAAATTGAGTTGAAATGCGTGGAAAGCTCTTATCTAAGCACATTTGTTAATGTTAGGTAGTTATTTGATCATTATGAAAAAAAATAATCTTTATGTGAGCAACTTCTAAAAGATTGAGTCTTAATTTGAACATTTACCCTAAACAAAACAAAAACTTGCAAGTGATTCTACAAGACTGAGTAAACAAACCAAGAAAACTGAATTTCAATTCGAATCGTAGCGTCTAATTTATTTCAATTCGATTCATTTCGATTCAATCTACAAGTTAAAATTTGTAATTTATTCAATCGAGTAGAATTTTATTTTTATTTAATTTATAATTTTTATAATATCAAAACGAATATTTTTTATATTAAATTAGTGAATATAACTTAAAAATGTTATATGAATTTTTTTTTAATCTAAAATTCAATTAATTGATTTGGTTTGGATTTAAAAAATAAGTTAGAATAGTGTATTTTTCTCCACAATGCATCCAAACCAAATTGTTATGGCTACTAGTTGAAGACAGTACACTGTGTAGAAGGATTTTTGCTTGTATGGTAAGCAAGAGAAAGGACTATAAAGCGTACAACTTCAGAAAGGGACCAAATTGAAATGAAAGAAAAATAAAAAATGAGACCAACAAACAGAACAGGGATCCATCATGCAGTCTTTTATTAACACCAAGTCCATGTGGTCAGCTACAACTTCATATCACCGCTCACCCTCAATCACAACATTTACAACCAATTTTAGTGTCTCTTCATTAAGATGTGCATTAGAAACTCCTTTTTGGCTTTTTTCCATTCTGATGGATGATGTATGTCATGAGAGTGAAATTGAATTTAGATTTTTTTTTTTTAATTCAGTATTTTCTATTTTATATTAAAGCAATACTAATGATATGATATGACAATAGCACCCTCCATATTTATACAATCACATTAGCAAATTAGTCCTCTCTCAAGTAGACAAACAACAAAAATAATAATAAAAGGGTCACAACCATTAATTGAACAAACCCTCCCTATTCAAGCGCCCCAAAAAGGGTAAAAAGAAAAACACAAACACCCCCCTCTCTCCACTTAAGTCTAATCCAGGCATGATTTGCGGACAATATAGCGATAAGCAGCAACTTTTTTTCTCCTTGAAGCTGTATTATCCACGGAAAGTATCATTTTGCCAGCTTCTCTTGATGTGAAAGAGTTATGAATGGCCTCTTCCCATGGACTCAATTTTCTGACCTTCTCCACTGCAATGGTGTAGCTGCCTTCCGCATTGGGCACGAACTCCGCACTGTATTCCAAGTCCCACCCTCCTACTACCAGATCCCATGTTATGGTTGCACCACCCTGTATCACATCATCCACAACCATTCTTTTTACTATAAATCACTAATGCTGCAATATCATTTCACTATGTTAAATCAACACCTTTACTATGTTTACCTCAATTCCTTCTATTTGAATGTTCACTTTCTCTCCTCCTTTCACTGTGAACTCCGAGGCTGGTTTTGGAGGACCGTTCTGCGAATCATTGGTTCGACTCAGCCCTCCGTATTGTACTGGAACATCCTCGGGTCTTATAAACCTATCAATCAAACAAATAACATTTGTATTGAAGCAAAGAGACTGATATATATATATATATGGTAAGGAATAAAACAAGACCACAGACTCACTTGTAGAGTGTTTCAGCTGCATATCCTTGTCTGGAGATCACGAACTTGCTCTTAGTTCGCTGAGTTAGAAATGGACTGAACATTGAATACAGCATACTGAAGTACCATGGGACATTGATGAAAATCTAGAACCCAAAAAGGCAAGTTAAAAGAAAAAAAGCAATTTATCTCCGAAAGAGAAACAAAACCATTGTATAGTTGTGGAAGAATTTAAAGTACCTTACGAGCAACCATTTCAGGGTAATTATCTTGAAAGAGAGAGAGGATTTGATTAGAAACGACCCTGAGGTCTCTTTTGGGCATGTCTTTGAGATCGGTGACCTGAATAATAGAGTTGATCCCACCAGGCTTGAAATGCAGCAGATTGATTCCTCTCTCCATAACTTGAACTCTCCATCTCAGGAACTTGTTCAGCTTCTCTTCATCCCCAAACATTCTCTCACACATGTCCTTGTCTCTGAAAACCCCATAGGCATTGTAGCAAACAGGGTGGCCTTCTCTGTCATAGCCATGCATATAAGCAACCACTCCCTCCAGCTCCTCCAACCCCAACTCCTCCTCCGCCACACTGTCTGCCTTGAACTCTTTTCTCCAGGCAAGACATTTCTCCAACATGTGAAAGGAGTCGGAGACCTTGAAGTCCCTAGCTCGCAAGAACTTGAGCAAAATGACGTCGGCTTTTTCGTCATCGGAGAGAAGAGGGATGCCCCACATGGTGCATTGGCCGTCGGGGCCAAGAGAAGCCGTAAGCTTGTCCTTTAGTTCTTGCAAGGACTTCTTCTCGGAAGACTTCAAATGGGAGATGAAGTAGGTATCTTCCTTAAAAGAAGGAGAGCGGAGAGTGGCAGCTTCCATTAAAGTAGCAACAAAGCTTTTCTTGTGGTTAGGCTTGGGAGAAGCCTCTGGTGAGGATGCTTTCTCCATTTGAAATGAGTTATGAACAAGAGAAGCCCGGAAGGAATCTCTGTAACAGAAGAGGGTGAGCAGTGGGAGGGGATTGGTTTTGATAAGATGGAAGTATGAAAATAGTATTAAGGAAGAAGAAAAGCAGTGATTTTGGGATTGACTGTGTTTACTTGCAGAGGAAAGAGGGCGACTAATGCACACACCACAAAGTAGCAGGTTTATAATAACAAAGGGACAAAACAAGATTAGCTCACATTTGATTAAAGGCAAGGGAAGAAACATGCCCCCTTTTTCTTTTTTTTTCCTTCCTTTTTACAGCAACAGCCTGAAATTTCTGACTATCCCAAACTCAAAATTATTAATAACACATATCAATAAAACCTAAACCAGTGGTAATAAGAAATTTAATCTACTTTAATTAAATTTTTATATTATTACCTGTTCGGCCGATTGCTGATTCTATTAACTATTTAGTAAAACTTATTTGAAAACAGAAAGATTATAACGCACAACATATTTTATTATTAAATATTTATTTATTTATAATATTTTGATATTTATTGAGTAAAATTATTGAAATAAAATATTTTTATCAAATAATTAAAATATTTATTATAAAAATTAATTAGTAAATATTTTTAAAAATTTAAATATACAGATTTCTTAAGTTCTTTATTTGTAAATATTAACTTTGTGAAAATTAATAATATTAATATTGTATCAATATAATTGTATACTATATTCTTAGTATGTAAATTAGTGATAATTATGTCCCTTTGAATAAATTTGTCAAGTATCATTTTTCAATCAATATGAAGTTGCATAATAATTCATTTTGCACAAATAAATTGAAAATGAATTAAGAGTACATAAATATTCAAGAGATAGATACATCTGGTAAAGATATGTCGTTCCACATAACTTATTTCCGATTAGTCATAAAAAAAGCTGCCCATCTTTGCATTTTTTGTTTGGAAGATTTTAGCTCGATAAGCTATTGCAAACCTTTTTTCATCAAACATTACAATTAGAGAGTCTAACTATCCAATTCTTTATTTATGCCAAAATCAATTAAAAAATACCTAAAATTTTATTTACTAAACACCTTTGTAATTTTAAAAGAAAATAGAGTTTAATGCAAAAAAAATATTTTATTAGTAAAGTGATTTTTAAATTACTAAATTATGAATGCAATTAAGTTTAAATTTAAATCTCATCATTTACACAATAATATTTGGTATAATATAAAAATTAAAAAATATTATTTCACAATTAAATTGAGAATAAAACATTTAAATATATTTTTTTATAATTCCACAAAATCTGATTAACAATACAACATTTAAATATGCTATATATATTAGTATCACAGATCTCAATTTGTTTTGTGAAGAAGTATTAACAATTAATTAAAAAATCAATAAAAATATAACATGTGTCTGGTACACTTTATAAACAAAATTGATAAATTAAAAATAGTTAAAAGAGCAATTTATTAATAAAGTCGAAAAAGAAAAAAAAAAACCCCTAAAAAATTGGGTATGGTTTAGAAAAAGTGGTTTTCAAATTTTTTGAAAACAGTGCAAAATAAATATAAAATAAAAACCCGGAAGATTTTGAAAACCCGATTTAAATTTGAACGAAAAAAGAACAGCGGAGGATTGGCAGTCGGTGGGACCTTTAGATTAGCTCGAATTTCGGGCACCAACAGTAGTTTTGTTCTCACTCAAACACAGACAGACAAACACAGCTCTTGTTTCTTCATTTTTCTCTTCCTTATCCTTTCCTACTTGTCTTTTCCTGCCAAAAAAGCTGAGGAAAAAGTATTATGTTAGTGAAGAAATTCCCCAGAAATCATTATGGTTAAGGAGTGGGAAAACGTAAACCCAAAGTTAAATGGGTAATTAAGCTTCTTAATGAATTCAATTAAAAATAAAAATGTAAGTGCTTTCTGGTAAACAGGTAGTGGTCCTGCTCCTGTGGAGAAGACGACCAACTCCATCTTTTTTTACTACAAAATACGGTTTCCGTAGGTTGAAAATTGAAACACGTATTTTGATAAAGCAAAACTCAACTCTCGTCACTTTGAAATGTATATATCATTTTCTCAGATCAGTTGATTGATGTTGAAAAAATGTTTGGTCCCAGCTGTGTTGTGTCCCCCTGTGCTTCTCCATATGTATATATTTTGTATGCGCTATTAGGCATGATTGGCTGAAATTTCTTTTCTGTGTTATTAATAATGAAATGCGTAGTTATGAAGGTTTGGGACCTCGACCAACATCTTTGTCTCTTTCACCCCAAATTCAAGCAATGCCGGCGAAAAGCAACTAAGCAAGTGTGTTCAAGTTGGCATATATGCTACGGTTTCATCCCAATCCTTTCCATATAGATTGTGTTAGGTGTTCATGTTGAGTGATATAAACAAATTTCACACTGAATTCCCTGCAATTTTACTAATTTAACTTTGAAGGAATCCTATTATTAGGTAGGCTTACAAGAATTTCTGGGGAACCTATTAAGTGATTAGTGCTTAGTTTATAGATACTTATATTATGGATTAATTAAAATTTTTTTGCTCATATACGCTTTTTTTTCTTTAATTGACTTAATAGATTTTTTTTTAAGAGTTAAGAAAATAGACCGATTTTGAAGAGAGTGCGTGAAAAACACGTTTAGCTGGGTGCACTTTGGCAGAAAAACTCGTCCAATTGAACAAGCTTTCCGCACGGTTGTTAAAAAAGCTCTTCTAACTAGGCGAATTTTTGTTGACATGTCAAGAAAATTGCACCTAGCTGGACACGTTTTCTTTGAAAATTTCAGAAAACACTTCCAGTTGAGCACGCTTTTCTAATATGTTAGTAAAAGCTTGTCCAATTGGACACACTTTTATACTCTCTCTAAAATCGATCTATTTCCCTAAATATTAAAAAAAAAAAAAAAAAAAAAAAAAAAAAAAAACAGTCTACTCGATCAATTTTTAAAAAAATGGCATATATATGATTAATTTAACTTCTTCTTTTTTTCACCCCAGCTTTGAAGCTTTTCTATTTCGAACTGTGGGTCATCTACTCTACTCTCTACTTAATCTTTATTTTAGAAAAAAAAAGCAATCCATTGCCATGACTTTGATGGTTCTGATAGTAGAATCAAATCTCACTTTCTTGATCGGTTAACTTTGGGGAACAACACATGCATCCAAAAATTTTTATTTTAAGGTGGAATCGAGAGAAAGGATCCCATGTTTTTCTGTTTTATTGAATCTTCTAACAAAAATATTAGTATCAGTAAAAAGAACATTACGGACAAAAAAAGAGTTGGATTTTCTTACCGAGGTTGAAAAAATGAAACAAGTTAATAATTTGAAATATGTGGGTTGGTTGATTGCTAAAGTAAAAAAGAAAAGAATCATATGCTTGGTTCGGTCTTGCAAAAGCTAAAATCTAGAAAAAAGGGAGGGATATTAAAGTACAGTGAAGGAGACAAAGTTGAAAGCCGAGAAAAATTTAATCTTAAAATAAAAAAGCCATAATCACATTTTTCACCCTCAACTTCTTTTTTAAAAAATCAAATCAGTCCTTTATTCTTTTAAGCCTTTTTTAACCTTAAATCGTTATCTTTTTCTCAAATTAATCAAATTAATAATGTATTTATATTATGTATGGTTACAAATATTAAAACTCGAATTATGGTTAATAATTTGATAATGTCTTTTAACTACTTTCAACTTTTTTTCCTATTAAATTTATAAATTTGCATTAAACTTTTTCTTACTTTGAAACTTTTTTTTTTATCTTCTTCTTCTCTTGTTTCCTTGAGTTTAAAATCTCTTTTTTTTTCCGTTTTATTCTCTTGTTACTATAATAAGTAAACCAAACTCAAAAGCATTTTTTTTTATCAAATATCCAACGTTTCTGCTTTACTGATATTATGTTATTTTCTTCAAATCTCTCTTCTCATACAATTGAAGGCTTAGGAGTCACATTGTCCAAGGCTTAAAGAAGAACCAAATGGTCACCAGTCTCGACAACCAAAGCACGCTGACAAAAAATAAAAAATAAAAATCACTTTGGTACTTGCGGAGAGAAGGCTGACAGAAATTTTTTTTTTCTTATCATGAGTGTCGGCCACCACACTATCGCTTTTTTTAAAAAAAAAATTCGATGCCGGCATTTTGATAAAAAATAATTTTTTTGAACCAAGAAACACTCATATTTAAAAAAAAAATACATAAAATATTACATATGAGTGCCCACCATTACAGTGCTGACACCCAAAAAAATATTTTACCCCATGCAACCAGCAGCTAATGATTTGGGGATGATTGATTTGGGTGTCGGCACCACTTGGCACTGTTCATTTTAGGTCATTCTTGTTATTATTTTTGAAGTTGAGTTATTTTTATAAATATTTATATTTTAGAGATTAGTTGGGTAAAAAGGCCAAACGTGAACGTTGTTGTTAACTTGCTGGCATGGATGCCACAGACAATTCACATGTATTAATTGCTGACATGACAGTATCACGTAAGCAATTAATTAAAAATTTAAAATTATTAAAAATATTAAAAAATAAAAAAAATGTATATATAAATTTTATAAAAATATTGTTAAAATTTTTAAAATATATATTATAAAAATTCAGAAAAAATGTAAAAATTATAGAAATATCCTAAAAATTAAAGAACCATTAAAAAATTAAAAGAAAATTATAATTTTTTTGTCGAATAATTAGAATTAATTGGTTGAGTTAGAAATGAAAACCATGTATATGCTACAAATTGAAAGTGAAACAATCAACCAATGCAAAACTCAAAGATTTAATTTGAAGATGACTCTTGTTTAAATAGCAATCATGAGACAATATACAAAACCCAATGGTTCCTTAATTTACTTGGCTAGAAATGAAAACCATGTATTATGTACATGTTACAAATTGAAACTGAACCAATCTACCAATGCAAAACCCAGACTGTGGCTGTTGGTGGGATCAAGAGCGTTGAGAAGAATGATCCAACGGTGCCAAGGTCACTAAATGTGCTGCCAAGAAAGAATGATATTGTATTTGAGAGAAATATTATTACAACCACAATAATTTTCCAAGTTTTATGTGGAAATTTTTGGACCATTTTTTATATGTTTTCCCGTATTATGTTTTGGTCGAGACTTTTATCAAGAATTATTGAATTCTCTTGTTTAACTTTTTTCCGATAAAAAAATATTATGGAATCATATACAATTCATGTAATTATGTAAAAATTAATAAAAATAATAAGAAAAGAATTTATTTCGGGTTATTGACGGGAGCTCCCACCATCCCTTTCCAAATCCCAACGGCGAAGAAATAGCCACTGTCATGAAAAGTAACATATTAGGGTGATCTAACAGTCGATGAGAGAGATTTGGGTTGGAGAAGCTTGAAAGCCTCTTAGATATTTAACAATTTCCAATAATTAAAAAAAAAAAAAAGCATTTAGAGGAATGAAGGGAGGGGCTTTCAGGCATCGCTTTGGGTGGTCTTGGATGGTGTTTTATCATTGAAGTGAAGCGGCGACAATACAACAAGAAGTTAGGGCTAGGGGTGAAAGGAAAAAAGGAGGAAAATGAGAAAAAGAGGGCAACTATTGTCGAGAAAAGGATAGGTGACGGCACTGGAAAAGCGGCGATCGCAGCACAGGAGAAGCAATTGCGACAACATAGGTGGGTAGGGTTTCTATGCAGAAAAAAAAGAAGAGAAAAGAAGATAGAAAAATAAATAAAAATTAAAAACATAAAAGCCACATAGATTTATCGTGTTAAAAAATATCCACATAGATGCCACATCATATTTTTAATTGCTCCATTAGTATTTTTGTCGAAAACAGATCAGTTTAACTAAAAGAGAGAGAAAAAGGATAAAGGGCTAATTTGATTTTTTAGAAAAAAATATTATTATATCAAATAAAAAAGAATCCAAGTAGTGCTTTTTATGATACTCTAGTTGGTGGTGGTGTTCACTTTTGACTAGCGCACCCAAAGTGAAGTCGATGAAGTACCCAAAAGGTGCATTAGCATTGTAATTAATTAGGTGAAGTTTAATAATGAAAAATGAAGGTATTCAAAGAGATAAGAGCATGCCTGGAGAGCCGTTGTTATATATATAGAAACACCAAATTATTATTCAGATTGCACATGGCATTCCCATGGACATACATGATTGATTTGATGACAGTAAAAAGCTAAAGCTGCTTGTATTGTACTCGATTTAAAATTCAAAGCTTAGTCCTTACCAACTAATTATTGGGTTTCGTTGCGCAAAAGTCAAATTTCACTTCATATACCAAATCATTAATTATTACAAAGTTGAACCGTAGGGTGTTGTGCTAGTATAAACCCCTATTTAGGCCAACCCTGTAAAGGGGTAGTGTTGGTATTTTCAGAATCTATGTTGTTTAATTTGTAACTTGCTATTTAATCTTGATTCATTGCTCGGAGATAATATCATAATTTAATTTTTTTTATAATATAAAAATATTCGAGTATTATATTATTTAAGAAAAATTTATTTCCCTTTCGAAGCCATTTTCATATGGTATATTGCATAATGTCATTTTCTTATCTATTTATTTGGCACATATTATAAAGAGGTGTTAAGATTTAATTAAAAGTCAATAGAAATGTATCATGTGTTGTCATTCGATAGTTTGTCTCTTTTTAAGTGTAATTAACTTTTTTTAATTTGCAAGTCGGACTGAATTTGTTGTTTGTCTCTTTTTTAACTTAGATAGAAAAAAATATATATACAATTAACTAAGTGATAAGAAAATGAAACTTTTAAGTAATTGAATAACTTAAAATATAATTTACTAATTTATTATTTAATTTTCTAATTAATTTAATTATATAAAAATAATTTTTAAAAGTATGTATTTGATATATTGATAGTATATATTTTTTATTTTACAAGTAGTTTAAGAAAAATAAATATGTGTTTTTTTATTTTTTATTTTTAATATTTTAAATTTAAAAACTACAAAATAAATTCCTAATAAGAAGAATTAATGTGCATGTTATAGACTAGTTTTATGGAAATAAATTATAATTCGTTTTTGGAACATTAATATAGGCCCAGATATATGATAATTGAACCATCTGAGACCCAGCAATTAATAAATAAATTGCTCACTAGTAGCCGTAGGGACTAGGGAGGGGAATGGGCTGGCTTGCCTCTTCCCCTATCATGCCCTTCCTTCCACTCCCATTTTACTCTTAACAGCTCTATCAACAACTGCCTTGGACACTGCACCTTCCCTCCCCCTACTTTATCCAAAATATTCATTTACTCTGTTAATTTTTACTCTAGGTTTTCATAATCAAACCCAACAATTAGTTTGTGGGTCCAATTGCTCAAATAAATTATAAAAATATTTAAAAAATTGGTTCATTTGGGTTAGTTTAGTATTACTTTTGAGAAATATTTTGAAAAAGTGTTTTGTAAAAGTGATTTTGAAAAGTTTGGTTTAAGATTTAAGTCTTTAATATTACTGTCAAAAAGTACTTTTGAGAAATAAAATGTCTATTTTAGACAGTGTTATAAAGTAACAACTAATCGTTTAAATAATATTCAAATTAGTTATTATTATGATATTTTAATAAGAATATAGAAAATAATGTATTATAATTTTTTATTAATATTTTAATATATGAAAAATAAATTTTAAACATTTTTTAAGCAATAAACTAGAGAATGAAAAGTACCATGTGTTGAAGGGGTGAAAACGTAATTAAATTGTCAATAGTACTTTTGAGATAGAAAAGTTAAAAATTTTAACTTTTCCATTTACGAAAAAAATGTTTTTTGAAAGCCAAATATTTCTTTCAAAAGTTGCTTGGTTAGCGTTCATTTTACTTTAAAAGTGCTTTTTATGTCGAAAGTACTTCTAAAAAGTACTATTAAGTGTCACGGGTCAGAGTTCAAAGTCTGTGACCATCGCACCAAATGCATTCGATGAAGGTCTATTGTTTAAATGGGGATCATTTAGCCCACGAGAGCTGGCCTGATTCAAGGAACTGTTGGAGAAGCCTATCAGATTGAAGCCTGGTTGGCCCGATAGTGAAGATATGGTAACTTAGGTTGATTTGGTAACTAATCTTAGAAGATAGAGGGAATCATATCTTATAAAGATTAGATAGGATTTGATATGACAATATCTTGTAAATCTCTTAAATCATGGGATATGGTTAATCTCGTCCATTGCTGTAAATGTATCTTGTCCGTCGGTTTTGGGGGAGCTCAACTATAAATAGAGAGCTTCCCATCATTTGTACTCACTCCATTACATTGTTTTATTATTCTTTGAGAATAAGAGAATAGAGAGCATTTTCCCAAACACTTTGTGTGCGTCCCTTTCTGTTGTTCTTTTGGTTGCTTCTTTTGGCATAAATCGCTTCCGCTTTTCAATTTGGTGCCTTGGAGGAGTTCTTAAGGAATCCTCACTCGAGTAAAGACTGACTTAGGCGAGTTTGGACGAGTGAATCGCCTAATGCCGCACAGATTGCGAGACGAAAGGTCTAGCCCCGTGACAAGTGATATCCAAGCTATTGGTTCAAAGGCACCATTGGGATGTCAAGAGAAGAGTCCGAACAAATGTGGGCGAGAAAGTCTTTGAGGGAGATGTTGTCGGAAGAAGAGGTATGTGTGGGTAAACTTGAAGAGTCCATGAAGGACACAAGAGAGTCAAACAATACGCTTGGGGAAAGCATTGAAGACTTGAGTGAGCAGTTCAGGGACTT
The DNA here is from genome assembly GCA_025698465.1 of Gossypium longicalyx. Lineage (NCBI taxonomy): Eukaryota > Viridiplantae > Streptophyta > Magnoliopsida > Malvales > Malvaceae > Gossypium > Gossypium longicalyx. Next base: position 28,616,606 of record CM047003.1, read on the forward strand.
TGTGACCATATGTCTCACTTCCCAAAGGGATAGCGTGCAAAAGCTGCTAGATTTCCAAAGGAAGAAGCTGACGGAGAGGAACGATGCTGTCAAAGTCATGGTGAAGGTTTTGAAGGAGGAAACAATGGCCACGACGCTGGCTTTGAGCACAAGAAAGAGGAGCTCGAGGGAGAGCTAGCCTTGTGCCGAGCAGCGGTGGGGGAATGAGTGTCAAGTGCAACACTCAGTAACGAGTATGTCCCAAGCCGAAAGAGTTTGTGGGGACAATGTCTGCATGCGATGTGGACAATTTCTTGTGGAGGATGGAAAACTACTTCCGTGCCAAAGGATCGTGGATAATGCAGGTAAGGTAAATATTGCTTCATTATTTCTTACTGATATTGCGCTTTTATGGTGGTGAGGCAAGACCACAGATAAAAGGCAATTTGAGATTGAAACATGGCAAGAATTCCAATGTGAGTTGAATGGACAGTTTTACCTAGAGTTTGTCGAGGAATAAGCTCGAGCAAAGTTGCAAGGGATAAAACAACAAGGCACAGTGGGGGAGTATGTTCGAGAGTTCAAGGAACTCATGCTCCAATTTTCAGATGTGACCGAGAAAAAAGCATTGCTTGCTTTTCAAGAGTAATTGAAGTCGTGGGTCAGACAGGAGGTGGAACAAAGAGGTGTCCAAAAGCTGTCGGAAGCCATGACGGTAGCGGAATCCGTGGTTAAGCTTGGTCTAGGGAAAGATAAGCTTGGGTCTTCCAAGTTTGAGGAAAGGGGCGCGTAACGCCCCTAACCCAAATCCGTCAGCGGAATAGAGTTACGGAGCATTACCGGAGTTACTGATTTATTTATCAGATATTTTATTATTTCATCTAATATTCATATTTGGAACCAATTAAAATCAAATATATTGTCCCTTAAACGTACTTATTTTTCTCAATATGTTTTATTTGAATTTATTACTCGTCTCACTATACTTAATTTCCTTATATCAACGTATCAAAGATAATCACATATTTACATGTCATGATAAATATCATTCTCTTGTCATTTCATCATAAGCATAAATCAGGTAATTCATTATATCGAAAATACAATTCAAGTCACACTAATTTACTTCGTTACTTGTTCATATTTATAATTTCATTAATTCGATATCTTTTCTTTTCCACGTTCAAGTCTTGTATTCGAGTCATCCAAATATTTATAAATAAATTTGATCGTCGTTTTTATTTATTTCATGTTCTAATACGTTCAATTAATACTCTAAACAAAATTACCATTTTACCCCTAAACTTTTAATTAATGAAGATTTCATATTTTTACAATTTAATCCTTATTTCCAGCCGTTATTCTCATAAAAATTGATAACAACCCATGAATTCTATAAAAATATCAGAATTTTCCATAATTTCAACACTTTTCAATTCAATCCTTAAAACATGTTTTTCCCTGATCTTGAACTAAATTAATAATTTTTGTTCAATTTTGAAATTTTAAATAATAAAATAATCCATTTCATGCAAATTGGTCATTTCTAACATTTTTACAAAATTACCCATAAAATTTTACTTTTATACAATTTAGTCCCTGAGCCTAAAACATGCAAATTAGCCACGCTAGCTGAATATTCATACATATTTTCCTCCTCTTCCTCTCCATTCTACATCCTTAATTTACTTAACTTGCTATAAATAACATTACCAATAATTTCACTATTTACTTATATGTATATTTAAAACTATCCATTTGAGTTATAGTTACTAAATTATTTATATCTTGAGATAAAAAACTTGAAATTAAGATCTGCTAATTTTCCCTGAAACTAGACTTAGATATATTCTTACCATAAAATTTTCAGGATTTTTGGTTTAGCCAGTAAGTACAGTTTATTCTTTAAAGTCACCTCAGTTCTGCTGTCTGACAGTTCTGACCCTTCTTCACTAAAAATTAATTATCTCCTCGTACAGAATTCGAATGATGTTCCCGTTTATTTCTCTTGAAAATAGATTCATTCATGATTCTAAAAATATAAATTTAATCCTATAATTATTTTTATCCAATTTTTTTATGATTTTACAAAGTCAGAATAAGGGAACCCAAAATTATTCTGACCTTGTCTAACAAAATTTGTTATATCTCATAATTTACAATTTCATTACTTACACCATTTCTTCTATGAAAAACTAGACTCAATAAAATTTAATTTCATATTTTATTCAACTTCTAATTTAATTTCAACAATTTTTGGTGATTTTTCAAAATTAGACCACTGCTGCTGTCCACAACTGTTTTAGTGCAAGATATTAATTTCCATGTTTATAACACCCTTATTTTTTTTCTCTACACTATTTCTCATCACTTTGTCTTATTTTCTCTTCACTAACATATCAAGAACATAGGACCATATGTAAGGAAACTCTACATTAACATCAATCCCATGCTTTTTCAATAATATCAAACTTAAAAATATATTGAAATCATGATATTCTTACCTTGTTTTATTGATTTCAATCTTCATCTTAATTTTCTCTCTCCTTCAGCTTCCATTTCTTGAATCCAACTTGATATTCTAACTTCCCATAGTCTCCTTAACATTTTTCTCTCTTGGTAGTTATGGAAATTCTTTTGATTTTTGGGTGAAAATGGTGAATTTATTTTGGTAGAAGGACCAAATTGTAAAGAAAAGAAAATTTTCTTTTTTTTCTTCTCTTCCAACGTTGGTTGCATGGAAAGATGGATGGTGTTGTTCCCTCTCCTTTTTTTTTTCTTTCCATACACATATATATACTAAATAAAATAATAAAATAATAATAAATATCTTATTAAAATAATAATTAAATAATAATTATCTAATTAAATAATTACAAAATATCACCAACATCATCATTACTTTCTAGATTTCCCTCTCTTCCAATTAACCATTTTGTCCTTTGTGATCTTTTAAAATTCTATTCTTGAGTCATCACTTAATTTGGTAAAATTACAATTTAGTCCCTCATAATTTTTCACCTATTCAATTTGGTCTTAATTCATCAATTTTCCTTGGTTTCTAGATCATTCCACCCTTAAAATATTTTCACTATTAGTCCTTCAACTTTTTCATATTTACACTTCAACCTCTTAAATTTTGAGTGTTTACTCTTGGGCAACAAAACTTTTCTCACTTTTACAATTTAGTCCTTTCTTGAATTAATATGTCATAATATACTTCCCAATGACATAACTCAAATTTCCTCTTCTTGTCACTTTATTTCCTTATTTTACTATATAAAAGATAATATCTTACTATAAAAATTTTTGGGGTGTTACAGGGCGTATGTGAAGGGAATCACAAGGAAGACAATGATGATAACAATGGCAATGGCAACAATAGTGGTAATGGGAAACCACGAGTTAGGAAGAGGAAACCCAAGAGGAAAAGGGACAAGCTGAAATGCTTTTTTCTTCGACGGTCCACATATACTGAAGAAATGTTCAAAGAAATCCGCGCTTAAGAAGAAGCCAATAGATAAGGCCTTGGGACTTGATTCGAGCGCAAGGGGTGTCGAAGCCAAGGAGGCCGAAAGCGAAAAGAAGCCAGTGGAGTGCTTCTTGTGTCATGGTCTACATAGGTTACGGAAGTGTCCAAGGAAGTCTATCATTGAAGGGAACGATGGAGAAGACAAGGAGCCCAAAAAACTTGGTTCGAGCAAGGGAAAATCCAAAGCCAAGAGGGCAAAGAGGAACAAGCATGTCATCGAAGGGAACGATGGAGCAGACGAGGAGCCCAAGAAGCTTGGTTCGAGCAAGGGAAAAGCCGAAGCCAATAGGGTAAAGAGGAGCAAAAATAAGCGAGTAAAGTGCTTCTTGTACCATGGTCCATGAGTTGCGAAACTGTCCAAAGCAAGCTGAAGTCGAAGGAAAGGCAACGTCCAAGCATGGTGAGTCGTCAGAGGGGCTTCCACCCAAGGAAGAGGTGAGTTTGTCATCAAACTTAGAGGAAGAAGTTGCGATGAAACAGTGAAGCTGGGACTAATGAGGCTCAAGTTGAATGAAGCGTCGGAGTTGGCCGAGTCATTGACAAGGCTTCCACCTATGAGAGATGTGAGTGGTGTATCGAACTTCAAGGAAAAAGAAGTGATGCATGTAGGACAGTTGACCCAAATAAATGAAAAGGTACATTCCGAACACTCTAATAATGTGTTGCATTCTAACTTGTTGACTTGGCAAGAACGTAGGGGCCCTTTCGAAGTTCTTGAGTAAGAAGGCCGAGATACTATGGGCAAAGCGAAGTCAAGTGTTGTGAATCACGAGGATTCTGTTCGAGGGGAGTTAAAATGTGGGCAAAGGAGTGACATAACTCCTTTTCGTCGAGATGTACAAACGAGTAGGACGGCTCGAGCTAAGAAGTAATAGAAGCCGAGGCAAAAGTCCCGAATGAAGGGAAAAGCTAAAGCATCAAGACGAGATCAAGACGAATTAAGTCAGTGCCATTCGAAAGTCGCAACGAGGGCATTGTGAGAATGGGTGGGGGAGAGAATGTCATGGGTCAGAGTTTACGAGGATTCTGTTCGAGGGGAGTTAGAATGTGGGCAAAGGAGTGACATAACTCCTTTTCGTCGAGATGTACAAATGAGTAGGACGGCTCGAGCTAAGAAGCGATGGAAGCCGAGGCAGAAGTCCCAAAGGAAGGGAAAAGCTAAGGCGTCAAGACGAGATCGAGACAAATTAAGTCAGTGCCATTCGAAAATCGCAACGAGGGCATTGTGAGAATGGGTGGGGGAGAGAATGTCACGGGTCAGAGTTTAAAACCAGTGACCATCGCACCAAATGCATTCGATGGAGGTCTATTGTTTAGATGGGGATCATTTGACCCACGAGAGCTGGCCCGATTCAAGGAACTGTTGGAGAAGCCTATCAGATTGAAGCTTGGTTGGCCCGATAGCGAAAATATGGCAACTTAGGCTGTTTTGTTAACTAATCTTAGAAGATAGAGGGAATTATATCTTGTAAATATTATATAGGATTTGATATGACAATATATTGTAAATCCCTTAAATCATGAGATATGGTTAATCTCGCCCGTCGATATAAATGTATCTTGTCCGTCGGTTTTGGGGGAGCTCAACTATAAATAGAGAGCCTCCCCCTCATTTGTACTCACTCCATTACATTGTTTCATTATTCTTTGTGAATAAAAGAATAGAGAGCATTTACTAAAACACATTGTGTGCGTCCCTTTTTGTTGTTCTTTTGGTTGCTTCTTTTGGTATAAATCGCTTCCACTTTTCAATTTGGTGCCTTGGAGAAGTTCTTAAGGAATCCTCACTTGAGTAAAGGCTGACTTAGGCGAGTTTGGACGAGCGAATCGCCTAAAGTCGCACGGATTGCAAGACGAAAGGTCTAACCCCGTGACATAAGCACAACCTTAATCATCGGTTTGTATTTTGATCAATTTAATCCAATTTAAATAATTATGTTTAATCTAAATTTGAAGTCAAGACATAAAAAATTATGTATAAAATGTTATTGAGGTTTTGAATGAAATGATAAATGTCAAATTTTTGGACATTTTCATAACTTTAAGTCTTGTTATATGTGTATTTTCTTTAATAATTATTTTGAATTTAAATTATTTTTTTATAAATTTTAGATAACATATAAAATTACAAAAGCATTCATATTTTATACAATAATATTTATTACTTTTTGAAAAGAATTACTTTTAAGAATTTACTTAACTGAGTTGATATTTAATTAACTTGTGACACTTAATTAACGACTTAAGAGCAATACCAAATATTGTACATCCACTGTGCTGGTGGAAATATTTAAAAATTATATTCTAAATAATTTATAAAATAAAAAAGTTAGTGTTATAAGATTTTAATTTCTTTAACGAGGAATTAATGTAAGTCGACAGTTTAATAAAAAAGTTATTTACAATGGATAGTTTCTTTCGAGGCTTAATATCTTTTTTGGTCTTTGTGCTATGGTTAAATTATCATTCTAGTATCTGTATTTTTTTTATTAATTTGATCCTTATAATTTTTCTTTTTGGTATCAATTTGGCTCATTTACTTTCATTTTGTACAAGCTATTATTCTAGCTCAAATTTTCGTTAAAAAAAAAAGTACTAATGATTAGGAGTGTTCAAACTTCAGTTAAAATCGAATTAACCGGTTAAATCGATCTAATTGAGTTAATCGGTCGGTTAACCGATCTAGTTTAGTTGGAAGTCGGTTAAAGGTTTTTTTTTTTTTTTTTAATTTTGGTTGACGGTTAATTCAATTTAAAATCGAGTAATTAACCGAGTTAACCGAACTTAATAAATAATATTATATATTATATATAGTAGGCTATTACTAATTCGATTAATTCAGTCAAACGAACTTTATCAATTTATTTATTTTTGATATATTTTATACTTGTTTTAACAAAAAAAATAAACAAAATATAAAAGTTTCAGTTAACGGTTAACAATTAAAAATTTTAGTTAATACCAGTTCGATTCGGTTAACCAATTGATTAACCGTTTGAACACATCTACAAATGACACAATGCCATGTATCAAGAAAAAGTAAAAAGTTCGTATAAAAATTTTAAAAAAATCCAAAAAAGATTTAAAACTTAAAAACTAAAAAAATTATAATCGGTTTTTGAAAATTATAAAAAAATGCTTTTAAAATTTATAAGTATGCAAAATTTTAAAAAATATATTTGGAATTTGATTTTTTTAGAAAAATTTAGAAATTTATGAAATTGTTTAAGATTTTTATGGTTTTTTTTTTTAAGTTTAAGGATTTTTATGAAATGTTGGCATTTTTACGAATTCTTAAAATTATAAATTTTATAAAAGACCTAAAATTCCAAACAGTTTAAAAAAAATTTTAAAAGTTTTTTTTTTGAAGTTATGGATACTTATAATTTTTTTTTTTATAAATTTAAAGATGTGAAATTATTTCTAATAAAGTTGACCTAAAATTTTAAAAAACCAAAGAAATACTCGACTCTAAATGAAGTAAATTGTATGGAGAAAGAAGAAACAACTCTTTCATACCTATTAGCACAATAAGCGAAAATGTATTAGTATACATAATAAAATAAGAAAAATTAAAAACAAAAGAAAACCTAAGACTAAAATCAAATAAAATAAACTATTCAGTAAAAAACTCGAAATAATGAAAAACAATTTGAATTTTTCATTTGAGGTATTTTCGACGTGCTAAAATCATAAAATTTAATCTGGAGATTCCTTAAATGATAAAAAACTGATCTGAAAATTTTTTATACAAAATTACACCCACAATATTTTTCGACTTTTTTTTCACTTGTTCAAAATTTTTTCAACTATCTTGTGGAAATATTTTTTATTGTAAAATAATGCCTAAAAACAATGGTTAAAGTTTTAGATCAAAACAAGGTTGTTTACCGACTCAAAGGATGAAATTTTGGAAATTTTTTCTAGTTAAAACAATTTCGGATACAACAAAAAAGTTACAGTAAGAAATCACTTATTAGCAAACATAAGAAATGACCAAAAATACTCAAATTTGATACCAAATGATAGGGGCAACAGACTAAGATCATAGTCAAATCGTTTAACTCCAAGAAATATTTGAATCTAACTTGAAAAAAAGAAATAAATATATTTAGAAACAAAGAATACAAAAACAACTAAAAACAGAAATGCAAGATTAAAAAAATAAATATTTAAAACATAGATAAATAAAGAAATAAAAAAAAATTAAAAGGTGAAAGATAGATCGAATAAATTGATGGATATGAATAGAAGATAATTGTCTAACTGAATCCTTTGAGATATAAATCACAACGAATTCAAGTAATGACTCTAATCAAACCTCCAATAAGAATCCTTAGCAAATTGAATAATGAATAATGAAGTTTCGTGGCTTATTGAAGAAAATCGAAAAAAATCACTTTTAAAAACTAGAAGAAAGCAATCTTAAACAAAATAGATCAATGCCTTCAATGAATAATGAATAATAATGAAGCTAGCTAATTACATCTAAATAAAACTTTCAAATATAATGGAACTTTAATTCATCTAAACAATGAGTAGTTTTAAAAGAATTAAACTCTTTGATTGACTAAGAAATTTAAAACTCCTAAAAAAAAATTAGGCCTTAAACTCGAATCCAAATTTAAACTTAAATTAAGACTCAAAACTTATAATTTTTCGTAATAATCCAGTCCAAAAATTCTACTTATGCAATTTTCAATAAAATGATCATAATTTAAACTCTTGAACTCGAAATCAAATTATTTAAAATGCATTTCAAAACTAAAAAATAACTTCTTTCAAACTTTAGAATTGAAAATTTAATTCAACTCAACTTAATAAATTTTACTCATCCATACATATTTCAAAAAGCGTCTTTTATGTAAGCTACCACAATGAAAAGAACCCAAAGCAAATTTTCCTTTCGTTATTTTCTTGCTACAGCCGAATGTTGAAAGACGAGGAGAGAGGAAATGAAATTTGTCTTTCCACTAACCATTATCTTATAGTTAATCTTTTTTAATAATAAAATACTTAAATGAATGGTTGTTTTGGCGTTCTTACTGAAGATAGTTGAAATCAATGGCATTAATCATATTTATCCAGTAAGGATATTTTAATCATGGAAATATTGTTTTTAAAGACATGACAATTTGCTAATCAAGGATATGCACAAAGCTTCAATCAAAGTCTCTCAATATGCTGACCTTATAATTTAGTCCATGTACTATTAATAAAATAACTTAATCTATTCAATTAATATTTGATTCTATGTATTAATCCCATATTCAACTCACTAATTTCTCACTTTAAAGTTTTGAGCAGTTCGATTTAAAAAATTCAACCTTGAACTGGATTTTCTGACACTGACGAAAATCGAGTCGTTATAAGTAGCATCCCTCTAAACAGTTTAAAATCGATTTAGCGCCGATTGCTTCTTATAGAAAATATTATCGAACGAATCCTTCCAAAGCTTAACATCGTTTGTAACAATATTTATAGCTCAACCCAACAATGTGGGGTGAGCTTTCTAACATCGTGTGAATATCAAAGTAAACCTGGGATTTGTCAACCAAGCAACCTCAAACTGAAAAGGCTGTAAATCCTTAGGTGGTATACAATTATTCATCATATTTAGAAGAACAGGGTGATGATCAGAATACGATCGGGGCAAGTTAAGCACATATAACTTCGGAAAACTATTGACAACTGTAACATTAAGAAGAACACGATCTAATCGCTCTTGTAACACCACTCGGTCATGAACCATCCGTACCTAATAAAAGATGAACTAGAACAACCGGCATCCATGAAATTACAGAAACTCCAACAGTGCCGAAATCGTATCATTCGATCAAGACAATTTGTAGCACCCCCTCCATTCTTCCAACAATACAATGTCATTGAAATCCCTTAAAACTAGCCATGGAGGCGATAAAGTCGACCCCTACTGTCCCATAGCCTTCGAGAAACGGTTCTTAGCATCCGAATTAGATTGAATGTACATAAATGAGGAAACCCACTCCATATTACCCTCCCGTCTATGTCAGTGAATAACTTGGTTTGAAAAAGAAAGAATGTCAACCTAAGGAGAACCCTCATGCCAAAGAAGATTCGTAACCTACAACTAAAGCGTAATCTACTCTCTAAATGCTTCCCCATCCCTGTCATAGCCTTTGTTTCAAGCAAACACAATAAGTTAGACAACTTACGACATAACTGATCACAACAATTTTACAAAAATGATGTATTATTTATCCATTGACAAGTCCATAAAAGAGTCTTTATTAAGAGAAATCGAAACGAAAAAATACCTTATCAATAGGTCAAACTGTATGTGAGTACGACAAATATTCATATAGTGTAATCTCACACATCGTGTGATATTATTCGATTCTGAAAGATCTCCATGATGCTCTACTCGCCCGAAGACTCAAGTATCACTTCATTTTGAGCATAATCACATGTAGCACAAATTTATATTTAAAAATAATATACTATAAATAATAAATTTTTGTTTTGAAAATAATTAATAATATCAATAGTAACTTTTCTAGATGCTTCCACATTATTCTATTCATATCAATTACTCTCAAACTCCAAGGTTAACGCTGGCCAATCACCAATGCCCATTTCGTTTGATGCAATTGACAGCACATATAAGAACTGCCATTTTGTTGTTTCCATTTTCGCGCTTCATCTCACTGACTGACTGAGCGAGCGAACGAGCCACAAATATCACCATCCTTCTCTTTTCTTCTCCACCAAGTCTTTGCCCTTTTCTGTATCGCTGGCTGCAAACCAAACTACATCCACTGTACGATTCTATCTCTCCTTTTTGCTTCAAAGCTTCTTTGAATGTGTCTCATCTTTTGGATTTATCGGCTTGGTTTTCAACATGAATTTCCTCTTCTTTTTGCTTTCTTGAATCGGTGGTGGTTCGTTCATTTTTCTTTATCGCTTCCCCTTTCTTCTGCATTCACTGGATTCTGTTTCTTTTGAATTTATTTTAAATATTAAATTTCTTTCTCTTTGTTCTGTTTCTCAGAATCCCTATCATCCCATGCACCAAATGTATCTTTAGGGTTTATTAATCGCTCATATTAAAAAAAATGTCTTTGATTGTTTTGTTTATTAACACTGCTATATCTGCTTACTGCAATTTTAGATTGCCAGCAGTATAATCAGTGTCGCGGTTTGTCATTCGCTTAATGAATTTGCAACTGTCTAAATTTGAGAAATTTTACTATTAATTTTTCCATTAAAAATTGTTTCCTCGAGGCTTTTGTGTTCCATATGTTGTAAACAATACATCGCATGATTAGTTTGATGTTGTTTCTGTGTCAATTCCAAGATACGTATTAGATTTTTATTACTGTGAATGAAAGTTGTTTCTTGAATTCATTGTGGCTGCTTCCTTTTAGGTGTTTGTGTTTCTTATATTTCCAACGATACACCGCATAATGAATTTAGTTGTTCTCTCTTACAGCAAAATTGAGAAATTTTACATTTTTTCCCCTGTATGTTGATTAGAAACCGTTACTTGAGTTCATTTTGGCTGTTTATTTGAGGTTTTTCTGTTTATTATATTGTCTAATCCTTTTAATCAGTAGGAATTTACTGATCTCAGCATTTATAGAATACGGTTATATCGTGAACTTTGCTTACTGTTTTGCACTAGTGACGGTAGGATTAGGATATAATCAAGTTCATATTGTTTTCATAGGTTTGATATGAACATATTTGTAATCTGTGATCATATAGGCTTTACCTTCTCTAATTCACATATGGATCACAGAATGGTGGCGGGCAGGAAACAACAAAATTCCATAGTTAATGGAAATGCCCCTCCTACTCCAAATGCGGCCAACTGTGTTGTGGCTACCAGAAATCTAAGGAAGAATCAACTTGGTGGTGTCATATTCGGGTGCAAGAACACCACCTACAAAGAGTGTCTTTTCAAACAGCTTTTTGGTATGTCATTTTCATTTCAGCTGCCTTTTGTCCAGCACTTGTTTTTGAGTTACCATATTTTTTCTTCTCAATCCTATTGCATGAGTTCCTTTTTGGTTAGGAAAGTTCACTCAGATTATTTTTATGGATTTTTGTTTTTTCGTTTCATTCTTTCAAAGAAACTTTCTGAGTGCTGTGGTAATTGTTGATTTTGTTTTATCAGGCTTACCTGCTCAACACTTTTCGTATGTGAAGAACATTGATCCAGGATTACCATTATTTCTGTTCAACTACAGTGAGCGAAAACTACATGGAATCTTTGAGGCTGCTAGCCATGGTCAGATGAACATTAATCCATATGGATGGACAACTGACGGTTCAGAGAAAACACAATATCCTGCACAAGTATTTTTGCTATAAAGTTCCTTTCTGTTTAATCTATTATTTACTTTATTTTTTCATCTATTGCTGATATTTTTTTCTTTTTCTGAAATAAGGTTCAGATTCGTGTTCGAATGCAGTGCCAACCATTGCTTGAAGAACAGTTTAGACCTATTATTTCAGACAATTACTACTGCCGCAATCATTTCTGGTTTGAGCTAGACCATGTTCAAACGAATAACTTAATGTCCTTATTGGCATCATTAGCAGTTTCTCCAAGCACTTATATGCCTCAAAATACGGCAAAGTGGAGAAATATTTTCCTGCCTCTTCCTTCTTCTGGCACAAAAAAGGAAGATGAAGGGTTTAGACCACTTGCTTCTGAGATGGAGCAAACTAATCATACAAATGGAAAATGGGAAACAGATGTTTTCTTTGATGACATAAAAGTAGCAGATGATGAATGGAAGCTCTCAGCTTCAGAGGTTGAGCATTTTAGTCAGTCGAGTAGTAAATCAGAGTCTACTGACTGTGCTCCTTTTGATTCACTGGAAACTAATGTAGAGCCAAAGACTACAGGACAAGGAGAGAAAGATCTTATATTAATTAAACTGAAAGAACTGGCTCAAAAACGTAAAGAACAAGATGTTTCTTTGATGGATAATGTGGAAGATTCCACAGTTATGAAAGAGGCACACACTGAAGATAGGGTTTTGTTAAGGGAGCAAACAGATTTGGCGCAGAGGAAGGAAGATGGTGCTTGTTCATCATCTGGTTGTCAATCCAGAATATCTAAGGTGACTGGGAAGCTCTATTATTCAAATATATTAATAGAGAAGCAGGAAGGGGTAGATTTGGTCTATTTCTTTCATTGTGAAAAAAAAGAAGGAAAAGTTCTGATCTCATTTATTTTTCTTCTTCTCTAGTTGATCCAAGAGATGGAAGAGCTAAGGACATTTAAAGCAGAACAATGTGGGAAGATGATTCAAATGGAGCAAAAACTGGTGCGAATATCACCAGATCACTTTTTGTCTCTTTTCATCTGGCAAGATTGATAGTATGATATTAAACAACTGAAAGAGCACCTTTTTCATTAAAAATATTATTCTGGGCTTATTATATTCTGACTCTAGTTTTGCTGCTATTTTAGGTGTGTATCTATAGCATCATGTGTAATACTCTAGTCTAGAATGATGGATTTAAGAATAACAGAACAATTTCACTTTGAATCTATATCCAATTGGACTGAGACTTTTCTTGACTGTATTAGGTCGAAGCACATTGAAGAATACATGTAGTTGCAGATAAGGTATTCATTTTAAATTGGATGTGTGCCATAGATATACACTTACAAGTAGTCAACAAGACCTTTCTGGAGTGTGGACATGGAAGAAAGTGTGATATTAGAGAAACTGATAAAAAAATTATGTCTAGATCCTTAATTAAGCTGATGACCTAGAAAATGTCACTATTATCTGATACTATGAATGACAAAATGAGAGATTTGCAGTGAAACGATTGTTTATCTCACAGCCACTGATAGAAACACTGATTTTCCATTTCTTTCAGTTAATAATATTATGGTAAAATTGATCCAAAATTATGACCTTTATGGCAGTTTTCTTGACCTTTATCCTTATGTTTGGTTCTCCATCCTTCTAAATTATGTGTGCTCTGAGTCTACAATAGACTAATAATAGTAACAGAAAACTGTGCATGCAGAGTTTGTTTATTTAAATCCAATCTATGCAGTGGATAATACTTATAATCTTGATTTTTAGATTGCAGCGGAAATGGAAATTCAACAGCTAAAAGATCGTTGCCAGAAGTTGGAATCTTTGTCCAGTCATTCTGTAGAACATGTTAATGAAGTGGAAATTGAACCTGCTGAGGAGCTGCAATTGGATCCTACCAAGTCAATATTTTTAGTGGGAGGATACAACGGTCAATTGTGGTTATCAACACTGGATTCTTACTTCCCATCTGACGATGTGATAAAATCTGTTCAGCCAATGAGTTCTGTGCGTTCATATGCTTCAGCTGCGCAGTTGAATGATGAGCTCTATGTCTTTGGTGGTGGTGATGGTTATTCATGGTATGATACAGGTATTAGCTTGTCCTAAAGTCTTATTTTTTCTTTTAAGGAAATTTTCTTTAAGTCTCACGTTTCTTTTATGTTTTTGTCAAGTTGAATCATACAACCCATCAAGTGATCAGTGGACACCCTGCCCTTCCCTAAAGGAGCGAAAGGGAAGCTTAGCTGGAGCTGCATTGGGTGGCAAACTCTTTGCCATTGGTGGTGGGAATGGGATTCAATGCTTTTCAGACGTTGAAATGCTTGACTTAATTCTAGGACGTTGGATCAGCACGCGTTCAATGCTACAAAAGGTGAATGTAGTGCCTGACATTTCCTTTTGGTTATTGTAAAAGTATCTGGTATTCTAATTTTCTTGGCATAGGGAAAATGGATTATCTAGTTTCCCTGTCGAGAGAGGTATCAGATATTTATTTGAAGGATTTCTTTCCAATAGGCAATAATTGAAAGCATATCAAATAACTACTAAATTTTCAATTTCAGGACAAGGATGCTCTTGATGTCTTATTATTATCTCCCATTTAAAGGAGTAATATGGTTAACATTTGGTTTAAAACTCAAGTAACTTAAAGAAGCGAGGAGTCATCTTTTCTTGAGTTTTTGCCTCTATTTGGATTTTATGCTCGTTATGTCTTTATTTATTTATCATATATGTCCTATCATGCATGCTTTCAGCATCATTAAAATTTGAATTATGCAACTCTTTTGTAACATGCATCAAATATTTATATTTAAGTTATTACTGTTAAAATTTACCTGGACTTGGTTTTGCAGCGATTTGCTCTTGCTGCTGTGGAACTTAATGGCGCAATTTATGCCACTGGTGGATATGATGGGAATGATTACCTGAAGTAAGTTATGAGGTCATTTTCCTTTTTGGTTTTCTGCATATGTTTGATATATTTAAACATGCACGCATGCTTCATTCATGAAGCCCGCTGTATGGTAACAAACTAATTTGTTGTTCGTTCACCCTGGCCGTGATCATTGACAGTTGACTTAAATTTCCAACATGTCAGGTCTGCAGAAAGATTTGATCCCAGAGAGCATTCATGGACTAAAATTGCAAGTATGAGCACGAAGAGGGGCTGCCATTCACTGGTGGTTCTGGATGAAAAACTGTAAGCTTTTTCATTTTTGGTTATTTGTTGTCATTATATTATTAGCTCCAGTTGTGAGTTTTAGAACTGCTTTAGTTGATGGCCGTGTTGTGGATATAACTTATCTTGTCCGGGTTATTGACCTTCCGTAAAAGCAGAGTAGAAGTGATTTCACTATCTTCCTAACAAGAATGTTCCTTGGATAGATATGCTATTGGTGGTTTTGATGGTACTAAAATGGTTCCAAGTGTTGAAATATATGACCCACGTATGGGATCATGGATGAGTGGAGAGCCAATTAACCAGGCAAGGGGATATGCAGCTGCTGCTGTTGTTGAAGGATTAATATATGTAATTGGAGGTCTGAGAGCTGGTGAAGACATCGTTGACTCGGTATGTTCCTTTCTCTTTGGGATTCATTCTGTAGGTGAACCGATTACTATAGTAGGTTGATTTTTAAATTGCTGGAACCTTTACAGGTAGAATGTTACGAAGAGGGTGGGGGTTGGCAATTGAAAACTAGCACGGCAGTTGGCAAAAGGTGCTTTTTGTCGGCCATTATTTTCAAGTGAACATACAGCAAGCATGGATTTAGAGGGGGCAGCAGATGTTACATTGTTACATATGGCTATTGATTTGAGTCCCTTGGGGGTAGTGTGGGATGGGATGGGATGAACCATATAAATATACACTGTTAAAACGTGAACGATTCAGTCTTATTAATCAATTTTGGACTTTACCTTAAATTATGGAACCCTGAAAAGGCTTCGACTTATGAACATTAGATTAACCTCTCGCAGGTAGGATTAGAATTTCTAATTCTGCATTAACTATTATATAATTTAGTTGGCATAATTTAAAATTTTGGATACATCCATGATCTACAACGAATAAATTAATTAGGTTTTAATAAAAAATATAAAATATGAATTTGTCATATTCATAATTATTTTGTACGCATTTAACATAACATAACATTTGTCATCTAAACTTAGCATTTATATATATATATTTTTAATTTAGTATCTTAAGCTTCTTTTTTTAGTTCAATTTAAGAGCTTAACTTACAACACTTTTTCATATTTTGGTTCCTAAATATTTTTGATCCAATTTGATATCCAAGTTCACCAATCATTATATAATAATGTTAATTTTTGAGGTAACAAAAATAATCATTATAGGAGTAATATATCGTAAATGACATCATATTTATTTTTAGTGTGTTTTAAATGTTCAATCATATTTAGCTTAATTAATTTAATTTAATTTTTAATTTAACATAATGATTTTATTTATTTATTTTGAGTTTTTAAAACACTTGTTTCTTTTTTAATGTTCATTTGTTAAGCATGATGTCCAAAACATAACTTTTGAACATGAATTTTCTCTTATATAACGATATTTTTGTGAACCGAAGACTTTGTAAAGATTAGGCCATGCCATTAACAGTCAAAGTAATTTTAAGTTCAATCACAATGAAAAATAAAATTTGAACATATTGTTTAGCAAAATAGGAAAAACTCTAAATAATTATAATTATTTTGTCATTAAATTCTATATCATATGCCACATATTAGTCTTACATCAACTATTTTTGTTCGCTTATTGATAACTAAATTGTTAGTGTTTAGAATAATTTGTATAACATTTAACAAGTTTAGGTATCAAAATTGACAAAAAAGTAGTTTAGGTACCAAATAAGGAAAAAAAATAGTTAAATTTAAGTATCAAATTGGATAAAAAAACTTAGATACTAATTTTTTTTTAAAAAAGAAGAAGAAGTGAAGTTTAAGTATTAAATTAGACCAAATAAATTTATCAAATTAGACCAAATAAATTTAGTCAGCAAATTATAAAAAAAAAGTGTTAAAAATTGATACACTAAATTAAGTTAACTTTTTGCTAATTTAAGAAATACTGTGAAGTTAAAATATCAAATTAAACTTTTTTTTTATTATCTAAAACGTTACTTAGGAGAAAAAAATCTCTCACATGGTACATCACAAAAAAATTATTGAAAAATAAATTAAGTTGTAAATTATATAGCAAAATAGATTAAATTAACAGAGAATACGTCATACTTTAGATGGCACCAAAAACTTTTTTGTTTTCAGCTATTTTAGAGGAAATTTTGTATCGGTTTTTCTCTCTTTTTTGTTGGCCAACCTATTTTATTAAATAATTTTTGAAGTATTTTAGATAGGATGAAAATTGATTTGTTTTTCGAAAAAAACGTTGTACATTGACTGTTATTATTGGACTTGTTTTACTAAATAATTTTATTTATTATAAAATTTAA
The DNA here is from genome assembly GCA_025698465.1 of Gossypium longicalyx. Lineage (NCBI taxonomy): Eukaryota > Viridiplantae > Streptophyta > Magnoliopsida > Malvales > Malvaceae > Gossypium > Gossypium longicalyx. Next base: position 28,633,927 of record CM047003.1, read on the forward strand.
TTTTTCATTTTATATATTAAAAAAATCTCATAACCTAAGCTCTAGTCAAAGACAATCAACGTAGGTATTGATAAAAAGAAAGATGGAGAAATATTTGCATATAATATAATCACGTAAATAGGAATGGAAAAAAAAAAAAAAACTACACTTTGGATATAATTTTGAAGCAACTAATTCCCCAATATTAAACCATTTTATTTTGTTTCTATACATTTAACCTTAATGGGTGCAAATCTCATGCAGATCTCCACCACCAAAAGTTATTTAGGGTGGTAATGCTAATATTCTGCCATCAATCTAAAGTCAAAATAAGAGTCCAGGCATTATATAGATTTATTTGTTTAGAGAATTTCTTTTTGTATCTTCCTAACTTTTCCAAATCTTAAACAATTAATTGATCATAGCTTTCAGGGATGGTAATTGATTTTCGATTTTTCTTTTTTACTGTTTTTGAGTTTAAAAAGATTTGAAAAACAACTAATTTCTCCGTTGGGAAGATAAAAAGGGTAGATTGGGAGAGGAATGTAAACTCTTGGGGCACAAGAGTTCTTGTTTTGCGTGCTCTTCAATAATTAAAAGAGACGAAGGTAACGAATGAAAATGAAATACATACACGTTTGTTATATCTCCTTTATAGCCAAACTTAGCCTTTCACAAGAGTGTGTGAAGATTGGTTGATGTGTCTTCATCTCATAAGGTCATGTGTAGGGACACAATGGCATGAAATATAATAATTTTTTTTTGGAATTTTATACTATAGAATACTTGTGTTGCCATTGTATATGGCAAGGCTACTTTTTTTGCACACCCTCAATCTGCAGATGGGAACCAGTGAGAATTGCTAGATGGATGTATTTATAAACTTCATTTTTTATTTTAATCCCCCAACTTTTAAATTAATTTGCCTTTAGCTTTTCAAACCTAATCAATTTTTTTTTTTTTGTTAAGGCTGAAAACTTAATTTAGATTACACTTAATCATGGGTCGAATCACCCACCCAGGCTTGAAGATACGCTCGAAAAGTGAGAGGGCTTTTTAAAAGTGAAATTGGACAAAAATTAAGACCTGTTTTTTAAACAAGTCGAGCCTCGAGTAGAATTTTTTGGCCCAGATTCGACCCGAATCACATGTCTATACTTTTTTTTTTGTATTTTCAATTTGTTGAGAAATATTTATTTAATATTTTTAGTATATTTGATGTATTATATTTTTAAAATTTATTTTTATATAAAAATAATAATATATAAAAATTATTACAGTCAGATTGAGTCAGATCAAGTTTGGGTTTAGCATTTTTAATATGAGCTGAGCTTGGACAAAATTTTAAATATATTTTTTGAACTAAATTCAACTTGAACCTAGAAAGCGGACCTAAAATTCTACATCAACCCTTCCCGATCTATTATTAGATTTAGTTGAGATTTTGGGCATTAAGATTACTGTTTCCTTTTTCGGATCTTCATATATGCTTTCTGTGCCACCTTTTTCTTTTAAACCAACGGTTGAAGAGAGGGTTTGAGCACTTTGTTGTAGTGTTTTTGTTAAGAAACTGGTATTTTAATGGTATAAAATTTTGAAAATATGGAAAAAGGAAAAAGAAAAATTGCTTTAAAATTTTCGAGTCGCATCATTTAAAAACGACTTTTTTCCGCTGAAATCATCATGCAAAATTTTGGGTATTTTTTCACGTGGTGTTACTTGATACAATGAAATACTATGAGTCACTGTAGAAAATGCTTCATTCTCATAAATAATATTTTCCCACTTTATTTTCGTAAATGATTTTTTTATTATTTAAGTAAAATACCTCATACTTATCAATAGTGTAAATTTTCAAATAATTTCGATATCTCTATCATATTGATTTATAATATTATTTATATAACTTTATATTTAATAATTTAAATCTTTTTACATAAAACAAATATTTAAAAAGAATTACTCTAAATTTGGCATGTATGATTTATATGAATGAAGTATGAAATATGACGGTTTAATTGTTAAAACCTCAATAGTAGAAAAAATTATAAAAGGGTGTAAAATCATATTAGTTTTATACCAATATAAGTGGATGTCTCCCTTTTTACTTTACATATTTTATATTATTTTAATAAAAATCGAGCAAACCAATATTCAATAGAAAAAGATTTGTAATATGATTAATTCATATTTTTTTAAAGGTACATTTATTAATTCATTTAATGAATGAAACCATATAATTTAGAGAAAATACTCGTTGTAGATGATGAATGACAAGCTCCATCAACACAACAAAGTTTTTAACCTCAACATCAATAGAACATTATGACAGATTGACAATTGACTTTATTACAACTCAAGCATAACATATCTAGAGTGATTGCAAGTACTTAATGTGATAAGAAAATTAGCCCCGGATGATCTAAAGCGGCGAGCAAAAACCGGCAAAAGAATCAAGTGTTCATCAAACTAGGAAGGACGACAATAAAATCATCCCTAAAATCACTTATAAAACTAAGATTACATGCATAAGCAAGACTAAAAAACGTACTACAAGAGTAGACTAAAACTTTTAAAACTAAAAACTTATTAAACAATGGAAAAGCAAACAAAAAACATATAAAACTTAAAACAACATGAGTCTAAATCGACACTAAAAATCATTTATTATTCTAAAATACTCTCAAAACAGAAATAGATTAAGAAGTTGACGAAGAGCCACCCACTTTTCAAGAAAAACTATTGATGGCGGTGGAGTTTTAGCAAACAATAAGCACTGTTATCTGTCCATCACAACTTGAAAAGACAACAAAGACACCCACAAAATATATTTGCAAACTGAAAAGAGAAAAGGCATGTGCAATGAATGAAAATAAGAAAGAAATGGTTGATGGGAGAGGAAAAAAGGCGGGCGATAGCCAGCCCAGAGATTGGCATCGCCATCGAGTAAAACAAAAGATAAAAAGAAAAAAGCTTATTAATTTGTACTTTTTATATACAATATTGAAGTAAATATGAGATAATACGATTTGAACTCATACTAAATATCTAAATATGTGTCTGACAAGAATTTTAACCACCGTTTTATAATAACATTATTATTTTTTGGTTCTAGAATGATTTGTAATATGATAGGAGAATGATTATATTCATAATTTGACCATAAGCATGGCTTAACTATTATTATTTGATGTGGAGAAAGGTTGGTTTGAAAGTGACAACATAATTGAATAATAAAGTGAGAGGGTGGCGGTCAATTCCTCCAATGCTTGTGCTTTGAATTTTGTTTATAAAAAGGTCATTACAGTTTCCTAATTAGTTAATATCGTTTTGTTAGAAAGAATTGTATTGCCTAACTCTAAATAAGAAATAGTGATTTATTCTTCATGGAAAATAATAACATGGATTGTTTTGTGACTGACGATACAAGCACTCACAGCGGCAGGGGCGAAGCCAGAAAATTTTTTTAAGGGGGCCGGATGAAATTTTAATTTTCTATAGTTTATATCTTTATAATTTGTAAATGATTAAATCAAATTTTTATAATTTTAGGAGGGGCCAAAGTGCAATTTTACCTTTACCAATTTAAATTTTTTTAAAAATTTAAAGGGTCAAAAATATAATTTTACATTTTAGGGGGGCCGGAGCCCATACCAGCCCCCCTAGCTATACGCCCCTGCACAGCGGGGCCATCTCCGTCTTCCTCTTCTTAACTTTTATTCTTCATCTTTACCATTTTTTTATTTGTTTTCATCACTAAATTATAAAAAATTTCAGTTTCGTTATTAATATTTTAGATCATTTTTATATGACCACTCTCTGTTAAATGATTGATGGAAATGATGGTGTTACCTTTCTTCTAACTAGTATAATAACACATTTAGTCCTCAATGTTCACACATTTTATCAGTTTGATCTTAATTCTAAATAGTTCAATAATTTTAAACTCATTTTTATAAATTTTATATATTTTATCCTAACACATATAATTAAATGATTATCATATAATATAAAAAAGTATAAAATATAATATTATTTATATATTTTGAGGAAATATTATATTATTTATATCTAGTTTAGGGTTCTATTTGCTCAAAATTTTGAATTTTTTTTATTATGTTGTTTTTTCTTTGCATGTTAGAGATTAGCGGAAAAGTGTTATATTTATAAATAATATTATATAAATAACATATATTTTGTACTGGTGAAAAATATTATATTTAGATGAAAAGAGATTAATTATTATATAATGTTATATTTAGTGCCCATTTGAATTTAGAAAAACAATTTTTTTTATTATGAATTTTTTACCACTTTTAAAAAAAATTATTAAAAAAAAAATTATTTTACACCCTTCAAGTACCAGTAAGTAGGTGTTAAAAAATATATTATGTTTGTAAATGAAAAGCAATAACTATATATAAAGAATTCAAATGATTGTTAATAATGTCTTGGTTGTGTTGGTAAGTGTTGATGCCTGTATCCAATAAGGAGGAGATGGCAACTAAGCTAGGTGGTTCACTTCATTAGGTACAAGGCGAAGAGTTACAGTGAATGGCATTTCCAATGAAGGTAGGACAAGAGTCTAGTCAAAAGGTTTAAGGAGGAGAGAGAGAGATAGAGAGAGATCCCTTTTTTCAATGCATCCAAGAGTTTTTATACTCTTAGCTATGATTCCAATATGCCATATGTAGAGTCCCCATTGGTGGGTTAGATGCCAAGTAGTCCGCTACCATAGGCTTAGGTAAGGTGGCGATCATATGTGCTATCAACCACTTCAGATGTGATGTAGTAGTTGGGCTTAGAGATGGTAGTTAGTGAGTAGAGCCCATACAGACCCATGCGAATGTTAAGCCAATGAGTATTTTTGAGAGGTGTGCTCGAGAAGTAGGTGGGGCCTTCACGAAGTGTAAATTTGAGGAGTGCGCCCTAGGAGTTGTCTCCAAGGAGTGAGGGTATAACAATTGCTCCTCAGTCGAGAGGGAGGTCATACAGTGGCCTATCTCAAGACATTGTTAGGTGTTAAGTTGTCTTAAATGTTGGGTGAGAATTACTGTGCCGCATTAAAAGTTTAAAATTTGAAATGTTATGAGCTTGCATTCGGAGGCACGTCTGTGGTTCGTATTGCTTGGAGGTGCACGAATGTGTGTACTTGCATTTATAGTTATGTGTTATAGTGCATTATAGGGAAACATTGCTAATTATTATCTGACGTTTCAACATTTAAACTTGTCAAGTGTCTAGTTCTCATTAGTGCTTGTTGAAATGTATTCTAGAAGCTTCCTTGGACCGAAAGGTTTATAAAGTGCTTGGGTTCATTAATGGTTGATTTTTACCAAAGTCAAAAAATTTCTAAGTTTCCAAAGTTTTTAAACTAAGCTTTCTAAGTTTTAAACTTTTCCTTCTTTTTTTTGAGTTTGTACTTCACCAACGTGAGTCAGATAGGCATAAGGGGTAACTTTTAGTAATTTTGTTTGCTTGATATTGTTTTTTAGGTATTCTTTTAGTCAAATATTATAGGGAAAATTAGGTCGGGGAGGCTAGTAGTAACAAGACGAAAGATATGGGGGAAGTTTAGGATGGAGACATAAGGTTCGAATGGAAACAAATTGGGTTCATGAACTTCAAGACAAACTAATATAATGGTACAAGCGTCATGAATTTGTTATAATCAGATAGATGATCCATGAGTATTAGATTGACACAGATCTACGTTACTTTCTATGGTTCAGGGTTAGGGGATTATCGTTCTTTTGTTTTGATGACGTATTTTGAATTATCTCGAAGGCACTTGTATCTTGCAGTTTTTGAATTTGGAACAAACAAGATTAAGTGCAATCACGTGCAACATATGATGATGAGCCTATCCCACATCCCGCTCGACCTGATCCACTTGTTGGCGATAACTATCATAGTTGTAGTAGCATGGTTGAGCTCGTGAGAGTGCACTTGTTGTCGATGAGTCTGTCAACCCCCTGTTCATAGCCTGGAACCTCTTTAGGTCATCCCTTGTTTGCATCTAGATGTTGCTTATTCAAGCCAACAACAATCATCATACTAGTTTGTTGAGAATACTTTGTACCCGTTTCCTTTAACTATATCTCTAAGCTTTGGTATGGTGTGGACACCAAACTTTTAAGGTTTCTTTTAGTAGCTTGTACACTTCGAATCTTGCCTTGGTCAAGGAGCCAATTGAAAACTCGATCGACATTTTGCTTGAAGTCGCCATCTGTAAATGTCAATTTCTTCAATAAAAAACAGAACTAGACACACACGAGAGTTGAGTCATTGTTTTATTCGCCAACTCTTTATTTTTAATTGTAAAAAAACAAAATTTCTGAAAGGAATCTTAAAATTATGATAGCAATACCTTGGCACCTATAAATGTCGAGTCTAGAGTAATAGCAATTCATTAGTAACGAATAATTGAATAATAGAATAATCGATTCTGCAAATACAATGTGACAAATTCCAATATACATTGGAATTCAATACTTGTAGATGTCGAGATATCCCTAAAAAATTATTCTAAAAAAAGATTAATGAGATAATAATGGACATAATATTAAAAATTATAGTAGATAAAAGTTTAAACTTTAGAAACGACATTATTAAGAGTGATAATGATAAGTCCTGTATCGTAAAATAGATATAAAATTAAACTATAATATGTATTAAATATGTATAATTATTCATTAGAATGGGTTTTCTTCGGGGTTTATAGAAACTTCGCAAGATGTGAAAGATGCAGTTCTTAGAATACAATTTGGGTGGCCACCAGCCATGGGAGAAACGGTCGCTTTTATTTTATTTATTTTTGGGTTTTCGGTTTAGATAGCAGCCCTTTGACTTTTTAAAATTAATTTTTATTTAATTTTAAAATTTGAAATTTGTATTTCATGAGTTTAACATCGAATGAATTTCAAGTTCGGAACGATATTAGTATCTTCAAGGACCTTTTTTTAATGAAAATATCTTTTAAGGATTTTAGTTTTATTTTTCTTTCAAATTTTAAATATTAGTTAAAGTTCTATATTATATATAAATTTTAATTTTGCTTAATTTTATGTGTGAAATTGCGATTTGATTTAATTTTTAAAAATTATTAATAATATTATCGAATTAACACTATTTTATATTAGATATTACATATACAAATAATTATATTAATCTAATATGAAAATAAAGTTAAATGTGTACAATTAAATCAAAATCAAAATTTTATTTATAAATATGAATGACAATACAAATTTCATGTGTATAATTGCACAAAATAAAAGTCGATGTATCAAATTACATACTGAAACAAAATTTATGCATAAACTTTATATTTATCCCTTTATAAAAAAATTATCCAAGCTCGAACCCAAACTCGAGATAAAGAGTTAGAGCCGAGATTGGATGGATTCAAATCAATCTCCAAACTTGAGATTATCTAAACTCAAAATTACTCCATATTCACTTGAAATCATTCGAGTTTGAATACATCTAAACTCGTCCAATTCTGTTTCAAACTTGAACTTAGAGAAAAAAAAAACTATAAAAATATTCAAGGTTTGGAAAAAAAAATCTAAAATTTTTAATAGAATACGAGATAAAAATTGATTCAAACTTAAAATTCATTCAATTTAAATTTAAAGAAAACAAATTTTACAATTGAAGTTTTGTTTTTTGAATAATCTCAGTTCTAGACATTGTGTCGTAGAGTCTATAATGAGATAATTATAATTATAATTATAATTCACGTCCTCCTATATTGACGACAATAACTATATCAATCGAGTTAAAACTCAATCTATAATTATAATTTTTTTTGTCAAATATAAAAAGGTTTAATTAATAGAAAAAGTCAAAGCCTATATGATAAAATTTGGTATAAAGAAATGCATGAAAAACATGTGAATGGAAGGGAAAGTGATTTCATTTGTGAGGTCTTTTTAGTTTTCCAATTTCTTCTCTTTATTTGTTTATCACTCATATTTTATAGTGGTAGTTATTACTGGAAACTCGACCCCATTCTGCCACATATCAGTCACTTTACACAGGGATTGGACCTTCAGTGCATCGCTACACCTACTCCAAATCCGATACGAGTTGATAAAATGGTGGTACAACATACATTCTACTCGCCCATAATGTTCCCTATATTTTTTAATACTTTTATCTTTTTTTTTTATTATCTTTTTATATTATTTTTAAATAAATGAATTAAAATTAATGTATCTAATGGATGAACAAATGTTGAATAGATTTATAAACAAATTTTTTACCACTACATTAATAATAATTATTGAGTAAATTTTTTATAATTAGATTTTTAATATTGAATTTCTTTTTCACCAACATGATAACTTTTTAATGTGTTATAGAAAAATAACAATATCATGATAAACAATGGGAGTGCAGTTATTAATTTTTTACGCAAAATTTAAACTAACTTTTTTCATTTTAATTTCTTACATATTGCAATGTATTATTATTAGTGTTATTAAGTATTTGATTGCATTGGTGTCACCCATCAATCGAATTCTAACTCAATTATGAAACAATTTTTTTTCTAAGACTTCGATGTTATGGATACCTATTTAGTAGAATATTGTATAACATTCGGCTTCTCCCAAATCGAACATAAATGAAAAAGCCTCTCTTATGCATACGTAAACATGATGTAAGGTTAAATGAATTATAGCAAGTGGATCAATATCGAACGGGTGTATGAAATTAAAGTCTATATATCTAGTAGATCCGTATATGCGATCATATAAAGGGAATGATTTTAGATCGAAGCAATTTGATGAATTCCTTCTAAAAGTTCATATCAAAATAGTACTAGTTGATGAGAATTACTTCGGAAACAAAAAAAGTAAAATCGAATTTTTTGGTTATTCTCTCAATTTAAATAAAATGCAACTTGATCTAGTATGTATGAGTTGGTGATCAAAATTTATATGGATAGAATTTATAGTGGGATCTCGAAAAACTAACAATTTCTGCTCGGCCTTTATCTTTTTTTTTTTGTTCATTAAGGTTTTTATTAGTTGGAACTCGAAAAATAAGCAATTTCTGCTGAGCCTGTATCCTTTTCTTTCTTTTTTTTTTTTTTGTTCATTAGAGTTTTTATTAGTTGAAACTTCTAGTTATCTTGGTAGGAATTTGATATCTTTATTTTTGTCTCAGCAAATAGTTTTTTCCCACAAGGAATCTATTATTTTAAGAGCGTTCTTTCATTTTATATCTTTTACATAGAAAAACAACAAAATGCATACACATAATAGGTTTTGAACCCAGGCCTCAAAGTTTTAAGCATTCATACTTTATTGTTCAATGAGATTCCCGTTTGTTAATTATATTAATTTTTTTACAAATATATTTGTTATATAATATTATTTTTTTCTGCATCTTGAATTTATCATAATTTAGTATATATTAAATATTTAACTACTTTGGTACTATTTTTGAAGTTTTAAATTTTTGGATTTAGAGTCTGTATTTGAAAAAAAAAAAAGAATTCACTATTAGAATAATTATCATAGGAGAGAAAGCGAAATGATATGCAGAAAAAGAGAAAAAGAAACCGACATTAATGTTACATGATTTGTGGGGAAGTTGAGCACTTAGTCTAGTTATAATAATAAGTTAAAAATAATAATTTCATGATGAAATTGAAAATGTTGTGATATAAAAAGATAAAATGAAATTGATTAGGAGAATCTATCAATTATTAATACAGATTAGATATTGGTATATTCGTTATATTTTTAAAGAAGAAAATTAGAAAATTGATATGCTGGTTAAACTGATTTAACATAAAATATATAATTTATGCTTGTATGAATATATTCAATAAGGGAATGTCATTATTTAACTACTTTTTCCGTAAAAAAAAAAATTGAATGCATCATTTAGTTATAGTTATATTGTAGATATATTAGAAATTAGTCAAAAGTGGAAGTCGGTCCATAGTTGTGTGAAAGAAAATTAAGAGTAAAACGAGCGGTTATACCGCGTTTCCCAATTTTTATTTGGGTTGTCCAAGATTGCGACCTCTGCCTCCACCGTAGTTTACCCTTTCCAATGTGTCCCTCCGCAACATTCATCCTAAAATTTCCTATATAAAGGCAAGGAGAAGCTACCTTGCTTTGCATTCATTTGTGTATGCTCCATCAGAATTAAAAAGCAGCAAAGGTAGAGATATATAGAGAGGATATGCCTTGCCTTTACATCTCCACTAACCTCAACTTAGACGAGGTTGACACCGATCCCCTCTTCTCTCAAGCCACCAAGGCCGTCGCCTCCATTATCGGAAGACCTGAACACGTAATCTCTTCTTTATCTTTTATGATATGATTTTGTCTACTTTTACTCTGTTTCTTGCTTTCTATCTTCTTGGTCATGGATGGAAAGCTTCCATGTTTTCATCTAGATGGTAACATGACCAGAATTACCATGAACGGCATAATATTCCATTCATTCTTTGTTTAACTTAATCATTTGACTTCTTTTTTTTCTTTATATAAAAGGAAAAACTTTGGTGATAAAAATATTGATAGATTCAGCTCAGGGGAAGAGCCAGCTGCTGAGTATCAAATATCTTTAAGTCAATGAAAATAGAAAATAAAGGGGTTTAATTTGATAGAAGATATATTACATGTGTGTGTATATATAGTGGTTTGTAATATTGGATGATTGTGCAACAGGGTGTAGCATATAAATTTCCAGCAATATCAAATATTGTATTGGCTTTAGCAACAAGATGAGAAACTATGAATTAAAAAAAGGGTGAAAACATGGTCCTAGTCCCTAGATTTGGTATGCTATCAAAGAAATATATCTAATATAAATTAGATTAGAGGAACCTCAATTTCCTTTGTGGTCCTCTATCATGGCAATTGTCTGTATGAGTACGTAAGGATGCACTCACTTGGAGATGAAGAGAAGAGCAGAGAAGTGGGCAAATGGGAGAAGCTGGTCCCTACGGAGTCATAACATGATTAAAGCATTTCTGCTACAGTCTAGCCCACCAAATCATCTCATCACCTTTAACATCATCAGACAGAAGTGGTTTTAGATAAACTTAAATTAATTAATTGCGTGCTTTTCAAGCACATCATCATCATCATTAGCCAATAATAGTTTGTTTTCTGTCTCTCTTTGATCGTTTTTGTTTTGAATAAATAATAATGTATGCATGCAATGGGTGCAGTTCGTGATGGTGATACTGAAGGGATCACTGGCAATAAGGTTTAACGGGAACAAGGAGCCAGCAGCGTACGCTGAGATAGTCTCAATGGGCGGCATTAATGGAGAGGTGAAGAAAAGGTTAATTGCCACATTGGGCACCATTTTAGAGAACACCTTGTCTATTCCCACAACTCGTTTTGTTCTCAAAGTCTATGATATAAATGCAAACCGCTCTAAACTATAATATATATATACCCTTTACATTAATTACTTAAGTACTACACTTACCCCTATCTCTATCATTTTTCTTTTTACATTGTTATTACATTTAGTGCTCAGTTTGTCAAATATAAATCAATCATGTGACATTAATGTGAGAATTTTTTCTGTTTCATCAATTCCATTTCTCTTCTGTAATAATTAGGAGATAGAATCTTCAAAATCAAGTTATAATATATCTTTTATTGATGAATTGTCAATTTTTTTATATTTAAAATTTTAATTGACATCCATTTTAGTTTCACTTTTAAAATTTTTGTTCTTACTTATTAAAAAAAAGATAAATTACATTATTAGTAATAATTAAAAAATGTTTTGATTTGGTCAATAATGTTTTCAAGATTATTTTTTTTAGTCACTTAACACTTTTTTAATTGGTATAATAACAATTTTAGTCCTCAACTTTTATATTTTTTTTCAATTTGACCCCATGAACTACAAAATATTTAAATCTTTTGCATTACAAAACATTATTTGTTATATTAATTGAACTTTAGTTAATTGATGAACTAATATTATCTTAACAATTTGCTTTACTTGCAAAATCATTGAGGACATCCACACAAAAAAATTAAATAAACATGTGAAAATTTTATTAAATTAAATAGTTTGAAACATTATAGTAATTTGTGATGAAATTACTATATTAAGGGTACAAATCCTAATATCGTAGCCCTCCTTTGAATCTCTAATAGGACATATTGATCTTTTGCATAAGACATCATCTCAACTTAGTATTTAATCGAACCATAGACTTTGATCTCAACTATCATGGATTTAAAATTTAACCAAGTAAATTATGCCACCTTACAAGAATTTACTTCAAATTTACTAAATCAACCTAAACACTCAAGCTGATAATCTAGAAAATCATCTAAGGCACCAAAACTAGAAAGCTACTAAGGTGAAACAAGTAGGAGAAGTAAAGTACTCAAGAAATGCTCTAAGCGTATGAATAACTCAACAGTGAAAAATACAAATGAGGTCAGGGGTACTTCTATTTATAGTTACTCCATTTTACATTAATAAAATATAGATTGAGTTATATCAACAATATAAATTAAATTAAATAAAAAAACTAAAATATTTATTTAAGGAGCGAAAACCACAAAATCATTTGTTTAAGAAAAACCCTTGGTAAAGAACTGAAATCAATTTATTTAAAAATCAGACGACTTGGCACATCGGCACTATTCGCAACTTAACTGGGAAAACATCTAGTGGATATAATGCAAGGGAAAGGACAGACTGCATGACATGTTTCACATCGTCTTTTTTTTTTTTTTTCAAGCATCTTTCATATTGTGTCTGGATAAACATACTTTGTGATTTCTATTTATATGATTACATCTGAAATGCACCTTAGAGCTGAGTCCAGTAGCACAAGAGCACAAAACCCAAACTACAACATGTCATCTTAATCCTCTAAGCTTCATGTTAGAATTAAGTGACCCAAATTCTTATTTAAATAAAATACGATGGAAAATAAAATAAAAGTAAAATCTGTATACAACTAGACTTCGTTTATTTTATTTTAGAATAAGGTTTTTTAAACCTTATTAAACTTCATCTATTTTATATTGATTAGGATAGGGTGTTTCAATCCTACTAGAATATGGCTTTACAAGCCTATAAATAGACATAGTCTATTCCTCTTGTATTGATTCAAATTTTTCGACATAGTGAATTTTCTTCTCCTCTGCCCGTGGTTTTTTCCCGAAAGGGTTTCCATGTAAAATTTGTGTGTTCTTTATTTTATTTATTTTATTCTATTTTTATTTTTTTTTTCACAAATTGGTATCCGAGCTTCCGGGTTATTCATCTCGATCACGGTAATGGCGTCTTTGAAGTATGAAATTCCGCTGTTGGATCACAACACCAGATTTGCGTTGTGGCAAATTAAGATGCAAGCAGTTCTTGCACAGATGGATCTGGAGGATGCCCTGCTAGGGATAGATAAGATGCCTTCGACATTAACAGATGAAGAGAAGAAGCGTAAGGATCGAAAGGCATTAATACAATTACATCTGCATTTATCCAACGAAATTTTGCAGGATATGATGAAAGAGAAAACTACCGCTGCATTATGGAAGAGGCTAGAAAAAATATGTATGTCGAAAACTCTAACAAGCAAGTTGCATATGAAGCAGCGTCTTTATGCTCATCGTTTGGAGGAAGGTGCGTCTGTACACGAACACTTAATGAGTGTTTAAAGAAATTCTCTCAAACTTGGAGGCCATGGAGGTTCGAAGATGATAAGGAAGATCTAGGGTTGATTCTACTTTGTTCGTTGCCCCCGTCTTATTCAACCTTTAGAGACACGATTTTATATAGCCGCGAGTCTCTCATAGTTGATGAGGTTTATGATTCTTTAACCTCGTATGATAAGATGAAGCATCTTGTGGTTAAACCCGACTATCGGGAGAGGGTCTCATTGTTCGTGGGAGACAAGATCGGAATGTTGATGATGATCGTGGTAGGACACAGAAGCGGAATCCTCGTGGTAAATCTAAGGGTAGATCGAAGTCTTCAAACAGAGGTAAAACTTGTAACTTCACGCAAGAAGAAATGGCACATTAAATCTGAGTGCTATAAGCTACAAAATAAGATTAAAAGGGAGGTCGTGTGAATCAAAAGGAAAACAACCGAAAAATTTCGGTGATTTGATGTTGTAGAAGACTACGGTGATGGTGAACTTCTAGTCGCTTCATCAATGATTCTAAAGTAAGCAAGGAGTGGATACTTGATTCAATTTGCACCTTCCATATGAGTCCCAATCGGGATTGGTTTACAACTTACGAAACGAAATGTCGAAGGTGTTGTTTTGATGGGAAATAATGCTTCGTGTAAAATCGCAGTGTTGGAACAATTAAAGTTAAGATGTTTGATGGAGTTGTCGAACACTTAGTGACGCACGGCATGTTCGAATTGAAAAAATTTAATTTCGTTGAGTACTCTTGATTCAAAAGGGTGCAGATACACACAGTGAAAATGGGGTTTTAAAGATTTCCAAAGGGTCCCTTGTTGTGATGAAAGGACAGAGAAAGATTGCCAAGTTATATGTTTTGCGGGGTTCTATCATTATTGGTGATGCATTGTCGCTTCCTCTTCCTTGTCGATGATGATATTACTAAACTTTGGCATATGCGCCTAGGGCATATGAGTGAGAATGGCATGGCGAATTGAGCAAAAGAGGACTTCTTAATGGGCAAGGAATTTGCAAACCGAATTTCTGTGAGCTTTGTGTTTTTGGGAAATAAAAGAGAGTTCGATTCACTAGAGGAATCCATAACACGAAGGAACATTGGAGTATATTCATTTTGACTGTGTGGGGCCATCTAGAGTGCCTTCCAGGTAGAGCTAATTATATGCTAACCTTTATTGATGATTTTTCGAGAAAAGTTTGGGCGTTCTTCTGAAGCGAGAAAAGTGATGTGTTTTCCGCATTTAAGTCTTAGAAAATTATGATTGAAAAACAAGCGGAAAAAGCAGATAAAATACTCCGCATGCAGACAATGGCTTTGAGTTACATTCGATGAGTTTAATAGATTGTGCAAGTCGGAAGGAATCATGAGACACTTGACGATTCGTCATACTCCACAACAAAGCGGTGTTGCGAGCGAATGAACAGAACGATCATGGAGAAGGTTCGATGTATGTTGTCAAATGCCAACTTACCGAAGTCATTTTGGGCGAAGCGGCGTCTTCATCGCATGTTTTTGATCAACCGATCTCCATCCGTTGCCATTGAGAAAAAGACTCCACAAGAGGTATGGTCCGTAATCCCGCTAATTATTCCGATTTAAAGATTTTTGGGTGTCCTGCATATGCTCATGTTGATAATGGAAAATTGGAACCGAGATCCATTAAATGTGTTTTTCTTGGTTATAAAGCTGGTGTAAAAGGGTATAAGTTATGGTGTCCTGAAAATAGAAAAGTTGTGATTAGTAGAGATGTTGTTTTTGATGAAACTACTATGCTACCTAACTTATCTCTTAAAGACTCTTCCAATAAAGAAAATCAAAAACAAGTAGAGCATCAGATTAATACAGAGTCAACTCCTCAAGCCAGTACAAAAATTAAGAATAGAGTTGCTTCTTCACCACAATACTCTATCGCCAAAAACAGAACTAGAAGAGAAATTAAACCTCCAAAGAAATATGCCGAGGCTGATCTAGTTGCTTATGCTTTGAATGTGGCTGAAGATATAGATGCGAATCAAGAGCTATCTAATTATTCTGAGGCGGTTAGCTGTGAAGGCTCAGAAAAGTGGATGTTTTCTATGCAAGAAGAGATGGAATCACTCCACAAAAACAGAACATGGGACCTTGTGAAACTTCCTAAAGGTAAAAAGACTGTTCGTTGTAAATGGGTATTTAAAAAGAAAGAAGGGACTCTAGGAGTTGAAGAACCCGGATATAAAGCAAGGCTTGTTGCAAAGGGTTACTGATCAAATTCAGGAGTGGACTTCACAGATGTGTTCTCCCAGTTGTTAAGCATAGTTCGATTCGAGCTTTGCTTGGTATTGTGGCCATGCATGATTTGGAGCTTGAGCGATTAGATGTAAAAGCGCATTTTTGCATGGAGAACTTGATGAGGATATTTACATGCAACAAACCGAGAAGGTTTTCTGATTTGAAAAAAGAACTATGTTTGCTTGTTTGAAAAAGTCCCTTTACGGTTTGAAACTTGATCACCAAGACAGATGGTACAAGAGGTTTGATTCCTTTATGACTTCTCATGATTTCAAAAGAAGTAGTTTTGATGAGTTGTGTTTACTTTAAGAAAAATAGTGATGGTTCTTTTGTGTATCTACTTCTTTATGTTGATGGCATGTTGATAGCGAAGAAAAGATAAAGAAGAGATAAGAAAGGTCAAAGCCCAACTAAGTAAAGAATTTGAGATGAAAGATTTAGGACCAAAGCAAAGAAGATACTTGGTATGGAGATTCTCGGAGATAGAAAATCAAGTAAATTGTACCTAAGTCGGAAGGGTACATTGAGAAAGTTCTTTGAGTTCAATATGCAGAGTGCTAAGCCCTGTTAGTACTCCTTTAGCAGACCATTTCAAACTTTCATCGGTTTTGTCTCCACAATCGGATGATGAGATTGAGTACATGTCACATGTTCCATACTCTAGTGCGGTGGGATCTCTCATGTATGCTATGGATTGTTCACGCCCATTTATCATATGCGATCGGTGCGATTAGCGAGATACATGGCAAATCCGGTAAAGAACATTGGAAAGCGATTCAGTGGATTTTAAGATACTTACGAGGCACTACTAATGTTTGCTTACAGTTTGGAAGAACTAAAGATGGAGTCATAGGGTATGTTGATGCTGATTTTCTTTGGAGACCTTGATAGAAGAAGATCTCTCACAAAGTTACGTCTTTACAATCGGAGGTTGTGCAATTAGTTGGAAAGCCACTTTGCAAACTACGATCGCTTTGTCTACCACTCAAAGCGAGTACATGGCGATTCATCGAGGCTTGTAAAGAAGCTATTTGGTTGAAGGGACTATTTAGTGAACTCAATGAAGACCTTCAAATCGGCCACAGATATTTTGTGACAATGAGTGCTATATTTCTTACAAAAGATCATATGTTTCATGAGAGAACAAAACACATTGATGTTCGGTATCATTTTGTTCGTGATATTATTGCTCGTGGTGATATTGTTGTAAGCAAAATTAGTACTCATGAAAATCCTGCAGATATGATGACTAAGTCACTTCCTATAACCAAGTTTGAGCATTGCTTAGACTTGGTTGGTGTTCATTGTTGAAGTTAAACCCTTAAGGGGTTTTATGGAAGAGGTGGAGAACTTGTTTATTGAAAGTTCGCGATGAAGAACTTGTTCATTGAGAATTTGTGTCAAGGTGGAGATTGTTAGAATTAAGTGACCCAAATTCTTATTTAAATAAAATACGATGGAAAATAAAATAAAAGTAAAATCCATATAGAACTAGACTTCTTTTATTTTATTTTAGAATAAGGTTTTTTAAACCTTATTAAACTTCATCTATTTTATATTGATTAGGATAGGGTGTTTCAATCCTACTAGAATATGGCTTTACAAGCCTATAAATAGACATAGTCTATTCCTCTTGTATTGATTCAAATTTTTCGACATAGTGAATTTTCTTCTCCTCGCCTCGTGTTTTTCCCGAAAGGGTTTCCACGTAAAATTTGTGTGTTCTTTATTTTATTTATTTTATTCTATTTTTATTTTTTTTTCACACTTCACTTAGTTTTCATACACTTGATGTGCCCAGGTCACCTTATCCCCATGGTGGACATGGGAAGGGTATTGGCTCAACATGGTGTGACAGTGACCATAGTCACCACACCTCTTAATGCTTCCAGGATCAAAACCATCATTGATCGCGATATCGCTTCTGGGATCCAACTCCAACTTCTTCAACTACGATTTCCATGTATCGAGACCGGCTTGCTTGAGGGTTGCGAGAACATAGACGCCCTCCCATTGCGGCTCTTGTCAAAGAATTTTATGGTTGCTGTTGGGATGTTACAGCAGCCACTTGAGCAGTTCCTGGAAGAGACACAACCCAAACCAAGTTGTATTATATCAAATAGACATCACCCCTGGACATTTGGTGTTGCTCAAAAGTTCAAAATTCCAAGGCTTGCTTTCGATGGCACAAGCTGTTTTACTATCACTTGCTCCCATTTTATCAACCTTTCCAAGATTCACGAGAAGGTCTCCGATGATCTAGAGCCCTTTGTGGTGCCTGGTTTACCAGATAGGATTAAACTAACTAAAGGGCAACTACCTAATGACCTGAATCCAGGATCAGTAGTTTTAAAAGTCAAGGAAGAAGACATGAGAGTAGCAGACATGGCATCATATGGTTTGGTGGTTAATTCTTCTGAAGAACTGGAACCAAGATTTGGTGTATTAGTCCCTCGTCACTTTGTAACACGGACACGTTAGACATGGCTGAGAGAGGAAACAAATCCTTAGTTGATGTAGTCCAGTGCTTGCAGTGGCTTGATTCATGGCCACAAAACTCAGCAACGTACGTCTGCTTAGGAACAATAATTGAATTGGCCTTAGGCTTAGAAGCATCAAACAGGCCATTCATATGGGTTGTAAGAGAAGGATATAAATCGGATGAGTTCAATAAATGGTTGTCTGAAGAAGGATTTGAGGAGAGAAACAAAGGGAGAGGGCTTTTAATCCATGGAGGGGCACCCCAACTTTCGATATTATCTCACACGGTAATTGGAGGGGTGTTGACTCACTGTGGTTGAAACTCGGTGAATGAATATGTGCAGGTTTGCCTATGATAACATGCATGGTCGTTGTTGGCCGATCAGTTTATGAATGAAAAGCTGGTGGTCCAAGTATTGGGAATTGGGGAAAGGGTGGGGGCAGATATTGCTATGAAGTGGGAGAGGAAGAAACGTATGGGGTGATGGTGAAGAGAGAAGAGATTACCAAAGCCATAAATTTGGTAATGGATTCATTGCTATGAAGTGGGGAGAGGAAGAAACGTATGGGGTGATGGTGAAGAGAGAAGAGATTACCAAAGCCATAAATTTGGTAATGGATTCAGGGAATGAAGGAGAAGAGAGGAGGAACAGAGCAATGAAGCTTCAGGTTTTGGCAAACAAGGCATTTGAAAACAAGGGATCTTCCTGTCTCAATGTCAAGAGGCTAATCAAAGACATATCCCAAATCAGTGGGAAGAAAGATTAGGCCTCTGACAGTTTTACTTTTTATATTATCTATTTCAATATAATTATTGTCATCTTTCAATTAGCCCTTGAGATAATTGATATTAACTCCAATTCTCCTGGTTCATTTAGACCCAGGACCTTTCTCTGTAGTTCCACTACTGCAGTCAGTCAAGAAGATTGTAATAAAGGGTCAAAGGCATTTGAGAGAAGTCTCATCTCACGACTATTTTTATTTTAGATTTGGTAGAAACTAGCAGGGAGTTCACAGCAGTTCCATTTCCAGATCCTTGTGTTGCTACTAAAAAAGTAAGCAGAATTCTACTGAGCAGTGTGATTTTCAACCAGCTTACTTTTCCCAGTAATTTTTTTTTTTGGAGTGGCACTGCCGCCACCCATAGCATCAGCATGGGATGTTGACCTTTTTTTTTCTTTTAAAAAAAATAAACCGCAACTAGAGAATAATAAAAAGAGTATCAAATGGTCAGATTGATTGGATGTCTACTGAGATGGGTGTGGCCTCTTTTGCTCCCTCGATGGACATGCATGAGGCACTGAGGCCTGCAAACCCAAAGGATTGTGCTTAATTTTTCAAGCAGTTTTTTTATACTACTGCAAAAAGAAAAAGAGAATGTACTCTATATATTCCATCTCATCATAGGTGCGATCAAATTCAAATGCGTTTAGCCCAGCAAGCACAAATGCTCCGGATTAACTTCGGTGCTCCCGTAATTGCTTTCCGTCTTGAAGTCTTCCTAAAGCCTTGATCCAGTCTAGTCCAAATAGACCTCAATAACTAACACCATATATGGGAATCTGAGCAAGAAGCCATGGATTCTCCCTATTAAGCAACTAAACCATAGTAGATATCACAACCTTTGAACCACGGTAACCAATGTCTCCAAATCCTTTTAACCGTTAATGGAAACTTTAGGGGCTGCTCCTCCACCGAGAATGACAAGTTCTGGAACTGCTAGGCCAATAGAAGTTGTCAATCCATCTAGGCAATATGTTTTCTTTGAGATTCCATCAGCTATGTACAACCCGAGCATTACCAAATGTGAAAAAAAAATAGAATAAAAATAAATAAAATAAAGAACACACAAATTTTACGTGGAAACCCTTTCGGGAAAAAAACCACGGGCAGAGGAGAAGAAAATTCACTATGTCGAAAAATTTGTATCAATACAAGAGGAATAGACTATGTCTATTTATAGGCTTGTAAAGCCATATTCTAGTAGGATTGAAACACCCTATCCTAATCAATATAAAATAGATGAAGTTTAATAAGGTTTAAAAAACCTTATTCTAAAATAAAATAAAAGAAATCTAGTTCTATATGGATTTTACTTTTATTTTATTTTCCATCATATTCTATAAGAATTTGGGTCACTTAATTCTAACAATCTCCACCTTGACACAAATTCTCTATGAACAAGTTCTTCATTGCGAACTTTCAATAAACAAGTTCTCCACCTCTTCCATAAAACCCCTTAAGGGTTTAACTCAACAATGAACACCAACCAAGTCTAAGCAATGCTCAAACTTGGTTTTAGGAAGTGACTTAGTCATCATATCTGCAGGATTTTCATGAGTACTAATTTTGCTCACAACAATATCACCAAGAGCAATAATATCACGAACAAAATGATACCGAACATCAATGTGTTTTGTTCTCTCATGAAACATTTGATCTTTTGTAAGAAATATAGCACTCATTGTCACAAAATATTGTGTTGATTTGAAGGCCTTCATTGAGTTCACTAAATAGTCCCTTCAACCAAATAGCTTCTTGGCAAGCCTCGATGTCGCCATGTACTCGCCTTGGTGGTAGACAAAGCGATCGTAGTTTGCAAAATGGCTTTCCAACTAATTGCACAACCTCCGATTGTAAAGACGTAACTGTGAGAGATCTTCTTCTATCAAGGTCTCCAAAGCAAAATCAGCATCAACATACCCTATGACTCCATCTTTAGTTCTTCCAAAGCTGTAAGCAAACATCGTGTAGTGCCTCGTAAGTATCTTAAAATCCATCGAATCGCTTTCCAATGTTTCTTTACGGGATTTGCCATGTATCTCGCTAACTACACCGATCGCATATGATAAATCGGGACGTGAACAAACCATAGCATACATGAGAGATCCCATTGCACTAGAGTATGGAACATGTGACATGTACTCAATCTCATCATCCGATTGTGGAGACAAAATCGATGAAAGTCTAAAATGGTCTGCTAAAGGAGTACTAATGAGCTTAGCACTTCTGCATATTGAACTCCGCAAAGAACTTTCTCAATGTACCCTTCCGACTTAGGTACAATTTACTTGATTTTCTATCTCCGAGAATCTCCATACCAAGTATCTTCTTTCTTTGGTCCTAAATCTTTCATCTCAAATTCTTTACTTAGTTGGGCTTTGACCTTTCTTATCTCTTCTTTATCTTTTTTTTGCTATCAACATGTCATCAACATAAAGAAGTAGATACACAAAAGAACCATCACTATTTTTCTTAAAGTAAACACAACTGTCAAAACTACTTCTTTTGAAATCATGAGAAGTCATAAAGGAATCAAACCTCTTGTACCCTTTGTCTTGGTGATCTGTTTCAAACCGTAAAGGGACTTTTTCAAAGCAAGCAAACATAGTTCTCTTTTTCAAATCAGTAAAACCTTCAGTTGTTGCATGTAAATATCCTCATCAAGCTCTCCATGCAAAAATGCGTTTTTACATCTAAGCGCTCAAGCTCCAAATCATGCATGGCCACAATACCAAGCAAAGCTCGAATCGAACTATGCTTAACAACCGGGAGAACACATTCATGAAGTCCACTCTGGAATTTGATTTGTAACCCTTTGCAACAAGCCTTGCTTTATATCCGGGTTCTTCAACTCCTGAGAGTCCCTTCTTTCTTTTTAAATACCCATTTACAACGAAATGACCTTTTTACCTTTAGGAAGTTTCACAAGGTCCCATGTTCTTTTTTTTGTGGAGTGATTCCATCTCTTCTTGCATAGCAAACATCCACTTTTCTCGAGCCTTCACACAGTAATCGCCTCAGAATAATTAGATGGCTCTTGATTCGCATCTATATCTTCACCACATTCAAAGCATAAGCAACTAGATCACCTCAAGATATTTCTTTGGAGGTTTAATTTCTCTTCTAGTTCTGTTTTTGGCGATAGAGTATTGTGGTGAAGAAGCAACTCTATTCTCAATTTTTATCTTGGCTTGAGGAGTTGACTCTGTATTAATCGATGCTCTACTTGTTTTTGATTTTCTTTATTGGAAGAGTCTTTAAGAGATAAGTTAGGTAGCATAGCAGTTTCATCAAAAACAACATCTCTACTAATCACAACTTTTCTATTTTCAGGACACCATAACTTATACCCTTTTACACCACTTTATAACCAAGAAAAACACATTTAATGGATCTCGGTTCCAATTTTCCATTATCAACATGAGCATATGCAGGACACCCAAAGATCTTTAAATCGAGAATAATTAGCAGGATTACTGGACCATACCTCTTGTGGAGTCTTTTTCTCAATGGCAACGGATGGAGATCGGTTGATCAAAAAACATGCGAGACGCGCTTACGCCCAAAATGACTTCGGTAAGTTGGCATTTGACAACATACATCGAACCTTCTCCATGATCGTTTCGTTCATTCGTTCGCAACGCCGCGTTTTGTTGTGGAGTATGACGAATCGTCAGTGTCTTATGATTCCTTCCGACTTGCACAATCTATTAAACTCATCGTAACGTAACTCTAAGCCATTGTATGCATGCGGAGGTATTTTATCTGCTTTTTCCGTCTGCTTTTTCAATCATAATTTTCCAAGACTTAAATGCGGAAAACACATCACTTTTCTCGCGGGAAGAACGCCCAAACTTTTTCGGAAAAATCATCAATAAAGGTTAGCATATAATTAGCTCCACCTCCTGGAAGGCACTCTAGATGGCCCCCCACAGTCGAATGTATATACTCCAATGTTCCTTCGTGTTATGGATTTTCTAGTGAATCGAACTCTCTTTTTGTTTTCAAAAGTGCTCACGTAAATTCGGTTTGCAAATTCCTTGCCCATTAAGAAGTCCTCTTTTGCTCAATTCTCGCCATGCCATTCTCACTCATATGCCCTAGGCGCATATGCCAAAGTTTAGTAATATCATCATCCGACAAGGACAAGGAAGGCGATAGTTGCATCACCGAGAATGATAGAACCCGCAAAACATATAACTTGGCAATCTTTCTCTCTGTCCTTTCATCACAACAAAGGACCCTTTGGAAATCTTTAAAACCCCACTTTCATTTGTATATCTGTGCACTTTTGAATCAAGAGTACTCAACGAAATTAAATTTCTTTTCAATTCGGAACATGCCGTGACGTCACTAAGTGTTTCGACAACTCCATCAAACATCTTAACTTTAATTGTTCCAACACTGCGATTTTACACGGAGTATTATTTCCCATCAAAACAATACCTTCGCATAATTTTTCGTAAGTTGTAAACCAATCCCGATTGGGACTCATATGGAATGTGCGGCTGAATCAAGTATCCACTCCTCGCTTACTTTAGAATCATTGATGAAGCGACTAGAAGTTCACCATCGCCGTAGTCTTCTACAACATCGACTTCACCGGAATTTTCGGTTGTTTTCCTTTTGATTCGCAGCCTCCCTTTTAATCTTATTTTGTAGCTTATAGCACTCAGATTTAATGTGCCCTTTCTTCTTGCAGAAGTTACAAGTTTTACCTCTGTTTGAAGACTTGATCTACCCTTAGATTTACCACGAGGATTCCGTTCTCGTGTCCTACCACGATCATCATCAGCATTCCGATCTTGTCTCCCACGAACAATGAGACCCTCTCCCGAGAGTCGGGTTTAACCACAAGATGCTTCATCTTATCATACGAGGTTAAAGAATCATAAACCTCATCAACCGTTAGAGACTCACGGCTATATAAAATCGTGTCTCTAAAGGTTGAATAAGACAGGGCAACGAACAAAGTAGAATCAACCCTAGATCTTCCTTATCATACCGAACCTCCATGGCTTCTAAGTTTGAGAGAATTTCTTTAAACATTGTTAAGTGTTCGTGTCTGACGCACCTTCCTCCAAACGATGAGCATAAAGACGCCGCTTCATATGCAACTTGCTTGTTAGAGTTTTCGACATACATATTTGTTCTAGCCTCTTCCATAATGCAGCGGCAGTTTTCTCTTTCATCAAATCTTGCAAAATTTCGTTGGACAAATGCAGATGTAATTGTGTTAATGCCTTTCGATCCTTACGCTTTTTCTCTTCATCTGTTAATGTCGAAGGCATCTTATCTATCCCTAGCGGGGGCATCCTCCGAGATCCATCTGTGCAAGAAGCGCTTGCATCTTAATTTGCCACAACGCAAATCTAGTGTTGCGATCCAACAAATGAATTTCATATTTCAAAGACGCCATTACCGTGATCGAGATGAATAACCCTAAGCTCGATACCAATTTGTGAAAAAAAATAGAATAAAAATAAATAAAATAAAGAACACACAAATTGTACGTGGAAACCCTTTCGGGAAAAAAACCACGGGCAGAGGAGAAGAAAATTCACTATGTCGAAAAATTTGTATCAATACAAGAGGAATAGACTATGTCTATTTATAGGCTTGTAAAGCCATATTCTAGTAGGATTGAAACACCCTATCCTAATCAATATAAAATAGATGAAGTTTAATAAGGTTTAAAAAACCTTATTCTAAAATAAAATAAAAGAAATCTAGTTCTATATGGATTTTACTTTTATTTTATTTTCCATCATATTCTATAAGAATTTGGGTCACTTAATTCTAACACCAAAACATCTTTAGCACAACCACCTCTTCACAACTACAACCGTCAATAATTGTAACTCAATTCAGTACTAGAGCCCCATTGTCATTCACGTCGAGCCTTGTGATGCTCAGGATGCTCAGAACCAAACTGCTAATAACATCTGGACCACCAACATGGACAGTTTTCCTAGAACTCTCTCAGTCGCCAATAATGAATGTAACATCATCTACGACTCAACAACCAGATCATCATACCTAATGCTCCTATCCACCGCCTTCGCAGCACAACAAATAAGACTCGGAAATAATATGAGCAAATCCTTTAGAATGAGCATAAGAATGCAGGCTGCAGCTAGGCTTTCCAAGCATACAACGCCAGATGAAAGTCTTGCCTCCGCTACAAGGAATAACGTAAAACAACCATACAAGCAACAAATCCAAAGCACGCATCAATTCCCCTCAAAGCGACGAACAGAGCGAGTAGCTACTTGAAGCAGGAGCTAAATAGTTTGAAGAAACCCAGTCGAGATGACTTTGCGTGGCTTGATGGTGAGCACGACCTTTGTTCTTTGGTAACATCCATCATGGATCCACAGATTTGACTCATCATGTCAACCACTTCAGATATTTACACAATCTCTTAATGTTCCTAATCCGATTCAATGCCGCATTTTCCCAACAACCCTCATTATTTATGTGTTTCTTCTCATTGCATTTCCTTGTTTGTTTAGGCACATTAAAGCCAAAAAATTCCAGTGTTTTGCATGCTTTAAACGAATATTAGATAATGTAAATAAATATTTTGATCTATTTATTTTCCTTTTTCTTACTGTTAGCATCACTTTCATTAGCTTTTGTGCAACTCCAGCTTATGCCATGGTGGTTGACAGTGATGATATTTACTTTTAGAACCCATATGTGGCAGTTGTTGATCGATAGAGCTCATACCCTTTTCTTTCTTTCCTTTTTCCTTTTTTGGATAATTTTGCTGGATGGAATGGGTCATCCACCTTACGAGTATGACCTGCAGTGAAATCCCCCCACCGCATGGATGTTGTCTAGTCCAAATGCTCTCTTTTGGTGAATAAGAGGTGGGAAATATTTGGCAGATCTTGGGTTTACGCATGTATGTGCGTGTTTCTCAGGAACATGAAACCACAATAATTTGGGCAGGAAATTAATATTATCTTGGTACTATCCCATATGAACAAACAAAACAAAATGTATATTCTTTTTATGGATTACTTACAACTTTAACCCTGATTTAATGTAAACTTACGAAAAATCTTATGTGATTTTATCGAAGTTAATTCAATATGTTTATGGGCTAGACTATCAGGCTTAAAAGTATGTCCGAAATTTAAAAAAGTTTGGACAAAAATATTATATTCAATAAATGAGTTTTAAAAAAAAATAGACCTATTTAAAATGTGGGTTGAGCTCGGACTTAAACACTCAAGGCCCAACCCCGACTTGGCTCGACCCATTTTAAATTTATAATATTTTATATTATATTATTGTTATATATTATGTAATGTAGAATATATTAAAAAATAAACTTATACTAAATATATAATACTACTCTAATGTAAATGTTAAAATAATGTTAAGATGAATATATAAAAGCTTTCAATAAATAAAAATTATATAAAATTATTAAATATTAAAATAATATAATATAAATATTTTTTAAAAAAATTTAAAAAATAATATGATCGGGCCTAAAATAAACTAGGGTTAGCTTTTACAAATATGGATAGATTTTGGTAAAATTCTAAGATTAAATTTTGAATCGAATCGATCTTAAATAAACATAAAATATATTAATATCATACTTAAATCTAAACCGAATCTATTCAACCCTATCCATGAATACATTGAAAGCTACCCCTCCCAAAATAATAGAAAATCTCAGGTGATCCTACCTGAGTTTGGACTTTAGAGTACTTCAATTCTAAAAATTTCTTTTTTTGAAAAAATAAATAGAAAAAACAAGAAAGCATGGTTAAACATACGTGCGTACGTATATCCTTGTATTCAAGTTCTATAGTTGTATGCATTCTTTCGTTTCCCCATCAATCTCTCTCCACGCCAAACCTCTGGCTCTAATCCAAACTCTCTAAAATCTAAATCCCTTCTCATAAACTTCTCCAATTCAATTCAACCACCGCAAAAAATAATAACAATAACACACCCACAACATTTTCCCCTTTCTCCAATTCTCCCAAGCTCGCCGTAATGTCCTCCACAGGTCCGCCTGTCCTCCCTATCTCCACTGCCCAGTCCACCGAATCTCAGCCACCCATCTCCGTCTCCGCATTTCGCGCATTCCTCTCTCGTCTTAATGATTCCTTTCGCAATGGCATCTCCCAACGTCGTCCCTGGCCTGAGCTAACTGATCGCTCTGCCTTCTCCAAGCCTGAGTCTTTCTCCGAAGCCACCCTTCGTATTCGCAAAAATTACTCCTACTTTCGAGTTAATTATCTGATGGTCATTGGTTTCACTCTTGCATTTTCGCTTCTTTCCCACCCCTTTTCCCTTCTCCTCCTTCTAGGCCTTCTCTTCTCTTGGGTCTTCATGTACCTCTTCCGCCCCGCCGACCAGCCTCTCGTCATCTTTGGCCGCACCTTCTCTGATCGCGAGACCCTTGGAATCCTCATCATCTTAAGCGTCTTCGTCATCTTCCTCACCTCCGTTGGATCTCTTCTCATTTCCGCTATTATGGTTGGGTTCGGTCTCGTTTGTGCTCACGGTGCCTTTAGGGCCCCTGAAGATCTGTTCTTGGACGAGCAAGAACCCGCTAACACTGGCTTCTTGTCCTTCCTTGGTGGTGCTGCCTCCAATGCCGCCGCTGCCGCTGTTCCTGCTATTTCTGCCACTCGTATCTAAACCTTATCCAAGGATCGCTCTTTCTCAATCTCCTTAGCGAGGGTAATACAACATCGCTTCATTTGTAATTGATTCAATTTTCATTTTTAGACAATAAATTCCCCGTTTGGTTCCTTTTTCCCTTCATTTTCTGGGTAGCATTTATATTAACATTGGTGAAATGTATATGGATATGGTTTATTAGATAACTTACACTGGTGAATCCATTGAGACTCCATGACACGAAGTTGTAATTCCATTTTATTGGCACAGCTAATACACAGAAATCATATTGTTTATTTGTTTATTCTATTTCTAGTTATGTTTCAACCAAAAAAAAAAAAATTCTTCGTGTAAGATTTCATTTTATGTCTTTTTTGTATGAGTTTACCTCTTTTGTAATGCCAGAAAAAAAGACTATATAATCCCTCCTATTAGTTGCTGCAAATATCGCTGCAAGATATTATCGCATCTTAATGGATCTTTTGAGTTTTCAGAAGTTGATAAAAGAAAAAAATAAAGCTCCATCAACCAACTAATATCATCATACCCACAATCAATTTCAATTTCAATTTCATCCACCCTTCATAACATTCTTTTGATTAAATTGCATTTCTAGCCTCTCATCAATCTATTTTTTACATTTTTATCTCACGCTATTGCGATTTAATCAATACTATAAACTAATTTCTCTAAATTCAAAAATCTTCGAGTCATCATACTGGAGCTTTTTATAGGGGTGAGCCGATGAGTGGCTGGCATCCATTGTAAAATAGGAATGGACTAATAATGAAGTCTTTGATTTGGAGCTCATGAGAGATACGCCAACCATAAATGATGAGTTGCTTAACACATTGAAACTAGCTCTGCATTGCGTTGATTCCTCACCTGCAGCATGTCGTGGCGATGATGGTGCTAAATTTGCAGCAACAAGTGAAAAGATTTTCTTTATTCGTTTACAGCATTTTAGGGTGCAGATATAAGATATATGATTATAGGAGAAAGGGAAAGAGGGGGTATTCTTTCATTCTTATTATTGTTTGTTGTTACGTGTGATATTTTTGCAAATGTAAAGCATATCTATTCTTTTTGTATCAGGAGAATAATGTTGTTTTGGCAAATGAGTATGACACTATATTTCCATATTCCAATTGCTTGTACATTAATGATGCGGATGAATGAAGACACACAAAGCCGTGTAAGAAAGAGAACTGTTTTCTGGCAATGTTAGAACCCACTGGACTTTCAGTTTTTAACCCAAATTTTCAGTCGTAAGGGAATGCAAGACCCCTGTTACACGCAAATGCCCTTTCTCTCTTCATCGCATCTCAGTCACCCCATAGCCATAACTCTCTGTTTCTCTGAGCTCTCTCACGTCATGGGCGATCTGGTATTGCAGAAAATAGCAATATCTGGGCCAACGCTGGCCTCAATGATCCAACGCCTTTCATCTTCCCCTGCCGACTTAGACGGCCTCCTCTTCGGCCACGTCACTTGCATAGCCCCTTCTGCCCTCTCCGACGATTCCGTCCAATCTACCCCCGATTCACAACTCGTCGCTACCATCTCCAGCTTCCTCTCCTTCCCTTCCCTTCTCTCCTTCTATGACTCACTCGGCCGAGTCGACTCCTCCCGCCTCACCCGTACTAACCTTAATCAGAAACCCCTCATCGGCTGGTTCTCCTTTCGCCGGAAAACCCCCCTCCGCCCTTCCATGCGAGAATCCTCCGTCACTCGTTCCCTCCCCTCTAACCCCCAACTCTATCTCCCAGTCCAAAACGCTAGCTCTGAATCCCTTTTCGCTCCTTCAATTTTCCTCCTCTTCACCACTCCTCTACAAGACCAATTCATCCAAACCTGCCAATATCGGGCGTTCCAATTCCAATCATCGAACCTCTGTTTTAATCCCCTGCCGATCGATATAGTCAACATTGGACCTGCGTTTAGAGGACATTACGGGGCGTTTAGCCCCACCTCTTTGCTTCCCTTCTTGAACTGCGAGTTAAGAAGCTCATCGGCGATCAACGAATGTAGAAATGAGGAAAATTTAATTGGAATGAAACAAATAGCAAAGGATCAATCGGAGTTGGATATGTGCGCTGAGGGAATGCAAATCGGGAGATTGAATCAGTTGATTGGACTGGAAGCCGTTAATTATACGGCAGGATTAGAGGATTTGTATGAGAAAATGCTTTGTAAAATCGAAAGCTTGGCCAGGCTCGTTGAAGCTAGCTCAGCTAAGGTGGTTGAACAGGTGAGCTTATTACTCATTTTTTTCTCTATGCTCAGTGTGATTAAAGTTGATTTCTTTATGCTTTTCAAGTTATGTTCTAAAAATTAATTGTTGACAGGAGAATCACAATAGAAAGCTAAGATACAAAGTTGCTAGGTCTGCTGGATTGGAATAATTGCTTCCTTTTGTTTTCTTTTCAATATCATGCCAGGTAATTTCTTATATTTGATTTCATTTAGTTTTCCCTTAATGTTGTTGTATCATTTGTTATTTGGGCTAAAAACTAGACTAATTTTTACTTGCATGACTAGTTGTTGCCAATTGAACCTTGTCTTTTGGTTATCTTTGAAGTGAACTTAGTACTGAGGGTAGCAGAGTTTGTTTCTCCATTAAATGTTCAAAAATGGTGTTGTTATTTTCCATGAAGGTTCACCTTGCTTTTAGCATTTTGATTCCTGCTATTGTTGTGAATGCATAATGATTTGTGGTACAACTAATGCCTTCCTCTTTTAGTGATTCTTTTGTTTCTCTTGAATCACTATGGAAATTTGTGTTATGGCCTTATAGATTTTATTTTTAAAGATAATATAACGAGTGCATGATGAAGATTCTTAACATTTAGATGTAAAATACTGAACGCTTAGGTTGAGTTGCCTTGTATTCACTAAAGCTTCCTGGATTTGATAAAGGAGTGGACTAGACAATATTCTGGAGCTGCATGACATGTGCTTTTCAAAGGGTTTGATATCTCTCACCTGAAATCAGTTTGCAAATGCAGAATTTTGTGTTATTTCTGAGGCATTACGATTCACATGCATGCTATGTTCTTCATATGTCACAGAAATGCATAATTTATATAATGTTTTAAGTTGCAAGTCAAGGTTGTTATCAGCTTTTTCTTTTAATAATTATTCAAACTAGGCTTTAGGTATCAAAACATTGTGTGGAATGTAATCATTATGCTCCGTTTGATCATTTGGATTTGGATTTCAATTATTATGAAAATGGTAAGAATGAAATGCATATATTATAGTCAAACTAGTTGAGATTCAAGCTAATTATATTAGAAAAAGTATAAAAATATGGATTTGTCAAATCCAAATATATTTTAAGCATTTTAAATTCATTACTAAATAGGCTTCTAACAAATCCATGGATTTGCAAAATGATCAAGAAGGCTACATTTCTAAATAGTTTACTACTCAATTTACACTTATTTTTGAAATCCAAATCCAAATTCTAAAATCATAGACCTTCAGGAATTTGGAGAAAGCTTGTGGCTAATATATTGGTGTATACCATCTCATTTCTTTTATGCAGAAGTGGTTTATGCTTTGTATTTTGCATGTAATATTTTACTTTGGAGACCATTGAAAAATGCTAATAGAAAAGAACTCTCTGCATGTTTAATACATTATCTTGTTGGTTGCCTTGCTGAGTCTTTGAAGACAAAATTCTTGATGTTGGGTGTTTTTTGGATGATTGTGCATGAGTTAATGGTTTCTTGTGCATTTTGGCTACTTCAACTTTCTTTCAGGCAACACAACTGTATGGTATATAATTGGTGAATTGAACAGAGAAATGAAATGTCATTTAGTAGGCATTCTCTTCATGCAGTGTAGGTAAAAATTATCCAGCTTATGATCACGCATGGCATATCTAACAATTCAATGGAATTTATTGTCAAGTACTCCCTCATAAGTGGATAAGATACATTATATGAAAAAATACAACTGTTAGGATTTCACTGACAAGGACGTTATCTGATGACATCATTGTCAAGACAAGACAGCCCATTTTGCAAGAAAGGTAGATATTTCCACGTACTAACGCCCACCGGACGAGAAATTACTACTTTCTTCTTTAAACCCAGACTAATATCTACAGACACAGTTTAGGAAGCTTGTAGGTTACTGTTAAAAAAGAGTTTTGGCTTTAATTTTAAGAATTTTGGTAATATACTAGATATTTTTAAATTTTTAGATATTTAATAAATCAATTAAATTGATAGAAATATTGGTAAAGTCTTGGTAAATTCAAAATGTTAATTATTTTGGTAAAATATCCATATAAAAATTGGTAAATTGATAGAAATATTGGTAAATTCATATAAATTTTGGTAAAATTATTAGAAATATTGGTAAACTCATAGAAGTTTTGGTAAATAGTTAGAAATTTTGGTACACTCAGAAAATTCCGTTAATTCTTAAGACTTGGTATAGGATTAGAAATTTTGGAAGTACTCATAAAATCTTAAAATTTTTGGTAAAGTCTCATAAATATTGGTAAATCAGTAGAAATTTTGGTCGCTAGATATATTGGTAAATTTTTAGAAATATTGGGGAATAGTTTGATATATTGTAAAATGCATAGATATTTTGGTAAATTTATAGAAATTTTGGTAATTATTAAAACTTGATATAGGGTTTAGAAAATTTGGAAATATTGGTAAAGTGTTAGAAATTTTGGTTAAGTCTCATAAATATTGGTAAATGTTAGATATTTTGGTAAATTGTTAGATGTTTTGGTAAAACTTTAAAAAAATTGTAATTTATTAAATATACCGGTAAATCATTAGATATTTTGGTAAATCTTTAGAAATATTGGTAAAGTCTCATAAATATTGATAAAATCGATAGAAAATTTGGTAAATTGTTAGATATTTTGGTAAACTCGTAGGAATTTTGGTAATTGGTAGGACCTGGTATAGTGTTTAGAAAATTTGGGAATATTGGTAAAGTCTCATAAATATTGATAAAAAGATAGAAATTTTGGCAACTTGCTAGATATGTTGGTAAGTTCTTAGAAATATAGGTAAATCGTTAAATATATTGGTAAAATTATAGAAATTTTGATAATTGTTAAGACTTGATATAAGGTTTAGAAATTTTGGTAAAGTCTCAAAAGTATTGGCAAAAGGATAGAAATTTTGGCAGAACTTTAGAAAATTTGATAAACTATTAGATATATTGGTAAAACAATAGAAAATTTGGTAAATCTTTAGATATTTTGATAAATCCTTAAAAGTTTTGGTAAACTATTAGATATATTGGACCTTGAGTTGCAAAACGATCTCGGTTTCTAAGGTGATGATGCCATATTCACACAGCAGATGAAATTTGTAGGTTATTGAGCTCCATGACATCATTGTAAATTCAAACACAACTTAAAACTATGACTACGTCTCCCTTAAAGTGAAAGAGAAATAAATCTTTAAACCTTAAAATTTCAACACATAAAAAGAAGAAAAAAATAATTTAGAGGAGATTGAGATGTGGTGAGCAGGGCTCAGAAGAAGGGTGTTTATATAAGGGATAGGGTGGGGTATAAAGGGAAACAAATTTATTTTGGGAATCCCGGTTGCAGGGCTCAGAAGCAATCAAATCAAGGTGGTTGAAATGGTTAGAAAGGAAATGTTCCCTATAAGGGGTGTTTTTCTCTGACATGTCAAACATTTGGCTTGAAAACGCATCCTGTAGGAAATGTTTTCATTGCCATGTTAGAGGAAAACGCACCATGTAGGGAGCATTTTCTCTCTGGCTATTTCGACCACAAAACTAGATTGCTTCTGAGCCCTTACAACCCAAAATTTTTGGGATAAACTTGATCGAGAAAAATGTAGAAATCACACGTGTCCTAATTTATCATCTTAACTCGACTTGAAATTTTTTCGAATCGAGTCAAGTAAAATAAAATTCGAGTCGAGTCATATCTAATCGAGTGGAAGTTTTTGAGTTAAATTAAACATGTCAAGTTAAAATCTTGTGCCAATATAACTAATTCTATGTTAAAGCACATAAATTTGAAACCATACATATTTCAAAATTTTTCCAAACCAAAATAAATAAATAAAATTTGTATGATAAACTTGAATTGTTAATTAACTTGGTTGCATACAAACCAAACCAATTTAATAAATTTGTTTTGTACATTATAAATAAGTGTACCTTTTGAATGTAAAATAAAGTGTATATAAAAAATTACAAAATAACATAATCATAGGCGTCCCGAATGTGTGCCATAATCGGGTGGGCATTGAGCATGCCTAAGATTATGTCGCACTATTGTGTTTGGCGGCTGCTCGTCAACTTCGGCCTCACCTTGACGTGCACGCCTCAATCTCTGACTTCGTCTCCTTCCTCTGTGGTTGAGCCTGATTGTGTCCTAGCCACCCATCGTGGATTCCCCTTGGGTTGAGTCGACAGTTGAGAGGACGACCCACTTTGGTAGAACAACGATGCCGAAGGTGTTTACGACACTATCGATAAGCCATTATATGGTGTCACCTAGCTCGATTGCGAATAGAAGGTGGGAACTAAAGGTGATACCGAATGTGTCAGTGTTGTTGGCGGGACTGGCATGTAATATGGCACGGTGGGTATCGGTCGTGTATAATATATCCCTAGAAAAGGTGTTGATGCAAGGAATGATGGGGTGTTTTGTGGTGATTGTTTAAAATAAACTGGTGCTGAATGTGTTGATGTATAGAATGATTGTGCATGTTGTGGTGGTTATGTAAAATAAACCATGATTGAAGGTGATGGTACAGGGAATGTGTGCGTGTTGTGATGGTTATGATGAGTGGGGGATCTAATTTAGTCCCCCCAAGCATGTGAGCAGTGTATAAAAAGCTTGCATCTCGCAAGTGTCCATGAACGACCTTCGGTGGATCTTCGCTTAAGTTGTTTATGTACGTCTCTAAAATTCAATATTCGAGCTAAATATATAAACATAAAAAATTAATAATCTAAACAGCTTAATAATTAACTACTTAAATTTAAATAATTTAAATAAACTTACTTACCATTTGTAATTGAACATCATAGAAATATTTGTCATCAAAACGAATAAATTGATTTGTCATTTAAAATTTTATAAGAAAAGAATAAAATCAAAGAGAATAAAATTCAAAACAAATATTTCAAAAATATATTTGAGGATTGAAAATTTGAAATTGAAAATTAAAATTTGGATATTGAAAATATAAAATTAGAAATTGGGGATTGAAAATTAAAGATTAAGAATTTAGAAAGAAAGAATGAGTATGGAGTATTTTGGTGAAAAGAATGAATTTAAGAGTTTATATATGAATTTTTATGGTTGCTGGATCTTTATTAACCGTTACAAAAATTACTATTGGAGTAGTACTATTAAAGGAAAATACGTCTTACAATGTGCGCTTTCACGACCTTTTCTCTTCTAAAAATATGTATTGCATGAAACTCTCCTTAAATATTTTTTAAAAAATAACCTAATTTAAAAAAAAATTCACTCTCCTTTTTGAAAGCTTTTTCTAAGCTTGTATTAACTTTTCTTTTCTAGAATTTCCCGTACTATTTTGTATATTAAATATGATACAACATGAAAAAAGCAGCAGCGGCCGCAATGTGCACGCTGAAAAGTACTAGTAAAAGACAAGTCTTCCACGCCAAGAAAAGGTAAGATGGGATGGGAACTGAGCTACGTTCGTCGGGGTTTAGCCACGACTTATATACCTATCTTACGATCCATACAAAAGATGCCGCGTCCCCTTTTTATCCATTTTGGGAATGCACAAATAAGTCAAATAAAAAAGATCAAATGTTGTGTTTTCCTTCGATCCCAAGGAATCCTTAGCTAACCCTCACCAAAAAAGATTACAACGTCAACATTTCCACTGCTTTCCATAATACAATAACACCACACAAAACCCAAAGACAAAGTTAAACCCTTACTTCGTCAAAGCCTCTGAGATCATTCCTGACCCAGTGTTCCCTATCTCCTTATTCTGCTCCTAATTTATTCTGTTTCCTTTCATTACATATTTACGTCACTAGCTATATATATACATACTTCGATTTCCTCTCTGTCAGGTTTTTTTTCTCTTTTTTTTTTTGTTGAATCAGGTACCTATGAAAATAAAGCGCAGTTCTTGTGATACGGAGGATGGTTTTATTGCTAGTAATAAGAAACCACGCGCAAGGAGTGGACGTGAATCAGTAGAGGACACTATTGAGAAGTGGAAGAAGTACAACAACAACAACCAACTTGGTTTGGGTGAAGAAGATGGCCTCAAAAAGGTTTCTAAGCTTCCTGCCAAAGGTTCCAAAAAGGGGTGTATGCAAGGGAAAGGAGGCCCCGAGAACTCCAGATGCAAGTATAGAGGTGTAAGACAAAGGATATGGGGGAAGTGGGTAGCTGAAATCCGACAACCCATCAACAGAAATCGTCTAGCAAGTAAAGGAAACAACAGGCTTTGGCTTGGAACCTTCTCTAATGCCATTGATGCAGCTCTTGCTTATGATGAGGCAGCAAAGGCTATGTACGGTTCTTATGCTCGTCTCAATTTCCCTGATCATCATTCCAAGGAATCGGTAGATAACTCCGCTACTGAGATAGGTTCAATCGAATCTACTTCAACATCAACTTTGGATGATAAAAGAGCTAATTATGAGACCCCTGCAGTAGAGCCTGTTGAAGAATCTAAGGTACTCCTAGAGATTAATTCGACAGACAAACATGATTATTCTCAAGTTTGTACGGAGGAGGAAGCAGAGGACACTGCAACAGATGCCAGAGCCAGTGAATCCACAGGATGCAATTCAAGTAAAGAGCTTAGAATCCACAACTCTAATGGTATCAATGAGCTTAAAGATGAGGAATGCCAATTAAGGAACAGTTGTGTGGATTCTGATTATTATAACACGCAGACAACCTTGGAGAGAAGAGGAACAGAATCAGAAGTAGAGCTATCTCATAATATCATATCAAGACCAAGTGACTTCAATTTTAGATACAATTACCTGGATAATGAAGACCAAGATGCTGGCATTGCAATATTTGAGTTGGAGCCGTTTAAGGATGTTAAAGTTGAGACGCCAGTAACAAGGGAAAACTGGGAAGGTGAGCTTGCTGGAAGTATTGAATCCGGTAAGAGGTATAGCTGTTTCTATAGTGAAGATGATAACTTGAAGACTGAGCTTACGGATTCAGATATTTATTGTAAGCCTATAAGTGAAATGAAAGCAGAAGGGAGTATATCAAGGGACGAAGTGGATGTTGAACCTGGGGGGTTTAATGATTTCTATAGCTACTACAGTTTTGATGATGTTTATGATCTCAAGCGCTATGAGCCCCCAGATTCGAGCTGCCAGCAACAACTAAATACTCCCACATCTGTTGGTGGTGGCTTTAACTGGTCCGCTAACAAATTGGAGAGTGTGCATAGTTGGTCAGGAGAAGCCATAGCTGATGTGGAGCCTTTTGCCTTAATTAGAAATGACAAGTACGGATTGGGAGGTGGCCTGCAGGAGAGTGGGAACCGAGATGAAACAGGCTTTGATTTAGACCACACCATGGAATATTTGAGGCCTGATGTTGATTTGGACTTCCTAGAAGCCATAAAACACACTGATTTATGGTCTCCCGAGCGTGGATTTTAGAAACTTTGGGGCATCTTTTAGTTGCTGCCTGCCTAGTATTGCAGTTAAAATCAAACGTGTCATTAGAGAAAATATTGTTTCTCATAGGAAATTTTGTCTGTTGTAGTATTGTGATTATTTGCGGTTCATTATTTTTAGAACTGTTTTCTTCATTTCATGTTCGTTTTGAGTGTTTTCTCAGCATATCTGCTGTGCTGAGCAAGTAAATATATACAGTTTTTACTTTTAATTGTATGAATTGAAGGCCTGAGGGAGCCATACCCCAATATCTCATGTGAAGCCACAATTTTCAGAATAAAGTTATGAATGTATACATTAAAGTGCAAACAAACCTGCTCTGTTGATTATGTGTATGATTAATGCTTGATTCCAGATACAGACATGAGACATGGACCCTGGTAACGGAGAGGGATAGCCATATATGATTGCTTATAACTATTTATGCACATGCTGGTAAAATATGAGAAACAAAACGAATAATAGTAATGACCTGCGCCCTATGATGTCTTTAATCCATTGCCACTTGCCAGACAATGCTAGCTTAATAAAAACTATAGGCTTAGTGTAGATAATAACGAAGTTCAATGCCTTTGTTAAGTACAAAGATTAGACGAACAGCGAGGAGGATTAAGTCCAATCTATGCCACCGCCACTATGGGGTAAAGATTGAAAACATTTCAATGGTAGACATTGGTTTGGATTTATTAATTCAATTAAGTTTTAGTTTCGTTTCTACTTAAAATTTATTTTTGTTGGAATCCATTTTTTGATTAGCAAGTAATTATCCAAATCTAGGATTTTTACATCTTATCTTTAACTATTTAGGATTTTTACATCTTATCTTACTATTTAGAACATTTCTTGCATTTGTAGTAGTTTTTATTATTTAAGTTCAATATTTTATTTCTACATGCTCATCTTCTAGGTGAAAGGTCCTAATGCAAGGATAGTGAGTTAAACTAACAATGAAGAAGTCCCAACATATATAGACTGATAAAATTTGTGACTTTATGCCCAAAGTTATTCTAAAAGTTGAGGCAATAATGAGAATCGCGATGTTGAGAATTGACTTGAAGAGTACTTTCCTGCAAAGTCGCGACAGAGATCTTGGCAGCGTCGCTACCTTCTGCACTAATTGAAGAAGAAGATCAATCATCCAAATTGAGTCATGATGTTACCTCGTCCTTCAGCTGTGATACCTATCACTAATCAACATGAGAAGATTACTCGTCAACAAAGGATTGCAACAACCTTCGTTCAAGGTTGCGATGCTCTCAGATCTAGATTAGATATAAAAACAACTTAAGGAATTTTGAGGGAGGGTCGTAACCCTAACTTTGCAAGGTCGTGATTTTTGTAGAAAATTTGTGATTTATTAAGGGCAAATGTGTAAAATTACTTATCCAAATACTTCCATACAAAAAAGAGAAGTTTACAACTATTTAGAGAGGAGAGGAAGTTGATAGCTAATTTTTATAATAGAATATTTTTATTTTGTTCTTTGTTTTAGGTTAGGACTTTTTTTTTTTTTTTTTCAATTTTCAAAATTTCTTCCTGGAAGTGGAAGGAAGATCCTTGGGACTCTTAAGCTTCCATTCAACAATATTTGACTTGCACTCTATTATTGAGCTTTCCAAACCCTTAACTCTTTATTTTTACTGCATAAATGGGTGATGTTGGTTGATAGTGTTATTGCTTACTTATATCTTATAGATAATTAAATTTCTTAGTGGTTAATAGTACAAGGAAGTATGTGAATTGATTGTAATTAATTTAGTTAAATTATATGCATGCAATGTGTCTGTTAATTGGAGGCACTTAGACAATTTAAGATTGTCGACCTTAAATAAGAATATATTTTGGGAAGATTGTAAGAGATGGCCGTCTTGTTAGAACTTCTCAATTAGCATTGATATCAAGAGATCATTGAACTGTAACATGTATTGATAGAGCATTACAGTACAGCGGTAGCAATCTTGCATGTCATTTAGGCCATTGTCTTTAGAACCATACTAGCATACCATTCATCCTATTAATCGCTGATTCATTATTCTATATCTAGTTCTTGGTACTTTGTGTTTAGTTGTTATTTAAGCTTTATTTAGCATTTAGATGTTTATGTCCTTATCAATCAATCACACTAGTAATTTTCACCTAATGTCGTTGGTTGGTGCTCGTCGGTTGATTACTTACAGATGCTTAAGCTTAGTAGCTTCAATTCTTATTTCTTAAGAAGTTACTGTTAACCTTATGGATTCAATCCTTGAAATACTCTCTAATTTATTTTTTTGTTATAAATTTATTACTTGAACAGTACACTTGCAATCAAAATGCTACATAGTAACCGTACTTTTTTTTCTGAAATAGATTCAAACCGAACCATTATCATCCCGCACAGTCAGAGATGATCTTATGCCCTTTGTCAGTACTAACTGTTAAATAAAGAGGGAGCTACACGTGAACCCTATAGCACACAATGCAGTATACTTGTTAGAACCGAAACGATGAATACTATCTCCAGTACACAAGCTAACCAAGATGCAAAATATATACGAGGTTCTTGTCGATTCTTACAGTATTTTTCCACATAAGTACTGAAAATGAAAGGGGAAAATTCAGCACAGGAAATACAGTTACCTGGAAATGAACAATACAAATGCTAAAAGAGGAAGCCTTCCTTGGTACAAGAAATGACCCGAACGTGTATGGCTTATACCAAGTAGGAAACAATTAAGCAGCAATCTCTCATCATCTCCATCTCCCACTCAAGCTCCAACTGTTCCCTGTAGCTTTCCATGTCACATATGATCAGTTCCATGTACGAATAGTGGCCGAGACAGCTCAATACATATTTAACCAACAAAAACTGTGTAATTTTTTGCCGTAAGATTGGTAGAGCCTAGATAATAAATGAGAAGATAATGGAGCACTAGGTAGTCGCATGAATTCTTCTTATTCTCGATGGGAGTGGGAGAGGAGACATCATGCAGTGCAAGAGCAAGAAGAAGCCATGTAACTCAGGATAGATAGCGCTAATGAGGATCAGGCTGAAGATCATCCATGGCGCTATCCCTCCTGAGCTTAACAGATTCTTCTATACTTATATCATAGTTTTTCTGAAACAAACGACACCCCCTAGATGAACCAACCAAAAAAAAAAAAAAAAAGGAAAAACCCGGTTAAGTTAGCGTTGGTGTGAGGGAGTTAAAAGAAGAGCAGCTTCTATTTATAGCAGCTGAGGAGACAACTTGCAGAGGATGAAGACAAACGCCAGCTCTTCCTGGAGCCATTACAAATTTGACCACCTTAACTCTTTTATGGATTTGATATGTAAATACCAACCTTTATTTATTTATTTCTGTTTCTATTTTCCAGAATCTTTTTAATGCGTCTGCCGAATACGGTACCTGTGGAAATAAATAATTCTTTGCCTCCCTTATAAATAAATGGACCGTATTTTTGCCATAATTTAGTTGTATATTAATTATCATCACTATTATTTGTGATAATAAAGAAAATATATGTGATTGTAATGCAATATTATGGTGGGGGCCTCCACCTAGCCCTGTTGTGACCATATTCCCTAATTGCTTCGTGCTGCAGGAAACGATATTGTTGCTATATGCTATCGTGCAGATAGACCCAGCATGTTTTTGCTTCATCTAGTATGGTCCTCAAGTTTTAGACAAACAAAAAAGAATTTAATTAATTTCACTCAACTATCCAAGTGCTAACACAGTTTTCATTCCGGCTCCAGTTCCAGAAAAGGCAGAAAAATTCACAATTAAACCTCTCTTTCGTTTTCATATTGCTATATGTAAAGCCACTAAAAGAATTCCAATTGTTCACACACTTTTTACAAAAAGTGGAATATCAATTCATTCCACACATCAGGCACACCCGGTAAGCACCAATGTATGCAATCAGAGTAGCTTGCAGGGTTAGCCAATTGCTGGGGGCTAAGTGTCTCCCAAAATTTTCTATAGATAGAAGGGTGGCCATCTTTTCGATATTCTGAGAGCTGAGTAATGTTGATTACAGATACCTTCGAACCCAAACCAGAAAGCACTTTATCCACCATGCGCATAGTAGGCAAGTCCGAACCACTTCCCCAGTAACCCTCCAAAGTGATGGGCCTCATTTGGTTATAGCAATTTCCTTCACTTCCAGGTTCCCACTCTTGACTCCTGATTATTGGCAAGTTTTCAGTAAATATTGGCCAAAAATTCTTTAAAAAGAAGCCCTCAACAAAAAATGAGAAGAGTAACCATTTTTTTCACATTCTAGGAGCTATGTAATCATTAGTCACAATAGGAGTAGGAGCACCATACTCTTGTAGATGCTTCCTCCCAGTATGGAAATAATAAGTTAATAACTAGCCACAACAATTACATAAGGTCTCCTTTTTTAACTCCATGGGATTGAAGAACACATATGATGCACTAAGATTGTACAATGGATTCACGGCCAACAATGATCTCCATGCATGTAAAGTCTAAATAAAATAACAAAAATGAAATCTGCAGCTCATTCAGTTTGTTAACCAGGTCCTAAAAGCTTCAACATTTCCAGATCATCAGCTAGGATCCCAAGCCCCAGAAAGTACATACAGCATGCTAATATTTTCAGATCACTCCTTTTAGTAACTCCATGGTGCATTTATTAGTCTCATCTATTCGTCATCTCTGTCTGATATACCTCTATATTATGATTTATGGCAACTAGATAAGTTGGCAAGCTTTCACCGGGTGAAATTATACAAATGAGAGAAACATAGAACAATTGAGGTTAGGGGTATAGACTCTCACCAGAAATGTGTTGGTGACATTGTAACAAAAAAGACACGTTTCTTCTGGGGAATGACTTTCGATGCTACCCAGTCTGCCCAAGCCCCCATGGCCAACTCCATGGCTCCTAGCCCATCGAGTTCCTCACAGTTTCCATTTTCTTCAGAACTCCATCTGCAAAAGTTGCAAGTATACTAGGAATTCAATACATCTTCAAATACAAATGCATTTTTCACAAAGCTAAACTAGAATCTTTCAGGCTTCAGCTATCAAACATACAAAAGCTTTACTGGGCCTTGTCTCCACCACAAATATGAGTTGAAAATTAGTATATCTGCATGCTCCCACTGTGACGAATGCTTAAGTACTGAATCCGGACGGATAATCCGTTCAGACAATCTGTGATTCACTGGATCATCAGA
The DNA here is from genome assembly GCA_025698465.1 of Gossypium longicalyx. Taxonomy (NCBI): domain Eukaryota; kingdom Viridiplantae; phylum Streptophyta; class Magnoliopsida; order Malvales; family Malvaceae; genus Gossypium; species Gossypium longicalyx. Next base: position 28,676,620 of record CM047003.1, read on the forward strand.
ATTAGATTCAACCAGAAGTGGAGCCCAGAGAAATTCCACTGTGGCATTATATTCCTGCAAATGACAAAAGAGCAACACACAGCAATGATATACTATATTATTGATTTCCAATATCTATCAACTGCTTATAATGTTTCATGAAGTACTATTAGTCCTTAGGCGTGGCCTTACCAACATTAAGGCTTTGCTTGCTAGGGTGAAAAGAAAATTAGAAAGATAGATAATTGAAAGAGTAGAAAAATAGAAGAAAATATAATTTTCCTTTCCAAAGGTGTGTTTGGTAGGAAAGATGGAAACAATGAAAGAAAAAGTAATTTTCTTTTCATTCATTACTTGGTAGAGTTGAAAATGATAGGAAAGAAAATGAACATTTTAGAAAATGCATAATTTTGAACTAACATACATCCCCTCACATTTTCTTTCCTTTATCATTTCAATTCGTAAGGATTGATTTTTATGCATTAAGATGGAATATGGTTCTCTCTCTTATTATATTTCCACTCACTTTTCTTTCCTATCAAGCACACTTGAAATTTATTTTCTTTTCACTTTTCCACTCAACCAAATACATCCTAAGGCACAGAGAAACTTAAGGAAAAAATCAATTACCATCATAAATACATGCAGTTCTTATTCTTTCTATTTAAAAGTCTTAGAGGATGTTTCCTGGCATACCTCTGCTCTGAAAATGGTAAGCTGCGCATTTGGAGTCATGGATTTCTTATCTGCCGGGATCACTGACTGTAACAAGCACACCATTGATATCCATTGACCTCTGTTTAGAGAATCCCCCACAAACATTAGCCTCTTCCCTCTCAACTTCTCCCACATTTCAGTCACATTCCATCTACACGCCAGAAAATAAGAGAAAGGTTGACAGAAAGTTCCATTAGCTTAGGCCAAAACATTAACCCACAGCTTCACTACTCAAAAGAATCACATTCCATTCTTCACATGGCATTAATTGCAATGCCGGGACATCTAATTCCATATCATATCAATAAGTACTCTTGAATTAGCTACACCTGCTCGTAATAGAATCTATCTACAAAAGCTTGAAGCCTATAATAAGCAAATCTGAGATTGGGTACTAAATGAAACAGGAAATTACTTCTTCAAATTGCAGTTATGGGGCTGCCATCTCCAATATTGATATTGCAGATCAGACCTTCCATGCTTATGGCATGCCAACTGGTCCGACATGTAGGGGCAATCAGACTCTTTGTAAAGCGGATACGATTGGTTATCAAAAACCCACTTGCCAGAGAAGACATCACAGCTCTCTTGCCTTGCACTCCTCCGCCGACCCGATTCGGTACCAGGAACAGCCCACTGGATTTTCTTCCCACTGTAGTTCCTAGTTGAGTTGCAACTACTGAATCGATCCAGAACCTCTAAAACCTCACACAGATAAATATACAAATCCGAGTTATTCAAAACGTACCAAAAAATGTTTCCAAGAAAGAAAAAGAACTCTTTGGGATGAAAATTCCAAGAAAAATGAACTTTGACCAAGAAGAAGTGTTAAACGAAAAAGACTAAAGATGGATAACCATACCTGAAGCTCCGTTTAGAAGATTAGGTTTCACATAAGTAAAGGAAGTTTGTGGAGTGGGGGGAGTAGAACCATGATCCGGGCTTTCATGGATTTGTTGAATGCTGAATTCATTGTAAAGAATGGAACAAGTTATGAAGGCCAAGAGAAGAACAGCAAGCAAAGGGAAATGGGATTTCTTTCTACTCCATCTAGGCGTCACGGACATGGTGAATGTGCGGAGCCAAAGGAATTTGCAGAAGGCAACAACTTCCTCCAATGACTGCTACTTATACAAAGGCATCGCAAGTAAAAAATTCGATTCGGTTGCTAAAAATAAAAAAAGGTTTGGACGATGCAACCTTGAATTGGCCAGTTAATACATATGCTGGGTATGGGTACTTCAAATAATTGAAGTCCGAGCTAGGCAGTTAATGAGGAAATCCAATCCAGCCAGCTGATTGTGGCTGTTTCGTTGGTGATTGGGAGTATTCTATTTTTGCTTCTCTCACGTCTCCATTTTCACCGACAAACCCAACCCATAATTTTTGGCCCTTACCTGAAAATTTATAATTAATCTACCTAATCTTTTTTTAATAATTAGTAATTAGATGTGTTAATTATTATAAATTTATTACTTCATTAATAGTCAATACTTGTCATATGCTACATTCCAAATGTAATAAAAATAAACTTATTTAAGTAATACTTTTTTTTGGTAATAAAAATGTATATAAATTTTATTAATTAGATTTTGATTGTGTTGGTAATTTTAATTTCTTAAGATTTTGTGCATCAATTTTCTAATTATCTCCTCAACTAATTCAATAAATAAACTTAAATAATAAAATATAAAATTCTAACATACAGTTAGATTTATGAGTTTGCCAACATTGTTGGACTAATAAAATATTTGTACCAAACGGTAGTTAAGTACGAGTATTTCTTTATTTACAATTGGACATTCTAATAAATATTATGTAAGTCCAATAATCAATTTTCAAAGTCATAAAAATGCGTATACCCTTATGATTATATCATGTAAGCAATTGATTTTGGAATTTTTTACAAAGGTAAAACATCAAATTCAACAATGGATTGAATTTTAGTTCGATTAGTATGCGTGTTGTCCTCGATGAAAAAGAACATAAATTCAAGTGCGTTAAAACGTATTTCCCTCCTATTTATAGATTAAAAAAAGATTATAGATAATTTTATTTTTTTATATAAAATCAATAAAACTCGTCATATATTAAATGAACTTTTAATATATATTAATTGGTGCACCATAATCTAATATGTGTAATATATAAGATGTATAGTATAGTATAGTATAGATAGATAAGCATGAAGGTGGGACTATAGGGCTGAAGGCTGAATCCAGCCCGTTGGTACCCAAGGAAAACAAGCCTCTCTAGTCTCTAGCAATGCTAGATGTGGCGTTGAACCTTTTTAACCTAAAACAAGTCCACAATTCCATAAAACCCAAAACATTGCCTCATCATCCCTTTCAGGCTTAAATCCTTCTTGGAAACAAATTTCTTTCTTTACCTTTTTTTTTTCCTTATAAATAGCTCCCATTTATCTAATTAATCTAAGTACATTTTGAGCTTTTGTGCAAGTCTTGAAACAAAAGTTAAATTTATGTGATGAAAATCAGAAATTAATTACGATAAAATTGAAAAGTTGTTCCTTACAACTTATTATCACATAGCCTAAAGATTATTTATTTTAGCGTAAATTACCTATTTCATCATTCAACTTTTAGGGTGTTTTTATTTTTTTTCAAACCGTTAAATCTCTAACGGCAATTAACTTATACACGCTATATCATATTCACACTTTCATTTTGGTTACCCAATTTTTAAGTCATTTTTATTTTAGTCATAAAAAAAATCCCTTTTTAAAGCATTGATTGAGTTTTAAAAAATAAAGATTAACGTGAAAAAGTAGTAGAAACTAAAATAATAAATTAAAAAATTGTCAAATTGTATTTGTCTATCATATTGCTGAATTTTTTTTTCAATATTGAAATTTTAATTCTCAAAAAATGAAAATAAATTCAATAAATTGTTGAAAATTTTCTATCCCTTAAAATTTTAAATTTCAAAATATAATGTTAACCGGTTTGTTAAATTTTATTTTACGCTTTCATACTATTTTTAATGCAGTCAACTCGATAACTCATATTTAATCTTTGTTAAATTAAACTTAAATTTCTTTTGATTATATAATCTCGAATATTTCATACTAAGCTAAAAACAAAGAAAAACCATCACAATTAATTAAATTAATTGTTTGTTCTTCGTTTGGGTAAAGAAGGGATGAAAATTTTTGGGGTTTTGTTTGACATGGAAGATAAAATTAATTGAAATGATTTTTCTTTACTTTTAGCTTAGTATGAAAGACTCGATGTCATATAATCAAAAGAAATTTGGGTTTCATGTACAATTAGTAAAAATGATTTATTTGAGTTGATTTTAATTTGGAAACATAAAATAAAATTTTAAGATTTGAAAGGAGACTAAATTAATTAATTTCAATATTATGATAACAAATCGATTGCACTATTAAGGGATAAAAAAAAATTCAATAACTTAATTTTGATGTTTAAGAATTTAAATTTTCAATACTGAAAAAAAATTAGAACTTTCGGTGAGGGGTAAATAAGTACAATTTGACAATTTTTAAAGTATTATTTTAGTTTCTATCGCTTTTTCACTTTACCCTAATGTTTTTTACTCGATCAATATTTAAAAGAAAATGATATATTTTAGGTGACCAAAATGAAAACAACTTAAAAATTAGATAACTAAAATAAAAGTGTGAACATGATGTGACGTGTTCAAATTTACTATCGTTAGAAATTTAACAGTTAGATGAATAAAATAAAAATGTCTTAAAAGTTAGGTGATTATACAGTAAACATTAATTTTTGGTGATAAAAATAAAAGTGCAAACTAAATCATTCACTAATTTTTAGCCTAACAACTGTAAGATAAAACAAAGTTAGGATGGGTGAGTATGGAGAGAGGACAATAAAAGAGAAAAAAGAAGGTAGGCAGAAAAGAAAAACTTGAGTAAAAAAGATGAATTTTATATCTTTTAAAAATTGAATCTAATTGAGACAATAATTATAAACTGAGGGTTAAAATTGTTTTAATAACTATTAAATTGAAACAAAATGTAAAGCTGAATTTATTTTTATTTCAGTTTTAGAACTATCACATCATTTATGTTACGAAAAGATCGACTTTTAACAAAATTAAATAAAAAAAAGACAAATATGATTGATTGAATCATCATTTATAACTTTATATAGTTAAGTAATTTATATAGTAATCTAAAAATAATATTAATATAATTTATTATGTAAAATATAATTTTTTTGTAACATCCCGATACATACCCCGATCACCGATCCAAATTATAAAGTGTCACATTTATTATCGAAACAATTACAATAAAAATTCGTGACTATCCCTCCCATAATATCGTTTTTAAAATTTGAATTTGTGATTCCTCCTTATAATCTACCTTAAATTTCAAAACTTTTAAGAGTTCAAATTTGGGGAAGGTTGAAGATAGCAAAAGCAATAATGCATGTACATATAGCGTTAGATGCAATATTTTTGTATGTAGTTAGTTGAAGGTGGGATATATGTACGTCTGATTATTAATAAATAGCATAAACATGTAATGATAAGATATATTACATTTTTAAAAAAATTATATAGGTTTAAATTTTAGAAACGATATTATTAAAAGAAATAACGGTAAAACGAACATTAACAGTAAAACGAGTAAAAAAAATATAAAGAAAAAGATAATTAATAAATAGCAGAAGAATAGGCATGGATGGCAGTGGGAGATATTGAATGAAGGAATGTAGAGAAATAGAAACTCTCAGATCAGCTCAGCACAGCTCGTGTCAATGTGTGATGGCCATGGGTGATGAAGAAGAAAGAAAGAGGATGGATGGGTAGCGTGAACGCATTCAAAAGTAGACAATTGTGCACGCTACCTTACACGGGATTTTATTAAAAAAGTATTCCCTCAAATTTCCCACTTGCACCCCAACTTGCAAAGACCTCCGTCCCATTCATATCAACTTGCACTTCTTTTAACAGATAGATTGAGATAAAGACACACAAAACAATTTGCAACTTGCTTCTTTCTTTTCTTTTTTAACAGTTTGAATTATCAAAGTCAAGTTGTAGCAGAAAAGAGAGCAGCTGTTGGATTCCCTTCACGTTATTTCTTATTACTATTTTAATGCAACATGCTTCTCCCACCCATGCAATACCCCAACCGGCAGTTTCTAGGTTACTCGCAACCCAACCCCTCCTTGCCTTTTTCCTCCCAACTCCGCACCCCACGTTTTGTCATTTTCAGATTTATTTTCTTTACAATATACTAGTAGTTTCTATGTTTAACCCTACGCAAATATACTTGGTTGGATTATCATCCCTTTTCAGCTCCAGCCTGGAAAGTAAGAATATTAATGATCGTTTAAATTGAATGCCTTATTGCCCTGTGCTATGTTTGGTATTTTAACTCTGACAAAAAGGGAAATGAAAAACTAATCATAAATTCATTTATTTATGGGATGAGATACAAGAGTGAAGGAACCCCCCCCCCCCACAATGTAGTAGTAATTTAGACCAGACCTACACCTATTGCAGTGGTCCGGTATTCGGTTGCACCGTTAAATTGAAAAGACGTGCTGACTAAACCAACTGCCAACTTGTTCCATGATTCTCTATTCACTGTGAAGCAGAACAAAGGCAGAGAAATGCCCTCTCCCCCTTTTACTTTACCTCCTTTGCAATTAGCAAAAGATCCCAACTTCTTCCCTGCTCTTATTCCGTCCAAAAAAAGCTTCCCCAATTTCAGAATCTCTAAGCACATAACGTGCATGTCACCATCTTCCTGAATTTCCTTTTAAGCTAACACCACATGTTCCGAGACTAGCCCTGAATTTCCAGTTCAACCCCCACGACCATTTGATTACATCTTTTTTTTTTAAATTTTATTGTGAGGAAACCGGATGATGAACAAATTCATGACCGACTCATTCACAGGGAAACTTGATATTGGAACACTCAACTCTCTGATTTATTCAAACCTACGCTGCCATTTTCTTTATTGGTCTCGTTTCTTGATGTGTAATTTGTTACCCTAACCATATTTCCAGCTTTGGAGTTAAACCCTTTTTTTAAATATTTAATAACACCACTCTCACATATGCTCCATCCATTACATTCAAATATTAAAATCTCTATCTTTTCTTTTTTTATTTTCATTCTGTCCAATTTTATAAAGTTATATACAAACTGGGGAAAACAGTCGGCAGCAATGTCGACAGAAACTAGTGGAGCCTAAAAAGATATATGCATATATTTTAACAATCAAGTGTCTGTATTTATTATTGGTATAATAGTATTTCACAGATTAAACAAGTAAAGAAAAAGAGATAAACAAAATAAACAAAAGAAGCTGATACACATACACAGGTGAAATGATAAACATGAACTTGGCAGTGATGAGATGTTCCATCGGCAACCCAAACATCGGATACTCACAAAATCGACGGCGTATCACCAGAGAGAGAGAGAGAGAGAGAGAGAGAGAGAGAGAGAGAGAAATTAATCTATTTTGATGGAGGGTTCTGAATCTACTCACGAAAATGACTTAGTTTCGTTGTTTGCTATTTGCGCCTGGAGAGATTCTCTGCGATCTGAGCCAGTGACTGGAGGTTGCACCGAACAATAGTGTCGACGAACACACAGGTGTCATCTTTGGTGTTACCCGGCGGCACGTCCACCACGTAGGATTCCACCACCACCGTTCCGTTCCCAGAAGTGGAAGGGTGGAGGGTCGTCACCGACCTGTAGTTAGCTAGTCTATGGTCTCCGCCAACGACGCTGAAGCTGAGAACATGACGCTCGTCGTCAAGGATCTCGAGGCGCTCTGTGCTCCTGCCAGCGGGGAGGCCCGAGATGACGCTGACTTCACGAAGGGTGCCAACTTCACCATCCCCAACGATGACGTGACAGCTCTTGACGAAGTGCTTGTAAGCCTGGGGATTATCGAAGCGGCGGACAACGGACCAGACGGTGGAGACGGGGGCGGCGATCTGTTGGACAACGGCAGAGCAGCACTGGTTGGGAGCAACTGGGTGGGTGTGGTGGCGAGCAACGGTGTCAGGGACGGGCATATTGCATGTTAAAGGGTAGCGCTTTTGGCAAAGCATGAAGGAATTATCAGGTGTAGAGGTGGTGGAGTTATGTGCTGGGGTGTCACTGTTAATTCTTTGGAGCAAGAGGGATGATTTTGGAGGATTGGCATGCATTTTTATTTGCAGTTTTGTTGGTGAAAGCTGGGGTATTATAATATAAGCAGATAAGGAGCAAAGAGAGTATATATAGTTAGATGGGTGGAGAAATGGAGAAGGTGTTGGGTTAGTCGCTTTCCAACTGGGGAAGAGGTTGATGTTGCAGTGGATGATGTTAATGAGCGAGGCAGGTGGGTGAGTGGGTCTGCTTCTATTTTTCTATTCTATACTAGTGTAATATAAGGAAGCAAATGAAAACTTCATGTGGAGAACTGCTGATAATTTAATAAACTATGCCTACTTGTTTCTTCTCAACTTACCAACTTCTCCTTATCAATGCTTTCAGTTTACCAAACTACCCCAATATTTCCTTCTCGGCTTCTCTCTTTAAGTACAACTATGCCGAAAGTTGAGATATTAAATTAACCCATATTAACCCATGGTTCTCAGTGTATAAACGAATTCATATTACGTAGGTTTGCTCATACTACGCATATGTGCATATGTGAACCCATACAAAATGTAGATCAAAACACAACAGACTAATATAGTTGAGTGAATTAATAATAGTTAGTACCATAATAAGTTGTAAAAGAACCGAAGAGATCTCATAATTTATATAACACTTTAGCTGTTCGTTATCAACAGCCATTGAACTGTATTTTACTCTATGCATGCTGAGGTTGTTATTTACCCTGATATTTTTTTAATAATTATTTACTATTTTTAATAAAACAAAATTAATTTCACTTGACGAATTGATGCATTAAATATTAACCCTAAATATATATCACCCAAGTATTTTTTTTTCTTCTTCTCCTACTGCATTATTGTCGTTGTCATTTTAGAACGGTAATTGCGGTTGGCTTTCAATTACTATTATGTACCAATTAATTATTCAAATAAAAGAGATGAAAGCAAATCCATTTCCCAAACTTTAGAGACAAAGATGTCCAAGATAGGCTAAAAAAGAGGAACCTGTCTCAAGCTTCCATGGCCATAACATGTCATGATGCAATTTGATAAGTGGTCCTAAGGCATTCATGCACCTATATATATCGTCTACCAGAAAGAGTTGTATAGTAGAGAAAGAGAAGGATAGAATTGTAATTATCGAAAGAGATGGTCCATTTGAAATGGATAATACTTTGTAGGAAATGTTTGGAGCAGTTTAACCCATCTACTGAGAAGGGAGGTATAAGATAACTGGCCGGCAGATAGAAACATCATAGAATATAGATATTGGCAGAAGGCTATGAATGTCAATTCAAAGAGTGCCAAATTTCGTAAATGTGTAGGAAAGAGAGGGTCAAAAGCTAAAGTGATTTGAAAAAATAGTACAGAGTGGTCAAATAGACGATCAACTTGCAGGAGAGTCGTAAGCCGAAGGATAAGATAAGCATTGAATTAAACTGACTGCCACTGCAGATAAAATAAATATAATAACAATTGAAACAGGAGATGAATGGAAAATTCTTCTCCTTTTCTTAGCTCTCGCCCTATAATTTACGCAAAATAATAATTCAATATCTTTTTTAAAATTTTATATTTGCATAAAAATAAAATAAAGCAAGTAGCTAGCAGCAGCTACGTTAACTGGTTCAAAATCCAATCCATGGTAATGCCTAATGGTTAATAGCTGATGGGATGCCCTCCCAAAGCAACCATTAGCTTTCGCTTTTGGTATCTTGCTGCTTTAACGTCATTCTTTGCTTCTGTCTTGTCTTTTAACCACCACTCTTAAATATTAGGGTTTTGTTTTGCAGCCCATTGCATTGCATCTTAAAAACCAATTAAGTAACATTGTTGTGGCTTAGAAAATTAGAAAGTTGTAGTAGTAGCATAAAAGAAAGAAGGAACAAGTTGGAGAGAGGCTTTAGCACATGATCCTTGGGGTAGTGCAGGTATGAGTCACGTGGGAGTCTTGGGTCAAATTGCTTTGGTTGGGTATGATTTGGACCTTTTGATTCACCCATTTGGATACTCTTCAATATCCCTTCCTAAATATGATTTGACCGCCATGAGCTCCCCATGTTGCAAGTGTCTCTTTTTTCCTTTTTCATTTAGTATGTATGGATTCTTCTATATCTTCATGAGATGACCAAAGTCATGATATCAACTCCCGAACGATTTCCTGATGACTATTATGAGGCCTCTCCACCACACCACACCACCCATCAAACTTTCCTTTTAATCTGTAGCAGTTAAGCTTTGATTTGAGTCTTCCATTGCAGATCACAAAATTATCTACTTTCTATGGGATTTGCATGGTTATATATATATATATATATATATATATGTATGGTCAAAAACGAAAAAGGAAAAGTAGACATCGGTCGAAGATAGTGAATCAGTGATACATGCCGGATATTTAGTCGTAGACAAGGAAAGCGACATGACGAAGTCAAAATAAAATATAAATTGTTAACAATTTATCCATTCTGTAAATTTTGGAAGGGTTAGTTACATTTTTGTTGTTTAAGTTATTTATTTGTATCTAATTGGTATTTATTTATTTTTTACTTAGTTGATATTCAAATTTGTATTACATTAATTAGGTTGATATCTTTATACTGTCACTATTAGTTTGTATTGACCTGACAATAATAACTAATTCGAGATGACATTTGACAGCCTCCTAATATATCATATGACAAGTATAAATAAAGATTACTTTTTCAATATATGTAAATTAATAAAAAAATATATAATTTTTTATTGCAAGAATTAATTTGAACAAATGATTGTTCAGAATGTTTCTAATAATTTTATATTTTTTTATAAAATATCAATTTTTCGATTATTATTATTTTAAAATATAATATATATATACAATTAAAATATATGGTTAATATGTAGTTTATCCCTAAATTTGTCCAAAAATACTTAGTTAGTGTCTGAATTTTTTTTTGTACCTAGTTGGTATCTGAACTTGTAATTCGTCATTTAGGTTGGTACATCCACATTAACATCGTTAGTTTGTGCTGATGTAGCATTGATGGTCAATTCTATAATGACATGTGGTAACCTCTTTGTGTGACATGTGACAGACAAAAATTAAAAATCTTTTAAAAATATTATTTTTTGGACAAGCAACTAGGTACTTTTTGTACAAATTTAGGTACCAGTTAAGTATTTTTGCACAAATTCAAAGGGCAAACTATATGTTAACTATTAAAAAATCAAACTTATTTACAAATTGAGGCAATATGTGTGATAAAATACAAATTCAAGTACCAACTAAGTACAAAAAAAAGGTTCATGTACCAACTAGGAACTTTTGAACAAGTTTAGAGTTAAACTACATATTAATTCTAAAATATATTAAAAGCCTATAATATTTTGAAAATATATATTAAATTTATAATATATAATTTATAAATTTATAAAAAAAATTACAAAAATGTAAAAGCGTATAAAGAACTAAAAAAACATGTCTACAATGAATGTAGATAAATAGTTGTTCAAATGCATTTAAATATGAACAACCATATGTTTTTGGTTCACTCTTGATGTAATTTTTATATTTTAAAATTTTATATATTTTTAATTTAAAAAACAATATAAATAACTTGACATTTTATAAAAAAAAATAAAAATATATATAAACTGAAATGAATCACTAGAAATTGGTATCCATATTTATATGTATTTGAGCAACCATTTGGTCGAGCTCGTTTTTCATGTGAGAAAATTTATACCTTTTTATTAATTTATATATTTTAAGGATTTTTAATTTTTATTTGTGTTTGTCACATGACATCGCCAAATTAGTTATCAACACCACATTAACACAAATTACCGATGTTAGTAAAGAAGTATTAACTTAGTAGATGGAATACAAGTTCAAATATTAACTAAGTTAAAAAAAAAATAGGTACCAATAAAATACAAATGGATGGTTTTAGGGCAAAATATATATTAACTAAAATAACTGACCCTATCGAATTATTTTGATTAATCGACCATCCACCAAATCTAATTCGGTCGGATATCGGGTAAGGATATTTTAAAATTTTAATTAGTAATTAATTTAGTTCGAAATCAGATAATTAACTAAATCAACCGATTAATCAAATTATTAATAATAAAATATTATAAGCACAATATATTAGATTAATTCAATTAATTACTTAAATTAATTAAAATTATTATCGACTGTTAAAATTTTTATAATTTCAATTAATAATAAATCGAGCAGTATTTGATATAAGACCTAGTCTACAATTATATAACACAAGTCTGGCAGATTGATGGTTAATTTGATATAACACTGTATTTTAATAAGTGATGTGATGGTAGTCAAAAAGGGAAACTCAAATTCTAGCGCTCTCTCTATAATTGGTTTATTGACCCAATACATTGCAGCTATCTATCTAGCTAGCTAAGAACACAAAAATGTATTGAAAATTAATGCATCAGAAGTAAAGACGCGGTGGCGAGGCGGTGATTTCAAATTCCTGGCGTTAAACCAGCTACGTATCTCAGTCATAGAACAAACAGGTATGAGCTCAGCGCATGGTTCCAAAAAATCATCAAAAATATTAATTTATATTAATTTTTAAATTTCTCACAAAAATAGTAGAATTTTTCTAGTTTAGGGTTTAGCTTTAGATATTAAAAATTTTATCATATCTTTAGTGTATAGAAATATGTAAATTTTAATTTAAAATTAGTTAATAATAAGATATAGAATATGATATTAATAAAAGATTATTAATATACGCAAACAAAATGTTTATATTAAAATAAAACTTTAATCAAGGGGTAAATTTAAGATTTTAATTATGAAAGAGTATTTTTATAATTTTTTTTAATTAAATCAGTGTTAAAATAACTCGTGACATTAACTTAATTAGAGATTTATATAATAGGTTAGAATGTTTAGATTAAAAGAAATAGTATAACTTGTGAAAAAAATTCTACGAATTTAAAGTTATTCAAAACTATGACACTCAACAATGAACAACCACGCAAGCTACAGGTAACACTGGAAGGGCAACAAAGAAAGTTCGTCTTCGAGAGGATGATCCGCCAGATTATGGAAATTCCCCTATGGATGCTGGACGGATGGAGTCGATATCGTTCAAAGACAAATTCATGCGAGATTGGGGGTCGTCGAGTGTTACTAATAGTAAGGCTGTTGAAGATGATGATATTAAGATTAAGGATGAAGATGTGATCACTGATGAGATAGAGGAATCTTGCAGTTCTAGAAGATAACTTTGATTCAACTCAAATTCTCATGACAGCGAAAGTGTGGGCTAACTACACTTTAAACGGAGACAGCAGTAGTAATCAGAACCATGGTAGGATCACTTGAGTTAATCACTGGCTCCCACCTGAAACGGGATGGATTACATTGAATGTTGACGGCGCTGTTAATACAACTCGTGAGGTTTAACTGGGGGTGTTTTCGGGGACAAGATGGCTGCTTAACTTGGCCATAACATTGGATACTGCTCGGTTCTCCAATCGGAATTATGGGCTATTTTTGAAGGAGCCCACTTAGCATGGAAATATGGCTTTCATAAATTAGTGATTGAATGTGATAACATCCAGGTTGTTAAGATGCTTGCTAATGATTCTAGAGAAGCTAATACTTCTGCGGATCTGCCCTTGCTCGAAGAGTGTTGAAATTATTGGAGGAATGGAGGATGTTAAAATTCAACATGCTAGTAGAGAACTTAGCTCAGTAATTGGCAAGACAAGCCAGCCCAGGGCTAGCAGAATTCGAGGCCCCTTCTTGGTTTGTTCAAGCCTTTATTCAACATTGTAGGTGTTTATTTCACTAGGTTATTATTATTATTATTATTATTATTATTATTATTATTATTATTATAAAAAAGCATAGTTATATAATTGATGGGTGTAATAAAATGTGCATAACAAAATTAATATGTATAAAAAAATCAAAGTATAACTTTAATTGAATGTTAAATTTAATATTTTATTAATGCGATTGGTGTGTTCAAATTCCTCTATATGCATTTAAAAAAAAAATAAAAATACTATACCATCGAATAATATAACTCATTTTAATTACAGAAAGATATTTTTGTAATTTTCATTATTGAGTTGGTGCTCGGTTGACTTGTGACACTATCTCAATTAGGGACTTAAATAATAATAAGTATATTAAAATTTAGAAAAAAACGTATAAATAACAATAAAATGAAATTTTGGTTGAATAGCAAATTTAAGATTTTACTAATCCAGTTGGTGTGATTCATACACATATTTTTATTAGTTTTTATTAAAGTAAAAAGATTAAAGCATCCTTAAATAATATAATTTATTTTAATTACAAGAAAGGTATTTCTTTAATTTCTCTAATCAAATTGGTGATTGGTTGATTCTTGACATCGACTCAATTAGAAACTTAAATGTATAAGTAAATCAACACGATGAGTTAATCGATTTGTTCGGTTAATTGATTGTTGTACTTTATTCAATGGATTATTATTTTGAATATTTAAACCAATTAATTTATTAGTTATTAAATAATCCTACACCCATATATATCAATACCTAATCCAATATCCCTATATATAAACTCATAATTATTGACATCAAATTTCGTCACAACTAAAATTTCTATTTTGGGTACACTCCATTGTTTGAAATTGATTGCCCGTTAAGCTTCTTAGTTTCGTATTGCAACCCATTTCAAACATTTGAGCCTGTTGAGCCCTTTGTTTTATAAAACTAATTTAAGTCTAAATTGATCTTTTGAGCCCAATTTTAACTCTAATTGGATATTTGGGTACTGATTAAGCCCCATACCAACTCTAGCATTATGGGCCTTTGTTTTTGCTTAAAACCCAACTGATTGAATGGGTCGAACCCTTTTTAGTTTTCAGGGAATCTAAACTATAGGGTGAAAAAGAGAGGATTTTGGACCACCGATAAGTGGTTTCTGATCGCCGCTCTAACGACAGGCGGAGTTTAGGGTCATTTTTTTCTAAAATATTGTTACTGACTAAAATGAAAAGAAAGTAGCCCAAAAACTAAATCCTAGGTGGAAAATAAAATATCTAATTTGACCAGCTAGTTCGGAATATCCATATACCAATAATTAAGGGTGTTCAACGGTTAACTGAACTGAACTAGTATTAATTGAATTAATCAAAAATTTTAATCATTTAACTGTTACTGAACCGGAATTTATATATTTTTGTTTTTTGGTTAAAATAAGTATAATATATATAAATTGGTAATGTTTATTTGACCTAATTATTCGAATTAACGGAATTAAAACTACATATAATTTGCTTAAGTTCGATTAACTAGGTTAATTCGATTAATTATCCGATTTCGAATCGAATTAACCGATAATTGAATTTCTAAAAAATTATTAACCGACCTCCGACTCATTTGAATCGGTTCGGTTAGAGGTTGGTTAATTCGGTTTTAACCGAAATTTAAACACCCCAACTTATAGTGACCAAAATGAAAATAGATATAAATGTGAGTGACTAAAGTATAAACTTTTCTAAAATTTATAAGAGTTGGTCACTATTAGTAGAGTTTAGCAAAAGGAAAATAAGATTGGGTTTGACTTTGAAGTTTGCAGAACGGTTAAAATTTGAAGAAAGTTTTACTTAGCGGGTACGGTTAAGAAGGTTATATCTATCTAACAATCAAAAGTTTTAGATATAGAATTACGAAAGCTCATCTCTCTCTCTCTCTCTCTCTCTCTCTAGATTTCACCCCTTAGGTTTCTCTTTCCACACAGAGACAGAGAGAGAATCAGAGGAGCTTAATCGAGATTTGATATTCCTCACCACAGATGGATCAGATATTGAACAAGGTGGGCTCCTATTGGCTCGGCCAGAAGGCCAACAAGGAGATCGATTCCGTCGGCGACGACCTCAACGTATGCTATGCCCCTCTCTGTTCAAACCTTTTACTTCATTTTTTTTTTACTTCAGTTTCGGATTTTTACTCTGCTCTGCTCCAGAATTTGTTGATATCGTTAATTCGCCTAGGGTTTCTTTATGAAATGTTGTTTTAATATTGATCTATTCTGATTACTTACATGTAACTGCAACGGTTAATTTGATTTTCAAATGTTAGATTAATCAGCGTATTGCTCAAGGTGCAAATTCCGACGCTTTATTTGTTCACTGTAATTAGCAATGTCAGTTTTTTCTCCCTTTGTTACTGAAACTTTAACCTAGGATTGATTGGAAATCTTTTTTTATTTTGGCCTGTTTTGCATCCAATCGTGTGCCAATTTTCATATCTTTGAATATATAATATTTAAGGAATTTCTTAAAAAGTTGGAAGAAATTCAGTCTTTGGAATGTTATAGACTCGTTTCATGTTTTCTCCAAATGCTGCAAAGCTGGTATGTTGATGAATATCTGTTCATTTATCAGTATTCTCTACTCCTTGTGTTCTGCATGTCTATCTTTCCCTATTGACATTCCTCGTGCTAACATCATCTTTTCTCCCTTTCAATCAGTCATTATCCACCAGTATTGAAGGGGGAGCCAAATGGTTGGTTAATAAAATCAAAGGTTTGTCCTTCTCTGGCAGAATTGTTGGCTGTTCTATTTTCTTTGTGTTACTTTTTACTTGTTATAGATAGCTTTTGCTATGTTCTGAAGGAGAAAATGTGTATCCAGTTCATTGCTTGTGCTTTCATATAATCAATATATATGATTAGCTTATGTACTTAAACCTGTAAGAAAAAGATGCTAACCGTTATTAGTCTCTTAAGTATTTTGTTTTGGAATGCCAAGTGGCTGCCTAAATTGTGATGATACTTAATGTAGAGAATGCCAACGTAAGGCTTCTAGTGTTTTTCGTAGCCAACACTAATTTCAATAGATATCGGTTGTCCAAAAAATGAACATATTGATCCTTATAATAACTTTCACAATACTACCTACCACTCAAACATTCTTGTGGAGCCCTTCTTCTGTCTGTAATGGTGTTGAACTTGGGATATATAGACTTCATCTTTACACTTCATTCGGTAATAAAATATGCTGCAGTTTCTATAGGCTCCTCCCAAAATTTTGTCATTAATACCAATAATTGGCTTTTTACAGGAAAAATGCAAAAGCCGTTGCCAGAGCTGTTAAGAGAGTATAACCTGCCAATAGGAATCTTCCCTCGTGATGCCACAAATTATGAATTCAATGAAGAGACTGGGAAGCTCACTGTTTTTATTCCAGCAATATGTGAAGTGGGATACAAGGACTCATCTGTTCTGCGCTTCTTCACCACTGTGACTGGGTATCTGGAGAAAGGAAAGCTGGCTGATATAGAGGGAATGAAGACGAAGGTGATGATATGGGTAAAAGTAACCAGTATCACTTGTGAAGGATCGAAGATCTATGTCACGGCCGGAATGAAGAAAAGCAGGAATAGAGAGGTGTACGAGGTTTCCAGGGATGGAGTAAGTGTAGATAAGTTTTAAAGTGGTTAGGATGCCTTGGAGATCCTATTTCTTTTAACTTTTAACTCTGAACCTTCATACTTTTGTGTCCATAATAAGTTTTAGGATTCAAGTGCAAAGACTGGTCAACTTTGTGGTTTCTATTGTGATAAGGCTTTTACTCTGTTCTACTATGTTGAAGGTGTCTGGCCAAATATATATATATATATATAATGAAGGTGGCAATGCATGAACCTTGTGTATTAAGATATTATAAATTGTATGGAAGGTGCTTTAGAGGATCTGCAAGTTCTCTGTTTTTAACAAGTCTTTGGTGTTATCGACCAATGCCATGGCACTGATAGATTAGAATTTATCTTGACATTTATGTGTTATGGCGCAAGCTTTGTAATCAAATCTGTACGGGACTAAGGACTTTGGTTCTAGCAAATGGAATGCCGCATTACTCTGACGCCCAAAGCCACAAAATGGATGATTTATAGTTGCATACGGTGCTGTATCTTGAAAGTAAGGATATGATACATGGAAGCCAAAACACCTTTTAGGCAAAAGTTTCCTGTATATTGCCGCTGCTTATGAACAAACGTCATCTTGGAACATCGATCATTGGCAGACTTACAGTTAGGAAAGTTAAGAGGAAGGAGCTTATCTTTTTTGTTATTCATCGTATCATATTAATTCAGCCAAGCCAAGAAAACAAGATTACTTCCAACTTTAAGTTTTGTCATGTAGTATGATGTAGCGCTGTAAATGTATGATATGATACCGTAGAACCCGCCCCTTTTTTATACTTTTGGTGGATCTCAGAGTTGTCATAGACCTTGGTGGCTCAAAATCGTAACATGCCTGACGGAAAATGTTTAAGACCTAGTTAATCATCCAAGCTCACAGGACTTGAGAAAGTGAAGTGTCCAAATTTCGTATATCCTGACAGGCCGTATGAGAAAGGATCAACTAACTTGATTGATTAATAAAAAGTAGTAATATATTGCTTGACCTGTGCGGGGAACAAATTTTAGACGAGCCTACTGCGAAGTTTCAATGTTGTATTGGACATTCATTCAAGTGTGAAGGTTATTTGTTTGACAGAGATGATGCTTGGTTTGGTTTTAGCGGCTGTTAAGCTGTTGGAAGAAGGACTTAGACGCTTCGTAAGTAGACCAACAGATTGCAGCAGCTGGAGCATGGAAGAGCGTCCTTGGAATCCATCCCCTCATAAGGCCCCTGTATCCATCCTTCTTCACTATTGTTTCAATCACATTCCCAATTGAACTGCTCGAAAATTTATCGCAACCACACACTCCCTGTTGTTTAACATCAATCAATCAATCCAATTCACAATTTCTAAGCTAGGAAAACAGAGTGGAGAAGCAATAAACAAGTGTTTTACCTGACACTGCAACTGGGTTTTAACAACATCAAGCGGAGTCGTAAGAGCAGCAGCCAAGGCACCAGCACCGGCACCAGCAGTGGCATGAATTACCAACCTCTCATCATTGGCTGTATCAGGCGACACCTCCATCAACTCTCTCTTTGCCGCCTCGTATGTGGCAAAGTGGACAGCAGTGAACGGCGCGTTCATAATAACGGTAGTTCTATAAGAAGCATAGAAGGCTCCAATCCCTTCCTCCATCACCACCCTACGCACGCACTCCGCTACACCTTTGTACGGACTATTCTTCAACTGCAGTCTCTGCTTCACCATATCCATCGGCGTGAACACCGCGTCGCTTGTTACTGTGGCCACCACGCCGGAAGCAGCGTGAACCATCGAATTATTCGGATCACCACGGGACAAAACTTGCTTAGATAGCTCGTAAACAGAAAAGTAAACTGCATGTGCAGGTCCTGCGCCAAGCCCCATTGCAGCTATACCACGGTAAAGACCGGGAGGACCTTCTAGCTTTAAGATGGAACCGAGGGCTTGACGAACGCTGACGGGTTGAACCGAACATGGAGCGCCAAGAGCTTGCATGCGTGTCTTAAGTGTGTCGAGAGGAAACATAGCCATGTGCTCGACGGTGCCGGCTATGGAGCCAGCGATCATGAATTGCCAAAAGTGAAGGCCATCGTGGGTTGGCGACCGGGAAAGTGAGATTTCAGGGTGAAACTCTGAAGGAGGTGGCGCGGTCCGGAGCTGGGGTGAAGCGTCAGTGGCCATGATGAAGTTAAGGGTGGCGAACAAAGAGTTGGTTGGGGTCCAAATATATAATCAAAGAGTGGGCGGGAATTAGAGATGACTTTCAGGTCTAACAAAGCAGAGCTGCTGTGAAGTGGTAAGTCGCATTCTACTAAAATATAAATTCTAACATTGAAGATAAAATTATTAAAAAAAATATCTTTGCTTAAAGACTCAAAAGAAAAAAGAAAAAAGAATAAACCAATCAATAAAAAAGTTAAACAAGATTTTTATATTTTCAGGAACGGATTTCGTTTGAATTGGAAGTAGCTATCAATAGGCAGGGGATCGATTAGGAATATAGAATTTCTTTTCCTTTTTATTAGAAATAAAAATAAAATTCAAATTATTTTATCTCAAAAAAAACCCGTGATTATTATGGTACATCTCGAGAGAACAAAATCAAGTTATGAATTGTTTAATTAAACAAGCCTTGACCAGAAAATATGAATTACAAGTATTTTAATTTCCTATTTGCACTTTTCTCGAAATGAATAAGTTTAACGATAATTTTTTTTTCAAAATATTATTATATAATTAACTAGGTATTGCTTTATGTAAAAAAAAATAAAATTTACTGCATTTACATTATTTCAAGGTAAGCGATATGGTATTTAAATTTTATTGAAATTTTTTCGGATTTCAATTACTCAATTCAGTAAACTTAATTTTAAAAATTCTTATATTCAGCTTTTTAATTTTGAACAGTGAAAATTAAAAAAAAATTGACAATATTAACATGATTTTTATTATTTTTTTATTTTCGTTACATTTTTTATTTATTTGTCAGGAAAATCTTCTAAGAATAACCTTCATATTATATATATTATTTAGTTAAACAGTAGTGTTCACGCTATATTTTTATGACAATTGGCATAACATATGAATGCCACGTGTCTTTTTAATATATATTTACATTGTTTTTAATAGTTTTAAAAAAAAATTAAAAATTAAATAGTTTTCAAATAAATTTAAAGAACCAAATTTAAATTGGTTTTAACATACCTTTTAAGATTATCTCAAAATAGATTTAACTTTTTTAGATAATGTTTAAACAATTTTTAAATATTTTAAAGATTCATCAAGAAAATTAATTTTAACAAATATTTAAAATTTAAAATATATTATTCCAAATACTTCGTTTTCAAAAATTTGAAATACTATTTAAAAATAAAAAAGTTAGAAAAAATTTTAAAAAATATTTCTAAAATAAAATTTTGGTATCTTTTAAAACATATTTTAAGCATGTAATTGAAATGTTGATTTTTCTTATCTTATAATTTTTTTAAAAAAAAAGTGTTTAGTCTAATATATATGCATCAATCTTAAAATATAATGTTTAAAATAATAGATAAAAATCAAATTAAATACTAAATATTTTTAGCTAAAAGTATAAAATAAATTGATATTAAACAAATTTTGTGTAAAAAAAATGTGTTGTATTAAAAATATATTTTTTTTACAAGTTTGTAGGGAAAGTTTACGTAACTGCCTAATATTTGACAATCTAGTTTCTTACTTTTTAATTTTCATGGACTTATTATTTTATTTAAAAATATTAAAAATAATTATATTTATATATCTTATTCAATATTTCAAATTAAGTTTAAAAAATGTACCATATTTTATTTAAATTGCTCATATCATATATACAAAAGTAAGGTTTAGACATAAATAAAAGATATTTTATTTTTTATATTAAATTTTTTTTCTATAATCTTTATATATGTAATATGTTGTAAATAATTTTATATAACATTACTCGTGTATTGCACGGACAAAAACTTAGTATATATTTCACCAAAATAAAAATTAAATTGTGGGATAAATTAATTTATAGTTAAACGAGTTAAATTATTAATTTACTGATTTGATCAATTCGATTAAAAATATTTAAAAATTTATAAAAATAGAAAAAAAATCACAATCAATTTTTTAAATAAAATCGATCCATACCTTAATTTTTAATCAATGGAGATGGTAAAGGGGAAATCAATCTCATCCGGTATGGAGTATAGACAAAGAGTATATATGCTCACAACTTTTGGGGTCATCTATTACAAAGTCTATTTGTTCTTGCACCACTTCATGACATGACATGCATATGCATATATTTCATCTGTTTTATTATTATTATTATTATATAAATGCCTACTTTTATTTGAAATTCTTTTCTATCCCTTAATTTTAAAATAAAATATATTTAAATTTACGTCTTTTTAATTACTACAATAATAATAACATTAATTGAATTAAAAAAAGAAGAAGAAGAAGAAGTAAGTTGTCAGGGGAATTTAAGAATACATTTTTAATATTATCAATTCACAGTTGTAGGATTAGATTATTGGGTGGCCACCCATAAGGCCTTCAACACTTTCTCATAGAAAAAATTTCTATGGGAAAAGGTGGAATCGACTTGACTGGAATTTGGATAGTCTCAAATTTAATTTAAAATTTAAAATTTGATATTTAATTCGAGATTGATCAAATATTAATTTTTAAGTTTGTATTTAAATTTGGTCGTATTTAAGTTTAAATTTATTAATAATTGATTTTTTTAAGATAAAAATTTAATTTTATAATATAAAAAATATTAAAATGAAAAGCTCAATTAAGTTGATATGCAAGTAGAATAGAGGATTGTAATATTTGAATTTGCTTAAACTAATAATTTAAATTATTAAAAATTGAATTTACTCTAGATAATTATGGAATTGAATCTAATTTTTTTTATTGTAAAATTCAAATAACATGTTAGCACCATCCTTGTCGAGGAGCCGTGTGTTGTCCACAAGCCTGCAAGCCGTCTATTCCATTTTATGCTGCAAGAACAAACTTGAATCATTGGATTTTCAATCCATCATTGTCCGTCGCAATTCAATTTTAATTTTCTTTTTGGAAAAGTTTGTCCCAATTCATTAGGTGGTTTAAATAAACATTCCAGATTTAATTTTATTATGGTGTTCGTTATTTCTGACTCGCTATTTGATTGCTTGACTGGAATCAATCCGTAATTTATATAGTTTTAAAGGCAAATTTAGGGGGTTAGTATGGGCTTGGTCCCCCTTAAAATGAAAATTTGCTATTTAGACTTTCTAAATTTTTTATAATTTTAAATTAGAAAAGGTAAAGTTATTCTTTGACTCCCTTAAAATTATAAAAAATCAATTTAATTCTTTAACAATTATAAAGATATAGACTATAAAAAAATTAAAATGGCATTCAAACCCCCTAAAAAATTGTTTTGGCTTTGCCTCTACATAGTTCACATATTGGAGTTCACTCATGATGAGTTTGCATTCTCTTATCAACTCGCATGGGGTGGGTTCGCACTACCATATAGGTGAACACACACCTAGAGAACACGTGTTAATCTTAAAGTACGTGTTAGCATACATGGGGACCTACTTAAAACGATACATTCAAAAACAAGGACTACATCATATAAAACATCATATAAATAGAGAATTTAATTCCCTTTGAAGGATAGACACACTAAAACACTCAACAAAGTTTCATTAATGTAATTATATATAAGTTAATTTGACTTGAATTAATTATTTAATTAAGTGTTTATAATAATTAATAATTTAATATTTTTAATAACATATAGTTGTAAATTTTAACTTGAGAAAGTAATAACCTGGTTGAGAGGGAGTTGTGGGCTTAACATCAAGTGGGTATGGTGGTGTGGTGTCCATAAGCTCTCTTCGGCCGAAAGCAGTAACTCCAACGAAAAGCATAAGTGGAATGGTGCATTTGTCTGAATGTGTAGCAAAAGGCAAAAAGGTCCCCTCCTCAGCGGCTGGCAACCAAGTGTAATATGCGAGTCAAATCCGTGCTTCGCTTTGTGTGAGCGTTAGATTCTTTGCGTAACTGATCCTAAAACAACAGCTTTCCTCTTTAAAAAGATAAGAAAGCCCATTTCTCTACTTCAGTTTTATAGTGGCACTCATTTTGTCCTCTATTTGGGCCATTGTAGAGCCTGTTGCATGAAGCCATTAAACAAAAATCTCACCATTCAGGCCATGCTGCAATTGAGCTTGACCAACTAAAGCCCTTCATCATCAATACCCAATTTAAACTTTGATATTTCAACTAGTTATTCATTGGATAAAAAGAAAAATTGAGGTTTAATTAGAGATGATGTTATTGGGTGTCAGAATTTCTACCATCCATTATTCAAAACTTGCATCAAATAGTAATATTTTACTTTGAACTTTCAATGAAACGACTTGGAATTTGTCTTACAAAGGGAAGTTTGTGTACAAAGAAAGATAAGAGCAACTTGTTTCTAGGGTGTGGAAAAACCCAGCCCTGCCTATTTTGTCTTTGCTAAACACAAAATTAACACTCTCCAATTTGTCAAACCTTCTAGTCTTCCGCTTGCCCAAAATTAGTACGGTATTCCAAATCAACTTTATCATAACAAATCATATTAATATTGTTCCGTTACTTTCGCTTGCGTTCATGCTTTAAATAGGATAAGATTATTCTCTTAATACAATAATTTTTTTGGCTATATCTTAATACAATTATTATAATATGCAAGTTTTCTATCAATAAAACTATAAATTCCTTGTCGATCGAGTTTTAACTCGGTTGATATCGGCATTATTGTCAATACAAAAGGTCGTGAGTTTAAGTACGCTGAAATACATTATCCTCCTATTTAAGGGTTGGGGAGAGACTTTTTTGTATAAAAAAGGAGCAAATATGATAAGAACTTATAATAAAATTAATATTTTACAAAAAAAAAAAAACTATGAACTCTCTTAGTAATAATTTGTATTTTTTTTTTTTGAAAAATCTTTTAAAATATAAACCTCCTTCACAAAGAAATCTTAGGACTACCTCTCTATATTTTTCATCTTTAATTCTAAAAGATAAACCCTACTCTATATTACTAGTTGACCAGTCAAAAATCTTATTCACTAAAATATTTTACCTATTAAGAATATTTAGTTGATTAAATGCAACAATTAAGAGTAATTATACTATAATCCAAACTAATTGGATTTAAGCTTTGAGTTAATATTTTAATCCCTATGCATTAACTTTGTTATTAATCTAACGATATAGTTTAATGATAATTGATGCGACATTAAATCAAATATTAAATTTAAAAATTAAATAACAGTTTTAAAGAAAGAGTAGATATAAAAGAAACTGATTTTGCTAAAATTATTTTAGATTCAGTCGTGTTTAAATTATTTCTAATTTGGTTCACATTAATCACCGTTTATCTATTTGTTTTAAAAACTAGTAAGTTACGGTAAAATTAACAATGTGTAGGGACTAAAATGAATAGTAGAGTAGAGGGATTAAAATGTTATTAGAAATGGTAACGAAGTAATTGGTAATGAAGAATTGATGTTTATTGAGGGAAAAAGCCAAGAAGATGATTACGTGGAAGATTCGAGCAACTGAGAAAAGTTAACAACACGTTCATCTCATCACATGGACAGCTAAGTGATGACGCAGAGATCGCAATGTGGAGAGAATATACGGGGGCTGGAAGTCCCACAAAAGCTTATTCAATTGGATAGACCACGGGTTCGCCACACGCCTTCTTACGTGTTTCAACCATGATCGTCCACTTAATTTCCAATCCGACGGTCCAGAACGAATGCCATCCACTCCGGAACTCTTGCAACAGTGAGTGCTCCACCGACCTCTTCTTCTATATATGATATCTCCCCCTCCACCCTCAATCAACAATCTTCCTTCATTTCTTCTCCATTCCTAAAAATCTCTCCACAATGCTTTTGAGACCAGTTTCATCTTTGTGTGTGCAAGCCAAGCAAGGGGATAATCTAATTTGTTCCCTTAAGGGCTCCCCTGTAACATCATCATCATCATCATCTGCTCTGAGTTTTCTGCCCAGAAAACATGGAAGGGCTTTGGGTGTTTATGCATCCATAGGAGCCGACAATCATGCACTTACAGGGGTAGTGTTCCAGCCTTTTGAAGAGGTGAAAAAGGAGGAACTTGACATCCCAATCGCTCCTCATCTTTCGCTGGCTCGCCAGAAATATGCTGATGCCTGTGAAGCCGCCATCAATGAGCAAATCAAGTGAGTTGTGCTGCTTCGTGTTTTGATATTTTTATCAGTTTCTTGATTTATAGGGGTGGTTATTTATTTTGTGTGACAGCGTGGAATACAACGTTTCCTATGTGTACCACTCGGTGTATGCTTACT
Source organism: Gossypium longicalyx (assembly GCA_025698465.1). Taxonomy (NCBI): domain Eukaryota; kingdom Viridiplantae; phylum Streptophyta; class Magnoliopsida; order Malvales; family Malvaceae; genus Gossypium; species Gossypium longicalyx. Next base: position 28,702,284 of record CM047003.1, read on the forward strand.
TCGACAGAGACAACGTTGCGCTCAAAGGCTTTGCCAAGTAAGATTATAACAACAAGAAGCTCTCCAAAGTTATTGTTTTAATATATATATATATATATATCTATATCACTGTATGACATGATAAAATTTTTATATTGTTGTCATCAGATTCTTCAAGGAATCAAGTGAAGAAGAAAGAGAGCATGCAGAGAAGCTGATGGAATATCAGGTTTTCTTTCATGTCTATTTCTTTTTGGGTTAGTCACACCAAGCGTATTCAAACTATGGCCCAGGTTTTAAATTAATCTTCTAAACTTATAAACCTTTCAATTCACTATTCATAGTATCGCATTAATTACGTCTTTCTATTTCTCTATCTATTAGTTTGACCATTAAATGTTAGCTCAGATATGATATGGATCATATCATATTTAAAATATAGAGTTTAACTTACCATGACATAGACAATTTGAATCTAATGTATTAAAAAAAATAGTCCTAACACTATTTATTCTCTTTAACATATCTGGCCCGAGTTATTCATATATTTTTACAATAGTCAAAATACTATTTTATAATTTAAATAATTTTTATAATTTTTAAAGGATTAAATTTAAAATTTTATAAAAGACAGGTGTAAATGAAAAAACTTCCATTTTAAAGAGGTAGGCCACTGCTAGCCCCTTGGCTCTGTCACTGGTTATACACTGATTTAAAATTTAATTCACACATTTTAAATATGGTCCATGTCAAATCTAAACTAGCATTTAAGGTTAGAGTTGATGTTAGGCTAATGGAAGGATTTGGTTTATAGAATAGAAGACTTAATTAGAGCATTATAAAGTTTAGGGATCGATTTAGAATTTGAGTCATAGTTTGAAGGTCAGAGTTGATGTTAAGCTAATGGAAGGATTTGATTTATATAATATTGATACTTTGAAGACTTAATTAGAACATTATAAAGTTTAAGGATCGATTTAGAATCTGAGTCATAGTTTGATGACATTGGCGCACTTAACCCTGTTTTTTTTTTTTTTCATATTATATATTAGAACAAACGAGGAGGAAGAGTAAAACTACACTCTATTCTGATGCCCCCTTCAGAGTTTGATCATGCTGAGAAGGGAGATGCACTATACGGTGAGTCGGTGTCCCTCTTACACGTTTATTCTGATCTCTTTTCGGCTTTCAAATGCAATGCTAATTGCTTCATAGTTCTCGATATCTCATAATTTTGCTGTTAGAGTTTGTTTAAATGTTGTTTCTATGATCTATTGACTTTTGCCTTCTTTGTTGAGTTCAGCTATGGAATTAGCATTGTCCTTGGAGAAGCTGACAAACGAGAAGCTTTTTTGCCTGCACGATGTAACACTAATTGTTTCTAAACTTATAGCCATACGCCATAGGTGTAGTAGATGAGATGTGTGCGTCTACAACTAATCTAATGGCCTTAATTTAACAGGTCGCGGTGCAAAACAATGATGCTCAGATGGCCGATTTCATCGAAAGCGAATTTTTAGCTGAGCAGGTGAGCTCACTTTCATTCTTAGTGTCCAAAAAAGAAATCTTTCAAACACCCACAATTTCTAATTATCTCAAGTTTTCAGGTTGAAGCCATTAAGAAGATATCAGATTATGTTTCTCAATTAAGGCGGGTTGGAAAAGGACATGGTAAGCTTTGCAAGCTATATGTATCATTTGTTTTCATAAAATCATTGGGTTGATGATGTTTCAGTTACTTTGTAATAACCGAGTGCAATTGGCTTGTAGGCGTGTGGCACTTCGATCAAATGCTACTCCACGAAGAGGCGTGATGCTGCCCATAATCACCATCTAAATGCCGCATCTTTCTGTTGTTTTAGTGCTTCACAGATGTTCTACTATATATACATATATGATGAGGGACAGTTAGTGGAGAAGAATAAATTGTTGTTGTAGAATATCTATATCTATATGTCATTGTAGCAGCCCCTTAACATTGCCATGTAAGAGACAATAAACAGCTTGGTTTTTGAAGGCGTTGAGTAAATGTGGAAGAACAATGTGATTTGGAACCATTTGCATTTCCCAAAAGATACTGTATAATGAATCAAAGCATTAACATATTCACGAAAGCATCCAAGTCCAAGCATTCATTTAAAATATAGCCTTGTAAGTTCACTAACATTACCCAACCGAACAATTTAAGATTGCAAGAAGAAAATAGTTCTCAAAATTTTCTTCATAACCAAAAGCAAGAAATCTAGTAACTCCAGAATAAACTACAGCAGCAAGACATATCTAGATATCTTGTGTTAATGTTCAAGCAGCATTTTGGGCTGCAAGCCTCTTCCTAGCTTCCTCAATGATGGACAACTTAATACCCTTGCCCTTGGGAAGGGATACCCATGGCTTCGTTCCTTTTCCAATTGTGAACACATTACCAAGACGAGTTGCAAACTCATGCCCAGCAGCATCCTGAACGTGGATTGTCTCAAAGCTACCCTTGTGCTTCTCCCTGTTCTTAATCACTCCCACACGGCCTCTGTTCCTTCCTCCAGTCACCATGACAACATTTCCGACATCAAACTTGATGAAATCAACAATTTTGTTGCTCTCAAGGTCCAGCTTGATGGTGTCATTAGCCTTGATCAGAGGGTCCGGGTAGCGGATAGTACGCCCATCATATGTATTGAGGTATGGAATGCCTTTCTGGCCAAACTGGACAGACCTAACCTTGCAAAGCTTAAACTGCAGAAAAAAAAAAAAAAAAAAAGAACAATATTGTTATACCTACAGGGTGAAGAAAGTAGAAACACTTGGTTCCTATATTTCAAATACTTGACTACTAAAATTCAGACCTTGGTTTCATCACCCGTGATGGCATGGAGACGGAAACGCCCTTTGGTGTCATAAAGGAGACGGAAGTCCTCATTTGTTTTAGGAATGGACACAACATCTACAAGTAGGTGAACAAGTATGTTACATAAGATTTGGATACAATAATCTCCGGAAGGCAGAGAGAAAGTAGTCAACTCCTAAAAAGCAGAGCACTTAAAGCTATTCTAGCAACAAGCCAAGAGCTCAAGATCACATGCCAATGAACATTGGCTAACCCAGCAAGTATTTCATAAATTAGCATAGAAGTGTCAGTCAAGCAGACTAATGAACAATGAACACAAAGAATGGATGTTAGGATTCTGAAGCTGTATACACAACAGAATAATCAGACCAAATACATTTCACTCAATTGAATACCTAGTATAAACAGAACAACTCAATCTAGGAATAAAGAGAGTCCACATACCCATGAAACCAGCAGGATAAGTCTTATCGGTCCGAACCTTCCCATCAACCATGACATGCCTCTGCATGAGAATAGCAATAACTTCTCTGTACGTGAGAGCATACTTCAATCTGTTTCGCAGAATGAGAATTAATGGCAAGCATTCCCTGGATTTGTGGGGTCCAGATGATGGCTTGGGTGCCTGCATAACAAGAAGATAATAAAACAAAACTAGAATTGAATAGATGAATTGAGCAGGTGCCGGCGGTAAAAAATGAAAACTGAAGGAATAAAAAATTGCAGTAAACTAGCATGAAAGTAAAATGATCAAGACTAAATCATACAAAAGCACCACCAAGCTTGTCAAGCATCCAATGCCTAGGGGCATTGAGCCTCTTCAAGTGTTTCTTCAACCCTCTAGCCTGCACCACCAAGGAAAATAAAATGTGTAAATGTAGCAGAAATAATCTACTCTTTCATGGAGAAGATTTTTAAGTAATGCACTTCTAAATCAACAACAGCACGACTGCACATTCACAAATTACATAGTTAAACTTAAAATAAGCAGAATTTAACTGTAGCAATTTAAAAAGAGGAAAACAGAAATACAGGAGGAGAGAATTTTGATCTGACATTCCGTTCCAAACATTATATCGTCAGTTATATCAATTATCACTTAAAAGAGGAATTAGATTGGTAGCCTCCAAAAAGCAGGTAACAGAAAGGCGTAGTTACCAGATCCGAATATGCATAATGTAAATCACAAAAAAGCAATGAAAAAGGTTTTTGTAAACAAATCAAGCCTACTTCATTCATTCAGAAACAAGGCCAAAGGCATCAAATAACAGTGAGTAAAGAAAATTATCTGTAATGAGCAAATTTCTTTTAGCAAAAGCAAACAATAAGAGAGTGCAAACACATAATAATTATCAAAAAGAAAAACTAACCATCCTGGTGAAATGCGGTTGATTTAGCTAGCTGGTTTTGATGGTAAAGCGTTCTTTGAAGACGATGACGCGAGGGGCTAACAAAAAACCCTAACCACCCGATGCTTCACTTTTTTTATAATGTAGAGCAGTTTTTGTAATTGGGCCTATTTTGAATAAACTTTTCCACATTGGGTGCTTTATAAATAAGCCTTTATGGGCCCAAATGTGTTGTACTGAATTCTGACACCGCCCGAAATGTGTTGTTCATTAAAAAGCTACTGGTTTTACTTGAAACAAAGAGGGAAAAAAACCTAATTAATAAGATGAAATTACTGATGTGAGATTAATTATTGAAAATGGTATCTAATAGACTTTATTCCTTTCTTAAATGGGGAAAAAGCTATTCTCATTTTGGATATATACACATAAAGTAGTAATATTTTCACTTTATATATTGAAAACTTGATTGTGAGTGATGAATAAGAATATTATTCATTATGAAGGCGATGACCTTCACTACTTTGCATTGCAGCAACCAAATATTCCGATTAGAGAATTACTCCTTATTAAAAAGAAAAACTGCAATGCGACTGATATTTCTCATTTCTTTTTTATACCCAAAGCAGAAGAATATAAAGGAAAGCAAGGAAATCTGCAAAAGGATTAGAGAGAAAAGAAGCTGAAAGAAAAAAAGGGTTAATAGTAATACCAAAGCCCCATAAAAAGTTACACTTTTGTAAGCTTTTCAAAGTGCGTATGTTATGAGGCGATTCTCCACAAATTGAACTCAAACCAAAACTTGTCAACATTACCTATGCGTCTTTGCAAATGGCGTCTCCTGGTTTCTTCACCTGTATGCTGTTGGCGCTGTTTATTAGGATATGGCCATGTCATGCTCAAAACGTCACTCTTTCAGTTTACTACGAAACTCTCTGCCCTTATTGCTCTGACTTCATAGTCAACCATCTGGTCAAGCTCTTTCACAGGCAACTCTTTTCCATCGTCAACCTCAGGCTGGTTCCATGGGGCAACGCTGTTTTGCAAAGTGACGGCTCCTTCCTTTGCCAGGTTCTTTTCAATTCACTTTCCTACTCTATCATCTTCAACAGGGGACCACGATTGGCTTCCTTCAATTCATTTCAAGCATATATCCTCTTAGCAAAAAGCAGGGTTTTCAATCCTTTTTAGAGTTCTGTTTTTCCACTTAGAACAAGTTTCAGATTTGCAGCCAATGTTTTTAATCCGTATTACCTTGCAGCATGGCCCAGATGAATGCCTCTTAAATATTATTGAAGCCTGCACCATCTCAGTATATCCTAACGAGGTAAACCCACTATTCCTCTAGGCCTAAGAATATCCACTTTCTTCTTCAATTCAGCCTTCATTTCCATACCAACCATGTTAAAAGGAGAAATACATTTCTTTTTGCGTTACACTGCAAACATAATTGAAGATGAGGCACTTGGTTTTTTTTCTTGTGATTTCTTAATGCAGGAGCAGCATTTGAGTTTCATTCTCTGCCTTGAGCGTCTGGCCTTAGCCAACAAGCTGAATGAGTGGATTAATTGTTTTAATACGACTGGATTGGCCACAGTTCCCATTGATTGCTATAAAAGTGGCTATGGAAATGTGGTTAGTTTAGTTTCATGAGCTTATAATCTCTATTTATGATCTTTCTTCATGTTACTTTGTTCTTCTACTATCCATTGTGATTCTGTTTACAGCTTGAGAACCAGTATGCTGCTGAAACTGCTCAGCTTGATCCACCACATAAGTTTGTGCCATGGGTGCTTGTTGACGGTCAACCTCTACAAGAGGTCACTAGTCACTACGTTTTCTATCTTATAATGTCACTTTTATGGTCCTATCATGTCTTGACTCTTACTCTTTTTGTGAATACCAGGACTTCAAGAATTTCGTTACCTACGTCTGCAATGCATACAAGGGAGAACAAATGCCCGAGGCTTGCCACCCACTTCCACTAATGAACAATTCATTGAAAAAGGCAACTCCCAGTTATCCGGTTTGCTATGCTAATTAGTGAAAAACTATAAGAAAATCTGACAATATATAACGTTTTTGTCGATTCCCTCGTATGTAGGCGTCGTTGCTGAGTGCTGATACACCATACTCTATCACTTGGTTACTGATTTATGGGATTCACTTTAGCTTCTCCTTCTCCCTGCTTTAATTGAAGAATAACCATTGCTCTTTGAGTGCTATTTGACTAGATGATGATGATTCTTAATTGCACATAAACACAACATCTAATCCAAACTAGCCTTTTTCATCAAGTTCTGCTTTAAATGTACATTTTGAGGGGATTTTTGTTAACTAGAAAATATGCATCCTAATTGATATTTGATAAAAATATACAGACATTATGTTGATAACAATGTAGAAATCCTGTATTCACCTGTTTTATACAATTTGAACATAAATAATCCCTACAGTTGTGTGTTTCTCCAAGAGGAGACTCTGACTAGCGTATTGCCTCTCCACTCCAAGGCTAACTCGTTCCCAGAAACCCCTCCAATGCTCACCTCAAATAAAGTATCCCTTTCTCTCACTATTTCTTTAGCTTCCATTAATCTCTCTGAGCTCACCCTCAAACCCTCCAATGCGGTGCCTGCATCAAAATCGCAAATTTCATTTATCTCCTTCCACTTTTGTAACCATGCTTGACCACATATATTAGGTCCTACAAACAGACACTCCATCGCCATTCTTGCTTGCACCAGGTGCTTTGCGAAGTTGGATTCCATCGACTCTAAAACAGCTTGATAGTGCATCAATTGGCCATTAAAGAATGTGCCAAATCCTGAGCAGTCTTTCAGTTTTTCGCAAGCATCTCCATCACCAAATGTTATGACCCCCCTGTCTCTTGCAACGTAGTTGCCTGAACTTGCCAATACTTCTTTCGCTACGTTTAGAAACTCATTTACAATCTCCCTTCTCTTGCCTTTTCCCATCCCTACCATGCAATTGAAGGCCAACCATTCTCCAGCGCCACCTCGTTTGTTCATCTTTAGCTCATTCACCAAATCATGGATTCCCATTTCTTCCACTTTCAACTTTAGACCAAAAGACTGGGCATGGTTGCAAAGTTGCCTCATTGTGCCCTTAAATCTCCAAGGAGAGTGAGCAGAGTCTTCCTCTTCCCATCTTATTGATGTCAGTCTCATCGACTTGTGTTTCCATGCCATCGCCTCAATCACCGGAGGCCACTGAAGTCCCTCACTGATGTTGAAATCCACTATATGTAGCGTGTCTGCATCATTCGGCATCGCTTCAAGGATTGCCGAATTAGCAGCAAAATGAGCAAACCTCCAATATGGAAACACCTGATAGAATACCCTGAAGGCTGCCTCAAAGTTCTTGCTAGACTCTTGCATTAGATAATCACTTTGATGTTGAATATCTTGAGACAAATTGAATGCAATCCTTTCCCAAGTTTCACCTACTGGACTAGCTTTTTCACCCACGCACCTTAGGATCACCTCCGCAAGCTCTGACTGGTTCTTTTCTGTGGCCTCTCCATAAGCCTTGAGAAGATGAAATAAGCTCAATTGATTATCGATTTCCATGGAATCTCCAGGCAGGGTAAGTGATGATTGGGTTGATGTCATATCAGTGGATGCCTCACTAGATCTTATGGATGCACTAGGGCTACATACATCTTGACTTTGAGAGGACAATGGCATCATTGAACCAAAGCTGTCTTCACCCTCATCCAAACAATCATATAGATCCTCAATCCCATCAGTCAACATAGACTCAAGCCCTTCCAAGGGGACTAAAAATTCCTGAAGATGATCATTACATGGGAAAATCTCACCAGAGAACATTGTAGAGAAATGGGAAATTTCAGGGGAATCCTCCCTGGTATTGAATGAAGAAGAGAATTCACAACCGTCAAAATTTTTACCCATATTGAGCCCATATGGTTGCACTTCGAACTGATCAATGCTTGAATTCAAGAAGCTTTCGAATGGCCATGAAGAAGGTGGAAAATTATCTGATTGCATCATCTTTTTTATTATCTTTTACAGGTTTAGAACTTGGAAAGATGCTATTTCAGGTTGAGTTTTGAGTTGACTGCCCCTTTAATTTTCGAGTATATATATAAAGTGACATGAATAAGATGATTAAAGAAAACAACTTCCAATCACTTTCACCCGATTTCTTAAAGAGTTTTATCCCATCAAAGTTCCCTGTTGGGTCGTCTTCCTTGCTTGGCAGCTTCTCAGAGGTCTCATTGCATTATTTTAAATATATATATAATTTAATCCATAATTTATAATTTTTTTTTTTTTATTTCATGAAGAGAACTTGAATAGGAAAGTAACCTTCATTAAAAAAATATATGAAGAAGAGCTTGTGAGGTGATATTAGTCCTTTCCAAAGGAAGTAATGCCAATGGTTTGTGGCTGGAGAAACCAATTCCTCGTTGTTGTCAACATATTTTATTTGAGTTTAAGAAAGAAAGAAGCAATAAAATTAGCAGGCTGCATGAAAAAGTTGAAAAATTCCAAACCATGTCTCTTTCACTTCATTACTTAATGAAGGTTACCTTACTTTTGTTCTTTCTGTGTCTCATTAATTATCTTTTTATGCAAGCAGCATAAGTAATTAATTAATCTTATTTCCAGGAATTAACTACGAAAAAGCTTTCAACCACTTCCTTACTTTTTATGATTTTTATTCCTTTTTTCATTTTCTTTAAGCAAATATACTTATTACTATTGGGAATAATTTATTGTCAAATTTTAGATTCTAAAGTCTCACTTCTTCTGCTACTGTATGTGGGCCTAGAGAGGGCTTGCTTTGTCAAGAGATGGGCTTAGTACATTGAGTGCCCTACTCATTTTATGACATGTAACAATTCTTATCCCTCTACTTTTTCAAATTATACAAAATAGTTCAATTTCAATTTCAATTTCACTACTACACTCAAATTTGTGAGATATAATTTTTATACCAGGCCTTCTTTTATGGCACTCCTCGATGGCTATTTTCTTTTTCTTTTTTCTTTTTTGATAATAATAACATAATGGTTAAATTTCAGTTCCAATTTATCTAATTTTTTTAGATTATATAAAAAATTAGCTAAGATTCATTTTCGATCTCTATACAACGCTTAAATTTAAGATTTAATCTTTATATTTTAATTTTTAACATCATTTTGTACCTCAACATTAGTCTAAATACTTTATTCTAACTAAAGTGTTTACGTGAATTTTAAGAATTGTTAACCACATTAATATTATTTGTTAAATTCAAGTCCATTGTAATGCTATTTTTGTGTCACGTGATTACCAAGCAATTATTTTTTAATTTTAGAATCTCATCTCAATGAATTTAATAAAATAATATGTAAAATATATATGGATTTTCAATTTAAATTAATTTTGATTTACTTTGAGTTTTATTTAAATTTATTTTGGACTCGATTTTTTTCTAATTATTTATTTAATCGATTTATAATATTAATTTTGATTATAATTATTTAAATATATTATTTGTATTTATATTATATTTGAAGCAAGTCAAAATATGCCTTTAGTGGATATACTTTGGGTTTGAGATGTAATTCCTATTATTTTTATTTTTTTATTTTTTTTAAAACTTTTAATCTAGCATTAGGCTTTTTTGGGTTATTAAGAAAATAATGAAATGCTTCTGTATTTAGTATGATTGTATAGATGCATTAATGGCAATTTTTTAAAAAAAATTAAATAAAAATATATTATTTAAAATTAAGAAAAGTTTAATAAAAAGTATATTTATTAAAAATGATCAAGCGTTGGTTTTAAGTATTATTTATTTATTTTCATTGGGTTTACCTTTATAGGTCTAAGCTAGGTAAAGTCCAAAAACATTCCGTTATTTTACTTGATTTCACGGTTGTACTTTTTTGCCTTGCATGACCGCACAATTACGTAACAATTGCATTTTTTAAAGAAATTTTGGAATTTGTCACAACATTCTAATCCCTCTTCACATGATAATATTATGCTCTATTTTCAACCCAAAATATTTATTAGGGTGATCAAACAAAAATAAAAAATAAAAAAAAAGGACATTCCGTGATAAATTACTAATGGGTCAATATTTCAGGTTAGTCCGTAAAATTCAAACCCCACTTCCCCACGGCAACTGCCCAGATCATATGTTTTGAGCCAATGCCATTTGATCAGTGCATGACTTTGAAATGTTCAAGTCATCCATTGGGGACTAATTGTTTCTATTCACATATTTCTTATGCTATATTATTTGTTAGAAAGAGAACTTTTTTAGCTCAAAAAATCACATGGCTTTCCTTCTCTTCTGGTTTATCTTCTTCCCAGTTATTGCTCAACCTCAGCCCACAAATTTCATCTTCCATGGTTTCAATCGAAGTGAACCCAAGCTTACCCTTGACGGAGCTTCTATTAGTAGTCCCAGTGGCGCCCTAGAGCTGACAAACGATTCACGTGACGCTATTGGCCATGCATTCTATTCAGAACCAATACAAATGTTGGACAAGTCTTCACCTTCTCCCAAAGCTTCTTCTTTTAGCACAACTTTCGTGTTAGCTATCGTTACTCCAAGCTCAGGGAGAGGAGGCCATGGCCTTGCTTTCACGTTATCCCCTTCCAAGCAGTTCCCCGGAGCTCTACCAGGGCATTACATGGGAATATTCAACTCGGAGACGGATGGGTCATCCTCCAACCATATTGTTGCAGTGGAATTCGATACTGTCAATGGATACAACGATCGTTTAGACAGCAAAGGAAATCATGTTGGGATTAACATAAATACCATGTATTCGAACGCGACGGAACCGGCCGCTTATTATGTCAATAACACAGAGCTAAAGGAGGATATGATATTGGAGAGCGGTGATCCCATCCAGGCCTGGATAGAATATGATGGCAACTTTGTGAATGTTACAATCTGTCCCTTTCACCTAAACAAACCCTCTAAGCCTCTCATTTCCCATCCCATTGACTTAACACCTTTTGTTCAGGAAACCATGTACGTTGGCTTTTCTGCATCTACGGGACAAAAGTCGAGCTCTCATTACATCTTAGGATGGAGCTTCTCCACGAATGGAACAGCAGCCAAACTCAATACTTCCCGATTACCTATGGCACCGTCAAAACAAAACGATGGATCTTCTTTTGATCCTCGAGTCATTGGTCTTATTGTTGCTTTATCCACCGTGACTGTTTTATTGTTGGGAATATTGATCTATTTTACGTTGTACAAAAGGAATGCCAAGTACGAGGATCTTGAAGATTGGGAATTAGATTGTCCTCACCGGTTCCGATACAAGGATCTTTATGCAGCAACAAGGGGTTTCCAGCTGAGCGAGATAATAGGAGTTGGAGGATTTGCTGCAGTGTACAAAGGTGTGTTGCCTACAACTGGAACTGAAGTTGCTGTTAAAAAGATAACTCAAAGTTCAATCCAAGGTCTGAGAGAATTCGTAGCGGAGATCGAAAGCTTAGGAAGATTAAGGCACAAGAATTTGGTTTATCTCCAAGGATGGTGCAAGCGAAAGAATGATCTTCTTCTGGTCTATGATTACATTCCCAACGGAAGCCTTTATTCCCTCCTTTTCAATCAAGAACAAGGCTTTGTGTTAAGCTGGGAACAAAGATTCAATATCATTAAAGGCATTGCTGCGGGACTACTGTATCTGCATGAAGAATGGGAGTTGGTGGTAATCCACAGAGACGTGAAGTCTAGCAATGTTCTAATAGATGCTGACATGAATGCGCGGCTGGGGGACTTTGGCCTTGCAAGGTTGTACGATCATGGTACAGATTCGCACACCACTAACATTGTGGGCACTATTGGGTATATTGCACCAGAACTGGCTCGCAATGGCAAGGCTTCTACTAGCTCAGACGTTTTTGCATATGGGGTTTTGCTCCTTGAAATTGTTTGCGGGAGAAAGCCAGTTGATTCGAGGAACTTCTTCTTGGTAGATTGGGTGATAGAGTGCCACCAAATGGGTCATATTCTTGATGCAATGGACCCTAAGTTAAATTCCAGTTACGTAACGGAAGAGGTGAAACTGGTCCTGCTGTTGGGTCTTCTTTGTTCTCATCCAAAGCCTGAAGTTAGGCCTAGCATGAGCAAAATCGTGCGCTATCTCAACGGGGATGAAAGTATTCCTTCCATTGATAACTGGGAGGCGTTTGATTCTAGCGATGAAACTTACTTGAAGTTCTTGGAAACAATTTCTTCTGATAGTATCACAAAATCTTATCGCTTGTCTTCCATCGCTGGTTTCTCTTCCAGTTCCATGAGCAGCGGCAGATAGATATACAACAATCAAACCTGTTCTTTTTTCATTTTTTAACTGTTAATTTGTAAAAGGTAGAGACTTGAATTCAATCCATATGTATTTGTCAACCTTTAAATCTTATATCTTGGAGCACTGGGACAGGATGCTGCCTCATTGATTGGGTTGCTAACCGTCCTCCTGGGCCGCTCCATCTTTTGTATGATCGATGATGGTTAAACTAATCAATGGATGACAAAGAAAAATCGATTTGTCAAAGTTTGGGGACCAATGCGGCTAGCTCTGACAATAAAGATCAACAAACACCACATCAGCTTTCATCTCCAAAACTTTACGATGGGATTAAATTGATAAACACGAAACTATCATTTTCAGAGATTAAGATGATAAATTAGTTTTAAAAAGTTACATCAATACTGTTGTGAACCGAATTAAAATTGGATGACTGATTTTAAAACCAAATTTAAGAGAGCTAATTGGAAGATTAACTTTTTCTTTTTCCTTTTTTTTCCTTTCGAGTCAATTATACAGAGAAAAAGAAGCCTCTCAATTTGACTTTTATGGTTCATTGGTGAAACGTGGTAATTAGTGCTTCCAACCAAAATCAATTTAGGACTTGCTTTCACGAACGCTGCCTAATTGTCCTGAAAGATATAATCAGCATGATTGGAGATTGGACTGGGTAGCTGGAATTTGATCTCATGCACAAGTTGCATGATAAAATTGTCAAAATAAAACAGCCTATAGCCTGGACGCACTCAGAAAAAAAATCAAATATCATATCAACACCACACGACCATCTAGCCTCAACATCTTGGCAGAGAGGGAGCTTCTATTCTCAAACCAATTGGTGCGCTAAGGCTCATGTCAACAACATTTCACATAATATTAGGCCATGCGTTCTATTCTGAACCTATTCAAATGCTCCTTCCTCTCATAAGCTGCTGTATTTTTTTAAATAATATTTTTATATTTATTTTACTATCCATATTAGAAAGTATCCATATTTCTCTTAACAATACAGTTGATATTTGTTAATTTTCTTCTAGCATATATTTTACTTAATTTCTTTTATAATTATATTTAAAATATATATATTATCAATCATAAAATTAAATTTATATAAAATAATTTGGATATATTTTAATTGACACATACAATGAAACTTGTTCATCACAAGCTACGATAACTAGTTTCATTTATCATAATGTTTACGAATTTGAATAACGTCTACATTAATTTTTATTTTTATTTTACTTTTCAACCTTTTAGAATAAATATTTTAAATTTTCATAACATTTTTTTGACAATAATATTTAGGGTGTATTTAATAAACTAAAAATTTAAGCGCTGAAAAATAAAGTATTATTTTTTAATGCTAAATTCTATAAGTGCTAAATTTATATTAAAAATTTGTTTGGCAAATTAGTAAATATAAGTACTGAATATAATTATGTTGTTTAATAAAAGTAAATATTGATTTTAAAAGAATTGTTTGTTTTTTTTAAGTTTAATATTATTAATATAATGTTTATATCATTTTTTATAGTTTTGGATAACAGATACATATGGTAATTTGAATATTTTAATTTTTTTTAAAAATAATTTATTTCAATTTTTTAATAAAGTCAACATAATAAAAATTAAAATAATTATCACATTTATTTAAAATATTAAATATTAAAAATGAAACTAAAAATAAAAATTTTCAATCATCCTTAATACATAAAATCCTAAATCACACTTGTGAAAATCACTTTTTCAAAGGCAATGTGAAACTAGAATTTGAAATCCTCAAGGCCTCAAAGCATTCGAGGCATGGAAGGACCCAGTTTTTAATTTGTACGAGTCCTTATTGCATCCACCACTCGACCTTCTAAATAAGGCATAACACCAACGGGCCCATAACCCATTTGCAAATCATATCTATTTATCGGCAACCTCATTAGCAAATAAAACAAATAAATAAATAAACATGGACAGCAAACAGATAAAGGGGAAAAAAAAGAAAAGCATCCCAACATCGTGTGGACAAAAGCCTAGACCTGCCAAAGGATCTTCAATCGCACGCCTTCGATGTTCTCATCAGTCTCACTCCCTCTGTCAACATTGCACCAGTAGGGGACATTGTATTAACACCATCCTTGGCCAATTTATCGGTAACCTCATTAGCTTCCCTATTAATACATAATATTCCACATGTACATAGGATTTTTAAAAATCGGACCTACAAATCTGGAAACAAATTATCCATATAAATAGATTGAATTTATATGTATTCTCCGCCATTAGTTGTGCAGCTCCCATTTCATAGCAATATGTTAGGCATCGTTATGTGGCGATTCATCCCTGGTTGCCTTGCCTATTACTCCACGAGTGATATGAGAGAGAAACCAAACCTCAAAGCCTAAATCACGCTTCCGTTTGATAGTATTACTGTACCATTGGTCACAGTTACGCAGGTGGATTCATGCAGTGCAGTGAATGGTTTTGGTGTGCAAAGCGAATAATTTAGTTAGTCAGACTTATTGGGATGAATAATCTCGCAGATTAGCATTACTTCGGGAGCCTTTTATGTAGAGGAAGAAGAGCAGGAAGGAAAGGAAGAGGGCAAAAAGTAGGAGAAAAATAAGCAGCATAATCTCACCATGCAACGCAAAGTTGGTATCACGAGAGATGAAAACGTGATCATCTTGTTGAGAATTATGGGGAGCCATGGAAGATGATAACAGATGTGGAGGATTATCCATAGTGGAAGTAATCGATGATGGGGTGTATGGTTGTGCTTTATGTATAGGGCTAGGACAGACAGGACTTAAAAGAGTGGCTCTAAATAAGAGGAGTCGAGTTTATTCACGAGTTTTTAATTTATTTTATGCTTAAATATAAATTTGGTATGGGATACTCAAGAGTTTTCTGAAATTTCATAAAAAACCCTCAAGCCCAGATTTCATAAAAATCAAACCCACGAAAGTGAAGTTAATAGTATTTTGAAGTTAAGGATTTTTTTTTTTTGTTAAAGATTAAATTTTAGAATGAAAAAAAAAAAGTTGTTACTTGATTTTTAGATGGTAATGTAATTGATGTGTGGAGATAGGATTGTATGAAACCATAATTCCACGTTATCGCTATCCCTTTCTAATAGGAGTATAACAAATTAGTTTTTTCCTCCTGATTATTTGTCATCCTCTTGATTATTTGTCATATTCCTATTGGAAAGGGATAAATATGACGTGGAATCATAATTTCATATAATCCCTTCTCTTAATGAGTTGATAATAAAAAGAAAAGAATTTTGTCGAAATAAGATGATTATTTTTGTAATTTTACAATTTTAATATATATTTCATTTTTTATTTTTACATTTTTAAATAATTATAGTATTTTTAATATTTTTTATTTATAATTATTTTATCTTTTAAAATATTTTTATTTATTATAATATATATTTTAAATTATGATATTATCATGATGTCATTAATATCACATGTCATAATTTTATTATGTTATTTGTCCTGAATTTAGGGTGTTATAAAAAAGTATCAATATAATGGACAGAATAAAAATTCAGACACTAATTTATAAAAAAAAATTGTTAAATACCAATTTAAGAAGCTGATAAATTAAAATTACAAATTTTAAATTTAAAGAAGCCGTCACAAGTGGTGTGTCTCTACTCAAACAGTCGAGAATGCTAGGTACAATTGGCAATTTGGGATAATGTCTAAAAGCAGAAACAGTGACAATGCAATGTCCTGTCTGTCCGTCCCTACGCTTGTGTTGTTTGGCATTGTTAGTGCGAATCTTAGTTCGACACCATGGTTTGATGGTTGGAAATTTGTTAGCGGAAAGGTAATTAGCATTGCTTTTGGTTAACAAAGTTGTTTTTGTAAAGTATTTTTGTTTTAAAAGTAATTTTAAAATGCTTAAAAGGATTTTGTTTAACAATATTTTTATTTTAAAAGTGTTTTTTTGGCCTCAAAAATAATTCTTAAAAATAATATTAAACTGATTTTAAAATAAATTTAGTTGTAAATTTTTTAAATATATATATTTAATATTGATTTATTTCTTTCTACAATAATTTTTTTTAAAGAAGGCTACGGTAATTTTATAAAATTTTAGGAGGTGAAGGTTAAAACTTTTAAAGCATTGTTTAATCTTGTGTGATAGAAACTTTACCATTAATTTTAAGGGTAATATGTAGTTTGCCCCTGAACTTGTTCAAAAATACTTAGTTGGTATTTAAATTTTTTGTAGATTTAGTTGGTACCTAAACTTATATTCTGTCACTTAGATTGGTACATTTGCACTAACATTGTTAGTTTATGTTGACATGGCACTGATAATCAATCTATTGGTGACATGTCACAACCTTTTAGTATGCCATGTGACAGATATAAATTTAAAAATTTTAAAAATATTAAAATATATAAATTAATAAAAAAAAGTATTTTTTTCGCATCAAGAATGGATCTGGACAAAAAATTATACTCTTTTTTATTAATTAATTTATTTTAAAGATTTAAAAAAATTAATTTATGCTTATGGCATAGAGAGAAATTGCCACATGTCACCATCAGATTGGTTACCAATGCCACGCAAATACAAACTAATGGTATTAGTGCGGAAGTACCAACTTGGGTGACAAAATATAAGTTTAAGTACCAACTAGATACAAATAAAAAATTTTAAGTACCAACTAGGTACATTTGGACAAGTTTAGGGGACAAACTACATATTAACCCTTAGTTTTATGAAAATTTGCCAAACTGTTAAATCTAGGACCTCCTTGTTAAAGTGTTTTATTCTATGGTGATTTATCATTTTCATTATTTTTATTTTTTATATAATACCTATTTTTACCCATAATTCTTTTTCAACCCTTAAATCGGAGGAAATACATGCTTAAACATACTTAAACTCGCGTTCTCCTCTCTGGTTATTTACTATTTTCATTATTTTTATATTTTATATAATACCTATTTTTACCCATAATTCTTTTTCAACTCTTAAATAGGAGGAAATACATGCTTAAACATACTTAAACTCATATTCTCCTCATTAATGCAATAATAATCATGCCAATTGAATTAATGATTAATTGGCATCATCCTAGCTTTGATTAGGAGTCAACTCTCTATTTTCTCTCCTACCTGGTCTTTGTGACTGATGATCTACCTCCATCTAGGGTACTTCAAGATTTTTCCTTTGGACTTAATGATTATGTCGGAAATTGCCACTTTTCCCCTCCAATGGTTGTGTTTAATCCTCATATCTCTAAACACTCAGACAAGTATCATTTAGATGTCCATTCTACCCACATTGTAGTTAGATGTTGAGCAATGACTCGTATTCAACTTTTCATATGATCCCATCTAGACCTACTCATGGGTCGGGCTACTCGGCCCGGCCTGAAGGCCTGCCCAAAATGTGAGAGGGTTTGGGCAAAATATAGGCCCAAAAAATGGGCTTGGACAAAAAAATAAGGCTCGTTTAAAAAAGGCCGGGCCTCGAGTAAGGTATTTTTGGCCTTGACCCGAGCCCGGACCGGCCCAACCCGAATTCACTAAATGACAAAAATATATATATATTTTTTTGTTTTTAAATGCTATTTTCTTATTATTTTCTCCCTATTTTGCTACCATATTACTATTATGTTACGACTATTTTGTTGTTATTGTTTGGATATTGTATAAAACTTATTTTATTATTGATTTTGTTATTATTTTAAAGACATTTGTTAATTTTGTTATTATTTTAGAGATATTTGCTTGTTAAGTTGCATCTATCTTAGTGTTATTTAAGTCTACATATTTTTTAAATTTTATTTTCAATTTGTTGGGAAATATTTATTTTGATTTTTTTAGTATTTTTGATGTATTATATATATTTAAAAATTATATAAAATAATATAAAAATTAATACGGCCGGGCCGGGTCTGAGTTTTAGTATTTTTATTTGGGTCGGGCTTGGACAAAATTTTAGGCCCATTTTTTGGGCCCGGCCCAGCCCGAGCCCAATAAATGAGTTTAAATTTTTAGTTGAGCCCGGCCCGACCCAGCCCGTGAGCACCTCTAATCCCATCGATATTAATTTTAAAAACTAACGGCACTCAAAAATCTATATATATTGTCAATTTAGTTAATCAACCTTGGGTTCCTATCAATATTAAAATTTATCTTAATCACTTTGATCCCAATAATTTCTCAGACTCTGATCACTTTTAACATATCTCTTTTGCATCAAGCTCCCAATATACCAAGGAGTTTAAATCCATGCCACAACATATTTCTGTAGTCCTCCATTATTTGAATTTGGCCATGTAGTAAGTCTTTAAGTTGGACATCTTCACGTGATTGTCATAAAGTAAGAACTTTTGATTGCACAGAATTAAAGTCTATCTTCCTCCCAAGCAATTTCAAAATCATTGTTTTGGATATGCTTCACTCAATTAGAGAATAAATTATATCTGAAAATTAAATCAAAGAATACCATCAATCATAATCGTGCAAGAAATTTACTAAAAGGTTGTAAGGTATACAGGAATAGGATGTAATAGCCAAATATGAGATAATAAACTATAAGATTTATGTTAAGTCTTAATTCAATTGACATTAATATTGTTATTAATATAAAAAAATATATATTCAAATGTACTGAGACATATTTATCTTTTATTTAAGATAAAAAAAGATAATAAAGAATTTTAAATATTATATCAAAACTAAAATAATCTGGAGATTGATGGGTTGAGTACTATCGTATGTATGAATTTAGAAAAAAGCAATCATGCATGGATTTTTCACGTGATGAAAAAAAATTAATAATTTGAAGCACTTCGAAGATGACAACGTATGCCCTCTAGCCCCAACTGTGAGTGATAAAGTACTTCAAGTCAGCAGTTGGATGTTCACGTCCTCAAGAAACAGGTCCACCTTTATGTCTCTTTGTCCTCTTGGTAGATTTTTTTATTATCTTCACTTCACGCTATCTCACGTTCATGTGGCCATAATGTTATATCAAAAACTGAAATATCTCTTAACCTACATCACATGTATGCGAGGTCCCATACAAACATATTATTTAGCCGTTTAATTTTATTAAAAAAATTATTTTAATTTTTCTTTTAAATTTTCTGTCTCTTTTGACTTTTAAATTTATATTTTTAATTAAATTAATATCAAATATTAGACGAAAAAATTAGTATATGTTACTTTAATCAGCATGACCTACACGTAAATTGTCACATTAATAATTAATAATTTAAAATTTAAAAATTCATTAATTGCTAACGTGGCACACATATGTATGTCACATCAAAAAAGTTAACTGAATTAATTTTTTCATTATTTTACAATGTAAGTTCAATGACAAAAAAAAATAAAAAAAATAAAAAAACTAATATGACCTTTTTAATAAAATTGAAGTGCAAAATAAGTCATTATGTCAATTTATAACGTTAGTATAAGTTTGTCAGAGATGTTTTTCAAGTTAAATAAGTTTTTGTTACATTAACTATAAGTTATAAATATTATATATACATTTAAATTAAGTTTTATAAATAATTTATATTAATTACTTAAAAACTATTTCAAATTTAACAATAAGTTATATTTATTAATAATTATTTTATTATATTTATATTATAATCTAAGTTGGATATTTGTTAATACCAAAAAATAAGGTATCATGATAATAATAAATACACGAAAAAATTAAAATACTTTATATTTGAATCAATTATTCCATCACTTATGATTTTTTTTTTATTAATTTACTAGAGTTATGATTATATGTGATTTTAGTATCTAAAATGTGATTTATATATTTAAATTAGATTTTACAAACAGATTATACTCATTGCTTAAAAGCATTTAAAATCAATATTTTTTGTATTTATTTAAATTTGATATTTCATATATTTGAATATAATTTAAATTCACTTATTTTTTACTTGGATAAACTATATATCTATGCTTAAAGTTTCTTTTTTAGTTACCTAACCATAAAAAGAAGTAAAAACAAAAAATAAAAATAAAAGACTTTAAAAACATATTTTTATTGATCAATAGGGATGTTTTCTATACTTTTCTAAAATTTATATGTATAGATATAAGAAGTATAAATGAAATAAAACTCTAATTCTAATGAATATTAGAGTCCTAAAGTACATCAAACTCATATTTATCTTTATGGACATTCACTTAATCTTCTCCTCGTACACAGTCTCAATATAATATTCATTACAACGAATAACTTTTTAAAAAAAAATAATTTCTTTGGAATCGTCTAGAACATAATGTATTAATTATTGTTCTGTTTCTTCGAATAACAATGCATTAACTCTTTTGGAGCTTTGGACTAATTTTATACTTATGAAAAGATAACATGTTTCATCGTCACATTAAATAGAAGGTACAATTTATAAGCTTTTCTAGAGCCTTAAAATAATTTTGTACTACCAAAGGTTGGTTTGTTTCATTACCGAACAAGAAAAATGTTTTTATTATCCCCAGTGATAGTTTACACTATTGTATTGTCTACGGGACATATATTTCTTTCATTTTAAGGAATATTAATTGAATAATAAGATATTCATGTGTATGATAGGTACATAACCGACAACTTTTCATAAGTTGTCTCTCTTCTTTGAAGGGTTATATTGAGAACTCTTATTGTTATCTTATTTATCTTTATATTTTCACTTCTAGTGGCCAAAAGTAATAATTATTAAAAAGATATCTAAGAATCAAGTAATGGGTGCCATAATTCACAAAAAGAATACAACTCATACATTTAGAAAAATTCGTCTTTAACAAAATACATATAATCCCAAGGAATATGACCTTAACATTGCATACAATCCCAAAATTGGTTGAACCAGGTTAGATGTATAATCTTGGTCGGTGATCCAACCAATAACTGGATCGGATTGGTCAAGCCGTCATTGGCCTGAACTAAACCGGCAGCAGCCGAATCGGTTATCGCACCAGCTAGACATGCGAATGCTTAGCCGATGGTGCCCTGGCCATGGCAATAGGTTGTTCGAAAAACCAGCCTCGCCCCGACCTAGACAACAGTGGCCTTGCAAGGAGGTGTCGAGCTAACGAGGCCCATTCCGACAAAAAGATGACAGTTTTGGGTGTTGAGGGGAAGTTGCGCCGACAATGGCATCACCGAACATGATGACTGCGACAACGACGATCCAACGGTCGGTGGATGGTCGGCGGCGGCGGTTCCGGTTCTTTAGTGGTAGAACAGTGGGAAAATTAACTCCTAATGGGATTCTACCAGGTAATTTGATTTTAAATTAATTTTTCCAAAAATAAAATTATTTTAATAAATTTAATTTAATATTTATCTTGATAGTATCTTATTAATTTAATATTAATAAGAGTAACTCTAATCCTAGTTGAACTCTCTCTAAACTCTTCTATGAGCCTGGGTCATTTAGTCACACACACACTTGAATGAAGAAAAGTTGTAGAGAGAAAAACTTATGAAGAAATTATTCAAAAAATTTCTAGAGATATTATTGTTATTTACAACTTGACTCAGAAGTTTAGAGAAATTATGAAACTGTCTCATTGGTAATTTTTGTGAATTTTTTTATTCGAAGCAAGCCCATACTCGACAGATGTGAGCTTAAGGATAGTGGAGAAGACTACTTGATTGAAATGTTCATCCTAGACAAATTATAAAAGTATGATTTTGATTAAGTGTTTATCACTTTAGATGATACGAGCAAGTTCTTATTTTTTTTGAAGAAAAAAAATTCAAACTCTAGTTTTCTCTTAAACTTATTTTCCAATGTGTTTTCAAACTCGATCTTCCAACACTTTTCATTTTAACATGATTTTAATATTTTACTTTTTAGTTGCCATTTTCTTGCATTTTGTTGGCACCAAATAGTTCTTTACTTTGTTTATCTGCTCATTCTTTTTTAGTTTTGTTGGTCTAACAAGCGTTGCCTCTCATGTTGCTCTTGATAGAGGTGTTGTTGTTCTAAGAGCTGGGCTTCAATGCTTCTCATCTTCTTTTACATCTCAATGAACTATTGTTGGAGCTACAATTAGGATGCTAAGAGGTTTGGTCCATGGTAGGAGCAATGGCGTTACATTAAGGTGGTTGGCCGTATCACCAAGGTGGAGGCGAGAACTAATAATATGGTGGTTAAGTGTAAGTATCTCAAGGGAGAGTAGAAGAGGTGCCTAGAGGAGGTTGAGACTAGTCTTAAGTACTCTGGTCGAAGTTAAGAGATGGCTATTGAGTGGCCTGTGGAGGTTGGTGTACTTGTGCTTGAGTTGAAGGTTGGTCTTGGTCTAGGTTGGGGTTTGTGGGGCTAACAAGGACATCAATGGAAGAATGAGCCATGGTCTTTCGAACACACTTACCGCACATTGTTGATATTGGGAATCAACAAAGAGGATAAAGTGGCGGTTCCTAGGAGGTCGATTCACTATGGCAAGCGAAGAACCAAAATGTAACACCCTTAACCTGTATCTGTCACCGGAACAGGGTTTCGGAGCATTACCAAAATTTACAGATTATTTAACAGAAATTTCACTTCACATAACATTCATTCCCGAAATCAATCATATTTAATCATAGTGTCCCTTATGCGAGCCATCGAAGCCTAAAATATATATCGGGACTTAACCGAGAGCTAAAATTTTTTTTCAAAAATATTTAAAATTTTTCAACACTGCAGTGGTCACACGGCTGTGTGGTCAGGCCGTGTGGTTTAAACAATACTCATGAAGCTATATTAATCAATTATAAGGTGAATAAATCCACAGCATCACTTATACATATCATCTCTAGCTTAGTAAGATTTTAAATAATTTAATTTTAACTCTTCTCAGTTTCTTTATTTTCATATATTTTTCTTTACTAACCACACTCATTCCTTATGTATAAAACACCGGTCATAAAGCATACTATACCGTCATAACCACAAGCTAGTGCAGTTGAACATAACCTTTTTTAATTAATCGTATGATAAGCCATTTCATATGATATTGCATAACTTAAAACTTGCCACTCTCTCACGATCACAGTATATTTTCATTTGAGCACTTGCCTCTTTAACACTTCATATAAATAAACATATTATCATTTAACTGATAGCTTGGCACTTGTCTAAGCATCATCAGTAACACTTGTTAGCATACTTGAACATATTCATATAAATTCAACATAGATAAACTTATTTTCTCATCATATTACACTTGAGTTTATTGCTCATCTCAACATACATAATTTCTTTGTAGTAACATATTAAAGATAATCACATTTTTACATGTCATGATACCTATCATTCTTTTGCTATTTCTTTATAAACATATATCATTCATTTCATTATATCAATATTTCACGCACCATCATTTCCATATATTTTAGGTGTATACCGATAATAATTCATTTCAAACTCATGTTATCTCATATAAGAACTTTACCTATTGAATCATTTAAATATCAATGGTACACTTATTTCAGATGAATATCAGTAATAACCATAAGTCTTCTAATGCTACATTCATATGTCACTTACCAATCTTTGTCAAATTAGAGAATGAGAACGTCTTGTGGATTTGAGTCCGTCGTTTGTTCAGTGCCACAATTCACAACTCAGTATGGTTTTCCTCATTGAAATACCATACCTACATTTTACAACTCGGTATGGAAAACACCATACCTACGTTTCATGTTTAGTATGGAAACGCCATACCTACGTTTCACACTTTGCCATGGATCAACCACGGTCTTATCCGTCAATTCATCACTGATCATCGAACACTTTGTTATGTTTGGCACACTATATCACTTTGCCATGATTGTCACACTTTATTACTTTGCCATAGTTCAACTATGGACTTGTACTTTCACACTTTTCACTTGTCACTGATAAGATAAGTGTAGCTAAAGCTACCACTTATCACTTGTCACTTGTAGCCGAAGCTACCACTATTCACTGATCAAGTAATCGGAGCTACCACTTTTCATTGATCAGGTAGCCGAAGCTACCACTTTTCACTGATCAGGTAGCCGAAGCTACCACTTTTCATATTGTACACACAATGCGTACATTTCCTTTTCAAGTTTACACACAAAGTATATATTTCCTTTTCCAGTTGTACCATTTAGGTACATGTAATTCCTTTTCATAATGAGATCATAAGATTACTCCTTTCGGAATAACCTTTACTGCAACACATGCAAGATCTCATTAATAAGTGTAATCACCTGTTCAATCGGAATTAAATATTCGAACGGATTCTTGTACCCTTTTTATCAATCACATATATCATATGTTAACATTTTCATGCTACACATCCATGTCATTTACATATCATAATTCTCACAAGTAAATAATCAAATCAATACATTTTCATACTTAATTAAGTTATATGAGCTTACCTGGCTAAATTACAGAAATATCAAGATTCAGGGGCATTTTGATAATTTTTCATTTTTTTCCAATTTTTCTCCCGATCTTGATCTAAATTAATAATTTCATTCAATTTATTAATTTAAACGCTAAAACAATTCATTTTCTTCAATTTGGTCATTTTTGACATTTTTACAGAATTGCCCCTAAACTTTTACTCTTATTCAATTTAGTCTCTGAACCTAAAACATGAAAATTAGCCATTTTTAAAGTAAACTCAAACTAGCTAAATATTCATATATTTTTCCTCCTCCTCTTCTCCATTCCACATCCTTAATTTATACACAATTCCATTATTTACTTATATGTTCACATCAAGCTGTCCACTTGAGTCATAGTCGCCAAATTATTTATATCTTGAGCTACAGAATTCCAAATTAGGATCCGCTAATTTTTCCTGAAACTAGACTCACATATCTTCCTATAATAAAATTTTCAAAATTTTTGGTTTATTTGATAAGTACAGTTTATTCATTAAATGTACCTCTATTCTGCTGTCTGATAGTTCCGACCCTTCTTCACTAAAAATTAATTATCTCCTCGTACGAGATTAGTATGATGTTACTGTTTGTTTCCCTTGAAAATAGACTCATTCAGGATTCTAAAAATATAAATTTAAGCCCATAATTATTTTTATCAATTTTTTTATGATTTTCTAAAGTCAGAATAAGGGAACCCGAAATCATTCTGACATTGTCTTACAAAATTTACTATATATCATGATTTAAAATTTCATTGCTTACACTGTTTCTTCTATAAGAAACTAGACTCAATAAGATTTAATTTCATATTTTATTCATCCTCTAATTCTATTTCTACATTTTTTTGTGATTTTTCAAAGTTAGACTACTGCTGCTGTCCAAACTATTTTAGTACAAAATGTTAATTACCAAGTTTATAACACTCTTATTTCCTTTCTCTACAATATTTCCATCACTTTCTCTTATTACACTTCACTAACATATGAAGAACATAGAACCTACATAATAAAACTCTACTTTCACATCATTTCCATGCATTTTCAATAATACTACACTTTAAAAATATATTGAAATCTTGATGTACTTATCTTGTTCTATTGATTCTAATCTTTAACTTGATTTTTCTCTCTCCTCCAGTTTCTATTTCTTGAATCCAACTTGATATTCTAACTTTTCATAGTCTCCTTAACATTTTTCTCTTTTGATAGCTATAGAAATTCTTTTGATTTTTAGGTGAAAATAGTGAATTTTTTGGTAGAAAGACCAAATTGTAAAGAAAGTCAAAACTTTCTTTCTTTCTCTCTTCCTCTCACGTTTGTGCATGGGAAAGATGATGATGATTCTTCATCTTTCCTTCGATATATATATACTAAATAAAATAATAATTATCACTTAAAAATTAAATTAAAGTATTAATAAACTAATATTTATTTATTTAATATAAAATATCTCCAACATCATCATTGCCTTCTAGGTTTCTCTCTCCTTCTATTTGACCATTTTGCCCTTAATGATCTTTTAAAATTTCATCCTTGAGTCATCATTCAATTTGGTAAAATTATAATTTAGTCCCTCATATTTCTTCACCAATTCAATTTGGTCCTTATTCATCCATTTTCCTTAGTTTCTAGATCATTCCACCCTTAAAATATTTGCACTATTAGTCCTTCAAATTTTTCATATTTACACTTTAACCCTTCAAATTTTTAGTATTTACTCTTGAGCAACAAAATTTTTCTCACTTTTACGATTTAGTCCTTTCTTGAATTAATACATCATAATATAATTCCCTATATTGACATAACTCAAAATTTCTCTTTTTATCACTTCATTTCCTTATTTTACTATATCAAGAATAATATCTTACTTTTTTATTATAGAAATTTTCGGGGTATTACACAAAATCAAGAGCTAAAGGAGGAGGAGGAGGAAGAAGAAGGGAAAGAAGAGAGGGCCAAGGACTTAAGAGTTTTCTTAAGGAGGTTATGCTTGGATACTTGGGTAAAGAGTTGATCCTTGGTTCCTTGTATGTTACGGTATATATAGGGGAGATCCCCTTGTCATGTAGTGCCATGTTATCGACAATATGGATAATAGGCTACTCGTGTGTTCAGCTAGGTGGCAGGTCCATTGCATGTCAATTGTCATTATGCATAGTACTATGTGGTCCTGCTCTGACATTCTCATTATTAAGGTTGTACGAGGTTCTTATGCCTTAGTGGCCCTCAATGATCCCCCTTGAAGGCCCAAAAGCGGGTGGTCTCTTAGTTGATTTAAATGAGGCTCATTAGTGGCTAGTCATGCATGTTCCAATGGGAGAGTCACCATGAAGGGTATTTGGCCGAGGGGAGGGGGCATCCATGGGCACCTCTTTGACCTTTTACTAGCCACTGCTCGTTCTGCAACATGTCCTTGTTGGGGGAGAGGTATAACATGTACCAATTTGCTTAATTAAAAGAGTAAGAAACAAAAGACTTGCTAATTATTATTTTCGGGTTGTTTGATTTGGCTTAATGCTGGCTAAGAGCATTACATTTTGATATCTGTGTAACCCTCTATTTGAGATTTTTCATTCATCAAAAAATATTATTGACAATTCAAATATTTGATACAATTATAAAAAAATATTATTGATATTTTTCGTCCATAAAAAAACTTACAATTTACGTCTCATGTTTCAATTTATTCAGGGAGGCCCACAGCGTAAAGATGAGTAGAACACTAGGAGCAGTGCCACAAACGTAAATTATTATAGTCCACGAGGGGATGATGATGTTTAAACAAGTGTTTTAAGTTTTTAACCTACGATAACGACAACGCAAATCCCCGAAACAATATCCCATTATGATGGCCTGGGGCTGAGAAGTGGAAGACAAAGTAAGCAGTGACTACACATTCAAGCGAGGGTATGTTTACACCACCCACCTTCATCTAAAATGGTAACCAGCTAAGTTGGTGCTATTAGCTTATGGCTATAACCAAGTTCGAAAATATTGTTTCCGAACCTAAATTTCAGTAATTGGACTAATTGGCCCCAAAATAACTTTACCCTATTCAGGATCATCACAGTTAAGCATTCCCAGGAGGAAAGATGGATTAAAGTGATGCGGAGAACTCTGCTGCCACTGCATTTGGTTCAAGTAGTTGCAACTATATTCTGCTTTCCGCTGGAACATTATCATAGATGTGAAGAAAGGGCATGGATTAATACTTGTAAGTTAAGTCAGGTTTAAAATTGCATAAGCATCTGCTAATCATCAGTGACTAGGATTTCACGTATTCTTGTTTCAAATGTGTTTGCCAATAGTTATATTTCAACAACAATAAATTCTATTTACTTAAGATTATCTCCAATATACTCTGATAATGGTACAGCTCAAGTAAAGGAACAATTCATTAACAAGGCACTAATGAATCGTAACAAGGGAGCGATACATGTGTTACGTTAAACAGATAAATTTTATAGGATAAAGAATTGGGAAATATTAACTAATCAAACTGCTTCCATATGCTTCGGATTTGTCAAAGATGACATAGGCGAGGGACAGCCAAGCTTCTCATTCCAGGGTCAAATGGTAGCTTTGCCACTATTGTTAAGACAATTTGGAATTTGTTGTCTTCAATTTGTCCAGTGTCTCGTGGAAGTTTTGGACACGACACACCTGATCAAGAGAACAATGAGTTCATATGACAGCATGCAGCAGAAATATGCATTAATCATCGGCTAGATACAGATTTCACAATTTTGTAAGGCTTGAAACATGGTCTAAAGGTTAAGCATTGCCTAACCTGTCCACTGCATAAAACCATATCCTCTTTCAACACAAAGCAAAAGGGCTTGCTGTGTTAGACCTGTTCAAGATGTATGCCTACATATAAAGTATAATTATTTAATGAAACTGAGAATTTCGTATAATTATTTCTAAATATTGATTTTATTAATTTATTACATATAAAGTATTAAATTGTTATTTTTTTGTTAATTTTTTAATATAAATTATTGAAATATTAAATTTTAAATTAATAATTTAACGGTAAAATTTAATTATTAATTTTCAATCAAATCATAATAAAATAAAGTGTGAATTTCTCTGTTTTTATATTAGACCTATTTTACTTGATACTGCAATAATAACACTACATTCAACATCACTAGATGCACTGATTTAGGCATTCAATAATTAATGAGTGCTTTGGCGTTCAGTTCACTGTTGATTTATACTATTTATTCAAATAATAATAAAAACGTGGGACTACAATTCCAAATTATCTGCGCAGCCATTGATGCTGTTGACAATGTCAGTGAGATGGAATGCTTTATAATATCCGAGTTAAAAACATTGACTTACTCACATCTCACATCATCATTAATTTTCAGGCCATTCTACATTTAATCTTGAGATTAAATTGACTCTTGGTTTAGATGTAGGAATTAAATTGAATATTCAACCGCTAATGGAGGACTTGCCACGGAATTAACCCTTTTAGGAATTTAGGGGTTAACTAAATAAATTTGACGTGGAAATAAAAATGAATCTAGGAATCGAAATGAAATAAGATTGGATTTTCTATTAGGTCATTTAAGAATCTTATTGTAATATTTTAAATTAGTATATTATGTTATATAAATAGTAAGATGGTGAATTTAGCTTGAGAATTTAAATCTCAACTTAGTTAGGGTGTTTATAATTTTGGGAAGGAACAAAAAATATTGACAACTACACGTAAATTATTATGTTTGTTTTACAGTTTATATTAGAGATTGATAGTTGTTTCTCTCAATAATGTTATTTTTAAATTTTGAACTGCATCTGATCTCTTTAAGAATGAAATGTAACTTACTATTACATTCAACACTTGTTGGTATTCTTAAATTTTATTTAATTACGTTAAATTAGTTTCTCAATCTAAATATTATTTATTAGAGTAACAAGTAGATTTGCTTTAAGAAAATTAGTTAGATGGTATGGTCTTAGTTTAAGGTTAAGGCATGTTGGGTTTAATTTTGATTAGAAGTATATTAAATTTTGGTCCATATCGGATTAAATTTTAAAATCAAGTTGGTATAGAATCATTCAGGTCTTAAGTTTAATTAACATTACTAATTTTAGGCTGATGATATAAATACTTTAATCTAATTAGATGTTTAGATTAAAAATAACTATATTTGAATTTTAATTAATTTGAGTCTAAATATGAAATGAAATTAAAAAATTGAGTTTAGTTTTGATTGTTTTAATATTTTTGGTGTTTGAATAATTCTATAGAAAATATTTTCCGTAGTTTAGAGAAACAAATATAATATTAACTAAAAAATAAAGTTAATTATTAATTAATTAAAACAATAAACAACATTTATTTTACATTCTCTTCTTATAATAATCATAAAAATATTAATGTAATATGTATAAAATTTGTGGCATAACTAAAAAAAAAAACATAAATTAAACAATTATATGCCACAATCATATTGTTAAACAAATATAATCTTACAATATTGTCGAAATGTATAATTAGAATTATGGTAAATTACATTAATAGCCACTTAATTTTGGGGTAGTTAATAAAATAGTAACTAATATCATAGAAAAATGACAAATTAGTCACCCATTAACTTTTTCCGTTATTGACTTAATGAGACCGCTGACGTAGTCAGTTAACTAGCTGATGTGATCAGTTAATTTGCCACGTTAGACGAGATAAAGTTAAGTGATTTTTTTTTCATCCTTCATTTAAAAGACTTATCTTATTGAACCTTTAATTGTATTGGTGTCATCAATAACAACTTGCCATACTTTTTGTTGGTTTGTTCTTAAAAGAAAAAACATTTCATACATTTCTGCTTTCCTCACAAATTGAGGCCTGGAGTTGGGCCTCAAGGTGAGAAAAAAGGTCCATTTCCCAGGGCCCGAGATAACCGTGGAGGGTCCAATTATCATAGGATTTAAGAGAAATTTCTGAGTCACATTCCTCATTGCAGCTTTTGTGTTTTTTAATCCATTGTAGTATTGCTTGACCATGTAATACATGTTGTTGGACACAACGTGAAATTTGAGAGAACAAATTGACTTCATAATTAATGACTTAAATTGGTGGCTATTCCAAGGGTGACCATGTAATACATGTTGTTGGACACAACATGAACTTTGAGAGAACAAATTTATTTCATAATTAATGACTTAATTAATGGACCTAAAATTTTTCAATATAATCGACAAGTGATTTAAAGAAATAAAAGTAGATTTCTTACTCAAAAGATATTTGAATTAAATTTAAATCTTGAAATCGATATTTTTAAGAAAATTTTATTTGAATATCATTTGACCAGAGCTAAACTCAAAACGAAAAACAGACGAAGAGACCTATAATTATACTAAAAGAAATATTGTTCAACATGCTCAGCCTAAGCATTTATCAATACCTTCACTAATAAATGATGAGATTAGGATCTATGACTAAACCCCAAGCCCCGTTACTTCAATCTCTATATAAGACTGCAATGCAGCATGACGAGTATAAGGAAGTTCTAGAGGCAACAGATGATGTCATATTAAATCATATAGGTATAAAGCATTTGTAATCTCTTTCAATTTCGATATTTAATAAATTTATTTTTTCTTTAAAAATTGAAATAATTTAATTTCAGTTAAATTTGAAAGTGAGCAATTAAAGGTAATTAATTATAATATTAATATTTTCCGTCAATTATACATTATTTTGATTAGTATATAATACAATTTATAATTTAATTTTGTAATAATTAAAATATTTTATAATTAATTAGATTTTTATTAAAAATTATTAGATATAAAGATGGAAGGTATCAAAAATAAATACAACAATGGTTAATTAATAAAAGGTAAATTTGTCATTTTATATAAAATTCATTTAATAAAAGGGTTTGTGAATTTTTATCAAGTGGTTTGATTAAAAAAATCAATTAAAAGTGATTGATGTAAATATCATTCTAAAATATTTAATTGGGTAAAATACTATTAAGGTTCGAAGAAAAAATTTATACATTTTTTATTATTTATTTTTCTATTTTTAATTATAAAATAAAGAAATTTAGTTACATATTGAAGTACTATAAAATTAAACATAGTTAGACGCTTTTCATAAAAAAAATCAATTAAAATTAAATAATTCACATTTATATTTAATTAAGCTATATAATAAAATTGAGATATCTTTATTAAATTATATTTATGTAAAAATAATAAATTACCTTATTTAAAAGATATTAATAAAAATGAAATTAGTTAAAATATAATATAACAAATAAAGGAAGAAAGAAAGGAAACAAATGAATTCAAAGTTAATGGTATGGTATGTTAAGGCTTTAAAAAATTTAATATCCCATGTTTGAGTCTCATTCTTTGTTGAGATTTGTGCACTCAAGGTGGGTTTGGATGTATGGTAAGGTGCGGTGTGTTTACCTTACTTTTTGTCTCATTCTACAGTATCTAATCTCACCTCCATCGTTGTTTTTACACTAATCGCAGATAAACACATTGCCCATTCAAACCCACCCTTAGTGTAGTAATTCCATAACTAGTTACTTGTAAGTTTCGAATCGATTGAATAAAGAAAGATTTTTGTATGATTAATTTATATTCATTTTATGGATGTCCTCAATAGTTTTTGCACGTAAAGCAAATTGAATGAGCAAATATTCGCTTACTAATTATTTAAAGTTTAATTAATATTAAGTTGTATTACATGGTCGATTGTAATGCATAATACAACTTGTATTAGTATGTAATCTAAATAGCTTATCGTTAGTCAAATTGAACAAATAACTCATGTTTGGACTATTTTGTTGTCTATAATTCAATTGAGATCTTAAGAAAAAAGTACAATCAATTGAGCTTTTATTGACAAAAAAAATAAAATCAATTATGCCTTTCCGTTAATAAAAATCATCAATGACTAGAGTAATCGTTAACTAACACTAATGTGACTAATGAAAACAATGAGAAGCTACCACGTGGTTAGGTATGCGGAAGTTGTGAAAAATTAAAATAGAATAAAATAAATAAAATAAAGAACACACAAATTTTACGTGGAAACCCTATCGGGAAAAAAACCACGGGCAGAGGAGAAGAAAATGCACTATGTCTTAAAGTAAAGCCATATTCTAGTAGGATTGAAACACCCTAACCTAATCAATATAAAATAGATGAAGTTTAATAAGGTTTAAAAACCCTTATTCTAAAATAAAATAAAAGAAGTCTAGTTCTATATGGATTTTACTTTTATTTTATTTTCCATCGTATTTTATTTAAATAAGAATTTGGGTCACTTAATTCTAACAATCTCCACCTTGACACAAATTCTCAATGAACAAGTTCTTCATCGCGAACTTTCAATAAACAAGTTCTCCACCTCTTCCATAAAACCCCTTAAGGGTTTAACTTCAACAATGAACACCAACCAAGTCTAAGCAATGCTCAAACTTGGTTATAGGAAGTGACTTAATCATCATATCTGCAGGATTTTCATGAGTACTAATTTTGCTCACAACAATATCACCACGAGCAATAATATCACGAACAAAATGATCTTTGAACATCAATGTGTTTTGTTCTCTCATGAAACATTTGATCTTTTGTAAGAAATATAGCACTGATGTTGTCACAAAATCGTGTCTTTGATTTGAAGGTCTTCATTGAGTTCACTAAATAGTCCCTTCAACCAAATAGCTTCTTTACAAGCCTCGTAATCGCCATGTACTCAAACTTGGTGGTAGACAAAGCGATCGTAGTTTGCAAAGTGGCTTTCCAACTAATTGCACAACCTCCGATTGTAAAGACGTAACTTTGTGAGAGATCTTCTTCTATCAAGGTCTCCAGCAAAATCAGCATCAACATACCCTATGACTCCATCTTTAGTTCTTCCAAAGCGTAAGCAAACATCGTGAGTACCTCGTAAGTATCTTAAAATCCATCGAACTGCTTTCCAATGTTCTTTCTTTGGGATTTGCCATGTATCTCGCTAATCGCACTAATCTGCATATGATAAATCTGGACGTGAACAAACCATAGCATACATGAGAGATCCCACTGCACTAGAGTATGGAACATGTGACATGTACTCAATCTCATCATCTGATTGTGGAGACAAAACCGATGAAAGTCTGAAATGGGCTGCTAAAGGAGTACTAATGAGCTTAGCACTCTGCATATTGAACTCGCAAAGAACTTTCTCAATGTACCCCTTCCGACTTAGGTATAATTTACTTGATTTTCTATCTCCGAGAATCTCCATACCAAGTATCTTCTTCTTTGGTCCTAAATCTTTCATCTCAAATTCTTTACTTAGTTGGGCTTTGATCTTTCTTATCTCTTCTTTATCTTTTGCTGCTATCAACATGTCATCAACATAAAGAAGTAGATACATAAAAGAACCATCACTGTTTTTCTTAAAGTAAACACAACTGTCAAAACTACTTCTTTTGAAATCATGAGAAGTCATAAAGGAATCAAACCTCTTGTACCACTGTCTTGGAAACTATTTCAAACCGTAAAGGGACTTTTTCAGCAAGCAAACGTAGTCCTCTTTTTCTGAAACTGTAAAACCTTCTGGTTGTTGCATGTAAATATGCTCATCAAGTTCTCCATGCAAAAATGCAATTTTTACATCTAACTGCTCAAGCTCCAAATCATGCATGGCCACAATACCAAGCAAAGTTTGAATCGAACTATGTTTAACAACTGGGGAGAACACATCTGTGAAGTCCACTCTTGGAATTTAACTGTAACCCTTTGCAACAAGCCTTGCTTTATACCTGGGTTCTTCAACTCCTGGAGTCCCTTCTTTCTTTTTAAACACCCATTTACAACGAACATCCTTTTTACCTTTAGGAAGTTTCACAAGGTCCCATGTTCTGTTTTTGTGGAGTGATTCTATCTCTTCTTGCATAGCAAACATCCATTTTTCTGAGCCTTTACAGCTAACTGCCTCAGAATAATTAGATGGCTCTTGATTCGCATCTATATCTTCAGCCACATTTAAAGCATAAACAACTAGATCAGCCTCGGCATACTTCTTTGGAGGTTTAATTTCTCTTCTAGTTCTATTTTTGGCGATAGAGTATTGTGGTGAAGAAGCAACTCTATTCTCAATTTTTGTACTGGCTTGAGGAGTTGACTTTGTATTAATCTGATGCTCTACCTGTTTTTAATTTTCTTTATTGGAAGAGTCTTTAAGAGATAAGTAGGTAGCATAGCAGTTTCATAAAAAATAACATCTCTACTAATCACAACTTTTCTATTTTCAGGACACCATAACTTATACCCTTTTACACCAGCTTTATAACCAAGAAAAACACATTTAATGGATCTCGGTTCCAATTTTCCATTATCAACATGAGCATATGCAGGACACCCAAAGATCTTTAAATCAGAATAATTAGCAGGATTACCAGACCATACCTCTTGTGGAGTCTTTTTCTCAATGGCAATGGATGGAGATCGGTTGATCAAAAAACATGCAGTAGACGCTGCTTCTGCCCAAAATGACTTCGGTAAGTTGGTATTTGACAACATACATCGAACCTTCTCCATGATCGTTCTGTTCATTCGTTCTGCAACGCCGTTTTGTTGTGGATTATTACGAACTGTTAAGTGTCTCATGATTCCTTCTGACTTGTACAATCTATTAAACTAATCAGAACAGAACTCTAAGTCATTGTCTGTGCGGAGGTATTTTATCTGTTTTCCCGTCTATTTTTCAATCATAATTTTCCAAGACTTAAATGCGGAAAACACATCACTTTTCTGCTTCAGGAAGAACGCCCAAACTTTTCTGGAAAAATCATCAATAAAGGTTAGCATATAATTAGCTCCACCTCCGGAAAGCACTCTAGATGGCCCCCACAGATCAGAATGAATATACTCCAATGTTCCTTCGTGTTATGGATTCCTCTAGTGAATCGAACTCTCTTTTGCTTCCCAAAAACACACATTGCTTACTGTAAATTCGGTTTGCAAATTCCTTGCCCATGAAGAAGTCCTCTTTTGCTCAATTTCGCCATGCCATTCTCACTCATATGCCCTAGGCGCATATGCCAAAGTTTAGTAATATCATCATCCGAAAAGGAAGAGGAAGCGACAATTTGCATCACGAGAATGATAGAACCCCGCAAAACATATAACTTGGCAATCTTTCTCTGTCCTTTCATCACAACAAGGACCCTTTGAAATCTTTAAAACCCCACTTTTTCACTGTGTATCTGCACCCTTTTGAATCAAGAGTACTCAACGAAATTAAATTTCTTTTCAATTTTGGAACATGCAAGACGTCACTAAGTGTTCTGACAACTCCATCAAACATCTTAACTTTAATTGTTCCAACACCTGCGATTTTACACGAAGCATTATTTCCCAGCAAAACAACACTTTCAGACACTGTTTCGTAAGTTGTAAATCAATTCCGATTGGGACTCATGTGGAAGGTGCAGCCTAAATCAAGTATCCACTCCTCGCTTACTTTAGAATCATTGACAGAAGCGACTAGAAGTTCACCATCGCTGTAGTCTTCTACAACATCAGCTTCACCGAAATTTTCTGGTTGTTTTCCCTTTTGATTCGCAGCCTCCCTTTTAATCTTATTTTGTAGCTTATAGCACTCAGATTTAATGTGCCCTTTCTTCTTGCAGAAGTTACAAGTTTTACCAATGTTTGAAGACTTCGATCTACCTTTAGATTTACCACGAGGATTCCGTTCCTGTGTCCTACCACGATCATTATCAGCATTCCGATCTTGTCTCCCACGAAAATGAGACCCTCTCCCTGAGAGTCGGGTTTAACCACAAGATGTTTCATCTTATCATACGAGGTTAAAGAATCATAAACCTCATCAACTGTGAGAGACTCGCGGCTATATAAAATCGTGTCTCTAAAGGTTGAATAAGACGGGGGCAACGAATAAAGTAGAATCAACCCTAGATCTTCCTTATCATACTAAACCTCTATGGCCTCCAAGTTTGAGAGAATTTCTTTAAACATTGTTAAGTGTTCGTGTACAGACGCACCTTCCTCCAAACGATGAGCATAAAGACGCTGCTTCATATGCAACTTGCTTGTTAGAGTTTTCGACATACATATTTGTTCTAGCCTCTTCCATAATGCAGCGGCCGTTTTCTCTTTCATCACATCCTGCAAAATTTCGTTGGACAAATGCAGATGTAATTGTGTTAATGCCTTTCGATCCTTACGCTTCTTCTCTTCATCTGTTAATGTCGAAGGCATCTTATCTATCCCTAGCAGGGCATCCTCCAGATCCATCTGTGCAAGAACTGCTTGCATCTTAATTTGCCACAACGCAAATCTGGTGTTGCGATCCAACAGCGGAATTTCATACTTCAAAGACGGCATTACCGTGATCGAGATGAATAACCCAGAAGCTCTGATACCAATTTGTGAAAAAATAAAATAAATAAAATAAAGAACACACAAATTTTACGTGGAAACCCTATCGGGAAAAAAACCACGGGCAGAGGAGAAGAAAATGCATTATGTCAAAAATTTGAATCAATACAAGAGGAATAGACTATGTCTAATTATAGGCTTGTAAAGCCATATTCTAGTAGGATTGAAACACCCTATCCTAATCAATATAAAATAGATGAAGTTTAATAAGGTTTAAAAAACCTTATTCTAAAATAAAATAAAAGAAGTCTAGTTCTATATGAATTTTACTTTTATTTTATTTTCCATCGTATTTTATTTAAATAAGAATTTGGGTCATTTAATTCTAACAGAAGTAGTATGCCATATCAACATATATTGAAAAAAAAAAGGAGATTATTTTATGAAGTACTAAAAATGCATGTTTAAAATATACTTCGACAAAAAGATGTTTAAATTTATTCGAATGTGAACATGTACTCATATTCATTCTAGAATTATTTTAGAATAATTATTGAAAAATTGTAAAAACTATATAACATTATTAATGATTAATGAAAGAAATTACTTTTAATTATTATATAAACATAAATATAAATATATATATATATATGCTCTTTGCTTTATAGTATTATAAATGGATTTTTATGTAATTTTTAATTTATTATATAAACAAATATATAACCATTTGGATATTCAATTGTGCAGATTCATTCTACACATGTATTTTATGTAATTTTTTTTATAATGTTAGGACTTCTTAAATATATGTTGTCATATTTATTCAAATAGTATACCATGTATCAACTTATTATTATTGTTGCTATTCACACATTAACTTTTCGTCGGATTAATATTAATTTTTATTAACAGAAGAGCTTAATTAATTTAAATTTTTTTTACTAAATACTTAAATGAGTGTTATTTTTTTCTAATAGCTAATTTGGTTTTTTTTTTTTAATTTCAACTCTATTTATAACATTTTCCCTCAATATATACATTCTAGAAAAATATGGTAAAACTATAGTTGGACTGGAAGATTTTCTCTTTGTTAAGAGGAAATTTTAGTTACCCAAATATGGTGAAAGTAGGAGCCACGTTATCATGTTTCACATTGAATATTTTACACAGCAGATTGCCGTAAATGTCAAATCTACGAAAATCAATTTTTGTGGTGGAAACATTTCAATGGCCGGCTTTAGCTCCTTTCCTTAAAGGGAGGCAGCTGTACCTGAGTGAAATATCATGATGCTACTTTTCATTGTTTTGGAACGCACATCAAATTCACGGAACCCACAACTTTCTAATCTTTCCCTATGATCCACGTAAAGCTTTGAGGGGAAAAAAAATCATATGATCCCCTTGACACCATCAAATTCCAATGAATTCTCTTTCATACCTAAAAAATATCTATCCGAAATTTTACGTAGTACATTCTTGTATTTATCGCCTTTCCGTCTTTATCATCCCGACTGGTCCTTTCGTCGCCCTCAAATTGTTAACAAAAGACAGAGAAAGGAAACCAGAACATAGCTTTCATTACTGAAAATGAATTTACACCAAGATGAGCAAGCACTCCGTAAATTTTGCAAAATGTTGAAAACTAAAGATTTTTAACTCAGCATTCAGAAACTCAAAAGCTTATAGCATAAAGTATACTGTAGAATTTACTGAGGATTTGGGGGTCGGCTATTGGCAGCAGAGACCCTAGACCCCCACTCCAACAGCTCTTTGCTAGTATCATCCTTGTGAACTATCACTTCAATAAAGCATAAGCAGTCCTTCTTGGCTCCAGTTGCCGTCTCAATTGCTTCTATGAGCTCTTCCTCACAAAATACCTACAACAATATCAAATTTTTAGTATTATATCAAGCAATTTTATCAATGTCAGGAACTTGATTTGATTCTTTCAACCAATGCACTAAGTTCGAATTTGACTCACCTTGGCTGTCCAGCACTTGCCTTCACCATTATGAATTGCATCAACCAAGGCAGTGTAGTTCCAATTCTTGATCACATTGTATGGTCCATCATGAATCTCGACTTCAATGGTGTAGCCACCATTGTTTATGAGGAAGATTACGGTCTTTTGCCCACATCGCAGCATTGTGGACACATCTTGTGCGGTCACCTATTGAACCAATCACCACTAACATTATGAAGATGTACCCAAAACAAGAACATTATGCACATGTAAATCAATTTTATAGTGCATTCGTTTTTCCACACAAAAATATCAAAATCTAGTGGCCAAAATGACATTACGTACCTGGAAACTACCATCACCAATGCAAGCGATGACACGTTTCTCTGGAACAGCCTGTGCATATCCAAGAGTGGCACCAACTGACCACCCAATTGATCCATACTGCATTTGGAATTCATACCTGCGCAAAAGTTTTTGAGTTCAATGTCAAATTAAAAAACCCATCTTTGGATTTTAATTCATAACATAAAAAGCTCCTTCCCTAATACTCACCCACATCCTGCGGGCAACTTCAGCTTCTGGCAGTTAAACCAAGAATCCCCAGTTTCAGCAATCACGGCAGAGTCACTGGAAAGCATCTTCTGTATATGTTGGAACAAAACATTGACCCTCAAAGGCTCTTTAGGTGCTGCCTTCAATGGTTGTCCCTCAGGAACAAAAATCCTATGGTAATTCTCATAAGCAGTATTATTGTGCTTAAGCCTCTTGGCAAGCTCTCTAAGGAAGTCTTTCATCAAAACACACCCAAATGCAGGCCCATTACCAATGACCACCCGATCAGGCTGCACAATAATCGCCTTCTCTTTCTTAAGAAGCAAAGAGTACCCAACAGAGCTATAATCATTGTAAATAGGTCCAGCGAATAAGTACGCATCAGCAGATTCAACGATCTCAGCGCAAAATGCAGTACTAACAGCTCCCCAATATGTCCCAATGAAATGAGGATGATGCTCAGGGACAAGCCCTTTACCCGACGGCATCACCGCTACGGCGTAGCCACTAGCATCAGCCAACTCAACAAAAGCCTCGCATGCATTGGCAACACGCAGCTTTGGTCCACCGACTAAAACGGGTTTGACCGCCTTGTTCAAGAACTCTGCAGCTGCCTCCACCGCCGCCTCTAATCCAATCTTATTACTTAATCTACACCCATTACGGAAAAAAAGAATTACTTGGCTTGCAAATTAATCGCTGAACAATCTTGAAGTTGAACAGAAAAGAGGAAAAATAAATTACTTTGGAGAGAGTGAAAATGGGAAAAAAAATTACTTTGCGTGCAAATTAATCACTGAACAATCTTGAACTTGAACAGAAAAGAGGAAAAGAAAATTTACTTTGGAGAGAGTGAAAATGGAACAGGCTCGCGGGCAAAAGTGGGGTGAGGAATTGCAGGCAGGTTACAGCTGATGCTGATATAAACAGGCTTGCTTTCTTTCAGAGCAGTTGAAATAGCTGTGTCGATCATTTCATGAGCATCCTCCAAGTTATTCACCACGGCCTAGCAAAAACCAAAGATCCCAAATTTATCATCTTCCTGATGAAACAAAAAATTACAACAATATTATTAAAAAACTGGGGAAAAGGAGAGAATATAACCTGATAGCAAGTAACAGTCTGGAAGCATCTAAGTTCTTGACTAAAATCAGGCAAGCCAATAGTATGGTGAAGAATCCGGTTAGTTCCATAGTCATTGGAGTTGGGTCCACCCACAATGCAGATAAGAGGGAGATTCTCACTGTAAGCACCGGCGATGGCGTTCAAAACGCTGAGCCCACCAACGGTGAAAGTGACAACGCAAGCGCCAACGCCACGTGATCGAGCGTAACCATCAGCTGCGTACCCAGCGTTGAGTTCGTTACAGCAGCCGATGAGGTTAAGCCCTGGCTCGGCTATCAAATGGTCAAGCAAAGTCAAGTTGAAATCCCCGGGAACAGAGAAAACATCGCTTATTCCGACCTGCACAAGCCGCCTAGCCAAGTGGCGGCCCAAAGTGGCTTCAGAGGAGTTGATGATGGTGGGGGAAACGGATCCTTGGATGGTAGAAACGGTACCGTTTGCCGGACAACAAACGTCGTTGGAAGTAGGTTTGCAGCTTTCGAGTGATCCAATATTGGTATCCATGTAAGAGAAAAGAAACCGAAATTACGCGAAGAAAATTGTAGAGGGAAAAAAAGGAGTGAATTCTCTCTCTCTCTTTTTTCTAAGTTTCGAAGTAATCGAGAAATTGTTGTGTATGATGAAGTGAAGTGGAAAAG
This sequence comes from Gossypium longicalyx, assembly GCA_025698465.1. Taxonomy (NCBI): domain Eukaryota; kingdom Viridiplantae; phylum Streptophyta; class Magnoliopsida; order Malvales; family Malvaceae; genus Gossypium; species Gossypium longicalyx. Next base: position 28,743,846 of record CM047003.1, read on the forward strand.
AATGGAAGCGGATTTTAAAGGGAAGAAAGTGAGGGGAAAGAAAAACGGGGGGCGGTTTTTTTGTTGAGAGATCGACCAGGGGTTTTGGTTTCTACTTTCTATGGATCGGACTTTCTTTTTTTTTACTGATTATTTTAACTTGATTCAGGCAAGGGGGATGTTTTATGGGAAAATAGATACTGTAATAAATGTGCTTGGGAAGCAAGAATGGTGTGAAATCACGCGCTAGATTCCTTTATTATTTCCCTACTAACACAAATTCGTTCTTCCTAGATCTAGGCTCTACCTGCATCATCATAATCATTTTATGTATCTATATTTTTCTTATTTAATTACAAACTTAATGATAACATTATTTTTAAGATAAAAACATTCAAAACAAAACGTTTTTAAAGAGAAAAAGTGATTTTTGAACGCCAAAAATTGATTTTTTTTTTATTTTTTTTTGAGTTTTTGGTGCAACCAAAATTCATTTCTAAAGTTCAAAATGAACTTATAAGTTCATCCAGCTATTTGGCCTTGTGAGTTAATTAGCAAATCGTTCTAGCAACATCACAACACTTTGTAGATCAATTTTTCATTTCAAAATTGTTTATCAACATAAAAAAATCTTCATTAGAAAATTCATTTAATTGTGAATAAACTCGGAAATAATATCATTTTCATTCATTTCAAAAAAAAATAAAAAAAATTGAACCTAGTTAGAATTCGAAGTTTTTTAGCGCAAACAACAACATTCCTTCATGTTGGTTTTGCAGTACTGTTCATACTTCTTTAGTTAATTCACATAGAGACAATTTTGAATTGTTACATATTAATTCCACTAAATATTGCATTTAAGTCCTTTCACCTATAAAAATGACGAAAGCCCTCGTATAGGCCTTTCAATATGCATAAATTGACAAGCTAATCAATATTCCTCAAATAAAACAAATAAAACACTCCCCAAAATCTACCCATCTTAGCATGTTCCACAACCTATTTATAGGCTCCATTTTATCCTCTCTCTTTTTTGAAAGAAGATAAGTTAACTTTCAAAATTGAAACAAGCCAGAAAATTGAGACTTTATCTCCTCATTTTCGAAATCATAAGTTCCCTCAACAATTTGATTACCTCGGTTCCTTAAAATCAACAAGATAGAGTTCAAGAAATAGTCATTATCTAAACTTTATATAGTTCCTTAATAACAACTCACGTTTGATTTCTAATACAATATTTAAGCATTTAATCAATAACTTTAAGCATTTACAAGCCCTTAGTGACAAAAAGGATTAATTACGCCATTCCGTTAATGAGACATTGTCATTGACCAATTTGACCATTAATAAATGTTAATGTGATTGATAGAAACTAACACATAACATGCAATGTGCACGTTAACATATATTTGAACTTGAATAACTATCTATTCATATCCATTCTAGATGTGGCTCTAGATATTATAAAAGTTATTAAAATATTTTAAAAACTACAAATAAACATAAGAATTCTAATTTTAAAAATTCATAAAGTCCTGAAAATTATTTTAAAAATTAATAAAAAATATATATTCAAAATGAACTTTGACAAATGAATGTCTATGTTCATTCTAACTTGGACAACTAATTTATCTTGCTTTATTTCGAACGTGGTTTAAATTATAAAAAATATTAGTTTTGAAAAAAAATTAAAAAGATAAATAAAAAAACTATTTAAAAATTTAAATTTTTCAAAAAAAATATAAAAATAATAAAAATACAATCAAAATTTGGCATTTATGTTAATATTCAATATTTTAATAATTTCCTCTAAGATGCCGTAAATTTTAGCTCAAAATATATCAAATAAAATTTAAGATTAGTCCTAATTATTTCTATATTTGTTAGTTAAAAATAATATCATAAAATAAAAAGTTAAATATAATATTTTTATACTAAAAAGGAGTAAAAATTATTGCTAATTAACTTACTTTCTAAATTTTTTGCCTTTTTTCTATGAAAGTATATATTTGAATTAATTTAAATTAAAAATAACAATTCCATTTAAAAAAATTTAACAACTTTTTGCTTTCAAAGTAATACTTTTTACATGCTACTTTTAAATATTTGAACTAATTTTTATAATTTTTTTCAACTTTTTAAAATTTTTAATAATTATTTCAATAATTTTTGTTCTTTGATCATTTTTATTAATTTGTATATGTTTTTAATAATTTTATAGTATTCTGAGCCGTATTCAAAATGAACTTGAACAATTATTTGTCTAGATTCATTCTATGTACATATATTTTGGTAATTTTTAAATTTTTTTTAAATGTATCTCACATTACATGTTACATCAGCATACTTATCCACATAGCATACTACAAGTCAATTTCCATCAACCACATCAACATTTGTTAACAATCAAACTAATAATAATTTTCATTAACGGAAAGATTAATTAATTTTTTTATTAATTACGTGGACTCAATTATGTGCGCTCTTTACTAAAAGTTTAATTATTTTTTTTATTTTTTTATAAAAAAACCTTTTAAAATCTGTTACCTTTAATTAATATAATAAAATTTTAAGGATATTAATATAATAATATTAATTCTTCACAGGAATCAATCTTGAAATCTTGGGACGTGTAGAGTGAAGAGGTATGATGAAGTTGGCAAACATTATAAAACTATAGTACCATGTTATTCTGCATTATGTAATCCGTGAATAGACGAGGTTGAAGGAAACAGCAAAGAGTCGACAAAATGAATCATGGGATATTTTTTTATAACCCAATATTTTATTTTTCTGCATTATATTTCCACTTATAGGAAACGGGCGTCAAGTGGTTTTGGACTTTTGGGCTCTATCCCTGGTTTTTGAACGCTTTAGCTGTCTATTCCAGCATCGCTTCCTCTATTTTGTTCTATTTATAAACGAATCTTTTAATTTAGATTCTATTTAGGCTCCAATTTCAGTTTTTCTTTTATATATTAACCCTAGATCAATATTTTTCTTTTTGGTGAATTTAGACACTTTATCGAAATTTTATGAATTTTTTTGAATTTTTTCAGAGTAAATGGAACAAAAACTCTAAGCTAAAATCGAGTATAGACATTCTATAAATAATATTTTTACTATTCAAGATTGTATGAACCTATTTATAGCGTTGTTTGCAATCAAATTGATGAAGAAATCGATTGCTTTTATACCGCTCAGCAATTGAGAAATTCAACACCGAAGCGTTGATGCACCACACGGTTGAGTGTGCATGACCCCACTGTGGAAAAATAACGATAGTGTCTGACACAGAATATGGCATCCACACGAACTGCAAAATATTTAACATGGTTGTACTATAGTGACCAAATACAATTTTTATTGACATTTTTATAAAAACCCCACCTCCTCCCCAAAATACACCTCGATTATTTGACAATACACCCCAAGCTGTGCGAACCTCCCTATGGTATGTAAACCATCTGCCAACAAAGAAAAATTGTTAACAAATAAATGTGTGTAAAAAAATTAATTGTTGGTTGGGTTATTATTGATATTTTCTTACCTATTTACAAGTAGTCACATTGGTGGTTAGTGACCCATTGACAGGGGCAAAGCCAGGGGGTGGCATGGGCCCCAGCCCCCCTAAAATGTAAATTTACATTTTAAGCCCTTAAATTTTTTTAAAAATTTTAAATTAGTAAAGATAAAATTGCACTTTGACCCCCTAAAATTATAAAAATTTGATTTAATCATTTACAAATTATAAAGATATAAACTATAAAAAATTAAAATTTCATCCGACCCCCCTAAAAAAATTTTTTGGCTTCGTCCCTACCCACTGATACCAAAAACGGTATCCTATACGACGCCCATGATTGCAGCAGTATTAGACAACCACTTATTTCTTGCATATCGTGCTTTGTAGCCCAACATAGCTCACGATACAATGTTGTCAATACTGTTGACGCCCAACTATACTCTCGAGCGATGCGTAAATCTGACAGTAGGGGCAAGTACATAATTTGGACTTTATTATTGTTTGCGTTCGGCATCAGTATACCCTATCAACTGCATAATAAATGCTCGAGCAGCGCACATAAGCTCCAACTTCGTAGCACTGCTCAATACGTTTTTGAAATTTTATTTTAACCAACCAAAATTCAAAACTAGCAAATTTATTCTTCCCATCATCTGACGATCAACCAAGCAAACTGTCGCACAAGGCCACAAGTTCGACCACTTTATTAAAACCGGTGATCGCATAACCATCCACTAGTAGCTCGAGTTGTAGTGCGATGTCCTCAAGTGTGATGGTGTACTTCCCACACAGTAAATGGAATGTGTGGGTCTCCGGCTGCCACCGCTCAATTAATGTGAATATTACGTCAAATCGCAACTCAAACATCTTGATTAAACTGGCATTATACGGTCTCCCAGATGGTAGCTCGGTCAATGGCTACGCGCACTCAAAACGTGATAATCATCCTGTCAATTAAAAGAAATTGATCAACTAAAAAATAATTTCGTGAATTTAGCATTTCAACTTCTCAATCGAACATAATTAATTTTTTTAACGTCTCATTTACCATTCGTACCGTGTGATTGCATAATCTGATACGTGAACTCATTCTGATTTTTGTCACATTTATTAATTAAAATATTGTTAAACATTGTTTTAAAATAATACATAATTTAATATAGCATATCAATTATATTAATAAACTTAAATAACCAAACATCAAATAAACCCAAATGACTTATAAAAAATATGCTCATGCCTTAAATACGAAAAACCGATATAAGATACTTCAAAAACATTAATCAAACAAATTAATCATACCTTTAATACAAACTTAAACCTAATAAAACACAACAACAAAAAAATAACATTTCCCTTAAATATGAAAATCTAATATAAGATACCACAAAAAAAACATTAATAAAACAAATTAATCATACATTTAATACAAACTTTTTTTTGAACAATCTCATTATAGATTTTTGATCATATATGCTATTTTTTAAGATAATGCATTTCAGCGCACTCAAACCCACGTCCTCCTGCATTGGCTACAATGCTCATGCCAATTGAGCTAATACTCAATCGGCACCTTTAATACAAACTTAAACCTAATAAAACACAACAAAAAAATACCCTTCCCCTTAAATACGAAAAAGCTGATATAAGATACCAGAAAAACATTAATAAAACAAACTAATCATTTATTTAATACAAACTTTTTTTGAAAGGTAAATTCATTAATTCATTATTCAATGGATGGAATCATACAATTTAGAGGGAAAAAAGAAGAAGCAAAAACACGTCGTAAATGGTAAAGGACAAGCTCCATCAACACAACAAAGGTTTTAGCCTCAATATCAATATAATATTATGACACGTTGACAATTGACTTTGTCACAACTCAAGTACGACATATCTGGAGTGATTGCAAACACTTAATACGATAATGAAATGAGCCTCGGATGGTCCAGAGCGGTGAGCAAAAATCGACAAAAGAATTGATCATTAACCAAACTAGAGAGAATGACAACAAAATCATCCCTAAAATCACATGACAACAAAATCATCCCTAAAATCACTTATAAAACTAAAATTACATGCATAAACAAGACTAAAAAACGTGCTATAAGAGTAGACAAAAACTTCTAAAATTGAAGACTTATTAAACAACGGAAAAACAAACAAAAAACATATAAAATTTAATACAACACAAGTCCAAATTGACATTTGAAATCATTTATTATTCCGAAATACTATCAAACCAAAAACAAATTAAGAAGTTGATGAAGAGTTACCCGCTTTCTAAGAAAAAATACTGGTGGCTGGTGGAGTTTTAACGAACAATATGCACCGTTATCTGTCCATCACAACTTTAGAAGACAACAAAGATATCCAGAAAATAGATCTGCAAACTGGAAAGAAAGAAACGCGTGTAGTGAATGAGTAGAAGAAAGAAAGAAAGGGTTGATGGAAGAGAAAAAAGGCCAATGATAACTAGCTCAGAGGTTGACATCGCTGCTAAGCAAAACAAGAGATAAAAGCAAACAGGTTAGAGAAAAAAAAAGAAAAGTTTGTAAGGTTTTTCTTTAAAAATCTAAATACCTTTAGTAAAAACTTATATCTAATAAAACACAATAAAAAATATTCTAAATTTAATAAATAAATAAAAACTCTTTTACCTTTCAAAATACTTTCAACGGTGGCCTAGTGGGGGACCAAAACTTTTTATTTTAAAAGGACTGATGCCTCACAAGCCCATCAATTTTTTTTATTCATTTTTTTCAATTTTCCACTGACAAGCAAATTTTTCCAGTCATTAATAACATTTTTTTTTCATTTTTTAAATTTATTAATACGTCAACATTTTTCATTTAAATTGTCATATTTCTTATCATCTTTAAATATTATTTCTTCCTAAAGAGTTCAGTATTTAGGTCATTTTCGTAATTTTTTAACATTATAAGGTTAGTTTTCTAAAAAAGCGGATGATTAATTACAACTTAATTAATCTTTATTCACGAGAAAAAATTGTTTATTAATCATCTTTATTACAACATTCATTGTTGTTACTTATTAAAAGTAAATACATTCTTTTTTTTCAACATCATATGCATAATTTGTTTAATTTTAATTGATAAAGAAAAAAGTTTCATAAAATAATTTTACTATTTATGAAGATTTGAATTTTTTTTTACCTTATTTCTTCATAATCTTTTTCTAATTTTCTACCAATTATTTTATGTCATTGTAAATAATAATAATAATAATAACTCTTCGTTAACTAGAGTTTTGATTTAATTTTGACGTTAAAGTTTAAGCTTTGATTTCTTGAATCTGGAGGAAGATTTTAAAAAAATATATAAACTACTTATTATATATTCAGAACTTCTATGGCAGAAAATTAAAAAAGTAAAGTATTTGAACTAGTTACCCATTTTCATAGTATGAAACCAAACTCGATTTGAAAGGGTTAATAACGTTACACTAATCGTCTTTTAATCGCTTGAGAACCTTGAAGCCCAACGCCATACACAGCATTTGAGGGAGCAGCCGACGATTATTCCGGCGATAAAGCAAGTTTTGAACACCTCCACAACAAGTTAACTTGCTTGGGAGGCCTGTTGACAAATACGAATGGTATCGCCGAAAGAATCGTCTGCCTGCTCCACCGCCGTTGCCGCCACGAGGACTGTAGAGGATTTCCGATAAGAAAGAAGGGGATCTTGATTTTGTGTCCTTTGAGAAGGAACAAACAATATTCTCTAATCCCTCCATTTTTTCTTAGCCTATAATACTGATGTTGAAATGCACAAAACCCTAAATCCTCAAAGTAGCTTTTTTCTGTGTTTTGTGATTTAAAGATTTGATCATCGGAAGTTATGGGTTTAGGTAAAAATAAAATAAAATCTTCATGATGAGTAACCCAAAATCTGTGGTGGGTAAATTTTTCCTTAGGACTAATGATAAATAAGAGTTTTCGACACAAAAGGGAAAGAAGCAGTGGACACGTGTCCAAGTAGGAAGGCCTATGGCCTTTGGATAGCAATAGAGTAGGTAAAGACAGAATCTGACTTCCGTACAAAAAATAAAAATATTTTAATTTGCAGGATCCTTCTCCTCTCGCCATACACCCAAAACTGTAGCCATGTTAGCATGTTTCTTATAGATACGCTGTAAATGTCAAGTCTACGGATATTTTTCTGTTGGGAAATTGTTCTTTTGCATGACAACGACATCGGTATATGAATTAAATATCATCATGCAAGCCACTGTTCCCTTTTTGTCCGAATAAGATGCAAAAATCGAGTGTTTCGGAACACTTACTATTTTCATACAACCCATAGCTTTTCTAATCTTTCCCTATCATCCATGTATCTTTTTAAGGGGGAAAATTTTTATCTGCTTCTAAACAAGAAAAGCCTCTTGACACCTTTACATGTTCGGATTAGCTTTAAAGAAAATCCTCCCCTATAACAAATTTCAATAGGCACACCTCGCATACTTGTACCTATTGCCTTTCCGTCTTTATCATGCCAAATGGTACCTTCCTCAAAAGACAAAAGAGATAAAAAACCAGAACATAGCATTCATTACCGGAAACGACGTTGAAAGTGATGTACACAAATATGAGCAAGCACTCCGCAAATTTTGGAAAAATGTTGAAAAACTCAGCTTTCATACCATAAATTTTCATCAACTTAAATAGGTCAAAGCATAAAGCATCATGTGCTGAAGGCAGCGCCAAGAATTTACTGAGGACTTGGGGGTCGGCTATTCGCAGCAGAAACCCTGGAGCCCCACTCCAACAGCTCTTTACTAGTATCATCCTTGTGAACGATCACTTCAATGAAGCATAAGCAGTCCTTCTTCGCTCCTGTTGCCTTCTCAATTGCTTCAATGAGCTCTTCCTCACAAAATGCCTAAAACAATATCAATTTTTTTAGTATTATATCAAGTAATTTTATCAATGTCAGGAACTTCATTTGATTCATTCGAGCAATGTACGGGGTTTGAATTTTGACTCACCATGGTTGTCCAGCACTTGCCTTCACCATTATGAATTACATCAACCAAGGCAGTATAGTTCCAGAAGAGGTTAACTAAAAGAAAGCAGTACAAGCCTCCAAAAAACCCAACCGATAAAGCTGAAATTACGACGATCCATGAAAAAGTATCATCAAAACAAAAGGAACTCAATGAAATAATTTCTATATAGTAAAAAGCCATAGAATTTTAGAAAAAAAGAAGGTGAGAAAATGGAAAAACAACATTTTACAGTTGTCATTGCAGAACACAGCGTTGAAACGCATTTATGCATGATTGATATTGGAAATGGAAAACCAAGTCCTGATAAAGATTGAAGCTTTCCCGGATGACGGTGTGAAGCGACACCTAGATGAGCCGGTTGTACTCGACTGCCCCGTTAGCTACTGGCAATGGCTGGGTCGAGCAACCGTTGCCAGAAAGAAAACCTATTCACGTGAACTCGGTTACTAGTAGTTTCACGATTTAATTACTTATACTAGATTTGGATGACATTGAAAGAAAAGGTAAATTAATGATAAATTTTAGATATAACTCTTGAATATAAACGAACTAGAAAAGAATCGATGTTATATATAAATACGACTTGAATTCTATAAAGTTATTTAAAATCGAAAAGTTTAGAAATGGATGGAACCTTGAACTACTATCTATATTGAGATAAGAACCAAAGGTATAAGGATAATTGCCACAATTTGGGATGGTTAACAAAGTGGTAAGTTCAGTTTGAGTGTAATGACCCGAAATTTATAATTAACAGAAAGTGTATTATCGGGTCTTCGTTTTTTAAAAACGGACTTGTAAATATTTATTAAAAATATTTATGAAGTTAATTAAGTGGTTAATTAGAGTTTAATTAAGTGAATTTAGACCCGAAATTTATGATTAACGGAAAATGTATTATTGGGTCACCGTTTTTGGAAAACGGACTCGAAAATATTTATTAAAAATATTTACGAAGTTAATTAAGTGGTTAATTATTATTTAATTAAGTGAATTTAGCTTAATTAAGAGTAATTAGAAAAATGACTAAATTGAATAAAGTGTGAAAGACTAATTGTAGATTAAAAGAAAATAAAAAGGACCAAAATGGGAATTATGCCATTTGATTTTTATGCATAAATATATATTAAATTATTATTATTTATTATATTTGATATTTATTAATGTTATTATTATTAAATTGATATTATATTATAAATTAAAGTAAAGACAAATGTATGATAATAAAAATATACATGTGTAAAAATTATATTTGTACAATTGTGATATACTTATTTAAGTACTTTTATTTAAGTAAATAGATATTTATTATTTATATTTATTAAGTAAAAGATAATTATTAATTAAATAATTACAATATGAGATTTTTAGTTGATAAATAAATTAGATTTATGACAAATGTATGGTTGAGATAAAGTCCATGTGTATTAATTAAAATAAAAACATTTGTAATACAAATATTAGTAATTAAATAGATATTTTTTATTTTTTATTATTAAATAAAATATGTTTATTTGATAATTAATTAAATTATAAGATTTTTATGAGGTAAACAAATTAAATAGAGACAAATGTAAATTATATGATTGTACAATTGTATTAATTATATTTTTTATTAAATAGATTTTTATAAAAACAATTATTAATATAAACTAATATATATATATATATGTTATAAAAGAATAAAGAAACAAAAGACAAAGAAAGAAGGAAGAACAAAAAGCAAAATGGGAAAAGAAAAGAAAAGGAAAAATTAGGGATTTGAAGCTTTAAGCTTTAAAAGGCAAGTCAATGAAGTCCTTTTCTCTTAATTTTAATGTTTTAAAAGTTTTAGAACAAAGTTTTGATGAAATTAAATTGAGGTTTTGGAAGTTTTAAGGTTTTTGAACATAGTTCATGTTGAACAAAAAGATGAATTAGGGATTTATTTGATAGAATTATTGACTAGAATTGACAAAGGAATTAAATTGTAAAGTAAGCTATAAGTTTTGTGTTTGAAGGACTAAATTGGAAGAAATTTGAAATTAAGGTTTTATCATGAACATTGGATATTTATATTGAATATGATAGAAAATTGAGTAGAAATAAAGTATGAATTGAGTTAGAAAAGTAAGTGAACTTAGTTAGGATCAAATTGAAAATAAGGTAGAAATTGAATAAAAATTCAATTATTCAATATAAATTAGTGTTGTATTAATAGTATAAATTATCTTAATTTTTTCATAGCTAACATCGCACCCGAGGCATCTATGAAGAAAGGAACAGAAAAGGTGGACGAGGAATAAACTCGAGAAAAATTCACGGTTTGTATTTCTATAATTTGAACTTAATATATAATTATTGAAATTATTATTTAATATGTATGTTAAGTGCATTGAGATGATTATTTGAATTGGAGTAAACATTGGTTGGAATTGAAATGTGAATTTAATTATTAATTGTTTTATTTTGATTAAATGTTATGGTAAGTAATTAAGGTAAGTATTAGTAATTGTTATTGAATTAAATTTATATGAATATGTGATTATTGTGAAATTTGAATATTTGTTATTGAAAAGTAAAGTGAATTGTATTGAATTGAAAATATATGTGATTAATTGAAATGTGTATTGATTGAAAAATTGAAAGTGAATTGAAAACCCTATTAACAGTATTTGGGTTAAGTCGGATATAGTTGACATGCCATAGGATTGGAAATGTTCAGGGATACTTTGACCTTAAGTCGATGAGGCACTATAAGTGTCGTATTGTTACTTCGACTTTAAGTCAATGAGGCACATTGGGTGTCGTACTATTACTGTTACTTCGAATTATTCCGATGAGGTACTCTGATCGCATCTTTATTCTTTATTCGCATTTATACGCTTGGCGATGAGGCACTATGTGTCGCATCTTGTCATTGGTGTGATGGTTGGATCCGTGTATCCGTCAGTATTCGAGTCATGTTAATAGGGGTAAATAAAGGTACTGAATAATAAAGCGCTCATTGAGTAAATCGATTGTTCTTTGGATAATCGATCGCTCTCTGCGTAAAAAAAATTGTTACTGAATAATTGATTATCAGTAAATAATTTATCGTTACTGAATAACTGACTATTAAAGAGTGACTGAATATTATTGAACAACCAATTGTTATTGAATGATTGAATGTTACTGAATGAAACTGAAAAATTGATCGATACTGAAAATTATTTACTGATATTAAATAGTGAACAGAAGTATAAATGAGACATATGAATGGAAAATATTACTATTTAAATGATTGTGAATTTATTTTTGAAAGCTAATTGGGTTAATAGATGATAAAAATCGAATGAGTAAATGATTTATCTATGAATTGAATAATTATACAATTGTATATGACATATGATTTTTAAGTGTTTGTTATATTTTCATTTTATTAAGTGTTCGAATTACAGAAATACCAACGAGTTCATACTCAGCGTACGATTGTTTCTGTGCGCAGATTAAGTTAAAGCTAGATCGTTGAATCAGCATCCCAGGCCGATCCCGAATTCAATGAGATAAAGCGTGTTAATAGTTGGTAATGACATGTACCTAGGATGTTTTATGTATGTGTCGTTTTAGATTGTTAATGTATTGATGAAATAAGTAGAATTAAGCTTGATAATGATATATAATAGGACTTGACTAATTTAGTATGAATTTGAATCATATTGATAATATATGATAAGTGATTGGAATTGAGTATTGGATAATATATAAAATGTCTAAATTTAGCAAGTTTTGAGCATTTTTAAATGTGTTTAGATGGGTTGAACATAGGTATTTTATGTAAATTGTTCTATAGATCCAGTAATGCTCCGTAACCCTATTCCGATGATAGTTTGGGGTTAGAAAGTGTTACATTGAGAATGCCACAAGGACGAGTTCTTGATAATTAAGTTCAAAAAATTCTTAAAAACAAAAAAAATTAACTCAAATATGTTTATATCATAAGACTTCTAACCCTACAACAATCACTTAAACGAAATATATATGACACCGAGTAGATGAATGGTCATGTTCAACCATAAATGAAGTACATGAACAATTAAAATAGATTAATGTCTTCTCCTCAACCGAATAACCAATATTAGCTTCATAAATTCGTTCATGCATGCTTAAGGATTAAGCAAGCTCTAATGGTCACAATCAACTATTATGATGGACGGTGGCCTTTAATGGAGCATGAAATGTCCAATAGTCAGCTTCTAAGATTCTCCATCGCTTCTTTCAGTTCCCATCTTAAGTAGTGCAATAAATCACTTTGGGTTTACCGAATGGTCACTTTCAATGTAACATAATGGATGCCTTTGCAAATCCGAACAGCCACATAATGTGAACACCATTGATTCTTTTTGGCAAAAACGAGCAACCTTCTTAAGCTTTAATTAGGCCGGCCATTGATCTTCTCTTAAGACACATTAAACAAACATTAGGACACATTTAACACAAACACAAAGCTGTGATAAACTTTAACAGAATTTTAACACACTTTTAAGACACATTAAACATGCTTAAGACACATTTAATAGATGTAATAAACTAGGACATAATTAACACGTATAATAACCATGTAATAAACAAGACAACATTAAAACTGTAATAAATAAATGGATACATCATTTTGACGTTTTAAGCATCATAGACAACATGCAAAACATTGCATGCAGTTTAAACGTCCTCATCTTGCATTTAACCCCTTCAAATTTGACCCACAGGTCAGTTTAATCGAATCACATGATGTGATATCACGTGACCTATCGAGCACCGTTGGTGGCTTCATTTGTAAATCAAGTTGTTGGTTAACTCAATGGCTCCTCCCATCGCTATTTTGCTTCGTTTCATTTGTAAATCTTCGCTAAACTTTCCCATGGCTATTTGTTGAACGCTCAACAGTTGTCTCAATCTGCCACATTATTCACATGCATTTTACCAAGTCCTAAACCAATTGGTGTTTGATGCCTAAATGCATGCCATCTGTCAGCAAAGATACCCTTGGATGTAACCAACCTGCGTCGTTTAACCTCCGCTAGGAAAAAAAAAAACAAATAATAATAAATATGACTTTTCGACACAAAAGGGAAAGAAGCAGTGGACACGTGTCCATGTAGTATGGCCTTTGGATAGCAATTGAGAAGGTAAAAAAACTAAAAATATTTTAATTTGCAGGATTCTTCCCACCATACACCCAAAACAGTAGCCATGTTAGCATGTTTCTTAGAGAATATTTTACACAGCAGATAGATACTTGCGTAAAAAAGCCGAAATTGTTCTTTTGCATGACAACGACATCTGTATGTGAATGAAATATCATCATGCAAGCCACTGTCGTCTTTTGTCCGAATAAGATGAACAATCGAGTGTTTCGGAACACATACTATTTTCGTACAACCCATAGCTTTTCTAATCTTTCCCTATCATCCATGTACCATGTATCGTTTTTAAGGGGAAAGTAATTTATCTGCTTCTAAACAAGAAAACCCTCTTGATGCCTTTATATGTTAGGATTAGCTTTAAAGAAAATCTTTCTCATTTTTGGGTTCATTCTATTACAAATTTCAATAGGAATGTTAAGCATACCTTTTATTCTTTCAACAAAACCCGATTTAATTTGAAAAATAAAAAAAAAAATTAAATTTCGAGTTTCGAGTTTAAATCGAGTTAAATTTTACAATTCAAGTAATTCGAATAATTCGAATAAAAGATTAGTGTAAATATCTCTTCGATCACTACCAATTTTAAAAACGAGCAAATTGATATCTCTCAACTAGGGGTGAGTATTGTATCGAATCAAGTCGAATTGAGTCAAAAAATTTCAAGTCAAGTCGAGTCGAGTTAACGAATCCTATTATTTATACTCAATGTTGCGTTTAGATGGACCGATTATTTAACTAGTAGACAAAGTACAAAATTATTTAACTACATAAACAATATAATAATTTTGTCTTTTAACTTAATAGGTAAACACTTATCAAAACGATGTAGTTTTGTCTTTTAACTTAATGATTTTGATTTTTTAACTTTTAAAAAAAGTAAACATTTATCAAAATAATATAGTTTTGCCTAGTTAAACTGAAAAACTTAATTTTTTATTCAAGTTGATCTGAATAACTTAATTAACTTAAATAACTCGAACTATTTATTTCAAAATTTAAATTTTTTATCAAATTTTTCGAATCGAATCGAATTTTGCTCACCCCTACTCTCAACAAAAATTACAAAAATAAAAAATAAAATAATTTTTAAAATTCGAAATATTTATAAGAATTTCAAAATTTATATTTTTAAAAAAATTATAATAATTTAAAAAATTAAAGAATATATAAAAATTAAAAAATTCTAAAATAATAATTTTAGAATATAAATAAGTTAATTAATAATTTAAATTTATCATATTTTTTTTCAAACATATATACTTTTAAATTTATGTGTAATAATATGAAATTTATTATACTATAATAAGATTTTAATTTAATATATTTAATAAAATAAGACTCGACACCTCTATTAAGTCGAAGTTTTTTCATTCATGATTCGAATGTAATGCATTTCCGCCTTTATTATGAAAAATGGTACCATACACTACTCATCAAGTTGTTAACAAAAGACGAGATATGAAACCAGAACATAGCATTCATTACCGGGAACAACATTGAAAGTGAATGTACACAAATATAAGCAAGCACTCCGCAAATTTTGGAAAAATGTTGAAAAACTCAGCTTTCATACCATAAATTTTCATCAACTTAAATAGGTCAAAGCATAAAGCATCATTTGCTGAAGGCAGCACCAAGAATTTACTGAGGATTTGGGGGTCGGCTATTCGCAGCAGAAACCCTGGAGCCCCACTCCAACAGCTCTTTGCTAGTATCATCCTTGTGAACGATCACTTCAATGAAGCATAAGCAGTCCTCCTTCGCTCCTGTTGCCGTCTCAATTGCTTCAATGAGCTCTTCCTCACAAAATACCTAAAACAATATCAATTTTTTTAGTATTATATCAAGAAATTTTATCAATGTCAGGAACTTCTTTTGATTCATTCGAGCAATGTACGGGGTTTGAATTTGACTCACCTTGGTTGTCCAGCACTTGCCTTCTCCATTATGAATTGCATCAACCAAGGCAGTATAGTTCCAATTCTTGATCACATTGTATGGTCCATCATGAATCTCTACTTCAATGGTGTACCCACCATTGTTTATGAGGAAAATTATGGTCTTCTGCCCACATCGCAGCATTGTGGACACATCTTGTGCGGTCACCTATTGAACCAATCACCACCAACATTATAAAGATGTACCCAAAACAAGAACATTATACACATGTGAATCAATTTATTAGTGCATGTGTTTTTCCACGCAAAAAATATTATTACTGGCCAAAAATGACAGTAAGTACCTGAAAACTACCATCACCAATGCAAGCGATGACACGTTTCTCTGGAACAGCCTGTGCATATCCAAGAGTGGCGCCAACTGACCACCCAATTGATCCATACTGCATTTGGAATTCATACCTGCGCAAAAGTTTTGAGTTCAGTATGTAATTAAAAAACCCCATCTTGGAATTTTTATTAATAGTTTAAGTTGAAGATTAACATAAAAGTTTATTCTCTAATACTCACCCACATCCTGCTGGCAACTTCAGCTTCTGGCAGTTAAACCAAGAATCCCCAGTTTCAGCAATCACGGCAGTTTCACCAGAAAGCATCTTCTGTATATGTTGGAACAAAACATTGACCCTCAAAGGCTCTTTAGGTGCTGCCTTCAAAGGTTGTCCCTCAGGAACAAAAATCCTATGGTAATTCTCAAAAGCAGTATTATTGTGCTTAAGCCTCTTGGCAAGCTCTCTAAGGAAGTCTTTCATCAAAACACACCCAAATGCAGGCCCATTACCAATGACCACCCGATCAGGCTGCACAATAATCGCCTTCTCTTTCTTAAGAAGCAAAGAGTACCCAACAGAGCTATAATCATTGTAAATAGGTCCAGCGAATAAGTAAGCATCAGCAGATTCAACGATCTCAGCACAAAATGCAGTACTAACAGCTCCCCAATACGTCCCAATGAAATGAGGATGATGCTCAGGGACAAGCCCTTTACCCGATGGCATTACCGCCACGGCGTAGCCACCAGCATCAACCAACTCAACAAAAGCCTCGCATGCCTTGGCAACACGTAGCTTTGGTCCACCGACTAAAACGGGTTTCACGGCCTTGTTCAAGAACTCTGCAGCTGCCTCCACCGCTGCCTCTAATCCCATCTTATTACTTAATCTACACCCATTAAGAAAAAAAAAAGTATTTGACGTGAAAATTAATCACTGAACAATCTTAAACTTGTAAAGAGAAGGACAAAAGCATACTTTGGAGAGAGTACAAATGGAACGGGCTCGAGGGCAAAAGTGGGATGAGGAATTGCGGCCAAGTTACAGCCGATGCTGATATAAACAGGCTTGCTTTCTTTCAAAGCAGTTGAAATAGCTGTGTCGATCATGTCATGAGCATCCTCCAAGTTATTAACCACAGCCTAGAGAAAACCAAAGACACCATATTTAGCATCTTCCAGATTAAAAAAAAAAACTACAGCAATAGTATTTAATAGCAGGGGAAAGGAGAGAATATAACCTGATAGCAAGTAACAGTCTGGAAACATCTGAGCTCTTGACTAAAATCAGGCAAGCCAACAGTGTGGTGAAGAATCCGGTTAGTTCCATAGTCATTAGAGTTGGGTCCACCCACAATGCAGATAAGAGGGAGACTCTCACTGTAAGCACCGGCGATGGCATTCAAAACGCTGAGCCCACCAACGGTGAATGTGACAACGCAGGCACCAACGCCACGTGATCGAGCATAACCATCAGCGGCGTACCCAGCGTTGAGTTCGTTACAGCAGCCGATGAGGTTAAGCCCAGGCTCGGCAATCAAATGGTCAAGCAAAGTCAAGTTGAAATCCCCGGGAACAGAGAAAACATCGTTCACTCCGATCTGAACAAGCCGCCTAGCCAGGTGGCGGCCCAGAGTGGCTTCAGAGCAGTTGACAACGGCGGGGGAAACGGAACCTTGAATGGTGGAAACGGTGCCGTTTACCGGAGAGCAAACGTCGTTGGAAGCAGGCTTGCAGTTGTCAAGTGATCCAATCTTGGTATCCATTTCAAAGAAAAAGAAATAGGAAATCGGGCGAAGAAAAATGCAGAGAAAATCAGAGAAGGAGAGGAAAACCTTTTGTTTTGGTGAAATAGTTTGGATGTGAATGTGAGGTGAAGTGGAAAATAATGGAATTTAAAAGGGAAAATGATACAGGGGGCGGTTTTTTCTCTGGGAGTGGACCGGGTGGATTTGTTTTCTAGTTCCTATGGATGATTTTTCCCCTCGTACAAGTGTTGCTGTTTTTTGAATGCACAGTACTACGGCTGGGAGATGTTTTATGGGCAGATTCGGTACCATCATTAATGTGATTGCGAGGCAAGAAATCACCCTCACGCGCTTCTCTTTTACTAACTAATTGCCTACGTAGGATTATGTGGCGCTACAACGTATGGACGCATTCGTTCTTTCTAAATTAGGTTAACTACTGTGCAGATCCTTATTTATAAGGACAATATCAAATTAGTCCTCCTTAAATGATTTAAATTTAGTCCCTATACCATTAAATAAAATAAAATAACTTTAAATTGTAACGGAGTTAACATTTTTTGTATAAAACATATCCTGACAATTATTTTTTCAATTGCAATTCAATTCAAATAAAATATTTCATTTACAAAACTACAAAAACTTTAAAATATTAACTCTATTAAATCGTAAATGAATTGCTTTTTTTGACGAAAACAAATGAAAGGAATTAAACTAAATTAATTTGGCCACAATTGCCTTCTAATCTATAGGCAATTAAGACTTCTTTTACTTCCCTAGGCAGACTCTCAAACACCTGTAAATCTTCCCTCTTATCAAAAGATATTTTTGTTATGCAGTCAGTAACTTGATTCTTTTCTTTAGGAACATGCCTTAAAAGCCAATGACTTTTATGTTGCAAAACTTGTTAAATCCGCCTGATCAAAACTAAATTTGAGTCTTCCAATGAATTGTTTTGGATAGCTTTAACCACTTGCAAATTATCAGATAGAATCACTACCTTTTTATAGCCTTGTTTTTGAAGGAGCTTCAGACCATCCAAAATATCCCATGATTCGACATCAAATATCGAATACTACCCCAAATGTCGATCATATCCAAAAATCCAATCACCATTCCCATCACACACCACTCTCTCAATAGTTCCAAATCTTAAGTCCAATTTAATAGTACCATCAGTATTTAAAAGAACCCAACTACCTGTCAATACCCGATTGAAGCTATCCTCATAAGTGTTCTTATGAATTGAAATGTACTACTTTACCCAGGTATTGGAGACTTTTGACGATCTCAAAAGGGTTTCAAGGTACACTTTGAAAGGTGAAGAGTTTTATGTTGTTCCAAATGCACCAAGTAAACAAGTAAAAAAGACAAGGTGAAGGAATCCCTCCTATAATAGTCCTCGTAAATTAGAGATAAATCACTCATGTAAATGATATTTTTTAAAATAATAAATATATAATTTTAATGATATTAGAACTAAATTAATTCAATTAACAGTAAAATAAATTAATTTCATGCAGTTTCATAAAGGCTTAGACTGCGCCATCCTTATGTTTATTTTTGGGTTAATGATTTTTAAAAATAAAATTAAGCTCTCCTTAAATTTAATTTCAGCTTTTAAAATGATTAATTCAATCAATTTGTCACCATCATTAACCAAATATTAACATTCCTACTAATGTAGCTGTTAACAGCTAATAGATTAGTGGGTTTTATACTCGTACCATGCTAGTAAAACTACTATGAGGAGGCCTTTGTTGCAGACGCCATACTAGGCAAGCTGGTAGGGTGCGGGTACTTAAAATGAATTTTTTTCATTTAATTTTTTTAAAAATATACAAATTTGATTTAATTCTTTAAAAATTATAAATATATAGAATTATTAAAATTATGAAATTATATTTTTGTCATAGTAAACATTACAATTTAATTTCAGTTCTCCCTAAAAAAAATTTGATTTCACAGCTACTTTGTAGTTTTTATTTTTTTTACTAAAAAATGAAATTAGATTGCATTTTACTTCTTTTTTTACTAAAAAATGAATAAATTAATCCATATATATTAGATTAAAAAGCAAACTAAATTTTATGTTAAAATTCTATCCATTTTTAATGTTAAAAACTAATATTTGTACGTCAAAATGAGGTAATAGTAACTATTTGGTTATTCTGTTAACTATACAAATTTTTAACGGTAAAAATGAATGAAAATTAAAAAAATAATAATAAATTTACTTTTTGATCCAACATACAATTTTACAATTTTTGAACTTAATTGGATAAAAAACAACAATAAAAACTTAATTGATTTTTTTTAAAGATAATTACATTGAATTTTAACTAAATTTAGGGTATGAGTAAAATTTCTAAATATAAACTAAGTTAGTCAAGAATATTGTAAATAAGTGTTGAATTCATTTTATTTTTGTTAAATTACTCTATAGAAACATCTTATTATAAAAAAAGAAAAGAAAATAGTCATAAGTTTAAATATAAAATTATAGATTAGATATTAATACTTTGAAATTAAAATATAAACGTAACTCATATTTTAATCATAAGAATCAATCTTGTAAAGTTGGGTCTTGACACACTCATGAGATATGTGTAAAACAAATACTAATTAATCTGCATTAATATAATAAGATTTAGTTATAGGCCTTAATAGTAGCCCTATCAGTATCACCGAGTCTCAATTATGTTAAAATATTAATGGGATGCAACGCTAAAGAAAAGGGGGTCAAGTGGTCAACCAAAGCGTCATGAGTTGGGCTGTAAGTAACCATGGTTTTTGAACGCTGCACCTGTTAGTTCACTTTCACTGATTTTTCTCCATAGTTGCCGCGTGTTTTGTGCTTACTGGGACACAAATCCTTTTGCTTTTGAATTGAAAAACAAAACCAGAAGCAAATCCAAGGTTTTGGAAACCATAGGAATTGCTGGGAATCCTATTTTGAGAACCTTTTTGCTTCAAGAGGAGGATATTCCGTCTTAAAATCATGACTTATTTTCAAGGTCAAGGGACTTAATTTCATTAATTTATTCAAAATATTGACGAGATTACATCAATAATGGGTTAATTTCACCAACCCAAAAGAAGCACTACTTCTATTTATAACAAGTTGAAAATATATCACCACACGTTGGTTATTAAATTAACCTATCCCGACGGTATCATTTTGGGAATGAGTAACGCCCAAGTCACCAAGTCATCCATCCTTTTACCTGTCAGGTTTTGGATGATTGATGAAGCCATAAATTATTACTGTATACAATAATAAGACACCTGTTGGCACAGGTTAAGTTTACTATTGCATAAAATTATGTAAAACTTGAAAACCATAGAATCATTATTTAAATTGACCACCTGAACGTTGATCACGGGAATAAGCAAGAAGGACAATTCATTTAGCTTAACATGATTCAGAGTCCACAGAAAAACGTTAGCATGGAGCACGTGGAGGCAATACGCGGCCACTTCCTACAGACGAAAGCTGTCGCAAGAGATGCAACCAGCACATGAGTTGATTGAACAAGCTGCTAATGCCATTTGCCAATGGGAGCGTTCTAGAACGGAAACCCAGATTGATTCCAATGGGTTGTTTCCTTTTTCCTATTATTATTATTATAAGAAAATTACAACCACGTATTCTAGAACCAAAACTCAAATTGGTAAGTAAATCCAAGTATATGAATAGTTAATACCCATAATAAATTTCGACATAAATAATTAGCCATTGGTGGATGAAACATGAAGGAAGCAACTAGAAGAAAGCTGTAAAGAGGTTTCTGAAACAATGGGTGAGGGGTTAGCCAACCCTTGACGGCATTAGCTGTAAAGTGTCTTGCTTTAGCAGCTACATATATAGAAGTGTCCTGTTACAGTTCCACGAGGCAATTAGAGGAAAGTGACCAATCCGGGAAGCATTGTTGGGAAACAAGAAACTCTGTAGTCTGTACTACTACATAAAAATAGTTCTACAGTAATAACATGTTGCCAATTTCAATTCTGACCAAAAACCAACTTAGTGGTGTTTGAATACGTATTCTCATGTCATAGTTCAAACGGCAACTACCATCCCTTGTTTTCTTACTCTCTGTCATGTCGTGTAATAATAACATCATAATTTCATCATCTCTTTGAACGTTTAGGATTTATATTGAGATGCGAATCTTACACGTCTATATAGTGTTGGAACTCATCTTTTAACTTAGAACTAATGACGTCGACAACTGAGGATCCAACCAAAAAAAAAAAAGGTAGATGATTGACAAAATAACAAAAGCATCAACCACACTTGCACTAGCTGATAAAGCACGGGACCAAAAGAATTTATGATTAAAGACCTTGAAATCTTGATTCTCTTTTTCTATATTGTCAAAAAAGATAAATTATTCTATAACTATGTCAGACGGAGCCAGGGATTTTCCGGCCCTGATACCAACAATGCTTTTGTAAACACCTTTTTCATGATGCAGATATTCATCAACACTCATAAAGCGTGTATGATGAAAGAACACAGCTCGAAGGTGGCATTTAGGGGCTAAGGTGTTTGTATTGTGTAGATGTCTCAGGAACTCGCATGATGTGAAAGCTTTACAATCTGTACATCGTGTTCTGAAACCAGAACTATGTTCATACACTGGTTCACTTGAGAACTGGCTTCTGCCTTGTCCTGGTAAATTGTACGTCTCCATTCAGAACAGAGCTTATGAATTTCTCTACCTCCTCAATGGTCATGTCACCTGTAAATGCAACATACTTTCCCTTCCGAGGTTTGTACGCCACCAGGATGTTATCTATCAATTTGAATCCAGACTTTTCAAATGCACCTAGAAATGATTGTTGCTTGGTAGCATCTAAAAGGACATAGGATAAAGCATCCCTAGAACCAGATGCTACATTCTGTCTCCTTGATAGAGATTTCTTAGAAACCTGAAAGTACATAATAA
Source organism: Gossypium longicalyx (assembly GCA_025698465.1). Taxonomy (NCBI): domain Eukaryota; kingdom Viridiplantae; phylum Streptophyta; class Magnoliopsida; order Malvales; family Malvaceae; genus Gossypium; species Gossypium longicalyx. The sequence continues at coordinate 28,766,476 of CM047003.1, forward strand.
CATGCAACAGTCTTAGGCATTTCAGAAAGCAATCTCCAATGCAAACATTTAATACGGTGACATTAGTAGTATCTACATGATTCACCACCAACTAGCATGTTCATATTGCTATCTAAAAAGAAAAATAGAATACCAATATCAAATTCCACTCAGTATTTTATACTTGAACGGGAGAATGTTAGTAGAAACAAAATTGTAAGGCCACAACATTCTTCTGGCACCTTCTGAGTTACTTCTCACCAATTGAAAGGGGAAAAGAAATCTGTTCTTTAGAAAGAGGAAATTTTCTCACCTTAGATAGAAGGGACTCCAGCTTATCCCTAGATTTGGATGATCGGAATCCACCGATAATGCAGACAGGAGTTTTATCCCCACAAAGACCATCAAAGTTCGATGCTGTCAACAAAGGCAACTGTCCCTCTGTGGAAGCTGTCTGTTCTTCACTAGTCCGAGATGAAGCTACCTTTCTATTCTTCTTCTCAAAACTATCAAGCAACACACTGAGATCTTTGATTGCAGATTTCAAATCCTTCACCGAAATACTGGATTTCAGGATGTGCTTCTCTCCATTGGACAGCCACCCAACTATAGCTGGAAGTGCATCAACACCTAACTTCTTCACAGCTGGATCAGAAACATCATGAACCTACATAAATAACGAAAAAAGCCTGTACTGAGCAAGACATCAAGTAAACACTTCACTAAAATTTCTGAAGTTTGGGCTACTCGTTATCCTCTCCATGCATAAAATTAAATAGATATGTTTCTAATTCAAATAAGATTTAAAAGCACCAAATTTCGCAGAGTTACAAGAAAAAAATTCAAAGTATTACGATCTTGGGATCATACCTCTGCATCATAGAAAGTGAACCTTTTGTGATACAAGCCACTGAGAACACGCCAGATTACAGGTGTATCCTTTTTGGTAGAAAGAAGCATCACCCTTGGGTATCTTTCTACATTACTAGAAGACAAGTCAAAATGATTTAGGCTAATCCTTTTTGAAAACCTAGGTAAATGATCTTGACAAAATGTTTTGACATTCTTAGCCGTCAAATCACCATTGTATTCTTCAAGAGAACCCTTCTCACTTCCTTTGTATGAGTAAACAAACAACCTTGGAGACCTCCCTGGATGAACAGCCAGATCCTTACATAAAGACAACTCAGTTTCACAATTTATGCTCCCAACCTAACAAGGGACAAAAAGAAAAGTCAGTTAATGGAATCACTACTTAGCAAATTCGATTTATAGAAATATTCACAAGCGCAACGGTACCTTTATAGCTCCTGATAATAAACTGGCCACCTCCCCCATGATAGATTCATAATATTGTTTCCCCTGCAATGATGGTGTATAAGATAATAAAAGCCAAGTCATCCCTTGGTCAGTTATTTCTTTCCTGAAGGCCTCCGAATTTATTGCTCTGATGCTCTTAGATGAACTCCTAGATTGTGACTGAGACCTGCTCGAACTGCTGAAACTGCTGAAATCACCAAACTGACCCTGATCTTTCATACCACCCCCAAAGAACCCTGAGAAAATATCGTCAATATCAAAACCAAAGGAACTTGGTCCACCATGGCTACCAGATGAGCGTGATCCACCAGGGCCACCAAACGAAAATGAGAAACTCTGGGAACCTCCCTGCCCACCCATGTGCTGCCATCCATCTGGTCCTGATGTAAACCCACTTTGTCCAGGTCCACCGCCGGTGAAGAAAGTATATCCACCATGATCCCCGGGGTGCCCAGCATCAAATCCTGGGGCACCTTTGTCATCACCATACATATCATAATTTTTTCTCTTCTGCTCATCTGATAAAATATCATATGCTGATCATACAAAAAAGATGAATCAGATTTCTTGATATAACAGACAAAAAACAGTACAATAATTCAAAGGTTCAATAACCAAATCCGTCCTTTTATTGATAAATTTAATAACTTCACATCTGTGCAATAAGACTCGGAGACCATGTAGATCAAGACCGTAATACTAATTCCTATTTCAGAGAAAGGGCAGGGGAAACGCAGGAGGATAATATGTAAAAAGTTTATAATACCGTTGTTGATCTCAGAAAACTTCTCTTGTGCACCTTTACTTTTGTTCTTGTCAGGGTGATATTGAAGAGAAAGCCTGGTAAAGTACAAATCATGCAAAATGATTAGGAAAAACAATTACAAACAAATGCATGTTTGTAGTCATTATATGATTGAATATGCATAAGCAAGCATGTTTAGAAGTATCAACACAAATCCTGGCATCAAATGACAAGAAATCTATATTGAGAAACGTAAAAACGAAAAAGGAAAAATACAACAGAAGGTAATGCTACAAATTAAACATTTTTATTCAATAGAAGCAATGGTAATCACTGAAATGATGTACATTAATCATCAAGACATAGTGAAAGAATAAAGGACCAATTTATAACCTAGAAGACGAAGGAATGTACTAAATTTTCATAATAGATAACAAAATAAAAGTAAAACGTACTTGTGGAAAGCTTTCTGAATCTCTCTTTGACTCGCATTTTTTTCCACGCCAAGAACCTGCGGATCAAGTAGATTCGTTAGAAACATTTTTCACTTTCTTTTAATCAAAAGAGCTGAAGCTCACCTTTCATGACCTCAATGCTTCCACTATTCTTTAATATAAAATAAGTTGTTGGAATTTCAAGAATGCATATATTAGGTTTCACGGTATCCATATATAGCACTCGAAAAAAAATTATCAAGGAACAAACAGAAATAGCAAAAAAGACGATTCTGTCGATTCATAAATCATAATCGCCAGAAAATCTAAGCAAAAACTATAGTAAAAATTGAATGCAAACAAATAGAGCAGAAATTAGAGGGGCTGAAAGTTCCTTTTCCTTACCTTGTAAGGATCAATGGTTTTGGCTTCACCGTATAAAACTAACAGCGTTGAAAAAAGCGCAAAAGAAAGTGGCGATCGAATTTTCATCTTCGCAAAAACGTGAAGCGCCAGCGGGGGGTTTTTTTTTTTTTTTTTTTTTTGAGCTGCAAGATTTTGAATCGGAATGTTGGTTATATGATATGAATCAACAAAGGAGGAGGAGGAGTCGTGGAGTTGAAAAGGAGGAAAATGACGGTTGCATGATAAACAGTTTCGAGAGGATTGAAACGCAAAAACTTCCAGATGTTTCGGGCGGGGTCCTGATCCTCAAAGCCGCTGGGTACACGTGGCGGATGCATGTGCTCCCACGCTCTCTGACCAATGAAATTTTAGAATGCCTTGGACCGCATAGGTGGAACGAACATGTATGCAACTTCTATATCCGTTCCGTTAAATTATGTCATAAAATAAATTTATCACAATTATATGTTTCTTGTATTCAATTTAGCAATTTATATTATTTTTTATAACGAACTATTATATTTTTAAATTTTAAATAGTTTTAAACTTCTTTCACAAAATTGTTCGATTGAGTATTAACGGGATTAACATCAACATTGTTGTTATTGTAAGGGATATGGGTTCAAGTGTTCTTAAGTACATTTTATCTATCTCTTTTTAAAAATTCAGGAAGAGTTATAAATAGTTTTAGGCATTATTTAATAAATTATTTTACAAATTTCTATTATATTTTAATCAATTTTAAGTTTAATATTAATATAAACATAATATTTATATTTAAAAAAATATAATACGATTAATTGAATTTTAGTTTAGTTGACATCGTCGCTCTAGGAACATGCAAAAAAATGTGAATTCGAGCACACTTCAATATGTTTTATCTTTCAATTTAAGAGTTTAGAAATGTTATGGGTCGTGAAAGAAATTGTGCAAAAAAGACGTAATATATCTATTTTATTTAAATTTATGATATTTTAGTTTAATAAAAGTTAAAGTATGCTTCAAATATTTATGCTCTTTGTACATTTGAATTTAGTTCCTCTACATTCATTTTTCTAAAATTTAATCCCTCCACTTTTTAATTTTCAAAATTTAGGTCAAGTTGTTAATATTGTTAAAATTTTTTTGTTAAATCCATTATGTGACAATTTGAAATTAAAAAAAAAAAGTTCAAGTAGTAGTTATGTAACAGAAAAATGGCACTACGATGAATTTGAATTGAACAAAAAAAAATCAAATGATATTAAAATTACCTCGATTTGCACTTGTTGCAAGTTATTGTTCTATTAGTTGTCTGAACCGGAGTTGGGAGTTGGGGCAGTAAAATAGGGCAAGACATTTTTTTCCCATGAGAGTGAAGCAAGAAGAAATATCAACACATGATATTTATTAATACAATTTGAATTCACCAATTTAACCTTTACAGAGTATTGCTTAAAAAATAATTTTATTCAACAATTTATCTAAAACAAGTATCGGCATAAGCTTAATCTACTCTTACATGATGGATAATTACAACCCCATATTCGAACCCAAATTATTACAATCACTTCCCAAAAATCTCACAATAAAATTTATACAATTTTAGTACTACCTATTTATTAAGTAATCTTCAATGAAAAAGAAAACAGAAAAATAAATAAAAATTAGTGAACTAAGTTCGCTGATTTTTCTTATTATAAGTTTAATATTATTATTTGAGAAAACATTTTTTCGTTTATTACATCTGTTAAATTATACTTTTTTTTTTATATTAAGTACATTCTACGTGAATATCGTATTTATTTTTATTATTTATTAAAATATTTTTATCCCATATAATAGATATAAATAATTATTATTTTATTAAAAAAGCAAGTAGATATGAAAGTGAATATTATCTTTTATATATATATATATATATATATATAAGTTGTTTAGAGAAGATTATTCACGTATGATTAAGATAATTCACGTACATACAAACATTGTATAAAAGTGAATATTATATTATTTATATAAAAACCTAGCACAAGTAATTATGAAGTAATGACCTAAGTAGATAAGTTGATTTCACATACCAAATTTTTTTTAGTTTCATACATGAACTATCATCTGAGCAAGGTTGACATGAATCAAACAAAATTGTGAGGGCTTAAGAAGAACAACACTGAGTAAAATTATAAGAGATGTACTCACATTAATACTTGAAAATTAGCAGAACAACCAAAAATATATTTTAAAGGGTTGGATGTTGACCAGAACTAGCTCGTCACTCAACTGGCTCCCTACCTTATTAGTTCACCACTCTACTTGCTCACCTCTCGCTAACTCGCGTGATCTCAGTAAGGATAACTCTAAGGATACATGTCAAACCTAGAAGGATAATGTGTTATTGTGTATGACACCTAGTTATCTCCTAGCACGTTCCATCATAAAATCGTGCCTTGTAAATATAAAGATGATTTCCATGGAAAATCAGAGGAAAAAACTCCCCGACACTTATTAATCTAAAATAATAAATGTAATTTAAAATGATATAAATTCTAATTCAATATTATTGATGTAATTTTATCTTAAATTTATTTTTAAATTCGATTCAATGATATATTATCAATATTATTTTTAAAGATACTGGGCCAATATTACTCCTAATTTTACGGTAAATTAAGAAAAAAATTATCACATTATTTCTCTTGCCATATTATATATATTATCTAAAGCTTATGCTTGAACAACACGTGGATAACCTTGTATGAAATGATAACGTTATACTAAATTTAAATTAAACTATAATTATTTTTAAAATTAATAATTTTAAAAATATAAGTGTTTCTATCCATTTAAAAGTTTTTTCAAATTTATACTTTTACATATATATTTTATAAATTGTCTTCATTTTATAATTTTTTATTACTACATTAATATAACAATGTGCCAAGTAATATAAATAAATTTCGCCACTAATATAATAAGATATAACTAATAATATGCTAAATAACCCAAACACAAATCATCCCACTTTCCTCAATCCAAACAAGGTCAGATTGCAACCTGCCATGAACTGAATATGTTTTCACATCACCCATGATAATAAGACCCACCAATTTTCATTGATCAAAATAAATAAATAAAAACTAAATTTCATACATTGAAAAAAAATAATTATTATATAACAATTCCTGCACTAAAAATATTTTTAAAAAATCGATTCCACAAATTTATGATATAATTATCATACTTTAAATATTATAAAGTCGATCTCCAACGCCAGGTCATATTAAAATATTTTCAAAAACGAACTAGGTTTTAAAAAGTCAAATATAAATCAAAATTTATTTATGGCGACGAAAACAATAACATTTCATCTTCAGCTCAGGAAACCTAATTAAAACCCATATATATGATATAATTAGACGAAGATATTCGAGTAAAAGCCCAATTCAATTAGGAAAAGGATCAATATCTGATGCACTAACATTTGACAAACAGATACAAAGTGAACAAAGTACCAAAATTGAAATTTTTTTTAAAAAAGGGTCGAGTAGAAGAATAGGAGTTTGTTTCTTAAGATGCAGCGGCATCAGTTTTTGATGCATCCATAGGCTCTGCATCAGCTTTATCACCCTCATTCTTCTTACCTGCAACACATGAACCACCTTGGGTTTACCACATACCCCTAAAAAAGAACATGTTTATCCTCTTATGATATTTACAACATACCTTTCTTCTTCTTCCCACCACCTTTTTTCTTCGTCTTCGTTCCCAAAGCTAACCATCCCTTGATTTCAGGATCATCTATTGTCTTGGTTGGCTGCAGCTCCTGCAGCGGATGCAATGTGATCCGGTCTGATCCATTAGGCATTAGCAACACCGTGAATTTTATATGAGCAACATAATCACCTGCAGAATTACGGTCCAGATTGTGTAAGCTCATAGTGACAACATTCTATCTCCTATCACTATTAAACTAGATTTCAGCCTTCATTTCTTACCAGGCTTCTCATGAAGAACAGGATATGGCTGCAACAGATCATGATTCACGCATTCGACTAAACCTAGACGAGCTCGTTTCTCTTCCAGAGCCCTATAGATAGAAAATCCACATGAAGCATTAAACAGCAGAAGTAACCACCAACATATATTCATAACAAATTCTTTTAACAATCACAGACCTGGCAGTGAATGGGAGAATGGGAAATTTCTGATTTATTTCACTGAAAATAAATCTAGAGGTCTTCATCTTTAAATGATAGTTCTTGTCAACTGCTCTCTTATAAATAGTGGTTTGCTTTTCATCCAAAAGTTTTGGCTGCAATTTCAGCACATGGGAGTTTTAAGGACAAGATTAATTGACAAATGGGGGACAGGAGAGATTAGAAAACAAGAAGAAAAATTTACCTTGCCTTCACCAGTTGAAGCAACTATATCTACTGCATAAACTTCATTCTCCTCAAACTCCGCATCATCAACTCTCGTATCTGGGTTGGAAACACTGAGTATGACTTTGTTTCCATCTATCACAAACTGCTTCAATTGATGGCTAAGAACACCTTCAACAATTTTGCAGTCATAAGCTGCAGCTACCTTCTGAATTGCATCTGTTACATCTTTATTCTGCCATTAAAACCATAATAACAGACATTAAGTAAAATGGAGAATATCAAGTAAAGAAGTGAGGATGAGTTCTAAACAATATAAATTACAAAGGAAATTAGTAATTAATAATGCATTTATCTAAAAACTAGTCCACAATAGTCCATTCAAAAGGAGGAACATTAAAAATATTTCCCTATCAGAGTAACTATGACAAAAGCCTCACTTGGATGTTGGTCCATATCTGTTAAACATTATTCATCACATAGGGAAAATAGGATCTGAGGAGATCTTGAAAAACCAACCTATGTTAGATAATTTTAGACGAATGAAAAAGAAAACTATTGACCTCTTGTGAGTTGTCTTCCCACTGCAGCAGGAAGATTGGATGGTTCACATGAAGGGTAGAGAGTGAGGCACAAAAGGAACAGTCCCAAATGAATCTCTATCAGTGTAACTATGACTAAAAGATGCTACATTGGAACAAAATCCATAGCGGAGATTATCTTCATCATGTAGAGATCATGAGAAAAGAGTTACCAATAGTCCAAAACCAGTCGCAACCAAAAAAGAAAAGATTTGAAACAAATATAAATGAAGTAGGAAAGTATTTACTCAATGGTATCTCTCAACAGTTTAATAAAAACAGCCATGAGGGTAACACCCACTTCATATTAGTGATAAAGAAAAGGTTGGCCATCTAGGGCAATCAGCGTAAACAAATAAAAGATGAACTACCCTAAGGCAGCCTAACATGACCAAACATAATATTGGCAACAGAGAAAAGTGGAGACCGACAAAAGATTGATCACCTCGGCAAAGTTGCCTAGCCTTCAAAATTTTATCCTACATCTCTCAATCACTTACATTAATTAAATCAAAAGCCAGAGTGAATTAAGAGATCAATGCCCCCTATCAGAGTAACTATGACAAAAAGCTTCATTTGAATGTAAATCCATAGCCAATAAAATATATTCATCATTTAGGGGATCAAATTCAAAAATCAAGAGTCGAAACTCAAAACAGTCTTCACATGTTTCAAAAACCAATCACAAATACAACCAAAATTCAGAAGTTTGGCTGAAGAATTATAAGATGGAAAACACAATAGCTAAAGAAAACACAAAAGAATAATATACAATGTCGCAACATAAAATGCAACACAATTACCTTCTTCCCAGGCCTAACAAGCCTCAATGCAACTTCTGCGGCGGTATTTGCAGCAGCAATAACATCAGCCTTCCTGTCATTGACTGGTCCTTCCTGGACAACATGGGTGTGCGCAACTACAGCAATAAACCCATCAATGTGGCAACCCATGTCACTGCATAAAGGGGGGAAAAGCATTAAACCCCAATAAAATATTCAAAAATGTTAAATTAGGAAAGGGGGGAGGGAACAGAAATAGTATATGAAGCTTACATCTTCACCATATCACCTTCTTGCAGCTCGGAGGTGTCACTAGCAAGTGGAGAGAAATGACAAACAGTGTTGTTAACAGAAAGACAAGTGGGAAAGGCAACACCCCTCTCAATCTTCCTCTTAGCATTCTTATACATATTGCCTGTTTGCCTTCACATTTCATAAACAGAGAACAATAATTCATAAATTACTAATTTCACCATCAATTCTAAAACATATGAAAACACTAAACCATCAGTAACTAGACACTTACTCTCTGATAAATGCATCACCCTTCTCGCAAATGTCAACAATCTTAGTTTTTGGTTTGCATTCTTTTACAACTAACTGCAAAGCCTCTGCATATTTCCAAACACTATCAAACATAAAAACAAAATAGAAAAAAAAAAAAAAAGGCCAAAGAAATACAATTAATTTCAAAAAATCAAAACCCGTTTCCAAATAAACTAAAAGTGAGAAAAGGAAGAGATGAAATTAACTGTTAACGATCTCAGCAGCACTCTTGTATTTAGTAACAACTTCAGGAGAGGTGAGATCCAACTCCTTCTCCTCTCGCTCGTCGTCCGACATCGTTTTCGACGCTTATAAACAAATAATCTGTTTAATTGCAGGAAGAAAAAAAGAGGGAGAAATCAATATAAAAAAGCAATAGTAATAATGGAGATAAGCAAGAGATTGGATTGTAGTAGCTCACTGGTTGAAATTGGCGGCAGTGAGTGAATGAGCTAGGGTTTTGGAGAGGTGATTACTGAGAGTACAGAAGAAATGAAATCAGGGAAGGGTGGCTAGGGTTGCGGTCCTTAGCTAACGGCAGCGTTTGCTTATATATTAGTTTCGTCTTTATATTACAATCACCACTGGGCCATCGGCCCGGCAGGGTGTTGTATGTTTTGTGGTAAAAAATCGTGGCAACTGTCTAAATACTCTTAATTATGTATTTCGATCACTTTGGCCCTCCCATTTTCAAACCAAAAATAAAAACGAACACGTAGCCAAGGATGCGGCAAGGTAATCATTACCGTGAATGTTCTGTTTTTCTATGCAAATTCATTCCTTACGTCTTTTTTCTTTGGCATAATATAATAAAAAGTTATTATAAAATAATTAAATTAGAAAAAATAACATTATTTCTTAATTGAATATAAGTAATCAGTTAAGCTTTCTAAAATTAACATTTACGTAAATCCTTAATGATTATTATGTTAATCACATTACACGCTAAGATTATGTCACGTGGAGATAAAAGACTAATGTAAGAGAAGTAAGTGATCTTATATAAGAGTAAGGATATTAAGATGAGTTAGCGTCCTCTTAATATCATTGACCGATATGCCACCCACCTAGCAAAAAAAATTTCGAAAATTATCAATTTGATCTCAAAGAGTTTTTAACCTAATTATTGTTAATATGTTGTGTGACGCATTCCGCTCACTTTTTCTCTTTGTACTTACGTGGAAGAATTTAGGATTGTGATTAGTTAAGATTTTTACATACAGTGAATTTGCTCCTCTTGCTCCACACTCCTTAATTCCTCCCTCAATCTTCTCCCCTTCACTGCAACTATTAATTAATGCGGTTTCGAAACTACCTTTTGCGATACCACTGAAAATCGAGTTGTTATATAAAATTTGTACCATAAAAATTTTATAAAAAGATATTACAAATTATCCAAAACTTTCATAACACTCATTATCAATAATACCAAACATTTTCATATCATTCCATCAGCCACTAACACCATATAATTATGTTTTAATTAGCTTAATCACCATCATACACTAACACACATTCCAAAATGGTTTTAACCATTTTGGATATTTGGTTAATAGTAATTTAAGTCATTAAGCCTTTGGCCAGTTAAAAATTTATAGTGATAAACTTTTACAATTTAGTCATTATACTTTAATTTAGCAATTAATAGGCAATTCTATCTAATTGCTCAAGCATTCTATATTTTTTAGGATGTTCTTGCATGGCCAGGTGTTTTGTGCTGTAGATGCAGAAACTCTAAACCACCCTCGGCCGATAGGTCAATATTGGTCATGTGGGGCGGAAGCTCATATGCCTTGTCTCGCGGATTTTGATCCGGAGCATTGTTTGAGTTGTCATCATCAGACTCGCAAGGTTCTGGCTCCATTGGAACAGACTTCAGTTCGAAAAATAGTGCCACCTTCGAACCATCAGGTTCGCACTGTTAAATTGGCTCAGGGTCTGCCTCCTCCACATCAACTGCATCCGTTGTCTCTTGCTCCTCACATGCATCTTCTTCCCCGGCCACATCTTATTCATTATGTATATTATCCTCTTCCTCGATCGCATCTTCTTCCTCATCTATGCATTCATTGTCCCCTTTAAGTAAAGAGTTCGATGTACCCTCATCGGTCTTCATTGAAAGAAGTAAGTCATCGGTTCTTCTGTAACCCATATGTCTTCCAAAATTTGTATCGGTTTGGTGTCTGGTGTACGTCAATGAACCCCCGGTATAAGTTCTTCTGACCCATGACATTGAGCCTACACTGAAGTTGAAATCGAACGCATTAATTGAATGTCGAGATTAGGGTTATGCTCATACTCCTGTTGGTACTGGCTCCTGAAGTTTAGATCCGTGTCAAAGACTGACGAGTGTCTACCCATAGATGTTTTGAGGACATCATAGTAGGAGCTTTGTAACAAGTCAGTAAACCCACTATACAACCGTGTAGTAGGACTTTTTGCTTCAACTTCAGTTCCAACATTAGTCTCAACGGTGGTCGAATATGGGCTAGATCCATCAACCTTGGAAAACTTAATGTATAACTCTATCACAGCATTTCCGCTTGAGACGTGTGATGATATGACAATCTCAACCTGGAGCTTACCATTCACATCAAAATAGGTCATACCTATAGGGGTAAATGAAATCAAGATATCTACATTGCAACCTCGAAATTCTTCCCTGGGCTAATCCTCAAACTTTCCTCCTGATTCTAGTCTGTAACTCATACAATTAAATGGTACGATTGAACACAAATTCCACGGACTATACTCCTACAAATACCACCCCGACCATTGTATTACAACTTTAACCATCGTAGTAAATAACATATTTCACTTGTGATTCATTTCAATATCAGTCACGAATTGGATTTATAATACAAAAAAAAAAGTAGAGGGTTGTTGAGAAAAGTACACACGTCTCCCACAACTTAAAAATTCATTTTTTTTTGTATTAATTTGTTGCGTGTCTAAGTTATACAAATTACGTCCCTTTAATAGGAAAATAAGCCAGCGATAGAGGAAATACGTGCTTTGAAATTCGTTTATGAATACACGCATTTGTCGAACAATGATGATGAAATGCAAAGTATTATTCGAAAACGCGTTTCTGAAGTTATATAATTTCATCAAAAAATGTTCCTAATAGTATTCGGCGCCTCAAAATATGCATCAATTATTCAAAATTATTCTTTAAGGCAACTTCTTTTAATGTACTTTTGAAGGAAAGGGTTAGAGAAAGCACGCCCAATTGGTCCAATTTTTTAGTCATTTTTAAGCACGTTTTCAATATATTTCTAGAAGATACTAGTCCTGCAGCACGTTTTCGACCGCGAAAATTTCTACTTTGCAATTCAGCCCTTCTTCCACGGCTATAAAAAGGGTTTTTCATTTCTTATTTCATTATCCCTCAAACATATTCTCCCACAGCCTCTCCATCCCTCTTCTGTAAAACACTTCTAATGTTAAAAATTGTTGTCGTTAATTTTTTTTGTTGATGTTCAAGGTATTATTGAATCATTTGTGATGCGATATCGCTCCGAGCTGCACACATTTCATATATCATGCCGAGATTGGACCATTACCTCCGAAGCCTATCTTGGAGAAGTCGATTTTCGAGGTGATTTTACTTTGTACGGTCACATGTGGTAGTATACGTGAAGGTCTCAATTAATAACCATTATGTGATTATAGATCGAGGTATGACGGGGGAGCTAGTTGACAATTGTTACGCAGCCACAAGCTCAAACTTTTTGGATACCCAAAAATGTAGCCTTATAAATAACATATAAAAGTTTGAGGGAATAATCATAGGGAAAAACTATGAGTCTTTTCGCTACAATCGGCGTATTTTTTTTTCAAATTTCAAGTAGTCGATACCTTTAACCTTCCTTTTTATTCGAAGGTCGGCATCGTCGTAGATGCAGGAAAACTCTCAAGTAGGGAGCAACTATTTCGGTGGAGTAAAGATGATGCTCTTTTCGGACTGATAGTTGTTGTCATTATTAAACAACACATTAATAACTACAACTGCTACCGTTGACCCAAGTTTGACCTTTACTTCTTCCGAAACATCTCCTCTCCCCCTAATAGTCCTCTTGTGTCCACTTCGGTGTCAGCATTCATTTAAGAATGAAAGGTTAAAGATATCAGGTGCGTGGAAATAGAAAAAAATACGTTGATTACATCAGAAATCCTTTGTTTTTCTTTATAATTATGACCTCAATCTTATGTATGATATATATAAGGCATCATTTTGCAGGGTATCAAAAAAGCTTGAACTCGTGACTACGTAACGACCATTAACTGGCCTTCGGTTATATTGGAACATGTGACCACATCACGGCCGCTGATTGGGACCTCCACTGAGACTTCGACTCCTGATCTTGTCAAGCACAATCACCTCGAAACTAGATTTTCCCAAAATGGGTTTTTAAGGTGATAGTTCTATCCCACCATGACATAGGAAATGTATGTGTCGTGATGTGCGTTATTACATCCTTAAATCCTCAAAACTACTTTTAAAATTCTTCAGTTTCAATCAAAAACCCTAAACTCTATTTAAAAAAACACCAAAGCCCTAAACCTAAAAATATTAAAAACCCTAACCCTAAGAGAGAGAAACATAAAGTGCGTCCAGTCTCTCTCAAAAAATGACATATTTCCCTAAATTAAAGAAAAAAAGCTTATAAGCCTAATTTAAAAAAAAAACCCTAGTATATATGGCTAATTTAGCTTATAATTTTTTACTCATTTTTAAATATATAAAATATAAATTTTAAATATTTTTAAGCAATCAATGTTAATGATTTATAAAATTTAATTCAAATATACAAATTATGTTTTTAATAATTGTTAGGAACGACCCGATTAAGCAACGAACAAGAAAAAATAGCGGAATAAATTGAGAAATTGAACACACAAATTTAACATGGAAAAATCCCTCCAAAGAGGATAAAAAACCACGGGCAAAGATAATTTTACTATAATGGCAAAAGAACAAAAAGTACAAAAGATGGAGATAAAAAATTAAACCCCGAAAACCCGAAAACAAAGAATCCACAAAACGTGAACACAAAATTCTCTAAATGTGTTATGAGTTCTAATCTCTAATAGGTGTATATTTCTAAGGTTGTAAAAAAGCCTATTTATAGGCTAAATTCATAGGTCAAATAATAATAAAATAATCTAAACTAATCAGTGTTTGATTGAAACAAGTAAACAGAGTTTAACTGAAAAATTATTTTTTTAAATTTGACTCAAAATAGGAGTCATATTTAACAAATCTCCACTTTGACTCATATTTTCACAATGCCATTTTTGCCAAAGCCCGCCATGAGCCTATCTTAAACTATGTAGATAATTAACTGAGTCGAATTTGTGCTTAGAAACTAGAAGACTTCTAGCCTTCAACTTGTACACTGTCAAATCAAAACTAACCCGGGTCTGATTTTCACGAACACAGTGCCCTAACTTTTCAAAACCTACATCCAAAAGAGAACCTCTCTTCAACGAAACGGTCATACTTTTTTCCCTCCTATGACCAAGTTGCCTCCGCTCCAAACGAGTTGACTTCAACTCTGTAACGAACGAGGGACGTCTGATTTCACCGGTCACTGTAGAACCTTTCAGAATATAAAGACTACCGATTTTTTACCTTTTAACAAAACGAGAGCTCCACGAGATACTTTAATGCCGCTCGACTCGATGTTGATTCTGCATATTTTCAAGTCTAAAATAATCAAGGAGATGAGATTCTTTCGTAAATCAAGTACATACCTGACATCTAAGAGTGTCCTAATCGTCCCATCGTGCATCTTAATTTTAACAGTACCAATACCAATTACCTTACTAGATGAATTGTTTCCCATGCGCACAACTCCACCTTCAACCGAACTATATGTGGAGAACCATTCTCTATTGGGACACATGTGGAAAGAACATCCTGAATCTAGGATCCACTCAGACGTGAGCCTGGAGTTATCGCTTTTTGACACTAACAAGAAATCATCACTATTTTTATCGGCCAAATTAGCACCAGCTACATCTTTCTCGTTACTCTTAGCAACTCTTTTATTTCACAGTTTATAACAATATGCTTTGATGTGACTTAGCTTTTTACAATAGCGACACCTTTTGTCTCGTTTCTTTGATGCTACCAAAATGGAAGCTTGCCTATCTGTCTTGTTGTCCAAATGAAGCTCATTGTCAAGTTTGTCTCTACTCAACAAATGACCATTCACATTTTCGAACGAGAGTTTGTCTCTGCCATAAATTAGGGTCTCCCTGAAAGGCTTGTATGAAGTAGGTAAAGTGCACAATAATAGCATAGCTTGATCTTCATCATCAATATGAACTTCAACGTTCTTTAAATCATTTAAAAGAGTAATGAATTGACTGATGTGATCTCTAAGAAGCTCACTTTCGTTCATGCAAAACGTAAATAGACATTGTTTCAACACTAAACGGTTAGCCAGAGACTTAGTCGCATAAAGAGTTTCTAACCTTTTCCACAATGCAGATGAGGTCTTCTCCATCAATACCTCCTACAATACCGTATTCGCGAGGCACAACTGGATTGCAAATAAAGCCTTTTCATCAAGCTCTTCCCATTCTGTTTTATTTAGATTCTTAGGAATTTTCCCGGTAACAACCTTTTTTCAAACCGGATTGTACTAGAATTGCGATCATCCGAACTTGCCACAGATTAAAATTTGTCTTACCATCGAACTTCTCAATTTCAAACCTTGTTGCTGCCATATCTGAATGGGCTGATCTATGAAAATTGAACTAGCTCTGATACCACTTGTTAGGATCAACCCGATTAAGCAACGAATAAGAAAAAATAACTGAATAAATCGATAAATTGAACACACAAATTTAACGTGGAAAACCCCCTCCAAAGAGGATAAAAAACCACGGGTAAAGATAGTTTTACTATAATGGCAAAAGAACAAAGAGTACAAAAGATGAAGATAAAAAGCTAAACCTCGAAAACCCGAAAATAAAAGAGCCTATTTATAGGCTAAATTCATAGGTCAAATAATAATAAAATAATCTAAACTAATCAGTATTTGATTGAAACAAGTAAACAGAGTTTAACTGAAAGATTATTTTTTAAATTTGACTCAAAATAGGATTCATATTTAACAATATTAAAATACAATCAACAAAAAATTAAATATTTAATAGTATATATTTAAAATAAATTTCAATAGAAAAGTAATTACATACTTAATATAAATATTATATAAAATACTTTATAATGGTTAAAATTATCTCTTGTTTTTAAAAGCACTTTTGCTTTAGAAAAAAATGTTTACATTTGTATTCAAAGGCATTTCTAATTTTAAAAGTTGTCTGTTTAATATTACTTGTTATTCCAAAAATATTTTTGATACCAAAAACAAAAATCGGTGAAGAAGGGTTGACAATGTGTACAAAGACCAAAGAGGCTCATATAACGGGCCCATTTTCCGGCCTACGGATCTGTATTCGATGCTGTCCGATCTAGCTATTCTTCCGGCGGGCTTTTAGCCATAAGGTAACCTTCAAATGGTGTGAAGAAGGCTTTCCTCAAACACTTAGAGACATGTTTTCGTTCCCGAAAGATCTGAGAAACCAAATAAATTATTTACTAGTAAGTAATAGTACTAGCTACTTATATCTGCGAGCATTGGACTCGTGTCAAACGATTTTGAATCCAAAATACATTTTTGAAGGACTAAGCACCTGCATGCCATTGCCATATGGCTTCATTGCTCCTCCTTCGCCGCGTTTATTCGATTACGTGTCCTGCCTTCCTTGATCGGCATCCTTGCTCATCCTTCATACCTTGCCTTTATATAAAGCACCAACTCTACGTTTTTGTATGCACAGTTACGTGAATTCACCTGGTGTAAGCTTGTCTCAGTAGTTTCCAAGTTGTTTTTACGAAAGAAGCAAAAGTAACCCCGAGAAGAGTGAAAGTGGCCATGGCATCGCAACAGGAAAGACAGGAACTTGACGCCAGGGCAAGGCAGGGAGAGACGGTTATTCCCGGTGGAACTGGTGGCAAGAGTCTCGAAGCTCAAGAGCACCTTGCAGAAGGTGACCCGCACCACCTGATGTCTAATTTGTTGTTTTGTATTCATTATTCAATGCCTGCATTTATATGATACTGACCTATTAGTTTGGCGCTTTGATCGAATGGTGTTTTAGGGAGGAGCCGTGGAGGTCAGACAAGGAAGGAGCAACTGGGGAGAGAAGGGTACCAGGAGCTGGGAAGCAAAGGAGGTCAGACAAGAAAGGAGCAGATAGGGAGTGAAGGGTACCAGGAAATGGGGCGAAAAGGTGGACTGAGTACCATGGACAAGTCGGGAGGAGAGCGTGCAGCTGAGGAAGGAATCGACATTGACGAGTCCAAATACAGAACTTGATGCAATAGCCCCTTAAGTGCCTGCTGGCACTGTGTTTTGCTTAAGTCGAGAGTCTTGGTAGTTTTGTGTAACTCTAGGTTAAGTGTTAAGATCGTATGTTTTTCTGTAACCCCCCTGCATGTTTAGGTAGTTACTAATGATGGAGTGGCATGACATATGAGAGGTTTTCAGTTTGCAAGGTGTCTCTCTTCTTTCTGTATGCTTTTTGACTATGGAATGAAATGTGTTTTTGGTTGATATGTTATTGGAATGCGCGGAGCATAAACTAATCCTGAATGTGAGGCAAGATTCCTCAATGAGGTGGGACATATAGGGTCGATATTTGACTTAATAGTGTTACATGAGCAACCCTTTTGGAACATATTAATAACAACATACAACTAAAGCTGGCCTGTCACTGTTCTTTTTCAACCTCGTGGGGTTTTCATGGTTATAATAGCAGTTTATTTGCAGGATTTTCAAGAAGGATGACTATGGGAGTAGTTTGCGTCCAAGCTAATATTTCAATAGGAAAAACATACTTGTGATGTCTATGATTAATAGCCTTTCTGAAAAGTAAATAAGAACAAAATTCGTCTGCCCCCATCGTGTACCTCTTTGTGTGCCTTCAACTGAGATTTTGCCGTTTACTTCTCCATCACCAATGATTAGAGCTATGGCCTTTCTCTGGAAACCCCTCTAGAACCTTCTTCTAGGCACTCCAATGCTTTTGTGTTATGAAATCTAGCTGTCGGCGCTAATGGTTTTATTTTGGAGGTGGAAGATTCCAATAGAGTAAAACATTTTCTATTTTTCACTTCAATTCCTTGGACAAATTGTTGGTGATTTTGATCTATTTTTATTCCTTCAATTCACTCTCTTCAGGAGGAGCATTTTCCCACTATATTATTATGTTGCAATTGAAATCTCATCTATATACTAACTAAGATCCAGAAATAACAAAAGCTTTAGGGAATCAGCCAACCGTATAAAAAAGAGGTTCAGGTTTTGTTAGGTAAAAGATGGCCGAATTTGATGACAATGAAATCTATTTTAGGGTTAAGTGCTGATATCTTACTTTCAGCTTGCAAACTCATTTTTGAGAAATTTTAAAACCTAACTTTCTTAGATTAGCCCCGCCTTTACCAAATTTTGTTCTGAAAAGAAAAAGGGGCAACTTTCTCTAGCCTTCCCTCAATCTTGTTTCGCCGATAGTTGCAATTTCTTGGCATACTGTTGTTATTAGCAGAAGGATTCAAAGCTTTAAAAATTAAGCAGATACAGTCAACGACAAAACATTAGTAAGGTGAGAGAGGATTATATAAACTATGATTCTACGTTATCCTATCTTTTTTAAATAAGAGTATTATAAATTTAATTTTTCTTTTTGATTTTTAGCTTTTTTCTCCTGAATCCAACTAAAAATGCTAAAATTAATAAGAAAAATCTGATTTGTTATCTTCCTATTGGAAAGAGATAAGAATAACATGAAATTATAATTTCATACAAACCTGAAAGAAAAGTGAATGGCAATTGATTTACTGAATCTTTTGTAAATCCTTAGAAATATTAATAAATTTTTATATGTTTTGGTAAAGTCACAAAAAAATTAGTAATTGTTAAGATTTGGTGTAAGGCTTAAAAAATTGAAAATAATGGTCAAATTTAAGAAATTTTGGTAAGGTCTAATAAGTATTGGTAAAAAAGTAGAAATTTTGATAAATCGTTAGATTTATCAGTAAATCTTTGAATATTTTGGTAAACTCTCATAAATATTGGTAAATTTTTAGAAATTTTAGTAAATCGTTAGATTTATATGTGAAACTAGAAATATTGGTAAATCGTTAGTATTATTTGTAAACCCTTAGAAATATTGGTAAATCGTTAGATATTTTAGTAAATCTTTAGAAATTTTTGTAATTGTTAACACTTGGTATAATGTTAGAATTTTTGAAAATATTAGTAAAATCTTAGAAATTTTGGTAAATTCTCATAAATATTGGCAAAACAATAGAAATTTTGATAAATCATTAGATATTTTTATAAATCCTTAGAAATACTGATAAAACGTTAGATATATTGGTAAATCCTTAAAAATATTAGTAAAATGTTATATATTGATAAATCCTTAAAAATATTGGTAAATCGTTAAATATTTTGATAAATCCTTAGAAATTATGGCTAATCATTTGATAATTTGGTAAATCTTTAGGTAAATCATTAGATATTTTAGTAAATCCTTAGATTCATTCGTAAACCCTTATAAATATTGGTAAAATGCTTCAAAATTTTGGTAATTGTTAAGACTTGGTATGGTGTTAGAAAATTTGAAGATATTGGTAAATTCCCATAAATGTAGATAAATCCTTTGAAATTTTGGTAAAAAGCAATCATTAGAAATATTTGTAAATTGTTAGATATATTGATAAATCTTTAGTTATATTAGTAAAGCGTTAGATATTTTGATAAATCTTTAGAAATTTTGGTAAATCGTTAGATTTATTGGTAAGTTCTTAGAAGTATAGACATATTCTTAAAAGAATTAGATGCGATTGGCACATTACATTTCCTTTGTATAGTTTAAACCACTTGAACCTATTGTTGCTCAGATTCTGGGTATTGTTCTATGGCACATTCTTATTCTTCTTCTTCTTTTTTTTTTTTTTAATTTCAATCACCAAAATTCAATCTGATGAAAATATGTTGTTGTACTAAAATAGAATGTAATTCCTTAATCCACCGAACACCAACTCTTGGCTTTTGCATCTACTCACGCGCCTTTCTCAACATGACACAAACCCAAGAAAATGTGGGAATTTTGTTTCCACGATTCATCAATTTTGATATGACTTCAGAGAAGATTAGATAGAAGCGTAAGATGCATAAAAGTTCTTAAGTTTTTCCAAACATATATTCTTACTTGCTATGCACATTCCGTATATCCAAAATAAATATCACTCGCTAAGTTAGGGTGAGTTTAGATGGGCGGTATGTTTATCTGCGGTTAGTGTAAAAACAGCGGTAGCGGTGGGATTAGATATTGTAGCGATACTGTAACGTGAGACAAAAAATAAACAAAACGCACCGCACCGCGACCCCAAACCCACCATTAATCTTAGTGTAAAATGATATATAATGTCTATTTTAATCTTTCATAACAATTAATTAAATTTAAGCCTGAAATTTTACATTTCTAGATTCTTCAAAAAAAAAAAATCTACTTCAATTTAAATTTTTTTAACAACCTTTATTTAAAAAAATATTGGCTTTTTTAAAATTTAATAATTCCACAAAACTATTAATATGAAACTTGGTGTAAATATAGTTCACCATTTTGCTAACCACTTGGAGCCAGGAGAAATGTAATTAGTAAGTCGATTTCTTTTGTTAATTATCCCATATAGCATCCTAATCCTCTCTCTTTCTTATCTATATATATACACATTGTCTAGCCGATTAGGATGCCCATGCTGTAATGATTTGGTTTTTAGTGGTATCGAAAATTATGATTTTGGGATATTATTTTTGTAAATTGAGTCTGTAAATATTAAATAAAGATATTTACAGAATTAATATGTTGATGAATTGAAATTTAGTTAGACAATTTAACCGAAATTATGATTAATTAAGGCCTAAAGACTAAATTATAAAGTTCAATCATTATAGATTATTAATTGACTAAAAACTTGGCGGCTTAAATTACAATTAGTTAAAGGTCAAAATAGTAAATAAACTATTTTTAATTATGTGACCGTGGATGATGATGGAAACTCCACTATATTGGATTAAAATGTTATATTAAGTAAAGCATAATTAAATTAGTTAAACAAGGTTAATTAACATTTAATTAAAGTATAAATAGGAAAAATTAGTGGAAATCTACCATCTTCTTCCCATTTACTACCGTCACCATAGAAATAGCTTGAAGAAAACTTTCAAACCCTTGGTTATTCGGCTATACAATTAGGTAATAAATTCAAGTTTTTTTCTTGTAGTTTTTATAAATTTGAGGTAATGTGAGTTTGATTTAGCTAGCTAGCTCATGTACCAATTTGTGAAACTACTAAAAATTTAGAAAGTTACCCTTGTTGATTTCTTGAAGAATTAGGTATGAAGTTGATAGAAATTAAGCTTAGTTTGTGAAGTGACTGAATTTTAAAGCTTAATTGTTGATTTCGCACATTAAGGATCAAATTGAATAAAATGTAAAATTTTGGTAGAAAATAGAGCGTAGGAGGTCCCTAATGAGTATATGTGAAATGAGATTTTAATTTGAAACTCTAGATTGAAAGTTATGATTATCCCGAATTTAGGGACAAAATTGAATAAATTATAAAATATGTTTAGTTTTGTAATTTAATGTGATTTGGATGGAATTTGATACTGCATTATTATTGAATTATTATTCATAGCTAAAGTCGACGTTTAGCCATTGAGAGGAAAAAGAAAAGCGAGAACTAATAACGAGTGATACGAATTTTCAATTTGTATTATTATGACTTACAACCAATTTAATTATTGCATATTTATAAAATTTTGCATTATACAGTGTTGCATGAAAATGAAACCAAAAGGCAACAGGAGGGAGAATCAAAAGTCCATGGAAATGAAACCCATTACAAAATAACAACCAAAAAAAAAAAAAAAAACATAATTGGAGCTCCATAACATCGAAAGCCACAAACAACATGGAAGAAGGTTAGAGTAAAATACAAAAACAACATATGAGAAAATTGGAGCTTAAGAAGTTGAAAAAGTAATTGCATTGTTCTAGGCAACGATGTTTTCGTTGGAGTAGAACCCTATTTGTCACTATTTACAATATGTGTTCGTTGGAGTGGAAACCTATCTTCTTTACATAAATTAAACTACCTTTTTTTTTTCATGCTTCATTAAGTTTACAGTTGACAATAAATACTCAAAATGAGTTCGAATTAATACTAATAATATATAATTAACTTAGAAAATAAATTAAATATAAAAAAAATCATAAAATCTACCAAAACCTAACCTACAAATTAAACTAAAATCCTAAATTTTTACTAAAATAAAAGAAAAATAATTTTAATATACTAGAGTTATTAGGCAATGAAAAAATTGGAATAAAATGTGTTCAGAAATCTTAAAGAAACTGAAAAAATAACACGAATGGTGGTGAAGTTTCGAAAATTTGAAATTAGTCATGTTGACAAAATTTATAGAAACCTAAAAGTAACATGGGAGAAGGCCAAGCCAAATTTTGACGTTGAAGTTGGGATAATATGTAGGGTGGGCAAAATACGATTTAACTTGAAAAAATAAAATAAAAATTT
Organism: Gossypium longicalyx; assembly: GCA_025698465.1. Taxonomy (NCBI): domain Eukaryota; kingdom Viridiplantae; phylum Streptophyta; class Magnoliopsida; order Malvales; family Malvaceae; genus Gossypium; species Gossypium longicalyx. The sequence goes on from CM047003.1 coordinate 28,789,319, forward strand.
AAATTTTGAATTAATTGAATTAAATTTTCGAATTTGAATAATTTAAATAATTTGAATAAATTAAATATTAAATCATTTTAAAAATTTTTATTTATTGTTAAATCTTAATTTTTTTTCAAATTTATATCTATTATTTATATTATTGAATTATTTAATGATCTTAAATCTTTATCAATAATTATTAAAATTAAATTATTGATGATGCCATAAAATATTATTATTAAAATTGTTTGTTGATATTAATTACAATAACAAGACAACGCCTAAATAACAAATGTAATTAACGTAATTCAAACTCAAGTTACACTTAAGATGATGAATACCCTTAACTATTATATCATCACATGAGATTGTTATTTTATATAATGTTAATCGTTGTTAACAGCAAACATAATATTGTTGCACAACACTTTTTGCTTCCTCCTTCTTAAATTTCTCTAATTTTCTTTCAATCCTAATTCCTACAAGGCAATTAAATTTGCATGCAATGCACTTCATTTAATATTAACGAAAGCGATCCACAGTGAAGCAGTGGAGATTCTATACAACATAAGAACAATGTTTCTTTTACACATGCTTATTTTTTAAAGCTCTACTAACCAATGCATTTTAACTAAGAAATCAATGCATGCTAATTACGACACTAATTCAACTTAAAAACGTTTAACTTGCTTATTAAATTAAATTAAAGTTGCTTTCGCATTAGATTGACAATAATCATACTTTAAAATTAAAAATTAATTAGCAATACAATAAGTTTAGGTTAGAAAAGAGGGAGAAAAGAAGAGAATGCGAATCTGTCCTTATTGGCCTTTAGGTTGCTGCTCTTCTGTTTCTTTTTAAATTTCTATTTTTGCCCTATAAATAGTGGATTAAGCCTATCTTGTATTCTCTCCCATAAAACAGAGCTTCTCTCTCTGTTCTCCTCATTCGCCCAAGTGTGTTGAGAGTTTCACTAGGGCTTTTTGGGTTTTTTTTTTTTTTTTCCTTTCATTTTTCCTTCTTGCTTTCTATCTTTTTTTTTCTTTTGGCTGTGGATTTGGAAAGTTTGGAACGAAAAAAAAAGGAGTTTTATAGAGAGTTCTAAATGGACACGTACACTGTCCATCTTGCGATGGCGGCTCTGGTTGGAGCTTCGCTGGTGGCCGTGTCGGCGTATTATATGCACAGGAAAACCCTAAATCAGTTGCTGGAGTTCGCCAAAACGGTGGAGAGGGAGGATATCTCGGAGGGAGAGTCGCCGCTGCCCTCCAAGAGAAGGCGCGCCCACCACTCTCGCCGGAAGGGCAGCGGATATTACCGCCGTAGCTCCTCGTCTTTGCCGGATGTTTCGATGATGTACGGCGGGATTGATGGAGAAGAGAAACGTAACGGGACTATCCATGTTGACGGGATTCCCCCTGGGTTGCCGAGACTCCATATGCTGCCGGAAGGTAAACATGGGATTTGAAATCCAGAGATTTGATGAGTTATTGAATAATAATATGTATAAAGTAAATAGCTTATTACTTTGTTTAATAAAATATTGCACATTACAGAATTAACGCATTGGAAACTTGTTTTCCTTGCATTCTTCTCTGTTATTCTTATTTTATGAAAAGAGACGGAACTTCTTATCCGATTAATTGGAAAAACAAATTGCTGATTTTGTAAGCGTGAGTAAAAGAAAAAGGGGAAATTAAGTTACAGCACAAAACGAAGGGAAGAGACGATAACTTGAAACTTCGAGGCAACAATTAAAGAGTACCTTCTGTACGGAAGTACTTCCGTGGAACAACAGCCTTTCTCTCTAGAGATTCTTACTCGGAAAATTTCTGCAGCCGGAACCTGACAAACACTGTAATCAAGATAATTGAAGACCATTATCTCTTGTAGATTATAAAATAAAAACAACAGAAGGTTTTTTTTTTTTTTTTGTGCATTTGAGATTGTTGGCTGCGTGTCTTTCAGACTTTCAACCAACTTCCACTCGCGAGAAAGATGCAATTTTAGGGCTTGGAAAGAAATTGATCTGTCTTGTTCTTTTTAATCTTTCTTTTTTGTATTTCCCCGTGTCATCATTGTCTTTTCTGATTAGATGCTGTAATTGTTTTGGCTTCAGGGAAGTCTGGTGGCCATGCAACACCAACTAAGAAATCTGGAAGTGTTATGCGACCTACTTCTCCCAAGTCCCCGGTTGCTAGTGCAAGTGCATTTGAGAGCATGGAAGGATCAGAGGATGAAGATAATATGACTGACAGTTCTAAGATTGACCTTACATATCTTCATACTAATGGAAATGCTGTGAGTAATCTTTTTTCCCCTTTTCTTTCTGAGCTTGCTTCTGCTATACATTTATAGGTTGTTGGAAACTTGATCAATCTTTTGAGTAATAGAAATTTCTCTTGGGTAGGGCCCAAATTTGCCGGACCACATTAATGCTAATGGAGAGGCAATTCAGATAGCTGCTTCAAGCATGATTCGATCTCATAGTGTATCAGGTGACCTCCATGGTGTTCCACCTGATCCTATTGCAGCTGATATCCTAAGGAAAGAGCCAGAGCACGAGACCTTTGCACGACTTAATATTTCCCCTACTGGTATTGACTCTCTAATGCATGCTAAATTAGGTTTGTATGTAATAAGTCTGCATCATAATTTTTATTATCGCTTCATACACCACTTTCACCATATCCTGTGTCTTAAAGCTTTAAATTGTGCGTGCATTCAAAGTTTTCACCTTGTTATACATTTAGCAGTTTATTTAATGAAAAATTCTAACATTCAAAATATGCCTAAAATCCATTCCTGTGCTACGTATTAAAATATGCTTATCTTTCTTTTATAAAATATAAGCTACTAAAAGGGTTTTTTAAGTGTGCTTGACAGCAGTCTAAGACGGCAAATGAGTGTATTCCCTTGTTAGAAAAAGTTTACAAGGTCCTATTTTTAAGCTTAAGGTTCTGATATTAGATTCTGCAAGCACTAAGCACAATTTCCTTAATATTTTTAAATAAAATTTTCATCTTCTACTTGATACCAGAGGTACCATCACCGGATGAAGTTGATGTCTATGTAGTTCTGCAAGAATGCCTAGAAATGCGGAAAAGATATTTATTCAAGGAGGCAGTTGCTCCTTGGGAGAAAGAAGTTATATCAGACCCAAGCACACCAAAACCTAATCCAGCACCCTTTTTTTATGCTCCTGAGGGAAAATCTGATGTAAGCTTATACTCACAATCCCAAATTCTGTACCACAAGTTACTTGCATTTGGCCTCAATTCTTCCTTAGATTGTAAAGATGCATACCCTTTTTTGCAGCATTATTTTGAGATGCAAGATGGAGTAATACATGTTTATGCAAATAAAGATTGTAAGTATTGTAACTTTCCTACTTGTGATCTGAACTACTCTCTTGCTTAAGCAATTTTCATCTGTCTTATTTCAGCAAAAGAAGAGCTTTTTCCTGTAGCCGATGCTACAACCTTTTTCACCGACTTGCATCACATACTTCGAGTTATAGCAGCAGGCAATATCAGAACTTTATGTCATCATCGGCTAAATCTTCTAGAACAAGTAAATGCTTCTCCCTGTTTATGAAGTGCACCCTAATTTTGTAATTTTCTATTTTGATCATTAAAATTCTTTTTCATTTTGATTTCTTTCAGAAATTCAATCTTCACTTGATGCTTAATTCAGATAGAGAATTTCTAGCTCAGAAAAGTGCACCACATAGGGACTTCTATAATGTGAGGAAAGTTGATACTCACGTTCATCACTCAGCGTGCATGAACCAGAAACACCTTTTGAGGTTTATAAAGTCCAAGTTGAGGAAGGAACCAGATGAGGTAACTTTCATTCTTGTTGATTTTCTCTGGTGTGCTTTTACAAAAGGTCCTTAAAATTACTAATATCCACGGTCCTTAGGTGCTATGTAAATGTGTTTGTGTGTATTGTGTCACTCTTCTTGCAAATTGCAACTCTTTTTTATTCTCTCTAATATGGAAATTGCATAAAAGCTAATTTGTTTGGTCAACCAACTATAACTACACAAGTGATGTCGGGATAGTCTCATTGCTTTGCGGAAGAGGTGTGTGAAAGCGTGCATGTGAAGAAGCATTTTTGGCCGAAAATTGAGTTTACTTTTTTCTTTCTTTGTTTAGGTTGTAATATTTCGAGATGGGACGTACCTAACCCTGAAAGAAGTTTTTGAGAGCCTGGATTTAACTGGGTAAGGACTTTCTTTTTCCTTTTTCTTTTCTCAAAAGGGGAGGGAGAGGTTATGCAACTAAATATAACTTATTTTTGCTTTTGTTTGAGCAGGTATGATTTAAATGTGGACCTTCTTGATGTTCATGCAGACAAAAGTACCTTCCATCGTTTTGATAAATTTAACCTTAAGTATAATCCTTGTGGTCAAAGTAGGCTCAGGGAAATTTTCCTCAAGCAGGATAATCTTATCCAAGGTATATCCTTTTTATTTCCTTGATTTTTAGGGCATTGGAGTGCTATGCGGAATTCTCTATGAAATTGTTTGCTTCTAGCATGTACTGAGGTTCAGATATGGTGCTGAATAAGTCCTTCCAACTTTTATTTCAATGAATCATCAGTATCTCTTCTTCATGTCTGTGTTATTATACATTATAAGGTGCTGCTGTGGTTCTTTGCTAAAATGATTCCATGTCTGTGTTTTTGATTGGTTTATTGCCATGAAGGAATGTTTTCTTTGTGGTGATTTTCATTGTGAAGTCACAGTCAGGTTTTGTAACTTTGCAGGTCGATTCCTTGGGGAGCTGACAAAGCAGGTCTTTTCTGATCTTGCCGCAAGCAAATACCAGGTACATCCTAATTCTAGTTCGCAAATACATTTTCTCCCTGACATGATTCCGCAAATACATGTTCTCTGGATTTTCGTTGTTTTGATGTTCAGTTTTTTGTTGCAGATGGCTGAATACAGAATATCTATATATGGCAGGAAGCAGAGTGAGTGGGATCAACTGGCTAGTTGGATCGTTAACAACGAATTGTACAGTGAGAATGTTGTTTGGTTAATTCAGGTGCTTATACTCTTTTATATCTCAATACATAATGACTTGCTTTTTGTGATATATCCTGTGAACCTTTATATATAGGTCTGTTATTGGTCCGTATATGTGGATTAGAACCTTAGTAGAATGTGACACAGGCTCCATATAACAAAATTGTGCTGTTGGCTGGGCAATAGTTCTTAATCCTTGATTATGTGACATTTTCACTACTTTTTGCTTCAGATCCCTCGACTTTACAATGTATACAAGGAGATGGGGATTGTTACATCATTTCAGAACATTCTTGACAACATCTTTATTCCTCTTTTTGAGGTTACTGTGGATCCTGATTCACATCCTCAGTTGCATGTTTTCTTGAAACAGGTTTAATGTCTTTTCTTTGATTTTTTGGGGGGCATTGCCATGGTTTTGTTTGGGTTACATTGTGACTCAGTTTGTGGTGTTTGCCATGACATCTGCTTCTTCTTGGCAATTCAGGTTGTAGGGTTGGATTTGGTAGATGATGAAAGCAAACCTGAAAGACGCCCCACAAAACACATGCCAAGACCAGATGAATGGACTAATGTATTTAATCCTGCATTCTCCTACTATGCATATTACTGCTATGCGAACCTCTACACCTTAAACAAGGTATGCATTATATAAGTCGACACTGTTTCAGCTCCACTAGATTTGAATACCTTTATCATCTTTATTGTTTCAAATTACAGTCTCAAATTAAATAAATGTAACTTTTGAGAACAGTTACTTATTTTCTTTGCATTGGCTTTCTAAGCTTCATTCATTACATAAATTGGCCCCTCCGCCAATTATTTTTAGTACTGGCTTTCTTCTTTAAATCAGTACTAGATGCAACCACTATGTTTTTAATATACGAATACTTACTTTCGTGGCATGATTTATTCAGCTTCGTGAGTCCAAGGGCATGTCAACCATCAAATTCCGACCACATTCCGGGGAGGTACTTATGAAAGTTATATGCAACCTATCATGAATGTTTCAATTTTTTGTGTGCCCCTCATATTTTTAGTGTTTCAGGCTGGTGATATTGACCATCTTGCGGCAACATTTCTAACTGCTCATAATATTGCACATGGAATCAATTTGAGGAAATCGCCTGTACTACAGTATCTTTATTATTTGGCACAGGTAAGAGCACATGGAAAGTTGAAAAGTAATTTTAGTTATCAATAAGCACAGCATTTTTAACTGTTGTCATGGCCTATTGGTTATCAGATTGGCTTGGCTATGTCTCCTCTGAGCAACAATTCCTTGTTTTTGGACTATCATCGGAACCCTTTTCCAATGTTCTTCTTGCGGGGTCTGAATGTTTCCCTTTCTACGGATGATCCTCTTCAAATACACTTAACAAAGGAACCTTTGGTGGAAGAGTATAGCATAGCTGCTTCTGTAATCTCTCTTTCAGCAAGAATCTACAATATATACTATTATTTATGGTTCAATTAAATTAAAACCATTGATTTGCAGGTGTGGAAGCTGAGTTCATGTGATCTATGTGAGATTGCCCGTAATTCAGTCTACCAGTCAGGTTTTTCTCATGCTTTGAAGGTAAAATTCTTTCTTATTTAGAATCTTGGTGATGATTAGGAAGGGCAGTGATACACTGCTGCAACCTTTTATAAGACTAGGAATGACTTGTACATAAAGAATTGCCTGTTGTCTATTCCAAATGGCACCAGTCTAATTGCTTGAAAAGTATTTCATGATACTAGTAAATGGTTTGATTAGGGAATTGTTCCAGGTCTACTACTCCCTTCCACTTCGGTAGATCTTTCTTTGAAATGATTTGTTGTAATTGAAATTAGTAGTATGAATTTGTCTGTTTCAGTCCCACTGGATTGGGAAGCACTACTACAAGAGAGGGCCCGGTGGGAATGATATACACAAGACAAATGTACCTCATATCCGGTTGGAATTTCGTGATACGGTAGGAGCCTAACTGTAATCTGTTAAGCTGACTCTTGAAATAACTTGAATGCAGATGCTAGTGAATATTTAAACATATTCAACATGTTATGCTCTGTGCAGATCTGGAGAGAGGAGATGCAGCTGGTTTACTTGGGCAAGGCTGATATCCCTACGGATGTTGACAAGTAATGTTTGAACATACGGCACAAGGATCCGTTCTTGAATGTTACCAGTATATTTAGACGGTAGCCATCTGATTCCTTTGCATCTTGTTTGAGTAGTTATTTTCTTTTTCTTTTTTCAAATATAATTGTATAATTTGGATTATATCCTCCATTGCTCTTATTTGTTGCAGTAGGCAAACCTGCCTTCTACCTTCATCCTGCATAAAGGGACCATGAGCCATACGAACTGAGAAATTGCAGGGAGCAAGCAACAGTCTGAAGAGGAAGTTAACATGGTTTGAGGCCACTGGTTAAACCATGTACGCAGTGGAGATTGTTGAAATGGAAACATCTGCAATGTCTTAGTTCTTAGACTCAGAGCATGGTGTATCCAAAAATGAATCAAATACAGCCTATGACACGACGAAGCAAATTATAGACTTCCCATAGAGATAATAACCAAAAATAATGTTTCCCGTTACAGTTGCTACAGTGTATGCCATTATCAATGGTGTTGGCAAGAAGTGAATAAATGCCTTCTTGCATAATAAATTTTGACCTACTTTTACCCGGAACATTGTATGCATGCGCCATGGATCATTCTTGGGCTCTCTCCTCCATCTGCTTCTATTATATATTCAAGTCTATTTATAAGCATCCGAATCTTTTGCTTTTAGTTGTAATGAACGGTTGGTTTTGAGAAGGTTCAGATCTGATTATCATCCAAGTCGGATTATTTTAAATTCATATATATATTTTGGGTTTGGGTTAATTTGGGTTCAAGTTTTGTTGTGAAAGTAGTTTGAATGTAAAATACTGGATATATTAGTTTTTATGTCAAAACATATAATCGCTTTAAATTTTGGGGAGGGTTCCTTTTTATGCTTAAAAAAATTAAAATGAACAGTTATTCCTCCTTTTTAGATTAAAATATTCAGTCTAATTAATGAAACTATTTACTGACTATTGAGTTTATAATAATTTGCTCAAAAAAGTTGTAATAATTGTGTAGATGTATTTGTCCATTAAAAGAGTTCTTACAAAATAGAGTTGAATACAGAAATAAACTAAAATCTTTGAAGAATTAAAGAGTTCATAGGTTCAATCCTAAAAAACAAACCCAAAGGTTATATAAACTAGAATTCGACCTCTTTGAAATAAAGCCGAAGTTGATAACACACGAGGATCACACAAAGAAGTGGAGATAGAGGCGCTCTACAACCACTATATTGAAGATGACCATAAGGAAAACTGGTCGAGATTAGATCTGAAAGTTAGCATCTAGTTGGCCAGAATATGGGTGAAGAAAGAATTGGCCTCATAGGTGGAGGCGATCGCATGAACCAAGAAGTTCCACAGCCTTGTAAAAGACAAGTGTTATGCTAAATAACATTCAAGTTTCAAAATTATGGATAAAAGATAGTGGTTACAACTTACAACATCAGGGTGTTGGGTTGGTGAAATTTGTGATATATATTATTCTTTTTCCCCGTGTTTGCTATAGATCAAAACATAAATATTATTTGTTAATGTACCATCTTACGTTTAACATCTTTATTTTTTATATAATTTAAAATAAAATAAAATTTCATTATTTAAAAATATGTTTATTAAAATATACTAAAATAACAAAATATTATAATATTTTCTTTTGTATTAATATTTAAATAATAAAATAAAAGTATTACTGTTTAAAAACAATATATTAATATTATTAATTTCTAAAAATAATAAAATATATAATTTTATTAAAATAGTAAAAAAAATATAAATATATAAATAACAAAATATTAAAATGTATAATTTTAATATTAATAAAATAAAATAAAATTGTATGATTTTATATTAAATATATAAAATAATATAATTTATTTTTTAAATTAATAAATCAATAATATAGTTTTAATTATTTATATATTTTATAATTAAATTTAAACAAAAATATTTTAAAATTATTTAAATTAATTTCGAGTCGAGTGGAATTGGCCCAAGGACAAGAATCTAATCTTGGGGGGGGGTCAACCATGAATAATTGTATTTATAATATGTGATTATTGGGTAAGGATAAAATTAAAACAAAAATATTGAAATTGAGTAAAAGATGAGTGATATTAAAAATCATACTTTATATAGGTAAAACTAGCATAGTGACGAGAGTAATATGTTATAAGCACAAGAGCTTGAGTTTAATATTAAATAATTCCGTTCCGTACCTCTAATAAAAAAGAAAAAAATCTAAACTAAAAAAGTCATTTGAACTTATTATTTATCAGTGTTACCAAATGCCATATTATTTGAAACTTATATGATACACAATAAATGAATTGTGATGCGAATTTTAAGTAACCCAAACGAGCCCAAAAAAAAATATATATATATCCAAAGTGTTGCCCACTTCTTGCAACGATACAACCCATGGTCTAAGAAGAAGGAAGGCTATCCAAAAAGGCGTGCCTTGCCTCGAGTGACAAGGAGACGGTGGCAAGGGAAGCTTGTGAGGCACGAATTTGAAAGTCACCATCGTCGAAAACTTTGAAAGAATCAAGGGAGGAACTCGACAGGACATTTGCCAAACCTCATCTAAGCCGACAAGGGCCACAACGAAGAGATAATTAACTAGAAACCGAAAAGAGTCCTCTAAAAGAAAGCAAAAGCAAAAACAGAAAAAAGGAATGATGGAGGACTACCTAAGATAAAAGAGCTTGGCAAAGAGGCCAGGGAAGATGAGTGGCATCAGTTAGGCACATGAGTGAAGTCAACATTTTTTTTTTTAAAAGATGTGGTTTAGATTTTATATATTTATGAGAGTTAAAATGAAATTGTATTCACTTATATTTTTATAATTTTTTTTTCTTTTTAAAAGCAAAACTAACATTTTTACCATTATTAAGTTATAACTTGAAAGTTTAAAATAAAAATTTTCGTATCCTATCAGGCATCAAAATTCACTCTCTTTAGTGGCACAAATGATGAAAGGAAGACAGGAAGGAAGTTTGATGGGGCAAAGAAAAAAAGGAAGTTGTGAAACCCATACTTTAAAATGTAGATTGCTAGCTTGGGTAACTAATGCTAAGCCCAGTTGATGGCAACAAATAAATATAAAAATGAAAACCAAAAATGGGAAAAAAAAAATCTTTCTTCCACTTTCCTGTCCCTTCTAACTTTGTTCTTAACACAGCTCAAATTATCAATCAAATCATTATTTTATCCCAATTTCAGATTTCAGGCAATCTTTGTTCTAATGGCCGCAATCAATGTCTCTCCACTCTTCACTTCCTCTTCTTCACTTCGCACTTTCTCTTCTTATGCTCCCCAAAATACCCCTACCCTTTCCTTATACTCACGCTTCGCCCCTTCCCTGTCTTTCCCTTCCATTTCTCTGAGACCTCCCATTTCCACAAAAACTCGCTCTTTAATAATCGCTTCTGCTGTCAGGAACCTCTCGGAGGTCGAACCCCTTCCCGTCCCGGCCACTCCCGAGGAATTTGCCGCTAAGTTCCCTTCGGATGCTGGAGTCTACGCCGTTTTTGATCAAAATGACGAGCTTCAATTTATAGGCATCTCGCGTAATATTGCTAGCAGCCTTTTTTCTCATAAAAGTTCAGTGCCGGAGCTTTGCTGCTCCGTTAAGGTATATTTTATGAATTTTCTTAATTCTTTGAATGTTGATTGTTGAGTTTGGGAATTATTGAGTAAATAAAGGCAAGATATTTAATTCAAAAAGTGAATGCAACTTCTAAGATCTGGGTTGATGCTTGAGTTTGACGGATTTTTTAATAATAGCATAAAGCTTGTAAAGTTAAATGCAAGGGAATCATCAATCTTTTTTGTGGGTTGAGAACCGTGTAGTCGAAGTTGGGTAATTCTAAGCACTGGTGAATGTGCAGCTTCTCTGCATTTTCTTAATGGGAAATTCCAAATGCAGGAATCCATTTGAAATGAGTAGATATTGAACAGAGTTGCTTAAGTTTTTAGCTCAATCATGTTCACAAAGTTCTGATTGTTTTATTTAACTGTTTAGTTGCCAAAAGTTCATTGCTATTTGTAATATGGTGGGTCTAGATGTTTCAAATGTTCCTATGTCTTGTATTTATCAATGTGCTGGAATTGAATGTTTAGTGACTAGACATTTAAGGTGAATGATCTTTGTTACAGTTTTATTCATCATGGAAATGAATTGGAAATCAAATGCTGTACCACCAAATTGGGTGGATTATATGTAAACAAAATTGTAAGTTGTGAACTTTCATCATGAACCATCCTTGAGGCTTGTACTGAATAGAGTAAGCAGCAAATGCTTCTATCCTTACCAAGCAAGCTGAGTTGAAATCCACCAAGTTGGCTTTGGCATTGGATGTCTGAGCTTAGTTAACCTGGCTTTCTCATTCTTCAATATTATATATTTTCTCTCTTAACTCTACTTTGTTGAGAGGTCATGTTATGGTAAAACTGCTGGTGTTTATATTTGATAGTAGTTAAGAGAATCAAAGAGTGATGTACTCGCCTTGTGTAGGTTGGTGTAGTCAATGAAGCTGATAGAACAGCTTTAACTCAAGCTTGGAAGTCATGGATGGAAGAGCATATAGAAGCCACTGGAAAGGTCCCACCAGGCAATGAATCGGGAAACACCACTTGGGTCCGGCAGCCTCCGAAAAAGAAGGCAGATCTCCGGCTTACTCCTGGTCGTCATGTCCAATTGACAGTTCCACTTGAGGAACTCATCGATAAGTTGGTGAAGCAGAACAAGGTGGTGGCCTTTATTAAGGGGTCAAGAAGTGCCCCGATGTGCGGATTCTCGCAGAGAGTAATAGCCATTCTGGAAAACCAAGGAGTGGATTATGAGAGTGTAGATGTGCTGGATGAAGAGTATAATTGTGGATTAAGGGAGACACTGAAGCAATATAGTAACTGGCCCACATTCCCTCAAGTTTTTGTGAATGGAGAGCTGGTTGGAGGGTGTGATATATTGACCTCAATGTACGAGAAGGGTGAGCTTGCTGGTTTGCTCAAAAACTAGTGGCTTTGAGTTTTGCTTTTAGCAGTTAGCCATAGAGAGAGCATGGAAAGAAAAGAAATGAGATTGTAAGACGGTGTATTATATTGTTATGCCTTTCATAGGTTGTGGATCATAATTGCATTTTTCATCAGTTATTTAAACCGTATGGTAACAATCTCTGGATAAGCATCTCAGTTAAACTCTTCCTTTTTATTTAGGCACGGCAGACTTGCTTTTTATTTATCTCAATTAGAGGGGAAAGGAAAGGAAGTGACTAAGATGTGAAATATATATATTTTTTTTTCCAATTAATTTTTTAAGCTTACTCTAAATTGGTCTTTAAACTTCGATCTTATTTTATCCTTAAACTATTAAAGTTATAATAATTAAATCATTTTATTACTAAAATTATTAATTTAATGACATGTCATAAATGTAAATGTTAATTTATTTTAAATATATATTTTTTAAAATATAACGATTTTTTTTTCAACATTAAATAATTAGAGATATATACCTATTTATTCTAATCACACTTATTTGATAAAAAATTTGAAATATAATCGAATATCCAATGATTTAACAAATATACCCGTTCGCATCACATTCGATGAATTTTATCAGCCAAAAACAACGAGAAGTTTTAACAATAACAATATAAACATTTGCAGCAGCTTGGGTAAAATTTTCAACTTCCAAATATTTTGAGATGGTGATATTTTATATAATATAACGAATCAAAAAGGTTGCTAAGACTTACTTAGAGTAGTAGTTAAAGTTACCGTTTGACGTTTAAACCTTCTTATTCCCCTTACCTCTTCCTCAATATTATAATGATAAAAAAATGTTGATTCACATTCAAAAGCATTAAGCAAGTAATGGCAACAGAAACAATAATTTATTTAACTTCTACTGTAATAAGTTGATTGACTCTGTTTAGGATTCTTTTTTACATTATTCAACTTTTACTGTAACAAGTTCGAAGGGAAGAAAGTCTACACAGTACTTCTCATAGGCGGCTTCGCTGGCTCACTGAGGCTGGCTTAAAACTGGCAAAACCAGTGATTTCCCTACCAGTTACCAAGCTGTTGATGTCATACGTGCCTTCGTATGTGTAAATGGGTTCCAAATCACAGAATGCCTGCAATGGTCACCAATGCAACAAAACTTAAGGATGTTCCTACCAAAAACAAAAGTAGATCATCTTCCACAATTACCCTGATTGGGTAACCAATGCGGACCAAATCTTCATAAGTACTTGATTCACTAAAAACTAACATCTAATAGCTAGCTATTCATCATGCTTTATGCACTTTCGAACCTACTTCTATTCTAAATTGTACTTTGGCAGGAATAAATTGAAAGTGATTTTGAGATGAGAGGAGAGAAAACCTTTGCAACAAGAAAATCGGCCAAAATTCCATTGCCACCAAGTAACTCCCGCCCAAGAGCAGCTGTCTCTCTTGCCATTGAGGTAATCCACGACTGAAGATCATAACAGTTTGTCATGTATAAGATTTCAAAAAGAAAAAAGTCACATGAAATCATGGGCTTCTATATCATAAGCGTTTATACCTTTCCCAAGCTGGCATGACCGGGAGTCATTTTACCCTCTTCATACAATTTGCAAAGGCGCCAACCAACAAGGGTCATTGCTTGAATATTACCCAACATGCGAGCAAGTTTCTGCTGGTTTATTTGGAAGGCTGCCAATGGAGCTCCAAACTGTTTCCTCTCCTTCAGGTACCTGCATCATAGCAAATGCAAAACATGTTATCTTGAATGCTTGAAATGTAATTTCGCAAACTGGAGAAGAATTCATTGCATACCTGGCACACATATCATAGACACCCATTGATATGCCGATAGGTTGCCATGCAACCATTACTCGAGAAACAGCAAGTACCTGCTTGCCATGGTGGAAATTCATACGTACATAATTATTGCATAAGATCCAGCAGCACAAATTAAAAAATCCATATAAATGGGATCTGTCCACTAACTTGAACTTATCGACAGATTAGAAAGAAGGATTGAGTTCAGATATCATTTTTTTGAGGAAGATTATTAAAACAAACCTTGCTTGTATCCTGAAAAGAGTTCACACCAGGTAATCTGTCCTCATCCGGAACAAAGACTTTCTTTAAGAGAATATCTCCATTTTGAACAATTCGCAATCCAATCTTGTTTGGTATTTTTGTAGCTGTCAATCCAGGGGAATCTTTCTTAACTAAATATCTGAAACAGAAGGCAGAAGCATCCCGTGTTTAAGGAAAAAGAGCAGGCAATGAATCTAATCACCTTCCAATTAGCAATCTCAATGTTTCTCTCCTAGGCTATCATTTCAGTAAACAGCCCATGGTAGTTTCAAAGGTCTGCAACCAATGATATATCATCCACCTTTGCTTAGAATTTTAACAATTGTGGAACTCAATGGGGACCAGAGGCCTGGTCCCTGAATACAAGCTTTACCATTGTTTAATACTTATTACCAGGTTTGAATGCTTCTACTTCTTCATGAACATAAGTTCTCAACTGAAAAATTGATCCTGGGTTATCATTCTATATATGCTAATACTGATACTTTAGTTACTAGTGAACATATGATCGTGTCTATCATTAACGGATTCTTTTGTGTGCAAGACCAAATGCTAAACACTATTTCTTGTATGCTGTTTCACTTACCCGTTTATCTGGTTGGTTGTAGTATTCCTGGCAAAGATAACCAACACATCTGCAAAAGTACTGTTTCCTATCCAGCGTTTTTGTCCCTCAAGTATCCAGCCTCCGTCTACCTGAATGTTTGAGATGAAAGCAAACATGATAAGACACAAAATTCAGAATGCTGACCAGTGAGTGAAATTAGCTATATTAGAAAAAGATGTGAAAACCAAAAGACAAGGTTGTGGATGGACCTTTGTTGCAGTTGTCTTCAGAGAACTAGCATCACTTCCATAGTCAGGCTCAGTCAAAGCCTGAAAATGACATTAAATTTCTTTATTATAGCTGAAAAAGACACTAAATACCTACCCAGATGTTAATGCCAAAAAGAAAAACCTACCCAACAAGCTACAGTTTTTAACTGTGCCAATGATGGTAAATACTTCTGCTTCTGTTCCTCTGACCCACATAATGCTATTATTGATAAAAAAGAAGTGATACCAGAAATTAGAACTAATATATAGAGAGAAATGTTGGTTGTTGACATGTATCATAGATCTCACCAATGGTAAGCATGGCTAGAGATGAGTGCACCAAGATAAAAGTTGAGCAACTTGCATCAACCCTAGCAACCTCTGCCATTGCAATAGCACTTCCAGTGAGGGAGAGACCTGGGCATCCATAACCCTGCAACCCAGAAATAACCAAACATCTTGCTTGATTTCCACTTCAAGGAACAAATAAGCTAAAAACCAAAACCTGCATAGGAATAACCTTGATAGTACCACCAGAAATACGAAGAGCACCAAGTTTGGGAACAATTTGGAATGGAAACTCTGCCTTCTCCCAGTACTGAGGGAAAAATTGCAAATTAGTTGCTCTCTTTGTGAACATACAATATAAGTAAACAGAAACGAACATAACTAAATACTAGAAACCACAGCATTTAATTGTCATCTACAAAATGTCGGGAAAAAGGTTCATTATTAGAATGGTACCTCTGCCATCATAGGAGCTACTTCTTTTTCCATACACTCTCTTACTTTCTTACGTAGAGCCCGCTCCTCAGGACTCAATAGATCGTCAAATTGATAATAGTCGGAAGCTGAATTGTTTTCCAAGATCAAAACAAACACATAATTAGAAATCACGATTCCCCTTGCAATAACAAATTGTCAAAAGCTATAAATCATTTAACAACCAGAAGCAATAATTTGTTGTTCTCCAAAAATCAATCAAATTTGCAACCATTTTCAACAAGTTCAAATGCATAAACATAAGCGGAGCAGAAAATCAGACAATAATGGATAGAATTCATACCAAGAGGAGGAAAAGTAGATGCTGGAGTTGCCTGAGGGAATGCGACCGAAACGTCCAAAGGTGGTGAGTTAAAATAAGAAGGCTTGACACTTCTGCTAGTTTCATCTGTCAGACATCGAAGCCAGCAAATTTATTAGACCAAACAAACACAAAACCGAAAACACCACCACTTAGCAAATTATATAAATATTTCTTCAGTTGAAAAAAAATTAACCAAGATATCCACGGTTTCATATTTCCAAGTATTCATCCAGAAATATATGTAACACTCCTAATTTTTTAGAGAACAGAACCAATTCATCGCTTAATATTCTTTATAGTTACTAACAAATTGATTGAAGATTAGTAAAAAGGCTCGTTAAATCGAATAACTGTTCCCCATATAATTTCAGAGCAAACCTAAGAATCAAACGACGAGAAACAATTGAAAAGAAAAAGAGAAACTTTTGATAATTAATTTGTAAAAGCAAAATTTAGTAAACGAACCTTGAATCTGGGAGTGAACAGTCATGGTGCTGAAATGAGAGTTACGGATCGGAACGAAAATGGAAAACGTAGTAGACGAGATTATACAGGACGGAGAAAGATAAAGTTGGCACGCAAGTTTAGGATTTCTATATTATATATATATATATATATGGCTAATTAACCAAAACGATTTTTATAACTTTTAAGGTTGTAAGAAATTAAATAGTGAGATTAATGTTAAAAGTATATAATCACTTATTTACCCTTTTAATTTTTAAAATAATAATAATTTTAACTTTTTATTTAACTTTTCGCTTCTTTCAACCCTTAAACTTAAACTTATCTATTTATCAAATTACTCAAAAATATTGATATCCATTTATATATTATGTTAGTAATTAACTCCATTTTTAAATTTAAAAAATATTACAAAATCTTTTAATTATTTTTAATTTTAAAAATAATTTTTAATTAATTTTTAAAAATTTTAAAAATTAATTAATTGATGATGTGGCAATCCATGTGTATGCCACATTAGCAAGGTTGATTTTTCATCCATTTTGAATTGATTTGATAAATAAAACAAGTTCATGGATTAAAAGAAATAAAAAAAACTAAATAAATGGCTAAAATAACTTTTTTTGTAAAGTTAGAGGATCAAATAAGGGCTTTTATATATAAATGATCTTAAAATTTTGATTAATTATGTAAGTAACTCTCTGTTCTAATTATATATATAAATGATCTAAATTGAATTGTAAAAGTAGATGGAGCCAAAGAGAATGGCGCCACTAACATGTTACGTCAGTCACGTAAATACAAAAATTAACTTTTTGGTGGTTGCAAGAAAAATTGCCCCACCACTTTTTTACATGCCAGGTTTTTTTTTTTAATTTTAAAAAAATATTATTTTATTAGGTAGTTCTATTTAAAATGGCGCCACCATTGCAGTATACCGTTTTTTTTAATATATATTAACTTAAATATAAAAAATAATATTTTATTTGGTTGAGTCATTTTATTTGCGTGACCAAATAGTTATATATAATCTAAGTGGCAGATCAATCCAAGTTGAATTTTTTAAAAAAATTATATTTTGTTAGAGGATGAATGAGAGAGAAACGAGGAGTATTTTCTTATGTATTTTTTTTGTTATTTTAGTAAATTTTTTAATTTGAAAGTATGTTTTGTTTAATGATAATTTGGTGGAGCTCTGACACCAATAAATTTAATAAATTTAATGATTATTTTCGGATGCCAATTATTTATTCGGTAACAAGTTCAAATTGATTATGTAGTTAGGACAATATCGAGTTCAAACGAGTTATGCAGCCAATGAGTGGATTATTTGAGATTTTAAAGCGAGCTCACACTTGGCAGACGTGAGTTTGAAGATAACAAAGAAGCCTACTCGATCAAAGCGCTCATCCTAGACGAATCGAAAATATATAATTTTGATTAAACGTTTATTATTTTAAATATTACAACCAAGATCTTGTTTTGAAAAAATCATTGATTATTTTTAAAAAAAAATGTTTAATTACAATATTTTTCATAGAAAAATGACCACACTCGTTAACATTTTTCAAAAAGTGAATTTAAGGAAATTATGAATATTTACTGAATAAATGAGAAATGAGCAGAGTTGCTTTCTAGTAAGAGGTAGGGATAGCAATTTTCTTGAAACCAAAATCGGAATGAGTGTTAATTCATTATTTTAATGTAAAATTTTTTACCCACCGATTCAATTGATAAAATTGAAATCAAATTAAAAGTAGAAAAATACAAAACAAGAATAAGATATTATAATAATGATTTGATAGCATTTATTATTACAGGAGCTTAAAATACCCATCTCCAATTAGCCAAAGAGGAATACACAGACACCAATAAGTACAGCAAACTGACAACTAATCCTTTGTGTTTGGTTCAAAGTCAGCTGGTCATTGGTGAAAAGTCTGATCTTGAGGCTTCATTGCTGGAAAAAGGATAACTTCCTATATCAACAAACACCATAGTGTCACATTGAGATCCAAATATGTACATAAATACATTAATTAATGAAGACTGAAGAACAGTAACCTTGACATTTGGTGAATCCGTAAGCAGCATAGCTAGGCGATCAATCCCCATTCCCAGTCCAGCAGTTGGGGGCAACCCATACTCTAAACAACTGCAAAATGATTCATCCAACACCATTGCTTCATCGTCTCCCAATTGTCGATCCTAAAAGAACAGTAAGACCATGTTACATTACAGCACTGAACAGCCTATTGTTGTTGCATCAGTAATATGTAGAATAAAAAAAGATGCTACCTTGAGCTGCTCAGCAAATCTTTGGCGCTGTACTTGAGGATCATTCAATTCAGTATATGCATTGCATAGCTGCAACCAAGATCGGGATTAGTTGGTTGCAACACTAGTTAATTAATAGCATGAACTTTGTATTTGTAGTTTTACCTCTTTCTTGTTCACGAATAATTCGAAGCGCTCGGTTAACCCCGGTTTTGATCTGTGCCACTTTGCCAGAGGACTCATTATCTCTGGATGGTTGATGATAAAAGTAGGGCTTATGCACGTTTCTTCAAGAAAATGGCCCACAAGCTGTTATTGGATTTACCAATTCTAATAAGCATGAAGCCAAATATATTGATGTGATATGATTATGTAGAAGATTAACTGTTGGTGAACTAACTAGGGGGAAGCAATGACCTTGTCTAACAACCGAGTTGTGGTGTGGGGAGCAGGGCATTTGACATCAAATTTTTCACAAGCTTCCAGCAAAAACTTATTGGCAGTTTCGCTGGAAAGATCTTTGGGTATGCTGAGGTTCGCCCTAGACTCCAGCTCCTCTATCAAATCAATCCTTCTGCACAAGTTAGGGAAACAATGGTAACCAGACCTGACATGATACTTTTAGCCTTATGACCTATGTGATATTACAATATACTACATATAGTATCTTTACCTAAAAGGTGGAGTAAAATCAATCTCTACAGGTTCACTGTCGAATCCATTACCATGGTACTTGATTTTATGGCTCCCTGTCAACTCCTTCACCATACCTGCAAAATCAGTCATTGGTTGCCTACCAGATATGCATTCAATCCAACAAAAAGGCAGTTATATATCAATAGTTAAGGTAGAGCACTAAGGCTATGGTAACAACCCCTCTCATTCCTATAAGTGTGAAATACGAACCTGATAACAGCTTCTCTATAATGTCCATCAAGTCATTATAATCTGCGTAGGCCATGTAAAATTCAAACATTGTGAATTCTGGAAGATGAGTTAGATCCATTCCCTCATTCCTAAATACTTTCCCAATCTCATAAACTCGATCAAGTCCCCCGACAACCAGTTTCTTGAGATACAGTTCTGGTGATATCCGCATATAGAGCTTCATATCCAATTCATTATGATGTGTGATGAATGGCCGAGCAGCAGCTCCTCCAGCAGTCATAGTCATCGCAGGGGTTTCAACCTGAGACAGATGGTTAGAATATTTATAAACACAAAGATTTCAAAAACATGTTTACCACACATTTATTCAACCCTTTTAAGTATCTTCATACCTCTATGAATCCAAGATTGTCAAGGAAGTCTCTGGAGTAAGATATGATTTTGGCCCTGGTCCTGAATATTTTCTGAACCTCTGAGTTCAACATCAGGTCTAGATAACGTTGACGATATCGAGTTTCCTAACATAAAAGAAGTTATTATCAACTTCTCAACTCTCAAGCCTCAAAGAAAGACAATCTCTTGGCAACCGAAATAGTAGCAATTACATACCTGATCTCTGAGAATGTAAGTTTCAGGATTTCTTGTTATTCCAGGGGTCCATGAATGATTTCTTGTTTTCTTCTAGAGAAATCAGTATATAATTAGCATTAGAAAAACATTTATGAAGGTTGAGAAATTCCTTGTGATCTTTTACCTTAGACTGTGCTTCATCGCTGTTGGAGGTGACTGTATGCCTTGGAAGCATGTGCAGGCATGGGGTGAGTACCACGAGTGACCTAGGAAAAATACCTAATTCCCCTCTTTGACTCTTCCCTGTAGCATAATCAGGAGCAAAGAGATTATATACCTGACATGCATAAATGAAGAAGATGCATGTATATGAAGCATTTTTAAGATGAATTTCTGCACTCAAAGCTTGCTAAGATCAACTGTATCATCTCAATATAACTAAAGAATAATGACCAAATTCTAGAATTGGATCTTCACTATAAGAAGCATTAGTTGGGACTAAACAACCATATATTAAATAAAGAAAGTTATGTACTCTCTTAGATCAGAGTTCCACATAAAATTTGATATATTGGTCCCGAATATATGCAAAACAGCTTACTCTACCAAATGCAGCTAAAAAAACAATGGAAAATGAGCAATCTATCATATATCCTACTAAAATAGGTGTATACTAACCAGGGAACCCGCATATCCCTACAATGTCACCTCGCTTCACCCCAGAGTGATACTTACAGAACTCATTTTCATCCATGTTGGAATGCCTACCAAAATCAAGCTCACGTTAAAGGTACAAGTTGCTTGATTGCATTACCCATGATAAGGAGACCTTTGAAACTTAATATAGAAAATCTTAGAGGATCAATGATGGAACTGAAGACAAAGATGTATATGTACGTACGTATGTATTTATGTATGTACCTTGCATCTGCCATCACTTGAATTTTAGCACCATTTCCATGAAGATCGTAAAAATATAGTTTTGACGATGATGACCTCTTGTTCAAAATTCTCCCTTAAGGAAAATGTTATCTTGATCAGAATACACTCCTAAGAGACAATCATAGAAATAAAACCAATTCATATGCAGAGTACCTGCTAAGGAGATTTCAGTGTTCTCAACATGTTCACCAACGTGCAAACTTCTATATTTGTCAATAAATTCAGTGATAGACATTGAAATATCAAACTTATGAGGGTACGGATTTACACCAGATTCCTTTAGTAATGCCAAACTTTTGATTCTGTTGCTGAGGAATTGCTGCCACCAAAGTTTATTTTGAGCATTTATCACCCATAACTATTTTTACATTATTTAAGGGAGCAAAGCAACTAGAGCTCTTTAAGTAGAGAAATTGGTGGTTGATGAAACCTACCGAAGGATCCATGGTATCATCATTTGCCACCTGTTGCCTCTGATTCTCTGGTGTCTTATTTGTGGTCACCTTCTTTTTCTCCTCTTCTCTGACTTGCCTCTCTCTTGCCCTCCGTTCTCTCTTAAGAGCACTATATTACAACAAGCATAAACAAATATATGTAATCAGTCATCGGATGGTCATTAAAGAAGGCTAACGACTCATATAAGTAAAGCACATGAAGAGCAATACTTGTTGCTGAGAGTTTCAGATGAAGCCGGCCCGGGTTCCGAAACAAACGAATCCATTGATAACTGCTTTGGAGTTCCTCGCGGTTGTAGGCGAGAGAAAGATCACTTGTGTAGCATGTTCTGTTCTAATGCTTGCAAGTTTAAAACATTCTTCTAATTCTCCATTTGAATCAACTAAACCAGAGGTCTTCTTCTCAAATATTATTTTTCCTCCTTTTCATCATAAAATATATATTTAATTATAGAAAGGCTCACTGACTCCGCCTTTCTTCCCTATTGGTGAATATTGAATTCTTTATTGTCTTAGGCCTTGAATTACCTACTTGGGGCTCAAGACATGGAAACTACTTAACTACTTAAAATAATTTTTTATTACTCCCACCTCCAGAGCTTTGTCTTGGCTTCATCTTTCTGTACTTTTCTTGCTTGGGGTACAAGGAAAATGACACTGTAGAAAGTTTAAAGAAAAAAAAGGAAATGGTGAAAAGAAAAACTCCATAAGTGGAGATGTGGGTACTGAATGCGTCCTCTACCGTCTGTGCAGGATCTTTATTTGATATCCTATGTTTAAGTTGAGTTTATGCCTGTTTAATGGACAAACAGACGAAATCATTTTTATCCAAAAAAAAAAAAAAAAAAACTTTTATGTTAACACAATTGAGTACACATGCATATGTTTAACTTTTAGTCCCAATTACTCAACGAGGATAGAAAACAAAATTATTTAAACTCCTTAGAAACATTTTCTCAATCAATGTGGGATTATCTATTTTGCATTATTAGTATAATCTATATCTAAGATGACTTTGATACCAAAATTTTGATATTTGTAAATTTGGAGGTTATTTATTTATTTATTAATAGCTAATAAAATTGACTATTATATTGTAAACCATAGTATATTTATATTAAGGGATAAATCTTAAAACAATATATGAGCTTTAAATATCAATTCTCACAAATTATTAACACATATTTATCTAATATAAAAATAAATTAATGTATTTATTTTTTTAAATGTGTATGATTGAATAAAAATTAAAATTTCATGTATACATTTAAATAATAACCAAAATTTATGTATAATTTAAGATGTATCGCTTTTATTAATAATTTATTTTAATAGAGATTTTTAATCTAAAAAAATCATTATATGTAGACTTAAATTACTGATATCATTATTTTATTTTATGTTCATTTATTATAATTTATAAAAAATATATAAATTGAAATTCAAAATTTGAATAACTATAAAAAATAATTAAAACATAATATTAATTAAAAATAAAATAAAATATTTAAATTTAACTTTTTTATATGCATATACACTAGAGGTATTCATGGGTCAGGCCTAAAAATGATAAAAATACATTTATGTCAAAGTCCACCCATATTTGAAAATGATTAACTCAAACTCATTTTAGGTCCACTGATATTGTTTTTAAAATTTTAAAATATATATTTATATTTATTTTAATTTAATATTTAATAGTATTATATATTTTATTTATTATAATTTTATATATAGTCATATTAAAAAAAATTAATGTATACATTATAGTCATATTATATAATACTATAAATTTAATTTTTATATGTTATAAATTACATAATATATAAAAATAATATAATATAAAATATTAAAAACTTAAAAAAAAGTCAAGCAAAATTCAAGCCTTAAATGTTTAAGCTCAAGCCTGATCCATATTTTAAATATGTTTAATTTTTTTTGCTTAAACTATTTTTCGAGTCTAATATTTTTATTCAAATCTTTCTAAATTTTGAATGAGCCTCTGAACTTGAACGAGTCACTCAACTCATAAAAAAATTGGATATACGTGAGTTATTTAAAATATAAATATTTTAAAATTGGAATAGAATATTTTTTAAAAGGTGCAATTATAAAATTTAAATTTTAAAAAATAAATTGTGGAGTAAATTCTCTTTGTAAGCTTTACCCTATTCACACACAACACGAAGAAATAGAAGAATTTCTTTACCGTTGTTGTTTTAGCCAACACTGAAATGCCATACATCATTAACAAAGGTTTGATATGTTAAAGGATTGAACCATAGTTTGGGGCTTTTATTAAATGATGGATTGATACATTGAGGTTGACGTACAAACCACCATCAAGTAAAAACACCTTCTTTTTTTTTTTTTTTTTTTTGAAATTTGATATTCGATTAAGTCATTTGATGCCTACAAAATCACAATTCAATTAAGTTAGTGATTTGTTGGTCCTTTTTAACTTGGTGTGGTTGAGACTGAGTTGCTTGATTTAATTTGTAAAATTAAAAGTTATTGATAATCTATAATTTAGACTCACAAATTAGAAATATTTATGTGAAATCTTAATTAAACAATTTATATTTCGTAAAAATTTTTATAATTTTTTAGAAGATATAATTAAATTTTTGACGTTCTTTATAAACTTGATAGAATTTTACCTTGTATAATTAGTTCAACATAAATCTTCCAAAGGATGCAACTAAAGTTCTGATATCCTTCACTTTCTTAATCTACTCATTTAGCGATGTATTTTGTTTGTTTTGATCTTCTTTTAATCACTTTATAATAGCTTCATATCTAAAGGTGATTATTATCAGACCATATCATGAACAAGGATATATATGTTAGTTTTTAAGTATTACCAATTCTACTTGGTACCATGTGGGCCCACTCCTTACACCGAACAACCAATAAGGAGCAGGTATTATCCTTTTCTCATCTTTAACTTTTTCACTAAGCTAATAGATTTTATTCTCTCCATAACCACGAATCTTAAATTGATTTAAGCATGGAAGAGTTATCGAAATTCCAATTCCGATGCCCCTTAGCTCACCCTTAATTTTGCAGATCGAATCAAACTTCTCAAAACACCTTAACAAGCCCAATTAACACAAATTAAATAAAATCCCTAACATAATTAATTTCAAACCGTCTAAATTATCTGAAAAACGTTAAACCCTATAGACAATTAGAATTAGTTAAGCTTATGTTAAAATTTTATATAGATGATGTTTATCACTCAATCAAAATGAAATGAAGCCCGACAGAGGCATGTGAAGGTCCAAACGAACTGTGAACAAATAAATTTCGTTGAAGCCATCTTGTACTCTTCTCTAGAGTCGGTGGCTGCAGCAAATACGTAGTTCAAAAGTGTCAAAGACCACAGCCACAATCATCCAAAACCCTCACTAATCTGAACATCATCAAAAGTCCACAACTTCGGCTGCCCAATCTGCTTTTCCCTCTATCCTTTTAGTGATAAAAATATGCCTAAATATACAACCTGGTCCCCACTCTTCGCTAATCTAAAATAATCAACTCTTTTTATTCTCCTTATTCCCTCATTCAGCATGGCGCGTAGGCCATCAAGAATCAATAAATGTTGTCGCAGGCTACTTTGTCTTAAATGCACATAATCCTTCACTCTATACGCGACCTAATTGCGCGTAGCTCTGCCATTTTTAACATGAATACCACGACTACACCCTCCTCCTGTCTATGATATAATGACCCACTTTCTCCCTATCCTATGAATCAATGCAGAAATTCATACTCATTTGTGTACGATTCAAACTCAAAGCCCGCCTCTGTTTTTTTTCCACGGTGGGTTATTTTTGCTGACTATATTTGAACCATTCTTTTTTGCCTAAAAGCACCCACATTTCTGCCTCTCACTCACTTATCATTACAGCATTTTTTTAATCTTTCTTTTTGTCTTCAGTTGGAACCATGAGTAACACAAAAAGGTCTGGTTCTGGGTGTTTTTCATCCGTTTTGCGCCGGATTCTTTGTTCAGGGACTCCCCAAACACACCCATCAGACCACATCGTAGGGTTAAACACTGTGGATGATATAGCCAAGGTTGAAGTCCAAGCTTCTGAAACTGGTCCTGGGATAGTAGCGAGGCTAATGGGGCTAGACTCATTTCCGGAGAACAACTGGCTTCAGAAAAGTAAAATTCCTGGTCCTGTTACCCGCAGCAGGTCAGTCAATTTCATGGATTACATGCTGGAGCTTGATTTCAAACAAGCCAAACATCGCCGTGTGAGAACATCATCATCATCGTTTCGTGAGGTACCACAAGGTCCACAACTATTCCACCATAATCAGAACCAAGACTTTCTGGTTGTGTACTTGGATAATGAGTATAAAAACAATGAAGCTGCAGGGTTTAAGCCAAGGAAATCCGAGAAAAGAGATGGATCAGGTAGTAAGCACGGTAAGCAAAAGGATAATGTAATAGATAAAGTAGTTTGTAAGAAGCAGATTCGAGAGAAAAACAAGAAGATATCTAAGCTTAAAAATGAGCCAAGGAGAGTTTCTGGTAAACATTCTTTCAAGGCTGGTAGCTGCATTAATGGAACAAATTCAAAAGCATTGAAGGTGGTAAATCAGAAGGAAGTATCTGTTGTGACTAGGAAGACAAAGAATCAACGTCCTGTTAAGAAAATTGAGTACTCTGAGAACCCATTTGTCGTCCATGGCGTCTCAGGTTAGGGTTCTAAATTTCAATTGCTTTATATGTGTGTGGTACACGGTACACTGTCTTTGCCATCTAACTTGAGTAATGTACTAACATTTCTGACAGAAGTTTCAAGGTCTTTGGAAGTGAAGTCGAAGAAATGGTCATCAAAGTCAGTGAAACATGACTCCCTCACCACTACAGATACTAGTGCTCGCATTTCAATCCCTGAAGGCCTTGGAAAGCAGGAGAATTTTGAGTCAACGAATGTGGAGGAGACTGAGTATTACATGGAATTAGTTGATAAGCTTAGCAAGCTGGCAGAGGGAGATATAAAATTCTCAAACTGGAAAACCAAGAAAGTTTTCATATTTGAAGAGATTTGTGCAGAGTTTGAGGAGCATATACTTGATTACCTGCTGCAGCAGGTAGCTGATGAACTTGTGGGATTTCACACACATGTAAATTTGTGCAAACATAATAGACAAGCAATGATTTTCCAAGCAAGGCGGTAACTGGTAAACCTTGAAAGAAACAACATTCCAAGGGGAAATCGGGTGTGAAAAGAGCTGGCCGGTTTCGATTACTCTTCCACTTTGTCTCTGCAACAAGATTCGAGTCTCACGTGGCTTAGGAATATGTAGAATGCATGTTGATTCATCAGCAAATGTGAACTTGTTAGTAATAAAAAATTACTAGTAACAGAGTTTAGAAAACACAAAAAGAATTCTTCTTTGTAGACTTATATGGGTTTTATATATTTTGCAGCTTTAGGGAGAGTATATACATTTTCCAAGCTTCACTGTTGTTGAGTTGGACATGAATTTGAGACTTATGTATTTTTGTCCAAGCTTGTAGCGTTGGATTCTACTATTTTGAGCAGGGAATGGGATGGCATTACAATACAAATCTCTATTGTCAGGCCTAAACGGTAACCGTCAGGACCACCTGAGGAATTAATACTAAAACCATATACAGAATGAATTTGAAACCCTCCCCTTCCTACTTGTCTTTTACGTATTGACTACATTGTGGAGCCAGAGCCAGAGCCAAAGCCAACACTAACAAATGTAGCAAAAAGAAC
Organism: Gossypium longicalyx; assembly: GCA_025698465.1. Taxonomy (NCBI): domain Eukaryota; kingdom Viridiplantae; phylum Streptophyta; class Magnoliopsida; order Malvales; family Malvaceae; genus Gossypium; species Gossypium longicalyx. The sequence goes on from CM047003.1 coordinate 28,816,802, forward strand.
ACAAAAGTTAAGACTAAAGAAAGACCATAATTTATATAAATAGTGGAAGCAATGCATCCACTTGTTCTGATCTCTAAAAGAACATCGTCCTTCAAAGATGGCCAATCATCAATAGCAGCCTTTCCTTGACTGAGTTCATCATTCCAGGAGAGGGTCTATCAACGTCAACGCCACCTGATTGAAGTCTATATTCCTTCCCCTTTGGACTTCCACAAATTGGAGTAATCATCAATGGCGTCCTTACCAAGCTCAGCACAAGCATGGGATATCCTCATCGATCTTAGATCCTCCGTTCTCCACTAACCGTATGATGGTTGTCATTTTAAACCCCTAACTCCTATATAAGTTGTACATACTGTTCTTGTCTTTAGATTACCTATATATACAACCCTTTTTTGTTAAATGTTGGATTTAAATTCTAATTAGGAACCAATTTGAATGAAAATTTCTATTGACTGAAAAGTAATGTGGACATTCGATTTCAGATCTCTCCTCACTACTTTGATTTCAATGGACTTTTTATGTCAATTGGATTTAGTATTAAATTGGTCATTATACCCCTTAGTTGTGGGCTTCAAGCCCAAAATTCTCATTTTGTTCGTTTTTAATTGAATTTCAATTAAACTAATTTCAACACATTTTTCATTAAATATATATATTTGTAATATATTTGGTTAATTATTGTAACTAACAAGTCTCATTGGGTGTAATTAGAACACCTCGATTACACTTTACAATTATTAGGAATGAGTGAGAATTGAAGTAATCCCATGAGTAATCTAATATGTATATACATATACTATAGTAATTTGAGGTTACAATAAAATGAAACAATTTCTATGTGGCACACTTAAAAATTTGTCATTTGACACACTAATTATTTGTCACGTATTTTTATTGATTAAAATTTAAATTTAAAATTAATTTAATTTAATTTTCTTATAAAAATATATCATATTAAGTATCTGTTCATATAACAAGGATTACATGTCTCAATAATCTTTATTATAATTGATTTAGTCATAGATTACAAAAAATAAAAAATAAATGTGTGCACACCTAGTCTGATTTTAATTTGTGTTTAATATTAAGTCATTATATACTATTTTAATATCTAATATAGGAAAATATAAATATGTGGTTCAAGTCTCTAAATTTTAAATTTTACACTCATTTTTTTAATTATTAAAAATCAAATTTCATAAATAATATATATAAAATATTTATTCCTTTACTAGATAAATGAGAAAGATATTAAATATATTGTTGAAATCATACATATTAAGTTATTAATTTAATTACCATTTGTGTATTTTTTTTTATTTTCATTATGTAATTTTTGTTTACTAACTTAATTTACATATTATTTTCTCTTTTAATCTTTAAATTATATTTTAAATCTTTTTTTAAGAGTAGAGTTGAAATGGAGTAATATCAAATCATTCAAGATTATTTTAAATATTAAAAAATTTGTCTTAATTTATATTGATTATAATTTAAATTATCATCATTATAAAAATTAAATATTTATATTATTTTTACTTTTTCAATAATAATATTTATAAAATGTTATAAATTATGTATATTTTTTAATAACTCAATATAATATATTTTAATATACACAATCAATCCATATATCACCCGGAGATAAAAATTAATTAAAAATTATCATACTCAAATTACGTTCTCCAAATATGTTTGTGCATTATTTAAGTTTAAAGATCTATTTTATACAATAATAAGAGTATTTTAATTTAAAAAAAATATATATTTAAAATATAATTATATGTTATTTTATTAATCTCATTTAAATAATATGAAATTTTTATTGATGAGAGATAAGTTTTTATATATTTTTACTTACTAAATAATTAACTGAATTACATAATAATTATTTATACTTGGCCAAGGATCAATGAAGAATATATATGTTTAATGTTTATTTTTATTGTATCGATAATCGAATTGTTGAATATTTTCTTACACTAACATATTCCAGATGATTTGATTTTAGATTTTATTATTTGTTTAAAAAATATTTTTTTCATGTATTATTGTTAATTTTATAATAAATTAAATAAAATTAATTTTAAATTTTTTATGATGTATCGTTTTTTATACAAATAATAATATATAATATCAATATATCTATACTATTATTTAAGTCCCTGAAATTGAGTTGGTGTCACGAGTCATTTAGGCATTGACTCGGTTAGTAAAATTACAAAAAAAATCCTTTTATAATTAAAATAAATTATATTATTAGAGGATATTTTTTTATCTTTTTATTTAAAAAATCCAATAAAATTTTTACATGAGGTTGGATTTGAACTTGTGCTATTTACATCAATAAAGCATTAACTTTATCACTAAACCAAAATTTTATTTTAATATAATATTTACATTTTAATTGTATCATCCATACTTTATTACCTCCATCAATTTTATATCTATACTATTTATTAAGTGTTTTACTGAGTTGGTGTTACCCTCAACCGGGTCACCAACTCGATTAGGAAAATTATAGAAATGTCCTCCCGTAATTAAAATAGTTATATTATTTAAGGGTATTTTAATCATTTTAATTAAAAAAACAATAAAAATATACATATAGCGACATTTGAACTCGAACCAATTGTATTAGTAAAACTTTTAATTTACCACTCAATTAAAGTTTTATTTTGATTTTTTATACATTTTAATTTTGTATTTGATTGAGTTGAGGCCACGAAGTTAACTCGACACTGACTCAAGATTGGTCACAATACCATGAAAAACAATTTTAATCTATTTTTTTCATTTTAACATCGTGCATATTTCATGTGTTATAATAATATGATTCATTATTTATTGCATATTATTTTTAAACACACATTTGTGTTCTAAATTTGTGGTTTCTACATGCATACGCGTGTGGTAAGATTTTTAATTTTAATAATGTATTTAATTGATTTTGTGTCACAAGTTAATTAGACACCAACTCAAGATTGACGACAACATCATATTAAAAAATTTAATCTAATTTTTTAATTCTAATAATGTATATATTTCATGTGTTATTATTACTTAGTTTCAAATCATAAGTTTCATTAGTTATTGTATTTTTTTTAAAAAGCACATTTGTGTTTTTCACATGCATACACGCGTGATAAGATTTTTATATCGATAATATTAATTGAGTTTGCGTCATAAGTCAACTTGATAATAACTCACAATTGATAACAACATCACGATAAACAATTGTAATACATTTAGTATTCTTAATAATATTTTTATGTGTTTAATTTTCGTTTTACTCATAATTTATTTATTTTTTTCATTTTTATACCTTGCATGTATTATTATTTAATTTCAAACCATAAATTTTTTATTTATTATATATTATTTTTAAAATTATTTATTTTAAATACATAATTTTTACATGTATGTGTAATAGAATTTTTAATAAATAAATTGCACCAAGAGAAGAGCTTTAGAAAGAGATTGACCGTACGTACCTTGAGAATGACAAGTGGCTAAATTATTAGGCACCGTTACTTTTACTTTTCTTCTGCTTGGAAACTGAAAACCGGAAAAATCAGAGTCTATTCTTTGTTAGTTTAGTTAATTAATGTGCATAAGAGATATATACTTAAATTATGCCCTTTATTTTAAATGGATTCTTAAGCTTTAAAATATTTTAAATGCATTATTCAATTATTGATATTAATATTAATTAAGTGGTTTTATTAATGAATTCGTTAATTTAATCATTAAATAATAAGTAAAATTTTATATGAAGTTTAACATAAAAATTTTAAAGAATAAGTAATATGTTATCACATAATTTTTAAAATTAAAAATAAAGTAAAATCGAAAAAAAAGAAAGTGAAAATTGACATTTATTTTTATTTAAATATTTTAAATTTTAAATTACGTAATATAAAATCTAATATTTTATTTAACGATTTTAATAATAGAACCAACCTTGTTGATATAATAAAATTTTAATAATATAATTAGAAAAAATATATAATTTAAAGATTAATTTAATAATATAACCATATTCGTGGCATTAATTTATGTTTCTTTCAAATTAGGAACTTGTAGGTAGGTACAAACTAAAATAATAATTATATATATATATTTGCTTTCATGGTCTGAACTAAAACCATACTTATTTTATATAATATTTAATATATCAAATGTAAAATCATTTAATAAAATGGATAGAAGATAGTCCAAAAATTTGACCAACCCATAAACTTACAAGGGAAAAGGGAGTCAACTTCATTCCAGAAAAGCTTTTCTTTTCCCCCAAGACAGAAACAACTGAGCTATTGGATGATGCAATATTAATTAAATTTATCTTTTTGAATTTTAACGAATTAAATACTCACTATTCCCATTTGACCGCAATATTATCACCCCACAAAGAATAAAATCACTCTCAACACATTTTCCTGGATTCGTAGGGTCACCCACTTCGTGCATCAGAACCCATTACATTACATTCTCTTTTTCTTAATATTACTCAAACTGATTAAATCACTCAAGTCATTCTCTCTCCTCTCTTTTCTTTTTCCTTTCCATCCTATTGTAATAGTGTTTGATGATATAGTATACAATAAGAGAGGAAGATAACGAAAAGATAATGGTGGTTATGTGGAGAGATAGGATAGAGACAAGAGAGCATGCCGAGTACTATACGAGAAAATAATTGCTCAAAGTAACTTTAGGGTGCTAGAAGACGTTTCTTTCTTTTTTGTTGATAACGGTATTTATAAGAGAGATTCTTTCATGCATTAGTGCGACATGACAGGTTATCATGAAATGAGTTATCCTCATCTGATATGCGAAGTATGTGCATAGTAGAGCTCATTCTATTATGCATTCGATTAGTATAAGGTTGTTATACTTATATTAGTTTTATATGAATTAAAAGGCGTGTTTAGACTTAAAGAATATTTACACTTAAAAAACGGATATCTAGCTATTTTCAAGAAAACAGATAGTTAAGAGTCTTTTTGGTGCAGTGGATAGTTGAGAACTCGTGGAGGTAATGTATCCTTGTTTAGAGCGGGAAGTCGAGGGAGATAACTTTTTAAGTGAAGTCAATCGGAGGTCAACGTTGTCTATGCTTTTGACATATGTTTGAGAGTTGGAGAGATGTAACAAATAGAATAAATTATAAAAATAAATAAATAAAAGCATAAAAGGCTTTAAGCCCAAGCCTATCTCACAAACCCCAAAACCCATACAATGAATCCTAGAGAACAAAAGCATATTGGAAACAACACTTGATTTTAATAATTGCTAAAACAAGACAAAAAAATACCCACTGGTAAACCACAAACAACTCGAGAACAAACCCATCACCAGAAGCATTTTGAATCGGTGCTTTGTTTTCGATGCTAATGTCCATAATCTTCCCAATGAGTTTTGACGTAGTCTCAAAGAGAAAAGTTGTTTGGATCAAGTGTAGACAAAACACACAAAGTCGTAAACTCGAGAAAGCAAACCTCCAGTGGTTCGAGAAAAAAAAGCAGCTATCCAAGGCTCAAGGCACAAGCCCGACTGTGGAGGAGTCCTGGAAATTGCATGCCACAGACGAAAAAAGGGAGGGGAAGGGGGAAGCTGTAAAGATAGTGAATGGCAGTGGAAGGTGGAGGTGGAGAGACAAGGGGAAGGAGTAGTGGCAGCTATAGAGAAAGAAAAGGAAGTAATGGAGAAGGCAGCAACCGTTGCTGCTGCTGACAAGACATGGGGTAGTGGTTAGGGTTTATTCATTTTTGTTCAGGGATGTGGATAGTGTGAAGGAGGGGAAAGCTTTTTGGCTTTCTTTCATTTTTTTTTTAAATTATCAAATACTATATCTTTTATATTTTTATATAAAAATCTAGGAGTAATAAAATAATTAAAAGAAGGGAAAATTATCAAAATAGTTATTTTTGTTTATCTTGAGTTATATTTTATTCATTTATGTTTTAAAATGTTATGTTTTAATCATTTATATTATTACGTTGTAACATTTTAGTCACTGAGTTATTAGCTGTCACAGTATAATGGTAAGCTAACGTGATACACTAAATTATCATTTTAAACAAAAATTTTAGGTTAATTTATACAATCAGTCCTCATAATTTTTTCATTTTGAGCAATTTGATTTTTTTTTTTAGCTTTCCTTTTTTTTAATTATTTTCCATTCTGCATGTCCCTCTGTTTTTCTACGTTTTTCATTTATTAAAATTAGTCCTTATATTTTAATTTTTTTGAACAATTTAATTTTTTTAAATGATGCGAGCTTGTGGATTAGTTTTAATAAATAGAATACATAGAAAAACTATATTAAAAGAAATGAAGAAGGGAAGAAAACAAATGGAGAAGCATAAGATAATGGGAAAAAAATGTCAAAAGAACATAAAAGAAATTAATTTGCTCAAAATGGAAAAAAAATATAAGGACCAATTGTAGAATTTAACCTAAAATTTTCGTTTGAAATGATGATTTAATATGCTACATCAGCTTACCGTTACACTATTGACGATAATTAACGACTCAGTGACTAAAATATTACAATACAAAAACGTAAGTGATTAAAACGTAATATTTTAAATATAAACGACTAAAATATAATATGAGATAAATAAAAATGAGTAATTTGATAATTTATTAAAGTGGAGAATTATTAACTCCAATAATCCATAAAAAATATGTAGTTCCAATTAAAGGATTTGAAAAAGCAGATCCTGAATGTCACATAGAAAAGGAGAAAAGGTTGTCAACTTGATGAAGCGAAAACAATGTCGCATCTGATTGCATTGTGAGTGGGGTACTGAAATAATTGCGATTTGTGTAGAAATTAATTAGAATCTTGCTTTTTCCCTTCGTGACCCTTGATTTGATTGTTGCTATGACATTTTTTTTCCCTAATTAAAAATACTTAATTAAATTAAAGTAAAAATTATTAACTAATTTTTCTATTTTCCAATTTATTTATGGTTGGGATGTTTCTCGTGTCCTGTGTTTCAAACGTTTAAATGAGGGTGAGAAATATATTTGCATGTGGAACGAAATTTGGAGCTGTCACATGCAGCTTAGTTTAAAATGGGAAATTATCTTCATTCATCCGTTTTGTTTGAATAGATAGGCTCTTTTCCATTTGGAGCGCTATAATTGCTGAGCACATGAGCGAGGAAGAGAGTCAAAGTTCCATTTTTTAATAATTTAATAAAAACAGCTTAGGATGTTTTCTACTGCAGTATTAGAAATCTGGTCAAACGACGGGGTTTTGGTTCACATGGTTAATATATATTACACTCATTAATATAGCATGCAAAATTTATTAGTCAACAAGTGGAATAAGTTGGTAATAACTAAATCATGAAAAAAAACAAAACATATGACCATGTATACAATATATTAATCTACCAACCAAATGGCAAATTTTTTATTTTTATCTCTTTTTAAAATTGAATTAAAATTGGTTATAACTTGCACCCTTAATAAGAATAAATTAATACTACATACATTACAAGTAAATGATTTCCGCGACTTGAATCCACGACGGTCACTTATTAACTATCCCTTCTAGCCTTTCATTTCTTCAATTTCAAGTAATTTGTGAGAATTACCATTTATTTAATTGAAGCAAGAATACGAACACGTAAACAATTTCTGAGGAAAGAGAAACAAATTAAAGTGCATTAAGTTGTATGAAGAGATGAATAGGAAAGTGAACGAAAAATTACAAGTACCATTTTGCAAAGTTTTATGCTGATACATCCAAATATGCTCGTGACAGCATATATAATACATACGTCGGTGAATTTAATAAGCATCTTTTTATATCTCCTATGAGAAACACGGTTAGAGTGATAGCTGTCCTGCAAATCCGAAGCTACTTCTTATTTCCTGTTTCTGTATGCTTGTTTTCAAATCATATCTGAATCTATTGGTGGATTACATGCATACATACATGGTTAAAGCCTGGTTGTCTCCAATCATAATAAGTCAATCCATTTGAAAATCAACTCAGCTGGAAAGATCATCGAAAAACACACAGTACAAATTGTTTTTTACCCTTTTGCAGATACAAGTTAGAGTCTATTAATAACTGGAAGAAGAAAAAACAAAACGACAAATTAAATATATCATAATTATTAGTATCATGTGGATTTGGAAGAGGCATGTTATGAACTTGGAAAGAATATTGTGGACAAAAAGCCGTAAGTCATGCATAAGGTCAGCAAAGATACTAATTGCTTTAATCACTTGCAAACCAAAAACAATAAGCGAGGAAAAGTGCTATGGAGATGTGAAAAAGCAAAACTCAAGCAGACAAATATGTGTTGCCATCACATGAAGACTCATTGCTTGCTTTCACACTTTTTCATATATACTAAAATATTTCAATGCCTGAGATCTTGTGATCTTACATGCCTACAATTTTCAGTTTGTTTTCTTTTAACTTCATCATAATATGTTATATATGTCAATCATAAGAAATAATACTACCAAAAAAATTTCTGCTACATTTTGAGAATGCATGAACCTTAAAAAATGAAAAATTAGATCAGCCTAAGAATGTTACAGTGAATTGATGCACCACTTGGAAATACCAATCATATGAAAAACAATGTATAATATATATATGGCATTCTTGTTTCTAGCTAGTTAATTCCCGTGATGTTTCCTTTTTCTTTTTTTGCTAGCTAGCTAGGCAGATATAACATATATAACCCTAGAAATCAACCCCACACACTGATCTATTTGTTATCATGATCTCTACCACTTACACAAAATATATTTCACACATTGAAAGTGAAATCCTAAGTTAATTATTGTACAAAGATTCTCAAATCATTTTAAAGCATTCATTTTTTCGAAAAATTTAATATTAAATGAAATGAAATAAAAGAGCTTTTACAAATAAATTAAATTCCATGCGTTAATGGCTATTCCGAAGTTCTTTTTAATTAGTGCCTACGAATATATATATATATATATAAAAGATTTTCTTGATCATACCCTAAAACACGTGCATTTTAATTGAATGTAAAATGCATATTCCTATTTTGTTATATATATAATAATAGATAATAAAGTTTAAAATAAAATTTAAACGTAAATAGATTTTAGGTTCATGTACAATCAATATGTACATAGTTGCATAATCTTAAATTCATGATTTTCAAGCTGGCACACAAGTTTACTAGACTAGTAACGATGAACAAAATAAATCAAGACATGCATCTCTAGTTCAAGCCATAAGTGAAGTAAACTAGAAATGAAAAAACCGAGCTTAAACGTGTTAAAAATCCGCTAGACTCGTTTCAGCTAAAGTTAGCTAACACTTACATCAGGAAACAACCTTTTCATCTATCTGCTTTACATACTTTTGCCTGTTCTAGTTTTGCGTGGAGGGTAATCATTTTAGAGAGGATGACTCCCCTTATGGTAATCCTTCTTTATCACTCATTAGTTTTCCTTACCTAATTAGCCCACCAGAAAATGCACAACACACATATGGTAATTTTCTAATATGGGAATGTCAAGCACATGTTTTGACAGCCATAACTTTAGGAATCCATGGAAAACCAAAAACCCAAATCCTTCTTGCTGTAGACATGCTGACCAGGGTTACTATGAAGAGATTGATCAATGTAATGTGAGTGAAAGGTACGAGACTTTGAATAAGTTGAGAGGCAGTAGCAAGATTTAATGGACCATTTTCAACAGTGGCCACTATGAACATTATTTCGGACTCACTATCGTTTGTGGATTTTGCTGTGTGTATATTGTTAAATTTGTTTAACTATCGCGCAAGATATGTCTAGACCTTGGAGCTTTTTATCCATGGTGCTTTGAGAATGTGCTTTCATTGTCAACTGACCTCTTATAACTATAACATAATGGCAATGAAGAATAAAAAAACACTACAAAAAAATTAAGGAAATGGAAGCTCTCTTATACTAGCAAAAGATGAAGCCTCGGTGGGCAGAGCAGAAAGAGAGAAACAATTCATAGAACTAAACAACATATCGATCTGATATATAGAACGAGAGTTCTAGGACAAACCTCTCAAACAAAGGCTTCATCTCCTGCTAAAACATGCATGAATAAATAAATACTTGTCGTCTACATGTGATCATCTCTTCCGAGCTTGGTTAGAAGTGCAGTGATGAGGGCGTCTCTCTTCTGAGCTCTAGCTTCTTCTCTCATTCTTCTTTGTTCTTCCCTTTCATACCATCTCCTATCCATCAATATCCTCTCGTTCTCCAATGCTTCCATCTTCTGCCTCCATTCCATCTCCTTCAACCGCCTCTCGTTTTCTCTCGTCTCGAACGCTTCCCTCCATTGCATTTCCATCTGCATTTGTTGCCTCATGAAATCCTCTAATATCTCCTTTATATTATTACTATTATTGCCGTTCCCGCTTGTACTGCCACCAATACCTGCACCACCACTGGTTTTGCCTTGCTTCTTCTTCCTAACGCTACTCTTTTCAAACTCTTTTTCCTCCGTATCTTCTTCCTCGTCTGAAGATAGCTGCACCGCCTTCCTTTTCGACCCGGTCGCTCCTCCTTCACTTTCTGACCATAAAATACTTTGCATCCTTGCTGAGAATATGGCTTGCAACTCATTGTAGAATGGGAACTGTTGCCGCATAGCTTCTTCTTCCATCGTTTCACATCCCTGAATGAGTGTGTGTATATAAAATAGGGTTTTCAGGATGCATATTTTAGGTAAAACAAAACAGAGAAATAAATATTCCTGGATACGTAATCCGTCGCGTTTAAAAAATAAAAAAGAGTTAAATCAAAATACTGATTATTATGAGATACCTACCTTGTACCGAGTAACGAGGTTTTTCCACTTGCACTTGCACTGTTCAGTGCTTCGATTAAAACCCTTTTCCCTCATCCTGGTAGAGATAACTTCCCAAAGCAGCTTATTCCTCTTGGTCTCCATGAAACTTCGATCCAGCTCCGCTCTGATCATCAGGAATTCCTTCGTTTCCTGAATACTCCATTGAGGGAATCTATCAGCATCAACGTTAACACTGGTGGTAGGTGGTTGTTGCTGTTGCTGCTGCTGCTGATGATATTGATACTGCTGCTGCTGATATTGATGATGATAGTGTTGGTGCCCTTCCATTTACAACTATCACACGCAAAGCATACAAAAGCCACACAAGATTATCGATAAGTCTTATGTTTTTGCAGCCTCCAAAAGGATGATTGATCCAAAAAAGAGAAGATTGACAGAAAGAAGAAAAGATGGAGAGAGAGAAACATGAAAGATTTATATGGAGATGGTGTGAACAAGAAATGTGAAACCCTCAAGAAAGATTTTTAAAAAGAAGAAGAGAAAAGAAAAAGAAAAATCGCTGAAGAAACCTAAAAATATATAAAAAGAAGAGAAAAAAGGGAAAAAAAAAGATTAATAGATAGATAGATTTGCTGTAAGCTTAGGTGTCAAAAGCGAGCGTTTTTACTATTCGTTCAAATTCAAGAAAACGAAACCAAGGAAAAGCTCTCTGATTCTTCACATTCTCTCCCCTACCCCCAACACTCCTCTCTCCGTCTCTATCTGTCTACGCGGAATCTCTCTCTTCCTTCCCTTTATTGTTTTTTATTTTTTGAAATATAATTTATATAAATCGTTTTTTTTTACCATTTGTTCCCATTGCGTTCACGCGGCGTCACGCTGACGACCCTGAAAGTCTCACTGTTGATGCCCGATGCTGTGGTGGGGACTTCCTTCTCTGCTACCGCTCATACATAACTTGCACCCGAAGATTTTATTATCATCCCAGGATTTAGCCATAAAATTTTAGTTAATTTTTTATATATATATTTTATAGTCTTTTTTGTTCGATGGAATAATATATTTTGCAACTTTGTGGTGTGGTCTATTCGCTTTTGGACCCGTCCGAACAAGTGAAGGACCCAACGATGGGATTTGCTTTCCCAGAATGTACGTGGAGGAGGCGGTAACGCTCTTCTTTTTTTTTCTTCTTCTTCTTTTATTTAATAATTTTTGCATGGATTTCAGAAAATCTAAAGGTTGAAAAAAAAAAAAGATGTATACAACTTCCATTTTACTCTGCAAATTTTTTGGTTCAAATTTTAAGCCGTTCATAATTAATTATTGTTTTGGCTTTTGAATGATCATGATCTTATACGCGTTATTCTTTCTTGTCCCACGTGTATACGCTTCCCACAGTCATACACGTGGCATGCATGCAGCTCTTTTATAGGGTGAAAAAAGAAAGGGACCCACTTGGCCTATGGTTCACACCTATAAGCCTAGAGGACCCCACTAGTCCCCCTTCCCCAAGTTTATTTTACCTTTTTTTTTAAATTTCTTTCTTATTAAAAACCTAAAGGTGAATTCAAAGACAAGATTTTTCTTTCTTTCTTTTTTTATATATATATAATAGATGGAGATAACATAATTTAAATAAATTAAGATATTTCTCATTGATATATGCCACCAAATCTTTTTATGTTGTGTGACAAAATATGAATCAAATTTTAAGGTCAATAGCAATGGTAAATACAAAATGATTGGACAACCAAATGCACGTTAATATAATTGGATTTAGTTAAACATAAATTAAGTGGTTGTAATATTGGAATCTGAATTCGTTTTTTTAAATAAAAACCCAGTTTATTGGATTAATTAAACCTTAGTTTTGAAAAGAAAAAATTTAAGGAAAATTCTAAAATGAAAGTTGATGTTATTCTAAATAAAGAAAGATCGTGGAACCGTGCATACGATTTGTCGACAGATGAGCATAAGTGGGTAGAAGTAGAAGGAAAGGTGAGGGTGAGGCATTGAAGACTTTGACCAACTTTTCATATTTCCTATCGGCTGGCGTAGGTGGTATAAATCGTTTCCGTTGACTGTTTTCTGGATTTGTCTTTTCTTACTATTCTTTTCTCAAAAGAAAAATATTTTTCAGTTTTCTTGTAAAGAATTATATAATCATGAAAAACTATATTAATAATACATGAAAATGAAAAAAGTTATTTGATAGTGGTTAATGTTGAGAGTTAGTTATAAATAGTTGTTTTAGAGGGTGTTAATTGTTAGTGTTAGTATACACAAATTCGAGTTAAATATAAGACATGAAAAGAGTTACATCTCTCAATATTTATCTATAAATAATTCTTTTGATTCTTCTCTTTGATGGAGCTTCGACCTATAAAAAAGTTAAAATCTTTGGATATTTATCTACAAAGAAATCTTTTGAATCTTCTCTTCAGTTAAGCTTTGACAAGGGTCATTTAAACTTGATCTTAGATGGATGTTAGTTGCTTCAAATGTTGTGTTGACTTGCTCTTCAAACAAACTTGGCTCTCCTTTCTTCATTTGAATCGAATCAAAAGGTGGCTTTCTTAAAAACAACTTTTGACTTCCTTTCTTCAGTTGAACAGGATCAGAAGGTAGCTTTCTTCGGAATCGGTATGTTGTTAGTCAGAATTTCTTCACATTCTTCAAAGATTTCTTTAGAGAACTTTTAAACTTGTGAATGTATAGAATGATTTGGAGATAACCCCTTTTATATTGCCAATCACTTGAGTAAAAGAAAGTTCTTCTAGAATTTAAACTCTTTATTTGAAGTGACCCGCAAAGATAAGCTATTTCATTTAGAATTTATATTTTATTAATTTAATTACTTTAGAGATAAATTAATCATTTAATATTATATTTTAACTATTTTAATTTAATTAGTGATGATATAAAATATTATTATTTATTTTTAATTAATTTAAATTAATTAAAAATTATGACATAATATGTGATGACACCATTTTTTACCCACGGTAATTTTGGCTTGACCTATGGTAACTTCAGCTTGAAATGTGGCACTTTAAATTGGTCCGAAAATTACTTTGTCTACATCAATTACAAGTGCTAGTTGCAACCAAACGTGCATCTGACTGACCATTGTAACTTGTCATATCTATTGCAATCTTTTGACCAATTGTTGGAGCTTTTAATTGAACATCTTAAGAGATTTTTAGCTACAATTATTAAAGACTATATGAGGAGAGTCAGGTCGAGCAAAGACTTTATGAAGACTCTCAATGTGATTGAAGTTTTCATAATTAAAGAGATTTGTTTCTCAAGGAAGTTCATATAGGGAAATTCTCTACCACTTTAGTGCTTATTAAAGAATTATTTGAAGAGATTGATATCCACATTGATTGTAATCCAATATGTCACGTTATGCTTGTTTTAGTCAATGTACGAATAAAATAGAACACTTATCTTGTTCATTGAGTAACTTATTTTTGTGCATATATATTTGTAAGTAAACTATTTTTGCTATTTGGTTTACATCTAAGCTTTAGGGAGAAAATCTTAATGAGAGAGTGATCTAAATTGACTACAGGAGTGAGGTTCTAACTTGTGAGTGAACTGGACTTAAATCACGTCTTGTACAAATTGATTTATAGTGGATTACTTTATGGGCAAGGTCCTATAGAAGTGGGAAGTTACTGAACAATGTAACCACTGTAATACCCCCTACCAGTAGTCATTGTCGGAATAGGGTACGAGACATTATCGAAGTTTACGATTTTTTTAATAATAAATTTTTTATTCAATATATCCCCTTTTATAGATATCTAACCTTCCCTGCAAATTTTAAATCGAGACCAACTCACATCAACCAAACCAATTCATCAATACCATGATTACCATTCCCTTATTATTTTTCCATATTTATCCCGTTGAATTTCTTGGAATTTTCGATGGATTTTCAGAGGTACACTTTTAGTGTACATTTTCGGGTCCGTCAATTCATATTCATGTGCGCACATTTCCATTTCAGAGAGCACACTCCCGCGAACCTCATCCTTACAGCAGGATTACCAGTCCAGGCTAAATCCCCTGTAATATAAACTCATAGAGTATTGTCGGGATTACCAGTCCAGGCTAAATCCCCTGCAACGGCAATTACTCTAATGAGCTTGGATCCGAATTACTACCCAAAGCTAAATTGGACCTAATTCGGATTACCCGTCCGGGTTAAATCTATTTTCCACATATTCTTCGGGAGGGCTATATCAGGATAGGATCACTCGTCCGGGCTAGATCCTTTTTATCGTCAATTCCTTTTCAGAGATCCATCGAAATTTCCTTTCATTCAACCAGGATTTCTTCCCCTTTTTATCAAATATATCAATGTTTCATAATTTTCAATATAATGAACATTCAAATCATGTTCGTATCAAAAATATGCATTTCAAACATTTAAGAATATAGTTCAAGTTACATGAACATATCTTGATACTTGTTTCTGTACAAAAATCTACTAATCCTGAACTTTTTGCTTTTCTCGATCTAGCTTTGTATTTGAATCTTCTGGATCTAAATAAATAAATTTAATTATCAATTTAATACATTTCATGTTCATATGCAACAATTTCTATAATTTCATTATTATTATTTATAGTTTATTCAAAGTTGTCTATTTGAGTCATAGTTACTATTATTTATAACTTGAGCTACAGAACTCCAAATTAAGATCCGTTAATTTTCCCTATATCTTCTTACCATAAAATTTTCAGAATTTTTGGTTCTGCCAATAAGTACATTTTATTCTTTAAATTCAACCATGTTCTGCTGTCTGACAGTTCTGACCCTTATTCACTAAAAATTAATTATATCTTCATACAGGATTCGGTTGATGTTCCTATTTGTTTCTCTTAAAAATAGACTCATTCAGGATTCTAAACATATAAATTTAAGCCCCTAATTATTTTTATTAATTTTTTTATGATTTTTCAAAGTCAAAACAGGGGAACCCGAATCCATTCTAACCTTATCTCACAAAATTCATTATATCTCATGATTTACAAATTCATTGCTTACACCGTTTCTTCTATGAGAAACTAAACTCAATAAGATTAATTTCATATTCTTTTCATCTTCTAATTCGATTTCTACAATTTATAGTGGTTTTTCAAAGTAAGTTTACAGCTGCTGTCCAAAACTGTTTTAGTACAAGCTATTTATTATCATTTTCCCCCTAAGCTTTTAATAAATAATAATTTCGTCCCTACTCAATTAGCCTCTCAATTGAGCTGATTTTTCTCAATTAACACTTTATTCTATCACTTTAAACTACTTTATAACCTTTAGGAATCAGAATTTCAGCAATAAACTTTAATTCCAAATATTTTCATAATTAGGTCCTAAAAACCAATTTCTATTGAAATTCCCTAGTAAAATCATCTCATAAACAAATTAAAGCTTCAATTTCATTCTATTTCATCATAAACTTACAGAACTCAACCATGGTGACTTTCAATTTCATCCATGAAATCAAAAACTAATGAATTTAATAGTAGACCTAGTTGTAAAAGTCTTAGAAACACAAAAATTACAAGAAATAGGCAAGGATTAACTCACTTGGTGCAAAAATTATGAAATACCAGCTTAGAAAACCCTCCTATGGCGTTTTTAGCTGCTGGAATTGAAGTGAAATGAAGAGAAATCTAGATATTTCCTATTTAGTCCTACTTTTATTTAGTTAATTTTGCAATATTCTAATTTTGCCCTCAATTTATCAATTTTCCTGCTGATTTCATGCCCTTGCCGTCCAGCCCAAATAAATTTTGGGTCTAATTGCCTTTTAAATCCTCTCTCATTAGACACTTAAGCTATTTAATCATCCCATCCACTTTTACACCTTTTACAATTTAGTCTTTTTCATTTAATTAACTACCTAAACATTAAAATTTCCTAACGAAATTTTAATACCACATTACTAACATTTCATAAATATTTATAAAATTATTTTCGATTTGATTTTATGAGATCGAGGTCTCGATACTTTGTTTTTACCCAATTTCTTCAATAATTTCTTTTTTTAACTAACCACTGAATCAGTAAAAAAATTTATCGATATTTTCATACGATTTTCCTATTATATAAATATTCATGCAAAAATATTAAAATAAATTTCTCTTTAAATCAGATTTGTGGTTACGAAACCACTGTTCCGATAACCTTGAATTTAGGCCATTACAACTCTCCCCCCTTTTAGGATTTTCGTCCTCGAAAATCTTACCAGTAAAGAGGTTTGGGTATTGTTTCCTCATTGCCTCCTCCGGTTCCCATGTCGCTTCCTCAATCTCGTGCTTTTGCCACAATACTTTCACCAAATTTATCTTTTTATTTCTAAGCTCGTTTGTCTCCCGTGCCAATATCTTGACCGATTCTTCACTGTAAGTCATATCCGGTTGAATCTCCACTTCTGTCGGAGAAATAACATGGAAGGATCTGATTGATATCGTCGTAACATAGATACATGAAAAACATTATGGATTTTATCAAGTTCCAGTAGTAATGCCAATCGATAAGCGACCGGTCCAATTCTTTCTATGATTTTATATGGCCCGATAAATCTTAGACTCAGTTTACCCTTTCGACAGAATCGAAGAACTTTCTTTCAAGGAGACACTTTCAGGAATACCTTGTCACCGACTTGAAATTCAATCTCTTCTCGTTTAAGGTCGGCATATGATTTTTGACGATCGGAAGCTGCTTTTAGACTATCCCGAATAACCTTTACTTTTTCTTCTGTTTCCTGGATCAAATCAAACCCATGTATCTTTTTTTCACTAAGCTCTGTCCAATATAACAATGTTCTACATTTTCTACCATACAAAGCTTCATACGGAGCCATTTTAATACTGGACTGATAACTATTATTATAAGCAAATTCAATCGAAGGTAGATACCTCTCCCAATTACCTTCAAACTCTAGTATACAACATCGGAGCATATCTTCCAATACTTGAATTACACTCTCAGATTAGCCATCTGTCTGAGGATGAAATGCAGTGCTGAAATACAACTGAGTACCCAAGGGTTCTTGCAATTTGTCCCAGAAACGAGATGTAAATCTGGGATCTCTATCCAATATAATGGAGATAAGTACTCCATGTAGCCTGACAATCTCAGATATGTACAGTTCAGCTAGTTTATCTAAAGAATAATTCATACGTACTGGAATAAAGTGCACTAACTTTGTCATTCGGTCAACAATCACCCAAATAGCATCTTTTTTTCTCGGAGACAACGGTAACCTCGATACAAAATCCATAGTAATTCTTTCCCATTTCCATTCCGGTATAGTAATTGGCTGAAGTAATCTCGAAGGTACCTGATGTTCAACTTTAACTTGCTGACATATTAAACACCTTGATACAAACTCAGAGATATCACGTTTCATTCCCGATCACCAGTACATCTTTTTTAGATCATTATACATTTTATTACTCCCCGGATGTACAGACATAGTACCGCTGTGAGCCTCACGTAGAATCTTCTGTATAAGCTCTGAATTCTGAGGAACACATACTTTACCTCTGAATAATAAACAACCATCAAAACCAATCTGAAATTCAGAACCAGTACCTGACTCACATTGTGCCCGTTTAACCTGTAACTTCTCATCATTCTTTTGAGCTTCACATATTTGATGTAGAAATGTCAGTTTAGCTCTCAATTCAGCTAGGATTGAACCATCATCAGTCAATAATAACTGGGTATTCATAGCTCGTAAAGCAAACAGAGATTTTCGGCTTAAAGCATCAGCTACAACATTAACTTTACCCAGATGGTAATCAATAATCAAATCATAGTCCTTTATCAGTTCAAACCATCTGTGCTATCTCAAATTCAAATCTTTCTGTGTCATCAAATATTTCAAGCTTTTATGATCAGTATAAATATGACACTTCTCACCGTACAAATAATGTCGTCATATCTTCAGCGCAAATACAATAGCAACTAATTTAAGATCATGTACTGGGTAATTTCTTTCATGTGGTTTAAGTTGTCTTGAAGCATAGGCTATTACTTTACCTTCTTGCATCAAAACACAACCTAAATCATTTAATGAGGCATCACTGTAAATAAAAAATTCCTTACCCAGTTCAGGCTGCACTAATACAGGTGCTTTCGTTAGTAGATCTTTCAATCGGTTGAAACTTTACTGACATTCATCAGTCTACTCGAACTTTACATCTTTCTGCAATAATCGAGTCATTGGAGAAGCTATCATAGAGAATTCCTATACAAATCATCGATAATAACCAGCTAAACCCAAGTAACTTCTAACTTCAGATACATTTTTCGATGAATTCCAATTGACAATAGCTGAGATTTTACTTGGATCTACCCTGATGCCTTCGGCAGATACAATATGTCCTAAAAAACTCACTTCTCGAAGCTAAAATTCACATTTACTAAATTTAACATATAACTACTTCTCTAGCAGAATTTGCAACACAATTCTCAAATGTTCTGCGTGTTCTTCTTCATCCCGAGAATAAATCGAAATACCATCAATAAATACTACCACAAATCTGTCTAAATACGGCTTGAATATCCGGTTCATTAAATCCATGAATACTGCAAGTGCATTAGTTAACCCAAATGGCATAACCAGAAACTCATAATGCCCGTACCTGGTTCTGAAGGCTGTTTTTAGCACATCTGACTCCTTTACTCGTAACTGATAGTAACCTGATCGAATATCAATCTTTGAAAACACTGTAGCACCTTTCAGCTAATCAAATAAATCAACAATCCGAGGTAATAGGTACTTATTCTTTATGGTTACTTTATTAAGCTGTCTGTAGTCGATACATAGTCTTAAAGACCCGTCCTTCTTTTTCACAAACAGAACCGGAGCACCCCAAGGTGAATGACTCAGTCGGACAAAACCCCTATCAACAAGTTCTTGCAACTGTGTTTTTATCTCTTTTAATTCTATAGGAGCCATCCGATACGGAGCTATGGAAATCGGAGTAGTTCCCGGAATCAAATCTATAGAAAATTTCACTTCTCTTTTTGGTGGCAACCCTGGTAGTTCCTCTGGAAACACATCGAAAAATTCGCATACCACTGGCACGGCCTGTATCTTTGACTCGAGATACCTTGGTGTCGAGTACAAAAGCCAAGTAAGCATCATACCTTTTTTGACATACCTGCTGTTGTCATTCATCGAAATCACATCGAGATAACCCTCTGCATCGATCAGATTTAACCCGGAGCAACTCACCATTTTGACATTTTAGCACAATATATTTTTGTCTACAATTTACTACTGCATCATGCTAGGTTAACCAATCCATGCCCAATATCACGTTAAATTCATCAAATGGCAGTAACATCAAATCAGCCGGGAAACAATCACCTTTTACCATCAGTGGACAATTTTTACAAATTTTATCTACCAAAACAGATTGACCTAGGGGGTTCGAGACTTTAACCACAAATTCAATAGGTTCAACAGATAAATTTTTAACAATTGCAAGTTTAACACATATATATGAATACGTAGAACCAGGATCAATCAATTCAGCAATATCAGTATCAAGTAAAGAAAATGTACCAGTAATAACATCGAGTGCTGAGGTATCTTCTCTGGCACGGATGACATATGTCCTAGCAGGTGCTCGTGCTTCAGACCTGCCAGCAATATCTTTCGTAGCTCCTTGGCTACCACTAACATTACCAGATGGTCGAGGTGGTCTGCCCCTCGAAACTAGATTACTTAGTTTTGATATCTGCTCAGCTTTTTTTTCACCCATTTCTGGACAATATCTGAGGAAATGGTCAAAAGAACCACATCGGTAACAAGCCCCGCTTTTAAATCGACATTCACCAAAATGAGCTTTATTACAATACTGGCATCTTGGCTTAGGGGTACCAACACTGCCAACACTGGTCACTGATGGAGTGGAAGGTCTTGGATTAGTGCGTTGAAAACCTCGCTCTCTACCCGAATACCCAGCGGCTGAGGTAGAACGATCCTAGTACTTCTTCAATTTCTTTGGAGCAGAAAACTGGGATTTTCCCATTGGTCTTTTACTAAAAATTTGAGCTTTCCTCTCAGCCTGTTTATTCTCTTTGCCCAAGTCTTCTGCTTTATAAGTTCTCTCTGTCAATGTTGTAATAGCCGACTTTCAATGATG
Source organism: Gossypium longicalyx (assembly GCA_025698465.1). Classification (NCBI taxonomy): domain Eukaryota; kingdom Viridiplantae; phylum Streptophyta; class Magnoliopsida; order Malvales; family Malvaceae; genus Gossypium; species Gossypium longicalyx. Next base: position 28,837,795 of record CM047003.1, read on the forward strand.
TCGGGAATAGTGGTTCAAGACCACTAAATTCGAAAAATAAACTCGTAATTTATTTATTTAATAATTATGACCTAAATGTGATTTTTGAGAGATTTTTAAATTAGTAATTTGTGTTTTATAAAGATTTATTAAGTTAAGAAATTGAAGAAAACAATTATCGAGATCTGAATTTTATAAATCAAGCCGTAAATATTTTTATAAATATTTATGGAGTATCAATAAGGTAGTATTAAAATTTCGTCAGAAAATTTTAACGTTTGGGTGGTTAATTAAATAAAAAAGACTAAATTGAAAAAGATGTAAAAGTTGCTAAAAGGATTAAATAACTCAATTGTCAAATAAGGAAGGACCTAAAGTGAGAATAAGCCCAAAAGAGATATTTTGGGCGGCAATAGCCGAGAAAAATCAGGAAAATGGTGAAATAAGGGCAAAATTGGAAAATTGCCAAAATAAACTAAATAAAAATGGGACCAAATTGAAATATCTAGAATTCTCTTCATTTTTCTTTAATTTCATCAGCTGAAAAACAGTCATGGAATAGGTTTCAAGATGATTTTCATTCTCTAGCTACATGTAAGTTTAATTCTTGCTTTCTACTTGAAATTTCTATGTTTTTAGACTTTTACAATTGGGTCCAACTTACTATTTCATTAGTTTTTGATTTCATGGATAATTTTAAAAGATATTATGGATGATTTCTGGAAGAATATGATGAATAAACATATAATTGAAGCTTTAATTTTGATATATGATAATTTTATCAAGTAAAATTGATGGAAATTTTGTGAAAAAGTTTGGAATTAAATTCTAGTACTGAAATTATGATTTCCAAAAGTTGTAAAGTAGTTTAAAGTGATAAAATAAAGTGTTAATTGAGAAAAATCAGCTCAATTGAAAGGCTAATTCAGTAGGGACGAAATTGTTATTTACTAAAAGCTTAGGGGAAAAATGGTAATAAACAGCTTGCACTAAAACAATATTGGACAGCAGAAGTGGACTAACTTTGAAAAATCACCATAAATTGTAGAAATCGAACTAGAAGATGAAAAATTTATAAAATTAAAGCTCATTGAGTCTAGTTTCTCATAGAATAAATGGTGTAAGTAATGGATTTGTAAATCATGAGATATAATGAATTTTGTGAGATAATGTCAGAAAGAATTCGGGTTCCCCTATTCTGACTTTGGAAAATCATAAAAAATTGTAGAAAAATAATTATGGAATTAAACTTATATGCTTAGAATTTTGAATGAGTCTATTTTTAATAGAAATAAACGAGAACATTATTTGAATTCTGTACAATGAGATAATTAATTTTTAGTGAAGAAGGGTCGGAACTATTAGACAGCAGAACAGGGGTGACTTTAATGAATAAACTGTACTAATTGGCTAAACCAAAAATTATAAAAATTTTATGGTAAGAATATGTGTAAGTCTAGTTTCAGGAAAAATTAACGGATCTTAATTTGATATTCTTTAGCTCAATATATAAATAATTTAGTGACTATGACTCAAATAGACAACTTTGAATATACATATAAGTAAATAGTGAAAAATTATTGATAATGTTACTTATAAGCATATTATATAAATTTAAGGATGTGGAATGGAGATGAAGAGGAGGAAAATATGTATGAATATTCATCTGGCATGGTTAATTTGCATGTTTTAGACTCAGGGACTAAATTGAATAAAAATAAAACTTTATGGGTAATTTTGTAAAAATGACAAAAATGACCAAATTGCATGAAAGGGATTATTTTATTATTTAAATTACAAAATTGAATGAAATTATTAATTTAGTTCAAGGTCGGGGAAAAACATGTTTTTAGGGATTAAATTTAAAAGTGTTGAAATTATGGAAAATTTTGATATTTTATAGAATTCATGGGCTGTTATCAATATGTATGAGAATAATAGCTGGAAATAAGGATTAAATTGCAAGAATTTTATTTTTCTGACCCTAAGGATGAAATCGTCATTAAATAAAAGTTTAAGGGCAAAATGGTAATTTTACCTAGAGTATTAATTAAATAAATTAGAATATGAAATGAATGAAAATGATGATAAAATTTATTTATAAAGATCCGGACGACTCAAATAAGAGACTTGATCGTGGAAAAGAAAAGATATCGGATTAATGAAATTATAAACACAAATAAGCAATGAGGTAAGTTTGTGTAACTTGAATTATATTCTTAAATGCTTGAAATATATGTTTTTTATATGAATATGATTTGAATGTTCATTATATGAAAATTTATGAAACATTGATATATTTGATAAAATGGGAAGAAATCCCGGTTGAATGAAAGAAAAATTTGATGGATCTCTGAAAAGGAATTGACGGTAAAAAGGATCTAACCCGGACGAGCGATCCTATCTTAATATAGCCCTCCCGAAGAATATGTGGAAAATGGATTTAGCCCGGATGGGTAATCCGAATTAGGGTCTGAATTTAGCCTGGACTGATAACTCAGATCCAAGCTCATTAGAGTAATTGTCGTTGCAGGGGATTTAGTCTAGACTGGTAATCCCGACAATACTCTATGAATTTATATTACAGGGGATTTAGCCTGAACTGGTAACCCCGCTGTAAGGATGAGGTCCGCGGGAGTGTGCTTTCTAAAATGAAAAGTGTAAGACCATAGTTGAAAGATACCATGGCAACGTGACATGAAAAGAATAAGACCATGGTTGAAAGATACCATGGCAACATGACGGGAATGAATAAGACCATGATTGAAATATACCATGGCAATGTAACATGAAATGAACAAGACCATGGTTGAAAGATACCATGGCAACCTGATAGAAAATGAGTAAGACCGTAGTTGAAAGATACTATGGCATCATGTCGAAGATAAATAAGACCGTGGGTGGGAGATGCTATGACATCAGTTGAACAATTGATATTCAGGTAATATGTATCAGATGAAGAATGGTTATATGAAATGGTTCTGTGAAATGTTTACAAGAATTGGTCATATGGAAATATATGTACAAAATAGTTGAATGAAATAATTAAAAAGATAGATAAATGAAATAAGTATAGGTACATGGAATTAAATTTAAGTTAATTTTAATATGAACTATTACCGAAATAAATATACATAAGATATATGGAAATAATGGAGCATAAAATATTGATATAATGAAATGATTGATATATCTTTATGAAGAAACGATAAGAGAATGATATGTTTCATGACATGTACATATATGATTATCTTTGATATGTTGATACAAGGGAATTATGTAAGTAAAGACAATTATTAAACTCAAGTGTGACATGTCAAGAAAATAAGTATATCAAAGTTGAATTTATATGAAATATGTGCAAGTATACTAACAATGATGTTGTTTGACGCTTAGACAAGTGCCAAGCTATTGATAGAATGGTAACATGTTTAAGGAGCATTGAAATGGTAAGTACTTAGATGAAAATATAATTTAAGATTTTGCGAAAAAAAAGAAAAAAAAGTTTCTGTGATCCCGATTTAATTCCGGTTGGTTTCTAATGTCTGTTTGGGGCTTCGAGGGCCCAATAGAGAGACATTATGATTATTTTCGAGATATGAATAATAAATGACTCAGAATTATCTGAAAATGTTCAGTAAACTCTGATAATGCCTCGTACCCTATTTCGGCAATGGATACGGGTATGGGTGTTACAAATGTAGCAAACTCTCGAATTTCAAGAATTTCGATCAGTACCTTAATATCTTCATTCAACCCTTCTTCGAATCGTTTGCACATTTCAGCTTCTGACTGTACCCATTCTCGAGCAAATTTACTCAACCGAACAAATTTTTTTTCATACTCAGATACCGATTTATTGCCCTGTTTCAACTCAAGAAATTCTTTTCTTTTATGATCAAGGAACTTCTGGCTGATATATTTCTTTTTAAATTCGTTCTGAAAGAACTCCCATGTAATTTCTTCTTTTGAACAATCAAGCTTTAGTATTCCACCCATGATAAGCTGTGTCTTTTAACAATGAGACGGCACATTTTAGACATTCTTCTGGTGTGCAAGATAATTCTTCCAAAACCCGAGTAGTATTCTCTAACCAGAATTTAGCCTGTTCAGAATCATCATCAACTGCTGCTCGAAATTCTTCGATCCCATATTTTCGAATTTTATCTACTGGAGCTTTTCCTTTCTCGATGATTGACTGCACTGCCTGTGGAATCTTGGAAACCGGTGGAAGAGCAGGAGGGGGAGCTTGAACTTGCTGCACTACAGGGTTAGTTCTTAAGTATTGATTAAATCATTTATTCATCATTTGAAAGAAGGCTGTTTTTGCCTCCTCCCCTCGACCCTCTATCTCGGGCCTTCATCGCTAGTTTCTTCTCTTTGTCTTGATCAAGTGGAGCATGATTCCCAGCTTCCTCGGATTGAGCTCGTTCGGATGACATTACTATAAGAAAAACACATTTAAATGGTCAGGAGATATCACACTATCAATAATAATTTAAATGGCAAGTATAACTAATCCCGTATTTGCTACATCAGTCCTAGAACAGGTTAAACCGTAGCTCTGATACCACCAAATGTAATACCCCCTACCAGTACTAATTGCCGAAATAGGGTACGAGGCATTACCGGAGTTTACGATTTTTTTAATAATAATTTTTTTTACTCAATATATCCCATTTTATAGATATCTAACTTTCCCTACAAATTTTAAACCGAGACCAATCCACATCAACCAAACCAATTCAACATATGTTCAAGATAAATTCATGCATATTTATAAGATAACGTCATCACATACCCAAAACCAGGTTTGTTAACCATATCAATGGCTAACTTTACATTCATTTCACAGAATCATTTACTTTATTAGCTTATACATGCCATTGATTTCCAAAATAAAGTTTCTTTATATACCGAAATCCTGAGGTTGATAGTGTGATGTGTCTCCGACCAAATCCGACCTCCGAGCTCTTAACACTACAAAACAGGGGAAAATGAAACAGGGTAAGCACTTTGTGCTTAGTAAGCCCATGTAACAAGAATTATACTTACCTAATATTTTCAATACAATGTAATAAACATTCATATATCCATTCAATGCATTATTACCCTAACATGCACAACTCAACATTCAAGTTAATCCAATAATTTTCATGTGTCAATAATATATACTATGATTGATGAACTCATCAATACCATGATTACAATTCCCTTATTATTTTTCCATATTTATCCCGTTGAATTTCTTGGAATTTTCGATGGATTTTTAGAGGTACACTTTTAGTGTACATTTTCGGGTCCGTCAATTCATATCCATGTGCGCACATTTCCATTTCAGAGAGCACACTCCCGCGAACCTCATCCTTACAGCAGGATTACCAGTCCAGGCTAAATCCCCTGTAATATAAACTCATAGAGTATTGTCGGGATTACCAGTCCAAGCTAAATCCCCTGCAACGACAATTACTCTAATGAGCTTGGATCTGAATTACTAGTCTAGGCTAAATTCAGACCCTAATTCGGATTACCCGTCTGGGCTAAATCCATTTTCCACATATTCTTCGGGAGGGCTATATCAAGATAGAATCACCCGTCCGGGCTAGATCCTTTTTATCGTCAATTCCTTTTTAGAGATCCATCGAAATTTCCTTTCATTCAACCGAGATTTCTTCCCATTTTTATCAAATATATCAATGTTTCAAAAATTTCAATATAATGAACATTCAAATCATGTTCATATCAAAAATATGCATTTCAAACATTTAAGAATATAATTCAAGTTACATGAACATATCTTGATACTTGTTTGTGTACAAAAATCTACTAATCCTGAACTTTTTGCTTTTCTCGATCTAGCTTTGTATTTGAATCTTCTGGATCTAAATAAATAAATTTAATTATCAATTTAATACATTTCATGTTCATATGCAACAATTTCTATAATTTTATTATTATTTATAGTTTATTCAAAGCTGTCTATTTGAGTCATAGTCACTAAATTATTTATAACTCGAGCTATAGAACTCCAAATTATGATCCGTTATTTTTTCCTGAAACTAGACTCATATATCTTCTTACCACAAAATTTTTAAAATTTTTGGTTCTACCAATAAGTACATTTTATTCTTTAAATTCACCCATGTTCTGCTGTCTGACAGTTCTGACCCTTCTTCACTAAAAATTAATTATATCTTCATACAGGATTCGGTTGATGTTTCTGTTTGTTTCTATTAAAAATAGACTCATTCAGGATTCTAAATATATAAATTTAAGCCCATAATTATTTTTATTAATTTTTTTATGATTTTTCAAAGTCAAAATAGGGAAACCCGAATCCATTCTAACCTTATCTCACAAAATTCATTATATCTCATGATTTACAAATTCATTGCTTACACCGTTTCTTCTATGAGAAACTAAACTCAATAAGATTAATTTCATATTTTTTTATCTTCTAATTCAATTTCTACAATTTATAGTGATTTTTCAAAGTTAGTCTACTGCTGCTGTCCAAAACTGTTTTAGTACAAGCTATTTATTACCATTTTCCCCCTAAGTTTTTAATAAATAATAATTTCGTCCCTACTCAATTAGCCTCTCAATTGAGCTGAATTTTCTCAATTAACACTTTATTCTATCACTTTAAACTACTTTATAACCTTTAGGAATCAGAATTTCAGCAATAAACTTTAATTCCAAATATTTTCATAATTAGGTCCTAAAAATCAATTTCAATTGAAATTACCTAGTAAAATCATCTCATAAACAAATTAAAGCTTCAATTACATTCTATTTCATCATAAACTTACAGAAATCAACCATGGTGACTTTCAATTTCATCCATGAAATCAAAAACTAATGAATTTAATAGTAGGACCTAGTTGTAAAATTCTTAGAAACACAAAATTTACAAGAAATAGGCAAGGATTAACTCACTTGGTGTAAAAATTATGAAATACCAGCTTAGAAAACCCTCCTATGGCATTTTTAGCTGCTAGAATTGAAGTGAAATGAAGAGAAATCTAGATATTTCCTATTTAGTCCTACATTTATTTAGTTAATTTTGCAATATTCTAATTTTGCCCTCAATTTATCAATTTTCCTGCTGATTTCATGCCCTTGCCGTCCAGCCCAAATAAATTTTTGGTCTAATTTCCTTTTAAATCCTCTCTCACTAGACACTTAAGCTATTTAATAATCCCATCCACTTTTACACCTTTTACAATTTAGTCCTTTTCATTTAATTAACTACCCAAACATTAAAATTTCCTAACAAAATTTTAATACCACATTACTAACATTTCATAAATATTTATAAAATTATTTTCGATTTGGTTAGAGATCGAGGTCTCGATACTTTGTTTTTACCCAATTTCTTCAATAATTTCTTTTTCTAACTAACCACTAAATCGGTAAAAAATTTTATCGATATTTTCATACAATTTTCCTATTATATAAATATCCATGCAAAAATATTAAAATAAATTTCTCTTTAAATCGAATTTGTGGTTACGAAACCACTGTTCCGGTAACCTTGAATTTAGGCCACTACAACCACACTTTGGTTTCCATCTTTATTTTATAATTGTTTGTAATTTTGCCCATTTACAATTGAACTAAAATATAAAAGGAAAATTTCACGATTTCACAATTAGCATTATAACTAGACTCTTGACGTACTAAGTGGAGATTTTGTCATTGATTTGCTATTTAGATGGAAGGAATATCAATCTCAAGACCTCCTTTATTGGATGGTATTAACTATGCCTACTAGAAGGTAAGGATAAAGGCATTTAGCTAGCCCGTGGATGAAAAAACTTTGTGCTCAATTCAAATTGGTTGGGAACAACCAACAATTGATATAAGTTGATGTAAGGATTGCAAAAGCTAAAGTAACTTGGACCACTAATGAAGGAAAATTGGTTAACACAAATTCTAAGGCCCTTAATGCAATTTTGTTTGGAGTTGATTCTCAAAATTCAAGCTTATCTTTAAGTGCACCAATGCTAAAAAAGATTGAACTATTCTTGAAAATGCTTATGAAGAGATCAAGATTGCCAGACTTAGAGTTGAGGAAGGACTGTAAAAAATATCAGAGATAGACAAAAGGCCCTTCGTCCTGACCTTCTATCTCTTATTGGTGAAGATTAAATTGGTAATTTTGTTGATAAAAAAAATGAGGAGATGTTTTGTAACACCCATTACCTGATCTGATCAACATGTCCAAGCTACGGGATGCCACATTCGTTGCTTGAGCAATTACAGTCAATTGTACACCATACAACCATTTACACATGCAAATCAGTATATTATGCAATCATATTATGCTAAATAATCATTTTCAGGTCCCATACAAGCTTATGAAAGCTCTTTTGTTAATCCTAGGATGGATTAGAACCAAATTGTAAAATTTTCAAACCTGCAGGTTAACGTCACGACATCATGGCCTCCACATTGCGACTTTGCTAGTCAGCGAGTTACGTCGCGACTTCAAGAGTTTTAACGTCACGACACCACTCACTATTGAATTGTCACTACATTGCCTCTATTTTGGCAAAAATCACATTGTTACCTATTTCAAACCACCTAACAAACATGTTTATGCATCCATTTAGACTCACCAACTTCAAATAAACATTAATTAACCAATTCTATGAATACATAACATCATACCAAACTAGGCCAAATCGCAATTACCAAACTTTTACATTCATGGTTTACAAAGCATAATCACTTACTCAAGTTCAACATTTCAAGTCCTTGATGCATCGTAAACTAACTAGAAATTAGACTGAGGCAAGTGCACGTATCAATTGATAGTATAGATACGGTGAGCAAAGATATCGTTTCCACGAAGACTAAAAGTACTAGTAATTACCATATTTTTATTATTTAACTGATAAATTTGAGTGATTAATTAAAAACTAAAATTGATTAAATTAATTAACTAACGACCACGACAAAGAACAAAACAGGAAAATAACCGATTAACAACCAAAAAGCAAAATAATACCCAGGAAAGAATTCACTTAAACTTCATTAGTCACTATCAATCTAAATTTGCAATTTATTTACTTAGTATCTTGATTCATAGAAATCCCTAAATTATGTTAAATCTCTTTCGAGAGTAAGAGGAACCGACTCTAGGTTGATTGATTAAAATTTCTTTCTAATTAAAACCACTATTATCGCATTAATTCAATTTATGGATTCCCCTATTAGATTTGAATCTAATCCTGTAGATTTATGTCGTCTTATTTCTAGGATTGTATGCAACTCCACTCAATTACGCAAGATCTACTCTTAAACAGGCTCTATTCCTCCTCTGATTTAAGCATATCAAACTTGGATCAATAATCTAGAAATATTAAACCAAGAATTAAGCACACGTAATTGAGAACAAGATCTAAGTATTTATTGCGTAAAATAAAAAAATCAAAAGATAGAATTTATCATAGGGTTCATCTCCACTAGGTATTTAGAAAATTAGTTCATGCTTGAAAATAAAAACATCCAAGAGAGAATATATCTGAAAGAAACAAATAAACTCATTATAATCTTTTAAGAAATCAATTGGGAGTCCTCAATCTTGATGGAAATTTGCTTTAGAATCGAATTCAATGGTGTTTTTCAAGTTGTTTTCTTAGTATTCTATGATGACTTTTTTCCTATATTCTTATTTTTGTTATATATACGTCTTAGAATGTCCGAAAAACCTAAAAAAATGCGATTTCCCGTAGTTGAGGGTGTAATTTCACGCAACCGAGTGGCAGCCCGTGTGAGTCACACGGTCGTGTGGAAGGGGGCCGGGCAACTCGTGTAGCTCCTGTAACTTGCTCTGAATATTCGATTTTCGCTCATATTTCCCCCAAATGCTTTCGTAAGTATAAAAATAAAAATTTAAAACATTAGAAATATAAATTCACAATTAACATCGAATAATAATTCAAAAACGCATATAAGAACAATGTTAAAATGTTACTTTTAGCATTTATCAGTCCTACTCCCACATTTACATATCCACATACCTCATTTAACAAATTAGAACATATAAAACTTAAGTAAGCTTAAATTCATAAGTTCAATTAATATTTAACATAATCAAACTAAGCATCAGCTTAACCCAATATCAAACTAAAAAGTGCAAATACGGCTTAATCGCAATCACATTTTTGGCACATTATGTTAACTATTTACTTGACAAACTAATCCTATATACATCCCACAATTTTAGGACCTAAAGTAGCATATTTTAGCATTACACTAATATTTAAACCATCGCTATAACACTTGTCCTTTTAACTTGTATAAAAAGAAAGTTAAACCTTTTCATGGAAACATATTTCTGACTGGAATGCTAATTACTTACCGTAATTCAGTGGTCTTATATGTTTAAATAAACTAGAAAAGTTGAGCAGCATCAAATTTCATGTGGGATTTATGCTTTCAGAAAATCGTTGGTATACCTAACATGAACAAGTGGGAAATTCATATTAAGTTGCGAGGAAAAGACGTTTCGTCATCACAAAATCAAAACTATTGGAATAAATAAAAGATTCATATCAAACGCAGACGTAGTCAATAAGAGTATAGCCAGATCTTTCTCATATATTGAGTCGAAAAAGGGGGCCCTGGGAATGCAAAATCACGTGCTGCATAGACTTGTATTTTGGGTCCTAAAGGGGAGACCCTTCTAGAATTTGGAGAGTGGTAAATCCAATTTCAAGTGGAACACCCACATGTTAATCAACCCTTGTAAGTTGCCTGGAAATTGGAGAGAGATGCTTTGGGTCTGGAACTGCTAACCCTTCAAAATTTGCCTTCTCTATTTCAAAGCATTGAAATAGTCCCTTCTTCAAATTCCATTAAAAAAGAAGAATAAGGTTGTTGAACGAGCATTATTGCTCCAATGCACATCTTACACGTTTGGTTTTTCAGGACTGGATAATGCCAAGAAAATAAAGTCAAATGTCCTTCCTATTTATAAATTTCTTGGCCCTTTAATGTGGTCACTAAAATAATCAGACAAAGATGCTGAATTTTGAATCCCTCCACTAATGAAGAAAAAAAGATGGAAATTTTAGGTAACGTGAAATCTAAAGAAACACTAAACCTAGTATATGGTTTTTGACAGGAGTGAAAAATTCCATGCTTTTCAATCCCTTAATTACTTGTCTTTAGCTTTACAGTTACAATGTAGATCGCCACGCGCCCATGCCTACCGACATCTACTTTTCAATCGAAGGTGATTTATCCCCTTCCTAAACCATGATTAAATTGATTAACTCACTTGATTGGTACAATTAAAAATTTTTAAATTTTTTCTAAACATTTAAAAAAATCTCAGTCCAACTGATTCAACTCGTCCGTATCGATTTTTAATCTATCCGATTTAAATTCACTCTCCAAATTGATATCTTAATCGATTCTCGATTTAACAGGTTGATTGAAACCATACTGTTAAATACATTTTCTTTCTGTATTCGGTGTCTTTAATAAATATAATTTGGAAGAACTCGTAAATGATATATACGCAGAATAAGTGTGAAAACCTATGCCTCGCAATTACGTATAATCAAATGAGACCTTACTAGCAATTGCCAATATTGTATTGGTTATATTTGATTTTTCAACGACTTTCACACAAATGTCTCAAAATTGGGTCACCATTCACAAGTGAAGAATACTATTTGGAGGAAAATAGGAAATGAACAATATTATTAGTTAGGTAGGGTAACTGAGGGAGAAAGGAGATTTTAAATTTGTATGGAGATGAATAAATGAAGTTGGTCAGTTATACCTAATTTTAAGGTTGATGAAGAGATGTGACATGTAATTAAATTTTAACAATCATGTTATCATTGTTTTTTAAAAGTAATTTTGGGCTAAAATATATTTTTGATACAAAAGTTGTTTTAAAATATAAGTATATGTTTTTAAACTTTTTAAAAGTGCTTTAAAAAAAAAAAAAAAACTTTGTAAAACTAAGAGCGTAAGCAGAAAATTTTAATTTTTACTTAAAAACATTTTTTGACTCAAAAATACTTATAAAAAACAATACTAAACTTGCCCTTTAAGTCATCCTTTATAATCGATAGGCAGTAAGAACAGTGTTATCAATGAAAACTGCCGTTTTAGTACTTTACTAATGAATCGTACATAAATTGTTTATTTTCCTCATCCGACTCATGGAGGAGTAGGGATTGAATATCTCAAATATTTTTTTTATCTAAAGTTGTTAGGATAGTATAAAATTTTTAGGTGTAATAAAGGGTGAAATAAATTGTCATTTTTTATATAGAATTTTATACTCATTTTCTTTCTTTTATCAACTTGGTGTGTGCAACATTGGTGTCAAACCTTAGTTAAAATACGTATATGAAACACAAGGACTTCTTAGGGCATAAGGTCGGCGACTCCAAGGCAAATAATCTCCTTATGCTGTGGCAAACCCCAGCCCTAATAGGCTAGTTGGGTTGGTCTAAGTCCAATTTAACTATATGATTTAAATAAATAAATATCAAAATTAATATATTTAACTAAATTAATAATTAAATACTCTTCCAAAAAATAATTATTTTTAATAATTAATAAATTCAATTAAATATTTATACAACCTAATTATTAATTTGTTAAATACCGGCTTAATGTGAAATAATTTTGATGGCCATAAAAAATGAAACAGCCAATTGTCTCCTTTACCAAAAACTACTGAAAATTGAATTTGTAGCTGCTGCTTCATGTGCTTATCAAGCTATTGCCAAAGTGAAGATGAAATTGTGGACATATTTTATCAAGTATCTCAACTTGGTATTGAAGCTAAATGCCGTAAATATCCTACCCTAAAAAATGCTAAATGAGACAACGAAGTGTAGCTTTGCTTAGCCCATTTTACGTGGCTTCAGTATACCAGCGGTTGGCTCCCTAGTTAGGACCCGGCGTTTACAATTTTGTTTAATCATCAGCTTTATTCTCTTTTAGGCCCATGATTGATTCCTGTATTGGTCGTTATTCTGAGTTGTAAGTTAACCCATTTGTTACATTACATTAGCTTCAGCAAAGTCCAATGGGCACAATTTGCAAATACTCTTCACATCCATCTCATTCTAGGGGGAAGTCAAAAAAAAATTTTAGGGGCTTAATGAAATTTTAATTTTTTATAGTTTATATCTTTATAATTTGTAAAGGATTAAATCAATTTTTTATAATTTTAGAGGGACTAAAGGGTAATTTTACTTTTACTAATTTAAAATTTTAAAAAAAATTCAAGGACCCAAAAATCAATTTTACATTTTAGGGGGGCCGGGGCCCATGCCAGCCCCCTGGCTTCGCCTCTGATCTCATTATATGTCTTGATCATATCTGCTATTTTTAACACAATATCTAGAATTACCCTTAGTCCCTTCCCAACCCATAAATATGAGAATAATGCACTTCAGTGCACTCAAATCCACGTCCTCCTGCATTGGCAATTAGGAGTGAGCGTTCGATCGAATCGAATAAAAAAATTTCGAGTTAATCAAGTTGACAACTCCTATTTTGTCATTCTAACTCGATTTAAAATTTTCTCGAATCGAATCGAGTCGAGTGAGATGGATTTTGAATTGAACCAAATATATTTGTTCAAGTTAAATTAAAAAAAAATGATTTCGGTTCCTTGTAATCACTGTCACCCACCGTAATCAAATTTGTTATAACTTTCGTCCCCTCATACTTTATTTATTAATATTTTATATATGAGTTATCTTTTTTGCTTGCTTAGTTGCTTCAATTATCTTCTGATTCTTATCACTATGTATTTTGAAATTAAAAATATATATTAAATTTATGATACCAACATAAAATTTTAATGTGAATATTTTATAGCATCATCAATAATTCAATTTTAACAAAAAATTATAAAGATTCAATATGATTAAATAATTCAATAATATAAATAGTACAAAATGTGAATTTTAATTTAACAATAGAAATAGTAGATATAAATAAAATTATAACTATTTAGGTTTAGGGATTTTAATTTTTGGATGATTTTAATTTTTGATTTTGGGGTTAAAGGTGAGAAGTAAAAGTTTAGGGGGGAAATAAAATGATTTGAGGGGCTGAGGGAGTAAAATTTTGGAAGGAAATATTCAAAAAAGATTCTTGGGGGGGGGGGGATGGGTTTGGATAGAAGGAGGGTGGGAGGAGAGGGTAATAAAAGTTTTGTGGAGAAAGTGGGAGAAAGTAAAGTTTTGGGGGAAAGTAAAGTGGTATAGGAATTTGGGGTAAAAATATAAACTATTATAGTTTAATATTTAGTTTATTCGAATTATTCGAATTCGAAAATCAAACTCTATTTAAACTCGAAATTCAAAAAATAAATTCGAGTTAACTCAAATAATTTGATTAATTTGAATAACTCAATTCATTTAACTCGAAATTCTAATTTTTTTTATTTTTCTAGTTGAATCGAATATTGCTCATTCCTATTGACAATAACACCCATGTCAATTAAATTAATACTTAATCGATATTTAATTGGAATATTTTAATTACTACTATATTCAAATACTAATTTTTGAGTATTTATTATTCAAATTCATTTTATTTTTGTAAATAATGAATCCACAAAATTATTATTGGAATCTATTTTATTTTTATAAATAATAAATTCGAGTTCAAGTCCAGATAGTTTGGGTTTAAGTTTCCCTCCATAGTTGTTTTGTTCCTTTTATTAATAATATCATTTTCTTACAAAAGATTACAATAGTAAAATAACCCTTCAACTAGGGGTGAAGCTAATTTATTTTTCTTGTGGTTGAGATTGTATTATATATTTTATAAGAGTTAAAATGCAATTTCATTATTATATTATATTGATAGGGATGATAGTGAGTCAAATATCTATAAATTATGGATTATTTGAATCTGCAAATTATCCAAATTAAAAATCAATGTTCGCTCAATATCCAAATCCGCATTGGTTACAAAATATATAAAGCTTTACTTCTTATAAGATTTGGACGCATGACCGTTGATGGTTAAAGCATACAAAGTTAATTCTCAATTTTGGTTAAAATTTACACAACCTAATAAATAACGTATAAATATTAATAAAATAATTTTAAAATTTAAATATAATAATTAATAATAAATTTAAATATATTTTTAAAAAAATTATCAAAAAAATATATCTCATTTATCATTTTATTCTCTTAAATCTTATTATTTTGTGTTTGTAGACTTAATTGAACAATAAGATGGAGTCATCAAAATTTATAAATTTGCATTTATCCCTTTTATTTTTTTAAACAAAAAAATAATATTTATATAATTAAAATAAATATTATGATATGAATTTATTTTAAAATAGGACATAATTATATTTAGTACATATTATATTATATAAAATAGTATATATACACGTTTAAGAACATATAGTATATTAATTGTTATATAATTAAATTATGAATGTAAAATATGTGCTTTCTTCTATTAATGATATGCATCCTAAATCTTAAATATGTAATTAATTGTATATAGGTTACACTTCTTTGTTACATCAACTAGACTCACTCTTAGAGGTGTGCATGGGTCGGGCCGGTCCAACTAAAAATTTAGACCCGTTTGCTAGGCCTGGGCCTGTGCCCGACCTGAAAAATGAGCTTAAAATTTTGTCCAAGCCCGACCCGAATAAAAATATTAAAACCCGGGCCCGACCCGACCCATCCATATTAATTTTTATATTATTTTTTATGTAATTTCAAAATATATATAAACCATAAAAATACTAAAAAAGCAAAATAAATATTTCTCAACAATTTGAAAATAAATTTTAAAAAATATGTATACTTAAATAATACTAAAATAGATGCAACTTAACAAGTAAATACCTCTAAAATAATAAAAAAATTAACAAATATCTTTAAAATAATAAAAAAATTAACAATAAAATAAGTTTTATACAATATTCAAACAATAACAACAAAATAGTAGCAACATAATAGTAAAATAGTAGCAAAATAGGGAGAAAATAATAAGAAAATAATATTAAAAAATATTTTTTTTGTTATTTAGTGAATTCGGGCTGGGTCGGGCTCGGGCAAAAAATGCCTTACTCGAGGCCCAACCCTTTTTTAAACGGGCCTTATTTTTTACCCAAGCCCATTTTTCGGGTCTATATTTTTGTCCAAACCCTCCCACATTTCGGGCGGGCCTTCTCGCCGGACCCGGTGGCCCGACCCATGCACACCTCTACTCACTCCCATGGAAAAGATTTTTTTTTTACCGGCCAATACTAATTTCAAATAAATCATTTTTCCACATTTGTTTCTCTTTTTTTTACCTTCTTTGTTAGTGAATGAAATCCTCGAGAAAGCCCTTTGGTCAATCCAGTAGAATTTGGCATATAACGATGTTATTTCGAGCTAATATGCCAAATGGAATTTAATATGTAACCCTATATACAATTATGTTATAATAAGCATAACTAATGTATGTTAATTATATAATACCAATTGTATCTATTATAATATACCATAAAATTAGTTACATGTTTAACATTTAGGTTGCACATCATTATAGAAGAATGCACATTGTAATATCACAATGTTTTAATTATTATACATTGAAGAATGCACATTGTAATATCACAATGTTTTAATTATTATACATTCACAATCTAATTATATAACAATTGATATATTATATGTCATTAAAAGTGCATGTATATTGTTTTTATAATATAATATATACTAAAGATAACTATGTCACATTACAAAATAAATTCATATAACCTATGTTTACAGGGTTCGATATTTGCCTTAGGTATGAAGCAATTTTAAAACTCACGACCAACGTTTACCCTCTTAATGGGCCTATAAAACGCAGAGGATTAGTTATTGGGTTCGCTCTAATGGATACCTTGAGAAACAAAAACAAAAAATCACATTATAATATTTATTTTAATTATATGAATATTAGTTAACTTTTTGTTTAAAATAATTTAACTAATTGAGTTGATCAAATAATAAAAGGGATAATTACAAATCTAGAAATTTTGATAATTTCATCTCATTGTTCGATTAGGTTAAGGAATAAAAAAAAAAAAAGATTTAATAGAAGTTACAAAAAAATTAAGAGAATAAGATGTTAAATAAGATATATTTTTCTGATAATTTTTAAACATTTTTAGATTTATTATATTAATAATTAAAATATTTAATTTCAGAAAATATTTTTATTGATATTTATATTTACTAGTTTGTGTAAATTTTAATCAAAGATGAAGATTAAGTTTGATAATTAAGGTATAGTTTTATTTATTGTCAAATATTGTCATGTGTTCGAACCAGTTAGAAAATAAAATTTTAAATATTTTGTAATAAACGATGCGAGTCGGGTTATCCATCGGTATCCGGGTATGCAATTCGAATTGTCATCCCTATGTATTGACATACATCTTTATAGTTTTACCTTTTTTGAGTCTAAATTATAATTTCACCATTTATTTACTTAAAAATATATGAAACTTTAAATACTAAAAGCATAATTTTCCAATTTAAGGGGCCAGGCACCATCCTGCCAGCCCCTCTTCAACCTTCTAATTTTATAATTCTATTCCGAGTTCACCTTTAATACGAGCTTAAGCATTAAGAAGCCCATGCCTTCCATGAGTTGTTGTGAATGTTAATGGCTTCGGCATGTGAAAATTATCGGTGAATTAGTAGATATAAAGATGATGCTTCTGAAATCACAAGAAGGCAACAACATGAAACCAGATTCTCCTTTCCATCTTTATGTATGGATAACTGAATCCGGATAAGCCATCAAGGCCGACTGCTTTCACCATTGCCATGTTGGCCGAGCTCTAACGGGCGATGAGTGGTTAATAAATTAATGGCCAAATGAAATCTTCTAATTTATTGTGTGCTATCTATTTAGTACAGAAAGGGTTTGACAATTGCGAGAGGAGATAGCAGAAGGATATGTGCAGCTTAGTAAGTTCTCATTCTATGCTGCGATGTGATTGTTTAGCTGCTTCCATGTCGTTGTTAGGCGCAGAAAAGAGGTTGGGTGTCACAAATCTTTATCATTCAATTGAAACCCACATCGAAAGAGCCAAAATTCTTTCCTTGATTGAAATGTTTAGGCACGCGGGTGGTTTGCATCAGTTTCTGCATGAAACCAGCTCCAATAATACATATCTACATCCTTATTTTGTCTTTATATATCGGTAAGTCAAATATTGAGGTTTTTATTTTCAAAATTTACACAAGTATTCGCTACAACTGTTCATAAGTAGGGTAAGATCGAGTTTAGACTAAACTTAAATATATATTAACATACTTTATATTTATTTAAGTCTGGCCTTACTCAAAATATGAGTCTAAAATTTTTCTAAACGTATCTCTATTTACAAAATATTAACATAAGCCCATTTTAAGTTTACCCATATTATTTTAATTTAATATTTTTTATTTATTGAATTTTTTTTACATAATCATATTAACATTATTTTAATATTTACATAAGAGTAATATTATACATTTAATATGGATTTATTTTTTATATATTATAAATTACATAATATAATATAAAATATTATAAATATAAAAAAGAGTTTGACTAGACTCGGACTTGAACCTGGCCCATATTTTAAATAAATTTAATTTTTTATCCAAATCGTTTTTTAAATCAATTTTTTTAAACCTTTTTAAATTTCGAACAAATTAGAAAAGCATATTAACAACAGTAATTGAAATAGTTATTCTTATTCTTGTTTCCAATTAATTTGATTGGCTACTAACTTTAGAGGTATAACAAATGCCAATGTTTAATACGTCAATCATAGAAATTAGGAAAAGGTCTCGTAGAATTTATTGGGCTTCTGTTAAAATTCATAAATATTATTTCTTTTTGAAAGTACAGAATTATATCACTAAATCATTTACTGATAAATCCTTACTGACTGACTAAAACCGTCGTAAGCTAAGCTATTGAAGCATTGAAATCCGTCTGTAATGGTATTTTACTGACAAAGTATCCGTCTGGCCTTTTTTCGAAAATAATTTGAACAAAATTTATTATTTGCAATTTTTTTAAATATTTATCGTCACCGCTTGACATATCGATGACATTTAAAAGAAATTTTAAGAAATTTCTCTAATGCTGCTGATTTGCCTCTTGTATACTTGTATTTTTAACAAGTATTTTGAAAAATAAAGATTGATGATTGAGTTATTATTGGGGGCGGTACCGCCGATGTGTCAGGTGACACCAACGGACACTAGAGAAAACAGGTTATTTTCATACATAAGTTTTAACTTAAGTCATTTTCATTATTTTGAATCAGTTAAATAAAAAAGTCGTATAGGGTTTATAGTGTTATACCGATGATTTTTGAATTTTATCGACAGGTTGTTGACCACCAGCAAATAACATTCTTTTAGTGAATCACACGTTTCTATTTATTTATTTTTAAATAAATATGATGCATTCTATAATACTTTTTACAAATTACAGATGTTCAACAAATGATTTTTCATGAGGTAAACTTACATCATAATAGATATCTAAGGCACTACCCCAATACATTTAAAAAAAAGAAAAGTTAAAAGAAATAAATTTACAGCATAATGTATGTGCAAGCAGCAACTTTAACTGACTAGTCAACTTAAAACTCTAAAGCACTAGTAAGGGAAAAAGAAAGAACCCCTTTTGCTTAACTCATCCTTCTAGACTTAAAAAAAAACCACAGAGAAGATTAGTGGTTACTTGTAGAAGTTGTTCACATGCACTCCACGAACTACTTTGCTGCACATAATAATTGAAAAGTTAATAGTTTCAGATATACTCATTTCATCATATAAGGGCACCATTGGCACCACATTTCACACATGGCTGTAGAACACATTTGTCTTTGCATCAAGGAATAGTAACATGCTCCATATGGTTTTAAATAAATCCAGCTTTACGTTGAAATTGAACTACCCACAATGACGATTCTGTTGTAGTTCCATTAGTTTCACATTTATCGCAACAATCATGCAAAGCCGCTATGGTGAAGAATTGACAATCTAGCTACTATTGTTCACACTTCCAACCTTTATTTTTTTTTCTCTAATAGTAACAATCAGTTCAGCCCATTTATTTTATTTGTGAGCTCAAAATGCTTTTACAGAAACCCCAAAATTTGATCAGATATTTTTCCCCTCCATCTATATATATACTTAGCTAAATATAGTTTTCCATACCTCAATATTCTTTTTTGTATTTTCAATTTCATACTTATATTTAGTTTTTGTTAGACAAATGGTGTAATTATATTTCACACATGGTGATGAGTACACCATAACTTTTTTATTTTACATAAAAAATATTGGTTTTTTTTATAATTTTCTACTTTTTATAAAATATTATAAAAATATTTTTTATTTTTTATTGATAAATGTCTTTATAATTTTTTTTTTTGTAATTTGCTCATAATCGTGGGATGATGGCATCATGTGTCAAATATTGATTGAGATGAAAAATAAATTTAACACCATTTGCTCGATTTTGTGTAATGAAAATTAGACATAAGTATGAAATTAAAAATATATATACTACACTTGATAGTATTAAATCATTATATTAGCTAGCCACCACAGATTTTTTATGGATAATTTTAACGTGTTCTAATCAAGTACTAAGCACAATAACCATAAACAAAGAAAGAAACTAACATAATGCTTATTATTCTTATTATGAATATCTTATTAAGTGGATATCCATCATTATTAATATAAAGTTTTAATGTACTTTAAATTCTAATAGTTATTAGAATTAGATCTCTACTTCTTTAATACTTCTTATGCCTATAAATAGAGATTCTGATGAAGCATTGTAATAACCCCTTTTTTATCAATAAAGTACATTTTCTATTGCTTTCGTATTTTCTTTGTTCTTTATTCTCTCTATCTCTCTTTATTTTATAACAATTCTACTATAATACCATTAATTTTGTTATACTTGTATAATTTTCATATTGTTTCCTGTTTATTTCTACACGTAATTTAAATTTATAATTAATTATTGTTATATATAATTATAATAAAAACAATCCAATTTAGAATTCAACTTGATATATTCATGATCCAAATATTAAAAAAAGAGCTCATCTTCATTACCTGAGGAGGGTTAGACAAAAAAAGACGATTCCTCCCTCATAATCAATTCGGTCGTTAAGGTTGGATAAAATACTTTAATTAAATATTAAATATTATTATTCTAATTATTATTTGAATTATATAATAATATTTTTTAATATTCTAAAACTAAAAATTAGACAAAAATGAAAAAAATAAAAATATAATATTAATATATAAATTGCATAAAATAAAAATAAATAAAGTAGTAAATTACTAAAAAAAATTAATACATAAAATAAATACAATAATAGATAAAACAAGATGTGACTTTCCCCTAGATATTTTACACTTTGTCCCACACAAAAAACGTGTAATGCCTAACGAGTTAGTTTTTCCAATCCTCTTATACCTTCTGTTAATGAATAAATGTATTCATTTTTTTTTGTAGAATGTTTAGAATTATCTATAGCCCTTCTCCAACTCATAAATAGGATAATAATGTGCTTTATTACACTCGAACTCACGTTCTCCTACAATGGCAATAATACATATGCCAATCAAGCTAAGTTAGTTGACAAATATTCACATTTTTTGAACTATATGAATATGAATCTACAAGTTTATCTAAATTTTTAAATTTATTTATTATTCATAAATTATTCAAGTATTACTTTATAAATTCAAATTAAATATTATTATCCAGAGAATATCTGAATCCTAAAAAGAAATCAATTTTAAATTTTCAATCCTTCTGATATTGAAATATATAAAAATTCGAATTTGAATTTATCAAAATTATTTATATATAATATTAAAATTATAAATAAATTATAACTAATGATTTGAGTTATTAAATTTGCATCCATTATTAAAATAAACATTATAAATTCAAATAATAAATATACAAATATCTATTCGTATTCATTTCAAATTCATAATTTTAAAATAAAATTTAAAATAATTTTCCATTCACGTTATTCAAATTCGTAAAAGTAAATCGAATTCCTAATTTGCGATCCTAATAAATCACCGTCCCTAAAGACCATGGAGGCGGGTGCCTCATCGACATATATGGTTAATTGTCACGTGTTTTTGAATTGTGAGACTCTTTTATATTATAATTTTTTCTGAATTTTGATCAATGTTTGACACGTGATTTCCTTACACGGCGAGGTCTTGTTGTTCGGCCATGTTTCAATGATGTCGGCCGATACTTTTATGCGGTTCAGGTAAGTTCAGTTTGATGGTGCTGCCATGTCACTCTCTATTTGTCATTCACGTAGAGATTAACTAGTTTTAAATCTATGTATACTTATAACACAATTGATAAATTTTATAAAATAATTTAATATTATACGTGGTTTTTTTTATTAAAAGAATAAGAAAATTACGAAAATAGTACTATTTTTAGATTAATTATGAAAATAAGTCATTTTATACCGTAAAATTGAATGTCGCTTGACTAGTTGACGGCAATACTCTTTTTTTCCCCAATCATCAAGTTTTCAAAAATATTTTTTTATTAGTGTCACTTGACACGTTGACGGTATCGGATTGAGATGTGATAAACCAAAACATTCAAATACTTTATATGAAACTTTCCCTTTTAGATTGATTGTTGTTAAAAAAAAAAAAAACTTGAAGATGCCGCGTGACAATATAACGACACTAAATATGTTTTAAGGGATGATTGCTTCATAAATACTTCCTTATTATTTTCTTTATAAAGTAATTTTGTAACAACTTCAAATATAGAACATATAACATTTAAACTATACATGTGAGCTTTTAATGTATATATGCTCAACCTTTGCACAAGATTTAATTATTTTTTATTAAATATGTAATACCCCATACTCGTACCTGAGACCGGGATAGGATACGAGGCATTACCGAAATTTTCAAAATAATTTCAATTAATTTATGTTATTTAGTATTCATTTTCATGTTTCATGTAACATCCTTTTCATATATTCAATTCAAAATATCATATAATTGTCATATTTACATGCTCATTCAGGGTATCCGAACCTACCTGACTAAATTGCAGAAATACCAAGATTTAGGGGCATATTGGTAATTTACCATTTTCCCAAATTTCACCCAATCTTAAATTGATAATTTCATTCAATTTATTAATTTAGATAATAAAACAATTTATTCCCTTCAATTTAGTCATTTTTGACATTTTTACAAAATTGCCCCCTAAAGTTTTACTTTTATTCAATTTAGTCCATGAGCTTAAAACATGCAAATTAGCCATGCTAACTAAATATTCATATATATATTTTTCCTCCTCCTCCTCTCCATTCCACATCCTTAATGTAATAACATTCTTGTAAGTACGATTTCACAATTTACTTATTAATGCTCACATCAAGCTGTTCACACGAGTCATAGTCACTCAATTATTTATAATTTGAGCTACAGAGCTCAAAATTAAGATCCGTAAATTTTCCCTAAAACTAGACTCACATATCATTCCACCATAAAATTTTAAGAATTTTTGGTTTATCAAATTAGTACAGTTTATTCATTTAAGTTTCCCCTGTTTCACTATCCAACAGTTCTGACCTCTCTTCACTAAAAATTAATTATATCACAGTACAAAACTCGGATAATGTTTCCATTGATTTCTATTGAAAATAGACTTATTAAGGATTCTAAGCATATAAATTTGAGACTCTAATTAATTTTCTCCAATTTTTGGTGATTTTCCAAAGTCAAAACAGGGGAACCCGAATTCATTCTAACCTTGTCTCACAAAATTCATTATATCTCATAATTTACAAATTCATTTCTTACACCGTTTCTTCTATGAAAAACTAGACTCAATAAGCTTTAATTTAATATTTTATTCATCTTCTAATTCGATTTCTACAATTTATGGTGATTTTTCAAAGTTAGTCTACTGCTGCTGTCCAATATTGTTTTAGTTCAAGATGTTTATTACCATTTTTCCTCTAAATTTCAAAGGTTATACAATTCAGTCCTTGCTCAATTAGCCCATCTATTAAGCTAATTTTTCTCAATTAACATTTTATTCCATCATTCTAAACTATTACACAATCTTTGAAAATCAGAATTTTAACACTAAACCTTAATTCACAACTTTTTCACAATCAGGTCCTAACATCAATTTCTATTGAAATTACTTGATAAAATCATCAAACAACAAAATCAAAGCTTCAAATTCATTTTATTTCATCATATCCAGCTAACACTTATCAATGATAGCTTTTAATTTTGTTCATAAAATCAAAAACTAATGAATTAAACACTTGGACCTAATTGTAAAAGTCACAAAAATATAAAAATCTCAAAGAAAAGGACAAGAATTGAACTCACATATGTCAAAGTATGAAAAACCAGCAGCTTTCAGACCTCCCATGGGGTTTTTTCTGAAGAAAAATGATGATATCTCTAGATTTTTCAAATTTGTCTTGTTTTATATGTTTAATTTGCAAAATTTCCCATTTTGCCCTTGTTTCTCCTTGTCTTTTTTTGCTGATTTTCTTGCCCAACCGTCCAGCCCATACAATTTGGGTCCAATTGCCTTTTAAACCCCTCCTTTTTAATCACTTAAACTATTTAATCACAATTTAATAAATTTCGCACTATTTTCAATTTAGTCCTTTTTATTTAATTGACTAACCAAACGTTAAAATTTTTTAACGAAACTTTAATACTAACTTAATAACACTCCATAAATATTTATAAAAATATTTATGGCTCGGTTTATAAATACGAGGTCTCGATACCTCGTTTTCAACCAAATTTACCTGATTAATTCTTTTAAAATCGCAAAATTCACTAATTAAAAATAATTATTTTAAGTTCGCGCTTGGCCTATAATTATTATTTGTTAAAATTTCTAAACTTACTCGTCAGATTTAGTTATCTCGAATCACTGTTTCTGACACCATTGAAAAATTTGGCTGTTACAAAATATAGGCTAAAATTTTAAAGGTTAAAATATGCTAAATGTTATTATATTCTTTGTATATTTGAAACTTAACTTTTATATTTTTATTTTTAAGAGTTTAATTACTTTTTTTAATTAAAAATTTTAGGTCTATTTATTTACACCATTATAATCCTTTGTCACATTTGTTGGTGTAATATTTTGAAATTTAAAAAAAAAATTCTCTCATTATCCATATAACAAAAAATGACATCATAACGAATTTGAATTTAATAGAGAATTTTAATGGTGTTAATATTTCTTAAAAATTCACTTTAGTATTTTTAAAAGAACAATGTATTTAATTTAACTAATGACATTATAAGAGGTGAGATATCAAATTGTGTCAAAATTAAAATTTTATTTCAAAAATAAAATATAAAGGTTGAATTTCAAATTTCAGCCAAATATAAGAATCAAAATTAAAAGGGGAAAGTTTGATGTAAAAAGAACAAAATGTTCAGGGGCCTGTATGAAACTTTCCCTTTTAGATTGATTGTTGTAAAAAAAAAAAAAAAAAAAAAAACCTTCATAAACCCTTCCTTACTTATTATTTTCCTTTTAATGTACTTCCATTTTTTAAAATAACTACTTTAGTCCCTCTCATTACATCAAACTTGTTCTTCTTCATTTTTTTTACATCAAAATTTAAATTAACTATTTTATCTTTTCTAATTTATCTTTTTTTTCTCTCTTTTAAAATTAAAGCATATTAAATTAAAATTCAAACATAAATTTGATATTTATTCCTAAAACTTTTACTTTTTTTTTTAAATTGATAGAAACATTTCATTTTGAAGAGAGAAATGGGGATAAAAATAAAAATATTTGAATATTTTTATTAATGTTTGAAATAGAAACATAGAAATATAATAAATATATGAAGAAATAATTAAAGAATCCGAGACTCTAAAGAAATGTAATTGCGAGAGAGTGTGCTCTTTCTTTCTTTTTCTTTTTTTTTTTTTTTTTTAAATCTTTAAAGATGTATATAAGAGGGTTTTGGTGAGGCTCCTATAATAATATATGATTATAGGATAAAAAAAATATGTGATAGGGATAATATAACAAGAAGACGTGAGTGTCAGTTTGTACAAAAATTAATAAAATCATACATGTAAGAAGTTTATAGTTTTTGAAGGATGTTTTCCCCATTACATTATTAATTAGTTTATATTTTGTAAACAGGTTGATATTTGGCAATGTGATAAGACCTGCATCCACGTCGGTTTCCATTCAAAAACATTAGAGTTATATACTTGGATTCAACCCATTTCCCTCGATTTCACTTATCATTTTGCAATCTTAATTATTTTTTAATTTTCGTTAAAAGATAAAAGAAAAAAAATACACCTAACCAAATTTTCAATGATCTTAAAAAAATTAATCGATTTCTTTTGTTAATAAAAATCGTTAATTAATTAGTTTGACTATTATCTTTGCTGATGCGATTAACGGAAGCCCCAAAAATTACCATGTGATAGTATGTTAACCTAGCATGCCTATAAAATATATTTTATAAAAATTTTGAATTAGTGCAAGATTAAAAAATTTCAAAACTTATACAAAAAAATATAGAAATTTTAAATGCATAAAAATTATTATTTATTAAAAATTCTAAAAAAATATATAAGAGTCGATTTTATATGCACATTTTAATTATTAAAAAATTATAAAAAATATTTTTATTTTTTACTAATGTAATATGTCTACGTCAGTATACTGTTACGTGATAAATTTTGATAATTTTTTTCAATTACATAAATAAAATTAAGATTCAAATCGGGGAAGTAATGATACAATTAATTTCTTTTACCATTGAAAACTCAATTGATTTTTTTTTCTAAAGACATCTTTTACCCTTCAACGTATATCTAGATAACTTCTAACCACGAAAAACAATAAAAATCTTCATCATGAGTTTTGACATATTTGGCCATATGTTTATTGTTTTGACTAAATATTAGCCTAATCTTTTCGCTGTACCAACATAAATATCACGTGAAAACAGCAAGAATACGTATGGCATCGATTTTTCACTGCTTACGCTTATGCGTTCCATTCCATGTTTGAGTAATTATTGGCCTAATAGTTTTTTACCTCTCTCACCCGATGTTATTTTTTTGCCATAATCTTTTATATTTACATTTTTATCAACTTCATCTTTATTCCCGAGTTAAATTTAATTATTAATCTTTTAAAAATTAAACATTTTTATTACAAAAAATACCAATTAAAGTATTATTTTTTTAGTGAAATTGACATGCTTACTTACATGATAATTCACATATATTTCATATTTGTATGACAATATTCATCTTATATGTCACATCAATAAGTAATTTAAAAATAATTAAATATTTAAAAAAATTAAATTTATTATAAAATTTTCATAAAATTTAAAAAAAGTAGCATTAACTACATTTTGCCTTTTCACGTGAATTGCAATATTTAAAAATTTAACATTTTAGTTAATATTTATGTTAAAAGAGTCACAATTCGACACTTTTTAAAAGATTTATTGTCAATTGACTCTTTTTAAAAAGATTGATGGTCAAATTTATTAAATAAATAAATAAAAGAATAAAAGCTAAATTAACAAAAGATATAAATGTTGAGGGTTAAATTTAACATTATACATCTAGAGATTTAAATCAACACAATTATTGTTCACTATACTAGTGATTTTAAGTTGACTTTTTGTGTTTTTGCTTGGTAGAAAGAAAGGAATATTGAAAATATGGAAAATTTGAAGAGGTAAAAAAATAGAAAGATGAAAAATATAAAATTTCTTTTCATGAATGTATTTGGTTGGAATGATGGAAATTTTGAAAGAAAAAGTAATTTTCTTTCCGTCAATTGTCTGGTAGAGTTGAAAAATGAAAGGAAAATGAATAAAATATTTGAAAAATGCATAGTTTTGAACTAAGGTACATTTCTCTCATTTTCTTTCCCCTCGTCATTTCAATTTGGAATGTTAAAATTTGGGCCCGACCCAGTTTGCCCGTATTAAATTTTTTAATTTTATTTTTTATATAAAAATATTTAAAAAATATAATACTGTATACATTAAAAATATTAAAAATAAATGTTTCTCAATAAATTAAAAAAAAATCTTTATACTTGAATAACATTAAGATAAAATACAATTTAACATGTAAATACCTCTAAAATAGTAGCAAAATTAATAATAAAAAACAAGTGTTATATACAATTTCAAACATTAACAACAAAATAATAGTAACATAATAGTAAAATAGTAACAAAGCAATAAATTTTTTTGTCCAAATTTATTTTTTTGAATCTAAATTTTTACTCAAACCTTTTTATTTCTCACACTCGGCCGGCCCGACACATGACTGTATGTCAGTTTTTATTGAGATTAATGAAGACGAATAATTTTGGAATTTAGAGTAAGTTGAGAAAGCAAAATGAAATAGTATTTTATTTATAAATTAAATATGAGTTGTTTTGTTTTCCCATCTTGAGTATATTCTTACCTTAAGCATTACATATTTACCCAAAATTATTTCCAAGTATATGAAGTTTCTCCGTGTAAGGAAACGTAAAATTTCTTATTCTTGCATATAATATTTCACCTGTCCAAAAACGAAAATAGAAATCTAAATTCCAAATTAAAAGGGAAAAAAAAAGGTTTTTATTTTTGTTAAATTAATGGAAACTTGGCTTGCGCCCACTAAGATTGCCACCTACACTACACTAGACATTTGAAAATTCAAGTTGCCTCAGAAATTAGAATGTTGTTGTTGTCAGTCAGTAATTCTCTTAAAACACACGTGCATAAAAAGAATAAAAATAAAAAACCCTACTCTATTACGTTTCTGTCCTTAAAAAAAAAATTTGTCTGATTTTGTTGGCTTTCCACTACGCAGAGCCAAAAGCAAACTCGTCTTTACTTTTGCTGTACAACTCGAGGACAGTGTCTTAAACCTAATCCGAACCCAGCTTTCGCTGTACAAAAATACAAATACAAATGCAATCTTCAATCTATATATTAGAAATCTCACATCTCACCATCGCTGACTCAATTTTTTAATCCTCTAGAGTCGGCAGTCACAAATATCCATTTCCTTAATTCCTACTTTTTGGTTAAAGTCATCACGGGCGCCGAAAATTGCTTTCCTATATCCTTATATAAACCCCCTTTCGCTCCCTCCTCTCTTATCACCCTCATTCCACCTCTCTTTCTTTTCCTTTTGCTCTCTTTTCTTTCTCTTTCTGGGTATATAAAATAATGAATCGTCTCATGAGTTGGCCTGAGCCTGTGGTTCGAGTTCAGTCTCTGTCTGAGAATGGCATAGGTACCATTCCGGATCGATATATTAAGCCTATAAGTGAAAGGCCTGCCCTGAAATCTGAAATCCATGACCACCTTGACGTTCCCGTTATTGATCTCCAGAACCTGTTCGGCAAAGACCCAGCCCTCCACCAGGAGACCTCGAGACGCATTTCCAGCGCCTGCAGGGACTGGGGTTTCTTCCAGGTTGTAAACCATGGGGTTAGCCATGAGCTCATGAAGCGCACGCGTGCGGTGTGGCGTGACTTCTTTGAGTTGCCGCTTGAAGTGAAGCAACAGTACGCCAACTCGCCAAGTACCTATGAAGGGTACGGTAGTCGCTTAGGGATCGAGAAAGGAGCGATCCTTGATTGGAGCGATTACTTTTTTCTTAATTACTTGCCGGTTACATTAAGGAATCAAAGCAAGTGGCCTGCACAGCCGGCATCATGCAGGTGCGCCTGCCTCAAATATTATGATTATAATATAATCGCCGATGTAGGCTGTACGTGAGTATTTTGGCAATTTGAGTCTTACTAGCTTTCTATTAATTATTAGTTGTTGAAACTGGACTCAGGGAACTGGTTGCTAAATATGGTGCCCAAGTTACAAAACTATGTGGAAGGCTGTTGAAGGCAATGTCTATCAACCTTGAAGTAAAAGAAGACTACCTACAAAATGCCTTTGGTGGAGATGAAATGGGAGCCTGCTTAAGGGTCAATTTCTATCCAAAATGTCCTCAACCTGAACTTACGCTCGGCCTTTCCTCACATTCAGACCCTGGCGCCATCACCATTCTCCTGCCTGATCCCGACGTAGCTGGACTCCAAGTTCGTAAGGGTGGCAAGTGGATAACGGTGAAGCCATTTCCCAATGCTTTCATTGTCAACGTCGGAGATCAAATCCAGGTCTCTATAGCTTTTGTTTGATATAGTATTCATGTTTTTTAATTGCCATATATATTTTCATGGAGGGCAAAATTGACCCATGCATGTTTTAGGTGCTGACCAATGCAATTTACAAGAGTGTTGAACACCGTGTCATCGTGAACTCAGAAAAAGATCGAGTCTCCCTAGCTTTCTTCTACAACCCCAAGAGCGACTTACTGATAGAACCGGCCAAGGAGCTGGTGAATGAGGACCGGCCAGCACTGTACAAGCCAATGACATATGATGAGTACAGGCTCTACATTAGGATGAATGGACCTTCTGGCAAAACACAAATCGAGTCCATGAAATCCAACAGATAAAAATATCCAATCTCAAAATATTTATGTGATAAAAACAGTGATCTCACCTCACTTGCAAATCATAACTTGATTTCGCCTTTGAAGTTCTACATTAATGCGAAAAATATATGCTAGTATTTTCAGGAACTTATATTTCTTTTATCATCTCAACTTGTACCTACTGACCCTTTTTACTGGAAGTTGTTGGTTGAATCAAAGGAGATACCAAAATGCAAAACGATAAAGTATTGCTTTTGTCAAAACATGTATGGAATAAGCTTGGTGAAAGTCAGCAAATAACAATTATATTTAATATATGATAGGATGAAAAAGACGTAGAAAAAGTTAATTTGGGCTTGGCATTGGCATTTGGGTGGAGTTGCCTGGTAAGAAAAATAAAAGTAATATGTTATCACGGTTACGCTGTGAAAAAGTCAGACTCAGGTATTGCTTCGCACATGCAAACCAATTAGCTGCTTCCTCGGTTTAACACTTGTTTTCTAAGAATGTTCAGAACAATTAGACGCCAAATTAGGATTATAATAAGATTAATTTCCTAATAAAAATAATAAATTAATCCAATAATCCGTCTAATTAAATTTTTCATATGAATAATAAAAATAAATTTTATCAATTAAAAGTACTAACCCTGGACCAGACTGAATAGTTTATGGTATGGGAAAAGCTGAAATTAATTTCTTCAAGCTAATAATTTGTGCTTAGTGTTATCTTGTGATACAACAAGACCCATGGGATTTCCACACATCCATTTATATTATGCACTTTTTTTTCTCAATTAATATGCTACAATAGATATTTTTGGATTCATTTTTTTAAATGATTTTAATTATTTAAATTTTACAAAAAATTATATATTTAAAACTACTTTAGTAAAATCTTTTATTTATAATAAATTTTAATGAATAAGAAGTCTAACAAATTTAGCGGAGGGTAAAGGCCTAACAACAATACGATTACACGACTCGAACCCATACTACATTTGGAACGATAAACACTCTGATCATCAGGTCAACATATAGGGTTCAAGTGTTCAAATATTTTAATAAAAAATATTTATGAAGTTTTTATTATTATTTTCTTTTGGGACTATATTTATGGAGTTAAACCTATGAGTTTTTGCATTTATAAATTTAATAAACAAATATCCATAAATGAATTATGTTCTTTTATTCCAAAAAGTTGGTATAAACAGTAAAGCTATTCTTCATTCTAGCATACTCATTCGGGAAAAAGAATCTTATTAGTCATTTATTACCTTTAAAAGATGTTTTAAAGTTTTTAAAGAGAGTTAATTAATTAAGTGAAGAAAATGTTATTTTTATGGAGTTTTTATCTTTTGGTAAATTAGTAAGGTGTAGAACGAGTGATTGGATTTGTTGTATTTTGAAGGATATATCCTGTAATAAATTTTATTTGTACGGATTATTATAATTGTGAGAGTGTGTATCGTCGCGAACACCTTAAAATTTTCTTGTTTTATTTTAATTATGATAATTGTGATAGTTATAATAAATTTTGTTGGTGACCAAAAGAAAATTATTATAGTTTGGGAATAACATTTTTTCTTTACAGACAAGATTATGGAAAGCTTGCCAAAACTACTTAAGTGGGTCTAAAAGTGTCCTTGTTGCTTTCATGATGTAAATTATAAGGGATGGAAGGAAAAGACTTTTCACTTGACCCTTTAGAATGTCTCATATATATTTTGGTGGGAAATAGTTCCAAGAAAAAAGATACAAAAGGCTATGATCGGGGAAGAATCTGAATATAAAAAGATATATTGTGAAGAACTGGAGAAGGTCATGACCATTGTAAAAATTATTCACTTAATTGAATTTCTGACAATCTTTGTAATTATTATACTCAAGTTAAGTTTGCTCTTGAGCCCCCCCCCCCCCCCAAAAAAAAACCAAAAAAGAGAGAGAATAATTTGAAAGCCATTGCAGCAAAATTAGTAAGACATTAAAGAAGGTAGATCCAAAAGGTATGCTTTATAGCCGTTATTTTAATTTTCAAATGGTGGAAGATAGATGTGATAGAAGAAGCTGATGAATAAATGAAAGTGTTTAGACATTATTGATAAATTACCCGACTCTCACAAAGAAATTGAAAATATCTTAAATCTTTTATCATGCTAGCTCCTTAAAATTGTAGAAAAAGAGCATAGAGATTAACGCCATTTATCTTACCTCAATGCCATAGGTAATTCAAAGGTAAATCTTATATATTCTGATCAAAACATGCTTGAAATTTATAATACGACACAAATGAAATAGAAATAGAAAATAAACAAAAACCAAATCCTTTGGAAAACAACTTAAAAGGTGAGTTTAATTAGAAAAAAAAAAAAAAACCTAGGGCATCCTTTTAGAGAAGCACCAATAAATAAAAGATATGATGGATTCTATGTACGTCGAAAATTTGGACGTATGACAAAAATATGCCATTTCAGGAAACATGGACTTTTTAGTCATGTTAATGTAAATGGAAAGTCACTACTAGTATGATTTTTAAGATCAACACCGTTGATCCCTCTAAAGATGGTTGGCAAACTTTGGGCCTTAGTAGAGCTTGTAAATGGGTGACTTCGGATGGAGCTTATTTCGGGTTTGGATCAGTTTGGTTCATATTTTTTTAGACTCAAGCCATTTTGAATTTGGATTTGGACTCGAATCGAGTTGGGTGGGCTTTAAAATATTTAAAATATTTTGAATTTTATAAGTTACAAAGATTTTAATTTTGAATGTAATAATTCATTTATTTTTACACGATGACAATACAATTTAAATTTACCTTATAAAAAACATAAATTATATGTATTTATTAAAGTTATTCTATATAGAATAATTAAAATGCTAAAATTTAGACTGAAGAGTGCAAAAAGTCTTCAAACTTTTTCAAAATGCAAGTAAGCCATTGATTTTTGTTTTCACTTGATCGGGTACTCAAACAGCCAAAATACATCAAAAAAATTATTTGACTGTTAGCTTTAATGGTTAACTGCTAAAGTTAATGATCCTATTTTTTTCAATTAACAATATCATGTCACATCGTGGTTGTGACATATGATGAAAATAATAAAAATGAATAAATATAATAAAAATATTACAAAATTATTAAAAATTAAAAAATTAAGATTTTTAAAAAAGTATATAAAATATTAAAAAATATAAAAACTATAATAAAATATAAAAATATAAAAAAATTATAAATTTTAAAAGGTTTTTTCATGCAACGTGTCACGTTGTTGTTGTGACATGTGGCAAAAATCATAAAAATTAAAATAATAAAAAATATAAAAAATATACTTTAAAAAATGATCTATTAAACCCAAAATCGGTCTTAGTTTCACTTTGCTTCGCTTTTTATTTTATTTTTGTTTTCACTTTTGTCGGCTTTGAATCTTGATTGTTGACTTTCTCATAAGTTTAGACCAAGGTATGCTTCTTTGTGTTGTTTGTGAGTATGAGCTTTGGGTGAGGTGAGGGTTGCAGTCAGCAGTGGTATATGAATGATGGAGCTGTGTTGGTATTGGGTCAAAATGATGAGTGGAAGTTGTGGGTTTGTACCTAAAACTCGAGTGGTGATAATAGTAATGGAACATGATTAAAGAAAGGTCACAATACAGATGACCTTTGAACTTGAAAATCATAGCAAGATTGTAACTCTTTCTTTTTTTTTTTTTCTTTTTTTTATAACAATTTTCTATATGTTTTATAATATTTTTTATAACTTTTCTATACTTTTAATAATTTTTATATTTTTATAAATTTTTTTTATAAATTATTGATTTAATAATTTTTTATAATCTTAAAAATAGCATTCATTAATTAATTGATAAGTGCCCTCAATATTAAAATATATCAACCTATACAAGTCTCTCAAATAAATAGATATTTTCTTAACTTGCTAACATGCTAAAAATTAATTAATATCTCTATTAAATAATAGCTAAATTAAATACAATATTATAATAAAGATTAAAATAAGATGGACTGTTGAAAGATGAGCCTTTAAATTTTAACCCAATCCAACATCTTTAATTCAAGTCATTTGATACAATCAATCCAATTCTTGAAATATATTTCGGTATGACTTGCAATATTAACAAAGCTCACCTACTTAAAAATTCGACTAAAATTTCATCCACTCCTCGTATGTCAACCCATGCCTAGCTACTGACTACAGTGTTGAAGTTAATTAATTAAATTGGCTTGATTTGGTGTGTTTTAATTTAGTTTAATTTTGCATATATAGAAGCTTGTTAGGCTGCCATGTTTTCCACGTTGCTTGCTTAGCTTCAAACATTTGACCAAACCAGCCCTGTTCACCCATGTTGGGCGTTTAATTACCCAGGTCAACTCTCAATTAAAACTCAATGGATAATGCCATAGTAGCCATTGACATATAGCTACTCATCTTGTTGTGTGTTGTGTCTGCGCCTGCTTGAGCTAGACCCATGAAGAAATTATAACCAAGTAAGAACAAAACAAAATTAAAATCCAGAGAGATGGCTAAAAAGATGATAATTCCTTTTTCTAAATACAATATGAGCAATCCATGCTCTACAAGTCGACACAAAGTGACATATATATGTATCAGATCACCCTCTTTTATTACCTAATGAAGCATCATTTCTATTATGCTACAAAGTTTTATTTAGATATATGGATTGCTTTCATGGTTTAGAAAAATTATAAAAGTTCAGTTCCAATGCTCCGCTTCTTTAATTTAGCAAACCTTGAAAGCAATCATGCAGGTATGTCTACATAATATGATCATATATTGCTTTATTTTACAAAGTCTCCTGTGGCAAGATTCACATAAAGCTAGGCACCAAGGGTGATGAGCAAACTGGGATATTCCAGGGAAAGCTGATATCATTTGCAGTGTAGGAAAGTCTTTCTCCCCCGTTAAGAAGCATGTTTTGATCATCATATTCATAGCCATCTGCGCTGAATGACGACGGGAATGCATACATTGATGATGATGATGATGATGAAGATGACGCTGAGTTATCTTCCACTATTCCAGCCCTTTTTAGAGCTTGAATTCTTTCTCCAGACTCTATTTCGTTTTTGTCGGCCTCGGAATCGGTTTCAAAATCTTTTGAATTGGACTCAGACTCCTCACATAACGAAGGCAATGATATGGGAGACAATGATTTAGTAGCTTTTGTTGGGGTGACTCGGTCTCTATGCTCCCCTGCAATATGCTCCCCTGCAATTCTCTCAAAGTATCTCGCCTGTGCTTCAAACTTAATCTTCAAATTCCTTCTAACCTTGAGATATAATTAAGGAAAGTGTTAAACCCCATCGCTGGGCTTATTATACCTTTATTCTTAAGTAAAAGTAAACCAAAGACAAAATCTAAAATCTTATCATGCTTTGGTCTCATATGCATGGATATATGCAAATACCTGGAGTTTATCATCCCCTTGTTTTCTTTGTGCTTCCATATATAATTGCAGAGCTTCGTTAAGCTGCGCGCCTCTTTATATGTTTTTCCAGTCATAGCAAAGACACAACAAGCAAGTGAATATATACATACATACATATGTACCGAAAGAATTCCCCAACAAAGAAACGATAACTCACGATGTTGTACCAAACTTAGGCAGTATTTCTGAAATATTTCTCCTCTCAAACTTGCCTTCTGCGGTTAAACAACGTGATAATATTAATCCCAAGTTAGAGAGATATAGAATCGAAGTTATCAAAGGATCTATCGACTACTTCAATGTTAGTGACAGACTAAGGCTGTTTCAACTTACTAGTATTTGTTTCGGGAACAAACTTTAAAATCCTGAATTTCTGGGGATAAAAAGAAATCAATAACTCAGATGTTTATATCATAAACCGATGACAATACATGTTCGTATAACTCTTGGAGAAATATGAGTTAACCTGCAAGTGACTTTTGACATGGTAAATGGTGAGGCCATCAACGCCCATAGCCTTCAGAATTCCCTTTGGCGTTGCCCCTGCCAACCACAATTCCCACAATCATCACCCACCGTAAAACCAAAAAGAGCTGAAAAATAAATAAATAAATTCCCAGCTCTACACTTACTATCTGGACCTCCTAGCTGATTAACAGCTTGTTCGAATCGATCGTGAAGCTCTTGAGTCCATCTGAGGCGTTCTTTGGCTAAGCCATCAGCGCGACTTGGACGACGCATTGTGGAGAGATTGGCTCGATTGTAGCACGAGCAATCTGCCTTGTGTCTCCCAGGTTGATTATAGAGAGGAGGGAGTGAGACAAAAACAGTTGGGAACCAAAATATATATATTAAGGTAGCGATAAGCACTAAGAATGGATTGATAGGATTAATGGGTGCCTTAAAATGTCATTTAGCTGTCGCAATTCGCAGAGATTTCCCATAATCCAAATTGCTTAATTAATTCAAATTCAAATTAAAAGATTAGGTTCCTTGTTCTAACTCTTTTGCCGATAATCTCCATGTTTCAGTAAGAAAGCAGATTACTTGCTTTACTAGTTTACAATAACATGAAGATTGAAGACCCCCCTCCCCCCCCCTTTCCACTCGGTTCAACACTGGATGGGCCACTCTATGACCTACCACAACTAAAGTGCTCTTAAAATTAAAACTGGACTTTGTTTTGGGCTTTAACTACATCATCAAGAAAAGATAATTTTGTTTTTGCTTTATGTGCAGAAGCATCCAGTTAAATTTCATCATTACAGTACTAAACAAATGAATGTTGCTACACTATTGTTTGTCAGCCATGGTTCAGACCCCATCCCCAAATTCATCTGCATTGTAATTTCCACCGCAGTGCCTGCTTCGTAACTCTCATTCCCAAGCCACACAGTGTAAAGCAAGGGGAAAGAAAATTATTCTTTATCTGCAGGGAATATTAGCCTGTGTTCATCCCAAACTGTGCATTAATCACACTAAAAGTCAAACAAAAGTGTGTGATTGAAACTCCCAAGCTCGAACAATAGCAAATTTTAATTTATGGACCTTTATGTATGCAGGCCTCAGATTTGGTCCCACTATCCATGCTTGGATTGTCTCTAACCTAAGAGGTCCTTTCAGTACTCACATTGATAATCTTGCATAGTCTGCCATCTGGGACTGGCTTTCAACTACATCATTCCCATTCGTTAAACATGATCCTTGAACACATAAAGCAAAAAAAACAGAATCAACCACCATGCATTGCAATGTCAACCTTGTTTGGCTCATGTTCCTTCCCACCTTTCATTCGGATTTTGTTCATATACTTGATATTTGTACCTTTTAATATTATTAGAGCTTATTAAATATTTTAAAATAATGATGTTTGATTTTTATTTTTTTTATAAAAAAGCTTTTAATCTTTCATTTGACATGTAAATTTATTATTAATTAAATATAATTGATTGGATTTTTACATACTACTAATTGTATGATCAAATTACAATATACGGAAATTTTACCTCTTCACTTTAATGACAATAATTATTGATAATTTGATATTATTAATTTGGACCAACTAATAACATTATAAAAATAAATTTAAAAAAAATCAAATTAAATCTCAAATTTATTGTAATAGTGGGAAAAAATCGGAATTCAACCGTCCAAACAACAAAGGCTTGAAAGATAACGTGGTGGGCTCCTCCTACAGGCAAACAAAGATAACAAGTGAACGCAACCAAAGACGATTGCTTTCAGGATAAGGAAAAAAAATGGCAATTCAACTGAACCACTTCCAGTCATCGTTGCTGAAGCAAGAGAAACAACCTAAGCCGCTATTCTTCACTTCCTCTAAAACCAAAAACTTTGGTGTCAATACTGCAGCGTCAAGCAGTGGGCAGCAGCTAATACAGTCGGGTGAGGTGAAGCCTATACTGCCTAAGGACGCAGCCACGGCCCTGAATTCCGAGGGTTTCAAGTTACTCGACATTAGACCGCAGTGGGAACGAGAAAAGGCATATGTTAAAGGGTCACTTCATGTGCCACTCTTCGTTAAGGACATGGACAATAGCCCCATTACTCTATTGAAGAAATGGGTGCATTTTGGCTACATTGGCTTGTGGACTGGCCAAAACTTTACTATGATCAATCCTAATTTCGTCCAAGAGGTAGAAGCTACTCTTCCTGACAAGGACGCTAAGCTGCTTGTAGCTTGTGGCGAAGGCCTAAGGTAAAAACTTCTTAGCCAACTTTTTTCCCCTTTTTTTTTTTGTTTCATTTTTTAGTGATGATATTGTTATCCTTAGGTCCATGATGGCAACTTCCAAGCTATATGAGGGAGGATATAAGAACTTGGGGTGGTTGGCTGGAGGATTTAATCGAGCTGCAGATAGTGATTTCCCAGAGATTGAAGGGCCTGAAAAGTTGCAGTACGCTACAATTGGGGGTGTGTCTTATTACTTCCTCCAATTGCTCCTCCTCTTGCAAGCTGTCGGCAAAGAGTAATTGATTAGCTAGTCTACAGTCATTTCTGGGCGAGATTTTGCTAACGCTGACGCGGTCCCAGTCTTGCTAACCAGCAATCTAGCTGGGACTGTTCATGATTCGGTTTTTATTGCCATAATGGTTTATTTTAGCTTCCAATTTTTTTTAAAAAAAATTTAGCGTTAATTGATTTTGTTTCATTTTTTTAGTTTTTATATTTGTGTTTTTTTGTTAAATCATTTAAAATGAATGAAAAGTTAACATTTTTTAGTTTTGCTGATATAGTATACACATGGCTAATATGTCAACATTTAATTATTTTATTTTAATTTTAAAAATTTTTTAAAATATTTTTAAAAATTAAAAATAATTTAAATTATTAAAAATATAAAAAATTAAAAATATATATTATCATATTTTTAAAATTTTTAAAATTTAATTATATATTAACATGTCATCCATGTGACAATTCACATGTATGACACGTTAGCAAAATTAACAAATATTAACTTCTCTATCCATTTTTGAATAATTTAACAAAAATAAAAATTAAAAAAGACGAAAAATTAAATAGAAGACTAAAATAACTTTTTCTATAAAAGTGGAGCCTCAAATAAGTGATTATGCCCTTTTTATTTGATATGTCAGCTCAGAGTTTTGAGCTCTTTTCATTGAATCCATATATGCCGTTTATTGGCAACGACCTTAATAGAGCAGGAAACCACTCCTCTGTTCGCCGAAAAAACAAAGGCAATGACTGCAAAAATCTGCAGTGCATCACCACCTAATTTGGGTTTTGTAATAATCTCGTTTCTGTCGGGACACAATTGCCCCGTCATGGAGGTAAAATATGTAAATTTACTTTCAATTTCTGAAGACGAAATTGACTTCACTAGGCACAGTTGGAAACAAGTGTATGACCAGTGCTGTGCGCTGCTAGTCTTATATGCTGGACATCATAAAAGAACTGTTCACTATTTTCTTTATCAGGTTTTCCCCAGAGGTTAATAGTAACAAAGAGAACAATTCAAGATGTCAATCGTCGGATGTTTGTTCGGGCTAGATGACCAAATAAAGCAACGTTTAGTCAGCAAATAGAATATCATACATAAAAATTGCATAATTCAGCTCAAGGTTACAATTAGTATAGATGCAGAATGCAGAGACGAGCTGTTTAATTTCTAGCAAGCTTAAAGATCAAATTTTAGAGAACGAAACAGCATAGTTAACAAAAACATCCTTCACTTGGTGAACATTTAGACAAAGAAGTAGACCCCCACTTATGGAAGACGACACTTGACTTGGATAACCTGGAAAACAAGCACATAATGAAGACGATGTTGGATGCACGACAAAGAATTCCTGCAAATACAATCTCTCCACAGTGAATTTAATGTTTCGAAACATTATTTGTACATTGAAAGAAATGATAAGAAGTCATCACTAGTGATGTTTACAAGAAATGTTAAAAGCATTGGAAAGAAAGTAAAAGGCTAGCAACAAAAAATCCAGTACTTGTTGAGTGTTTTTGTGAGTCTATCACTCAATGGGGCTAATTTATCTATTTATATGATACAGATCTTGGATGTGACCCTAGATAGGCTCCCATGCATACTAACACGTACTTAACACGTGTTCCATAAATGTGTTCGCTTACATGATGATGCGAACCCACCACGTACAAACTCATATAAGAGAGCTATGCAAGCTATCACTATTAAAGTAAAGAAGATCGGGTCGGTTCCAATCGGGTAAGCGAGTAGCAGGTCAATAATCACGAATACCATAACAATACTCTTGTGGGAGGAACAAGATGACGTGAAGGAATGAACAAATGGCTTCGCAACAAGAAGTTTAAATTATTAAAGTATCACATACAGAGCATGTTACAGTAGTATCTATCATTTATGTCAGAATCCAGTAACATCAAATGGTTTTCCATTATCAACCAATAGCATGAACTACAACTTATGTGAAACAACTCATATCTTACTATAAGTCACAATGATGCACTCCAAATCTATCATCACATCACATTAGTAAAATCCAATGCCATGAATGCTTAAACAATTCCCTAAAACATCAAATGCGATGGATATCATTAAGACATCAATATTTATTGCTACACTATTCAACTAAAACATCAAATACCTTAGAATATCATTAAAGTTTCGGCTTAAATGTTGAAAAAATAGAATACAAGTGGGATTTATCACCTTCGCATAGCCACAGAAATTTGAGATACACTACTCAGATCGAGCAGCGAACCTCTCAACCTTCTTATCATTCAAATTAAGACCAACCATAGCCTCACCAAGCCCACAGCTAACTTCAGCAAGCACGGCCGGGTCACTATAATGGGTGACAGCCTGAACAATAGCCCGGGCACGTCTAGCCGGGTCACCACTCTTAAAAACGCCAGACCCCACAAACACGCCATCACAACCCAACTGCATCATGAGAGCAGCATCCGCCGGCGTCGCCACTCCTCCAGCAGCAAAGTGCACCACAGGCAGCCTCCCCAGCTGCTTCGTCTGCACAACCAAGTCGTAAGGTGACTGAATTTTCTTAGCGAAGCTAAAAACCTCATCATCATCCATATTCCTAAGGATCCTGATATCACCCATCACGGACCTGACGTGCCTAACAGCTTCGATAATGTTCCCGGTTCCAGCTTCACCTTTGGTTCGAATCATAGCAGCTCCTTCTCGGATTCTCCGAAGCGCTTCCCCCAAATTCCGACACCCACAAACGAAAGGAATCCGAAAATTATGTTTGTTAATGTGATTTTCTTCGTCGGCCAGGGTAAGAACTTCGCTCTCATCAACATAATCGATGCCAATGGCTTCAAGGATCTGGGCCTCAACGAAATGTCCAATACGGGCCTTCGCCATGACAGGTATAGTAACGGACTGCTTAATCTCTTTGATGAGTTGTGGGTCACTCATTCGAGCCACGCCGCCTTGGGCTCGGATATCGGCGGGGACTCGTTCGAGAGCCATGACGGCGCAGGCTCCGGCTTCTTCAGCGATGCGAGCTTGATCGGGAGTGACCACGTCCATTATAACTCCGCCTCGGAGCATTTGGGCTAGCCCCACTTTCACCGAGAAAGGGGATTTGTGAGTCTCGGTTATAGCCCCGTTTCCATAAACTGCAACCACCCCGGTTCCTGCCATATCAAAAGAACGCAAGACGAAAAGCAAGAGAGAAGAGATTTGTTTCCCTTTTGGAAAAATGATAAAGAAGAGTGGAAAGATGATGAAGATATATTGAACGGGATTGGCGTGAAGCAGAGGTGCAGCACAGAAGTTGGCGCGAGTTGCAATGTAGCGTATTTCACGTGCACTCGCCAAGATTGAATCAATCTCTCTTCTATCTGATGGTGGAGATGAAGGTTGCATGGCAGTATCCTGAAATCATTTGTATTAATACCATTAGCAGTATTTTAGTTTTCCCACCTCTGATTATTTTAAGCTCTCCTATTACCTATATATTTAAATATCTCGTTATAATATAAATTTTTAAAAATTAATATTTGAAATAAAAAAAAATCAATCCAATAATTGTTCATGTTAATTTACATTGAAAAATATAAATTTACATTTCAATGGATTTCAATAATAAATATATGATCATTATATGATTTGATTATATTTATTCTTTTTTATATAATATCTAAAACTACCTATAATCCTTCTTTAATTTATAAATAAAAAAATAATGAATTTCAGCATACTTAAACTTACGTTCTCTTATATTAATAATAATGTCATGTCAATTGAATTAATACTCAATAATAATAATTTTTTTAACTCAATTGCAAATGTTTCCTTCGATTCGCTAACCTTTAAAGTTTCTTTTTTCTTATTTTCGTTTATTAGAGAATAGGTTTAGGGTCTAGAAATAAAGAAAAGAGTTATAAATTGATGACTTTATTTCCTTGTCATGGCGATGAGCAGAAGCAGTGGCCCAAATATGCATAGAGATGACATAAAAGAGAGCATATCAAGAGGCTGGGAGGGTGGCTGTAAAGTCTGCCGCTCGTTTCCAATCTATAGCACAGTTGGAAAAGGAAAGCAAAGCGTCTACTTCCATCGTCACATTAACACTTGATATTTGTCTTTATTCTCAATGAAATGCCACACATAGAACCCCAAATTGAGATTTCATCAACTTTCTCCCCCGGTGCAGGAAATAAACTATGGCTTTTTTTTTATGGATTTTGAGATAGGTTTCGGGGAGGTTAAAAATAACAATGACGGTAAAATGAATTATTGTAATAGAGTAGCGATGAGATTAAAATTAGTAATAAGATATGTGTTTGGATTCAAATATTACGGTGAGGTGAGATTAAAATAAAAAATTATCATTATAAACATTAGTTTACAATGTACTTATAATCCTATACATAATTAAATTTATATTTATATTAAATAATATAACATAAGTTAAATTTATATTTTTTATAAAATGATAATTAAAATATTAAAATCATATACAATAAAATTTAAATATTTTTAAATTATGTTCATAATAAATAATAAAATATATTTAAATTATTTTATATTAAATAATAATTAAACTTATATATTTATGATAATAAATCTATATATTTATTAGATTGTTACATAAAAATTATATAAGAATATCTAATAATACTTTTACTTTCTATAAGCTCAAAAAATAAAAGAAAAAAGAACAAAAATAATAAATAAACTGACCTCAACTTTTTTTCCACTGT
Organism: Gossypium longicalyx; assembly: GCA_025698465.1. NCBI lineage: Eukaryota > Viridiplantae > Streptophyta > Magnoliopsida > Malvales > Malvaceae > Gossypium > Gossypium longicalyx. The sequence continues at coordinate 28,881,551 of CM047003.1, forward strand.
CAGCTTTGGCTCCAGTAAAAATTGAGAGCAATAGTGTGGTGAGAGTGCTCAATTATACCGCACCTCAAATCTCCCAAACAAGAAATCAGTCCAGTGAAAAGGAATATTCACCCAATATTCTATCTTACCATGGGTAAAATTCAATTTAAATGGAGCTTAAAGCTTAGTCTAGATGAGCGGTGTGTTTATTTATGGTGAAGTTAAAAACAATGGTGACAATAAGATTAATTACTGTAGTGGTGAGATTGGATATTGAAGCGGTGAGATTAAAAATAATGGTGGAATGTGTGTTTGAATTTAAACGCAGTTATAGCAATGATGTGAGAATAGAAAATGACTATTAAAGACATTAGATTAATATATAATAGAAAATTTTAAAATTATTTTACTTTTACGAAATTATTAAAAATATATGAATTTATAAATTCATTTAATAACATATTAAAATGCATCTTCCGATATTTTATTATATAAAATGGGAATTTTTAATATTTTTAAATTACAATAATTAATATTAAAATATTAAAATAAATAATCTAAATGTTGTTAATTAAAGAAATGGTAAATTTTAATTTCTTTTTATAATAACGTATATTAATTTGTTATAAAATAATGGGGAAAATGTTTATTGTTTTAAATTAATAAAATTATCTTACAATTGAAAATACAAAATTGTAGAAGTAGAAGGCAAAGTGAAGAAAGAGACAGAGAACAAAAATAGAGAAAAAATACGAATAAGGGTGTAAAAGGAAAAATTTCACCAATGGGATGTTGGAACGTTTGATTGGAGCTGGGCAAATTTTATATCAATACTTTTATATTTTATAATAAAATAAATATTAAAATAATAATTAGGAAATAAAATTAAGAAAATAAATTCTCATCTAATTCCATTACGATAGATATTGTTTTTTGCTAAGTAAATTTTTAGAGAGTAAAAACTGTTTAAAATAGTACTAGATTTATGGGGGAAAAAACATAATTAGTATTTTGATTGTAACGATAAAAGTAATTGTTTATTGTGTATTTTTTGGATCAAAATTTTATTAATTATATGAAAAAGATAAAAACAATCTCATATAAATATATAAGAAAATGTTTTAATAATTTCATAAGAAGACATGAGATTACAAACACCAAATACAATTTTCTGCACGAGAAATATGGATGGATACAAAGAACAAAAGTTCCCTATACATATTTGCTTTTAAGTATTCAATCAGTTGTTGGTTAAGTCTTAAATCGATTGGTATAGATATTATTGTCAATGTACGAGAACGTAAATTCGAGTGCGCTGAAGGACATTATCCTCTTATTTATAAGTTAGAGCCTACATACTGCACAAGTCGTATATCTAATTATATATAGTTTATCATCCATTCAAGATTTAAGATGTCGCACTATAAACGTCACAAGCAAATAAGCAGATTCATGATCTATTTTTCTTGGGTTTAGTCTGACGTACTGTCAGTCCAATCAGTTACATCTATATCTCTACATTTTGGGAGTTACACGCTTGATATACAACATATTAGTTTTTCAATTGGTTTTGTTCATTTTCGATTAGACTAATGACATGTTTAGGTTCGTCTACAAATATAAATTATCTTTTTGTATTACGATCTAACCACGTAATACCGCTTAGTATTACTAATAAAAAATATGTTTAGATTCATTTACTAATCAATATTATATTAAACAGAAGCAAAATAGAACCAATTACATTTGATAATAAGAATAAATTAAACCTCAAAATGAAATACAAAACTTTCCCAATAATATTTTATTGTTTTACTAGGAATAAAATTACTTAACAGACAAAAAAAAAAGTATTCTAAATTCAGTTATTATCTTATGTTAGTAGCAACAATTGTTGTTGTTTTTTTGAAGGGAAAAGAAGACACAACAAAAGGATTTCCCTATATTTGGACATTGGAGCTAAAGAAGTTGGATGATAAATATTAAAAAGCAACAATGCGAGCTTAATAAATTTAAAATTGTCTCTCTATCATTTAGTTCTATAAACCAAAAACAATGCTTATTGTTTCATTGGACAGCCTGGTTCGATACCAGTAACCGGGCTACAAAACGAGTTTACATTAAACCCCATTCCAAGTCTTCTCCACGAGTACTCTATCCCGCCATTAACAACTTTATTTCAGGGTAGAAACGTCATTCAGCTTCCAACACGTCAAAAATACCCCAATATTCAACAAACCTACTTCACCGCCACCGGACTCAACCCCCACCTTTCCCTTTCCAAAAAAACCACTTAGAGGAAAGCTTAGATCCGATCTACAAAAAATCTCAAATTTGAAATTTGAACTTCGAAGGGTTAAAACAAAACGTTGGTTCCTCTAGTCTCGTTTTAACTTCGTGATAGCGATTCGATTTGATTCGAATCGGTAGCTTAGCAAGGATGGGCGATTTCAACCTGGCTCTGGTAATCGTCGCCATAGTTGTGTGTGTCCTAGTGTTCTTGTTCAATGTCTACCTCCTTGTCAATTACCAGCATCCGGACGACGCTAACCAAGCGTATTTCCCCAAATTCGTCGTCGTTTTCGGGCTCTCCATCGCTGTCATTTCCATACTCATGTTACCGGCTGATGTTGCCAACCGGCAGGCGTGTAGGCACGCTATATACAACGGCGCCTGTAATCTCACCTTGCCTATGAAAGAGCTTTGGCTCGCCGTTTATATCATCGATGCTGTGCTCGTTTTTTTTGTAATCCCCTTCGCTATGTTCTACTACGAAGGAGACCAAGACAAGTATGTATTTGTAGGACTATGATTTTTTGGAGCTATTGATGCATTTCTCCAATTTCCATTTTATCCGTTTGGTTTTGGTTGCAGGAGTGTTGGGAAACGGATAAAGAGCGCGTTGCTATGGGTGGTGACAACGGCAATTGTTTGTGCGCTCTTGCTTGGAATTCTCTATGGTTGGTTTTCGTTTTGCCCTTTTTATATCAAATTTAATTTCATTAGCGTTTTCTTTTTTGTCATTGAGTTTTTTACATGCCGTGTAAATATTGAGCATTTGAGCTGAATGTTAGGTTAGGAATAGGAGCAAGATTGATCACTGGAATATTCAGTTAATGTCTTAGTACAAATTGTAATTGAAGTTGCTTTTACAATCAGAATATCTTTAGCCAAAAAAAGTTTTACATTGACAGGCTTGGTAAAACAAAGCATATTGTTTTTTTGCATTTGTTGATTGGAGTGTGTTACTTATTGGTGTATTTGTAGCAGGCGTACCATTGATTTTAACCTTTTTTTATGGTATATCAGGGTTAGCTGGAAAGGTGGATTTTACTGTTAGGCACTTGTCTTCTGTCACTACTAATTTCCCAAGTAATTGGGACTTCTCTAGTGGTCAGCCTTGTATTGGTGGCAGTGGTGCACACGCGGTTAGTAATTGTTTTTCCCATTTAAGATGTGGTGTTATCCTTTCTTTATTATTGTATAATATTGTGGTTTTTCCCTTAATCAGTTTCTTTAAGCTCATCATTCCATCTTCTGTTTCCTTATTTTCTCTTTGGATACAGTGTTCTGCATATACTGCAAGTCCTTCATCAGAGAAAACATGGACTATGCGTACTACCTTTCCAGAATATGTTGTTGCTCTTGCCACAATTGTTGGATCAGTTCTTTTCTCGGTATTGAATTTCTTGATAATTTCAATGTTCATATATTTTTTAATTTGAATTTGGTTAGAAGTTCTAGTTAATGTTGACCTTTTCTCTTGGTAGAATATATTGCTTACATCTCGAAATTCCTTGTCAGATATTTGGTGGTGTAGGTATCGCTTGTTTGCCTCTTGGGCTTATTGCTTCATTTATACGCCGTCCAAAGGCTGTTATCACTCGCTCACAATATATTAAGGTTTTCTTTTCCTTTTAAATGCGTATGATGCTGCAATATCAAGCAATCCCCTAGAGTTGGAAAATAGTATTGATATTTGCATATTTTGTTGTAATTGCCAATGATCATAGTTTTAATTGATGTTGTAGGAAGCAACTGAACTTGGTAAAAGGGCAAAAGAAGTGAAGAAAGCTGCTGATGCCCTTCATCAGGAAGAAAGAAGTGGCTCTAAGGGTAGAAAATGGCGTAAAAATGTTAAGGCTGTGGAAAAGGTATGTTGTGAAATCCTAAACGTACTTTTGTCTCTGAATTCTAGTTTGTTCCATTCTCTATGACAATAATTACTTTGTCCAAACTAGCTCTGGTCATGAGTTGTAGGCCCCGCTAGTTCAAATGTAATTTGCTTATTCACTTCTCCTTTTGGGTTGAAATATCAGATTATTCAATAATTTGGCTTGTGTTGTAATCATTATTCTAAAGCTTAGTTATATTTCAATTGCTGTATTAGTTTGTGGCAGTTTTTTTAGCAGTTGCTTGGTAAGAGTTGGAAGTTAATATAGTGAGTTTTAGGGGTATGAGTGATGAAGTAGTTATCATTTGATGTTTCCGCATATTTCCTATTGTTCATTAGCTGTGGTTATTTACATTCTTGATTAACACTGCAGGAGTTGCTTCAGCTAGAAGAAGATGTAAAACTTTTGGAAGAGATGTATCCTCAAGGAGAAAAGGTATCTGAAATAACGTGGAATTTTGTGTAGTGTGTAGACATGACACTTGGTTACAGTCTTATTCCTTCTTATTTCTATATCAACTCCCTTGCCATGACATTTCAGGCTGAAACTTCCTGGGCCTTGACTGTTCTTGGATACTTGGCAAAACTTGTGTTGGGAATCTTAGGGTGAGTGCTTACATCATGCATTTTGTGTCGATATATGCACTGAAGAGAAATGTATTGTTGCTTGTTGCTATCTTTAGAAAAAAGGATATAACTCTTAGTCTTTTTCTAAACAATGAGAGGTTGCAACCAGTGTACTAAAAGGAACTATCTAACATGCCTTCGTTCGGCAATTTGTTAGGTTGATTGTTTCAGTGGCTTGGATCGTTCATATTGTCATATACCTTCTGATTGATCCACCACTTTCTCCCTTCCTGAATGAGGTTTTCATCAAGCTGGATGATATATGGGGTACTTCCTAAACCATTTTTAACCTTTCTTTTCTCTGTTTGCTGCTTTCAGAATTTATGGGAGATCTATGTTTTCGTTTTTTTTCAGGTCTTCTGGGTACTGTTGCATTTGCATTCTTTTGCTTCTACGTTCTGCTTGCTGTGATTGCTGGAGCAATGATGCTTGGCCTGCGATTGGTTTTCATTACAATTCATCCCATGAAGTAATGTATCTTATGTTGATGGCATTTTGGTTAATTGTCTAGAAAACGACCTGCTGGCTGACATGTTTAATGGACATTTTGTAGGTGGGGAGCTACGCTAATGAACTCTTTTCTGTTCAATGTGGGACTTATTCTTTTGTGCTCAATAAGGTTGGTGACTTGGCTAATGCACTCGATCTTTGTTTCTATGTTATCTCGAGTTATCTCTTATTAGAACATGTTGAATTTCTAGGTTTGTGCTTGGTTGTTGAAAATTGTATTAGGGAATTATGTTTTGAACAGTAATTGATGAAATAATATTTTTGTTTGCAATTTCAGTGTCATACAGTTCTGTGCCACCGCATTTGGGTACTATGCTCAAGCAACTGCTGCCCAGGAAATATTCGGCCACACATTGCAGTCTCTTCGTGGAATTAAATATTTGTACAAGTGAGTTTATACCATGTGAATTAAGTTCGATTCAGATCAGGCATAGATGTATATGTCTACTGACATTGTTGGGCATATTGGCATTACAGGTATAATGTATTTCAAATCGCATTCATTGTTTTAGCGGCATTGACCTTCGTGTATTATGTTGCCTTTGTAAGTCATCAGCCATCTTTGCTTTTATCTTTCTCTTTCATTCTTTGAGTGAATTGCCTGGGTGTCTGGTTCCTGTATTTGAAGGTCTGATTTTGTTCTTGTTTCTGAACATTTCAGGGATGGAGAAGAAAAAAACCTAGCGGCAGGTTCCAGCTTTCCTCGTAAGAATGTTCCCCTAGAAGACAATGCAGCCTCTCAAATAATCATATTTCTCTTTTATATCATCCCTTTCAGAGGGTGTTTGATATGCTCGGATGCTTACGGCTGTGGAAGGTTAGAGAGAGAGGCTTTTTTCTCGCTAGTTAAATTGGTTGCCTGAAGGAGGAGCATGTTGAGTGCCGCAACTGCTTCTCTTTATGCTTGCTTGCTTTTCATCTCCTTTTGTATGTAGTTTCTGTTATTATTTTTTTCTTTCCTATTTGTTAAATGTTACACTTAACGCATTTGGGTTGGGCATGTAATTGAGTTTCCTCGTCTTTGACAGTTGACACATGTGAACTGGATTTATGCGCAATTTATGCTTGTCTTGGAACTGAGTTGTACTAAATTTATACTTTGGTTTTTCTATAAATAGGTGAAACAAAACACTCGGTGACTCAAATGTTTATGCCCTCTATATATAAGACTATACTTAAATGCTTATGATATCAAATTTAATTAAGGGTAAATTGGGTAAGTTTTTGTTTTGGTCACTTAATTAAAAAAATTATAATTTGATCACTAAATTATTTAAAAGTTTTCATTTAAGTCATTGAATTATTTAAAAGTTTTTATTGTCATTTGGATGTAGAGGTGTTGTGGGTTGGGTCGAGGTTTGGTTTCAAAATATTTTTCAAGTCTAGGCTCGTTTTTGGGCATGCTTAGCCTGCCCAAAAAGCTTGTTGTATTATTAAAATTAATAAAATATTAAAAATATATTGTTTAGTTGCTATTTTATATATATTTATAATTAAATTTTAATTTAGGAACACTTTTTTATTATTTAAATTAAATTTAGGTCAGGTTGGGTTGACTTGAAGTACAAAAATATTTGTTTGAGCTTTGCCCTAGTTGAGTTAGGACTATCGGGCTGGGTGGGCTATTTTGCTCTTAAATAGGTTTACTGGGTTGTTAAGTATTTTCTTTTTAAAGTTTCACCAATGAGTTTTAATTTTAACAACCTAGTAACTTAAGTGAAAACTTTTGAATATTTCAGTGATTAAATTGTAAATATTTTTGGTTAAGTGACTAAAATGAAAATTTACCTATATTATAGTGACAATAGTGTAGTTTGCCCTTTAAATTTGACCTTAAAAGGCCCAAATAGGCCCGTATTAGATAAATGGGCCTCCAACTCCATCAAACAAAAAGAACTAAAAAAAGTTGTAAAACCCAGCGAGCATCGCCCTTCTTCGCTTTGTTGGTGTTCGTACTTTTGGCAGAGAGCTTTGTTTCCCTTTGCAGTGTATTGTTGAACTAAAAGGAAAAGAAAAGAAAAAGAAAAATGGACATAGCACTCTTTTCTCCGTCTTCACTTTTTGCCGATGCCGAAGAAGTCTCTGTTGGTATTCTTTCTCTTCTTATATTTACTTCCAATTTCATTTTACTTTGATGGTTTTACGTTAAAGAAACTCTTCACCCTTTTTCCCCCCTTTGCAGACGAGGAAGTTACAGATGTCCATCAGAGCTTTGTGGAGAGGAGACACCACTTTCCTGGCATGGTAGGTCTCTTTTCTTTTAGAATATATTTCTTACCCGTTTCATAATTTTGCTTTAGCTAATGGATTTTTAGCTGCAACTCAATGTTCTTCCGATTATACCTTGCATCTATTTCAAGATGCCCAATCTTAGAAAACAAAACACTCCTTTTACTTAACAAAGTTGATAGCACTGTTTGTTCATGGAAAAAGTTCTAACCTTTTTGCAGTATTAAATTGCTTTCTGTTAACTATGCTTATGCCGGGGAAAGATATAATGGAACTGATTCTTGATTAGTACCTCCCTGCAGTAATTGTATCAAAATTGGTGTGAAAATGGTTTTTGGAAAAAAAGAGAGGGTATTTTCTCGTTGGTCTCATTAAATATGAAATTATATGACTGAAGATAGATCTATAGTTTATTGGAAAACCCTAATGATATGGTTTAAGATGTAGAGTTGGCATTTACTATGCAGTATGAGTCGTGGTGAAGGAAAAAAAATTGTAACTCTGAACTTACTGGAAAGTAAATTCGATGATAATTTGACTGAGGTTAACTGTCTTTGTTTCTTGAATTTTCTTATCATATTGGGATTTAGTCAACTTTACTACTGCCACAGACGACTCCTGATACCTCAGCATAAGTTGTAGCTCTTAGCATTAGTGCAAACCATTTTGACCATAGCAATATAGTTGAAACTTATTCTAGTATTTCAGTACTTTGCTTTTAGAATCCACCTGAGTTAACCTATTTTTACCTTTATATCATTATATGCATTTTGGCTTTTGTGCAGGAGTTGCTTATTCGAGAATTTTCCTTCCACCAGTTGAATGCTAACTTACTCTGGCCAGGTACGTTTGCATTTGCAGAATGGTTAGTTCAACATCATTCATGGATAGAAGGTCGTCGTTGCCTTGAATTGGGAAGGTAATGCCTTCAGCTGCAGAGAAAAAAAAAGCATGGGACTTTACGAGAGTGCACACTCATTTTAGTTGTTTATTCTTTATTTTAGTCCATCTGTCTAGTCTGTACACATTTATTTAATTATAAGTACCGTGTACTCGAGAGGGCTGTTTATCATTAGTGGTAGGCCCTATTATCAGTTGTTGAGGGGTACATTGTCCTTCTGATGCATGTTTTCTGAATAGTTTATGTTTTTAAGGCACAGCTTTATCTGCACCCCAGATCTGATTTCTGATTTTTAATCTGGTTTGTTTCTTGAAATAAGAATCGATAGTTATAATTCTGAAATTGAATTTTTATTGATATTTTTCTTAATGATCTTGATTCTTTACTCATTGGCAGTGGAACTGGAGCTTTGGCTATTTTCCTTAAGAAATCATTTAATCTTGACATAACAACATCAGACTATGATGATCAGGAAATTGAAGAGAACATAGCTCATAACTGCCAGGCAAATGGAATTACGCCTGTCCTTCCTCATGTAAAGCGTGAGTTCCCTTTAGTCTCTGTAGTTTTCCGTTATCAGAAATCTAACATTCATACAGTCTGTCAAGTACTAAGGAGAAGAAACATGAAGCATTGATTTCATGGACTATAATGTTCAAATTAAAATGTCAATGTTTTTCAGATTCATGGGGAGAAACCTTTCCAAGTGCTGAACCAGACTGGGACCTTATCATAGCAAGTGATATCCTATTGTGTAAGCTTCTTGTTATTTAGCTTCTGCAATTTCTACATTTTATGCTTGAAGAAAGGCTGATGCGTAAATAAATTAATGGTTAGATTTTTATTACTTATTTGTTGTACATTAATACTTACATGCAATAGAAACACGGAAAGTTTTGTTAGAATTTGAGAACCATCATCTTTGAATTATGTGGACCCTGAGGAGTGATAAACCAGAAGAAGATCAAGAACTTAGGAACAAGTTTCTTGCTTGCTGATGTTTTACTTTATTGATCATCTTTGGAATCCCGGTGGTTACTTACATGTAAATGGTTATGAAAGCTGAAGCGTGAAGTTGCTATCATTATTTCTGGCTAAAGGGCTTTTGACAATATCTTAGCAATAAGATCAAACTTTGGAGTTGATTAGAGTAATTTGTTGTTTTAGATATAATTCGGCTCTGTCAACTGATTTGTTCTCTGTAATTATAAACTTTAGATTTAAAGTTCATGTTATCTTTTGTAATTAAATCTCCAAATCTTTTAACAAGGATTTGTTTAAACATGTTATATCCATTTCTTGGGATTTTGCAGATGTCAAGCAGTACCCTAACTTGATAAAGTCTCTCTCTTTTCTCCTAAAATCTTACAAGCCAAAAGATGACAAAGCTATTCCTTCTGTAGGAAATGACCAGAGTAGCGGTAAACGATCTATGTATATATATGTAGGGAAAAAGTTGACCTTATAGTACTGATAGAATCTATTATTGGTCATTATTTGATTATTGATGTCTACTTCTTGCTGCCAGGAATGTGTATGGGGTTGGCTGTACCGGCATTTCTAATGAGCTGGAGACGCAGAATTGGCAAGGAGGATGAATCACTCTTCTTCACCGGCTGTGAGAATGCTGGTCTTGAAGTAAAGCATATTGGATCCCGCGTGTATTTCATCAAACCAAGAGAAAATATGGTGTCCACCACTGGTATTATTGATGATTGAAGCTGGTATGAAATTTAAGAATGGCAGTTTCTTCTTTGTGGTCTAAATCGGGAGCATGGTCTTGTTTAGTGAAGTGGCAAACGAGAATTTGTTCATTTAGAAGGTTTTTTTAATGCGTGATGTTGATGTTTCTCTTGAGACAATAAAATTTTGTCATAGTGTCAGCTCTGGGAGTTTGCAACGTTTGTAACAAAAACCATTTTGAATGGATTAAATACACTTCGAAAGTCCTTTAAGATATTTTCTTATCAGCCACCGTTAACAATTTGTCTGCGGATGGTAGCTTCAAAATGTACAGCCAACATTTCCTTGTCATGTCATAAATGGACATAGCTTGATTGAAAAACTTTGCTGTACAGAGCAATGGGTCTGCCTTGATGTGTAAGAAAAGCTCCTACCCTAACTCCCGAAGCATCATTCTTTATTGTAAAACTGGAAGAAAAAGAAAAATTAGGCATGGCTAATATTAGAACACTGGTCATGGCCAACTAAGGTTGTTGAAACCTGGAGTGGCTGCAGTTGACAATCTCTGTGCTTTTGTTTTTTTTTCAATAATTTTGTCAAGGGATTGACAATGGCACCATATCCCTTTATGGACCATCTAATGGTAACCAGTAAGTCCCCAAAAGACGTGCAAGTCGTGCAAGTCGTGCAAGTAGATTCATGTTCAAATCAACAAAAAGGTGTCTCCCTTTCTTCAAAACGTTGAAAGGAAACAGAAGTCATTGACTGGACATCAGAATGCAAAGAAGTTTTTCAACAGCTCAAGACCTTCCTAATCACACTGCTCTACTCATCAAATCTGCTTCACGTGACATCCTTTCTCTGTACATATTCGCTCTGACTAATGCCTCAATTGATTACTAATGCAATAATATAAAGAAAAAAGAATTATTACTTAAGTATTAAAGTAGTTATACATAAAATAAAAAAATAATTGATATAAATTTAAACTTGAAATTAGAAAGATGAATAAAAGCTTTTTGTAAAAAATAAGATTTCCTTCTCCTTCTCTTTACTAAAAATAAATTATAATAGTGACTAAATATTACCAATTGAGTTCGTTTATTGCTAACCCATATACTAAAACAACGTAGGAATAGACAATAGTGTGGCATTGGTTAAATACATAGAAGGGAACTAGAGACTCGAGTTGTAATGACCAAAATTTTTAGGTCATCAGAAAAGTAAATTTTCGGGTCTTCGATTCTGAAAATTAGATTCGTAAATATTTATTGGAAATATTTACGAAGTTCAGTGAGAGGTTAACTAGATTTTTAATTAAGTAAATTTAGCTTAATTAAGGTTAATTTAGTGAAAGGACTAAATTGAATAAAGTGTGAAGGTTTAATTAAAAATTTAAAAAAAGTCAAGGGACTAAGTTAGCAAATAAGCCTTATGTGACAAGTGTGTGGTCTGTATAAATACATTTGCATTATTTTGATTGGTACAAATGTATGTATAAATATGTATTTACTTATTAAATAAGAAATAATATTTATAATTTAAAACATAATAATAATGATATAATATAATAAAAGAATAAAGAAATAAAATAGAAAAAAAGAAGAAGAAAGAACAGGGAAGGTGGAACGAAATAGAAAGGAGAGAAAAAGAAAAGGGAAAAATTAGGGTTTTGAAGTTTGAAGGTTATTTGGTAAGTTAATTTAGTCTCTTTTTTTGTAATTTTGATGTTTTTGGAATCATAGGAATTAATACTATTTGAATTATGTTAAAGATTAGGAAGTTAATGAATTTTTAGATGTTGATTAAGCTGAATAAATTGATGAATTATGATATTAAGTGATAGAAATTCAAGTTAGAAGTGGGAGATAGATTAAATTGTAAAGAGAGATATAAGTTTTGTCATAGTAGGGATTAAATTGTTTAAATTGTAGAATTGATGTTTTATATTGAATATTAAGAGTTGAAACTTGTTTAAAGTAGGTATAAAATGAAAATTATAAGGTTTATTTGAAGAAAAAGAATGGCTATGGTGGAAGGACATAATTGAAAATATAGAAAAAGTTATATGGAAATGAAAGAGTATGTTATTAAATAACATGCATTGATAATTTTTAAATGTTAAATTTTATGTAGCTAACGTAGTCCCGGAAACGTCATCAAAAAAGGGAAAGGAGAAAGTGAACGAGGATATCGAGTAAATCTGAGAATTACGGTTTGTATTTCTATAAACTATGCTCAATAATTTAATACAACGTAATGGCTATTCTTAATAGTTAGAAAGTATAATGAACGGTATGGTAGAAACTGTTACTGCTTCTGTAATTGAAATGAGATAATTTGAGTACCCTATTAACAGTGTCGGGCTAGTCGGATATAATTGGCATGCCATAGGATTGGAAGTGTTCAGAGATATTCCGACTGTGTGTCGATGAGACACTATATGTGTAATAAAGTAATCTTGATCGTTTTTGATTTATTTCGAATAGGTACTTTGTACCGATTATTATCATTATCTTATCTTTGTTACCCTTACGGTGTATTCCGGCTTCGGCTGATGAAACACTATACATTATCCCTGGTGTGTGGGTTGGATCCGTGTATCTGTTCAGGTCCGAGTTATGTTAATAGGGGTAAATGAAAGTACTGAAGACCGACTGCTATTGATTATGTGACTGTAACTGTTATACGATTGTTGAAAGATATTGAATGAATGATATGGAATGTGAATAAAGACTTGCTTAACTACATGAAAGAATTATGAAATGAAGGTAAAGGATTAAGCTGCTAAGATTATGAATGTAAAAGGTTTTAAGTTATTATGTATATACATGGTTTATTATTGTTTTAAGTATTAGTTTATAGAAGTACCACTGAGTGCATACTCAGCGTACGGTTTGTTTCCGTGCGTAGGTTAGGCACAAAGTATATAACGCCTCAGCATCCAAGTCAACTTCCGAACTCAAATATTTGGTAATGTACCTATCTTTGAAGAATGGCATGTACCTAGGTTGTTTAATGTTATTTTGATTATAAGCCATGCTAATGAAGAATGTTAATAGATAGTTAATGGGTGTAATGAGAATGTTATAGTGTGTAGTCCATTTTAAATGAATGTTATGGCACTTAGGTGCAACTTTTGAATTGGTATAGTACAAGGTATTATTGAATATATGTGTTAGATTATAATATAATGTTTTAATGAGTAATAAATGTGTTTAATCATGTTTGGACTGGTTGAATGGAGGAATATTAAAATTTCTGATAGTCTTTAGTTTGCAGGGTTGGTAAATTTGAAATGCAAGGTTCATTTTGAGCCCACTCGGTTTGTCACACAGGCGTGTAACCAGTCCGTGTGAGATACACGGCTTGCACACGGGCATGTTGTTAGGCAGTGTGTCCACTTCACCTAAAATGTTATTAACAGGTTGCCACACGGGCTGAGCACACAGGTGTGTGCCTTGGCCGTAGCCCACATGTCAGAATGCTCTGAGGGTAGTAGACACGGGCATGTCCAGGCCGTGTGCCGTGTGAGCCTCACTGTCGGCCCTCTACGGGCGTGTCACAATAACACGAGCGTGTGGTACTATTTAAAAAAAAACTATAAAACTTCACGAAAATTTTCCTAAGCTTCCGAACGAGTCTTAATTACACTTGTAAAGTACTGTGGACATATAAAAGTTATATTTAGATGGATAATATGATATTTATACTTGTTTTATGTGCAAATATACTGTAACGACTAGTAATACTCTGTAATTCTATTTTGGTAAATGGACAGGGTTAGGGGTGTTACACGAGTATTCATTAGCAAAGTGTAACAAGGAGCAAAGGTCAAGCACTACAAGTTAGAGAAGCTAGCACTAGCTTTGGTCATCTTTGCTCAGAAGCTAAGGCATTATTTTCAAGCAAAGACTATCATGGTATTAATCGAATGGTAGCATCTTCTCTCAATTTCCTTTTTCTTCTCAGTCTTTTCATTTCTTTTTCCTCCCGAATGGCAACAATTCTGCCTGAAAAATTTTATCCCCTTCAAGTTTCACGAGACTAGAATTTTAGTCTGACAAATCGTGTAGCCTTAGGTGATTTCTTTGCTTCAAATCCTCCTAATGATTACAAATGAGAGGGAATGCCACTATTTATAGTTGAATAGATCCAATAGTACAAATTGAATTATACTAACGACTAAAATTAATGCCTATCTACAAGAGTCTTAATAGATTTAAACTCTATACATCTTTATCCTTAGGATTTACAATAATTATCCTGATAACTCTAGTTTACTAAAGTGTTGGTCTCAAGTAGATGGACTTTTCCATAGGTTTCACGAATCAAGCTAGTTCAAAGGGGTCAAATTAGTCACATTTAATCAATTAACCTCCATGAGACTTTTTGTACGCATTCATTATGGGCTTTGATTCGAGGCCCATGACTTTCTTCTCCATCCATTCTCGTGTTGCCCTTATCGCGTCCTCGAAATGACACTAGTTTGACTTGTCTATGAATTGTCTCAATGCCTTAGTTGATTCCCAACTATTCTTTCTCTCGAGTAGTTCTGCCCCTTGGAACATTTGCCTCAGCTTATGTCTTCGTCGTTGCCTAACTCGAATTGTATTTCTCTCTTGTACATCTTGATCATAAGAGCCCTCCATTCTTGCCCCATCGTGACTTGCTTTGATCGGGATCCCCTTGATCCTTACAAATAGGCTTCAACACACCCACATTGAACACTGGGTTAACCTTAAGTATTGCTGCTAACTCTGATTTGTAAGTTATTTGGCTTTCCTGCTTCAAAACTCTGAAAAGGCCACTGTGTCTTTATCAAGCCAACGATAAGTCATAATGTAAAACAGTAGATAAGTGCTTGAGATGTACCTCACTTATAGCATTTACTCTGTCCAATTACCCAATTTGAATCACCACTTTTCCCACAAGTTTGATGCACAACTTACCTCTCTCATAGGTGGTAGCCTCTAGGGGTGAGCGAAATCCGATTCGATTCAAAAAATTCGATAAATTTTTCAAATTTTTAATTAAATAGTTCGAGTTATTTGAGTTAATGAAGTTATTTGGATCAACTCGAATAAAAAATTAATTTTTTCGGGTTAACTCGAATATAAATTACACAATTCGAGTTATCCGAAAATCCGAATAAGAAAAGACAAAACTATGTTGTTTTGATAAATGTTTACCTTTTCTAAAGTTAAAAGTCAAAACCCAAGTTAAAAGGCAAAACTACTTTGTTTTGATAAATGTTTACTCATTAAATTAAAAAACAAAACCATTATATTGTTTATGTAGCTAAATAATTTTATACTTCGTTTACTAGTTAAATAATCAGATTTATGTAAATGCAACATTGAGTATAAATAATAAGATTCATTAACTCGACTCGACTTGACTCAAACTTTTTTGATTCGATTCGATCCGATTCGAAAAAAAATTCAAATTGAGTTTGGTTGCTAAAATAGAATTCGTTAACTCGACTAATTCGAAATTTTTTGACTCGATTCGACTCGGCTCGACTCGACTCGATCGAATACTCACCCCTAGTAGCCTAAATAATAATTCAATAGGCTCCATATCGGCTTTCCACCCCTCTAGCATTTCCAAAATCACTTTTTGCACAACACTTTTTCTAGCACACTTTTCAAAATCACTTTCGAAAAGTGTTTTCAATCGTAACAACAATGGAGAACTAGCCTTTAGTAGATGACTAATCACACTCAGCCCAAAATGATTAGTGGCGAGTCCTAGTTAAAAATATTTATGTCTAGCTTATCAATTTTCTGTTTGACACATTATGACACTCAAGATAAATTGCTTACTTATCTTATATCAAACCATGTTATTCACAAGCAAGTATTAGAATAATTAAACAATTATAGATTTAACAATTTTAATTGATAAAATAAATATTCTTGGCCATCGAATATGGATCCAAGAAACCTAAATATTTGTAATTTAAATAGAATATATGTAAATACCAAATAATAGAGAAAACAATCAATTATGTGATATCTCACAAATATGTAGAATCAAAACTTCAAAATTTCTTTGATTAAAAAAGTCTTTACAAACACATGTTGAGAGGAAAAAAAAAACGTAATAAAATTAATATAAAGTTGTATATCTTTAATTTTGATAAAATTAACTGCTTGTAGGTGTTTTATAATGATTCTTAGGATTAGGGGCTAGTCTAGATGAGAAAAAGACGTAATCGGATTTCATAAGAACCAAGTAAAAACGATATGTCAAAAATCACCAAGGCATCGCAGTGCCCTAAGCAGTCTTTGCTAAAGTATGATTTTGACCATTTTTTTCTTGATTGAACTTTTTTTTTTTTCAGTCATGAGCCTTTAATTAAACATCTTCTAACCTTTATAAGACCACATAAACACTTTATTAAAAATAAATAAAATAAAATAAAATAAATAAAAATAACAATAAAGCATAAAAGATAAAAAATATATGGAACTTTGTGAAAATGTCAAACTAACTAAAATGTCATGAATTAATGCAAATTCTCTCAAGAATCATGCTAAATACAAACTAAAAGAGATCTAAAATATGATTATGATGAAACCTCATCATGTCTCCTTTCATGCTTTAAACTCAATGAAATTTTGCAATTCCAACCTTAATCCTTTAAACGTATTCACTGAATGTCTCATCTAGTTGTTCAACATCTGATTGTATCTTGAATAGCTTTTGTTGTAGTTGGTTAAGTTCTTACTGCATTTTGATGACAATTTCTTCTGCCATCTTATAAAAAATGCAACTCTGATACTAATGATGTTGCTCAAATTGTAAATCATTACCTTTGCAAAATAATAAAAAAAAAAGAAAGAGGAAGGATTAAGAAGAAAATGTTGAAATCAGTAAGTAGAAACTCAATATTCTGATGAAATAATTAATACGATTCATTTATACTCTTCAATCAAGAATCTCAAATTACAAAAAAAAAAAAATTAAAAAAAAATGTAGCTCGTATATAAATAAATAAATAAATAATAGGAATGCAAGTAATAAAAAAAAATCAACAACTAATTTAATATACAAAAGGAGTAGTAAACATAAATAAAAATCATATTCTGTCTAATTAATTTGTCCTGTAAAAATGGAGTAGAGAATTCAAGGTTTATCTTTAAAAGGTTCAGATATCAAAATTAAGCCATTACGCAATATCTAGATCTCAAATTTAACCCGCCACTGTAAATCGGTAAGATATACGTACAAGCCATTAAACTCCAAATGTCCTATTAGTATATCAAATTACAAATCTGTAACATGGAAAAAACCCTACGACAGTCCATAATATTTGCATTGTTTTGTGTGACAGAAACCATCCGTTTATCATTTGTCCAAAAATTGGAAAAAAGTTTAGACTATAGTTTCTTGTGAAGAAAAATAGAAAATGTCAATTGCAGATAATCCAAGACTTATTTTAAGGTTAAAATTTTCTATTAGTCCCTATATTTTGCGAAAGTTATAGATTTAGTTCTTGTACTTTAATTTGATCAATTTTAATTCTTATAATTTTTGAAATTTGAAAATTTGGCCCTCACCCAAACGGTAACAGTTAAACTTGTTTGGTTAGATTCAATTACTAGTCTTACACTATATGTACAGATGTAGATTTGGTCTATATTCTCCAATCAGGTCATTTTAAGTCCCTAAACTTTTCAAAATTTAAAATTTTAGTCTCAATCAAAATGACTGTAGCTAATCCATGAAGTGAATTTTTAGTGAGGAATATGTAAAAATAATAACCAGACATAACATTACACATATAATAATATGTTTGTCACATCAAATTTTAGAAACAACAAAACTTAATGAATTTAACAATTATAATTTAATAATGACTGAAATTTTAAAATTAAAAAAAAAACATATAAACTAAAATAACTAAATTAATATATAAAGAAAAAATCTAAATTAATATATAAAGAAAAAATCCACAACTTTTACAACGAGTCAAATTTTGAAAAGAGCATCCATGTAAAGGTCCCGGGCAAATTACTAGTGAGCCTAGACAGCGCTTGCTCTGTTTCCTTGATATATATATATATATATTTAATCTCGTCAGAAGATTCTATGGGCTACGAAACTAAGTCTTGTAGAAGTCTGTAATGGAGTTCTTGTATGCAACATATAATTTTTGCTTCCCATTTAAATCTGTCAATTCGATTTCTGATCATTTAAATTCAGAAGGACTTGTATATGAGTGTTAAACTCGAATAAATAGAAAAAAATTTGAAAGAAAGGACGATATTAAATCAAAAGTAACAAAAGTCTAAAAAGTTATAAAAAATGAATTGACGTAAGTTTGAAACCAACCTAATGTGACCAATTAATAATAAGTAGAATTAACAAGACTAATTGATTCCACATTCATATCTAAATCTAAACCAACTTGAGCCTCAACTACACCATTTATGTTGGATGAAATGTATAGATGAAATAAATCTTCAACTTATATATGAATGAGATATCTGCTAAAATTTTCGATTTGCCCTTATCAAGATGCAGAGGAAACTTCCTGGAAACTGCCCTTGGTATCACCCTTCCCTATCATTGATGTCACTGCAACCAAATCACTAATTAGGGTACACAAATAATTCCCTTATTGAAAAGAAGAATAAAAGGGGAAAAAAAATAAATGATATAAATTCACGACATTGATATCTTGGAGAGTATGAAAATCTTGGAAGAACCTTGTTTTTTAGCAACACAATTAAGGACTAGCTGTTGCCCCCATAATTCGCATGAAACAAACTCCATTTTGGATTTGATAGAGGAAACTTCCCGGAAGCTGTCCCTGGCTCCTCGCACATGCTTGTGGGGCGGATCTTCCGTTACTGATTGGGCATATATAAGCATATTGACAGATATTAATGGAGACAAGAACGTGTCACTCTTTTCTTTCCTTACTTTCTGCCCTCAGTTGGCTCCACCTCTTGCTTAAATATTTGTTCTCGTACTAACTAATGTTTGCACCAATATCGGCGAAAATCAACTTGATAATGAATTTTTCATTATTGCTCTCTCCAATTAGTTGTCAACGTAAAAGATTTTTTACCTATTCAATCATTTTCAAAATAAAAATTTACTCATTATTGCTCTTTAATGTGGGTTCGAGCATATTTAAATATATTTTTTTTTACAATTTAAAGATGGGGAGAAATTATATTTTTTCCTTTGATTTGCCACTGTTTCTAAATTCGATCCTTAAAATGTATGGATTTAAAATTAATCGAAAATAAAATTATGTTGAATTGGTAAATTAAATATTAACTCGATTAAAATAAATATTGTTACCAATACAAGAGAATGTGAATTCGAGTGTGCTAAACTATATTATACTCCTATTTATAAGCTAGGGAAAGACTAATGAGTTTAAATTCAAAAAAAAAAAATTATGTTGAACTGAAATTTGAGATACCTTTTTAACTGTATTTGGAAAAAAACTGCCATAAAATAAAATATTTCGTAAGTTACAAGAATGGAAGAAAGGGTAGCTATATATGCCTAGCTGTTGTTCGAGGTCAGCAGTGTTCCACCTGGAGAGCAAGTTGATAGGTGCTTCAGTGGCCACAACATTTTCAAAAACTAAAGGTCTATATACGAACATAAACCTTCTCTGCAAGTGGAGGGTTTGAGTGAATTAATCTAGCAAATAGTTGACTGAATTTAGCTCCATTTATTATATAATATTGGAGAGAAAGATAACTAAAATTCTAAACATAAAATAAAAAATACTAATAAATTTCAACCGACCACCACCCACCAAACTTAATATAATGATTAATTAAACCATTAAAAACAACAAATAATTGCATGCATTATACACGATAAGATGTTTTTTTACCTTTGCTTTAATAAAAATGTGGAAGCAACGAAATTATCTCAGCTGATCTGCCGATGGAAAGCATTCTGCAGAGAGCATTCTTGAGGAATAGAACATTGCAATTCGATACTTTTGAGATTGAAAAAACTTGATGAATAAGTTGATGAATTGCAAATTTTAATTTTTTATAGGTCGTGTAAAGTGGGAAAGCTTTACTTACTTTTTTGACGTGGAAACTTCTTTCCTCCTTCCCTTATTTAACATATTTTGTTTCCGATAAATATGATTTATCGTCTTCTGCATGTTTGGAGATGACTTGTAAAGTGTAAATTTGCACTTACCTTCTCATTGGATTGAAAACCCATTTTTCTTTCTTCGGCTGGGGACTTATTTGAACTGTCTATTTTATCTTAATTATACACCATTAATATTTAATTTTATTACTAAATGAGTCTTAACTCGATTTGTATCGACATTGTTACTAGTGCAGGAGGATATGGGCTCAAGTACATTAAAGGGTTAGGTAGGGGATATGGGTAGTTCTAAGTATTGTATCAAAAAGAACAAATATGATAAAAACATATAATGAGATTAATGTTTAAAAAAATATTTAATTATATTTGAATAAAATTATTAATATTTATTTACAACTTTTCAATATTCTTTTGTTTAATTTAATAATGATATGTCATATTATTATTCACTGATAGTTCATATGTATCAAATATTATTCTTATTTATTATTAAATGTCATACATTTTTTAGTAAAATGAAACAATTAATAGTTTAGCTGATAGAGGAAAAAAACTTTTAAGGACTATTTTAAAAATTTTACAAAAAAAATCTTCTAAACCATTAAACCCCAACCCTAAATATTAAATTGTAAAGTCTAATGGCACTTCAACTAATCACCTGACACCAACTTCAACAATGTTCCTAGCATGACAATCCGCCATTCTATTGCTTGCACATATAGGATAGAGCATTCGATGGCCGAGATCCACATTGAGCCAACCTCCTTTAAGTATCCTCTTCTAAAATAAAGAGATTAAAAATCTATTATATTGTACTCATTTTGCTTAAGTATTACCTCCAAATATTTATCTTTAATGAATCTCCATACTACACATGGTGTTAACCACCACTATAATCTACCCTAACCTCTTGAATAACTTAATTGTTATAATAAAATTTAAATAATTTTATTTTTAAATCATAAATTCTTTTGCAGTAGCAAAGGTTTGATAGTGAATATATGAAATAAAAGAATAAATAGGACCGTGTATCTCTATAGAATTTGGTTTGCCCAATTCCTCAATTTTTGTTTTGGTAGAATAAGAGAACAATCGAAAATCATTCAAGAATAATTACAGCAATGTCTTCCTTTCTTAACTCCATAGCCTCTACTGGTGGTGATAGGTATAGCTGTAGGTCCATTCCATAGCCTCGTGCTAATGCTGTCATACGATCTCCTACAGCATTACCTTATCGGTAAACATGCTGGACTCTTACCTCCCACTTCCGACGAAGCTAGCATATTCTTTACTCCTCGCACCACCTCATTATGGTGCATTTCCCGATCCTCCCCATTAACCATCTGGACAGCAGCAGCATTATCTACCTCTAATATCACCCTTGGCAAACCAGTCTCGCCCCCCACAGCTCAGCTTCTAATACTAACACACTCCAGTAACTTTTGAAAATCTTCCCTGACCATCTTCCCAAGCAAATTTTGCATTTTCTATAATAATATATCATCTTTTAAAAATAATTTTGCTGTGTCGTTACTAACAATTGGGATTTTTGATAGATATACCAATAATTAGGATTAGTGACACTGCAGCAAGGCGCAAATTAAACCATATCCATAACGTAACCGTCGTTTTTGTACTTTTTCTCCCACGAAGTTTCATCGAAAGTTCGTCGCCCAAATTTCAGTACGGAATTTTGTACGTCTTATTATTATTATTATTGGTATACATGATCGTTTCCAACTTTAATTTCTCTTCTTCAAAATTTATGCCTCAATTTTAATTGTACTGTCATAACTCATAAAACCACAAAGAAAACCGACATTTTTAAAATCATATGAAAAATGTAAAAAACTTCATGTAGCGTGAACACAAGGTTGACATTAACATATAACATCTATTGGGATAGCAACACTTCAACACTACTAGACTACAACTTGTTTATATTGAGGACAATATTATAGCCAGAGAAAATCTTGGGATTGTACGATCACAAACAAATTTGGTTGTACAAAATCTTTTACGTGGCTCCGATTTGCCCTTCCCTTTTTCTTAATTAAATAGAATTAAATGTTTGGGGTTGGACTAGTCCGTAAACGATGACTACTCATTCTCCCTCCAATCGTATCGTTTTGTTTTATAATATGAGCTTAATACAAATTTTGGAGTTGCTTTCACCAATGTACCAAGCGAATTGCAATTCTGTTCGTATACGATAAGAAGCAATTAAGAAAACTCGTGTAGTTTTTGAATCCCATTCCAGTTTTATAGATAGAGAAAATAACATTCAAAGATTTTTGTTCTCATCTCACTCAACTTAATTTCGGTTTTATGACTTAAATAGTTTTGAGTTTTATGATTTATGTTTATTCTCCCTTGTGTTGTCCAGAGGTGGTACTAGCTTTTGAATTCGCTACTCCTGTCATTTTTCCTCCCTTTCACCAATTATCTATTTCTTCGTTTTCTTCATTCACTCCACATGTCTTTCTCTCTTTTTAGTTTACAAATCTATTTTTGGGATGGTGCTTGTCATTGCTGAATCTCCACAAGCCACCGATATCTATTTTGAGAGCATTTAAGAATATGAATGATTTTACGAGCCGGTTTGAACCCGAATTGTCTTTTAAGTATTTTATGTTTTTTTATTATTTAATAAGTATTCATTTTTAGAAGTTTCTGTCATGTCTTGTTTTGTACAAGTTTTTTAAATACTATAAGATTATATAACTAATTAAAGGTTAATATATTTTTTTATAGAAAGCTTAGGACAACCTATAACTCCTCTCCTATCAAATAGAATGATAAGTGCGCTTCAGTATATTCGAACTCATGTCATTCTACACTGACAACAACGCCAATGCTAACCTAACTAAGACTCAATTGACAACTCATGATTGCCATAAAATTTATTAATAAATGCATTAACTATAATATAAATATATAATCAATAATCGAATTTAAAAATAAGTGATCCAAATATTCAAATAAAAAATTTAGAAACTTATAATCATAATGTAATAAAAATATTTACACTAATTATAATTTAGTAAAATATATTGAACAATTAAAGATATTTTAACCTATTTAAAAAATTATCTTGCTTATATATACACTAGAATGTATTCATAGAGAATTCTCCTGCCTTCAAATTTTTTATATAATTTTAATTATATTTTAATTATTTATTGATACCTATTAAAATTTTAATATGTATTTATTAGAATAATTATGCTTAGAATTATTTCTTTATTAATTAAAATTTTAATTATAAATGTTTTAAAAAAAAATTCAAACCAACTCATAACCCCTCTCAAACCAACTCATAAATAAGAGGATAATGCGCTTCAGCTAGCGCACTCGAATCCAGATTCTCTTACATTGGAAACAGTGCCCATACCAATCGAGTTAAGACTCGATCAAAAAATATCAAATATTTTTTTAAACCAAATGACAAGTGATTATGTTAGGTATAAATTGTTTTAGGTTAAATTATAATTATGGACCCTCTATTATGATTAAATTTAGGATTTAACATCTATACTTTAATTTGACATAATTTAATTCTTTTACTTTTACAATATATTAGTTATTCTAGATAGTTGACACCCGAAATAATTAAAATAATTAAAATGATTAAGCTGAATTTTTATAAAATACACATTCTGAATTACTATTTTTGTTTGTGTTGGACATATATTCTTTTTAAAAATTGATGTTAACGTTTTAATCAAAATAATTAAAGATACTAAATATCATTATAAAAATAAATATCAAATTAAAATCTAAAAGGAGAAGAAGAAAGGAGCATGCAATTGTCCTGAGAGATTCCCTTGGAGCTTTTATAAATTCAGTATATAGATTTCAGATTTATGGTACGTCTAAACAGAATTAACTATGTTTATTTACGACTTTGACACAATCATTAAATACCGCATCCATACAAAATCATTTGCAATACAATAATATATAGATATATTCCAATCATGCAACTGAAACATTCCCTTTTCTATGTTTAATATTCTACCCATGTCTTGCCTATATACAAATATAATATAATTATATACATGTTTTAACAATTAAAAATAAAATTATACGATAAATTTATAAAATTTTAAATTATTATATAATAAATTAATAATTTGATTAGGGTAAAATTACATATTAATTTTTATAAAAAAATATAAATAACTTAAAAAATAATATAAAAGTAAAATTTCATAAAAATATATAATAAAGTATACCGAAATACATGAGGTAAAACTTGAATTGGTATGCAATCATTTAATTCTTTTTATATTATTTCTATGAAACTTCCTGGAAGCTACGTACATGGAGTGCTATTTATAACGGACTATGTCTTACACCCGAACTCATCGAGATAGATAGCACGATACTCAACGGTGTTTTGTGATTAAAAAAACGACCAAGATTGTGGCAAAACAAGATGGCTTCCCTGCATGAACCATGGCTAGTGGAGAATGGGTTGAAGGGATCTAGCAAGGAGATTCGCCATGGCAGGACTGCACACAACATGTCGTCTTCGTCTTTGCGGAAAAAATCGGACCTGACGCTAGTTTCCAAGGTTCGGTATGCAATGCTTAGGCAGTTCCTCGCCAATCTTCAAGAGGTCATATTAGGGACCAAGCTCTCCGTTCTCTTCCCTGCTATTCCATTGGCCATTGTTGCTGAGTGTTATGGATTTGGAAGAGTGAGTTTCTTTGTTTCTTTAATCATTTTTTTTCTGACTTAGATTGACTTGAGTTGGACTCAATTCGCTTTGACTTATTTGCTACGAGATTTTCTGTGCTGGAAGACTTTGATGATGATCAAATCTTCAAATTATATAAAAGTAAAATATGAAACCATCAAAATGTATTCACTAATTTCTTTCAACTATTAATTAATAAAATATGATTTGATTATTTCCACTTGAAAACAGTATTTATTGCTGTTTCTCAATTTGTGTGTTGACATTTATGATTTTGTTGTGAATAATTAACAGCCCTGGGTGTTTGCATTAAGTTTACTTGGACTTACACCATTGGCTGAACGAGTCAGCTTTCTCACCGAGTAAGGCATATTCATCTTCATTTGTGCTTTTATCCATCCTTATCTAGAATTTAACTAATTTGGCTAATCATGAACCCCTTTTGTTTCTTCTTTCTGTGTACTTGCAGGCAAATTGCTTATTACACTGGTCCAACAGGTAATTATCAACACACACATATATATTACTCTAGTTTTCAAAAGGTTGGGTCAATTTATCTTTCTCCATGATTGCCAACTTTGCTACCTACCATATGTTTCTAGCAGATTCGACACTTGTGGGTCTAAACCAACAAGAAAATCCCAAGTGTTTAAAAACCTAAAAACAGTTGTCAAATACTATTTCTTATCTCTCTTCCAAGCGTGAGTGTTTGGTGCAACATATGGTCACAAAATGAACATTTCAGCTTCCTGAGAATTAAAATTTCTTTTTGTATGAAGAAAATGAAAGGGCTGTTGAACAATGGAATTAAATTAATACAATTTTCAATTTTACAGTGGGAGGGCTGTTGAATGCAACATGCGGAAATGCAACCGAGCTGATCATAGCAATTTTCGCACTAAGCCAACATAAAATAGATGTGGTCAAGTATTCTCTTCTGGGTTCAGTCCTATCGAACCTGCTTTTGGTTCTTGGGACCTCTCTCTTCTGTGGCGGTATTGCCAACATCGCAAGGGAACAAAAATATGATAGGGTAAGTTATTACGTGTCAAACTTTACGTGCAATATTTGTTTAAAAAATTACTACCACCACCTAAAAGTTATTTCATCACATGGTGGGAGTGGGATATAGATGTTTAACACGGCTAATTTGGGTGTCAAACACCGCTGAATTTGACAGAGACAAGCGGATGTGAACTCTCTCCTTCTTTTGCTTGGATTATTGTGCCATTCGCTGCCATTGTTGTTCCGTATGAGTGGCGCATCCGCTGCTCTCACAGCCGACCCAACGCTGCAGTTGTCAAGAGCAAGCAGCATTGTCATGTTGATTGCATACGTATCATACATAGTCTTCCAACTATTCACTCACAGGCAGTTGTTTGAAGCTCCAGAGGTAGTTCTAGTTCATTAATCTTACATATTTATCTCCTAAAACCCAGTTTCTGCTAATTTTGGTGAATAACCCATTGTGATGTCATTGAATAGGAAGCAGAAGGCGACGATGATGGAATATCAGAAGAAGAGCCAGTAATTGGATTTTGGAGTGGGTTTATATGGCTAGTTGGAATGACTGTTGTCATTTCTCTCCTCTCTGAATATGTTGTAGAAACAATTGAGGTAATTTTAGTTTACTACCCTTGATAACCTGGTCTATTAATTTCTTTGTTATCAACTTTATTATTTACAACTAAACTACGAGCAACTAAATTTCAGGATGCCTCGGATACTTGGGGAATTTCTGTAAGTTTCATCAGCATTATTCTGCTACCCATTGTTGGAAATGCAGCAGAACATGCAGGAGCTATCATTTTTGCTTTTAAAAATAAGCTGGTGAGTAAATCAAAGATCCCTGCCCTCTACCTTTCCCTCTAGACTGTTTTATAAATAGAACAATATGTTGACAGAAATTTGGGACTGAACAAATATTGCAGGATATTTCTTTAGGTGTTGCATTAGGGTCTGCAACTCAGATTTCCATGTTTGTGGTACGAACTTAAAATAATTGAAGCCTTCTTTGGCACATGCTGTATTTTACATTATATTTTGGAGCTTCTGATTTTAAAAGAAACCAACATTTCAATGTTGACTCAGGTCCCACTCTGCGTCCTTATCTCTTGGATTATGGGCATTAACATGGATCTAAATTTCAATCTCCTTGAAACTGGCTCTCTCGCTCTATCCATTATTGCTGTTGCCTTCACTTTACAGGTAAGTTAACCGTTCTATTCAATTTTGCAAATAAAACATCTCGAGTATCATTCATTATTAACCAAATTGAGCCTAAAAATCTTGAATTATCAATCTTGTAGGATGGCACTTCTCACTACATGAAAGGCCTGGTTCTTCTACTGCTCTACATTGTTATTGGAGCTTGCTTTTTCGTATCCAAAACACCTCTAAGTAAGGATACTCTCGTACATCTTTAGCTCTCAACCATATCACCTACTTATACTATTATTTCCTCTAACTTACTTGTTCACCTCAGACCAAGTAAACATCACAAACTCGGGAGCTAAACTTGCTATTGACACAATCTTCAGAGCTTGATAAGTAAGTGCATTTCTTAAACAGCTTTTACAAGAATTGATTTTTAATATTTACGGAAACTAACGATTAACCATGGGCTCAAATGCAGGCTTTGCCGTCTCGGGGGATGTCGTTACTCCACCCCCCCCCCCTTTTGATGATGAAATGTTTGAAACTTGAACAGAGATTTCATGCATTTGTTATTCTTTCATATCTGGAGCCTGGCGGAAAGCTGACAATTTGCAGTTACTAGGCCGCATACAAGTTGTCATGCCTTCAAAGTTGAGATGGATACTATCTATATAAGTATACCGTTGAAGCTTGATGAAGACAGGCTATACAATACACAGCACATTGTTCTGTCTGTGTCTACATCTCTCTTAGATGTGTTTCTCAGTTATGCCCGTAATTAAGTAGTGGCAGCAAATGAGCTACACATGTGGTGGTTTGTTTCCCTCTTGTACTGCAGCTATCAAAATAAATGAAATCGTTGTTGTTCTTTATTTGCCAATTTACCAAATTATTATTCCATTTAAATTTTCCTGAAGAATTCGTGTCAAATCAAGTTCATTGTTAGCCGCAAAGAAACTCAAACACAAGGCAATAGTTACAAGATCTAAATATTATATTTCAGTAGTTTATGAGTGTCTAAGGTTGATGATGATGATGATGAAAAGTCAAGCACGTAGGTAGGTGTGGAGCAGCTAAATAATACGGGTGATTATGAATTTATGCTAATGAAACTGGGATGCAGCAAATTCATCGGGACGCCACATGGTTTTTCTCCCCTTCTTACAAGATGATCATATTTATAGGAGATAGTATGTAGGACCATGAGCCTGCCGATAAAAAAATATCATTGTTTTTGTTTTCTTTTACCTTGTTATTATCCAACTTTTGTCAGTTGTCATGTTTCTTTCAACATTAAAAGCTAATTTATAGAAGAAAAAAAAAACTTGGTTTTAAGAAAGTATATTTAAAAGTGTTTTCTTATATTGTATTAAGAGAAATATACGAGATATTTATATAATTCTTACTGTTAGGGTCTATTGTTTTGTCTTGACCTTTGGGCCGAGGGCACTGACATTCCCTGTCTCTGGTGTTAATATTCTCTGTGCCTCCTTTGATTTATTAGACTCTTGTTTGTGAAGCACGTGGTCTTTTCTGATCCTGAGACTAACTTTCGTAGCGAACCTCATATCTGTCAGTCATGAAGAGAGATCCTCTTTACAAATATGACTTGCGACTTTGTCTCTACAAGGTTTACACGAGCTCCCTCTCAAAAAATTATATTTAAAAGGTATGGTGAAAAAAGTGGTTCTGAAAATATACAATAAGTTGGTATTGAAATTGTACGGTAAAGAAAAAAGTAGTTAATATGGTTGTAGACATGATCCTTATAGGTGGCATGGATAAATGCTTATTTACTTGAAGCCGAAAGGTTGCAGGATGATCAAGTTTAAGAATTGGTATAGCTGGGCTTGGAAGAAGAAATTGAAACTTTCCCATTATTACAGAATTTTTCAAAGCACTTTTAAAACTTTTTAAGACTTAAGCATCCTAAGTTGCTTGGCATAGAGTTGCTTATTTCTTAGTTAGCTGCCCAGGATGGATTGTCAACCAAAAGTAAAATGTTCGTTTGGGGATATGGCAGTCGGTATTGTATTAGTATTGTTAGTACATATTGTTTCAATTCTAAACCAATATCAACTAGTTATGTTTTATTCAATCAAAATTTTAATGTTACGGGTCACTGATCAAAGGTCGTGATGAATGTATACATAAGATTCTGTGGAGGTCAACTAATTAAATGAAACTCATTTAATTCAGTTACATTAACCCGATTTGTGGAACATATAAAAAACTCATTTACTTGGAGTTACTATAGTAATTATTGTAAATTTTAAAAGATAAGATTGTATAAAATTTTAAAACTTTTTGGACTCACATCTTGTAGATAGGTTTTGATCTCAACCATTGATGTAATTTAAACCGTACCATTATATTTGAAAAGTTCAACTATAAATAAAGATTTGCTTGAGAGCATTTATTCGAATATTTGGTGTGCTTAGTTTTTTTTTGTATCTTTTTTATTCGCTTTTTTTTCTTCATTTGAGAGTTTACTTTCGTTTTATTTCGCTGCCTTTGAGAATTTTCGTTTGAGAGTTAAGTTGACATAAACAGCTTTAAATTTAAATTCTAGCCCCATGACACTAGTATATACCGGTCGGTACTGGTTGATACATTTTAGACCAACTTTAAACCATTTTAATTTATATAATTATATTTAAAATTAATAGTTATTGGAGGTAATTAATATTATAAATACACTTGTAAAAACTAATGGTAAACGAGAGGATGGATGGTGATCATCATGACAAGTTCCATTTCTATCAAAGCTCATACAAAAACAACAAACTGCTAACTTTACTTTCTTTACTTATTTATTTTTTGTCTATTATATTTTGTAATAGGTCAACCCACTTCACCCGTTGTCTTATAGATTAGAAGCAATGCCGACAATTTTGAGCAAAACAACACCCTTCACCGTTCCGCCGAAACCTAGCAATGCCCTTCTCTCTGCATTTCTCTCCGACTCCGCTCATCACCGCTCCTTCTCCTGTATCCAAACCTTTCTTCCTCGTGCCGTACTACCACACACTCCACGCGCCCAAATCCCCACTCTGCTCCTCCATGGAACACGCGCTCACTCATCAAGGCAAACAAGAAGCCTTTGATCTGAGACCTGAAGACAGCCAAACGCTTCCATTAGGACTACGGAGAGACGCAATGCCCAGCCACGTCGCGGTGATCATGGATGGGAACCGTAGGTGGGCCCGGTTGAGAGACTTGCCCGTCAGGTCTGGTTACGAAGCCGGCGTAGAGTCCTTGAGGAAGATTGTGGAGATCTGTTGCAAATGGGGGATAAAAGTACTCAGTGTTTTTGCTTTCTCTAGTGATAATTGGTTTCGTCCCAAAGTTAGTTCTGTTT
Organism: Gossypium longicalyx; assembly: GCA_025698465.1. Classification (NCBI taxonomy): domain Eukaryota; kingdom Viridiplantae; phylum Streptophyta; class Magnoliopsida; order Malvales; family Malvaceae; genus Gossypium; species Gossypium longicalyx. The sequence goes on from CM047003.1 coordinate 28,911,984, forward strand.
TCATGCCTTGCTTTCTTTTAATTGGGGTGTTAATTTATAGCTGCTCACTCTTTCATTCATCTCATTGCAGGTGGAAGTGGAATTTTTGATGAGTTTGTTTGAAAGGGGAATGCAGGAAGATACGGGGATCTTTTTTAGGTAATATTAATACATTTTGAACTCGCTCTGTTGATCTTCTAATTTCATGTTGTGCTATAAGTTTCTCTCATCTTACTTTATATGCATTTGGAACCCAATGATACTATATTACATGAACTTATGTGTTGCTTTGGTGTCTTCAAATTTCTCTCCTAATTTCCACCGATTCTCCATTCTGACTTGTTGATAGTATCTAAGGAAGAAACTGCTTTGATAACAGGGAAAACATTAGAATATCTGTTATTGGAGATCTAACTAAGCTCCCTAAGGCCCTTCAGGAACTGATGGTCAACTTAGAGGAAGCCACCAAGAACAATACACGTTTTCAACTAATCGTAGCGGTCAGTTACAGCGGACACTATGATGTTGTTCAAGCTTGTCAAAGGCTTGCTCTGAAGGCAAAGTGTGGTCTTATCGAACCCAGTGACATCAATGTCTCTCTAATGGAACAGGAACTAGAAACAAATTGCACAGAATTCCCCCATCCCGACCTGCTTATAAGGACAAGTGGAGAGTTTAGAATTAGCAATTTCATGTTATGGCAGCTGGCATATACTGAATTGTTCTTTGCACAGTCATTATGGCCAGATTTCGGAGAAGCCGAGTTTTTGAAGGCATTGCTTGCCTTTCAGCAAAGGCAGAGACGTTACGGTGTATGAAGTTATTTGTGTACGACTGTTGACACTTAGTTATTGTGGAATGGGAAGGAATTGATGGTGACATGCGAAGGGGCTTAACAAGAAGCTGTATTTGGCCATTGGAGTATTAGAATCAACTTGCACAGAGCATATTTTTGCAGTGCAATCAGGTAAGAAACTAAATGTAATGTCCTTGGAACTGGAAGTTGATCGTAAAGAAGGTTCAACACTCGAAAGACCCCCCACCGTAATTTGTAACTGTCATTAAGTTCTCCTTACCATGACTTCCCTCTATATTCCTTAGGGTGATAGATTAATAACCATGTAAATTACGTGTAGTGAAGTAAGATTTGCTCCACTCTGTACTCCTAATGTTTCTCTGGAGGCCTTCAGTAATAAAGAGATACGGTTATTTACTTTTTGTCCCCCTTTTTTTTTTTGGCCTTTTAGTGAAGCTTTTATTTTGATCACTCTAAATTTTATTTGGACAATTTAGTCACTGTCATTAAATTTGACTTAGCATTTTTTTTTTACTATCCAAAACACATTTATTTAGTTTATTTGTAACCTAAAAATCACCGATTCTCGTCCATCATAAGAATCACCAATCCTCGTTACCAGTGCACTAATCTCTATTGCCCTCCCACACCATAAGATAAGAACTACCTTACATGATTGCTTGTAACTGCATCTATTTTAGGCCTTGGAAGAGTGCATTTTCTTTAGTTTTTTAGGCCGTGAAGCAGAGCCCCGAAGTTCAATAGGGAGTAGGGAGGTCAATCGTTTCGTTGCTACGCGGGAAGATATGGATGCTCCAAAGCTTTTGTGAGAATGACTTAATTCCAGCTAGGGTTGTAACAATTGATATAAGTGCAATTCTTTTGCCAGATTCTTGTCCATCACATCTTATTTTCCAGCACCAACAAAGTTCTGCACAACATGTGGAGCTGGACGTTTAAAGAGACTATAATATACCTAAAATTTTACATGTAGAGTGATCCACTTGATGGGAAATGGTGGAAATTGAAAGCAAGGCAACTTAAATGTTGCCATAACCAGCCAGCCAGCCTCCCTAAAACTATCTCTAGATACATTTGATTGATTTGAATCTCATTATTACATTATCTAATATAGTCACCAATAACAAATCTCACCCATTATTTTTCATTTAACTAATTTTATCCTCATCAAAATAAACTAACCCCTAAAATATTGCATCTTTGTCATAAAACTATGAGCACCTAAACTAAAACCTAACGGTGAAAATTATGTCTAAACAAATTAAATTTGATATAATTTATTTAAATTAATTATTCAACTCGTTGTCAAGATAAGCGTGAATATAATTATAAATTATAATTTCAATAAATAATTTAAATGTTAAAGTTGTTAAAACCCCATAAGTTGATTGGGTGTCAAGTTTTGACTTAATCAACAATCTGTAAAAAAATCCAAGTAAATTAAAAGTTGCGAAATTCATATCTATTTTTTCAGTATTCTTAATGTTTGTTTTACTGTCTATTTTAGGAATCCGTAGCTGTCCCTACCAAAAATGTCATCTTTAAAGTTTAAACCTAAATTCTCCTCTTGAGTGTGCCTTCCATTACACTCAACCACTTTTCAATAAATTCATAACTACTTTAATCCCTTGTCCTCGTAAATATGTGATTCTTCAAAATGCTATGGAGTTTGATTTACTCTGTTTGGTCATTGGTGGCTTTCCTTAATTAGAGTCCTTTTCAGAACAAAATAATGAAATCGAAGGTCAACAATTGGGCTGTTTTCTAGCGCAAAATTGTCCAACAGAGGAAAACATGATACACAAGAATATGTTTCATCTTGTCAGCAACTATATACTGGATAAAAGCGAGAAAGATACAAAAACATCATTATGCTATGGTACAAAGAGACCTACAAGTATTAACATACAAAAAGTAGAACCTTTCCGCTGTTTAATCATATTTTATGTCCAAATCAACCATTGCCCTTCAATCTTCGTCTTCATCCTCCTCCTCCTCCTTCCAAAAGGTGCACAGCGTCAATACTATACAAGGAAAGGGAAATACAAACCAGTATTGCAGAACTTAAAACTAGATTACCTCTCCACTACCCTCATTCTCTTCATCATTCACCTCTTCAGCATCCCGACCATTAGCAGAAATTTCCTACCAATTATGACAGTGAAACAAATAAAATAAAAAGTCGAACAAATCATTGCTTGAAATGAAGAAATCATAATGCAATTTATTCACCTGTTTCTTGTTGTAGTCCTTCATTTGTTTTTCATATTCAGCCTTCCTTTTTTGTGCTTTGACCTCATAAGGGCCTTTTTCCTTCATAAACATGCAATAATGTCATTAACAGAAATTATTACAATTATTAATAACCCTTCTTGTAAAAATGAAAATTTTATGTACCATGACTACTAATATACCTTTCATGATAAATTGACATGGAAACTGTTTACCAGAAATGATAACGCATATGCATACATTCAGACAATAATAAGCCACAAAGAATCCCAAAGTTGCGGCAGAAAAAGGGGGAGATCCACAAAAATTGAAGAATCAAGCAACAACAAATAGACATCTATGTAATAAAGATTTCAGAACTTACTTCCTCGGACATGGATTTCCACATCTCTCCCGCAGCTTTTCCAACCTGGAAGCAAAAAAATTTTGAATAGAAAACCGTAAAGTCATTCGAAAAACATACATTTAATAGCATACTCAAAGATTGCAACTTACAGCTGATACAGCCTTCACATTAGGATTTTCCTTCTTGAATGTAGTTCTAAACTCCTCGCTGTTACGCAAACATGAGTAAACCAATGAAAACAGTAGAGCACCACATTCAAATATTTTATAACCTACAGCTACAGGTGAAATACATACAGGAAAACGAAGAAAGCACTAGGAGGCCTCTTTGGTTTGTTGGGGTCTTTCTTAGCCTTTTTCTCCTTCTTAGCTTTCCGAATGCTGCTTCTATCAACAGGGGCCTTCCGCTTCCCAACCTTTCTACAAAGAATAGAGACAATATATTCATCATTACAATATTCCTATATAAACTGTATGGATCATATCCATATATAAACATTCATTAAGACTTAAGCATTCATAAAACCGATTGGTTTAGTAATCACCGCTAACACATTAGCAGGAACAAGGACAACAATTAGTAAATTATCAGAAAGAATATCTCAAAAATCATTTTCGATGTAAAAAGTGAAAAAAGCAGTACTAAGTCACCTCACCTATCCTCAGCAGGCTTCACAGCACCCTTAACTCTAGCTCCTTTCATTCTACAGAAAACCAAAAACATGAAAAAAGACTATAATAAACCACTTATATAAACATGTAAATCAAAATTCAGAATATAATAAACACATTGACTTTGAATTACCTTCTTTTAAAAAAACAAAAGTAAAAACATTAGAATAACAAACAAATAAGCATAAAATAAAATGACATTTTGATCATTACAAACTACTAGTAGGCAAGCAAAGCAGAACATAAGTTAATAACATAACTCAAATTTACAAAAGAAATCATGAAAAGTCGAATTCCAATAACATAATATAAGTGTTTAAATAAGCCTATTCGCATTACATGATTATTTACTGAATAAAAAAACATTATATATACACAAACAGAGTTACGATTTTCTTAAATTTTGCTTACTTCACCGTTCTAATCTATAAAAACAATAAAATAAAAAAAGAACTAGAAGGAACCAGATCTAGAGAATACCAACTCTACCTCACAGGAAATTAATAACAGATGCTTTTGAGAGCAAACAAAAATAAGGATCGAAGAGTTTTGAGAGAATATCAAAGGGCGGTGAAAGAGAAAGGAAAACAGGGGGCAGAGAGCGGTGAAAAAACTTGATAGAAATGACCGGATCAGCCGGTTTATTCTTTTAAGGGCTTTGGCGTGAAGACGATTGCCGCCATCACCTCAGAAGCCAATGCGGTTTATTTTACTGGATATAGCCGGTTTGATATATTCGAGAATATGGTTGATGATTATATAATTGTATTTAATGAAATTTTATTAGGGCCACGTACTTAATTTAGGGGAACTTTGTGATCGATGAGCTTGAGCGCTGCTGATTATTTTGCCGCCAAATTATTCCCTACGGTGCGACGACGATGGGTGAAATCTGCGTCGCGTTTGAATCTTTGTTTAAAAGATAAATAAATTAATGTTTATATGTTAGGAAGAAAGTGTAAATAATATTATTAATATTTTTTTAATAATTTTATTTACGTTAATTACATAAATTTATTTAAAATTTATATTTAAAATTAACTAATTTTAATTATAAATTAAATCAATTCTCATATAATTAATAAATATATATTTTAAAAATTATAAAAATATATTTAATAAACTAGTTATAAGCTAAAAGTTCCAGAAATTAATATTAATAATGAAGATTATAAATTACGCTCAGCTCAACTATCCATATTTTCTTTACCCTGGAATCATATAAATAAAAATTGCGTTAACCGATGCAGTATTGGCTCCAAATTTCATCGCGATTTTCATTTATATTTTGCTCTCTGTGACTGCTGCCTGGGAATTGGTAAAGGTAATGTCATTCATATGTAACATATGTGTACATTACACGTCTGCCATTACTTTTCCTTCATTGGTTTCTTTTTCGATCCAGTTTCTTCTATTCTTACTTTTTTTTTCTCGTTTATTTGATTTCTTTTTGAAGGTTTAGTGGAAAGGTTGATAGGTTTTTTTGATAACGAAAGGGAGGAAAAAAAGAAAAGCAGAATGGGGAGGTTGTTCGTAATTACTCTTGAAGGAAGCGTTTATAGCTGCAACCACTGCCATACCCATCTGGCTCTCCTCGACGACATCATTTCTAAGGTTCATTTTTTTCTTATTGCTGACAACATCTTTTGATCTTTCACGTGTTAGTTTTCTACATTGTTAGTTTTTTTTTTTATGGGGGTTACATGTGATTCTGGGTTCCTTCCTGAAGTGTTCTTGGGTTACGGGAAATTGATAAATATTGTGATAGATAAACCGAATATGATTGAACCATCATCTAAATAATAGTGGGGATTCAACTGATGCCTTATTCTGCTTCTGATTGCTGAAATGTTTCACATTACATTCAATGTGATTCCTTTTTTGTTTTGCAATTGTGGATGTTGGTATATTGATTCTTGTATAAATATTTGCTTTGATTGAAGAAGTAGAATAAGTAGGTTAGTCTAACTTGTTAAATTTTGGATACTCTTAGAATCATCATACTAACAGGGGAGATTGTCAATACTTACTCGAATCTAAATGGATTTTCTGTCTTTTATCTCTTCATCTAAATCCTGTTTTCTCATTGTCCCCTGGCATAATATCTGTTATATTTCAGCAATACAGACACATACTAACCTCATCCTTTACCCGTGTTTCAGTCTTTCCACTGCAGGCATGGAAAGGCTTATCTCTTTGATAAGGTGTAAGTGTCCCTTTGTTGCGTACTCTATAAAGCCAACTTTTGTCTGTAGTCTTGTCTAGCAATGTTCTTTTCTATTAAAAAATCTAGTTTTTTTCTACTATATTACTATGTATTTATTCTCTCCTTTCTGCAATCAATGAGAGCTCTGTATTTGTGAGGATTTGATTGTGGTATGTATGCTCTTTTCTTTCAATTTGCACAAAGAAAGATGGCCCAGATCATCTTATTTCCACTAAATAAACACTAAGAAGTCAACAATCTGAACCAGTCAGCTACCTGCTATTCTAGACAACACACTGACAAGCAGACAGCTCAAAATAAATAATTCATTCATGACTTTTCTATGATTTCCCTTCATTAATGACTGCTTAGTTTGTCAAATCTCTAGATTATAAGTGAAGTATATGCATTGTTGCAAGAAGAACCATGGAATAGGCAAATGCAAAATACTCATGATGGATTTCAAAGCCTTGGGGCATGCTTCATTACTTATTTCATAGCATAATCTGCAGATATGAATGGTTCAAATTACTTATTTTCTTTCTTAATGCATAGCAGTGTGAATATCACAGTGGGAGAGAAAGAAGAACGCATGATGATGACTGGATTGCACACTGTTGTTGATATATTCTGTGTTGGGTGTGGCTCAATTGTGGGATGGAAATATGTAAGAACTAGTTTTTCAGTTTTTGGCGCATTTGCTGGTTTGATTTCTTTTCAAGGCTTAGTTGCATGAGTTATTTTCACAGAACCTTTTATCTTCTGCTAACGTTGTGAATTCTGAGTGATTCTAGGAGTCTGCACATGAAAAGACTCAGAAGTACAAAGAGGGAAAGTTCATTCTTGAGAGGTGCCATATTCACCTTTTTCTTTTGGTTTGCATGTAAAATTTCAATGCTCTCAAATGTATTTTCTAACTGTGGAGCAGGTTTAAGGTGTTGGGTCCTGATGGAAGCAACTATTTGGTGAATCATGATGCTATGGTTAGTGGAAGTGATGCTGATAATGCTTGATTACTTTGCAATTAAGTTTTGGCAGTTTGCCATTTGACCAAACGTCTTAATTGTACATCCTTTTAATCTCATGTGATCTTTGGCCTTCCATGGCCTCTTAATATGGAAATATTTTCTGTTACTGAACTTCCTTTGCAATTGATACTAGAATGATACCATTCGTCAAAGTCCATGCTGTTTGTCATTGTTTCCTAATGAAATCTTTATGCAAGTCTTTACATATTACCAAATGGATTGCTTGTTAACTCCTGGTATTAATACAGAACACGCCATGAACGCATAGTACAAAATTCTGGTTACTTCACATGGTAGAATACACAACAGAATAAAAGGAAGCAGTGTTTGTATGTACATGCTACACGCTAACAACAATAATGCACTACCAATACCTAACCCTCATTTTTATTTGCCAGGCCTTCTTTAGAATATGACAGAAATGAAGCATAGCAATGAGCATGCATCCTTCATTGACTATATGTAATATCTGGTTTAGTCTAGATGAGCTATAGAAATCTTAAACCGTTGAGAAGCTTCTGCAATGTTTTACGACCCCACTGGACATCACTTTGCAACACATTGCTGTGAAAAGGCTCCACATCAGGAAGTTCTTCTTTGGCTACTGGGGGCTCCTGAATATGCTGGTTGAGCTGCTCCTCATCGTCCTTGGCTACTGCAGTTGTTTCTTCTTCCGGTAGTTCACCTTCAGGTTCTGGCTTCTCATCTAACTGAATATTATTATGCTGGCATTAAAATAACATCGCAAAGGAAAAGGCATAACTATATCAGCCGCAATACCAACAACCATGGCAGATTTTGCAAGGGGAAAACTACATATTGCCTCCCTTAACCCTATCATTGTAAAGTTCATATCAAAGCATCACAGATTGTCAAATGGGCAAGTAATTGATAATTCTGTACTGATCAAGCATTGAAGTCTTTCCTTTACATTTGAGGCTTTATATATTAGAATAACTGATCAAGCATTGATAATTCTTGTCCCATTTGCAATAATTTTATATGCCATTTTTCTTAAATCATCAGAAAGGGCAGAGCAATACACTCATCAGGCAATTACCTCAGACAAATTGTGATCTAAGGCTTCATCGACTCCAATCAATGCATTAATTGTACTATTCTCATCATCACTCAACATCTCTTCTTCAGTTGACACTGTTGTTAATGGACTCAAGCCAGGCACTAGAACAGGATTACCTTCATATGCTATCATATTTCCCTCAACTTCTTCAGTTGCTCTGCTGATATCACCAATGTCTTCTGCTACCAAAACATTCTTATTTGAAATATCCAAAGCTTCATCATCTGGGTTGTTAGTTCTCTTCAAATCAAGCACTCCATCATCTGCAGCATTTGCTATGAAGTCTTCTGTTGGGTAACTAATGTTCTCTGCAACAATAGCCAAGGGCTTCTCTGTTGAAGGATCATCATTGCCAGTGGCCAATTCCTCAGATAATGCTTGTAATTGCTCCTCTTCAGGAGAGGTAAGATTTATGTCAGGGACTAGTTCTTCCTCTGGAGGTGTCAAGTTTTCTGCAACGATTGCCATCTCAGAATCAAGAAGAGGTCCGTCTTGATTAGTTAATGCCTCTTCCTCTATAATTTTCTGATTTTCAGCTTTATCCCAATCTTCGCAAACAACAATGGTATTATTGGTCTCAGTTTCACGGGATTCAAATATCCGATCAGGGTCCGGCTGCCATAAAAGGTTCCCAGTGCTAGTTTTAAGAATGAATTTGAACTGGATTGATACTCCAACAGGTACATCCTGAGCAAGTTCAAAACAATAAATGTCATCAAATGGTCATTGCGAGTTTCAACATTAAAAATATTTCACATTCTTCATAAAATTCCTCCTTACCAGCTCTACCGTCCAAACATGTCCTTCAGACCAAGACAGTGGTACAGCATTTTCAGGGTCCCACAACCCTAACATTGGATGATCACCTACTATAAAAAAATGTTCTCCAAAGGAGCACTCCTTCTCTAACTGGAATCTGACATTAACAGTCTTTGATGGAACTGTGCATTACAGGATTTAAAATGAGAATTTCAGCAAAATCAATAACAGACAAATATTTAAAAGGCTGCAAGATCTTACTTTCTTGTTCAGGTTGAGTTTCCACCGTTTCCAACTCCACCTACGTAAGGGAAATTTACCGATTGAAACGGTAAATGAAACAATATATTACGTTTCTACATTTAAAAGAAACCATCGATTGATTATTAAATTCTTTAAAACTAAACAGTCTAAAAGATTCCTTAAAATATTAAAAGGCAGTCACTGCCAGACTAGATTAAAGATTCACAGAGAAGATCATATATATTAAAAAAAGAGCAGAAACTTGGGAATCGTGCTAACGAGTTTCCTCAACAACAGAAGGCAAGAATTACAGTTTCCAGAAACCAAAACCATTCAAGAACCAGTACAAGAAAATAAATCAAAACCATAAATATTTGAAGAAATATCTCTAAGGGGAAAAAAAACCGAATAAAGAGATAAAGGGTACATACCTGCGAGTCCTGTGATGAAAGAAGAGGGTGCCGACGCTTGTGTTGCAGAGAAAGCAAATGCAAGAACCGGATTCTAACATCTTTTGAAGGAAATAAGCATAGTTGAGGTCTATTAAGAGAAAGGCCCTTGAAACAAGAAAACCGTACATCATTATGCCTCTCAATGATGGGCTTGGAGCAACAAGAACTTGTTAAGGTTTTCATCATTTTCCAAATTCACAACAGTAACTCTCGCTCTCTCTCACTTGCGGCTTTCAGTTGTGGTTCACAAAAATCATTGCTTTTGTCTATTGTGGGAACTAAAAAGTAGTAATAATTTTGGTTGTGGTGGTGGTGATCTCTATAAAATGGGTGGGACCTGATCGGGATAAAGAAGGCAAGGGGATTGGTATCATCATCCACGTGGCGTTTAGACACGTAATGATCGTATGAGTTGAGTTTGAATCTGGCTTTACTTGCGTAAGAATCTCTCAACCTAACTGGCAACTGTTATGTTTTTAACATATCGAGAGAGCCTTTGTTTTGATCCCACGCCGTTCGATGGCGGTCACATCTGTCTCTTTACTAGTTTCATAGTCGGCTTGCAGTTCCAGGTGCTATACTCCATTTATGGCCACCAGTTTTTTAAAAGTTGTTAGAGGTCAGGGTCCAGTCGATACAGCATTGGGGTTAACACGCTCCACAGTCCATCCAATCTCCTTTTGTGACACTGACATGAATTACGGAGCATGGATTATCATATTCCCTGAAATGTTGGTGTATGATCAAATCCTAAAATAACTTATCAAATTTGGGCCTTTTGGTAAGCCTTCTCTTGAGCCACTATCCTGTTTAAGGGCTGCTGAAAGAGACTGGTTAGACCTCGTCTGATTTGGGCTTTGAGATCTAGTTTCTAGGATCATTGTAAGATCACAACAATTGGCATGGACTGACAGTCGCATATCAATTCCAACCCAAATTCCAAAAAACGATATTTAACTTGTAAAATGTGATTCATTCAACTCAAGCTTATATTAAATCAAACTCTAAAATCAATATAAATTTAAAACATTCAAACTCAAATCGATGAAAATCCTAAAAAGTCACTTCACTTAACGAGAGTTAAATCCTCAACTATTAGTTAAAATAATAGATACTCTTATTATCTTACTTAACTTTTACACAAAAATTATTAAATTGTACTTGTTTATTCCATTATCGAAATTCTAAATTTGGGTTTTGAAATATAAATTTTAAAAAGCAATATTCAAAATTATAATAACAAATCAGTTGACATTATCAATGGATAAAAAATTCAATAATTTATTTAATTTATTTTGATATTTTGAAATTATATTTCTTTTGATTATATGATATTGAATCTTTCATACTAAGCTAAAAACAAATAAAAATATTTACAATTAATTAATCTTATTTTCCATTACAAACAAAATTCATAATTTTTTTATCACTTCCTTACCCAAACCTAAAACAAGCAATTAATTTAACTAAGGCATAATGACTTATTTGATCTTCAAACTTTACAAAAAGAAAAAAAGTCATTTTAACTATCCATTAAATTTTTCGCCTTTTTTATCCCTTTAACTTGCGTTTTTTGTCAAAATATCCCAAAATGAATTACAAAATTAATATTTTTTAACTTTACTGATGTTGGATACACGTGGATGACACATAAGCATTTGATTAAAATTTAAAAATTCAAAAAAATTATAAAATTATTTTTAAAATTTAAAAATCATTAAAATTATTAAAAAATTATAAAAGTATTTTTAATATTATTTAAATTTTAAAAAATTAATTGAATGTTGATGTATCAAAACCCATATGTATGACACATTAGTAAAGTTAACACATATTAATTTTTTCATCTAATTTAAGGTGATTTGACAACAAATGCAAGTTCAAGGATTAAAAGAAGAGAATAATTAAATGAATGGCTAAAATAAATTTTTTTTTGTAAAGTTGTAGAGCCAAAAAAATCATTATGCCTTTAATTAATTGCAAGTATCTTCATTATGCCTTTAATTAATTGCAAGTATCTTTTCCTTTACTTTTAGCTTAACATGGAATATTCGAGAGTATATAATCAAAAGAAATTTAAGTTTTATAGACAAAATTTGAGTTCATTTCATTAATGATAATTTAGAAAAAAAATTTTAAAAATTAAAAGGAGATTAAATTAATTAATTTTGATATTATAGTAACAAATCGGTTGAAATTATCAATGAATAAAAAAATTTAACAATTTATTTTGATGTTTTGAATTTTCAAATTTCAATATTAAAAAAATTTAAAATTTCAGCGATGGTTAACAATTCCTTGATTTTTTTTTTTTTACCCCAATCAATACTTTAAAAAAAATACATTTTGGGTTATTAAAATGAAAGCGACTTAAAAATTAGGTGACTAAAATGAAAGTGTAAACATGATCTAACATATATAGTTAATTGCCATTAGAGATTTAACGTTGGGTGACTAAAATGAAAATATTCTAAAAGTTGAGTAATCAAATTGCTAAAAATTCATTTTGGGTGATCAAAATGAAAATATTTTAAAAGTTGGGTGACCAACTAAGTAGTTTACCCATATATATTGCATGCTGAAAAGCAGGTAATTGATTATAGGATGATTGGGGAGCCAAAGCTTCTGATACGATGAAAACGATGCTTCATGGTTTCCTCTCGGAAATGTTGGACTTCACCAAATTATCTTTTAATCTTTGTTGCTGAATCCACGAATGCAAAAGTGATTTTGTTTCTTTTTTTAAAGCCTGAAGTTTGCTGCAAACAATAAAACTTACTGTGTGCCCCCATTTAGATGATACTTTCAGTTTTCAAGTTTGACCCTCTATAAATTTATTCTTCACAATATATACCATACACTAAAATTAAATTATAAATTTTACGATAAAAAATATAATTTTTATTATTTTAATAGATTATATATTTATATTTTTAGGGGCCGAAATACAATTTTATTTTATTAATTTAAAATTTTAAAGGGACCATATGAAAAAATTTTCATTTTAAAGGAGTTGAACCCCCTACCAACTCCTTAATTTCGCCACTAATAATGAACAAATAAATTAATTTACTAATTCATTGTTAGGTAGGTTAAACTCTATTATTTAGTCTTTATACTTTAACGGTGTTTTTAGTTTCTATATATATATTTTTTAAAATTTAAAATTTTAATCCTGACAAAATAGTGGCTATTAATTTCATTAAGTTTGTTGTTTTTAAAATTTTACGTGGAAAATATATTATCACATGTACAATGTTATTTTTACATATTACTCACAAAAAAATCAATTAAGATATTTAATTATTATTGTTTGTATGAATACCGAAATTTTAAAATTCAAAAAAATATAAATACTCAAAATGATCAGATTAAAAAACATGGACTAAATCTATAATTTTATATATAGTATATTAATAATAAAATTTAATCAAGAGAATTTAACTGCTAATAATAATAAAATTGAAGAATAAAATACTAAATTAAAACATATAAATTAATTCTAAAAATATAGAGATTAATTGTGCCTATTAAGTATATTGATGGTGGAATTGAAAAATTCTTCGGTTGAGTTGAAAAAAGTAATGTATTTTTTGTGTTTTTTTTTTCCTAATTAAAGTGTAAGAAGACTTTAGAATTTTCTAACACTATATATGGAGTCTAACTCCACTTCGACAGGGTAAGGTACATAAATTAATCAACAGCATATATGCTATATAAGGGTGTTTAAATTTCGGTTAAATTCATCTAATTCGGTTGGATGTCAGTTAATGAATTTTTTGAAGTTCAGTTTTCAGTTAGTTTGGTTCAAAATCAGATAATTAATCGAATTAATTAAACTTAATAATTAATAATACAAATTATATGTAGTTTTAATTCGATTAATTCGATCAAATCGACATTATCAATTTATCTTTTTTAATATGTTTTATACTTATTTTGACCAAAAAAATAAGAATATATAAATTTCGATTTGATTAATAGTTAAAAAATTAAAAAATAAATTAATATTAATAAAATTTAATTAATCGTTCGATTAATTATTTAAACACCCTTGAATTATTGTTTTCGCCCAAATTCTGAAATGGAAATCATTTCAAATATCTAAAGTAGTATGGCCAGACAACTTGTCTTTACAAAAATAAAATCTAAATGGCACTGTTTAGATAAATTCATATACCATATAAAAATAATATGAATATTTAAAATAAATACATAAATTAATAAAATTATGGTTTAATGACTAGTTTGGCCACTAACGTTGACATGTTTTATTAAAATGATTCTTATTGTAAATATAATATGTTAAAATTAATAATACAAAAATTCTATTCTCTATGTCCCAATAAAAATATCTCAAATTTGAGGTTTTAGGATCAAACCTTTTAAATTTAAACTTAAATTATGTTTAAATGCTTTAATCAATTAAATTTTATTAATAATATATTATAAAAAGTTTTTACAATATATTTTTATTCTTAATAAAATTTTACCATTAAAAATTAAAATGATGTATGTTTGGGGGTCAGGATACAAATATGAAATTAATACATAGGTTAATAAATCTAAATAAGAACCTATAACAGTGTGTGGTGGGGCGGACGTGCTTAAGCAAGTTGTATAGTTTAGACCCAATGAAGAAGGCAATCAAATGGATGCTTAAAGTCAAATGTGGAGCCAATTGATGTTTCTGGGAAAAAAAGAAAAAAAATAAAAAATGGAGAAAAATGAAGCTTCCATTCCATTCAAGGAAAAAGCTAGAAATTCTCTTTTAAGTTTTTGAAGGGTTAAAATATAATTTTAATATCGTGTAAATTTAAAATTTTAAAATTTAGTGGAACTAAATTATAAAATTATTATATTTAAAAAAATAAAATAAAATAATAAATTTTTAAAATCCAAAATATAAATTTAAAATTTTATTATTTAAAGGGACTAAACTATATTTTGGGGGCAAGCCGCCCTGCCCTCCTTCTCCCCCTAGAGCGGTCCCTGATTCCATCCTTTTAAATTCTTCATTAATCATGTAGCCACGATTTGATTACTCAATTTACAAATACAGCAATAAATGGATAAAATAATTATCGAAAATAAAAATAATGCAGAAATTTCCACATGTTGTCATCTTTGTGTTTGTTAGATGCCTGGATTTTTTTATATAATAATTAAATTGAGCTAATTTAGAGATTAAGACATGGACAATCGACCATTATTAATAAATATAATAATATAATTAAACTTGTTAATGCATACATGAGTTTAATGCTAAATCCAAGTTTCGGAGAAGTAAAGACCTGCAAGAAAGAAAAGAAGATAATTTATCATAAAGCAGCATAGAATTTTATTTTTTTTATTATCTCTTATCAAATATTTTATGATGATTTTTTTTGCACCTGACATGACATAAGAAAAGTATAATTTTATCATGATTCATGACTAATTTTTATAATAATTGAAGGTTTTTTTTTTATATTTATTGTTGTAAATAATTCTTATCAATTAAAAAATTGTAAATACTTAAACCTTATAGGGACTTCTCATCTTCCAAAATATAATTAGGGACCAAATTTTGGTCTTCAAGACCTCCAATGCTGGTCCATATAATTTATAAATTCAGATGGGTCAAAATCAAAGAATTAGTCAATTTCAATGGTTACATCATAAAAATTAAATAACTTGATTTAACCAATTCCCTAAAACATCATCAACCGAGACCCATTGGTCCTCTCTTGTTAATCGATTATAATTGATATCAACTTATTTTGCTCCCTTCCACTACTTTTTTTTATTTATTTTTATCATCAATTTTTAAAACAATAAATCTCAATTATTTATTTCCTAATTAATGTTTATTTTATTTTTTATTTTTACAAAATCTTTTAAATCTAGTAAAAAGGACAAATAAATATAAGTTTTGATTATATCTATAATTTAAAATTAATTATAGTCTTTCATCAATAGAATTAAGATTCCACAGATATTAAATTCAACCAATTTTAAGTCCTATAAGAAATACTAATTTCAAAAGGAAAAGAAAAATAGAAACGTAAACTATAAAGCGTTGAAATTTGGGTGTTGCTGAGCTAGCGTAAGATGAGGTAATATACGTATAGATTGGTTTTTGTCAACACAGTGAGTACCATACAGATACATATACATTTGATTAGTATTATTATATATGGATACTTTCATCTATCGTTTCAGATTAATATTATTTTTAAAATATTTAATATATAAAAAATATTTACAAATAACATATTAATAAAATTAAATAGATTTTAAATATAAAATATTAATGAATTATATTGAATAGATTTCAAGCGAAGTTTTATTTAACAAAATTTAAAAAAAAAATTATACTATTGAGACACTGCATTTCAAATATGTATGGGTGAAATTTATCGAGATGTATCAGTATGAAGTATACAAAACAACATTTATACTAAAATAAAAAATCGAATCTAATATTCCAACAAAGGTGAAGTTAGAAATTTTTTTTTGAGGGAAATATTAGATTAACATTTTTATAGAAATTAAAATACAATTTCATCATCGTATTAATTTATATTTTTATAGTTTTTAGAATAACTAAATAATTATTTTATTATTTTTAGGACAACCTATAATTAAACTTATACTTTATAATAGTATTAAAATAGATATTAAAAAAAAACATCATTTCAATAAAAAAAATCACTTAACAAGTGATGATGCTATAAAAATATATAAGTAAAATTACATCAAATAAAAAATAAATATAATAATAATTTAACCTTATTAAAAACAAGTAATTTAGACAAATTTTTTATAAATTTAACTTTAGATGTATGACTTAAACATAATTTTAAAGAAAATTAAATAATATATAATTAAAAATTAGAGTGGGACCTGTCCTGTGTCAGAATCTATAATCTATTCCAAGTATATTAATTGAATCCTAAAAGTCAGAAATCTGCATTACTTTGGCACGATTATTGCAAGAAATAAATCTTAATGGATTTGCTTAATTATGATTATAGATATCATGTGTAATTAAATTATTGTTTTTTTGTAAAAAAAAACCAATTATTACATAAATGTGTAATAAATAATTGAATTTTAAAAAGAATAATTACATGAAATATTTGGAATGGTAGGGATAAAATTTAAGCTTATTTGTACATAAAAGATTTAGTAATGAAAAAATCAATATCATGTCGGTTTAGTTAAAACTTAAAACCCACAAATTCAAGATATTGAATATTAGGTATAGTATTTAAGAGTGTATGTGGGTCATATTAATAAATAAAAAAAAATATAGTTTTTTGTAAAGCATAAACAAAGGAAGAAGTCAATAATAAATCGAGTAATTTTAGATAGGGTTGGTAATTAACAAGTAATGTTCAAAATTATGACTTTCTTCTTTATCGGCCTTAGATTTTAAAGCAGATTTAAGTAAGGACAAGTTTTTTTATTTTATTTTTGTCAGTTAATATTATATCGGAGAGTTGTTTTTATTAATGGGAATGAAAAAATTGGTCAAAATTTCCTTAAAAAACTAAACGTTTAGATAACATGATTATTGGCTTTTTTGTAGGATTATGGATAGCCTCAACTATTCCTTTCAAGCCTTACCCATGAAGAGCATGAATTTAACATCCATTTAGTCATATAAGCAGGACGGGATAAATAGAACTCGTAAGAAGGGTCAAGGAAACTGCTAAGTGCTAATTTCCATCCTTTATTTTCGATACACTCGGGCGGCTGGCGGCTTTTCAAACTTGCCAAACACGACTGACAACATGCCTTTAGAATTCTTCAATCACTTTAGCCCTATAATAAATATTAATACGTGTTTAAAGAAAAACCAACTATGGGAAAAACAAATCGATTTTCATAGTTTCCCATTTTTATATATTTAATTCTATACATGTTTCCTTTGGGACGTGTCTCTGACTCTCTTTTTATTTACTTCAAACCATCTCTTTCTTCTCTGACCTCCATCCATGCTTTATTTCGGGAGCTCTAAATTCTAATTGCTTCTGAAACTCCACCCCATATCTTGCCAAGTACCATGACGTTTAAAAGAGTAGTTTCTCATGAAATTTTTGGGCACCGGCTAGTTAGCCGGTCCAAATCGCCTGTTATTTCTATTGTCTTGTTTTCGCTTCTTATATTTTTTATGTTTGCATACAGTATCATTTCTAACATGTCGCTGCAATCGGCCGCCTTCACTGTTCTTCCTATTTCATTCACTATTTCTACGCAAAGGAATATGATCGTTGAAGGTGATAGTGAAAATGATCAGTTTCACAGGGGAATCCGTAGAAAACTACCGGAAAACGAGATTTTCAGGTCGGACGAGTTGACAGAGAAGTTCCATGGTCGGGTCCAGGAATTCTTTAATCACAAGTGTGAGGTTCAATTCTTCATGACATGGATTTCGACGGCTGAGTCTTTTGGAACAAGAGAAATCTTAGCTGTGGAAAGTGTTTTTAAGGCGCATCCTCATGGTTGTCTGATGATTCTATCAAGAACCCTGGACTCTGCCCAGGGTCACATGATCCTTAAACCCCTGCTCGATCGTGGGTTCAAAGTTCAAGCAGTGACCCCAGACTTGCCATTCTTGCTCAAGAATACGCCGGCCGAAGCTTGGTTCAATGACATCAAGAGTGGGGAAAAGGACCCTGGTGGGATCCCTCTGGCTCAGAATCTATCCAATTTAATGAGACTTGCAGCTTTATACAAGTACGGAGGTGTCTACTTGGACACGGATTTCATAGTGCTGAAAAGTTTTAAAGGTCTGAAGAATACAATAGGAGCACAAAGCATTAATTCGGCGAAGAACTGGACGAGATTGAACAATGCAGTTCTGGTGTTCGATATGAACCATCCCCTCCTATACAAGTTCATTGAGGAATTTGCTTTAACCTTTGATGGTAACAAATGGGGACATAATGGTCCATATATGGTTTCCAGGGTGGTTCATAGAGTGGAAGGAAGACCTGGTTACAATTTCACCATCTTGCCACCTGTGGCCTTTTATCCTGTTGATTGGATTAAAATAGTTCGCCTTTTTAAGGTGCCATCACAACAGGCTGACCCCAAATGGTTTGAAGCGAAGCTGCAAGAGCTAAACGAGAAGAGCTATGGACTCCATCTCTGGAATAAGCAAAGTAGCAAACTAATGGTTGAAGAGGGAAGTGCAATGGGAAAATTATTATCAGAACACTGTGTCTTGTGTAATCAGATATATAGTTCTTGATTGCACATTGTAAAGCCGATTCAAACAGGTTCACAATTTTGTACAGTTCGTTGCTTGAAAGGAACTCGAATTCGAGGTCTGTGATTTTTTATTTCTTTATGATTTCCATTTGTAAATTTAATGTGAATTAGATACAGATAAATCAGAACAATCTACCACAAATCATAATCCTAAGTCTTCTCAACCTCAACCTGAATCTAAAACCTGGCAGGTTCCTATATGACTTTTTCCTGCTCAGTCTACGGTTACTATTTCTTGTTTTCCTATTGTTGAATCTAGAGTCTTTCCCCATGGAACTACCATCTGAAACAGAGCCACTTAGGCTACCGGTTTCGAACCTATCTATCGATCCAATCGGCTTAATCGATGCCCAGGGATCCTCTACTTCACCATCTGTATCACTGCCCCATAAGGGTACAGATTTTACGATTGGTGAGCCACTGTAATCCTGGAAATGAGTTAACAAACTAGTATGTTCCATTTCGAATAATCTCTTCAATGACGTGCTTCCGCTTTTCATCAACTCTAATAAACTGCTACTTCTTCGAGAAGACGAAATGGAGGAACTCGAAGCCGCTGTGTTGGAAGTTATCGAAGACGATGATGATGAAGACCAACACAGGGATTTCTGGTGCTGGATTATCCGCCTAATGCTTTCTTTTTGAGCTTCTGAATTGATGAAATAAGGGTTCTCTTCATCTTGTTCTTCGGTTATCTCCGATGATATCATAATCCAAAATGTTTTTTTTTTCTTTTGTCCAAAATCAACCCTCAATTCAAGAATTAAAACACAATTCATTGTTATTGAGAAACTCAATATGGACAAAAGAAGAAATAAAAAAGGAACACATATGCCAACAACTGCCAGAAAACAAAAGTAAAAGCCGGCCATAGTAAAAGAAAACATAACAGAAGAGGGTCTAGTTTTGTGCTAGATGACACACATCCTGGGTTCATATCTATAAGTAAACCTGGAACTTGACTTAAACAGGGATGTTCTTACATTAGATAATGGTTGAAGCTTGCTTTATAAACAAGCTAAATAAAGAACACATTTTATTATATGCTATACAGAAACCAAGAAAAGAATTTCATCAAGTAAATATGTTCATTCTAGATAAGGGAGATACCTTTGGAATTCCCCAGGACAGTAATAATGAAAAGAACAAGGCACAAACATCCTAGCTCACGCATTTATAAGTAGGACAGAATTATGGAGCCGATTCCATGAGATCCCTGCATATCTCTTAACGGTATTGTTAACTACCTGAAACCAGGCATGTCTCAGTCACTTTCTCATTTATCCACCCAAATTTGGTTCAGACTAGGATACATCCATTTCTCCTCAGATGCATGCAAGAAAATTCTCTTTGATATCATGCATTTACTCTATTATTAGTATAATTATGATCACATGTATATATGCATGTACAACCACAATTTGTTTAAATTTGACCCACCAACAATATTACACGGAAAATTATTTAATATATTATTAGTAGAGTTTTTAGCAAAGTTTTAAGGAGAGGTACATGTAACATTTAAAGTATAGTAATTAATTTTAAAAAAGAAGAAGATATTTATTCATCTTTGAATCCTCTTGTAGAATTAAAATATTCCACTAAGCCTTCCTCTCCTCCATCTGGAAGCAGGATCTAATTGGATCATTTGGGTTAGGTCACCAATCGGATCCTTTTCCATCAAAAATGTTTATTGAAAAATTCGTGAGGAGTGATGGAATCTGAAAGAGATGATTTGGAAGCTTCCATGGAAGTTTCAATGGACTCAAAGGGTTAGGTACTTTATATGGCTTGTACTCAAACAATGCTTACTTACTAATTTGGAACGTATGAAGCGACGGATTGGACAGGATGGTTCTTGTGGCCTATGTGGGTAAGTCTTTGAGGTCATATTTCATGTTATTCGTGATTGTCCTGCAACAAATGAGATATAGTCTCAAATAATTCTAATAGTCAAGCTGAATGCTTTCTATTTTGGAGGTTTACATGAGTGGTTAGCGTCTAATTTATAGAATAAATTGACGATGCACGTGGAAGGGATTGATTGACAATGTTTTTTTGAAATGGTTGTGCATATTTAAAAAAATCACAATCTATTTATTTTTCAAGGAATATCTTTAGATGCTGAAAAAGCATCTTATAGTTGGACTAAACAATAAATATGTCTAAGTTACAAATTCCTACTCCAACTCCAACCTTGTTCGAAAATTGAATTCAATTGAACACTGATAGTGTAGTTCGAAAGTTTTTGTAATATTGTTTAAAAAAAATCCACTAACCCTTAAATTGTAAATCATTTATTTATATATTATTATATGAATGTGCCAGTTTACCTCTCCACCATCTCCTTTGCTGCTATACTTTTTGTTACCCATACAGATAACTTAGTGCCCTACCCTTTCCAATTTGGATTAAACTTTGAAGGAGAATAACAAGTTTGTACATAGTTTTAAAGGAAAAAAACTCAACTTGTTGATTCCAAGTTAGTTCTTTTTTTCTTTCTATTTTTGATGTTTTTGTATTTTCTTCTATTTAGAGGCATTTAGTAATTTGATTTTATTTAATAAGATAAATATTACTTGGAATGCTTATAAGATTCGTTTCGTGAGAATAAAACATTTGGATTTTGGGGATTGACAGAACAGAGAATGAAGATCATTCATCTCCACCTCCCAATGCTTGTGTAGATGAAAGAATGGAATAGTGCAGTGGAATTGAGTGAGAAATTACATTCAAATTGTTCGGCTCAGTTCTTCATAATGTGGCAGTCTTTGGGACCTAGATAGTTGTTAGCCATTGGATGGACTGTTCGGCACCAAACCAGATGGATTGTGCATACGTTTACTAATTTAATTTGTATAGCTTCATGAACACCCCAGAAGGTTACAGGATCCTGAATTCACTCATGGATGGTGGATTTAATGTTTTTGCGGTCACATTGAGGTGACTTTAAGTGAAGAATACTCCAGCTTAAACCTGGGTTGATGACTTGAAGAATGGGAATATGGACCCTGCTCCTGCCTCCCTCCCTTTATTCAATCATCTTTCTCATATCAGCCAAAGCAGTTTTGTACAACTATGGGGGAGTTTACTTGTATACAGATTTCAATTTATTTTATTTTAAAGGTTTATCCGGTTGAAGAATGCCATTAATTGGTGCACAAAGTATCTTACTCGGTTTCCCCCTCCAAACCAAGTTACCTTTTGTAGATTAAGTTAAGATTCAAATGTTGGGTCAGGTTAAGCCTTCAATGTTCAAACTCTTGTTAAAATGGATGGCCCAAAGGAGTAAGTACAGTCAGGTCCATGGCCCTGATTACCCCTTTGCAAATTGCAATGTTAATTATTCCTCTTTTGCAATCTGATCTGAATCTAACTAAATCTTTTGAAATTGCTGCTTTCACGTGTAAATTAATTGGACTCCAAATTAATCGGAATTCAAAATAACTACTGAATGCCAAAAGAAAAGTAATGTCTTTTATGATATTCGAGCATAGACAAGAAAATTTTAAAAACCCGTTTCTATTATTAGATATTTTATACATTTATCAATTTGTTTTATGCATAAAGACATGTAATTAGTAAACTGTTTATGAAGATAGAATCCTAAGCCATCGTTTTGGAATGAATATCAATTGCACCTAAGAAGTCAGCATGTAGTAGATTTTGCGATCACTACCATATTTATCATCTTATTGGAACCCAGCTTTCCCAAATGAATCGGTTTTTTTTTTTTTTGTTTACCTAATCATATGATTAAAAGTTAAAATGACGACCTGAAATCCGATAAATGCCTAATCAATGCTTACTTCTAGTACTTTGATCTTAATTAGTCAGTCAGCATTGTCAAATGGGGACGTTTGGAATTAGACACCTATCCTTTATAAATGAAAAAGAACAGCAACAAGACAACCATGTATCTGTTCCATGTGCTTAAACAAAAACAACAAATACTATTGAAGATTGAAATTTAGTGACCTATTTCACCTTTAATATTTCGTAATCTTTAATGGTGTACTTCCAATTAGATAAAAGTGTAATATTAAGGTAGTAATTATAAGAAATTGTAATTTCTAAGACATGCTTAATTGATAAAGGGTAATTACTTTGTAATTATCTATGTCATTTTTAGTAATATAAATTGTAATTATTAATAATACTTTGAGAAAAAAATTTCTAAACAAGTAACCAAAATTAAAATCAAAATCATCGTTTGTAATATGTTAGTATAAGAAAGTAGTCGACAATATAATTACTAATAAAATAACAAGAAAATAAACATCATATACAATTATATCTGTTTGCAATCATTGAATAAGAGTCGAAGCCAAAAAAAAATTGGAATTGTGGGATCAACCTTTTTTAAAATTAAAACATTTATAAAAGTCATATAAACTAATGCATAATATTTGGAAATCAAACCAATGCATAATATTTTTTTAAACCAATCTGTTTGAAAATTATAAGTGTACATAGACAAAAACACTACAATTAAAGCACCAGATCCAACGAAAACATCTTTACATTTACTCAGTAAAGAGCTCAACAACTCTTTTTCTGTTGCTAGGAAGGTGGCAGCCATCTTTGTGATTAAAGGTGAGCAAAACTCAATTCAATTCGAAAAAAAAAAATTTAAGTTAATCAAATTGAGTTATTCGAGTTGAATTTCACAATTCAAATAACTCGAATAATTCGAATAACAGATTGGTATAAATACTTTTTTTGTCCTTGTCAACTTTGAAAATAATTTATAAAAAGTTCAAAAAATTCCAAAAAAATATATAAAAAAAATTACAATTTTAAAAATTTACTAAAATAATACTTTTGGGGGGCCTAATTAATAATTCAAATGTATCATACTCCAGTATCTTATTTTTATTATTTTTTTGCTTTGAAAAATTTTCAAATATATATGGTCTTAAATTTATGTGCTTTAATATGAAATTATTTATACTATAACAGTATTTTTATTTGACATATTTAATTTTTTTAATTTCACTAGATTCGATTCGAAAAAATTTCAAATTGAGTTAGGATAATAGAATAGGACTTGTGAACTCGATTAACTCGAAATTTTTTCACTCGATTCCATCGAACGCTCACCCCTATTTGTGACGCTCTCTGGCATGGGCAAAGCCAGGATAATCTTTTAGGAGGGGCCAAATGAAATTTTAATTTTTTATAGTCTATATATTTATAACTTTTAAAGGATTAAATCAAATTTTTATAATTTTAGGGGGGGCCAAAGTACAATTTTACTTTACTAATTTAAAATTTTTAAAAAATTTAAGGGATTAAATAATAATTTTACATTTTAGGGGGGCCGAAGCCCATGCCAACCCCCCTCTAGATTCGCCGCTGCTCTCCAGATCATTTGCACTTAAGGATAGAGATTTTGTGACCTCCACAACTTTAGCTTTTGGATGCTGAAAGGTTGGCCTTAGACCTCATTGCTGAACCTTCTAAGTCTACGCTTGTTTTGTCGATGAGTTTTGTCGAATATGATTGCAACATGTAGGAGGAATGGGAATGATTATTCATTCTTTTGTCAACTTTAGGGAAATGATATAACATTCTCGAGCCTTCAGCTGATTACATTTCAGGTACCCTTCTCTTAAAGGTGTTGGACATGTGTCTGAACGGTAGAAAGATATAACATTTAAAAAAAAAGTATTATATGGAATAAGTTGCACACTAACATATTAACAAATAATATTAGAAACAATAAAATAAAAGTAAAAAAAAGAGCATTGATATCATATGCTCATCTTCAATTTATATAAAACTTTATTTTCATATCGAAATTGCATTTAATATCTTTTACGGGTATATAATTTTTTATACTAATAATTTATTAATTTTCACACGTTAATGCATTCGTCGAATTTTGATATTATTACTTTCGTTTTCTATGCCATGTTTCATTAATTCCAAATTTAACTGTAAATTTATTTATTTATAAATTGCATCATTACGTTTTTCATATAAAAATATCTTCAAGTGTATGGAGTAGAATAAACAACCTAAATTATATCCAAAGTTATTAAATTATCTGAAATATATATTTTGTTCACTTAATTTTAAAAGATTATAAAATAATTATTGAACTATTCTAAAATTTTTATTTAAGTCATTGAGTTATTAAAATCATTATTATATGGCCTTTGTTCATACCGTCTAAACCAATTGAAAATCTCATTCTCTTTTTCTTTTTCTTTTTTTCTCTTCAATTTGCGAATCAAAAATCAAACAGTTTTTTTCTCCAAGTCAGAGGCGGATACAAGGAGGGCTGGCAGGAGCCTTGGACCTCTCTAAAATGGAAAATTTATATTTAGGCCCTTGAATTTTTTTTAAAATTTTAAATTAGTAAAATTAAAATTATACTTTGGCCTCCCTTAAAATTATAAAAATTCAATTTAATCATTTAAAAATTATAAAGATATAGACTATAAAAAATTAAAATTTCATTCGGCCCCCCCTAAAAGTTTGTTCTGGCTTCGCCCCTGCTTCGAGCTCTAACATTGACTGTTAGATCGACTTGGACGTAAGATATGTTCTTCTACTTGTCGATGTTTATTGATTCACCTATCTGATCGTCACTTTAAGTTCACTAGTTTTAATATTTTTTATAATGAAAAGAACTTAACAGCTTAATAACTTAAATAAAAAAATTTTGAATTGTTTTGTAACTTAAATAAGAAATTTTAAATAATCTAATCATCATTTTATAACTTTTTAAAATTAAAAAATTATAATATAAATTTATTAATAATTTAGTGAGGATAAATATATTATATGATTATTGGTTTTTGATAATACATGAAACCACGTGAGGTGAGATACATGAATTTAGTAGTGTAGGTATGTTCACATGCCAAGTTTTGGGGGGGAATATTTTGGAGTAAAGAGTGGCATGTGACAATCAGATGAGTCAACGTGAAACCCATGTGAATGTGGCGCGGGTCCATGGCCCACTTTCCTCCACTGAATTTAATGTTAAAAGGCCCGTCTAAACATGTCCAAAATACCATACACTATACACCCATACGCATTCATTGTTTTTTTAGAGTTGGATCTTCATTATTCCAATCAAGTTTATTTGTCAATCTATCAATTAGCTTTAGAAAATATTTATTAATCTATATGTATTTGAAAAGAAAATCATGTTCAATCTAAAGTGGCATTTGATGTCAAAGCTGATGGCTTGATTGCAATAATGTTTGATTTAAAGATTCAATTAAAATATTTTGAAGTTTAGAGATTAATATTTTGTGGATGTATTATGTAATCAACCCTTAGTTTTATATAAACCAACCTTGCACAAAGGGAAAAAAAAAAAGCAATATATATAAACAAAAGAAGAGAATGAAGTGAAGTTAAACATATAAGACTATTTTATGATTAATTTTAGGCCTTTGCCATGACAAAAAAGGAATCATCACTATTAAGCACACTATTTTAATTGAACAACTAATTTAGAGAGGGGGGAGGGGATATATATATATATATATAAAAAGGAGAAAAGGCAAAATCTAACACACATCACATGTAGGGGAGGTTTTGCTATCTCCCTATGTATGATACAAAACATGGAGTAAAAAGAGAATTCAATTTTTTTGTTGGGGTTTGGATTCATGAGTAAGACTAGTGGTGCTGTGCAGCTGCTGGTGTTGGAGGCTTGCACTGATAGCACTTTGCAAACAACCCGAAAGTGTCAATTTGCCTGACAAAATTGGTCATGCTAGCCCATCCACCGAACCCAAATCCAACCACTAGCACCCACATCACAACCACGGCGTTTATTGCATACATTGCAGTCCAGCTTGGCAAGAAGAATGGAGGCTTTTCTGCAGCATTCTGCTCACAACAGGGAAAAGAGAACGAACCACACAGAATAAGTTCAAAATCCTTACACCCAAACGGGTTAGTATCAAAGTTGGGCAACCAAATCAGTCAATTGGGGTTAGGCATTTGTTGATATAAAGTGTGACCAACTTATACACAACCAAACTGGAAGGAAAACAGTCAAGTCAGCCAGCTAATCCAAGACACAATAATGTTTCCAAATCCAAGCCTTAAATGCTTTTGTACACTTGCTGTAGACTCCCCCCATCCCCACCCCTTTTTTTCTCCACACAATTAAATGTCAATAACATAGCCTTCATAAACAAAGAAACTACAACTAGCACCATACATGAAGTGATGAAGAAAGAGGGCAATACTGGCAAGTGGGACAACAAGATGATGGCCTTACTGAAACTTTTGTGAAGTGATAGATTAGATAACAGTCCAAAAAAACTGGCTAATAAAATAAAAAAATTTTACCTGTCGGGCAGAGGCTGTTCTGTAGGTGAGCATATGGGCTAAAGCTGGGATGATGTAGACGGTGAAACTAACCAAAAGAGCACCAACTGCCGAGTTTATGGGTCCGAAGAATGGGAAGATGATGGCCAAGAACCAGATCGGAATCACCACTGGCAGCCTAGCCAGCGCCCTCAAACAAATGCTTCTCGTGTCATGCATCCCTATCACTTTCTCCCACACGAAGTACAATGGAGTACAAGCAAAACCAAATGTTATAAACTGCCAAAACATTTCATCAATATCCCACTGTTAGTTTTGCTATTAAATAAAACCATTATTACACGTTCGAATTCAGAAAACTCGCTGGTTTAATTATGAAGCAAAAAAAAAAAAAACTACCAGTATAAGCGAACCTGGTGAATAAGCATTAGGATGACGGCGGCGTCACGGAAACCGGTCTTAGGGAGGAGAGAAAAGGCATTGGAATGGTTGAGAAGCTGGTCCCCAAATGCCCAGTACACGGCTGAAGCAGATGGAATTGTTAGGGTAAAAACGTACAATGTGGCCAACAAATATATGCACTTGAATTTTTGAGGCTTCCACATTGCATGCATTATTTCCCTGAAAAGGAAAAAAAAATTCAGTCAAAATAGTTTTTACCTCAAAAAAAGGTGATAAAATGGTCAATAAAGTTCATTCAATAGCTTAATCTTAGTGTATAACAAGTTGATTAGGAAGTATACCTAAATGGCAAAAATGCCCAAAGCCAAGTGATGTAACTTTTTTAGTAATATTCTTAGGGTGAATGAACTATGCACATTTTAGTCTATTATAGAGAAATTATGGTACAGGTAAAGACAAAGGAGACTAAACTGGGCTAATTGTTAGAATCAAGATGTATGTAGCAGCGAAAAAAATTCGCAAATTGTTGAATATATGATTGAACCCCCAAAATAAAGTTTTTTTTTTTTTTGAAGAAACAAAGAAAAGAAGTTGAACATATGACTATTTAACTGTTCAATTTCCTATAGAAATGGATAAAGGGCGTGGGTGGGATTATAATGTTCATTTCCGAGCAAACAAAAAGTTGTTTGCATGATTTTGTGTTGGTCTCGAACCCCGAGATGGCCGGCAAAAGCTGCAAAGAAAAGCCGCGTAGAAACAAGAGAAAGAGAAATGAATATCTATTATCACTTCCAACTTTTCAAGGAGAAACCCAAGAGCTTACACAGTCACCGCATGTCCGCCGAAGGTGTAGAGAATGTTGGTAGCTCCGGTGAAGTAGAGTACTAGCTTTGTTGGACCACTGTGAGTTACGCCCTCGGCCTAAGCACCAAAATTATGTTATGCAAAGAGAAGAGGAAAAAAAAGAAAAAAAGCATTGAAGCCGGTGGTTGCATGGCATTTTTTTTATATATTTTACCTGGCCGTGAAGAACAGCAGCTATGGCCATGTACCAGGCCGTATAGGTAGTCATCCCAAGGCCAATGAAAGACCAAATCCGATAGTTGTGAAAGGATGGTATGAAAACTGTGGTTGCGCAGCAAGCACCAAAGATGTAGGTCCATGTCCGTTTATCCAGCTTATCATTGATGTAGTAGATATTACTGTTATCATGCAAAGCAAAAGAACAAAATAATAAAAACCCAGTTTCAGATTCTGCTTAAGTTTGATGTTAAATCAAGAAGTAAGATGGATCCTCCTAACCTAGCACAAGCTATGAGTTGTATGACAGATCCGAATAAGAGGAAAGTACAGTTGAAAGCAAGTCCAGCTGCCTTCCAGTATGGGCCCAGCAACCCATCAAGCACTTCAAACCACTGCAAATCCCAAACAGTAAGGTTTTTTAGATATTTCTTTCAGGGTTTTGCAAGGAAAGATTAAGCATCAGTAATGGTGGTAGTAGTGGGTTTCAGGTTTCTTAACCTGGATGACATGGTTTTTGAAGCCGACATTCTCTTTCTCCTTCCTGCTTCTATATTCTATATAGAGCACACTGATGAGATATGCAGTCCAACTTCCCATCAGTCCATAAAATACCTGAAGTAAAATCCCTGACAGCATCCCCAACTGAGAGAAGGAATAGGGAAGTGTCAATAGCACTTGCGCCACCTATAAAGAAAACAAAAGGAGAAATATTTTGTTACATTAAGAGGTTAAGAAAGAATGGTGGGTATTGGTAGGTGAAGATAAATGGGTACTTGATTGGAGGCGCAGCTGAACCAGGCATCCCAGGCGGAGCCACCATGCCAGAGTAAGCTCGTAACGCTGAACATCGATTGTTGTCGCTCATCTTCATTTTCTTCTTCTCTGGATTCATGACCCGTCTCGCTAAAGTTGGAGACGATAGCTTCTTCCGCTTGCTTTTGAGGCAACATTGTTTTAACGTCTAAATCCTGGTAGAATCTGAATCATATAAAAGGACAATTAACGAGACAAATTATAATCAAAACGAGAGCAGCCCCCCAGGAAAACGATAGTCAATAACACTCCAGATCCAAAATGTAGAAAAAGATAAACTCCATAGAAACTCCAAAACGATAAATGGAAAGAAAAAAGTCAAGTGAGTTGAGCACAAACCTTGTTCTGAGTTGTCTCTTTCGTGTAAAAATATTGAAGAAAATCAAGCAGAGATGTGTGAATGACCCCCAAATATTATGTCTTGGATGAAAATGGAAAAGCCGAAGAAACAAACAGGCAGACTATGTAGCACAGACTTGTATAAATGGGGCAGAAATAATTGCTTCAAAAATCCAGCTCTGGGTCTGCTTGCCTCCTCTTCGTCAGTCAAGACTTTAGGCGTAGTAAAAGTTTCTTACTTTAATGCAGCCACCATGGTTCTCTCTGCTGAAATCATAAATAAAAAAAAAGAACAACTCTGTGGCACCCAATGACGGCGAGACCTTAAAAGTAGGAAATAAAAAAATCTCTCTCTCTCTCTCACTGCAACCCCTCTCTTTCCCAACCAGATTCAATGGTCTTTGCAGTGGTTGAATTAAAGGCTCATTTCACTCCTATTGAACTACTATATATAGATTTATATTTATATACTCTGAAGTAATACTACAGTTGCTTTTGTATTTGGCTTTTGAAAAGTTAACTACATCAAGCAGTAAGCAGCTAAAGATACTTCTTTTTTCTTAATAATAATTATTTTTGTGTGAGTGGAGCTTGAAAGGAAAAGTGTGAGAGTGACTAAACCCAAAATTCCCTGTGTATTATTTCACTTTTGATTCGATTCTTAAAAGACAATTAAAGATCAAAGCGACTGAGACGTTGTTCTGATCTCAAATGGAGAGTCTCAACCTAACCAAATACCATAAAAAATACGAAAGTTTTTTTACCTAATCTTGTCAAGTTATTGCTTGGTATTTATGTAATGGTGGCTGTGTGTCAGTGAGAGGATAATTTATTTATTACAGCAAGCAACAGATCCAGAGCTGATTTACGAGGCTCTTAAGTTGTGTAATTCCGGGGATTTATTTTCCCAATTAATGGTGCCTCAGCTGCTGCCTGTTGCTTAACCTCAGATCCAAATCCAAATCTCAGTCAAAATAATTGAGGGGATTCATTTTCTGTATTGAATTTTAATTGGTCATTGATGCAGGCTTCTTCCCTCGCCCCACCCCAATCAATGAAATGGATTCCATTTCCCACTCATCCCATCAGCACATGGATCAGGTTTACACTACACTCTCAACCAATTCAATCAATCATATAATTAAAACCCTTAATCCAATTTTAATAAAAAATTCAAACATTTATATGTCTGCCTTTGAAAATTAAAATTTCTTCATTATATTTCATTCACTCTGTTTTAACCTTATATTCAATTTTATGGTTTTACTTTTGGTTCGATTCAATTTTGCCACTAATATATTATTTTTATTCAATTTTAATTTGGAATAATTTGAAGACAATTTTAATAAATAAATATTTTCATATTTTACTTTAATATTCAACTATAATAAATTAATTATTATAATATGAAAAATAATAAAAATGGTTATTTTTTAAAAAAGTAAACTAATTTTTTATACATGTAGTTTTTAATTCTTTAATAAAAATTTGAATTTAACTTATATATTTTTATATTTTATAAATTAACTTATTGCTAACAATTAAAATAAAAGCCAGTCTTTTGTACCAAATATTTTCCCTTAAAAGAAATCTTTATTGAATTATGCTTTCAATTTATCAAAATTGAAATTGAATGGTAAAATTTAATAAAATAAAATAAAATTGGTGGTAAATTTTAATGATAAAATTCAAACATATAAAAGTAGTTAAGTGATAAAATTAATCGTAATTTTAAAATATAATGATAAATATCAATAAAAATAATGTATAGCAAAAAAATTTCAATAATTATAAAAAATATGATGGTAAATTTTCGGTATTAACTCATTAAAATTACTTAGTTAGCCATGATTTTAAAGTTGTGTGTTTGTGACGGTTGTGGGTACACATTAGCGAGTCCCACATGAATTAGATATGAGGAGGATTTTATTTGTTTATTCTTTATTTAGTAATTGAACACCTAATCTTGCCAAGAATAAGGACTAATGGAGGTCCATTTTGGTTTTCATTTTTACTTTTTTTTTTTTTTTAATTTTTGGGGTTTGGAAAATACAAGCTTTATACTTTTAGCACTGATCAAAAGATATGACGAGGATTTTTTTTGTTTTATTTCTCTTTTTAATGATGTTAGCCTGTGTTTTTTCTTTTCTTTTCTTTATGTATTATAAGAATACATGAATCCCATCGTAAACTTACTTTTATTTCATTAAGCGTGCGTGAAGAAGAAGAATTTTAATAAAGATGAAATGTCATTGAAAGAGAGACCTAAAAAGAGGATAAAGAGTTAGATTGATGGCTAAATCTATTGATTTTTTTTACAATTAAAATTAAACTAATAATTTTTATAATTTTGAGGGTTAAATTTATTTAATTTTTTGAATTCAAACTAGAATGATAAATTTTGTAAATATTGAAGGATAAATTTGTTAAATATTTTCTATTGAGAATTAAATTTAAAAAATATGTAAATATTAGAGAGTTAAATTTGTTATTAGACCAACTAATAAGTAGGTGATCAAAATATTTAATTTTGATAATTAATGATTAAACAAAAAAATAATTTAATGATTAAAATAGTTTACCCTAGAAATAAATTAGTAATTCCTCAAAGTGTATTGTTTGGGAAAAAGCAGTACAGGAAAGTCAACATGGGCACAGCGGGATAATTGGAAGTTGATATAAAAGGAAAAGAAGGGTAAAAAGAGGAGCAAAGAAGGACCCGCCAGAACGCGGCACGCTTTTAAAGGAAAAACACGCGCGTAATGAAGCCTTATAAATAAAACCTCACTTCTCGGAAGGCTTATAGTTTAATCGGACGACTTGTTGTGGCCCATTATGTTATACTTGGATCCGCCCTTCTTTGTCTTTATTAAATCAACTATATTTTCCCCATTTTTGTAATTTTATTTTATAGAAGTTACTTTGGTTCAAAAAATGTCAATAAGAATAAATGTATAAACAGTCCCTTTTTTTGGGGGTTTAAAGGTACCTGTAAAAAACCCTAAAAGATTGGATGATTGGGCAAATCTTTTATATATAAACGGGATTTGGAAAATTAAATTTGAAAAATATAAAGAGAAATTAAATTTATAAAAATTAATACATGCTGAGTCGAGTGATATTTATTTAAATGAAGTTTTGAGTAAAATTTGGAATACGGAAAACATTGAAGAAGAATATTGTAATGGGATTTAATAATAGGTGATAATTGAGTAGGCCATATTAAAAGCAAAATTGGGATAAGGGTCAAGCCAGTGGGTACGGCCTACGATGATCGGCTCATACTTTCCCACTTCTTGGAATAAAAAATAATTATTATATTATGAATTTGATTCAGGAGTTTATAGCTTTGGGATTATATATAGCTTTGGGATTAAATGTGGAGTGCATCTGCATGACTGCTGATGCAATTAATTGCGTTTGCATTGATGGATTGCATCAACATGGAAACATGCAGTTCATGGGAATTCCAGTTGGAGAAAGGTGAGTCCATATCTAGGCGTCACTTTGTGGGGATTGGATCCCAAATTCCCATTAAACATCATGTAAATGCCCCCCATCCAGTAATAATATATAATAAAAGGCTTTCTACTTGGTTGGTTAGGATTAAAGATAATCACGGTGGTTGAGTAGAATGGAAAAAAGATGAAGCTTGCAGGTTTCCAGTAGTTCCCCCAAAAATGTTCTCTCTTGGGATTTTGTTGATACAAATTGTCATATATACATACATATATGATGCTGTGTGGGGATTAAGAAGCACCTTGCCATATTATGATTTCACTCCAAAAACTAAATATATTTGAGATTTTATAGAAAATTAAATTTCTTGTGAAACAAGCTTATTTTACTATAAATAATACATAAAATCATATTTGATTTTAGTTAAAACAATGAGAGAGGTATAAACAATTATATATGTGTATGTGTGTGCGCATATGGCATGAAGAAGTGATGAAGAGAATCCTTCAATTGGTGGAATAGCATACGAAACATAAATCATATCATCTTTTTTATCAACGAATTATGATCCACAAACTAGATGTAAACACACATATAATTATAAGTGAAAATATAGCAATATATGCACAGTGTAAAATGATATATTTACGCTTCATTACAATTTTTTTTTAGTGTAAACTACATTCATAGTCTCTCTAAAATAGATTATCTTATTTTTATCGATCTAATTTTTTCTTTTAATTTAGTTACTTTAAATAAAATAATTGTGTGAATTAGTCACTGTTGTTAAAATTCTCATTTTCTTTTAACAGATTGCTAATTTGGCACATTAACACATTGAGTGATTGACACATGATATTTTTTATTGATTTTTGGCTAAAGTTTAGGGACCTTCTTATAATTAGTTTAAAACTTTTTCTCCCTAAACTTTAATAAAAAGTCAACAAAAAAAATCACATGTCATTTATTTAATAAGCTAATATATCACATCAACAATCTATTAAAAAATAAAAATTTTAACGACAGTGATTAATTAACACAATTATCTTATTTAAAGTAATTAATCTCATAAAAATTTAGAATAATTAAAATAAAATAAATCCTATTTTAAAATATCATAGTGTAAAATCTTTTTTATGTACAAGGCTGAAAGATTCCGTTACGAAAGGTTAAAAATAAAAAATGCTATTAGGGAGTAATGGAAGCTACTGTTCTGTTGGTTTTTTTTTTTTTAAATGCGGAAACAGTATATACATTATTAGTTTACTTTTACTGCCCTCCAACAGTTTCTTTCTTACTTTGATGGGTAAAACTGCCTACCGAGGTGGCGCCACTGATTGTGACGCCAACCTGATTTTACCGCTGCTATACATTACAGCGACAAAAAGCTGTTCGGAATTTCACCAATTCAAAGCAACATCGTTTCACCCAATTCACATTTAATGAAACCGCAAGTTGCAAAAGTTGTAGCAAAATCATATTAATTTTTTCACTTTATATAGTATATATTTATTCAATGCTACCCTATTTAGACACATTGACTTCTATGATAAAGATAATTCTTTAGCTAAAATTCTGAATTTAAATTTTATATACACAGAAATCAATTTTTTTGGCAAATTTTATAGTTTAATTCGACTTAATTTTAAATTTAATTAAATAAAATGTAATTATGAATTTCAAAAAATGTCCAAGCAAAAAAAGTTTATCTTAATTTATGCTTTAAATATATCTTGACAATTAAAGAAGGCGATAATTTTTGTTTTATGAATCTAAAATATAATATATCCAATAGGAAATAGAAAAATTAATAGTTAAACTTAACCGAAAGAGATGAATTGCACTAATCTCGAATATTAACTTACGTACAAAACACTAATTTTGATTAGATTGAATTTTTTTTAAAAAAAAAAATAGCAACGAGCAATGAATTATCGGCTCCAAACTGTAGGAAACGAATGGGTGTGATGGTAGGTACAATTACGAACAAAATATGATAACAAAGACACCATATAGTTTGCATGACAAATTAGGCTTCACAATTGGGAGACCAAAGTCTAGTAAACATGCACTTTGTCTTCAACTTTTTCCATTTTAATTTCTTCAACGGATCTAAGACATGGCTAGATTAACTCCAACGGCATTATCACTTTCTTTTTTCTCAAAAGTCAAAATAATTAGTAATTCTATTAACATGGTTGAAATAAACTGAATCATTATAAGTTCAGATTATATCTATTTTTTATAAATAAAAAAATAATGCGTTTCAACACACTCGAACCCATGTCTTTCTACATTGGCAATAATGCCCGACTCAATCAACAATTATTTTGAAACTCTCTTTAAAAGATATTAATTAAAATCATAAAATTTTATTTTACAAAAAAATAACCAAAATATAAAAAAGCTCATTTTTTTATTAAACTAATCTAGAATTAATAAAAATGATAACAAACTAATTTTACCGGATTATTTTATTCTCTAATCTAGGGATGGGCAAAGCTCAACTCAATTCGAAAAAAATTTTGAATTTTAAGTTAATTGAATCGAGCTACTCGAGTAAACTCAAATAAGTAATTCGAGTTTCAAGTTCAAGTCGAGTTGAATTTTACAATTTGAATAATTTGAATAATAGGTTGGTGTAAATATCCTTTTGGTCCCTATCAATTTTGAAAATGAGCAATTTGGTTTCGCTCTCAACAAAAATTACAAAATCAAAAATCAAAATAATTTTCAAAAATTCAAAATATTTATAAAAATTTCAAAATTTATATTTTTAAAAAATTATAGAAATTCTAATATATATATATATATAAAGAAATTTAAAATTTTTAAAATTTTCTAAAATAATAATTTTGGGACCTAAATAAGTTAATTAATAATTCAAAAAAAAATTATTTTGCTTTGAATTTTTTTAAATATATATGATTTTAAATTTATGTGCTCTAACATGGAATTAGTTATATTATAATAAGATTTTGATTTGACATGTTTAATTTTTTAATTTAACTCAATTAATTTTATTCGATTTGACTCGAATTTCATTTTACTCGACTCGATTTGAAAAAAATTCAAATCAAGTTAGAATGATAAAATATGATTCGTCAACTAGACCAACTCAAAAAAATTTCACTCAATTCAATGGAACACTCACCCCTACTCTAATCTCATTATTTTAACAATTTTTTTTAAAAAATTTTTCAGTTCAAACGTACATGATTCATCAACCAATTGAACTTCCGGGACCAATCAGGTATTTACGAGCATGGAAATTGTAGTAATAGAGTATAGAGAGATAAGGGTGCATTGCGAATGGCAAGTATGAATAAGGAGATGAGTTTTGGGTGGTGAAAGTTGTTAGAGAGGAATTGGTGCGGCTATTCAAAGCATGCAAGCATTGTGTTGGGGAAACAAAATCAGTGATTTGAACCATGCCCGGGGTTTTTAGTGGCCCACATTCGCAGCCTCCACTCGAGAGCAAGCTGGACATGTAGAGAACATCGTGCCCACGAATTCTGGTTTTGTGATTAAAATGGACTAATAATTACTTTTCATCCATCTTGTACGTACGTAAACAGAAATTTTCGTGCTGAGCTCAATGCAATTGTTTTTGTGCCATTTCAGTTTCAGCTTCGATGCTCGATCAGTCACTGTTTTGATGGCGATGATAGAGTCATATGTTTGAGCTAATATTTCAACGTGCATGGGAAAATGAATTTGTTGATTTTGTTTGCAGGTATCAAAGAGATTATTTGTGGTTAAGGCTTAGGCAAAGGAGTAATAAATATTATTTACAGATCATGTAATTAAAGATTTCTTTTTGTTTTGCCGGAAGATGATGATGGAAAAGGCCTTGGATTAGGAGACACACATCAGATGCCTGGCTTTTTGGTTACATAGCCATGTGGGAGTTGTTGGAAAAGCCCGTGGCATAACAGTGACAATTTGGCTTACGAATCATATATAATAATAACCCTAATAATGATAATAATGCTTCTTTTGTTCTCTGTCTGTGTTTTTCTTTAAATATGTTTATATGTGGAGGAGCTATTGTGTGATGTTTATGTAATGTCTACACTATGTTTTGAAATGAAATGTGAGTGGTAATCAGAGTCCTGAGAGTCTCGGCCCTCATTGCACGCCATAAAAGGAGCTACACCATCTGGGGTTTGAAGGCTGCTTCAAGGACTTCCCATACTTTATTCCTTTTATTTAATTACCAGCTCTTCTAAGGCACATAATATATATAATCTTGATTATGAGATTCTTTTCTTCCCTCCTTGGGAAAGTATTTCATGTCAGGAGGTTCAATGTTTGTTGTTTTAGATGCCATGTGAGCCTATAGCCCACTTGTTT
Source organism: Gossypium longicalyx (assembly GCA_025698465.1). NCBI lineage: Eukaryota > Viridiplantae > Streptophyta > Magnoliopsida > Malvales > Malvaceae > Gossypium > Gossypium longicalyx. Next base: position 28,949,761 of record CM047003.1, read on the forward strand.
TCTTCCAACATGGGCATGATTCCAGTTTATATATGCTCCCTCATTTGTCTCTCAATCTGTACTTGTTTTTCTCTTGCTCAAAATTTACTCCATGCTCAATTATTTAACTTGATGCTGTCGATGTTTAAAACATTTGCATGCTAAAGATAGCAGTACAATTGTTATACGTGTACTAATAATCAGGCTGACAATCTATCTCTGGTTATTTTTATTGAAACTTAGAAGTATTTAATTTTTATTGAAAAAAAAATCCAAACGTCATGTTTGAGACATGCTATAGTAAGTCATATACATGATTAGCATCTTTGGATGGACACATATGGGGTGCATCATCATAAATAAGAAACTAATGGGGTCTGTAACAAACCTGTGCACATCGTATGTATTCCATTTTAGATATGAAACAACAATTGGTGGTGAGCAGAAGAATTATCCGGGCTTAATGGGGTGGGGGCCCGGGGGGGGGGGGAATGCCCTGATTTCAATTTCCCATCAATCTTTTCAATGTTCCTTCATGATGGATCATCAACAAACACTTTGAATTTTATTTGGATTCATGTGTCCAGGAGAAGCCCCTTCCATTTCCATTCCTTCACAAATAATGAGCACCCTATTACAATTGTATCATCACCTTACAACGAATTTGCAATATAACTTCAGCAAATTCCGATTTAATGAGTTCAATAATTAATTTGTCAAATGTCAAACATTAATGGCGCCTCAATGTCATACTGAGGAAGCTAGGTTGGGGTAAGGGTGGTTAACTATTTGGAGCTATCGAAGAGTACAGACATTCGAGATTAGGGATCATCGAGCTAGTCACGTGTATCCTGTTCTTAGACACAAAGGCAGCTCTGCCTATTTATCCCTTCTTGAATTGCCACACGTTGTCGTATGCCAGTTAGGCTAATGAACAAAAATTGATGCCTACCTCCTCCCTTTGATTCACTGAAATTAGTTTTCAAAAAATATTTCTAAAAAATATTTATTTTTAAAAAAAAATTAATATTTTCTGGTATTTAGATGAATTTGTGTGAAATATTTTCTATTATTTAATAAATTTCTTGAAAATATTTCATAAACAAACATATATTTGATATTTTCTTATATTTTCATTGTTTAATTAAGTTTATTTTATATCTATACATTTATATTATACATTGTTCTTTGTAAAGCAAACACAATATAAATATATTTGTTATAAAATATTATAGTGCAATTTCCTTTTAACAATCGAAATTTATTTTATAATTAAAAAATATTTTGTAATAATCAATGTTATATATAAACTTAATAATAAATAATACTTAATTAAAACTTAGTTTAAATTATATATATGACAGTACATATTGACACGTTAGAGTTGTAATAGAAAAATGAAGCTAAGCATTATTTAAACAAATACTCATATTTATACAATTAAAATATTCATATTTTTATACTAGGTTAAAATATGTCACAAGTCCTTGTACTCTCCGTAAAATTGAAATTTAGTCCATGTAATTTTATTTTGGGGTTAGTCCTACTTTTTAGATATCAAAATTAAGATTCAACTGTTAGCATTATTAAAAATATTTTGTTAAATTCATGTTTATTATAACATCATTTTTTAGTTACATGAATACCAAATATTTTTTATTTAAAAATGTGATATTAACAAAATTGACAAAAAAAAAATAACAACATTAACAATTGGACTTGATTTTTAAATCTAAAAAGTAGAGGGACAAAGTTCTTGAAAATAAAAGTATAGGGACTAAATTCTAAATTTGTGAAGAGTGCGTAGACTTATAACATATTTTAACCTTTACACTACAAAACATTTATTTTTAATATATTTATAATTTTAATAAACATTTATTATTAAAATATTAATATTGAAAAATTTTCAATAATATATGAAGAATATTATTTAAAATTATTATTTTTAAAATTTATTATTAAAATAAAATTAAAATATTAAATAATTTATTAAAATTATAAATTATTAATATAATTTATTATATGATTAGACATAGATAATTTAATATGTATGTTTAATAATTTTGAAAATTATAATATTTTATTTATTTTAAATATTTTTAAAATAAAAAAAATTATTATTAGTATAATAATATCAAGCCTGACTTAAGTTAATTTTTATAAAAAAAATTAAAATTACCCATAGAGTCATTTGTAAAAGTTACCAACATAAAAAATAAAAAAAAATTATTTTTCAAAAATCAATTTCAGTAAAACAAAAATATCCTATAAACAAACTCGAATCAATAAGTATTCACACACTTTTCCGGAGTTTGTTTTTATGCACAACTTAGTCCTTTTACTGCAATTTTTATGGGATTGGATATTGAGATATTTGAAGACCCTTCGATGGAATCCAATCAAAATGATTAATTTCAATACCAATTGTCCCATCAGACTATAGCCACCATCGAATTTGTGGGCATCTTTTTGACTTAAGGATACCTCCCTCTTATTTCCACACAAAAGATCTGTGACACACATGAACCAATGCCAGAGGACGAAAAGTATTTCTTGGGCTTGTTAGATTTCCAGGGGCTAACATAGCATATTTGCAGCCACTATGGTGTACCAAAAATATGAGCCATTTCCCACCACACGTCTTTTTCCAAGTTATCTAGGGAAATTGAGTACTCAAACTTCATAGCCATGTAGCAGAGCAGGACAGAGGACTTGAAAGATAATAGAAAAAATTGTCTTCATCCTTCCACTTTACACCTCTTTTCCTTTGCTTTTTTATCCATTTGCCTCGCTTTCTGACCCCGCTTTCTAAGTTTGAAGTGGGCTTTTTCTGGCTTTCTTTTTCTTGTCTAATGTAAGTTTTATGCGAGGATAAGAATTTGATAGAATGTTAAACGTTGGTTTCACTAACTTTAGAAATCCAAATACATGGATATTTACACAGGCATCAATTGATTGATTGAGCTCTATAGTTCCTAGGTGCAAAACTAAAGCTTCACCTTTTACCTTTGCTAGTGGGCATTCGTGTCCTACACCTTACAATTGTTGAAAGTGCATGTGATGAACCGAGTTTCTCAAATGGAAGCCTTATGAGCTGATGCTTCCTGGCACTGAAAAAGAGTAACCGATGGCACATTCATTTCTGGTTTTATCTTTTTTATTTTGCTAATTTTAGTGTTTGTCCAAGATTTAAAATCTTGAACTTGGTGTCAACTCTAAATGCCCACTAAACCAGTAGCTTGTTGGCATGATTTCAAGTAAATGGTTTTCTATTATGAATGAATGAAAAGGAGTCCATGTTGAAAGCGTATTTCTTCCAACTTCATGTTCTTTTGTTTTTTTCTTTTCTTTTCTGCCACTACTATTTGCCTCCCTTCTCTCATTACAAGAAGGGATTGGATAGTGTTTGTGGCAGACATGAAGGGAACCCACGCGAAATTGTTTTTCAAGATTTGGATGGCTGGACCTTTAAATTTAATAATGCATTGCCCAAATTGCATGGTTTAATTGTATCGAAGCATACAAGGCCAAGGGAGGCTCAGAAATTTAAAGAAGCCGAAGGAAGTGGTATCGATTTTGAGGGTGTTTTCAATGTCATACATGGAGCATATATTTGAAAAGATGCATAATCTTGAATTTTACAGAAATTATTAAGTTAATTCATTTATTTTAATTTCTCAGTAATTACCTCTCGTACTGAAAAGTTAATCCAATTATCATGGACATGAAAATCAATAGTTCATTAATTTGTAGTTGAAGTTTATATGTTTATTAACTGTTAAATTAACTTTTCAATTTTTATAAAGTAAGAAAACCACATAATTGGGCTAACGACTATGGCTAAGAATACAAAGCCTCGTTAAATTTAATCGTCTGACTTTTGGGTTTTATCAATGATGCCTAGAGGTGTTTTATTGACCAGGCTCAGCTTTGGGCCACATATTACGAGTGAAATTCCCGATTAAAAACTACCACAAAAAAGTTCAGTAAAAACACCTTTCTAGTCCCTATTAATTTTTAAAATTTATCAAATTGGTCCCTCTCAAACAATTGGAACAATTTAATTGTTATCAATTTCAAAAGTGAGCAAATAAAGATAATTAATTATGATGTTAATGTTTTTTTTGGTTAATTGTACTTAATTTTGATTGGTGTAATAACAAATTTAACCTTCAGTATTTACATATCTTGTCTAAATGTTAACAAATGTAGGTTAAATTTGTTAAATCAAGACCAAGTTGATAGAATGTGTAAATGTTGCATGCTAATTTTTTTGTTTAAATTAAGACCAAATTGACAAAATGTGTAAACTTTGAAGGTTAAATTTGTTATTATATCAATAAAAAAAAGTGTACAATGCTAAAAACATTAATGTTGTGATTAATTGTCATTAGTTGCTCACTTTTGAAATTAAAAGGATCAAATTGCTTTGAATTTTTTCTGATGGACCAATTTATTTACTATCAAAATTGAGAGGAACCAGAGAGGAGTTTTTACCAAAAAAATCGCATTGGTGTAGTCAGCAAACTCATCATTGCATTCGGTTGGCAAATTTATGAGGAGGACAAGCCCAGAAGTAGATAATGATAAAACATTATAGGCTCATAGCCCAGACTGTGGTGGGTTCATTCTCAAGAAACCACTAAAAATAATGGAGAAGAAGCCTTAGTTAATGGGTCATTATTCAGAGTAGAGCCCAATGTCCCTTTCCCTAGCAACGTGACGTACATGAGTTTTGTACTAGTTTAGCACAGAGGGCGGCAAAAGCCGGTGGTCACCATGCCCAATTTGGTGACTAGAAGTAGGAGTCTGTTCATCTTGCGGCTCTTATTCAACCAAAAGCAGGCAACATCAGGGCCCTACCACCCACTCGCACTTTTCATCCATCATCCTCCCCTTGGATGAGGTCGGTCCTATAGCTACAGCTCTCACTATAGTGGAAGAAAAACAACAACCAATATAAATGTAAAAGCAACATTGCTTTTTAGTTACTAGATTATTAGGTTGGACCATTGCCTGAAACCCATCATCCTCCATAACCAATTATTAAGTTCTGAGGACATAAATAATTGTCTTTACTCTTTGGAATGTTGATGTTAGTGATTAAGCAGTTAAAAAGAGCACATCTTTGGAGAGAATCATTTCTAATTGTTAATTGTCATCTTATTCCTCCCAAGTCCCGGTATGGACTACCACTTAAATTTAGACATATATGGAGTTGAATGCGGACAGAGATTTTTAACTAAAACAATATTGATTTTGGTGATGTTGCCATGGAAACAATAATGTAGTTCGTGGTTCAACCTTAGTACTCGACTCATAGTAAGAACTTGCCATAATTTATAATGTAGTTTGTGACTGTGGTGTTGTAGGCGCGAAAACAATTTATCTAGTTTCATAAATAAATTGCTAGTGAAATGGCTGATGATCACTAGTCATTCTTGAGGGTCCTAGTTTGGGACCCGCAAGGGTGTGCGCCTCGGTCCCAGGATGTGACTGCGCCCACCGCAACATCTGGCAACCCGTGCTATATAACCTTTTGTCTTCTTATTTTTAGGTAAAAATGTACTATTATGGCACCAGCTACATTTTCTCTCTTTGAATTATTAACTACATTTATAGGTTAAAAATAATTCAAAGTATATATAATATTTGGTACCATCATTCCCTTATATAAAGCGTAGTATTTTACAAAGAAGATGACACCAATTTTGAGTTTATGTCATAAGAAATTCAAAAAAAAAAAAAAAAACTAGATTTTTTAATTAAGCACGTTGAGAACTTGAAAACTCCACCAACCCTTTTAACAAATTAATCCTCCATAGCATTTCTCTTATCTTACAAAATAAACATTAATAATTTACGCCGAAAGCGAGAATCATAGCCATACTGCAAACCACATATTGAGAAGAAAAAGAAACCCACTCCTGCATGCAATATTCAAATGCGAGGTCCATATTTAATGAAGTGAAAATTACTCAAGAAAAACAACAGAGGACAAGGACATCCAAAATCTTTACATGATATCCAGCAAAGAAGCGACCTTTTCTTGATGTGCGTGGAGAATGGACTGTCGGTCACATGTCACACCAGTGCACAGTGACACAGTCCATTTCCCTCTTCAACCAATCAGAATACTCCAGAAGGGTTCGGCTTACTCTACCTCAAATCTTTGTCCCAAAGTCACGTTACAAATAAATACCCCCCAATCCCCTCACTTCCTAAGCCATGGCCTTGATTTTTATTTAAGTTCATTGCTTGATCCATTTCCATCCCAGCAAAAGCCTGAAACAGTATTAATCGTCGGTAAAATGGAAGGACAAGGTGAAGATGTTAGGCTGGGAGCAAATAAGTACAGGGAGAGGCAGCCTATAGGAACAGCTGCTCAAACCCAAGATACCAAGGACTACAAGGAGCCACCTGCTGCACCACTGTTTGAGCCTGCCGAGTTATCCTCATGGTCCTTTTACAGGGCTGGCATTGCCGAATTCGTTGCCACTTTCTTGTTTCTTTACATCACCGTTTTAACTGTAATGGGTGTCGCTAAATCTTCAACTAAGTGTTCAACTGTAGGGATTCAGGGCATTGCTTGGGCTTTTGGTGGCATGATCTTTGCTCTTGTCTACTGCACTGCTGGCATTTCAGGTACACTACTCGAGTTAAAATCTTGGAGATTAGTTCCAACATGGATATGTACTAATGTTGTTTATGTATGTTGGCAGGGGGTCATATTAACCCAGCGGTGACTTTCGGGCTGTTCTTAGCGAGGAAGTTGTCGCTGATAAGAGCAGTCTTTTACATGATAATGCAATGCCTTGGAGCTATATGTGGCGCTGCCGTCGTAAAGAGCTTCCAAAAGACCCAATACGAAAGGCTAGGCGGCGGTGCAAACACGGTTAGCTCGGGATATAGCAAGAGTAGTGGCCTTGGTGCTGAGATTGTTGGTACCTTTGTTCTGGTCTATACGGTCTTCTCGGCCACTGATGCTAAGCGTAATGCACGAGACTCCCACGTCCCTGTAAGCAAAAATAACGGCTTCTCTACCTTCCCTTTCCTTTCTATCTGAAATTTATTGTAAAGTCGCCCATTGTTTAATCTAAAATGGATGTCAGATCTTGGCACCGCTGCCTATTGGGTTTGCTGTGTTCCTGGTCCACTTGGCAACAATTCCCGTTACTGGAACAGGCATTAATCCAGCTAGGAGCCTCGGCGCAGCTCTTATTTACAACAAGGACCAAGCATGGGATGACCATGTAAGTCTTCCCATATTTCTTTAATTTTTTTTCCATTTCAAGCAAGTAGAAGAGGCCAAATAAATATGATTTGGAAACCATATGTATATCTAATGCAAAATCCTCCTTTGACTGCAGTGGATATTCTGGGTAGGACCTTTCATTGGAGCAGCCTTAGCAGCTTTGTACCACCAAATAGTGATAAGGGCCATCCCTTTCAAGTCCAAGTAAGGGAGTGAGGAAGGAAACAGGTGCTTGATAAGTGTCAGTCTATGATGATGTGTTCTCCATTATCATTTTCTCTTCCAAGGAGTGAGTTTGATGTTTATTTTTCATCTATGTAATTAATGGTCGGTTAAGGAACGAAGCATGGGCACCTATATTGTACTAGTGGTGGTTCCATGTCAATGGTTTTCTCTAATATGAATGTAATTGATGCACGACGAAAGTTATGATTAAGGCAGGCAAATTGACCATTTTCTACTCTTAAATAAATTGCCGGCTTGTTTCACTCAATCTCTAGTATAGCCGTATAGGCTGAGTTTGTCGCAAAATAATTGTTTCCTCTATCACCGCCCTAAGCCTATTCACACAAAAATGTCTCCATATGATTTGCATTTTGCACCCTTTCCAACATAAATTTAAGTACTTTGTCTAAGTAAAGCTTTCTCATGTCAAAAAATTACTTATGTAAAAGTATATTAATAAAATTACATATACGTAACTTTTTTGACGTTTCATCTTCATAAAAGAGAGTTACATTCTTTAAATAATTTGTATGTTAATTTGAAATATCAAAACCGTAAAACTCAAAGATTTCAAGATATCAATGAATTAATGTATGTTTTTTCATCTAGTTTTATTCTTGATGGTTTGACATGATAAATCTCGATTTCGATTTATTAAGTTTTATATCCATCTTTTTAACTCTAACATTGATTACTTATGTTAACTCCATTCAATAATTTTAATCTAAAATCTATCTTATCATGCATACATGATTTGTGTTTTAAATAAAATCAATTTCGGGATATCATGCTAAGTCAAGTATGCATTTTGAGCCGATTTTTCTATGAAAATCACGTAATAGAATTAGCATAAGTGACTTGATTTGATAATGATTGAAGTTTAGTGATATAATTTGATAAAACTAAAAGTTTGTAACCTATATTAAAATGAATGGTAAATTAAGTGGCTTAAAATATAAATTTCCCATTCAATCGGATATAAACTTTTCGATATTTGCCCTTTTTGGGCCAAACACAAAACAATTATTAGTGGGCTTCTTCATTGACAGCCTATGACGTTGGCCCGTATTTGGTTTGCATGCTTGTGGGCTGGCTTGTTACTATTAGGGTAAAATAACATGATAATATTACACACAACGTCTTCAATGTTAGCATAAATGCACTTGCTTAATGTATCATTTACTACGTAAATTTAGATTTTAATATATAATGATTTATTTGGTCCTCCAACTTTATTAAAAAAGCTATTTTATCCTTTTATTTAAATTTTCGCCTCTTTCAACTCCTGAATTTTCATTATTTGTTTGTCTGTAAAATTTACTAACGTGACATCTACATGTATACCATGTAAGCAATTAATTATTTTTTAACATTTACATTTTTTTTATAATTTTTAAAAAAAATTAATTAACTGCTCATGTGGCACTTATATGACAATTCACGTCTATATTAATCTAACCCAATATATATTAAATATTTTTCAAAATCTATATAATATAAATGATTGAAATATAAAAATTTAAAACTCAAAATTATCGCCTATTAATCCGTGTTCACTTTCTTAAAAATAACGGGTGACGTTGTTAAATGCGATCACGTTCACGCATTTGACTATTTTTATATGATCCCGTTACAAAAAGAGTCTAGAACTTAAGTGTATCTAAGACTGAATTTTAACTTTTTTGTTGTGTTTTTTTTTACTGTGATAACGAATTCAATTTATTCTTTTTTTAAAAAAAGAGGTAAAAAAGTAGTTTCCGTTTTAAGAAATTGCTTGAAAAAGAAAAAAAAAAGACTTACTACAAAAATACTAGAAAGTTTCTTTTCCCATAAAATTAAATAATGTGATTAACCGAAAAAAGAAATGAAATGATGTCTATTTCTACCGCATTTAATTCACTTTCTTCTTTTACATGACATTAGAATGAAATGCTGATTGACGTGTAAGTTACACATGTATATGTTTAAGGAAGGTAGGCTTAAGTTATTCTTGTCAAATGAATTCATGTTAATCTCATCAAGGACATGACATGACATGCCATGCCATGCCTATCTTAATCTAAATTATTCCCCATTAATAATTTATACCTATTTTATAATTAGGATAAATTATAAAAATAGTTATTTTTTTTGTTTGTCTTAAATTATATTTTTGTCACTTATGTTTGAAATGTTACGTTTTAGTCACTTACGTTATTGTTTTGTTACAAAACAGTCACTCTGTCGTTAAGCTCCGTTACCTTCCTAATGGCAATCCTACGTGGCGGTCTAAATGGGTTTTCAATGCCAACTTGGATGTCCAATTGGGATGAGAATAATTTTTTCTGTCAAAATGGAAACAAAATGTTTTTCTTTTTCAGTTTAAGGTGTAATTAATTTAAAGTTTTTAATTAAAAACCGATTCTCATTCCAGTTGGACATTTAAGTTGGAATTTAAAATCTATTTGGACAACCATATAGGATTATTGTTAGGGAGGTAACGGAACTTAACAACAGAATAATTATTTCATAATAAAATGATAACGTAAGTGACTAAAATATAATTAGAAAAAAATAAAAATAACTATTTTTATAATTTACCCTTATAATTATGCATTATTGAACTAAAATAGAATAAATGGTTATTTTTCCCCGAATCATTGAAATTAAATCAAAGCTTAATTCGGCAAGCATTTACTTTTTTGTTTTATAATCAATGTGAAGTTACAGGAAATCTGAATCAAATACATCACTTTTACGAAAGTTAGTTATATATTTTTAACGAGAATTAAAATATAATTTTATTATTGTATTAATTTATATTTTTATAATTTTTAGAAATATTAAATCTAGGGGTAGAGTTAAAGAATTTTTTGAAGGGGTTCAGAATAAAATTGTATATTTTTATGATAGTAAAAGTGAAATTTCACCATTTTAATAGTTTATATCTTTATAATTATTAAAGGATTAAATTAATTTTTTTTCTTATTTTTAGGGATTAAAGTGTGATTTTATCATGTACTAATTTAAAGTTTTAAAAATTATAAAAGAACTAAAGATAAAATTTTTCATTTTAGAAGAGACCGGAACTCCTGCCATCCCTCCTTAGTTCCGCCCCTTATTAAATAAAAAAAGTTATTAATTTTGAATTCATGGATTTTCATAAACATATTAAAAGAAACATTTTTCAAAAGTTGAATTAAAAGAATTTTTATTTTTTTTTAAATGTTTGCGGAATGCCCCTCTTCCTTTGCCGTTGAATCCGACTATATTATTTTATATAATCGATAGTGAAATTTTCATTATATTTATGGAATTTTATAAATTCAACTGCTGGAGATATACTTAATAATACTCCTTACATTTACACTGGTTATGATCAACTGTACTGAAAAATAGGTTTGGAAGAAGTGCCGATAAATTAGGTAAGACCAAATGCAAAAAGCCATGTACCCTTTAACTTACATCATATAAATAACAAATATTCCTATTATATTTATCCAAAAAATATGTATATAATATACATTAATGAAAGAAAACTATGGCCTAACAAGTTAATGTCAACATTGTATATAAAAAGAATTAATGAAAATGGACCTTCCCGAACTAGGCCGCTATGTTAGTTGTGATGAATATTCCTATTTTAATACAAATTATATCCTGGGCTGCTAATTTTCAACTTTTTTTCATATAAATTATTAGTATAAACCAAAAGCAATTTGTTGGTTAATCTTCCTTTGTTTTTTGAGTCCGGTGGCTTAACCTAACTGAATCCATTCCTGCTTTGTCTAAGCATATCTTTCTTGATTTACAAGAGTTTTAGACTTATTCAGGGTTGTTGGTTTTGTAAACTCGTATGATTTTGGTGTTTTTAGATTTGAGATATATGGATTTGTTTTTGAGTTTTGACCTCTGCTTTGTCATTTGCTTATAATTGATTGTTTCTAGAAGTTAATATCCCACACATGCTTTTGTGCCAACTTTCATGGGAAACGCTAAGCTCCAGTTTCTAGTTGAAGGATTTTGGTTTAAACAGGGCCTTTCTTTCTATAATCGTATCTTTCTGCTTTTCTTTGCCTTCTCACTCTTCTATTTTTCCCATGTTTTTTGTCACCTCTGGTTTCTTCATTGTTTCTAGAAGTTAATTTTTTTTTATAATATTATTAATTCGTCTTATTAAAATATTATATGATTATATATAATTTAAATGTCCTAAGAATTTTAAAGACTAATATGTGGGTAAACTACACCCAAGATCACTTAACTATCTATAGATTTTTATTTTGGCCACTCGATTTCAGAAAGTTATAAAATATTTACCGAACTATTCGAAATTTTTTCATTTAAATCACTAGACTATTAAATTTTTTCTTAAAAAATTTTGACTAACCAACCCTAAACGTAGAAATTATATAGAGATAGCAAGCATATTTTTACCTCAAATATTTGCTCTGTAATTGAACATAAACTATATAGGAAACGAGTGTCCATGGGTATTCGCATGGTAACACCTACCTAGAGAGGAAAATGTTGGCATTTGAGGGAAATGAATAATGGGCTAGTTCCATATTCGGTCCCTCACATTTTATTGTTTATGTAACTATGTCCCTATTTGAAGCATTTAGCATGTTCGATTAGGTCCATGCATTTAATTAATTTATTTATTTTGTTAGTAAATTTAGACCAAAATTAGGTTATATTTGCTCATAATAATAAAATATTATTTTTGAATAAAATTTATTACCTATTTAAAATGGTTATAATTGAAAAATAATTAATTGATTTAATAATTTAAAACTATATTTACAATTTTAGAAGATAATAAATTTTGTTATTAAATTTAACAACAAATAAGTCATTATGTCTTTTTTTTTTTTTTTCAGTTTTGCTTTTTCTTTATGATATTGAGGATTAATTTTAAAAGAATGAGAAAAAATAAAAATTATTACATTGGATTTTTAGGCGTGTCCATCTTTTGTATATTTTCAATCAAATTTAGCTTATAATTTATTTATTTATTGCTTTTTAGGTAGAAGGGTCAAGCAAAATTGTAAAAAAAAAAATCAATTTACATAATGTGTAAATGTCGAGGGTTAGATTTTTTAGAATCAAGACTAAATTGACACAATGTATAAGGTTAAAGTGATTATTATGCTAGTTTTAAAAGTTGTCATCACTAGTGAGCTAACGATAAAAAAAGATAAAATTGAATAGTTGAGTGATCAAAAAAAGAATGTATTAATGGTTGGGTGATTAAAAAATGACTTTTCATGGTTGGTTGAAGAAAAAAAAATATTGATAATTGGATGACTATTACAATTTACCTTATTAATACATTATTATTTTCTTATTAATTAATTTTTATTTTTAATGTATTAATTTTATTGAATCGAAGAGAAAATTCGTTAATATCACCTTAACCAATACCAAATATTATTAAGCATAACATTTTCCTTTTATATTATTTAGAAACAAATAAATAAATTGGCAATTTCAGTCTATTTTAATGCATTAAATACAAATATTAAAATAAAAAAAAAATCTTAAAATTTCTAAAGCACTTGGTGACTATTTTCATTTGCTTTTTCATGGATTTTCCTTGATCTGGTAATAGAAATGAAACAAGCCAACCGGAGTGAAGGTAAAAATGGAAATTAAATTTTAATTTTTATGATATTAAAATATAATTTCACTATTTAAATAGTCTATATTTTTATTATTTTTAAAGAAGTTAAAGTGTGAATTTATTTTTACTAATTTAAAATTTAAAAAAAAAACTTAAATGAAATTTTTTTATTTTAGAGACCCTGTCAACCCCTCGTTCATCATAGCTTGATTATTTTATTATTTTATTTTGTTTCTATGCAAAATATTTGCATTATTTACCCTCCCAAAAGTTGTTTGTTCTTGGACGTTGAATAGGATAATTTGTACTAAATTGGTAAATATTTTTTTTAAATTGGTTTTTTTTTTGCATTATTAATATAAAACAATTAACCGATGACAATATTTTATTTTAATTATAATAATGTTATTCAAAATTATAATAACATGTAACTTATTTTAAAATATATGGTTTGAGATGGGTCATTTATTTTACTATCCCTTATATAAAGCGGGGGATGGGGGGTTCACATGAGTCGTTGGGACTTGGGAGCAACTTAATAAAATATAGATAGGTGTACTAAAAAAAAAAAGAAAAAAGGATAAATTATATAAATGGTCACTTAACTATGATCACATTCTTGTTTTAGTCACTCAATTTTAAGCATTAAACTTTGTATTTGTTTTTATTTTGGTCACCCGCTGTTAAATTGATAATGGAAATAATGACATGACCTTTTCTAACTGATATAATAACACATTTAGTCATCAATACTTACATATTCTATCAAATTGATCTTAATTCTAAATAATTCAAAAAAAAGTTAACCCTTCACATTTACAAGTTTTATCAATTTGATGCTTAAACTTCCTAACTGAAGCTTTCAACTTTTAAAACAGAGGCATTCCACATCTATAAATTTGTAAAACCCAAAAAAGAAAAAAAAATATTCTCCAATTGAGCAAATATAACATGTAATAAATAACACGTGCAAATATATTATTGCTTAGAAACCAAATAACCAAATCTTAATTCTAAATAATTTAATAAAAATAACTCTTCACATTTACAAATTCTATATTTCAATTTTTAAAACATATGCATTCCACGTTTATAAATTTGTAAAATCCAAAAAAGAAAAAAAATATTCTAATTGTACAAATATAATATATAATAGATAACACGTGCAAAATATATTATTGCTTAGAAACTAAACAATCAAATCACCACTAAACATCCAAATCCAAAGAACCGAGCTTGAAACGTAAAATCTAACCGCATGTTCTAACTAATTCAATAAAATTTAGAATAACTAATATCAAAGTTGAAGTTATTCTTTAAGGATGGTTTAGCAGACAAAATAAAATCAATTAACAACAAAATTCTATTTTTTCAGTTTTTCTAGTAGCAAAGAACGTATATTTGAGCTATGGATTAAATTGGGTAACCATTAAATACAAGAAAAAGTAGAAATTTAAATGACGTAGAAACTAAAATCCCCATATAGTTCAATTATCAAGAAACCTCCGTAAAGCATGTTATATTTGTACAATCGAAGAAGTTATTTTTTTGGGTTTTGGAATGCCTCTGTTGTCAAAGCTTTTTAAAGCTTTGGTTAGGAAGTGCGAGGATCAATTTGATAGAATTTGTGAATGTGAAGAGTTAAATTTATTGAATTATTTAGAATTAGGATCAATTTGATAGGATATGTAAGTATTGATAACTAAATGTGTCATTATATCAGTTAGAAAAACGTCATGTTATTATTTAAGTTATCAATTTAACGGCAGGTGACCAAACTAGGAACAAATACAAAGTTTAGTACCTAGATTGAAAATTTTAAAATTGAGTAACCAGATCAGAAACACGAGAATAATTGGTGACCATTTTCACAGATTACCCAATAAAATAAAATATAGATAGGAAAAATAAAAGGCTAAAACTTTCCTACCTTTCAACCACAAAATCCTGCTTCTAATTAATTGTCGTTTTGATGACCTTATTTTATTTAATCGCTTTCTTATTGGCTTACAAGAGACGAGTCGAAGTTGGTTGATGTCAATATCTAACCCCCTTGGAATTTTAACTACTTTTTCGATGTCTATAAATTTCCATAACAGGTTCAACTGAAAATGCCTGTTTTAAGTTATAATAAGACAAATCATTTATTCTTTTATGTCATCTCATACAAATTTAATTTAGTTCATAACGAAATTAATTATTTTTCACAAAAAATAACACTTCAAATGTATTAAATTAAATGTATATCATATAACATTAATAAATATTAAGTGGTGTGGTAAGACATATTGCACTTATGAAAGGAGACGCGTAATTAAACTTTAAAGATAATATAGTTGAGAGAGATAATTACGAACTTCGAATATGTATTTCAAACATATTTAATTTTAAATTTATAAAAATTATAATTTAAATAGCATTTGGGAACTAAGATTTTAGAATTAGAATTAGAATTTAAAAAATAATGTAAATCTCAAATTCTTGGCTTTGCTAGACAACTATTTAGTAATAATGAATTTGAAATCTTAAAAATATTTTTAAATTTAATAAATTCATATTTTTATATTTTTTAATATATATTAGATTAAATCTCAATTAATTTATCCATAATATATATATATTCATTCTTATCATTTACATAACAAATCACATCCAAATCTAAATTTTCAAATCAAAGTTCCAAGTTGATAAATGATTGGCAGTAAGCATTGTATCAAAGAAAAAAAAACATTGAGGAGAAATGTACCCAAAAAATGTATGGGGAAATGGACACTAAGAACCTTGTCTTTTATGGGTAGTTAGGGGAAATTTTATTTGGAGAATCTAGATTGAGTTAGATATTTTTATGAGAATTAAAATATAATTTTATTATTGTATTTGTATTAGTATATATTTTTATAATTTTTAAAACAATTAAATTAAATTTTATTATTTTTGAGAGATCAAATTACAATTTAAAGTAAATTTTTTATTTTATTTTAGGGTAAATTTTTATCTGCACTCTCTCTATTCATGACAGGTAGCAAAATTTTCTTATATCAAAAAATGAAAATATATTTTAATAAATAATTTTATATTTTGGATACTTAGAAAAAATTAAGAAAAATAGTCAATATTTTTTTAGTTCGAGTGCGTTGGAGCATATCATACTCTTATTTATGAGTTAGACCATTAGAGAAAAATTAGGTTATTCAAAAAAATTAAATAAAATAACATGCCGGAAATATTTAGAAAGATAATGAAAATAAAGCCCATTTAGTTAGCCTTGCATTAATTAAAAGTCAAGCACCTCCAGTCTCCAGTTGGCTCAACTGCTGAAGCCTCATCCAGCTGTTTTTCTCCCACTACATCTAATTGAATTTAATGTCTTATTTACTTTTTTATATATTATTTTATTTTTAATTTGAGAACTTAAAGCCACGTGGTAATTAGTTATTGGTCACTTTCTGCTGAACCCAAACTGGAAATTAATGTTTCATTATGCCTGCCCTCAATCAGACCTTCAAATATAAAAACAAAACTCAGTTTAAAGTAGATTATATTTGTTCCTAACATTAATGATTATTAAAAATGAAAGAAGTTTGACAACCATGAAAATTTCGTATGGTAAATATAGTAGCAATCGAGGAATGAAGTGGAGGCGAAATATGAGCTTTGGTGAAGCGGCTGTGGGCGGCGCCCGAGAACTAAAATATAGGCTAATTGAATGACCCTGTGGATATTGGTATCTGATTTCCAACTACTCGGACGGACCCCTCTTCTCACTTAACTGCCCAAATTTGTACGTAAAATATATATGATGCATATAATCTTTTTGTCGTTGAAAAGGTTAATCACAAGTCTACAATAATAATCATTTTTTTTGAGGGATCTATTAATTAGAAACATTTCATTTTCTTATCCTTCAAAGTCTCAACTACATTGCTTATTTATTTATTTTTCTTAAATTATAAAAGCTAACGAATAGCTTCAACAATATCATTGCCATTTGCCATCTTTCTCCAATCCTATTAAAGCCCCCTTTCTCCTTTCTCTTTTCTCGACATTACTGACAAAAACCAATTGGCTAAGGCTATCTTTTACCTTCTCTTCCATAATCATGGGGGCTCACCGTTGTTTCGAACCGATTTCCAAATGTAGCAGCGACGGAAGATCGAATCAGACGGTGGCTGCGGATTTAGATGGGACCCTTCTCGTGTCACGAAGTGCTTTTCCTTATTTCATGCTTGTTGCTCTTGAAGCTGGTAGCCTTGTTAGAGCACTTGTTCTGTTAACATCCGTTCCATTTGTGTACTTTACGTACTTGTTCATCTCTGAGTCCGTAGCCATTAATACCTTCATTTTCATCACCTTCTCCGGGCTAAAAGTTAGAGACATTGAGCTTGTTTCGAGGTCGGTATTGCCCAAGTTTTATGCCGAGGATGTTCATCCAGACACCTGGAGAGTTTTCAGCTCCTTTGGCAAACGATACATTATTACAGCGAGTCCTAGGATCATGGTGGAACCCTTTGCCAAGACATATTTAGGAGCTGACAAGGTTATTGGAACAGAGTTAGAAGTGACGAAATCTGGCAGGGCAACTGGTTTTGCCATTAAACCTGGAGTTCTCGTCGGAGAACACAAAAGGGCTGCCGTTTTGAAAGAATTCGGCACCAACTTGCCAGATTTGGGGCTAGGAGACAGAGAAACCGACCATGATTTCATGTCATTATGCAAGGTTCAGTCTCACTAACTAAACCCTCATTCCTTTCTCTTTTTTACTGCCATATTTGAACAATTTTACAAATGGTTTCTTAATATAGGATCTAACACAGATTCCTTAAACATAAGATTATGTTTGGTGAGAGCGTTTATGATCCAATAATGTTTTTGCTTGAGATGCCTGTCCCTTTAGATCTTTAGATTGCTATTGCCTTTTTATAGTTACAAAATTCATATTTCAATGGTCCACAGTGTTCCATACTCCTAATTTTACGTTTAGCTTTACCCAACACCTTTCCTAATCCTGAAAGCTTTTTCTCCTCTAGCCTTTTTTTTTTTTTTTTTTTTGCTGAAAAGATTATCAAAGAACAAGTTGCAATTCAATTTTCAAGCCAGTTTTTCTTCAATTAATTTTCTACTTAAGAACACAACTTTTTCGTGCCATAACCACTCTTTTGTACCTCTAGTTTTTGTACAAATCATGATCCATTTGTTCCAAGCAGCAGCGCCATCCACGTGATGTTTTTCAATGGGTTGTCTCCCAATTAATAATAAGAAGAAAAGGAAAAGTACATTTACATGAAACTAACATGTATCATAAATATAGTACTAATACTTTTGAATTAACTCTGTAATGATAATTAAAACAAAAAATTAACATGTGCATGGATTCCTTACGTATAGCTTCATATTCTTGAGCTGCAATATTATTTGGTGGAGTTAATGCATGGCAAGATGGTTAGATGATTGTTGGTGAAGTGAACACCAAAAAGTTTCAAGTTTTATTGAATAAACCTATGGAATTGATTGCCATTTTTTACATTGATTTTGTTTATGTACAGGAAGGATACATGGTGCCAAGAACCAAATGCGAACCATTGCCAAGGAACAAGCTTCTAAGCCCTGTTATATTTCATGAGGGCCGCCTAGTCCAAAGGCCAACCCCTTTGGCTGCTCTGTTGACCTTCCTATGGCTTCCTATAGGCTTCATCCTCTCCCTACTCAGGGTCTACACCAACATCCCGTTGCCGGAGCGAATTGCTCGATACAATTACAGGTTGCTGGGGATCAAATTGATTGTTAAGGGTACCCCTCCACCAGCACCTAGGAAAGGCCAAAGTGGAGTCCTCTTTGTTTGCAACCATAGAACAGTTCTAGACCCAGTTGTCACAGCGGTTGCCTTAGGCCGAAAAATCAGTTGTGTTACTTATAGTATTAGCAAATTCACTGAAATTATTTCGCCTATTCGGGCCGTTGCATTATCTAGAGAAAGAGAAAAAGATGCTGCCGACATCAAGCGCCTTCTCGAGGAAGGTGACTTGGTTATTTGTCCTGAAGGGACTACCTGCCGAGAACCTTTTCTGCTAAGATTCAGTGCACTGTTCGCTGAACTCACTGATAGAATTGTGCCGGTCGCAATCAACACAAAACAAACAGTTTTCCACGGGACAACAGTTCGGGGACACAAATTGTTGGATCCTTATTTTGTATTCATGAATCCGATGCCTACTTACGAGATCACCTTCTTGAACCAGCTGCCTACAGAGCTTACTTGCAAAGGTGGAAAATCAGCCATTGAAGTTGCAAACTACATCCAAAGGGTTCTGGCTGGGACATTGGGATTTGAGTGCACCAACTTGACAAGGAAGGACAAGTATGCCGTGCTTGCAGGAACGGACGGTCGGGTTCCATCCAAGAAAGAAAAGGAAAAGGCTCAAGTACTTTAAAAAAAAAAAAAAGATATGATTTATATTAATTTGGCCATTGTTTTTCATTACGTTAAAACTTTGTCTTACAAATAAAAAATTGTTTGTGATGCTAGTTATAAAAATAACAAATATGTATATTTTGCTAGTAATTTGAATACATACAAATCTTTAATGTGTTAATGGCCAATGCCTAATGTCACTGGTTGCTCTCTGCTATTCCTACCCTCTCTTTCTACATCTTCATTCTTCTAGGATATCACCATATTTTTTGGTGATGACCATTTGATGGATTGATGAAAATGAGGTGTTTGCTTTGTTTTGTGGTCCTAAGGGTTGGCTTGGCTCGATAAGGACTTATCAGAGATTAGATTCAGAGCAAGTAACGCTGCATTGATTTGAGTCACGTGATTGTTTCTTCTTCTTCTTCTTCTTTTAACTTCAAGAAATCTCCAACGAAGGAAAACAATCATCAAGTTAAAACATAAATAGCTCATGAATACAATCTACCTCTAATGAGAAAATCGGTAATGAAGATATTTTTTTTACATTTATCTTTTCATTGTTTACTAAATAAAGTTGAAGACATCAAGCCACGGCTGCGGGCTCCTACTTAGTTAGTAAGGTGATAAAATTCAATGCATTTGTGTCAACGGAATTGATTAAGCATATGGATTTGATGGTATAGGTGAACTAAAATCGTTTCCTTTTTTCTATTTTTCATTGGCCGCCAACCTCAATTCAAGTTGAGAGATGAATACTGCAATTGCAACCTGCTTTTTTCACCTTTGATTTCCCTGTTTGCTAGGGTGAGATGCTTGAATTAGAACCTAGTTTACATAAGAATTTTTCTGTCTCAATGCCAAAGAATAGTGACCAACACTTGCTGAAATTGCAGGACACTAGTTTTCTTGTCTAGCTCTGTTTTATTGACCTAGTATAGAGCCATAGACCAAACCAGACTATTAATGTCTCCAAAATTAGCTCATAAACCAGAATCTTCCCTTACCTCTCCAGTCTCCACCCACCAGCCCAATTTTATTACTTGAATTTCTCCCACCGTTTATGCAGAAGAATAAATACGGCCACCACTCATGAATTCCAGGAGTTGGGTGATATACAAACATCCAGATTTGGCTTACTTCAGTGCTAAACAAAAATATTAGAAAAACCATTGGTTTGATCTAAAATGGAGTGGTCCATCCTGGAAAATGGGGACCAATCCCCATGTTCTCCCCCAACTTTGATTACAAACAGTTGGAATTCTAGATCCCCTGCCTAATATTCAAATTACAACTTTGGGTGTTGTTTTTCATTCAGTAATGATGCACGTGGCCATGACAGAAAAAGAATTGAGCTTGCATTGCAGTTACTCCAAATCTGGCACCGTTATGTTAGCCACACTGTCAAGCAGTCCCACAACTGCAGCAGCTCTTAAATTCGGCCTGTTTAATGCATGGACTCAACATTTATTATATCAGTAAATCCATGAGTTGTTACTCAGTAGTGTTTACTCCATAGGGTTTGCTTCAATCCATCTCACAATCCAATCAACAACTGCTTATAATAGATAAATCTACTTTGTATGCCAAGAGGGCTCTTTTGAACTTCTGAGTTCCACTTGCTCAAAAGGATAAAAATGAGTGGAAGCTCCAAACCCAACTACTTCACCATTCGCATAATTTATTGAAAGAAAAACAAAAAGGATATTTGGACCCATAAAATCAGAAACTTTTTTATTAGATAATCTTATAACAAGAATCGATTAATATGACTGAAAACACCATGTACATGCTTTGGCCTATCCTCCACACAGACTTGATTGAGCACACAGTCCTCCAAAAAAGACACTATTCAAAAAGAATCCTCATTCATCCAATTAAAATAAAAAGGGAGTACAGTAACCGTACATAAATGAGACCCAGTAAATCTGTACGGACATTTAAGGACCCTTTGTCCTTTTCATACGCTTCAATAAAACTGATAAAACAGTATCCAGAGAGAAATTCAAGGTAATTTTACTGAGACAGTAAGGTGATTCAGACTCTATTAGTAGTATATACTATGTTTATGCTATAAACAGTCTGCATGGAGTTGAAGCATAGTATATACCACTACAAAAGAATGGGAAGGCACTCCAAGAAAGGAAACAAGTCTATTCGATCAAACTTAGTGGGTTTTTTTTATTATAGCTTAATAGGCAAATAAGCCCATGGTTGTTGAACCGGTTTCCATTCCCAACCTTTTCTTGTTTCACGGCCCAATTATCTTTTTCTGGGTACGTAGTTTTACCCAGTCTTTTCCTTCTTGATTATCCGATCACCCTCTTTTTACTGTAAAACCCTCTACCTCGACCTCGACCTCGACGGCTGGGTTTTTGAAGTTAGAACTAAGAAATTTCCCTATTCCTCCGTGTATTTAGAAAAAGAAACGGTATCATATTTTGAAACTAATGGGTAAAGCTTCCAGGGATAAGAGGGTGAGTTTTTTTTTTCTTATTAATTTCTTTATTGGGATTTTCAGGGATTTTTGCAACTTTTAACAAGGGTAACCTTTTTGATATTCAGGATATTTACTATCGGAAAGCAAAAGAAGAAGGTTGGCGTGCTCGGAGTGCCTTTAAGCTTCTCCAGATTGACGAAGAATTCAATATTTTTGAAGGTCAAATTCTCTTATATATGTCTATGCATAAATACATGCGTAGAACATTGAATTCATTGGTTTTGATTCTGTTTTGATGTGTAGGTGTTAAGCGCGTGGTAGATTTATGTGCTGCACCTGGTAGCTGGAGTCAGGTTTGCACGCACTTAGTGATGATAACCCGATCGGCTACTTTAAGTAACTAGTGTTCTTTGTTAACATGCTTGCTAATAATGCCTACAGGTTTTGAGCCGCAAATTGTATCTTCCTTCGAAGCAATCACCTGTTTCAAAGTAGTTTCTTTTTCTGCTTACTCTTTGGTGTATATTTGCCTGATTCATGCGTTTAGTGTCTACTTCTTTGCTTAAGGAATTAGGAGGCATGCTGAAGTACACACCTTGTAGTTTGGTTTTGCCTGCTCGTTCCTTTTGCACCTGAAATTTAATTTCCTGCTACCATTTTTCGTTAACTTTATTATAACTTGCAGGGATGGTGAGCTTCCTCTAATTGTTGCCATTGATTTGCAGCCAATGGCTCCAATTGAAGGCGTAATCCAAGTGCAGGGCGATATAACTAATGCCCGGACAGCTGAAGTGGTGAGGACTTCCTTTTTTTTTTTTTTAATTGACTTGTTTTTAACCTGCCTTTCCAGTTTATGATAATTAGAAATTTTCCATGCTTGTATTTTGGATGGTCACATTAGGAGAATCCCTGAATGCCAAAAGTGCTTTGGGACAGAACCAATTATTATAGGCAAGATTCTTTACTTCAGTGGAGTGTTTGAATGTTGTTTTGATGTTGAGTCTTAATTATTAGCTTTCTACTTAGGTCCAATATTCTGTTGATAATTCCATGAAAATTGGAAGCTTTGATCCACTTCTAAAATCTAAGATGATTCAGTACTCACTGTGCTTGTTTTAGAATCGTGAAATGGTTAGAAAATATGGATAGTGCATATGTATGATTTACTTTTTGGAGCTAAGGTTTAATTTGTTTGACCCTATATTGTTTATCGAATGTGTATATATGACATCAATTTCATTTGTTATTTATTTGAGTCATTTGCAGGTAATTAGACATTTTGATGGCTGTAAGGCTGACCTTGTTGTGTGTGATGGTGCTCCTGATGGTAAAACAATATTTAGGGTTTCTAACTTAGCCTACGGTCTAAAGCATTTTGGTTGTTTCTTTTTTGTCCCCTTAAGCTTCTTAAGCTTGTTTTATTCTCTCTGGTTTTGCAGTAACTGGTCTTCATGACATGGATGAATTTGTTCAGTCCCAACTCATTCTTGCCGTAAGTGTTCAAATTCCTTGTGTTGATCTGCATCTGTAATGAGAAACTCAGTTTTATGAATAAGTCTGGATGTGTGATGTGCATGGATGTGAATTGTGATATGCCTCATCATATACGGCCATTCCCACCTAGATCCTACCATTTGTGAAACTTGATAATATAGTTTTACTGTGTTTATTACATCTTATTCTTTCTTTTTGTTTCCCTGAATTTTCCAGTCTTTGTTTATGATTTTGCATGTTAATGCAGGGTTTAACAATTGTTACTCATATACTTAGACCAGGTGGAAAATTCATTGCAAAAATATTTCGTGGAAAAGATACAAGTCTTCTGTATTGCCAGGTAAAGTTTTTCCAAAAACACTTAATTTTAGTGTCTTAGTTTTGTGAGATTTTGTAACAAAGCTTATTACAATATCGAGCTCCTTTAATTGAGAAATACTCTTTCCTTTTTTTTCTTCTTTCTTGCAGCTGAAATTATTTTTCCCTGTGGTTACTTTTGCAAAACCAAAAAGCAGCAGAAACTCCAGCATAGGTAGGAATAACATGTGTAGATCATACATGTACTTCTCCTTGGCAGCTGCATCAGTTTGTTTTTTTGTTCCTTCTCTTTTTAGAACATACTGATATATTGGTTGTATTATCCTTAGAATCTTCTGACTTTATCTTTCACGCTTTTAAATTTATTTAGCAACATAGTTTTTTACCTTTGGTGAATATAAGACATTGGCTCATGCGTTATAATCGAACCTGTGGAATGCTCTATATTGCTATGTATAAGCAGGGGCAGTTAGACATTATATGTTATATCTAGTTCTCACCTCCTTTCATTTCTCCTCTTTGGATTGTATTGCTTCATAGCAATCTCTAAACAACTTGACGTTAAGTCGAAAGTGGCTAATTCTTGTCTTGTTTCTAATACAGAGGCATTTGCAGTTTGTGAGAATTATTCACCACCTGAAGGATTCAATCCAAAAGACTTGCATCGTCTCCTGGAAATGGTTGGCAGTCCCTCGGGTGGAGATGATCTAGGTAAATGGACATCATGGTTGCCAAAGAATCCAATTTCCTACTTAAGATTTCGAGATACTTGGATAATCCTCATTCTTTAGAAAAAGGTTTATACTTTATTGTATTTCTTGTTTCCTTTATTCATTTGTCAGATTGCAGTAGTGGATGGTTAGAAGGACCAAATAAGGTTTATATTCCATTTTTAGCTTGCGGGGACCTAAGCGGGTACGATTCTGACCGTTCATATCCACTGCCGAAAGTTGCTGATGGAACTTACCAGAGTTTGGATCCTGTCCAGCCTCCCATTGCCCCCCCTTATAAGAGAGCTCTTGAGATGAAGAAAGCTTCCAGTCATGGTATCCGAGACCTTGAAAAGCTTTCTTTGGATGCTTGAATTAAAAAAAGAAGGGTAAACCCATTGTGAGATGGGAGTTTTTAATGTAGAAACAATGATTACTGTTATTGTTTTATATACAATTTACATTCTTTCTATGAAAAGACAGTGGAGTGCTCTTCTCTCATTATGCCCTCTCTGTCCCTCGAACCATCAGTCATCTTTAATCTCTTGGTATCTTGTTCCAAACGATGACCATTGTATTTTTGTAAGAAATCATGATTCAAAGGTAAGATTTCCATTCTAATGCTTAAATCATTGAACTAAACCCATAGTATATCATACGAGTTATTCATGTTATGAAACTATCAAGAGTTTATTTGTAATTCTCTCTGGTCTCAATCCTTTATAAACTACATAATCAGGTGGCCTGGGTCCAAACAATCTTAAAATCTAAAGAACCGAAATAAATGAGAAACCGAGTAGGGTATTTTACTGAGCTTACACCTAGGGTCCTAACTCTTGACTTTTTCCTTTGGAATATTTCCTCAGGCTCAACCCACTGTCCTGGCCAGCGATAGAATGGTTTTCCATGAAAATTTATGGTAGCAAATGATTGTTAATAACCATCTAATGAATAGAGATGCATGTGTTTTTCTACGTCTAATATTGGAAACTAAGCGATCAATGAATTATATGGAATCCCTTTTCTTTTTCCCTTTCATTTACATATAAATTTACTCAAATTTCTAGCAAGAACATGTAGTAACCGAGTTTGACCTTGACAAAGAGGAAGAAGAATTCAAGAACTCGATGCAGTCTTCAATAGCTTCAGCGCGATGGGAGTCGATAGATTCAGCCAGCGATCGGGACCTGGGTAGGTTGGAAGAAGAAACTTTACGCGAAGAGTTCCCTCGAATGGATACGAAACGCAAAGCGCCTGCAACTTTAGCCCCAACATGTCTCAAAAAACTTGCTGGTGAAAAGCTTGACCTTTCCACAAGCCTAAACGTGAAAATCCCAACTACCACCCTTCTTCGGTTACCTCCTCTAGTTGTGGCGCTGCCTCCATGTTTCACAAACAGCTTAGGTCTTTCACTGACGTCAGGACTGAAACTCACTCGCTTGATTGTTCTTCTCGACATTCTAGAGGAGAAAAAGAGAAAGTAACTCTGATATGTGAAGCTTTGAACAAGGAAGAAGGGGCAGTTGTTAAGGTTTAAGAGGGGTATTTAATTTATTGACGAATTATTGTGAATAAAGTGAAAACTGAAAAGAGAAAGAAAAAAAAAGGAGAATACTGAAGCAAGGGATGGGATAGGATAGGATTTGTCATTGAAATGAGTAATTGGCAGAGGAATTTAATTTGTGGGTGAGCAAAGCAAATGCGTATTAATAATGTTCATAGATGTTGACTGTAGGGGCTAATTACGGTTTTCAACATAGCATTTCAATTTTTTTCACATCTAAATGCATGAGCCATGCATCTGGCGTATTGGAGTGTATAAATATAATTGCTGTTTATTTTCACTATAATTATTGATACCCAACTCCCCCCCTCCCCCAATCAAATACCGGCATGACATTGTTTGTCATAATTGGCTCATAATTCCACTTCTTTGGAAGAAAGAAAACAACCATATAGAGTGTTATAAGACTATTAAACCTGAGATTAAGAAGATTAGAGGAGAAAATGGAAGGTAGGGAAAGGGAAGCAAAGAGGAAAAAAAAGGGGGGGTGCAGGGTTGGTCAAAAATAAAGAGAGTAGCAGAAGGTAGGAAGGGAAGGGAACACAGGGAGACAAGCACTCGATACTCTTCTTATCAGCGTTGCTTTTGAGGTGGTGTCAGGGCCTACTTTATTTCTCTTTTGTTGGCCATTTCTTGATCCTGTTCTGGAAATAGAATGGTTGAGAGATTGGCCCATTTTTTAAACATGAAAAAAGAAAGAAGAGGGAATCTATTTGAATATGGGAGTGTGGGCATTGGCGTGAATACGAGGGAAACCAACCAACAATCCCATCCCCTTTACCACTTTGGCAGAAGACAATTTCATGTTGAACTTTGTTGCCTGCTAAGGATATTTTTTGACCGAAAAAGGCCCCAGTTTTCAGATTTTGCATCACTATTGGAGTGCATTCATGGGTCAAGTAATCAAAGACGTCATGTTCATAAATAAAGCTTTTTGAATGCATAGCAAATATTAAAGGGAAAGCAGCAAAAGTGCGTCTTAGCCACTCACACGACTTATTTCCCTCATTATCTTAGCTTATCTAATGATGATATAATATATAAACATAATGAAAATTTCATTTTAGGGATAAAAAAGGATGATGACTTAAGAAGTGGGGTTAGAGGCTAGAGGATTGCATCTCCTTTTTTTCCTTGTAAGGTCCAATCAAAGTTTTTAATGTCCAGTGTTGAATTCCGTAGGTGAGATAAGCATGAAGGTGACAGTGGAACGAGATTTCAAAGAAATAACTTCGTTGATATAAAAATGTTGGAATAGAGGTAGGTACATGATAGAAAATATGTGAGGTTTGGGCTTTGGTTTTCAACGTGATTAAGGGTCATAGTCCCCGCGGGACAAAGAGTGACAATAACTCCATAAATGCTTGTTTTCGATTGTCATTACTGAGATGTGGAACCATTTTTCAGCACTTGGCATTTCCTGTTTTCCGTCATAAATTTTCTTGTCCCTGTGATGTGATGCGATGACAGTCCTTATTATTGGATGGAGGATGGACCATGTCGTTTTAGGGCTAAGCATTAAATTAAATGGATTCAAAGGTCTTTATTATGAATTGGCTTAGGCTTTTCTACCCCGTTCGTTCAGCCCTTTTGTTGTTTAAGGGATAGTTGTGGTGTTCGAATCATTTTTGTTTGGCCCAATGGAATTTTGGACTAATAAGTAGCTCAACCTCCATAGATTGGGTGGTTGGGCTGAACCATTATTCTGACGAGGTCTCATCTCTAGGAAATGTCACTTGCACAAATGGTATCTCATGTTCACCCTTATGTGTAGATTTTCAGATAATTCTTTTTTATTTCAAGTACCATGGTACGTAAATATTGTAGTTCCGATTGTAATTATAACTTGAAAAAAATTACTACTTTTAAAATAATGATTGTATTGATCATTTTAATTAAACTTCAAATTTTACCTTTTTAACTCTTGGATTAATTTTTACTAATTGCCAATGACAAGCTTAGCCTGTCCATTTTGTGTGATATGAATGATGGAAGATAATGGGGGTTTTCAATTTCTGACAATAATTAATCCGGAATACTAAAAAAGTACATGCATTAAATTGAACAAATTAAAACTATAAGTACTACATTGACAAATTTGTTAAAGCACGAAAATATTTCTTGCCATTATCCCCAAAAATACACCATTAACAATTTTCTAGCCACGAATGGGGAAAGATCTGTTTAGTTGAGATCCAATCGTTGGAATCTAATCTTAAAATAACATCATCATACAATCTTTAGATCATGTTATAGATAATGAAGGTGGTTTTATGGTAGATAGTGCGAACAGCCAATAAAGATGGCAGTGGTTCACACCATATGTGGTGGTAGAACTATTAAAGATGGCGGTTTATTTATGTTAGGATGGTATTTGAGCAAGAGTGGACTATAAAGTTGATCTTGTGTGTCCTATAATGTTGGAAGAGGGGGATATTTATACATGAATGAGAGTCTAGAGTGGGCTCCTTACATGATAAGTACAATAACTTTTTTCAACTTTTTTTTTATATATATTTGGAGATTTAAACTTTTATACTATCAAATATATGTCGGACATGATATTTGAATGGCTTGAGGAAAGAGGAATCAAAGTTTCAATTGTGAGGGAAATAAATGTTAAGATTAGAGAAGAATGGGGTGTAAGAATGGATCATTGTGATCTCAAAACGACTTAAAATATTTTGTGTATGCTTGGTTGAATGGAAAAATAGATATATATAAAAAGAAAGGGAGTTAAAAAGTGAAAAAAAAAAAATAAAGCTTGAGTATATTGGTTAGAAAGGAAAAAAAGTAAACGAGATGTTGCCGTCCTTACACCAACTCTTCCTTGGATATGATGGGTGTTGCTACGCCAAGACTTTATCCTTTGAGAGGAAACATATATTATTGAAATCTTTCTTTTCTTTTTCTTTTCATTTTACCAAGCACAATCTAAGGTAGGGATAGATTGAAAATTATAATAAGGTGCCCAAAGTGCTTCACCTATGCAACTTGCATGAAACTAAAGGTGATGTTTTCTTTTCCTTTAAAAGAAAATGAAAATGGTCAAATTTGTCACTAACAAGAATAAGAAACTAGCATGTTTATATTGCCTTGTTTTTTTTACTTTAAATAAAGGAACAAGTGTTAACA
Organism: Gossypium longicalyx; assembly: GCA_025698465.1. Taxonomy (NCBI): domain Eukaryota; kingdom Viridiplantae; phylum Streptophyta; class Magnoliopsida; order Malvales; family Malvaceae; genus Gossypium; species Gossypium longicalyx. The sequence continues at coordinate 28,978,898 of CM047003.1, forward strand.
TGAATGATTACATAATAGTATGCATATAAGGAGATCTATAAACCTTTTCCAACACATATAATTTGATGGCATGAGGGGGCTTATCACAAAAGGAAATAAGATCATTACAATAGTTATTATCCGAGGAGCTACAAAGCTGAAAATGACTCCCTAAGTTTGCCAAAGCATAGACATGCCAATTCCCTTTTTTGAAGATATACATGATTTTAGTATTCAAGATCATAGTAAAAAACGTCCTCCAGTCATTATTTAAAACACCAAGAAAACTATTAAAAATTACAATATTAATCATGAAGCTAATAACAACAGTTGCATCAACTTTTATTAAGGTAGTGCTAATTTTAGCCCATCCCTTGATGTTGCCCTGAAATTGTTAGTGTAGTAATGAACCAAAAAGATATTGTTTGTGTAGCGGGTGGGACCAGAAAATTATATATGCACTGGGCAATCAATATGGCCTTTTCATTTCATCATGGTTTACTAAAGCATGCAGCAGCAGCAGCAGCAGCAACAGCAACAGTAACAAGCTGTAATGAAAACAACTAAAGAACGGAAATTTTTTAGTAATCGTAAAAGTAAACTTCATTACCCTTCTCTCCTATAACCTGAATAGTGACCAAAAGATTTTTTTTTTTTTTTTTTTTTTTTTGTGTATTTTCAGGAAAGCATCGATGGCAACTCTTGCTTTGCTTTGCTCTTCATTTTTCTGCCACGTTTTGAGCATTAACACTACTTCTTTATTTATCATTTTCATCAACAAAAAAAAAGCAACAATCAAAAGATCTTTGGAACTTTTTTATTTTCTTTAGTATTGTATAGTCTCCTAGTGATAGTTTTCTTGCAACAGTAAACTCTTTTGATATTGGGTAAAAGTAACATCAGGATTCCTCACTGCACTAACCAGGGAGAGATGCTTCTTACAATTTTTATGTGTTCTTTACCAACACGAAAAACCATGATATTACTACTTTTTCCAAACCCTTTTCTTAGGATTTTCTTATCGAGAATATTGACCAAAATTTTCAAAAGAAACTATTCAAAAAAATAATGCTTAATTACAAATTTAGCCACTAATGTTTACATGTTTCGTCAAAATAGCCCTAATTGTATTTTTGAGTCTTTTTTTTTTACCATAAACTTTTGTTCTTTTTGTCAATATGCTTTTTCCAACAAATTTAATGTAACTATCTTTAAAAAAGTTAACGGGGATGATGTGGAATTTCAACCTAATAAGATAATTACACGTGAAAGATAATAAAATAAATAATATATTAAATTAAAAAATAACTCTTAATTTACAGAAAATAAACATAATTATCTAAAAAAATTAACTCCCGTAGGAAAATTTCTCAGTAAACAAACTTATGAAAGATTGAAACCTTTTGTAAGAAAAGAAATATTGAAACCTTAAATTTATTCATTAAATCTGTTAAAAAAAGCAGTTAGAAAAAAAAAATTCAAAAATTGATGGTAAAAAGAGTCTCAGAAATATAAATAGGACTATTTTAACAAAACATGCAAATATTAATGATCAAATTTATCATTAAACTAAAAAATAATTTGACAAGTATAAAGGTAGTCACTTATGCTTTTCCTCATTAATTAAGATTCCTATCCCACAACATTAGAAAAAGGAAGATCCCTCAATCAACCTTACCTGTAATAAGATTGCTTCCATACGATGAAATGAGAATACAATTCTTATTTCTTAACAAATTCATATACAACCGATAAAGAGAGAGTTCATCAGCAAGGACATGGCATACTTACGAATCATTAATCTAAGACGGTGACAACAAAACTAAAACCATGTTATGGACTATTATGCATATTCAAGGTTTATACACGAGGCATGGGCACAGATAGCTCACATCCCACGGTAAGATCCGAATTGAGATGTGGGCAGAGTTCCACTTGCCAAATTTTGTTCATCCAGCTTAGGTCTATATGTAGGAACCTTACAGAAAGGAGACAGCAAGGCATTGCCACTACTCCTTTGGTCGAAAACAATGGCTGCTCCTTCATTCTGTAGGTTCCACTCAAAATCAAACAGCACTTCATTTGTTACCCCGGCTACTGCAGAAGCATTTTTGGGAGACGAAGGCTTTCCATGATCTGGTGAGGAAGAGGGCGTATCGGCGATGTTAAGTGTAGTGATATCATGGATGCTCGACCGCCTCTTGTCCTTCCCTCCGGTGAGCTGCCTGATGAAGTACTTTTGAGCATGACTCGCCACCTGAGTTGGGGTTCTAGTCGTCACGAAATTGCGCGATATACTTCTCCAATCCCCTTTACCATACTTTCTAAGACCCATTAGAAATTGCCTGTCATTTAATCATCAAATGGAGCTTCATAAACCAAGCAAGGGCACATTGTGATCAATCAGGAATTTCCTATATTAGTTGGTAATGTATCCTGATTTATTCAATCATAACTAAATGACATTAAAAAAATCAACAAAGACAAGCAAAAATACCTGTGTTCATCTTCAGTCCATGGAACACCTTTCTTCCTTTCTTGATCACAAGGTGGAGTCCCAGTCCCTGTTTTTCCACCCGGGGTATGATTATTAACCCAATTGAATGTAAAAGAATCAGTTAGGTATCCAGGAATTGGTATAAGCCCTGCCTCTATATCACTAACGTCCTCTTCCAATTCTCTGTACTGTTTGATTACATCACCCACTGTTTTCCCTGGAATCATTGCAGCTACATTAAACCATCGGTCAGGAGTTTGTTGGTCATACAAAGCCAGAGCATTTTCAAAACGCTTGTTCTCTTGGTGAGTCCATTTTATATCTTTGCTCTCTCGAAACAACCAATTCGAAGCATGCGAATAAGAAGGTGGGGAGAGAATCTCAAATCCCCTGTTCATCATTTCTTTGCTCTCTTTTTGAATAAAAATGTTCAAAAATGGCGACTGCTTTAAATGACCAAAGAAGTATCAACTCATGGAAGCATTTAAATGGAATCCCAGGTGCCCTTACTTTTCACCCAAGATCAAATAGGGGAATCTCAAAAAGTAACTTTCCAAAACCCAAGGAAAATTCGAGAAGCAGTATGAAATGAAAAAGCACATCTTGATGTAATAATTTATCTAAAGAGACACCCAAAATCAGAGATTGGTGAAATGGAGAGGGTGTGAAAGGAGGCTAGTTTAGATTGGTGAATGTGGCAGGCAGCCAAAGCAAAGTTATTGGGGGCGGAGGTTGGGAAAAGGAGAATGTGGCATCTGATTTGGCTTTGGTTGGTGAACGGAAGTGGTGCTAACTGCGGTTGAGTGTTTGACATTTGGTAGTAGCACACGTTTCTCCATCATTATCTAAATATATCATAATTTTTTTAAAAAAAAATTACATTTTAAAAGTTATTTTTTAATTATATGGTTATTAAATGAGTATTTTTTTTATTTTAAAATGTTATACTAATAAATTTTTTAAAATAAAAATATAGAGACTAAATTTTAAATTTATTAACGACATAAAAACCTATGGCATATTTTAATTTTCTTTTTAATAATTTAGACATGGTAATAACTAAAGCATAAAAGGATAAATCGTTTTTCTACTTGAATTGATGCGGAGTGTACTAGTATCAATCTATGTCAATATAGCACTTTGAATTTATCGATATTTTTGTAAAAATATTTAATATTTGTTTATAAAATATTTACAAATATCAAATAAACGATATTAAATAACTCTCAAATATAAAATATTCATGTAGCTACCGATGCACAATGTTTTAGTAAAGTTCTTATTGTTTATTACCATAACGATAAAAAGTTAGAATTTTATATTATTCTAACATTATTAATGCACCAGCTGGTGCACAATGTTTTGACTAGTTCAATCAATACGGACTGAAATTTTAATTGGTGTAGAATAGGGAGTTGGTCGCATTAGTATATTATTGGAATAGTGCGCATTGGCTAGAATAACTGGAACTGGTGCGGAACTTATTACACTAATTAAGATCCAATTTTCTACAAATTTACTATAATACATTTAATTAATAATTTATTAAAATTTTTAATTATAAATCAAATTTAAGATAATTGAATATGAATCTTCATAATTTATTTTGTGATGGATTTTGAAATTAAGTTTTAGGTTAATAAAATTAAAAAAAAATGAGTTTAATGAGAAATTTTAAAAAAATTAAAAATTAATGAGAATTTTTAAAGACTTTAAGAGAGTTTAATTAAAATTAAAAAAAAACACAAATTAAAAGGTGGGAATTTCAAAATTTGAGGACCTAATTAATTATTTTTTTAAATGAAATTTTGCGACAACGCCCCATTATGAGCCGCCTCTGTCATTACTGGTCTTCAGTTATACTCGAACACCTTAGATGAGTTGAGCTCAGAAATCCAGGTGTGAAATTAAGGAGTTATGGCTATGAAATTGGAGTTATCATTATCAAGAGTGGAGCTTCAACCGCTTTCTAACGAAGCTGGAATTTTGTTATTTCTAGATTCAATAGGTAAAGTAGATTGTGGTTAATGAGGTGAGGGGCGAAGAGTACTCAAACAATTATTGTAACATTTTTAAATATTTATAGTGTTCCAATAACTATAAATGAATAAGTGTAATTAATCAAAAAGTTATATTATTTAATTTTTTTAAAAAGAATTATAACTATTTAAATAATATTATTTAAATAGTTATAATTAAATGAATAATTATGTGTTTATTTTAAAGACATTATTATTCAGAAAGACATCTATTGATGAAAGATGTTTTTATGAAGAGACATGAAAATTCCTATAAATAGGAATGAGATTTCATTTGAAAATCATACCAACAAATTCTAATATTCTTTTTTTCCTTCCTTGATTTTTTAATATTATTAGATTATTCTATAAAGTATTACTGCAAAAATCCTTTATAGAAATTGAGTTTCTTATCATACATTGCTCAGTGTGCAGTTTCGTCAGTGCAAAATGCAAATAGTCATTGGCTTCATTGTATCCTCGAGGTTAATTTACTTGAAACTTGAATATAATCTTAAAGATATTGGTTTGATAAACGCCTTGGAGCCTTATCCTATTTATTCTTCTATTCGAATTTTGTTCGTGTGTTCGAGATTTTTCTTATCAGAGATTTGTACTAACAACAATGTGATTCTATTATTTTAATTATTGATGTCTTATTTACTTTGTTCCCTCATGCTGTGCAAAGGAATTTTGGATCAGCTCTGGATGTCCTTACTAATTAAGTTTTCTCCATCAATACACCTCTAAGATTAGTTGGGATTACTAGGGGTTAACGATACGAAGTAGAGGTGTTTTATGGGCCGGGTTTGATTTAAGCATGATGTTAATATATAGGTTAACTATATTCGTTGTCCTTGAATTTTTGTTAAGATTACATTTCGACCACTCAACTTTTAAAACTTATATAATAGTTATTAACATTATCGAATTATTACACTCATCCGTTATCTCCCATGAGAATAATGATGTGGCACGTTGATTTAAAGGGCTAATAACTAATTTCGTCCTTGAAATATAAATAAAATATTATTTTTGACATTTTTAATTATTTTCTTAATAATTATATTTATTATTTATATTTAGGGATCAAATTGTTATTAGCCTTTTAAATTAATGTGCCATGTCATTATTTTAACGGGAGGTAATAGATGAGTGGCAAAATGTAACTATTTGATAATTTTAATGACTATTACATAAGTTTTAAAAGTTGAGTAATCGAAACATAATCTTAATCAAAGTTTTGGGACAACAAGTGTAATTTATGCTTAATATATTATTATGGATTTTTTTATGTTATAAATTACATATAATATATATATATATAAACATAATATAGTAGATTACGATTACAAAATTAAAAATTAAGTCGAGCCGGACTTAAACCTTAAATGTTCAAACTTAAGTTCAGCTCATATTTTTACCTAAACTCATTTTTCGAAGCTAATATTTTTTACTTAAATCTTATTAAATTTCGATGAATTTTTGTATCTTGAACATATAATCTAGACGTTAATTAGGTGTACTATGAGGCAAAGGGCCAAATATTTGGGATTACCGTCTACTTGAGGCAAAAATTAGAAGGCATCTCTCTGCTTTGTTTTAGATAAGGTAAAACGCAGATATGAAAGGGAAAATTGCTTTCCTAAGTAGGGAGAGAGGTTCTTTTCAAAAGCAGTTGTTTTAGACAACACAGTGCTTCAAATTACTGCACATCCTCTGCCATATTGTTAATTTGATGCTTAACAAGTGATGGTGAGGAGGTGCATAATGGCATCGATTAGATGAGTTGGTTATGACTCGCCACACTAAGATTCAACGAGGCATGGGCTTTTGAGATTTTGAAAATTCCACTGTAAACTTTGATTATCAATCGCTGCCACCAATCCCCCTCACAAGTCCTATACGTGACACTTACCAATTCACTCCAATCCATGCCCTGTCCATTCCCATTTTATGGTGGAATATATGGAAGGCTCAAAGTTGTTTTTTTATGGTGTTTGTGGCGACCACCATTTCTATAAGCAACCAACAAGTTTTCCATGATTTTTCCTCCTCTAATGATTTGCTTAGTGCTTCAAGGATCTCTAATGATTGAATTGCAATCCTTCTTATGACGTGGGATATGGGTTTTGTTTACTCAAATGATGTGGGATATGGATCTATATAGACTCATAATCTATTTGCAACTTGTTTCTAGATAATGCGGGATTACTTACTCTTTTAACTACCAACATAAAATTAGAGACTACACTTAAATCTTACAAATTAAAGACAAAGCTTTATACAACATTAAGATCTAACAAAATATATTTTCCTACAAATTCACTGAAAACAGTTCCAGCTGAAAGCGTTTTCATTATTTTGACCTAATCCAGTAATTTTTCAAAGAAACAACTTAATCCAGTAATTTAAAAAAAATGACATTTTTAAGAAATTTACTCTTAAAAAATAAAATAATTTTAAATCGTAATTAAATAATTGTACAATATTAAAAAATATATTTGCACAATGTTTAAAAGATGGACACACTATAGATTTATAATTTTTATTCTTCAATCTTATTTATTTTTAATCTCTAAAAAATCGATGTGAACAAAATAACAATATTATCCATGTTTTAAATAATAATGTTATTTTCAATTTTAAAATAAATATATTATATGTGTTTACTTTGTAGTAACACCATTTTGTATACGGCATTTTTTTGTTTTTTTATTTGATAATAAAATTAATCTCGATTTAAATAAATAATAATAATTTTTAAAATTTAAATTTTTTATATAATGTCTATAATTATCCATAATCCCTCATCAATCCTTAAATAGGAGGATAAACACATTTCAACATACTCGATCTATATCCTCCTACACTAATAACAATGTTAATGTAAACCAAGCAACAAATAAATTAAAATAATAAGATTGATTAAATTGGATAGTTTAAATTATAATGAAAGTGTAATTAAAAATAAATTAACACTTATTATGAATTTAAATAAAAATAAAACAATAATTTCATCTTAAAAAATTATATAAATATCTTAAAAAGTTAAATTAATGAAAAAAAAAATGATAATGTCTAATTTTAAAGATAAGGTTGATATGGATTTTTAATTTCCCAAAGTTTTAATAGTCATCCCTCTGCACAAGTCTTTATCAACATCATTATGCCTAAGGGGGAAGAATTGTATGAAACAGTGACGCCACGTCATTTGTATCCATTTTCAATAGTTTTTTGCCACATCAGTATTCTTATCTTGCAAATTGGTTCCATTATTAGAGAATATCATGGTGAGTCCAAGGTTTCATTATAAAACTATTAACCAAACTCGTTGGTTGCTTATGCAATTTTCATAAAAAAGGAGTTAGAGGAGGACATAGATAGTTTATTCAGATTTATAAGGGACTGATGTGAAAAATCATAAATATTGAAAGTTGGCATTTTCTAAAATTGGATTCCGCAACCAGAATATTCCAATCTAGGTTGGCCTTTGTATATGGACATTTTACTGGCATTGTTAAAAAATGGAAATCATTAAACATCCTTCCTTTTAAATCTGAATCATAAAAATCCCATTCATAACTATGTTTAGGATAATGCTTTTGGAAAGAATCAGTGGACTCTTCAATAATTTTGATGTAATATGGGATATTCTTTTAGAGAGATGATTATATGAAACAGTAATGCTACATCATTTGTATCCCTTTTTAATAGTTTTTATGCCACATCAATATTCTTATCCTGCAAATCAGGATACAAAGACCAATCTGGATTGAAATATTCTGGTTGCGGAATCCAATTTTAGAAAATGCCAGCTATCAATATTTATGATTTTTCACATCAGTCCCTTATAAATCTGAATAAACTATCTATGTCCTCCTCTAACTCCTTTTTTATGAAAATTGCATAAGCAACCAACGAGCTTGGTCAATAGTTTTATAATGAAACCTTAGACTCACCATGATATTCTCTAATAATGGAACCTATTTGTAATAATGATCTCAAATGCAAATCCCAAAATAGTTTGGGGACTAGAAAGCAAAGAATCTGAAAATATTGCATTATAGTATATAGTATAGAAAGGTTGCCAAATGGTGACATATCGTCTAAGGTTTGAAGTCTAACCCCGTTGGCTGTGTACCGGAGTTGGAACCGGGCTTCCCTTCTCCTTGTTTCTCTCCTATTAACTCCTCTTATCTTCTTTTCTCTTCTCTTCTGCACTTTTTCTTCAAAGGTACTTCATGTTCATAGACTTTTGTAATTAAAAAACCATAAGCAACAAAAACACATAAGCTCAAAAACCATTATAGAATAGTTTAAGTTTCTTCATGAGTCCAAATAAACAACAAAAACAATACAACAACATTGTAATTAAAAAAAAAACATAAGCAAAAATCCAAAATACAATAGAAACCTACACCAGTCCAAAAAAAAAAAAAAAAAAGAACACAACAAAAGCTCAATTATCCAACAACAATAACAAACCAAACCAAACTAATAACAATAACACATCAGTTCAAAAACCATTATAGAATAGTTTAACTTTCTTCTTGTGCTTCAATCACAGTTGATAATCTTGAAACATCTAGTAAAAGTATTGATTGAGTTAGTTAAATGATAAAAAATGTTTGCAAAAATAAATTAAATAAACATTTAACTTTATAAACTAATGCTAAGTATGTTACCTTCTTGATCTTCGGGTATTTTGAATAAATCTAGCAAATTTAAAAACAAAAATGTTAGTTAAATTATGGGAATGCTTACTAATATAAATAATACAAAAGCTTATTTTATAAATTAAAATTTATATATTACCATCTTCCATGGTTTGAAGTTCATCAACATAATCTTTAAGATTGATGGCATCATTACATTTCCGAAGCCAATCTTGTGTGCAAACCAAAGCCTCGACCATGAGAGGAGTTAGAGAACTTCTAAAACTATCGAGAACACGTCCACCCGTGCTAAATGCACTTTCTGAGGCAACTGTTGAGATAGGAATAGCAAGAATATCTCGAGCCATTTGTGCAAGAATAGGGAATCTAGGACTGTTCATTTTCCACCACAATAGTAAATCAAATGAACTTGAATTGTTTACTTCTTCATCCTCACCCAAATATCTATCCAACTCAGATTTGCTTTCTAATCCAACTTGTTTCTTCTTCTTAAGGTATTTTTGTTTGGCCAAGCCCGTTTTCATTTCTGACTGATCTATTTCCATTGAACTGCAAAGATTTGTTGAAGAACTAGATCTACCTTCAAACAATCCAATTCTCCCTGCGTTAAAAGAATACTCATTGAACAAGCAATGCAATTCTTTATCAATCATTTTCATAATTTCATTAGCAACATTAGGAAAAAGCAAGTTGACCCCAAAGTCCAAAAAACTCATTTTACATCGCGGATCAAAGATGACCGCCAAGTAAACTAGCATGTTGATCTTGTTTCCTTCACCCCAATACTTATTATATTTCTCTCTCATTTTGGAAGCCATAGAAATTATGTCTAGATCTCCACAATCTTGCCACCCATCAAAAAGACAATGTACATCCGTCAATACTTCAAAAAGTGAATGAGAGTTAACATGCAAAGATCCGGACACCTTCAATGTAAGATGATAAAAAGGCTCCAATACTTTTATAACTCTTCGAACAATTTCCCAATCATCAAATGTAGGAACTCCATCTCCAGCAGTAAGATCAAGAAAAAATTATGGTCATCACGTACATATGATTCAAATGCACGCTCGTATTTTTCAGCCACCTTTAACATCATATATGTTGAGTTCCATCTAGTAGGCACATCTAAACACAATTAAGCCTTACTATCTATCATTTTTTCTTTTACCCGTTGGTTGAATTTTGTCAACCTCGATGGTGATGCTCTTATATACCTCACAGCACCTCTAACTCGATCCACAGACACAGAAGCATCCTTAATATTGTATTGCACAATGAGATTAAGAATGTGTGCAACACATCTCATATGAATAAATTTTCCATTTGCAATAGAAGTATTTCGATGATTGAATTTCTTTCTCAAATATTCAATGGCAACACTATTGGCGGATGCATTATCAACCGTAATAGTGAAGACCCTTTCAATCCCCCAATCTCGAAGACATTTTTCAATGGCTTGACTTATGCTTTCACCTCTATGAGCTGATATTGGGCAAAAATTTATAATCTTTTTTTGCAACCTCTACTCATCATCCACCCAATGTGCTGTTAAAACCATATAAGATATCCTCTGCAATGAAGTCCAAGTGTCTGTAGTTAAACAAACTCTACTTATATCTTTTTCAAAACAGTTCTTCATCACACTCTTCATGGAGTTAAATAAATCAAGACAATCCCTTCTAATTGTCCAACGAGATGGAAGACTAAACCGTGGGCATGCTATAGAAAGAAAGTATTTGAAACCCTCTCCCTCTACAATTTTAAAAGGTAGTTCATCCACAATTATCATACGAACTAATGCTTTTCTAACAACATCTTTATCAAACACCCAAGTTGATAAATCCGTTGTTTCTTGGCTAACCTTCACAAATGCTAATTCTGATTGCTTCGGATTAGAAATATTACCTCGAGGTCTTTTTAGGCATGTTTTCAAATGGTTATTCAAATTTGTTGTAGAACCCGAAGTTGATTCCATGGTGTAAGTAACATCACAGGTATTGCACCTTGCTCTCTTCTCCCCCTCTTTAGTCACAAATTTGGTGAAATGGTTCCAACAAGCTGATCTTGGAGTAATCTTTTTTCAAACATTTTCATTGGTTGTTGTTTGATCATCTTTACTTGGGGAAGAATTTTGTGAACTTTGAGTTGAACTATCTCGCTTTGGATCACTCATCTACAAGTAAACATTTGTTGCAATCACTAACCATGACCAATAATTGATTTAAAATCAAACTTAATAAATCAGTTAAATTAAAAATTAATTAATATAATAGTATAATAGCATAAATTAATTAATATAATAGTACAATAGCATAAATTAAAAATAGATAGCACTTAATAACACATTATAAGGATACTAATTCATATTTGTTAAGGGTTATTGTACATCAAGTGGAATAGTGGATAAAGCTAAAATTCCCTGAACCCCCATCATCGCCCACTGTTGTAGGTTTTTTCTTCTTCAATCATTGTAAATAAATTACATAATATTATTAGAAAATAGATCTCACTTGAAGGGAAACTGAAGCGATACATTTTTTTTTGGTTTAAATTCATATTTTTAGTATAAATTTTTATTCAAACTTGCTCAAATTTGAAGTAATTATTAGACAATTTTATATAACAATATTATGACTACAGTTTGCCAATGAAAGACTGCTTTGAAATTTAGTGTTACCATATAGCTTTGGACTTGAAAAGAAAAATAAATGAATTAAGATTAGAATTTAAAACATACGATACAATTATATCACTTAAAATTCAAATAAATATAAATTACTGTGGTTATAAGAAATTATATATAAATGAAAAGAAATATAAAAATTTATAGACGCACAATAACCGGATCCATGAGACCAATAAGGTTGGAAGAATCGGTTATAAAATTATCTCGCGCTTTGACTCGAGGGGCTAATATTTTAATACTAATTGATTTCTTCCAAAATGTTCTTCATACAAAATGAATTAAGATTTCCTCACTTTTCAGCCAAAACAAAATTATATTGAAAAAATAAGAAAACAACTTCTACAAGGCCTCAACAGATCAAAACTTTTGTCAATATTCCAACTCACCACGTTTGATTAGTTCTTCCTTGAGTGGTTCAGGTATTTGTCGAATAAAACTGGCCTTTGCATCTGCAATCAACTTCTTCCTGCATAAAAGTAATTGAAGGTAAGAATCAAGGTTTGACATTTATGAAGTTGATACAAATTGTGGGGATATTATTGCAATAAAAAGAAAAGGAATTAAAAGAAAAAAAGAGTGTGTAGTGCATCTAGCAAAGGAAATAGAAAGGCCATTTGTTATGTTTTACTCTTGGAAAATTCAAAAACTTGCTGCAAAGAAAAGGGGCATACAAATTGAAATCTATGGTGAAAGGGAACCGGACATCACACAAAGATCCTCATAAAACAAACATTACATCTCAAAATGACCATTTATCCTAAAACAATACATTATGAACAAAACCCGCAGCATTTTTCTTTGCACTAAAGCAAACTAAATTCTTGCAAACTAAACATAAGCTCAAATCGGTTCAATCACAGCAACACTTCTATCTCATTATCCAGGTCCATGTATGCGCATGTTTATATCAAGGTTGAGTAATAAATAAGCCTTAGGTTTGAAAAACAATGCTTGAAAGCATTTTATTGACTCAAAAGCTCTGGGGAACCAAATCAGCCTTGGCTTGGAAAAAGAAAAAAAAAATTGTCTTTCTTTGCAAGTATATGCTTCTACAGAAGTTTATTATACATGCCAACAATTTACACCATTTTGATGAAAATTTACAGCAAGAAGAATGCATCAAAATTCCTAAAGAAATCATGCATGCAAAGTAAACATAAAAATTAAATTACCCATACATGGGCGTATTACATAACAGTTCAACAAAGACAAAGACTTACTCGATTTGGAGTAAAGATTTTAATTTAAAGGTTGTAATGAATTAAAAGAAGAAGAAGGATTTTAATTTTAGAGGTTTTTTTTTTTAGAAAAATAAAGTTTAAGGTTTCATGGAAATGGGGGTTTGAATAAAGAGTTTAATTTTAGGGTTTCATTTCATACAAAAGCAGAGTTAAAGGGGGGAGAATCAGAGAATAAGAAAAATAATTGGAAATTGGAATTGGCTACGGCTGGGGTATGGGGGGTTTGAATTGATTTGGATTTGGGGGAGGAATGGGTTTTGGGAAAATAATATTTTGGGCAAACGGGCTTGGGTTGGGGTGGGGAAAAAATGGGATAAAATAAATTAATAAAATATTTGGGCTTGGGTTTATAAATACTAAAAGCTTAAAATCTAAAAAAATTTAAAAATATAGTTTATATTCGGTTTATTCGAATTATTCGAGTTATTCGAATTCGAGAATTCAACTCGATTCGAACTCGAAATTCGAAAAAAAATTCGAGTTGATTCGATTAATTCGATTAACTCGATTAACTCGATTCGAATAATTCGAAATTCGAATTTTTTTTCGATTTTTTCGAATCGAATCAAATTTTGCTCACCCCTAATTTTTATGGTCTACGATTTCACGAAATGATTTCGTGAAAATTTCGTTCGAAAATTTCGACGTTTGGGCACTCAATTTAGAAAAAGGACTAAATTGTAAAAAGTGAAAAAGTTGAGTTTTATATGTTAGAGGTGTCTAATTGACATAAAATTTTAAATGAGAGGTCCTTAAATGATAATTAAACCATTGTATAACTTTTTGGACAAAAATGGCCTTGGTTGGGTAAAATTTGAAAGAATAGTAAAAAGAGCATTTTGGTCATTTAGGGGTAAAATGAATTAAAAGACAAATTTTAAACCCTAAATGTGTCCCTTTCTTCTTGATACAGCAGAATGTACCAAGAGCAGCCATGATTAGGGTTTGTCCAAGCTTCCAAGCTTAATAGTAAGTGATTCCGAGCTCCGTTTTTAATGTTCTATATATTTTTGAAATCCCGGTAACATGATCTGCTCATTTCTACCATTATTTTGAGCTAGGATTTATGTTTAAAAATTTACCCATGAATGATATGCATGTATTTTGATGTTTAATGGTAGAATATGAATCTTGAAATTGTGTTAAACAACTTTTGCTAAGCGATTTTACGTGAAAACTAGTAAAACGACATAATTGGTAAAAATACCTAATGTTCATAAGTACATGTTAGAGTGAGAATTTTATGTTTCCATAGAAGGGAAAAATGACCAGCATGTCATAAAACATAAGAAAATAGGAAGAAGTTTAATTTCCGAACCTTGAGGAAAAAGTGCAAATATGCAAAAGTTTAGGGGTCAAAATGCAAATTTGTAAAAAAATGATTTTTAGACCCATATGAATATTTTGACTAATTAGTAGGCTAGATGTGATATTATAGATCAAAGAAATCGATATTTGAGCTTAAATCAGGAAAATACAAGGTTATGGACTAGAATGGTAAATTGCCATTTCTGGATCCGAGGTAAGTTCGCGTGATTTAATAAGTCTATTATTCATGATATTATTGATATACATGAAATATAATTTGCTATAATTGTATTGAATTTGATGTTAATAGAAATTTGATGGGATGTGATATTTAAAAGAAATTGGTGATTACCGAGAATATGAGATCTTGCATATGTTGCAATAAAGGTTGTCCCTAAAGGATAATTTTTTTATCTCATTATGAAAAGGAAATGTACGCCTTGTGTGTACAATGTGAAAAGTGGTAGCTTCGGCACCGATCGATAAAAAGTGGCGGCCGGCTACCCGATCATGAAAAATGGTAGCTTCGGCCACCGATCGATGAAAAGTAGTAGCCGGCCACACGATTAGTGAAAAGTGGTAGCTCCAGCTACGATCGATGAATAGTGGTAGCTTCGGCTATCGAATGTGAAAAGGGATAGCTTCGGCTATCAAATGTGAAAAGGGATAGCTTTCGCTATCAAATGTAAAAAGGGATAGCTTCGGCTATCAAATGTAAAAAGGGATAGCTTCGGCTATCGAATTTGGAAAGGAAAGGTATACTTTGTGTATACCATATGAAAAGGAAAGGTATACTTTGTGTGCACCACTTGGAAAGAAACGTACACCTCGAGTGTACAACTGGAAAAGGAAAGGTCCATCAGAAATTCAACGGGTATTATAATGAATAATGCAATGAGAGTCCCAAGATGGGCGTGATGATAAAGGTAAATTTAATTGATATGCTATGGATATGTACAGGTACATACATTATACTCATAAGTGATGCCTTATTGAAATGTGATAAATGATGAGTAAGCGAATTCATGCATTTATATGTGTATACTTGATGAACAAGTGAAAAGATTTGAAAGATGAATCATCCTCATGCTTATGATTATTAATTGTGTTGCAATATCATGTTAACCTACATTGTGTAATTGAATATGAGATTTATGAAATAATGAGTCCATGACCAATGTGACAATGGAATTATGATAGCTATTGTGATTTTTGCACTGAAACAGTGTTGAACAGCAGTAGTAGCCCGACTTTGAAAAATCACCATAAATGGTGGAAGTCTAATTAGAGGCTGAATAATATATGAAATTAAAGCTTAATGAGTCTAGTTTCACATAAGGGAAACAATGTAAGCAAAAGAGTTTTTTATTATGATATATTTGAATTCTTATGAGACAATGTCAGAATGAGTTCAAAATTCTCTGTTCTGACTTGGGAAAATAATTAGAAATTGTAAAAAAAATAATTATGAGTTATCAATCATATGAATAAAATCCTTTAATGAGTCTAATTTCAGGAGAAAGAGACGGGAACATTATCCGAGTCTCGCACTATGAGATAAATAAATTTTAGTGAAGAAAGGTCGAAGTTGTCAAATAGCGAAAAAGGGGAAAATTTGAATAATAAACTGTACTTATTGGCAGAACCAAAAATTTTGGAAATTTTATGGTGGAAAGATATATGAGTCTAGTTTCTGGAAAAATTTACGGATATTAATTTGGAGTTCCGTAACTCTAGATATAAATGATTTAGTGACTGTGACTCAAGAAAACAGCTTAACCAGAACATGTGTAAATGTACAATTGGGATAGTTTTACTATGGAAAGCATGTTAGTAAATTGCTTATTATTTTCATGCGAGCTTACTAAGCGTAAAGCTTACCCCCTCCTTTCCATTTCTTTTAGTGTTGTCAGGTTAGCTCAGGGTTGGAGATCGTCGGAGGCAGCATCACACTATCAAGCCAACACCTTGAGAGTATAAACACATATGCTAGAATTATCAAGTGAGTGGCATGTATAGGGATCTAGTTTTATAATGTAGCGACGTAAAAATTTTACTTTGGTCGCTAATTGAGGCGATTTCTTGAAAATTTAAAAACAAACTTTTGATTTTATTAAAAAAAAATGAGTCGCCACCGATCTTTTTCTAGGTGTGATCGGACACCTAATAAATCATCTTTTTAGAAAAGAAAATTTATTCTTGAACAAAAATGAAGGCCGAATTTAGGTCTACGTCAAAAGCCAGAGAAAAAATAGGGTTCGGGAGTCGGTTACGCACGAGGAAGGTATTAGCACCCTCGCGACGCCCAAAATTGGTATCTCGTTAAACATGTGTTGTCTTAATTTTCAAAAATACGAGTTCAATATAATATTTAATCATGATCTGATCAAAACACGAGAATTTTTATAATTTCAGTTTCTTTTGAGAAGGGCGTTCCGTTTTTAACACAAGCCAACGTGATTCACCCAACATAGCGATGAAATCGACGACTTAATGTTAAATCGGTACGTTGCCTTACTTGTTGAAATTAAAAACATGAATGAAAATATCTCTAGATAAAAAAAATAAAAGTAAAAGAAAACTAAGACTGATGTTGAAATATGATATGAACTAATATGCTAAATTCGAAACAGACAAATAATAATAAAAAGTTAAGAATATACAAAGCAAATAATATATAAAACATTAACAATGTATATGCGATGGTAATAGTATAAAACAATAATAATGCATATGGTATTAAACATGATAATAATAGTAATAATGCAAATATGAAATAGTAGTGAACATATGTATATAAAACATATAATACTAGATTAAAAAATATATACGATATATATTGAAGACAGTAATAATATAAAAAAAACTAATAATAACGATATATGAATATATACAGATATGCATTAAAATATATACGTAATAATTGGAATAAAAGGTATATACATAGTATTAAAAATATTAACATAATATAGCGTTAAAATACATACATAATATAGTTATTAAAAATATATACATAAGATAATATGTAAAAAAATGTAATATAGTATTAGAAATATATACATGACATATATAAAAATGTATACATAATACAAGAGATTAAAATATTTACATAGTATATACATGTTAAAAATAAAAAACAACTATTAATAATACTATATAAATATATACATATATATATATTAAAAGTAAATACATAATAATATTAAAAGTATGTACATAAAATATATACATATGATATAATTATTGAAAATATGTACATAATGCATGTAAAAATATATACATAATATAGTATTAAAAATATAGTATTAAAAACATGATGTATACATCTAAAAATAATAATAATGTTAAAAACAAGTATTAATAATATTACATAAATATATACATACATATGTTAAAAATATATAAATATTAATATTAAGATGATGATAATATTAAAATAACCATTGATAACTTTACATATAAATATACATACATATAAGTGTAATAATAGAAATAATAGTAATAATAAAATAAAGAACACCAATAGTACATTAATAATAATAAAATCAGGAATAATAGTAATAACGACAAATAATAATAATAATAATAATAATAATAATAATAATAATAATAATAATAATAATAATGGTTATAGTGAAAACAATAGATTAAATGTAATAATAAGTAAATAAACGAAAAGAGAAAAAAAGGTTATAATAGTGATAACAATATGAAGTTGCTAATATATAATAATAGCAAATACGTAAGCATGAAAATATAATGTAATTATAGTAACAATAATATTAAATTAGTTAATGAAATAGCAAAAAAACAAAAAAAAGGGACCAAAAATAAAAAAGAAATGAACTCTAAAGGATAAAATAAGAAAGAAAATTTGAATTTTGGACTGACACGAGACACGCGTAAGGGAGGAGGGACTCATCAGGGAAATATCCCTTGTTCCAAAACGCAAAGTCCCTTGGAGGACTAAATCGAAACAAAGCAGAAATTAAAGGAAAAAATTAAAAGTAAAAAAAGATTAGATTAAGACATGACAAAAAGGCGAAAGGCCTTAAAGGGTAAATAACCCTTTTTTTTTTAAAACGCGGATCCTTCAGGCGGGTCGGGTCGCGTGTACGGGTAGAGATGAAACGGCGTCGTTTTGCATTTGGGGCATAAAGCCCAAAACGGTATTGTTTTAGTACCAGTATTTAAACCAAAATTTACCCTTTTTTTTTCAACACTTCTAAAAAAATAAAAGGAAAACCTCTCAAATCCTCTCCCCCCCTTCAGCATTCGGCCAAGGTCCGATCACCGAACTGATGTCGTCCGCCGCGCCGGTACCATTGCCGGCCATCGTACACGGTGGCCGAAATGTAAAAAAGGTACATTTTTTGTTTTTTTTTTATATTTTTATATATAACTGATTTTTTTAAGGAAAATAGGGAAAACATCAATGTATGTATGTAAATGGGTTCGAAAATAAAAGGAAAAATAAATAAAAAGAAAAAAAAAGGTAACATTTTGCCTTTGTGAAACTTGTCTTTTTTTTAATCTGTTGTGGTGGATTTCTGCTTGCTATTTGAATCTTTTCTTCTTTTTTTATATTCAATGTCTATTGTATTTCCTTTTGTATTTCAAAAAAATCAACCCTTTTTCGTTTACAAGAGATTGGCTTTTATAGCCGATTTGCAATACATTTTCTTTTTCTTTTCTATTCTGCACTAGTACTGTCCTCTTGTTGCTGTTGTTTGCAGGTAGCGGTATGGGTGATGGGACGGTGGAGCAGGTGAGTCAGAGGGAATTGGTGGCGGCAGAAGCTAAGAGCGGCGGCTAGGGGGGCCAGGGTTTAGTTGAGAAAAGTTTAGGTTGTGGGCTAGGGTTTTTTTTAATTTTGGGTTTGGGTAGTTGGGCTTCTGAATTGGGTTTGGATTGTATTGGGTTGGGATTTAAGGTTTAATGGGCCCTGGTAATTTGGGCTCCTACATATAACATGTGTTATTATAATTTGGCCAAATATATTGGTCTTTAGTGAGCTAATGATTCTGACTTATAAATCTTGCTATTCATGTTATGTTTGATATTGGTGATGTGAATATGCTTGTGTGCCATGCATGGTTGGTAATATGTTATGTGTTGTTGTGAGAATGCCATGCTTGTGGCTTGATTGTGGATATATAATTACTCAAATATCCCATGTTAATTGCTATGAAAATATATAAGTGTATGTAGGTAATTAAGGGTGACAATTGGCTTGGAAAATAGTATTGAAATTGTCCACACGGATAGATACACGGACGTGTGTAACCACACGGCCCAATCCACACGGGCGTGTGACTCTCCGAAGTAAGAAAATTAGTTAAGTTGCCCATAGATTTTCAAAGTTCTTGGTTTAGTTCTGAACCACCCCAATGTATGTTATAGGCTTCGAATGCTTGTATAAGGGACGATATGTATGTGTTTAAGATGTTTTAATTTTGGACAAAAATTTTGTGGCCCGGTTTTGCATGTTGTGAATGTTTAAGTTCGATAACGTCTCGAACCCTATCCCGGCGTTGGATACGGGTGAGGGGTGTTACAACCGGGCTCCCCTCTCCTTGTTTCTCTCCTATTAGCTCCTCTTATCTTCTTTTCTCTTCTCTTCTGCACTTTTTCTTCAAAGGTACGTCACGTTCATAGACTTTAAATTCTTGTGTTTTTGGCTTCTTTCTATCGAAATTAGAAATTCTCCCTTGTTTCCTGGGTTTCCTACTTTTGCATGCATGCCCATACATGCGGATTTATGGGTTTTTTTGGTCTTGGAATATTACATACTCTGTTTTTTAACGTTTGAGTGAACCTTCCATGGATCTGAGATATACCAAACACTCAGATTTCTTATTGGTTACAGTTTTTTTCTTTTTGTGTGTGTGTGTAATATCTTGGTTTAAACTTGTCCTTTCGGTACTCACTAGATTTTCCTTCTGCGGCGAGGAAATATGTTGAGTTATTATAGGTTTTTGATTTACCACCATTATACTTATGGTTATTGTAAGCTTTAAATTGATGACGTTTTAAGCTTTGGCAATGATTTGAACATAATGATAAGCAGGACAATTGTTTCCTTTAATTATCTGAAAATTTGGATTCTTTTTGGCAGTAGCTTATGGGCTATTGTTGGAGTTTTTGGCAGCAAAACAAAATAAAACAAAAGCAAAAACAAAGAGGACAGAAGCAAAATCGAGAGGAAAGAGTTTGAACAAGAAGATAACCTAAAATTCTCATTGATTTCATTGAAAATTTGAAAATATATGTAAGTTAGATGATAATTGGACAGTTACCTAATTACATAACTGCTTCCATTAATACATGACTAATACAAACTTGAATTACACACAAAAGTAAGCTGACATATCAGCTATTACATCAAATTCAAATCAAAATTTAATCCTACTAACTTTGTGGACAAATTACAAGAAAACTAAATAAAGTTACATAGGAACAAAATGAATTAAATGAACTAAAGAAGCTATTGCATTCGGTTCAACTCCAATGCTGATCTTCATGTTGAGCTGCTGCTGGTCTCCATGCTGAACTGCTGCTGGTCTCTTGTTGCATTGCAGGCCAATGCTCAACAGCTGTTTTGCCCCTTTTGTTGTCCTCTCGTCTCTTGTGATTCGATTTGATTCCACTAATCATAAACAGCAGATATATACTTCATTTTCCATTTGACCTTATTATCAAACCTAACAGAACAATTAGAGAAAAAAATCTTTATTATTTTTTCATTCTTATTAAAATCAAGCTATTGGCATCCACAAGTCCCTATAAGACGTAGACAGCACTTCCTATTCTTAAATTCTCTCAATTTAAAAAATATATATATATATAATTATTCCTATTCTTCTTCCCCCACTAATTTTTTTCATGAAAAAAATCCAATATCTCACTGGAATTTATATCCCTTCAAGCTCATTAAAACAATCCATAAGACAAAACTAAATTATGTAGTTTTTTTATGAAGTTTTTCACACCTTTTGGACCATTTTATTTCTCCATCTTAGGGACCATTTTTTGTTTCTTTTTAGGTCCAAAATCATGGGTGGTAGGTAGGCTACGCCTAGCAGTTGGTATCATGGGTATTAATTCTCTCATCTTCTCTATACTTTTTTTCTTTTTAGTTTTTTATCTGATACAAAAAGCATAATACCTACACGATCTTTCTCTTGCAGGCAATGCTTCTTCTTTGTTGCTTTATGCTGCACCAATGTAATGTCAATATATCCCTACATATACATACATACATACGTGATAAACAAATATATGTGTTGTACAGCTTGACTTTTTCAAGGGTAATAAGGATCAAGGGTAATAAGGAAAAGAAACACTGAAGAATTCTCATGCATCCCATACATCGTTGCACTATCGAATTGTCTCCTTTACACATGATATGGATTGCCAGTTGTGAGCTACAAGTGGGAAAATTTCCCTGTCATCACCATTAATGGTTTAGGGATCATCTTAGAGTTATCTTTCATCTTCATCTATCTTTGGTTTCCTCCAACAAGAGGAAAGGCGAGTTTCTTAATAAAACCCTGTTTTTCTTTTTCTTCTTTCATTATCATGTGATCACCATTGATGGTAGCTTGGTGAAAAAATTTGCAGATTAAAGCTGGTACCATAACGACGATGGTTATGGTAATATTTACCGTAACTGCAATTATATCGGCTTTTTGTATTTCATGATCATCATCATCGGAAAGTTTTTGTTGGGACTATTGGGCTGGTGGCTTCAGTGGCAATGTATGCTGCTCCACTTGTCGTCGTGGTAAGCCGTTTAAAAAAGAAAAGAAAATTCTAATTTTTTTCAGCTTGATTCGTGTCATCTTCGTGTGGGAATTGATTATTTTTCTTTATTTTAAATTTGCAGAAACAAGTGATAATGACAAAGAGTGTGGAATTTATGCCGTTTTATTTATCTTTTTTCTCGTTCTTGGCTAGTGTTCTTTGGTTGGCTTATGGACTACTGAGTCACGATCTCCTTCTAGCGGTTCGTATTATATTTATTACATTATGGCGCATCGAGATTGATAAAAAAAAATAAAAAAAATAGTTGAATGTTTAAAGTTTTAAATTTAAATCTCATAAATTTTTTTATTAACATATTTTTTTTAAAAATAAATTACACTTATAAAAATATAATAATAAAATATATATTATTACAAACATATTTTTAACTGTTTATATTTTATATATAAAAAAACTGATGCATAAGAACATTTGAACTGACATCATAGTAGTTAAACCTTGGATTTTATCATTTCAAAAGAAAGCTTCATTTGATTTTTACAAAATTTTTACAAAGATCAATAAATGTTTTTTCTCTGACACAGTTTATATGTTATTATATATGGCAGTCACCAAATCTGGTTGGCCTCCCCTTCGGCATATTGCAACTTGGACTTTACTGCAAATATAGGAAAAGAGGAATAACATATAATATCCAGGAGATTAGAGCATAATAATATCCAGGAGAAACCCAAACATATGCAGCTTTCATTGAACGAAGATATCAATGGAAAGATCTGAAAAGCATATTAAACCTTAGGGTATGGACTTGTAATAATTATTTTTCTTAAAAGCTAAAGGTGAAAGTTATTACAATATCAATGTCTTGTTTTTTTCTTTTTTAAAATTGAGAACGCAATGCAAGAGTTTGATGCTTTACCAATGGAGAACAAAAGTTAACAGTGTTATGCGTTGTTGTAAACTAAAACCAGAATGCTCCTAAAAATTTTAGCAAGTTATGATTCTGTCATTTGTGTTGATGGATTGGTTGTTGAGATGATTGGTTCACTCAATTTAAGGTAGGATTTATTGATCGTTGGAAAGAGGGGCAAGAGTTGTAATGGAAGGGAGTGAAGGTTTTGGCAATAATGGTTTCTTCCCTCACTTTACGTTCTTAATCTTTTATACACTGATTGTCTCGTATCTTGAGATATCACGTACTGAATTGATATCAATGAGTAAAAGCAATTGGCCCAACATTATAGGTTTCGTAGAATGGTAATTTGATGTGACTCATGTCACCTTAAATTGAGTGTGATGGCTGAAACTTAATATGATGGTTGATAAGTAAGTCTGCTCATCATGCAAATTGTTAATTGAGTAAGTCTTCACCAGAAATATCAAGTGAGAGTTCTACAAGACTATTTTAGGATCTTAATAAATTATAATAAAATCCTTATTTAAAATTTGAATATTGAAAACGGTATTATTAGGAGAAGTAATATAAATCTAAATATCATATGTAAAATGATATATATATATATATATAAATATGTATTTGGTATGGGAAATGGAATGACCTCCCTCAAGAAAACCTTAAAATAAGACTTTGAAGTTGCCTTGAGAGAACAATCAACAGTGCTACAATTTGGCTAATGATTTACAACCACAATGTTTATCATTGTCATAAGAAAATTGAATCTTTTTTTTATGTATAAAGTGTCTAGTGACAAAGAATGTGCCTTTTAGAACTCATTCTACATTGACAATGTGCCTTTTAGAACTCATTCTACATTGACAAATACAATACAAATGTCAGTGATACAATATGGCTAATCACAGCCACAAAGCATTAAAAAAAACTTATTTAAATTATAATATAAACTTTGATTGTAATAAAAAAAAAGAGTCAAGATTAAAACTATGAATATAGGCAAAACAAAAAAGAATCATAATAATATTTTAAATTAAATTATAAAAACACAAAAATTAAAGGGGTTATAAACAAAAAAGAATTATAATAAGATTATAAATTAAATTATAAACACACAAAAATTAAAGGGGTTATAAAAAATTTTCGCCAAAATGAACAACTCTGATTATGAAATACCAGAAATAATATTACATAATTTAATTTTTATAATTTATGTTCCGAATTTGAATATAAATCAATAAGTTGGATAAATTTTTTACGAAAAAAATTAATATAATAGAATATTATAAAAATATATAAAAATATAAAATTAATATTAAAAATTACTCAATTCAAAATAAAACAAAAAAAATTATAATTTTGTAAAATTAAATTGATACCCAAATTAACTTAGGATTTAACTCAAACAGAAATATTTCCCTGCTAAAGTGCGCCCGTTCCGTCAAATTAACTTTTCCCTTGTTTGCTAACGTCACCGATAGATATAGGTTGAGGGGGTTTACGAGTAGTTCTAAATATTATTTTTTTAAAATAGATATAATTAAAAATTGTGTTTGAAACATTATGTTTTAATTAGTTACTTTATTGTATTGTAATATTTTAGTTATTAAGTCATTAATTGTCATATTTTTTTCGAACAAAAATTTTAGATTAATTTATATAATCGATCACTATATTTTTTTCGTTTTGAGCAATTTAAAAATTTTTTATGTTCTTTTTAACTTTTTTTTCTTTATTTTTTGTCTTCTTCTGTTTCTCACTTTATTTTCCTCTCTTCTCAATTTCTTTTCACGTAGTTTTTTTTCATTTTTTAAAACTAGTCCCTATACTTTTATTTTTTTGAACAATTTTATTTTTTCAAGTGAAACGAGCTTGCGGACTAATTTTAACAAATGAAAAATATATAAAAACTATGTTAAAAGAAATGAAGAATAGAAGAAAACAGAAGTAGAAACAAAAGAGAATGAAAAGAAAAAAAGAGTTAAAAGAACGAAAAATAAAAAAAAATTAAATTTCTCAAAATAAAAAAAATGTAAGAATCAATTGTAGAATTTAACCTAAAAGTTTCGTTTAAAATGATGATTTAACGTGTCACGTTAACTTACCGTTATACCATTAACGGTTCAGTGACTAAAATGTTATAACACGATAACGTAAGTGACTAAAACATAACATTTAAAACATAAATGATTAAAATGTAATTTAATATAAATAAAAGTGAGTATTATAATAGTTTACCCAATTAGAGTTAGGTGTGAAAATGAACTGGACCTGCCCTCCACTTATCTTCTCAAATACACCTGGTTCTGTTCTTGATTAACTACAAATTTGATGGAATCCTACCTTTTTTAAGGAAAAAAGGGGGAGTGAAATTATATAAAAGAATATCCCGTATAACATCAAAATAATTGAAGAGTCCACAGATTCTTTCCAAAAGCAGTATCCTAAAACAGAATTATGAATGGGCCCTTTACGATTTAGATTTAAAAGGAAAGATGTTTAATGATTTCCATTTTTTAACAATGCCAGTAAAATGTCCAGATACAAACGCCAACTTGAATTGGAATATTCAGGTTGCGAAATCCAATTTTAGAAAATGCCAGCTATCAATATTTATAATTTTTCATATCAGTCCTTTATGAATCTGAATAAATTGTCTACGTCCTCCTCTTAACTCCTTTTTTTATGAAAATTGTATAAGCAACCAACGAGTTTGGTCAATAGTTCTATAATGAAACCTTGGATTCACCATGATATTCTCTAATAATGGAACCGATTTGTAATAATGACCCCAAATGCAAATCCCAAAGCAGTATGGGGACTAGAAAGCAAAGAATCTGAAAATATTGCATTATAGTATATAGTATAGAAAGGTTGCCAAATGGTGACATATCGTCTGAGGTTTGAAGTCTAACCCCGTTGGCTGTGTACCGGAGTTGGAACCGGGCTTCCCTTCTCCTTGTTTCTCTCCTATTAACTCCTCTTATCTTCTTTTCTCTTCTCTTCTGCACTTTTTCTTCAAAGGTACGTCATGTTCATAGACTTTTGAATCTTGTGTTTTTGGCTTCTTTCTATGAAATTCTCCCTTGATTCCTGGGTTTCCTACTTTTGCATGCATGCCCATACATGCGGATTTATGGGTTTTCTTTGTCTTGGAATATTACATACTCTTTTTTTTTTAACGTTTGAGTGAACCTTCCATGGATCTGAGATATACCAAACACTCAGATTTCTTATGGGTTACAGATTTTATTTTATTTTTTTGCGAGTGTGTAGTATCTTGGTTTAAACTTGTCTTTTCGGTACTCACTAGATTTTCCTTTTGCGGCGAGGAAATATGTTGAGTTATTATAGGTTTTTGATTTACCACCATTATACTTATGGTTACTGTAAGCTTTAAATTGATGACGTTTTAAGCTTTGGCAATGATTTGAACATAATGATAAGCTGGACAATTGTTTCCTTTAATTATTTGAAAATTTGGATTCTTTTTGGCAGTAGCTTATGGGCTATTTTGCCCCTTTTGTTGTCCTCTCGTCTCTTGTGATTCAACTTGACACCCCATTCTTTTAACCATTAAAATAGTATCTCTTATTTGAAGTGTGCTCCGCCTAATAAGCCCAGGAATTTAGTATGACAGGATTTTATGGGATTGGTTGGGCATCAGTTTGGATTTTGGCAGAATCCATGTTAAAGGTCGATGATGGGGTATTAAGGTACTATTATGCCCTGTTAATCCCTGGACCTTAGATTGAATTCCGGAAAGGGAATGCAAATTGCTGTTTTGGAATTCCTGAGAACTGCTTTATTTCATTTATCGAGATGCTTACTTTAGTTCTTAATATGCTTGCTATAATGTGTTAATGACTGATTCTTTCATTAACTTCAAGATATACCTGCTTACTGTGTTCATATTCCTTTTAAAATCAAATTGATTGCCAACCTTCAACGGGTAGAAAGATCGCTCCAAATATAAGATGTTGGTGACTGATGACATCTATACAAAGGATGGGACAGTGGATATCAATAAGAAGCCTGCCAACAAGAAAAAAACTGGGAATTGGAAAGCTTGCTCTTTCATTCTTGGTATGATTTAAGGTTTTCCGGGTTTATCCTTGTTTTAAACATATTCATTAGTATTCTGTTCTTTATTTATTCCCTCTGGTTTGCTTTGCATTTTTCGAACCCGAAAATTTCATCAGGAAATGAATGCTGTGAACGGTTGGCATACTATGGGATGGGGACCAATTTAGTCAACTATCTCCAAGAACAACTCAATCAAGGAAATGTTGCTGCATCAAACAATGTTACGAATTGGTCTGGAACCTGCTATATTACACCATTGATCGGAGCCTTTGTAGCTGATGCATATTTGGGTAGATACTGGACAATTGCTATTTTCTCAATCATCTACTTCTTTGTAAGTTTGACTTCAACACACAATTTTCTCTTTTTTAAGCAATTAGGTTCTTGGAATGCATATCCTGATAGTATTTTTATAGAGACATCTAGTTCTTTCAAATAAAAACTATACTCGATGCCTTGATTGATGATTATTTGTTTTCTTGAAGGGTATGACACTCTTAACATTGTCTTCTTCTATCCCTGGACTAAAGCCATCATGCACTGGAGATGTCTGCCACCCAACACAAGAACAAATCGCAGTGTTCTTTGTAGCTTTATACATGATTGCTCTTGGTACTGGTGGGATTAAGCCATGTGTCTCATCTTTTGGTGCTGATCAGTTTGATGAAACTGATGAAGTTGAGAGAAAAAGGAAAAGCTCTTTTTTCAATTGGTTTTACTTCTCAATCAATATTGGAGCACTTGTTGCTTCTTCTGTTCTAGTATGGATACAAATGAATGTGGGGTGGGACTGGGGTTTTGGAATCCCAGCTGTTGCAATGGCTATTGCAGTTGTATTCTTCTTTGCTGGTAGTCGAACATATCGCCTTCAAAAACCTGGGGGAAGTCCGCTTACAAGGATAGCTCAGGTTATAGTTGCATCCTTCAAAAAACTCAACGTGAAAGTTCCTGCAGATAAGTCTCTTCTTTACGAGGTTGCTGACAATGAATCCAATATTCAAGGGAGCCGAAAGCTAGAGCACACAGATAAGTTAAAGTATGTTGTTAAAGCTTAACAACCTGCTTATACTTTGTTTACATAGGCAACCTTGCTGTTTATATGATTTGCTTAGATTTTGTTCACATAGGCAACTTTTTTGTTTATTTGAATGTTGATCTAGTCATTGATCTTTTAAACTTGTAGATTCTTTGACAAGGCTGCTGTAGAGACTGAAAATGACCATGATAAGGAATCATTAAACCCATGGAAACTGTGCACTGTTACCCAAGTCGAGGAGCTTAAATCAGTTATCAGATTGCTTCCAGTATGGGCATCTGGAATCATCTTCGCTACTGTCTACAGCCAAATGAACACTATGTTTGTTTTGCAAGGCAACACAATGGACCAACACATGGGCCCAAATTTCAAGATTCCTTCGGCATCTCTCTCCCTCTTCGACACTCTCAGCGTTATCTTTTGGGCTCCTGTTTATGACAAAATCATTGTCCCATGCGCAAGGAAGTTCACAGGCAAGGAACGAGGCTTCACCACACTCCAAAGGATGGGCATTGGCCTTGTCATTTCTATCTTTGCAATGATCACTGCAGGTATCTTAGAAGTGGTCCGGCTTCAAATTGTCCGGAAGAACAACTACTATGATCTTAAGTCTATTCCAATGTCAATCTTCTGGCAAGTCCCTGAATATTTTCTAGTCGGATGCGCTGAAGTTTTCACATTTGTCGGACAGATAGAGTTTTTCTACGACCAAGCACCTGATGCAATGAGAAGCCTGTCCTCAGCTCTTTCACTAACAACTGTTGCATTAGGCAACTATTTGAGCACTCTGCTCGTTACCGCCGTGACGAAGATAACCACACAAAATGGGAAGCTTGGATGGATTCCGGATAACTTGAATAGGGGTCATCTTGACTATTTCTTTTGGCTTCTGGCTATTCTAAGTCTGCTTAATTTCATAGTCTATCTCTGGATTGCGAAGTGGTATACATACAAAAAAGTAGCTGGACACCCTGAATAATTTAAGCCTAGGACTCCCACATAACTTGTTGAAATTTGTAGACTTGCTTTTGGTGATATCAGTATATTATGGTTTTAATTTTTTTTTTTTTGAAATTTGTGAATTATATTTCAATCCAATATGCCTTCATTGCAGCTCTTCCATAGCAGTTCTATAGGTTCAAGTAGAACCTTAACAGTCCGTTATAGATGTTATTTGGCGAATACCTTGCACTCCAACACAAACTCATCTTTCTTCTTCTTACAGTGCCCATTTGACTCAACGCAGCTCTTCCTTGCACCGACAAATGGTTCACCAAAACTGCTTGAACTCCAACTGCTCCTCAAATCTTCGAATCAAAATCTCCTCTCACATCTCCGTTCCGTTCCCCTCTCAACTTTGGCCAATAAGACCTTCTCGACACGTCCTTAGTTCTGCTATACCTATCTCCATCCTCATCTTTCTTAACACTCCTCTTAATAAACCAGAAAATTTTCCAAGCTTTACTCCATCTCCATACTTCTTAGACAACCCTTTGCGTTCTCTGTTCCCAAAACGATGATCTCTCGAAGAATTGGAGTTAGAATCCCTATCTGGAACAACAAGCTTAGCTCCATTGATGTAACCAACAGTTGCAGCAGAGACCTTAGCATTAGAAATCAATTTCATTTCATCCATCTCAGCCACTATAGCTGCGACAGTCTTCCTAATAGAACTAGACCTATCGAGACTCTTTCTTCTCCTAGAAGAACCAAAGTAATGAAGCTGACCCTCCAGGAAGTGATTCATCTCTCAAAGAAAGCTTAGGTCCACTAACGTAATCAACAGTTGCAGGAGAGACTTCAACACTAGAAACAAATTTCATTTCATCGGTCTCAACCACTATAGATGCCGTAGTCTTCCTAATAGAACCGGACCTATCGAGACTCTTCTTCTCCTAGAAGAAGAATTAGAATAATAATCTCGTCTGATCAGACCCTTCAGGAAGTGATTCATCCCTCAAAGAATGGAAGTTAGAATCCCTATCCGGCACACCAAGGTCCATGAATGTAATCAACATTAGAAACCAATTTCATTTCATCCATCTCAACCACTACAGCTGCAACAGTCTCACTAATAGAACTGGACATATCAAGACTTTCTTCTCCTAGAAGAAGATTCAAAATAATAATCCTTGTCTGAGTTAGCCCTCCAGGCTGTGATTCATCCCTCAAAGAATAGGAGTTAGAGTTACCATCTAGAACACCGAGCTTAGATCCATTGATGTAATCAACAGTTGCAGGAAAGACGTTTGCATTAGAAACCAATTTCATTTCATCCATCTGACCTACTATAGCTGCAGTAAACTTACCAATAGAACTGGACCTATCAAGACTTACTTCTCCTAGAAGAAGAACCAAAATAATAATCCCTTGTTTGAGTTGGATCTCCGGGAAGTGATTCACCCCTCAAAGAATTGGAGTTGGAATCAATATCTAGCACATCAAGCTTAGGTCCTTTGACATAATACACAGTTGCGGGAGAGACCTTTGCATTAGAAACTGATTTCATTTCATCCATCTCAACCACTACAGCTGCAGCAGTGTTTATTATAGAACTGGACCTATAGAGACTCTTTCTTCTCCTACATGAAGAATTTGAATAATAATCTGGTCTGAGCTAACCCTCCAGAAAGTAATTCATCCCCTTAATTGAATTAAGGTTTTATCCACAATTTCACCTTTAACTTATACTCATTTTCTTATACTGGTATTTAAAATTTTTTATCCACTTTAATGCCTGAACTATTGTTTTATACTTTTTGACTCCTTTAAAAAAAATTCTAGCAATCAAAATGCATCTTGTGCCAAGTATTGACAGTTGATATAGCTATTGATTGATGACATTCATTAACTTTGTCAAAAATCATTAAAAATTATATTTTTAAAAATTTTAAAATTTTGTATAAATTATGAAAAATGATAATAAATTGTAAAAAATATTAAAAAATTATAATTAAATAAAAAATTTATTTACTTAAATAAACAACAATTCAATCTTCAATTCCGGGTAATATTATTTAAGGGTCAATAAAGAACCGAAAATAATTACGTAATAAATTTTATGAATCTCAAAACAGTCTTAAAAAAAAATTCTTCAGGACTAAAGCTCAATAAAAATGATGAAAGTTTCGGAGACTCAAATAAATTACCAAGTTTTTTAACTTTAGCTTAGACAAAATGGATTGAATTGTGAAATTTGACAATAAATTCTTGAAAAAGGAGATGACGATTTGGATGGTTTTGCCTTGTTCTTCTTCACTCTGCCATCAACCCAAATTTAAAAAAAAAAAAAAAAAAAAACTCACAAACTAACAAAAAACGAAGGATAAAATTGAAGATTTTCTATATCTGCTATGTGGTTTAATGGATTTCTTTTAGTTTTATTTCTGGTTTTGTTTTGCCTTTAAAGAGAAAAAATAGACCTTTTTAATTATTTTTTTTATTTTTTTAAGAAAGAAATGATGAAAGGAGAGCTTTGCCTTTTAATTAATGTTATAATTTTTTTAATAATTTTAAAATATTTTTACATTTTTAAAATAATTTTTATTTTTTATATTTTTAGAATATTTCTTTTAAATTTTGACCGGTCAACAGCCATACCAATGGTCAATGTTTGACACGACATCCTTGCAGCATCTAAAGACATCCTCCCAGCATCGAGAGAAAACCTTGGATCCATGTCACAAGACCTTCTCCCGAACCCATAATCCACAATTTCAGACTGGGTTTCCCTGTAGTGTCTCCCAATCGGCTTCACTACAAGCAATCTCTCTATCCCACTCAATTTCTCCTCTTTTTAAGGTTTTGTTCTTGCCTCCATTTCTGCAATTTCATACTGAAAATTGAAGCAGCAGACCAGAAACTCCTTGCAATCTCCTTAAGATCACTTTCGAAACCCTTTTTTTTTGAGAATCAAGATCTACATGTTCCTTCATGGGCTTCAGCTCCACTTCTTGACAGAGTTCCGTTTCTTATTCCTCTACAATATCTTCAAATTTCTATTCAATTAAACTCGCGTTAGCAACTGCCACATTGGGCTGTTCTTCTATGATCTCTATCACACCTAAGTGATCGATTCCACTCTCGGTTCGGCCTTCTTCTTTGCTTTCAGAAACGGGACCTTGAAAGACATTTGAAGAAGAACCCAAATTTGGGGCTTCAACTTCATCAATTTCAAAATGCCTTCCGTTTCCAGCTGTTTCTT
The DNA here is from genome assembly GCA_025698465.1 of Gossypium longicalyx. Lineage (NCBI taxonomy): Eukaryota > Viridiplantae > Streptophyta > Magnoliopsida > Malvales > Malvaceae > Gossypium > Gossypium longicalyx. The sequence goes on from CM047003.1 coordinate 29,011,315, forward strand.
TCTTATGTGGGTTTCTCTCGGCATCTCGATAGAAGAGTGACCAAAGCGTTTTTTGAGAACCCTCCTTTTTCGAGGCCGAGAAAGACTTTATTCGTTGTAGCTCGGGCAAAAACCCAATTCGATTACCGCCTCCTCTGGAAGGCTTGAAAATGGCTCTAAATGCGACTGTAGAGGTGGAAGTAGTGGCGGCGATTGGAGATTTCCGAGAAGTAGAAGAAAATTCGAGAAGAGCAAGACGTTTGCAGAGGTATGAAAGGAAAAAGCTAGTAAAATGCTCTTCAGGATGGCGGTCACATGAAGTAGAAGGACGGTGGGGTCACGGCGGTTGTGGCGACGGTGCTAATGCTGGAGGAGGCTGCTATATGTTGGGATTCTTAACGAGTAGTAGTACGAAATGAGCACTCTGCTCATATTATTAGGTTCAGAAAAGGGAAAAGAAACTTGAAAAATATGAGACCCAGTGAGATTCTTTTTTTCTGTATTGAACGTGTCATAACTGTTTGGTTCCAACAGACCGTAAGAGAAAAGAAAGAGAATCAGAATTATGGTCGGAAGCGACGGAAAAAAATTTCAATTATAAAAAGCAGTAAAATAAAGGTTAAAATCTGCTTCAAATCCCTATACTCTCCAGAAATTTACAATTTAATCCTTATAGTTTTCAATTAAATTCAAGTTTATTATGATTTTTTTTTTTGTTACATAGTTACCACCTATCAAGTAAGTATTTTGTTATTTTAAAATGTTACAGTAGTGAATTTAATAAAATAATTTTAATAGTGTTAACAATTGGACTTAAATTTTAAAATCTTAAAAGTAGAGGGACCAAATTACTAAACATATAAGTAGGAAGACTAAAATTCAATTTATTAGAGTACAGGGACCAAGAACATATTTTAACCTAAAATAAATAAGAAAAAGAAAATCTCTGCGTAAAATTTAGACTGGCCCACGGCACACACCACTGAACTCACTTCACACTTCATTGTTCCTTAAAAAAATGATTTTTTTAATAAATAAAAATGATTTTTTTTCTTGCCAATTAAGAAGAAAAAAAGGACCGTAATTTTGGATTTTGTTTTAAAGCTTAGATTAAGTTCTAAATATTAGATTGGATCGTGGAGTCGGAATAAAACGTTGATTGGTTTAATAATTAATTTTTTGCAAAATTTTAATTTAAATAAATATTCGATACGTAAATTGAATATTTAACTGATTAAGTTTTTAATTAATTTTTTTAATTATATATTTTTCATACGATGGCTAAATTAAATATAACTTATTAATTTATAAAGTAAAAAATATTACACCTTTAAACATGATTAAGTCTACGTCTTACATGATATAAATTTATTATAAATTTAATCTACAAAAAAATTGTTTTAAATAAATTAAATTTTTTAGTTATAAATTTGATAAATTTTATTAGCCAGTAATAAAATTTATTTTCAAACTCCTTAAATTCAAATTACCATCCAACTTCTAATGGAAGGATTTATTTTATTTTATTTTATTTTATTTTTGTAAATAAAGAAGCTAATTATAAATAGACATAATTAAATTTGTAGTCATCAATGCTTTGCAATCTGATTAGGAGGATACTCAAATTTTCAGATCATTTTTGCTTAACTCTACTAAAGAATTTGTAATTATATTCGCTAATCGTGGAGTGTATAATACATTTATGTGTCAATCCCTTGCTAATTCTTCTTTGATGATTCGCACTAAGTTGGATCCACCCAATAATTTGACAAGAAGCAACCAACTCTACAATTTGATGCTGTTGAAAGATAAAATCTTAATAAATTGAAACAAGAAAATCGTTTCACTATACATGATTAATCTCGTAGAATTAAACGAGTTAAACAGAGCTGAGATTCTGTTTTACTATTTCGACGACTCTTTGCGATAAGCTCTCAGCCAGTGTTCCTAACATAGGTCCAAATGTTGAATCTCCTTCAATATTACTTGCGGAAGAACCAGCGTTGCCAGTAGTGTTCTTTTGTAATCCTTTGGCTACTGCATTGATTTTTTCAGCAATTTTTGGAAGTAGCTCAGTTGCTTCATCGTATAATTGAGCTCTACATCCACTTGAACCCTCTTCCATGGGATATTCTGTTCCTAATTTCGTAAATAACTGGAAAACATTCTCGGCAGCAATGTCCAGGCTTAGTAATGCTTCTCTACATGCTCTGATTTTCTCCCCTACTTCACTTTCTTCATCAATGGTTGATGAATCTTCTTCATCCTTTTCATCATGAGAAAGAGCATGACTTTGTGTAAGCGAGCATTTTGTTGAGTTTAGGTCCTGTGACAAGGTTCAAACGTGAAACATAATAACTATAGACACGATATGAACCGAATATGTTTTAACAGATACAAAAACAATGTAATGAACACAACTCGGAATGTTTAAACACAATTAACATGACAGATTTACAAATATTATATCCGTGTTTAGATTTTGTTACGTTCAATAACTTGTGTTTATATTTACTAAAACAGCATTTCTATCTTCAGTTTACTCGAAATAGTCTTTCAGTACATTAACTACAGGGGAAAAGATATAAACAATGACATATACAATGATAGATTTACCTGATCAATAGAGCCTGCCACTTCCTCCAAACTCACATTAGTGGCTGATTCGTTCTTTTGACTAGATGGGTTAAACAGTCTTTTGTAACCCACTAAATAATCCCGCCGTACAAAATATTGTGAAGAGTATCTTCTCCTAGTAGATGATTGCCTTTTCTCAACCTGTAAACAGATATTAATGAAACTTCGAAAGATTTGGGGTCGACCAAATGGTTTATATGGTCTGTCAGGTACTTTATGTAATGTGAAATATATATGGTTTTTGGAAGAAGACCCATAATAACTCTTTTTCTTTCCTTCAAACCAAGAAAAGTGATTTAATTTGAAATACTTAAATCTACTCCTAGCCTGACCCTGGGCATAAAACGAAAGAAACAACAGAATAATTCAGGTTCCCAGATCCGCCCCAGTTCTGGCCACCTTTCTGCTCTTTTCTCCCAAAATTCTGAATGGAAAAACATTTTGAGACTTTAATTTAAAAAATAGCAGGTATGAAAACATGAAAACTAACCTTGAGTATTGCAGACAGGTTGCCAAAATGCTCCTTGAACAGATCACTGTCCTCAGACTTCATATGGAAGGTAGCAACATCCATAGCCCTTGGCTCTGTTTAATCAGAATAAACTTGCACTATCAATTCAGGAACTGCCTTGTGGCAAACTTTTGTTCTCTCCATGCCAAGATTATTCTGATTCTTGCTTAGGAAAGCGAAACTACTAAGACAAGTATGTTTTGAGGTGGAAAGTCTTACCTACATCTATGAAATGGCTCCTGTGACCTAAAGATTTTTCACTCTCACTTGGCATCTCAGCTAGGCCTTGCACTGCAAGAGACATACCAAAAAGGTTAATAATAGCTGATTTTAGGCTACGATTAACTTTAGTTAGTTTTCCCCTTTACAATATCTGGATTCATTAATTTTCCTGCTTGAGACTGCACTTTAATAATATCAAGTCCGATATATGCATTGGTGTTTTCTATCTTCAGTTCCATCCTGAATTTCATTGGAATCTTTTCATCATAATGAGTTACAACAAACTGACCTTGAGAAGCTTGTACCTATCTCTTGAACCTTGCAGCCATTCAGAAGAGCAATAAAAGAAACTTCAATTTCAAGACAAAAATTGGGTTTTACCTAGCTTTGGCGATGACACTGGCATCTGTACATCTTTAAGATTTTGAACCTCTGGGGAATTCAGTAGATCCAAACGTACATTGTAGACAGTGAACCAATGATCCTCCACTGCAGAGCTGCTGAAGTAATAATAAAGTATGACGAGGTATTAGGATAGAAGCTAAGAGTGAATGCTGGACCTAGCTTATGCAGAGCAACAGTGATAAAATTATTTAAACCTCACCTAACTATTTCATCTGGTGATGCAGAACTTTCACTTTTAGTAACATTGGAAGAACTGTGTAAGCTACTGAGGCACGAGTTGTTGCCTCCTGACCAAGGACCAGATGGATTTTGATGTTCATGGCACAATGAACCATGATCCCCACCACTGCAAATCAAACAAGATGAAATTTTTGGTTCTTCCTGCATTTGCTGGAGGGATTAACGAGAAAGATAAATTAGGCTCGATAAAATTCAAAACCATTCAGCTGAAGCAAAATGTTCTTTTGGTATAAGAGAAGATGAAATTCTCCCAATTCCTTACAGGAATAAAGTGATCAGTTCATATCCATGAACAAGTCCAGTCAAAAATGAAAGAAAAATGGCTGAACAGAACTAAACTGAGACTCGGAAAATCGATTTGTGCCAGTGCACATGGTCACAGAAACACAAAGTACTATCGCTGCCAGCTTTCAAGATAACTGTTCACTAAAAATTTCCAGAACACAAACAATATAGGTATCCATCATTCAGATTATCCCTAAATCCTGATGGAAGTTTACGGAGTTCCAAAAATCTTATTGGTTACATTACTATGACAACAGAAAAAATGTGGGGAGAATATTATTAATCCGATAAATGAGGGTCTAGAAAACCATTTCTTTTTCCTTTGCTTTTTTACTTTGGAAGTATGAATGCAAATCAACATTTCAAAGTCTACCATCAAGAATACCTGAGGTGAAGTGAACTCAAGATTTCTCTGCACAAAATCAGACCTTGTTACTTTGTCTTGTGCCCATTTTGGAAGTCTGGAAATGCTTAATTTAAATGCATAGGTCTCTTGGGAATCCCATCCATGATAATTCGCTCTTTGTTTAAGTTGGCTTGACCTCTCAGCTAGCAATGAATCCTTCAAATCAATTCTGCATGACTTGTTTCCCTCTCCATCATTTATGGTTTGATTAAAAGCTGCTGGCATGCATATGGCTCTTGGGGACAATGAAAGAGATTTTTCCTTCACTTTCTGTAACATCCTGGAAGCCAAGCGAGAGGGAATTTTCCACACAAAAATACAACCATCACCACCTACCTGAATGCATCATAAAATTGAGAAGAATTCATGTAAACAAACATAAGTTACCTTGAATTAGTTCAAATTCAGTGAAATACACGATACACATAATGTCAAAAGGGATAGTTAACCATGAGAAAACTCACAGAAACTATATGCTTGCAATCTGGTAAAAAGATGACACCTGTCACAACTTCTCCATGTCCTACAGCTTGGGCAATCATCTCTCCAGTCGTAAAATCATACACACACATAGACTTGTTTGAAAATGAACATACAAAGTAGCTGCCGCTAGGGTCCATTGTAACCTGACGAACATAAAGTTTCAGCAGCAGAAACATTTATGGTCAAATCCTCCTGATTATTCACTCATAAGTCATAACTCACCTTTATTGGATCACCAAAGTCTTTGTTTTGCTTGAATGATCTAATAAGCTTTCCACTAGCCATGTCAAATATGTTTATCTTCTTATCCTGAAAGAAACCACATAATTAATTCAAAGAAGTGGGATTTCAAACATGAGGCATCTGCAAAATTGTTTTGCTTGAATGATCTAATAATTAACTCAAAGAATTGGGGTTTCAAACATGAGGCATCTGCAAATTATGTCAAACAGTCAACTAAAGGTTACTTGTTAATGTGTAGCATTTAACCATATGATGGATTTAAGGGCCTGGTTGCACGAAAATCATTTGAGGCAGCTCTTGAAACCGCCATTGGAATATGCCAATTACTCCCCCGGAGATAACAAGATGTTTAAACTTACTTGCCCAGCAGTGACAACAGCCTCCATCTCTGGGTCTACGGACATATCATAGACAGTTCCATTAGATGCCATTTGGTGGTGACGACGTGAAACCTTACATCTGTTATCAGTTAAACGGACATCACGGAACACAAGGGACCTATGGGGGATAAAAAAAGGACATTAGCTACTATTAGCCATATGGACGCCCATGGTAAGTAATCATTTGATAAAAATAAAAATTGCAAGATATAAATATTAAATGCAAACCATAATCTTTTGGTTTTAGTTGAAAGCAATTAAAACAAATTAAAGCCATTTCAAATGCCATTGAACAAAATTAAACTATCTAGAGTACAAACTAACAGTGATTTTGTCTCTCTTCGTCATTTTCTCAAGTAGTTTCCTAATCAACCAGGTCTCATTTTTATATATAAAGCAAAATACCTATCAGCACTGCAACTCAGAATCTTACATCCATTGCAAACAAGTTTAACAGAAGTCACAGCAGCTGAGTGGTCATCTATACTTCCAATGAGCTCAAAGTTCCTGACATGAAGGGTATTAGATCATTCAGCATACAGATCCAAGAAGCTCCAATAAATTTCAAAAAGAGAAAAAGAGACATTAAATATTCAATTAAAACCTTTTAACATCATAGAGATGGATTATTCGATCCCGTCCCCCAGAAGCAAGCAAGTAATGATTGTCATTTCCTCCAGAATCTATATCCTTTGTCCTTGACACACTAAAACTCAATGAGAGAATCTCTGCATCATGGGAATCCTGTGGCATTAAAGAATATAATTTGTAAGACAGACAGAATATAGTAAGCTAGTTGCAGACATAGTTAAAGTACTCACAGCACTAAATTCGTTTTAAAATAAATATCTTAATGCATTATGGTGGCCTCAAGTTTACCTTAATGCATGTATAATCAGAATTGTGAAGATCATAGATATGGAGGTTTCCCTCACAATCACCAACAGCCATGTATTTTCCATCTGAACTAATTGCCATTGACCGCAAACCTAGATTGCCAAAAGCTGTATCCTCAGTGGCGATCTCAAAACTTCCAGCACTCACTGCTTCAGGCAAAAGAAAAAAAGAAATTTAATCCAACAGTTGCAGGGTGGAAAGTACAAATATAAATTAACTTACTAAAACACATTTCAATTCATAATAAATCAAAAAAAAAAAAAAAGATAAAGTGCCCGGAATGATAACTAAACAAATCTGCACATATTAACATGCTTCCAACTTATGCTAGGACCTATTATAACTGAGGCCTTTACCTATATTAATAATCCCCTCTGCTTCAGTGATCAAATAATTATTGTCAGCATTATCCCTTAATAGATCAGGTTGTAAGACAAGATCCCATAACCTAACTGTGCCATCAGCTGAACAGGTTGCAAAAGAGACTCCTCCGGAACATCCCTTCGCAGCACACATAAGAGATGGATAGTGCATTTTTTCACAACAGAGATTCTTGATATCCCATATACAAGCGGAATGAGAAATAAGAGCAAAGGACCTGGTAGCCTGGAAAGATACCAATAAAAGTTCACTTAATCAAGTTCTAATCTATTAATAAGCTCAAAATACCAACTAAAGGAGAAGACCTTAGGTTGTAACTAATTAAGTTTCTTGTAGAATTAGGTGGTTTCTTCCTCAGAACAAATAAAAAATGAATATCACTAATATGAAACAATCACCTCATTCTCTTGATGGAAATTCCATATATGGAGACTATGATCCCCATAGATCACAACTGCAAAAGAGAATTTGAAAATGTACCATTATAAGTTACAAAGAGGTGGAATATCGAGAGTAAAGAGAACAAGTTGAGTTAAAAAATGCACCAAGCTTTTCTGAGATGAACTGACAAGCAACTGCATCAGGAAGAGTAGGGGCTAACGGAAAATTATTTTCACCAGCTTTAGGGCAAAAAAGATCAATTTCTCCATGGCATGATTTGGCCTTAGAGTACAATAGGCTTCCCACATATCCAAGATCCTCAACATTGAAGAGCTGTACTTGTCCGTTACTACAAGCACAAGCAATTAACTTGCTGGATGCAGATAGTGCAAATCCTTTTTCAACCTGAAAGTTAATTTTGGAATGCATCAAACTCAAACGTGACCCAAATTGCAATAGTTGAGTTATATTTGATGCAGTTCTACACATCCATACCACATTCTGTAATTTAGAAGCTTCAGACCTCAGTGACAACTTTCCAGCTTAATGACTAACTAAAATCTTACCAAAGTATCCAAATATGTTAACCTTAAAGCAGAACTAAAATCTTCGTCAGATCAAATATTCAAAATTGTGGAATGACAAATCCTTGGTATGCTGGTTCATTTACACCCAAAACGAAAAAACATAACATCAGAAGTCTCAAACGTACCTTTAAATCAACCGAATTTCTCAATGACAGCCCAGAATCTATGAGGCATAGAACTCCTGTACGTAAAAGAAGAAAGATTGAAAATTTTGACTATGCTTCAGAAACTCTAATCAATTTAACTCTTAAATACAATGGAAAGAAATACGTAACCTGCATCAGTCAGTGCGTATATAGGAAAGAGCTCATCAACTTGATCACAGTTCACAACACTACCATCTGTCCAGATGGCGGACGAGACAGATATAAATGAACTGCCTTTCTGAGGGCCAAGATTAATAGGCTTCGCATGAATAGACAGTGACACTGTCCCTTTATTCATGCGAGTCCTAGGAGATGCACCAACAGCCCAGAATTTCAGGTGCTTCTTTCCAGCAGTAACAATGTAATTGGCATCTGAAGAGAAAGTGACAGATGTAACTGAAGAACATGATGAACTCGCTTTAAGCTTGGTAACCAAAATCCCACTCCGCCAATCCCAAAGGTAAATGTACCCTCCAACAGACACCAGATGTTTCCCTACAAAAACCAAACAGAAATTTAGAATGTATAAATGTAGGTCATGTAAATATGAATATAACCGCAAGTCCGCAACATAGATTTCCCAAACCCATTGATATATAGTAACTAACCATCTGGTGAGAAAGCAATGCACTCAATTCCATATATATGACCTTTCAGCTCAGAAATGAAGGTACGAGTTACGTAGTCCCATACCAACACCGAAGGTTGAGGCCCTGACTGCAAAACAACATTAGATCCGTACACATAGTAATAAAACACAAACATAAGGAATTCGCCATTGCAGTTTTTAAACCAAATAATGAATTTATGAATAATTACAAATAAACAAATTCTCGTTTCATATCATTGAAACATTAAACGTACTACCAGTTCAAGATATACTTTTTAAAACCCAATCGCACCGCAATAGGAAGTAATCGATGAGCAGATTAAACTAAAATCTTCGGTTAAAACCATTTTGGTACCTCCCCGGCAGCTATGAAGCGACCGTCACGCGACATGGCAACGCAGCTCAAAGGTTTAGCCATTCGATGAGAGAGCATGAGATGCAATTGGGTTCCAGATTCTGCATCGTAAACCACCGCAACGCAACCGGCAACGTAAACGAAGCTCGAGGTCGATACGGCGGCAGCTAATCCGTTGGCATTCTTCGTAGTTAATCCGATAATCTCTTTCAAAACCAGCTGCAATAGCAAACCAAAATCAGAATCGATGAAGATATATATATTCCACGACTCTTATATTACTGTAAACAAAATTTAGGATAGATTAGGCATCTAAACGCTACGTACCTTGGATGACGCTGGATCTGATTTCTTGAGCTTTCGATTAGTTTTCATATTGAAAGGGGGGAAATTGCTAATATTTTTGGAGGAAGTGAAGTTGTTTATGGCCTACTGGTAACGTTCGAACTTCGAATGAATAGGGATTGGGTATGGGGGCGGGAAATCTTTGCAAATCAAAACACTAAAAAGTAAAAAGAAAAAATATGCGTTATGAAAATAAAACACGTGTGAGTTTCAGGTCCGCTTTTCCGGTTGGGTGGAATTTGTAAAACTAACTCTATTAATGAAGATTTTAATCCACTGAAATTATCACTAAAAAACCTTTTACTAAAATATTTTTATCATTATCAAAATATTTAAGGGTATATCATTGATTTATCAAAAATTTTAAGACTTTAAAAATATTAGTAAATCTTTAGATGTTTTAATAAAAGAATTGGTAAACACCAATTCTGATAAAATGATATATGTTTAATAAATAATTAAATGTATAGTTTGAAATTAATTATTAATAATATGCGAAATATGTACAATATTAAAATAAAAATTAAATTAAATTGTGAGTATAACGAAATTTAAACATATAAATAGTAAATACATTAAATTAACAATATTAAATGCACTACAATTGTTTATCATGGTGTTATCTTTAATCACGAGTTAGTGTCGAATTGACTTGTAATACTTATTTAATCAACAACATTATTAATATATATAAAAATTATGGAGATAATAAATTTGTATATTCAAATAAATATGTATAAAATACAATAAATTGAAGTTTTGATTGAGCGATAAATTTAAAATTTTACCAATTCAATTAGTGTGGATTCAGATCCCATCATATGCATGTTTTTATTTTTCATTTGTTAAATAAAAAGATTAAAGTACCCTCAAATAATATAACTTATTTTAATTATAAAATAATATTTTCATAATTTCTGTAACTGAGTTGATCTCCATGCTTAAATAATAATATAGACAAAAACTAAAATATTCCCTCCAAGTATGCTTGGACTAACAATTAAAAATTTGAATATTTTTAAAATTCTAACATCTTGGATTTCATCAATTCAAAATATTAACAATTATAATTACTTTATTTTGATTAATCCTTGTTTAAGAAAAATTAGATTATTAAATTTGTATGAATTAAAAAATAACAATGAAAGAATAATAATTATATTTAAAATAAATAATGTAAAAATATTCAATAGGTATATCATTATATTTATAAAAATTATAAATATTTTCAATAAAATAAAATTTTTGTAATTATGTATTACAATTAAATAAAAATGATTTTTTAAGTTTTAATATTTGTCTTATAGTGAAATCATGTATATTAAATGAAATAAAATTATAATAGTATGTTTGGATAAGAGATTTAGAATACACATGTTTATTTTTATTTTAATTAATTATTGTTTGAAATCAAGATAGCACTATTGAGCACTATTGAGCACTACTGAGCCTTATTGCTTAGAGTACCATTTTGTTGTTTTCGTGTGTATGTCTCAAACAAGAGTTGACACGAATTTTTTAGGTCTAAAACACAAGTGCAATTTATATTCAATTAATAAAATATCAATAGTCCAAGGTCGATTTACAGAGACGTTAATTAAAACTTACAATATTATAAGTATTATATTAGAATAAATATTTACCATTTAACTTTGGAACGAGTGTCAAAAATAAAAGTAGGACACTTCACTAAAATTCAACTAAAGAAATTAACTTAGGCACACTCTTGCACTACTCAAGTGCCCTTAAACTGGTTGCATCATTAGAACACTTCACTTGCTCCAACAATTCTTAAGTGTACTCTAGCTCATTGCTTATAGGAGCCTTCATTTGTTTTAGTAGCGAGAAACGGAAACGATTTTAATGTTTAAACATTAATATAATTTGTTTCTAAATTGTTAGAAATATACTACTGCAAAACAAAATTGTTAACAATGACAGGAAACCAAACTGAGTGTAAATAAATAAAACAATCACTGTGTCGTGAAAGAACTATTGCCTTAGAAGCGAGCAAATTCGTCCCGGTCGATGTAATCGTACAGTGGACGTTGTCTCCAAAGGTTAACACAGTACGTCAATATTCGTACACCCAAATAAAGAAAAGTAAAACGCAATTGGTATTGTTATTCTTAAAAAGATTTGAAACTGAAAAAACTAAAGTAAATGGTTAGAAATTTGATCAGAAAATAAATTGGAATAAAACTTACGAAACCACGCTAGATTCAATTCTCAATAAAGATTGGAGGGATCGCAGACAATCCCGCTTAAAACTCAATCTTCTAAACAAAATTTTCCTTTCATGTAAATTTGCAAAACACCAAAATTTAAAGAACAAAAGGATGAGAGAAGCTATTTGTAACAGCCAAATTTTTCAATGGTGTCAGAAACAGTGATTCGAGATAACTAAATCTGACGAGTAAGTTTAGAAATTTTAACAAATAATAATTATAGGCCAAGCGCGAACTTAAAATAATTATTTTTAATTAGTGAATTTTGCGATTTTAAAAGAATTAATCAGGTAAATTTAGTTGAAAACGAGGTATCGAGACCTCGTATTTATAAATCGAGCCATAAATATTTTTATAAATATTTATGGAGTGTTATTAAGTTAGTATTAAAGTTTCGTTAGAAAATTTTAACGTTTGGTTAGTCAATTAAATAAAAAGGACTAAATTGAAAATAGTGCAAAATTTATTAAATTGTGATTAAATAGTTTAAGTGATTAAAAAGGAGGGGTTTAAAAGGCAATTGGACCCAAATTGTATGGGCTGGACGGTTGGGCAAGAAAATCAGCAAAAAAAGACAAGGAGAAACAAGGGCAAAATGGGAAATTTTGCAAATTAAACATATAAAACAAGACAGATTTGAAAAATCTAGAGATATCATCATTTTTCTTCAGCAAAAACCCCATGGGAGGTCTGAAAGTTGCTGGTTTTTCATACTTTGACATATGTGAGTTCAATTCTTGCCCTTTTCTTTGAGATTTTTATGTTTTTGTGACTTTTACAATTAGGTCCAAGTGTTTAATTCATTAGTTTTTGATTTTATGAACAAAATTAAAAGCTATCATTGATAAGTGTTAGCTGGATATGATGAAATAAAATGAATTTGAAGCTTTGATTTTGTTGTTTGATGATTTTATCAAGTAATTTCAATAGAAATTGATGTTAGGACCTGATTGTGAAAAAGTTGTGAATTAAGGTTTAGTGTTAAAATTCTGATTTTCAAAGATTGTGTAATAGTTTAGAATGATGAAATAAAATGTTAATTGAGAAAAATTAGCTTAATAGATGGGCTAATTGAGCAAGGACTGAATTGTATAACCTTTGAAATTTAGAGGAAAAATGGTAATAAACATCTTGAACTAAAACAATATTGGACAGCAGCAGTAGACTAACTTTGAAAAATCACCATAAATTGTAGAAATCGAATTAGAAGATGAATAAAATATGAAATTAAAGCTTATTGAGTCTAGTTTTTCATAGAATAAACGGTGTAAGAAATGGATTTGTAAATTATGAGATATAATGAATTTTGTGAGACAAGGTTAGAATGAATTCGGGTTCCCCTGTTTTGACTTTGGAAAATCACCAAAAATTGGAGAAAATTAATTAGAGTCTCAAATTTATATGCTTAGAATCCTTAATGAGTCTATTTTCAATAGAAATCAATGGAAACATTATCCGAGTTTTGTACTGTGATATAATTAATTTTTAGTGAAGAGAGGTCAGAACTGTTGGATAGTGAAACAGGGGAAACTTAAATGAATAAACTGTACTAATTTGATAAACCAAAAATTCTTAAAATTTTATGGTGGAATGATATGTGAGTCTAGTTTTAGGGAAAATTTACGGATCTTAATTTTGAGCTCTGTAGCTCGAATTATAAATAATTGAGTGACTATGACTCGTGTGAACAGCTTGATGTGAGCATTAATAAGTAAATTGTGAAATCGTACTTACAAGAATGTTATATACATTAAGGATGTGGAATGGAGAGGAGGAGGAGGAAAAATATATATATGAATATTTAGTTAGCATGGCTAATTTGCATGTTTTAAGCTCATGGACTAAATTGAATAAAAGTAAAACTTTAGGGGGCAATTTTGTAAAAATGTCAAAAATGACTAAATTGAAGGGAATAAATTGTTTTATTATCTAAATTAATAAATTGAATGAAATTATCAATTTAAGATTGGGTGAAATTTGGGAAAATGGTAAATTACCAATATGCCCCTAAATCTTGGTATTTTCGCAATTTAGTCGGAGTAGGTTCGGGATACTGAATGAGCATGTAAATATGACAATTTAAGTATTGTATCATATTTTATATGATATTTTGAATTGAATATATGAAAAGGATGTTACATGAAACATGAAAATGAATACTAAATAACATAAATTAATTGAAATTATTTTGAAAATTTCGGTAATGCCTCGTATCCTATCCCGGTCTCAGGTACAGGTATGGGGTATTACACTATTTTTCTCTTGTTGTGTTCTATGAAAAATGAGAAAAATAACCTCTTATTTATACTGTTTTCTGAAGGGACAAACAGTAAATTCAGTTTCCAAAAAAATCTCAATAGCCAGATTCTGATTTTGCCAAACTGTAATAACCATTTAGAAATTAAATTTTGATTTTGTCAAATCGTAATCATTTAAAAATATTTGCTAAAAGTTTCACCCTTTCGCTTTAGCATTGAAAACTTAAAGTAACATAACAAAATTAAACAACTCAAAATTATATGAAAAAGACATATTATATATAAGAAACTTGATATTTTACAAGGATAAAGAAAAAAAAAACACTAACAAGAAAATGATATTGATATCAACTCCGAGATGCCACATATCGTGAAACCAAAGGCTATTTATAAATTTTTGTGAAGAGGAAAATGACAATGCAAATACTTGTTAGTAATAAATTGCTGGCCCATTTCTTTGTCATCTTTTGGAGTCATTTTTCACATGTTAATTGATGACTTCTTTTGTCCAAGTTCGACTTTCAATGGGAAAAGCCAAGAGAGTTAATTGAAGATCTGTATATTGTACATTCACAGTAGAAATTTCAACTCCAAACTCCAAGTATGTTAGGAGATATAATCCAAATATAAAAATACGTCAAAACTATCCATCAATATGAAACTTATAATTTTCTTTTTACTTTTGGATTTCTTCCGAATGCATTTTGGTATTGGTGTTATGATATTTGAGTAGATCTTCAAATTCCCTTTATGACGATATAAAATACACCCAAAATAGAGTCACAGAGCTCGAGAAATAATTGAAACACTAAAAAGTGTTCTGGTTGGAAGTTCTGAATGTGTCTAAATTACAAATTTTGAATATTTGAGTATTGGACTTTTGTAACACCTCGTTACTCGACCCGACCGTTAGGTCAGGGTTATAATGTGTCACATTCATTGCCGGAACAACTACAATTGATAATTTTCAATTCAATGTCAATATATATTTAAATAAAAGTATTATATGCTAATTAAACAATGCGTGATCTTTTCCAAACCCTATATGAGCCTACGAAAGCTTTTATATTAACTTGGGGTAAAAAGGATAAATTTGTAAAGGATACAAAATTTTGAGTTGACGTCGTGACTTCAGAGGTTAACTTCAAGTATTGGGGCTTCAAAGGATACTTGAACCTGCGCACGGAAAAAAACAAATTGTATGTTAAGCAATAAGACTCAATGGTACATTTATGATTCAAGATATATATAACATGTATTAACAATACATCTCAAGATAAAAAAACATGTTTATATGCACATAATAAATCAACCAATTCATGACAAGCAAATTTCAACCATCAATTTGCATATGTAACATACTTATATTAAGTCCAAAACAACTTTACCAACATTTCATCATATATGTACTATGTTCAACTTATTTAACCATTAACAATCATTCAATTCATACCAATTTCATATCATTCAATGACCAAACACTCATTTATGCATTTTTAAAATATGTCAATATCATCATATCATTTATGTACCAAGACATTCATCTCTTCTGCTTTGGTTTTTATACCATTTGGATCGATTCTAGAGTCTGACAACTCATTTGCATTCATTTTTGCCCCTAGGTCTCATTTTCAATTAAATCACAATATGATCATATATTTTCTTTATTTCAATTCACATAGTTATAAGTTTGGCCCAATAGTATCAAATATTATTATATCCAGATTATTTATTTACTTATGATTTGTAACTCCTATTAATTTGACTCGGATTCGGATCATCCAAACAACACCCCTATGAACTTATGATTAGAATACGATGGACGAATAAAAAGTATATGTATTAAATTGGATAAATCAAATGATCAAGTATTACATTGGTAATTTTGTTAAAATATAAGAGTAAATCTTGCTATTATCCCTAATAATAATCTCCAGAAAAGGCTTAATAAATAAATTAGTCCTTAAACCTAACAATTTTTCTCAAATTAACTTCTAAACTTTTTTCTCGGATTACATTGGTCCCTAATGTTAGCATCTAGTACATAAATTGGTCTATATGGTTAACACCGTTAGTTTTTTAATAGTTAAATGACGTGGCCAAACACAAAGGTGGTATTGTTTTCTTCCGTAATTATTCTAAAAAATTAAAAAATATATAAACTAAAAAAGGTAAACAAAATTTAAATTATAAAAATTCAAAAATATATATAATTAAAAAAGTTAAAATTAAAAAAAACTATTTTTTTGAAAAATTCCAAAAAAATATAGTTAAAATGTTAGAAATTTTTTACAAAATAAGAAAATAAAGATACAAAAAATTGACCGGTCAATTTTTTTTTACTTTTTTTTTAATTTCTAAAATTTTATAATTTTTTATTAAAATTTTCAAAATATTCTTTGATTTTTTTTGTAATTTTGAAGTTTTAACTAATTTTTTTAGTTTTATGTTTTGAATTGTATATATTAATTTATTTGAATTTTTATAACTAATAATTTTTTCTTATATTTTTCTAAAACACTTGTTTTTTAATTTATATAATTTTTTAATAAACTTTAGAAAAATTAAAAAGGAAAACACATGTTGTTTCCTTATTCATGAATCACATCATAATTTGACGACATCACTTAAATGTTAAAAATTAATGGTGTTAATCATAAGGATCAATTTGCAGAATGAATATTGAATTTAGAGACTAATGTGATTAAAAAAAATTCTATGGAACCGGCAAATCCCAGTGACAAGTAAACACATTGGAAGTAGTAGTAGGTGAGCAAAATGGGTGTTCGACACGTCTCGCCACGCAACAGCGTTCGGTCATGGAAAACAAAAGCAAACATAAAATAATATATAGTTTATACTAAAGTATGTGATGTGATAAAAGTGATTGATTAATCGAGTTTCAATTTAAAAATATTATTATAATTTTTTATATTTTAATATGTATAAAAATAATAATAAAATTTAAATCAAACACATCAAAGTTATGGTTATTTATTTATTTAATATTAATCTTATTATAAATTGTTATTATATCTTATTCTTTTTTAATATAATGTCTAAAATTACCTATAACTCCTCCACAGACCACAACTCTTAAATAAGAGATAATGTGCGTACTTAAATTCACATTTTCCTACATTGACAACAATATCGATGCCAATTGAGCTAACACTCAATCAACTTTATTATCGATATTTTACCATTTCAATTAAAGTTATATTTGATTTATTTTATATAATTTTTATAAATTTACTAAATAAATATTTTCACTTTTATTTATATTAATTTTTAATAAAAATATTAATATGTGATGTATTATTAATATATTAAGTTTGAAGAGTTAGGTATATAGTTATTTTTAGGGTGAGTTAGGTATATATAATATAATTCGGCGTGAACTAAATTTCAAAATAATAGATAAAACGACGACCGATTATTTTATTGTTATTATTATTCAACAAAAGGCTAAATCTTTAGCAACGTAATATGATATTTGCTTCTTGTGTTAAATAATATATATTATAAAGAATATATATTAAACAATTCCTATATTTAACAAAATTTTCATATCCAAAACCTTCTTGTTGTCCTCACCTACCAATGGCCGCCGAATCTATGCTGCTTCATTCTTCTTATTCTTCCACCAAACCTCGTTGTTATTTGAGCAGTCCTCAATCATGTTGGACCAAATCCAGGACAACCAACCTCCGGTTTGAGCGTAAAGTGGTGTTAGGAAAGCAGGTCAAATGGGAGAGCTTGGGGTTGACATCAAGAAGAGAGGTTTCGAAGAAGGAGAGAGGAGGAGTGGTGAGATGCACGGCGGAGGGGATAGAAAGAAGGATGTTGATCCCCGGGGAAGCCACCGTGAGGGTACCGGAAAGGTTCAAGGTGGTGGCTTTAATGGCTTGTGTTATGTGTTTATGTAACGCTGATAGAGTTGTTATGTCAGTTGCCGTTGTTCCTCTCGCCGATAAGCTTGGTTGGTCCAGTTCTTTCCTCGGCATTGTTCAGGTAAATATAAATTCATCTCTCTTTCTTTTTCCAAGTTTCTTAGAGCTCCATCCATAGGAAACAGATAAAAGGGGGATTGTTAGTTTGTGATGTGAAAATCAGAAGGGAAAAAAAAGAATGGTGATGGTGGCAGCAGGTGAGACAATCTGGTGGTGGTTGAGAACCTGTGAGACGGTGTTTTCACCAACGTCAGCAGCCATAAATTGAAAATACTTTTGCTGGTAAAATATTGATTAAATTGGTCCCTATCATAAATATTTATGTTTAGTTCATAAATGTCATTTTCTTTTCATGATTTTAGGAAAAGAAAAGGAAAAACCTAAAGGAACATATTTCATTTAAAATTTAAAATTTTAATATTAAGAAATTAAAATGAAAATATATGAAAATTACAAAAAAATTGTTATTTTTTTTAGTATAAATAGACTTAATTCCTCACTTAAATTGGAATATTTTAGGAATCTGCCAAGTAGTTTTAACCTAAAATATTTGACGTTTGGACTTTTAAGAGAGAAGAGCAGGCCTTGGCTAAACCTTAAATGGGCTGTTCTATTTTAACTATGAACCAGACCCAAGCACATGCAATGAAACATGTGTTCAAATATCTAAGCCTTTATTTAATGGCGTCTTATTTTCTTCACTGGTGATGCTTATGAGTATGGTTTTAATTGGTTGAAGTCATCTTTCCTTTGGGGATACATATTCTCTTCTGTGATTGGAGGAGCTTTGGTGGACAAGTATGGAGGCAAACGAGTGATGGCGTGGGGTGTGGCCTTGTGGTCTTTGGCTACACTTCTCACCCCATGGGCTGCCAATCACTCCACCTTTGCTCTCTTGGCCATTCGTGCCTTCTTTGGTCTAGCTGAAGGCGTTGCCCTTCCCTCCATGAGCACCATCTTATCTAGGTAATACCTACTGCTCAGCTCTTAAGTAATGTCATACACTAATAACAGTTTTTATAATTTATAGTAATGAATAAAGAATTGAGCCTTGATGGACCAAAAAACTGTTGTTTAGGTGGTTTCCAGGGCATGAAAGAGCAAGTGCAGTTGGATTTTCCATGGCTGGATTTCATCTTGGAAACGTTGTGGGCTTAATTCTGACACCAATCATGTTGTCCACCATCGGAATTGCTGCGCCTTTCATTCTCTTTTCATCTCTTGGGTTGCTATGGTTGTCATCATGGGTTTATAAAGTTACAAGTGATCCCAGAGAAAGTCCTTTTATCACCAAATCTGAGCTAACATCAATCCAGGCTGGTAAAACTGATCCTCCCACAACTACAGCTGAGTTTCCACCTATAGGCCTCCTCCTATCAAAGTTACCCACATGGGCAATCATATTCGCTAATGTAACCAACAATTGGGTGAGCCTTCTCATCATATGTAAAACTTCTCATTGGCTTCATTATTTCTTATACAACATAATAAAGCTGCACTTTCTTATTTCAGGGATACTTTGTTCTTCTCTCATGGATGCCAGTTTATTTCAAGACTGTAAGTAGTTCCCTTTTAAATTATATTTGTTGGCATACTCTGTGGCCTGATAACTTTGTAGAGATCAACATAGTGAGTATAGATACACATACACACACGTTGGCACACAGTTTTTTGTCAAGCTTACATATGGATCTATCTTACATCTTTTGTTCAATTTCTTTTATAAATTTAAGAGTGGTGTTTGAGCATCCATGTTGGTATAATAAACATTCCTCATTGAATGAATGTAGGTGTTCAATGTGAACTTGAAACAAGCAGCTTGGTTTAGTGCGGTTCCATGGGGTACAATGGCTGTTTCAGGTTACATTGCAGGAGCAATATCGGATTCTCTAGTTAAGGCAGGCTACTCTATAACATGCGTTCGGAAGATCATGCAGGTACTTCCCAAGCTGTTTAATATCTTAAAATGATAAGATCTCATAGGACATATTGCACTCTCAAATTCTTATTCTGCTCATTGAATATTAGCCACAATAGATAATACATGGAAGATGTAAGGAAGTTAATCATAGAAGATAACCATGATCTGGTGAAAAGATGGAAAAAGCAATTGTAAAAGACCTTTAGAAGCTGGAAGCTCGGTCCTTAGCAAATCGATTTTTTATTTAGCTTAACATCTTACTTTTCTGAAAATGGCAACTGTTGTTGATGTGTAATTGCAAATGAAACAGTCTATAGGCTTCATCGGCCCTGGAGTGTCCCTGCTCTGCCTGAATGTTGCAAAGTCACCTGAAATGGCTGCTGTATTTATCACCGCAGCCATGAGCTTGAGTTCTTTTAGCCAAGCTGGTTTTCTTCTCAATATGCAAGTAAGTTTCATTTTGTCCATTCAATCATGAAAATATTAAATAAACTTATCAAAAGAAAAGGATTGACCACCAAACTAATGCTGTTTACTTGGTTTATATCATCAGGATATTGCACCTCAATATGCAGGATTTCTCCATGGTATGTTAAAGCCAATTCTATCTAATACTAAGCTGATGATTTAACTTTCACCTAACAATAATGACATATTTGCTTAATGGGAATGTGAGGACAGGCATAGCAAATTCAGTAGGGACATTGGCAGCCATAATCAGCACCATAGGAACCGGCTATTTTGTACAGTGGTTAGGATCTTTCCAAGCATTCCTCAGTTTAACAGCTTGCCTGTATTTCATTACAACCATTTTCTGGAACCTCTTTGCAACTGGGGAGCGAGTTTTCTAGTGTTGTCAACGAACATAAATCATCAGAAAAAACAGGGCTCGTGCTTGGGAACTGAAGTTCAACATTCAAGATTTTGGGGGTGTAATCTTTTTAGGCATGATTTCATGATTGAAATAGTAATTGTATTTAGCGAATAACATATATATCTCCACCTCATTCTTTGTGTTTGCTTATGGCAAAAGTGCCTCATGTTGTTTCGCATTTTACATCTTTTCTTTGCCATGCTTGATATATGCATAAGAAATCTATTCAAATCTTAATAGAGTGAATAAAAATATTTGCTAGAGTTTATTTTTCCACACACTGTTCATTTATATGTTTGATACCTGCTACTGAAACTTGGCAATGGACTTTATCAAAATGACTGAATCATGAAAATGAAAATTTACCCAGTTAACAAACAAGTTAGGACCACTTACCACACTTTGAATCAACTTTGCAACTTTATCCAGAAGGATAAAAAAATTGTGCATAATGATTTATTTGGCCCTTAAACTTGTGTTTTTATCAAATCACTCCAAAACAAATGCAAAAGTTAACGTTTTTAACTTTGTTAATGTAGATTACCACGTGAATGACACGTCAATATTGAAATATTTTTTAAAAATTTTAAAAATTCAAAAAAAATTATATTTAAAATTTAAAAATCATTAAAATTATTTAAAATATAAAAAAATATTTTAAAATATTAAAATTTAATTAAACGTTGATATGTCATTCATGTGACAATTCACATATATGCAATGTCAGCAAAGTTAACAAATATTAACTTTTTCATCCATTTTGGGGTAATTTGACAAAAAATACAAATTCAAGGGCTAAAAGAGGTGAAAAATAAAATGAAAGGTTAAAATGACATTTTTTGTAAAATTGAAAAGCCAGAAAGAATCATTATGCCAAAAATATATACTTTTTGTTACTTATGTTTGATTTTAATATTCATTTTAGTATTTTTTTTTAAAAAAGTGGTACTTATATTTAGCTTTCTTATATAAATGATATTAACTTTTTTTATGTGGTTAAATAAATATTTGACATGTATCGAAAATGTACTCGTTTGAAAATCTATAAATATTAAAAATTTTAAAAAATAAAAAGTCATTTTAAGTAGAAAAGGTATAGTTGTTTATTTATATATATATATATATAAGTACAAGGTGAATGAATGTTTTCGTGATTTTGATTTAATTTTATTTACAAAATTATTTAAAAATGATTTTTATATATACTATTTTCCAAACAACACTATGAAAATTATTAAAACATATTTTGAGTTTATTTTTTATGAAATATTTATAAATTAGTTTTTATAATATTTTAAAAGTTTAATATATTTTTATTTTTATTTGTTAAGATTGTTTGTCGTATATACCATTGTGTGTAACGAAGCGAAAAAAACCAAAAAAACTATATTTACCCATTAAAAGATATGCCTTTCCAGTAATGCATATAAAGTGGATGATATCCAAGAAAGTTCAGTCATAGCTTTGACCTTTCCTCCAAATAATTTGTGTTGTTATTAATTCATATTAAATACTAATCGACTCTGCTTCAGCACGAATTTTAAGAAAATTTAAAATTAAAATAAACATTTTTAATTGTTTGTCCATATTATTAAATTAATATTAAAATTTGTTTACAGCTATATTTCTAATTTATTATTATATAATATATAAAAAGTAATATTTTTTTCTATACCTTATTTTAATCTTTAAAATGTATTTAGATTATTAATTAATGTAATAATATATTAATTTGAACTTAAGTAATTTCAATATATCTTTTGAATTTATATTGAAATAATAATATCATAAAATCATATTCATATATATTAGATTATTACACCTTCAATGTTGGTAAAAAATATGTAACAAATTTATATAAATTAATATAAAAATCAAATATGGGTTTAATTGTAATAGTAAAATTGATAATTTACAATAGTTTCGATCTAAATATTATGATGCTAATGAAAATATTTAATTGATTTTTTTTTTGTGAACTATAAGCGAGGGCAATGAACTAATAATAATATGACTCGTACTCAAATTACGCTTGAGGCGAAGAACACTTTACCTATCATACGAATACACGAGTTTATATAGATATTCTAATTTAATTATTAAAACCTGTGAAAATGATATAAAACTCCACGTCTCCTGTAGACAAAACTAATTTATTTCACCAAAAGTCTACAAGCTTCATAAGAAAAAGAAAATGTTTGTACATTATTAGTCAGCTCAAAAAATAAAGATAAAAAACAGAAAAGAAAGTCCAAATTTTTATCCATCACATATCTCAGCTGACAAAGCCCATATAACTGTTGAGGAAGAGCCTCCAAACCTACCTTTGATTCCTTCACCCCCATAGACAACAACTATTCACCCTTTTTCAACTCTCTTACACCCTTCTCCTTCCTTTCATTACCCCCCCTTATTCTTTCCATCATTTCTCCGAACACTGAGTGAAAAATTCCATCCTCTTCTTTGTAATTACCCTCGATTTGGATTTGGGAAATATCCCAGTCAAACTCTCTTTTTTCTTTTTCCTATCAATTCATGATTTTGTGTGATTTTTAACCGAAACCCATCAAATCAATATTGGATTTTTTCTTGGCTTAATTTCTTGTGAGGTTTTTTTTTTTTTTTGTTGATCAGGTGATTCAAGGGATCAACTTTCTCGATTGGGGTTACTTTTTGTTGATTTCAAAGAGATGAATTTCAGGAGCCTGGAGGACTTTTGGGCCTTTTATGTGAATCAGCACTCGAAACCATCGACAAGGCGCTGGCACTTTGCTGGCACACTCATGAGTATTGTGTTGTTTATATATTCTATGTTGTTTAACTGGTGGTTCTTGGTGTTTGTGCCAATATGTGGTTATGGATTTGCCTGGTACAGTCATTTCTTTGTGGAAGGGAATGTTCCTGCCACTTTTGGGCATCCCTTTTGGTCCCTTTTATGTGACTTCAGGATGTTTGGGTTGATGCTTACTGGGAAAATGGATAGAGAGATCAAGAGGCTTGGAAAGAGACCTATCTTACAGGGCTTCTGAGGGTTCTTATGTAAAAACCTCCTCCCCCCCCCCCCTCCTTTCTGTTTAATTCATGATACAATTACTTGTATTTCATCTGTTTTCTAGGATGCTGTCAGCTCTAGTTGAACTCTGGTTTTACATCTTGTCTCTGACAATGTTTAATCACGTTTCTGTTAAACTTATGATGAATAATTGAGTAGAATTGATTGATGAACAGCAATAATTTGAGACTTAGCTGGATGATTGTTGGTGTAAATATAATTGTGGTCTTTCTGAGTGATATTATGCTGTTAAAGCTTTCATGTTAGCTGAAGAATCAGTTTGTGCAGAGACCACTTTGTGAAAGGCCTAGATTTCAGGTTTGGTTTCTGCTTTAGGTGTTTTAAAATTCATAGATGAAACGCTTAGATTGTTGAGTTTGAGGAATAATGGTGCCGATATAGCAGTGAAGGACATGTAGTGCAAGTGAATAAATATGTAGTTCACCATTGTTCATCCCACGGTCTTGCTTTTCTAGAACTTTATTTGCAGTCATGAGCATCGGTCAGCTCAACTTATTTTAAGAAAGCATTTGCTCAGCCATGGTGTTTGGGTAAACCTTCCATATATTTAAGGGATATAATCTCTAGGTAGCGTATGTATTACTGTTAGTTGCTGGCTAGTCCCGGAGTTAATTTGGTAATATATTTAAGGGATAATGGCATAAATGGTAGATGTATTTCAGCCGAATGTTTAATGTAGCACCTAAACTTTTAAAATGCTTATTTTGGTACTTAAAAGTATCAGTGCGTGTATTGTTATGGCTTCACCCAAACACCGTTAACATGTGGCAAGCCAACCTGTAATATCTGAATTAAATTTGGCAAGCACAGTTAGTTTGGGTGAATCCCATAAGAGTAGTTTGGTTGAGCAACTATGATTTTGCAAATAGGATGCATTGAAGATTGTGTGGTGTGATGAAGTGAAGACCCCCCCTCCCCCCTATTCTGGTTTTGGAGCAATAAGACAAGTATTTTTTGTAGGACCAAAATTTTAAGACATGTATTAAATTAATAGATAAAAAGAATGTTGTTTATAGTAGTGAATTTGGTTGTGGATGTGAAGTATCATCAACCAATCTGCCTGTTTTGAGTGGCGTTGACGAACTCTCTCCTCTCTTTTTCTTTCGTGTGGGTGTTTCGCTGATGCCTCATACTTGTAAAACAAAACAAAAAAAAAAAAAAAAAAAAAAAAAACATTTGTTGTCGGTCGATGCATCTTTCGGGGAGCAATTGCTTTCCCTCGAGCAAGCTGAGCAGAAAGACCGAAAACCAAATCGACGCGGCTTCCATATGGTTTTATTAAATCGATTCGTTGTTTTTCAGGTTTCAGGATAAATCACTATGATACAGATTGAATCAAATTTAATTTTTATTTAATATAAACTAGTAAAAATGATTTTAAAAATTATAAAAAATTGATAAAACTAAACCAAATTCACTTTGATCACTTTTGATATTCAATTTGATTTCCTAAATGCTCGAAAGGGATTGTAATTTTTCTCCAAAATCAAATCGTCACCCCCGAATGGTAATACCCATTTAAACCTGATTTTTAGCTTTATGTACATTAGGTTTGCAATATTTTTGTTTTAAGTCAATTTTTTCTTTTCCCTGAAACTCAGAAATGTTGGGGCAAAAACCGGTCGACATTGCTTCACTGCACAAAGCAGTGTGTCAAAATTAACTTTTTGACTACCTCTAAAAAGAACCTCAAATTCCACAACAATATTACAATTTTTGACATCCTTAATCAAATACGTTGTAAAGGCCAACATTTTAGACAACAGAAAAATCAAACTTGAGGTAGTCTGTCTCTCTATCTCTCTCTTTGTAACTAAGACTTAAAAGACATCTTATATCAGGGGCCTTGATTTAAGTGATGTGAAGTATAGCACGTGTTGAGGTTCAATTCGGTACAGTTGTCACAAGTCAGTGTTTCGGGAGAATGACGGCAAAGGCATGGCTTCCTGTGGGCGAAAGATGACTAGCACAGCGAACATCCCAAGCATTGGGATGACAAGAAGCCACTTCAGCAGTTTGTAGTAATACATATGGAATGTGAGGGAGAAGTCGTCTGAGAAATAGAGTCCGTTTTTGTCAACCATTTCCACAACAACAGTCCCTGTAGTCCTCACCCCTACCGTTGGAAGTTTAATCCGATATTTTCCCGGACGCTCAAAGATCTGGCTTTGCTTTATCCTTCTTTCTCCTTGGTAGTTACCCGGGACTAACAATGTTGTCTGCATTGTTTCAGCACAAAATCAACAAAAAAGAAAAGAACGAAAAAACTAAACTGCTTTAAAAAGTTAAGAAACACCTGAATCGCTTTTAGCGATTTGTGTGTGAAATGGCGGCTTACTGTGACATTATAAGGTGCTTGGAACCCTGAAGGATATCTATGTTTATCCACAATCTCAATCTCCACCCAGAAGCTTTTGCCTTCCTCATCACGGAAAGCTCGGGATGAATGAGTAACGTAGACTCCCTCACGGTTGTACCTGTTTGCGACATTGTTTCTTCCTTGGTTATTTGACCTCCATGCCTGAAATAAATTAAAATTAATTAATATAATTCTTAGCAAATGCACAAGAACTCAATCATATGTCGGGTTAAGTCTATCCTGCCTTGAGAGGATGATGCGGGGCAGGGGTTGAGAAGCAAAAGACATTTCCATTCATAGTTGTAACGATAAGATCTAGATCATCACCACCATCAACATTGTCTGCTAACACCATGCTATACCTGTCAAGAAATGGTACCAATATAAGACAAAGAAACCAAAAAGAGCATTGGGTAAGGTACTGAACCAAGCACAAATAACTTACGAAGTTTCACCGATATCTACAACGTCAGCACATGATGTTGGTCCATCTATCAGGTACAGATAACCATCGAAGGATGTTGTAACAATAGTGAGTCCCCTGCTTTTCTCCCCTCGTTTACTTAAGTCCACTAGAAGAACTTGATTCATTACTCTCCCATGAGTTCTATATGGATATGGACGAACCACTAAACCATCCTTTCCACTCAGAACATAAATATTCCCCGATAATGTGGGAATTACAACATCTGTGTGGCCATCTCCATCAACATCACCAACAGCAGGACCCTGAAAGATGCTTGAAAGATATTTAGTACATCAAATAGGCATGACTCCTGATGTATATCAGCTCAGCACTAGTTTCTCAATGTGATATTTAGTTCAATTAGAGGTTTAAAACTAGAGGAAAGATGCTTGAAAGATGGCTAACATGCACCCAGGGCATGCAACGATGAACATATCATATCCCTTACTGCAACTATAATCAGTAGTGATAACAAGCTATGGAATTTGTCAGGAATGAAAAGAAAGTGACAGAACAATACCAATTTATAAATGCATACAGAAAGGGTGCTACAACTCACCTGGGGAATTAGACTCTTCACGTGAGCTTCCCAAATTAATTTCCCTTGTGCAGTCCATGCAGCAACATTCCCATGTGTATCTGTCGACACTAGCTCTATCTTGCCATCATCATTGATATCAGCTGCAATTACAGCACTTTGAATTTCTGCCATTTCAAGAGGAAACTTTTCTCTGACATTTCCTGAAAGAAAACGAACAATCCAATTGGATTAATTGGTGAAAATAGTTGCTTATAATTAAAGTCATATCAAAAGAGAAAAACAATGATGGAAGATCTTTGTGCAGAACGTTATTTCTAATGAAATAACACCAAGTTCCATGAGGACGAAAACTTCAACAAAAAGGAACATGAAACAGAGTACTATGATACAATGGATAATGTGCAAGCCTGCAGTGAGTAGATACTAATC
The DNA here is from genome assembly GCA_025698465.1 of Gossypium longicalyx. Taxonomy (NCBI): domain Eukaryota; kingdom Viridiplantae; phylum Streptophyta; class Magnoliopsida; order Malvales; family Malvaceae; genus Gossypium; species Gossypium longicalyx. The sequence goes on from CM047003.1 coordinate 29,038,910, forward strand.
AGGGTTCAAGCAGAAAATTCCAGAGTGTTACATTTTAAACAAATTCAGATGCGAAACCCATATAATTGAACCAAAATCATATTTAATGAAATAAACTAATCTAGACAAAGAAGAATCTTAACGGGGATTTGGTAAAAAATTGAATATAAGCTAAAGTAGTTTCAACATTGGAGTAGATTGGGCAACTACTTGAATTTGTATATGCACAAAGGTGGGAAATATTGATTAGCTATGTTCTAAAGTATGAGTCACCCATACAAGACCAACAGTAAGAAATCTAACTAAAAATACAGGAAAAAGCTCATCAATTTAAAGGGATTACCATGGTGATCCAATACATAGAACAAACCAAATGAAGTTCCCACAAGGATGTCCAAGTTTCCATCACCATCCAAATCAACAACATTCGGCGAAGAGTATATATGTGCATGGAAGTTGGTAGTATCTGTGCTCAAATCTAAATCTTTTGTCCACTTAACCTGCTTTGTATCAAGATTGAATACAACAATACCACCAGCAACGTATTTTCCAATATCAATATCTCCAAGTTCCTTCATATGCTCAGGGTTGTCATAGTACCTAACAAATAATTCAGTTTTTCAGTCACTTCAGTTGAAAAAGGGCATCCCTCATCCCTCCTTCCACAAAACATAAAACAGATTTGCAAAAGTTAAATATGAAAAAGGAAGAAAAAAGCCAAAATTTTCCATGAATGAATTTCAAGTGGCATTTAGGAGTAACCTAGACTCCGAAGTCAGATTGAAAGGTAAGGAAGAGAACTCACTCATGATCAAAAAAGTAGGAAACAGCAACAATCATTTCTGATACACCATCATTATCAATGTCTGCTATGACCTGATGACAATAGAGAAAAAAAATTATGACTTTTGTAGTAGAATTCCATTAGTGTCTACCAATGTTGTTCCTTCACTATAAAGAAACACATTATCTAATTGAAATTTATACTCACTGGAGTCGACAAGATGTGAGAATCAATATTCACATAATCCTCCAGTTTCTCATGTTGTCCTTCCATCCATTCCTCATCTCCCCACATGGACTCGTCAACATAATCATCATAATCATAGTTATATTCATCAGCCAACTCATCACTATCACGGAATAAATCAAAAGATGAATCTGCATCTGCTTCTAATCCTTGATCATTTTCCACGGTAGCTTCCTTAGCATTCTCTTTTGAATCAGAGCTACCTTCCTGGGAACCTTTTGAAGTGTCATCTTCTAGAAGGCGTCTCCCAGAACTTGTTTTCGTATGCGTTTCATTACTTCCCACTGATCCAGTGTTCCCAGAAGGATTATCAACACTAGTAGGCAGCTTGATGGTATCTTCTGTTTGATTTCCATTCGTTTTCTTTTCATCCACCGCCTCAGACAAGTTAACCTTGATAGAATGGTTGCCTATTGGTGTTGGCTCAGTGAGGTTAGACTCAGTCATAGTTTTATTTGTTTCTGCAAGGAACCCAACAGGTAATTGTATGAGTCATTTCATGGGAACAATGCTTCAAAATATTAATAAAACCATGATCTTCTAAAGTTGTTTCAGATTTCATTTCCAAGATGAAAGTAATGTAACAGGAAACAAAAATAAAATTAGAAACAAGTGCTGCAACTTAGTGGCAGAATAAGGAAAGAATCAGTTCATTGTCTGCATACTACCCTTATGAAGTGGAGTGCAATGGAGCTACCTTAGCAACTAATATAATTTGAGAGATTAAGAAAGAAATAACAGGGGTATAAAACTACTGAAATTCGGGAATAGCATACGGTTCACAGCATTCATTTTAGCAGCCTCCTGGATGAGTAAATCATCATCAACATCTGGATGAGAACGGTCCACTGGATCAGGATGCAACCCCACATGCCAATCTTTTCGAACTTTTCTACGAGGTACCTCCAATTTATCAGTCATCAAGTACCCTGAAACCCTAAAAACAATAACACTTGGACAAATTAGTATTCCAACATCACAATAATGAATTCCTGGGTGACCTGGAGAATAGTCCCTATGATGAGCAATTAACTGAGAAAATTAACCTGAAAAAAAGCACTTCACCATTGTAGGTAGCTAGAGCAATTTCCCTCACACCATCTTTATCAATATCATACAAGAGAGGACTAGAATGCACGGTTGACTGGTGAAAAGCAGGCCAACCTGACAAATTATTGAAAACTCAATGCACCAACTTCGATTGGATTACTCTAGATTCATTTTGATAAGTTCAAATTAACATGATTAGAGGAAAATGAAGCACTAGTACCTGGCATTTTGTCGCCATCAGAACCTTCTAGAACTTCAAGGTAGTGAAGGAAAGAAGGAACCACTATATCAAGCTTCCCATCACTAAAAATTATACAATCATACGAGAATCAGCTAAATTGTTTTAAATGATGAATTTACTCACATAAGAAGAGCAGTAGTCAAGGCTTAGATGCGATAAAGACATGAAATTAGAGGTAGTGTAAAACTTGACCTATTGATATCAGCGATTAACGGAGTTGCATAAATGCTGGAGCTGACCTCCGTTTGCCATCTAAGTTCTAAATTTCTAGGGCATTGTGTGTTCAACGAGGCATCTTCATCCCTACACATTCATATACACACAAAATTTTCATATAACAATAAACCCAGTGATTGAATCCAAAAATGAAAAGGAATAAAATTGAGATAAAAGGACTTGCATATCGGGATAACCAAGCTCGTCATCGGTGGCCTTTCGTTGACGGAATTTATTATTGGAGTCCTCACCGAGAGAGAAACCGGAGCGACTAATCAAAAGGAAGAGTATCCAAAAAACCCTAATCTCCAAGAGTCTCATGTTGTGATCTTCGTTTCACTACAGAATTTGGTGAGAGAAAAAGAAAAAAAAGGAAAATAAATATTGTAAATTGGAGAAAGAGAATAGGGAAATCGGAGAAGGGGATGAATAAACCCTGGGCTAGAGTTGTAAATATCCAGTTCCCGTCTTCCTCTCAAAGATTTTCGAGCAGAAAACAAAGTCGTAACATTGGCGATTTTTTACGCCTTCTTTACTGCGTACAATCAAATCTAGCAGCTACTGTTTAAAAGGACTAATTATGATATACTCCTTGTACTATTAGTACATTTGAAATTTAGTTCATCTACTTTTAATTCCACCTCTACTCTTTTGATTTAGCAATTGAAATTTGTGATAGCAACGGGGCATGGCAGGACAGGACGGGTTTTCTCCCAGCCCGGCCCGGCCCCGACCCGATACTTTACCACAATATCCTAATTCAACCTTAAAATAATTTAACCCATTTTAAACCTAAACTCAAAAATTAATTGTATACTTAATTCCGATCCGACTCGACCCGAGTTTAATTTATTTTTTAAATTATAGTTAATTGAATTTAAATATATATTTTTTAAAAACACCGAGATGATTAAGTAAAATATATATATTACATTATAGAAAAAATAAGGAATAAAAATGAGAGGGAGACTTGGAAAATTAAATTAAAATGAGAGGGAAAAAAAACTACTATTAAATGGGAATAAATGTGGTAAAATGATATTGGTACTGATAAAATTTGAGGACTTTTTAATTTAATTAATGTTAAATATATCAGGTAAATTTAGTAAATATCTTGGGTGAGGCAGTTTCTTGCTAAACTTGACTTGATCATTCTCTAAAACTAACCTGACCCACCTCGAAATTTGATTTCATAAAAAAAAAGACCCTATCAAGACAGGTTGGCTCGAAATCCGTTGATTTTAAATTTTTTTGTCATCCCTAATTTAAGTCTACAATTAACAAAAGATATAAACATTTAAAGTTAAATTTATTATTATACCTTTTCCAAAATAATGCTAAACAACCTCACGATAGATGTGATATAACTTTTTTATATGTGTATATATATATATATTTTTCCATCCAATTATTTGGTTGTTATGTGGTTTTACATATTCGTATATGCATATAATATACCATTTGATAAAAAAATAAATCAAATGTATTAAAAAGTAAAATCGCACTCAATCGTTATTTGCTTTTTGTTGGTAAGGATTTAGTTGAAATCCTTTGTTTCTAATTAGATTTTTTTCGTTGACTTGTTTTTTTAATCAAATAATGTGTCTTATGCATATACATCACTATTCCGACAATAGAGGGATCAATCTGTATGAAGTTTTTATGGTTTCTTAATTTTTATTTTGAAGTTATTATTTTTTTAGTTTTTTATAATTTTTAAACGATTCGTTGATGTTGCACATAAAAGTAAAAATAATTTCACGTCAGCTATGATATGCATCTATTGTAATTTTTAATGATTACGTTAAATTGTAATAAAATTTATCCAATTTGATTGCTGACTTTACACGACATGGTACAGCAACTGTTATAGGAGGAAGCAAAATGACGATGAACTAAGCTGTTGGATGCTGCTACCCCCAAAACCAATTTCCTCTTGAATATTAAAGGCTCTCGGGAATCCCATTTACACAATAAAACTCGCTCCGAATGCTGTAATGAGGAACCTAGATGCAAATTATATAAGCTTGGAAACTATTAATTATCATATAAAACAGAGGAGAATACTCTAAAGAACTTAAGATAATTGACAGCACGTTGCAATGCTTAATCAAAGATCCAAAAAGTGAAAATGATTACATCTCAACCGCAAAAATACAAACAATTTCTAGTCCTGGCTACCTGCAAAGCCATCACGGTTGTCTTGCTGCCAACCAAACCCTTGTGCATCACGACCCATATCGCCCAAGTGGAACTTGCCTCGTTTATGTTGTGACATATGATGTGGATGTGGGGGAGGTGGTGGCTGAACCTGCATAGGCTGTGGTGCCAATATACCTACGCCATCCCTGGGGTCCATGGCATTACTGCCCTGCACAGCTTCCATCCCTTTGTTGGTTGATTGTTGGGGAGGAATCATTGGTAAACCTCCAGGATTTCGACCATAATCACCTTGATAATTTGCAAAACTGTCTGCCATCATGTGACTACCTGGTGTGGCTTCAAAACGGACACCAGGTTGCCCTCCGTTCCATGGCTGAGGATAAGCTGCTGGGTAATTTACACCCCCCATTGGACCTGGTGGGTAACCCATAAACGATCCCTGTTCGGAACCAACACCTGGAGCTGAACTCTGCCGAGCCATCTCATAGGGAGTACCATAAAACTGTTGAGCCCCATCAGTTGGAAATGGAGGAATACCATATGGAGTTAACATAGGGTTTGAATTCATTGGCATAGCAAAATTAGGTGGTTGCATGGAATGCATTGGCGGGTATTCAGGAAACTGGTTCTCAGATAAAAGTCCCTGTGGTTTGTCTGAAAACTGACTTGATTCTGGTTGTGGGGTGCCCTGCCTGTCAAAGCCTTGCTGAAAGTGGTTGTGAGGGCCAGTCCTGTCAAAGCCCGGGGGTTGGTTATTGTCTACTTGGGGCTCGGATGGATAATTCTGAACTTGACCAAATGCTGGTGGTCCCTTCGGCATCATTGACCTTGGAGGCAGTTGTTCTCTCGGCTGCTGCCAACGAGCTTTGTCGTCAGTATCATGAAGTTGTGGGTTTGAACCAGGAGAAATGGCAGGCCTTGGAGGACCTCGAACAGTAGAATCTGAACCTGTAGGTTGGTTACCACTCTGAACCTCTGATTCTTTACCATCTTCCTTCTCGGCATTAGGCTGTAAAAGGTCAGTGTGGCTTGCATGGATATGAGATTCAAAGTCAGTCTTCTTCAAAAATGATTTAAGACAATGAGGAGCTGCACAGATGTATATCCCCTCCATTATCTTGATTGTCTGAATCTTCTGTATTCGATCATCACAACTATGCAAGAAACATAAGAAACAATTACTTTTTAGTCAAAGTCAAAATACTTATGCTTAAGCTTGAATAAAGATCAGTTCAAAAATCAGCTAAAATCAAACTGCCACAAACACAGACAACCACCATTTACACATCTTAATGTGATAGCTCCTAGTAAACCCCAGTCAACTATTTGATCCTAGATGGGATAACTCATGAATACCACCAAAAAAGTAAATGGATAAGGCTAGATATGAAACTCTATGATTCTTTAAACACCACTTTTCATTAAAGAATTAAGAAGCAATCACTTACAGATAGCAAATCGAATCGCTCCTCGCGCAATCAAGGCAGAAAGCATGCTCACAAGGACTCTGCAACCAAAGGAAAAGAGCATATATTTTCATATACAGAAAACAAATTCCAAATTGTTAAGAAACTCTTTAAGTCCTAACAATAATTTTTTTAACAATTGCGACCCTTTTAGTCTGAAAGTAACATTCAATACCTAGCAATTCATTGTCATCCATTTTCCACAGATTAGGAAGTTATCTAATTAATTGTTTACTCAACTCATTTTGAATTAACTAATAAATTAAAAGGTAAAAAGAAGTACCAGTAATAATTACTAAAACGTACCAAGCGGCCGTAAATCGCTATCGGAAAATCGCAGCGAACGCAGAAGTGGACTCGCTCGCCAAGCTGGCGGCGGGATCTACGACCGACGGTCTTCACGAGAGAGGAGGAGGTAGCGGCACCAATGCTCTTGGCAACGGGTAGGTCGGCGAGAACAAGATGGTCGGGGCAGGCCACCGTCACCGTCTCAACGGGCAATGGCTTAGCGGAACCGCCGGCATCCAAGGAGGAGCCCTTGCTTAGTCTGATTTGAAGCATCTTTATTTCCACTCGTTTCTTCGGCTTTCCCTTCCACGAATATCAAAATCGAACAACTTTCTTCCTCTTCTTTTTTCCTCTTTTTTCTCTCTATTCCCAGATGCAAATCGTATCAAATTTCGTCGACTCGAGTGCTCGAATTTGTTAAATAGTGGCTTGGTCTGTTTGATAAACTAACGACGGCGTTCTAACCTTTCTGGACTGCTGGATTTAGCCCATCTTCTATTGGGCTTTTGAACCTTTTTACCTATTGGCCATTTGTATTTGGAGTAAGGGGAAAAATTACCGCCAGCATTTTAAAGAAATGTCCGAATAATTATAATGTAGAATCAGATAAAATTTATTTAAATTAGAAACTCACGCATTACAATTATGTAGGGTAAGACTTAAATTCGGATATTCAAAGATTCAGGAAAACTTTAGTGTTTAAATTCTCGTTTCGCTTTTATTATTTATATAAAGTACATTTTTTTAAGGGATAATGTAATTTTTGGTTATAAATTTGATAATTAGGTATATTTTAGTTTTTACATTTTTTTTCACTTTGACACTTAAACTTGGCAATTAGGTCCATTTTGGTTCCTCAACATAAAAAATATAAAAGTTTAATAATGTAACACTTTAAAATTGTGTCACATATATAAATTTTTAAAATTTTTAGGTGATGATGTGGTACAATCTCAAAATGTTACATTCAGTATTTTCATAGTCAGATCAATAGTTGAACAAGTCAGACCATCAATTCTTGATTCAACTAGTTCGACTGGTTCAACTGTCAAGCCAACAATAATTAAATAAATAATTTAAAAATCATGAAAATATAAAAACTAAAATAAATATTTTTATTAAACCATGTCAACATGTTCTATTGTCGATTTTTGTCTCGGTTTTTTATTGTTACTAATTTCAAGCAACGTTCAAGACAATCGGTTCAACCACTTTGTTCAGATTATTTGATCAATCAATTCTTGGTTCAAATACCAAAGTGTCTCTTTTTTTTTTTTCTCAAAGTGAGACTAACTGGACTGAAACTCCTATACCTAATAGGACTTAGTGGTATTTCTAACGAAAGAAAATACATAAACATTGTTGAGCTCGAGATCTTTAATTGGATGTTGAATTCGATGCTTGTAATCTCAAATTTAACTTAACCTGCACATGGAAAAACAAACCGTACACTGAGCGATAAAGCTCAATGATATTTCTATATTTCAAATCAATATAACATATGAAATAGTTAATTGCATACAATTTCCATGTTTATACTACCATCCAATACAAATGCACCATATAACTAATCTTATTCAACACATCTAATTATGCATATATCACCATTATGTCCATACTTACGATGAATTATCTAAACAATTCATGTGCTAGCAATCCATAAGAATATTTCGCACCATTATTATAATGCTAGTTAAATTTGCATAATTACTCAACTTGTAACATATAATCATGCTTTATTCCATTATCAAGTCAAATGATTCATTTCTTATCTTACCAAATTGGTATCTTGGCTCATTAATTGGTTTGCGTGATCTTTTACATACTTTCGACATTTAATATCGTATATAAGTGTTCGTATTCCAACTTTGTAACATTTAATCAATTTCAATCATCATTCAGCCAATTCATATATTATATCCCCTATTAACATGACTCGAACTTTAACTGATATATGGATCCAATAAACACACTAATTCGACACCCAGTGCTTCATCGAAATGTCCGAAATAAGTAAATTGTGCCCAACCCTTATTGATTTTACCGAAGTAGTAATTGTGCCTAGCACTCTTCATGACGTCCGAAAGAAAAATGCACTCAGTACTCATTGACATATAGTCGAAGTAACCCATACTAGATCTATTCTATGGCATGCCAACTATATCCGACTCTACTCAAACAATTAATAAGGTAACTAATTATCCAATTCATTATGCAGCCCATTTCACATTTCATCTTTCTCAATTCATCAATCAATTCATCATCCCATCATATATCATAACGTATTTCAATTCAATTAGATGTTAAATTCATATAATCATCAAATTACATTATTTTCTATTATAATATTATATTCTATTCTATTTAGTCCTCTATTTCGATAAACAATCTCAAACATAACTTTTCAATTTCAAATAAACATTTTCAACTTGCCTCAATATCATACTATGCAAAACAATATAAATATGTAACAATTATAGTGATTCAAATTATAGAAATACAAATCAAAATTTTGAACTACTCGTTGTTGGCTCTTACATTTTCTTTCCCTCTCGACATTCCCGCTTTGTCTTTAGCTATGAATATTAATCCGAAAATACACAATATCAAATTCTATGTCAATTTGCATTCAATTAAAAAGTCATACGTATTTTTTAATTTATAATTTAGTCTCTAAATCCGGTACAAGCATAACTTCAAATCAACTCTTTCGGATTGAAATCCGATTTTACATATATTCATTAGAGACCTTCTATTTTCTATTCCTATCGAAATTTCATGATAGTTTTGCATTTTATTAAATTTGGTTCCTAATGTACGAAACTAATAATTAAGCTTTACAATTTAGTCCTTTTTCTTAAACTAAACTTAATTCCTATCAATTTCACACCTAAATTTTCAAAAAAACAACAATGACAACTTTCTAAAACTTTAACAGTTTTGCAAATTGGTACATGGGCTAGCTAAATCAAGCTATCATGACCTCAAATCTATAAAAATTACAAGAAAATTACCTAAATGAACTTACCAATTTATGGTCGAAAGTTCAAGCTTGGAAGGTTTCTAACTCAACGATGGCATACGATTTTGGTGAGGAAGAAAATGATATCATTTCGCTTTCTTTCCATAACTTTCTTTCTTTTATATTTGAGTTTACAATTGATTAGTTTTAGTTAATTATGTTTTAACTATAATTAACCTTAATTTTACTTATTTAGTTTAATAATATCATATTGTCCACTAAGTTTCAATTAAGTAAGGTCTAATTGCTATTTATGACCTTTGGTTAATTTCAATTTAAGTCCCCAAGTCATTTTCTAATTAAAAATCTATAACGATTAGATTTTATAATTTAGTCGCTGAGCCTTAATTAATCACAATTTCGGCTAAATTAACTATCCAAATTTCAATTCACTTATACACTAACTCCGTAAATATTCCTATTTAACACCACTGGAAACCGGGTCGTTACAAAAATGGACTCGAGTTACAAAAATGGAGTCCCAAAATCGTATTTTTTAACACCACTGGAAACCGGGTCGTTACAAAAATAAATGAAAGTTTGGTTAGAATGATTAAATTGGACTCTTCAAAATTAGTTTACCACATGAAATATTTTTTAAAACAATATATAAACATCAAAATATGTATAAAAAAATTTATACATGGTATCAACGAAGATAGAGGAGGAGCGGGTGATGTTGAGGAAGGCCAATTCACTTATTCTTGGGTCGAGAGCTGGAAAAAGTAAAGGGACTCACGATGAATGCTCAATGTATTAGGATTGTGTTTGTGTAGATAAGAGTCCCCCTACAATTTTGATACCTGTGGGTATTTATTGGTAAGTGAGATTTCCTACCTAATTATGTTATTCATTGAGCCCTAAGTGGCTTAATGGAGGGTCCAACTAGGTCCAAGTTGAGGTAAAGATATAACAATAGTCCCCTCCAATCGAGAGGTAGGATATAAAGTGACATTGCCTCAAGAACATCCGCAAGTTACTCCCACGGGTGGTAGCTGTTGCAAATAAAGTAATGGGGTGGAGGGTGTAATTTGTTGGTCGAATTACCTAGGAATATATGATGCCTTGCGAGGCTATTGAAATCCATTTATACCTTTAATAATGTTGTGGTAGATAATGTTTCTATTCGTGGTTGGTTTATATAAATTTTTCTTTATGATTTAACGAGTGATATGTCCATTGCCTCGATAATCTAAAAATGTATAACGTATACTCTAGTGGTGCAATTGTCAATTAAATGATCCAAATTTATACAATGGATACGTGTAGTATGTATATCGTGGATACGATTATTGGAAATGTAAAATAAAATAAGTTCAAGCCATTCATTGGAAATATAAAATGTAAGAGATGCAACTCATTCGTTGGTAATATGAAATGTAAGAAATGCATACTATCCATTTGACGATAAAAAATGTAAGATATGAGTTTTTGACGAGTAATATTGGTTAAGTGCTTACGAAAAGAGGTATCATAATGTTGAATGAAAATAGTTATTGACGTGAAGAAATAAAGTGTGTGTACTTGTAGTTATAAAATTTATTCGTTAACCTAACTCTGATTTTAATGAAAAAGATACATCTCACCTTTACAAAGATCCCAAAGGGTTCACTAAATGGCCAAAATGTAGGTCAATCGCACTACCGTAGGCTCTCGCAGGTCGGAATTACTTGGAGAGTAACAAATGTCCTGCTCCTAGATGCATGAGGGGAGGCTTACGAAAGGTATTAAAGCGACTCTGCTTCTAGATGCATAGGAGGAGGCTTATAGAAGGTGGTAATAAAGCCCTACTCCTAGATGCATGTGATGAGACTTATAGAAGGTATTAAAGTGACCCTACTCCTAGACACATAAGGGAGGCTCACGAAAAGTAATAAAAGCCTTGCTCCCAGACACACGGGAGGAGGCTTACGGAAAGTGATAATAAATGACCTACTCTTATATGCATGGGGCAAGACTTACAGAAGGTGGTAATAGTTGCCCTAATTTCATATTCATAGGGGGATGCTTATGGAAAGTCGTAAAGTGACACTGCTCCTGATAACATGTTAATTTGCATGACATTTTGTGTTTAATTCGGTTTATTTCTGAATTGATCCCTGCTAAATTAGTGCTTTTATGTTTTAATCTTGTTAGGGACGCAATTGAGACACTAAGAGACAAATACAAGCAAAAAAGGACCAAATTGAAACACAATGAATGAAATGAGGCCGAATAAAAAAATGTGGAGAAAGCCAATGACTCATCAGAATTTTCGACTTTGTAAAATCCAAAAATAGAAAAAATATTATTTTATTTTTTATTTAATTTTATGTTAAATTAGTTAAGGCTAAAATTAGTAAATTCTATGTATATAAATAGGGCTTTAATGCACTTAGGAAAGACACCCCTTAATTCTGTAACATCCCCTTATCCTAAATCGTCGCCGGAACAGGGTTACGGAGCATTACCGGACATATCAGACAATTTACTAATAATTCACAAATCAATAATATACGTAGTATAATTTAATTATTAAGTCCCTATAATGGACCCTCGAGGTCCAAAACACGTATTAAAAGTGGAACGGGATTAGTTCGAGTACTCCAAAAAAATTTATAAATTTTTTTTTAACTCAATATAACCCCTTTATAAACATCTAACCTTCCTTGCAAATTTACAAACCGCAACCAATTTGCAACCAATATAACAAACCATACATTTCCACACTCAAACATACCTAATTATGCTTACAACATTAATTTAACAATTTATCTACCTGATCATCCATAAATAACTTTTTAATTGAACTAATAATTTCATTCATTTCCCATTTTCGTTTCATGTCACATCTTACCAAATATGCCATACTAATTCATTTCATACTTATACCCCATATTAGACATCATTTTACAACCAAAGTTTTCAAGACTTAAGTACATAATTTAGACAATACCTAAGTACATGCCCCTTTTACCAAAAGAGGGATTACATCACCAAATTGTCTCTGAAGTCGGAATTGATCTGGATGCTGGACCGGAACTTTTGACTTTTACTAACCTGCGGACGGAAACAACCGTGCGCTGAGTATGCCTATACTTAGTGGTATTACCATAATTCAAACTATAATAACAAATAATAATGTATAAACATATAAATATCAAACATATAATAATTTATTAATATATACTAATTCATATTTTAACTTTCAAATTTTCAAAAATAACAATTAATCAAATTGATATCACATATCATCAAACTGAATTCAATCATCTCATGAACCTTTGGTTCATGTCTTTCATTTTCAGTTTCCATTCATTTCACAATTTTAATTTTCTCATTTATTCAATAAATCAATCGATTAATTTCATTCGTTTTATCATTTCATTTGCTTACCCCTATTAACAAGACACTGACCTTGGCAGATACACGGATTCCAACCAAACACACTGAAATAATCCAACCAAACACACCATAATAATCCACCCAAACACACCAGAAGGACACTCAGTGATTTTTCGGATATCCCGAAGAAATATAGTGACTTTAGTGTCTTCTCGGCCAAGCCGAAAAATCCCCAAATTCTTTCAATCCTATGGCATGCTAATTATATCCGACTTAGCCCAACTAATTAATAGGGTATTCAATTTTCATATTTCAATTCAATCACTTTCTCATATTTTCCATTCAAATCATTTTCATTTTAATCACAATTCAATTCAATACAATTTTCCACTTTCCAATCAATATACTATCAAATATCTATACATAATCATACTTCATCTCAATTTCATTCATTTCAATATTGATACTTACATTAAAATTTTACTTACCATATACATAAATTTAAATATAACATTTAATAAATAGTAGTTTGAATTATAATAATACAAACCGTGATTTTCTCGAGTTTACTCTTCGATAATCTTCTCTTTTTCTTTCTGTGTCGATGCCTCTGGCTCTTTGCTAGCTACGAAAATTAAAATAATTTATACTATTAATACAACACTAATTTATATTAAATAATTGAATTTCTATTCAACTTCTACCTAAATTTCAATTTGATCCTAACTAAATTCACTTATTTTTCGGTCTTAATTCATACCTTATTTCTTTCAATTTAGTCCCTCTAACACAAAACTTATAGCTTACTTTACAATTTAATCCTTTTATAAATTTTAGCTAGAAATTCTATCAATTAAACCCCTAATTCATCAATTTGTTCAACAAGAATTATGTTCAAAAACCTAAGAACTTTCAAAATTTTAACATAAATTCAACAAAACTTTGTTCTAAAGCTTCTAAAACATCAAAATTAAAAGAAAATAGCTTAATTGACTTACCAAATTAAAGCTTAAAGCCTCAAACCCTAGTTTTTCTTTCTATTTTTCTTTCTTTCTTTTTCCTTCCCCTGTTTTGAATGGTCTTTGTTTCTTTTCTTCTTTATTTTTTTATTACTTTATTTCTTTTATGTATTAGTTAATAAAATTAATAATAATACATTATAATAATAATATAATAATATTTAATTCATAAATATTTTTTACTTAAATTATAAGTAATTATATATTTATTTTACAATTGTACAAATATTTTTATTACATATGTACATATTCATCACTATACACTTGTCATGATTTTAATTTATTTATCATATAAAAATTTTATAATATAATATCAGAATTTTAATTAATATAAATTACATTATCTAATAAAATAGTAATATTCATTATAATTTATTAAGATATTTATATAATTAAATCATAAAAATCTAAGATTTTTATGAAGTAATTGCCGCCTCAAATTCTTAAATAGGCTTAATTCCCTATTTGGCCCCTTTTATTTTCTATTAATCTATGATTCAACTTTTACCCATTATTCAATTTAATCTTTTTTACTAATTACTCTTAATTAGACTAAATTCACCTAATCAAAGCCTAATTAAACACATCACTAGACTCATAGATATTTCTAGTAATTATTTACGAACCCATTTCGCTAAGACGGAGGCCTGATAATGTACTTTTCCGATGCCCGCGAATTTTGGGTCATTACAAATTCTATATTCTGACTTCAATTTGGAATTGAATAGAATTATTTTCCTTTTTCTTTCAATTTGGCATGAGAATTCTGTTACTTTCATTTCAATTTCTTTGCTCTTTCAAAATTCATCCAATTGCCTTCCAAGTCCTTTCATTCCCCAATTTCCTCAATTATCATCAAACCACCTTTCATAACATGAAAAGCATGATTAAATCCATGCTTCACTAAATTCCAACTTAGCTTTAGACTGGTGTTCTTTCCGGTCGGGAACCGTGAGATACGTATTCGTACTTAAAATCCTTTCAATCCGTATTCATTTTTTACCTAAGTATCGGGATAGACAAATCATCCCTTAAAGTTAAACTCGATTTCAAGTCAAAGTGCACGTTGGGTTGGAGTCGTGTTTGCTGACAGTTAGAGAAACTAGTCGGCCATGCTATATTCGGATCTCCGAGAACAAATCAAGGAAGAAGTGGTCGAGTTTAAACGACCCACGCGGTTGAGGCCGTTGATTTGAGTTGGGTTCTTTAGAGCGCAAGGCTGCCGGAATCTTGAATCGGGAACACGTGTATCTCGGTTAAATAATCAGTAAGGGTTGGTTTGCAGGTCGTACCGGGACCAGCTACGAGAGGAAGAATTAGTGGTTAGGACGTTCGTAACTGCTATAACTAGCTTATCGTTTGGAGGAGAAGATCAATTTTCAAGGATCGATTCTTAAACCGGAATCGACTGAGTCTAGGGCTAAGGCTTATTATCTTTGATTACAAAATCCAAATTTAATTTCCAATTTAATTTCTAATTTATTTAATTATTTATTTATGCTGTTCCAATTATTTAGTTTCTAAACATTTTCAAAACCCCCAGATTTATTTGTTAATTTTTTTGCAGGTCCGTTTGGAGTCGTGGGCACAACCTTTGCCACGAGCTTTGACACGACAAATGTTTTGTTCACAAGATAAACGCAAAAATTGATTATAACATTCAATCCCTATGGACTCGATCCTAATACCACTCTTTACTACTATTTAGAGTTATTTTGTAGGAATTATTTTTGGTAGTTTCGACGCCCATCAACTCCAGACGTATGAGGAAAACTTACAGAAAGTAGTAAAGTGACCTTGCTCTAGACACATGGGAAGAGACTTACATAAGGTAATAAGATGGCTCTACTCCTAAACGCATTGGTGGAGACTTATGAAAAGATCGTGGTGTTGCTTCCGCATGTGGCGAAAGACTTATGATAAATCCTGTTCCCAGACGCATGGGGGAAGACTTACGGTAAGAAATCATTGGTCGACCACACTATCGTGACTCTCACAACCCAAAATTATGTAGAGAGTAAGGTCATGTTGCGTCCAATCACAACATCGACCAAGTCTACTCGACTTGAATTTATGTGATGAAAATTGTGTTGAATCATAGCTAATAGCCAGGTCCGCTCTACCTGGACTTTTGTGATGAATGTCATGTCGAATCACAACCATTTGCCAAGTTTGCCTGGAATTATGCTATGAAAGTAGGATTACAAATATAACATGTAGATTATAGATGTGGCATAAATGTAAACAATGAATGTGACTATCCGCAGTAGTCCCTCGCAGGTTCCCTCCTTAATAATATACATTATATGAACATACATATATGCAAGGAGGTATTACCACGTGTGGGAACACTTTGCGGGTTCTCTTTCTTAAGCTCATATAGATATGAATATATAAGCAAGTATAAATAAGCATATCGAGTGTTTACTATCCATGGGGTGTAACCGCTCGTGAGTGTGAAAACAAAGATATTAGGTGGTAACTGTTCGCGGGTGTTAGAATAGAGATATCAAGTATTTGTATTTCTTGAACCCTTGGCAAGATTTGTACGAGTAACAACTAACTTCCTAATTAAATTATCTCATTTTACACTTTACATTAGATCAATAAAAACAAATTTGCAAATAGCGAAATAAGCAAAAAAATAAATCAAATAACATCACTTAGTAAAATGTCAAAACCAACAATAAGTTACAAAATAACCTATGGTAATTTGAATCGGCGAAGTTGAAAAAGGCGTAGACTGAGGGCTGAAACAGCAGCAAACTTGCAGTAACTTTGGAGGCAATAATTTTGGATGATTGTAACATTGTTTTGATTAACGAGGTGGAGCTTCTTTGATTCACTATCAAGCAACAAAAATTTTAAATTAGTGGGACAAGCCTAGATGGGATAAGTTCAAGGATGTTGGGTATGTACCTTATTCAATAAGATAAGTCAGGCAAGAAACAAGAAATAATTTATAGCAAAAAAACATGAACTAGTGTGATAAGTCTGTTTTTCAATGTTTCTTTTTCGATTGTAAGAGCAAATGTTACCCCAAAAAAAGGTTCTTTAAAATATTAAGAAATAAACTTGAAATATATACTCTGACCAAAATGGAAAACCCCATCAATATATACTATATTTTATCAACAGTTCTTTACTTATATAATTGCAACATTCTATTTCTCAATTATGTGACAATGTGAGGCTTAATGTTCCTTTCAGTCATTGCATCAAACAAGTTTAGTGCTTTATTCGTACTTCCATCCCAAGATTCCATGAGCAAATTATAGTTCTTGGAACCTGCCAGTAAATATTGCTAAACAGCTGCTTTGTACCCCTCATTTTCCACGCCTGGCAATCTCACTGAATGGAGAACTAAAAGAATCTGGGGAAGGGTCCCTGTTACATGTTTCTGCTTCTAAACAACACGGAGAACTAAGCGTTTCTATCAATTCAACTCTTTAACTCAGATGAAATGCGTTTAGTGACTTAAAATGTTAATGATGTGAGAACATGAAATGTCTATGTATAAGTTAGCGACCTAGCTAAACTGTGTCTTCTCTTCTTTATATTGACAGCAAGTATATGAAGCTGAAATGTTGATCGAGAAATTAGATAAAAAAAATGCCCAAAATTTAATCTAGGTTAAAAATATTAAATTCGAGATTAATCTTACCTGTTTGTATTATAAAAAATTTAAATTATTTTTTATATAAAAATAAATTTTAAAAGTATAATACACCAAATCAACAACAATAACATAATAGTAGCAATATAATAGTGTAATGAGAGTAAAACATAAAGTTCAGGCTGATTCAGGTTGATTCAGGCCTGAGCTAAAAAATTTTACTCGAGGCCTTGTCTGTTTAGAAAATGAATTTTATTTTTTGTTCAATCCCATTTTTAGGCTTATATTTTTGCCCAAACCTTTTCACTCTTCAAGTGAATATTCAAACCTAGAAAAGTGACTCAACTCATTATCAGGTCTAATATCTAATAAGTATTTTTTATTTTATATTATATGCAATATTTCTATTAAAATTAAGATATTTATATAAATTTATTATTATTATTACATAAAAATAAAATTAATTATTACACTCGAAATATAACTGAAATTTAAATTTAAAAAAAAACTCAAATATGAAAAAACTGAAAATTAAAAAATCCAAACTAAAACAATCTAAATCTAAAAACAACGCCATCCAAGACCGCCCAGCACCTCTAACTGTTACAGTTATATGGATTTGGTTAAAAGGGGGGAAAGCTTATTTAGGAAATAAAATATGAAAGTGTTTAGGATACAACTCCCCAGATAGCAATATTAAATCTAAAATTTATCAATATTTATTTTATCTTTTTTTTAATTTTAGGTACTTTGTTTTTCATTTACATATTGATGTTAAATTTGTGGTAAATTCGATAGTATTTTTTAACAATGGAATTAATACTATTCTTAAAAAAAACATATTTTAAAATTTAAATTTATTTATTATTTTATTATATCCGAGTTGTATTATATGAATATAAATTAAATATAAATTTACATTTGCAAACTATTCAAATTTAATAAGACAAACAAATTTAAAACATAAAATTTTAAAAGTAAAATGGATAATAGATTCTTATATTCAAATTTGATTCTGTAAAACTAAAATTAATTTGAATAATAAATATTTATTATTCAAATCCATTACCTACAATATATATATATATATTTCAATAATAAATATGTAAAGTTTAGAATCTCATTTATTTCTAATTTATATAGATATAAAAGAAATTCACAAGCAAATTTAGAAATCAGTAAATGTTTTATTTATTATTATTTTAATTTTATAAACAGTAAAAAATAAATAAATATGATCATAAATCAACACTACCCTATTTACGATTTTCTTTTTCAAAGGACGATAAAATATTTGGCATGGCTGCACACTGAAAAAAAAAACATCCGATTCTCTCAGTGAAGAAATAAAATAAGATGGTATAGATTATAAACAGAAAGGCAGGCAGTGGCAGTGGCAAAAATATATATTTAAAAAGCAAAATCTTTTCACACCTCTGTTTCTGCCATACATTGCGGAACAATCCTTTCTC
This sequence comes from Gossypium longicalyx, assembly GCA_025698465.1. NCBI lineage: Eukaryota > Viridiplantae > Streptophyta > Magnoliopsida > Malvales > Malvaceae > Gossypium > Gossypium longicalyx. The sequence goes on from CM047003.1 coordinate 29,057,796, forward strand.
TCCTTTTCTTTTCCGTCTAGTTGTTTCTTCTTCTTCTTCCTTTGCTTTTTTTCATAAACTTCCGGCGACGCCATGTCGTCGGGAGTTGCCAGCGACTGTGCAAACGGGAACCCAGTATTAGGTTGTCCCTCCACTACAAGACGACGGGTCTCAGATCTTCCAATAACACCGGAGTCCGACAGCAATAACTCATCTTCGTCTTCGGACCACCACGCCCTCGCCTATAACGATGAAGAGGCCGACAACCCCAACGGCTACATTCCTTACTCCTGCGGGTCCCATTTCTTGCAATCCATGATAAGGAATCTGCTGCTTCGCAGGAAGTTATTATCATTATTCTCTTGGGTCTGTGATACGTGTCATTGGGCGTTTGTTATGGCTCACAGTTTAAGATCCGGCAGGAATGCTGGCCGTAACATCCTCTCAGCTCTGCTATTGGTGGCGGTTGTTTTGTTTTTTCTCAAAGCCTCGCGTCTCAGTAATCACGCCAAATGGGGAAGAGATAACGGCTTGTTGATCTTGCAAACGTTCACAGAGGATCGGACCTTGGCCCAACACATTATTGCCGAGACCAATGTCGAATCCCAAGCTGAACACTCCATGCCTAAAGGCGTTATTGAAAGGGTCCGTATTTCTTTTTGAATCAATATTGAACAGCTGATTTCCACTTTCTTTGGTTTACTTCATCTTGACCCTTTGTTTACTTGGTGTTATGTTCTGCGATGACGTTCAATTGTGCATTTACATGAATATTATGTGTGATGTCTCTTTGACTTCCTTTCTATGGATATCTATAGCTCGCAGTAAAATTCTTACCCTTTTTTTCTTTTCTTTTGCAGACCCCAGAAATTTGGAGGAAACCAGACAGTGAAAATTATCATCAATGTGTATCCCGACCTAAGAATCGGATAAGTATGTCATGTTCCTCCCTCAACTTGTAAGGATTTCATATGTATTTTTTATTAATACCCTGAGTTCGCTTCAGGGACGGGATCAAAGACTAATGGCTATATTATCGTTCATGCCAATGGTGGACTAAATCAAATGAGAACGGGAGTAAGTTTAACTCTTGACAACTTTGTTTTTTCTAGACTTAACAAGGCCTTTGGTTTTTATTTTTTGCTTTTTAATAATTTCATTAGCTAATAATATTTTGGCTCTATTGATTTACAGATTTGTGATATGGTTGCTGTTGCCAGGATAATGAATTCCACTTTGGTTCTTCCTTCTCTTGATCATGATTCATTTTGGAAAGACCCAAGGTTGTAATTGTTTGATATCAGTTTTTTTTCTTCGTGAGATTCAGAAATGTTAATTTTTTTCATAGTAAATTTTGCACAGTGATTTCAAGGATATTTTTGACTGGAAGCACTTCATCAATGTGCTGAAAGATGACATTGAGATTGTTGAGCATCTACCCCTCAGTTACAGAACAATGAAGCCCTTTGTAATGGCTCCTGTTTCCTGGTCACAGGTATGGAAAAAAAACCTTGAAATTTGTTAAATGCATGATGAATTCTTCATTTGATTTTCTGTTAGTGGAATGGTGTCTTAGATGGCTTCATTTGCAGGCTAGTTACTACAGAAGGGAGGTGCTTCCGTTACTAAAGCGACATAAGGTGATCAAGTTCACTCACACTGATTCGAGGCTCGCTGATAATGGCCTTGCAACCTCCATTCAAAGGCTAAGGTGCCGTGCCAATTATGAGGCTCTCCGCTATACGAAAGAGATAGAGGATCTTGGGCAGACTTTAGTTGACAGACTAAGGAAAAATAATGAGCCATACATTGCTTTACATTTAAGGTACTGTCATTACTGCCATCTAGTAGTATTTCTCCTTATGAAGAGTCAAAGCCAAACAGTCAAACTCGAATCTTATTTGCAGGTATGAGAAAGATATGCTTGCTTTCACGGGCTGCATCCATAACCTTACTGCTGAAGAAGGTGATGAACTCACGGTAATGAGATACAATGTCAAACATTGGAAGGAGAAAGAGATAGATAGTGAAGAACGGCGAAGCCAAGGGGGATGTCCAATGACCCCTAGGGAAGCAGCCATGTTTCTCAAGGCAATGGGTTACCCTTCCACCACGCCTGTCTATATTGTTGCCGGAGAAATTTATGGCAGCAATAGCATGGCAACATTACGTGCCGAGTATCCAAATATCTTTTCTCATTCTACTTTGGCAACCGAGGAAGAGTTGGAATTGGTCAAGCCATACCAGAATCGCCTAGCTGCATTGGATTATATTGTGGCATTTGAAAGCGACGTCTTTGTTTATACCTATGATGGGAATATGGCTAAAGCAACGCAGGGTCACCGAAGGTTTGAAGGATTTCGAAAGACAATCAACCCCGACAGGTCTGTTCATATTAAGATGTTGGATACATGCACAGTTTCTTTTTTGAAGCTGAAATAACAATAATATATTTCTTTCAGACAAAATTTTGTCAAACTCATCGATCAGCTGGATGCGGGTGTAATATCTTGGGAAGAGTTTTCTTTGGAAGTAAAGAGTTTACATTTCAACAGGCTTGGAGCGCCGTACCTAAGACAGCCGGGGGAGTCACCACGACTGGAGGAGAATTTTTATGCAAATCCTCTTCCTGGATGCATCTGTAAAAGATCCCAGGAAAAGCAAACTAGCAGCCTGAAGCTTGAGCGGACCTTGAGTTCAGTTCAAAGACGGTATTTAAGGTAGTCAATCGTGTCAGTTGAATTATACACTGCATTTTACATTCTTTGATTCTGGTGCTTTCCCCTGGTAAAGAGACTTTCAGCAATCACCTACTAGGCTGTGAAATCTTGTGGCTTCCGATTTCTCACTTGAATTATACAGTAGCGATTTCAGTTTTTGTTAGAGGACCGGAACCAGCAACTTAGGTAAGCAGAGAAGATGATGTATAATTCTGGGGCAAATCAGGCTAGTTCTACTGGCACACGACCATATATGTCACACTGGAATCATGATATTGATTTATTCGTTATTCTTTCAATAATTGATTGTAGAAACATAACATTTGCCAAATTAGTCTCTTACATAACGGAGACTAGTTCTCGATTTTCCCTAGCTGATATTCCATTTTCATACAAAAATATTGCTACAATGCAATGAAGCAGTCTGTCAGATGAATTCAGAAGTAGCAGTTGCCTTTCCATATTGATTATGCCGCAATATCAGGTTTAAAGTAATGAAAAAGGGAATTGAAATCCGGCAAACAGCTGGATATACAATCATTTTTAGCTCATATTATCCAGTAGTATTATTGGAGTGAGAAAAGGCTGAAGAACCAACGTTCAAATGTTGATGCATCTTTTTAATTCTCGTCCTATGGGCCTAAGTTCCAAGGAAATAGCTGTAATTCATTACATTTGAATGGCAGAAAGCTTGAATTGGCGTTTTCGTTGGCCTGCATGATTCTGTTTTTATTATAACCAGCAGTTTGTGCTTTTGTCACCTCATAGGTGTTCTAACATTGCAGAAAGTTACAAGATAATCAGAAAACAACAGAAGATGAAGCAAATTGCCTAGACATTAACGGCAAAAGGCCAAAAGAAAAAGTGGTTGTTCATCAATAGCAAGACACCTAGACAAAAGTTGATTGAATATAATATTACCAAAGTAATTTGGCTTGGGCAGCCTCCACTGTCTGGTGCCTGGGGCAGACACTATTTTCAATGGCTTAAACACTATGGGATCTTAGATGGAAAACTTATGATTACAGAAAATATAATTCAACACAAGAACATATTGAGCAATCCATCCCTTACCAATACTACTCTACAAGTAACAAAGGCTTTGCCTATGGAGAAGTCACTCAAGATGGAATGAAAATATTTCATGCAGCCTTTTCCTCTTTTCATAAATAGTCATTGGTTACAAAGCCTCATAGTCTAATAGAAAAACAGTAAAAACCTGATATCATGTTTTCTGGTTCTCAACTACCACATTGAAGGTACATAAACCTGTTCTTTCAGATTTTGTGTAGCACTCTCGGTAGGAAAACCTCTCACAGCACCAATTGTCCATTGTGATATAATTCCTGCTGCAACTGCGAAGCGGAGCTGCCTCTCTAAGACATCTTGATTTTCAAACATCTCAGGGTAAGTGGTCAGTTTCCTCATAATACCAGCTACAACAGCATCACCAGAACCAGTTCGATCACAAGTGAACGGTGTTATTAGCACATCTTCTGTTCCAACAACCACACCATCAAACAAAGGCGTATAATAATGTATTCTGAGTGTTCCATCAGTCACGAACAGAAATTTAAGTCCATCGTGCCACAATGGAGAGATTTCCTCGCGTGTATAATGATAGTAGTCTCGCCGTTTCTTGGTTTGATCAAAACTTTCGGCGTAATATTGAGGCCTGTAATTTCTCTTCCTCTCATAATACTCTTCATCCAGTAGAAACTCCAGCTCCTGCCTTGATACCTCAATGATGTCTGCTTTGTTCCAGGCTTTCTTGATCACCTCCCTTGTTTTGTCACGTGATCTCCACAAAGGTAATGGTAAGTTCAAATCGAAAAATATGAGCCCCCCAAACTTCTTGGACCATGCAATTGCTTTAAAAAGTGTAGATCGCATGGAAGGAGAAGTTAAAACCTCTGAATTGAAGTGGAAAATCCTAGCCTGCATTAATGTTGGATATTCAATCAAAAAATTCAATGCAATCATATGTTTCACTTCAATCATCTAAGACCAAACTGGTTTCTACATTAAGAGAATAAAAGATTCAAATATCAAGTGCCCACTATTCAATCAGCAGCCTAATCAATTTCACTTCATCATAAAATGTTCGAAAAACAAAATTTGGAACTTCTCCTATAATATTAATGTGGGATTTCATTGCATAAAGATCAACAAAAAGTTGTAAAAGTTACCTCTTTGAGAACAGCAAGATTCAATTCAGAACTAAGAAGAGAGTCCTCAGCAGATTCCTTAACAGTCTCCATCCTCAACTTCCCATTCTCATCAAACTTAACCTTCATATAAGTACACCCAGTCTTTACATTCTCATCAAACTTAACACCTCTAGTTTGCACTCTCTCTTTATTCATCATCAAAACAAGCCCATCGCCAAACTCATCTTCCCCAACTTTCCCCATGAATGCAGCTCTCCCTCCAAGCCTAACGTGGGATATCGCCACGTTGGAAGGTGGCCCACCTGGAGCCCTCCCGAACTCCGGTGGGTCCCATTGAAGCATTTTCCAGGTGGAGTATTTGTCCGGGTGCATCTGCTCTTCGTTAACTCGAACTGTGGGTACAAACTCCTTCTGTGCAGCGCCGAAGCAGCAGATCAAAGGAGGTTCATCGTACGGAAAATCCATGCCATCGTCGAAATCCGATAGCTCCTCTTCTTCTCCCTCACTTTCGGATTCAACTGAGCCATTTTCAGTCTGGGTTTTTCTCTTGCGCCCTGTTCTCTTCGCTGTTGGAATTTCTGGGGAAGATGAAGTTGGCTTCTTTTTCCTGCCTCGACGAGTTGGTTTTGGAGTTTCAACGGCTACGTTGGTTTCAACTGAGGCTCTTGGTAAAGCTACAACCTTCGCAGAACTTAGAAACTGAATTCTTGGGTTTAAATATGGTGAGAAAGAGTGAGGAAGTTGAAGAAGTGATGCCATTCTTCTGATTCAAATCTTGTAGGGTTTATCCATTGGGGTTTTTCGTTCCTTGTCCTTCGTCTGATAAACTTTATCGGGTCATGTTTTATGGGCCTTAATTTTCGGGTCATGTAAGAAACAACAGGACATATCCAAGGGCTAGCAGCTCGATGGATACGTAAGCAAGGACGATCCTATCCGTTAGATCAAAGTTTTCCTTTCCCTGAATCTGACATGGCCCAACAAGCTGAAATCGTCTGTCGTTTTGCAACTTTCTTGTTGGTTCGGTCTCCTCGACTTGGTTTCCATTCTTCTTGTCATAGGTGAGAAAATTCCCATCTTTTTTTTTTTATTCTTTGTGTTCTCCAATATGATTGCTCTGTTTCAAGCTAATTTCGGGAGTTAAGTTGAGATCTTTTATGTCCACGCCTCCAGGGTTTACTTCACTTGAACCTCGAAATGATAAACTTGATACGAACTAAAATCTTTTCTTCTGATGCTGTTTCTTGCATTTATAATGGTATAATTTCTGTTGCTTGTTCGTTAGTTTAATGGAAGTTAATCAAAGGTTGAATCTTTGCACAAATTATTACATTGGGTCACATTTCAAAGCAGCAATGCTTCTGTAAATATATGTTGATTTGATTCTTTTGATCTTTTCACATGTTTGCTTTACATTTCATAGATTTTCAAGATTTGAGTATGTGCTTTGCTTAGGCAAATATGATAAGCAGGAGCTAAAACATGTAGTTAGTTCAGCTGATTGCAAGATGATTTGAAAAAGTATAAAATGTGTTACCTGCCGTTTTACATCTTATAATTTCAAAGCACTGCCATAATATTTAGGGAAACTTAGCTCCAGTAATGCTGGTTAAAGCTAGATAAAGATAGGGATTTACAAAGAAACAAGTGGGAAAAAAGGGCCTAGAGGAACACTTCAAGTGTTGACGCAGTTCGGAAACCTAAGTTGCCTAGAGATGAATCCAATATAAAATGGAAGGGTGTCGTATATATGCATTTTGAGTTCGCTATAACTGCTTGTAACAAGTAAAGCACAAAAACGGATTGCGGCAAGTGTTTACGCAGTATGGAAACCTAAGTTGCCCAGAGAAAAATCCACTATAAAACCACAAGACAATCAATGATTTAAGCTCGACCCATCACTCAACTGTTGCGGCCTCACTTGTGTACATTTAGAATGAATTCACTCACTCAACTCACCTTACCAATTGAAGGTAGCTCTACAAAACCAAAAACACTCGAAATATGATAAATGCACTTCTGTAGTTCCTAATACTGGAAATGGTTTCTATTTTTCATAAATTTCAATCAAGTGAAGCTTTGATAAATAGGGTTTGTAGCTTCGACGTATCATCAACTACTGAGATGATTTATCTAGAAAAATTAACCCAATCCAATGTCACACTCGATCCTGATTGATTGAAATGTAGTTGAACTGGGACTCTTCTAAGTTCTAAAGCATGCTGCATCAAGCTTCCTTTACGGAAAAACATATGGATAAATACAAAAGTCAGAAACTTCCAAGTAAATCTCAGGTTGTCGACTACTTTTTGTTCATCATGTTGCAACAAGTAGACACAATAATTGGAGTAACAACTGCAAGCACCTTCTAGTATTTTACAGGGAATGCAAGATATTATTATACCCCAATCCAATCCAATAAGAAGTTTTTAGTTCTCACTATTGTATATGAGGCCCAGTGTTTTTACCGAATTTGAGAACTGAAACCTTATTTGTGCTGTTCTTTGCAATGCGTTACCAATACTGAATGAAGGTAGGTTCCTTACTAAACGAGGGTTAATGCGGCAGATCATTGGGTTAATACATGGATGTCATTTTGCCTGTTTGACAGTTTGTAATAATAGGATGGGGCGCAACACTTGAGGCATTTGACATCCACCGATAAAAGGTAACTATTATTAAAAAAATTCTCAGGAAAGAGTCTACCATGTTAATGTGAAGGTCCCTTTTTTTTTATTCACAGTTACTCAACTTTGCCTAACTTTGTCGCGGTTGTAGTCTTCTATCTGCACTACTTTATTAACAAAAAGTGAACCAGACAGAAATATCGTGTGTATGGCCAAACATGATGCCAGAAATCAGGTAGGCAAATCAAGCTGATGTAATGATAGGGTAATGGTTGCATGTTGTGAATGAATAACAGTAGTGGATGACTGGTATGTTTTTCTTTGTTTTTTGGCACTTAGATTTTAAAACAGGGCATCAATAAGGAGATACTAAAAAAATTATCCTTGCACTTTGATTGTCGCACAAGAAATAAAATGGGCATGTTCTCTCTGAGATCTTTTTTTCTTTTCTCCGAAATCTTTCTTTGGATTAAAGATGCTACTTTCATAGTCTTACGAATCTGATAATACTTTCTTTGAAAGGAAATGATGGTAACACTAATAACTTCAAATTTCTTCTTTTGTTATGGTAGTCGGCTAAAATTGAAACCCTTGCGAGTGTTGATCTATGTTACAACGGTTAGTGAGATGATTGCATTGGATCCATGATGCTACTTTTCAAAACTGGCATCATCTATCCGAACTTCCTGTTCAAGGGATTGAAGATGATGTTCCATTCTGAGATCCAGACCTTTTGTAACATGTTCACTGCATATATATATGTCTCTTTCAGGTTAAGTTCAATAGCATTAGAGCTATGTTTATTAGTCCAATTACAGTAAGGCTTAACATGTTCACTCTTAATGGATAAATTAGTGTTTTTGTCAGTTAACATTCACTTTTTATATGAACAATGCCTGCTTTTTCGTGTAGATTTACATCAAAACTTGATTTGTTTGATCATTCACGGGTACATTAATCACTTGGACATGATTTCTATTTTGCATTTGATTAAAGATTAGATATAAAAGTCTATATTTAACCAATATCTTGTTTAAATGGAATCTATCTTTTGCATTGTTTATATCTTTGTTTTAGGATCAATTTGAGGCTTTGCAAGTACTATCGAACTAAGAAATTGTAGCAACCATGTGCAGTTGCATGCAGCATGCTGAGAAGCCCATTTTCGATCTTACTAACTGCTGGGGAACTGGATGTTGACTTTGGAATGATTATTGGTCCGTTGAGTACTAGATTTAGATCCTTCACCATGTGCACTGAAATTTTATAACATTCAAAAACAAATATGACCTGGAACGTGGTGACTGTACCATTGTTTTTCTCTTTTTTTACCCTCTAAAAGAATAAAGATGAAGCTTTATTAGAAATTGCCTCAGTTGGCTAATGCTGGTTTCCGTGTGTTTGTTGCACGTAGGTTTAGCTGGCTGTCATGTGAATAGTTAGTTCTACAACATGGGACCATAACTTGTACTAAACTGCATTTAGGAGAATAATTGATGTATTGATCTCATGCACCATCAATTAATAATGTAAAAACAATAAAAGAATAGAAGTGTGGTCATATGGTTCAACTCATAAACATGACCATTTATTTAGAAAATTCAAAACGAAGATATTTAACAAACTTGAAATTCGATATTTTATTTTTATAATTTCTTCCTTGTGTTTTAGGAATAATTCTCGGAATTTGATAAATTTGCCAATGAGTAAGCTTATTTTTTAAAAAATTTAATGTGATATTCACACTATGAAATTGATATCAGTTAAATATGAGTTATGATTTGACTTTGACAAATAAAGTGCAGACATGTGGGAGTGCATATTTGTTTAAAAATTACTTTAAAAAAAGACTATTATTAAGTATGACATCTTGAGTATCCAGATTTGAGTTTCATTATATGCAATTGCGAATGTTTAGGTCCTCAATTTGATCATGTGCAATTGCAAATTATTTCTTGTTTTTTTGCCTATTTATATGTTATTGATTTGATTTAACTTTATAATAGCTCCGAGATATACTCATAAATATAAAGCTTAAATTGTATTTGTATATTTCCTTTCTTTTAAAAAAAATTATTATTAGCTACACATAATAGCTTTCACAAATATTAAGAAGTTGTGGTGTAGTTTTTTAATTAGTTTTTCAATTTCAAATAAATAGAGTAAAGTTGCATTATTTATTCTAGTAAAAAAGAACACTTACTTTTGGAGTCAAAAGTACGATGAGATAGTATTTTTCCAGCAAAACTAAATATTTAAGTTGCTTTCGTTTTTGTGTTTAAAATTGAAAATTATTCAAAAAAAAAAAAACCTTTATTTATATTTACTATTTAAAATGTATATAAAAATTGCATTACTTTATATTTTATATATCATTATATTAAATTATTTAAATATCATTTATCATTATATTAAGCTATTTAAATTTTATTTATTATTATATTTATTTTTTTTGAAATGTTTTATATATCATTAATTTTGTAAAAATATTATATTAAATTATTTATCATTATATTGATTTATAATTCATGTATCATTATATTAAATTATTTAAATATAATGTAACTTAATTAATTTTTTACATTCTACCATCATATTAAAAAAATATTTTAATTTTCAATAGCAATTTTTAACAAATCACAATTTTTTCCCAAACTTTACAAAAGTAATTTTTGTAAAAATACTTTAGGAAAACAAGCCCTAATCATCCTTAAAAATAAAGGCTGACCGTTGAAAAGAGAAGCAAAGAAAATTAAAATACAAAAGCAAGTATAGATAGATCCCGCTTGGTCATTCAAAATTCAAAAATAACCCCACAAATTTGTTTACCGTTAACACCTTTACTTTTTTCTATAAAAGCTCCGTCCCTCCGCCCCCACCTTCCTCCTTTCTAACCTGCCCCGCTCCCTCTCTTCATTTCTTTCTTTTCAATCTCTGTTTCTAACAGCGTGTTTTATTCAATCCCGAAAATGCGTGAAATCCTTCACATCCAGGGAGGCCAATGCGGCAACCAAATTGGGGCTAAGTTCTGGGAAGTGGTCTGTGCCGAACACGGCATTGACTCCACCGGGAAATACCATGGGGACTCTGATCTTCAACTCGAGAGGATCAATGTTTATTACAACGAAGCTAGTTGTGGGAGGTATGTTCCCAGGGCTGTCCTCATGGATCTTGAACCCGGTACCATGGATAGTGTCAGGTCTGGTCCTTATGGTCAGATTTTCAGACCAGACAACTTTGTCTTCGGTCAATCCGGTGCTGGAAACAACTGGGCTAAAGGCCATTACACCGAAGGTGCTGAACTCATTGATTCCGTTCTTGATGTTGTCCGAAAAGAAGCCGAGAACTGTGACTGCTTGCAGGGTAAGCTTTCTTCTTTTCTTTTCTTCTTCTTTTCTTTCCATGTATGTGTTCTTAGGATTCTATTGGTTTGTATGCTTGCAGGGTTTCAGGTTTGCCACTCGCTTGGTGGAGGCACAGGATCAGGAATGGGAACTCTTTTGATTTCAAAGATCAGAGAGGAGTACCCCGACCGGATGATGCTTACTTTCTCTGTTTTCCCATCTCCAAAGGTCTCTGATACAGTGGTTGAGCCATACAATGCTACTTTATCAGTACACCAGCTTGTCGAAAATGCGGATGAGTGTATGGTTCTCGACAATGAAGCTCTCTACGACATCTGCTTCCGTACTCTGAAGCTCACCACTCCTAGCTGTAAGAACATGCTTTTCCTTTCTGGGTTTCATTTAATCTTTAATGTGGATTGAACTAATGATTTGTTTGGTCTGCTTGTTGGTGCAGTTGGAGATCTGAACCATTTGATATCCGCTACAATGTCTGGAGTAACATGTTGTTTGAGGTTTCCTGGTCAGCTGAATTCCGACCTTAGGAAGCTCGCTGTGAATCTCATTCCCTTCCCCAGGCTTCACTTCTTCATGGTCGGTTTTGCACCTCTTACCTCTCGTGGATCGCAGCAATACCGAGCCTTAACTGTGCCTGAGCTCACCCAACAAATGTGGGATGCCAAGAACATGATGTGCGCTGCTGATCCACGCCATGGAAGGTACCTTACAGCATCGGCTATGTTCAGGGGCAAAATGAGCACCAAGGAAGTCGATGAGCAGATGCTCAATGTCCAGAACAAGAATTCATCCTACTTTGTGGAATGGATCCCAAACAATGTCAAATCAACAGTGTGCGATATCCCTCCGAATGGGTTGAAAATGGCATCAACATTCATTGGAAACTCAACTTCGATACAGGAGATGTTCAGGCGTGTGAGTGAACAGTTCACAGCCATGTTTAGGAGAAAGGCTTTCTTGCATTGGTACACGGGCGAAGGTATGGACGAGATGGAGTTCACAGAAGCAGAAAGCAACATGAATGATCTGGTGTCGGAGTATCAGCAGTACCAGGATGCAACTGCAGACGATGAGGAAGAGTATGAGGAGGAAGAGGAGGAGTATCAAGACTAATTCGGTTTTATATAGATATTAGCTTTTTCAATGTAGAACAATGCTAAGAGAAATACCAATTACCGATTGGATATCTGTATGCAATATGATGTCAAGTGCCAATATTACAGCTCTCTTCTTTCAATATTCCAACTTCAAGTGCGAATGACATATGCAAGCATATATAAGCCAATCTAATCTAAACTATGTACTTGGCAAACAATCTCTCAAATTACCTGATCCCTTGGAGCCTTTCATGTTATCAAACAGAAACATAGGTGGTCTGTCATAAAATGTGCTCAACCTGCAGAAAATCGACAGCTCCCATCTATTAGTACAAAAATGCTATAAATCGTTCACTATTCTGCAAATTTCACCAAGGCTTTATTCAGTAGTGTGCATGTAGAGAGAAGGCAAAAGTTGAACCCTTCATTGCTTATAAAATAGAAAAAATTTGAGGAAAGAAAATGAACTTTTTAATAAAATAGAAATGGCTTGTTTTTATGCATTATGGTGAAAATTTATCCTCTCTCTAATTTACTTTCCTCCAAATGAACTTCTAAAATTTTGTTTTTCTTTTCATTTTTTCACTCATTTCTTCCATCAAGAGCATCTATGCTAACAAAGACATTATTATTAAATGTGAAATCAATGCATCAATCATCTAACAATACGAAATAAAGCACATATTTAAGTCAGCGTACCTAAACCACGAGATAGGCATGTGGCATATACTTCCAGAGACAATAATTCAGCTCACGCTCATAGTTTTGTTTACACAGCTTGCTGTGGAATTTATGCATTTATAATTAAGGTTACAACAAGCAACTTTGCAATCTATATTTTAAGATAAATCTCAACAATGAGCTACATATTTTTTCACAATTGATCACCAGCTACAAGCACCACAAAACCTGCAACTACAATTACCAAAAAGAAAAAAAAAACATCTTTGACAACTTTGTCTACTACTGTTTTGACTTTCTTGTATTCAAAATCCACAAGTTGCACACCACACTCTTTGTCTAATTCATGCATGTTTCCTCAATTCAGGTCACAGTTACAGATTTCTTACACAACTTTGCTAAAAAATCATGCATTTACAATTAAGGCTACGACAAGCAACACAAGTAAATCTCAATGCTTTCATCATTAAACACTAATTAACAAACAGTTATATTTTTCACAATTGGTCATCAGCTACAAGCGCACACAAAACCTGCAACTACAATTACAGGGAAAAAAAAAAGATGATCAATTTACAACATAAAACATCTATTTCGTGTCATATTTGACAACTTCGTCCACTACTATTTTGACTTTCTTGTATTCAAATTCTACAGGGTGCACACTACACTCTTCAGGCGCTACCGGACGCCTAGCACCAAGTGTGGTCCATAGATATAGCAGGCAAGAAGCTGTCAGCACTCCACAAGCGCAACCGAAGATGAACATGGCAAGCACTTTCCATAAACAATTGCTACTCTTGTGTGCCGTTGTTGAAGGCTTGGGGTTCTTTGAAATAGCCTCAGGATCAAGTGGTTGAGAATGCAACCAATTTGGAACCTGCCTTAGGTTAAAGCTCCACAAGTGAATAAAGCATGTCTGAGAAGAGTTCCCATTTGAAGAGCTTAAGCCCACAAACACTTCCTCATCCTTCCACAGGGTGGCCAAGTCGATTGAGTGTGAAAGCAATGGTTCATTAGGCCTGGTACTACTAGATTCACTCAACCTAATCTCTAGTCTCTTTGAAGTTGCCTCATAATCAATCCAAGAATGCAACTTTTTCCCATTGTTTAATACCAAATTGACAGATGATAAATTTCTCACTTTAACTGATACAAGACTACCCACATCAATCCCCACATGGTTTTCATTCAAATCACCATACTTGCCATCTTTGGAGGTATCAAATTCTACATCAACAATACCCTTTTTACTTTTCTCCTTCAACTCAAAGGAAATCCCAAACGAACTATTGCCCAACACATTAACATTAAAAATACTAGGAACCATAACAAAAGCCAAACCATCACCCTTCTCATGTGACATTGAGAAAGAAAAGTAGGTTGAAAAAGAAGCAAAGTTCCTAACTTTACCTTCAACAAGCTTGATAGGTTTCTTATACATGACCCTCCCAGCACTCCATTTCACAGAGTTAGTAAGTTGAATCACAGAGCCATGATTAGCAACATGTGCATCCCCATATAAAGCAATCTTAGACTCAAAGTTGGGATCTTCACCGAAAGTTTTGAAGGAAAAAGAGGAACTTTGTTCTGCAGCAACAAATTTTAAATGGAAAAGGATAAGGGCAGTGAAGAAGTACATGGGAATGGTGAATGAGGCCATTGCTGAAACGGGTTAGAGGTTTAGAGCTAAATCTGAAACTTCGTTTTGGTTGGACTGCTAGAAATTGCCGGTTGATGATTCCCTTCACAAATTAGGGTTATGGGTGAAGAAGCAGCAGAGAGAAGAAACTAGAGGTTGGTTTGGAGTTGTGAAAATAAAATACAAACTTTACTCGTTTCTGCAACTCCTTTTCATTTTCTCCCTCTGTCAGTGGTTGCTGACTGAGGGAATATTATTATAATCAACTCTTTTCAGTTTTGCACTTGCTACTCTTTTTTCTAACTTCTCAAATTGTACTTCATTTTTATGTTGACAATTTACAATTTTATCTAAAAACCCAGATTTCATTTTTTGTTAGTTCCAACTTCCAAATCATTTCGGGTGTAAATTAAAAAATTTGGAAACAAATGTGGATAAATTTGGAATTTATTGGATTGAAGAGTTACCAATGTGTTAAAGCGCAGCAACAGAAAAGGAAGTTAAAAAGGGAAGATGAATGTTTTGTCAAAGCATAGACAATTGTCTGTGAAAAGTAAGTGTCACAATTCTCAGGTCTTTATCAATTCTAAGCAAAATCCTCCACTTTCAGTTCCCCTTTTTGTTTTAAATTGATTTTTTTTTTGTTTTACTTTAGGGTAAATTATAAAGATAATTATTTAATTATTAAAAATTCTTATTTTAAGTATTTAAATTAAATTTTTTATAATTTAAATGTTCACCTTATATAATTCGATATTTTAATTACTTATAAATGAGAAGTTGATATGAAAGTTTAAAAAATTGATATAATAAAAAAATTTAACGCTTAATTTTTACATATTATAATATAAAAATACATAAATATTTTTTAAAAATATAATAATAAATTTAAAAAATAAATAATAAAAAAATATTGTTGTATAAAAATAAATATTTTAAAAAATATAATAATAAATTTAAATTTTATATTAACATTAAATAAAATAAAAATCCCCCCGCCCCACCACCGGACCTCCTCCCACCCCCACCAGTGATTTCCATGGAAAAATCCCGGAAAATCGACTGTTGTTCAAATTCAAGAACTTACAATCCATTTAGAGAAGACAAATCAGAGACTTCTCCAGAAAAAAAAAGCATTGCACCCCCAAATCCAAGTAGTATAGGCCATAACATTTTTTCAGGTCCTCGGAAATCTTGCCATGAAAAGAATTGTTCTCAACATCAATCTTCTCCAATGCCTGCAACTCGCAGATTGAATCAAAAGGAAGATACCCAACAATTTGTTCTTAGGGAAGATTGATTCCGTTGACGAATCCAGTGGAATTGTAAACAACTCCGCTGAAGTTACATGTAGAGCTCCCGTGTCTATGAACTGAATGCATTAGAATCTGACTTTTCTACTGGGGACTTAAACTTGAGCAATATCTCCAATCCATCAGACTTTACAGAAGAAATAACAAAGATGAATAATAAAAAAAGATAAACACAGGAGGCGGCCGGACTGACATGGCGAAGGAGTGGTTATTGACAAACGAAGACAAGTGTGTTTAAATTTATTATTATATTTTTGAAAATATTTTTTTTTTAGAATTAAAATATTATTTATAAATTTTAATGGTTAATTTTTTAAATCATGATTAAATTGATATAATATGTAAAAATTAAGAGTTAAAATTATTATTGTACTGTTTTTTTAACTGTCATCTTAACTTATTATTTATGATTTTAATAAAAGCGATCAAAATTATTAAACTACGTAACGTGTTTAAATTATATATTTTTTATTTTAAATATGTAAAATGAAACTTTTTTATAATTAAATGAATATTAATACAATTTAGCGTTTATTTTAACAAGAGGAAAAGAAAGAGATTCTCTGTTGTTGGAAGAGAGGGACCATTTTCTAACGTGCGAAGGGTCAGGCGTCGATAAACCCACCCACCAACATTAAAAAAGAAACAAACTAAAATCGGCGTGCTTTAAAAGCCTCTAACTTTTTATCTTTCTTTTTTGGTTTGAAATTTCAGTAGTTACACTTAAATTAAGCCATTAAATGGAAAATAGGTATTTTATTCATAAAATCTTATTGAAGGAATTCATTGTTAATGATTAAGAAGGTTGAATTTTTAGTATCCATTTGAAACATAGAATTGGAAAGAAGGTTGAACAATGTGTTTGGAAATTGACCCTTGTTGTCTCTCTCTCTCAGTAGCATTTAATAGGAGACTGAGTAAAAGGGCTGGCAGTCACTTGTTGCATTAAAGGGCCCTTCATTAATGACTTCACTCAAGCCCTAGGATGATATGATTCGTGAGAAAGAATGTGCGGATTTTTGGTGGGTAAAGGAACCTTTGCATTCATTAATCGTACTTGTTTTTAAATCTACTCGCCTGTACTCTCCTGCCTCATCCATTTCAGCAACTCTTATATATATATATATATATATATAAGTCTATATTTAATGTGCCGTTAGTATATAATTTTATATTAAAAATTTTAAGAATAAATTAAACGAATTGCACAATGCAACAAAGTTTAGAAGCATTGTGATAGGGTTGTGCATGGAATTTGAAAACATGGAAGGGGAGGGGACCATTGGCTTTTGAGGTCTTAAATGAATCTTGTGACCACTGCTTCTTTATTGGCTGTTATTTAAAACCCTATCGGTTTTGTTGGTTTTCAATTAACTCTTTACACAAGGGTTGAAAGTAAATTATAAATTATTGAGAGTTTAGAATATGATTTTATTGTTTATGAATTTATATTTAAAAAATTTTATATAGATTTTTTTCTTTTTTAAAAGAGTTAAAAATAAAATTGTCATAAATTTATAATTTAATAATTTGTAACGAGACTAAATTAAAATTTTTCATTTTGTGAAAATCAAACACACTTGCCTACATCCTTGTATTCTACCATCTTTACATATGTTTCTGGGGTTGTAATTAGATTAACAAAAAAATATATTAGTAAACACATTTATTTCCTATAATAAGAGAAATTGTTTGGGTAAAATATGTTAGTAGTCTCCTAATTATTAGTAACATTTTTTGATCACCCAATTATTAGTAAAAAAATTTGGTAAACTCACTATGAAAAGTTATAAAATAATCATTCAACTGTTTAATTTTGTCTTATTTTTCTAATAACCAACTGACTAAAGATAATAACTTTTAAAATGAGCATAATAATAACTTTAACTCTTAATAATTATAAATTATGTTGATTCTAAAAATAATAATCCTCAACATTTATACATGATGTAATTTGGTCTCTCTTTTTTTTCAGTTTTGTTTTTCTTTGTGATATGGATGGTTAATTTTGAAAGAATGAGAAAATATATTATTATCTAGGATTTTTAGGTTTTTTTTTTGTATATTTTCAATCAAATTTAGTTGTTAAATTGATTTTTAGATTTTTAAGTGAAAGGGTCACAAAAAAAAACATAACTACAAAAAGACTAAATTACACAATGTGTAAATGTTGAGTGTTAGATTTTTTAGAATCAAGACTAAATAGACATAATATATAAATATTGAGAGTTAAAGTTACTATTATATCAATTTTAAAAGCTATCATCGTTAGCTAATTGGTGATGAAAAAAGATAAAATTGTTTTCATAATTTAGTAATAAATAAAATTTATCAATAATTGAACGATCATTTTGTAACTTTTTATAATTAAATAATTAAAAAATAAATTTACTAATAATTAATAACAACTAATGCAATTTACCCAAATAATTTTCATCGAAGCATAAATGTGTGTGACAACCAAATAAGTAAATAACCTCTGCAATGTTGAACCATAGAGATAGAGACAGACAATGAAGAAGGGGAAGGGAGATAGCTACTCCTATTCATGGGTAAAAGAAAATTGACAAGATTATATCATGTGGGCATCAAATGGAAGCAAAGACGAAAATGAACCACCACCAGGACCATTTAGTGTTTAGTTAGATGATGATTCAGCTCTTTTTCAGTGACTTGTCAATTCCATATTTAAATTATTTTCTACCCAAAGTTTTAAACTTTGGTTTATACCTAGATTTCAACCGACAGTCAACCACCGAAGCCCATTGATGTCACACACTTAGCTAATATTTTCTTTCTTTTCCTAATTAAAGAGCACATTTAGCTATAGTACTGTATTTATGTATGTTCATTGTCTGTAAAAATAAAATTTCCCGTATATAAACTACCTTTATTTCATATATTTCTAAACACAACGTATATTCTATCTTTAATATAATAAATTTTGATTGTTTTAAATTGAATGGTATGAATTATACTACATTTAGTTATTAATGTAATAATATAAAAAAATTTATTTATTATATATGTTTTATAATAGATAAAATAAAAAATAATTTGTATAAATTTAAACTTAAAATTAAAAAGATAGATAATAATTTTTGTTAAAAAAATATCCTCTTAAAATAAGCAAAAAAAATTTATTCTCTTTACCACAAACAAGTCATGCGAATGTAGTTTATAACTAATCCACGACTAAAACATATAAAATTAATAATAATCCTACCAAGCATATCATAAGTGATATAAACTAAATTACTTAAATACTTTAAAAGTAATAAAAATATAGATGGTAATTGTTTATTAGCATAAACAACTATAAAAAAAAATTTCTTATTCTTACCGCCTTTCACTTTTTTTTTTTTTTCTCTTTCCCTTTGATCACAGCACTTTATATAATACCACGGTTAATGATTTTTTTGAGTGAAATACAATTTTAAAAATTTTCTAATTATAAATTTATTTTTTATAAAAATTAAATATAAAAATTAAATATACTTTGCTTTCATTTTATATTTGTAGATGTTCTGATACTTAAAGAGAGAACAATTAAGTTAATTGATTAGTTTGGTTGTTGTTTTTTTAAACCAACTTTAACATGAAAAAATTGATTTGACTAACTTTAATTAAAAAATCGATTAAATGGAATTAATTTTGATTCAGTTAATACGGTTGGTTTTTTGAGTTAATTGGCCCAATTTTTTTTCTTTTCCTTTTTTGTTTCCTTATAATGAACAAACAGGCTAAACGGCGATGAAACTCTTGCAAGTAAGAATTACTAGAGTTGTGTGATTCGAATCTCGTTTAATTTGATTTAAAAAGTTCGATGTGTAACTCATTGATTAAAGAAATAAAACAAAGAGGCAAAATTGAAGATATGTGAGGGCGAAGGTCCGAGGGCCGAACACCTCTGCCTGTACAAACCTTGCCACACACTTCTATATAAGATTATACTTCTTCTATTAGACGTTAATTATAAAAAAAAATTGTTTAACCCTTCAAAATTGTGCATAGAGAAAAACCTCTAATATTATTGTTTTTCAATATTAATAAATTTTTCCTCCTTTGCCCGTGACTTTTTTCGATAAAAGTTTTATACGTAAATTTGTGTATTTTTATTTTTTATGATAATTCCTACTACTATTATTGACATATAATATAAAAAGAACGGTTATGCAACATTTTCCTTAACCCACGAGAAAAAAATAGAGAAAGAACAAATCATAGTTGGTACAATATAACATTTTTTTTTAACCCACAAGCAAAAAATAGAGAAAGATGTACCCCCGAGCTGAACAACAGTGAAGCTTCTACAGAATGACTATGAACGGTAATGATGTTTTAGGGTTTTCTTTTTGCTAGAAATGTCGGGGATGTTTTGGAGAAGGGAATGAATGCTGAGAGCTTCTTTTCTTTGTTGAGTTTTTTTTAAAGTTTTTTGTTTTATTTTTATTTTTATTTGGGTTTAATTGATTTAGGTTTAAATAGATTTTATGGGTGATTAGGTTAGGTTTATATGGTTATATATCTATTATAAATTATAAATATATTTTAAATAATTTAATAACATTATAAAATAAGTTAGTTTTTTTTTTGTCAATTTGATTTCGAAATTTAAAAATCGATAATTAATTAAATTAACTAATTAAACTAAGGTCAAAATCGATCAACTCGTCTTACTTGACAAAATCGAAATAAAAAAATAAATGAGTTGATTTTTTCAATTAAAATTAAAAATTGCTCTCCGCTACTGATACTAATAAAGTATTATGTGAATGTTTTAATTATAGTTATATATATATATATATATATATATATATATATATATATATAAAGTTCACCCACAAATTAATATTTAAACTATACTTTTTTCTATATTGATATCCAACATTTTCTTATCACAAGTGATACTTAAACTACATTTTTTTCTCTAAGTTGAAAGCTTGACCATTTTAAAAAACATTGGTACAATTTTTATAAAAATTAATTGTGTTTTTATCTATATACAATATTTATACCAATTTTTTATATTTTAAATGTGATTAGCATAGATATATTCTATTCAAAAAATACAATAATTTTTACTATTTTTTAAAATATATAATAAATATTTACAATTTCTAATACTTTTATATATTTTTATCATTTTTAAAAAATAAAAAAATATTTTTATTTTTTTAAATTATATATTCTTATAATTTTATTTTTATTTTTTGTAATTTTTTATATTTTAAAAGATTTTTTAAAGATTTTTCTTGAATGACGATGTTGACGTATGATACGAGACAATTTATGATTAATTGACTATCTTGACCGATTTTTTAATGCCCAAATGATTGAATCGAGAGGGTCTGATAATATTAAAGAGCAAAGTTGGCCGATAAAACCTTTAGGATCAAAGTTGGAAATATAATATAC
Organism: Gossypium longicalyx; assembly: GCA_025698465.1. Classification (NCBI taxonomy): domain Eukaryota; kingdom Viridiplantae; phylum Streptophyta; class Magnoliopsida; order Malvales; family Malvaceae; genus Gossypium; species Gossypium longicalyx. Next base: position 29,078,806 of record CM047003.1, read on the forward strand.
TATAGGCACTAAAGCATGGTTTCTTCGCTAAGTGTAAACATTTTGGGCTTCATGCTTTGATCAAGGTTTTCAAAATCGAATCATTGGTCGAACTGGTCAGATAACCACTTTTAGGTTTGATCAATTCATCCAATTTGATTAAATAAATTATTAAATATTCATAACAATTAAATATATATATTTAAAAAATAGAGAAAAATGATTCAATCGGTTCAACTAGCTTTTTAGCCAGTTCAACCTGTCTATATAGGCTTATGAATCAATTGGTTCAATCCTAATCTCTTGATCGGTACCTTGTCGGTCCTCAGTCCGACTAGCTGATTTGGTTTGAAAAAATATTGGTTTTGATTAATGAAAGAACTTTTTTTTATCCTAACAAGTATAAATCATGCAAAAGAAAATAAAAAAAAAATCATCTTTTAAAAGGTTATATGACATGACAGTCTATTATTCAATAATTTTTTTTTAATGGATATAACAGTTTGGTGTAAAATGGGTGATGAGAGAATAATTTAAGTACCACTTGTGGCAAAAAGAAAAAATGTAGGTATCAATTTGAGAAAAAAAAGTATAGCTTAAATACTAATTTATGAGTTAAGCTTTTTTTTAAATAGATTTAAAGTTTAACCATGTTTGAGTACCAACTTGAAAAAAAAAAAACAATTTAAGTATCAAAATAGAAAAAAATGGCATATTGTGTGGTTATATCAAAATAAAATTGACAAATTAATCTAAGGTTATCCGAGAAATGGGCATGGAAGGTGTGGTTACCCATGATGAGAAGCAAGCTCACTGACACATGATCAACCCATTTGAACCTTGGCCCATTGCCATTTACGTTCTCCGTTTTCCCGCCAATATAATAAAATCCTGCTGTGCTGTGCTTGTCCAGCCCAGGGTCAACTTTATTATTACTATGTTTTACGAATGAATTGTCCGAATTATCAGACTCAAATTACAAAACGCCCCTCCCTTTTATCCTCCTCTTTTTTTTGTCCCTCAAGCCATTAACAAGGAAATAAAAAGCATATTTTCTGTCCAAAAAAAAAAAAAAGGAATTAAAAGCATGTTGCTATAACGAAGAGGAAGTTCAAGTAATGTAAAAATTGGGAACAAATTTTTTTTAATTCTTAGAGATTTCTAAATTCAAGCGCAATTGAGAAAAAAGAAAACCCTGATTTTGAATTTGATAGTGAATCGAAGGGAGGACAAATTCGTCAAGATAAAACAATTTGGAGGATAAAACTGTCAAATAAGAAGGATCCCAACAACATTTTGCTCGACAAAATCTGTTTCTAAGTTGTCACTTCATTTTTCACGTAACAAAGACTCTTTGCCGTTAAGTCTGGTACTCGAGGGGACCGTCATCACTCTCACCACTAAATGGAAACAGAAGTGGAAGCCGTTGATAACGGCAACGGCACCACTGTTGCTGAAATCAACGTCCCATCACCACCACCCCTAGATGGCGGCGAAGGGGGCGATTGTGGAAGCCGCGATGATTCGGCGGCGGGAGGGCGAGCGCGTAAACAGCGAGTGAAGGGGCCTTGGTCCCCTGAGGAAGATGCGATTCTGAGTGAACTTGTGAGCAAGTTTGGGGCGAGGAATTGGAGCTTGATTGCGCGTGGAATCGCCGGTCGTTCTGGGAAGTCGTGTCGGCTTCGTTGGTGTAATCAGCTTGACCCGGCCGTTAAGCGCAAGCCATTTACTGGTACCAAGTCTACACCTTTGTTTTGTTTTTTTCGATCTGTCGATCTGGTTATCTATTTTTCTTAATTTTTAGTACCTGCTCGGATGTTTTTGCATGTTAGATTTGTGTAACAGTTTCAAGTTTAGACCACTTTGCTTTTGGATGTTCAAGTTATGCCATCTAATGATTAGCAAAATTTAGTGTCTTTTTTCTTAAAATGTGTTTAGAACCCACAATCTCCTAAGAACTATGCTTTAAGTAACCAATCATATCAATTCCCAAAATTTCTCAATGCTGTACTTTTGGGAGATTTTAGGGAAATGTTTGAGAGAAACAAAGATGTTTGTTTTTTTCTTTTACTAAGGGTTGGACTTAGGGCTGGTGTCAATTAAAGACCTAAACACAAGTCCTTTGCCACTCTACCTTTGGTTCAGTTGAGAAACAGAGATAATAATGTTCAAATTGAAACAAAGTAGCTAGCCTTTTAATGTCAAATCTTGAATCACATGTGTCTTGTTGAAATTGGGCAGGAGTCTAGTTGTTCGGAAATGGCAGTAATTTTGGTGAGCATTAGAGAAACTGCTTGTAACTTGGGGAAGTGTCATTACATATAAGAAAGTGTCAATGAACATTCTACTCATACTCACATGGCAGCAGTCAGTATTAGTTTGCAACTTTCACTTTATAAGTTTTTTTTTTTTTACCTTTAAACATAACTTTGCATTTCTTTAGTTAGTTTGTGCATTTCGGTTTATAAACATTTAATTTTAACAAGAATGTATCTACTTCTTTCTGATAAATGGAACTGATCATGTCTGTGGCAGATGAGGAGGATCGGATGATTATTTCAGCACATGCAGTACATGGGAACAAATGGGCTGTGATTGCAAGGCTTCTACCTGGAAGAACAGATAATGCTATAAAAAATCATTGGAATTCCACATTGAGGCGCCGGTACATGGATCTTGGTAGAATAAACACGGAATCTGCAAATATGATGGAAGATGCTGGCTGCTTGGACAAAACCAAGGCATCATCTGAAGAAACTCTGTCTTGTGCGGAGGACAGTTCTTTCAGATCCCTGGAATGGAAAGACGCAAGCTCCTCGGAAAAGTTAGATAATCAATCAAAGGGCAAAGCACTAACAGGGACTCAATCTAACCATGAATTAATTGAACCACCAACCCTTTTCCGTCCTGTGGCCCGTATCAGTGCTTTTAATGTTTATAATAACATGGATGCACCTGAATTTGTTTCACCACGTTCAAGGCCAGTTCCGGTGCTAGGCCCTTCCATTCAAACATCAAAGCCAGATGTTGGGACATGCAAATTGCTTGAAGGAGTTTACACTGATCGTTTAGTACCTCTGCATTGTGGTCATGGCTGTTGTGGAACTCAAAATGGTCAAAATAAGTCATTGCTGGGGCCAGAATTTGTGGAATTTTCAGAACCTCCATCTTTTCCAAATTACGAGTTGGCTGCAATAGCCACTGATATAAGCAACCTTGCATGGCTGAAAAGTGGATTGGAAAATAACAGCGTCAGGGCAATGGATGATGCAACTGCTGGTACATCTCATAGATCCCAAGTGCACATGGGACATTTTGAGGAGAGCCAAATGAGCGATCGTTTACGTATTGAAGAGAGAAACAGCAAGTTTATGGGCGCTATGACCAACCTGCTGTCAACATAGAATATGAGGCAACTCTACTTCTAAGTCGAGAGAAGGTGCTCAAAAAAATTATGAAAGATGGTAGTCTTGGCCTTCAAATTAGCTTGAGAGTGATGCTGGAATGGGATCCTGATTTCTTGTGTTCAAGGTAATCGCCATATGGTACTGAATTATAAGAAGGGCTCAATTGTTTCATGTTCATTGCTATGCTTGACCTAGATGCTTAAATGGACATAGTGGCTGATAAGTTTGATGCAGGGGAGCTTGTTTACGTATTCGTTTTACAGACAATGCCTATTAACATCCTTGTACCAGCATGAATTTATGATAAAGCTTGGAAAATATTGATTTTCAATCTAATTACTACTATTCATCGTTTTTGCTCCTTATGTAGTTGTTTTCTGTTGACATTTCCCTTAACTTTCTTAGCATCTTAAATATCTTTCCAAGTATCCATGTTGGCCTTATAATCCTGTTCTACCATTCCCTTCTTGAAAAACTAAAGCCTCGTTTATCAGTCTTTGTTGGGCCTGCTTTTAGATCTAGTATAGTTTGTTTTGAAAGCCTCAAAACAATCTTAATATGTATATATCTTTCACCCATCTCATTTTCTAATCTTGTTAGAACAATAAATGGTGACATCTCTGCCTACGAATGAGGACTATTTTTTATACTTAAGCCTGCCCAAATAAATAACTCATTGGCTGATTGATTAGTATGTGGCAGAGGCATGGCTTATCCTAGAATGAGTCATAGTGGCAAAAGCCTCTAATTGTGATTCATATTGAACTAGGACTCTATGGCATTTAGGTTGCAGAAAGTTGATGAGAACATGGGACATAACAAGTAGTCACCTAGGTGAATTGATGGTATTTAGTGCTTGAATGACCTTGGGTACCAAAGTTTAACAAGGGGTGTAGGACAAAGCTTCTTTGATGTTTTAGTCATGTTAGATTGAAACAGGTAATCAGGGCCAGTTATGTTGATAATCTTTGGTAGCAAATGAGATTGAATGGCTTTTAAAGGTGGTGATGGGAGCTGATATAGAAGTGGAAGACATCTGGTTCACTAATAACGAGTGCCCATCGCTAGTGAAAGAAACATGTTGATGTACCCTTTCAGGTTTCAGTGATTCAGAAACCCTTAAACTAGAAAAAATAAGGGCAAAAAAGGGAATGCCCTTTTAATCTTTCCAGGATTCAAACCCTGAAAAAGACACATGCTAGGGGGCTGCTTGAAAGAGAAACATGTGGTATTGCATTTGCAGAGCTGCTTTCTGATTGAAACCAAATGTGAATTATCAGAATGTGGTGCCTAACTCTGAATACCTATCAAGTCCATTTTAGTGCTTATTCTGATGGTTTTTGAATAGAAAGATTCAACTTTATGCACTTAAGGGATCCTTTTTCTTTATTTGGTGTTTGTTTAACCAAAATGAATTGAATATTTGCCTGTTTTTATAATTGACCCCATCAAACTTGACGGATTATGCTTACTCTGCTGTGTTTCAACAAAACCACCAAGGAATATCTTTAAGGAAATAATAGATTAACAATGATTCATCATCAACCAAAACCAATACAGATGTTCATACATAAGCTCTAAAATATTTCAAGATGATTGAGGTACAACTTTGAGTTATTATAATATATTATTGATTTAAAGACCAAAAAATAAAAGGGAGAGAATTCTTGGTCAATTTGTTAGATGCTTGTCTTCTACTTTAACAGCTCAAAAAGAAACTATTCCCTGGACAAAAAGAAGCAAATATAAAAAAGAAAACATAAGGAAAAACAAAGATGGCAGATTGAACAACAACAGGGTTACCAGCCCCCACCACCTCCCCTCCCCCCCCCCAACCCTGTTTTTTCACTTGTTCCACTTTGGTTTCTATGTGGAAATTGCAGAATTGGGATGGCAGATTCAACTTTTGACACTTGAAAGCGATCCAAAACGGTTTTTACTTGACTCTTGTTACTTTTGGGGGGTTGTTGAGTGCAAATAATTTTCAGTTGCAGCACAAATACATTGAAAAATGAAAAAAAAAAAAAAAAGTCCTTTCAACCTCTACTTAGATTGCAATATTTGTACTGATCCATTTTGCCTTTATTTGCAAATAAACATGTGCCTTTGGATCCAAAGTAGGCACTACCCAAATTTTCAACAATGGAATCCAACATGGAATAGACTTTTTTTTTTTTTTTTTTTTATCAATTCAAAACCGTACATTATTGGTTAAAATTTTAATTTTTCAATTCAATCCATTCATCCTATTAATTTAATCTAATTCTGACAATATCCCCAAATCTCAATTCCAGAATTCCCACAATTACATTAGCAATTGGTAGATAAATGAGGCATTATTCTCATTCAACTACAAAGTAATGATATATATTTTTTATATTGAAATTCAGGTTAAATTATTAAAATGATACTTATTCTTGATTTATATTTAAAAATATAAAAGTAAGCTGTCGTTTTCTTAATACGGCGTCGGCCAGTCTCTACTCCTATCTTTATCATATTCTTATTGTCATTACATTCTCAATTTGGCTTTATTGCAAAACTCTTCCATTTGGAATTTTCTTTTTCTTTATTCCTCATTTTCTTTTGCGTATATATGTACTTACCTACATCCTAAATTTCTTTCACTTGCTTTTGTGTTATTCACGCAAACGCAGATCATAGTATAAATATAAATGAGTAAAATTTAGTCCTGGTCCTTTTATTATACTAAACTTTAAAATTTAATCCTTATACTTTAATTTGATGCAATTAATTATTTCAAAGCATTAACGTTTTAAACTTCCTACAAGTTCAATTTTCAAAATTTTAAGTGTTGAAAACTTAGGTTCTAAATTTTTAATACTAAATTTTATAAGTGTTAAATTTATTTTAAAAAATTGTTTAGTAAATTAGTAAATATAATATATAAGTACAAAATATAATTTTATTGTTTGATAAAAATAAATACTTATTTTTAAAATATTATTTATTTTTAATTTTTATCTTATTAATATAATTTTTTTTTATTTTGGATAGTTTTGGATAAAAGATAAATATGACAAATTGAAATATTTCAATATTTAAAAAAAAAGTTAATGCATTTCAATTTTTTAATAAAATAAAATCAATTTAATATTTTCTACATTAAGTGATAAGTAGCTACCTACCTACTTATCTTATTCAACACTTTTTTGTTAAAAATTTTATATTAAGTAAAAAATTATAATAATTATCAAACATATTAAAAATATTAAATGTTAACATTTTTTATTTTCAATGATTTATCGAACATACACTTAATTTGAAAATATTTAATTTAGAATATTATGTATTTAAATATTACGAATGATACATAAATTTGTTCTTAGTTAAATAAAAAATGATATTTAAATATTATTATTAATGTTGCATATGTAAAATTTTAATAATTTACTTTAATGTATCATTTTAGATCAACATTAAACTTCATAGTTTGAACTTTGATACCTTAAAATATAAATATAAATAAAATATAAAGTATAAATATATTAAAATTGCCTCAGCATCAATTCAACTAACCTTTCCCATTTCAACATGACTCAGTATTTTGTACTTTAATATTTTATTCTTTTTGAGATGTTTCTGAGAAATTTAATAAATAATACTGAAATTTGTTTTTCTATTTCTAAGTGCTGCTTGAAAGTGTTAAGATGGTGATGCATCTATTTATAGTGTTAATTTTAATTTTAATTGATATATAATAATATGATAATTAATTATATTTATCACTAAATTACTAATTCTTATTTGTTTAATTGTAATTTTCTTGGGTCAAATGGGTTATGATGTGCGTTACTACTGTTCAATGGCGATGAGATGGGTCCAATTCTTCCTTATCGGGGTCTTCGTTAAGTTGATTCGCTTTCTCTCTCTTTGTTCATTTTATGCGTGGAAGGGTTTAGTTTCTTGTTTTCACGGGAAGCTGCATGGTGTTTCGGTTTCTTGTAGTAGCCTAGTCGTTTCCCATCTCCTATTATAGTTCCTTACTTTTCCGGGCCGAGGAGCTGGAAATTCGTGTTGTGAAGCGTTTGCAGGTCATTGACCACATCTCGACATGCGTGCACCAAGGTAAGGAGAATCGACACAAATATAATAAAAAATATAGCAATTATATGTGAGTGTGATAGTTCAGTTGTAATATTTTTGTCTTACAACAGAACATTAAATATTTCTGGGATTGAACCCAAGAGAGTTTTAGTGAAAATGTGATAAACAATAAAAATGCATGCAAACAAGTTTAGCTAACTACTCAGTAAGTATTATAGTATGACAAATCATTATCAAGAATTAACTATGCTATCTAAAACCTAAAAGAACTAAATTGCAAAATAATCAAAAGTGCACAAAAAACAATTCAAAGAGTTAAAGTGATCGGTTGACTTCTATGTTGCTAATTAATTCTTGAATTAAGAATCTAAAAGGTTCGAACTCTTAATTGGTTCAATTTTACCTATCGGTTACTATTTTATTTAATTAAACGATTTAGTCTGATTTATCTCTTAATCTCACTAAACTAAATCGGGACGATCAAATTGGTTCCCAATAGGTTCTCCTCTCAGTTTCACTTATTTAATTGTTCACCTAAAAGCGTAAATTCTAGGTTTTGAAGTTTATTCAATTTAGTCTAGTTTTTACGATTTAGTTCCTGACCCAAAAATTAATCATGCAACATTTCCATCAACCAACAACATGAACTTTAGCTACTATCCATCATCAACACAACAACATCAGTCAAATACATGCTCAAATGATTCACAAAAGAAGTATAAAAAGCAATGTTAGAGAAATCTTAGGGACTCTTGATGAGTTCTTTGGAGAAGATGACAACAGTAATAATGAAGAAGAAAACACATCTAAAGCAGAGATTTTTACACTTTTGAAGGTTAACAAAGTTGAAATATATTAAAGGGTTCAAAGAGAAATCAAAATACAAAGTAAAGTTTGTCTATTTAAGTGCAAAGAAAAGAAAAAACTACGGTAAAAACAAATAAAACTACCAACTACAAGCACTAAAATTAATAAAGTAAATAACTAAAACCTAAAAATGGTGAAGAGAATAACTACTTAGCTAAAAAGATGATAAAGATGAAAGTTCATCTTTTAAGGTTGACAACCAAAAGTATCTTTTGTATAATAGAAATTTCAACCCTAAAATTTACAAAATTGCCTTTGGAGTATATGGGTTGACTTAGATTTGTGTTGGATATAAAACTACCTCTGTAATATTTTTCAGCCTATCAAGCAACGATGACATGACACCCATAATAGTGGCACACTCTTGGCTCTAGGGGTTCTCGATGTCGCAACATGGACTAGTTGACGTTATGACATCCTTATCAGTGGCCATGACTTCTTCACTTTAACAAATAGTAGTGGTATCGCGATCTTGGAAGCTTGGTGTCGCGACTGTGGGTTTAATGTCGCGACACCCTCAACAGTTTGCTCTAAATTGATTTCTTGTTGAAGTCTTGCACCCTTGAGGTAATGGAGGCTCAGTGTTGTGACACCCTAGCATCAATGTTGCGACACCCACATTAGAAGTAGTTCTCCTCAAGGTTTGGTCGTCGTCATCTTCCTACACTAACTCAAATGCACCATTAGATTCCCAACTGCACCATTTTGCCAATTTGGACCTTAAAAGGACTAAAACTAAATAAAACGATTTTTAAAACTAAAAATCAACAAAAAGTATAGAAAATACTCATAAATTGTTTGAGAACAAACTCATTAAATGTTTTAGAGAGCCCAATTTGACATATTAAATTTCGGTAGATCAGCCACGTATGAATTTGCTTCTGCTTAAGCTATTAATCTGTAAAAGTCAAGTGTTATGTTTAGTTTGAACATTTTGTCAAGTGTTAGGTAAATGGTGCATTCAAATTTGGGAGTTTTTGCAATTCTTGATCATAGTTGTTATTTAGGCCTTTCATTTCTTATTGGGTGAAACAAGAGGCATGTATTCTCATTTCTTTGGGATTGGCTTTGTAAGTGTCTTTTCAATTGGAAGAACTTACTCCTCTCATAGGATGGTAAGAAGATTCTATTGAAATGGTCACCCAAGCTCTACTAGTCTACTACATGAGTGTCTTTTTGCTTCCACTGAGCATTTGTGATTGCCTTCAAAAGTTGATGAATTCTTATTGGTGGAGCTCTAACTCAAGTAATTCTACTCATTTATATTAGACTTCTCAAGCGTGATAGTACACTCGCCGTATGGAAGATGAAATGTGTGCATCTCAGGCCTCCATCTTTCCACCAACACACTTATAAGTGTGGGGTCCAATTTACACCCTTACCCATACAGGCCGCGTACAAAAATCTCGCATCTTTCAAGTATGATTCAATTAAAAATGACAGAAGAGCGGGTAGATTATGAATATACGTCTCCAAAATTCGTTCTTTCAACTATATATAAAAAACCATACAAAATATTAAATTTCACTATGACAACAAATTATTTAAATTAGATTAGATTAAATATAATAAAAAAATTATTACCATTTGCAATTGATCGATTGAAATATATTTGTCATACAAATGAATTAGAGATTTTGTCATTACTAATTTTAATAAATACAAAATTAATTTAAAAAATTTTAGTACAATTTTAATTAAAAAAGAGAGTTGAGAGAAGAAAAAAATTTGAGTGAGAATTAAGAGAAATTTAAAAGAGATTTGAGGAAGAATTGAGAATTTGAGAGAGAGTTGAGTTGAGATTGAATTGAAAAAGAAAAAGAATTAGGGGTTTATATAGGGAAAAAGAAGAGACGTTGGGGAGGGTTAAATGGCCGTTGAAATAGTTGTTGGGGGGTGGGGGAGCTGTTGGGTTTTTGACTGTTGGGGTGTGGGGTACCCGTTATGAAAAACGCTTCCAGTCTGCCGGTCCACTGAAAACGTGTCTATTTGGACGTGTTTTCGTTTTTACGTCCTAATCCGATAAATTTTGAAAAAATGGCAATAATTTTCCAAAAGAAGTCAGTATTTTTCTGTATTTAACCCCAGAATTTTAGCATAAATATAAGTAATCATATAAGTTTTTAAACGGATAATAAAAGAATTTAAAAAATTAAGGGTGTCGGAGGCTGAGCACAACAATTTCGATTAACCAAAAATATTGTGACTAAACCTCGAATTTTAACTTAATAAAAGGACCAAGTCAAGAATTTGACCATATAATCAGTGGTGGTCCACGTCCAGTCAAACCGCTTCCGTGTAACATATTTATCAGATGTTTCGCATGTTTATCAGACTCCATGCAGGCTTACTCCACTCTACCCTTCCACACATCAAATCATAATCACCGTTCCCTTTGCTTGAGAAGATGAGCGATCAAAGTTTAGTCAAATGGATGCACGGAATTTAGAGATGGAAATGGAGTTGAAGTAATTTACTTTTATTAGCTTTGTAAAGATGTAAAAGCCAAGTGATGAATATGTTACAGTTTCGTTTCTATACCAAGTTTTAAAACAGGCCATTCATTGAAAACCCAATTATTAAATGCCAAAATATCTATTTAAGAAATATCGACAAAACAACCTAAAAAAACCCAACATAAATATGTGAAAATGGAAACAGAGAAAGAGAGAGACACCAATAAATATTAAAATAAAAAAGACTGAAATTGGCAATTTTCCGACATGTAAATTTGTTTGTTAACCTCGAAATTCTATTGTAATGAAAAGGACTGCGCTACTCATAAGGAGTACGCCTACCTCAATTCTTAACCGCCTGATTATCTTCAAGATTCACACATCACTATTTTGATACCATCGGACGTACAGCATCTGCTTAGGACAGAGATCCTCAAGTTCCAACACCAAATCTTCCAACAACTTTGTTTCTCCGTCTTTGTTTTTTTTTTTTTTTTTTTGGCTTTGAACAGAAGACCCCTCCTCCTCTTTAAGCTTCTCTTTCACTCTTTCTTTCTGTCTTTGTATTTTTTTTCTATGCATTTTTCTTAAGTGAGAAGCCATGCCTCTGTAAAAGCTTGCCATGTTTTCAACTTTTGGTTCTCTGTGTCAGTCCTTATTTTCTTCCATTTTATTGTAACTTTTCTTGTTTAATGAAAGGGTAATGGAGGTAAAGGGTAATCTAATCCAATTGTAACTTGTTTAAATTTTAACATTTTATACGAACTCTGTTCAAAGCCCTTTCAAAAGCTTGAACTTTGAGACTGTTGAGTATAAAAACACTTGATGATCTTCAAAGCTTGAAACTTTAAGCCTGCTAATGCTCTTCAGCTTCTGGGTCTTTCCAACATGTCATCATTAGAGATGTCCCATATCGATTTAGAGCAAGGAACTCACCGCCGGAACGAGAGCGAAGTCAGCGCCGGCGAAGCTAGCGTGTGCTTCTCGGACGCCGACGAGGGCTCTTGCTACTCTCAGTTTTATTCCACCACGGGTGGTTCTTACGATGAGTACAGCTTCGGTTGCGAGATTGGTGGCGATTCGGATTCCAGGAGGGTGTCTTCGGCCTCGGATTGCTCGGTGGAGGTGCGGGCTCCAAGTGGAGCTAATGAACTCAAGCTGCATTTGGCCAAAGTTGAGAAAGATTGTAGAATTTGCCATTTGGGTTTAGAGAGCAACAGCCATGAATCTGGTGCCCCTATTGAATTGGGTTGTTCTTGCAAGGATGACCTTGCTGCTGCTCATAAACACTGTGCTGAAGCATGGTTTAAGATCAGAGGAAATAAGTAAGTTAAAACAATTCCAATTCCCAACCCTTTTTTCTTTTTTCTGGTTCAATCTTCTTAACATTGTTAACTTTTTAGTAAAAAACCGTCTTTTTTTTTCATGGATCATAATTGAGATTTCTATGTATTCTTCTTTTGATGATTGCTTGGACTTGGGAATTGAGAGTTACTCTTTCTTGATAGTTAAAAAGGTGGATTATCTTAGATGTTAGTTTTACAATCCTAGTTAAAAAATAAGGTGTAAGGTGAAAATATGCATGTGAAAAGGTGAAATTAGCTTAATGTGAAAGAAAGTGGGATGGATATTAGATTTTTAAAGGAGGTTGAAAATAAAGCTAAAGACTAAGACGATTCTTTTGTCAGTCTAACTGCACCGACGATTCTGTGCTGTTATGTGCTTTTTTTGAGGTTTAGGAATCTCTCTATTTTTTTTCCTTCTTTTTGTTACTTTATGTTCTCTTTCCATGTAGGAAAGTGGGGATTTGACCTTTTATTGATGCATTATCTAATTTTTGGTTGATGATCATTGTTTGGTGGTGCATCACTTTGTGAATTTTTAATTCGCAATTGCAAATTCTAGCTTTCTTGCTTGACATGATTAGGGATTAGTGACATTTTAGGTGCCAAACCACTGGTGCAAGGAATTCCTTGATTCTAAAGTTTTAGCACATCTTGCATTGCCATGTTCTGCACTTCATGCCTGCCTACATCGGCAAAACAATTTTTGACACGGTGACTACCACGTTTGCAGTGAACTGAACAGTGTTTGCTAGCTATTGTACCATCGAAGTTCCAATTATGTGGTTAATTGGTCCCTCCATCATTGACCTTTGTAATTGATTAGATTGGATTTAGAACTGTCTAACAAATGATCTGTTGTGCTCCTAATACAACTCGTCTATTGATCATCTAAGTTTACTGGTTTTGGATAAAAATTTACAAGGTATCCGTCTTATATGGTGCAAACGAAAGGTCATAGGCAACGAAGTGTTTTCTGATGTAATCACATACCAAAAGAGACAGGCATTTGGAATTGAAGAATGTCAACTATGATATCCGAGTTAACGTTCAGCTGTTAGAACAATGAATGAACTTGTTGTCTTTACACGGGAGCATGATTCTTTATATACAATGACATCATAATAATTTATGTGATACATAGATTCTTGTATTTAAAGCATTTAAGTGATAAGTAAAGTGTAATGATCGTATATCAAATCATTGTATCTGTAACTGATAATGCATTGCTTTTCTTTTGTGGATTATTGTATTATGTACTCAGTCAATCTGCTTAAATCATTTAGGACCTGTGAAATTTGTCATTCTATTGCACGCAACGTAGTTGGAGTGAACGAAGTCGAGTCGACAGAGCAACCAAACGAGACAAACAGTTCCACTGCAACCACTGCAGTCTCGGGAGCAGCATCCTATACAGAGTCTCGAAGCTTCTGGCATGGTCATCGCTTCCTCAACTTTCTCCTTGCTTGCATGGTATTTGCATTTGTCATATCCTGGCTCTTCCACTTCAATGTACCGTCATCCTAAAATTTCTTTCCGCGCACAGTCGTCGAACAAAATCGAAAGAAGGAAAAAAAAAGAAGGAACAGAATTACTGTAAAGGAGCCTGGGGAAACTTGTTGCTGTGGTGATGAGCAATGGAATTAGCCTAGAGTCTCGTGATGGTTAATACGAATTATATACATCTCTCTTCTTCATACGTGTAGAAAGCTTGTTATATTATGCACATTCATCATAGTTACTAAAGCTGTGTTATCTTGCTTTAGTAGACGACCACCATATCTGGTTTTAGAAGAGCTCTTGATGGTTCTGCTCTGGTTGTGTGGGGTGTTGTTATATGGGATTTCGCATTTAAACACGGTTGTGATTCCAAGAAAATATCCAGTGGGAAATTTTAACCAAATTTTCCTTTCCATGTGATCAGTGAGATGGTTGTTTTCTTAATGTTTGAAGTGATTGTCTAATAGAATCTAACCTAAGCTAGCCATTTTGAGTTGCAGGAGCTATTGTCCTTTCAATAGGAGATTGAACAAACGTTAAATATAAAAAACCAACCATAAAAACATTGAAGAATTCTGCAATGCGGCGAAAACCCAGAATAAATACAATAGCCAGAAGAAAAAAAAAAGAGAAATTAAATAAAACAAATTGAAAACCTATACAATTTTCAGTTTTTACTCCTTTTGGCTTCCAAGCTGGTGCCATCTTTGAGTGTTTCTTGAGCATCATCTTCCATCCCTAGGCTAAACAGGCAAGTCGCTTGTAAATACAAAGCAGTGGGCCACTGTGGCGACACCACCTGGGCTTGCATCGCATCTCCAAGGGCCTCTTGCGGCCTATCACTCATCAAGAAGGACAAGCAGCGTCTGGCGTAGACTGTTGGTGACACTATGGTCCCGCCATCGATGAACTACAAAAGAATGGTCAACATCTTCAGTCTATTTATCATGCTGTTCAAACCATCAAAAAGTATCTTTCCTCTATGGCATATTAATGCACTAGTTGTTAGTGCTAAGAGAAAAAAAGCTGAGAAAATCGAAAACCAACGAACAGTAGTATGATCTTGTTTCCTTGCGTTTGAAACATGGTGTCTATTATTTCAAATAGGCAGTATTGAACTCAATATGTCGTTATAGAGCAACAGTCACAAGCAGTATAGATTTGTAAGTGAGAAACTCACCCGCGTGTAGCAATCAATTGCAGTTGCAAAATCCTTAGCTCGGAAAGCGGTATCACCATGTTTCTTGGAGTTCAAGGTTTCCTGCATTTGGCTGGTCCACATTTGAAAAGAAAGCTGAAAGGAACGAGAGAATTCGCATACAAATTACATGATAGGTGAAGTAACATTAAACATGTAAAAATAAAACTAGACTCAAGATAACCAAAGAAGTCGGGTAATGGTCCTTTGCCCCTTGAGCTACAAGGTATTTTGCACCTCATAAAAGTAGAATACCGAGGACAGAGTTAGCAAACCTCATTAGCAATTCCCTCATCGTCTTTGTATCCCATCTTCTCCAATATTTCATGTATAGCGGTCAGATCTATCCTCATGCAAGCCTCTCCAAAAGGTGTCAATGACAATGGCTGCTTTGAAGAAGCAGTTCCATGTGGAATACCCATCAACACATATGATGGTACCTAGCAAAATTCCATATAATTAATGAGAAATTTAATGGTGTTTACAAAACATAAATCCTTAATAATGAAGGACATCGAGTTGGGGAGATACCAAACTGCACAGAATTAATGGTTGCAGATTATGAACTTGCAGTATTTAATTCAATCAGCAATTATTGTATGTACCTCTGCTTCCTTCTGAACAGACATGAGAGATATGACGAGGGATTTGGCATTTGGCCTCTCACGAGCCTCATACTGCAAACAGCGAGAAGCTAACCGCACTAACTCCATTCCGTCTTCGTTTGAGAAATGGCCCTCCAAAGCAGAATCCATCAACATGAGAAAATTCTTACCGCGGATCAAATCAAGTGCCTATAACGAAGCAAACAAACTAAAATACCATGGATAATTCAACCAGGATACACTAAAAGCAAACAGCATCCAAATGTTGACATCACATCTTCATCTCCCGCATGCAGTTATTGCAGAACCTTTAACTCACTTAAGAAATCGAATCACAGAGCAGAAATAACAGTAAATTCTAATTATCCAACCAAAAACTGGTACATCCAGATTAACAATATGAATGAAACACTGATTTTTAAGTTCACATCACCAAGCTTTCTCTTGCAGTAACATAAAGATCATAATTGCAGTAAAAAATAATGCTATTACAAAGAGAATTTACATGGCTGGGAGGAATATGTTTGCCGCTCATAAGATCTAGCAGCAAGGTTCCAAAGCTATACACGACACTTTCCGGAGTCACTCGACCTGCCATAGAAGCACATCAAGACTTTGAGTTTAGATTCAAAGAAATAGATTTCTTAAATAAAGATTGAATGAGTGGTTTGAACATGATTAACCTGTTCTCAGGTATTCTGGTGGTGTAAAAGCTAAGTTTGTACTGTAACTCTTGCCATCTCTGCTGTTCTTCATGAGCCCAAAACAAGACAGCCTGGGATTACCATCCTTTTACCAAAGAAAAAAACCCAATTCAGAAATCATAATCAAAGGGTTATTTGATTTCACAAGCAAAATCTTGAAGAACTTAAGTACATTATCAAACAGAATCCTATAAGCATTGAGATCATGGTATAAAGCTCTTCCTTTACTGCTACAATACTCCAAAGCTTGTGCCAAGTAGAGTGCCACCCTCAACCTCATTGCCCATTTCATTGGCTGATTTTCCCCTGACAAAATTAACCCTGTAAGTAAATTTCATTAACTTTAATCCCAAGCTTCACTTTTGAGTAACTTACAGTGAAAAAGATGCTTAGCCAGCGTTTCATTGGGCATAAACTCGGCGACCAACAATCTCTCATCGCCTTCACAACAACAACCGATCAGATTTGCCAACCGCTCACTCCTTAAACTCCCAACAGCTTTGGCTTCCTCCTAAAAACATGAAAATTTCAAAGTAATCTTTACTCAGTTTAATGATCAAACAGTTAGTAAACAAAATGAAGCGGTGAGCAGGGAAATGAATTAAACGGACGAGGAATTGGCGAGAATCGGGCCAGGCGAACTTGTTAAACCGTTTAACAGCAACCCAGCGGTCATTGTCGAGTTTCCCTTTGTAAACGACGTTAGGAGCTTTTTCACCGTGTTCCGACACTATGTTATCGGAAGAAAACCCAGACGTAGCAACTTTGAGTTGCTCCAAGCTAAACTCACCGAAACTCGGCCATGCATTCTTCTCACCTTTGCCCCCATTCTCTGCATTTCATTAAACTTTTTACTCCAAAAAAAAAAACCACGAAGCTTTTTTTTAACAAAGAACGAGAACCTGAAGATAAAAAATGCAGTACCGAGATCGGAGGATTCGAGGACAGAAGCTTTAAGGTGAGAATGAAACCAGCAGATAGAGAATTTAGAACAACGAGCTCCCATTTTTTTTTCTTTCAAGTCAAACGATCAAAAGACGGAGAATCAACGGAAAGTCAAATAATCAGATTCCGTACATTTCTGCAACAATCCCGAACTCTGATCGTCGTGAATCCAAAGTTTCCCTTTTTTTCCCCTTTCTTTACTATAAAAATGGGAAATTTTACAGAAAATAAAAATGTTCGCTTTTATGTAATTATCAAACCGATTCTAAAAGGAAAGAAAAAGCTCTTTTTTAAATTTATTTTTTGTTTTTGAGTTTTTCAGCTTTTTCTACAATCTCATCATTTGAGTTCCCTTTTCCCTTTCATTCTGTTTTCAACTTTGTAGGTGGTTTTTCTGGAAAATAGTTATGATGAGGGGGTCATTTTGAAAATATTCTTTGGCCTTTAATGGTGTAAAAAAGATTCAGAAACACAGTGTTTTTCAAACGCGTAGAGGTAAAAGTTGGGACAAGATCAAAGGATGGTATAGTTTGGTCTGGTCTGGTCACTGACGTGGGAAGCGGATTTATGTGAGTATGTGGGTTGGTTTTGTCTTTAGATCTTATCTAGCTTTGACAGAGACCAATTCACCATTGTTTTTGGTTAAAGTTTCCTGCTTTGGCTCAAAGTTGATGGGTTGATTTGCTAAAAAATTTAAGTGAGAATTGAACATATATTGTGTATATTCTACACGCTTTGTATGACTATGTATGTGAGCATGATCATCTGGAAAATGATTGTTGATATTATTAAAACAATTTCTTTAGGAAAATTTGAAATTATAGACTCCATTGATGATTGTAGGAAATGGTGGAAAAGCATGTGATCATTGACAATGAAGCGAAATTGTCGTGTAATTTGACTCGTCAACCTCTTGTTTTTTCACTCTTTTTTTCTTTTTTCGGAATTTAAATAATGTGATTCCAAGAAGCCATAATCAAAGGAAAAAAGGTGGATGTCTTTTTGAAGGAGATTTTATTACCTTTTATAAATTGTTATGATAATTACTAACGAGTTTGATTCTTAATCGGATTTGAGGATTGGTGGTTAAATCGGGACAAAATTAAATTGTATATTTTTATCATATTTAAAATATAATTTTATTATTTTAATAATTTTTTAAAAGATAAAATTAAAATGTTATTATTTTGGGGTTAAAATATAATTTTATTATGTATTAATTTAAAATTTTAAAAATTTTAAAGAGCCAAAAGTTAGGCTCCTATTAGCCCCATGATGCCACCTTTAAAGAGGTACGTTTTTCTTCAATCTAAAGGTCGAGAAGGTGTTATACGTAAAAGTAGTATTGTATCAAATAATACCAATAGTCTTTCCCAAATTTCTAAATGTGCGATCAAAACTATGACCTCCATGTTGTTGTATCAATGGTTTGGATTATAGTTTTGTGATGGAAAAAACAATTAGAACTTTTGAGCCCCATTCAAAGGCCTAATTTAATTGGTCCTTAAATTTAGTTGGACTTAATACGACAACTTTATATCGAAGAGTCTAAGGGAAAAAACACTCACCTATAAAGTATCTTTGTTTATAACATATGTAATTGATTAATCACTTAGAGAAAAAAAAATGTTGATACTTTTCAATGATGAATTGGATCATAGATTGAATTATGAATTATATAGCTAGGAATTTACAAAATATTAATGAATTAAAAAATGTTCGAGTTAATATTCCAAAACATTTTTCGATACTTAAATCCGTATTTAAATAGAGAATTGATAAAAAAAAATGTCAACTGTATTTGAATCAAGTGCCTGAGTGATACTACAATTTAGCATTGATAAAGAAGGTCGTCAAAGAAGAAATTAGAAACATGCCATGATTGCAGCATCCTGCCCTTTTAGGGACGTTAGTTGCTCATTCTTCTCTGCTACTTCGGTTGAGTTAGGAAGGCTATGTGGAACCTTCTCTCTATTGGAGGAGGGAATTTACTGATGCCACGTCACGTATTCTTACGCTAGTATATCAAATAATGGGCATGTTGAGTCTAGACTCGTGACAAGTTATGTGCCTTAGTTGAGCCGAAGATGTTTGGATCACTAGTTAGGTTAAGACTGCCAAGGTTGTTTGATCTTAATTGGAATGGCTGGTCGGATTGAAAATTAGTTGAGATATCGATTTACAGAAATGCATTGAATTAGTTGACATAGGAACGGTTGAACTAGATTTTTAATGTTTTGTAGTGATTTATTTAATTGAACTGTATTGTTTAGTCTAACAAATTAATAACTTGATCAATTCGACACTAGTCCAATTCTGAAAATCTTACCTATAACCATGTATAGGCTTTGTGCCCTTATTGAGTCGAAGTGCATTTAGGTTGTTGTTTAGACTTTAAATGGATCTAGTCCATTTGAATAGGATATAACACAAATATATTTGATTAACGAATAATATTTGATGTACTATTAGTGCATGAGTTTCCTACACCATTAGAGAATAATAACAAGACACATCAGTATTGGATAAGACAAATAAACATATTTTAAAAATAAATATTAATAACTTTATTTAATCATGTCATTTTTATATTTTTCCCGAGTTTAAAGTTCATGATTTAGAATTTAAGAATTTTTAAGTTTAGAATTTGAGGTTTTGAGTTCAAAATTTATGTGCTATTCATCCATCATTATTTTTTATATCACTAGTGAGATATCATGTTATCATTTAGTAACTGTGTACTAAAAATTCACTCATTAATTAAAAATTAAATATAACCCTTAAATTGCTCACTTTTATCAAATAATTTAACCAATAAAAAAATAATTTAGGCACAAGATTTCATATGAAACTGAAAGCATAAAGGTCCATGTCGCAATTTAACCATGCCCTCCTCACAAGATTAAAATATTCGAAATTTGTGTTGAATATTATTTAAATATGAATATGAACATCAACATATGGTTCAAAAAAGTTTAAAAAGAGTTAAATATTGAAAATATTGCTATTTTCAAGCCTCGGACCGTAATCATAATAGCAGCGATGGATCACATATATTGCACCAACGGCCGACGGATAAATATAAAAATAAAAAGGATGAAGAGAGAGCATCCATGTCTGACATAATTAGAAGCACCCACTTAGGGTTCAAGAGGACCCAACGGGGAGAGCATGCAAAAGGAGACAATGGTGGTTATTCAGACATGCAATGCTATGCAACCAACAATGATGAAAATTGCAGCCTGCTGTTTTGCTTTTTCTCTAAATCAGACACGCCGTTGTTGCTTCTTCTCTTTATTGACCAACTTTTCCATAGCTTAAATCGCGCCCCTGCATGCTTCGCTTTCCTACTCACACATCCCCCACACCACTTCCCCTTTGCTTATAATATCATCCAACATTTATGGGGCCTCTTTGCTGTCAACTTGTCCTCGGCTCTACCCCATACCCTTCAAACTCTACTATGGATAAGCAACGACTTCTATATCATATATATATATATATATATAAATATGAGCTCAAATACTCGATTTGAGTATTCAGGCATAATGACTTATTTTATCTTATAATTTTATAAAAAAATCGTTTTAGTATTTAAATTTATATTTTTGTCAAATTATATCAAAATGAATAGAAAAGTTAACGTTTGTTAATTTTGCTAATGTGGTATTCACATGGCAGTTCACATGTATGTTACATTAACAATTAATTAGATTTTTAATATTTTAAAAAATATTTTTATAATTTTTAATAAATTATATAAAATACATAAATTACTTACATAACAATCTAAAGTTAACAAACCTTAACTTTTTTGAGTCATAAAAAAATTTTAACTTCCAAAGTTAAAAACAAATCACATGAGCTGACTAACTAGTTTTTTTTACTGTGTTAGTGATCATAATATTAATAATAGTAAAAATACAAATTATGCATAGATTAAATTCTCAATTTAAATATAATACAAGGAGAAAAATATGATTTAACCTAAATATACAGCTGGGAGCATGAAATGGTTATAACTTCACCCCTAAAAAAAATAAAATATTATAGAAATAACTATATTAGAAATTAGATTATATTTTTTCTTTTTACTAAAAAACACAAATATATATATATTAGACTAAAGAGTAAATTGATCATTTTATTACAAATTCTATCCATTTCTATAGTTAAAAGTTGATCCTTACATGCCACCATAATGTACATGTAATACGTCACATATCATTGTCGAATTATTTTGCCAAAGACACTAATTTTTACGAAAAGTACTAACTAATTTATAAAAATTAATTTGACAATTTTCTGACTCTTAAAAAAAATATTCATGATATTTTTATGAAGAAAAAGGTTACAGCACTACAGTTGGATAATTGTTAAACTCCGTTAAGATTTGTTGCCTATAATGCGCTGCAGTTAGACGTTGCCGAAAGTATGATTGGATAAAAAGGGGCAAAATCTTGCTATTAGTCCTTGTACTCTACATAAATTATGAATTTAATCTTTATACTTTAATTTGATTAATTTTAAACTTATGCTTTCTGCATTGATTTAGTCCCTGTACTTTTTAAATTTGAAATTTTAGTCCTAATCAAATGGTAGCAGCTAAATCTATTTGGCCAAATTCTACTATTAATCTCGTATTACACAAAATTGTAGATTTAGTTCATGTTCTCTGATTGAATTATTTTTTGTCTTTATATTTCTCAAATTAAAAATTTTTAATCTTAATGCAAATAACAGTTGTTAAATCCATTAACTAATTTTTGTGTGTAGTATGTGAAAATAACAAATTGACATGACCAATAATAAGTTTGTCATATCAAAATAACTTAATAAATGTTATTTGGTTAGAATCAAAATTTTAAAATTTGAAAAAGTAAAAAGATAAAAGCAGCCTGGCTTGGTTGTGTGGAGGAAAAAGAAGCCTTCCCTGGCACATTATTGTAAAAAAGTGTACTAAAAAGAGGGTGCAAAACCTGTAGACAACTGGCGCTCGGGGACGTTCAGGCAATGCGCATTAGCTTACATTAGAATCAGATCCTGCCAACGCCACATCGGTCTTTTTAGTTTGTTGAAGTAATTATAGTTAAAGCCAGGCTGCCACAGCTATATGAACATTAAAGGGCCCAAGTCCCTACCAAAAATCCTATCTTGAAATGGGAAACATAAAGATTTTCAAGTCAATTGAAAGCATTCTTATCTCAATGGCCTTCGGCATTGAGAGAGACCAACAAATTATATTTCACCAATTCGACATTTGTTTAGAGAGAATAGGGAAATTCCATGATACATGTTGATGCTGATGATGGTTTTAACAAACAACCTTTAGGAGGACTGCACAATTTACAACTGCACTAAGGTTCAGTTTTCTTATGATTACAAATTCAAATTTACCAGCCTGGAAGAAACATAAAGGATTCAAGCAGGCAGCCCCATTACAGTGACAGCATGTAATTTCCATCATCTATGCTCCGTTCATTGCAGTATCATGGATTCCATTGCCATCTTCCTGAATCTTGCCATTTACTTGAGTTCTCGGCCTCTAAACAAATGAAGAAGGAAACGTAAATACGAGAATCTTATTTGGATATCGTCATTAAGGTATTCAAAGAATTAACAAAATAAAATTACTATACCCAATCTGCAGGATCTACAGAATTCCCATTCAAGAGCTTGTGGTTCTCTTCTTTGGTTTTACTATCCTTGTCTTTGGTGCTCAATGGTAGCAACATTGGTGAGCTTCCACTGCTTCTGTCAGGCAATTCTGCAGTAATATCTTACTGTTAGAACATTATGCCAATTGAAATAAGATTAGACGAAAGTTCAATAAGATCACAGAATATTCAGACCTGGCAGTTTCTTGTCTATGAAGAATACCACTAAATTAACAGTGTACCTGCGGAAAAATTATACCATTGTCAAACTAAATTGAAAAGAAATAAAAAATCGATCATAGATAGAAATTTCAAAAGTGTACTCCATACCATGCAACAACTACATCAACCGTGTAATGTTTGCGAGATGCCACAATCAAAAGACTTTGAACAATAGCTACCAACCAAGCAAAGTGCTTTATGAAGCTGCAATTAGACAACAATACCATCAGAAAACTATCGATTATTTACTCGTATGTATGTCAACATAGCAAGCTAGAATGCATTGCCCGTTACCACATCTAAACATGGCTATTGCGAATAAAAAAGTCTATAAGAATACTATTCGATACAATAATTTTTAGTTGTTACCAACGATTATATTCATTTAATTCTTTTTCCTTATGGGGGCTAATAGCTAAAATCAAGTAAAAAGAGTAAGCTATCTCTTTTACCTTCGAGTGCCATATTTTTGATAGGTGAGCACAAAGACCAAGGTGAAGATCATGTGTGATGAAAAAATCAAGTCACCACAACCATATATTACACCACGAGGAACTGCAAATTTGACAAGCAAATCAGCCAAAATATTTATTACAAAAACATGCCATTATCTTTAAAAGCAATAATTGAAATTTTCAACAAAACAGACATACAATTAATTAAGAGGACTTCCAACACACTCTCTGGTTTTGGCAATCTGGCAAGCTTAGAACCCTACAAAAAACAGAGTTGTTTAATATATGATCATAAAATTCAAAATATAGAAATAAAGGTAAGGGCAAGTTCCCATATAATTTTAAGACTATACCTCTCGGCAATGATAATTTGGTCCAGGAAGCTGAGTAGAATAGAATGTGATGATTCGGAGAATCTGAGAAGCCTGCAGCAAATAAATAAACAAAGAAAAGAAACAATTCTAAGTAAAATACTGAAGAAATGCTCAATGTTTCAAAAGTTATCAAGATAAATTAGTAAAGGTAGTCTTCAGCAATGAGTTCAGTTTTATTAGACATATTACTGATGAAAACGGTAATACTAGAACAAGACTCTATGTTAGGTGCACATATGATCAGAACAAATAGAAACTAAGCATCAGTACTCACAACTAGAAATGCTAGCACCCTGCACCAAACAAGAACAGTGTAGATCTTTTTACTCTTGAAGATGAATGGATGGAAAGTCCACTGCAATATCCATTAATATGTTAGAAGTCAGAGAAATAAATGTTGCTAACAGAACTGAAATAAGAGAACTGCAATATCAAGTGCTAAAAAAGTGAAAGGACTAGCCCAAGAGAAGTAAAATAGAAAAGGACAGTATCAAGATAACTTTACCAATAAAAATGATAAAAAGACAAAGGTGAACACAGTCTCACTGATGTAGGCTTTATCTTGCCCAAGCTCCTAAATTTACAAGATAATTAAATATAAGAATGCATTTCGCCAAACAATTGGCAGATAATAGAGATAATCAAAGAGCAAAAACGAAAACAAAAACAAAACTAGTTCTTACTGGAAGAATATAGAACCCAAGATCCTGAAGTGTTGGCCCTGGCCTATGAAGGTAATGAACTCCTCGGGCAGCTAGACCATGAATATACTGCAGAGGTGAAAAATGCACATTTCAGACCCAGAACAGAAGACACAATCTAGTTATGAAATGACCATAAATTAAGCGTACTTTTTTTTGGAAAATAAAAACACTAAGCTATACAGAAAAGCTTAATCAGTAGACCATGAAATCCATTTAGGTGAAAATTTTCGTTGCTAAAGCAGCGTTATCTGTATGAACCACGTTAGAGATTTATCTTATGCTAAAAGCATAAGCTCCGTTTCTCCACGTACATGAAACTACGATCATTACAGTTTACCAGATCCTACCATTTTTTAATCAAAACAAGGAACTCACTTTTTTTTTTCTTTTAAAAAAACAGTAAAATGTTAGTTTTTCCACTGCCCATCAATACTTAAAACGCTAAAAAAGTTCGCTAGTTGGAATTTTTTTTTTAAATTATTCAAACGAATTAGATACTGAAAATAGAAAA
This sequence comes from Gossypium longicalyx, assembly GCA_025698465.1. Classification (NCBI taxonomy): domain Eukaryota; kingdom Viridiplantae; phylum Streptophyta; class Magnoliopsida; order Malvales; family Malvaceae; genus Gossypium; species Gossypium longicalyx. The sequence continues at coordinate 29,103,801 of CM047003.1, forward strand.
TGGGTTTAATTTGAACAAAATGAAACCTGAAAGATGAGACCAGCAAGAAGGTATTTCCAGTTCTCAAGAAGAAGGTTGATCTCTGTAGTTGTCTCTGAACAAATTCTCTTCCATAACTACAAAAAAGAAAATAAAAGAATACTCACAATTTAATAAAAATCCCTTATGCTTTTCATTTCTCGCAAACTAAGAGAAAAAACCTTTGAAGCTTCGCGACCAATGTAAAGCGTCATCTTTATTGCGGTGTAACAACAAGGTCCATAGCACTTCAAAACCCAGCAGTTAAGGCTAACATCATTAAAACTAAAAACAACTCGATCTTTTGAAAAGAAAAATCCCCTTTTACCCAAAACCTTAACAAGTTAACCGCCGCCAAAAAAAAAAATTTAAGTGGGCGAAATTTATTTAAGCTTCTATTTCCTTCCACCAATAATTGACTGAAAATCGACGCCCCTCTTATCGATTCTTCAAGCGATCATCAAAGACAACGCGATCCCTCGATCGAGATCGACAAATAAGGAAGACAAAGAAAATGAACGAGGGAATAAAGTGTTGAATTAAGGCTTCTTCAGCTTCGATATAAATATGAAGGAAACTTTTCTTTGAAAAAAAAAAAAAACCTTTGAGAAACTCTTTCGCTGGATTTATCTCTGTGTATCTTCTTTTTGGGTTATGGATTCGCTTATTATTAATTTTTTTTCCTAGTAGAGAACGCGACGCGAGTTGAACACGGAGAAGGACATTACAATGAGACTTTTATTTTCAATTATTTTTAAATATTTTCACCGCTATTAGCCTATTCCTACTATTATTGCGTGGTTTAATTCTGTCGCGGTCCTTGTACGCTTTCAACTTTTAAAATTGTATCATTTTTAGTTTTAAGAAGATTTACAAGTTAATTGTTGTTAAATTTTAATTTTTTAAATCAGAAAATTTAAGTTTAAAGGTTGAAAAAGTAGAGGACTGTATGGATATTTAAACCTTAATACGAAAGTGAAAGAGACAGGAGAAACGGTAATTCCTTAATTACTTTTTAACGTTAATTGAAGTTGAAAGAAAGGGCAGATATCTAATTTAAAGTTTTGGAGAAAAGAAAGGGCGTTCATAAATTTTGTTGCTTTTTCTTTTTTTAACTTTTACTTACATACTGGACTTTGGAAAGGCAGTAATTTTTTATTTTACACGTCTATCCATTGTGAGCTCCGTTTTCAGCCTGCAATTTCGGGTAAATCTGCAGTTAATAATATAACTGCTTTATTTACTAAAATGCCCTTTTGTGGGTGAGTTGGTCACGAGCGTCTCGGCTTACGATAATTATGAAGCAGCCTCGTGGTCTTGGGTCTCTGTTTGACTCTCTCTTACGATTTTCAAATTTTGAAAAATCAAATTCAAAGTTGAGTTGCCTGATTTTTTCTTTAAAAAAATACATAACTTATTAAAAAGCAATTAAAACATTTATATAAATTTGTTTTAATTGTAAAAATAATAAAAACAAAAAGCAGAAACTCTGATTTGCCTTTTTTTCAATTTCCAATTTTCCGGTCAAATATAAATCAACAATTTCAACGGTCAGATTTGATTTTTCTAAAAAAAGAAAGGAAATGTAAGAGGGGATTATTTGAGGTTTAGAAAGTGATTAAGTTTAATGATTAAAGGGGACAAATCCACGTGGAGATTCCACGTTGAACGCACCATTTGATTGATAGATGGGTTCCATTTTCTTTTCTTTTTTTTGAAAAAGCAAAATTTTTCGACCATTTGCCAACTGCCAAACTGTGAATGTGCAAACTGCAAATACTCAGATTTTGTTATTTTTGCCAGTATGTCTGTCTGTCTGTCATTATGTCATTTCTTGCTTACAATTACTCTCTTCTAATTTTCTTGTCATTATGTCATTCTTTTTCTTTCTTTATATACATGCTGAACAAATTGTCAATGGATTTGTATAGGCATATAATTAAGGGAGATATATGTTTGAATCTCCAAAATGTTATTACTCACTTTAAATATGAATAGTAAAAATAGATATAGAGAATAAATAAAATTTATAATTTTTCTTTAATTTTTTAATAAGAAAATAAATATGTTTCAATCTAAAAAATTGATATTGAAAGGGATAATAATAAACCGTAAAAATAGACAAGGAGAATACAAAAAAAAAAAAATCATAATCTCTCATTAACCCTTAAATAGAAAAATAATCGAGCTTTAACATATTTGAACTCATGTTCTTTTGTATTGACAATAATGACAATATCAATCGAACTAAGACTCAATTAATAAAATTAACATAAAAATTAAATGTGGTTTTTCTTGAAATTGTAAACTTGATATAAGTAAAATTATGATATATTGAGTTTAAACCTCATTATTCGCGTTTATATGCATTCATTTGTTTATATATCAAAATATATATATAAAAAAAAACATAAATGCCCTCAAAATATTTATTTTATTTTATTTTATAAAACTAAGGAGTATTTGGTGATTTTTAATTAAGTTAGGACTCGATTAATGGGCGAGATTATCTCAGTCAGTACATTAATATATATATTAGAAATTCAATCACATGAGTATGCGTGTGGAAACTATAAATTTGGTGAGAGAAAACATTTTATGTTAAAAGTTGATTTTTTTTAAACTTATTTAAGAATTATTATTGGTGTAGCGGTAAAGAATTAACTCCATTAAATATGAGTTTAATTCTTAAATATGTTAATTTTTAATCCTTTTATTTAAAAATAATATAAAAGTATGAAAAGACAAAAATGTCATCAAAATAATAATAGTAATCATTTAATAAAACAGTATAGTAATAATTTCCTAACCAAGTTGGCACTCGGTTAACCCATGACACCAACTCAGTCGGGGGTTTTATAGATAGCATAGATATATACAACTAATGGAAGTAATGAAGTGTGAATAAAAAATTAAAACATATAAAAATATCAAAATAAAGTTTTAGCTAAATGGTAAATTAAAGATTTTACTAATACAATTAGCGTAGATTTAAATTCCATCATATACATATTTTTATTGTATTCTTTAGAGTGAAAAAACTAAAATACATTCGAATAATATTACTTATTTTAATTACGTAAGAACATTCTCGTAACTTCCTAATTGAGTTGGTGGGCGGTGGACTTATGACACCAACTCAATAAAGGGCTTTATTAATAGTAAGTATAAATATACAACTGATAAAGGTAATAAAGTTTGCATAATTAAATTAAAATGTATAAAAATATTAAAATAAAACTTTAGTTGAATGACAAATTAAAATTTTATTAATGTAATTGGTGCGGGTTTAAATTATATCATATGCATATTTTTATTAGTTTTTTTGTTAAAATGAAAAGATTAAAATACCTTTAAATAATATAAATTATTTTAATTACAGGAAGGCATTCTGTAATTTTCTTAATTGAGTTGGTGACTCATTTAAAAATACTAACTCAATAAAACACTTAATAAATATTATATATTATAGGTTATTGAAATGGCTGAAACCACTACTCAATTTGATTTTTTTTGAAAAAAATTATTAACATTTAAAAAATGTGCTTTGGGTCCTAATAATTCAAGTTTCGACTTTGCTTAATTCTAAGTAAAAAGGAAATGTTAAATCTGTTTAATTATGTATAGATTGTCAAGCACGAAATTAGGGGTTACTAGGGGCCCGGTCTCCTTAAAGTGGAAAATTTTTTATTTAGGTTCTTTGAAATTTTTAAAATTTTAAATTAGTAAATATAAAATTGCACTTTGCCCCATAAAAATGATAAAAATTTAATTTAATCCTTTAAATTTTATAAAGATATAGGCTATTAAAATGATAAAATTACATTTTTACTATCGTAAAAATTATAATTTAATTTCGGCCTCCTAAAAATATTTTCTGGCTTCGCTCCTGTAGATTGTTATTTTGTTTATTGTTAAATAGGGTCAAATGAATGATATGTGATTGTTTTGATTTATTTTTAATTTTTTATATTAATTAAGTATATATGATAATGTTTTTACCCTTATTTGTGAAATATTTCAACCAGTAGTAGTCGACCAAATGGTATATTGGTTAATTTATCTATCTGAATTAATTTAATACAATTTTTATATAAAATACAACTATAATTTAATTGCATTATCTTATTTAATTGAAAGGTAAAATTTTACTATTTAATTAATAAAACCAAAAGTATTTTTTTTTCAAAATCATTTTTAATTAAAAAATGAGAATGAGGAATTTTATTAAAAAATGCTTGGAGTAAAACTTGATCATAAAAATATAGAAAAAAAGATAATAATATACAAAATGGTAGTTCATGAAATATATTAAAGAAAGGGTAAAACTAACACAAATCTCGATTTAGTAAAGTAATTAAAATTACTTAAGAAATAGGTAATATTGAGATTATCTTATATATTTTCAAATCTTGGCACTATTAGTAATATTGTATTATTAGGTCAATGTAATCTTCTTCATCCAAACATGGGAATGTGATTTCAGAATTATTATCACTCATAATTCCACATTCCGTTAATTAAATGCCTCTAAATGTTTGATGTTTGATGTGTTATGATTTAAATGAAATGTGATTCTTTTAAACGTAATTGTTAGTAATCATTGTTGGGAAAGTTACTTTATAATGCTTGATATAAATTAGCAAGTATCACTTAAAATCTCGATAAAGTTACATTAACACAGTTGGCACTATTGGTAATATCGTATTATTGGGTCAATGTAATCTTCTTCACCCAAACATGGGAATGTGATTCCAAAATTATTATCACTCATAATTCCACATTCCGTTAATTAAAAGCCTCTAAATGTTTGATGTTTCATGTGTTATGATTTAAATGAAATGTGATTCTTTTAAACGTAATTGTTAGTAATCATTGTTGGGAGAGTTACTTTACAATGTTTGATACACATTAACAAGTATCAATTAAAATCTCGATAAAGTTACATTAACACACTTGGTTCACTTAACACTTTCCTGATGATATATTGTGAATTTATAAAATTAACAATATTGAATAAAATTTATGAAATTAACGATGTTAAAGGCACCAACCACCTGATCAATAATAGGAACATAGTTGATTTGAACTAGCTCTCCATGACTTTTTTCTCATACAAAACATAAAATCGAGTTCAACATGCTTTATACGAGCATGTTGTATTGAGTTAGCAAAGTGGACAACATCACTGGTATAATAATACTAAATAAGAATTGATGATAGAGAAACCCCTAGTTTGCTTTGTAGCGAATTTAACCATATAGTATCAAAATTCAAACATAGTATTTGTCAAGCTTTGTATTCTACTTCTGTAGAAGAACGAAATACTACACTATTTTTTTTAACTCTTTTCACTAATGAGTTTGCCTCTAAGTTTTGGAGTATGTTCAAAGACTAATTATAATATGATTGTAATATCATAATAATTTACCTTGTCTAATGATACAAGTATTCCCATTATTATTTCAATTATTATTTTTATGTATTAAGTAAATAGATTAATAATAAAGTCTCTAAAATAATATGATTATTATTAAATTATTCTTAGCCAAGAATTATTGTGGATCGGGACAATAATAACATGTTTAGGCTAATGTGCAGTTGATTGATGATAAGAATTTTTCATGCATATTGGATATTAAGTTAACACATGGATACATGTTAGAAGAACAATGTACTAAATTGACCTACTATAAGAATTCTTCTTAGATAAACGTCTTTTGTAGTTAGATGTACTAAATAGATTGTTATTGTATGTACCACAAACTATGCAGTGGGATAATAGTGGCTGAGATAGAATCATATATAATTGGAGTAATATCTTAAGCCACCTGATAGAATTAGATTAAAAATGCATGATCGTGCCCAAATTAGTCGATATGAGATATCAAACTATTTGTATATATTAATTTATTCAAGATTCAATAAATAAAAGATTGAGCTATACTAGTGTAATTGTGTCAAGACTCACGTTCAATCGACATCATGAACAAAATGATGGACTACATAGTAACATTATCACGAAAAGGTTATTTCGACCATAATTTCCTGCAACTCGAGCAACAGTGATGTATTGCTAGATGCCATTCATTGTTTGTGTTAGTACAAATCTCCGGTGAGGAAAATCTCGAACACACAAACGGAACTCGAATAGAAGAAGAAATAGGACAAGGCTCCAAGGCGTGTATCAAGCCACTATCTTTAAGGTTATATTCACCCCTACCTATCTTCGGTGTGCAAACGAGTTCCAAGTAAATTAACCTCGAGGATACAATGAAGCCAACAACTATTTGCATTTTGCACTGACGAGAATAGCCTACAACACACTGAGCAATGTATGACAAGAAATTCAATTTCTATAAAGGATTTCTGCAGTAATACTTTATAGAATAATCTAATAATATTAGAAAATGAAAGAAGGAAAGAAAGAATATTAGAATTTGTTGGTATGATTTCCAAATGAAATCTCATTCCTATTTATAGGAATTTTCATGTCTCTTCATAGAGACATCTTTCATCAATAGTTGTCTTTCTGAATAATAATGTCTTTAAAATAAACACATAATTATTCATTTAATTATACCTATTCAAATAATATTATTTAAATAGTTATAATTCTTTATCAAAAAATAAATAATATAATCTTTTGATTAATTACACCCATTCATTTATAGTTATTGGAATACTATAAATATTAGAAAATGTTTCAACAATCTCCCCCCATTTTCAAAATATTTTAGATTTTGATATTCTTGAAAATCAATTTGCATAAATGAAGGTATCTTACGATTGAACCTTCACTTAGTGAAAACATATTAAATTTAATCGAAATTGCATGGTAGACTAAGCTTTGAACCAACTATTTCATTTGATTAACCGAACACATCTCACACAATGATTTCAACATCGGTCAATGCATAGTATCTAGGGACACTATTATGGCCATGTGTCTGTGTCCTCTTTTCATGAGTGCTGTCAGAGCCAAGCCCTTGAGCTCCTAGAAGCCGCCACATTTCCACTCACATAGGTAGATCCCATCAAGAGTGTTCCCATATTTATAAACACTCTAACATATTTATGTTGTGGGTCTATTAAGAGTACATTACTCATCCTTCCCTTATCATTACGGGTACCTAGCACTTTAATCTTAGGATAGATTTATTTATAGTGCTAACAGTCACATAATAATGATGTACTTTGTCTCACTGAACTCAAGACTTGACGTTATACCAAGCGTTGAGTCGAGTTTCCATCATGGGTGACTCTAATTAATGGGCTTGAGTCCCATCCCTTTCGAGGTCCTTTTTACTGCATCTCTAGCAAGACTTTTTGTCAAAGGATCCGCCAAATTTTCACTTGACCTCACATAATTAATAGTGATCACTCCATCAGAGATTAATTGTCGGACATAACTATGTCTTAATCCAATGTGTCTAGACTTTCCATTATATATTTGGCTATATGTCTTTGCTAGAGTAGCTTCACTATCGCAACAGATAGAAATAGGTGAAATTGGCTTAGGTCATAAAGTTACATCATAAAGCAAATTTCTTAACCATTTTGCTTCTTCAGATGCAGCGGCTAATGCAATAAATTCTGCTGCCATAGTGGAATCAGTAATACATGTTTGTTTCTTGGAACCCCAAGAAATGGCTCCTCCACCAAGAATAAAAATCCATCCACTAGTATATGCATGATCTTCCAAACTTGTAATCCAACTATCATCTGAATACCCTTCTAAAACTGGAGGATATTGTAACACCCCTAACCCGTATCCGTCGTCGAAATAGGGTTTCGGAGCATTACTAGAATTTACGAATCACCTAAAAAAATTTTAATTAAATACTTACCGAGTCAATGCATCATATAAATAAATATATTACCATTCAATCAATGGTTTGGCACTTGCCTAATCATCAACAACAACACATGTTAGTGTACTTACACATATTTTATATAAATTTTATTTTCTCAATATGTCATATTTGAATTTAATACTCGTCTTAACTTACATATTTCCTTATATTAACATATAAAAGATAATCTCATATGTACATGTCATGATACATATTATTCTCTTACTGTTTCTTTAATAACATATATCATTCATTTCATTATATCAACATTTCATGCACCATAATTTCCATATATCTCATGTATATTTATTTTGGTAACAGTTCATATTAAAATTAACATAAATTAAATTCCATGTACCTATACTTATTTCATTTATCTATCTTTTTAATTATTTCATTCATCTATTTTGTACATATATTTCCATATGACCAATTCTTGTAAACATTTCATAGAACCATTTCATATAACCGTTCATCATCTGATACATATTACCTGAATATCAATTGTTCAACTGATGTCATAGCATCTCCCATCTACGGTCTTATTTATCTTCGACATGATGCCATAGTGTCTTTCAACCATAGTCTTACTCATTTTCTGTCAGGTTGCCATGGTATCTTTCAACCATGGTCTTGTTCATTTCATGTTACATTGCCATGGTATCTTTCAACCATGGTCTTATTCATTCCCGTCACGTTGCCATGGTATCTTTCAACCATGGTCTTATTCTTTTCATGTCATGGTTGTCATGGTATCTTTCAACCATGGTCTTACACATTTCATATCATGTTGTCATGGTATCTTTCAACCACGGTCTTACACATTTCATATCAGAAAGCACACTCCCGCGAACCTCATCCTTACAGCGGGATTACTAGTCCAGGCTAAATCCCCTGTAATATAAACTCATAGAGTATTGTCGGGATTACCAGTCCAGGCTAAATGTAACGCCCCATACCCGAGACCGTTGCCAGAGTCGAACACGAGGTGTTAACAGACTTAATTCATTGCTTAAACAGCTCAAACAATTTAATTTTAGAAATTCCAGACAAGCTGGCTAACTGCGTCACAGTCGCTTAAAAATTCATATCTCGAGTTCTGAAACTCAAAATAAAGATCTGTAAATTTTTCCTGAAACTAGACTCGTATATCTATTTAATAATTTTTTTATAGAATTTTTGGCTAGGCCAATTAGTACAGTTTATTAGTTAAAGTCTCCCCTATTTTAGGGTTCGACTGCTCTGACCTCTGTGTATTACGAATCAGATATATCTCTGTGCAGAATTTCAATTACTATGAAGTTTGTTTTTCTTAAAACTAGACTCAATAATAAATCTTTACATATAAATTATGACTTCTAATTATTTTTATACAATTTATGGTGAATTTACAAAGTCAGAACAGGGGATCCAGCAATCGCTCTGGCCTTGTTTCACAAAAATTTAAACATCTCAAAAAATATAACTCATATACCTGTTTCGTTTCTTCCATATGAAAATAGACTCATAGTTCTTCAATTCCATATTTTATTCATCATCTAATTATATCTCTACTATTTTTAATGATTTTTCAAATTCACGTCACTACTGCTGTCTGAATCTATTTTATGGTAAATTTTACCTATTTCATGGTTTCCATGGATTAACTAGCAATTTGACATACATAACACCAAATATGATCATAATTAGCCATTCCAATGGCTAATCATTACCAAGCATTTTTATACTACTCAATAACCATATCATAAGACCATATATACAAAATGATTATAATGCTATACATGCCATACTCAAAATATACAAGCCATTATGCCAAGATGGTATACGGATAGTGTGAGCGTGCCTCCGACCGCGTTCGATTTCCGAGCTAGCTTGTCAACACTACAAGGAATGAAAAGGAGGGAGTAAGCATAAATGCTTAGTAAGTTCACATGCAAATAGCAAGTAATATAACCATATAAGCAAACATAAAACATCATTTGCATAATCATCACCAAGACATTCATATCATATTTTCATTTATCATCTTACCATATTGTTGTTATATCGATTTTTCAACCCGAGGGTTAAGTACATACCTGTTCAAAGTGTCCATTTCACAACACTTACCAATACGTCCCTTTCATCTTGAGTATTCTTCCATTTGAGTAGAACTTTACCCGTTGAACACATCGGAATATAATTCGGATACATGGAAAGTTTGCACATAAGTGCCACATATGTAGCCAAGCTACTATGTAACCCGCCCATAAGCGAACTCGGACTCAACTCAACGAGCTCGGGCGTTCGCATCCATAAGTGAACTCGGACTCAACTCAACGAGCTCGGATGCCTAGTTACATCTCACGAACTCGGACTCAACTCAACGAGTTCGGACATTCGCATCCATAAGTGAACTCGGACTCAACTCAACGAGTTCGGATGCCCAAGTATCCCAGTGACATGTCACTTGTATCCTAATCCATTCGTAAGGTTCAACGGGACCTTTTTCCCAATCATGTGCCTCAACCATCTTCTACGGAATGCCGATACCGATACTCGGTAGTATTTCACATTTTCCAAGTATATCACATAATTTGACATATTATCAAACAATTATCACGAGTATAATATTTCATAATAATTATCATATCATTTAAATAATATAAAAACATTTAAAATAATAACTATGTTACCAACATTTACATATGAACTTACCTAGTATGCGAAAATGGATACTTTTACCATTTCGTCCACAACTTGGTATTTTCCCCATTTTAGCCCGAATTTCAGTTTTCCTTGCTCTATCATTTAAAATATAGTCTAATCAGGACTCACATTATTCAAATTGACCCAAAATCATATTTTTATAAAATTACAATTTTACCCCTAAACTTTTGCATATTTACACTTTTACCCCAAAGCTCGTAAATTAAACTTCAGCCTATTTTCTTATGTTTTATGACATGCTGATCATTTTTTCCTTCTATGGCAACATCAAATTCTCACTCTAACATGTACTTATGACTATTAGGTATTTTTACCGATTAAGCCATTTTGCTCGTTTTCACTTAAAACCGAGTAGCACAAGCTGTCTAACATAATTTAAAACCTCATATTCTATCATAACACACCAAAATAAACAAATTTCACCTATGGTTATTTTTCCAAATATGAACCCTAGGTTAAATTATTGCTAGCATAAGCTAAATCGAGCTACCGGGACTCCAAAAACATAAAGAACTTGAAAAACGGGGCTAGAATGGACTTACAATCGAGCTTGGAAGCTTGAAAAACCCTAGCCATGGTTTCTCCTTGCTATATTCGGCCATGGGGTTGAAGATGAGCAAAATTGGCTTTTAATTTTGTATTTTAATTCATTTTACCCCTAAATGACCAAAATGCCCTTACTACTAAACTTTCAAAAAATTCCATCCATGTCCAATTTTTGTCCATAAACTTAGAAATTGGTAAAATTGCTATTTAAGACCTCCTAATTAATATTTCAAAACAATTTCATACTAGAAACTTCTAGAATGCAAGTTTTGCAAATTATTCGATTTAGTCCCTAATTTCAATTTAAGCACTTTAGGCATAGGATTTCATCATGAAAATTTCACACAATCATGAAATCATACCATAAACATCAAAATAATTATAAAATAATTATTTCTATCTCGGATTTTGCGGTCACGAAACCACTATTCCGATTAGTCCCTAATTCAGGATATTACAACTCTCCCCCCTTTAGGGATTTTCGTCCCCGAAAATCTTACCAGAAAAGTGGTCTTCACTTTTAATCTCATATTCGGTGCCAAAGAACTTTCACTTAGACTGTATCTCCAATACATCTCTTTAATTTCTCATATGATCTAAAAGCTTACAGTCTCAACTCTCAACTGTTCTTAAATTTTCAACCCTTCTCAGTTTCCCATGATATCATGACATAAAACTCGGATCTTAACTTGATTAATGGAGACCGGAATTCCAAGAAATCCAACAATCAAAGAGGCCTGAATTTCCATGAATCTGATGAGTAGGAATTCATTCAATACAGATATGATTTATAGATCTCGCCAAACATTTAACAATAGAATACATCACATTTTCCTCTTTCTGCCATGGAAATACTTCTGATATGGCCTCAAGAATAATCCTTCTCATTTCCATCCCAATATCAACACTAACAAGGATAATTTTGATAGATCCCAATGCTCGGCTTTAACCCCTTTAACAACTCCGATTTTATGTAACATCGAATGCTCAAACTATCACATTACTTCACTGTCTTGAAACACATCACAATTCATACAACAGTATATTACTGAAAGTCAGGAAGTCTTCACTCAATGTAGACTAGTATAGTTCAGACGCTTAGGTTACCAATATTCTCATCTATCCGAACTTTGTCAACATGTAATAAACTTTTCAGCTTTCACAAAATGAAAACATTATCATTCGTAGTGACTTTAACTAATATCAAACTTTTTCTAATAAATATACACTTCTCGTTCAGACTATTTACTCTTTTTATCCGTACAAAATGAAATTCTATTATCAGACTTGGGAAAAATAATCCTGAAATAATTGTCACATGAAATCTTTCAAATAGATATTTCACCATACCGACCGAAACTCGCGCTTTTATCACTTATGCCTTTACTGATGTCAAATCTTTACACAGAAATTAGAAGAAAAAAAACCCAATACTAAAATCACCACATTACCAAGATCAAATTAGAAGTATAGTCATATTTGACATGATTATCACGAGTTGAAGAACGCACTTCGAACACGAATCATAATTGACAAATTATGGAACAAAGATAACAAGAAAACCGAATAAAGAAATCCAAAATAGAGAAACCCGGAATAAAGAAATCCAGAATAAAGAAACCCAAGATACGATACTATCTTTGGAGAATCGAAAACCAAGCCGGAGAATCGAAAACCAAACTCATAGAGAAAATACGGAATACCCCGATAATTTTTCAAAAAAAGAAAGTCCAAAAGAAAACATCATTTAATCCCACTAGAATCAAATATAACAAGAACAATATACCTTCCCATACATATATATCAGATGAAGCATCAAGTAGAAGAAACGGAATCATAATATCATATGTATTCTCTCATCAATTCTTATCAGACGAAATGAAATAGAATACCCGATGAAATAGAGAAATATAAATTATAAACCAATCAGACTACTAATGCTTTCATCCAACACCAGGATTAAAAGACATTCCCATATAACAAGAATTTCTTCAGAAGATCAATAGCCATAGAAATATTTCTGAGAACGGGTAAACACATAGAACATCTCAAAAGAGACTGCTAAATCTGTCTAGTCATAACTATCACACTCAGATAGTTCACATTTCAAATATCATTTTCCCCAACTAGTTCTGCCGTCACAAATTTCATATTAAACCATTCACTAAAGAAGGCCAGTTCTGAATAAATTTCGATTTACACTTTTCTCGACCTTGCACCTGAGTAATTCGGTTTACCAAGGAGAATTCCTTTTTTAACTGAAAAGTGCATAATTCCAATAATCTTTACGTCAATCCGATACTTTCATCGGCTCGACTTTTACTTATCACTCATTTCCAATCTCTCGATCATACTTATAATTATTCTATCATCGAACTCTTTGGGTTCTCAACCGGAAACTTATTCAATACAAATCTCATGAAATTCCATTATAAGTACCATTTCGGTAATGGGGAGGTGTTGTAGGACCTCTGACTCGACTTTCTTATACATACACATATGACACAACTTCCATCATCATAGCAACATCATCAAAATCATGTCATTCATTCATGTTGGCTTACACCAATTTTCCTATTGTCCCATTTAGACAATATACTTATGCATACACTCTATGTTTTCTAGATAGCTTTACTTATCCATTCATTTAATTAAATTAAGTCATGCTCATGATATCATATAAGGCCAAACAAACATAGATATTTGCACCACAATCATAACTTTCAATTCGTGCATCATCATGTACATATCATTACAATCATATAATTCAGTCCAACAATTTAACATAGATAAGTTCATTTCATTATAATCCTTTATCTCATAAAAATTATATATCATTAGCATTCATCAACATTCGACGTCCAAATCAAAACAAGGACATTTTCATTCGTATCATAATACTATGACTTTTATTCATACCTCTACTACTTTCTATTTATTCCGTTCATCTTATCAAGTAAGCCATATACACTACATCATATGAGCATTAAGCAAATATGAATATTTATCACATATGTATCATAAACCTTTATTCATACTTTTCTGAACCGAGACTTATCATAATCATAATTTTACTCAAATACCTTCACATAACATTGAACATGGTCGTCGTATATTTCGGTTGGAAAAAAGTACCTGTCTAAATAAACTGGTACTTATACGCGTCGGAAGACATCACACTATCACAGATCAGTGGCATGTATAGCTAAACTTTTACACATGCTAGGTTAGTCCGAGAACCGACTAAACCTGCTCTGATACCACCAAATGTAACACCCCATACCCGAGACCGTTGCCAGAGTCGAACACGAGGTGTTAACAGACTTAATTCATTGCTTAAACAGCTCAAACAATTATCACGAGTATAATATTTCATAATAATTATCATATCATTTAAATAATATAAAAACATTTAAAATAATAACTATGTTACCAACATTTACATATGAACTTACCTAGTATGCGAAAATGGATACTTTTACCATTTCGTCCACAACTTGGTATTTTCCCCATTTTAGCCCGAATTTCAGTTTTCCTTGCTCTATCATTTAAAATATAGTCTAATCAGGACTCACATTATTCAAATTGACCCAAAATCATATTTTTAAAAAATTACAATTTTGCCCCTAAACTTTTGCATATTTACACTTTTACCCCAAAGCTCGTAAATTAAGCTTCAGCCTATTTTCTTATGTTTTATGACATGCTGATCATTTTTTCCTTCTATGGCAACATCAAATTCTCACTCTAACATGTACTTATGACTATTAGGTATTTTTACCGATTAAGCCCTTTTGCTCGTTTTCACTTAAAACCGAGTAGCACAAGCTGTCTAACATAATTTAAAACCTCATATTCTATCATAAAAAACCAAAATAAACAAATTTCACCTATGGGTATTTTTCCAAATATGAACCCTAGGTTAAATTATTGCTAGCATAAGCTAAATCGAGCTCACAGGGACTCAAAAACATAAAGAACTTGAAAACGGGGCTAGAATGGACTTACAATCGAGCTTGGAAGCTTGAAAAACCCTAGCCATGGTTTCTCCTTGCTATATTCAGCCATGGGGTTGAAGATGAGCAAATTTGGCTTTTAATTTTGTATTTTAATTCATTTTACCCCTAAATGACCAAAATGCCCTTACTACTAAACTTTCCAAAAATTCCATCCATGTCCAATTTTTGTCCATAAACTTAGAAATTGGTAAAATTGCTATTTAAGACCTCCTAATTAATATTTCAAAACAATTTCATACTAGAAACTTCTAGAATGCAAGTTTTGCAAATTATTCGATTTAGTCCCTAATTTCAATTTAAGCACTTTAGGCATAGGATTTCATCATGAAAATTTCACACAATCATGAAATCATACCATAAACATCAAAATAATTATAAAATAATTATTTCTATCTCGGATTTTTTGGTCACGAAACCACTATTCCGATTAGGCCCTAATTCGGGATATTACACTAAATCCCCTGCAACGACAATTACTCTAATGAGCTTGGATCTGAATTACCAGTCCAGGCTAAATTCAGACCCTAATTTGGATTACCCGTCCGTGCTAAATCTATTTTCCACATATTCTTTAGGAGGGCTATATCAGGATAGGATCACCCGTCCGGGCTAGATCCTTTTTATCGTCAATTCCTTTCCAAAGATCCATCGAATTTTCCTTTCATTCAACCGGGATTTCTTCTCATTTAATGAACATTCAAATCATATTCATATCAAAAACATACATTTCAAGTATTTAAGAATATAATTCAAATTACACAAACTTATCTCATTGCTTGTTTGTGTTTATAATTTTATTAATCCGATATCTTTTCTTTTTCACGATCAAATCTCTTATTTGAGTCGTCCGGATCTTTATAAATAAATTTGATCATCATTTTCATTCATTTCATATTCTAATGTATTTAATTAATGCTCTAGGCAAAATTACCATTTTGCCCCTAAACTTTTATTTAATGACGATTTCATCCTTAGGGTCAGGAAAACAAAATTCTTGCAATTTAATCCTTATTTCCAGCTATTATTCTCATACATATTGATAACAGCCCATGAATTCTATAAAATATCAGAATTTTTCATAATTTCAACGCTTTTCAATTTAATCCCTAAAAACATGTTTTTCCCCAATCTTGAACTAAATTAATAATTTCATTCAATTTTGTAATTTAAATAATAAAATAGTTCATTTCATGCAATTTGGTCATTTCTGACATTTTTACAAAATTACTTATAAAGTTTTACTTTTATTCAATTTAATCCCTGAGCCTAAAACATGCAAATTAGCCATGTTAGATGAATATTCATACATATTTTCCTCCTCCTCCTCCTCACCATTCCACATCCTTAAAGTAATATTATCTATAATTTTTATTATCTACTTTTATGAATATTTAAGCTGTCCATCTGTGTCATAGTCACTAAATTATTTATATCTGGAGCTATAGAACTCCAAATTAAGATACGCTAATTTTTCCTGAAACTAGACTCATATATCTTCTTACCATAAAATTTTCAGAATTTTTGGTTTAGCCAATAAGTACAGTTTATTCTTTAAATTTACCCCTGTTCTGCTGTCTGACAGTCTTGACCCTTCTTCACTAAAAATTAATTATCTCCTCGTACAGGATTAAAATGATGTTCTTGTTTATTTCTCTTGAAAATAGACTCATTCAAGATTCTAAAAATATAAATTTAAGTCCATAATTATTTTTATCCAATTTTTGATGATTTTCAAAATTCAGAACAGGGGAACCCGAAATCATTCTGACCTTGTCTCAAAAAATTGATTATATCTCATGATTTACAATTCCATTGCTTACATAATTTTGTATATAAGAAACTAGACTCAATAAGCTTTAATTTCATACTTTATTCATCCTATAATTCGATTTCTAAAATTTTTGATGATCTTTCAAAGTTAGACTACTACTGCTGTCCAAAACTGTTTTGGTACAAGATATTAATTACCATGTTATAACACCCTTATTTTCTTTTTCTACACCATTTCTCATCACTTTCTCTTATTTTCTCTTCACTAACATATCAAGAACATAGGACCTTATGTAAGAAAACTCTACTATAACATTATTTCCATGCTTTGTCAATAATAACAAACTTAAAAACATATTGAAATCTTGATGTACTTACCTTGTTCTGTTGATACTAATCTTTAACTTGATTTTCTCTCTCCTCCAGCTTCTATTCTTGAATCCAACTTGATATTCTAACTCCCCATGATCTCCTTAACATTTTTCTCTCTTAGTAGCTATGGAAATTCTTTTGATTTCTAGGTGAAAATGGTGAATTTTTGGTGGAAGGACCAAATTATAAAGAAAAGAAAATTTCTTTCTTTTCCTTCTCTTCTAACGTTGGTTACATGCATGGAAAGATGATGAAAATTCTTCATCTTTCCTTCCTTTTATACTAAATAATTAATAATAAAATAATAATGAAATAATAATAAAATAATAAAATATCTTATTAAAATAATATATATCTAATTAAATAATCATAAAATATCATCAACATCATCATTACTTTCTAGATTTCTCTCTCTTCCAATTGACCATTTTGCCCTTTATTATCTTTTAAAATTCTATCTTTGAGTCATCATTTAATTTGGTAAAATTACAATTTAGTCCCTCATAATTCTTCACCTATTCAATTTGGTCCTAATCCATCCATTTTCCTTAGTTTCTAGATCATTCCACTCTTAAAATATTTACACTATTGGTCATTCAACTTTTTCATATTTACACTTTAACCCCTCAAATTTTGAGTATTTATTCTTGTGCAACAAAACTTTTCTCACTTTTACAATTTAGTCCTTTCTTGAATTAATATATCATAATATACTTCTCAATATTGACATAACTCAAAATTCTCCTTTTTGTCACTTTATTTCCTTATTTTACTATATCAAGGATAATATCTTACTGTAAAAATTTTTAGGGTATTACAGATATCCATTATAACACAATCCATAATTAATAGTTTTCTTCAAGTACCTAAGTACTCTATTCAAAGCTTGCCAATGCAAACTTCTTGGATTACTTGTGTACCTATTCAATTTCCCAACAGCATATGCAATATCTGGTCTTGTACAAGTCATTATGTACATAAGACAACCAATTAGACTTGCATATTTCAATTGATCAAATTTCTTACCAGCATTAGATACTAATTTTATTTGAGGATCCATGGGTGTAGATGCTGGTATACAGTTGAAAAGGTCAAACTTTTTAAGCACATTTTCAATGTAATGTGATTGTGATAAAGCTATAATGCTTTCATCTCGGGTTATTTTAACCCCAAGAATAACATTTGCTACACCCATATCCTTCATAGCAAAGTTGTTTGACAAGAATTTCTTTGTGTTTTCTATTTGTTTCAAATCCGTGTCAAAAATGAGCATGTCATCTACATATAAGCAAATTATGACACCTTTTCCATTTTCAAATTTGCTATATATACACTTATCGGATTCATTTATTTTATAGCCATTAGCTAAAACAACATTGTCAAACTTTTGGTGCCATTATTTTGGTGCTTGTTTAAGCCCATATAAATATTTAACAAGCTTACATACCTTATGCTCTTATCCTAGAACAACAAATCATTCCGGTTGTTCCATGTACACTTCATCTTCCAATTCACCATTTAAAAATACAGTTTTAACATCCACTTGGTGAACAACCAAATTATATATAGAGGTAAGTGATATTAAGAGTCTAATTGTAGCAATTCTTGCTACTGGAGCATAGGTATCTAAGTAATCAATACATTGTTTTTGTGTAAAACCTTTGGCTACCAACATTGCTTTAAACTTATCAATGGTTCCATCAACCTTCATTTTCTTTTTGAAGATCAATTTACAACCTATTAGTTTAGAACCCGGTGGAAGATCAACTAAGATCCAAGTTTAATTTCCCATTATTGAATCCATCTCATCATTTATTACTTCTTTCTAAAAAGTAGAGTCTTGAGATTTTATTGCTTCTTCAAATGTAATAGGATCAGATTCTGTATTATAACAATAAGCTATCTTATTGCATATACTTTCACCTTTTCCTTCTACAAGAAACATAATGAAATCTGGTCCAAAATCTTTGACCATTTTAATCCTCACTTCTTCTTAATTCTTGACAAGACTCATCATTATTATCAATTTGTTCCAATGGAATCTCATTCTCATTTGAAGAATGAATCAATTGTTGTGGCTGTAATTGTCTTGATATAGAATTAAATCTATTTTCATCAAAAATAGCATCTCTTGATTCAATAATAGTATTAATTGAAATTGAATCATTTGGTTCAATTACCATGAACCTATATGCATTGCTATTATGTGCATATCCTATAAATATGCATTCAATTCCTCTTTCACCTAACTTTTTATGTTTAGGTGTTGGAACTTTGACAATAGCTCTACAACCCCAAACCTTTAAATAATTAAGGTTTGGTTTCCTTTTCTTCTATTGTTCATAAGGGGTTATTTAAGTTTTTTTACTAGGAACTCTATTCAATATATGACAAGCTGTTAGAACAGCTTTTCCCCAAAAACCTTATCCAAGACCTAAATATGATAACATTGAATTTACCATTTCAGGTAAGACTCTATTTTTCCTTTCAGCTACACCATTTTGTTATGGTGTGTAAGAGGCTGAAACTTGATGGACAATCGCAGTGAATTCAAAATAACTTGGATTATAGTATTCTCCACCTCTATCCGATCTTAAGCACTTGATAAATGATTCATATTGAAGTTCAACTTTAGATTTATAAACTTTAAATTTATCAAGCGCTTCATCTTTTGAATGCAATAAATATACATAACAATATCTAGAACAATCATCAATAAAAGTAACAGAATGTTTCTTTCCACCTAATGTAGGAGTATTATGCATGTCACATAAATCATTATATATCAAATCAAGCAATTTTGTTTTTCTTCTAACCCTAGGGAAAGGGTTTCTTGTAATTTTAGTCAACATACATGTGTTGCATTTTTCAATATTATTATTAAAAAAGAAATTAAATCTAACTTATACATGTCTTTCAATTTCCTATAATTCAAATAACTTAATCTATAATGCCATAAACAAAAAGATTCAACCATATAAGCAGAAATAGTATTTTTATTCTTATTAATAATATTCGATTTGAACATACTCTCATACATATACCCTTTCCCTACAAAAATTCCCCCCTTAGACAAAATAAACTTATCTGCCTCAAAAACAAGTTTGAAACCAAACTTATTTAACAGACTTCCAGACACTAAATTCTTTCTAACTTCTGGTGCATAATATACATCATTTAAGGTTAAAACCTTTCCAGAAGTGAATTGTAGTTCAATAGACCCTTTGCCTTTGATTGCTGTGGTGGAAGAATTTCCCATGTACAAGACATTGTCATTTTCACATTGTGTGTACTTTGTGAACATGCTTTTATCTTTGCACACATATTTGGTTGCTCTAGTATCAATCCACTATGTATTATCATATTGTGCCATATTAATTTCAGATATCATTGCAACGAACTTTTCGTTATTATCAGCCTTAGAAGATGATTTCTTCTTTAAAAATTGACATTCATTCTTGAAATGTCCCGGCTTACCATAATGATAGCATGATCCCTTTTGTTTCTTTTTGAACTTAGGTGCTCTATCAGTCTGTTTGAACTTTCTTTTAAATGGTTTAGTAGTCTGTACTTCCTCCGTAACATGCACTTTGGCATTTTCAGAATTTAGATTCTGATATTACTTTCGATATTCTTCTTCAATACGAAGATGATTTGCCAAAGCCTCAAGAGATATTTCCTTTTTCTTATGTTTTAGACTTCTTTTAAAGTCTTTCCAAGATGGAGGAAGTTTGTCTATTATGGAGGATACAACAATCATTTCATCCATTTTTTTTATAATATTGCTTGAATTGATTCAGCATCTTTTCAATATCACGGAATTGTTCCATAACAGAACGACCATCAACCATTTGATAATTATTGAAACGACTAATAAGAAATTTCTTACTTGTAACATCTTCGGTCATGTATCTTGTCTCCAATTTGTCCCATAATTCTTTAGCGGTGACTTTGTTTTGGTAGGTGTCGAATAAACCATCAGATAAATCATTCAATATGTGGCCCATGCACATGTAATTAGCATTGTCCCATTTTCGTCTTTCTCGGGTTGCAGCAACAGATTCGTTTTCAGTTTCTTCAGGTCTTGAAGTATCCAAAACATAAGCAATCTTCAAAGTTGATAATAAGAAGGGCATCTTTTTCTGCCATCGTCAAAAACTGTCTCCATCAAACCGATCAAGTTTGACAAAATTGGAAGCCAACTCCCTTAGTGTTCCACTTTCATGAGTTGTGGTAGTCATCATGAGATATAACCTTAAAATTGTTAGTACAAATCTCTGGTAAAAAAAATCTCAAACACACGAACGGAACTCGAATAGAAGAAGAAATAGGATAAGGCTCCAAGACGTGTATCAAGCCACTATTTTTAAGGTTATATTCGCCCCCACCTATATTCGGTGTGCAAACGAGTTCCAAGCAAATTAACCTCGAGGATACAATGAAGCTAACGACTATTTGCATTTTGTACTGACGAGAATAGCCCACTACACACTGAGCAATGTATGACAAGAAACTCAATTTCTATAAAGGATTTCTGCAGTAATATTTTATAGAATAATCTAATAATATTAGAAAATGAAAGAAGGAAAGAAAGAAAATTAGAATTTGTTGGTATGATTTCCAAATGAAATCTCATTCTTATTTATAGGAATTTTCATTTCTCTTCATAGAGACATCTTTCATCAATAGGTGTCTTTCTGAATAATAATGTCTTTAAAATAAACATATAATTATTCATTTAATTATAACTATTCAAATAATATTATTTAAATAGTTATAATTCTTTATCAAAAAATCAAATAATATAATCTTTTGATTAATTACACCCATTCATTTATAGTTATTGGAACACTATAAATATTTGAAAATGTTCCAACAGTTTGTAATATTAGAAGTTGTTAGCTTTGAAGTCCCAAGCTTTTAAAGTCTTAAGTCATTTGTTGAAACTATGAAAATTTTATCAAACATTTTCAAAGCATTTCAATGACTTGTAAAAACTCAAAAATATGTCATGTGTTTCATAATGTTCCAAATATTTTTTAGTCAATGTCAAAGTGTTTTAAGGTGTTTAACATATTTTTCAAGGCATTTTGGTAGCCAAGTATCGATACTTGAGGTCTAAGTATTGATACCTGCGAGTTAGTAGCTAACAACACTTTCTAAAGGGGAAAGGTATGGAGACTTGGAACTATAAGTCTCAAGACTTAGCCCTGTAACAGCTACAAATGATTAGTTCTATATCAAATATTGATACCTCCTAGATAAGTATCGAGACTTAAGTTGTAGGAGCACATTTTCAGCCCGCAATTAATGCTTGCAACGGCTCTAAATAATCCCCAACGGCCATAAACTCCCACAAACTTATTCATTGGTATAAATACACTTCAAAGACACATCAAGACACAAGAGAAACATCCCCAAGCAACAAAGTCAAGAGAAAAGCCTCAAAATTCTTTATTCTTTCATTTTCTCTTGTATATATCTCTAGGAGTTGATTGTTAGGTCTTTCATCACTCTCATTTCATTTCTTTGAGAGCTTTATTTCATTTTCTCTTGTTGAATCTTTGTTTACTCTCTTTCATATCACCAACTGTAAATTGGGAGGGTTTTAGTTAAGCCACAAAAACTAAAAAAGGTTCTAGTTTAGCCACGAAAGCTAGAGGAAAAGGTTTTATCTTAGCCTTAAGCAAAAGGTTGAGTTGTAAAGGTTATGCCTTCTCCTTGAAAGGTATCAATTCTACTAGTGAATTGAGAAATCGTTAGTGGTGGAAAGCTAAGGTAGTGGAGATAAGTAATTAAGGTTGAACCACTATAAATTGAAGTGTCGAAACTATTCTTCATTGTTCTTTTATTTTGGAATAGTTTGTAAAGAATTTTTAAAATATCAATTCACCCTCTCTTAGTATTACGGGCCTAACGAAAGTATTTTAATTTTATTATCAATGTTATAGGACCCTACAAGGTTGCACCCAATAGTGGAATAGTTGAGATCCAAAGAAAATCAAGATTATGTCAATGTCACATAAAATTAAATTAATTATATGAAATTATCTATATAGAAATGTTCATATAATAAATTTAATTTAACATGATTATATTTGGGCACAAAATATATTTGTGCATGACACATATGGTATAACAAACATATTTGATGTGGTTTTAATTAGAGAAAAAATTATTTACTGAAATTATTTAAATAAGATATTTAAATAATTTGATTAAAGAGATCTTATAGGATTCTAAAAGAAAATAAGATGTTACATTTATTTTTAAATCTCTTTGATCTTCTCATAACGTGATTATTTTCATTATTCAAAACAATTTGAAAAAAATACAACTTTGTTATCCCATTTTTTCTAAGCCACCCAAAATTATTTTCGAGATGATTTTTTGAAAAGTTCAACTGACTTTCAATCGTGTTGGTTGGGTGGATATGGTAAAGGTCGGATCGGAAAGGTTGCATTTGCAATTTATTTTTCGAGTTGAGAATACTCTATTAGACTCGAATCCTCTGCTTAAAAAGAAACAAGGTATATTCTGAATCTTTTACCACCTCGGATCTATTATATTGCAGATGGCTCCATGGTGAGGGATTGTCATATTTTTAAATTTCATTACATCAACTATTCTCTAATGTCCCAACATATGGTGTCCGAATCATTTGTGAGACACATATTTGTATTATTTTCATCGAATTGCAGTTTACATGATTATTTATTCTATGATCTGTTTGACAATCGCATAATATACATCATCATCGCACGATTCATTTTAATTAATTATGCTCATCACCTAGCAACTATTAATTGTTAACATGATACTGACATATGAAGCAACATAACAAAAGTTGTTTGTCATTAAGTGTTAATTCATAATGTTGATGAAAGTGTTTAGAGATTTGTAGATAGAATACAAAAATGATATTAACAACTTCAAGCAAACAAGTTAACTTTATTATACATGACTTAATACAAACTAAGCTAACATTTGTGGACCGACTTTGATGCACACAATGGCAATAAAATAAAGTTGAGCCTCAATACTACTTATATATAAACAAGTAACATGAAACAAACACAGAGAAAATAATATCCTTTGTTTTATAGAAACAATTTTTTTTTATCATTTTACAACTAAATTAATATTCAATTGTCTTATAATATTAATTCATTCAGATATTTTAACTATAATATAAATTAAGAAAATTATTCTATAAAAAATAAATAAGAAATTAATGTGACAGGTAAGGGCAGTTGTGGCTGCTTAAAATATAAAGGAAAGGAATACTGATTTATGATTATCAACATATATGATAAATTAACTAATAATATTTAAAAAGAAGATAATGGGAGGCAGGCAAAGGAGGAGTCAATAGTCAATGGTCGTTATTGCCGGCCCTTCTCTACATTCAAGGTGGGATCTTCAAATTAACGGCTCCACAAAACAATGAAATCAAAACAAACAGTGTATCTACAGGCGAGGCGATGGCCGGACCTAACCCAATTCCAACACCCAAAAACAAACCTAAAAAAAAAATATTTTAGTTATTTATTTAATTTTTTATTTTTTTAATTTTTAAATTTACTTTATTTATCAAATCACATTAAAATAAATTAAAAATTAACATCTCTAAATGTGGCATGTACATGTATCACGTTAGCAATTAATTAATTTTTTAAAAATTAAAAAATACTTTTAAAATATTCTTAATCATTTTTATTTTTTAAAAAATATTTTTATAATTTATTAATTTTTTTAAACTTTAAAAATTTATTAATTACTCACGTAATGTCACATCAACAAATTTAATATTTTCTAATTATTTCATTCACAAATTTAAGGGCTAAAAGTGATAGAAAATTAAATGAAAGACTAAAATATTTTTTTATGAATATAAAGGATGAAATAAATTATTATACATATTTTAATATATATATATATATAAATTAATATTAGAGCCCACCGTAACGTGAATAAAAAACAATGCAAAAAAATATATAAAAGATTAATGAAATTTTGATTCAAATGATAAGTTGAAGATTTGGGGCTATTAATGTCTTAGATATAAGTCCTATAATGAATTTTTTTAAGATTTATTCTTTATTTGAATTGATTTTATAAATTTTATGGAAAAGGTAAAAATATTTTTTATACCATAATTAAAGTTTTAATTGAACTAGTCTCATCCTCAAAGTCTTGAATTAGTTGTGAAATTGTCAAAATCTCAATATTTTTATAAAAAACATAAATATAATTTTAAAGGTATTTTTATCTTTTTATATAAATTTTTTTAAAAAATACATACAAGATTTGAACCCAATACTTCAAAATCTTCCTTCTCTTTAGTAATACCATTTCAACCATAGCCACGTTTGGTTTTCATATCAATTTTGTATAGATGTGTTAATTTTTTAGAGTGAAAGTTTTAATAACAAGTGTTTGATGCAATAACAGGACACATTGCATTTTTAAGGAGAAAACTCATGTTCGAATATTAAAGACTATATTATTGTGAGGGACAATCATAAACCCCAAGTATAGACCGTAAAACGAATATAAAAGATACCAAAAAATTGAAAAAATTTTAAGTGATTTACTATTTAAACCGATATGTAATTAATTCTTGACATAAATTCAAACATTTATACTATAGATAGCAAAGCTTATATAAA
This sequence comes from Gossypium longicalyx, assembly GCA_025698465.1. Classification (NCBI taxonomy): domain Eukaryota; kingdom Viridiplantae; phylum Streptophyta; class Magnoliopsida; order Malvales; family Malvaceae; genus Gossypium; species Gossypium longicalyx. Next base: position 29,129,763 of record CM047003.1, read on the forward strand.
TACAACATATTTTAATTTTTAAACATGGTTATATTTTTTCATATAAATATTTTTTTCTCTTCTTTTTTTTTTTTTAAATTGGTAGAGTAGAAATTAGTTATTTAAATGTGATTTTTAAATTAAAATGGTTTCATCAATGAGTTTGAAGTGGATTCAACATTATGATTTATAAAAAATAAAAAATTAAAAAATTAAACTAATTAGTTTTGAAATTAAGTGTGCAGACAAAAAAAAAAAAAAGAAGGTTCATTTTTATAATGAAGATACTCCTAAACTTAGCGGCTAAAGAATTTAAGATGATAAAAAGTAATGAGAAGTGGGGAGTTGTCATTTAGTGTGATTGTTGAGAAATAAAGTTATGCATGAAGATATTTGTAATTAATAAAGATAATATTTTGATTTAAGCCAACGATTATTTACAGTTGAAAACCTGTTCCGCTGAATCAAAAGTCAATAAAGTTTCGAAAATTAAAATATATAGTGTCAGAAATTGGATGGGTTCTACTTCCCAAATTTCTTCTTTCCTCCAACTGCAAAATAATGGGACGTGGGACTAGTTTACTACCTTTCAAAGTAAATTAAATTAAATTAATTATATATATATATATATGCACTAAAGTAGGGGAAATTAGTAGAAAAGGCTGATTTTAGAATTTAATTAGAAAATTAAGTTTTTTTTCCTCAAATTTAGGGAAATAGTTTGATTTTGAAGAGATAAATAGAAAATGCATTCAATAAAACGTGTTTTTATCCTTTCAAAAAAAAAATTTCGTGTTGGGTGTTAGAAATTTGGGGAGAAAGATTTATTTGTGTTTTTTTTTTTGGGAGAAATTGTGATAATTTTAAGTTATCTTTGAGTTCACTGTGATGCAGTGGTGTTCGGAGACCTATATATTTTATTTCTCGTGTGAGAAGTGCACCATCACTTTAAAAGGTGTCGCATTGAAACTCGTGCTCTCAATTGACGGTGTGTTAGCTCGATTAATCACTAGAAATAACCAATAGGCGGTGAATTGATCTTTTAAAAATTTTGTGGAAACTTGAAAGAAACAATAGAAAAATTGAACACAATGATTTATAATGGTTCGACTCCAATTACCTACTGCACTACCTTAGCTTTCCACAACTAAGGATTTCCCTAAATTCACTAATTTGATCAACATTTGAGAACAAGATTTAACCTTACAACTCTCTTAAAATTTCTATCCAAATCTTATAACTCAAACCCTCTCAAAGAGAAACAAAAAGCAAACAAAGAAATATTTCTCACAAGATTAGGATGTTTGCCAGTTAAGCACAAACATAAAGAAAACACTTGAGCTGATAGAAAATACAATGAATGCTCACAAGTGTTTACAATAAGAAGATAAAGAATTGAAGCACAAAGTGATTGGTAACGGAATTTTTTGTATCTTGAAGCATTTGATCTATTGTAATCTCACTTATTGTTGTAGTACCTTTGGAATCTAGTATTTATACCCTCTAATTAATTTCCAACCATTGTGAATGTTGAGGAATTGAATCGAGCCATTGGGGATGAAAATACCACATCATTAAATTTACTTGCAACAAAAGGTATCGACACTTTTTTCTGTGAGTATCAATATTATTAGCATTTAATGCCTGATTCAGTGACCATTAAAGTTGATTTACAACGATACAAAAGACATTTTATCAATACCTAATAAAATGTATCAATACTTTTTGTGATTGTTCAAAAATCTCAAAGTCAGAATCCAAAATTAGTATCAATACCAACCAAGGTATCGATAGAAAAAGTCTAGGTATTGATACTTACAGATAAGTATCGATACTTTTGATTTTTGCTCAATATTTTTCAACTTCGAAGCTTAAAACGGTAACGCTAAAAAATACAATAGGTATCAATATTGATACTTTTTGTAGGGAGAAATTTTTCAATCAATTTAAAATTGTTTCAATTGAGTTAAAAGAGTTTAAACCGTTTTTGAACTTTGTCCAAATTTTTTCCAAGTGTTCAAAACAATTTCTAAGATGTTTGGAAGTCTTGAAATTATTTTTATGTTTTGAACTTTATAATTTCTTTGTCTAAACACAAATTTTATTCAAAAATATTTTTATTTGTTATATCAAAATAATTCATCAAATAAAGTTAGTTTAACATGGTGGTTATGCAGTCACAAATTCAAGTATAACTCGGGCCCCTAGTTGGCGGTGGTTATACGGTAACGAGTTCAAGTTTTATACCATCAAAAGAGAATGCTTTATAAACTCCATACATAAGTTTTATATCATAATGATTGGGAAAAAGGGGGTCACCAATATCATCAACTTATTCTTTTTCTCCATCAAAGTAGTATCCTTAACCTCATTGTTTGAAACTTGTGTCAAAGGTGGGGACAAGAAGACTTTTAAGGGGAAGTGATTATGACGGTGGAGAAAAAGTTGAATTGCGAGTCAAATCGATCTAATTCTACTCAGATACACGACAATATGGACATTTGGGAGAGGATAGACCAACCGAGGTTGTGTAGTTATTGTAGGAACCCAGAGCATAGTAAGTCAACATGTCCACACTTGGGGGCAACATTGAGGAGAATACCTAATTTGTCCACAAACTAAATGATTATTTACATGAGAAAATTTTAAAATAAAAAATTCATTAGCATCGTCGGCCTGAATGTGTGCCACAACCCAGTGGGTGCCAGTTATGAAGAGGATTTTGTCGTAGTTAGGATTCCAGCTCTTCATCTTCTTCATCTTCATCTTGATTTTTATCTTCATCTCGTTCCTCCGTGCTAGAGTGTATTTGTGTCATAAGTTCCCATCGTATTTTGTTTGTGGTATTAATATGTGGTTGCGAAGATGACCCACCTCTAAAGAACAATGGTGCTAAAGTTGTGGCACTATCGACGAATAAGTGTATGGTGTCGAATAATCCAGTTATGGATAGAATGTTGGAATTATAGGCAATGGTAGATACATCAGTGTTGTTGTTGATAGTGGCATGTTATATGGTCTTGGGGATAGAGCTGGTGCAAAAATATACTTGGAGAAGGTGTCGATGCATGACATAATGGTGCATAATGTGGTGCTTATGTAAAACAAATGGGGTTAGTGAAAGTGTTGGATATATAAAGTAATAATCACTTAATCAAAATTGTACTTTTTTTATTCATTTAAGATGAACGTTTCAGTCGAGTAGTCTTCTTTGTTATCCTAAAAAATACAATAGGTATCGTTTAGAATAAAAAAAATTCACAAAATTACCAGTGAGGTAATTTCATAATTTCTCTAAACTTTTGGACCAAGTTATAAATAAAAAAAATCTCTAGAAATCTTCTAAAATAATTTCTTTAGAGAATTTTATCTTTACAACTTTCTCTTGAATTTTAGTATGTGAAAAATAATGACCATGACTCTCTTTATAAAGAGAGAGTTTAGAGAGTTTAGAGAGTTCAACTATGACTAAAATTAATCACTTTAATATTAAATTAATGAAACACAATCAAAATAGGTATTTAATTTAATTTAATATTAAATGATTAAAATAATATTGTTTTTGAAATAGTTAATTTGAAATCAAATTATTTGGTAGAATCCCAGTAGAACTGTGATTCCTCTATTGCTCAACCGTCGAAAGACCACCCGTTGGCCACTAGAATGTCACCATCACTGGCACCGTAGGGTCCGATGGTGCCCTCGTAGGTGCGACACTCTCATGGCACCCCAAGTCAGTTCCGTCTAGGATAATGACAGTCCAACCGGTCCAGTCCTGCCATTGGTTGGCCCATCGGTTCGGTTTCACATACCATGCCAGTGACGAAATTATAAATATTATTATGTACCTAATATTAAATTTCAAATCCTTATGTAAATATTATATAATTGAAAATTTTAAAAACAAACCTCGACTTCTGATCGTTGATCTAACAATAATCGGATATCTTAGAGCTCGTCTAGTATACCCATATGACTTACGTCATTATTTCACCTATTCAAATCATATGTTATTTCAAAAATATAATAATAAAAAAAATATTATGATAACTATATTATTAAATAAATTTTACCTTATTACGAGTGGAAATTCATAAGGGGTGTTTACTCGAGACGTAAAAATGGTAGGTGGTACCATGCCAATGACTGAAGAAAGAGTATGCAACCACTGATTTTAAATTTTTGTGCTTCTGTTGCCTGACACATCTCTCGGTACAATGTCGCCAACACAACTGATCCCTAACTGAGTTGTCTCGCTTCTTTTAAGTCGACTAGTTGTAGGAGCCACCTTAAATGTACCAAAATTTGAGATTTATTTGGCATTAGAAGACCCTCGATTAACCTCAGGATGCATGTTTGCGCGTATTGTTGTCTTTCAATGACACTAGCGAAGTTGTCGATATATGAGAAATTATTTTCTAACAATTTTGTCTCTCTTTAAAATCAATCTATTTCCTTAAATTTAAGAAAAAATAACCTAATTACCCACACTAAATTAAGGTGGTCTACAAATAAATAAATTTTGCTCATGTAGTATATTTAGAATAATGTTATTTGTTTTTATAATTTATTGACACATAGCAATCATATAAATATACATAAAAATTCCTTAATTAATTCTTTAAAATAATCTATATTATTTGAGGGTAAATTAATCTTTTTAAATAAAAAAACTAATAAAAATATAAAAATGATGGAATTTAAACTTAGGTCAATTGTAATAATAAAATTTTAAGTTTACCATTCAAGTATAGCTTCATTTTATTATGTTTTATATATTTTTATTTTATTTTTAAATATACATTTGTGTTTTAAATCCGTAATTTTCACAAGCATATGCATGTAATGAGATTTCTAGTAATTAAAATATAAACAAACAATCACAATGGAAGTTCGCATTAAATATTTTTGTTAATATGTAGAATCAAAATTAAACTAATTGATTAGAAGAAGTTGTAATGGACATTTTCTCCAAATATTTGAATTGAATTTAAATTTGAATCTTGAAGTCATAATTATTGAGAGGGTTTTACTTGAATACTATCTTAGCGTCGAATAGTATCAAACTTAAATTGTAAAACAAATGAGGACACTTGTAGTTATACAAAAGAAAAAAATAATAATTGTTGTTGGACGTGTTTGTGTATTATGATACAAGAGGTGTCGTGAAGATGGGTGGTTCATCTTGTTTAAGACAAGACAAAGAATTGTAGGATAATGTCTGAATTAGTTGGGAGAAGGAAGGAGATGATAAGGCTTGGGATAGGTCAAGAGAAAAAGAATTTGGGTTGCTGAGGTCTCTCCTTAGACTTGAGGCATTATATAATTGTCATGTTTTGTCTCAATATTCCATGTGCTCAATTGCTATTAGCAATGGCGAAGCCTAGTAGAGGCCCATGGGTAGCTATGGCCCCCTAAGGTTTAAAATTTTTACAACTTAGCTTTTTGTAGATATACTATGGCCCCCAAGCTTTAAGATTTTTGTAAATTCTCAAAAATAATGCTTCTTTTAGATTGATTGTTTTTATGTTTAAATCGATTGTCTTGCTGGAATACTGGTTCTTTTGAATAAATTGTTTATATGTTTAAATCAATTGTCAAGTTAGAATATTGTTTCTTTTGAATTAATTGTTATGGTGGAATACTGTTTCTTCTTATTTTGAATCAATTGTTTATATATTTAAATCGATTACTATATTAGAATACTACTTCTTTTGAATCTATTGTCATGTTGGAATATTATTTCTTTTGAATCGGTTGTTATGTTGGAATATTACTTCTTTTGAACCGATTGTTTATATGTTTAAATCAATTGTTACGTAGCATATCTAATTTTAGCTTGGCCCCTCCAAAATTAATATCCTAGCTCCACCACTGGCTATTAGTATGCTAGGAGCAAGTAGCTTGATGCCATATGCCTAGATAAAGTAACACTAAGACGAGTCATGACTGATCTTAGATAAAACGCGATAATTGAGACTTAATATGGTGATTAGTGAGTAAGAGAAATTATAAGCAAAATTTTCTCACAAGAGTCCTACTGCTCAAGGTCTATCTTCCAAGCTATAATGGCAGGGTGTAACATGTGTTAACAAAATACTTTTAACATTATATTCAATTGTTTATTTATTTTCTCAGTTTTAAATGGGTTACGAACTAAATTACTTTATTGACTTTGAGAGAAATTAAAATTAGCTGGGAGCCTGGAGTGACCTCCTGAATATTTATACCATACAGTGGTTGGAAAAAAGTCTAAACCCTAAACCCTGTATTGAAGCATCGTTTATTCCAAAGGCCTAAACTAGGCTTTAAAGCATGTCAAAATTAGAAAGGCTGCTGGGTGGTATCAGGGTTAGGCCAGTGGGGGACCCTTCCCTGGAAACTCCAGTTGAAAGGAGGGCTGACTTCGCTTGATGGCTAATTTGTTTGTTGCTTCCCCTTCCCTGTCTGCCGTGCGTGGGTACCAATTGCCAAATACCAAATACACAGCGGCACCTTTCAATTACCTAACACTAATGTCGCCTTCCTCTTCCTGGATTTATCATAGCCTCTACTCTTTAGGCTTCAATTTGAGCCATAGAATTCCACCAAACAGGCTTCAATTATGTGAACCCAAAACCCAGGTCTGTTACATTAGCTTATCTTTTGTCGATTGAATCCAAGGAGCCCATGTCTGAGTTTATGTTCAACTGGACCTTTGAGGCCCATAACCTTTTACTCATTTTCTAATACATGAAATGCCCTCCATAATGAAATCTCCCATTTTCTGCTTCCAGACGCGCCTGTCCTGATCCTACACAAGATAGAGCAAATACAGCAAAACCCTTTTACCTTTCAAACCCCAAAACCCTTTTTTCTTTCCTCCCTCTCTTACATTTATCTTTCTATGTAAGTAACTTTGGGTTTCACTTTCATGGCAATCCAAGGATCTAGCTTTTGCTACAATGTAAGTTTTATTTTATTTTCCCTACTCCTACGCGTCTTTGTTTTTTTAATCTATTTCGCTCAAGTTTTAGTTGCTGTTAATTCCTTGAATTTGAACAAATGGGCATTTTTTTTATTGTTTAATCTAGTTAATAACCTCTTTCAATTTCTTAAATTCAAATCCTATAGATATGGTTCCAACAGAGATCACCTTCTTTTTTTATATATCCATTCATTTGGGAAAAAATGAATTCTTGAAATGATGAATGATGAAAATTTCCCATTTGCTTGAGATAAAAGGGCGGGGGCGGGGGGATTTTGTTTATTTCCAGAGATATTTACAACTAAATTATCCTTAATCTTCTTTTAATTGGTATAGGCAAATGTTAATTGCATGCCATGTTCAAGCACTAATTGTTTTAAGGGACTTCGTTGCTTTTCTCAACCACTTCCAATTCCAAAGCCATGCATTACGGTAGTAGCTAAGGCTTCAAGAGGAAACAAGACCAAGTTTCCGGGTCAGTGCCTCTCCAACTTGCCTAATGGAAGACCTCGTGAGTTTCTTGGCCTTGTAAATTATCTGAATCTATATATTTCTGAGGGTTTTTTTTTTTCATATAAATTAAGTAATTGTGAAGTTGGTTATCTACATTTGGAATTGAACTCATATTTAGCTTCCAATGAGTTCTTCGATATATATATTTTGTCGGAAGAATTTTACTTTTATTTAGGTTTCTTCACTCTACCAATGTATTTTCTTGTTGGGATTTGAGTTTGAGATAGTTCTAATGGCTGATTAATTTAGTGCAGCACCCTTCAGACAAAATCCACATGTGCTACTGTCGATGCTTTGTCAAGCCAAAGGCGATGATGATGTGGAGGGTAACCTGAGTGCTGAAAGCATCATATCGGATGAACAAACCTTACAGAGGGACCTACAGATTGCCATCGAGGAAGAAAACTATGCTGAAGCAGCAAAAATCAGGGACGATCTACGAGTCCTACATGAGGATAGTAAGGCTTCTGTACTGGCAGCAAATTCACGGTTTTATGATGCCTTTAGGAGAGGTGATCTAGCCACAATGCAGAACCTTTGGGCAAAAGGAGATGATGTTTGTTGTGTGCACCCAGCGGCAAACGGGATATCCGGTTATGATTTCATAATGGAAAGCTGGGAAATTGTGTGGATGAACTATGAATTTCCGCTAGAAATAGAGCTGAAAAATGTTAGGGTTCATGTTAAAGGAGATTTCGGGTATGTTACATGCATGGAATTTGTGAAGACAACAAAAGGTAACAATTGGGGGGCACAGTTTGTAACAAATGTGTTTGAGAGGATTAATGGTGAATGGTATATATGCATTCACCATGCTTCTCAAGCTGACTTGTGAATCATATTTCATTATCATTATGTTTTGCACTCCTATTATATACATTCTTTTTTTTCTTTTTGGAAGACCATATGTAGAACACATTGTGAACATTTCCTTTTCAATCAAGTCAGGGTTTCTTTTCCCTCTTAATTTGGGTGGATGTTTGCATAAATCAAATAATTTCTTTAATGCATTGCCGATATCAGTATTATTTGGAAATAAAATGATTAGCTGCTGTGGTGGTCTACATTGTTCATATGATGGTAGTCAATTTTGCCTTATAATCACATCAAGTTTGATCTTTGCTTCAAATATATATAGAAGGTATTGGATAAGTATTTGGTACATTGGTGGAAAGTTTTAACTCCATAGGTGAAATTAAAATTTTATCATGTGTTTTTAAGTTGTATTTTAAAAATTTAAAAAAAATAATAAGACATGGCAATTTGCCACGTCGCTTCCGTCTGTATACCGAATAGTTATCCATGATATGAAATCTTTTATACAAGTTATATTTTATTGAATTGACCATTACATTTTAGTTTAGTTGTATTCATACACAGAAATCAATATTAATTTAAGATTTTACATTCAGAATAAGTGCATTTATATTACTCAATCCAATGATCATAGCAAGGAAAATAACTGATTGGTATATTTCATAAGCATATTATTAAAAGGTCTGTGCTAAGTGCTAACACAGCTAAGCAATTGTTGACCTTAAAACGAAAACCCCACTTGATTAAAACTGTGAATGGTATATAATGAATTACCACTATTATTTCCTTTATACAAGTGATCTATTGATGATGTGCAACTCTTAACAAAATCATCATGATTAACCATGTTGAACAAGTCTACACCCAAATCTAATTCCCTGTATGGATCGTGAATGGTTTGATTCTCAACATGGCATCCCGGTGTTTTGTACCCTTTGAGATTTTTTATAACTATACCTGAAAAATCAAAGCTGGTCCCGACATTTGAAACTATACTCTCCCAACCGGGGAATGTGGTGGGTTCGGAGCATATCTTCCGGGCATGGTTCCAAGGGCAACGGTTTGTTTGTTGTCCATCCCAAGGCTGCCATTCAACATTGTCTCCTTTATAAGTTTTCCTTCAGGTAGGTCACCAAATTCTGGAAAACCAGAGGATTTCCGACAACTTATAATTGTTACTGAGATAAAGAACGCTTGTAATGCAGTGATTGATGAACTGAACTCAATTGCATAGATTCCATTTTTATGTGGAACCAAGCTGAAGATAGGCATGTCCTGTTGTGCTTCTCCCTGCATGAAGTACAAAAGAGGAACTAATTTAGATATTCAAACGACATTATGATACAGTGGTGAACTAAATGGTAATGAAAAAGAAACGAGGATACCTGTGGATAAAGTTCAAGATGGTTGGGATCCGGGCATGCTTGATACATCCTTGAATTCTTACAGGAACTGCAGTTCTGGTTGGAGAGAATATGTAATTTACAACCAACATCCCAACCTCCACAGTCACATAATCCACCAAATCTCCACCGGTCAATCAATGGGGAAGGTATTCCTTTGTTAGGCAAGCTGTGGACACCACCAGGAAGTATGGCAGTAGTAATATTGGAGCTCGAATTTTCTATAAAGGTGCAAGTGCATCCATATGTAGCCAAAGATTCTGTAGAGCCATTATTCGTTATATCTTCAACCTGCTGTACATTGCTTTCACCAGGTATTTTGATGACAACAGCAGCAAGCTCAGTACTTGGCGTAAACTTCGCTGATGCTTGATCTGCTTGTCTTTGCTCCACACTGAATAGAACAGACTCCTTCACCAAATCTGAAATATGAGAGTCCGAAATCTTCATTTGTCCAATGATATTGTAGATGTAGCCACATTTTTTATCCTTGTTTCCTTTACTTATCCAGCTGCCACTCTTCTTAATTTCACTAACTGAAGAGAATACATAAATCTGATCAGATCCCCCCTTGGCAGATGATGCTAGACTTCTCATGGTAGTTGCAAGCATGTTACTGCCATCGTTGACAACAAATCTGAACAGTGGGAGTCCATTCTTTGTTGCAACCTCTAGAAGAGCTTTAATCATTGATCGCCCCAACTTTTCCGCCTGAAAGGATTCGTTTGTATTAACGGTCCCTGGATTAGAGGAGTTCAAGCCTCCTTTTGATGGCTGAACAGCATCAGTGGATCGGAAGGAATTTAAGCCCTTGGACTTCAGTAGTGGATCTAGCACCCTTCTTAAGGGGCTGGATCTAGTTCTGGTATGGCCATTCAACTTCTCCCTGTTCATATCATCCAGAAAACCAGAAGAATCAGACCTCACTGGGCCGGACTTGACAGAAACATAACCGGGGTTCATTTGTGGGACTGCAGAACTTTCCTTAAAACTGAAACTTCTACTCAGACGACTTAAGCTGAAACTAAAACGGCGATTTGGTGAGCTAGTTCTGCTTCCTTTGGTAGTCAATTCAGCCATTTCTTCTTCCAGTATCTTTAAAGTTTCAACATGAGCATCCTGAGACTTGGTCTTGTTCTCTGCAGAACACTTGCCCTGAGATCTTATATTTCCTGTGCTATTTAACACAGACCTACTAGATGCATCAGAAGAAGGCTTCAGACCTTGTGCCACAATTCTAGTTTCAGGATTCCTCTCAACTCCAGAAGAAAGTGGACAAGAATGAGGAACATCAGAACATAATTCCAGAAAATGATCCTTCTGAAGTAGGTCATAGGAAAAGCTATTCCGTTTTGCTTCATTCAAAGTCCCATCTCGGAGTTCTTCAGAAAAGCTGCCTCGGGCAGATCTTGGAAGAAGAACAACGTTCTTGCACTCACCAGGGGAAAATTGATGAGTAAGATCAATTTTGGATTCCTCCATCTCTTTGTTCTTAGTTTTGTTGCTCTCAGCACTTAGTGTTTTGCTAGGACCCAGTGGAGCTGCATAACTTCTGGATTTCGACGAAGAAGCCTCCAGATTTGGAGTGCTTTTTTGATCCAAGTCCTTTATGTTTACATCAGTTTCCCGCCTTTGCTCTACTCTCTTTTTTGCTCCACCATTACAAACACTTGCAGTTTCCTTTGGCAGAGGTGAGACCCCATGGTTTCTCATGTTTGATGACATATTTCCCATTTCTGAAGTGACTTTATGATCTAACTCTTTTTTCTTCCCCTTCTCAAGAATTACATCAGAATGAATTTTGCCAAAGGATTTATTTGTCTTGGATGTCTTCTTCTGCTGATCCAAGGAACTCTTGGAAGCAGTATCAATATCTTGATAGTGTCTAACCTTTGGAGTAGATGGTTTTGCACCTCGAGGAATGCCACCCTTTTGAGGTGAGGTAGGACTTGAGGAAGCTGAAGAGTGTTGCTTACTTTTATTGGCAGAGGCAACCTTGGTAACAGCACTAGAAAAGGAAGCAGACTTGGTATCTGTTTTCGATGTTAAAATGGTGCTTCTGGATGATACATCATTGCCAGTTATTGTTGGGATATGCTTTCGGTGGTACTTCCATTTTTCTAGACGTTCCCAATCCAGAACTCCGACATTCAATGCCTTCTCTTGAAGGTTATCTGAACTGTCTACACGCTGTAGGTAACCCGGCAAGTTTGACATGTACCTAACAAGCTCATCTTCTTTTGTTGGCTTGCTCTTGATTTGCTGGCCCTGGCAATTCCCAAAAGGTTTTGTTTCAACCAAGGTGCTTTGAATTTGATTTTTTACTATTTCACCTGGCAGATTACCATATGGAAAAGTAATACCGTTCTTTACATTTAACCTCTCATTATTCTTTAACCTCAGGCCTGCATGAGGCAAGTGAACTTTCTCCTTCCCTGTCTTTGAACTCCTTTCTGACTTTGAACCAAATCCCATGTCCCTCAAACTTTCTAATTATTCATTAGCTTTTTGTTCTATCAAATGGCAATGATATTCTTTTGCTTTACTGCCCCATGTTAGCTGCAAATTTGCAAAATTTAGTTTCTCACATGAGCAGTTCACCAATTTCATTGAATTATAGCTGAATATGTATAAATGACATAATCTACTAAATTTATTGTTGTTTTTGCAAGTCATGTTAACAAAACATGCCAAGTTTCCTCTCAAAACCTATTGAAACAAAACTTTGTTCTAATCATCAATGGCCAACAAATGCAGCAAAAAATCTTATCCGGATCATCCAGGGTCAAACAAATCCAAGCTCATCTTTTCTATTTGCCCAGATATAAGTCCAATTCCCTCCGGGAAAAAAAAAAACAAACAAACAAACACAAAATCAATGGATCAATAGAAAAGATTAGTTCTGCTTCAGTAATTAGAATCTATGGCAGCTCAGCAGGCAAGGCAACCGATCAACAGAAATGCAACAAACCACTAGTGATCAGAGTCATTTGCCATTGAAAAAGTCCCAAAGATGTAATCTTTTTCCTTATCATTTAAACAGAAGTCCATCTCTAGGTCTAATAATCAACTATGGTCTCTAGAAAAAGAACAAGAAAGATTCTATATTCTTAACGACGTTTCTTTTACCGTACTTAAATTTACGGACAACAATCAAACACAATCAGCTTCGTTTGATTCAAGTCCAAAACAAAACAATCTCACAGATCCATAAAGAATCCTAATTAAGGATCACAGAAGCCAGCCTCCGTTTAGCGGTTGGGAAATTTACGGAAAATGCAAGATAAAACCAAAAAAAAAGAAAGAAAGAAAAGAGTTCGCATTCTTTCCAATGTCGAGATAAAAAGCTAACATCGGTCAAAAAGTTCAGCTGAAACAAAATTAATAAAACAACAAAAGAACTTAAACAGAACCATTCCTTTATTTTTCTTTATTTCCTTCTTGTTTACCGGCAACCAAACACAGCACTAATTAACAAACAAGAAAAGAAAAATGAAAACATAAAGCGAAATTAATCAAATAAAAAAGGAGTGCGTGAGGAAGAGAATAATTGATTACCAGCTAGGAATGGAAGCAATGCAGGTTGGAGAAAGCGACGAAAACCTTGAAAACCTCGCCGATCTAGAAAAAGATATCGATTACAGAAGAGAAGTAAGTCGGCGAAAATCCCGAACGCCAGAAAAAAAGAAACAAACTCAAACGTAGATTCTAAGCAAAGCAAAGAATTAACAATTACCTCAAATCGAGAACAAGGAACAAATGAAATGATATATATCTCTGTACCAAAAGCAATCACCAATCTTTATCTTCTTCAACAAAATATCAATTTTGATCAGAAATAAAAAGAAGCAATCAAGTGGCGGAGAAAAAAAAAAACCGCGGCTAATCAAGTTCTTTTTTTTGTTGGGGAGCGAAAGGGGGAAGTGTAAGTGAGAGTGAGAAAGGTTGACGTTATATAATTTAGATCGTACGGTTAAAAAAAAGGCGGGGGAGGGGCGGGGGATTTTGCTATAAATGTGGGCCCGCTTTTTGTGACTTTGGAGACCATTTCCTCCCGTGTGCGGATCCCGATGTATAAACGTGGGTCCCACTCGCCACCCCTTTCACTATCAGGTCCACAACAGCGGACTCTTCCTATACTGTTTCTCTCTTAATTATTAATTATTATAGGCTAAGCACTTTGCTCTTTTTCTTATTATTATTTTATTTTTAAGATGAATTATAATTAAAAAAAGGAAAATTAAATATTTTTAAAATTTGGAGATTTTAAATTTAAGTTATATCTTGCATCAATTATATTTTTTTAATTATGTCTTGTAATATTGATTATAATTATAATTTAAGGTCATTTTGATGCTAACAAAACGATTAACCATTTGTCCTCAATTGTAATTATTTTTATATCATTAATACATAATTTTGATAATTTTTTATTTTAAATTCTAAACCCTAAATTTGAGTCTTGAACCCTAAATCTTAAATTTTTAATCTTAAACTTTAAACCCTGAACCTTAAACTTTAAATCTTAAACATTGAATCTTAAATCCCAAGTTTAAGGTTTAAGATTTAGTATTCAGATTCGAGATTCATAGTTCGGGGTTTATGGTTTTGGGTTTAGAACTTGAGATTCAAGGTTGAAGGTACTAGGTTCGAGGTCTAGGATAAAAAAATTATCGAAATTAAGTGTCAATGACATAAAAAAATTTATTAAAATATCATTAAATAATCGAAAAAGAGCCATAAATGATGTGATAAGAAAGTTTCATAAAATAATTTCTTCCTTTGTATGCTTAATAATTATTTTATTTATTCTCTTTATGATTTTTGAATTAATATTCTCTTAATTAGTTATATATTTTGTTGTTTAATATATATTAATTATTTAATAAGTTGATGGTGTAATTTTTTAGTTTTACAAATGATGACTAAAAAGTTAAAAAAATAAATAATTATTTAATCACCACTTGTAAAATTTAAAACCCAACAACCATTTTATTAAATAACAATACTTTATTTATGTCCGTAGAAAAAAGTTATGCATTTGTTTATTTCTTAATTAATATAAAATTAATTTGACTTGGACGTTCTATTTATCCAAATGCAGCCTAAGCACGAGGCAATTGGATAAAGTCGTGAATTAGTGACTTTAATATTTGTCTTTTCTGCTTCTCCGAAGACTAAATATTTTAGACATAATTATTTATGTAGTCCTTTAATTTTATAAAAAAAAATATTTTATTTTTTTTATGTTTTAAATTTATACATTTTTAAATCACTTCAAAATAAATAAAAAATTAACGTTTTTAATTTTATTGATGTAATAATATTTTAACATTTAATTATTTTTTAAAAAAATTTAAAAATTTCAAATAAAAAATAACTCACCTTTTAAAATTTCAAATGTTAGAAAATTTTAAAAATTTAAAATCATGATAAATAATAATTTAATTCTAATAGTATAAGTTTGACATATCTTGGATATTCATATTACACTCGTTCGCTTTTTCTTTTCTTTTACTAAAACATGAACCGTCAAGTTTTAGGAGTAAATAGATCATAATGGTTCTTCTTTTATGTTCTTTTTACTAATAAAATATTAGTGATTACGTTTCAGGAAAAAAAACCTTAACAATTAAAACTTACGTTTGAAAACCCTTCGCCTAATTAATTAACAATTTAATTGTTTATAATTTCAGTTTAATTATAAAACTTTATCACACATTTTCTATATCAACATACATTTCTACCTACACCTCACTAGCCCTGCAAATGAACCGAGCTTGAACAAATAAACCTCTGTTCATGCTCATTTGTTTATTTTTAAATTTATTCATGTTCAGTTTGTATTCGTTAATAATTTTAATTTTATGTTTATGTTTGTTTATTTAAAATTATGTGTGTTCATGTTCGTTTGTTTAATGTTCACGAACATGTTCATTTAACGTAATCAAACATGTTCACAAACATTAAACGAATATGTTCATGAACAATGTTAATAAATAATAAACAAATAAACAAACGATAAATACATACACATATATATTGTTTAGATATAAAATAATCAAATATAAATATTAATAATTATATTATAAACGAAAAAAATACAATCCAATATAATTTTATTAATATATACTAATAGAATTTTTATAAGAAAATATTATTAATAAATAAACAAGCCAGTAAACGAGCTTGTTCATGAACATAAATGAATCAAACACACCTCTATTCGTGTTCATTCGTTTATTAAACGAACATAAAAATTTTGTTCATACTCATTTATTTAACTTAATAAACGAACGTTATACAAATGATTCATGATCGTCTTCATTTACACCCTTCCCCTCACAAATATGTAACATAAATTCAATCAATTCTTTTTGCCTACAATTACCAACTTTCTAAGTGCTTTTTATGCATCTCTCTTTTATTTTTATTTTTATTTTATTTTTTTTTTCAATTTCTCATTTACTTTCTATTTTTTAGTTAGTGTTATTACTATTTTACTTTTTTTTTACGTGTGATAAAATAATTTAAAAATTACATCAAATTAATTTAAGCAAAAGCACCACTAGCATTATCACGATGTAGGGCTCCTACAACTTCATTAAGGACGTCATCAAATATCTATAGACTTGTCTTCCAACCTAAAATCAATTTAATCAAGCAATCAGCGACTTGGTTATTCAGATAAAAGTATAAAAAACTTGCTTCAAATTTTATATTGTTAGGTAAACTAGTTTATATTTTAGTCATTCAATTTTAAAAAGTTACAAAATTGTTATTAAACTATTCAAAAATTTTCATTTAATGCATTGGTTATTCAGAAGTTTTTATTTAAGTCATTGGATAGTTAAGTATTTTTTAAAAAAAGTTCAACTAGTGAGCTCTAAACTACGATTCAATTATCAGTGCAATGGATTAGTACCCATTAGTGACTAGAAGAATATATTGTATATCTAAATAGATCTAATGATTAGTGTCAAATATCAAAGAAGAAAGTTATTTGGATTTTAATTCACTGATTCATGATGTTCAAAGTTGCTTCATTTAAAAAACTAAACTGTAGAAGAGAAGAAAAATATGAGCTTTTGATTGCTACAAGCGGTGTAAACAAAAAAAGCCACACAACAATTATTTCAATATTCCATTGACTTGAATGAAAATTTTTGAATAATTTAATAATCATTTTGTAACTTTTTAAAGTTAAATGACCAAAACATAAACTTACTAGTAGTTTAATAAAAATTAGATATAATTTACTTTATATTATTTTATTGTTTAAAACAATGATTAAAAATTTTAAATTAATAAAAAATAATAATATTATTTTCCTTTTTCCTTTTTCCTTTTTCCGACAATAAAAAATTCATAATACTAAAATGGGATTTCGTGATTTAATTTACTTTAGATAATTGCCGAAAAAGGAAAAGATTCTAGAAATGAGTAATATTTTTAAAAATATCATTTTAAAACAGATTATAAAATTGAATAAAATTATTGAGGAGAGGGATTCAATTATATACTGTAAAAAATAAATAATTTTACATATTTTTAAAAAAATATTTATGTTATTAATATTTTAATGATCCAATTATTGAATTTATCAATATAATTGTACTTGTTATGCATGTAAATTTTTGAATCGATCTGATATATCTATCATATCAATTTAAAATAATCTATATATTAATAAATATTGAACGGTTAAATTTTTTATACAAAAAAAATATTAAAAAATTTAAATCTACATTAAATCTGACATGCATGACTCCATAAAATATAACAATTAGATCGATCATATAAATTAGCATATATATTAATAAAATTAACATATATATTTTAATCTAATTATGCTCATGTAGCCAGGCCAAATTAAATTTCGAACAAAGGGCAAAGACAATATTGGCCCCACAAAATGTGAGGGGAAAAACATAATGTTAAATTTAAACTCTCAATGTTTATAATTTTTTTATTATCAATTTGACATTTTATTATTATTTTAAGCTAAATTTAGCTTTCAATATTTGAAAAAGAGTTAAATTTTTTTAACGAAAATATTGACTAAAACGTTAAATTTTTAAACTTAGCAGCTTGTATAGCAAATACACATTTATTTCATGCTATTTTCTAAATTTTTGAACTTTTTTTTATAATTTATAACTTTTGAATATTTTATATTTTAAAATTATTTATTGATGGGACATATTAAGTAAATGGTATTATGTTAAAATGAAATATATGTAAACTGTCACATAGGTTATCATGTCAATATCATTAAAAAAATTAATGTTTTAGTTAGTATTTTCATTGAAAAAATAAATTAACTTTTTTTTAAGTTGAATGTTAAATTTAACTAAAAGAAAATTAAATTAATAAAATTGAATTTAATATTATGTTTTAAAATACTTTGACTTATGTTTAATGGAAAATATTCCCTCAAAACTTCGGTTAGCGTGAAAAAAAAATGATGACATGAAAATAAAATGTGAAAAACAATAGCACGATAACTAAAAAGAAAAAAATAATAACACGGTAATTAAATGTGTGCTTGTTTACAGTGAACTAGATGATCTGCTAACAAGGTGATTCAAGAGGTTGCTCGAGTAGCTCTGTTCAATGCTAGTCGTTAAACATGGGATGCTCTTCTCACATCGCTTTATTTTATTTGAGAGACATAGAATTGAGTGAATAGAGTAAGTCTATTAATTTAAAATTTTAAGAGTCTCTCAACTATTGAAGACATTTATTTTCTTTTTTGTTTTATTGAGATTCCTAAAAAAAAAAAAAAAAAGGGTGTGAGAGTTGAAGAATTAGGACATGATAATTAATGTGGCAATTGATAATATAGAATACATTGTATTATAAGTTAAGTTAATAATTATTTAAAAAATTAAAAATTATTTAAGAAACTAAAAAAAATCTTAAAAATCTAACAAAATTTTAAAAATTATAATATTATATATATAAAAAAAAACCTTATAAAAGTAAACACGGAGTTAACAAACATCAATGGGACTTTGTAACAGCCTAATTTTCAGTGATGTCGGAACAGTGATTCGAGATCACTAAATCTGACAAATGAGTAGGAAATATTATTAATTTAGTGAGTATAAATTAAATTTGAAGTTAGGAAAAATTTTGAAATAGTGAATAGTGTACTAAAAATAAATATTAAAATAATTAGAATCGAAAACGAGGTATTGAGGCCTCGGGAATTTTAAATCGAGCCATAAATATTTTTATAAATATTTATGGAGTGTTAATATGTTAGTATTAAAGTTTCATCAAGAAATTTTAAAGTTCTGATAATTAATTGAACAAAAAGGACTAAATTGTATCAAATGCAAAATTATAGGAAATGATTAAATAGCTTAATTGATAAAAGAAAGAGGGTTTAAAAGGAAAATAGACCCAAGGTCTATTTGGGCTGGACGGCAAGGGCATGAAATCAGCAAGAAAACAAGGAGAATTAAGGGCAAAATTGGAAAATTGCAAAATTTACTTAATAAAGTTAGGACTAAAGTGAAATTATCTAGATTTCTCTTTATTTTTCTGCATTCTCATCAGCAAAAACACCAGGAAAGAGTTCCCTCAAGCTGGTTTTTCATATTTTTACTGCAAGTAAGTTCAATTCTTGATTATTTCTTGAAATTTTTGTGTTTTTGTAACTTTTACAACTAGGTCCACTTGTTGAATTCATTAGTTTTTGATTCCATGAAAGAAATTGAAAGTTGCTATAAATATGTGCTGGAAGTATATGATGATTTGACATGGAATTAGAGCTTTAAATTGTTTATATGTTGATTTTATTGAAAGAATTGAATAGAAAGTGAATGTTTGGGACCTAAGTGTAAAAGAATTTGAAGTTAGAGTGTTATGTGGAAATTATGAATTTTAATAGTTATGAAATAACTTATAATGTTTAGTAAAAGTATTAATTTAGAAAATTATCTTAATTTAGAGGTTAATTGAGCAAGGACTGAATTGTATGAATTGTGAAATTTGGGGCAAAATGGAAATCAACATTTTGCACTAAAACTGTTTTGGACAGCAGCAGTAGTCTAACTTTGAAAAATCACCAAAAATTGTAGAAATGGAATTAGATGATGAATAAAATATGAAATTAAAGCTTATTGAGTCTAGTTTTTTATAGAAGAAATAACGTAAGCAATGGAACTGTAAATCATGAGATATGATAAATTTTATGAGACAAGATCAGAATGAATTTGAGATCCCCTGTCCTGAATTTAGAAATTCACCATAAATTGTAAAAAAAGTATTAAGAGTCATACTTTACATGCATGGATTCCTTATTGAGTCTATTTTTAAGGGAAACAAACGGCATGGTCGTTGGAATTCTTTACAGGGAGAAATTTGGTTCGTAGTGCACAGAGGTCAGAGTAGTCGTCCTCTGAAACAGGGGAGATTTCAATGAATAAACTGTATTAATTGGCCTAACCAAAAATTATGAAAATTTTATGGTAAGAATATATATGAGTCTAGTTTCAGGAAAAATTAGTGGAACTTAATTTGAAGTTCTATAGCTCCAAATATAAATAATTTAGTGACTATGACACAGATGGACAGCTTGAATATTCACATAAGTAGATAGTGAAAATTATGGATAATGTTACCTACAAGTGTGTTGTTTATATTAAGGATGTGGATGGAGAGGGGGAGGAGGAAAATATACAAAAATATATGAATAACTCGTGTATAAATTGATCACATGCCTGATTATAATCGATAAGTGTTGAATTAGAAACGATATAATGTTTTATTTGGAATATTTATTATGAAATTATGATTATCGCTATAATATAAAAATCGAACTTGTGAGTTTATATAACTAAATTTAGTGACCATTTGTTCATATTATTAAATTTCAATATTATTTTATGAATGGTGATTAATATTTATGTATGTTAATTGTTGAAAATAAGTAAATTATGTACAAAAGTTATGAAATTGAATTGAGAATTTTGGAGGGCAGAACGCAGAAATAAGTACAATCTTTCGATGAAAAAGATGAATTGACGGTAAATTACCCAAGTAAACCGAGATTCAGCATTTGTTGTTGCGAATTCTCGTGTTTGCTTTTCGTTTAGCTCTTACGAGCTTTCGTTAACTCATATGAGTTTCGATTAACCCTTTTGGGGTTTGATTCGGCTACAGTGAGCTTGATTTAGCCTTTGGGCTTCCGTTTAGCACTTATGTGCTTGATTTAGCCTTCGGGCTTCCGTTTAGCACTTATGTGCTTGATTAGCCTTTGGGCTTTCCGTCTAGCACTTATGTGCTTGATTATGCCGGGCTTCCGTCTAGCACTTATGTGCTTCATTAGCCTCTAAGCTTCCGTCTAGCACTTATGTGCTTTGATTAGACTTCGGGCTTCGATGATCATGATGTACTCAAACCGTAAGCTGTTCCTTGAATGGACAAGTTGGTAAGTTGTAAATGTAACATGTGGAAAAAGAAATGTAAGTAATGTTATCATTATTATTATTGAGCTCAATTATGTGATTTTGTCATTCGAGAGATTGTGTTTTGACAGGATATGTTAGTAAATTATGAGTATGTGAATCAAAATGACAGAATTTAAATACCTAATGAGGTTGAGCTCATTCACACGAATTTGTCATTTGAAATTGTGATTGACAAGAAGAAACAGTGAGTTGCATGCTTATCAATGGTTATACATAATTATCTGAAAAATAAGAAAAATGACGGTTATTGATATATGAAAATGTGAGACATTGATATATGAATGTGGAATATGTTTGATAAATGTGTTCATTGTTAATTATGGAATTATGTACCTCATGTGTGCTATTTGCATAAAGATGATATTTCAAATACTTTGGTGAGTAAAGCTTAAATATGAAATAGTATGAAATTAAGACAAGTTGTTATGAAAATATATTTAAATTATCTGTAAGTGTTTTTGTAGTCCTCGTTAATGCCTCGTACTCTATTCCGACGACGGATACGGATAGGGGGTGTTACAGACTTGGTTGATTAATTATTGTTTTCAATTAATATTTTTAAATTTACACTTTAATTTATTTTAGATAATCTATACTACTACATATAAAATGAAGGCCCTAACATGCCCAATATCAATTGTTTTCTTTTTAACATGAGAAGGTAATGGTGGAATATCAATTCTAATCTCTCTATTTTTTTTAATGATTAAATTCCATATTTAATTCTTATATTTTGCTCATATTTAAAATTTAATCATTAATTAGTTTAAATAATTTATTTTAATTAAAATGGTGATGTGAATTTTTAAAATTTGTTAACACCATTACCTTTTTTTATTAAATTCAGATCTATTATAATACTATTGTTTTAGTTAGATGAATATCAAGTAGGTTTGTTTTTTTTTAAATATTTTAAAATGTCATACTAACAAATTTAATAAAAAAATCTTAACAATATGAAAAAAATAAAATAAAATTTTTAAATTTAAAGAGCAGAAAAATTAAATCTCTAAAAATAAAATTATCAAGGTTAAATTCCAAATATACATGTAATACAAAAACATTTAGCATATTAAATTTACTTTATAATTTAATTAAAAAATAAATTAATTACCCCAAACCAAAAAGATTAAATAAAATTGTCCGTATTGGCGTAATATTATTTAAAAAAACCTAGCCACTAAAAGAATATATAATTGCAAGGAGGAAAATATTAAATGTCTGAAATTTGGGACAAAAGTCTGCTGGCGGAATTAAGTTCTGAAGAAAGGGCAAAGAGCCCACAAAATTTGGGGGAAAATACTTTTTTTTATATATTTTAAATTGGAATCATTTTCTCTTTCTATCTTTTTGGATTGTCGTATTCCAATCTTCTCTTACATTCAACCTCAAAGTTCAAATCTTTAATAAAAAAATGCACCGATTCAATTAAAGATGGAAAGTTGAAAATATTTAGTCCCAAAAACCGCTATTTTACTAAATTCACTTAAATTTTTTTATATTTATAAAAATAACCCAGGTTCAAAAATAATAATTAAAATGACTTGAATTGAATAATAGAATAGAGTTTTGGCCTTCTAACGGCCGGCACTAACTCGTATTTTAGACCCATGATTGTCTGATAATTATGTCAGACTTTAAAAAATTGATTTTTTTGGTTTTGGCCTGTCAATGGTCGGCACCAAGATATTTTTTTTAAATCGTATCATATTGATATATAAAAATACAAGTATTTTAAAAAAAAGTGATTTTTTCGTACTTGGTGTCGGCCATTGATAGGCCAGCACCCAAAAAAATATTTGATTTTTTTTCGTACTTGATGCTGACATTGATAGACCAGCACCAATTTTTTTTAAATACTCGTACTTTGGTGCCGGCCATTGACAAGCCAGAATCAATTTTTTTTTAAATACTCGTACTTTGGTGCTGACCATTGACAGGCTAGCACCAATTTTTTTTTTAAATACTCGTACTCTGGTGCCAGCCATTGATTGGCCAAAACTTTTTTTTAAAATACTGGTATTTTTGTATACCAGTATGATACGACTTTTTAAAAAAATACCCTAGTGCCGGCCATTGACAGGTCAAAACCAAAAAAATCAATTTTTTAAAGCCTGACACAATCATCAGCCAATCATGAGTCCAAAATACGAGTTGATGCCGGTCATTAGAAGACCAAAACCCCATTCTACTATTCATTTCAGGTCATTTTGATAATTGTTTTTAAACCTGAGTCATTTTTATAAATATTAAAATTTTTTAAGTAAATTTAGTAAAATATCCCCAAAAACACAACTCATATTTCTTCTTTTCGGTTTCACTAATTTGGAAATCAAGTAATCAACTTTTCATTTTCTTTATCCATATTATTGCATTTCCTTTTAGCAAAGAAAACAAAGAATTCATTACTCATGAATTGCATCATTGCTAAGAACCTTAGCAAGAGCATCAAGGGGAACAAAACTCAGTCTATTTAGCTGTCAGTTTCGCAGTTTTGCTACAACACCTACGACTATATTTTCAAACAAGTATTGAAAAAAATATTAAATTAAAAATCTCAACTTCAATAGTAAAGGAATTCTAACACAAGAAAGAGTCGCTTTTAAAAGATGCAATCAAATCGTTCTTATTGAATTTAAGCATCACATCATTCTATTTTCTTCTCTAAATCAAAAAGGTTTCAAGGCGAATTGTTAAAATTTTTGCAACTAACCGCACTTCGATATATGTACATTAAGTAGAGAAAATTGCAAACAAATAAAGTATGATGTTTTACAAGTGCTATTGGTCTAGTTTTAATATTTATGTGTTTCAATGAAACAAAAAATATTTTACGGACCGAAACTAAAGGAGATTGGGTGATATGAAGAATTAACAAAGAGAATATATGCAATTAAAGAGTCTCGCTACCTAATGTAAAAAAAAAAATACAATAAACCATAAAATTGTAGAATTAAACTAACTTATCAACTAAAGGACTGGATTACAACAAGACTAAAATTACAATTAAAATAATCAGAGAAAAATATAGTAGTTGATTAATATCCCTATAAATAATTAATTCTCGGATTAGGGAGCTAAATTTTTCAATTTTCTAATTGGTTCAATTTTATCTTTCAGTTATCAAGTTTACCCAATTAGAGGATTTAGTCTAAAAATTTTCTAAAATAATAATTTTGGGATCTAAATGAGTTAATTAATGATTCAAGTTTATCATACTAAAGTATCTTATTTATTTTTCTTATTTTGCTTTGAAAAAGTTTTCAAATATATATGATTTTCAAATTTTTTTGTTCTAACATAAAATTAGTTATACTTATACTGTGAAAAGATTTTAATTTAATATGTTTAATTTTTTATTTTAATTTGAACATGTTCACTCAATTCAACTCGATTTAAATTTCATTCCACTCAACTTGATTAGAAAAAATTTTAAATCGAGTTTGAATGATAAAATAGAATACATCAACTCAATTAATTTAATTTCTTTTATTCAATTCGATCTGACATTAAACCTAACGAATATAATTAATATTTACCAAAATAGTTTCGATATTAATAGTAAATAAAGTTTACTGTACAGCATTGAATGACTTTTGGCAAGTTTCTATGCAACTTGTTGAACAAAGGTACATTATAATAATGAATATATTGATAGACATAAACGTTAAAAACCTGGAATAAAAATGGAATAAATGATTGGTATTCCAAGCTGTTATCCATTGAATGAGAGGAAGATTCATGAAGAAGTGTGTAAATGTATGAAACCAAAGTCCAGCTTTGTAGTATTATTGGCTCTCATCCAACCGCATTGATATGTCTGTTTTGAGCATGTCGGATACGAAAAGATTTTTCTGTTTATTTTTGGGTTCTACAAGATTTGATTAAGCAAGCCCAACCTAAGACATTTGTCATGTGAAGGAGGCCCTAAGCCTGTCGATGAATCGGCAATTGTTTACTTCATTAGTCGGATAGTTTTTATTTGGTACGTGAACCTTGAGGTACTTAATATCCTTTATTCTTTGTTTCATATTATAAGTTTTCTCCTTGGGATACTATGTTGGTTGGATACCTTTTAGGTTTTTGCATGTTTAATCATTGATTTCATTTACAAGCTGGCATCGTCTAAAGACTAATTTAACAATGTTTCTAAAAAATATTTTTAAAAAATATTTTTGAGATAAAATACGTTTTTGACAAAAACTCAATTTTTTTTTACTTTTGCATTTAGTCAATTTTTGACGTTTAAAGAATATTTTTTTCTCAAAAAAAATATTTTTTTAAATTTTAAAAAACACTTTTTATCCTAAAAATATTTCTTAAAAGCATTATTAAACTAACTCTAAGTGTCATCAAATCCCTCTATTCAGACTCTCCATCGAGATGCTCCGTTAGTCTAAACTAGCCTTAATCTAAAATTTTTATATCTAAAAATAAGAGATTGATATTTGTGCGTGGCAACATAACTCCCATGGGGTTGCGAGGACTTCACAAAAGCTTAAACATTACTGTGATGGCCCATTCATTGGTTTTTCTCATGGTGGATTGCTTAGTGACATTTAGACCCAATTTGGACCAAACAGAACATGGCAATGGCATGGCGTCAATGTCCCTTACATCACCCTTTTGTTGAGGAACTGTTAGTAATGCAAATATATTCTGAAAATGACTACTCCCCCCCACGCAAAAGAAACTCCATATTCGTCTAAACCGCTTCATCATGGATAAAATTCCGTCTGGATGTGCACCATTTCCCTAATTAAAGAGGATTCCTTATTCCTGTCTCCAACATCTTCACGCTCACTATTTTACGCACCAAGTGTGAAGCAAATTATTTTTTTAGCACAAAATTGAATTAAAAAATTTCCAATTTAGGGTTAAAACTTAGGATGTCTCTAGCACGGACCTTACATGCATCGTCAATATACAAAATTTAGAGACAGACAATAAATTATATGATATACCTTTTAAAAGGTTTTGTTTTTGGACAAATTCTCCGTTAATCAATCCAAAATTAAGTTTTTCTTATTTTTTTTTTCTTGTAAATTATCTCGTGAGTCACCTTAAAAGAAAATAGGATTTAAAATTAAAATGAAAATGATGCTTCAAAACTGGTTTATACTAAGTGGTTTTTGGGTACTAAAAAGGAAATAAATTATTTGAATGAAAAATAAGGAGGTGAAAAATAAAATAAATTAAAAATAACAAAAGTTGTAACAGATCACTTTAAAAATAACATATAAATTTATAAACCCACTGTAAAATTACGCATCAAATACAAACTTTTTCTACATTAAGAATATCCCATTTTTCCCTTATAAAAATGCTTCTCTATCTTAGCCTCTTTCTCATAGCAAAATAGCATTTGACTATTCTTACATAATCTAGACGTCTTGCTTAGTTTGTTTTTACAGCTATGGCCATGATTCCACGTATGTATTACGGTGGCCACAGTGTTTACGAGCCTTACTACCAGCAGCAAGCAGTTTGGGATCCGTTCCAAGAAGTCCCGCACGGCGGGAGCAGCTTGGTTGCGGCTGCTTCGCCCGAATCACGGTTCGAGCTTACGAAGCTAGACTGGAAGGAAACCCCGGAAGCTCACGTGTTCAAAGCAGAGCTTCCAGGGCTGAAGAAGAACGAGGTGAAGGTGGAAGTGGAGGAGGGGCGAGTTCTGTGCATTCGCGGGGAGAAGAGCGTGGAGAAAGAAGTGAGCGGCGGGACGTGGCATCGCGTTGAACGCAGCAGCGGTGCGTTCGTAAGGCGTTTCAGGTTGCCTGAGGATGCGAAGCTTGATAAGCTGACGGCGTGTCTGGAGCGGGGGGTGCTCACCGTCACAGTTCCTAAGAAAGAGCACAAACACCACCCTAAAAGAACTATTCAGATCCATGTCCAGTAATCTCGTGTTTCCCTTTTACTTAACAATGCCATCAGGGAATGAGACCAGGTCTTTATGAATCATATATATATATATATATATATATATAATGTTATATGAGTGCTTTTGTTGTAAAAGTGCCAATATATTTTGGCTCTTATAATTTAGTATGATAAATGAAATACTATTTATATTATAAAAATTTAAAAATATAGCTGATGAGAGAGATTTAAGGTAGCCACCTAATAATTATATAATAATGTCATATTTGAGTGATTATTGTAATACTTAATTTGATTTAACTGGATACTTTTCAATTCTTAGAGGAGAGAGGAGGGTGAGAATTTGAGTAATTACACTCATCTTAAATTAAATTTTAAAATTATTTTTATACAAGTTATAAAAATCATATTATAAACCTGAATTATTTGAGATGGTTATTTTATTATATTATAAGAATAATTTATGTATTTAATAAAAAATATAACAAAATATATATTATTTAAAAATTTATTTTACATGTTAAAAAATGTTATAATATATTTATTTATAAAAATTTAATTATAACTTATTTATAAAAATAAATAAATTTAGAAGTAAAAAGTATATATTATTTATAAGAAGTGTTATAAAATTTACTAAACAATTTATATATTTTTTTTTGTAAATGTATATAATAAAATGTATATTATTATTTTTATTTAATTTATGTATTATAAAAAGAGATACAACCTAACATAAGTCTTTCTTTAAATTAATTTTATGTAAGTTTTTATAATTAAATATAAGAGTTATTCGGATTATGAATCCAAATATTATAAGGTCGGTGTTAATTATACAAATATAAAAGGTTTTCTTACACCATAACATGGTGTATGATATTACTTGAGAGAATGGTGTCAGACACAAACGTTATAAACAGCTCGCGAGCTCTTTAATTTGAGACATTTAAGACTTAGAAATGTGATTGAAAAGACTTTTGTTATTCTAAAAAAAATTATTTTCTACATTAACAATATCACCTTAGTATAGTATAAAAAATAATGATAACATTTTTATCTAAGTCAAGTTTGAACAAAATTTTATGCCTATTTTTTAGTCAGATCCAAACTTAAAATTTTGATTAAACTTGATTTGACACATAAGTACCTCTATCGTTAACTAAGAAATATACATGGTAAAAGATTAAAACCTAAACACGTGCTTTGGATAAATTAGGATTTTAATTTAAAAAAAAAAACCAAAAATGTATATGATGGGTTTAATGTTGATGTCATGATCATTGGGTATGGGCTTTTGCCATAAAAGATTTATGGACAATAAATTAAAGAGAAGTCAGTCCTAGCATTATGGTAAGATGATAATCTTCCCTACCCTAGTATCATGAAGATTGCAAGCCAAATATTCCTGAAACGGTTACAAAAATTACGACATTTCTAAACAAGTTGGAAGAAGTTGTAATGAACTGAGACACTGAATCATCCCCCAAATCATGTTTTTCTAACTATTTAAAAAGGTCCGTTTATGGGTTAATTAAAATGACCCAAACAACTTAGAATAAGAAATGGCCCGACTTCTCCCCCCTCA
Source organism: Gossypium longicalyx (assembly GCA_025698465.1). Taxonomy (NCBI): domain Eukaryota; kingdom Viridiplantae; phylum Streptophyta; class Magnoliopsida; order Malvales; family Malvaceae; genus Gossypium; species Gossypium longicalyx. Next base: position 29,158,386 of record CM047003.1, read on the forward strand.
GCTTTTCTTTCTACTGACCTTGGTGGTCATCATCCATCCCTCATACGGACTTAAGCATTTGAAAGGTATAGCCCTTGTCGACGAGGTTTGCCGCCACACATCCCACAATGAATATTGCGTCGATACCATAATCCCAAAGCCACCATTATCCGGGGAAAGGATCGCCAGTACCACTTTGGGTTGGGCACAGATAAAAGCTCTGGAAGCCGGAACCATCATAGCTAGTCTACTTAATGATTCTTCTTCCATCTTACCAGTAGCAAAGAACCCTCTACAGGCCAAAGAGCTTCTCCAAATATGTTGGGATTCCAACATGAACACCATGGAGGACCTTTGGATTGCTAGCAGTTTATTTTACAATAAGATCATCAATCCCATGATTGCTCGTCTGTATCATGCTGCAAATACCACTAGAGTTTGCCAAGATGGCCTAAAAGGAACCGGTTTTACAGCCTTGGCTGCTACGATCGAGGATATAATTAAGCTCTGTGAAATTTGTGTCGTCTCCACCAACTTCTTTGCTACCGGTGCTCATTAAAAGCTTTTACCCATGAATTGTGTGTGCATGTAATAGATAAATAAAGGGTTCCCTTTTGAGTATTGCACAAAATATTTCTAATGGAATCCCTCGTAAGATTTTACATCTTCAAATACCAAAATCAACTATCAGTCTGTCATCTCAAGTCTGCTTGAAGGCTTAAAAAATTTGCGATAAAGGATATTCACATATGACATACGTTGCAGCAAATATAGAAGGTCATTGGATACCCTTCACATTTCTTATTGATAAATTCCCCGGTTTCAATTCTAACGATATGAGAAGAGAAAGTTAGAATTTTTGAAGAATCAGCGACCTCTGAAACACAACTCGATTGACAAAACTAGGGGAAAAGAGTTGAAAGACAGGAAGAAACCTTGCTCTTTTCTAAAATTATACCTAGTAGTTTTATTCTTCCCAGAGAAACTTACAATCTTAGAGTATGGTACATCTATCAAGGCCAAAAGCTGAAAATATTCTTCTCCCAGAAGGCCACAAGCTGTAAAACCAGCCCATTCCATATTGACCACCATCAGCTTCATTACAATGTTGAGAATCGTCTCTTTCTAATAATGGCGCCAACAAATCATTCTTCTGGTTTTCACCAGTGATCTCACCTCCAGCTCTATCTTCAACTTGAACTTCTGCAATTTCTCCTGGCTTCTTGTCAAATAGTCCTTTAAATTGTTTCCGAGCCTTCCTCTCTACTTCCTGCTCATAAACTCGACAAAATATACATAATGAGTTCCCATGTTTCGACTGTGTTGAATGGAAAACAAAGCATATCACTGACTAACACACCTGCTCTTGCTTCTTCAGTTTTGCTAGAGCTGCAGTTGCATCTGGTTCTGATGACTTATCAACTTTGATCATCTGATAGTATCCAGAAACAGGGTTTTAGATTGGTCAAGAATCCAGTTTGAGAGCACTAAGCTTAAAGATTTACAGTACCATTTGGAAATCACTTCTTGCTTCCTCGAAATCTCCAGCTGCCATGTAAGCCATTCCACGACGGTATAGTGCCTTTGCATGTACAGGCGTTGCATCTAAAACCTACATAGTTTAAATAAAAAATATCACCAAATCCATGGCCTATCCTCAAACAATCTATTATTTAGATACGTAAACAAGTCAAACAGAAAGCAGCTCATGGCAAAGCATTTTCCTGATCCACTATGTTGGTTGTTTTTATCTTTATTTCTTCCCTGAGTTCAACTTTAAACCTCAAAATTAGATGTACACAAAATTTTCCTTATGAAGTTGAGAAACCAATCACCACGTTATTTTGGTAACAATCTGATTAATTTGAATATCCTTTAACTCTTGCATGAAAGATGATATTTTACCTTTGGTTATTTATGATAATAATATGCATCTCTTCACATGAACACCAATAAAATCACAAAAATTTCTTCCTAATGGAAGAGAGAAAGATAAAGAGTTTCAATTTGAAGTCATAACAAACCTTATTACATGCGTCAATGGACTTTCTGCATTCTCCCATTTTGAGGAAGCACGCAGCTACATTCAGATTTAAAGAATTCTTCATGCAATAAATCAGGAAAGTAGAAATTAATAGTATCCAGAAACATCTATCTAATATCATGTACCAACTGATAGATCAAAGGACAGGATAAATTCTTTCAGTTACCACGAGGCAGGAAGAAACTTACTCTTGTGTCTAAAAACACTTTTCCTTCCTCATCCGTTTGTGGATTAACATGATTGAACTCCCGAAGCACCTATAAGTAAAGCAACACATGGAATTGAGCTACATATGAACTTCAATGTACCACAATAAAAAACACTTTCACTTACCTTATAGCCATTACCATTCATTTGGATTGGATGTTAAGCTTGGTTTTCAGATCTGGGTTATTTATTTTGTTTTTGTATCATATATCACCATATTTGTTTACCACAATGTAGGCCAATTTCTTTTAATTGTTCTTATTGGGCTTAGATATTCGGTTGATGCTTAAAACATAGTTCATGATCCCAAAGGAGATATAAAATCTATTTAAAACAGTTGACATACTACCTTTTCATATTTTGCCTTGGCAAGTTCAAATTTTCCCTCTTTGAAGAGTCGGTTACCCTGCAGAAAAATGGTTAAATATTCAAATTAATAGTCTTACAGCACAACAAAACAAAAGATTAAACAATTAATGTGCATCACCACAACAGCTTGCAAGCATACACATGGAGATGGGGCTGTAAAGTGTACGACCAGACAATGGCTCACTTAGGAAGAATGCAACATAAAATATGCCACATACCGTCACTCGAATTTTTTCCGCTTCATCCATTATTTCCTGAAAGTTCAAACCAGTCCAATCCTGTAATGAAGATTTGAGTTAGGATGCACTATTTGTCATGACAAAATATTAGTGCACAATGACAATGTAACGACTATATTATCCAACCTAAAACCAATTAATTATAGGTGGAAGGGTCTAACTAGAATATAAGCCTACAGAAAACCCAATTTAAAGATGTGGGATAACACCACTTAACATTCCCTCTCACATCTATCTCAACGAGGGCCTACACGCGGACAGCCTTACAAGGGGTAGTTAACCAAAGCAAGAACAGTATCACACCTGAGCTTTGATATTATGTTAAGCATCCACCCTAAAACTAATTGTTTATAGGCAGAAGGACCTAACTTGAATGTAATAGCATATGAAAGTCAAGACTTAATAGATGTCAGATAACACTGCCTAACACTGCCTAAAACCAATTATTACTATAAGATGACTTCATTACCTTTGGCATCTCAAAACCAAGAAGCTCAATTTCCCATTGAACATGAGCGCCTTCAGGAACACTAGGTGGCCTAATCCAATTGGAAGCAAGGCACTTTGGTCATCCACAAAAAAAGAAAATTAAATAATAATATTCAAAGAGAATAAATAAATAAATAAAAAGAGCAACCTTGAGAATTTGTCATATGCATAGTCAGGAGGGCATGTGACAAGAGCAATCTCCCCAGGTAGCATCAAACGGACACACATTTCAAATCCCTCAGGCACCTGTAAGGAAAAAATAGAAGTTCACAAGATCCAAGGCACAGTCTCAATCTAACATTATAATTTTGATCAAAGCAATTTGGATAATTGGTATTGATATTACATTTTGATTTTCAACTAGAACAAGATGAAGATAAAAGAATCCACAAAACCTTTTCAACTTTATAGGGAGAACTTACCATCCCTTCTCCGGAACTGAACTCCAAAGGTTCGCCCTGGTTATCAACTCTTGTATCATAGAATACTGTCTTTTCTTCATTAAGAAGCATGCCCTTGTAATGGACTCGTAAAAGACTGTCATGAAGTGGGCAATCCATGGGAAAGTCCCCTGATTGTTCCAAACAACAAAGAAAATCATCATCCACGCACCCACACAAAGGGTATTGCCGACAGACAGACACAATTACAGGAATATGAAATGGAATCGGTAACTAGCACATAAATTGCAGATATGAAAATCAAAATTTTAAGCATCATCCTAGGTATCTTTCCATCAAAGAAGAATGAGTGTAGAAACTGTAATTCCAAATAAAACTTTCAAATGAATGAACAAATAGAATGACAATGTCACATGAGCATAACTAATGATATGTCAACAATAGATTTGTTCATTGAATGAATCTCGAATGGAATAAGGAAGCGAAAACTGAAGAGATTTTAACAAAGCTATCTCATTGTGGCAATATTTAATCAAATAACAAACAGCACCTTTTCCATCATGTAGTCGTCGTTTAATTAGGCGACCATCTCCCAGCATGTCCCTCACCTATAAGTCAAACACTCTAGAGCTCACTTACATCCATCATTTGGTAATTCAAAATTAAACATATGCATGAGAAATATCTATAGCAGAGCAATGACTTACCTGGATGAAGTGGACAAGCTCAACTTCAAAATGAACTTCTTCATAGCCTACTATCATGGGCAATAAAGGAGATGGGGTTAAGTATTGATTGGTAACATAAACTACTGCCTTCTCTTTCCGCGTCATTGTTCCTATTCCCATCTCAAGACCTTTAGGTACCTAAATATTATTGGATCAAGAACAAAATCTATATCAGCTTAAGCATGACAACACGAAGCAGGATAGAACAAGCGCATGATTAGATAAAGAAAACCAGGATGACTAATTAAAAAAAAAAAAAAAAACTACAAGACATAAATCACCAACCTCACATTTCCCAAAAGTAAAGAAATATGGTTCTCCTTCAGTGTGTGACATAATCAATTTCCCATCACCTGTCTTTGCAGAAATCCTGAAAGGTTCACATAAGATACATCTAACAAATGATCTAAACCATTCTGGAAAGTTTAGTGCAATGCACTCAAAAGAATACAAAAAGGCTTGAGAAAAAGCTTACCAAGCTTTTACTTCATATGGATCCCTTGGTGATTCCCAACCCTGTCCTTCATCTATCACCTAATTATATTAAGTATTAATGAGGTGATGTCTTTCAGAATAAAATAAAAATGGTGCAAGTATGGAGGAAAGAATGAAGTCCAAACAGCAACAGTACAACAAACCAAAAATAATGATGATAATAATGAACTATGTAGCTGCAATGCATTAAAATTTGACAGCATATTTAAAAACTAGGAATATGGTCCAACCTTCCTTGCATACTTCCTAGTTCCAGCTAGCACCATATAATGAGGTGATGTCTTTCAGAATAAAATAAAAATGGTGCAAGTATGGAGGAAAGAATGAAGTCCAAACAGCAACAGTACAACAAACCAAAAATGATGATGATAATAATGAACTATGTAGCTGCAATGCATTAAAATTTGACAGCATATTTAAAAACTAGGAATATGGTCCAATCTTCCTTGCATACTTCCTAGTTCCAGCTAGCACCACATTCCTAGCAAAATGTAAGTGCTGCTATGACACTTTACCTTCTTTAAAACTCCCAAATCATCAGACACAACCTGAAAATGGGCAGCAAAAAATAACAAGTCATTAGAACTAAAAATAGGCTACATGTGAATTAATCAATAACATCTAGATATCACCAGCTCCTCAAAAATATGATATGAATGCTAATGACGTTACTAAGAAAGCATGTATGGGAACACTGAATACACATTGTGTAAAGGGATAATAATTGCATTATGCCAAAATGCTACAACAAAAAAGAAAAATAGCAAATTTGAACTTTAGCAATTCTTGCCTTGGCTTTGGAGAAATCTATCAACTCAATCTCAAAATGGAGATCATCTTCTTTGGGGAAACTACTAGGAGCTGGAACAGGGCAATCCTCCTCCCCATAGTGCATTTGAGGCATCATTTTGAACTGAAACAAGAGATGTCACCAGATTCTTTTAAGAAATAAAAAGAAATGAGAAATCAAAGTTCCTTTATTTTCACTTTTGGTAAAGAATTTTGGAGCAATAAACACAAATATAGTTCAGTGAACTACAAAGACAACAATACCATTGCCACTTCACCCATCAGCATTGTTGGAATCCCTTCCAACAAGCCCAATATCATTTTGCTCTTGCCCAATACGTTTCTTATCGGAATACCTTTCCCTGTCACATAAAGGAATGTCAATTCATTTTTTTCTGGAAAAGCAAGTACCATTAGACAATTCAACTATGCACACTCTTTAACTTAAGACCAATTTATCCAACTTCAATATTCCACAATTCACCAGAGAGCAAGGGCGCAAAAATATCCCTCAGAGTTAAATCTAATCAAACGCTTAGTATTCACCTCCATGTTCTGATCTCGTTGACTCAACGACAACTCCATCCAATGTCCTAACCGTGCAATGATATATAATCTACAAAACATTAGAAAAGAAAAAAAAGAACTACCAATTCACAACTCAACCCATTGTATTGTTTTTCAAACTATATATTCTCTATTACAAATGTAAATAAAAAATAAAATAAAAAAATCCGCATTTCACATATCCAATTATGAACAAAAAAGATATAACCTGATCACCATCTGAAGGATTTGATTCTCCTCCTCCAGGTCTCATCAAAGCTTTCATTAGGCTTCCAGGAACAATTTTCTTTCTCCTATTAATTACAAACCCAAAATAAAAACCGTATTGTTTTATTTTCCTAAAAGTTCGAAAAAAAATATGATTGAAGAAGAAACAAAGCTACCTCTTGTCATCCTCAGACTCCGATTTCTTCTTCTGCGGTACATAGCTCTGCTCAGCATCTTCCTCTGACGCCATCGTTAACTGAATATTTGAACAATATTACACTATGATCGCAGTTTGTTTAAGCTTAATTTCAACTAAACAGTCGTAATTAACAGTTTGAAAGTCGCTCCATTTCCTCTTCTTAGTAACCAAAATTAAACCCCCAAAAAAAAAAAGAACCCAAAAATTAAAACTTGTGAACATTAAACTAAATAAAAAATTAAAATAATTACCGGGAATTCGCGATTGTTCAATAGTGGTTGACCAAATGTCGTTGGTGTTTCCAAGCGTCCAGGCGAATGACGCGACAAAGTCCGTCAGCTAATATTCGATCATTGATCACTTCACAAGAAGATCATGGACCAATCGTAGCCGTTGATGATGTTGAAATTTCATAGCATGATGAGGTGCTAACCGCTACCTAGTGCACCAGCTTTGACGCCATACTATTATTAATGGTAGGCACGCGAGTGGGCCAGTATAGCCAGCCCAGCAGCGTCTAGGCGGCTATTTTCGCCTCACCTAATTCAGACCAAAAACGGGCCGTTGGGTTTGTTTTATTACAATGAAAATGAGACCGATTGTGGATTTATGTTGGGTTTTTTCAAATTACATTGTTAATTTTTAATTTAATCATCGATTTAAAAAAAAAAAAAAAAAAAACTTGATTTTGTAAGAGCTTGTTTTTTAATCCAGTTGAAGATCCTTTTTAAGGGTTGGATACCATTATTAAATACAATGACAATTACATTATTATCTCACCTGCCCATCCATTTTCATTACATCTTTCTCTTCTCCATACTCCTTCATCATCACCTACAAGAGTTTTCTTTCTTTACATTTTCCCAAGATTTTTTTGCAAGCAATGTTAGAATGGTTATTATGTTGGGAATTGTTACTGGAAGGCCTCCCACATTCAAACGTTTCGTGGGGTCATTCCCATGTGCTTATTTTTATTGCCATCAATTTTCATATATTTGTATGTGAGATAGTGAGATGTGTAATTGGTGATTTTTTCATGAAGAACTTTCGCTATAAATACCAACTAATATAATGTCCCTAAGCATTGAAGAATAAAACAAAAAAGTATGTATTCTATCTAGTAATATTTTCGAATGCTTAGAAAATTTTGTCGATTTTCAATTTTTCGTACGGTTAAATTTGACAATTTTATTTATGGTTTAACATGCTCGACAATAGTGAAACAACATCTAAATTTTAACATTTGATTCAAACAATAACTAAAAATATTTATATTCGATCTGCATTATAACATTTAAACCGTTATTTATACTATCATTATTGTCTACTTCATGGTTAACATCATTTAACTTTCTCAATTTCTCTCTTTTCTTATTCTAACATTTTCTAAGCAAAAACAAAATCAATCAGTTCCACTTCCACAATCATCATTAGTGCCATCAGCAGTGCTAATCTCACTAGAAATTGGAAAATAACAATCCATTAAATAGTCAGAGTAAAGGAGCATAACTGGAAGCACACCGCGGCAACAACAAAGAAGGGATTAATTCACTCTATACTTTATTTCGGTCCAATGTTAGTTGGATCGATTGATTCAATTTCAACAACAATGCATTTTTTATTAAATACCAACAAAAAAATGAATTTTTTTCATACCAAAAAAAATATTTTTTTAAGAAAATTAGCTTACTTTTGATAAGCGCTATTACAAACACCACTTTATCATAACTTTATTTGTCACTAGGTTTTATGGTTAAGATGTGTGTTAATTATCCTGTAGGACATGTTGTGTTTTATTTTTAAATTTCTATTTTTATAACTATTAACTATTTCATTTATATATATATATATAAATAAGAATAATTAATTATATTTATTATATAATTTGGTTGGGTAGATTATAATTTTTAGTAAGTTTGAGGGGCCTTTTATTAAAATAAAATTGAAAGCAATGGTATTTTTTTATTCATATCGTTTTCATGGAATATAATACATCGAGTAAATAGAATTAAAAAGTCTCATGCACCTTTTTTTTTTAAATTATTAATTAAGAATATGTGACAATTTTTTTAACTTTGCTTGTAAAGTTAAAAGAGTTCATCGTCTGCGTATCAAATAATAATTATATTTATGGCGCACATCCGATATTAAATCTATTTATTTTTCAATTTAAAAAACCTAATTGTGAGATGTATTTTATTTTTCAATTTAAAGTCCTAATTGAGAAGTTTAGTTACTTTCCAGATTAAAGTCGTAGTTGCGAAGTTTGTTTTTGTAGTTCTTGCAAAAATATTCATTTTTAATAGATTTTTTGTTTTGGTTTTCAATATAAAAAATAAATAAATAAATAAATAGTAGGATAAGAGTGTACGGTACCTCTTTGCAATTGCGCACAACCTATTTCACACAAAGCGTACAAAGAGGGGTAGTCCGTAGTTGTACGCACCTAACCTTGTCTAGGCTTTATAATGATTTTTACAATGACTAGGCTTCAAAATTTTCGAGAATGGGCTTCTATATTGGGTTTAAGCCTAATTTGCAATTTTGATTTATTATAGGATTAAATTAATTTTTTGTTTTATTTTTAAGGATTAAATAAATATTCAAAATTTCTTTTTGGGGCCAAATTAAATTTTATAAAACTTGGGATAAAAACGAATTTTATTCTATTTTTATTTAAATTAATATTAAATTCCAACTAGATTAATCTCCATTTAAGTTGTCGTATTAGTAAAAGTCGGACATGAAGGAGGTGAATATATTTAGAAATGGGCCCTCAAACAACAAACCCATAAATTTCATAAATAATTATTAATAATTGATTTTTTTATAAACCTCAAAATTATATATGAATTTTCACCTAATCTATAATTTTATATATAAAATTTGATTCTTTTACAATTTTATACATAATTTTTTATTTGATCCAATTCGTTTAAATTATTAACACAATTATTGATATAGTGTTGTTTTATGTTTATATATTACATACATAAGTAATTATATTTATCAAATATAAAACTAAATTAATGTATTTATTTCTGTAAATATATATGATTGAACCAAATATGATGTCTCCTATATAAATTTGAACTACAATCTAAATTTTGTGTATAATTGTACCAAAATAAAATTCGTATATAATCTAATGATTTATCTCGTGACTTTTAAGTAAAATTAGATTTTTTTTACTTTTAAAATAATTAATTAATCAGGGATACATACTAAAACTATACATCAACTATGGTTTAATGTGCAATTGTATACTTGAACTTTGATTTTGTGTAATTTTATACATGAAATTTTGATTTGATCCAATTCTTGTAAATTATTAACGCAATTGTTGATATAACATCATTTCATGTTTATATATTGCATACATGAATAATTATATTTATCCAATATAAAAATAAATTGATGTATTTATTTCTTTAAATGTTTATGATTAAATCAAAATTAAAGTTTCAAATATACATTTGAACCACAATTGTTGTTTCACGTGCATAATTTCACCAATTTAAAGTTCATGCACACAATTGTATATCAAATCAAAATTCATATATAATTTTAAGATTTATCCCATTAATTTGAGTTTCTATTATGAAAGAAAGTTCAAATTTGACTCGGTGTTTAATTGAGTCAAAGCCTGTTTAGAGTCAAATGATCCAAAATGTCTAAATACTTTTTAACCCGGCCCAATTCAAGTTAGAACCCAACAGTTTAGGCTTGCTTGTTGGGATTAGAGTCAAGGCTGTTTTTTCTTTAACCTAGGTACCTAAACTATGTGGTTTTTCATATTTTGATATCTAAATATTTATTTTATTATAAATGGTATCTAATTATCTCTTTTTTTAAAAAGGTTTAATGGTTTGGCTAAGGTACCATTTTAGAAAAATAAAAAAGTAGTTTAGGTACTATTCGTGATAAAAAAAAATATTTAGATACCAAGATGAAAAAATGAGTATATATTAAAGTGATATTTGATAAATTAAAAAATAATTATTGAATTTAAGTTATAAAATTTATGTGGTATATTTACTAAAATAAGTACGATTTTTTTTATAATTAAAAATATTAAAAAATTTTAAAGATAAAATATTTAATGAATAATGTTAAAAGAAATAAAATAATTATTATTTAATAAAAGTAATAAGTAGCTGTTTACGTATTTATCATTTTCCACACTGAAAATATCCTATCATTTATTTATTTATTATTATGAACTATCAATTTTTGAAAATATAAGGAAAATAGAAAATAAAAAGGGTTTTGACAAAGGCGGCGTAAGGATGAACTAAATCTAAAAAAGATGGAAAAACGCAGACAAGGAATATAGAGATTTTAGAAAAGGCAAAGCAACGAGACAGATTTGGGTGTGTGTGTGTTTTTTTTTTTTTTTTAATAAAAAGATGCATTTTTTATTGGAATAAGAATGTAGTGAAGAAAACGTTTTGTTTCTTACGGGAAAAGGTTTAAAAAACAAAAAAGAAGTAGAACATGACTACCCACTTCCTGCGAGAAGGCAAGAATCCCAATGTGTTTTTTTTTCCAAATCAAAAGAAAATCCGTAAAAATATAAATTTCTATGCCAAAAATTGAAAAGCTTATGTTTTCTGACATCCAACAAGATGAGAGAAATATTCATGGTGATTTTAAAATTTTTAAAGAGAATTCAATAATAATTTTTTGAGACATCAAAATATATTTTTATTAAATATTAATGTATTTTTTCTAATAAAATTATAAATTATTTTAAAAAATTATAAAATTGTAAACACTTATAAAGAGTATTAAAATATAAAAATTATATAAACTTGTAAAAATTAAAAATAACATTCATAAAAACTTATAAATATTATAACAACTTATAAAAATTTATAACTTTAAAAAAAAATTATTTATAAATTATAATAAAAGGCATTTCTTGATTTCTTATTTGAAAATTAAACACCTAAAATCAAAATGAACATGTGGTATCAATCTAACAGTTAGATAATGAGAATAGTTCTAAAAATATTTCATGTTGATATATGTTAATATTTGCAACAGTTTAGTTTTATAATATCTAATCATACCTAGAATACTTTATAGCATACAATACTTAGTAAACAAATTTCAACTTTTCAAGGTCCAAACTATTCTACTGTAATTAAATACTAGAGATAAAAATAATAAAGTATCAATAAAAAGGAGAGTGCCCCAAAATTGTCGTCTTATTCGTAGAAGGTCAAGAACATTTGATTTAATAAGAAAATGACCCCAACGAGCTGATGAATATTCTCTTTGTCTAACAGTTGGTCTGATATCATGTGTTCATTTTGATTTTAGGAGTTTAATTTCTAAAATGAGGAAGCAATAAGTGATTTTTTGGTACAGTTTTTTTTTTATATATATAATTTGTTAGAATTGTGTTAGATAGTGTTGGTAATATTTATAAGTTTTTTATGAATTTTAAATTTAAATATTTTTAATATGTTTTCCATTTTATTAGTTTTGTATATTTTTAAAATATCATTAGAATTTCTTTTATAAGTTTTTATAAATTTTATAATTTTTACAAATTTTATAAGAAGTTTTAATATTTTTATAATTTTTTATGATTTTTATATTTGCTTTATAAATACTTTTGGGTATAACTTGATTCAACAACACCAACTTAGTTGGTAAAATTTTAAAAAATTCAATGTGTAATTTATACGTAAACTTTGATTAAATGTGTAATTTTAAAGGTAAACTTTGATTTAGTACAATTATGCATGTAAAATTTTAATTTTTATTCAATTGTATATATTTAAAAAAATACTTTAATTTATTTTTATATTTAATAAATATAATTATTTTTGCATGCAATATGTAAAGATAAAATAATTCTATATCAATAATAATAATGTGTGAGAATTGTATGGAACCAATAACATTGTATATTATATTCAAAATTTATCCTTAAAAATAAGCACCAGTATTGAAAAAAACACAAATAATTAGTATAGGGATGTGCATAATAAAATAAATGTAAGGTAGCCTAATCCAACTAAGTTCAACCCATTGAGCTATGAAACCAAGCCGTACGCTAGTATAAACATTTTGTTGTTGTTGACAGGATCAGACCACCTTATCTGTCAGCAATAAACCCTTCCAATAAAACCATCACCCTACTCCATTATTTTCCATTAAGGTTTTACATTTTTGTCTATTTTCTGGCTTTAATGTTGTGTCGACAGCTCCCAAATAAGAGGTTTGGTTGGTTGGTTGGTTGGTTGAGCAAACCGTTGAAATTGTAAGATATAGGGTGGTCCTTCCTCAGCCCTTTTGCGCACACATAATTTCCACCCAAATTTCTTAGGATACTTGATATTCAATTATTTAACCAATTTTTCCACGTCTAATAAAAACATTTGATGCATTTTAAATGAGATTTCAAGTTTGAATTTTGTAAAACAATATTAGAAGAGTTTGTATCTCTCGAATTTAGATTTAAACTGAAATAAATTATACCATTTAAACTAAATTGTAGGCCGTGGTCCATGGTAGCAGTGTTTGTTGGGTTCAGTAAGCAGTATATGACAAATATCTTGTCAAGTGCCGTAACCTGGGCACAATTATAGGCAACTGATATGGGGTCGGTTTATGTTCTATCCGCCGATCCAGCTCTTAGTCAGAGGGCAATACATTTAGCTAATGCAATAGCTTTTTAAGGTAGATATGCATTCCAAATTCATTAATTTTTCAAAGGAAGGGCGAAGGCGTGTACTACCAAGAGTCCTTCAAATGGTTGCCCAATAAATGTTAAAGACACTGTTATTCATGGGTGGCTAATGGCTATAGCTACAAGCCAAAAATTAGACTGAGTTGATGTGAAAGCAAAAAATAAAAATCACAAGAAGATTTGATATCAACAGTGGAATGTAATGTACAACTTTTTACTGATTAAAAGAAAAGAAGAAAAAAAAAAGCATGGATGAAATTGAAAGGTCGTTATTGGTTTTAGGTGATGAAGAAAATATCAGCAAAACAAGAACCTGTTGGGTAATTCAGCAAACATATTGAAGTAGTCAAACAAACACCCCAAAACCCACCACATGTAAAAATGAAGCAGAATCAGAAGCACCACAATATTAGCAGCATTAAGAGCAGTAAGGAGAAAGGACATATGAACCGACCTAAAATACAAGAACCAACCACGCGTAACATACGCGAAACTTGGGTGCGTGAAAAAACCGTCACGTAAACAAAAGTAGTGGGCAGCATGTGGGATGAGAGTTGAGACACGAAGGTGCATGACTCGAGCCAAAGATTCGATAGCAGCAGTAGCTGCAGCTGGTGCATGGTGGCAATGCGGTGCCATGCCCACGCATTGATTGCAACAATAGGGACGAGTTCCAAGACCCACTTTGAAATTTGATAAAGAAAGCAAATGGCAAGAAGAAAATATCTCTGCCACTCGAGATAATAATCAAAGTGAAATGGGAAAGATCACAAAAGAGAGAAGGCAACCTTAATGTTGGACACGTGTACAAAACACCCATACGCTTTGGTCCACTTCCATCATGTATTTAAATGCTTCCCTCCTAAGGAAAATTCCAACTTATTTATCTTAATCTTGATTAAAAGTAAAAGTAGTGGGATTTTTTTAATTAAAAAATGAAGATGGTGTTTAGAAAGTGAAAATCCAAAGAGCCAGACCTTGGGGAGTGCAAAAGATCCTTCTAATTATATTAATATTGTTATTAATAATAGATAAAATTCCAACATCCAAAGACAAAGTTCATAGATTGAAAAACTTTTCTGTTGTTGTTTGACCACTTCAATCCTAGATAAAATTAAACTTAAGGACAAATCCATAATCCTTTTTTAGTACTTTAAACAGCAATGCAGTTGGTTGGACAGGTTGGAAAGGGCAACAAATTCTACAAATCGAATGACAATAAATCTGAACACCCCCCATGTGCTATGCAGAGAAAAAAAGAAGCCTTTCATTTCATCAACATTTCTTTTCTTTTTCCAACAAAATTCAAAAACTTATTGACCCAAATGCCAGAATTACAATAAAAGAGTAACCCCCCCCCATTGAACTTTTTCACTGTTCTCCCGTAGTTAGCCCAGCCCCAACCAAAAGGAACAAAAGCTGCTGGTTGTGTGCTGTACCCATCACTGAACCTAGAAAATTCTTTATTTTTCTTCTTCTTCTTCTTCTTCACCCTAAAAACCTAACCCCAAAAAACCGACCCTTTCTTTTTCATTCCCATTTTCCATCTTAAACCCTATATATCCACTATACTACTATTTTCCCTATAGCAAACTATCAAACTTCTTCCCATTTTCTTTCTTCTAACCTTAAAATTTCTAAGCTTTAAAAAAACGTTTAAAACAAGAGAACCAACAATTAGAAAGCCACCACCGCATGCAAGTTTGAGTCAATAAGTCCACTCCTGCGGTAAAAGCACTTCATGACTCATCTCTTGCTGTGGCCTCAAACTCCGCTGCTTTTGATTTCCCACAAAATTTCCCCCACTTCGAAGCCTCAAAGCAGCAGCATCTACAATTACATACAAATCCAAAAACCAAATAACTGAACAGTTAAAAAGGATATAAACAAAACTGAATCGATTCGGATTTAAGGGATCAATTAAGTACTATTGCTACCAGAAGTGAAGCTTGGGTTGAACCGAGGGTGCTGAAGCTGGGGTTGAGCCCCAATCTCATCCAGATTCAAGTTCAAGGCCTGAGCCACTCTAGCTGGAACCAAAACAGTAGGACAAGCTGCAAAATAAGATTACACATCAGATCTATGAAATTTCGAGTGAACTATACTTTTTCTAACAAAAGATTAATAAATGGATACCAACCTGACTTCTTGCGAGGTTCAGAAAAGCTTCCAACGCGACGAGGCAAGAAAACACCAGTTCCAGCACATTCCCTTTTCCCATTTGGATTGCCCAAGAAAACAGCCCGCATACCCGACCCGTTCGATGGCTGGGGTTGCTGTTGCTGTTGCTGCAGAGGGGGCCACGCAGATGGGGCCAAACCCAAAGTCCTATTGGCATACCTTCCTCTGTTTTGGACCACATGGTTTTGTTGTTGCTGCTTCAATCCTCCCCACGCCAACGCGTTTTGTTGCTTCATTAGCTGTTGTTGCTTCAGTTGCTGGAACTGCAACAATGAAATCCAAAATATTAATATCCTGCAGTGAAAAATATCTGATGAACTCTGTTTTGAGGATCTTACATGAGTGGTCCGCAGCTTATTGTGAGAAAGTGACTGTTGAGTGTAAAACCCAGAAACATCGAGATTTGGAGAGGGTTTTCTAGCTGGTGGACCCAAAAGGCCTCTGTTGCTGAATCCACCATACCCTTCTTCATTCATTCGCAACCTTTCCACTTCCCCGGCCGCTGCATAAAGCAAGTCCCAGGTCCCTGGCGGCGACGAAACTCGAGATTGACAGTTCGGGCTTGCACGACTAGAACCTTGCTTACAACCACAACCTCTCGGTAACGCACATAGGGTAGACTGCGGTGAACTGGACAAGACCCAACCCTAAATATCAAAGCAAAAACCGAAAACAGAATGAGAAATAACACTTAACAAACAACTTCACTCAACAAGTTTCATGTTTAGTAGTTCAACAAACCTTGGTATTTTCAGCGTCAAACGAGCGGTCGTTTCGGCGGGAATCGTCCTCGAGAGTGGAGTGAGCCATTTGGCGAGTTAAGCCAGCGAGATAATCTTCATCACTCTCTGTTTCAGTTGAACCCAGCACAGACTCAACAGGAGAACCTAGATCCGGAGACAACCCGAGAGACCCAAACCCGCCGGGGATCTCAAAGGGAAACAAAGACTTGGAACCATCAAGCTCTAACCCGAATCCATCTCTAAGATTATTGGTATCGTTGGTAGCCTTAACTCCGTCAGCGAAAAAGTCATCGTCGGTTAAGAACTGGGACGGAAGCCAAAACTCACCGTCGTCTAAAACCTCCGCCATAACCCGCAAGAGAAAAAAAAGAAAAAAAAAAGCCAAAAGAAAAGCAGCAAAGAGAGGTTATTAGAAGGGAAAAGAAGGGAGCATTTGGTGAGAGTAGGGAGCTCGGCGCTAATGGGTAAGAATTAATATAATAAGCAGTTGAAGCCCTGTTGATATCGCTGGCTGTGGCAGAGATCGGGCCCAGCCAAAGAGAAAAAAGCGAAAAAGAAAAAAGAAAATGTATGAGACGAAACCAAATAACTGAGTGCTAAAGAGAGTAGTAACTGTCAACAAATGAGCATAAAAGAAATCGGGGGAAAATAGGGGAAGGATTTGTATATGTAGAGTAAAAAAGGAGAGAGAGTATTTAAAAAAAAAAAAAAGCGGGATGAGTATACAACGCGAATGGGGAGGAAGGTGAAATACACGCGCACCAAGTGTAGGGTCCATGGTAGAGTTGAAGCCAGGTAAGTGGAAGCATTTGCAGCAACATGTGAGAGGGTCACCATTTTCTTTCCCTTTCTTTCGATAGTTTCAGATTTAAGCATTTTCCCTTAAATTATCTACAGCAAAAAATAAAATCCCAGAATTCACGAGTTTCTCTTAATGGCCTTAGGGCCACGACATGGGGGCTATGGTTCACCAACATTGCAGACATTTGTCCTGCATATTCTGTCCACTTGGCAGTGCAGGGATACAATCCCTTTCCCAACTAGGGTTTCCACATATTTCTTTATCTATTCAATTTTGATTTATTATTAATGTTAAATATATACGATTAATTTTTTTAAAATATTTTTAAAAGTATTTAAATAAAGATTTTTTTTACACATTTCATTTAATTTGTAAACAATTTTGGAGGGCCATGAGTAACATTAAAGGGTGAGTTTGGTTTCACAAATGTATAATTATACTCGTAATCTCACATTTCAAACTAAAATTACATTGCATTTTACTCATCCTATTATTTCACATTTTAAAATAGAATATTGATAATGACAAAAAAAGAAAAAATATATATAACACACAGATTATTCAAATCAACATCTATTAGAAGTAATAGAGTAAGTAATAAGATTGAAACACATTATTTAAATCAAAATCAAACAGATAAAGTAAACCTTGACCTTCGCTCTTGTGGATCCCCTTATTTTGCCACTTGTATAATTTTAATAAGAATTTGGGTCACAACTCTAACATAAATATTTATATTCGCCTATTAACTAAGATAATAATTATGATTTATAAATTTTATTTCAATATCTATATTCACTCGTTAATAAATAACATGTCATACGAAACAATTTACCATAATGTATCACATTTGTATGAAAGCTGAGATTGAAAAATATTAAATGATCTAAACTTGTTATAAAAATCAATTCTATAACAAGCACAATTTAGTAAAAATACGCTTCCAGGTAATTTTACATTACATCAACCAAACATCAAAATATTACATTTCGACCAAATGAACCAAGCAAGTTAGTATAGCATTTTCACTATTCCACCATATAATCTTACATGAAGAAAAGTTATTGTAGGCTATTAACCTTATGGTAGTCTAGAGCAACGGCTATTAGCTTCTAGAGTAACGGCTATTACCTTTTAATAGATGGCTAAAAATAGTAATTACAGATCATTTATCAAATGACATTCAACCCAATCCATGTTAGCTACCATTATTGATGTTATTTTTATTCAGTTAAAACATGTTACTAATTGTTTCTTTCATTATTATAAATATATATATATGTTACTGGATCTTATACATAGATAAGATTTAAAATTTAGTCTATATACTTAAATGGCTAAAACATAATCTCTCTTGTTTTTCTAGTTTAAAAAATCACAACCCCATCAATAAAATTACTAGCATTTTCATCAAAATTTACAAACTTGACATGTTAATTAAATTAAGTACACCCGAGGTTGACTATAATTGAACTCTTACATGAAGAAAAACTATGATATGCTATTAAATTATGGTAGTCTAGAATAACGATTATTAACTTTTAGTAGATAACTAAAAATGATAATTACATATCATTTATCAAAAGACACTAAACCCAATCCGCGTTCGCTACCATTATTGATGTTATTTTTACTTGGTTAAAACATGTTATAAGTCGTTTCTTTCATTATTACAAAAAAAATATATGTTATTGGTCTTATAAGATTTAAAATTTAGTCTATATACTTAAATTACTAAAACATGAGCCCTTTCACTTTCCTAGTCTGCAATTCACAGCCCCATGACTAAAATTATTGATATTTTCATCAAGATTTACGAACTTGACATGTTAATTAGAATACACTCAAATGAGGTTGACTATAATTGATATCTTATATGAAGAAAAACCATGATATGCTATTAACCTTATGGTAGTCTACAGTAACGACTATTAGCTTTTAGTAGGTAGCTAAAAATGATAATTACAGATCATTTATCAAACGACACTCAATCCAATCTGTGCTTGCTACCATTATTAATGTTATTTTTACGTGGTTAAAATATGTTATTAGTTTTTCTTTCGTTATTATAAAAAAATATGTTATTGGTCATTATACTTAGAGAAGATTTAAAAGTTAGTCTCTACACTAAAATGTTTAAAACATAAGCCCTCTCGCTTTTCTAATTTAAAACATGCTATTAGTTGTTCCTTTCGTTATTATAAAAAAATATGTTATCGGTCTTTGTACTTAGATAAGATTTAAATTTTAGTCCATATACTTAAATGGCTAAAACATAAGCCCTTTCGCTTTTCTAATTTAAAAATCACGATCTCATTAGTAAAATTATTAGTATTTTTCATCAAAATTTACAAACTTGACATGTTAATTAGACTACTCTCACATGAGGTTGAATATAATTGACATCTTACATGAAGAAAGACTGGTATGATATTAACCTTTCGGTAGTCTAGAGTAACGACTATTAGCTTTTAATATATGGCTAGAAATAGTAATTGCAGATCATTTAACAAATGACACTCAACCCAATCAGCATTGACTACCATTTTTAATGTTATTTTTATTTGGATAAAACACGATATTAGTTGTTTCTTTCGTTATTATAAAAAAAATGTTATTTGTCTTTATACTTAGATAATATTTAAATTTTAGTCTATAAACTTAAATGGCTAAAACATAAGCCCACTCACTTTTGTAGTTTAAAAATCAGAGCCCCATTTGTAAAATTATTAGTATTTTCATCAAGATTTACAAACTTGACTTCTTAATTAGATTACTCTCACATGAGTTTGACTATAATTGACATCTTACATGAAGAAAGACTATGATATACTATTAACCTTATGATAGTCTAGAGTAACGACTAAGCTTTTAATAGATGGCTAAAAATGGTAATTACAAATCATTAATCAAATGACACTCAACTCAATTCGTGTTCGATGCCATTATTAATGTTCTTTTTACTTGGTTAAAACATGCTATTAGTTATTTCTTTCGTTATTATAAAAAAAAAAATATGTCATTGGTCATTATACTTAGATAAGATTTAAAATTTAGTCTCCATACTTAAATGGTTAAAACATAAGGCCTCTCACTTTACTAGTTTAAAAGTCACAGCCTTTTTAGTGAAATTATTAGTATTTTAATCAAAATTTAAAAACTTGACATGTTAATTAGATTACTCTCACAGGAGGTTGATTATAATTGACATCTTACATGAAGAAAGACTATAATATGATATTAACCTTTTGGTAGTCTAAAGTAACGGCTATTAGCTTTTAATAGATAGCTAGAAAATGGTAATTACAGATCATTTAACAAATGACACTCAACCCAATCTGTGTTGCCTACAATTATTGATGTATTTTTTTTTGTTAAAACATGCTATTAGTTGTTTCTTTCATTATTATCAAAAAATATATATGTTATTGGTATTTATACTTAAATAAGATTTAAAATTTAGTCTATATACTTAAATGGCTAAAACATAAGCCCTCTCGCTTTACTAATTTAAAAATCAAAGCCCCATCAGTAAAATTATTGGTATTTTCATCAAAATTTAAAAAGTTTACATGTTAATTAAACTACTTTCACATTAGGTTGACTATAATTGACATCTTACATGAATAAGTACTATGATATGATATTAACATTAGGGTAGTCTAGAGTAACGGCTATTAGCTTTTAATAGATGGCTAAAAATGATGATTACTGATCATTTATCAAATGACACTCAACTTAATCAGCCTTGACTACCATTATTGATGTTATTTTTTTTGGGTTAAAACATGCAATTAGTTGTTTCTTTCGTTATTAGAAAAAAATATGTTATTGGTCCATATACTTAGATAAGATTTAAAATTTAGTCTATGTACATAAATGGTTTAAACATAAGCCCTCTCACTTTTCTAGTTTAAAAATTACAGTCCCATGAGTAAAATTATTGATATTTTCATCATGATTTACAATCTTGACATGTTGATTAGAATTTTCTCACATGAGATTGGCTATAATTAACATCATAAATGAAGAAACACTATAATATGATATTAACATTATGGTAGTCTAGAGTAATGGCTATTAGCTTTTAATAGATGGCTAAAAATGGTAATTACAGATCATTCAATAAATGACACTCAACCCAATGGGCTTTGGATACCATTATTGATATTATTTCTATTTTTAGTTAAAACATGTTTTTAGTCTTTTCTTTCGTTATTATAAAAAAATATCTTATTGGCCTTTATACTTAGATACCATTTAAAATTTAGTCTATATATTTAAATGGCTAAAACATAAGCCCTCCCACTTTTCTAGTTTAAAAATCACAGCCCGTGAGTAAAATTATTAGTATTTTAATTAAGATTTACAAACTTGACATGTTAATTAGACTACTCTCACATGAGGTTGACTATAATTGACATCTTACATGAAGAAAGACTATGATATGATATTCACCTTATGGTAGTCTAGAGTAACGGCTATTAGCTTTTAATAGATGGCTGGTAATTACAGATCATTTAACAAATGACACTCAACCCAATACGCGTTCGTTACCATTATTGATGTTATTTTTATTTGGTTAAAACATGCTGTTAATTGTTTCTTTCGTTATTATAAAAAATATGTAATTGATTTTTATACTTAGATAATTTTTAAAATCTAGTCTATAAACTTAAATGGCTAAAACATAAGCCGTCTCACTTTTCTAGTTTAAAAATCACAACCCTATTAGTAAAATTATTGGTATTTTCATCAAAATTTACTAACTTGACATGTTATTTAGCCTACTCTCACATGAGGTTGACTATAATTGACATCTTACATGGAGAAAGACTATCATATAATATTAACCTTATGGTAGTCAAGAGTAATGGCTAGTAGTTTTTAATAGATGGCTAAAAATGGTAATTACAAATCATTTATCAAATGACACTCAACTCAATCCGTGTTGGCTACCATTATTGATTTTATTTTTATTTGGTTAAAACATGTTATTAGTGGTTTCTTTGGTTATTATAAAAAAATATGTTATTGGTCGTTATACTTAGATACGATTTAAAATTTAGTCTATATTCTTAAATGGCTAAAACATAAGCCCTCTCGCTTTTGTAGTTTAAAAATCATAGCCCCATGAGTAAAATTATTGGTATTTTCATCGAGATTTATAAACTTGACATATTAATTAGACTACTCTCACATAAGTTTGACTATAATTGACATCTTACATGAAGAAAGACTCTTATATGATATTAACCTTATGATTGTCTAGAGTAACGACTATTAGCTTTTAATAGATGGCTAAAAATGATATTTACAGATCATTTAACAAAATGACACTCAACCCATTACGCGCTGGCTACCATTAGTGACGTTATTTTTATTTGGTTAAAACTTGCTATTAGTTGTTTCTTTGGTTATTATAAAAAAATATATGTTATTGGTCTTTATACTTAGATAATATTTAAATTTTAGTCTATAAACTTAAATGGCTAAAACATAAGCCCTCTCACTTTTCTCGTTTAAAAATCACATCCCATGAGTAAAATTATTGGTATTTTCATTAAAATTTTCAAACTTGACATGTTAATTAGCCTACTCTCACATAAGATTGACTATAATTGACATCTTACATGAAGAAAGACTATGATATAATATTAACATTATGGTAGTCTAGAGTAACAACTATTAGCTTTTACTAGATGGCTAAAAATGGTAATTAGAGATCATTTATCAAATGACACTCAACCTAATCTGCGTTGGTTACCATTATTGATGTTATTTTTAATTGGTTAAAATATACTATTATTTTTTTCTTTCGTTATTATAAAAAAAATATGTTATTGGTTCATATACTTAGATAAGATTTAAATTTTAGTATATATACTTAAATGACTAAAACATAAGCCATCTCACTTTTCTAGTTTAAAAATTATTGGTATTTTCATCAATATATAAAAACTTGACATGTTTATTAGACTACTCTCACATGAGGTTGACTATAATTGACATCTTACATGAAGAAAAACCATGATATAATGGCAATCTAGAGTAACAACTATTAGCTTTTAGTAGATGGCTAAAAATGGTAATTACATATCATTTATCAAATGACACTCAACTCAATTTGTGTTCGCTACCATTATTAATGTTATTTTTACTTGGTTAAAACATATTATTAGTCATTTCTTTTGTTATTATAAAAAAATGTGTTATTGGTGCTTATACTTGGATAAGATTTAAAATTTTAATTATATAGTAAAAGGGCTAAAATATATGCCCTCTCGCTTTTCTAGTTTAAAAATCACATCCCCATCAATAAAATTATTAGTATTTTTATTAAAATTTACAAACTTGACATGTTATTAGACTACTCTCACATGAGTTTGACTATAATTGACATATTACATTATGAAAGACGATGATGTGGTATTAACCTTATGGTAGTCTAGAGTAACGAATATTGGCTTTTAATAGATGACAAAAAATGGTAGTTATATATCATTTATCAAATGACATTCAAATCAATCCGTGTTCGATACCATTATTAGTGTTATTTTTATTTGGTTAAAACATGCAATTTGGAATTTCTTTCGTTATTCTAAAAAAATTGTTATCGGTCATTATACTTAGATAAGATTTAAATTTTAGTCTTTATACTTAAATGGTTAAAACTTAAGCCATATCACTCTTCTAATTAAAAAATCATAGTCTCATCACTAAAGTTATTAATATTTTCATCAAAATTTGAAAACTTAACATGTTGTTAGACTACTCTCACATGAAGTTGATTATAATTGACATCTTACATGAATAAAGACTATGATTTGCTATTAGCTTTATGGTAGTCTAGAGTAAAGGCTATTAGCTTTTAATAGATTACTAGAAATGGTAATTACAATTCATTTATCAAATGACACTCAACCCAATCCGCATTGGATACCATTATTAATGTTATTTTTATTTGGTTAAAACATGTTTTTAGCTGTTTCTTTCATTATTATAAAAAAAATATCTTATTGGTCCTTATACTTAGATAAAATTTATATTTTAATCTATATACTTAAATGGCTAAAACATAAGCCTTCTAGCTTTTCTAGTTTAAAAATCACTACCCCATGAGTAAAATTATTGGTATTTTCATCAAGATTTACATACTTGACATGTTAATTAGACTTCTCTCACATGAGATTGACTATAATTGAATCTTATAGGAAGAAAGTCTATGATATGATATTTACTTTGTGGTAGTCTAGAGTAACGACTATTAGTTTTTAATAGATTGCTAAAAATGGTAATTACAAATCATTTATCAAATGACGCTCAACCCAATCTGTGTTCTCTACCATTATTAATGTTATTTTTACTTGGTTAAAACATGTTATTTGTCATTTCTTTTATTATTATAGAAAAAAACTATATTATTGGTTATTATAATTAGATAAGATTTAAAATTTAGTTTCTATACTTAAATGGTTAAAACATAAGCCCTTTCGCTTTTCTAATTTAAAAATCACAGCCCCATCAATAAAATTCTTAGTATTTTCATCAAAATTTACAAACTTGACATATTAATTAGACTATTCTCACATGAGGTTTACTATAATTGACATTTTACATGAAGAATGACTATGATATGATATTAACCTCATGGTTGTCTAGAGTAACGACTATTAGCTTTTAATAGATGACTAAAAATAGTAATTATAGATCATTTATCAAATGACACTCAAACTAATCTGTGTTCACTACAATTATTAATGTTATTTTTATTTAATTAAAACATGTTATTAGTAATTTCTGTCGTTATTATAAAAAAATATGTTATTTGTTATTATACTTAGATAAAATTTAAAATTTTATCTTTATACTTAAACCCTTTCGCTTTTCGAATTTAAAAATCAGACTCTCGTCATTAAAATTATTATTATTTTCATCAAAATAATTGTTACCATAATGTTAAATTTTTTTTATCAAATTATCGTTTGAAATTTATTTCGCACTTATGTATTTGAACTAAAAATATTATTAAAAAAATAAAGAATAAGATTAATGTTAGTAAAATGAAGAAATTGTGTTAAAGGTTGTTTACGTATTTGTCCCCTAAAGTTGTTTGTATTTACGGGCTCACGTTACAAACAGTACTAGTCTTTAAGGCTTCGACCTCCATACCCCTTTATGGGATATGACACCAACCGTATGTACATTTCCATTTTCAGATTTTTCGGTTAAAGCCTGTGGTCGGGTCAGCTTCGGGTGCCGCACCAGATCTTTTAGCATTCCCCGATTGACACAATCATAATAGACATCATAATTTAATATTTTTGTTCTTTATTCTAAATATTCGATTTATTTCTATTAAATAACCTCAATCTATGTTTATACCTCTTACTATTTTTAAATTTAGGATTCAGTTTAAATTTTAAAATATAATTAATTTATATACTTATATTTTATAAATTTTAAAAGGATAAATTATAAAAATAATTATTTTTATTTGCATTTGAAATGTTACGTTATCGTTTTGTCACTAAGTGGTCACTCTACCGTTAAATTTCGTTACCTCCCTAACGATGGTTCTACATGGCAGTCCAAATGGATTTTAAATGTCAATTTTGATGTCCTATGCGGCAATCCAATTTAAATTTATTTAATTAAAAACATATTTTCATCCCAACAACTACACATCTAAGTTGGTATTTAAACTCCATTTGAACTGCCACGTAGGACTACTGTTAGGCAGGTAACGGAATTTAACGATAAATTGACTACTTTGTAATAAAATAATAACATAAATAACTAAAATGTAAAATATTAAATATAAACGATTAAAATATATTTAAAAAAAATGATTATTTCTAAAATTTATCCATTTTAAAATATCAATGCCTTGGTTCAAATTTTTTTTTTATTATAAAAATTATCTCGTCTTTCTTTAGACTATATACCCCTCGATATTGTTTGATACACGTAAGCAAATAATTTATTTTTTTAAAAGTTGTCTTTGGTTATGCAAAGTTGCATTAGAATTAGCTTTGTTTGAAGTTTTAAGGATTTATTACTAAACGACCATTGAAAAATTTGCCAATCTCCACACGTGTGATTGTTACTACTGCTAAATTTATTTTCTTTTTAAATATATATAATTTTTTATTTTCCTTGTGGTTATTGCATTCCTTTTGTGAATTCTTCAACTTTAAGAATGTAAATGCATGGAAATTATATAAGGGGATCATATTCACATTCGGAGAATTAAAATTAAAGTTACAATTCATTTCTCACCAATTATTTTTTTTTTAAATTAAAGTACGAAAGATGATCAGTTTGTAAAGTTTTAAAAGTTAAGGGTTGACGCTGTGACGTCATCTATTTTACGTCATGATGTCGTATTGTCATATACTATCAGCCAATGTTACGATGAAAATCCTATTTTTGGTAAAATTTAAACCTTTTGGAACCTATTTCAAGTTTCCAAACAAACCAACCAAAATGTTCATCAATATCCATTTCACTTGAATCAAAACTTAATCAAACATAACAAACAAGCTCAAACATCTATGTTCAACTCTTTATCGAGATATTAATCACTTAAACATCAATTAAACCTTAACATTTCAAGCCATGAATCAATCACCAACCAAGTCATTCAATTATCAATGTGTACCTATGCTTAAGATCCTTAAAACGTGCCAATTCTATTTCATTTCAAGCACTTATATACACATATACACATTGCATATAAGCATTAAGCATTGTCAACAACTATCTAGATTAGGCCATCTTTCAAAAGCATGCTACAAGTTACAATTGTTCAAATGCATTTTCACTTTGTTCACCAATTAAGCAAACTACCAATTTTACCTCATTTCATACCATTCCATATGCCACTCACTTATCTTCATATCATCATATTATTAATCATGAAATGCATATATATATATATATATATATATATACATCTCCATATATGAATCAAAACAAGTCATCATTTGTTATCAAACTCATTAAGACATCTTATCCATTAAGGTATATACCAAAACACTTATATACATGCCATAATCCTTAATTCAAGATGACTAAATAACTACCGAAATGAGGCTAGTGTGAGCTTCAACATGATCTAACTTGATGTATTCCACAATGTGACGATATGCAAAATAAAGAGAAAATAAACTAAGTAAGCATATAAAATGCTTAATAAGTTTATAGGCATTAAACAAAAACTTAAGATTTTTATATATTAACAAGAAGGCTTAAGGGCAAATTATTAATTCAGGGTTCATTGCAATCTAATGCCAAACTCAACCCAGTTAATTCTTGAGCTATTTTGTTACGCTTCCTTTTTAGATTGCCTAAAATTATTATGGACAAAGATTTATGGTATAATGATAAATTTAGCCTTCAATATTTATATTTTTTTGTTAAATTAGCTTTTAATAATTTTTTAGTTAAATTTGATCATTAACTTAAAAAAAAAAAAGAGAATTGAATTGTTTTGTAATAGAAATATTGATTAAAACATTAGTTTTTTAACGATGTTGGTATGACAACTCTCGTGGCAGTCCATATATAGTTAATGTTGATATGACACTATTTGTACCACATTAATAGATAATTTTAAATTATAAAAATCAAAAAACAAATATTAATTTTTTTTTAAAGTTTGAAGTTTACATGGATTGCTATGAGTGTTGCATTTTATGTATTAATTAGTATTTTCATCAAGAAAAATCATTTGACTCTTTTCGAAAAGTTGATAGTTAAATTTAATTATTTTTAAAACAATGAAGGCTATATTTAACTAAAAAAATATTAAATTAACAAAATATAAAAATATTAATGACTAAATCTGTGGTTATATGAAGATTTAATCTCAACCAACTATGGAGGCAATGGAAAATATATTGTTGGACCTCACTTCTGAGGTTATTTTATATATTCTCGACTATGGTAAATAATTTTAAAAAGGATTAACAAAGATCTCATTTCATTTGCATGATGATGGGGTCCTAGTCTTTGTTACACGAGTCTTGTGTCAATGAAAATGGAAGCACACACGATGTTTAAACCAAGCAAAATGATGGGAAAAGGACAAGGTTCGTGAAAAGGTTAAAGAATCTTAAAAGATCCTTGTTCTATGTTTTAATGGGACAAGAAATGTTGGAAATCTTAAAAGAACTTTCACATTGAAAATATTTTTGATCCCCAACATCAAATCTAATGATTTATATGTGTATACTACAATCATACAAACAAAACAAAAACATTTATCAAATTTATATCATCTATTCTCTTCATTTACAATTTTATTAAATATTTAATGTGTTTTTCTTTTTTTACACAATTTTTTTTATCGAGATTGGAATAAGATTCGGATCGAGGTTGTCAACACTTAAATTGATTATAATATGATATAATTTAAATAAAAAATAAAAATAATATTTTTTTTTATGTGTCAAAAACATATCACGTTATCCTTTTAATAAAAATAATTAATTATATTAATTATTTAGACTAATTAATATTATTATAAAAATTAAATTAAATAATATCCAATTTAACTATTAGAAAGAGAAATCCTGAAGATAGTCTTATTGCATTCATTATAAGATAATCTAATATGAATTAATGGATAGTGTAAAATAGTGAACTTTTATAAAGTAAGGGTGGTTCCACTAAAAAGTTGAGGAAAGGTAATTGAGCAAAAGAGGATGGCGTGGACCGTGGCGGAGATCATTTGATTCGGCAGTTATAACTGTCTGATCTGTCGTTGGTCAAACTTTTTCTTTTCTTCCCACCGTTTGTTTTAACGTGCGTCGTTATATGTACACGTAATTTCGGCGTGTCCTTTTCCACTTCATCCATTTGCCGGCGTTAGTCGGCGCCTCCCTCGTGGACACGACATCCTTTTATCAACCCCATTTTATATTATTTTTTCAAATCCATTCCCTATTAAATTAAAAAAAAAAAAATTGGTTGGGGCATGGTTGCTCGCAAAAGGGACAGCTCACAGCTCATAAGGACTACTCAGCTGTAAAAACCAGAGGCCGTACATTCTGAATCACGAACCCATCATGAGGCACAAGCATACTCGCCATCACAGCCCTCACTTTCCTGACAACAAAAATTTCGATAATATCAAGCGTTCGTAAATCTCCTCACTATCGTAGCGCGTGGAGATGAAATTCTCTCAGTTAGTCGGCGTGCCAGACATGAACTAATTTGGTTCCCATAATCTTTATTTGATGAAGAAAATGAAAATGGCTTGAAAACATGATTAGTTCACTGGAAAATAATAAATATAATCTCAACTTTGCCGCCGAAAGAAAAAGAGAAGGGAGGAGCATAGTTTTCATATTAGCATAAGCAGTAATAGCATTTTTCTTTTGACTCAGTGCTGTGTCTTTTTTTTCAAATTGCGAGATTTGGAATCTGAATACCGCTTCATATGATTCATTGTTCACATCTACCCTTGTCGGTTTAATTTAAAATCATTATGACCAAAGTTAATTATTCAAATTCAACTCATAAATTAATTAATTACTTAATTATATTTAATGTTTATTTAATTTTAAGTGAATAACTCAATTCAATTACTTAATTATATTTAATGTTTATTTAATTTTAAGTGAGTAACTCAATTCAAGTGATAAATAAAATTCTTTATTTATTTTGTTCTAATTATAATTTTTATTCACGTTTGTCATATAATATTTTTGTCGAATATCATCCACTCTATCATCGTAACTCTATCAATAATACTGTTAAGCCAGTAATTAGGTAACATGTTAGACGTCTCCTTTATATAAACAATTTATTCAGATGAGACAACCATCATTTATCATCTGCATGCTTTACAACGTTCCATAGTCTTTTAGTTAGGATCCTTAAAAGAGACCAATAGACTAATTAAGAACAACAACGTGTGTCCTTAAATGTACTCCTATATGAATTCCTTCTCACTTTTGAGAATAGTGAAATACAACAAACTTTAGTGATCAGCAAAACTTGATACGATTAGAAAAAATTGATTATTTTTATTTTTTTAATTTCAAGAGTTGAATTGAATTTTACAACTTGAGTTTTTCGAATTAGTCAAATAGCTTGAATGTCAAATTAATGTAAACATCCCTTGAGCTCCCGACACTTTCAAAAATATGCAAATTAGTCTCTCTAACAATTACAAAAAAAAAAAATTCAAATAATTATAAAGATATTTTTTCCCAATTTTTCTTATAAAAATACAAAAAAATATATCTTAAAAATATAATGCTAAAATTATATTTCTTTAAAGAAAATTCAAAAGGATAAATTTTATGCTTTAAACAAGTAAATTATCAAATCAAGTTTATCATATTAACTATTTTATTTCTTTCTCTTAATTTGTTTTACAAGAGTTTTATATATGGTATTGATGTTCTTCAACTTGAAATTTGTAATATTGTCAACAATATTCCAATTTGGTCTGTTTAATTTTTTTAAATTTAACTCAAACAAAATTATTTGATTCAACTTAACTGAAATATCATTTCATTCCACTCGACTCGATTCAAAAAATTTAAAATCGAACTACTCATCAACTTAACTAATTTTAATTTTTTTTCCCTAACCAACCTCACTCACCCCGCAATCGATTCTCTCCTTGAACCTTTCTCCTCTACTCCATTCGTCATCGTCTTCACTTGACAGTTCTTCTCCCTTTAAAGGTGTACTGACCTCCTTTCACCACCACCAATCCATCAACAAAGTCTAAGATTCAAATGAAAGCAAAGCTAAGAATATTTTTTTCTGAAATGACAAGTTGGCGAGAGAGGAGTAGGACAGACCATACCCACGCATTTCATAAACTTACCTGTCCCTTTCTAGGTCTTATTCATGTTTTAACATGTTGTTTTTTATGAATTTGGATTGCAAATGATAAAAAGTGTAATTAAGTTAATTTTGAAACTTGGTTTATTGTCAGTGAGAGTAATTACTGTTTTATTGAAAAGGCTTCATGTTTATGACTTTTTAAAAGTAAGGTTAGTACACTTTATTTAGTTGATGATATAAAAATCAGTTACACCAATCATAAAGTTTTCTGTTGAAACAGCCTTGCCCTGATTGTTAAATGCTATGTAGAAGAACATGGGAGGTAAAGTAGATATTGCGGACCACATGGCAAAGATGAGCACTACCCAGGGATCTGGTCAATACCAGTTTAAACCAACCTCCTAATGGAGTTGGAACCATTCGGGGTAAGGTATTATCGATGAATAATTTTTTACATCAATTATAAAATCTCACGTATTAATGGATTAAATTAGTATTATTATGGGTGAAAATAATAATATTATATTTGTTTCATGTTTATTTTTTATTAATTTAAATTAATTAGTAGATAAATAATAAAAAAATATATTAACACTAATTAAATTAAAATAATTGAATAATAATATTAAGTGATTATTTTATCTTTAGTTAATTAAATTAATAAATAAAGAAGTTTAATTCTTGTATATTACTCAAATGAAGAAGTTAATTTTTACAAAAACACTCTTTTATTTGATTGACCGGTATTATAATTAAGAGTCACCTCTAAGTCATTTGACACACTGGCAAGTTTAAAAAATCTAAAAATTTATTGAAAAAGTCTATAGAGAAATAAAATAACTTGAAGAAATTTTGACAAACATCATACCCGTTTTAAAGAGAAATAATCTTCTGATTTTGTTCAAATGAGGAGAGGAAGTCACAATTTGTTTCTAAATAAAACTGCCTTCCTATCCAATTCGACAAAAAAGAAATAAAAAGAAAAAAGAAGAAGGTCCAAACCCATTCTAAAAAAAGTCATCACGATACATAAAAAAACTTATATCTATTTAAAATCGAGTCTAAATGATGTTTAAATTGAAACGAGAAAAAAATAAGATGAATTTTCAAAAATATGATGAGAAAGGATCATAAATTAACCAATTAAAGTTAAAAGATCATTTTCCCTACATGAGACGTGTTTTTTCAAAACGACAAAACCATGAGTATTGTTTCCTCTTCCAAAGAAGACAATTGCACTGTCCGTGTTTAGGAGGGAGCGGAAAATGATTCAACATGGACTAATCGTGGCTACATAAAACAAGTTGTACATTTCTCTTAAGAGATTTTTTTTTTTTTTTTTTGTGAAAGAACAAAACTGTAAGGGTGATTTTTATCTTTAAAGTAGATAATACCTAATCGTAAGAGCAATCCAGTAATCTTTGCATAAACCAATTATATGATAACTTAAAAAAAAAAAAAATGGTATGAAAGCAAGTATACATATTTATTTACAACCACTTCCTTTCTTTATTTTCTGCATTAGTTGAAAAAAAACTACACATACAAACATAACCTACCTATATTTATTATAAAATTTTTAATTGAGTTGATATCGTAAATTTAGGTACGAGCTCAATTGAAAAAAAAAAACTTAATATACCTTTCTTTAAATGATAATTAAAATTATTATGATGGTGTTTTTGTTTTTTCTTTCATATAGTCTTTAAATAAAATAATTAAAAAATATATATTTAATGGTCAAACACATGTTTAATAAGATATATGTACTTGTTCTTTACCACTCTGTCTATAATCATTGTTTGAATAAATTTTAAAATAATTTTTTTTTTTACATAATATGTTTTCTTTCATTCACATTACAGAGGTGATATAACCTAATATTTTTAAAGTCTAATATTGTTGAATAAATAATTAAAATGTTTTTTTAATACATAAAATCATATATCTAATGTTTATGGTAAGTTGAGATCATTTCACATTTTGACATGTGTCATCATGTTATTGATCGTCAGTTATATCAGTGTATTTTAATGATATTAGTTAGATACCTTAAAAAAGTACTAAGTTAACATATAATTTTCAGATGTAGATATTAATTAAGCAAAACAAAAATTTAAATACCAAAATCAAATATCTCCGTATACGTCTAAAATACAAATGAAAGCAAAGGTAAGGTAAGAAGTGGCAAGTATAAGAGAGGATTTGGACAGAGCAGACACATGCATTCCATGCGCAAATCTGGCCCTTTTGTAAGTCTTATTCATGTTTTAACATGCTAATATAATTTCCCAGAAAAGGAAAAAAAAAATGCAACTTTAAAGAAGATAGATATGAGACTAATGAAGTAAAATAAAATTCAAACTTTGCCTTTCTTGATTTAGATTGGTAAGTAGAAGTTGAAAGTAATTAAGTTTGTTTCAAGAAAAGCAAGGTTTGTAGGTGACATAATTTAGTTGGTGATAAAAATTAATTACATTAGTTATAATCTTTTTGTTGTCAATTACTATTTATCTGAGTTAAATCATTAAAGTACCACTTATCTCTTATTAGAATAAATAAATAATTTTTTTTAAATAAATAATAAATTGTTATTATGTGATATTTTTTGTCATTAAAAAAAGTGGGTCAACCATTAGACAACAATAATGTTTAATTTCACTAATTGTAACGTAGAGAAAGCAGTAAATATTATGGGTAGCAAAATTGGTGTTCCAATGTCTTTAAGGCATCCTCGTAATCGTAACGGTGACACGGTTTTGGATGGCATGCCGTCGCCTTTGCCTGCTCCCTCAGTTTTGGTTCACTGCTATAAACTTAAATCATGTATTTTATTAATTAAATTCTCATTTCACTAATTAAAGGATTTTAAATACATTGTATTTTATATTAAATTTTTACAGTTCAATAGAAGTATATGTGTTTAATTATTTTTTTTTATTTTATTTAGTTAGAATTTAAATATTGAGAATAGAGATTGGTTTAATTTGTACGTGTTTATAAATAATAGATAAAATTAATGTATCAAGTTAATTATTAATTTTTAAATAAAGTTAAAACATTTATATTTAATAAATTTAAATAATTATCAAGGTCTTCAATAATATTTTTTTTATTTTAAATAAATTTTATGCAAATATATGTTAATATTTAAGTTTTAATTTAATTATAATATTAATTTTAAGATAATTCATTTTTTTTAATTTATAGTCAATATCCTTTTCATTAGATTCTTCTAAATAATGTAACTAGTTAATTTTTACATAAAATAATTTAATGAGTAAATTTAAAATATTTAATTTTAAACAAAGTCAAATATAGTTTTTTTATAAAATAAAATAAATATATTTAATTTCTAATACTTCAATATTTATAATTAAAAATAGAAAAATGAATAAAGGAAATGAAAAATACATAGATAAATAAAACAAGAAGGGTGTGATTATCTTTTTGTATAAAATTTACCTCCGGACATTCTTAAAAGGTTAAAATATACTGTTAGTGCTTATATTTTTGACAAAAATTGAGATTAAAAAGTTTAAAATTAAATTATTCTATTTTTTTATTTAAAATAATACATATTTTATGTTAAAATTTGTTAATTTAAATTTCAATTAAATTATCCTGATAATTAAATAAAATAAAAGATAATTAATTAAGAAAGTAAGGAAATAAAAACAAGTGTCATTTTCTTTGAGAAGGCTGATTTTGAAACGTGACACTCTGTTGAGCTATGGTAATAGGGTAGTATGATCCATCATATTAATTGAATTGAAGGCGTGAGTGGAGTCCAGGTAGGGCGGTGGGGGTGGCGAGGGATGTGCTGTAGATAAATTATCTATGATTTTTTCTTTGAGTCTTCCTTAAGTTTACTTCCACTATTCTCTCCCTCCTAAATCTTCCTCTATTTATCTTTTATTCGACAAATAAAAGGTTGGCCGACTTCTACATTGAAATAAATAAATTATTTGCATCTGAGAATTTGAAATTATGGGTGGATAGAAATGTTTAGAATTATTAGAGTAATCTTAATTCAAAATATGATATTATGGAGATGGTGAAAATGTTTGATTCTAATTTCTATTGTAAAATTACAAGGTAGAATGTTATATAATGTCACCCAAACACATATTTAATGGGAATAATACTTTTTTTTTTTAAAGAATTTATGGGTATAATTATAATTATAAATACACATAATACATCATAATTAATTTATAGTTAAAATATATTCAAACCTAGATCACGATTCAAATTATATCTGTTCATAATCGGACTTAAACTAAAATAAAATATGAAGAGAACCCACTAAACCAGTTCATGAGTCGGGTTATCCATCTAGGCCCGAAGGCCTGCTCGAAATTTTGAAGGTTTTGGGTAAAAATATTAGACTCAAAAAATGAGTTTAGATAAAAAATTAAGCCCGCTTAAAATATGAGTTGGGCTTGGGCTTGAACCTTTAAGGGTTTAACCAGGCCAGTTCCAACCTATTTTTAAGTTTAAAACCCACACATAATTTACACAATTTAAAAATTATTATTGTGACACATTGTAATTAAGTAATTAATATATAAAGATTATAGTATTACATCTGACATTTATTGATAAAAGGATATATAGTTGGTTTTAAAGTGGTGATGATAGTTATTTGATTTAAGTATGTGTTGGTATAAATCCGTTCTAATATCTATATCTAAGTTGTGAAAAGTGGGAATTTTTTTGGTCCTTGTATCGGCTATAACGTTTATATCACGATGATAACCTGATTTCTTTCATACATATCCATATCCATATTAATATATAAATAAAAGAGATCAGCTTATCATTGTGATATATGTAGGACCCCATCCTTGAAAAAAATGAATGCAATTTAAGTAAATGAAGCAAAGCTCGCATGATTTTTTGACTCTAAGGACTGTACTCAGGTTTTACCTATGAATACAATACCCTGGTAAATCATGACCTGCTCTTTCTTCTAACACTGTCCTCAATTTCACCGTCAACACCATATTGAATCAAATAGAATCTTGGAAGTTTTAGAATAATAATAAAAAACTTTGGTTATGCATCAAATTTCAAAAGGTTAAAAGGTTGGGGTAGGATAGTATCAATATAGCTTTTCTTTGAAGGTGCAAAAGGAAGGTTGCCCTTCAGTCAACCCCCATGTACTTTAAAAAAAAATAAAAAAATCAATCAAATAAGAATGGAAGACCCCATTACCATTTTCTTCTTTTTATTTGATTATATTTAAAGTTAAGGTGTGTATACATCCTGCTTACGTTTCCTTTCACTTTCTTTTCCCCATCGAATCCTTTATGGTGGGAAGATCTTGATACCTTTAGCTACCTTTTTCAGTTTCCATGCCATAATCCACGTATTCATATGCCTCTAATTGTTCATATGGTATTCAACACACGAAAGATTTGAATCCAAATTTTAATATAGTTAGCTTTGCATGAGTTGTAGTTTCATGGAAATTCAGGGTTATTTCCAAATCCTTCCATCGAACACTTCATGTAAATCAATCAAATAAAATAGGTTTTGTTTTCAATTGTCCTAATACCCTTTATGCTATGTTGAGGGTAGTGTCGTGTAGTCATGGTCTAAAGGATCAAATTGGGGTGGGCAGAAATTGCACATGGGGGGATCTTCTATTATTGATAAAAATTGGCCTTCTTTTTTTTTTCTCCTTTTTCTTTTATATTTATGGATAGTCACTTGATCTTATCACTAATTGAGCTTTATTTTTTCATAGCTCTCGCATATGCCTGCGTGAGAAAGGCAGTCTTTTGAATCGGAGTCCACCGCCCCTTGTTTGTAAAAAGCTAGAAGGAAGTGAACGTGGAAAGGCACCATTCCACCCCCTGCCAAACGCCCAGAAAATGGATTGCTCTGCAATTATTAATCAAATCAATGGAACAGTGCATTGTTGATATAGTTTTTTCTTTTTTTTTTAAATCAAAGGGGTTTCCCATCTCATATAGTTTGATGAAAAATGTTAATCCATGATTAGTAAATTGATTAAGGTAATTTAAATCCTAATGAAAATGAGCAAGTTTTAAGCTTTTCCCTTCACCTTTCTAATCTCAAATAGAATTTGTATTATAAATTAAAAATGGAAACAATGTGGTTGTAGAAACCTATTAATTTGGTAGGTTGGGTTAAGTCTGGGTAGGATCATTCAATTAGGATTTTATGAATTTTAATTATTTTATGTTGGAATTAATGATGAAATTTAGATTTAAATTAATTCAAGTTTGAGTTAATCAATTAAAATTTTAAACTCATGAAAGACATAAAAGACAGGAGAAGCAAGAAAAGATTTAAGAATATACAGAATCCAAACCACTAAATCCAGAAGCAGAGTAGAGTAAAATATAAGTATGATGTATTGGGCAGTAGGGTTTTGGGGCAGATTTTGAGGAATAATGGTTAGCAACAAAGCAGCCATCAGATCAAAAAGGGGCGGTTTAAGTGCAATGACTGGCGAGTTGTAGGAGACCAGCTGTAAAGCCATAACCTTAAACATGTCTGATTACTTGAAATCAATCATTAATTAAATAAAAATTGGATACTGCAACCAAAAGGGTTTTCCAAGGTATGGAAGAAAAGGGGAATATCGAGGAACATGTCACCTTGATTAGCGGGGAAACCAAATGGGGTTTTGTGTCTCAAACTTGTCGTTTCCTTTTAGTTTTATTTTTTAAATTTTACTTGTTATGGTGAGAGTGTCTCAAAACTTTGACTATTTGTCTCCTTTGTTAGGCATTAGCAAGCTCTCTCCAGCACACAAATCTGTAGCACTTCACTTAAATCTGCCAATTAAAGTGGAAGACAGGGTACAATTGCAATTATATTTTTAATCACAAAGTGTCCCAACTTAAGATTGATTAGCAAGCAAAACGGGGCCAAAGTGTTAAAAAACCCATTATTAATGAGTAATTAATAGAAAACATGATTATCATCTGAGATGACAATGACAGTGATACAGTTATATTTTGAGGGAGCCTTTTCTTCCCATAGTGCTGCAAATGCTTCACACAGCGTTTTCAATTTGTCCTTTGTGTTGGTGTTTTTTTATTCTTGTTTTAAAATTCCCCCGGTGGCTGTCATGCATGAAACAAAACCAGCAAGTTGTGTACTTAAGAATGTTGCTCTGATTGGCTTCAATTACTTATGTTCTCAAAAAGGAATAATGAAATTATAAAAATTGATTTTGAAATTTAAATGTTGACACCGTATTTTAATTTGTGTGGCAGACAAAACTTTAAGAATAAATCAAAACATTGGAGAATTGGATGAGGGTAATGTTGATTAGCCACATCAATGAGGACCAAGAGCCTATCGTTTACTTCCTCTTTGGTAGCCCAACAATTGAGCAATATATCAAATTCTATGGGCCTACGACTTGTTAAGTAGGCCTGAGCTCAGTTTGGATAATACCTTCTATTTTGTTATTAGGGCTTTTTTATAAAAGTAACCCTAAAAAATAAATTAATTATCAAAATAACTCACATTTTTAATTATGTACAAAAATAATTTATTTTCTACAGTAAAAAGTGGTGGAGCCATATGATATGGCACCACCACTTTGCCACGTCAGCCAGAGGTATTAAAAAATTATTTTTTGGTGGAGCCATGTTGAATGGCGCCACCAGTATAAAATACTATAAAATACTCCATTTTTGGGTGGAGTCATTCTAAATGGCGCCACCACTTTTCTGATTTGTCAGGTTCTTATATTTTTTTTTACTTTTTTTTACTTTTTTTACTTTTTAATTGTTTTTACTTTTTTCTTATATTTTGTCTCTTACTTAGATTTTTTTCTTTTTTAAGTTTTATATTATTTTCTTAATTTATTTTACTTATTTAATTTATATTATTAATTTTAAAAAATTTATAATATATATTTAAAATATTTTATAATATTTTTTTAAATTTTTAATTATTATTTTTAAAAATATTTTTTAACTTTATATATATATATTTGTGAAATTATTTATTTATAAATTTTAAAAATGTATTTTTCAAATTAATTTTTAAAATTAAAAAAAATATTTTTTAGTTTTTTGAAGTCTAATTTTTTCTTATTTTATTTTGTTTATCTATTTTATTTATTTTTATTATACATTTCAAATTAAATTTTAGATTAGTTTTTCATAGATCTTGTCTTTTTCTTTAATTTTTTTTTCTTTTTTTAAGTTTTATATTATTTTCTTATTGTATTTTGTTTATTAGTTTTATAATATTTGAAATGTATGTTTAATATATTATTAATTTTACATAGAATTTTTAAATTAAGATTTTATAATTTTTTTGTTATTTTATTTTAGTTTATTTAATTTATTTATTTCTTATTATTAATTTTTAAAAGTTTGTAATGTATATTTGAAATGTTCTATAATATATATTTGTTAAAATTTTAAATATCAGTTTTAGATTTTTTTAATTTTAAATGTATATTTCTTAAATTAATTTTTGAAAATTACAAATATTATTTTTTAAATATTAACCATATTTTTAATAATATAAAATATTAAAATAATTTAAAGATATGATCTTTCAAATTTATTATTTGTTTTTATTTTTAATAATATAAAACATTTAAATTTTTAAATAAAATTTGTATAAAAATTTAAAAAAATGTTAAATATTTTTAAAATAAATAAAAATTATAAATTTCAAAATTCTATGTAAAATTTAAAAAATATTTAAAATCATTTAAAATATTAAAAATATTTTAAATCATTTTAAATGTTTTATAATATTAAAAATATATTTAATATTTAAAAAATAATTTGAAAATATATTTTTGATATTTATAAAAAAAAATATATTATAAAAATTTTAAAAAATACATTTCAAGTTTTTCGAAATAAATAAAATAAATAAGGACTTAAAAAAGAAAAAAAATCAAAACTTTAATAAAAAAAAGAGGCTGAAACAAATAAGTTGGCTGTCAGACTTGAAAACTGGTGGCGCCAAATTATTTGGCTCCACCAGGAAATGGAAAAATTGCTACGGGGTCCCCCTATACTCTAAAAAATCACAATATTTTGGTGGAGTCATTCTTTATGGCTCCACCTCTTGGTTCTCTTCTATATATAGAGTGGTGTAGTTGTTGTGTTAAGTGGAAAAGTTCAAAAAATTTGTTAAAAATGAATAATGAGGTGTTTTTGGTGTATGTTGTTTTTTATGGTGAAATTGAAGCAGGTGATATTGGCTGTGTATTTCAAGGCCGGCAAAGAGTAGGTTTGCGATTCAAAAAAAATGTGAAGCTAGCAGAAATGAAAAGGAAGATCAGTGCGAAAATAGCTATCCGTTGTGGAAGGGCGATGTCCAAATTATTTTACAAGTTTCCAATCTCTACAGATCCGTTCAAATTTTGCGCGATGCAACTGTTAGATGATGATGACTTGGGCACTATGATGGAAATATGGTGGTCCACTAGGAGTGTGAACCCCCAACCAGTTGGATTATTTGCTGAGTTAGCAGACTTAGAGCCTGTTGAGAATGTTAGCCCAATAATTCAACATCGCGAATTTGATTTTGATCTTAATGTTGGATGGGCAGGCCAATTAGAATGCGGTGGAACGTCGCAGATACCCAAAATTCCTAATTATGGTGGGAGTTCGTACAACAACCTAACCCTCGGTCCCCGTCTACAAATACATCCGGAGGTGATAATAAGCACTGAGACAAATGTCAGAGAAATGACCAATAATGGTGAAGATTCTGATCAAGACGTTGAAGATTTTAGTGACCCCGATGTTGATGAGGTTCCGGACGATATCGATGATGAAGGCTCGGAGGAGGTTGAAGATGTTCACGGCCTTTTATTCTGTAACCCGAGTCATGGTATTATTTTACGAAATGAACCTGGGGGCAACATGTTGAACGTAGATCCAGATGCAGCGTATGCATCCGAGTTCCCTGAGTACGTTGATATAGTATCTGCTCATAGATTGGTGTCAAATTCACAGTTCGACGAGTTGTTCGTTGGGCAACAGTTCGAGAACAAGGCGGATTGTGTGTTTGCCATCAAACAATACAGCATGAAGTTGTCGATTGATTACAAGGTTGCCAAATCTACACCGACATTATACGTTGGGGAATGTTGGAGAGCCGACAATGGGTGTGGTTGGTGAGTTCGTGTTGCATTTATACAGAGGACTCAACAGTGACAAATACGAAAATTAGAAGGGCGTCATACATGTACTGTCGCACGCATGTCTCAAGACCACCGAAAATTGGATGCCAAAAGTATTTGCAACTGCATCATGCCACTGGTGAAAGATAGCCCAATCATTCCCGTGTCGACATTGATTGCAGACATGCAAGCTCGATTTCAGTACAGAGTGTCATACAGGAAAGCGTGGTGGGTGAAACAAATTGCCATGCAACAATTGTACGGCCAAATTTTTCAGTGGTGTCGGAAACAGTGATTTGAGATCACTAAATCCGACGAGTAAGTTTAGAAATTTTAACAAATAATAATTATAGGCCAAGCGCGAACTTAAAAAAATTATTTTTAATTAGTAAATTTTGTGATTTTAAAAGAATTAATCAGGTAAATTGAGTGGAAAACGAGGTATCGAGACCTCGGATTCATAAACCGAGCCATAAATATTTTTATAAATATCTATGGAGTGTTATTAAGTTAGTATTAAATTTTCGTTAGAAAATTTTAATGTTTGGTTAGTCAATTAATTAAAAAGAACTAAATTGAAAATAGTGCGAAATTTATTAAATTATGATTAAATAGTTTAAGTGATTAAAAAAGAGGGATTTAAAAGGAAATTAGACCCAAATTGTATGGGCTGGACGGTTGGGCAAGAAAATCAGCAAAAAAGACAAGGAGAAACAAGGGCAAAATGGGAAATTTAACAAATTAAACATATAAAACAAGACAAAATTGAAAAATCTAGAGATATCATCATTTTTATTCAACAAAAACGCCATGAGAGGTCTGAAAGCTGCTGGTTTTTCATACTTTGACATATGTGAGTTCAATTCTTTCCCTTTTCTTTGAGATTTTTATATTTTTGTGACTTTTACAAATAGGTCCAAGTGTTTAATTCATTAGTTTTTTATTTTATGGACAAAATTAAAAGCTATCATTGATAAGTGTTGGCTGTTTATGATGAAATAAAATGAATTTTAAGCTTTGATTTTGTTGTTTGATGATTTTATCAAGTAAATTCAATAGAAATTGATTTTAGGACCTAATTGTGAAAAAGTTATGAATTAAGGTTTAGTGTTAAAATTTTGATTTTCAAAGGTTGTGTATTAGTTTAGAATGGTGGATTAAAATTTTAATTGAGAAAAAATTAGCTTAATAGATGGGCTAATTGAGCAAGGACTGAATTGTATGACCTGTGAAATTTAGAGGAAAAATGGTAATAAACATCTTGAACTAAAACAACTTTGGACAGCAGCAGTAGGTTAACTTTGAAAAATCACCATAAATTTTAAAAATCAAATTAGAGAATGAATAATATATGAAATTAAAGCTTATTGAGTCTAGTTTCTCATAGAAGAAGCGGTGTAAGCAATTGAATTGTAAATTATGAGATATAATGAATTTTGTGAGACAAAGTCAGAATGAATTTGGGTTCCCCTGTTTTGAATTTGGAAAATCACCAAAAATTGGAGAAAATTAATTAGAGGCTCAAATTTATATTCTTAGAATCCTTAATAAGTATATTTTCAATAAAAATCAACGAGAACATTATCCGAGTTCTGTACTGTGATATAATTAATTTTTAGTGAAGAGAGGTCAGAACTGTGGGACAGTGAAACAGGGGAAACTTAAATGAATAAACTGTACTAATTGGCTAAACCAAAAATTTTGAAAATTTTATGGTGAAATGATATGTGAGTCTAATTTCAGGAAAAATTTACGGATCTTAATTTGGAGCTCTATAGCTTGAATTATAAATAATTGAGTGACTATAACTCGTGTGAACAGCTTGATGTGAGCATTAATAAGTAAATTGTGAAATCGTACTTATAAGAATGTTATATACGTTAAGGATGTGGAATGGAGAGGAAGAGGAGGAAAATAAATGATATATGTTTATAAGAAAACAGTATGAGAATGATATATATCATGACATGTATATATATACGACTAGTTTCAATATGATGCTTGTTGGGTATGAAGTTGGATTGAAATGTCTAAGGCAAGTATTTTATTCTGCGCGTCTGAAATGTGGTATTTATAAAGATATTGTAACAACCAAATTTTTCAATGGTATCGGAAAACAGTGATTCGAGATTACAAAATCCAATGAATAAGTTTAGAAATTTTAATAAATAATAACTATGGGCCAAGCGCGAATTTAAAAGAATTTTTGAATTAGTGAATATTGCGATTTTAAAAGAATTAATCAGGTAAATTAGGTTGAAAATGAGGTATCGAGACCTCAAATTCATAAACCGAGACATAAATATTTTTAGAAATATTTATGGAGTGTTAGTAAGTTAGTATTAAAGTTTCGTCAAGAAATTTTAAGGTTTCGGTAGTCAATTGGGTAAAAAGGACTAAATTGAATTAAGTGCAAAATTATGAAATGTGATTAAATAGCTCTAGTAATAATTAGAAAAGGACTAAATAGGAAATTAAACACCCATTATTGGGCTGGGCGGCATGTGTGTGCAGGAAAAATAAAAATCAAGTGTGAACAAGGGGCAAAATTGGAAATTTTGCAAATTAAGCATATAAAACAAGACAAAATTTTAAAAATCTAGAGATATCATCATTCTTCTTCAGCAAAAACGCCATGGAAGGTCTGAAAGTTTCTGTTTTTAATACTTTGACATATGTGAGTTCAATTCTTGCCCTTTTCTTTGAGATTTTTATGTTTTTGTGACTTTTACAATTAGGTCCAAGTGTTTAATTCATTAGTTCTTGATTTTATGGACAAAATTGAAAGCTTCCATTGATAAGTATTGGCTGTTTATGATGAACTAAAATAGATTTGAAGCTTTTACTTTGTTGTTTGATGATTTTATCAAGTAATTTCAATAGAAATTGATTTTAGAACCTAATTGTGAAAAAGGTTGTGAATTAAGGTTTAGTGTTGAAATT
Source organism: Gossypium longicalyx (assembly GCA_025698465.1). NCBI lineage: Eukaryota > Viridiplantae > Streptophyta > Magnoliopsida > Malvales > Malvaceae > Gossypium > Gossypium longicalyx. The sequence goes on from CM047003.1 coordinate 29,202,436, forward strand.
CTGATTTTTAAATGTTGTGTAATAGTTTAGAATGATAGAATAAAATATTAATTGAGAAAAATTAGGTTAAGTGATGGGCTAATTGAGCAAGGACTGAATTGTATGACCAGTGAAATTTAGAGGAAAAAATGGTAATAAACATCTTGAACTAAAACAGATTTGGACAGCAGCAGTAGGTTAACTTTGAAAAATCACCATAAATTGTAGAAATTGAATCAGAGGATGAAAAAAAGTTAAACTAAAGCTTATTGAGTCTAGTTTCTTATAGAAGAAACGGTGTAAGCAATTGAATTGTAAGTTATGAGATATAATAAATTTTGTGAGACAAGGTCAGAATGAATTCGGGTTCCCCTGTTCTGACTTTGGAAAATCACAAAAATTTGGAGAAAAATAATTAGAAGCCAAAAATTATATTTTTAGAATCCTTAATGAGTCTATTTTCATGATAAACCAACGAGAACATTATCCGAGTTCTGTACTGTGAGATAATTAATTTTAAGTGAAGAGAGGTCAGAACCATCGGATAGTGAAATAGGGGAAACTTTAATGAATAAACTGTACTAATTGGCTGAACCAAAAATTCTGAAAATTTTATGGTGGAAGGACATGTGAGTCAAGTTTCAGGAAAAATTCACGGATCTTAATTTGGATTTCTGTAGCTCAAATTAAAAATAATTTAGTGACTATGACACGAATGTACGACTTTAAATAAATTTATAAGTGAATAGTGAGATCATAGATAATGTTACTTATAAGAATGCTATATACATTTAGGATGTGGAATGGAGAGGAGGAGGAGGAAAATAAATATATGAATTTTCAGCTAGCAAGGGTTTTGTTGGGTTTTTCACACAGGAAGAAAAAACATAACTAAGTTATCCGGATAAAATATGAAACTCTTGTTAAAGCTAGAGCAACAAAGTAATTATTCCGGATGAAATATGAAGCTCTTGTTGAAATTAGAGCAACAAGGTAATAATTCCGGATGAAGTATGAAGTAAGTTTGAGATTCAAAAACTTAGGAGTTGTAACCAAACGAACAGAAGCAAATGGGATGAAAAATTTAGAGAAGTATTTCATCCGGGTAACATAAATACTGTTGTTTGTTGCCACCCTTAATAGGTTTACATTTAAAATGGATAATTTGTATGTTTTAGACTCAAGGACTAAATTGAATAAAAGAAAAACTGTAGTGGCAATTTTGTAAAAATGTCAAAAATGACCAAAATGAAAGAAATGAATTGTTTAAATAATGTTTTATTATTTAAATTATAAAATTGAATGGAACTATTAATTTAGATCAAGATCGGGTGAAAACATGTTTTAGGGATTAAATTAAAAAGTGTTGAAATTGTGAAAAATTTTGTTATTTTATAGAATTTATGGGTTTTTATCAATATATATAAGAATAATTAAGTTCGAAACAAGGATTTAATTACAAGAAATTTATTTTTCTTTGTCTAAGGATGAAATCATCATTAATCAAAAGTTTAGGGGTAAAATGGTAATTTTGCCTAGAGATTAATTGAATGTTTAAATGTATGTGTTGGGCTTTCAGGGCCCAATAGAGGGACATTATGATTATTTTCAGAATATGAATAATAAATTATTCAGAATTATCTGATAATGCTCAGTAAACTCTGGTAATGCCTCCTACCCTATTCCGGCAACGGATACGGGTAGAAGGTGTTACAGATATGATCTAGCTTTAAATATGAATGCTTGATGATTAAGCTGAAAATAATTGGTAAGATGGTAATCATGGTATAAAAGTATAAGTGGTACCATAATAGACAAGGTAAAATGAGTATGAGAGACACATGTATGATGACATACAAATTCTATGTTTGTAGTTTAATTTAGAATGTTTAATCATTAAATGAATACTATGTTATGTGCTTTTGATTTTGTATAGGTGTGTAAGAGATTAAGGTTGACCAAGGCTTGGAAAATAGCTTAGATATTGACCACACAGGCAGAGACACGGCCGTGTGTCTCAGCCGTATATGGAACACGACTTTAGGACACGGGCGTGCGATGTGGCCGTGTGCCCCTAAATTGATGATGATGTCATAAACAGAAAGCTCCACGGACAAGGGACACGGGCGTGTGGAATCCACACGGCCTAATCACACAGGCGTGTGGGTACTGTTCACAAGTAAAATTTAAAAAAAAAAATTAAAATTAAGCGAAAATTTTTATGAGAAATCAGTTGAGTTCCGACTTGATTTTAATGTTCATGTTGGGCTTCGAGGGCCCAAATAAAGGTCGTTATATATTTTATAATTTAGTCATCAGCACAATATTTCATGTAGTAATATAATTTGCTTTTAATAATACATATAACATAATATTCATCATCGACATGTATTATAAAATATTTATTCATACTTTTTTTTTACCGATTCATCATAATCAACTTTATACTTGTATACTTGAGTATCGCTTTTAGCATTATCAGAATTAGCTGGTTGAAAAACATCTCTTTCTATAAGTTAAACAAATTTCATTAGAGTCGAGGGATATCATACTATCACATATTTTAATGACATGTGTTTTTAGACTTCACATATACTATGTTTGATCCGAGAACTGACTAAATCACAGCTCTGATACCACTAAATGTAACATCCCTAACCTGTATCCGTCGTCGAAACAGGGTTACAGAGTGTTACCAGTACATACAGAACATTTACAGATTAATCAAAACATTACTATTCACTTTCTGAGATCATATAGATATATAACGACCTTTATTTGGGCCCTCGAAGCCCAGCATGAGCATTAAAATCAAGTCGGAACTCAACTGATTTCTCATAAAAATTTTCGCTTAATTTTAATTTTAATTTTTTATTTTTTTAAATTTTACTTGTGAATAGTACCCACACGCCTGTGTGATTAGGCCGTGTGGATTCCACACGCCCGTGTCCCTTGTTCGTGGAGCTTTCTGTTTATGACATCATCATCAATTTAGGGGCACACGGCCACATCGCACGCCCGTGTCCTAAAGTCGTGTTCCATATACGGCTGAGACACACGGCCGTGTCTCTGCCTGTGTGGTCAATATCTAAGCTATTTTCCAAGCCTTGGTCAACCTTAATCTCTTACACACTTATACAAAATCAAAAGCACATAACATAGTATTCATTTAATGATTAAACATTCTAAATTAAACTACAAACATAGAATTTGTATGTCATCTTACATGTGTCTCTCATACTCATTTTACCTTGTCTATTATGGTACCACTTATACTTTTATACCATGATTACCATCTTACCAAATATTTTCAGCTTAATCATCAAGCATTCATATTTAAAGCTAGATCATATCTTTATAAATACCACATTTCAGACGCGCAGAATAAAATACTTGCCTTAGACATTTCAATCCAACTTCATACCCAACAAGCATCATATTGAAACTAGTCGTAAATATATACATGTCATGATATATATCATTCTCATACTATTTTCTTATAAACATATATCAATTATTTTTTTCCTCCTCCTCTCCATTCCACATCCTTAACGTATATAACATTCTTATAAGTACGATTTCACAATTTACTTATTAATGCTCACATCAAGCTGTTCACACGAGTCATAGTCACTCAATTATTTATAATTCGAGCTACAGAGCTCCAAATTAAGATCTGTAAATTTTTCCTGAAACTAGACTCACATATCATTCCACCATAAAATTTTCAGAATTTTTGGTTCAGCCAATTAGTACAGTTTATTCATTTAAGTTTCCCCTGTTTCACTGTCTGACAGTTCTGACCTCTCTTCACTAAAAATTAATTATATCACAGTACAAAACTCAGATAATGTTCTCGTTGATTTCTATTGAAAATAGACTCATCAAGGATTCTAAGCATATAAATTTGAGCCTCTGATTAATTTTCTCCAATTTTTGGTGATTTTCCAAATTCAAAACAGGGGAACCCAAATTCATTCTGACCTTGTCTCACAAAATTCATTATATGTCATAATTTACAATTCAATTGCTTACACTGCTTCTTCTATGAGAAACTAGACTCAATAAGCTTTAATTTCATATATTATTCATTCTCTAATTCGATTTTTACAATTTATGGTGATTTTTCAAAGTTAACCTACTGCTGCTGTCCAAAGTTGATTTAGTTCAAGATGTTTATTACCATTTTTCCTCTAAATTTCACAGGTCATACAATTCAATCCTTGCTCAATTAGCCCATCTATTAAGCTAATTTTTCTCAATTAACATTTTATTCCACCATTCTAAACTATTACACAACCTTTGAAAATCATAATTTTAACACTAAACCTTAATTCACAACTTTTTCACAATTAGGTCCTAAAATCAATTTCTATTGAATTTACTTGATAAAATCATCAAACAACAAAATAAAAGCTTAAAATTCATTTTATTTCATCATAAAAAGCCAACACTTATCAATTATAGCTTTTAGTTTTGTCCATAAAATCAAAAACTAATGAATTAAACACTTGGACCTATTTGTAAAAGTCACAAAAACATAAAAATCTCAAAGAAAAGGGAAAGAATTGAACTCACATATGTCAAAGTATGAAAAACCAGCAGCTTTCAGACCTCTCATGGCATTTTTGCTGATGAAAAATGATGATATCTCTAGATTTTTCAATTTTGTCTTGTTTTATATGTTTAATTTGCAAAATTTCCCATTTTGCCCTTGTTTCTCCTTGTCTTTTTTTGCTGATTTTCTTGCCCAACCGTCCAGCCCATATAATTTGGGTCTAATTGCCTTTTAAATCCCTCCATTTTTAATCACTTAAACTATTTAATCACAATTTAATAAATTTCGTACTATTTTCAATTTAGTCCTTTTTAATTAATTGACTAACCAAACATTAAAATTTTCTAACGAAACTTTAATACTAACTTAATAACACTCTATAAATATTTATAAAAATATTTATGGCTCAGTTTATGAATCCAAGGTCTCGATACCTCGTTTTCCACTCAATTTACCTGATTAATTCTTTTAAAATCACAAAATTCACTAATTAAAAATAATTCTTTTAAGTTCGTGCTTGGCCTATAATTATTATTTGTTAAAATTTCTAAACTTACTCGTCGGATTTAGTGATCTCGAATCACTGTTTCCGACACCACTGAAAAATTTGGCTGTTACAGGATAAGTTAAATAAACGTTACTTAAACGATATTAATATATATTACTTTCTCTCCGGCGTATGCCTCTATCATTTGACGGTAAATGATTAATGTCTGGCTCGCACCAATTCCCGGAGACGTCGCTCATCTGAAATCGAAACAAACACGTTGGCAGTTAAACTTTGAAAAATATTATCCACACTTATGAGTCGTTAAATGTTAAGTATAATTTTGTTTTTACCTATTTATAAATGGCCACGAATATGGTTGGTGCCTAACAGTCGCTAGAAACGGCATCCTGTATAGAGCCCAAGATCGCGAGTGAGACCAGCACAACCACCATATTACTAACCCCATGTTTTGTTGCACGATAGAGCTCATAGTATAATGCACCAACATCGCAAATCAAGAATTGTGTAACTACGGCACGAGAAAAATCCTCCAATAGAGGCAAGTACTTTAAGTGGACTCTATTAGACGTGTTGTTCGGCAGAAGTACCCCCCAATCAGCTACATAATATAGGTTCGAGCAGCATATATCACCTCTTGCTCAGTGGCAGTGCTCGATAACTGCTTAAAATTTGCTCTCAACCATGCTAATGTCAAGCATGTGAAATTCTGTTCCCCATCACGAGGGGACTGTCCAAGCAGTCTGTGGCATACTACAGAAGGTTCCAACACTTTGCTTCGACCCGTGACCATAGCACCGTCAACTCGTAACCCAAGTTGCATAGCGACGTCTTCTAATCTGATAGTGTACTCCCCGCATGGCATAATGAAGGTGTGGGTCTCCATACACCACCGCTCAACTAAGGCGGATAGTAAGTTTGGCCTCAAGTCAAACCTCCGGATCAATGCGACGTCCCCAAATCCGGCCAACCGTAAGTATGGCATGATCCGCTCGTCCGGATCGTACTTGGGAAAATGACACCGCAACCTCAAAACCCGATAACCATCCTGTATGGTAAATTTTTTATAAAAATATGATAAATCAATTATCTATATAATTTAAACATTAAAAAATATATTCAAGAGTAAAATTGAAAGGTTGAGAAAATAAAAACATCACACTTATATTATACCAACGTAACCATTCTAAGTATTTTTTTATTTAAGTTAAATTAAATAAGTAATAATATATTAATAATAGAATGAAAATTTGTCATAAAATATTAATAATAACACGTAGAAATCAAATGATATTATTATATCCTAACCATAGTTAAGCATTAAATTAATTAAAATAAATATATTAATAATAAAAGAATGGGAGAAATTACAGGAATATGAACTGGGGACTAGTAAAATTATAAGAAAAGAGAAATTCATTGAGCAGCAACTCAAACTCTACCAGTGTAAAAAATAAGTCCAAACGAGAAAGCAACCCAAGAGAAGATGATTGGTTCAAGCAAGTTCAATTTGACACCAATGGCTACAATACATATATATTTCTAATTTTAAAATTTTGTGATATCTTATTCAAATTTTAAAGTGAGTAATAACGAAAAATTGTTTTTCAAAGAATACTAATATTTTTTTATATGATAAAATTTAAAAACATAAAATATTTTTTAAACAAATACTTATGTTTCCTAGTTATTTATAAATTAACTAGTAAATAATCAAATATATTCACTTTTATTATTATTGTTTTAATAATATATATATTAAAATTAAAAGAATTTTTTTCATAAATCGAGCTCGTCAAGTAATAGTTTTGCATATTAATCCCTACACACCGTCTAATAAATTAAGTATGAAATTAGTAAAAATAGAGTAAAGTTTTAAGTAAGTCGATTTTAAGGGGTAGTTATTTAAAAAAAATGAAAATATCCTAATTTATTTTTATAATATATCTATTCTATTATAATTTGTGTGATTAAATTAGATGTTTGGAGGTGAGTGCTACTAACTTTTTTTTTTAAGTATACAAATACAATTACAAATAATGTATATCTAAATCAATTATAACAAAAATAAAGTATTACAAAGTATAATCAAATTAATAATCTAAAATGTTCAACAGAAGCTAAATAATAACTAATTAGAGATAAGTATTTTAAAACAGTCAAAACATGTTCAACAGAGTAGCGATTAGTAAAAAAAATTGGGAAACTAAACTGAATTTTTTTAATTTATAATAAATTTTACTGTTTCGTCGATCATCGATGAAATGTAATCCGTATTTGCTCCAGAAGGCATCTTCAAATCTGTATAATATAAAAAAAAACATACAATACAATTATTTATTATATTACATTAACTATAAAATATAAAAACAAAAAAATAAAATTTTAACAAACGTACCTTTTTTTTTTCCCTCACTCAACTTCTTCATCTATACAAGGGGGACCAAGCCCCACCCATATATATAACAAAATTTTTTTTAAAAACAAAACAATAAAAAGAGTCAAAATAATAAAAATATATATTATATATATATATTTTTAAATTTATATTTATATTTAAATTTATTAATAGTCACATCACTGACATGATGTGACAAGTTATAATAAATATATATATTTTAATTTAAACTTTAAAATTTAAATAAATATATCTACTGTTAAAAAAATTTAAAAATAATATTTAAAATTGTAAAAATATATTATAAAATATTTTAAATATATATTACAAAATTTTTAAAATTACTAATAAAATAAATAAACAAAATAAAATAAGAAAAAAACATAAAATTTCAAAAAGTAAAAAAAAGGAAAAAGACAAAATTTTAAAAAAATATTTAAAATATTATGATTTCTTATATTATTAAAAATTATAATTTTTAAATATATTTAAAAATTGTATTTAAAATTTTAAAAATAATCTCAAAAATATTATCTAAAATTTACAAATATATATATATTAATAAAATATTTTAAATTTTTAAAGTTAATAATAATAATTAAACATAAAAGAAAAACAAAACAATAAAAAGAGTCAAAAAATAAAAAATATATTTAATATTTATAAAATAATATTTAATATATATATTTTTAAAATTTATATTTATATTTAAATTTATTAATAGTCACATCACTAACATGATGTGACTAGTTCTAATAAATATATATATATATATATATATTAATTTAAACTTTAAACTTTAAATATATATACCTAATGATAAAAAGAATTTAAAAATAATATTTAAAATTGTATGTAAAATTAATAAAATATTAAACATACATTTCAAATATTATAAAACTAATAATTTCAAAACTAATTTGAAAAATACATTTTTAAAATTTATAAAAATTAATTTTACAAATATATATATAAAGTTAAAAAATATTTTTAAAAATAATAATTAAAATTTTAAAAAAATATTATAAAACATTTTAAATATATATTACAAATTTTTTAAAATTAATAATATAAATTAAATAAGCAAAATAAATTAAGAAAATAATATAAAACTTAAAAAAGAAAAAAAATCTAAGAAAGAGACAAAATATAAGTAAAAAAAGTAAAAAAAGTAAAAAAAAAAAAAAAAGAAGCTGACAAATTAGAAAAGTGGTGGCGCCATTTAGAATGGCTCCACCCAAAAATGGAATTTTTTTTTAAGTCCCCCGTTTTTTCAGATTTTTTAGTATTTCCCTAATATTTTATACTGGTGGCGCCATTTAACATGGCTCCACCAAAAAATAATTTTTTAATACCTCTGGCTGACGTGGCAAAGTGGTGGCGCCATATCATATGGCTCCACCTCTTTTTACTGTAGAAAATGGGTTATTTTTGTACATAATTAAAAGGGTGGGTTATTTTGATAATTAATTTATTTTTTAGGGTTACTTTTATAAAAAAGCCTGTTATTAGGTGCGTTTTGGTGGGTAAATTAGCATTACATGCTGTTTTTTAGAAAATAATTAGGATTTACATTGATTTTCATAAGCTGATTTTTTTTGACAATTCGATCATGGGCTCCCATATTGTTTTTTTTTTCTTTAATTTCCCCCTAGTTGCCTATATATAGGGGAGTTTTACTCATCCACCCCATCAACTCTTTTAGCCACCGTCTCTTACAAAATAACAAATTATCTTATAAATTGTTTTTTTTAGTGTTGAAATTTTTGGACGAAAAGATTTATTTGTATTTGTATTTTAGGGAGATAGTGTGAAAGTTCTAAGGCGTGTTTGAATTCACGATGATGCGATGGCGCTCGGAGACTCTCACATTTTACCTATGATGTGGGGATCGAACCATCACCTTAGAAGTCTATCGCCATTGCAACTTAAACTCTTAGTTCATGGTGGCTATACGATCACGGGTTAAAATATAACTTAGGCTCCCAGTTGAAGAGAGTTATGCAGTCACGGATTGAAGTCTAACTTGGTCCCCAGTTGGTGGTGGTTATGTGATTACGTGTTCAAGTTTAATGTCACCGGAAGAGAATGCTTTACAAACCCCATACATAAGTTTGAAACCATAATCATCAGGAAAAACTAAAGGGCTTTCCAGTATAATCAACTTATTCTTTTTGTCTATCTTCACCAAAGCAGTATCCTTCATATCATTGTCCAAAACCTATGATTAAAAAACTCATTAATAATTATAGTCGTTGCTGTCTCGACTCGAGTTTTAGCTTTCTCTCCATCGCCATTGTCTCTCCCCCCTTAAAATCCTCTTGCCCTTAACTCTATCACAGGTTTCAAACAATTAGGTTAAGAATACTGCTTTGGTGGGGATGGAGAAAAATAATAAGTTGATTATAGTGAAAAGCACATTTATTTTTCCTTATGACTATGATCTCAAACTTATGTATGGAGTTTATAAAGCATCCTCTTCTGGTATCATGAATCTTGAATTTGTGACCATATAATCTCTGTTAACTGAGAGCCCTAATTATACTTTAACTCATGACCGTATAACCATCGTGAACTGGTAGCTTGGGTTGCAATGCGATGGACATCAAAGGTGATAGTACTATCCCGGCACAATAGATGAAATGTGTGAGTCAAGGCGAAAGATGAAATGTGTGACAACATTTTTATTAAATTTACTCGGCATTTTGGTCAAGCTTTTCGAAATCAAATTGATAGTTGAACTAGTCAACCCATTAATTTATTAATCAAACTAGTTTGATTGGTTTAGATGGTTTGATTAAATAAATTTTTAAAAAATAAAAAAAATATTAAGAACAGTTTCAATTGATTTTTTAGATCGGTTGAACTGATTTGTTCTGATTCTCAACTCAATCGATTCAAATCTTTTTCCCGAATCGATATTTGACTGATTGATTCTGTTCAATTCAAATAATATTGATTTTGGTAACAAGGCAAGAAAATATTTTTTTTGCACATTTAAGAAAGAAAACAAAGTTGACAAATTGTAGAAAAAAAGTAAAGCATATATATGCCGAAAAATAAACCCCATCAAGAAATTAGTGAAAAAAATTGATTTAAGCAGTAAAAAAAATCATATTTGAAAAGTAAAGTGTATGGAAATGATGAAATTATATACCAAATACCGATGACCTTTTAATCAAGATTGCATTATTTACATTCGGGTTGAAAGCAAGTAAGATTACACAGGAAAGCAAGTGATATAAAGGAGACAATCATTTGGAAAGATGAGCTTTGATATGGGCTACTAATTTGTCTCTAGGAGGCAAAAGTTCCTTAACAATGTTGCAACTAACAAAGTCGTCAATCCATTTGAATAAGTTGGGGAATTTCTCAGATGACAACAGCTCCAACCCCATAATTTCTTGAAAGGGTCTAAGCCAAAAGGCAATAAAAAGGGCAACAATGTCTACCATTCCAATTGTATCCCCACCAAAGAATTTCTTTCCATTCAGTGCACTTTCAAGCGTTTTCAAACACTCACAAGCTTCTTCCACTGCCTTCTCTCTCTCCTCCTCAGGGCTAAATGCAACTTTCCTAATGGCAGATGAGCACTATACGGCCAAAGTGAGGCATGAATTAGTCAAAGTCTTTTTATTATAGATATTTAATATTTATATTTTAAATTCAGGTTCTCATATTATTATTTATATTATACTTTAATGTAAAATTTAAATCATTAAAACAGATAAAAATATGTAAAATTATGATTATCAGAATAATTTTTAATTACTTTATCATTAAAAAATACAAATTAATCTCGTGATTTGAATTTATTTTTCAAATTCACATAAGTTACATTAATTTTTTTAACATATTAATTATTTGCACTAAAAAAACATTGATAATAATTGGATAACTCCCTAAAAAAACTGTAAGAGGACTAGGGACAGAAACAACCTACACAAATTTATATACACCAAACTTAAAAAGACTATTTTTGGTTAGTAATAGCTTAGATTCAAATTATCCCTATAAAAAAAACATAGAGAAAACAAATATGATGTTGGAATGGGAAAAATTAAACTAAAAAAACAAAGGCATACCTTGCCATCAATGAAATTGATCCAGAATCGAGCCATGGCTTTGTCGTTAGGATCTTGTGGCAAGATGGGATAGGTTTTCCAAGTTTCCTCAATGTATTCAAGTATAACAATCGACTCTGCAATTGATTTCCCGTTGTGAAGAAGAACTGGGACTTTCTTATGAACCGGGTTGTATTGCAAAAGCAAAGAGCTCTTGTTATTCAAGTCTTCTTCTATGTAGTCATATGGAACACCTTTCAACCGCAAAGCCAGCTCTACCTTACGGCTAAAAGGGCTTGCCCATGCTCCAAAAACCTTCACCTCTTCACCCATATCAATATTGATGCTACCCCACTTTTTATTACTTGTTTCTCACTCGTAAGTGTAACTTTGGTTTGGCGCTACTTATATAGAGGGAAGATTTGGTAGTTTCGTTGGCCTTGGGGAAGAAGATACACGCCTGACTTAGTGAAATTAATCATTTTTTATCTGATAACTAAGGGGTTTGTCGTCTTCTACGTAAGCAGTGACGATCAAGTCCTTGAGATTCAAGTTATCAACATAGTGAAAAGTTAACAGGGACAAAGCAATGAACGTGAAAATAGAGGAGACTTTTCAATTTCTGAAAATACTACATTAAACACTGTATATGATAATGACGGCAATACAGTTACTAGGCCTGTCTTCTTTCTTGTTATTCAAAATTTTTGAGTTAGGTTTTTTCTCTGACATGCCTGAAGAAATAATGTTAAATTTTTGGTTACTTACTCTTAACTTGTTTTACTGTTGTTGCGGTAACAATCACAAGATCATAATGGACTATATTCTTGTCAATTTGGTAGATAACTCCACCTCAAAGTGTTATCTCCATGGACTTCCCACTATGATTATGAATGTTTTAAAAAATGAAAGGAAAATGGTGAAATGAGATAACCATCTCATGTATATGCATTAAGAAAATAGCATTTTGTAATTACATACTTGTCGTCTTGAATTTCTACCCTTCTCTTATGAACTTCTTCTTCCCAAATATTTTGCACTATAATGGTGTTTATTTTACTCAATTTTCCAATAACAACCGTAAGATTAAAAAAACAAATCAACAATAATCCAATAGTTAACGATTATACCAAGTTTGAATTAAGTATTACAAAAAGTATTACATTTACTAGTATATTTTATCTTCATAACGTGTTTTGATTGCATCAAATTCTATAAATCACTTTTAACAATAATATGAAGGGTATATCTTTTTTGTTCTTGACTCATATTAAGCACAAGTCATTAGCCAGTACAATTAGTTTGAGTTAATACAAGGAGTTGTAAGATTAATATGGATAAGCCAATGTAAATACTGTGCCACACATTCTATCTTATTCGAGATGTATGATTGAGAGATCAAATTATGCATAAGTACTGAACACTGAAAGACCATGTCGACTCTTCTAATAATTAGAGGTCAAGTTGGCCGCTAAATCTCACTCATGATATATAGATATAATTATTTATTAATTGAAATAGATTATATTTGTTGTCATCATAATTGGAAGCCTAATAGGTCATATATAATAATGAAATTTGGAAATTAAAACAAGAAAAGACTTAATTAAAAAATTTAATAAAGTTTAGGGACTAAAGGTGTAATTAACCAAAAATGTAACACCCCCTAACCCCGAACCATCGTCAAAACAGGGTTACGAGGCATTACCGAACATATTAGACAACTTACGAATAAGTCACAAATAAAATAACATTCATAGTATAATTTAATAACTAAGTCCCTATAATGAACTCTCGAAGTCTAAAACATGTATTAAAAGTGAATCGGGACTCGTTCAAGTACCCCGGAAATTTTTTTTTACTCATTTCGACAACATTTCTACTTATTTTTACGTAAAATCCCCTGCAATTAAAACTATATCCATTTCAAACATAACCAATTCAACCAACTCATTTCACATACTCATTTGCTATTCTAAATACCTACTAATCAAACTCAATGAATATAATATCAATTTAAATTTATCAATATACTAATTAAATTGAAATGGATAAACTTCTTTCATTATAATTCTTAGACTTGTAACACTAACATTTTTAACCATTTATATTCAAAACATAATAACCTTTATACACATCCTATGTACATGCCACATTACCAAAAGAAAATATGCATCACCAAAAGTTTGCTGAAGTCAGGTCTGGCTTTGAATGCCGGTTCGCATTTTGACTTCTACAACTCGTGATGGAATGGAAACAACCGTATCTGTTGAGTATACATATACTCAGTGGTATCACTATAATTCAATTTATAATTAAATACATTAAATCACACACATACTTTTACATCACAATTATCATCACTTAATTAACAATTCAATCTTTTTATGTTATCATTTGATTATATATATATCATTCTTATTTCTTTATTTCAATTCTCACCTTTCACATATGCCATCTCATTCAAATTTAGTTTTATCAGTAAATTTATTTCATTTGTCCCTATTAACTTGACTCGGACTCGACGGATACACGGATTCCAACCAACACACCAGTATGGCGCATTGTGCCTTAACGATACACAGTACCTAAACAATAATCAGTAACGGTAATAGTAACAGTAACAATAGCAGTATTCAACACACAAAGTGCTGAATCTGTAACAGTAATGGTAACAGTATTCGACACACAAAGTGTCGAATCGGTAACAAAATAATGGTAACGATAATGATGAGTCGTCACACATAAGTGCACGATCGAGAAGTCGACAAAAACCTGTACTTTTCCATATCCTATAGCATGCCAACTATATCCGACTAGCCCGACTAGTTAATAGGGTATTTAATTCACTTTTCAGTACAATTTCCATCTCAGTTCAGTATCAAATATAATTCCTTATTTCAATCAGTTTCACAGTATTGCAGTAATTCATTACTTCAGTAATTTCACAGTTCAATGCAGTACACATAACAATATTCAATAACTTCACAATTCAATTCAGTACTCAAAACAATATTCAGTATTCCATAATTCAGTTCAGTATCAGTCTCAATTTCAGTACCCAATCATAAATTTATCATTTTACTAAACACTTACCTTAAAATACTTACCACACATAATTAGCAAATTAAACACATAATAATGATAAATTTTGAATTATAATGATACAAACCAAAATTCTCTTTGGACTTAATCCTCGACGATATTTTCTTTTCCTTTTTGGGCCTATGCTTCAGGCTCGATATTAGCTACGAACAATTAAAATAATTTCACAATCATTAACACAACACAATTTAATTGCTGAAATTTTTATCTAACTTTTACTTTAATTCCAATTTAATCCTAACTAAACCTTTATATTTTTCTTTCTCAATTCATACCTTTTTGCTACTCAATTTCTTGCCAAACTCACATTTAACTATCTAAATTTTATCATATTTTCATAATTTTGAATTTATTTCAATTTAATCCCTAACACTCAAAACTTAGAGCTTAGTTTACGATTCAATCCTTTATTCAATTCTAATCAAAATTTCTATCAAATAAACCCCCAATTCCATCACTTGTTCAACATAAACCCTACTAAAAAATCTATTAACTTTCAAAATTTCAACTTAAATCCAAGAATATTTCACTCTAGGATTCCAAAAACATCAAATTTATAAGAAAAGGACTTGATTAAACTTACCAATTAAACTTCAAGCTTTAAAACCTAATTTTCCTTTTCTTCTTTTTTTCCTTTTTCTTTCCTGCTCTGTTTCGAAATGGCCTCTGTTACTTTTAACTTTATTTCTTTTGTTTTTATTTCATTTACTTTATTTTATATTTAAGTTAATTAATAATTATAAAATGTCTATTTTAATAACAAATATAATTAATACATTTGTACCATATCATAACCTTACATTTGTCTTAATCTAACTAATTTATCAAATTAAAAAAAATCTTATAATATAATAATTTAATTAATAAATATCTTTTACTTAAAATTTAAGAAAATATATACAATTATATTACAAATGTACAAATACATATATTACACATGTATTTTATCATATCCATACAATTGGCATATTTTGATTTATTTAATAATATAATATCATTATAATTTAATTATCATATAATATAAATTATATTTAAATATCATTAATTATATAATTAAAACAAATAAAATCTTAGATTCTATTCCCTTTATGCCGCCTCAACTATGCTAAATGGCTTAATTCCCATTTTAGCCCTTTTTACTTTCTTTTAATCTATAATTAGACTTTCACTTTTTATTCAATTTAATCCTTTTTTCTAATTACTTTAAATTAAGCTAAATTCACCAAATAAAGATCTAATTAAACACACTATTAGACTCATAATTGCTCCTAATAATTATTTACTAACTCGGTTTACTAAGACGAAGGCCTGATAACACACTTTTTTGGTGCCCATGGATTTTGGGTCGTTACAAAAAATTAATTAAAACCCTATTCTATATAATTTCATTATTGTGGCAGATCTACTACGAGAAAGAAAAATTAAGAAAAGGAAATATTTCTTGAATTCTTGCTTCTAATTTTTTTTAGTATTGAGACTGAAATTAAAAAAAAAAATTGAATCCTCGTGATCAAATAACTAGCATTATTTTAAGAAAACGGATCTTAGCTTCACGAATGATTGAAGGTTTGAGATTAAAGGTTTGAATGATAGGAAAGTTTTGAGTCCAATGTTGGTCTGAAAAGAAATAAAATTAATTGATGATATAAACTCTTAGGCCACGTTTGGTTCAGTGTAATGGAATAGGGTTGTAATGGAATAGAACTGTAATGGAATAGAGTTGTAATAGAATAGAACTGTAATAGCAATTCAATTGTTTGGTTGAATGGAATGGAATAGAACTGTAATAATATTCTTGTGTTTGGTTGAATGGAATAGAGTTGTAATAGCATAAGAAAAGAAGTTTGAAATGACAGTAGTACCCTTAATGTAAATTTTGTTAAAAGGATGATTATTGTTATTAAATTTTAATAGGATTATTATTAAATATAATTTAATAAAAACAATAATACATAATTTAATCCTATTTTAATAAATTTATTATTAATTATAATTTAACAATAATAATATATAATTTAATAATATTCTTAATATAGCAATTATTAAAATATAAATTAATAAAAATAATATATAATATTACAAAAAATAATATACAACCTACTTTATTATTTTTAAAATATAATGCATATTTAATGTGTTAGAATATTATTAGCAAAACAAATAATTTAGCATATATATTATAATCTCTATGTTACTTAAAGAATAATTTAAAAGAGTAATTTAAAGAATATATTGTCTCAAATATTTTTACTCATAGACAGATGTTGAAATACAGCAAAAGAACTAATGAAATTGTTATGTTGTGTATATAGATTTTAAACATATTTTCATTAATTTATTTATGCTGCTAGAAGTGTATAATATAAGAATTTCATGTAAAAGTAAAAATGAATAATATAGATTTAATATTTGTAATCACAAACTCTCATGCAACTTCATTTTTATATGTGCCAAACTTCACAAAGAACATTGATTGAAAGTATCTATTCACAAAGAATAGTATTAAGGTTCCTTTAAAATACTGAGAGTATTCTATAGAATCAAATATGATAATACAAGGCTATTTTAATATAATGTATATTAATGGAAAATTATTGAACATATAAAGCTTCCCTGCATCAATGACTGAATGTATTTTAGAAGCTGGAAAATACAAAGTAAGAATACCAATAGACTGAATATACTTGAATAACATGCAACCATTGGCTCCTCTTCTTGAAAATTTGTAAAGCTTTTGCAGTTGCAATCAATGGAAACTCAGTCTCCTAAGCTACCCATTTGTTAAATCCAATAAATTAGTTACAGCAATAGGAAAAGGACCAACGATGGCTACTACATACACTTCCCTGTAAAAGAAAATAGTACTAATAACAATTCAAGGTCAGGGTCAGGGTCAATACAAGCCAACAGAATAACATGCAATAGTGAATCAAGGCAGAAAAGTAGTCACTTGAATATCTTTCAAGTAGCCTCTAAAATGAGATAAGATACAAATCGAAAAAAAAAAAGAAAAGAACATATATAATGAGAAACCAAAAAATGTTTGAATACAATCATGGCAGAACAATATTCACCTTGGCATCTTTCCCCCAATCCGTAATGTAAGATATAACATAAATGTGAAGAAACATAGAATGTTGAATCAATGGTGAAATACATTTGCATTGTTCATTAGATAAACAAAGGCATTAGAATTCAATCATGGAAGAGCGGTATTCATTTCGGCATCTTCCCCCCAAATCGTAACATAAGATATAGATACAAGTTGGCTAAAAGAGTGTCCAAATAGTAAAAGATGTGAGGCAAGTTAAGTACGGCCATTGCAAACCAATCTGTTACTGCATCAACAGAGAGCTCTCCCTCAAACCTATACAATAGTGTCAATTTAAGATATCAGTAGTATAGAAAAAAAATTGTAACAAGTACAGAAGACATTTAATTACAATAATTGGAGATATAGAAAAATGTATAATGTAAACATAAAAACAAAGATATTGCTTTTCACTATATAAAAAAACCAGTGCTTCATGTATTTTACTTATTCTTTATTAGTATTTATCCTTTTTCTCTTTTGAATTCAAACCTCAAATGTATCTTACCGGATAAGACGATCCAAGTTTTACACACGATGGGAAAGCAACCATTGAAGGAAGACTTATATTCATTATTATTAAGTTAAACCGAAGGTAGAAGTGCTTGGTCATCTTTGAAGTTAAAGTTTCAAAAGGATAAATGAAAAACAACGATTTCGGTTGTGAGTGGTATAGCATCTACTTGGGGGGAGAAGAAAAGTATGCCGAAGAGAACTAATCTAGTTCATACAGAAAGAAACATAAATTGCTTCCATTCAGAGAATACAATCTGAATTCCTCCATCATTTGGCTGCTTCCTGGCGCCAACATTTCGCTCAATAATTGGCATAATTGGCAGCACAATAGTAGGGATTATATCATCTTCATCACAAAACCATGACTTTGTCATTCCAGATTGCTAGGTATAAGGCATACACACTGCTAATATTAATGCAACTGACAACTTTAATATAAATAAGTTCAGTCTTCATCGAAAAAAATCAAGCGAAGTTATGTTCATCTAACAATTTCTACCAATCAGGGAACTCCCTCTATATTCCAGTAAATTGTCTTAAAAATTAACACCAAAAATAGTAATAGGGAGCAAAGTTATATTTTTAGCAGGTTATAAGAGTACCACTAACCATTCCTAAAGAAGAACCGGCCCATTCGCTTTCTCTCAGAAAGGTAGGCCGGAACTTGAACCTCACCAAGTTCTACCATGCCAATGTTTGCAACCCCATTCAATAAAGCAGCTGAATATGAAGGGAAGACATAAACTCATTAAAATATTAAAGGAATATGACCGTGATTTCAACTTCTGAACAATTCTACTATGTGAGAAAACATCAACCAACACAAATTACACTACTGAATTCTAATATTTATTTTCAATGAAATATCTTATTTTCTTACACCTATTCAGAGAAATAGAGAGATCAAATAAGCCCTTAATCAGAACTAAAAAATTTCATAGTAAATTATTAATTTAATATTTGAGTTGAAAATGAATATATAAGTAATCATACTACAATCAATATCTTTACCATATGTCATAGATAACTAAGAACTGTCACATATACATTGTAATGAGCAAATAAATACTCTTACTAGATCCCAAACTTTCAGCAGAAGAGCATACCAATTCTTTTCCATGAATTAGCAAATTGAGCAGATTGATTGCTGCCAGATGAATACACCTAAATGTAAATATCATTAGAATTTATTATGATTTAGTAAATCATTATGGGGGGTTGAACCGCAGATAATCCATGATAAAATTGCATAAGCACTAACTGGTAATAATAAATCTAAAATCCATAACCAAAAGCAAACATAACATGCATATTCACCAGTGTAAAGGCTCCACAAGAATTCAAGCTAAATGAGTAGTGTGTTAATTCACAACTGTAAAATCTACCTGCATATCTGCTCATATAATTCACAACTGATACAAGACTTGATTTTAGAAATTCAATTGAGAGAACTTTACTCATTCAAATTGCACCTCTACATGCATGTATTTTCTCATGAGTCGAATAATAAATGAGGTGAATTTGGCAAATACCTGGCATTCCTTGTGTGGCTTGGCTTTTGAAATAACCCTAAAAATAATAATTTTCTTAAGATTTGGGCATCGTTTTAGCAGCTCCTCTACCCTCCTCTCTTTTCCTTCTCCTGAAAAATACGAAACGGTATACATATACAAACAAATATCCGGCAGGGGAAAATGTGTGCAGAATCGATTAGCTTCAGGTACTGTACCTGAAGGAGAATCAAATTGGATGACTTGATTCAATTTGTCTATGATTTTAGCCGAATCTTTGAGAGGAGGAGTTGACTCGAATAATGAATAGATCTCCTCTTGAACAGTTGCAGAATCCATTTCAATTCCCCTTGGACAAATCATCAGAAACAAAAAAAAAATCAATCAAAATGCAAAACAAACCCTAGTTGAATTGAACTTACAACAAAATCCAGTTGATTTGGCCTTCAAGTTGATCTGCTTCCTTTTAGATTGATTTGAACTTGAGATTGTCGAATGACCAAAAGAAAACAAAAGTTGGAACCGTTGAGAAAATTTAATCTAAGAAAGGGTATTTTTGGAGGAGAAAAGAAGAGTCATTCGATGGAGAGGTTGGAATAGCCATTCGGCACCTCCTCCCCTGAATGGCTATTCGACAATTTTTGGAACGAACCTGTAATCCTCATTCGACATTTTGATCATTCAGCCAACCAAACTGTTTTCCTTTAGAGTTTTGAACCGTGTCGTAATGGAATAGCAATTCCATTGAACCAAACATAGTGTTAATTCAGAACTCATCTTAAATTTTAAATAAAAGGATAAATACGTTTTATCACATTCAAATCTATATTTTCTTATATTAATAATAACATAAATATTAATCGTGCTAAAATTCTATCCGCTCATATTCTTAAATGCAATGAAATCGATAAATAGAATTGGATGCATCTACTCCATTAGTTTTAATTCCTAATAAGCCTGAAACTTAAGGCATTAAAGCAGGCCTAATGGGGGGTCCCGTAAAGAGATAACTGGCATTTGGATTTGGAGCTGCAAAAGCTTAGTTTCTACCACCTACGTTGGGCCTTCCTTTTGACTAATTGGTGCATTGTGCCAACACCCCTAAATCCCATTGGTTTGGTGAAATATGGTCAAAGTTATTATATTCTACCTCTATTTGGAATTTTAAAAAGTTTAAATTATTAACAATCGAATTTAAATTTTAAAAATTTAAATACAAAATAATTAACTTCTAAATGTTTGATTGTATTTATTTGTCTAAGGACTCATTTGATTAGGCGTTTACTTTTAGTGTGATGCGTTTAGTTTTCTCTTTGTCTTACGCTACAATATTTAATCTCACTGCTACCACTGTTTTAACTGCAGGTAAACGCATCGCCAATGCAAAGCGGCCTTAAATTTAGTTCAACTTATTTTCATAAAGGGTTTAGCTGAAACTAATTTAGGTTGATCTATATTTAAACATGGTTGAGTATCTAATAGATTAATAGTGTATTTTTTTATTTCACAAATAACTTTAAAAAAAAGAAGAAGAAAGAAATGACATGTATCTCTTTTTTTTAAATATATATTTTAATAGTTTACTATACTCTATAAAATATTTATTAAACATATAAAAAGATTATATATTTATTTATTACTATGATAAAGGGATTGTGGAAAAACGATTGATAACTTAATAATCAATTTTATTTAAGAGTACAATGAGTTAATTATTTTTTTACTCGAAAATAAGAGCAAGTAGCTCATTACACACAAAAGCAGCAAATACAAAAAAGGCAAATTGCATGCGACAATCATTGTGACAAGACGTTCATTGGGAGGGCTTAGGCCTTAGCATTATCTTGCTGATATTTGACAATGAGACCTTTGACAAAGGGAAGTAGTTTGTCTCTTGGAGGCAAACTTTCCTTAACAACGCTGCAATTTGCGAAATCTTCATACCATTGGAATAATTGGGGAAATTTGTCAGCTGACAGCAGATTTAGCCCCATAATTTCTTGAGTGACCCTAATGAAATACCCAACAGAGTTAGCAACAATATCTACCATTCCAATGGTTTCTCCACCAAATAATTTCTTTCCATCAAGCGCACTTTCAAGCGTTTCCATCGCCATAGTCTCTCCCCTCTTGCCCTTAACTTTATCACAGGTTTGAGACAATTAGATTAAGAATACTGTTTTGGTGGGGATGGAGAAAAATAATAAGTTGATTATATTGAAAAGTACATTTATTTTTCCTTATGATTATCATCTCAAACTTATATATAGGGTTTATAAAGCATCCTATTCCTGTATCATGAATATTGAATTTGTGACCATATAATCACTGTTAATTGAGAGCCCTAGTTATACTTCAACTCGTGATTGTATAACCATCGTGAACTGGTATGGACATCAAATGTGATAGTTCTATCTCGGCACAATAGATGAAATGTGTGAGTCAAGGCGAAAGATGAAATGTGTGACAAAATTTTTATCAAATTTACTCGGCATTTTGGTCAAGCTTTTTGAAATCAGATTGATAGTTGAACTAGTCAACCTATTAATTTATTAATCAAACTAGTTTGATTGGTTTAGATGGTTTGATTAAATAAATTTTTAAAAATAAAAAAAAATATTAAGAACCGTTTCAATTGATTTTTTAAATGAATTGAATTGATTTGTACTGATTTTAAACTCAACCGGTTCAAATCTTTTTTCCAAATTGATATTTGACTGATTGATTCAGTTCAATTCAAATAATATTGATTTTGGTAACAAGGCAAGAAAATGTTTTTTTTTTCACATTTAAGAAAGAAAACAAAGCTGTCAAATTGTAGAAAAAAAGTAAAGCATATATATGCCGTGTCATCATATATATATATATATATATATATATATATATATGTTTTAAAAAATAAACCCCATCAAGAAATTAGTGAAAAAAATTGATTTAAGCAGTAAAAAAATCATATTTGAAAAGTAAAGTGCTTGGAAATGATGAAATTATATGCCAAATACCGATGACCTTGTAATCAAGATTGCATTATTTACGTTCGGGTTAAAAGCAAGTAAGATTACACAGGATGTAATGATCTAAAATTCATAGGTATCGGAAAAGTGTAATATAGTGCCTCCGTCTTAGTAAATTGAGTTCAAAAATAATTATTAGAAATATTTATGAGTCTAGTAAAAGAAAATAAGATGGACTAAATAAGTAAATAAGCCAATGGCTTAAGATGAAGTGATAATACATGGAAAAATCTTAGATTTTTCTTATAAATTATATTAATTAAAATTAAGATATTATATTAAAGGAAATAAATAAAATAAAGACAAATGTATGGTAGTGATTTAATACAAGTGTATTAATAGAAATATATATATAATTAGTAAAAGATATTTATTAGATAAAATAATTAAATTGTGAGTTTTTTTTTTGTGTAATGAACAAATTAGATAGTGACATTTGTAATAATGTGAATATATACATTTGTATTATATTTATTTATTTACTTGAAAATTAAGTAAAAGATAATTACTAATTAAATAATTATATTAGGAGATTTTTATTAGTAAATAAATTGAAAGTATGATAATTGTATGGTATTGATATTGTTCAAATGTACAAAAATATATGTGTACAATTGTAGTATTTATACTTGATATTAAAATAAATTATAATTTATGTATGATAAATAAATAAAAGAAAGACAAATGGATGATTAATGGGCCAAAATTGTCCGGCCCGTTAAAAATAAAAACCAAAAGAATAAAGACAGTCCATTTACATATAAGGCCCAAAACCTAAACAGCCCAAAATACAAAAAAATCCTATGACCCAACATGCTAAACCTAGCCAAATTCTTCATAGGCCCAAGACCTAAACGGTTTCAGCAGAAGCAGAAACCCTAGTTGTCCTTAGACGCTGCTGCCTCCACGTGCTAAGTCAGACGCTCGTCGCTCGAAGACCATCGTTCTTCGCATCTTGCACCAAAATGGTAACCTTTGCCTCGTTGGCTTCCTTCATAGACCTGTAAATACGCAAAAAAAGGAGAAAGCCAGCAGAACAAAACAGAAACGAAGACAGAACAGAAACAACAATAGCAGATAGAATAGCAAGCTAGTAATAAACAATGAATATTATTTCGGTTATATAAACCCAAGAACCAGATGATGTATTTTTTGAACAAGCATTCAAATTGAATACAAAAAAGAAAATATTTAAAAACAAAAAACACTGATTTTCAAATAGATGAAATACACAGACAAAAAAATCAAATCGTAAAGGATTAAAGGTGGTTCTCTTTTGTATTATTCTGTTATTTTTCTATCTTTTATTAGTATTTTAAAAAGAAAATAACGAAGGAAATAAAAAAGGGAGTTAGAAAACCACCTGAGGCTGAGGTTTGCCATTTCTGATGAAAAATGGCGTGTTGAGGGCCCGAGCGGAGAAGCAAATGAAATCGAAACCCCATTTTATTTTTCTCTTTTCATTTTCATTTTTTGGTTTAAAAAAGGGCCCGAATCGGGTTTGTAAATGAAAAAGGAAACTTTTTTTTAAAAAAAAAATTGGGATTTGAAGCGTTGCGCTTTCGGCACGGCGGAGCCACGGTGAAGACTCGACAGAGACCCAATCGGAGTTGGGGTTGGCAAAGGGGATTTTTTTACATTTTTGTTGCTTATATAATGCCCAAATACAACGCCGTTTTGGGTTGGTATTCAGACACCCAAAAACGACGCTGTTTGGCATCAATTCGAAGCCCGACCCTCACCGAATACAGGGTCCGCGTGTTTTTTAAGCTCAATGGAATAATTTCTTAATTGATCCTCCCGCCTTTTTAAATTTATAATCCAATTCGTTTATTTTCTTAACTTATGCCTTGTAATTTTACTTTCATTTCGGGTTGGTCCTCATACGAGCGACGTCGTTTTGAAGGGCAAGGGATTATTCTTCCCTTGGTCTTTGTTCATTGTCGCATGTTACATTCTGGCCCTTTGGTTCCTTTCTTGTTTTTTTATTTATTTCAATTTTCCCTTTTAATTTCAATAAAACGGCAATTAAGTCCTTTTTACTTTAACTCTATTATTTACCCGTTTATTCATTTATTTGTTTAATTATTCATTTGTTTTCCTATTCATATATTATTCCTTTTTTTTTATTTTTAACTGTTGTAATGTTTATTTATTATGTTTTATTTTCTTTGTTCGTTTTATTTATGCTTCTATTATTACAACCTTATTATTCATTATTATTCCATCATCATCCATTCGTTTATTTATTTACACCCCCCTTTCATACTTAAAAATCCCAATTGTATATGTTCATTGTAATAGGCAAATTTTAGCCTGGGCCTCAAAAAATAATAATCGAAGCCAAATGATGCAATCGGTCGAAAACAAGTCAAAAAGGGCCAAATTGAAAGACAATTATTAAATTGTGGCCAAATCAAAAAGATGGAAAAAGCCAAAGAGTTATCAAATTTAGTTGACTTGGTAAAAGGCTAAAAATAGGAAAATATAATTTTTATTTTATTTTATTTTATTATTAAATAATTTAGGCTATTTTTAGTAAACCTCATGTCTATAAATAGGGATATTTTATTCTTTGAAAAGGGGAGCAATTACTTTTGAAGAACTTTTGGTATTCCTACTTCAATTTGGAATTAGATTATTCTCTCTCTTCCTATTTCCATTGGAATTGAATTATTTTCTTTTCTCTTTCAATTATGTGGGAATTTTGTCCATTTCATTTCAATTTCTTTATTTTTCTAAATTCGTCCGGTTGCTTTTAGCTCTTTTGTTTTATTTGTTTTGCAATTAAGTTTTCATTATTCTTAATTTTGGCCCTAAAATTTATTTTGACTACATTTTGGTCTTCCTTGAAGCTGTGTGTTTTGGAGGGTGGGGATTATTTCCCTTTTGGCCCCTCCTTGTGATTCGCACGTTCAAATTGGTCCATTTTCTTTTATTTATTTCTGATTTGCCCCAAAATTTTGCTTTAAGGTTCGATTTAGTCCTTTTTTATTTTTGCTATTTTATTATCAAATTAACTAATTTAATATATTATTTCTATTATTTTTATGTTTCTATTTATATTTATTTTGTTATTCTAGTACTATTATTATTTATCTAATTTTTATTTATCTATTTATATTTCTACTATTATTATATTTCTATTTATTATATTTTTATTTATATTTATATACTAATATTATTTTCATTATTACTTTTTTTTCTTATATATATTTTTTACTCTTGTTATTAACATTCTATTTATTTATTTATTTTACATTTTTGTTATTATCTATTTTAACTTTTTATATAACGCTCATTTCAATTTTATACATTATTTGCTTTAATATTTTCATATATTATGTATTTCAAACTTTTTTACACATTATATATTTTGAATTGTTTATATAATATTTTTAAAGAGTTTTATACATTATTTTATCTTGAATGGATACTAATTTAAAAAAAAAACTATTTTATATATTTTAGATCGCTTTTATAACATCCATTTTAAATCCTTTTTGTGTATTATTTGCTTAGAATTGTTTTATATTTTATTTTAGATATTCTTACTTTGCATTTATTTGTTATTTGTGATTTGTTATTATAACATTTTGTTTATGAATTATTACTTTGCGTTGTTGTAACACCCCCTACCCGTATCCTTTGTCGAAATAGAGTACGAGGCATTATCGAGAAGCACGAAACACTTACAGATAATTTAAATACACTTTCATAACAATTTTTTTGCACCAAAGTATTTAAGATATCATCTTTATGCAAATAGCACACATGAGGTACATAAATTTCATAATTATGAATGAACACGTTTATCAAACATATTCCATGTTTTTATATATATCATAGTTTCATATTTCCATGTATCAATTATCATCACTTCCTCGTATTTCAGACAAATACGTGTAACAATTCATAAATATGCAATTCATTAACTCTTCCTACCAATCACGATTTTAAATTGCCAAATCACTTATTGAGCGCAATTTCAATGTTCATTAAAATCTATCATATAAATTTGGATGTACGTATTCATCAATAAATTCCATGTACAGATATCATCATCTCATATTTCCACATACATTTACTTTCCACATTTATGAATTCAAATAGCATATACAAGACATACCAATGTATTTCAAGTACGTTTTCATGATATTTTGTTTCGAAGTCAGATTATTTCATACTAGAAGTTTTCACATTAACTCATTTGGAATACCAATTCATACGGATAATACACTCAAGGCGTAGAAATATATAATCACAAATGAACTCATTCATCAACCAAGTTTTTATGCTCATGTCTCATTAACTCGTATTTCCTTATATCACATAATTCCATGTAATACTTACCAAACTTCTTCAAACTAGTGAACATCTTACGGAATTGAGTACTTCGTTTTCTCGATGTCATAATTCAACTATGGTCTTACACATCTTCACATAATGATGCCATAGCCCAACTATGGTCTTACACATATTCATATATCGATGCCATAGCCCAGCTATGGTCTTACACGTAATCACATATCACATATCGATGCCATAGCCCAGCTATGGTCTTACACGAATCACATATCTCACTGATGCCATATCCCAGATATGGTCTTATACGGAAATCACTTGTCACTTGTAGCTGAAGCTACCACTATTCACTGATCAGGTAGCCAGAGCTACCATTTTTCACTGATCAGGTAGCTGGAGCTACCACTTTTCACTGATCAGGTAGCCGAAACTACCACTTTTCACTTTTCATTTGTCATTGATCTGATAAGTGTAGCCGAAGCTATCACTTATCACTTTCACTTCTCCTTGATCAGATAAGTGTAGCCGGAAGCTATCACTATCACTTGTTGCCATGGTCCAACCATGGTCTTTTCCTTCAATTCATCTTGTCACTGAACTGAAATACTCAATTTGATCATTTATTCAATTTTCATGCTTTTACATTATTCACGGTTTTATCATTAATACATATGAAATAACACATCATGAAATTCATAAAATTAACAAATAATCACTAAAATTTAGCCATATAAACTCACAAGTTCAATTTTTCTATTATAACGATAATCATAATTTCATAATAAATATTCCAAATAAAACATTATATCATTTTTAATCCAACACTTATCGATTATAATCAGGCATGTGATCAATTTACACACGAGTCATTCATATATTTTTCCTCCTCCTCTCCATCCACATCCTTGGTATAAATAACACACTTGTAAGTAACCTTATCCATAATTTTCACTAATTACTTATGTGAATATTCAAGCTATCCACCAGTGTCATAGTCACTAAATTATTTATATCTAAAGCTACGGAACTCCAATTTAAGGTCCGCTAATTTTCCCTGAAACTAGTCTCACATATCTTCTTACCATAAAAATTTTATAATTTTTGGTTGGGCCAATTAATACAGTTTATTCATTGAAGTCTCTCCTGTTCTGCTGTCTGACAGTTCCGATCCTTCTTCACTAAAAATTAATTATCTCCTTGTACAGGATTCGAATGATGTTCCTGTTTGTTTCTCTTGAAAATAGACTCATTCAGGATTCTAAACATATAAATTTAATCCCATAATTATTTTTATCTAATTTTTTTATGATTTTACAAAGTTAGAACAGGGGAACCAAAAATCATTCTAACATTGTCTCACAAAATTTATTATATCTCATGATTTACAATTCCATTGCTTACATCATTTATTCTATAAGAAACTAGACTCAATAAGCTTTAATTTCATATTTTATTCATCCTCTAATTCCATTTCTACAATTTTTGGTGATTTTTCAAAGTTAGACTACTGCTGCTGTCCAAAACAGTTGTAGTGCAAAATGTTGATTTTCATTTTGCCCCAAATTTCACAATTCATACAATTCAGTCATTGCTTAATTAACCCCTAAATTAAGATAATTTTCTCAATTAATACTTTTACTAGACATTATAAGTTATTTCATAACTATTGAAATTCAGAATTTCCACATAAAAC
Organism: Gossypium longicalyx; assembly: GCA_025698465.1. Lineage (NCBI taxonomy): Eukaryota > Viridiplantae > Streptophyta > Magnoliopsida > Malvales > Malvaceae > Gossypium > Gossypium longicalyx. Next base: position 29,231,178 of record CM047003.1, read on the forward strand.
TCTAACTTCAAACTCTTTTACACTTAGGTACCAAACATTCACTTTCTATTCAATTCTTTCTATAAAATCAACATATAAACAATTTAAAGCTCTAATTCCATGCCAGATCATCATATACTTCCAGCACATATTCATAGCAACTTTCAATTTCTTTCATAGAATCAAAAACTAATGAATTCAACAAGTGGACCTAGTTGTAAAAGTCACAAAAAACACAAAAAATTTAAGAAATAATCAAGAATTGAACTTACTTGAAGTAAAAATATGAAAAACCAGCTTAGGGGAACTCTTCCATGGCGTTTTTGCTGATGAGAATGCAGAAAAATAAAGAGAAATCTAGATAATTCCACTTTAGTCCTAACTTTATCAAGTAAATTTTGTAATTTTCCAATTTTGCCCTTAATTCTCCTTATTTTCTTACTGATTTCATGCCCTTGCCGTCCAGCCCAAATAGACCTTGGGTCTATTTGCCTTTTAAACCCTCTTTCTTTTATCATTTAAGCTATTTAATTATTTCCCAAAATTTTACATTTGATACAATTTAGTTCTTTTTGTTCAATTAACTATCAGAACTTTAAAATTTCTTGACTAAACTTTAATACTAACTTATTAACACTCCATAAATATTTATAAAAATATTTATGGCTCGATTTAAAATTCCCGAGGTCTCGATACCTCGTTTTCGATTCTAATTATTTTAGTATTTATTTTTAGTACACTATTCACTATTTCAAAAAATTTCCTAACTTCACATTTAACTTATAATTACTAAATTAATAATATTTCCTACTCATTTTTCAGATTTAGTGATCTCGAATCACTGTTCCGATACCACTAAAAATTAGGCTATTACAGTTGTACATTATTATTCCATCGCATTTTATTCGCCTAAAGGGTCGTGTTTTAATAGCATTTAAGTTGTAAAATCATTTTATTCAAAAGTTTTCAAAATAAGGCAATATTTGGTATTTGGCATCTTCGAGAAGATTGTGCCCTAACTTACTAGGTTTCAATTTTCCTCGTTGAATCTAAGTAACCGGGTACCCTTTTTCAATCAAAACGTATAAGTTTCAAATAAAAGCTTATTCTCAGGAATTCAATGTGTTGTGTCCTAACTCACTGGATATGACATTTTGTATCCCGAGATAAGGATTTCTAAAAAATAAGGAAATATTTCGTGTTTGAAAATTCGAGAAATCGTGCCCAATTGTGCTGGGTTTCGACTTATCGTTTGACTAGATAGCCAAATATCCTTTTGAAATTTCAAATGCATGAGTTTTGAAAATTATAAGATGATATTGTATCGAGGGTTTGAAATTGTAACGCCCCTAACCCGAATCCGTCACCGGAATAGAGTTACGGAGCATTACCGGAGTTACCGATTCATTTATCAGATATTTCATTAATCCGATATCTTTTCTTTTCCACGTTCAAGTCTCGTATTCAAGCCATCCGGATCTTTATAAAGAAATTTGATCGTCGTTTTCATTTATTTCATGTTATAATACATTCAACTAATGCACTAAACAAAATTATCATTTTACCCCTAAACTTTTAATTAATGACGATTTCATCCTTAGGTTAAAATAAAATAAAATTATTGCAACTTAATCCTTATTTCCAGCCGTTATTCTCACACAATTGATAACAACCTATGAATTCTATAAAATGTCAGAATTTTCCATAATTTCAACATTTTTCAATTTAATCCTTAAAACATGTTTTTCCCATATTGAGCTAAATTAATAATTTCATTCAATTTTGTAATTTAAATAATAAAATAATCCATTTCATGCAAATCGGTCATTTCTAACATTTTTTTTTACAAAATTGCCCATAAAATTTTACTTTTATTCAATTTAGTCCACGAGCCTAAAACATACAAATTAGCCATGCTAGCTGAATATTCATACATATTTTCCTCCTCCTCCTCCTCTCCATTCCACATCCTTAATTTATATAACATGCAACAAGTAACATTATCAATAATTTCACTATTTACTTATGTATATTCAAAACTGTCCATTTGCGTCATAGTCACTAAATTATTTATATCTTAAGTTACAGAACTCAAAATTAAGATCCGCTAATTTTCCCTGAAACTAGACTTAATTATCTTATTACCATAAAATTTTCAGAATTTTTGGTTTAGCCAATAAGTACAGTTTATTCTTTAAAGTTGCCCCTGTTCTGCTGTCTGACAGTTCTGACCCTTCTTCACTAAGAATTAATTATCTCATCGTACGAGATTCAGAAGATGTTTCCGCTTATTTATATTGAAAATAGATCTTTAAGGATTTTAAACATATAAATTTAATCCCTTAATTATTTTTATCCAATTTTTTATGATTTTCCAAAGTTAGAACAGGGGAACCCGAAATCATTCTGACCTTGTCTCACAAAAGTTATTGTATCTCATGATTTAAAATTCCATTGCTTACATAATTTATTTTATAAGAAACTAGACTCAATAAGTTTTAATTTCATCTTTTATTCATCCTCTAATTCGATTTATAAATTTTTTGGTGATTTTTCAAAGTTAAACTACTGCTGCTGCCCAAAACAGTTTTAGTGCAAAATGTTAATTTCCATTTTACCCTAAATTTCACAATTCATACAATTCAGTCCTTGCTCAATTAACCCCTCAATTAAGATAATTTTCTCAATTAATACTTTTTCTAGACATTATAAGTTATTTCATAACTATTGAAATTGAGAATTTTCACATAAAACTCTAACTTCAAACTCTTTTACAATTTAGGTCCCAAACATTCACTTCCTATTCAATTCTTTCAATAAAATCAGCATATAAACAATTTAAAGCTCTAATTATATGTCAAATCATCATATACTTCCAGCACATATTCATAGAAACTTTCAATTTCTTTCATAGAATCAAAAACTAATGAATTCAACAAATGGACCTAGTTGTAAAAGTCAAAAAACACAAAAAATTCAAGAATTAGTCAAGAATTGAACTTACTTGCCGTAAAAATATGAAAAATCAGCTTAAGGGAACTCTTACATGGTGTTTTTGCTGATGAGAATGCAGAAAAATAAAGAGAAATCTAGATAATTTCACTTTAGTCCTGGCTTTATTAAGTAAATTTTGCAAATTTGCAATTTTACCCTTATTTTCTTGGTGATTTCATTCTCTTGCCGTCCAGCCCAAATAGACCTTGGGTCTATTTGCCTCTTAAACCCTCTTTCTTTTATCATTTAAGCTATTTAATCATTTCTCACAATTTTGCATTTGATACAATTTAGTTCTTTTTGTTCAATTAGCTATCAATACTTTAAAATTTCTTGACGAAACTTTAATACTAACTTATTAACACTCCATAAATATTTATAAAAATATTTATGGCTCAATTTAAAATTCCCGAGGTCTCGATACCTCGTTTTCAATTCTAATTATTTTAATATATATATTTTTTGTACATTTCACTATTTCAAAATTTTTCCTAACTTCACATTTAACTTATACTCACTAAATTAATAATATTTTCTACTCATTTGTCGGATTTAGTGATCTCGAATCACTGTTCTGACACCACTGAAAATTAGGCTGTTACAGAAATGTTGTGTCCTATCGCGTTGGATATGATATTTTATTCATTCTAAGTGAGAGAATCTCAATATCCAGTTCAAGTTATCCAAACGCTTTAAAGGAATTGTATTTTAAAATCTTTTTCAAATTTTCAACATTAGGACGTTAATTGATCAATACGGTACCAAATTTGGGCGTTGCGAGGGTGCTAATCCTTCCTCGCACGTAACTGACTCCCGAATCCGTTTTCTAGTTTTTCGTAGACCAAAAACATTGTTTTAATAAACCGAAATACTTTATTAAAATGATCGATCATAAGGTGACCCAATCACACCTAAACAAAAAGGATTGGTAGCGACTCTATTTTCGTTTTAAAGTCGACTTCCGTTTTTCAAAATAAAAATGGTTTCGACATTCATTGCTTTGTTTTTACATCAATTGTTCTATTATCATTATTATTTTCTATCATTATTATTTCACTGATTTACTTATTCCCTTTTTATATTTTAAAAAATTAGATCATATGTGTCACTCGTATATCTAATGTTTTACTATTATCATTATTATTATTATCACTATTATCTTTTTATTATGGAACTACTACATATATTATTGTTATTTCTATTATTATCATAAGTTTTATGCTTTATTCCTTTATTTTAAAGCCGTGTTGCATCATTGCTTATTGAATGCAAATTTATGTTGTAGAAGGCCCAAAATTGCTTGGCCCAAATTAAAACTACCCAAACCCAAAATTAAAAAAAACCCTAGCCCAAACCTAAGGAGCCCAAAATTCTAAAATTTTCAGAAAAAAAACCTAGAATCCCTAATGCTAGCCGCCGCTCCTAGCCTCTGCCACCACCAACTCCATGCCAGTCGGCCACCCATCTCCATTTACTCCACTTGCACCTGCAAAAGCCAAAAAAAAGAAAAGACAGCAAAAATAATAGAAAAAAAAGCATGTAACAAGGCTATAAAAAGCCAAATCTAAAACCATTGTGAAATTCGGCCACTTTTCATCAATACAAAAAATAGATTTAAACCCAAAAAAGACAGATCCAAAGAAAGAACCTAGCAAGTTAATCAAAAAAAGATTCATCGTGCAAAGGTTTCTATTTCTCTTATTATTTTTCTCTTTATTTCCTCCATTCGAATACATATACATATATTCCTTTTTTTTTAAAAAAAAACCAGCATATATATATATATACTAGAATAATTTAAAAAAAAAAATTACCTTTCCGGCCACCGTGTACAGTGGCCAGTGACGACGACGACGGCGGCGATGGCGACCCCCCATGGCCGGACTCTGGACCTGGTCCAGAGAGAATTCTCCCCCCCTCTCTTTTTTTTTCTTTCTTTCAAATGTCACAAATGATTTTTATTTAAAAAAAAATTGGCCTTTTATAGCCCCCAAAACGACGTCGTTTTGGGGGTTGCCTTTTAACCCCAAAACGACGTCGTTTTGATCTAACGCGTGTGTTGACCCGACCAACTCCAAGGATCCGCGTGTTTTTATTTAAGGGTCTAGTTGCGCAAATGGCCCTTCCGTCTTTTTACGTTTCCGCAATCGAGTTTTTAATATTTCTTAATTTGGCCCCGAAGCTTATTGCGTTTTGCGATCTAGTCCTATACCATGCGCTGCGTTTTAGAATAAGGGAATATTGCGCTTTTGGTCCCCCAAGTTACGCGCATATCGCTTTTTAGTCCTTTTCTCTTTGTTTTTTTTTAAATTTGCCCCAAAACTTCCTTTTTGTTCCGAATTTAGTCATTTTTTTAGATTTAAGTTGATTTTTTATATTACCTTTGCTATTTCATTTTATTTTAAATATTATTATTCTTATAACTTTATTTATTAAATTTCTTATTATTACTATTATTTTTATTTTTATTACCATTATTATTATCATGCTTGTACTTATATTTATTTTATTCTAAAACCATTATTATTACCTCCATTGCTATTATTATTATATATTAGTGTATATTTTTTATGTATATATATATATTTATATATAATATTTTTTTATTACTTTAATTTAATATTTTTATTATATTTGCTTTTTGTATTTCCATATTATTATTATTATTATATAGTAGTGTGTATTTTTACTATATAATATATATATATATATTTATATATAGTATTATTTTTATTTACTTTACTTTAATATTATTATTATTATCATCTTTTTGTAATTATTATTACCATTGTATTATGACTATTATTATATTTTCATTTTCTTATTACTCATCGATTATGTTTCTTATCTATTTATATTTTCATTATTATACTATATCTATTATTTATTAGTATTTTACTATTACTATTATTAGTATTAGCCTTTTTTAATCAATACTTATATGTATGTATTATGTTTTTTTAATACTATATTTTTAATACCATACATGTTGTGTATATTCTTAATACTATATTGTGTATATATTTTTTAATAACTACATTATGTATGTATTTTTAAACGCTATATTATGTACATATTTTTAATATTATGTATACACTTTTATTCCTATATATTTTAATACATACTTGTATATATTTATATATCGTTATTATTAGTTATTTTTATATTATTACTGTTTTTAATAAATATTATATATACTTTTAATCTAGTATTATATGTTTTACATATATATGTTCCCTACTATTTCATATTTACATTATTACTATCATGTTTAATACCATATGTTATTATCGTTTTATACTATTATTATTTATATTATTATTATTATCGTTTTCGTTATCATTGTCATTTTTGTTGTTCCATGTTTTATTCATTTTTATTTATTCATTAATTTACTTATGTATTCGATCATTTCATTTTCCTCATGCATTTGTTTATGTTTACATATTACTAGCATTGCTATTATTCCACCTTTTATAATCGTTCATATTATTCTTTTTGACACTGTCGCACCTATTATTATGATTTAATACCATAATTTGCTTTTATGTTTTGCTATAAATCACGTTATATTTTTTACCCAATACATTAAAATAATTCTTTCATAAAAGTAATATTTCGTATTTGGTAATTCGAGACAATCGTGCCCTAACTTACTGGGTTTCGATTTTTCTCATTTAACCTAAATAACGGAACATTCTTTTAAATCACAATACGAGTTTTGAAATAAATGCTTACTCTCGAAGATGCGAGGTGTTGTGTCCTAACTTACTGAATACGACATTTTGTTACCTCGAGATAAGAGCTTTTGCAAATAAAGGCAATATTCGGTATTAAGAAATTCAAGAAAACGTGCCCTAATTCACTGGGTTTCGACTTTTCTCGTTTACCCTAAATAACTGAACATCCTTTTAAAAAATTAGAATACATTAATTCTAAATAAAAGCAAGCCCATTCTCAAAGTTCGAGATGCCGTGTCCTAACTTACTGGGCGTGACATTTTATTACTTCGAGATGAGAGAGTCCTTAACATCTATTTTAATTTATTCGATCATTTTTAAATTAGCATTAGTACAAAGAGGGTGCTAATCCTTCCTCGTGCGTAACCGACTCCCGGACCTGTTTTCTTGATTTGCGTGGACCAAAATCTTTGTTTAAATAAATCAAACCATTTATTAAAAACAACCACTTTTACGAGGTGACCCGATCACACCTCATCAAAAAAGATTGGTGGCCACTCCTCTACTCGTTCTGTCATTTTCGTTTCCAAAGTCGATCCCCGTTTTTCAAAAAAATGGTTACGACATATGTTTTAGCCATACTTGAACAAATCGAGTGTACATCATTTTAAATGATACACTAATTTTACTCAAATTCATAAAAAAAGATTTTCTTTAATAAAGGCAATATTCCGTGTTTGGAGATTCGAGAGATCGTGCCCTAACGTGCTAGGTTTCGATTTTTTCTTATTTGAACCAAATGACTGAATATCCTTTTAAAATTAAAATGCATGAGCTTTGAAAATCAAAAGACAAGCTTATTTTCGAGGGTTTAAACTGTCATGTCCTAACGTGCTGGATATGACATTTTATTACTTCGGGACAAGAAGGTCTTTAGCATCCGCTTCGATTTATTCAAGTATTTTTGTAAAATTAACATTAATGCAAAGGAGGATCGTATTTTTAAATTCTTACGGATTTTCAACTTTCGACATTAAGACACTAACTAATCCACTAGGTATCGATTTTGGGCGTATCGAGGGCGCTAATCTTTCCTCGCACGTAAAAGACTCCCGAACCCATTTTTCTGAATTCCGTAGACCAAAAGCTTTGTTTTAATAAATAAAATCGTTTATTAAAATCAACCACTTTTTGAGGTGACCCGATCACACCTCATTAAAAAGAATTGGTGGCGACTCCATTTTCATTTTTAAAATAATAGTCGACCCTTTTTTTTAAAAACATGGTTTCGACATATTATATTTATTATTATTATTTAATTAATAGATATTATATTATTATATTAATGAATAAATTAATAAATTGACAAATGTAAGGTGATAGTAAAATACAAGTGTAATAAATCATATACATACAATTGTAATATACTTATTTATTTACTTATTATTTAAGAAATAATAATATTTATTAAGTTAATATAATAAAATAATAAACAAAAGTAAAATAAAAAGAAACAAAGCAAAAGAAACAGAGAAGAAAACAAAAAACATTCGAACAGGGGAAGGAAAGAAAGAAAAAGAAAAGAAAAAGGAAAAATTGGGTTTTAAGGTTTGAAGCTTTAAAAGGTAAGTCAATTAAGTCATTTTCTCTTAATTTTGATGTTTTAGAAGCTTTAGAACAAAGTTATGTTGAAATTAAGTTGAAGTTTTGAAAGTTCTTAGGTTTTTGAACATAGTTCGTGTTGAACAAAATAATAAATTAGGGATTTAATTGAATAAATTTTAAGTTAGAATTGATTAAAGGATTAAATTGTAAATTAGGCTATAAGTTTTGTGTTGTAGGGAATAAATTGAAAGAAGTTTTAAATTAGGGTTTTATTATGAACATTAGATAGTTAAGTAGAATATGGAAGGAAATTGAAAAGAAATAAAGTATGAATTGAGTTAGAAAAGTAAATGAGTTAATTAGGATTAAATTGGAATTAGGGTAAAAATTGGATAGAAATTCAGTTATTATTATTAATTAATGTTGTAATTAATAGTTTAAATTATTATTATTTTCGTAGCTAAGAAAGAACCCGAGGCATTGGCACAAAAAGGAAAGGAGAAAGTTATCGAGGAGTAATCGCGAAATTTAAGTTTGTATTACTATAATTCAAATTATTTATTTATTCATTAAATGTTAAATTAATTTATGTATATGGTAAGTAAATTATAAGGTAAGTGTTATTGTTGAATTGAATGGAAATTGAGTTGAATGATGAATATGTATTGAAATTGAATTGTATGTGGATTGAAATGGAAAAGTATATTGAATTGAGTTGTAATTAAATTGAGAATGAAATTGAAATTGAAAAGTAATATGGAGTACCCTATTAACTAGTCGGGCTGAGTCGGATATAATTAGCATACCATAGGATTGGAAATGTTCAGGAATGCTTCGACCTCGAGTCGATGAGACACTAGGTGTCACTATTTTACTTCGGATAGATTCGATGAGGTACTGGGTACCACTTTACTTCAGCTAGGCCGATGAGACACAGGGTGTCACTATTTTGCTTTGGATAGGTTCGATGAGGTACTGGGTACCACTTTACTTCGGCGGCCGATGAGACATTGGGTGTCAACTTTATTTGAACTATCCGATGAGGCACTGGGTACCAAACTGGTGTGTTTGGTTGGATTTGTGTATCCGCCAAAGTCTGAGTCTGTTAATAGGGGTAATTAAAAGAAAAGTTAAGTCGAATAAAAGGAATTGGTTGAGCTATTGAAAAAAATGTGAAAATGGAACATGAATTGTAATAGCCCAAATTTCAGCAATGTCGGAAATAGTGGTTTGAGACCACCAAATCTGAAAAATGAACTTGTAGATTATATTATTTAATATTTATGAGCCAAATGTAGCTTTTAAAAGAATTTTGAAATAGTAAATTGTGTTTTATAAAAATTTATTTGGTCAAGAAATTGAGAAAAAAATATCGAGATCTCGGTGTTATAAACCGAGCCATAAATATTTTTATAAATATTTACGGAGTGTCAATAAGGTAGTATTAAAATTTTGTTAGAAAAATTTGACGTTTGGGGTGATTAATTAAATAAAAAAGGACTAAACTGAAAAATGTGTAAAAGTTGCTAGAAGGATTAAATAGCTCAATTGTCAAATGCGGAAGGACCTAAAGTGAAAATAAGCCCATAGGAGATATTTTGGGCGGCAATAGCTGAGAAAAATTAGGAAATGGGTGAAATAAAGGCAAAATTGGATAATTGTCAAAATTAGCTAAATAAAAATGGGACTAAATTGGAATATCTACATTTCTCTTCATTTCTCTTCATTTTTATCAGCTGAAAAACAGCCATGGAAGATAGTTCAAGCTGGTTTTCATACTCTAGCTTCATGTAAGTTTAATTCTTGCTTTCTCCTTGAAATTTCTAAGATTTTAGACTTTTACAATTGGGTCCTACTTATTATGTCATTAGTTTTTGATTCCATGGCTAATTTTTAAAGTTGCTATGGATGAGTGTTGGAAGCATATGATGAATATATATAGAATTGAAGCTTTAATTTTGATGTATGATGATTTCATCAAGTAAAATTGATGGAAATTGATTTTAAGACCTAATTATGAAAGAGTTTGGAATTAAGGTCTAGTGGTAAAGTTCTGATTTTTAGGGGTTGTGAAGTAGTTTAAAATGATATACTAAAGTATTAATTGAGAAAAATTAGCTCAATTGAGGGGTTAATTGAGAAATGACTGAATTGTATGAACTGTGAAATTTGGGGTAAAATGGAAATCAACATTTTGTATTAAAACTGTTTTGGACAGCAGCAGTAGTCTAACTTTAAAAAATTACCAAAAATTGTAGAAATCGAATTAAAGGATTAATAAAATATGAAATTAAAGCTTATTAAATCTAGTTTCTTATAAAAGAAAAGATGTAAGCAATGGAATTGTAAATCATGAGATATAATAAATTTTGTGAGATAATGTTAGAATGATTTCGGATTCCCCTGTTCTGCCTTTGGAAAATCATCAAAAATTGAAGAAAAATAAGGGCCTTAAATTTATATGTTTAGAATCCTGAATGAGTCTATTTTCAAGAAAAACAAACGAGAACATTATTCAAATCTCATACAAGGAGATAATTGATTTTTAGTGAAGAAGGGTTGAAATTGTCAGACAACAGAACATGGGTGACTTTAAAGAATAAACTGTACTTATTGGTTAAACAAAAAATTTTGAAAATTTTATGGTAAGAAGATACATGAGTCTAGTTTCAGGAAAAATTAGCGGATCTTAATTCGGAGTTCTGTAGCTCAAGATAAAAATAATTTAGTGACTATAACATAGATGGACAGCTTGAATATTCATATAAGTAAATAGTAAAAAATATAGATAATGTTACTTACAAGTGTGTTATATACATTAAGGATGTGGAATGGAGAGGAGGAGGAGGAAAAATATGTGAGTGACTTATGCATAAATTGATCACATGCTCGATTATATTTGGTAAATGTTAAACTTTGTTAAAATAAAAGATGTTATAAATTCACGTTTCAATTAAATGTTATATATGTTAAAGAATAATTTAAATTTTTGATATTACCTAATAAATGAATATCCGATATTGCTTAGTAAATGTCAAGCCAAATATAAAAAAGAAAATGTTATAAATGGAATATGTGTGAAAGAATGTGGTAAGTATTTTCGTGGTTATTATAGAGCTCATTCACATGAATCTGTCATTTGAAATTGTGATGGATAGGAAGAAATAGTGCATGGCATGCTTATGTATGGTTATATGTATTTATCTGAAACACAATAAAATGATGGTTATATATTTGATATATGGAGACATGAGACTATGATATATGAATATGGAATATATTTTATAAATGTGTTTGTTCATAATTATAGAATTGTGCAACTCAAGTGTACTATTTCTATAAAGATAGTATTTCAAATGATTTGATGAGTAAAGCTCCTATGTGAGATAGTCTGAAATCAAGACAAATTGTTATGAAAACGTATTTAAAATACATAGACATGATTGTTATAAGTTATGTGAATAAATGATGTGTAAAAGTATATGCATATGAGAAATTTAATGAAAGTTGAGCCCATACATGTTTCTTGATATTTATATGAATTATATGACTAACAATGTGATAAGAATAGGTATTAGGGCTCATGATCAATTTGAATAATTATGTTTTGCATAATTATGTTGAATATAGAAAAGTGGTAAGTTAATTACTATGTTATACGAACTTATTAAATATTACATGTTTACTTTGTTTTACTTTTTCCCCTAATTAATAATGATTCGATAAGCTCCGGTAATGCCTCTTACCCTGTTCCGATGACAGATATAGGTAGGGGGTGTTACATGAATTGAAAATGTGATTTGAATGTGAGTATGAGGATGGAAAGTATGAACCAATAGTTCATGAATTAGATAATGGCTCAACATAATGGCTCAACATGAATGTATATGATTTTAATTGATGAATAGCTTAAATTAAATTGTATGAATATATTGAGAATGACAAATTTATGTTTAAATTGGTTTAGTAAATATTAAAGTTATATGAATTAATTTATATGATTATTATGTTTATAATTTGAATTATGGTAATACCACTAAGTATGAAATACTCAGCGTACGGTTATTTCCGTGTGCAGGTTAATAGGCATTCAGAGACTCGGTTCAGTATCCAGGCGATCCCGACTCTAGCGCAAACTCGGTGATGTATTATTCTTTTAGTAAAAGTGGCATGTATATATGTGTTATTTTAATACTTTAAAATGCTATATGATTTTTGTTGTAAAGAATGATATTTGATATTTTTGTGTTTAAACAATGAAATGGTATGAAAATTTATATGATATATTTGGTATAATTAATTCTAACATGATCTTTTGATACTTGGTTTAATGAAATGGAAATAGAATTATTATAACATATTTGGTATAGTTGGTAACAAGTTGAAATAGAATGAATGAAGTTTATTTAATTAAACAATATATGCAAATGTTTACTTAGTAAATTACTAAGTTGATGTTAAGTTACGTGTAGGTGTATCTAAGCATGAAATTGTATGGATTATGATATTGATTTTAAATTGGTTGCGATTTAAAATTACAGGGAAGGTTAAATATTTATAAAAAGGTTATATTGAATTTATTCTTAAAAAAAAAATCAAATAGCAAAAGTTTTATATAAACTTATGATTATATTATAATATAATCCATAATTATTTGAATATTAATCGTAAATTATTCGATAATGCCTCGTAACCCTATTCCGGCGACAATTTAAGGTTACGGGTGTTAAACAGAAAAGCAGGTGATATAAATGAGACAATCATTTGAAAATATAAGCTTTAATATGGGCTACTAATTTGTCTCTAGGAGGCAAAAGTTCCGTAACAATGTTGCAACTAACAAAGTCGTCAGTCCATTTGAATAAGTTGGGGAATTTCTCAGATGACAACAGCTCCAACCCCATAATTTCTTGAAAGGGTCTAAGCCAAAAGGCAATAAAAAGGGCAACAATGTCTACCATTCCAATTGTATCCCCACCAAAGAATTTCTTTCCATTCAGTGCACTTTCAAGTGTTTTCAGACACTCACAAGCTTCTTCCATTGCCTTCTGTCTCTCCTCCTCAGGGTTAAATGCAACTTTCCTAATGGCAGACGAGCACTATATGGCCAAAGTGAGGCATGAATTAGTCAAAGTCTTTTTATTATAGATATTTAATATTTATATTTTAAATTCAGGTTCTCATATTATTATTTATATTATTCTTTAATCCAAAATTTAAATCATTAAAACAGATAAAAATATGTAAAATTATGATTATCAGAATAATTTTTTAACTACTTTATCATTAAAAAATACAAATTAACGTGGTGATTTGAATTTATTTTTCAAATTCACATAAATGTGAGTTTGGATGGGCGGTGCGTTTACTTGCGGTTAGTGTAAAAACAGCGGTGGCGGTAAAATTAAATACTATAGCGATACTGTAGGGTGAGATAAAAAGTAAGTTAAACGCACCACACCGCACTCAATTGCCCATCCAAACTAAGCCTAAGTTAAATTAATTTTTTTAACCATATTAATTATTTGCACTAAAAAAACATTGATAATAATTGGATAGCTCCCTAAAAAAACTGTAAGAGGACTAGGGACAGAAACAACCTACACAAATTTATATACACCCAAACTTAAAAAGACTATTTTTGGTTAGTAATAGCTTGGATTCAAATTATCCCTATAAAAAAAACACAGAGAAAACAAATATGATGTTGGAATGGGAAAAATTAAACTAAAAAAACAAAGGTATACCTTGCCATCAATGAAATTGATCCAGAATCGAGCAATGGCTTTGCCGTTAGGATCTTGTGGCAAGATGGGATAGGTTTTCCAAGTTTCCTCAATGTATTCAAGTATAACAATCGACTCTGCAATTGATTTCCCGTTGTGAAGAAGAACTGGGACTTTCTTATGAACCGGGTTGTATTGCAAAAGCAAAGAGCTCTTGTTATTCAAGTCTTCTTCTATGTAGTCATATGGAACACCTTTCAACCGCAAAGCCAGCTCTACCTTACGGCTAAAAGGGCTTGCCCATGCTCCAAAAACCCTCACCTCTTCACCCATATCAATATTGATGCTACCCCACTTTTTATTACTTGTTTCTCACTCGTAAGTGTAACTCTGGTTTGGCGCTACTTATATAGAGGGAAGATTTGGTAGTTTCGTTGGCCTTGGGGAAGAAGATACACGCCTGACTTAGTGAAATTAATCATTTTTTGTCTGAAAACTAAGGGGTTTTTCGTCTTCTACGTAAGCAATGACGATCAAGTCCATGAGATTCAAGTTATCAACATAGTGAAAAGTTAATTAACAGGGACAAAGCAATGAACGTAACTTGTTTTACTGTTGTTGCGGTAACAATCACAAGATGATGGAATATATTCTTGTCAGTTTGGTAGATAACTCCACCTCAAAGTGTTATCTCCATGGACTTCCCACTATGATTATGAATGTTTTAAAAAATAAAAGGAAAATGGTGAAATGAGATAACCATCTGTATATGCATTAAGAAAACAGCATTTTGTAATTACATACTTGTCTTGAATTTCTACCCTTCTCTTATGGACTTTTTCTTCCCAAATATTTTGCACTATAATGGTGTTTATTTTACTCAATTTTCCAATAACAACCGTAAGATTAAAAAAACAAATCAACAATAACCCAATAGTTAACGATTATACCAAGTTTGAATTAAGTATTACAAAAAGTATTACATTTACTAGTAAGTGTTGGGTATAAAAGGAAAAATACAAAAAAAAAATATTACATTTTAAATATGGTTTATTTTCATAACGTATTTTGATTGTATCAAATTCTATAAATCACTTGTGACAATAATATGAAGGGTATATCTTTTTTGTTCTTGACTCGTATTAAGCACAAGTAATTAACCAGCACAATTAGTTTGAGTTAATACAAGGAGTTGTAAGATTAATATGGATAAGCCAATGTACTACTGTGCCACACATTCTATCTTATTCGAGATGTATGATTGAGAGATCAAATTATGCATAAGTACTGGACACTAAAAGACCATGTCGACTCTTCTAATAATTAGAGGTCAAGTTGGGCAGCTAAATCTCACTCATGATCTATAGGTATAATTATTTCTTAATTGAAATAGATTATATTTGTTGTCATCATAATTGGAAGCCTAATAGGTCATATATAAGAATAAAATTTGGAAATTAAAACAAGAAAAGACTTAATTAAAAAATTCAATAAAGTTTGGGGACTAAAGGTGTAATTAACCAAAAATTAGTAAAACCCTATTCTATGTAATTTCATTATTGTGGCACATCTACTACGGGAAAGAAAATTAAGAAAAGGAAATATTTCTTGAATTCTTGCTTCTAACCTTTTTTCAGTATTGAGACTGAAATTAAAAAAAAAATTGAATCCTCGCGATCAAATAACTAGCATTATTTTAAGAAAATGGATCTTAACTTTACGAATGACTGAAGGTTTGAGATTGAAGGTTTGAATAATAGGAAAGTCCAATGTTGGTATGAAAAGAAATAAAATTAATTGATGATGTAAACTCTTAATTCATAATTCATCTTAACTTTTAAATAAAAGGATAAATACGGTTTATCACATTCGAGTCAACATTTTCTTATATTAATAATAATATAAATATTAATCATGCCCAAACTCAATACCGTAAACCCTAAACCCTAAAATTCAATCAACTCATATTCTTAAATGCGATGAAATCGATCAATAGAATTGGATGCATCTACTCTATTAGATTTAATTCCTAATAAGCCTGAAACAAGGCATTAAAGCAGGCCTAATAGGGGGTTCTGTAAAGAGATAACTGGCATTTGGATTTGGAGCTACAAAAGTTTAGGGTGAGTTTGGATGGGCGATGCGTTTACCTGCAGTTAGTGTAAAAACAGCGGTGTCGGTGAGATTAGATACTGTAGCGATACTGTAGCGTGAGACAAAAAGTAAACTAAACGTACCGCACCGCACCCAATCGCCCATCCAAACCCACCCTTAGTTTCTACCACCTACGTTGGGCCTTCCTTTTGACTATTTGGTGCATTGTGCCAACACCCCAATATCCCATTGTTTTGGTGAAATATGGTCAAAGTTATTATATTCTACCTCTATTTGGAATTTTAAAAAGTTTAAATTATTAATAATGGAATTTAAATTTTAAAAATTTAAATACAAAGTAATTAACTTCTAAATATTTGATTGTATTTACTTGTCTAAGGGCTCATTTGAATAGGCGTTTACTTTTAGTGTGATGCATTTAGTTTTCTCTTTGTCTTACGTTACAATATCTAATCTCACCGTTACTACTGTTTTTACATTAACTGCAGGTAAACGTATCGCCAATGCAAAGCGGCCCTAAATTTAGTTCAACTTATTTTTATAAAGGGTTTAGCTCAAACTAATTTAAGTTAATCTATATTTAAACATGATTGAGTATCCGGTAGATTGATAATATATTTTTTTATTTCACAAACAACTTTTTAAAAAAAAGAAAGAAATGACATGTGTCTCTCTTTTTTTTAAAATATATATTTTAATAGTTTACTATAGTCTATAAAATATTTATTAAACATATAAAAAGATTATATATTTATTTATTACTATGATAAAGGGATTGTGGAAAAACGATTGATAACTTAATAATCAATTTTATTTAAGAGTACAATGAGTTAATTTATTTTTTTACTCGAAAATAAGAGCAAGTAGCTCATTACACACAAAAGCAGCAAATACAAAAAAGGCAAATTGCATGCGACAATCATTGTGACAAGACGTTCATTGGGAGGGCTTAGGCCTTAGCATTATCTTGCTGATATTTGGCAATGAGACCTTTGACAAAGGGAAGTAGTTTGTCTCTTGGAGGCAAACTTTCCTTAGCAATGCTGCAATTTGCGAAATCTTCAGACCATTGGAATAATTGGGGAAATTTGTCAGCTGACAGCAGATTTAGCCCCATAATTTCTTGAGTGACCCTAATGAAATACCCAATAGAGCTAGCAACAATATCTACCATTCCAATGGTTTCTCCACCAAAGAATTTCTTTCCATTAAGCGCACTTTCAAGCGTTTTCATATACTCGCAAGCTTCGTTCGTCACTTTTTCTCGCTCATTCTCGGGGCTCCATGCAGCTAGCCAAAGGGTAGGAAAGCACTGAAAATACAATGTATATTCACACCCAAACTTAGAACATTTGGCCATAAATAGTGTTCTGTTTAACGTTGTTGTTGGCAGCTTTTGGATAGGTAAAATATTTTGGCTTATATTATGACAAACACCAAACTAAAAAAAAAGAAGAGAAAAAGTTGTTTGCTTATTATTTTAAAGTTTTTATAAGATAGTTTAATATTAAAATAAAAAATAATATAAATTAAAAAATGTTCTCCATTAAATAATATTTATCTAATTATTTCATTTTTTTTTAAATTTTTATCATATTATTTATTATTTTAGATTATCAAACATACATAAAACATAAATTTTTAATGATGAATAATACAAAATTAAATAATTATACCTTTTCGTCGATGAACTTGATCCAGAATCGAGCGGTGGCTTTGTCATAAGGATCTTGTGGCAAATAGGGATTATGCTTCCAAGTTTCCTCAATGTATTCAAGTATAACAACAGACTCTACAATTGGTTTTCCGTTGTGAAGAAGAACCGGAACTTTCTTATGAACCGGATTGTATTTCAAAAGCAAATCGCTCTTGTTGCCAAAGATATCCTCATTTATGTACTCATAAGAAACACCTTTCAACTTCAAAGCAAGCTCTGCCCTGTAGCTGTAAGGGCTTGCCCAATATCCAAAAACCTTCACTTCTTCACCCATTTCGCTGCTTTGCTTTCTCTGTTTTAATTTGTTCCACACTTGAAGGGGGACTTTGAGTGGGTGCTACTTATAGAGGGAGGATTTGGTAGCTTTCATGTGGATGAAGGTACACTCAAACTATAAAAAGTTAATATAATCTTTTAAATAATTGATGACGACGTCTTTTATTGAAGCAGGTGCCGGTCAAGCGAGGCTGCCAAGCGCTAGTATATTCGAGTCATCAACAAGGACAGAGCAGCTAACATGGAAATGCAGGAAAGTTCAACTCTGAAAATATTAAAATAAGAAAAATTAAGGTATAGACAATTTGAAGAAGAATAAATAAAAATGGCAAGTTGCATATGCAGGGCAGCTCATCAAAGTCAACATGGAAATGCATTTTATATCATTATTATTTTTTGTTTCTGTCTCATGTGTTTTTAACATCCACATGGCTCACAAATTGTATTTATTTTACTCAAAACATATATTTTATATTTTTAGAAAAGAAATATATGGAAACGAATAAATAATTTTTTTAAAAATATATACTTGTGAAATAAAATAAATACACTATTAATATACTAGATACATTCAAATAAAATAAATTTATTATTTTTCCTAAACCCAGATGAAAAGAAAAGATTAATAAAAGTTATGGATGAAAATGAAATACTAATAAAAATATATCATTAGTAAAATTATTTGGAGTGAGATGAGTGAAAGTGGGATTGGATGGGTGGATAAATGTAAAGGCATATTTATCTTTTTTTTTATCAATTAAATTTTTTAATGATGACGTGGTCGTTAATAGTCATTGAATCAACTATTTTGATGACAGACTCGACAATTCATATAAATAATGATTGTTGATATAAAAATACTAAAATTATTAAAATAAATAATATTTAAAAAATATAGTAGACAAACAAATCTTTAAATTCATTTTGAATTTAGTTTTTAATATTACCAAAAATTCTAAACATTTTAGATATTTAAAAAATTGTTAAAAATGAAAAACATTGAAAAAAAAAAGAAGAAAAAAGTGTTCTTACTTTTTTCTTGAAATCCATTTTTTTTTTTATAAAGACATCTGTTACTACTTCCTTTATTAATGTTAACTTAATGCATGATGTGAAATTACGATGCCGTTACAATCAAACATATGCATAAAATAAAAAAAACGAGATAAATAATAAAATTATTTAGCACATATGATTAAACATATTAGCCTTTAATTTATAATATCTTTTTATAATTTTATTTTTTGAGTTATTGAGTTTTTTTAAAGCTCAACAAAGTGAATTTTAAAAGTGTATTATAAGGAATATACTAAATTAATTCATTTATTATATAATAGATCAATTTGTCCTTATGCTATTAAAGAGAATCAAATAAATTTAAATTATAATAGAATTAACATTTAATGTATAAAAAAATATATCTTAAAAAATATTTTTTTTATACGGTAAATATTAACTCTATTCAAACTTAATTTTATTTAATTTTTTTAATAATATAAAATAAAATTAAATTATTTGATAATAAAGAGAATAATTTCCTACAATTCGAATAATATATTTACAAAAAATAGGATCGCAGGCTGCATGGTCGAAATTGGAAAAGAAAAAGTTAACTACTCATTATTCATATATGCAGGTCAGTCAAAGTCAATTATGACGGTATATAGAATATAATTTTATTCATATTATTAAAATGGCGCGTCCTAATCGTCTACATTTTATATGTAATTATATATATTTTTTGTTTTGAGGTAGTAATTATATTTTGTTTGGGTGTGCTTTTCTTAGCAGGTTAAAGTATGGTTTAAGTTTTGTTTTTTTTTTTTTTATTTTATAAATTTAGAATTTAGTTTTTTTTAAAAAAATTTAAAATTTAGGATAAATCATCAATAAAATCATTTAAACGAATCTAAATTTTAAAATAAAAAAAATTAAAATTTAAAATATAAAAATATAAAAATTAAATTCTAAATTAAAAAAGAAAATAAAAGACAGATTTGAACCTTTTTAGCACTATAAATGACTAGATAAATGGACATCCCAAATGGGTGAGAAATTGTATGCGGCTTTTACTGAAAAATAGATTTGATTTTTTAAGAATAATATTTAAATAAAAGTTTGATAAGTTATTGGGGGTAATTGTTGTCCCAACGAATTTCGTAATTCATTTGTGATCCACAACATTTTATCAATGTTTCATTCTTATCCACCACTTTTAAAACTTACATTTTTTCATTAAAATATATTTATCATTTATATAGTCTTTTAAAAGATTTTCTCATTCATCATTTTTCTCATCAAAATGAAGCCAAATATTCATTTAGGCAAAAATATAAAAAATAATTTATTATAACTTATTGTTAATATTTTAATATATGAAATATTAATTATTTATAAAATTTAATTAGAATATATAAACTATGTTTTAAATATTTAAATATAATCATTAAATATTTGTAATTGATATTAACACAGTTGTATTATTTTTAAAAATATTTTTTAAATTTTTAATTAATGATTTTAACACATTTGTATTATTTTATTTTAAAATATAATTTGAATATATAACCCATATTAGATATTAACATAACACAGAAAACATAAACATAACAAATTAAAATATTACATGCATTTGGATTAAAGTTTCAAAAAGGGGTAATATTTATATGTCAAATACATTATTCAAAAGATTTTACATTAGCATTGACAATTTAAAGTGAATTCATTAAATTAGAAGCTATAACATCTCTTGTTAATTTCATTTCAAAACCACTTGAATTGTTTGATTCGCAACCACCACCACCGCTATCATCATCACTTTCTCCATCATGGACATCTTCTGGATCAAGAATATTCTCATATGCTCTGTTAATATTTTCGTATTTCATAAAGTTTGTATCATTTCAACTGACATATTTTCTGATAAAATTGTGTATCGCCATTGTAGAAACAATGATCATCATTTGCTTTTCAAAACTATAGCTTGGCATATCCCTTAAAATGACTCATTTTTTTTTCAAAACACTAAAAGTTCGTAATCACACTACGTAATGATGAATGTGAATGATTGAACATGATTGATCGAATATCTTTTACTTACCAGATATCGGTCTACCTCTATGAAAGTTAGGTAAATGATATCGCTGACCTCTATATGGTCCAAGATAACCTTTTATTTGAGGATATCCAGAATCAACAAGATAATATTTTCCTACATGTCATAATATAACAAACAATTAATTTAAGAATTGTTTATTTTTTAAATTATCGATTAAAGAACTTATAATTTATTATTTTATAAAAAAATTAAATGAAATATATTACCATTTGGTGGGTGCGGAAATTTATATTTTGGATCTTGAATTGCATTAAGAAATATTTGCGTCGGTCCTTCCCATCCAGCCATAACAAAGGTGAAACACATATTAAAATAACAAATTGCCATAACATTCTGAGTCGAAACACATTTTCTTCCAATATAGGGAATTTGTTCATTTGCTGGAAGAATAGCGGCAATATAAGTACCATCAATTGCACCTATGCAATCCTGAACAAATAATCATATTAGTCACATGCATATTTTTAATCGACCAAAAATATTAAAATATAATAATATAATATTCAATTTTAACCTTAAAATGCGGCATATATCTAGAATCATTACGTATTTGTTCAGATATTGAGCTAAGAAAACAATCTTCAGGTGCAATTAGATCAATGGCCATTCTTGAAACTTTCTCAAGCACAATTGCAAACTATCGGCTTGTTGTTGCTCCAGACCTTTGAAATCTTTCTCGACATTGGGAAACTTTTGCATCGATGCCCGAGATGAACAAAAAAAATTCCCAACATTTTACAAGAAGATATGTGTCTTGAAGTTTGCAAGTTGTATCTTGTCTCCAAAACTCTTGGCAAACTTGTGAATACAATTTTAGACATCCTAAAATTAATCATACAACGTGATTCATGACCATCAAAGATCTCTCGGATCCATGCTTCACCTAGCGCTTTGAATCCATGCATGGTTGCTTCAATATATATTTCTCATAATATAATTGTATGGAAGAAGATGTAACAGCAAATAATCGATTAAAACATCTATGTATTGTAAAATCTCTTTATTTTCCTTTTCATCATAGCTGAAATTGTCAACCATACTCATCACCTATGAAAAAATTTTATAACCAAAATTAAATATAAACAACTATTGATAAAACTAGATTACACATAAATAAGCAGAATATAAATTCAATATAAAAAAACCAAACATAAATAACTGTTGATAAAACTAGTATACCATTGTTGTTTAGTCACATAGTAGATATCTCTAGACCCTAGAAGACTAGAAAATCTTCAACTGTCCTCCATTTCTGTCTTAAGCCACAAAGCTCTAATCTTGGGATTAATTGATAAAAACATATTTCATTTGTCCTTATTGAGTAATAATCTCAGTGATAAAAAAATATAGCAAACTAGCTTCTAGAACTTCCTCCGACATGCTATCAAGCACTTTGACTGCTTTTGGAATACCATATGGATCCATAATAGGAGTCAAACTAGATGTGGCTTGACTCATACTGTCAACTGCATTGCATACTTTTTTTTATTTGACTAGACAATCTTGCAGCCCCTCCAATTTGCTTTAAGGATTTCTTCCTTCCAGTTTTAAAATGTGAAGTTGATATCTTAGGTGTTTTCTTTTTTTTTGACCATTTCCATCAATGTGAACATCATTTCTCACATTTTCTTCCTCATTCTCTTCAGCTATGTCATTGTCAACATCCTCAAAAAATTCACTACGGAGTGTACTAGAAGAAGTTGCCTATGCTTTATCACTTGTTGCAATTATCCCCATGAACATTTGGTCAAACTTCCCTTCAAATTTAGGATCAATGCTTGATGTTCTAATTTTTTTAGCTTCAGGCACAACCTACATATAAAATATTATTTTAATAAAAGAAATTATCAATAACCTCATAAATAAGAAAAACAAAAATATTTAGAATTATTGATATACCGTCATTTATACATATTTTTACCCCATGTTTAGCGCATTTTATGGATGATTTTTCCTTAAAATTGGTGAATTCGATGCTCCTAATGCCTTAATTTCATGTTTTATACTTAGGTGAGCATAGGAGAGCTAAGGGAACGAGAAACGGGCCAAAAACTGAGAAAATAGGCCAACGTAGAAGATCAACACGGCTTGGACTTCCTCACATAGGCAGACCACACGGCCGTGTCAATTTGGCAAAATCGAAGCACGACTTACACGGGAAGACCACACGGCCGTGCCATTCTAACAGGCTCAAACATGGCCTGAAGTAATCGCACACGAGCGTGTTACACGGGCGTGTCCCTGCCGAATCCAAGTTGAGTCCAATTCGGAAAAAGGCTAATTTTGAGGGCTTTTAGGCATTCTAAAGCCTATAAATACACCGAAAAGGAGGAAAAGTGAAGACACGCACAGGAAGGAGCAAGGAATTGCTCAAAGAAAGCCGATTGATCCATCTCAGAAGTCGGATTCACCGTCAAGACAGAAGATCTCCCTTCAATTCCCCTTCAGGAGTTTTGGGTTTTTCTTTATGTTTTATATTCATTATTCTTCTGAGATGTTTTCTTTTTTAGTTATGAACTAAATCCCCTAAATACCTAAGGCGGATGAAACCTAAGATGAATCTTGTTATTATTTTCTGAATTGTATGATAAATATTTGACTTGTTCTTAATTATTTGTTCTTAATTCTTGTTTTGATATTCCAGGATATTGATTCAAGTTACGCTC
Organism: Gossypium longicalyx; assembly: GCA_025698465.1. Classification (NCBI taxonomy): domain Eukaryota; kingdom Viridiplantae; phylum Streptophyta; class Magnoliopsida; order Malvales; family Malvaceae; genus Gossypium; species Gossypium longicalyx. Next base: position 29,255,054 of record CM047003.1, read on the forward strand.
TTATTCAGAGGAGGAATAGACCTGTCTAAGAGTACAATTGTCATAATTAAACAGAGTTGATTGCACGCCTAAAGATAGGGTGACAAGATTTTGCCGGATTAGGGTGAAACCTAATAAGGGGATCCATAGATCGAGTTAATGCAACGCTATGAAGTTAATTAGAAAGAGATTTCAATTATTCAACCTAGAGTTAGACGTTGTTAGTCTCGAGAAAGATAATAATATAACTTAGGGACTCTACGGAACAAGTTAAAAGAATAAATCGTCCGATTCGGAGTCAGAATAACATGTAAAGTCTAGGTGGATTCTTTCTTAGGAATTGTCTTAATTCAATTGTTTTCCAAAAGTAATCCCCAAATTCTATTTTCTATGAGTTCTTAGTTTAGTTAATTAGTTAGTTAAAACAAACCCCCTTATTCTTAGGCTAGATAATAAAAAGACAGTTATTACTAGTACTTTTAATTCCTTTGGGTTCGACAATCCGGTCTTGCTAAAACTATACTATTGTTCGATAGGTACACTTGCTTACATCGTGATAATAGTTAGTTTCAAGAACGATTAATTATAAATATTTAAAACCTGTCACAAAATAACACGATCAATTATTAATGTACCTTTAGCCTAATCTCCCACAAATCATCCGATGCATTAACGGTTCTTTTTATAGGATTTCAACCTAGACTAGTATATACGTCTTTAAATTTCTTCCAAGCCTTCCATTCTTTTTTCAAGGCATCCCACCTATTTTTAAGTTGTCCTTATGAATAACCCTTACCTGTTTCTTTCTCAAAGTTGGTCATTATTTTCAACCATCCATCTTTTGTGAAATGAGTACCAGGTTTATTGCCTTTCAGTATCTCTTTAATACACATATTACAAAATATTTCTGTCAATCTCTTATCCCACCATGCTTTGACTTTTTCACCACTAACTTTAACCACTGAAGTAGGTAACATTTATATACTAAATACATCATTAAAAATATTTTACATTAGCATTTACAATTTAAAGTAAATTTGTTAAATTATAAGCTATAACATCTCTTGTTAATTCCAGTGCAAAACCACTTGAATTATTTGATTCGCCACCACCACCACCACCACTATCATCATCACTTTCTCCATCATGGACATCTTCTTGATCAATAATATTCTCATATGCCCTGTTAATATTTTCGTATTTTATAAAATCTGTATCATTTCAACTGACATATTTTCTGATAAAATTGTGTATCGCCATTGTAGCAACAATGATCATCCTTTGCTTTTCAAAACTATAGCTTGGCATATCCCTTAAAATGACTTATTTTTTTTCAAGACACTAAAAGTTTGTTTAATCACACTACGTAATGATGAATGTGAATGATTGAATATCTCTTACTTACCAGATATCGGTCTACCTCTACGAAAGTCAGGTAAATGATATCTTTGACCTCTATATGGTCCAAGATAACCTTTCATTTAAGGATATCCAGAATCAAAAAGATAATATTTTCCTACATGTTATTATGTAACAAACAATTAATTTAAGAATTGTTTATTTTTTTAAATTATCAATTAAAGAACTTATAATTTATTATTTTATAAAAAAATGAAATATATTACCATTTGGTGGGTGCGAAAATTTATATTTTGAATCTTAAATTGCATTAAGAAATATTTGCGTCGGCCCTTCCCATCCAGCCATAACAAAGGTAAAACACATATTAAAATCACAAACTGCCATAACATTCTGAGTCGGGACACATTTTCTTCCAATATAGGGAATTTGTTCATTTGGTGGAAGAATAGCGGCAATATGAGTACCATCAATTACACCTATGCAATCTTAAACAAATAATCATATTAGTCACATGCATATTTTTAATCGACCAAAAATATTAAAATATAATAATATAATATTCAGTTTTAACCTTAAAATGCTGCATATATCTAGAATCATTACGTATATATTCAGGTATTGAGCTAAGAAAACAATCTTCGGGTGCAATTAGATCAATGGCCATTCTTGAAACTTTTTCAAGCACAATTGCAAAGTATCGACTTGTTGTTGCTCCAGACCTTTGAAATCTTTCTCGACATTGGGAAACTTTTGCACCGATGCCCGAGATAAACAAAAAAATTTCCAACATTTCACAAGAAGATATGTGTCTTGAAGTTTGCAAGTTGTATCTTGTCTCCAAAACTCTTAGCAAACTTGTGAACACAATTTTAGACATCCTAAAATTAATCATACAACGTGATTCATGACCATTAAAGATCTCTCGGATCCATGCTTCACCTGGCTGCTTTGAATCCATGCATGGTTGCTTCAGTATATACTTCTCATAATATAATTGTATGGAAGAAGATGTAATAGCAAATAATCGGTTAAAACATTCCATGTATTGTAAAATCTCTTTATTTTCCTTTTTATCATGGTTGAAATTGTCAACCATACTCATCACCTATGAAGAACTTTATAATCAAAATTAAATATAAACAACTATTGATAAAACTAGATTACACATAAATAAGTAGAATATAAATTCAATATAAAAAAACCAAACATAAATAACTATTGATAAAACTAATATACCATTGTTGTTTAGTCACATAGTAGATATCTCTAGACCCTAGAAGACTAGAAAATCTTCAACTATCCTCCATTTCTGTCTTAAGCCACAAAGCTCTAATCTTGGGATTAATTGATAAAAACATATTTCGTTTGTCCTTATTGAGTAATAATCTCAGTGATAAAAAAATATAGCAAACTGGCTTCTAGAACTTCCTCCGACATGCTATCAAGCACTTTGATTGCTTTTGGAATGCCATATGGATCCATAATATGAGTCAAACTAGATGTGGCTTGACTCATATTGTCAACTGCATTGCATAAATTTTTTTATTTGACTAGACAATGTTGCAGCCCCTCCAATTTGCTTTGAGGATTTCTTCCTTCTAGTTTTAAAATGTGAAGTTGATATCTCAAGTGTTTTCTGTAATACCCCCTACCCGTACTCATTGCCAGAATAGGGTACGAGGTATTAGCGGAGTTTACGATTTTTTTTTATAATAATTTTTTTAGTATATCCCCTTTTATAGATATCTAACCTTCCCTGCAAATTTTAAACCGAAACCAATCCACATCAACCAAACCAATTCAACATATTTTCAAGATAAATTCATGCATATTTATAAGATAACGTCATCACATACCCAAAACCAGGTTTGTTAACCATACCAATGGCTAACTTTACATTCATTTCACAGAATCATTTACTTTATTAGGTTATACATGCCATTGATTTCCAAAATAAAGTTTCTTTATATACCGAAATCCTGAGGTTGATAGTGTGATGTGTCTCTAACCAAATCCGACCTCCGAGCTCTTAACACCACAAAACAGGGGAAAATGAAACAGGGTAAGCACTTTGTGCTCAGTAAGCCCATGTAACAAGAATTATACTTACCTAATATTTTCAATACAATGTAATAAACATTCATATATCCATTCAATGCATTATTACCCTAACATGCACAACTCAACATTCAAGTTAATCCAATAATTTTCATATGTCAATAATATATACCATGATTGATGAACTCATCAATACCATGATTACCATTCCCTTATTATTTTTCCATATTTATCTCGTTGAATTTCTTGGAATTTTTTATGGATTTTCAAAGGTACACTTTTAGTGTACATTTTCGGGTCCGTCAATTCATATTCATGTGCGTACATTTCCATTTCAGAGAGCACGCTCCCGCGAACCTCATCCTTACAGCAGGATTACCAGTTCAGGCTAAATCCCCTGTAATATAAACTCATAGAGTATTGTCGAGATTACCAGTCCAGGCTAAATCCCCTGCAATGACAATTACTCTAATGAGCTTGGATCTGAATTACCAGTCTAGGCTAAATTCAGACCCTAAGTCGGATTACCCGTTCGGGCTAAATCCATTTTCCACATATTCTTCGGGAGGGCTATATCAGGATAGGATCACCCGTTCGGGCTAGATCCTTTTTACCGTCAATTCCTTTCAGAGATCCATCAAATTTTCCTTTTATTCAACCGGGATTTTTTTCTCATTTTTATCAAATATATCAATGTTTCATCAATTTTCATACAATGAACATTCAAATTATTCACATCAATAACATACTTATACATTTCAAGCATTTAAGAATATAATTCAAGTTACACGAACTTACCTTGATACTTGTTCGTGTACAAAAATCTACAAATCCTGAACTTTTTCCTTTCCTCGATCTAGCTTCGTATTTGAATCTTCTGGATCTAAATAAATAAATTTAATTATCAATTTAATACATTTCATGTTCATATGCAACAATTTCTATAATTTCATTATTATTATTTATAGTTTATTCAAAGCTGTCTATTTGAGTCATAGTCACTAAATTATTTATAACTCGAGCTACGGAACTCCAAATTAAGATCCGTTAATTTTCCCTGAAACTAGACTCATATATCTTCTTACCATAAAACTTTTTAGAATTTTTGGTTTAGCAAATAAGTACAGTTTATTCTTTAAAGTCACCCCTGTTCTGCTGTTTGATAGTTCTAACCCTTCTTCACTAAAAATTAATTATCTCTTCATACAGAATTCAGATGATGTTCCCGTTTGATTCTCTTGAAAATATACTCATTCAGGATTCTAGAAATATAAATTTAATCCTTTAATTATTTTTATTAAATTTTTTATGATTTTTCAAAGTCAGAACAGGGGAACTCGAATTCATTCTGACCTTGTCTCACAAAATTCATTATATCTCATGATTTATAGATCCATTGCTTACACCGTTTCTTTTATGAGAAACTAGACTCAATAAGATTTAATTTCATATTTTGTTCATCTTCTAATTCGATTCTTACAATTTATAGTGATTTTTTAAAGTTAGTCTACTGCTGTTGTCCAATATTGTTTTAGTGCAAGCTGTTTATTACCATTTTTCCCTTAAGCTTTTAATAAATAACAATTTCGTCCCTACTCAATTAGCCTATCAATTGAGCTAATTTTTCTCAATTAACACTTTATTCTATCACCTTAAACTAGTTTACAACCTTTAGGAATCAAAATTTCAGCAATAAACTTTAATTCCAAACATTTTCACAATTAGGTCCTAAAAATCAATTTCTATTGAAATTACCTAATAAAATCATCTCATAAATAAATTAAAGCTTCAATTTCATTCTATTTAAAGCTTCAATTTCATTCTATTTCATCATAAACTTACAGAACTCAACCATGGTGACTTTCAATTTCATCCATGAAATAAAAAACTAATGAATTTAATAGTAGGAGCTAGTTGTAAAAGTATTAGAAACACAAAAATTACAAGAAAAAGGCAAGGATTAACTCACTTGGTGAAAAAATTATGGAATATCAGCTTAGAAAACCCTCATATGGCATTTTTAGCTGCTGGAATTGAAGAGAAATGAAGAGAAATCTAGATATTTCCTATTTAGTCCTAGCTTTTTTTAGTTAATTTTGCAATATTCCAATTTTACCCTTAATTTATCAATTTTCCTGCTGATTTCATGCCCTTGCCGTCCAGCCCAAATAAATTTTGGGTCTAATTGCCTTTTAAATCCTCTCTCATTAGACACTTAAGCTATTTAATCATCCCATCCACTTTTACACCTTTTACAATTTAGTTCTTTTCATTTAATTAACTACCCAAACATTAAAATTTCCTAACAAAATTCTAATACCACATTACTAACATTTCATAAATATTTATAAAATTATTTTCGATTTGGTTTTATGAGATTGAGGTCTCGATACTTTGTTTTTACCCAATTTCCTCAATAATTTCTTTTTCTAACTAACCACTAAATCGGTAAAAAAAAATTTATCAATATTTTTATACGATTTTCCTATTATATAACTATTCATGCAAAAATATTAAAATAAATTTCTCTTTAAATCGGATTTGTGGTTACGAAACCACTGTTCCGATAACCTTGAATTTAGGTCATTACATTTTTTTTTTTTATTACCATTTCCATCAATGTGAACATCATTTCTCACATTTTCTTCCTCATTCATTTCAGTTATGTCATTGTCAACATCCTCAAAAAATTCACTACGGAGTGTACTAGAAGAAGTTCCCTATGCTTTATCACCTGTTGCAATTATCCCCATGAACATTTGGTCAAACTTCCCTTCAAATTTAGGATCAATGCTTGATGTTTTAAATTTTTTAACTTCAGGCACAACCTACATATAAAATAGTATTTTAATAAAAGAAATTATCAATAACCTCATAAATAAGAAAAACGAAAATATTCAGAATTATTAATGTACCTTTAGCCTAATCTCCCACTAATCATCCGAAGGATTCTAACCTAGACTAGTATCTCAGTCTTTAAATTTCTTCCAAGCCTTCCATTCTTTTTTCAAGGCATCCCACCTATTTTTAAGTTGCCTTTATGAATAACCGTTGCTTGTTTCTTTTTGGAAGTTGGTCATTATTTTCAACCATCCATCTTTTGTGAAATGAGTACCAAGTTTATTGCCTTTCAATATCTCTTTAATACACATATTACAAAATATTTCTGTCAATCTCTTATCGCACCATGCTTTGAATTTTTCACCACTAACTTCAACCATTGAAGTACTCATCTATTGTGTATATGAACATATTTGTTTCAGCTAGTAAAGCAATCAAGAAAATGAAATGTCACATAAGTAGATTTTATTTGACTTGGATTAGAGGCAAAAAAAAAATTCATTATTTCATTAAACTTTAAATGAATTTCTGACTCTAAATCATGCAAATATTTGCAGCTACTAAAAAAATGAGAAAAAAATTAAAATAATAGTTGCATACCTCATTATGATAGATTTGTAACAGCCTATTTTTAGTGAAATTGGAATAGTGGTTTCGGGACCACAAATCCGAGGTAGGAAGAAAATTTATTTTAACATTATTTTATGATCTATGGTATGATAGGAATGTCGTATGAAAATTCCGTTAAAAAATTTTACCGATTACATGTCTAATTTGTTAAAAAAGATTAAATTGAAAAAGGTGTAAAACTTGCTAATTATGATAATTAAGTGACTAAATAGCTTAACTATAAATAATGGAGGACTTAAGGCATAAATATGCCTAAAGTAGATGGATAAGGCGGCATAGCATGGGTAAATAATAAAATAAAACCAAATTAATGGAAAAATTGTAAATAAATTGAAATTAAAACAAACAAATTGGATTTAATTAATTTCTAGACATTTCTTCCTGAAAAATTTGGCCAAAACAACCATAGGAGAAAGGGTTTAAGCTTGTCCTTCATATTTTGGCTTCATGTAAGTTCAATTCTTACCCGTTTCTCATAATTTTTATGTTTTTGATATTGTTACAATTAGGTCCAACTAAATCTTACCTTAGTTTTTGATTTTATTGAAAATTTTGGAAGTTTCCATTGATGAGTTTATATGATTTTAATTATTAAATGATGAATTTGAGATGTTGATGGGTATTTAAAAGTCTTTTGTTAAAGAATCTTGATGAAATCATGATTTAGGGACTAAATTGAAAAGATGATGAATTCATGGAAAATTCTAAATTTTATGAAATTCATGTGCTATTGATATATATGAAAATTGGCTAGGCTTGGAATAAGAATTAAATTGTATGAATTTCATTTTCCGAGTTTAGGAACAAAATCGTAATTAATTAAAAGTATAAGGAAAAAATAGTAATTTTTCCAAAGATGTGTATTGGATTGAATTGAGTATGAATTGTATTAAATTGAGTTAAATTCATTCATATAGATCTAGATAGACCAAATACGGAGTTAGAACGAGGAAATGAAAAAATATCGGATTAGTAGATTATAAAACTACGAACACTTATCAAGGAAAGTTCGTGTAACTAAATTGTTTATTTATATGTTTTAAATTGAATGTTATTGTATGAAATTTGTATAAATTGCCATGTGTATTCATTGATCACATATCCAAAAAATATCTAATAAGTACAAAGTCCTATTTGAACCTTAGAAATTCGATGGATACAAATGACATTATCATTAAGGGTTCCCGATTGGTTGTGATCCTGCATGTGTTGCGGGCACACCACAACTCTTATGAGCGTCCAAATAATAGGCTCTCACGAGCTTCCCGTTATTTAGCTCTCATGAGCATCCCGTTATATGGCTCTCACAAGCTTCTCGTTTATGGCTCTCTTGAGCTTTCCGTTTATGGCTCGTATGAGCTTCCCGATAATTAGCTCTTCGGAGCTTCCCGATAAAAGGCTTTCTCATGAGCTTCTCGATTAATAGCTCTTCGGAGCTACCCAATATTGGCTCGCATGAGCTTCCTGATATTTGGCTTGCAAGTGTCCCGTTACATGGGTCATATGAGCTTTCCTGAATATGAATTGACGGATTACAGTTTTGTACACTTAGTGTGTACTACTTGTGTATCCATCGATTTTTTTAAATAATTCAACGGGTAAAATTTTGATATGAAACAATATGAGTAAAAAATGAATTATTACCCGTATATGCCTGAAATACATGAAAATGATGTTACTTGACATGTTGAAAAATGAGATGAAAGATACACGTGTATGAAACTTGCCTGATGACTATGTACGCATTTGTGATTATGAGTTATTATATGAATTACATGACTAACGTGCTTGATGAGGATATGTGTTTAGGCATTTGGCCAAATTGATTTGAGCATGTTTAGTTTGCTTACCTTAAATGTGAATTAAATGGTAAGTTAAATTCCAAGTTAAACAAACTTACTAAGCTTTAAAGCTTACTTTGTCTTATTTTTTTTTCCTATTTTATAGTAATTCGAAAGCTTGTTGAGTTGGAAGCTTGGCGGAGATATCTCACACTATCCCTCAACTTATTTCGGTATATATAACAAACTAAATTTTGGTTATAATGGCATGTATAGACTAAATTTGGCCAATGATGGCATGTATGTGTTTGGTTAAAATTAGCCATTGGTACGACTTGTGATTGGTACATTTCGAAATGTATATAAATATATAAGGCCTTAACATGTTGATTTGTGTTTCAAATAGATGAATGTTTAAAAAACGGGCCAGGCCTTGGGTAAGGTATTTTTGGCCCAGGCTCGACTCGGCCCGGCCCGAATTCACTAAAAGACAAAAAAAATCTACTTTTTTTTAATGTTATTTTCTTGTTGTTTTCTTCCTATTTTACTAATATTTTACTATTATGTTGCTACTATTTTATTGTTATTGTTTGGATATTGTATAAAACTTATTTTATTGTTAATTTTGTTATTATTTTAAAATTTGTTGGGAAATATTTATTTTGATGTTTTTAGTATTTTTGATGTATTATATATATTTAAAAATTACATAAAAATAATATAAAAAATTAATACAAGTTGGCCGGTTAGGCCCAGGTTTTAGCATTTTTATCCTAGTTAGGCTCAACTAAAAATTTAAGCCCATTTTTCGGGTCAGCCCGAGCCTAAAAATGAGCCTAAATTTTTAATTGAACCCAACTTGAACCCAGCCCAACCCAGCTCATAAAAACCTCTAATCACAAGGTCACGACATGAAGTTGCAAGGTCGTAACGACTAGACATTGCACTTATATTTTGGGACAAGAATATTGCAATGGCGAGCTGTAGTGATCAATCAGACATAGTTTTCAACACCGCAACATTCAACTTGGCGAAGACGGCTAAGAATCATAACAACATTTTCTTTACTATTAGAAGGTTGTGGCACAAAATCTTGGTGAATCTGTTTAGTACGCTATTCAAAAACAAAGGTTGTGGCGTTAGGCCACCACATTAGCACAAAAAAGGGCATTTTAGAAATGAAGGCAATTTTTAATAAAAGGACTGATTTTTTCTTTGATTACTCATGTTTTAGTGGAAGGGGCCAAAAATAATCTGACTCCTAGTAGGCTTCCATGATACTTTCACTCTTTTTTTTCTAAAATGATTGTATTTGAGCTCACTTTCACCAAAAGAATTATTTTACTTAACTTTTTATAAATTTGGGTTATAAAAATTTTCTGCTTTTTAACTCTTTAGTTTTGCTTAAAATTAATCACCTCTCTCTTGAAGTAATCTTGTTTCTTTGCAGTCGTATATTATGTACAGAAGAAAACTTGTCTGAACCCAACAACTACTCTTCAGCCTCCACTTTTTATCCTAATTCATAAATCCGCTGGCCTCGTCTAACATTAAAAACTTAACCCATGGTTTTCTTTTTTATTAATGAAAGCTATAAGCAAAAAAAAAAAAGTGCTACTTTGAAAACAAAAGTTGGTAGGTCAGTATTTATAGAGTTATTGGTAAGTAAATAAAATTTAAAGATAATTATGATTTCAATTTTATATAATTTTAATAGATTTATAATTATTGAAAGTAATGATAATTAATGTTAAAATAAATTTATCTCATAAAAATGTAAAAGGAGATAGTTTTACAAGTAAAATAAACTTATTCAATTTATTTATTTATTAAATGTGATAATTAATTTTTTAAAATTTTTATGTTAAAATCAAAATTTAACATAGATATATTATAGATAATATATAAAAAGTATTTAAGTTAACTCAAATTGATGAATTATCTAATTAATTTTTTATTTAAATAAATATTTATCTAAGTTTTTAAAAACTATAGAAATATTTAATACATTTTTATTTAATTAATTATTTATAAAAAAATATTTTATAAATGGATAATAAAAAAATAATTGCGCCATTTGTCATAGTTTTAGTGTGTGAATATTGTTATATTATATTGGTGGGGTGGTTGGAGTGTCCAGACTTTGGCCATTGTTGTTTTAATTTTTTTTAAGCTTTAATTCTTCTTTTATTTTTCAATAAAAAAATCCCCTTCAATTAGTTTCTTAATTTCTTGTTATTTAATTTCTGGTTTAAGCGTAGAATTTTTATTTATGCTGGATTTAGCATTTATTAATCTGAAAGCTTTTGCATTTAAGCGGGTTTGTAGCACCCAGAATTTCCATGTAATATTGTTATAGGTGGTCATGAAGGTGTCATTTACCATCCTATTTTTCTGGCTTAAAATTTTGGAGCATGTATTTAACAGACTAAGTGACTATTATTGCACTTCTACATCTTGCAATTCTCTTCTTATCATATCCATTTCGTTTTTTTAAAGGATTTCCTCTTTGCGGAACATTGTTTGTTCCAAAATGGGAAGATGTCGCTTTTCCCTCGTAAGATCTTTTACCCTAATGGGGTGTTGCATGAGTTAATTATTTTTGTGAGTAGAGTTGTCGTTGTTGTTGTAATTACTCCTGACTTCGCTTGTCCTTCTAGTTCAAAGATTAATTATGAGTTTGAATTTAAGTTTTGTGTTGTTTAATTGTTAAGGGTAGAGTAAAAACATATTCTTGGCGATGAGGTGGAAAGATTATTGAAAAAATATTTTTGTTGTTGGGTAAAGAATTGGTATTGTTCATAAGGGTTATATGTTGTATGGTTGGATTTTTTACTAGAGTTATTGTTGTGTTTTGATTTTGATGATCGAGATTATCTTTTCACTGCATCAATTATTAATACAATAAAATAAAGATAGAAAGTGTTATCTCACACAAATTAAAGTATTGTGCTAAGACCAAAAAGGAGACTTTGCCTTTCTCTGTAATAAGTGGGAGTATATATACTCCCTAGATAAGTGTCCTATTAGTGCTTAGGAGTTGTGGGGTTTTCTTTGCACGTTTTAGGATTCGATTCTTAAGTCACATGTTGTTTCAGGAGATTTCCTCAATTTACATGATGATTGATTAGTGTGCTTTATACATGCTAAATGGTATTTAACAGTTGTTGGCAAGGTGATGAGCGCGCATTGATCATTAGCATGTAGATATCGACCCAATTTTATTGTAAATAGTGTTTTTACAATCAATTTATTTAAGTAAAATGGCATAATATTTTAACACAACTTATTTTTAAAACCTTTGATTATATAATATATACACATTGACATTTTTCTACAATTGAACATTTTTCATTAAACTTTAAAAAAAAAAAACTTAAAAAAGTCATATATATATATATATATATATGTTTTAAAAAATAATCACATAATATTATTCGATGAAATTAATGAAAGAAGTTGGCATAAGCACCCAAAAATACAAATGGAAAAATGGAGTATCTAGAAATGATGAAATAATAAATAAAAGGACCTTTTATTTAAGACTGTGTTAATTTATTGTTGGCTCAAAACAAGATCAAGTAGTACATCCAAACATATACGAAGATTACAGACAAAACGAGGTCATAAAAAGGTGTCAATCATTGGGAAAGACTAGCTTTGACAAAGGATAATAGTTTGTCTGCAGGAGGTAAACTTTCCTTAACAACACTGCAACTTATGAAGTCGTCAGTCCATTTAAACAAGTCGGGGAATTTCTCCACTGACAACACCTCCAATCCCGTAGCTTCTTGAATGGTCCTAAGCCAAATGGTAAGAAAGTTGGCAGCAATGTCTACCATTCCGATCGCATCCCCACCAAAGAATCTCTTTCCATTCAGTGCACTTTCAAGCGTTTTTAGACACTCACAAGCTTCTTCCACCGCCGTTTCTCGCTCATTCTCAGGGCTAAATGTAGCTTTCCTAACCGCAGGCAAGCACTATATGTACACCACAAAAAAGAAGTGAGGCACAAATGGATCAATTATTGTTTGAGATTTAATATCAGATTATTCTTTAGTCTAAAATTTTTTATAAAAAGACAAAACTCAAAAATCCCGATCTCATTTAAAATATAAAATTATTGTTATCATCAAAATAGTTATATTTTTTTTTACTATTTTATCACTAAAATAACACAATTCAACTTCATGAGAGACGAAATTAACCTACAGAAGTTTACATGCACCCAAACTTTGAAAGAAAAATACAATATTTTGACTAAAAACTGGCCCAATAAACTTAAGAGATTAAACAAATATGATGTTTGAATGAGAAAGATTAAACTAAAAATAAATAAATTTTACCTTGTCATCGATGAACTTGATCCAAAACCGATCCATGGCTTTGTCATAAGGATTTTGTGGTAAAATGGGATTGACTTTCCAAGTTTCCTCGATATATTCAAGTATAACAATAGACTCTACAATTGGTTTCCCTTTGTGGAGAAAAACTGGGACTTTTTTATGAATGGGATTATATTTCAAGAGTAAATCACTCTTGTTCTTTAAGATATCCTCTTCTATATATTCATACGGAACACCTTTCAAGCTCAAAGCCAGCTCTACCCTGTGGCTGTAAGGGCTTGCCCAAAATCCAAAAACCTTCACTTCTTCGCCCATTATGCTACCTTTGTTCCTCGCTTTGAGGGTGACCTTGGTTTCTTGCTTCTTATAGAGGGACGGAGATATACGCCTGCTTTAGTCAACTTAGTCATCCTTTATCTAATCAATTGAGAGCCAACTAGATAGAATCTTCAAGTTATGAACATAATGGAAAGTCAACAAATGACAAAGGTATATGAACATGGACATGGAGGAAAAGTTCAACTCTGAAAATTATATTTGTCTAATAAATGCAGCTCAGTCAAAGCAATATGAACATGGTCATGGACAAAGCGAATATTGGATAATATTTTTTAAAGTATAGTCATAGGGTTGAAAATTAAAGTTCATAATTTCAAAATGGTGTTAACATTTATTTATTTAAAATCATGTATGTTTATGTTTGTTTAATTAAATTAAAATAACATATTTATAAATATATTCACCAACAATATTCATTAATAATAAATATATATCTTAATAGTTAAATATAAATGTTAATAATTATATTATAAATAAAAAAAGCAAGCATACAAATAATAAAATAATAGTATTAATATATAATAATAAAAATAAATAAGTTTTAAATAAGTTTTAAGCGAATATAAACGAGCTTATTCAAGAGTATAAATAAATAAACTAAACAAACTTTATTCATTTTTGGTTTGTTTATTTAATATACGAGCCTTAAAATCTTATTCATATTCGTTTATTTAACTTGATAAACAAACGTAAACAAATATTGTGTTGATTTAGACAAAATATTTTTATTACTGAATTATGTCATTTAACTCAATGTTACTAAAATAATTCATATGCTTTGTTGATACCAGCTTTTGTGTTGGTTTGAGACTAAATTGGGCCTTGGAGACCTTATTTTTTGTTGGGCTTTTCTTATCCAAGTTCTGGAGTGAAATGTGAAAAATAGAATCAAGCGATTGGGTGTTTAATATTTTATTCAAATTTCAAAAGCTTGTTTTCAGATCAACACAAAGCAGTAACTCTAAACAACCCGATTTATGCTTCTAACAGAAAAAGGCTCCCTTTCTTAAATGGCTTGCTTTGAGAGTTATTTCAAAGAAGACGACCAGGCTTTAATTTTATTCTACTTTTTGAAAATTTAAAATTTAGTTTCCACATGTTAACTTTCTCTATTTTTTAATTTTAAATTTTTTATTTCCCGTTCAAATTAACATTGAAAAAAAACTCTAGTCCAAATTAGACCAACTAGTTGGACTCAAAATTTGTTGGGGTATTAGTTTGATTAGAGGTAAAAATTAATTGAACCGAGTTAAAAAATTGATTAAATCAATTTTGAAATGGTAATCAATTGGTTCCCAAAACGATTAGTTTGACTGGCTCAAGCAAATAAATTTTTAAAAAATATAAAAATTGATTCAATTGTCAATTTCAACTAAATTTTTAGTCAGGTTCAAACACTCTGCATTGGTTCGCAAGTCTACCAATTTTTAAAATTTTTAAACTTTTTAAACTCTTAACATTTATAGTTTTTTGTCAATTTGGTCCATAACCTTGAAACGAATGTATTTTTTTAAAAAATATATTTTTTCTTATTTTAAACAAAAACCATTATGATTTTAAAATATTTAAAACAACATAAAAAATCTTTAAAATTCAAAAATAAAACATAAAAAGATTGTTTTTAAAAATATTTTAAAATATAAAAAAATTCAAAATTCATTGTTATCTAAACCAGATCGGACCTATTGGATCAAGAATCAATAGAACTGGCAATTGAAAATAGGTTCAACTAGTTTATACCAATCGTGAGTTAATCGATTTTTTCCCCCTCGCATGATTGATGCTCCAATCGATTCCTAGTTTGAATGGCCGGCCTGATCTAGTCAATATAACATTGAAATTTTATTTTGATTTATTTTTTTTAACTTCACAGAGTTTTCATTCTTTTCATTATTTATTTCTATTTTTTATGTTTTTATTTAAAATATGAAGAAAAAAAATTAAAATTTTAAGTACATTTAAAAGGTACGGACTAAATTGACAAATAAAATGTAAATATTAAGAGCTAAAAAATTATTTTACCTTGGACATCATTAACTTTAACGATAAAATTAGATGGAGAGACAAAGATTTTTAAATAAAAAAAAAAAGTATCAGGACTCAATGTCTTAAAATTAAAGTATATAGACTAAATTTTATATTTCAAAAGAGTATAAAGACCTTTGGCATATTTAAATCAAAACAAAGACTCTTTACAATTGAAATATAAATAGCGAGAAAGGGATTAATGTTGAGTCTCAGGACATCATTATTTGATACACGAGTTAATTCCATTCACATGAGTCTCAAAGCTATCAATATCTTATCAATCAAGTTGTTAGCTTGGTGTTAAATCCCAGCTTAAATTTGATATGGAGCATATTTAAAACATTTTGTTCAAATTTTAAACATGTATATATTTATTATATACATAACTTTGACTTAACATGTTTTAAAAAATATTGTTATTAAAATTTAGGATTTATATATATATTTTTAACATCTTAGGTCTAAATTGTCTATTTGATAGATGTACGAATTTAAATTTTGATTCATAGGAATAGACTGTAAAGGGAAAATTTTTATTTTTGACCCTCCTAAGAACAATAATTCAATTTAAATCCTTTAAATCAATCTTAATCCCTAACACAAAATTTCTAAATTTGCTCCTAATTTCAAATATGCTACACGCAAAATTTGAGTACATATTTAATGCTCCATTTAATGATTAAGATGACAAAAGTTTTTAATTAATATGATGATAGTAATATTTTGAAATTTAGTTAAAATATTTTTTAGTATGAATTTAAAATATACAATCATAATTTGAATGCAATTAACATTTTTTAGGAAATAAAACCCGATCTGCTCTTCGTTTTTATAGTTGAGTAAAATTCGATCCAATTAAAAAAAATTAAATTTCGAGTTAATTGAATCAAGTTATTCGAGTAAACTGAAATAAGTAATTCGGGTTTCGAGTTGAATTTTACAATTCAAATAATTCAAATAACAGATTGATATAAATATCCTTTGAGTCCCTATCAAGTTAAAAATGAGCAAATTAATCTCTCTCTCAACAAAAATTACAAAATAATTTAAAATAATTTTTAAAATTCAAAATATTTATAAAAATTCCAAATTTTATATATTTTAAAAAATTATAAAATTTTTAAAAAAATTCTAAAATATATATAAAGAAAGTTAAAATTTTAAAAATTTTCTAGAATAACAAATTTGAGAACCTAAATAAGTTAATTAATGATTCAAGTTCATCATACTAAAATATATTTTTTATTTTGAATATGATTTCAAATTTATGTGTTGTAACATGAAATTAGTTATAGTGTAATAAGATTTTAATTTGACATGTTTAATTTTTTTAATTTAACTCGAACAATTTCATTCGAATAGATTCAAATTGACTCGAATTTCATTTTACTTGACTCGATTCGAAAAATATTCAAATCGAGTTAGGATAATAAAATAAAACTCGACAAGTCGAAATTTTTTAATTTGAAGTAAGTGGTTTTTTTGTTTAAACATTTGAAGTGGTTTCAATTAGGAAGTCAACATCAGCAAACAAAATCTTAAGTTGGAACAACCAACCTAAAGCCTTGCAAGCAAAGTTTGAAAAAAGAGAAAGAAAGAAAGAGCATAGTGAGAAGTGTTTTAAACAGAGGGAAGGAATGATTTAACAATTATGACAACTTCACTTAAACTCCATTGTCACTTTCCCTTATCATTGTCATTGTTAGTTATCTCAATTATGCTTCCATGTCTTCATTCTGCTCCCAATCCTTAAACCTGTTTTAAGAAACTAAAAGAACATTAAAAAATTGTCCCTAAAATGTCATAGTTTATAAGGAAAATAATAATAATAAAAAGGCTAACACCATATGTCTGCAATCAGTGAACAATGATTTCTTTATGAAACAATATATAGCCCTCAGATTTATTTTTCATCTACCTAAGATGTTCCTTAAAACCCTAACTATGTTTATATTATATTTTCTTAAAAAAAGTGATTTTTATTTAAATAATCATATACCATGATGCGGTTGCCCCTCAAATGGGATCGAGATCCTGTAAAATTACAAAATAATCCCTGATTCCCTCTCTGAAATTACTAAACTCGCCTGCCCTGCATAGTATTCCATTTTGATGTTGCCCAAGAGACAAAGGCATCCTTTTCCATTATCTTTAGTATATCCATCACAATGTGGTTGCCAAAGAACCCACCACTTCTTTCTAGGAATTTTTAGCTCGTAAATTACTTTCCTATACTTCCCAAGCATATAGATATCACGGTTTTGTTTAATACATTGGGACATGGCCATGAAGAGGGTGGTTAAGTAACTTGGAGAACCCGGCAGTGGAACAGTTTTTGAAAGCCAAAAATTTGGTGTGTCCTTGGAACTCAACAACTTAATTGAAGGTTTCGAATTTTAAAATGGCTGTTCTTTTTTTGCCAAAAAGAGGTTAGATATCATGGATAAATGATAAATCCATCCCCTACACGACTCCTCATTAACTTACATTTTATCTTTAATTTTCAAACAGAGCCTGGAAAGTTTTGAGATTTGTTTGTTTTGATATGGTTAGAAAATATTAACAATAATTAGCTTAATATTCTGAAAATGGAAAAAAAAAATGGGGAAATATGAGGAGGTCTTAAATAGTTTTATAGGTGAAGCAAAAGGCTCCCCAGTCATGTCTTTG
Organism: Gossypium longicalyx; assembly: GCA_025698465.1. Taxonomy (NCBI): domain Eukaryota; kingdom Viridiplantae; phylum Streptophyta; class Magnoliopsida; order Malvales; family Malvaceae; genus Gossypium; species Gossypium longicalyx. The sequence continues at coordinate 29,273,088 of CM047003.1, forward strand.
AGCAGGCCTCAGTAATCATCAATAGCTTGACTTCATATATTTAAGAACATAAAGCTTCTGCCTTTTTTCTGTCACTTAAAAAAGATAAAGGAAAAAGAAGGAAAACCCCACACCAAATTTCTCTGCAATTTTTTTTTTTCTTTTTTGCTTCCACTTTACCCCATTGAAGTAGACATGTTGGCGACCTTATGGATGGAGGAGCTTTCACCAACCAAGAGTAAATAGGCTCTACCAAACAGCAGCAGCAACAACAATATCACCAGTTGAAGCTTTGTATGCCTGCGCCAAAGCTAAAAGCTGAGAGCTTTTGGGTTTCAAAATCTTTTAGAAGCTTGTGTTACAAAGCTATAGAGTCCAATGTGTGTTGCTCACAGAGGTTAGAGTATAGTGGTATGATAGTAAATAACTCTCTGTTTTGTCCTTCACCTGGTCCTTTTGAAGAACAGCAAACTGAAATGGAGGGTTTGGTTGAGAAAGAAGGAAGCTTTAAAGAGAAAAATGAAAGCTTTAGTGAGAATGGGGTTCAAATGGGAACATTTGCCGAGTTGCTTGAAGACAAGGGTAGGGAAAGTAGTTCAAGTTCTGATTTTTTAACATCTGAAACAACCGGGCATGAGGAGGAGCACAGTCACAGTAGTTCCGAGGAAGGGTCTGCTTCACCACCTTCATTAGGTTGGCCTGTAAAGGAAAATGCTGGGACAGAAGACTGCACCAGTACTAATTGTAGTGAAGATGGAAAGAAAACCCCATTGGATAATAGGAAATTAGAGAAACAAGGCTCCACAATTTCAGGTATTATTATTGATTATCATATGAATTTGTCTCTCAATTGAATTTCTTTTTTATTGGTTAATAATGGGGGTTTCAGAGATTGAGCTGATGAAGGAAAGATTTGCAAAATTGTTGCTTGGAGAAGATATGTCTGGGTGTGGAAATGGCGTTTGCACAGCCTTGGCTATTTCAAATGCCATCACCAATCTTTGTGGTATGCTGTTTCTTCTATTCTGTTCACCTATGTGGGCATTTGTTTCTGATTTTATGTTGGTCAATTGCTATTGGTTCTCTAGTTTGATGGTTATTTCCTTTTCACTTCCATTTGAAGCTACCTTATTTGGGCAAATATGGAGGTTAGAACCAGTTCCTCCTGAGAAGAAAGCAATGTGGCGTCGAGAGATGGAATGGCTTCTTTCTGTTAGTGATCACATTGTTGAGTTGATACCTTCGTGGCAGACATTCCCGGATGGAAGCAAGCTCGAGGTAAAGCTATCAATACTTTTCCCCATAAACTTCTCCCATGTTTTGAAAATGTGACATTAGGACAGTTTTTGAGTTCTAGGGAACAAGTTGTATCCAATGAAAGATTTTTAGTTTAGAATGCCAGGTCTAGTTTCTGGCAATTAAAATCAAATGCTATTGGTAATGAGAGCCTCTCTAAGCTACTTGTATAGTTATATAATCATGAAAAAAGGTTTTATAATTATATAGTCTAATTCGAATTCATGACTGGCTTTTGTTGTGATTTCAGGTCATGACTTGCAGACCTCGTTCGGATCTTTACATTAATCTCCCGGCTTTAAGAAAATTGGACAACATGCTACTCGTGAGATCCATTAACTCTATAACAATGTGGTTACTATTCTGTTGAGAGCTGTATTTTTAATGTAACAATCATTTTTACAGGAGATATTAGATACTTTCACCGATACAGAGTTCTGGTATGTTGATCAAGGGATTCTAGCCCCAGAGGCTGATGGATCCACCTCGTTCCGAAAAGCTTTTCAACGTCAAGAGGAAAAATGGTGGCTTCCTGTGTCTCGAGTGCCACCGGGGGGACTCCATGAAAATTCAAGGAAGCAGTTGCAGCACAAACGTGATTGCACAAACCAGATCCTAAAAGCTGCCATGGCAATCAATAGTATTACTCTAGCTGACATGGAAGTCCCTGAATCATATTTGGAATCTCTTCCAAAGGTAAAAGACAATGAATAAATACTTGGCATTATGTATTTTAGGAAGTTTTTGTTGTTAAAATTTTGGTACAAATTTGTTTCAGAATAGCCGAACGAGCTTAGGAGATCTCATTTATCGCTATATTTCATCGGATATGTTTACACCTGATTGCCTTCTTGATTGCCTTGATTTGTCATCTGAGCATCAAGCTATTGAGATTGCCAACCGAGTGGAGGCCTCAATATATTTATGGCGGAAAAAATCAAACTCCAAACCTATTAGCACAAATCGGTCCAGTTCTAAGTCATCATGGGATTTGGTCAAGGACCTAATGATCGATTCTGACAAAAGAGAAATGCTTGCAGATCGAGCAGAGAGCCTCCTGCTTTGCTTGAAGCAGCGATTCCCCGGTCTTCCCCAGACCACTTTAGATATGAGCAAAATTCAGTACAACAAGGTTTGTGTCAATAGTTTGAATTCGAGACTTGTTCTTATGAATGCTTTTAATTACAAAATTCATGCTGATAAATGAACATTATGTTGTTAATTAGGATGTTGGAAAATCCATATTGGAGAGCTACTCGAGAGTTTTGGAAAGTCTTGCATTCAACATTATCGCACGTATTGATGATGTGCTCTATGTGGATGACTTGACCAAGCATTCAGATCAATTCTCTTCACTGTCCAGGATCGGACTTATTGGTCAGAAGAGTCTTTCGGTTCCTTACTCAGTGCCCTTCCCCAGCACTCCTTATAGAACAGCCTTTTCAACCCCGAACTTTTCACCAGCACCGCTAGCTACGCCTGCAAAGGGTGATAGATCACCATTTCTTTCAAGCAGCAAAGTTCCTCAGCGTGGGATGGGTGTGACAAAGGTCTTGACAGACTATCTTAATATCGATTTAAGGCCGAAGGAATACAGTAATCCAGGTGAAGGAACAGAATCAGGTTCAACCATAACTCAAGAAGCATCAGTATCTTTTGAATGTCTAAAAGAGGCGGTGAGCTTATCGAAACTGGAGCCAGTTCCTGAGAAAGAGCCCTAATGTTGCACATCATGAATCAATTTTATATCTTTTCTTTAAGTTTTAAATTTGGTAGGAATTAGAAGATGCTTGAGAATGAAAAACATTCACCCTGTTATTGTAAATGATAAATAAGTTGAGTGATTCATGCTTTGTCATGGCATCATTTATGGTCTCAAATTTGATTATAGCTCAATATTTTGAGGATCAAACATAGAATAGAAATTGCCAAACTACCTATTACTTATCTACATATACAATATCATAACTTAGGTGGCCTGATGACACTGGTAATAAAGATGGGAATAGTTGCTTATAAGTTGATTACACGTAGCCACAACAAAAAGTTGCATGATTGGAACACGCACTCTGTTGGGTCGTTGTTGTTAGCAATGGAGTGTGGAGTTCCAGAAATAGCAGCTGAAGTGTCGAAATGTCAAGCTTTTGAGGGTTTTACACAGTCGTTGAGATGATTACAGATGGATGAATGCTTTGATATATGATGGGACTAAAACGATTAAAACAACAAATATATAATTCTTAAACCGAAGTGCTACAATTATAAAATTGTCTCTCCTTGTAGTGCCATCCCCATTATACCATTAGTGGATGAGGCTACAATTCCATTACATGCTCAAGTTTCAGTATAAATACCCCCCTTCAGAAGAGGCCAATCTGCATTCAGATTTCAGAGTCAGGTTCAGGTTCAGCTGAGGGTTGTTGGATTATTTTCAGATAACAAAAGATGGCAGCTGCAATGAAACTCATCTCTGTTATGGGATTGATTGTGCTCATTAGCCTGGGAAAGGTGGTTGATGCAGCAGGGGAATGTGGGAAATCATCTCCTGAGAATGAGGCAATGAAGCTAGCCCCATGTGCTGAAGCTGCACAAGACGAGAATGCCCCTGTTTCAGCCAGTTGCTGCGCCCAGGTGAGGAAAATCGGCCAAAGTCCGAAATGTCTCTGTGCCGTTATGCTCTCTAACACTGCTAAAGCATCTGGAATCAAGCCTGAGATTGCCATAACCATCCCTAAACGCTGCAACATAGCCAACCGTCCAGTCGGTTACAAATGTGGAGGTGAGTCTTGATTTCTCTCATTGCTCCATTTTCACTCCTCCCTTTAGAAAATTTTCTTATGTTATAATTGCTTGTTTTGCAGCATATACACTTCCTTGAATGGAAAATTTGGGAGACATAAAAAGTGCTGGAGCTCACTTGTTGTACCACTTAATATGTAGCTTTAAGCTTACCTTTGTATGAATAACAGCTTAAAGCATGTTTATATTATATCCAATCTTGAAGTTCAATAAAATCATCCATGTTTCTGCTTTTAATTGCCACATTACCCTCTGGATCAAAACTGTTTAAACTAACATGGAAACAAAAGCATTCCAATTGCATATCGAACTAAAATATCATTCCTAATAGATACATGTTTGAAAGAGAAATAATATCAAATTCAAGCTGACATTTACAAGGTGATGCTTAAAAGAGTAATTGAATTTAAAAAAAAGAGTAAAAAATGTGGTTGCATAGTTTTTGTCCTGACTTCATCAAGTCTTATTTAACGACCCAGAAGTTTCTTTAACGACCATTGTATGTAAAGCATAAGCATTTGTCCCACCCCACAGATTGATAGAGACTGCTTTTAATTCAAGAGTCGAAATTGAAAGGGCAGTTTGTAGAGTAGGCATACTATTTTGGATGGATTGGTGGATAATTGTGGTATATGGGCCACGCTTAATTGATGGTTACTTTTAACTGTTTATGGTGCGTGGCATCTTTAGATACCATCTGAGGGTCACGAAATGAGAATGTGGGGTTTTCATTGGTTTCAGGTATCTCAATGACAGTTTCAAAGTGACAGCTATGTACCTGATTCATTCTTTTTGACGTGTTTAGAAAGCAAAACTAAAACTTTGTTTCTTTAATTTCCTTTTGGATTGTAAAATGCAAAGAAATTATCTGAGTTCGAAAAACCCGCTCCCAAAATACCCCGATTTTGAAATAACCCAAATCATAAATTGATTTTAAACTCAACCCAAATTCATCTTATCCAAAATCAACCCAACTTCTTAATCAAGCAAGGTAGAACTTTTTTTTTTATAAGAAAATCATGACAAGACTTGGATAACAAGATAAAGATTATTCCTAATGGAAACGTAAACTCATATTAATTATAGAAAAGCAGAAAAGAGTGATAAATGGAGCAAAAGCAGTAAATTCATCATATATAGTATCATCATATCAAAGTCACTGAAGCATATGCATAACAAGAAAAAAAGAGCAAGTTTCATTATCCTTTAAAGAGAAGAAGGGAGACCAAATAGCTATATTTGCTTGGCTCTTGAAAGTAATACAGGCTAACTGTCTGCAACGTTTGATTACTATAATCCTCCTCCCATATATCTATATCTTCCTATGTACCTGCCGAGGATAAATCAACAAACAAAGCAACAACATGGAATCAGCATATATATGATTATGTATAACCTCAGTGACTATGAATATGTGACTAAAGGTACCTTGATATAAGCATGTTGACTGGCGATCAAACTCTTAGTAGTATAGAGACCCTGCATGAGAAAAATAAAAAAAATGTCAGCCTTACAGTTTAAAATGTTATTCGGTATGGTACTGATCCAGTATACCCCATTAGACAATATCATACCTTGCCACCAGTTTCCTCTTGTTGCACTCCCTGAATCGTCTTCTCCGTCATCTTTCTTGAACTAGAAAGTTATGCAAACATGTTAGCAGATTCCTAAATCCAAACACTCATCAAACTAAAGAGAGCAATGCTGTTGATTATGTGATGCCTATACACTCACCACAGAGTCCAGTTCAGAGCTCTGGCTACCCTGGGGATACAAGTAAACATCTTGGCCACCATAGTAGATGGATGAACTTAAATGACATGGATATATTCGTTGCTCTTGATACTTGTCACTCTTGTCTCGATTTTCCGTATTGTCAGTTTCACCTTCAACAACTACACCTAGTGCTTCAGAATCAATGGACATAAAAAAAGAACTAATTTGTATAATCAAGCAAAGACATTAAACTTCTGATAATATCTATATAATTAAAAACTAAAAGTTAAGGTGGAAATTAGATAAATAAAACTAGAACCAAGATATGATTTGACAAAACAGTGTTAGTTCAATTACCATAGTCATCTCAAGGCTCTTGCAAGAGAAGGAAGGAACAGCAAAAAGGGAAAGAAAATAGCAAGAATCTAAAACCTTTTATCTTTTCATGTTTGCAATAATAGGTTCAAATATCAAAATCATGCCCTACTCATAGAAGCAAATCATGTAAAAGATAAAACTGATGCACAAACCAGAGGCTCCGGGCTTTGTGTTCCAAGGCTCATTTGGAGAATGCTGGGTTTTAGCCCCAGCAGGACGTAGAGACTCCCTTCCGAAAATCTGAGCCTACACCACCTTAGAGAAATTAAAACTTTCTGAACAAAATCTAAAAGGACAGACAAAAGAGAAGCAGAACAGTTCAAGTTGTCTTGATAGAGAACTTGCATGCATTTGCAAAAGAAGAAAGCATAGGAACAAAACCAAGAACGAGAAGAGTGTCAAGTCATCAAAAGCCTTTAGAACAAAAAGCCCTTCAAATTCACCACCCTTCGTAAAGCTCTGATTATAAAACAAACAACTTTGGAACAATAGTTTCTTAAACCGTTTCAAATTACCCAATTGAAAAAAGATTGAATCTTTGAAACTCCACGGAACCTAAACAATAAAAAGTTGAAAACCCCATTGCCAAGAACATGGAGTACCAAAGAAATGATGCATAAAAAGATTAAAAGGAAAGAAAGAATCTCCAAAGGCGATAAAAATACCTTCGATGGAGGAGCAAATATAGAGCCGAAAATTCCAGCGGAAGATGAAGGTGGTGAATCTTTTGAACCGAAGAGCTTTGAAGTGATGGAAGAAGAGGACGATCCGACATTTTTCTTTCCCTCCATTCTCTTGTTAGTACTCTTCAACAAGGTGAGACACGTATATATAGAGAGAAAGAGAAACGTTTGAAAGAAGAACGGTTAAGAGAAAAGGAAAGAAAAAAAACGGAAAGAGAGAGGATAGAACTTGAGAGGAAAAGAGGAAAAAGAAAGGAAAGCAAAGCAAATGAGTAGAAGAAGAAAACAGTACACAACGGAAATAAAGGATGGGAAAAAGAAAAGAGAAGGGAAATACACGTGAAGCTTGAGCTCTGTTTTATAAGAGAGAAAGAAATCACAAGAAAAATAACTCATATTTGGGTCATTAATGACAATTTATAGGCAGTTGTGGCTGACGACGATCATTCATTGTGTTACCTTAAAAAGCGTTTTATGTTTTTCCGGTTGCCTTTTATCGTGCTTTGAATTTTTTGGTACGTGGGAGGGGGTATGGGGATCCAAGTTCCAATCTTTTACTGCCACGAGTAACCTAATTGATAATAACAATGCCCCCAGTCACCCTTGTTTTCAAGCTCTCCTCTATGTCTACTGGATGGGATTGTTAGAAGAAGAACCTTCTCAGTATTGAATTCAATTTTGACTGGGCTGCTTGTAGACCTGACCTGACCTGACCTGATCTGACCAGTGAGTCAGTGACTACCCTCCTTTATAACCTTATCCCTTTTGTCCTATCGGACCGCCCCCTCATCTGGTGGGTCTTCCTTCTTCATTCCACTTCCACTTTCTGTCTTTGCCTTATTTGAAGCTAATGGATTTATTATGACCTTCCTTATACAGTTGTTAGGCATCATAGATTTTCTCTTCAGATTCTGTGAAACAACATTTCTCTTTTGAGTGGATAATGTAATGTTTACAAATACTGTTCAATTTTTTTCATAAATAGTATTAAAATATAGAATGTGTTCGTACAACATAAAACAATAGTAAAAATGTGTAATTATTAAGAATAAATATACTCCTTTGTAACTATAAAAAATTAATCCGTCTCAAATTGTATCTTACAAAATAATTAATGTGATTTTTTTTATCATGAATTTAGTAATTAGATCTATTTTTATATTTTCTTCCTTTTTTGTTTAATTTGGTACTTAAAAATTATCAAAGAACAATGTGGATCAATATGATGACATGTTTCTAATACATTGGTACCAAATTGAAAAAGATGGTTAACTTCATGGGCCATTTAGTATATTAGGTTGAGAAATATAATAAATAAGGAAAATATAAAGAAAATATTTTTAAAAAAACCTTTCAACCCTATAAGATCATATTTATAATTTTAATTAGGCTGAATGATTTATAATTTTAAAATATTGAAGGCATTAAAAATGGTCGTTGAAAGATTATTAACTTTCCAAATGATCTATAAGCCGACAATAAGATAAGTAAAGAACTCGTGATCTGTGTCACCAATAGCATCAATTGTATCAAGTCAACCTTGTAGATTTTACGATAACATCATGTGACGTAAATCATCCAATCTAAGTGACAGATGGCATAAAAACTAAACTACCTAACAAAATTACATTCATTGAATAACTTCTTGACAGTTTCGTTATACTCCTAACACAAAGGACATTCTGAAAGTGCATTAATTGAGCCCTTCTGTAGCCCTTCTGTAGCTCCATTCATGTGGGAAGATGATTGTGACCAAGTTTCCAAAAATAAAAAAAAGTACTAGTATCTTAAATTTTTGAAATAACAGAATCCCACTTTTACCTTTTGTAAAGAAATATATTTGGTATTGTTTAATGACATAGGCATAATTTGTCGAGCCTCGTCAAACTTTTCATGTTCATTATTGTTATTTTGTCGGGTACAATTGTGATGATATTTTGTGCTATTAGAATAAATTATAGGGAGATTCTATCTAGGAGGTTAGGTTTTAAAACACAAGATTTAGTCTGATTGAAGGCATTTAGAATGGTCATTGAAAGCTTATTAATTCAGTGCTAATAGGATTATGGGTGATATGATTAAATATCTTTTCATTTTTAACTTTCCAAATGATCCATAAGCCGACAATAAGATAAGTAAATAACTCGTGATCTATGTCACTAACAACATTAATTGTATCAAGTCAACCCTGTAGATTTTGAAGTAACGTCATATGGTGTAACTCATCCAATCTGAGTGACAGATGGCATCCAAACCAAACTATCTAGCAAAATTACATTCCTTGAATAACTTCTCGACAGTTTCATTATGCTTCTAATACAAAGGACATTCTGAAAGTGCATTAATTGAGCCATTCTGTAGCTCCATTCATGTGGGAAGATGATTATGGCAAAATTTCCAAAAATAGAAAAAGTACAAGAATCCCACTTATATCTTTTGTAATTAAATATATTTGTAATACCCCAAAAATTTCTACACTAAGATATTATCTTTGATATAGTAAAATAAGGAAATAAAGTGACAAAAAGAGAAATTTTGAGTTATGACAACATTGAGAAGTAAATTATGATATCTTGATTCAGGAAAGGACTAAATTGTAAAAGTGAGAAAAGTTTTATTTCCTAAGAGTAAATACCAAAACTTGAGGGTTAAAGTGTAAATATGAAAATTTAAAGGACCAATAGTGTAAATATTTTAAGGGTAGAATGATCTAGAAACTAAAGAAAATGGATGAATTAGGACCAAATTGAATAGGTGAAGAATTATGAGGAACTAAATTGTAATTTTACCAAATTAAATGATGACTCAATGATGGAATTTTAAAAGATAATAAAGGAAAAAATGGTCGATTGGGAGAGAGAGAAATCTAGAAAGTAATAATGATGTTGATGATATTTTATAACTATTTACTTAGATAAATATTATTTTATTAATGAGATATTTTATTATTAATTATTTAGTAGAAAAGGAAGGAAAGATGAAGAATTTTCATCATCTTTCCCATGCAAAACCAACGTGAGAGGAAGAAGAAGAAAAGAAATTTTCATTTCTTTACAATTTGGTCCTTCTACCAAAAATTCACTATTTTCACCCAAAAATCAAAAGAATTTCCATAGCTACTAAGAGAGAAAAATGTTAAGGAGACTATGGGAAGTTAGAATATCAAGTTGGATTCAAGAAATGGAAGCTGAAGGAGAGAGAAAATCAAGATGAAGATTGAAATCAATAGAACAAGGTAAGAACATCATGATTTCAATATATTTTTAAGTTTGATATTATTGAAAAAACATCGGATTGATGTTAATAAAGAGTTTCCTTACATATGGTCCTATGTTCTTGATATGTTAGTGAAGAGAAAACAAGAGAAAGTGATGAGAAATAGTGTAGAGAAAGAAAATAAGGGTGTTATAAACATGGTAATTAATATCTTGCACTAAAACAGTTTTGGGCAGCAGCAGTGGTCTAACTTTGAAAAATCACCAAAAATTGTGCAAATCGAATTAGAAGTTGAATAAAATATGAAATTAAAATTTATTGAGTCTAGGTTCTTATAGAAGAAACATTGTAAGCAATGGAATTTTGAACTATGAGATATAATAAATTTTGTGAGACAAGGTTAGAATGATTTCGGGTTCCCCTGTTCTGACTTTGGAAAATCATCAAAAATTGGAGAAAAATAATTAGCGGCTTAAATTTATATTCTTAGAATTCTGAATGAGTCTTTTTCAAGATAAATAAACAATAACATCATTTGAATCTTGTACGAGGAGATAATTAATTTTTAGTGAAAAAGGGTCGGAACTATCAGACAGCAGAACAGGGGTGACTTTAAAGAATAAACTGTACTTATTGGCTAAACCAAAAATTCTGAAAATTTTATGATAAGAATATATGTGAGTATAGTTTTAGGGAAAATTAGATGATCCAAATTTGGAGTTCTGTAGCTCAAGATAAAAATAATTTAGTGACTATGACACGGATGGATAGCTTTGAATAAATTTATAAGTAAATAGTGAAATCATAGATAATATTACTTATAAGAATGATATATACATTAAGGATGTGGAATGGAGAGGAGGAGGAGGAGGAGGAAAATAAATATATGAATTTTCAGCTAGCAATGGTTTACATTTAAAATGAATAATTTGTATGTTTTAGACTCAGGGACTAAATTGAAGAAAAGAAGAACTGTAGGGGTAATTTTGTAAAAATGCTAAAAATGACAAAATGAAGGAAATAAATTTTTTTATTTATTAAATTAATAAATTGAATGAAATTATTAATTTGGATCAAGATTGGGTGAAAATCGGGGAAAATGAAAAATTTACCAAAATACCCCTAAATCTTAATATTTCTGCAATTTTGCTAGGTAAGTTCGTGTAACTTGAATTATATTCTTAAATGCTTGAAATGTATGTTATTGATGTGAATATGATTTGAATGTTCGTTGTATGAAAATTGATAAAACATTGATATATTTGATAAAAAGGGGAAGAAATCTCGGTTGAATGAAAAGAAAATTCGATGGATCTTTGAAAAGGAATTGACGGTAAAAAGGATCTAACCCCGACAGGTGATCCTATCTTGATATAGCCCTCCCGAAGAATATGTGGAAAATGAATTTAGCCCGTACGGGTAATCCGAATTAGGGTCTAAATTTAGCCTCGACTGGTAATTCAGATCCAAGCTCACTAGAGTAATTATCGTTGCAGGGGATTTAGCCTAGAGTGGTAATCCCGACAATACTCTATGAGTTTATATTGCATAGGATTTAGCCTGGACTGGTAATCCCGCTGTAAGGATGAGGTTCGCGGGAGTGTGCTTTCTAAAATGAAATGTGTAAGACCATGGTTGAAAGATATTATGGCAACATGATATGAAATGTGTAAGACCATGGTTGAAAGATACCATGGCAACGTGACATGAAATGAACAATACCATGGTTGAAAGATACCATGGCAACATGACAAGAAATGAATAAGACCATGGTTGAAAGATACCATGGCAACATGACAGAAAATGAGTAAGACCATAGTTGAAAGACACTATGGCATCATGTCGAAGATAAATAAGATCGTGGATGAGAGACACCAAGATATCTGTTGAACAACTAATGTTCAGGTAATATGTAACAGGTGACGAATGGTTATATGAATTGGTTATACAAAATGGTTGTGTAAAATGTTTACAAGAATTGGTCATATGGAAATATATGTACAAAATAGTTGTATGAAATAATTAGGAAGATAGATAAATGAAATAAGTATAGGTACATGGAATTTAATTTATGTTAAGTTTAATATGAACTATTACCGAAATAAATATACATAAGATATAAGGAAATGATGGTGCATGAAATATTGATATAACAAAATGAATGATATATGCTTATGAAGAAATGGTAAGAGAATAATATGTTTCATGACATGTATATATATGATTATCTTTGATATGTTGATACAAGGAAATTATGTAAGTTGAGACTATTATTAAACTCAAGTGTGATATGTCGAGAAAATAGGTTTATCAATCTTGAAATTATATAAAATATGTACAAGTATACTAACAAAGTTACTTAGATAAGTGCCAAGCTATTGATTGAACGGTAATATATTTATTTATATGATGCATTGAATCAATAAGTATTTAATTGAAATTTTTGTTAAATGATATGTAAATCCTATTAATGCCCTGAAGCCCTGTTCCGGCAACGAATACGAGTTAGGGGTGTTACAATATTTGGTATTGTTTGATGACGCAGGTGTAATTTGTCGAGCCTCGTTAAATTTTTCGTGTTCAGTATTGCTATTTTGTAGGGTACAATTGTGATGATATATTGTGTTATTAGAATAAATTATAGGGAGATTTTGTCTAGGAGGTTAGGTTTTAAAACACTCATATTTAGTTTGATTGAAGGCATTTAGAATAGTCGTTGAAAGCTTATTAATTCAGTGCTAATAAGATTATGAGTGATATGATTAAATATCTTTTCATTTTTAACTTTCCAAATGATCCATAAGTCGACAATAAGATAACTAAAGAATTCATGATTTGTGTCACTAACAACATCAATTGTATCAAGTCAACCCTATAGATTTTGAAGTAACATCGTGTGACGTAACTCATTCAATCTAAGTGACAAATGGCACAATTTGAGTGACAGATGGCACCCAAACCAAACTACCCATGTAACACCACTAACCCGTATCCGTTGCCAGAACAGGGTTTCAGAGCATTACTACCATTTGCAGATCACTTAAAAAAAAATTTTAAATGCTTACCGATTCAATGCATCATATAAATATATTACCATTCAATCAACAGTTTAGTACTTGTATAAGCATCAAACAGTAACATTGTTAGTGTACTTGCACATATCTCATATAAATTCAACATTGATATAACTATTTTCTCGACATATCGTACTTGAGTTCAATAATAGTCTCAACTTACATAATTTTCTTGTATCAACATATCAAAGATAATCATATATGTACATGTCATGAAACATATCATGCTCTTACCGTTTCTTCATAAGCATAAATGATTCATTTCATTATATTAATATTTCATGCTCCATCATTTCCATATATTTTATGCATATTTATTCCGATAATAGCATATATCAAACTTAACATAAATTATATTCCATATACTCATACTTATTTCGTTTATCTATCTTCATAATTATTTCATACAACTATTTGTACATATATTTCCATATGACCAGTTCTTGTAAACATTACACACAACCATTTCATATAACCATTATCATCCGATACATATATTACGAATATCAATTGTTCAATGGATGTCATAGCATCTCCCATCCACGATCTTATTTATCTTTGACATGATGCCATAGTATCTTTCAACTATGGTCTTACTCATTTTCTGTCATGTTGCCATGATATCTTTCAACCATGATCTTGTTCATTTCATATCACGTTGCCATGGTATCTTTCAACCATGGTCTTACACATTTCATATCAAAGTTGCCATGGTATCTTTCAACCATGGTCTTATACATTTCATATCAAAGTTGCCATGGTATCTTTCAACCATGGTCTTACACGTTTCATATCGAGAGCACACTCGCGAACCTCATCCTTACAAAGTGGGATTACGATCCGAGCTAAATCCTCAGTAATATAAACTCATAGAGTATTGTCGGGATTACGGTCAAAGCTAAATCCCTGCAACGACAATTACTCTAATGAGCTTGGATCAATTACGACCCAAAGCTAAATCCGGACCACGATTCGGATTACCCGTCCGGGCTAAATCCATTTTACACATATTTTTCGGGGAGGGCTATATCAGATAGGATCACCCGTCAGGGCTAGATCCTTTTACCGTCAATTCCTTTTCGAGAGATCCATCGAATTTTCCTTTTCATTTAAGCGAGATTTATTTTCAATTTATTTTGAGTATTATCAATATTTCATCAAATATCATGAATTGAACATTCAAATCATATTTTCATCACATAATCACATATTTCAAGTATTTAAAATACAGTTCAAGTTACACAAACTTACCTCATTGCTTGTTTGTGTTTATAATTTCATTAATCCGATATCTTTTCTTTTTCACGATCGAGTCTCATATTTGAGTCGTTCGGATCTTTATAAATAAATTTGATCATCATTTTCATTCATTTCATATTCTAATGCATTTAATTAATGCTTTAGGCAAAATTTACCATTTTGCCCCTAAACTTTTAATTAATGACGATTTCATCCTTAGGGTCAGGAAAATAAAATTCTTGCAATTTAGTCCTTATTTCCAGTTATTATTCTCATATATATTGATAACAGTCCATGAATTCTATAAAATATCAGAATTTTCCATAATTTCAACACTTTTCAATTTAATCCCTAAAACATGTTTTTCCCCGATCTTGAACTAAATTAATAATTTCATTCAATTTTGTAATTTAAATAATAAAATAATCCATTTCATGCAATTTGGTCATTTCTGACATTTTTACAAAATTGCCCATAAAGTTTTACTTTTATTCAATTTAGTCCCTGAGCCTAAAATATGCAAATTAGCCATGCTAGATGAATAGTCATACATATTTTTCCTCCTCCTCCTCTCCATTCCACATCCTTAATGTAGATAATACACTTGTAAGCAACATTATCCATAATTTTTATTATTTACTTTTATGAATATTCAAGCTGTCTATCTGCATCATGGTCACTAAATTATTTATATCTGGAGCTATAGAACTCAAAATTAAGATCCGCTAATTTTCCCTGAAACTAGACTCATATATCTTCTTACCATAAAATTTTCAGAATTTTTAGTTTATCCAATAAGTACAGTTTATTCTTTAAAATTACCCCTATTCTGCTGTCTAACAGTTCTGACCCTTCTTCACTAAAAATTAATTATCTCATTGTACAGAATTCAAATGATGTTCCCGTTTGTTTATATTGAAAATAGACTCATTCAGGATTCTAAAAATATAAATTTAAACCCCTAATTATTTTTATCCAAATTTTTATGATTTTACAAATTCAGAACAGGGGAACCCGAAATCATTCTGACCTTGTCTCACAAAATTCATCATATCTCATGATTTACAATTCCATTGCTTACATAATTTCTTCTATAAGAAACTAGACTTAATAAGATTTAATTTCATATTTTATTCATCCTATAATTAGATTTCTACAATTTTTGATGATTTTTCAAAGTTAGACTACTGCTGCTGTCCAAAACTGTTTTAGTACAAAATATTAATTACCATGTTATAACACCTTTATTTTCTTTTTCAACACCATTTCTCATCACTTTCTCTTATTTTCTCTTCACTAACATATCATGAACATAGGACCTTATGTAAGAAAACTCTACTATAACATTATTTCCATGCTTTGTCAATAATAACAAACTTAAAAACATATTGAAATCTTGATATACTTACCTTGTTCTATTGATACTAATCTTTAACTTGATTTTCTCTCTCCTCCAGCTTCTATTTCTTGAATCCAACTTGATATTCTAACTCCCCATGGTCTCCTTAACATTTTTCTCTCTTGGTAGCTATGGAAATTCATTTGATTTTTGGGTGAAAATGGTGAATTTTTGGTAAAAGGACCAAATTGTAAAGAAAGCAAAACTTTCTTTCTTCCTCTCTTTCTCTCACGTTAGTGCATGGAAATATGGATGAGAATTTCTCATCTTTCTTTCTTTATATACTAATAAAATAATAATAAAATATCTTATTAAAATATTAATAAAATAATATTTATCTAATTAAATAATTATAAAATATCAAAATATCTCTAGCATCATTATTACTTTCTAGATTTTCTCTCTTTCAATTGACCATTTTGCCCTTCATTATCTTTTAAAATTCCATCCTTAAGTCATCATTTAATTTGGTAAAATTGCAATTTAGTCCCTCATAGTTTCTTCATCTATTCAATTTGGTCCTAATTCATCCATTTTCCGTAGTTTCTAGATTATTCCACTCTTAAAATATTTACACTATTGGTCCTTCAAATTTTTCATATTTACACTTTAACCCCTCAAATTTTGAGTATTTACTCTTGTGCAACAAAACTTTTCTCAATTTTATAATTTAGTCCTTTCTTGAATTAATATATATCATAATATACTTCTCAATATTGACATATCTCAAAATTTCCTTCTTTTTTTTTTCACTTTATTTCCTTATTTTACTATATTAAGGATAATATCTTACTGTAAATATTTTCAGGGTATTACAACCCAGCAAAATTACATTCATTGAATAACTTCTTTACACTTCCGTTATGCTCCTAAAACAAAGGAATTTCTAAAATTGCATTAATTGAGCCCTTCTGTAGCTCCATTAATGTGGGAAGATGATTATGGCAAAGTTCCCCAAAATAGAAAAAAGTACCAGTATCTTGAATTGTTGAAATAGTACAATCCCACTTTCTCTTTTGTAATGAAATATATTTGGTATTGTTCGATGACGTAGGCATAATTTGTCGAGCCTCGTTAAATTTCTCGTGTTCTTTATTATTATTTTGTAGGGTACAATTGTGATGATATATTGTGTTGTTAGAATAAAATATAGGGAAATTCTGTCTAAGAGGTTAGGTTTTAAAACACTCACATTTATTCTGATTGAAGGCATTTAGAATGGTTGTTGAAATATTATTAATTCAGTGTTAATTGGATTATGAGTGATATGATTAAATACCTTTTCATTTTTAACTTTCCAAATGATCCATAACCCGACAATAAGATAAGTAAAGAACTTGTGATATGTGTCACTAATAGCATCAACTGTATCAAGTCAACCTTGTAGATTTTGAAGTAACGTCATATGACGTGACTCATCCAATCTGAGTGATAGATGGCATCAAAACCAAACTACTTAGCAAAACTACATTCCTTGAATAACTTCTCGACAATTTCATTATGCTCCTAAAATAAAAGACATCCTGAAAGTGCATTAATTGAGCCCTTCTGTAGCTCCACTCACGTGGGAAGATGATTATGGCAAAGTTTCCAAAAAAAAAGTATCAATATATTATATTGTTGAAATAGCACAATCCCACTTATATCTTTTGTAATGAAATATATTTGGTATTGTTTGATGACGCAGGTGTAATTTGCCTAGCCTCGTTAAATTTTTCATGTTCTATATTGTTATTTTGTAGGGCACAATTGTGATGATATATTGTGCTATTAGAATGAATTATGGGGGGGATCTGCTTAGGAGGTTAGGCTTTAAAACATTCAGATTTAGTCTGATTGAAGGCATTGAGAATGGTCGTTAAAAGATTATTAATTCACTGTTAATAGGATTATGAGTGATATGATTAAATATCATTTCATTTTTAACTTTCCAAATGATTCATAAGTTTCAAGAAAAAAAAAGTACCAATATCTTGAATTGTTGAAATAGCACAATCCCACTTATATCTTTTTTTAAATGAAATATATTTGGTATTGTTTGAGGACGTAGGCATAATTTGCCAAGCCTCCTTAAATTTTTCGTGTTCTATATTGTTTTTTTGTAGGGCATAATTGTGATAATATACTGTGTTGTTAGAATAAACTATAGGGAGATTCTGTCTAGGATGTTAGGTTTTAAGTGGATCTTTTGGGATCCTTCCAATTTTTCTTGGAAATTGAAGCTAGTGCGATTTTTTAATATAATAATCTATTCTTTTTTTCCCTATTCGCACAACATGAATGGCAATAAAAGTTTCCAAAGATCATATTCCTTTTAATATTCTCTATGTTCATTTTATAGTTGATATTCGAAGTTTGTAGTTGCACCTCCTAACAATATTGTTTCCAAGTGTTGGAAAGACTCGACTATTAAAAAGCTTACTGAAAGGTAGAGGCATCCACATGAAAGGTATCAATATACACTTTGGTATGGCTAATGTAGTTTGCATAGTAAATAACTCTCTCTATGTTTACATTACTCATGCATCCTAACAAAATGGAGTACAAATTAGCAGGTACTTTTAATCCGTAAGTACTTTTTTTTTTTTGGTATTTTCCATGCCTCGATCATATTTAGGATTTGTAATTGTCCTTCCTAACAATGTTGTCTTCAAGATTAAAAGTACCTACTAAGTTGTACTCCATTCTGTTAGGATGCATCGTAGCATGAGTATCGTAAACATGGAGAGAGTTATCTACTATACAAACTACATTAGCCGTTCTAAAGTGTATATCAATACCTCTACCGCTCTGTAAGCTTTTTAATAGTCGGTAATCCCTATTGTTTTTAGTGACATTATAAAAATAATTAGCATAATCCCTAGATTTTTCGTTTCAATGAATAATCCCCAGGCCTGTTTACATAGTAGGGCATCATTTACCTACTATGCTTGTCGCAAACCTAATCCCCCTTTTGAAATTAGAGCACATAGAGCATTCCAATTGCGCACATACAATTTCTTTTGTTCAAGTTGATCTTAACAGCTCTCCAATGTATTTTATTACTTTTTTGTTTATGAAATGCACCTTTATCAAAGAAAAAACAAAAGATTTCATCTTCTATAATGATGAAAAAGAGAAGGGTCCACATAGGCAAGTAAAGACAAAATAAGGTGGAGAAACAGAGACAAAATAAGGATGAATCCATGTGCAAGGGCGGGGCCAAAGCTAGGGTCAAAGTGAAGTAAACGTGAGAGTATCAGCCACTGTGGGTCGCCGCATGGTCAACATGTGTTCAAGTTTTGGCCACATGGATAGGTGCCATCCTAGAATTTGTCAGTTTCTCAATGGCATCCTCCATCCATCCTATCCTATTTGCCTGCCTGCTTGCCTTCCTGCCTTTTCCATTTTCCATTTCCATGATTCCTTTTTGAATCTTCAGTTCTTCTTTACCTTCTACATGTAGGACAGTGTCCTACGCAAAAAGGATAGGATCAAATATATATAATTATTTTTAAACTCAAATTTTTTTTTATTTGGTGGTGCCATAGAGAATGGCTTGACCACCTTGTTGCCACAAAATAAAAAAAATAATTTGAGTTTGAAAAAAATTAAAATCACTTAAAAAAAAAGTCTGACACAATAAAAGTAGTGACGCCAATTGATTTGGTTTCACCACTATTCTACTATTGGTCACACCAAATAGGTTGGTACCTCCCTAAAATTTATTTTCTGGCCCACGAAAGTACTAGCATTGGAGATGGTATTTATACAGGTGACGCCAAATAGATTGCTAACACTCAACAATTGATTTTTTTTAATTCTAGCAATCAATGATTGGTTGACATAACAAATGAGTGATGTCAATCTTTTTTATTCCACCCATTTTCACTATTCATTTTATGTCATTTACTTATATAATAAAAAATAGACTATTTTTATAATTAATAAAAAATTTCTAGTTATTTTTATGAAAAACCCGAAGTTTTGGTTTGATTACCTTTATAAGCAATTTTATATATGCCTAGCAACTACAATAGGGTATTCATTCCATCAAAAGAAAAATGGGGTTATTAAGGACTGGTTTATATCAAAAACGCTTTTGACTTGCTGCTATATACTGGACAACTCCAAGGCCTATGAGAAAAATGAAAAGAACATTAAACATATATATATATAAATATATATATATATATATTTATAAAATTTGAGATTTGATTAATATACTTTAAAATTAAAAATTCAATTCTTTTCCTTTTTCAATTTTAAAAATCTTAGCTTAATCATTATCATTGTTTATAGTTCCTGTCAAAATTTGTTAATTAATATATTTCTTTTCTGTCAATCATATGTCACGTTATATGAGGATAACATAATCAAAATTCAAAATTGACAAATTTTGACAAAAATTACTTATAATTTTAATGATTGGACTAAGAATTTTAAATAAAAAAGTAATTGACTTAGGGTCCGTTTGTTTACATGTAAAAGGTTTTACGAAAAATATTTTCTGTATTTTTCTGTATTTGTTTTACAGAAAACAGTTTGGTTAATGGAAAATGACTTACAGGTCAAGGTAAAATAAGCATTTTTTCTGTAAAATGACTTACCCTTTTGAAAAGCGTAAGTTATTTTTCAGAAAAGAGCTTATTTATAGATAATTTTATTTTTTATAAAAATTAAATTAAATCAAGTTTAATGTTATTATATTGATAATAAATTTTATTTTTATTTTTAAAAATATTTAAAATATTATATTTTTCAATTTTATTAAACATACATATTTAATTATTTATATTTAGTCTTATAATAAATTTTAAAAATAATAATTTTAAATAATATTATTCACATATTATTTAAAATATTCAATTATTAATATTTTAATAATAAATATTTATTATAATAATAAATATATTAATAATAAATGTTTTGTAGTATAAATGTTAAAATATGTCATAAGTCTATGTACACTTTACAGATTTGTAATTTAGTCTTTGTACTTTTATTTTCAAGAATTTAGTTCATTTATTTTTCAAATTTAAAAATCAAGTCCAATTGTTGATATTGTTAATTTTTTTTATCAATTTTGTTGATGTCAAATTTTTAAATAAAAAATACTTACTTAGTAGTCATGTAATTAAAAAATGACGTTGTGATGAATCTAAATTTAACATAATATTTTTAAAATATGCAAAAACAATGTAAAATATAAAATTATAGATAAAATTAAATTCAATTAAACAATGAAAAAATAAGTAAATCTCAAATGTATGTTTGTTTAATTGAAAACAACTTTTATGAAATATTTTTAAGAAATCTACCAAACAACAGCAAATATTTTACACAGATTCATCCAAACACCAGGAAATATTAGATTTTTCAGAAAAGTAAATCATTTTTCAGAAATTATTTTTCGAAAGTCATTTTCAGTAAAACAAACGCAGCCTTATTTTTTAACTTTTTAAGTGTACTAGTGTAGGGACTAATCTAATTTTATCAAAGTATATAAACAAACAACAATTTTTAAGCTAATATTTTCTTATCATTTGCTTGTTCTTATATAAGATTTCTAATGATAAACACATAGAAGAGGTTACCTAATAAACTAATACATCATTATTAGATTTGTTCATGGGTCGGGCCAAGTCGTTTGAAAAGTGGGAGGATTTGGGTAAAAATATAGGCTTAAAAAATGAGTTTAAATAAAAAAAAAGATCCATTTTCTAAACGAACTTGGTCTCAAGTAAGGCTTTTTTGGTCCGAGTCCAGCCCAACTCGACTCAAATTTGCAAAAAGAAAACTACTATTTTTTTTACTATTTTGCTGCTATTTTCTTATTATTTTCTCACTATTTTGCTACCATTTCATTATTATTTTACTACTATTTTGTTGTTATTGTTTGGATATTGTATAACTCTTATTTTATTGTTAATTTTGTTACTATTTTAGAGTCATTTGCTTGTTAAGTTGCACTTATCTTAATGTTATTTAAGTATTTTTTTTATAAAAAAAATATTTTCAATTTATTGTGAAACATTTATTTTAATGTTTTTAGTATTTTTGATGTATTATATTTTAAAAAAGAAATTATTACAGGCGGGTCAAGTTTGGGTTTTAGCAATCTTATCCGGACTGGGTTAGGGCAAAATTTTAAGCCCATTTTTCGGGCTGGATTAGACCCAAGCCTAGCAAACAAGCTTAAGATTTTGGTTGGACTCGACCCGACCCATGAACACTTCTAATCATTATCTATACATGAATTTGCATGTAAACAAAAGATGCATGTATTGCAACATAACTATTTATATTTTAGAGTTAATGTATTATTTGGTATCTAAGTTTGATTTAGAGGTTCAATTTGGTACCTAGACCACACAACATCATGTGGTCCAATGAATGTTTGGCATGTATACTCTAGTAAAAAAAATAAGTATTTAATTGGAACAAAGAAAAAAATTAGGTACCAAATTAAATGTTGAAGCCAAACTCATGTGCCAAATTGGGACAAAAAAAAATTCAGGTACTAAAATGAATCTTTGAGCCAAACTTAGGTACTAAATAGTATATAAACCCTACATTTTATACCCAATCTTCAAATTGTAATACTTTCATGGGATACTCCTGGAGTTGGACGAGGATAAGGCGGGAATATTGATTTCTTAATCAAGTTGCATAGAGTGAAGGAGTATGTGGTTCACGATTCTTGTGATTTAAGTGGCTATAGTTTGGCTAATCAATGTGAGTTTTCTTCCATGAGCTCGTGAATATCAGCAACTTGGCCGCCATTGATCTTTGTACCATCCGTCATGCCATAACTAAGGGTTATAATTTAATAAACCAATATGAGAATAGATAAGAAATCTATCATATTTTGTCATGGAGATCCTTCTACCTACATTCAAACGGCAGAATCATGATCCTTATTACACATATCTTCGAATTCTCGTACTTCACTTCTATACTAAGCCATACAGCGCAATTACGGCTAAAAGACGGACCTCACAAGAATATACACAATTTATCTGGTTAACAGGTAAGAACAAGGTGACAACCATTCCATTTGATCTTGCCGGATTACGAGGAGCTTGAAAGTTCTTAGTAGAGAACCTTCCTTCCACTCATCGTTTCCAGCATTTTCTATAGGCTGCTGGCTGCAGCTTCTCCACCTGGTAAACCTCGAAGGATGCTGCCCCTAATTCCCATCACTCGCTTTAGATTTAAGATAGCAATCAACAGGAAACAGATTCTGTTCTGGGTGCAGCATTGGAGAAGTATAATATGAGAGGAACGTAGTTGCCCGAAAATCCTACATAATAAACACCTTAACACAATATATCATTCATTTGGTTTTGGGGAATAATTCCTTTGGTAACTCCCACCGTGTTTGTGCCGACATCATATGAAGATAGGACCTTCCTCTGTAACAACCAAGGAGAATAGTTAGTCAAACATTTAACAACAGTCTTTCAATAATATATCTGTTTATGTATACATTTGTTTTCTATTGTTCAAGTAACCCGGAAGGAATTGAAATATTAGAGTACTCAAGCATTCTAGACAAAATGCAATATGAAGTGGTGACATACTCGTGAGAAATTTTTACATCGAAAGGAAGAACAAAAACAGAAAGTTGAAAGCAGTTTCTTGGTGGTGCAGTAGGATAAGAATACTTACAATTGGCTCAAAATCTGGACTACACAAGTTAACAGTGAGGTTTCTCATCAGTAACAAAACCTGCACAGGATAAGAAAAGGAAATACATACAGTAACTCGATTTAGAACAAGATGAATTTTATGAGGCAGATAAGACACGTGAATCAAAAGTCATGTTCAGTTATGTCTTCTGGTTCTATAAGTTTCATCAGCCAATTACAATTTTAAACAGATTAGATTATCATCAGTTATTCCTAGAGATACTGCTTTGCAAACCTTATTGAGTGGTTATGGACAAAACCGACTGCAAACAAATTCATCTGACAAGCTTCTTTTATGGTTTTTATTTACAACTTCCACATCATGTAACATAAATTAGGGCATCTCATGACAGATACAATAAAGGCAAATTTTTACTTACAGTTTCAAAATTTATGGGATCCATCTCTTTGAGTTTTTGTACGTGCCCATCAGTGTCTGGATCAAAGACACTCCCAATGAAGCTATACACTTCAGCAAAATCAGGTATACCTGCAAAACAAAGATAAAGTTGGCCAATACCATCAAGTACAAACAGAGTAACTGGGGAACACAATTGATTATGGTATACAGAAATGCAATTACCGTGAAGCATGGACGCTTGTTTCCCTTGCTTTGACATATCAGAATTAGATATTGTTTGACCTGAGCTTCCAATGCCACTAACACCACTGTTACTAATCTTAGCTACGCCCTTCGATCCAATATTAGCTGAATCAGTAACGTTATATGCATAAGAAAATGCTGGAAAGTTTCCTTTAGGAAATCTTATCTTCTACTATTATAACAAAGGAAAAACAACAGAGAGAAGAATTCATGCCTTCCGTTCCTCGAAGACCTGTAAATTCATCTTGTGGTGACATGATTTTACTTGAGGCAGTGTTTACCAGCATGGAAGCTTCATCCCAGGGTGCATATCCAGGTGCAATGGTATTTATCGATGAAGGATAACCCATGGATGCTTGTAATGGCACTAACACTGCTAATATAAGAGCATGTCAATATGTAATCATACCCCAAGAATTCAATAGAATATATCATCACAATCCATTCTAAAAACCAAACCATTTTTGGAGGCCTTTTGAGGGTAAGGATGTGCAGCTTTGCGCTTGGGACGAGGAGGCGGCACATGCGCAATCGTCCCATTCTTTTGAACCTTCAGAAAGTATTTCTGGGCATGACTTCGAATCTGAAAAAGGCAGAAGCAGAATGAGATAAAAGATGGAAAAACTAAGATCAAAGACAAAACATCAAATCTCCATTCTTAAAACCTGGATAACTGTCTTTGAACCGACAAAATCTTCAATTTTTTTCCAGTCCCGATCAAACCTAAGTCAGCAAGAAAGATAACTATTTAATAGGCTAACATGAAAATTTTTCTTGACGAAACAATATTAGCTCAAATTGGTAATAGACACAAAGAGGAACAAGGCAAGAGCTGCTATTGACATCCTAAACAAGAAAAAAAGGAAGTAAATGCATTGCCATTGGCATCCTCGTACAAGACTCAATACAGAAGCTGATAAGGAAGCTTTAAACTTTATGATTAGTTAAATTGTTGTACCAAATTCAACCAAAATTAAGCTCCAAAATAACTTGAATTGAAGACCAAATTACATTACCGGTTTCTCCGAAGCATCCACTTAGCAATTGAAACAAGAAAAGACTCAGTCAAGATTTTCTAAGTTCTAAACTAGCCAAAACAGAAGAATTGAAACTAAGAAACAACATGAACAAAAAAAAAAAAAAAAAAAGGACCCCCGAAAAGGAAACTTTCCTACTAAAGAGGAGATGGAAACTTGGAAAACGAAGAAAACAGTAAAACACGGGTTGGGGTACTCGTAATTCACTTTAATTTCACAAAAAAAGAAGAAGAAAAAACGAAAGTTTTCATCTTTAAATATATATAATATAAAGAAAAAAAGAAAAAAGAAGTTACAGTTGAAGAGCTTCAAGGAATTTGTCGTGCTCTTCTTCAGTCCAGCTCTCACGCGACTTAGTAATGGTGTAAGGTTTCCTGACTTTCTTGCCGGAGCCATCAGTGGCGGTGGTGGAAGTGGAAGACTGCGGCGGAGGGGGTTGTGGAGGATTGGGTGATGAGTTCATGTTTTCCTCTGCTTGGCTTGGCTTTGCCTTTTTGCTACCTAACAGTAGACAATATGAGTTTATGGTTGAGTTTGGGAGAGAGGTTAGCTCCGTTGTCTGGCTGGTTGGGCTGGGTGATACATGTGGTGAGTCGTCTCAGGACCGTTCAATTAATCGTCTGGTTTCAATTCCTCGTTTCCGCGATTTTCGTTTATGGTCTTTATCCTTAATGAGAGGTGTCTTTCGTGTGCGGTCTCATTCACTATGCACTATCTAATTCAACACTGTGAATGGATGAAATTAATGGGTGTTTTACCTTTCCGAATAATTTATTATTATTAAGATTATATTTCAAAAATAAAACAAAATTATCAAAATTTAACATTCCAAAACGCTTTATTTTATTTACGCTTTGATCTCAAAATAATAAATTTTTAATTTAATTTTTTAAAATTTATAAAGATATAAATTATTAAAATATTAAATTTACATTTTAACTCTTATAAAATATACAATTTAATTCTAAAAATTTTTAAAAATAAATTCTAACTTTACCCTCAATAAAAAAAACAAGAAGGTTAAAAAATAATAATTCTATATTTTATTTAGATAATTAAAATTTGAACATGGAAAAAAAATCATATCCTTTACTTGAATAAAATATAAAAAGAAATTATTGATTATAATAATTTTTTTCAATTATATAATTTATGTAAAAAGAATTAAGCCTTTCACATCTTAAAAAGAAATTTCCTCTGTTTTTCCCTCAAATCAATGTAAATAACAATTAAGTAAATGAATTAAAGTGATTAAAAATGGCATTGAAATTACCAAATTGTTTTAGAAAAGTGAAAGTAGTATTTTTCATCTAAAATTGGGCGCACCGAAGTTCCAATGGAAAAGAAGCAGAGGAATAGGCTGAATGGGTAGCACCTAGAGAAGAGGAATTTAAGCCAGTTAAACCGTTGGTAGCGCCGCCGATGTTTGAGAAGTTTAAAGTTTTAAACCCAAAAGGAAGGTGGGTCCTACCCTCTGAAAGCTACCCGCCAAACTTTCTCTTCCACTAAATTAACAGCCACCCAATTTTCTTTTATGTGTCCCAATTGTCCCCTGTTTTCATTTTATTCATAATATTTAAACCTCTCTCTAATACTTTTTTAAAACCTTAAGTTTGAATTTACATATAAATTATATTATTTTAATTTTATGCTAATATATATTAAAACAATTTGACTAAATTTGTCACATTTTACTTTTTATTAGTAAAAATTCTAACTTTGAATTTAGTATGCACCAAAAATTAAAATATGTTGTAAATTTGTCATTTTTTATAAAATTTAATTAATTGAATTTGTAATTTCTGCTTATAATCTATGGTATAAAATTAAGAAATATCCAAACTAATAAAAATATTAAATACTAAAAATATTGGTTATGAGGTTTTTAAGGTAAGGGATGTTAGGACACGTGGTAGAATGATGATCCAATAGCGTGGGGGGTGTTAACCAAACAAGGAAGTCCCATCCATGTGTTGTGTTAGGTCCCGCCCAATCTGCCGACCATTTTAGAGAACGTGCCAATGGGGACACACAGTGGTTAGTGAAGGCATGTTGGGTCGCGGCTCTCATTTTCTTCCCTCCGCTTCGCCTAACTTCGAACTTAATGATAAATCTTAAAATTATATATAAATTTTAATTTAATGTATAATCATATATTTTTTAATTTGAAATAATTATACATTTAGAATTTTAATTATAGTTTAAATATATATTTAAAATTTTAATTTTAATTTAATTATATATATATTTAAAAAAATAATATATTAATTTATTTTATATTAAATAAATATAATTATTTATGTATGTAATATATAATTAATTAATGATGTTATATAAATAATTGTGTTAATAATTTATAAATATTAGATTAAATTAAAATTTCATGTATAAAATTATAAAAAATTAAAATTTATATATATAAATACATATTAAACCATAATTCATATGTAATTTTAATATTTATCCCCTCAAATTATAATGTATATGATGTTTGAATACATCAAATCACATGTGTTGATTCAGTCCAAATAAAATGTTTTTAAAAAAATATATTTTTATGATAAATAAATAAAGCAATAAAATTTATTTTTCAATAACGACAATAAAACTTCGTTCAAATGATTGAATAAATTGGTTTATCACTTTTCATTTCAAGGTCTAATTTGGAGAAGCATGGTATAATGTGAACGTGATTACTCATTATTATGGCTTCATTAAGTTGAATCCTCCTAGATAATGCCACACGTAATTTTTTGTCAGGATTTTATTCTTAGTCCATGTTTCTGCCACTTTCTTCTTAAAATAATGTGAATATAATTAAAGAGGGTTCCGCTCCGCTGCGGAATAATTTTTTTAAATAATTTCTTCTGATGATATTTACTTTTTTTTTAAATATAATATCTAAAATTACTTATAATTTTTTTCTTAATTTATAAGTAAGAGGATAATGCGCTTTAGCACACTTATAACTTCATTTTTCTATATTGTCAATAATACCTATACCGATCAAAATAAAACTAAAAAATTAGTAAGATAATTTTATTTTTATTTTAAGATAAGATAAGATAATTTTATTTTTATTTTTATTTTAAGATAAGAATGATAACCTATACAATAAATTACCATCCATATTTAAATACTTTAAAGAAACATAATTTTATTAATAAAAAAAAACACAATTTTAATTTAAAATATTCTATCCAAATCATGATGAAAGTCCAAAATATCATTAAATAGTTTCCTTTCAACCTTTTAGTGCTCCCTCCCTCTTCAAAAAAATATACCATGACAAGGAAATGTTTAGAGTTATCACATTTAAATTATATTAAATATTTGTTTTTTTAAATGTATTTATACAAGTATCTAATTTATACTCAAATAACTATATAAATAATTTTTTCCCAAAAAAAATTATAATCTTTCAAATTTATAAAAAAAAATCTTTATCAATTTAAATAGGAAGGTTTTTATTTTCCAACTGAATTAATAGTTTTTTATCAGATTGAGTTTTAGTTTAATTGGCATGAGTATTATTTCAAATGCAGGAGGACGTAGGTTCAAGCGCGCTGAAACACATTATCCTCCTATTAATGGGTTGGGGAGGGCGTCTATGGGTAATTTTAAGTTTTGTGTCAAAATGAGCAAATATAATCAAAACTTATAATGAGATTACTCAAAAAAAAAAATTTAAAATGGTTAAATTATTCAAATGGTCATCCAACTATGCTCATGTTCTTGTTTTAGTTACTCAACTTTAAAATTTTTTAATTTAAGCACTAATGTTCGAATTTGTTCTTGTTTTGGTTGTTTGTCATTAAATTGTTAACAAATTCTAAATACTTCAAAAATTTAACCCTTCACATTTACAAATTTAGTCAATTTGATACTCAAACTTTCTAATTGAAGCTTTCAGCTTTTAAAATATAAGCATTTCACATCTATTAATTGTTTTATTTATGGTTGAAATTATCCAATTCAGTACATATCCTTTTTTGTCTATACTTTTAAGAAGTTAATTTTAGTTTTTAATTAAGTTGATAAATGATTTGACACTAAATCCAATTATTAGTGATACATATTACTTATTTTGGATTTAAAAATTAAAAACAAATAATTAAAAATAAATTAAACACATAGTAATCTCTTAATCAGTTTATAAAATTAAAAACATCATATTTATGTAACAAAATAAATTTCAATTAATTCTTTAACATTTTTTTCTTATGAAAACTTAAATGTTTGTAATTTTTCGTATCTAATTATTGATGGAATAATTGAAATTTTCAAAATCATATTTTTTTAATTCTGGATTTAATTTTCAATTTCAAGGACCAACTTCAAGGATTACTTCTATGTACCTTGAAGGAAATATCATATTGTTAAGAACAAGAGCAAATCTAAAGTTTTTTTTTAATAAGGTTTTTCCATTTTTTTAGCTAAAGTTTTATCAATCAAAGGGTTATAAAATATTATTTGTAGTTCAACAGACCATTTGCCTTTAATTATTATCGTGAAAGAATTTTTTATGTACAAGTCATTGCCATATGCACATTGTGTGAACTTTGTGATCATGTTTTTTGTCTTACACACATGTTTGATTGCTTCAATATCAATCCACCATGTATTATCATATTGTGTCATATAATATAAAAAATCATGGGAACAAATTTTTCGTTATTATCAACCTTAGAAGAAAATTTTGTCCCGGCTTACCACAATGGTAGGCTGATCTTTTTTTTTTTTTTTATAACTTAGGCATTCTAGCAGTCTGTTTAAACTTTCTCTTGGAAGGTTTAGTTGTTTGTGCTTCCTCTATAATATGCACTTTGGCATTTTTAAAATCTAGGTTCTAATTTTGCTTTCAATATTTTTCTTCAATACGAAGATAATTTGTCAAAACCTTAAGAAATATTTCCTTGTTCTTATGATTTAGACTTCTGTTAAAGTCTTTCCAAGATAGAAGAAATTTATTTATAATGGAGAATACAACAATCATTTTATCCATTTTCATATCATATTACTTAAACTGATTCAATATTTTTTTAATATCACGAAATTATTCTATAACAAGAAATTTGATAATTATTGAAACAACTAACAAGAAATTTTTTACTTGTAACATCTTCGATCATGTATCTTGTCTCCAATTTGTCCTATAGTTCTTTAGCAGTGACCTCATTTTGGTAGGTTTCG
Organism: Gossypium longicalyx; assembly: GCA_025698465.1. Classification (NCBI taxonomy): domain Eukaryota; kingdom Viridiplantae; phylum Streptophyta; class Magnoliopsida; order Malvales; family Malvaceae; genus Gossypium; species Gossypium longicalyx. The sequence goes on from CM047003.1 coordinate 29,303,374, forward strand.
AACAAACCATTGGATAAACCATTTAATATATGGATTATGCACATGTAATCAGCAGTCCCATTTTTGCCTTTCTCGGGTTGCTGCAACGGATTTGTTTTCATTCCTTTTCAGTCTTGAAGTATCCAAAACATAAGTAACATTGCCTTTCTCGGGTTGCTGCAGCAGATTTGTTTTCATTCCTTTTCAGTCTTGAAGTATCCAAAACATAAGTAACATCCAAAGTTGATAGTAAAAAAAATGCTTATTTTTCTACCATCATTGAAAACTGTCACCATCAAATGGATCAAGCTTGACAAAGTTAGAAGCCAACTCTCTTAGTGTTTTACTTTCATGTGTTGTAGCAGCCATCATGAAAATGGCTATAACGTTAAAATTTGTTAATACGGAACTTCAATGAGGAAAATCTCGAATACACGAATGCAACATGAACAACAACTCAAACAAAAAAATGAAGCAATAGGACAAAACTCTAATGTGTGTATCAAACCACTATATTTAAAGTCTTATTTGCCCGCACCTATACTTTGTATGCAAATGAGAATCAAGCAAATGAATCTCAAAGACATAATGAAGCTCAATGACTATTAGTGCTTTGCACTGATGAAAATAGTTCACAAAACACATAGTAGAGTATAACAAGTAAATTAATTTCTATAAAGAATTTTTGCAATAATTTTTTATAGAACAATCTAAGAATCGCAAAAGATGGAGGAAGAATATAAAGATTTTTTGAGAATTTTTTTGGTATATTTATAGGAATTCTTTATGCCTCTATAACATAACTTTCAATAGCTGTTTTTTCTGAATAATCTTATCTTTAAAAGAGACATAATTATTCAAGTAACATAAATATAATTATTGAAGTAAGAGATACAATTATTCAAGTAACATCTCTTAAATAAATATAACATTTTAAGTAATATTACTTAAATAGTTATAATTCTTTATAAAAATAATCAAGTGATATAATTCTTCAAATACTTATTATTATTAATAGCCCAAACTATTGATCAATAATAAAAATATATAATTTTTTATTAATTACACATTTTCATTCATAGTTATTGGAACACTATAAATATTTTACTATCTACTTTGCACGATTTTCCCTCTAGTGTCGAAAGGGTATTTTAGCATATGATGGGGTTTTGTCATGGCTATCTTGTTGGGAAGTAAATAAGGTTTCGTTGGTTTTCAGGTATTATCTGGGTTTCTGTTAGTGTCACTAAGCTATTTTTAAGTTGAGAGTTTTAAGCAAATGGAGTTGTATTAGTTTGAGTTCAATGGTTCCTTACATGATCCCGGCTGAAAATAACAGTATTCCAATCCAAGATTAGGGATGGAATTAGTAGTCAGATTAGCTATTTTAGAATTCGAATATTCCTGGTTAGTGGTTACTTCATTCTACAAATCTGAAGTTTTTTTATGTTTATTCCGTCTGATTTTTAAAGCAATAATGGGTGAAGTTAGTTGATTTGGAGTGAGCACATTTAAAGATCAATACATTAGCACTAACTGCCCTTTTGTTGTCCCATGCATTAAGGAGTGCATTAGTTCCATGTAGTGGTGCTAAACATGTGCCTATTAGTGCTTTAATTTTAGGAAATAAGTTAAACCATGTTTCACATCTTTTTGGGGTCATGGTAAGGTTAGTGGGCTGTTTTGTTGTTAGTAATGGTTAGTTTAGTGATAAACTTGTTTTCATGTTGTTGATTACGGCTACGTTAGTGGACCATCATCCTAATTTTAGTTATTTCTCATGTAGGATTTGCTCCAATTTCAAATGCATCCTTTCAGTTCAATCTCATTCTTGTTCTTGTCACTTCTTAACTTTTGCCTTGCTCATTTTACTTGTTCCTAAACAACCCCATCAAAAACACCTTTGTTTTAAGACTTTTTTTAGTTTAGCTTCTTTTAAATGGTTGTGATACCGTAAATTGTTCTTCCTTCTTGTTGGTTCTCCTTACAGCTATAATGTGTATGCATCAGCACATTAGCATACAGATGGAATCATACATAATCTTTCTCCTTCATGCCTGCAATTATGCTTGTACCCGATACTAACTTGGTTTACCACCAATGTCTGCATGGTTTGTTGGTTTTAACTTTTGGATGGTGTAAATCGATACTGCAGCAAATTGCAGTGTTGATCACATGTTAGCTAGATTGCTGGACTGTTATCGAAAAGAATTTTCAGGAATAGGACTACTTCGTATATGATTTTTAACTATGCTGTCACTTGTATCTACTTTATTATTTACATTGCTCTTACAATACAGTTATTCTTGAACATGTGTCAGGTGATAAATTCTCTACTGACTGGGATAAGGCATGGTCAAATTTCAAGAAGCAAAGCAAAAGGTCGTTTTTCTCAGGGTTTTCTCCTAGTAAGTATGTCACCTGGAATCCTAAACAATCAAACTATCCCTTGTCTGAAGAGGCTGATCCCATAAAAAGAAATCTCGTGTTATGGACCAGTCCAGGATTTACTTTAGTAGGGGTTACTTTAGTAGTCTTATTCCTTTACTTTATACCATTCTTGCACCAGTTAAGTGATCTATTTTTCCCTTTGGGGGAAACAAAAAGACACAGATCATTTGCTGTAAAAGTATTGTAAACCAGAATTTTGTAAGTAAATTCAGCTACTGCTTGTCTTACAGTCTGTTTGACGAGGTGTTGGCATAGTTTTCGCATACATAGAAATTCAATATTCTATATTCTATTGCTAAATAGAGAAATTGCTTTGGACAGGTTAAGAACTTATGATGTTAGTTATTGATGAATGGTTGCAGGCTATCTTGCATTCATTTGACATGCTTTAGGAAGTAATGTAAGGGATTCTCAGCATGCGTTGTTCGAGGTTTCCCATTCACTTTAGTCTTGAATGACTATGAAACATGTCTTCTTCCATTGATTTACTGTTGATCCTGTTGAAATAATAATTCAGTTCATTTGACCAATCACAACCTGCTATAGGTTGACAAACAACAGTTGCATGAAATGTCGAAGAGGATGATATAGGAGGTAGCTGAGGTCCTAGGAAGTACTCATGTCAGCCAATTACTTGGCACGATTGTTGTCCATTCGATGATTATGTCTGAGGTTGAGCGCAGAATAAAAAATTCAAGCAAATTACAGCAACCTCCACCAAAACTGGCCGAAGTAAGGCTTGGTCATGTGAATTCCTTGGTCTTTTCCGTGTGGTTCCTTACACCATAAGAAAGTGGAACTAAGACCCAAAATTGGTTTTAAATCCTGTCCTGCTTCCACCTATAATCTTGTCTGGGATTCTGACAAAAGGTTATTTCATAAGTCATTTTCAAGGTAGACAACGAAGACATGAAATAATAATAGGATTATTTGAGCTTGACATGGTGAACGTGTGGGCTTTGCACCTTTGTTAGCTTCTGTTGAAAACTAGATTTTTGTTTTTTCATTTTTAATTCAGAGTAAACCGTCGATGGTTCCATACATGAATGTGTTGAAGTTAGCACAATTAATCATATGTACATAACAAGGTAGTTCAGCTGAGAGTAAAAAAAAAAAAAAAAAAAAAAAAAAAAGAAGAGAATTTGGTGAGTCAGGAAAGCTAAGTCAATTGCTCCCCCACCAGTCTACCCTTTTCCCCAACAGGAGAAAAAGAAAACAAAAAAAAAAAAAAAAAAAAAAAAAAAGGAAGAAGCAAGGGAAACAAGCTAATGGCCCCTCAGTATATAAGATATCCTCAACTTTCCCACTTTGCATTCACAATTTGCCAAAATTTGTAGCTCAGTTTGATCAGTTAACGCTAATATTTTCTTTTCTCTGAAATTCCTTCAAGTCTGTAACTTGGCTATGGAAAAGGCAGAAGGTGAGGTAAAGCAAAAAAGGGTACCTCCAAAAAGAGGGCAGATCAAGGTTAGAATCATATCCATTATAATGGAGTCTGTTTTAAGAATAGCATCAAAAGTAGGTAGAAGATTGCAAAGAAAGAAGAATAAGGTGGCATCTTCAGAGAACAAATAGAGCTTCCGAAAACCAGATAGTCATGGTGATTCTTGATTGAAGCTTTGCTTACCCTTTCCTGCATTGTTGCCTGCAACTAGTGCTCTTCAATGAGAATTCTCATGTAACTGTCTCTTTCTTTTAATTATCATCAACATCAATTCTATCACTTTGATGTACTCTCTTTCTCTCTTTATCAGACAATGCTTGGTATCAAATCAAGACTTAAAAAAACTCATCTGCGTCATTCATTTTTGGCTCTAAATTCCCAAATTGCTTGCTTCCTTTTTGTGAAATGCTTCAATGCTTCAATGGCAAAAAAGAAGGCAACGTGAACATTTCAAGGCTTCATTTTTATTTGGTTAATAAAAAAATTAAAAAGCAGGGAAAATAAAAGCATCATCATCTCTGGTTTTGGCTGCATAAAAAGTAGAACTTCAAGACCAGATGCCATGGATGAAACATGAGCATGATTAACTGTACGGGCAAAAGGATCCTCAAATAATTGGTGTTGTGTATTTTTCTTTAAGTCCAAATATAAAAACACTTTTAGAGACAATTTTGGAGGCACATGGGGACAATAATTGTCAAATATTATATGTTCTAATACCAGATATTATTTTTTTACTCAATTTGTTTTCTGTACTTTCTTGGCTAAGAAGTAGGAAGGAAAATTTGGTTGGATAAGGTGATTTTTACTAACAGACAAAAAGATGGTGTTTGAAATTAATAAGAAAAATTACTCCCTCCATCCATTCTAGGAACATTTTCTACCTCCTTTTTCGACTGCCTCCATCCGCTGCTACATGAGTTTTAACCCATGTGGTACGCTTTATTCTAACCAATATCCATTTATATATATATATATATATATATATATAAATTGATTTTTAATAAAATATAATGACTAGATTAAATTAATAATTTTAATTTTAAAAATATTTATATGTAAGTAAAAATTTATCAAAAATGATACATCAAAACAAACACCAATAAACAAAGAAAGAAAATCGAATTTATTATGAACATATTTATTTTATATATTTTAATATGCCTTCTTAGAGTCAATAATCCCCAACATAATATGATTTTAATATTTTTAGAGTAAATCATAATCTATTCAATTTCAACTATATACTAAATAAAAATTTAACAATTTCATCATCAATTTATCATATTGATAAAATTACCATAAGAATTTTAGTAAGTATGTCACCTTAAAGGTGAACAAACTTTTACATTGACCCAACAAGTCAACATTGTGTTCCTGACTAATCTTAGCTTAACTTTTTCTTTCTTTAACCACATAATTTCATCTTTGAAACATTTTCTTTAATTTTAAGAAAATAGATTAAAAAGATATAATTGTCTAGACATCTCTATATTATGACTTAATCTTATAATTGAGTTTTCAAAAACTTAATTGTTCACCTCTGTAAGTTTAAAGATGACTTAGAATCAAAATTTAAAGGTGGCATGATTACGTGCGGGAGTACTAATATGAGACAAATGATTTCTTTTAGCGTACGGAATAACTAATTTTAAATTACCATTTTTTTACATATTAAATATAAATTGCTCGTGCTCAATTTGTAATTAAAGTATTTTAAATCTACTCTATGTTAGATCCAAATTAACATTTAATTTAGATAATTTGGAGATACGAATTCAATTAAACAACTAATTTAAGATTTACAAGTAATTAAAATAATGTGCTGCCTTTGCACGGGCGATGTTGATAACCCCATACTAAAGGGCCCATGAATATTGAAGCACTTATCTGACTGGAAAACGACGTGAATTGTTCGGTTCGTGGACAACATCGAGACAGTATTTACTGTGTCAGTTGCTGTTTGCTCTTTGTAGATGGAAGTGGAGCTCGTTTTCTAGGTTGAATTTTTTCCCTTTTTGTCTCCTTTTCTTTGTCGGTTTTGTCTTGTCGAGTGTCGTAAACTCCATTCTTGTTTGTTTCTAGCCTTTTAAAGGATGTTTAGACTTGATCAAAATTGTTTTTTTATTTTATTTCTCAACATATTTACTTGAACAAGTTCAGTAACTAATAATTTGTATTTCGTTGGTCTATTAAGGGATAGATGCTGGAACAAGTAGATGAAAATTGTTTTTTTACTTACGGTAGATGAAGCAAAAATGAATGGCATGCATATAGCACTTTCCGTACGGCAATGGTGATGAATAATTATGCCCTTTCCAAATGGTGGGAGTTAAACATCACCTTTCTGCATATCAGATATATATGAATGCATCTTCTTTGATCGACGACACTACAAGTAATGAATATAAAGCAGTGTAAATGACGTTAAATTAATACTGCAACGACTTTTATTCCTCAAGAGGGTATATCATGCCTATGTGCTTTTCAAACTTCAAAGTTTAAAAAAATAATAATAATAAAGTTAATGAAAAACCAGTGTAGATTGGGATAAACCCAGCATCTAAAACGGCAGTTTCACCATATGTTCATGCACCACTAGGCTTATAGGTAATGAACATTGGCTGCTACTCTGCCAGGATCAAAGGGAAGCTCAGTCAGCAGTCAATATCATAGAGTTGATTCTTTAAACTGCATGTAGACCGAAGACTCTGCTCCTCTCAAGTTAAGATGTCAGTAAACCAGAAACAATACATGTTAGATATGACTACTTAGAAACACCACAATCATGGAGGTGCTTTTTTTCAACCTCACTCCCTCTTAGGATCAAGGTAGGGTATGATATGAAACCTAAAGATCTTCAGAAGTAGGGCAGTTTTAAGATAATTAATTACAAAATCCGTTTTACTGTTTGCATTCCATTAGTTTTATTGTCAAAAATGTCTTGTGATGGCACGATTTTATGGAAAATGATCAAAGATGCAGGGCCAAAATGTTTTAAGTTATAATGGCAGCAGTAGTTACATTTTACCTCTGAAACCAATGTACAGCAACTTTTGTCCCGTAAAATTCGGAAACTTTTGATTAACGGCAGCAGACAGCAGTTGTTACATTTTACTTGAACCTTAATTGAGTGAAACTTTCGATTATTTACTTATTTTACGAGAGTTATTTTAGCATTTAAGCCTAGATCATTTAAATGAAAAGAAAATGATAAAACAACTTTCTATTTCTGTTGTATCACACATTATGGGAAAAGAACATAAGAGTTTACTGAAAATTCCCATATATACACGATGATAGATTATAAACACGAAATTTCACTGAGATTATAGGCCCCATTTCTTATGAGCAACAAGCTTTCAAAATGTCTTCAATATCTGGATCATCCCCTGCTTCTTTGTCCTGTCAAGGGAAATGGATTTTAGAGCCAATGTTAGGGAAAGAAGGCTGTGAATCAATGACAAGTTATTACATAATAATTAATAATGGTTTCAGTTGAAATAGTTGTTAAAATTCACATTATCGTTATGCCAAGAAAATATTGTGGCGTTCGAGTTTTGTCATCTTTTCAGGCAAAATACCTTGAGAATGTATAAAATGTTGGTTTTTCCAGGACCTGCTACTAAAATTCCACCTTGCTGCCTGCAAAGTGAACAGTGTGTACAAGTTATGACTGAAAACAGTCCTTCTGCAACACTAGACAAATTAAATCAAGGCAGAAAATCATTCTTATCATACAGATTTAATCTTATGTATAAATTGAACAAGTGACAAGAGCCCTTCTATGACTTCCAGGAAAGGCAGGAACCACATGCGAACTTAATGTTCTGATCTCTAGATTCGTGGTTTAAGTCATAAGCAGATTGAAATGTTCATTGACATCCAGGAAAGGCAGGAAGGTGTCCACAAAAAGAAGAGTAAAAGATTGAAGTAAAAATTTAAAGTTCATCCCAAAGGTAACATTTTTTGCAGAATGTATGTGTCTTATGCAAGACTAGCTTGTGAATGTCGGCGTTGATTCGTTAATAGGGTAATTGTAATAAAATGATCGACATACCAGCCACCTCTCTTAACAGTGTCTTCCTCAAAAGAAAGCTTCCAGTCTTGTCGGTAGCCTTCCATGTACAACTGTATTATTTTAAGACCTGCCTGCCATTCAAGAAAATACCTAAATGAGAAAGGTTGCTAGAATCACAGAAATCCAACATCATTTCTAAGAAACAAAAGCCATTAATTGTACAATGCTTCCTTTTTTACATACTTTGGGGGTAAATGTGGTTGTAACCCCAGAAACAAATCTTAGTGCATTGTATGATGAGTGGCTCGGATCTGCATAAACCTCTGAACCAAAAGCAACAAGATAACACGACCACCTTCTCGTCAATAAGTGTTAATAATAAGTTAGCAAAATAGATGCAGAACAGGAATTTTTTCGGTACCTCCTTTGAACTTAGTTTGCTCTGCAAATGTTTTCGCCTGCATGGGATAAAAGCAGTAGTTATAACAACTATCCAGCCTAGTTCATACTTTCATGCAACTTATAAGGTCTGATGAACTTGCCAAGTGAAATTTCATGGATATATACATAAGCCACCAAAATTAAAACAATCTACATGCATTAAACAACCCATATACTGTTGGTGCACTTGCCTGTTCAATGCTTCCAGGCCCAATTAAAACAAGTGCAGCACCTGATTTATCCATTACATCCTGCCATCATTATCAGGGCTATGTTTATAAAGATGACATACCATCAAAGTATGGGTTTTCGAGTTGGGGATTATTATTATTATTAAGCAGTAGTTTACCTTCTTGGAGGCAAGATAATCAGCCCGTTTGCGGCAAAAGACACATCTAAAAGCAATGAAAGACTAAAAACTATTAGGAATCTTTAGTTAAAAAGTATCAAAATCCATACCCTACACTACAAAGATGCAAATAAAAATAACCACCCAAAATGGCGAGCAAATGCGACAACAGCTTTCCGATCTTTCCACAAATCAGAGATGGGGATTCCATTGCCGTTCAAATCAAACACTTTGACCGTATCCAACAAATCAACAGTATCTTCACTCACTGCAGAAGATTCGAGTCCTGTTAACAAAACCAACCACTTCCAAGTTCAACCCTTTGATCAGCTTCGAATTAAAGACAAAACCTGCAGCAGCTAAAGGAAGAAGAAAATTGAATACTTTCCGGTAGAGCCGGAGACGGCGGAGAGCACCGGCGGATTCTGTGGCGTGAAGAGTTTGTTCTCGTTTCTACGGTGTTTGAGACCGAAACTCAATGGTTGGTTGGGAAAGAGGCGCGTCGAACGATGATTGTGGTTCCCGTTGCACTGGAAAGTGTTTGGCAAGAGACTTGTCGATAGGGAAATCGCCATGTTTGTGAACTGTGAACACTAATTCGTTACAGACAAAAAACGAAAAGTTGCACTAAAATTGTAAACTGTAGATCCGTAGGCTGTTTTATGGCAGCCGTTCTAACACGTGGCAGGATATTAGGGATTATAATTAAACCGTGTACATATGATGGTTACCGTTCAATTTGCCACGTATCTTGTGTGAATTTTCGGATGAAATTGTATTCTCTGTTTAGTTTTACACTGCATAGAAATTAATGTTTTTGTGGCAACTAAGGAGAAAACAGCTAAATTGGATTTCAGGATAAAGTAGTCGGCGGGCAATTATTCAACTTCAACATTCACATCACTCGAAACATCAAAAATACATTTTTGTTACGTGTATTAAATTTTAACTCGATTTGTATAAATATTGTTATAAGAAAAATATTAGTTTGAATACGCTAAAAAATATTATCCTTCTGTTTATGGGTAATTAAGCATATTTTTCTCTTATTTATGAGTTGAGGAGAAGATATAAATAGTTTTAAGCATTATATGAACAAAAACAAATATAATTAGAATCGAGATTATTCAAAAAATATAAATACATTATTTCTTTTGAATACCCTTTTAATCTAGTTTTAGTCGCTTGCACATGTGTTTAGTTAAACTAAAACCAATTTTATATAGTAGATGAAGTATTGATGTTTTAGAATGGCATGCACATGTGTCTAGTTAAATTGAAACCAATTGTATATACTAGATGAATTATTGATGAGATATAACATGTTCTTTTGGGTAAACTTAAAATGATTATTGTTAACTACTTGATATGGGTATGATATGTGGCTCTTTCAATGATATTTAAACTATTTTGTGATGACATTGAATTGAAATGATATAAATTAAAAGTATTTAAATTATTTTTTAAATTAAATTTTAACAGTTTTACTTTTAGGTATCGATACCAAAGGCTCACGTATTGATATCAATTATGTAAGTATTAATACCTATAACCTAAAATGGCCCAAAAAATGATGTTTTTGCTTGTTCTATGAGTTTGGATGATGCCTAAATGTTTATACTTTAATATTAAATGTTAAATTGAGTTTATTAAGGATAGATAAAGTGACTTGAATGTCAAACGATGTATCTAAACATCAATGTAGCATAATTTATTTGAAATCCTTGCTGGTTCAAGTAAAGTTGTTGCATTCATCCTAATATGATTAAGGAAATGTCAACAATATTAAATCAATTCCGCAAACATTATCTATGATTTTCTCATAACTTAGAATGGTCGATCTCCTCTTAGACTTAGTTTATTCACTCGTTTGGAAAGAAAACATTCCTTGTACATATACACCAAAATCCAATCTCTAAGCTTGAACAATATTTGCTTGCACCCTTTATTCGTGTGGTATGCATTAGGCTCATTTTTTTAACTGTCTTTCAAGCTTTTACATGAATCTCCTTTACCGACTTAACTTTTCATTCACCATCTAAAATAACAATCGCATTCAAAGCTAAAGAGATTAAATCTAATGCAAATCATAATAAATCTAGTGGAAGAATAAACAAAACAATTACAACCAAACTCAACAAAAAGGCAATTATTCTTCTCATGGATTAATGTTCTTACCCACTATAGCTTGAAAAAGATATCTCAAGACTCGATTTGATCGAATGTTTGAAGATGACAAATAATAAAGTAGTTTAGTATCTTAACTTACCCTATATAACACTATCTAGAAGTGACTAAGAAACCTCACATTGCAATTAGAAACAATAGTTTTTGGATCCACAATATGGAGTACATCATCAATCTTCTGACAATCCACAACCACAAAGATGTTATCTCTTCCTCGCTTCGTCCTTAGCAAAGCTAACACAAAATCCATTCAAGTGTCTAGAGGAATTAGGAAAAAGAAGAAGAGTATTTAGACCACGCAGTATTAGGAAAGAAAATTATGGCTTTTCATTGCAATTTCGCTAAAACACTTCCTCCTCTGCGGACCATTATCGAAGCGTCGGGAAAGAATTCAAAATCAACCAATTATATATAATAGGGAGTAAATCACTTACCTGGCAGTAAAATTAAAATAATTTTACATTCTTTCATATATTTTTGTATGATTGATATTTTGATGATTCGACTATTGAATTTATCGATATAATTATACTTATTATGGATATAAAATTTCGAACTCATTTGATATCTCTACCATATCGATATAAAATACTATATATATTAATATTTATTAAATAATTGAAAATAGAAATTTTAAATTTATATCAAATTTGACATGCATGATTTATATGAATGGAATATGTTACATTGTTAAAATTTTAATCATACAAAAATATAATGAAAAGTGTAAAATTATTTTAATTTTACACCGATATAAGTAGATCTTTCCTATACATAATTCAAAAGATAAATTACAAAAGTAACAAAAAAAAAAAGAAGAAGAAAATATTTTAAAAAAATAAATTAAAATAAAAGAGAGAGATAATTTAAAATTCAACAATAAAAAAAAAATCCTTTATGAATCTAAACTTCAACAATAAAATCAAACATGAGGCAAAAGATAATTTTGATGAATCAAATATGAAATTACCGTTCATGTAGTTGATTAAGTCTCCTTTTATATAAGAACTCGAATGATAAAATTTTTAAAAAATATATTGTCGAAACCATTTTTTTAAAAACGGGAAATCGACTTTTGAAAACGAAAAATTGGGAGTCGCCACCATTCGTTTTTAATAGGGTGTGATTGGATCACCTCAAAACATGGTCGTTTTTAATAAATAAATAAATTTTTCAAAACGACAATTTTGGTCTGCGAAAATAGAAAACTAGTTCGGGAGTCAGTTACGTATGAGGAAGGATTAGCACCCTCGACACGCCTAAAATTGGTACTTGATTGATTATTTAGTGTCTTAATGTCGAAAATTAAAGATTTGGATAGAGTTCAAAACGCGATCCTTCAAAACGCGATCCTCCTTTTATTGGCTTTTAAAACATTTAGGTAAGTCAAATGTGTATTAAAGACCATCTCACCTCAAGGTAAAACATTACATCCAGTACGTTAGGACATAACATTTTTGACTCTCAATTGTGAGCTTGCCTTTAAAACGTGCGTTTTAGCCTTAAGAGGATATTCGAATATTCAAAACAAACAAAGAAAGCGAAACCCAGTACGTTAGGGCACGATTCTTCGAATTCTTTAAATACCGAACATTGCCTTTATTTTGAAAATTTTTTAGAGTGAACTGGTAAGAGGATATTCGAATATTCAAGACAAACAAAGAAAGCGAAACCCCATATGTTAGGGCACGATTCTTTGAATTCTTTAAATACCGAACATTGCCTTTATTTTGAAAAATTTTGAGAGAAGATCAATGGATAAATGAATTAAGGACATAGATTTTTTAAAAATGATGATAATAGACAACATGAAAATAATAATATGAGAATAATACTAACCATATATAAATAATAAAAAATAATAATAATAGTAATTAATAGAAATAATTAATAAAACAACAGTAATAATAAATATAATAATGTAATAAACATTGTGCTAATAGTATTAATAATAATATTAACAACATGATGATAATAACAAAAAATATGTTGACGATAACATTAAATATGAGGGATAATAGTAAAAAAAAATTGGAATAACAATGTTAAATTAGTAATAGTGAGAAATAGTAAATAATAATAATTTGATATAAAAATGGTAAACGATAATAAACAATGGTATAAAAAAATAATATAATAAGTCTATGTATAATAGAAATTTATATTTAAAATAATTAACTTCGCTTAAAAATATATATATATATTTACATAATAAATATATAATAAATAAATAATATAATAATATGAAACATAACTCAAATTAATTAAATTAATAGAAAATAAAAAAACAAATATAAAAATAATGAGAATAAAGCTCAAATTAATTAATTTAACAGTAAAATAACAAAAATAAAAAAGGGTTAAATTGAATTAAAAATGAAAACTTTGGGGCCAAATCAGAAAGGAAATAAAATCAGAGGTAAACTCCCTCTCTTTTCCCTTCTTTCGTTTGTGTAAAGAAAAAAATGTAAACGCCAAAGTAAACAAAATTGAATAATATAAAAAGTTACCTTAAAAATCTTATTTGTATTCTCTTTGATTTCGTATGTGTATTCTCTCAAAAAAAAAATTTACAATAGTTTTTCTATGGCTTTTATAGCCAAATTTTACAACTTATAACAAGTAGGGTGATGGAGGTAGTGGATGGTTTAGTAGGGTGATGGAGTTAGTGGTCGGTTTAGTGGGGTGTTTAATTTGGGCTGGTTTGATTGGGCCTGGGCAGAAATTTGGTCCTACAGCTGCCCCTCTTTGCTCATTGCCGTGTAACGAGAATAGAGCAAAGATTTTAGAAGGGCCAAATTTGCCTGGGCTGGCTGAGTCTTGTCTTCTTTGCCGCAACCCACCTTATTGCTTCAAAATGCTCCGTTGTTGCTTCACAGAGATGTGATCTGCTGTAATTTGATCTGCTTTACTCCTGCTCAGTAAAGATAAGATCTGGTATGTTTAGCCTGCTCCACTCTTGCTCAGTGAAGATAAGGCTGGTGGCTGAAATATGCTCCATTGCAGATACATAGAGATAAGATTCACCAAAATTTGATCTGCTCCGCTCCTGCTCAACGAAGATAAGATCTAGTATTTAGCCTGCTCCACTCCTGCTCAGTGAAGATAAGGCTGATGGTTGAAATCTGCTCCATTGTCGATACATGAAGATAAAACTTGCCAGAATCTGATCTGCTTCACTCCTACTCAGTGAAGATAAGGCTGGTGGCTGAAATCTGCTCTATTGCCGATACATGGAGATAAGACTTGCCAAAATTTGATCTGCTTCATTCCTGCTCAGTGAAGATAAGATCTGGTATGTTTAGCCTGCTCCACTCCTGCTCAGTGAAGATAAGGCTGATGATATCTGTCACCCTGCTACATTGTCCACTGGGGAATCCATCTGTAGAAGTGTGATATGCTTATGCTAGATGATTAGGATGCCATGATTGATATGAATCAAATGTTCCTAACTTCATGTATTATGGATGTTAAATGCACAAAATGAAAAATGTCATGAGAATGGTCCATTTTAATTTTTGGGCTGTCATCGCTCGTTGTTTACTAAGGTAACATCCCTGACATATGCCTTCTTGTTCAGCTCGGTAGAAGAGGACTTGAAGATGCGGTTAATCCCTTATTTCTCACACGTTTCTAGCCCTTTTAAGCTCGGTGAGTTCTAAATAATTATCCTGTTTCAGGTTCTCGTATTGTTTAGAAACCTTTCAGAGTAATATGCAAAACCTTCTTTTGAGAGCATTATTAGTTCATTAATCATTACTTCAATAAAAATACTCGAAAAAAATTATAATGATAGGTAGAACTGAAATTTATTCGAGTCAAAATTTGCGAAAGATGTATCAACAAAGAAAGCAGCCATTGTTTGAGATACAAAAACGGATGAAAAGGAACAGAATAGGTGCCCCAGATTTCGCAGTTTGAGCTTCTCTGCACGAACTCCTCGAGGACCTTTTTAAACTTGGCACGCACTCAAAGGATCTATAGCATTTTGTTGATGCCCCAAGATGTAGCTTATCTCATTTTTGTCGATTCAAGTGTAGTGAGACTGCCGCTTGCCCCAGTTTGGATCGAAATTTGAATTGCCCTTTGCGGGTTTTCAATTCAAAACCCCTTTGGTCTCAAAGCGCCCTTTTACGGGTTTTCACCTTAGCCTCTCCTCTCTTTTTTTTTTTGCGCCCTTTACGGGTTTTCACCTCAACTGCTTCAAGCAAAATATCTTTTGACAGAATCCGAATTTATCGGGTTAGGTAAGCTCTTGCCATCCATCTCTGCTAGTATCAATGCCCCTCCAGAGAAAGCTTTTTTTACCACATAAGGTCCTTCCCAATTTGGCATCCATTTCCCCCTGAAATCTTTTTGCATAGGGAGAATCTTTTTCAATACTAAGTCCCCCTCATGGAACACCCTGGGGTGAACTTTTTTGTTATAGGCTCGCATCATTCTCCTCTGGTACATTTAACCATGACGAATAGCCTTCAGCCTCTTCTCTTCAATCAAGTTTAGTTGATCGTAACGAGACTGGATCCATTCTGCTTCGTCTAACTTCAGTTCTGATAAAACTCGGAGAGAAGGGATTTCGACCTCAATAGGTAAAACTGCCTCCATCCCATAAACCAATGAGAAACGTGTTGCCCCGATAGAAGTTCTGACAGGTGTTCGATAAGCATAAAGAGCAAATGGGAGCTTTTCATGCCAATCTTTGTAAGTCTCCGCCATCTTCCCCACAATCTTGTTGATATTCTTATTAGCTGCCTCAACCGCCCCATTCATTTTCGGGTGGTATGGTGATGAGTTGTGATGTTTAATGTTGAACCGACTGCAGACTTCTACCATTGCGCTATTGTTCAGATTCAACGCGTTGTCAGATACGATTCTTTCTGGCATACCATAACGACATACGATTTCCTTCTTCAAGAACTTGCTGATCGCCGACTTTGTGACATTGGCGTACGAAGTAGCCTCTACTCATTTGGTAAAGTAGTCAATTACTACAAAAATGAATCGATGTCCGTTGGAAGTCTTTGGCGAAATCGGCCCAGTAACGTCCATACCCCACATTGAGAATGGCCATGGGGAAGTCATAACATGGAGGGATGAAGGAGGCACATGGATCTTGTCTCCATAAATTTGACACTTATGGCACTTCTTAGCGTAATTGATGCAATCTCCTTCCATTGTAGACCAGTAATATCCGAATCTCATGATTTGTCGAGCCATTGTGAAACCATTGGCATGTGTCCCACAGACACCATCATTGACTTCCTCTAGAATTTTCTTTGCCTCAACAGCGTCAACACATCTTAGCAACACCTGATCCTTTCTCTTCTTATATAGGACCTCACCGTCTAGGACATAGTCACTGGCTAACATCCTTAATGTTCTTTTATCATTTTCGATTGCTTGATCTGGGTACGCACGGCTCTTCACATATTGTAAGATATCATGATACCAAGGATGATCATCTCTCTCTTCCTCTTCATCGACATTACAGCAGTGAGCTGGAACCTCACAAATACTCATCTGAATTGGCTTCATATCCTCCTGTTCATTTAATTTGATCATGGAAGCTAGTGTAGCCAAAGCATCAGCCATCTGATTCTCGTCTCGCGGGAGGTAATGAAAGGTAATATCATTAAACTCTTCAATTAACTCCAGGATTAACTTTCAGTAACTGATCAATTTGGGATCTCTCGTTTCCCACTCGCCTTTAAGCTGATAAATTACCAATGCAGAATCTCCATACACTTCTAATACTTTGATTTCGCGGTCTATAGCTGCCCGAATTCCCATGATACATGCCTCATATTCTGCCATATTATTTGTGCAGTCAAAATCCAGCTTGCAAGTGAATTGTAATACCCTGAAAATATTTACAGTAAGATATTATCCTTGATATAATAAAATAAGGAAATAAAGTGAAAAAAAAAAAGGAAATTTTGAGATATGTCAATATTGAGAAGTATATTATGATATATTAATTCAAGAAAGGACTAAATTGTAAAAGTGAGAAAAGTTTTGTTGCACAAGAGTAAATACTCAAAATTTGAGGGGTTAAAGTGTAAATATGAAAAATTTGAAGGACCAATAGTGTAAATATTTTAATAGTGGAATAATCTAGAAACTAAGGAAAATGGATGAATTAGGACCAAATTGAATAGATGAAGAAATTATGAGGGACTAAATTGTAATTTTACCAAATTAAATGATGACTTAAGGATGGAATTTTAAAAGATAATGAAGGGCAAAATGGTCAATTGGAAGAGAGAGAAATCTAGAAAGTAATAATGATGCTAGAGATATTTTGATATTTTATAATTATTTAATTAGATAAATATTATTTTATTAATATTTTAATAAGATATTTTATTATTATTTTATTATTATTTTATTAGTATATAAAGAAAGAAAGATGAGAAATTCTCATCCATATTTCCCATGCACTAACGTGAGAGAAAGAGAGGAAGAAAGAAAGTTTTGCTTTCTTTACAATTTAGTCCTTTTACCAAAAATTCACCATTTTCACCCAAAAATCAAATGAATTTCCATAGCTACCAAGAGAGAAAAATGTTAAGGAGACCATGGGGAGTTAGAATATCAAGTTGGATTCAAGAAATAGAAGCTGGAGGAGAGAAAATCAAGTTAAAGATTAGTATCAATAGAACAAGGTAAGTATATCAAGATTTCAATATGTTTTTAAGTTTGTTATTATTGACAAAGCATGGAAATAATGTTATAGTAGAGTTTTCTTACATAAGGTCCTATGTTCATGATATGTTAGTGAAGAGAAAATAAGAGAAAGTGATGAGAAATGGTGTAGAAAAAGAAAATAAGGGTGTTATAACATGGTAATTAATATTTTGTACTAAAACAGTTTTGGACAGCAGCAGTAGTCTAACTTTGAAAAATCATAAAAAATTGTAGAAATCTAATTATAGGATGAATAAAATATGAAATTAAAGCTTATTAAGTCTATTTTCTTATAGAAGAAATTATGTAAGAAATGGAATTGTAAATCATGAGATATGATGAATTTTGTGAGACAAGGTCAGAATGATTTCGGGTTCCCCTGTTCTGAATTTGTAAAATCATAAAAATTTGGATAAAAATAATTATGGGTTTAAATTTATATTTTTAGAATCTTGAATGAGTCTATTTTCAATATAAACAAACGGGAACATCATTTGAATTCTGTACAAGGAGATAATTAATTTTTAGTGAAGAAGGGTCAGAACTGTTAGACAGCAGAACAGGGGTAATTTTAAAGAATAAACTGTACTTATTGGATAAACTAAAAATTCTGAAAATTTTATGGTAAGAAGATATATGAGTCTAGTTTCAGGAAAAATTAGCGGATCTTAATTTTGAGTTCTATAGCTCCAGATATAAATAATTTAGTGACCATGATGCAGATAGACAGCTTGAATATTCATAAAAGTAAATAATAAAAATTATGGATAATGTTACTTACAAGTGTATTATCTACATTAAGGATGTGGAATGGAGAGGAGGAGGAGGAAAAATATGTATGAATATTCATCTAGCATGGCTAATTTGCATATTCTAGGCTCAAGGACTAAATTGAATAAAAGTAAAATTTTATGGGCAATTTTGTAAAAATGTAAAAAAATGATCAAATTGCATGAAATGGATTATTTTATTATTTAAATTACAAAATTGAATGAAATTATTAATTTAGTTCAAGATCGGGGGAAAACATGTTTTAGGGATTAAATTGAAAAGTGTTGAAAGAATAAATTGAAAAGTGTTGAAAGAATAAATTGAAAAGTGTTGAAATTATAGAAAATTCTGATATTTTATACAATTCATGGACTGTTATCAATATATATAAGAATAATAGCTGGAAATAAGGATTAAATTGCAAGAATTTTATTTTCCGACGACCTAAGGATGAAATCGTCATTAATTAAGAGTTCAGGGCAAAATGGTAAATTTTGCCTAAAGCATTAATTAAATGCATTAGTATATGAAATGAATGAAAATGATGATCAAATTTATTTATAAAGATCCGAACGACTCAAATATGAGACTCGATCGTGAAAAAGAAAAGATATCGGATTAATGAAATTATAAACACAAACAAGCAATGAGGTAAGTTCATGTAACTTGAATTATATTCTTAAATGCTTGAAATGCATGTTTTTGATATGAATATGATTTGAATGTTCATTATATGAAATTTTATGAAACATTGAAATATTTGATAAAAAAAGGGATTTGAATGAAAGGAAAATTCGATGGATCTGGAAAAGGAATTGTGGTAAAAAGGATCAAGTCGGACGGGTGATCCTATCCGATATAGCCCTCCGAAGAATATGTGGAAAATGGATTTAGCTTGGACGGGTAATCCGAATTAGGGTCCGAATTTAGCCTCGGGTGGTAATTCAGATTCAAGCTCATTAGAGTAATTGTCGTTGCGAGGGATTTAGCTTTGGATGGTAATCCCGACAATACTCTATGAGTTTATATTACAGGATTTAGCTTGGACTGGTAATCCCACTGTAAGGATGAGGTTCGCGGAGTGTGCTCTCGATATGAAGCGTGTAAGACCATGGTTGAAAGATACCATGGCAACTTTGATATGAAACGTGAAAGACCATGGTTGAAAGATACCATGGCAACTTCGATATGAAATGTGTAAGACCATGGTTGAAAGATACCATGGCAACCTGATATGAAACGTGAAAGACCATGGTTGAAAGATACCATGGCAACCTGATATGAAATGTGTAAGACCATGGTTGAAAGATACCATGGCAACGTGATATGAAATGAACAAGACCATGGTTGAAAGATATCATGGCAACATGACAGAAAATGAGTAAGACCATAGTTGAAAGATACTATGGCATCATGTCAAAGATGAATAAGACCGTGGATGGGAGATGCTATGACATCTGTTGAACAATTGATATCCAGGTAATATGTATCAGATGACGAATGGTTATATGAAATGGTTGTGTGTAATGTTTACAAGAACTGGTCATATGGAAATATATATGTACAAAATAGTTGTATGAAATAATTATGAAGATAGATAAACGAAATAAGTATGAGTATGTGGAATATAAATTATGCTAGGTTTGATATAAGCTATTATCGGAATAAATATACATAAAATATATGGAAATGATGGAGTATGAAATATTAATATAATGAAATGAATCATATATGCTTATGAAGAAATGGTAAGAGCATGATATGTTTCATGACATGTACATATATGATTATCTTTGATATGTTGATACAAGAAAATTATGTAAGTTGAGACTATTATTGAACTCAAGTACGATATGTCGAGAAAATAGTTATATCAATGTTGAATTTATATGAGATATGTGCAAGTACACTAACAATATTACTGTTTGATGCTTATACAAGTACTAATCTGTTGATTGAATGGTAATATATTTATTTACATGATGCATTGAATCGGTAAGCATTTAAATTTTTTTAAGTAATCTGCAAATTGTAGTAATGCTCCGAAACCCTGTTCTGGCAACGGATACGGGTTAGGGGTGTTACATGAATGGATAATGATCTCCATTTAGGGATATCAGTACTGCCCCAACTCCATTTCCAACGGCATTCGATGCTCCGTCAAGATTTAATTTCCAAGAATGATCTTCAGGCATGTCTCCTTCAGTAATTGCTACATATATTAGTTCTTCATTGGGGAAATTGAAATTCAAAGGTTCATAGTCCTCCAAAGCTCTACTGGCTAGGAAGTCTGCTATTGCACTCCCCTTCACAGCTTTTTGGTTTACATAGACTATGTCAAATTCGGAGAGCAGAACCTGCCATCGGGCCATCCTTCCATTTAAAGCGGTTGACTCTATCATGTATTTGAGAGGGTCTAGCTTTGAGATTAGCCAAGTTGTATGGTACAACATGTATTGTCTCAACCTTCGTGTTGTCCAAACCAAAGCATAGCATAGCTTCTCAATTGGCGGATACCTCATTTCACACTCAGTGAATTTTTTACTGAGGTAATATATCGCTCTTTCTTTTTTCCCAGTGTCATCGTGTTGGCCGAGCACACACCCCATCGAATTATCAAATACTGTTAAGTACAGTATCAATGGTCTACTAGGGCTTGGTGGTGTTAGCATTGGGGGACTGGACAAATATTGTTTAACTTTTTTAAAGGTTTTTTGGCATTCATTATCCCATACCCCAGGATTGTGCTTTTTAAGAAGACGGAATATGGGGTCACACTTCTCAGTCAGTTGCGAAATAAACCGTGCGATGTAGTTTAGTCTCCCCACGAAACCTCGGACTTCTTTCTGAGTTCGTGGCGGATGCAGCTCCTGTATAGCCTTAACTTTATCAGGGTCGACTTATATTCCCTTCTCACTGACTACGAAGCCGAATAACTTTCCGGACCTAGCTCCGAAGGTGCATTTTGACAGATTGAGCTTTAATTGGAATTTTCTCAACCTCAGGAACAATTTTCTCAACACTCGCACATGCTCCTCTTCAGTTCGGGATTTCGCAATCATGTCGTCAACGTAGACCTCAATTTTCTTGTGCATCATGTCATTGAACAAGGTTACCATGGCTCTTTGGTATGTGGCTCCTGTATTTTTCAACCCGAAGGGCATCACCTTGTAGCAGAATGTTCCCCATAAAGTTATGAATGTGGTTTTTTCCATGTCCTCAGGATGCATCTTGATCTGATTGTACCCGTAGAACCCATCCATGAAGGAGAATAGTGAATAGTCTGTCGTATTATCCACTAGAGTGTCTATATGAGGCAATGGAAAGTTATCCTTTGGGTTGGCCTTGTTTAAATCTCTGTAATCTACACACATTCGCACTTTCCCATCTTTCTTAGGGACAGGGACGACGTTGGCCACCCACTCCGAGTAATTAACCACTTGTAAGAAGCCAGCATCAAACTGCTTTTTGACTTCTTCCTTTATTTTTATTGCTATATCGGGTCTCATTCTTCGGAGCTTCTGCTGAATTGGCTTGCACTCTTCTTTTGTGGGGACACGATGTACTGCGATATCGGTACTTAAACCGGGCATATCTTGGTACGACCATGCAAAGACATCTTTAAATTCTTGCAACAATTCAATGAGGTCTTGTCTTGTCCTCTTGCTCACACAAGTGCCAACTTTCACCTCCTTCCCTTCTTCTAAGGTTACATTTTCAATTGTTTCCTTGTGAGGTAGAATCTGTTTCTTTTACCGCTCAGCCATCCTTAACAAGTTTGGAGATAAACCACAATCTTCGTCATCTTTAAAATCCTGAGATCCCTCAGAGTACATGTCTTGCTCAAAAGGAGATTCTGGATTCGTATCAGCATTGCTCATGATGTTAACATCTGGGGGCCTATTACGGGTGCAAGAAAAATACCCAAAGAAAACAAAATGAATAATTATTTTGTATGGTATGATCATGTATGGAATGAAAGAAGGAAAGAATAGTTGCTCAAGTTGAAATATGAAAATGCATTTTTTATTGAAAATAATGTTTGAACATGAGCCTATTTCACAAAAGATTCTTATTGTCCCTAGGCTAGAAGACAACAAGTGGATTTTGAATATTACTCTGTGCTATCTCTAAAGATTATAGGAATTTCTTCCACAGTCCAGTTATTCAAAACACTCCCAGGCTCATACGGGTAAATGCACGATAAATTTCTTTCCATTGCTTTCTCTTCAAACGTGGCGTTGATGTTCCAAATTCCCACATCCTCGACCATTCCTTCTTTTATCCTCTCCTGTGCAGAATGAATAAACCCTCTAGATACAAATGTTTGGAAAATATGGGGGAAGCTCATCGGTTTCCACCTGACTTCTGTCCCACTCAATCTCGCTCTCTGCTGTTCTTGTTTCCTTTCAAACTCCTTCTTCACTTAGCTTGCATCTGGCCTGAATCCCAAACCGAAGCGATCCCACTTGCCAACCAAGACTGGCACTCTAACTTGTCCACGGAGGTGCCTCCCGAGTCCTCTGCCAGGTAACGCCTCTTTTCCAACTGTCAGCTGCAGGCTCATTTTCGTAGCCCATGATATCTTAGGTATCGGAATCCTGCTTCCTTAAGCTATAAACGTTGCGTTTACAACCTCTAACGATCGAAATAAACATTCAACTGCTTCGTTGTCATTCTCTACGTAGGGTGCATCACTGGTAATTGATGCAATAATGTCCTCCTCCGTATTTATTGTTATTAGCAGACCTTCAGTAACCATTTTTAGCTTCTGGTGCAGCGAGGATGGCACTGCCCCAGCTGAGTGAATCCAAGGTCTTCCTAATAGACAGTTATAGGAAGGCTTAATATCCATCACGAGAAAATCTACCTCGTACGTGCTTGGGCCAATCTGAAGAGGTACCTCTATCCTTCCCATTACTTTCCTTTCTGTGCCATCAAATGCTCTTACTATGTTCTGACACGTCTTCATATGGGAACTGTCTATAGGTAAACGGTTTAACGTAGCCCAAGGCAACACGTTCAATGCGGACCCATTATCAATTAGTACTCCGGGTAGCGTATACTCCTTGCAATGTGTAGTGACATGTAGAGCCTTAGTAGACCCCCTACCCCCTGGTGGTATCTCATCATCGCTAAAGGAGATGAAATTGTCAGTGCTTATGTTGCCGACGAGACGGTCCAATTTGTCAACCGAAATGTCATCCACAACATAGGTTTCGTTCAACACTTTCATCAATGCGTTGCGGTGGACCTCCGAATTTAACAGCAGAGCCAATACCGATATGCGATCCGACTGTTGGTGTAGTTGTTCCACAACACTATTGTAACACCCCTTACCCGTATTCATAGCCGAAATAGGGTACGTGGCATTACCAGAGTTTACCAGATTAATTTTTCGTTAATACAAGTTAAATACTATTTATTTACTAAAACATGTCATGACGTCCTTTAGATGGGCCTCCAAAGCCCAAAACATACTTCCAGACCAAACCAGAATTAAATCGAAACCATAGAAAATTTTTCGCAAAATCCCAAAGTTTTTTTTTTGTTCAATATAACCCCTTTATAAATATCTAACCTTCCCTGCAAATTTTAAAACCGAGACTAATCCAACCAACCAATTCATTTCAATCAATTTGATACCAAATTATACTTCTACTATAATCATACTATTTAACATATTTATCATTTTTTTTCTTTAATGTATATTCATTAAACAAGTCTTAGCATTTATATAATCATCAAACCTTATACATGCCATATAAATCAAAAAGAAAATTTACAAAAGCTACCGGAGATAACTGGATAGTATGATTCTTTGTGTTGATCCGATCCTCCGTATACTTCCACGTCAATCTACAAGAGACATTGAATACACTCAAGTAAGCTTATAGAAGCTTAGTAAGTTCATAGGCGTAAAACATAAATCTTACCAAATATTTATACACTTATACAATATACACAATTATTAAGTTTCACTGTCAACCACAGATCATTGGTGAGTTCCCTTGTATAAACTTACTACCACTTATTCATTTCCTTTAATTCTTTTGGGCCCATTTGTCACATATCATTCTTTAACCAAATTAGGAACAGTTGAGAAAATTGAGTACTTCACTTTCACTTTGCCATAGTATAACTATGGTTTTGCGTATGATCACTTATCACTTTTTGAAGTCATAGTCCTGCCACGGTCTTACACTGATCACATTTATCACTTGTCACTGATCAGATAAGTGTAGCTAAAACTATCACTTATCACTTATCACTTGTCATCGATCAGATAAGTGTAGCTAAAGCTACCACTTATCACTTATCACTTGTCGCTGATCAGATAAGTGTAGCTAAAGCTACCACTTATCACTTGTCACTTATCACTGATTAGAAGTACTCAAATCCGACGTTCCGCTCAATTTGATCATTTATTCGATTTTCGGGTCGTTATTTTATTCTCTATTCATCAATAAATATATTTCATCATACATTATATAATTCATAAAATTAACATATAATCATTAAACTTCAACCATATGAACTTACCTGGGTCGATTTGTAAAATTTGTGAAAGTTCAGGGACTAATCAGCTACTTTTTCTTTTCCTCGACTTATTTCGGGTTCTCGATCTATCATTGTAAAATCATTCACTTATCAGTATTAACTTCATCTTCAACCCGCTTATAAGTAATATTATCTATAATTTCATTATTTACTTATGTATATTCCAATGCTTTCCATCCGTGTCATAGTCACTAAATTATTTTTATCTTTAGCTACAGAACTCCAAATTAAGATCTGCTAATTTTCCCTAAAACTAGACTCACATATCTTCTTACCATAAAATTTTTATAATTTTTGGTTGGGCCAATTAATACAGTTTATTCATTGAAGTCTCCCCTGTTTTGCTGTTTGACAGTTCCGACCCTTCTTCACTAAAAATTAATTATCTTCTCGTACAGGATTCAAATGATTTTTCCGTTTATTTCTCTTGAAAATAGACTCATTCAGGATTATAAACATATAAATTTAATCCCCTAATTATTTTTATTCAATTTTTTATGATTTTTCAAAGTCAGAATAGGGGAACCCGAATTCATTCTGACATTGTCTTACAAAATCTATTATATCTCATGATTTACAATTCCATTGCTTACACCGTTTCTTATATAAGAAACTAGACTCAATAAGCTTTAATTTCATGCTAAATCATCATATACTTCCATCACATATTCATAGCAACTTCCAATTTCTTTCATAAAATCAAAAACTAATGAATTCAACAAGTGGACCTAGTTGTAAAAGTCATAAAAACACAAAAATTTCAAGAAATAATCAAGAATTGAACTTACTTGCAGTAAAAATATGAAAAACTAGCTTAAGGAAACCCTTCTATGGTGTTTTTGCTGATGAGAATGCAGAAAAATAAAGAGAAATCTAGATAATTCCACTTTAGTCCTAGCTTTATTAAGTAAATTTTGCAATATTCCAATTTTGCCCTTAATTCATAAATTTTCCTGCTGATTTCATGCCCTTTGCCGTCCAGCCCAAAACATTTTGGGTCTATTTTCTTTTTAAACCCATTTTCTTTTATCATTTAAGCCATTTAATCATTTCCCATAATTTTACATTTGTTATAATTTAGTCCTTTTATTCAATTAACTATCGGAACTTTAAAATTTCTTGTGAAACTTTAATACTAACTTATTAACACTCCATAAATATTTATAAAAATATTTATGGCTCGGTTTAAAATTTTTAAAGTCTCGATACCTCGTTTCTAATTCTAATTATTTTAATATTTATTTCTAGTACACTATTCGCTATTTCAAAAAATTTCTAACTTCACATTTAACTTATATTCACTAAATTAATAATATTTTCTACTCATTTGTCGGATTTAATGATCTTGAATCACTATTCCGACACCACTGAAAATTTAGGCTATTACAACTATACTCGTTGTGTCTTAGGAACTTCAAGAACTCCTTGGCTTCATTTTCCATTACTGGCTCATTAACTAGTGGTTCTGATCTCTTTACTTCTTGCTTGAGCATGACAAGTTTCCCTTTTGCTGGTTCAGCTTCTGTGTTTGGCGTGTCAATCGAACCCTCCTTCTCTGAAACTGCTATACTACAGTTATAATTCCAAGGCACCCTATGGCTATCTTTATAAGGGGAAGTTGTTGGCTTCTGGATTATAAATCTTGGTGTAACTCTTGTTTCTACTTCACTAACTCTGGGCTTCGAAATAATTATCACTGGACGGCTGGCTCTGCAGCCTTCTTCACTTGACTCTCCTCCTAGAGAGCATACATCCTCCTCTTCGACAGACTCGAGGAACTCCAATTCCTTATCATCTATTAGACCCTGTACTAGGGCCCTGAACTCAATACAATTCTGGATCTCGTGATTTTTCTCATGATGGAACTCACAGTAGTTCCGTGTATCGTAGATTTTATCCCCCAACCCCTGCGGGACTAAACCTCTCTTCTGCACTTCCTTCCAAACTAGCTTCAATGGGGTTCTCACCTCCGCGATATTCAGATTGACTTTCTTCCCCATATTCTCAATTATCGCGTTTACCCCTTTATCAGTATGACTGGGCAACGGATTTCCCGTACCAGGTGTATCATCGAATTTTACAACACCTACTTTGATAAGCCTTTTTACGCACCTTTTGAACGAGATACAGTTTTCTATCGAGTGCCCCGTAATCCCTGCGTGGTATTCGCACTGAGCATTTGCGTCGTACCACTTAGGGTATGGGGGCTGCAACGACTCTAAGTGGAAAGGAGCCACTACATGTGCATTAAAAAGACTTTTGTACAACTCCCTATATGTTACTGGTATGGGAGTGAATTGAAACTTCTCTGTATTCTGTCTCGTGTTAGGTTCCCGCCTTGGTGAGGCCTGCTGGCCTGTGACTACTGCCCTTGACTGATTAACAGTGGCAGGTCTTGCATAGCATGAGCTCATATTACCTACTTCATTCTCTCTTTTCTTCGGGGCTGACCTTCTCGTGTTCTCCCCAACTTCTAACTTACCCGATTTTATGGCATTTTCTATCATTTCGGCAGACATTACTATGTCCGCAAAACTCTTGGTTGCGTTACCTAACATGTGAGTAATGAAAGGCACCTTCAATGTATTGATGAAGAGCATGGTTGTTTCTTTTTCTAGCAACGGTGGTTGGACTTGTGTAGCGACCTCTCTTCATCTCTGAGCATACTGCCGGAAGCTTTCGCTTGGCTTCTTCTCCATATTCTAGAGTGTGATCTGGTCAGGTGCTATATCCGTTATATGGCCGTACTGCTTCATGAAGGCCTGAGCTAGGTCCTTCCACGACTTGACTTGGGTCCTACTCAATTGATTGTACCATTTCGCTGCAGCCCCACTCAAACTGTCCTGAAAACAATGGATCAACAGTTGATCATTGTTGACATACCCCGTCATCCTTTGACAAAACATCGTAATGTGAGCCTCAGGGCAGCTGGTTCCGTTATATCTTTCAAACTCCAGCATTTTAAACTTCGGGGGAAGTACTAAGTCCGGGACCAAACTCAGTTTTTTTGCATCGATTTCGCAGTAATGATCAGCGTTCTCTAACTCCTTGAACTTTTCCTCCAACAATTTGCATCGATCATCAAATTATTTTGGGACCTCAGCCTTTGTCTTTTCCACCTCTGTTGTGTTGTCGAAGTCAGGGACCTGAGGGTTTGCCAGATTATCTCTAGGGTTGGTACTCGATCCTATTGGGAAGTTTACTGGTGCCGAGGTATTAGTTTGATAAAGAGGTTGGACATTAACAAACACCCTTGGTGGTTGTGTTTGCATGTTCACTGGCGCAAAACTTGTAGGACAAACGGAATCCTCATTGTCATTTCCTGTGTCCACCATAGAGCATTTTCCTTTGTCAGACCCTCCTTTAAACAGCTGTGTCAGCTGGCTTATCATGTTGTTTTGTGATTTCAACATGTTTCTCTAGGACTCCAGCATTTGGTCTCTCATTTCCTGCTGGATCTCAGCCAGCTGCTCTTGCATCTGAGCCTGCAGTTGCTCTTGCATCTCCTTTTGCATTTGCTCAAACCTCTGATCCATATCCTTTGTTTTCCTTTGTGTGTAGTACCAGTGTTCCAGGGTAACTAGATAAATGGCCGCTAATTAATAGGGTTCTTTTGTGTATATGATGTTATGCGATGCAATGCAATGCAAATGCATGACATGAATGCAAAAAGGAGACGTCGATTCAAATTCAATTTCATTTAGAAAACTTCACTGTAAAACAAAATCTTTTACATAAAGTGGATTACATATACGGCTTGGCGCTAAATTCCATTACCGAGTTGCGGCTACGATGCTGGTGTAGTGCCTTCTCCAACTCTACCGCCCTTTTCTGATCGTGTGCTCTCTGACCATTTCCGGATAACCACATTATCCTCCACTTTATCAATGAATTCGCTCTCCATGGCAAAACTTTCTATTAGTAACCGAACCGTGAATCGACACCTCCTTTTTATGATGAAAATGCTATGCAATGTGATGTAAACATAAACAAAATGAAACACATTAGTACAGGAGAAATAAATAACCTAGAACACCTATCTGGGTAACCACTAAGGTTTGGCGTAGCCCTAACTAGGGTAGGCTCCTAGGGTTTACTATATGTGGTTCAGTTCTAAAGAAAGGGGTACTTGAACCAGCAGATTCCTCAATCCTCACCCATTATAGGCTCATATGGACCAAGTTCGGTTCAGGGGGATACATTTCCCTATGGCAATGCGGAGGTGAAAACCTCACGAAAACATAGGTACGGATGTATCCCGGAAGCGATCCCCTAGCCCATACGGAGGTGAAAACCTCACGAAAGCATAGTTCCTCACTCCCACTTAAAAGGTGCGACCACAACGGTCATGCAATATGATGCAAGAATATATCGAAAGACTCGACAAATAAAGTAAAACCCACATGATAAAAACCAACAAAAACACAGAAAATGCAATGAGAGGATTGTAGATTTAAAAACCAAATTTCCAATTTTTGACAAGAAGACAGAAAACAATCAATTTACAGCTCGACTCTCTGATTTCCCCAGTGGAGTCGCCAAGCTGTCAAAACCATTTTTTTGAAAACGGGAAATCGACTTTTGAAAACGAAAAGTTGGGAGTCGCCACCAATCGTTTTTAATAGGGTGTGATTAGATCACCTCAAAACACGATCGTTTTTAATAAATAAACAATTTTTTCAAAACGACAATTTTGGTCTGTAAAAATAGAAAATCGGTTCGGGAGTCAGTTACGTACGAGGAAGGATTAGCACCCTCGACACGCCCAAAATTGGTACTTGATTGATTATTTAGTGTCTTAATGTCAAAAATTAAAGATTTAGACAGAGTTCAAAACACGATCCTCCTTTTATTGGCTTTTAAAACATTTAGGTAAGTCAAATGTGTATTAAAGACCATCTCACCTCAAGGTAAAACATACATCCAGTACGTTAGGACACAACATTTTTGACCCTCAATTGTGAGCTTGCCTTAAAAACGTGCGTTTTAGCCTTAAGAGGATATTCGAATATTCAAAACAAACAAAGAAAGCGAAACCCAGTACGTTAGGGCACGATTCTTCGAATTCTTTAAATATCGAACATTGTCTTTATTTTGAAAATTTTTTAGAGTGAACTGGTAAGAGGATATTCGAATATTCAAGACAAACAAAGAAAGCGAAACCCAGTACGTTAGGGCACGATTCTTTGAATTCTTTAAATACCGAATATTGCCTTTATTTTGAAAAATTTTGAGAGAAGATCAATGGATAAATGAATTAAGGACATAGATTTTTTTAAAATGATGATAATAGACAACATGAAAATAATAATATGAGAATAATGCTAACCATATATAAATAATAAATAATAATAATAGTAATTAATAGAAATAATTAATAAAACAACAGTAATAATAAATATAATAATGTAATAAACATTGTGCTAATAGTATTAATAATAATTTAAAAACATGATGATAATAACAAAAAATATGTTGACGATAACATTAAATATGAGGGATAATAGTAAAAAAAAAAATTGGAATAACAATGTTAAATTAGTAATAGTGAGAAATAGTAAGTAATAATAATTTGATATAAAAATAGTAACCGATAATAAACAATGGTATAAAAATAATAATATAATAAGTCTATGTATAATAGAAATTTATATTTAAAATAATTAACTTCGCTTAAATATATATATATTTACATAATAAATATATAATAAATATATAATAAATGAATAATATAATAATATGAAACATAACTCAAATTAATTAAATTAAAAGAAAATAATAAAAAAACAAATATAAAAATAATGAGAATAAAGCTCAAATTAATTAATTTAACAGTAAAATAACAAAAATAAAAAAGGGGTTAAATTGAATTAAAAATGAAAACTTTGGGGTCAAATCAGAAAGGAAATAAAATCAGAGGTAAACTCCCTCTCTTTTCCCTTCTTTCGTTTGTGTAAAGAAAAAAATGTGAACGCCAAAGTAAACAAAATTGAATAATATAAAAAGTTACCTTAAAAATCTTATTTGTATTCTCTTTGATTTCGTATGTGTATTCTCTCAAAATTTTTTTTTTTACAATAGTTTTTCCATGGCTTTTATAGCCAAATTTTACAACTTATAACAAGTAGGGTGATGGATGTAGTGGATGGTTTAGTAGGGTGTGGGGGTGATGGAGGTAGTGGATGGTTTAGTAGGGTGATGGAGTTAGTGGTCGGTTTAGTGAGGTGTTTAATTTGGGCTGGTTTGATTGGGCCCGGGCAAAAATTTAGTCCTACATATATATAAACTCATAATAAAATAATATAAAATTTAGCACAAATAATTTAATCTATAATTAAACTCTGTTTAACAATAAATTAGAACTCTTAAAACTAATTAAATATTCAAATTTACAAGTTTTATATAGAATAAATATTTAATCAATTAAATAAACTTGGAAGAAACATGAAAGTTTTAAACTTAAGAACAACTATTGATGATTAAAGAGACTTCCAAAAGATGTTGTTTATTAGATTGAATTCTCGGTTAATTCTATAATATTGATCCACTAAATTACTTGGACACGTAACGAAGTCAGGGGGTAAATGCAATCAACTTTATCTTTAATTGACCAACTATACTTTTACACCAAAAATTGATATTTTGATGTTTATGATTGGACTCTTTTGAATTATAAAGTTCATTGTTCAATACTACATTATAGCATATGCATGATAATTATATAAAAACTAAATATGATTTTAGTTAAGAGAATGAAGATTTTTGAGGTATTGGGTTAAGATTTTATTATGTGCATATATATATATATATTAAATTGCATGTAAAATGTTGAAATACTTTTAATTTTTCATTTATAAATTCTCATCTTAGGACTAAATTTAGAGTGATATCAATTTAATTAAAATTTTAAATAATAGTTTAGATTTATATCTATCTACAAGTCATATTGATCTTTAAAAAAGAATAACCATCACATTTTGTTGTTTCCTACGATAGGTTATTAAATTATTAATATGTTTTTATTTTAGTCACTTAATTCTAAAAAGTTATAAAACGGTTTTTAAATTATTCAAAAATTTTCTTTTAAATCCCTGGACTATTTGAAAGTTTTATTTAAATCACCAGTTGCTATGTTTTTTTTTTTTAATGTTCGACGAGTGAGCTCCAAGTGATGATTTGACGACTTCCACAGTGAATCAATACCCATCGACTAGTAGAAAAGCATACTTTAGATCTAACTCAATTTGACAGTTAGTGTCGGAGCTCGGAGACGAAAGTTATTTAAATTTTAGTTTGCATATTCATGACATTCAAAGTTATTTCATGAAAAATTGTACTATAGAAAAGAAGGGGAACAAAAGCTTTAGATTGGTATAAGCAGTGCAAATAGAGAAGGCCATACAAGAACGATTTAACCTCTCAATGACTTAAATGAAAACTTTCAAATAACTTAGTGATCATTTTGTAACTTTTTGAAGTCGAATGACCAAAACATAAAATTACTAACAATTTAGTGACCTTAGATTTAGTTTACCCATTTTATTATTTCAAAATTATTTGAGACAGCTGAGCCTGTCGGTTAGCAATTGGCAGCAGGGCAAGTTCATCGAAGCTTTCCCAAGACGCCACTATCCAAAGCTACATTTACTATTTTATAAGATGTCAGTCTATTTTTGGCTGTCGTCGAATGTTGTTGTGTGTCCAAATTTGATTGAAGAACAAAAATCTAAACTATAAAAAGATCGCGTCATTATAGATTACTTAACAAGCAATTTAAAATATTACTTTAACTGCTTTTTTTATTTTATCATATAGTATTGCTTTTTAGTTATTAAGTTAGAATTTATTTTCACATTTAATTGCTTTTTTTTAAATTAAAGAAAAATAATTATTATATTTTTTTATTTGTGTAACTTTAATGACTGCAATTATTTATACGGAAATTTATTATACTCGTTTATTTAAAAATATATATTTTTTAAAATTATATTTAAGAAACAAATTAAAACCTAACAATAAAAATATTTTTTAAGTGAATGGAAATTTTCAAGAGAAGGAATTTTGTATGAATAAGTGAGAAATATTTTGAAATAAAATAAAAATTATTGAGAGACAATGCATGAATTTTGTATTAAAAACCTTAAATTGAATTGTAACATTTTTAGAAGGACTAAAAATGATAATTAATAACATTGCAGTTTGCATCAAATAAAATTCGTGACAAATATAGAAAAAAATTAGAAAGAAGGGTAATGTTGTCATTGAGGAAGGCCACGACATTCTTAATTCCGCGTAACCGACTCATACTGTATTAAACACTCACCTAGATATTTTCCCATAGTTCGAGTCCAAGCCAAAATTGCGGATAGTTTTGTCATTTTGTAATAACAAGGTTACTTCCGTCATTAAATGACACAAACTTAACGTCGTCATGACCACACTTCAACTATAACGGCATAAACCAGCAGATCCTTTGAAATGAGCAGCACAGCCTTTGACGTCCGTGAAAACGACGTAACCCTCCGTCTCGATATTCTCCACCTCTTTAAACGCCACGTGTCGCATATGAGATTTCCAAGATCTTTAGAGATGCTATAGAGACTAGCGAGCTCCCGGCTTTTGATTTTGTCCAGCTGAGCAACCCCATCGGCCCCAAATTTTTAGCCACGTGGATTTATCCGCCATCCTACCTGGAATTTCTGGAGCGCTCTATACCTCCATTTTATCCACGTCAGCAT
Source organism: Gossypium longicalyx (assembly GCA_025698465.1). Classification (NCBI taxonomy): domain Eukaryota; kingdom Viridiplantae; phylum Streptophyta; class Magnoliopsida; order Malvales; family Malvaceae; genus Gossypium; species Gossypium longicalyx. Next base: position 29,337,003 of record CM047003.1, read on the forward strand.
GGATGGGCTCGTCTTAATATCTTCTTCGCTCTCGCGTCGCCTAAACTAAAGGTCGGCGATATCTGTTCCTTCCGAGTTTCTCTATTTCTCAGACAGTCAATTTATTTTTAAAAAATAAAATCTAATCTGCATTAAATTTAGGAAATTTTTTTGGTAATAACTGAAAATTTTCATTTCAATGTAAAAATTACGCTTTGAAATTAAATTTTTTGCTTGAGTTTTGCGCTATTTTATTTTTAAATCCGGACATGTTTTCGATCCAGCTGAATAACGATGGTTAGTTGAAGCTTCGCGGAGGATTATCTTCATTTCAAATGCCTGTAAGTTCTTCAGCTTTATATCAGATTTGAAAAGATTTATTTTATTGAATTCTTTATGACATAGATTTCATTTTCTATTTGGAACTGCAAAGAAATGATACTGTAGAATATTCAAAATTTTCAATTTAGTAATTTACTTATAATTGTTGATAGCTTTAGATTAGGTTTTGGTTAGTAGTAGAAAAACTTTCCTTTAATTTTAGCAGCAGATTTTTGGTGCTTGATATTAGGGTTTTTGGCATGGAAGTCTTTAAAATTTTTACTTGTTTATTTTAATAATTTTAAACTAACTTGTGGTTGCATGTTTATCTATAAAGATTAAGCTTTTTTTGTATTGTAACGGGTTTGTTCCTTAAAATGAGGAAAATATCGGGAGTTTTACTTGACTGTTCTTAATGATTAGATTCTGTTGGATTATTTTGACGGGATGCTCTGTTGTTTTTATACAGGGTGAAAACAGCTTAGGGAGTATAGAGTTGGTTTCTGAAGACTAAACGGAGTTAACATTTTCCTTGTGGTGGTTTGTTTAACCTTTTAGTTATGGATCTCTTTTTTTATTTGCTCTTGTTTTAGGTTGAACTGTCTGTATTTTCAGAGGTTTGACTTTTCAAAGACAAAGCTATGTACTATTTATTTTTTGAGTTGAAGAAGGATTTTACTGTTCCAATCTTGGACTGTCCTTATTGTTTGTTACCAGTATTGTCTAATCTGATTTACAGGGAAGCGTCTAGATGAATGTTGATGGTGATGGTGACAAAGGGTTACGGGAACTAAATCATAGGCTCTATGATGGTAGCAAGAGAACTACAAATGGAGTTGTGGCTGAGGAGCACATGATGCTGGAGGATGTGAAAGTTAACAAGATTGCACAAAATGTGAAAGATGGCCATGTTGGGGCTGTTCAGGCTCCTGCTATGCGGCAAATAACACAGCAACAGCCTCAAAATGCAATGTGTTATTGGCAGAGGTTTCTGCATCTAACAACAGTTACAGTTCTGCTTGTAGAAAATGATGATTCTACCCGCCATGTTGTCACTGCACTTCTCCGCAATTGCTGTTATGATGGTGAGTGACTCAATTCTTTCAAGGATTATAACACACAACAATTTGGCTTTCTTTTTTGGCTGATCAGTTGCAAATAACAGATTTATGCCTCAGAATTGTTATCTTGGATATTGTTATCATGGTTTGGAGGTTATTCACTTTATTCTATAAATTATTAAAATTCTCATACATGCAACCTTCAAATATTTCAGGTCACATGGATGGAAAGCTTATATCTCAACTAGTTTGATTAGATACTTAGCTTCTCTAATATACATATTGCTTGTTGAGAGCCAAATTTAGCTAAGCTTAGTTTGGCTTGCTATAGCGCTTAAAGCCTGAAGTTTTCTTATAGTACATTTCATCTTGTCTATTCATAGCATCACTAGACTAAATATTTTATTAGATTTTAATGATGATATTTTATGATACCTATTTATTCTTATCAGTTATTTCATGTTTGGTTCTTTTCATGTTTGGTTCTTCTCTTTTTCTTTACTGTCTACAAGAGATATTTATTCATGCGTCGGATACACTCTTCCATTCTGGAACACTCAACTTATCATTTATCTGGTGAAATATAGGGGCTTATGTAACCTGTGCTAACTTAAATATTCACTTCACATTTCCAGTTGTTGAAGCTGCAAATGTATTACAAGCATGGAAGATTCTAGAAGATTTAACGAATCATATTGATCTTATTTTGGCTGAGGTGGGAATGCCTTCCTTATCTGGCCTTGTTCTTTTGAGCAAGATTATGAGCCACAAAACACGGAAAAATGTTCCTGTGATCAGTAAGCCTCCAGTCCCTTCTGCCTTTTGTAAATTCTTCTAATATTTTTTTATCCAATTCTTGCTTTCACTTCGAGGTCTTTTAAGTATATACTTTTAACTAATATTTTTGATGAGATCTGAATGCAGTGATGTCATCTCAGGATTCTATGAATCTAGTCTTTAAGTGTTTGTCAAAAGGTGCTGTTGACTTTTTAGTGAAGCCTATTCGAAAGAATGAGCTTAAGAACCTTTGGCAGCATGTTTGGAGGAGATGCCATAGTGTGAGTCCTTCACTTCTTCAGATTTAGCTTCCCTATTTACAAGTAGAGATTGCAAAATATGTACTAGCAAGTTTTTCTTTTTGTTTCCTGCTTTATTTTTAAGAAAATAGATAAAATATTTGAAACAAAAAGCATACTCCATTAGTTTATTTTTCAACCATATGAAGAAGGTATCATCTAAGATGGGTATTTGATTAGGAAAACTTCTAGTTGTACTAGTTTGTTTTGAAAAAGAAAAAAACAATAAAAGCAAAGAGATAGAGAATTGGATTACATTTATGTTGTCGTAGTTTTCTTTATCACATGATTATTTTTCTGCTCCCTCAGTCTAGTGGTAGTGGAAGTGAGAGTGGAACACAGACTCAAAAATCTGTGAGATCAAAAAGTGTTGAGAAGTCTGACAACAACAGTGGCAGCAATGATGAGGAAAATAACGGGAGCATTGGTCTAAATATCGGAGATGGTAGTGATGATGGGAGTGGCACTCAGGTATTCAAAACCTGTCCTTCAGTTGCATTTTTTAATAAAAAAAAAATGTTTTAATATCTAGTAGTGAAATTTAAGCCTTGGATTGTACTGAACTATAGTCAGCAACTTTTACTTCTGAACTGCTCTTTCATTTATTTATATCATAGTGCAGAGTGGGTAGTTTTTTTTTTTTTTTTTTTTTTGTTTATATTAATTTATAATATTTAAAGATATTTGTTTTTAGTTGTAATGGACTTTCATTCAAGTTTAACTTATGACGTGTAATGTTTCGCTGAAGCCATCATGAAACGAATTTTATAAGTCATGGACTACATTAAGCTCCGCCTGTGCTAACCTTTGCTTAGGAAATAATGTACATATTCTCAAGAAAAGAAAGCTGTTTGGTGTCTGAACTTTGTATATATGAAAGAACAAACAAGTAGGTTCTGAACTCCTAAACTCCAACGGCATTATTTATTGTTTGCCATCAATTTCATACAGATACATGTATAACATTGTAGGTAATATGTTTTTAGAATAAACATTATAGATATTATTGGTAGTCTGCACGAATTATTTTATTCTTTCCAAGTTTAGGGCTAGCTATCTACAAATGCTACATCCTCCTAATCACTTTGTGGTATTTGGGCTATAACCTCTGATTCCTCATCCTTAACAGTTGAACTTCATCACTTTCAAAACTTGGATGAAAAGGTCACAAAGTTGTTATAAGCCTGTAAATATATGTAGTGGAAAACTAATACCTGTGCATTTTTTTTGCAGAATTCTTGGACAAAACAAGCGGTAGAAGTTGACAGCCCTCGTCTTGTTTCACGCCCAGATCAAGTTGCTGAGTGCCCTGACAGTACATGTGCCCAAGTTGTCCATTCAAATGCAGAATTATCTGGGAACAAGTGGGTGCCAGTTGCTGCAGCAAAGGGGTGCCAAGAACGAGATGAACAGCTTGGTAAACATGAATTTCAAATGTTTAGCTTGAAGTAGGTTTGGATTGAGTCATCGATTTCAAGCAGTAAGAAGCTGGAGCTCAACTTGAAACTTGAGGCTCAAGACTCAATTCAGGCTCGATTCTAGATAAAAATTGAACTACTTGAGCTCATTCAACTAGGCTCGTTTATCTAGTAAAGATGAGTTCATTTCCCATACTCGACTTCAAACTAACTGTCTGTAGTTGAACTCAAGCACAGGTTCCAACAGTGATTTTTCTGATAGAAAATAAAAACAATAAACATATACTAAAAGAAGGGTTCGATTAAGCAAGCAAACTACTCAAGCTGAGAATTAAGATACTCAAACTCAGCTCTTTTAATAGCTTGAGTTGCCGAGCTTGAGTTCTGCTCAACAATGACCAAACTGAATTCAATTTTTTGTTGAGTGGATCCCAAGTAGCTTGCAGGCAGTGTCTCATTACACCCTCAGCTTGAAGCATACCATGCTGGGCAACATCTTTAATCTTTGAGTGCCTTTTTAACTTTATTTCTTTTAATGGCAGAACTGCCTTGTCTCTCTTCTCTTCTTTTAGCCTTATTGATCCTTTATATTGCAGACAATGTTGCAATGGGTAAGGACCTGGATATAGGCATGCCTAGAAATTTAGATTTACAACTAGAGTGTCCAGTTGAGGTCCCAATCAGAGCAGTTGGAGCTAAACAGATTAACCTGCTTGATATGAGCTCCAGTAAATTCAGTGAACAGATTGAGAAAAGGCAGCTGGACCTCAATAGTGAAAGCCCATCAAACAAACAAAAGTCTGAGGCTGCTAATCAAACTGGAATTACATCTAAGACTACTGATCTTAAGAAGGAAGTTGCAGAGAATGAGGTTTCAAACAGGCTTTCCAAGATCCCATATGTCAATGATAAAACCATCACTGATTCTAAAGAACCACCATCTGTTGAACTTGGGTTGAAGAGAATTAGAGGTGTTAAAGATGCTGGGACTGTAGTTAGGGATGAGCGGAATGTTTTGAGACGATCAGACTCTTCAGCCTTCTCAAGGTATGAAGTAGAGACTAATGCATTGGAGCATCAACTTCAGTGAATCCCAAAAAAAGTACTATGTTGTGATTTGTTGAATTCTGATTAGTTCTGACAATTATGTGTATTACCTGCAGGTATAATACTGCATCAAATGCAAATAAGGTTCCCGTTGTCAACATTGGAAGCTCGTCTGCACTTGATAGTAATTTAGAATTGACAAGAAAAGGATCAGTATGCGATAACCAATCTCATTTGGTTAATGACCTTCCCAATCAAAGCTCAAATGTCGGTAGCAATAACATTGATATGGGCTCCACAACTAACAATGCTTTTGCCAAAGCAGCAGTTGATAAGAATAAGTCAGCTGCATCATCCACTGTCAGATCTTTGCACCCATCATCTATTTTCCAGCCAATGAAAAATGACCTTTTAAGTGCTACTCAGAAAGTTGTATTTGACAAGGCTGATGATGTAACTACTACAGCAGGACTGGCTCAAGCTAGAGGCATTCACCACGAACCGCAACATCCCTCAAACCATTATGATCAACATCACCATCTTACTCATGGTATGCAACAGCAGCAGCAGCAGCAGCCACCAGAACATGATGATTTATCCTTGAAAAAATTAGCTGCAGATGCTTCTCTTTGTGGATCATCAAATGTGTTGGGTGGGCTGGTTGAAGGAAATGCTGCCAACTACAGTGTCAATGGAAGTGCCTCAGGTAGTAACCATGGAAGCAATGGGCCAAATGGAAGTAGCAATGCAGTCAATACTGTAGGGACAAACATGGAAAGTGATAATGGAATAGCTGGGAAAAGTGGAAGTGGTGATGTGAGCGGGAGCGGGAGCGGAAGTGGGAGTGGGAGCGGGAGTGGGAGTGGGAGTGGAAGCGGCAGTGGGAGTGGGAGCAAAGCAGACCAGAGCAGGTCTGCTCATAGGGAAGCTGCTTTGACCAAATTTCGCCAGAAAAGGAAAGAGAGATGCTTCCAAAAAAAGGTAGCTTACATCGAGTTTAATAATATTCTAGTTAGATAATTTCTACTTAAAAATCTTCAAGCCACCAGCACATCATGCCTTATATTTCTGACATACACATATTAGATGCATGAGAATTATGTAAACACAATATCCATTTTGACTGAAACTATTTTCCTTCTATCTCATCGAGACATCTTCCTACTCTATGGGAATTGGCTGCACCTCTTTGTTTGTTTGGTTTTGTTTTAGTACTTGGGGCTGATTAATTTCAGGATCTCAAGAGTAACTTTTCTTATTACTCCCTTTTTTTTTTCAGGTTAGGTACCAAAGCAGGAAACGACTAGCAGAACAACGACCTCGCATCAGAGGTCAATTTGTGCGACAAACAGTGAACAACAATGACCCAGCATCCAATGGCAATTCATGCGACGAATAGTGAACAAGAAAAAAGCAGAACAAGAGATAAAGTAAACCTTCTTGCTGGTACTGCAAAGAGACCGGTGTAGACTATTTGACAATGTTAGTCTTGATGAACTGTGTTTTATTGCTATAGACCTTCCTCTTTTTTTCCTTTTTTTTTCCTTTTAATTTTATAATTTGTTGTTATGAACATAAATTGTGCATTAGGGGAACTGGAGAAGGTAGAAGACTTCTATATTAAGACCCTATTTGATTTGGTGTGCTGGATTCATGAACATCATTGAACAATTGGGTGCTTTGTAAACCATTTTAATCATGTTCTATTGGTTAGTTTGTGGTGTTCCTTTAACCGTTGCTTCATTCGCAAACCGTCCTTGGAAGTTGCAAATGAATTACTGGACTATGGTTTGATTAAGCCATAGACCTTCCCAAATACCAATATCCATGAACATCGGTAAAGCCCAATTGTTCTTGAAAGACATATATCTATTATCATATTTTTCATGTGAAGGTCCAGATGAGACCATACATTACCCGAAATCATCTAAAAATGATATTCCATTTTCAGTAGCCATTTAATTTATCGTCCGAGATAAGGAATGATTCAAGGAACCATGAACAGCCTTCACTCGTGAACGATGAAAGGCAAAATTCTGCTTTCACATCATTTAACTTTAGTTTTAATTTTATTTTTATTTTTAACATCTAGCTTTAGTGGGACCCACAAAAAAACTCAAAGAAAACAAAAGAAGTCGGGGCAGGAGATTGCCATGGGAGGAAAAAATGTCGAGGCACATGTACTTATCACCGGAATGTAACACCTCCGGTAGAAGGCCATGTTGCACCAACGCCCACCATGGGTTAGAGAAGAACCGGCAACTAGAGGGAAGAGACTGCGGCCATCACATCAACCTTCAGCCACCAAAGGAACAATGTTGGTGCAGCAGTGTTCGATCTCCCTCGCGCTTCAAACCAGGGAGGCTAAAGTGGAAGTGGTGCCACCCAAAAAACACTGGGGAAGCTAATCGGACCAAACCCAATGTGGCGAACAAAAGGGGGGGAGGAGCCTCCACAAGCCATTGGAGAAAAGCCTCTTATCTTCGGTCAAAGGCCGACGAAAGAGAGGAGGGCAAGGTTTGGACATTATTGTGTTAGGAAAGCAAGGAAAGAAAGGCAAACAACAGCCGGCACAAGGCCGATCATGGCAGAGGAGAGAAAGGTTGTTTGTAGGATTTGTAGTGATTTAAATTTGATTTATTACATGATTTCATCAAAGAGGCATTCAATTAATTAGGTTTCCTTGTATTTAACGCAGCTTTCCTTTAATCCTAATCGCATAACTTCTCCCCTCTCTCAAGGGAAGCCTAAGACTGTAGCTCTTGTATGGCTATTTATCGAAATTAGTTTTTAATGTCGATTTATATGTTTATTTTTTAAATGTTATTTTTTTATATTTTTATTCAAATTATTAAATATAATTAAATTTATTAACTTATTTAATAAAACAAATATTACAATAAAAATTAAATTAATTTTAACATATTCAATATATAATATAGTTTTACTTCACATAATTAAAGCAAAGTACATTATTCAAAATAATAGTTAATTAACATATATAAATTATTTTAATAATTCAATGTTAGAATTAAGTTACCCGAATCTTTATTTAAATAAAATACAGTGATAAAATAAAATAAAAGTAAAATCTATATAGAACTACACTTCATTTATTTTATTTTAGAATAAGATTTTTAAAACCTTATTAAACTCCATCTATTTAATATTGATTCTAATAAGGTGTTCTAATCTTACTGTACTATTATTAGAATATGATTTTACAAGCTTATAAATAGACATAGTCTACTCCTCTTGTAATTATTCGAATTTAACATAATAAATTTTCTTCTCTTCTACCCGTGATTTTTTTCTCGAAAGGGTTTCCACGTAATTATTCGAATTTGTGTGTTCTTTATTTTTCCTTTCTCTTTTCTTTGCGATTTATTGTTATTACCAATATTCTATTTTTACAAATCGATATCCAAGTTTTCGGGTTGTTCATCTCAATCACGGTAATGACTTCTTTGAAGTATAAATGTAACACCCCCTAACCCTAAATCGTCGCCGGAACAGGGTTACGAGACATTACCGGACATATCAGACAACTTACGAATAATTCACAATTAATATAACATTCATAATAAAACAAATAAATAAGTCCCTATATATTGGACTCTCAAAGTCCAAAACACATATTAAAAGTAGAACGAGACTTGTTCGAGTATTTCGAAATTTTTTTCGTAATTTTTAATTTTTTTATATAAAAAGTTTCGGCAGTATTTCTGCTTATTTTTACTTAAAACCCCCTGCAAATTTCAAACCAAAAACAACTAATATCAATGTTTCAAATTCACCTAATTGATATTTATATCATTAAAATAATTTTAACTTAATAATTATCATAGCATCATTTAAAAATTTGATTGAAAACTTCATTCATTTAACAACTTAATGTTCATGTGTCAAAATATCATATACCTTTCTTACCATTTCATTTAACCATTTAAACCTTATAATTCATCATTCACAACCAAAATAATATACATATTCAAGTGATCACACAATACCTATGTACATGCCACCTTTACCCAAAAGAAAAATACATCACCAAGTTTGTGTTGGAGTTGGGAATGTTCTAGATGCTGAGCCGGGACACTTGACTTCTACTATCCTGTGCACGAAAACAATCGTACGCTGAGTATGGATATACTCAGTGGTATTACTATAAATCAAAACTATTTAATATTAATAAATTACAAACATCAATCATAAACTTTATAATCATTTAAATTAATTATATATAATTATATTACCTCATAACTCTTAAATTCATTTATATATATTTTTACATACTAACTCAATTCATAATTTAACTCATACATTCTTTCTCATACTTTTCAATAGTGTCAAAATAATTAATCTCATTTATTTTTAATTTCATTTCAATTATTTACCCTATTAACAAGGCTCAGACTCTGACTGATACGCGGATTTCATCCAAACACACCAGAATATCCAACCTGAACACACCCGGAATATTATAAATCCTCCATAACACACCAGTATAATATATCCTCCCAAACACACCAATAAGACATTAAATGCCTCTTCGGATAAACCGAAGTATATAATAACAGAAACATCTTCTCGGTCGAACTACAAATCTCCTCATCACATCACAAATCCAATGGCATGCCATTTGTATCAAATCTAATCCGACAAGTTAATAGGGTATTATTTTACTTTTCCAATTTCAATTTCATTTCCACAAAAATTTTCAATACTCAAATAATTCAAACATCTATTATCTTAATTCATATACAAATTAGCTTTCACACCTACTCATATTTAATTTCAAATATAATACTTACCTTATCTTAATTATTCCATAACTATAAATTCAATATACATTTAATAAATAGTTTGAGTTATAGTAATACAAACCTGGAATACGAGTTTACTCCTCAACGATCTTTTCTTTTCCTTTGGATGCCGATGCCTCGTTTTTCTTTGTTAGCTACGAAAATAAAAATAATAATAATTTACATTATTAATTACAGTATTAATTTAAATAATTAATTAAATTTCTACTCAATTTATGCCTAATTTTAAATTTAATCCTAATTGACTCTTTTATTTGTTTCATTTATTTCATACTTCAATTCTATTCATTTTTCTTCCATATTCATCCGAACTATCAAGTATTCATAATAAAACCCTAATTTAAAACTTCTTTCAATTTATTCCCTACAACACAAAACTTATAGCCTAATTTACAATTTAATCCTTTAATCAATTCTAACTTAAAATTCATTCAATTAAGTCCCTAATTCATTATTTTGTTCAACATGAACTATGTTCAAAAACCTAAGAAATTTCAAAACTTCAACTTAATTTCAATAAAACTTTATTCTAAAGCTTCTAAAACATCAAAATTAACTAAAAAGGGCTTAATTGACTTACCAAATTAACTCCAAGCTTTAAAAACCCTATTTTCCCTTTTTCCTTCTTTTTCTTCTTTTCTTTCCCCTGTTTCGAATGCTCTCTGTTCTTCTTTCTTTTCTTTTGTTTCTTTTTCTTTTATATTTTATTTACTTTACTTATTTATTATTAATTTAATAATTACAAAATATCTACTTAATAACAATATAATTAATACATTTGTATACATGTATCTTTATACATTTGTACACATTTATTACCATCCATTTGTCTTTCTTTTATTTATTTAACAAATAAAAATCTTATAATATTAATATTTAATTAATAAATATCTTTAACTTAAAATTTAAGTAAATACATAATTATAATACAAATGTATATATTTATATTATTACAAATGTCATTTTTTTTTAAATTTGTTTTTCATACCAAAAATCTTATAATATTAATATTTAATTAACAAATATCTTTATACTTAAATTATAAATAATTAAGTATTTAAATTACAAATGTACCAATATAATTTTTACACATGTATATTTTATTACCATACATTTATCAACTATTTAATTTATTTAAAACATAATATCCATTAAATAATCATAATAATTATAAAACCATAATAATAATTTTATATAAAACCATGATAATAATTAAATATATATAATACATATATTCAAGAAAAATCTTAATTTTTTTCCATTTATGCCTCAACTTTTATAAATGGTTTAATTACTATTTTAATCCTTTTTATTTTCTATTACTTTAGAATTAAACTTTTACTCCTTATTCAATTTAGTTCTTTTTATTAATTACTCTAAATTAAGCTAAATTCACCTAATTAAAACTTAATTAGACACACCACTAGGTTCATAAATATTTCTAATAATTATTTTCGAACTTATTTTACTAAGACGGAGGCCCTATAACTCACTTTTCTAGTGCCCGTGAATTTTGGGTCATTACAATAAAATTCCGCTTTGGATCGTAACATCATATTTGCGTTGTGGCAGATAAAGATGCAGGCAGTTTCCTAACCCATATCCGTCGCCGGAACAGGGTTACAGGATGTTACCGAAGTTTACAAAATAACTACACAAAATTCCAAAATTTTCTTATGTTCATAACAAAACTGTCTACCTGAGTCATAGTCATTAAATTAATTATAACTTAAGCTACAGAACTCCAAATTGAGAACCGCTAATTTTCCCTTAAACTAACCAATAAGTACAGTTTATTCTTTAAAGTTACCCTTGTTTCATTGTCCAATAGTTTCGACCTCTGTTCACTAAGAATTAATTTTCTCATGGTACGGAACTCGGATGATGTTCTCGTCTATTATTCTTGAAAATAGACTCATCAAGGATTTTAAGCATATAAAATTTGACCCATAATTATAATCATACAATTTTTAATGATTTTCCAAAGTTAAGACAAGGGAGCCCGAAATCACTCTGACCATGTTTCACAAAAAAATTAAATATCTCATAATATGAAATTCTTATGCTTACACCGTTTTTTTTATAAGAAACTAGACTTGATAAACTTTAATTTCATATCTTTTCAGTCTCTAATTCGATTTCCACAATTTTTTTGGTAATTTTTCAAAATTAGACTACTGCTATTATCTAAAATTGTTTTAGTGTAAAATATTAATGACTAAGTTTATAACATCTTTATTTCCTTTCACTACAATATTTCACATCACTTCCTCTTATTTTCCTTCACTAACATATTAAGAACATAGTACCTCATGTAAGAAAACTCTACTTTAACATCATAAAAACCTATTACCCAAACTTACTAAAGTAATCACTTTCACAATATCATATATTCATATAACTAATATACCATATGGCACCTCAATATACATATTTTCTTTACCATGCTTATACTATTTCATCCATATGTGTATGAGAACCATTTATAACCTTATGAACTCATATGTTTATATATATATATTTATATCATTGCTAGCCATACCAATGGCTAACTTCCAAACATTGTGTAACATTTATTATTTCGCTAATTTAGTTATACAAGCCATTTTCAAAATAAGTAAACCATTATACCAAAATTGACAGGATGATAGTGTGATGAAGTCTCCGACCCGTCTTCCACTTCTTTCGAGCTTTCAAGCACTATAAGACAAGGAAAATAAAACCTAATAAGCATATTTATGCTTAGTAAGTTCATATAACATGAATTAAACTTACCAATCATATTTAACATTTAAATCATATAAAAGCATAATTTCCATTCATTTTGGCTATTTGCCTATTCATAAACATTTCAAACATGTTAGTAACAAATGTACCAATATGTATAGATGAGATCATCATGCTATTTTCTCATTCCATCTCATATTTCTCATGTCTTGTTTTACTATCTCATCCGTTGAATCATTGGAATTATCGATGGATTTTCTAGTAGTACACACGAAGTATACATTTTCATATTTTGTCAATTCATATTCAGGATTTAGCCCTTTGGATGTTAAATCATCAAGCACTCTCTCGAGTTAGATATCACGTAACTGTAGTGAATCAGGATTACCATTTTAGAGAAAATCCTATCCACCTTAAGTTACCTTAGTGAATCAGGAACAAATCCTATCCACTTTATATATTTATAGTGAATCAGGAATGAATCCTATCCACTTTAATTTCTTTTAGTGAATCAGGAATAAATCCTATTCACTTTTAATTCTCGAGAAAGCTTTTGTCAGATTTTCCACCCGAGCTCAATCCATTTCTACAACACATGCAGTATGTAATACCCCGAAAATTTTTACAATAAAATATTATCCGTAATATAGTAAAATAAGAAAATAAAGTGACAAAAAGGGTAATTTTGAGTTATGTCAATATTGAGAAGTATATTATGATATATTAATTCAAGAAAGGACTAAATTGTAAAAGTGAGAAAAGTTTTGTTGCACAAGAATAAATACTTAAAATTTGAGGGGTTAAAGCGTAAATATGAAAAAGTTAAAGGACCAATAGTGTAAATATTTTAAGAGTGGAATGATCTAGAAACTAAGGAAAATGGATGGATTAGGACCAAATTGAATATGTGAAGAACTATGAGGGACTAAATTGCAATTTTACCAAATTAAATGATGACTCAAGGATGGAATTTTAAAAGATAATAAAGGGCAAAATGGTCAATTGGAAGATAGAGAAATCTAGAAAGTAATGATGATGTTGATGATATTTTATGATTATTTAATTAGATATATATTTTTTTAATAAGATATTTTATTATTTTATTATTATTTTATTATTATTTATTTAGTATAAAAGGAAGGAAAGATAAAGAATTATCATCACCTTTCCTTTCCCATGCAAACCCACGTATAAGAAGAAGAAGAAAAGAAGTTTTCTTTCTTTACAATTTAGTCCTTCTACCAAAAATTCATTATTTTCACTTAAAAATTGAAAGAATTTCCATAGCCATCAAGAGAGAAAAATAGCAAGGAGATGATGGGAAGCAAGAATATCAAGTTGGATTCAAGAAATAGAAGCTGGAGGAGAGAGAAAAATCAAGTTAAAGATTGAAGTCAATAAGAAAAGGTAAGTACATCAAGATTTCAATATGTTTTTAAGTTTATTATTATTGACAAAGCATGGAAATAATGTTATAGTAGAGTTTTCTTACGTAAGGTCCTATGTTCTTGATATGTTAGTGAAGAGAAAATAAGAGAAAGTGATGAGAAATGGTGTAGAAAAAGAAAATAAAGGTGTTAAAACATAGTAATTAATATCTTATACCAAAACAGTTTTGGACAGCAGCAGTAGTCTAACTTTGAAAAATCATCAAAAATTTTAGAAATCGAATTATAGGATAAATAAAGTATGAAATTAAAGATTATTGAGTCTAGTTTCTTATAGTAGAAATTATGTAAGCAATTGAATTGTAAATTATGAGATATAATCAATTTTGTGGGACAAGGTTAGAATGATTTCGGGTTCCCCTATTCTGACTTTTGAAAATGATCAAAAATTGGATAAAAATAATTATGGACTTAAATTTATATGTTTAGAATCTTGAATGAGTCTATTTTCAAGATAAATAAACGGGAACATCATTTTAATTCTGTACGAGGAGATAATTAATTTTTAGTGAAGAAGGGTCAGGACTGTTAGACAGTAGAACAGGGGTAAATTTAAAGAATAAGCTGTACTTATTGGATAAACCAAAAATCCTAAAAATTTTATGGTAAGAATATATATTAGTCTAGTTTTAGGGAAAATTATCAGATCTTAATTTGGAGTTCTATAGCTCCAGATATAAATAATTTAGTGACTATGACACAGATGGACAACTTGAATATTCATAAAAGTAAATAATGAAAATTATAGATAATATTACTTACAAGTGTGTTATATACATTAAGGCTGTGGAATGGAGAGGAGGAGGAGGAAAATATGTATGAATATTCATCTAACATGGCTAATTTGCATGTTTTAGGCTCAGGGACTAAATTGAATAAAAGTAAAATTTTATGGGTAATTTTGTAAAAATGTCAGAAATGACCAAATTGCATGAAATGAACTATTTTATTATTTAAATTACAAAATTGAATGAAATTATTAATTTAGTTCAAGATTGGGGAAAAACATGTTTTTAGGGATTAAATTGAAAAGTGTTGAAATTATGGAAAATTCTGATATTTTATAGAATTCATGGGATGTTATCAATATGTATGAGAATACTATCTGGAAATAAGGATTAAATTGCAAGAATTTTATTTTCCTGACCTTAAGGATGAAATCGTCATTAAATAAAAGTTTAGGGGCAAAATGGTAATTTTTCCTAGAGCATTAATTAAATACATTAGAATATGAAATGAATGAAAATGATGATCAAATTTATTTATAAAGATCCGGACGACTCAAATAAGAGATTTGATCATGGAAAAGAAAAGATATCGGATTAATAAAATTATAAACACAAACAAGTAATGAGGTAAGTTCATGTAACTTGAATTATATTCTTAAATGCTTGAAATGCATGTTTTTGATATGAATGTGATTTGAACGTTCATTATATGAAATTTTATGAAACATTGACATATTTGATAAAAGAGGAAGAAATCTCGGTTGAATGAAAGGAAAATTCGATGGATCTCTGAAAAGGAATTGACGGTAAAAGGATCAAGCACGACGGGTGATCCTATCCGATATAGTCCTCCGAAGAATATGTGGAAAATGGATTTAGCCGGACAGGTAATCCAAATCAGGGTCTGAATTTAGCCTGGACTGGTAATTCAGATCCAAGCTCATTAAAGTAATTGTCGTTGCAGGGGATTTAGCCTGGACTGGTAATCCCGAAAATACTCTATGAGTTTATATTACAGGGGATTTAGCATGGATTGGTAATCCCACTGTAAGGATAAGGTTCGCGGGAGTGTGCTCTCTGATATGAAATGTGTAAGACCATGGTTGAAAGATACCATGGCAACTTGATATGAAATGTGTAAAACCATGGTTGAAAGATACCATGGCAACGTGATATGAAATGAATAAGACCATGATTGAAAGATACCATGGCAGCGTGACATGAAATGAATAAGACCGTGGTTGAAAGATACCATGGCAACATGACAGAAAATGAGTAAGACCATAGTTGAAAGACACTATGGCATCATGTCAAAGATAAATAAGACCGTGGATGGGAGCTTAATGACATATTGAACAATTGATATTCAGGTAATATGTATCAGATGACGAATGGTTATATGAAATGGTTGTGTGAAATGTTTACAAGAACTGGTCATATGGAAATATATGTACAAAATAGTTGTATGAAATAACTATGAAGATAGATAAATGAAATAAGACTAAGTACATGGAATATAATTTATGTTAAGTTTGATATAAACTTTACCGGAATAGATATACATAAAATATATGGAAATGATGGAGCATGAAATATTGATATAATGAAACGATTGATATATACTTATGAAGAAACGATAAGAGAATGATATGTTTCATGACATGTACATATATGATTATCTTTGATATGTTAATACAAGGAAATTATGTAAGTAAAGACAATTATTAAACTCAAGTGTGACATGTCGAGAAAATAAGTATATCAATATTGAATTTATATGAAATATGTGCAAGTATACTAACAATTATGTTGTTTGACGCTTAGACAAGTGTCAAGCTATTGATTGAATGGTAACATGTTTAATTATAAGAAGCATTGAAATGGTAAGTACTTAGATGAAAATAAAATTTAAGATTTTGCGAAATTTTTTTATGATTTTGATTTAATTCTAGTTGGTTTTTAATGTATGTTTGGGGCTTCGAGGTCCCAATAGAGAGACGTTATGATTATCTTTAAAATATGAATAATAAATGACTCAGAATTATCTGAAAATGTTCAGTAAACTTCGGTAATGCCTCGTACCTATTCCGGTAATGAATACGGGTAAGGGTTGTTACACAGTACCTCATTTATCCATCGATCACCAATATTCAAACGGAATTTCACCTATTTATTAATTTCCAAACATGTATCATTTCTTTCATTTCACATCTATATAATTCATATATTCAATTTCAAACATCATATACAATACAATACAACATTTAAATTAACATATTTACATACTCATTCAAGTTATACGAATTTACCTCAATAGCAACTTTTAATCGAAATTCTTTTAATCCGATATCTTTTCTTTTCCACGATCACTTTCCTTTTTCGATCTTTCCGAATCTATATAAATGAATTTAACATCAATTCAACATATTTCATACTCATTTGAATTCAACTCATGTTCTAGACAAAATTAATATTTTGCCCCTAAACTTTTCATAAATTCCCTTTTTGTCCCTAGGCTCGGAAATTAATATTTATGCAACTTAATCCTTGTTCCAAGCCTATTTGATTTTTACACCTCACATTTACAATACTTAAATTTCATAAAATTCAAAATTTTTCTTTGAATTTCACAAGTTTACAAATTAGTCCCTATTACACAAAACTTTTAATTTATTCTTCAATTTAATCCTTTACCTAATTCTAACTTGAAATTCTAACAATTTAACCCCTAATTCATCAATTAATTCAACATAAACCATGTCCAAAAATCTACTAACTTTCAAATTTTCAACATATACTAAGTAGTATTTTGTTCTAGGATTCCAAAAACATCAAAATTATAAGAAAAGGAACTAAATTGGCTTACCAATTGAACTTGAAACCTTAAACCCTAATTTCTCCTTTTTCTTTCTTTCCCTTTTTCCTTTCTTTCTTTCTCTCCTGTTTTTCGATTCTATTATGTTCTTCCTTTTTCTTTTTTTGTTTCTTTTGTTTATTTATTTATTTTATGTTTATTATATTTTAGTTATTTTATTATATTATAATATCTATATTACTTAAATAATAAGTAAATATATATATGTATTACAAATGTACATATGTATTTATTACACATGGAAATCATTTTTACCACACACATGTCAATTTATGGTGTAATTCCTTATTTAGTCCATTGAATTTTCTCTATTCTATAATTCAACTTTTACCCTATATTCAATCTAGTCTTTCCACTCAATTACTCTTAATTTAAACAAATTCACCTATCCAAAACCTAATTAACCACACAAATAACTTCGTAAATATTTTTTAAAAATATTTACGAATCTGATTTACCGAAATGGAGTCCCGAAAATGCATTTTTTTAATCAATTAACTACAAATCAATAAAATTTTCTCATCAAAATTTTCATGCAACATTCCTATCATAATATAGACCATGCCATAATTTTAAAATAAAATTTTCTTTTTAGCTCAGATTTGTGGTCACGAAACCACTGTTCCAATTTCACTGAAAATAGACTGTTACACAGTTCTTGCACAGTTGGACTTAGAGGAAGCCCTGCTAGAGGTAGATAAGATGCCTTCGACATTGACGGAGGAAGAGAAGAAGCGTAAGGATCGAAAGGCGTTAACACAGTTATATATGTATTTGTCTATCGAAATTTTGCAGGAAGCCCTGCTAGAGGTAGATAAGATACTTTCGACATTGACGGAGGAAGAGAAGAAGCGTAAGGATCGAAAGGTGTTAACACAGTTATATATGTATTTGTCTATCGAAATTTTGCAGGATGTGATTAAGGAGAAGATCGCCACTGCATTATGAAAGAGACTTGAATAAATATATATGTCGAAAACTCTAACTAGCAAGTTGCATATGAAGCAGCGTATTTATACTCATCGTTTGGAAGAAGGTGTGTATATGCACGAACACTTAATAGTGTTTAAAGAAATTCTCTCAAACTTGGAGGCCATGGAGGTTCTGTATGATAAGAAAGATCTAGGGTTGATTCTACTTTATTCGTTGCCACCGTCTTATTCAACCTTTAGAGACATGATTTTATATAGCCGTGAGTCTCTCACAGTTGATTATGTTTATAATTCTTTGAACTCGTATGATAAGATAAAGTATCTTATAGTTAAAATCGACTCTCAGGGAGTGAGTTTCATTGTCCGTGGGAGACAAGATCGAAATTCTGATGATGATTGTGGAAGGACACAGGAATGGAATTCTCGCACTAAATCTAAGGGTAGATCGAAGTCTTTAAACAGAGATAAAACTTGTAACTTCTACAAGAAGAAATGACACATTAAATCTGAGTGCTATAAGTTACAGAATAAGATCAAAAGGGAGGTTGCGAATCAAAAGGGAAAACAGCTAGAAAATTCCAGTAAAGGTGATGTTGTAGAAGACTACATCGATGGTGAACTTCTAGTTACTTTTGTCAACAGTTCTAAAGTGAGCGAGGAGTGAATCCTTGATTCAGGCTGCACCTTCCACATGAGTCCCAATTAAGATTGGTTTACAACTTACGAAATAGTGTCTGAAGGTGTTATTTTGATGGGAAATAATGCTTCGTGTAAAATTACACGTGTTGGAGTGATTAAAGTTAAAATATTTGACGAAGTTGTCAGAACACTTAGTGATGTGCGACATGTTCCAAAATTGAAGATAAATTTAAGTTCGTTGAATACTCTTGATTCAAAACGGTACAGATACAGAGCTGAAAGTGGGGTTTTGAAGATTTCCAAAAGTTCCCTCGTTGTGGTGAAAGGGTAGAGAAAGACTGTCAAGTTATATGTTTTGCAGAGTTCTATTATTACTGGTGATACAGTTGTCGCTTCCTCTTTTTTGTCAAATGATGATATTACTAAACTTTGGCATATACGCCTAGGGCATATGAGTGAGAATGACATGACCAAATCGAACAAAATAGGACTTTTTGATGGGTAAGGAATTTGCAAATTAAAATTCTGTGAGCATTGTATTTTTGGGAAGCAAAAGAGAGTTCGATTCACTAGAGGAATCCATAACACGAAGGGAATGTTAGAGTGTATTCATTCTGATCTGTGGGGATCATTTAGAGTGCTTTCAAGAGGTGAAACTAATTATATGCTAACTTTTATTGATAGATTTTCCAGAAAAGTTTGGACGTTTTTCTTGAAACAGAAAAAAAGATTTTTTTCTTTTTTTTTTTTTGCATTTAAGTCTTGAAAAATTATGATTGAAAAACATATGACAAAACAAATAAAACACCTTTGCACAGACAGTGGCTTAGAGTTATGTTCTAATAAGTTTAATAAACTATGCAAGTCAGAAGGGATCGTGAAACACTTGACAGTTCGTCATACTCCACAACAAAACGGCGTTGCAGAACGAATGAACAGAACAATCATGGAGAAAGTTCGCTGTATGTTGTCGAATGCTAACTTACCGAAATCGTTTTGGGCCGAAGCAGTCTCTACTGTATGCTTTTTGATCAATCGATCTCCATCTGTTGCTATTGAGAAAAAGACTCCACAAGAGGTATGGTCTGATAATCCTATTTATATGATGACTAAGTCACTTCCTATAATTAAGTTTGAGCATTGCTTAGACTTGGTTGGTGTTTATTGTTGAAGTTAAACTCTTAAGGGTTTTATGGAAGAGATGGAGAACTTGTTCGTTAAAAGTTTGCAATGAAAAACTGTCAAGTGTCTCACGATCTTTTCTGAAGTTAGTTTAACTTCAACAATGAACTATCAAGAAATATAATGTTTATTTACAAAATATATAACTATCAAGAAATATTTAATTTTTTTAATTAAATTGAGTGATTTTCCTTATTTTATTTTTTAAGTACATCTAAGTGTCAAACTAAGATTTTTATTTAATTGAATAAAATACTAATTTTTATTTAATTATAAAATATATAATTAAATATAAATATATTTGTTTCCCTTTATAGATACTATCAAAATATAAATTATATATACTTTTTACGTTGAAGAAAATGTTGAAGTTAGCATTATCATATTTAAAATCAAATTAAATTTTTAGATAAAATTATATTTATTTAAAATGTTTAGATTTCATAGCTAATACATTAACGTTAAATTGAGAAACCATGAGATATCAAGATTCTCTCGTTAATACTCTAAGCAATGATTTTATCCGTATACAACCAAATTGTATATTATTCTTTTGATATAAATTATATTGTACATGACTCATGGGCAACGCACGTGAGTTAGTACAACTGTTACTAAATTCAACACGATCACATCAGACTCTTCAAATTAACTCAAATAGCTGGTAATCACTGATCCAAGCAGACCTTATTCTCTTTCACATACATGGTGCGAATTTCATCTTCACTTCTGGGGCTGCAACAATAAGAATTTATGTCACTAGTTAGCAACTTCTGGTATAATAATCGACAGTGAAATACTAATAATCTATGTTTAAGGGTAAAAGTAGAACAGTACCGAGAATATCCTCTTATAAATTTCCACTAATTCTTTTGGATCAGTTTTCTTTGTCTGCTTATAGGCATGGATCTTGTCCGCCGCCTGCATCACCAAGTTATAACAATAAAATGTTTTATTCAAGAATCGAAGTAGATACAGAAATGTTGCAGAATAATGACATTGCAGACAAACATGGAGGCATGGAACACTATATGTAACCAAAACAACTTGAGGCTTAGTCCAGTTGGTTCATGCAACTGTTCTCTAAGAAATGAACATCTGGTAGGTAGTGGTAGGTCGGGGTATGAATCCCGATATCTGTAATCTCTTCCACTATCCCAAGAAAAAAAGAACAACTCTCAATGTGCTTATAATGTTAGCAATATTGCTAAAATCTGCATGTCTTCAGCAGAAGAGTGACTATAAATCTAAAGGCTATTCTTCGAGGAAGTTTAGATAGCTACGAGAAGGGCAAAGCATATGTGCATGTATATGTATATGTATATGTATATGTATATGTATATGTATATGTATATGTATATGTATATGTATATGTATATGTATATGTTTTAAATTATACCTCAATCCATGCGGTCACTTTAGGCCTGCCTGCTGTGAGGTCATAATTAAACACCTCTGATAAGTAGATCTGGAACCTTTCGACAAAAGGAATGAAGGCAATGTCCGCCTGAAAATGACAAAATCATTCACATATCTTTGCACAAAAACTCAAACCACATATAATGATACCACCATAGTTATTTTATTGATTAAAGTAACTATAAACTTTAGCTTCACTGGCGAGACAACTTACCAGAGTAAACTCGTTGCCTAGGAGGAATGGACCATCATATTTTGCAAGAGCAGTTTCCAAGTGATCAAAAGCAGCATCTGATGCAAGTCTGAAATTTTTAGTTCAAATCATATTTTATACAAATACAGGATACAGGGTAAAACAGAAGCATGTTTCAGACTGACCAGCATCCTTTGTTGAGTCTCCTTTAAATGTAGCATACACCATCCCTAGAAATTCGTCCATGTGTGATAACAACGACTCAAAGTACTCCTTTTTGTCAGCATCCTAACACATTTCCAGAAGATAAATACTCAGTTAATACAGATAAAGAGAGAGATCAGTAGAAAAATTTCCACAGATATTTACATCAGGTAGAAGAGACGGCCCTTCGAAGTTGCTATCAACATATTTAATCAAATCAAGACTCTCCCCAATGACTTTGCCATTATGTTCCAAGGACGGCACCTGAAAATGAAATTATTTAACACAATAATTATGTAGGGAAAGAGGTATTTATGGTTGAAACTTCCAATTTTGAGCAAAACTCCAAACGAAGTGATGGGAAATTGATCACTAATTTAACAAGTCTAAAAACACATAATATATTGATAACTTCACAAGTCTGACCTTGTTTTCAGGGTAAACTTTTTCCTTGTACCAAGCAGGTCTATTTTGAAGGTTCAAAGGAACCAACTTAATCTTGTCTTGCAAACCCTGCAACTCAACCAAATTCAAAGATTTATTTACTTGGAAAGCTGGGGAAAAGGAAAAGTAATCCGCAAATTATGAAGGGGGGGGGGGGAGAAAGAATAGTGCAAACATAATCAACGAAAGTGGACAACCTTACAATTCCTGGCGATCCACACGCGCTGTGCGTAAGGGCAAGGATAAGCCAGATACAACCTTCAAAAGGAAGAAGAAAAGGGTCAACTTCATTGTGTAGCAATAAACACAAGCAAACAAGATATTAGTTAAAAGAAGTAGAACAGAACAAAAGAGTAAAGACTATTCTAAAAGCACCCAGAAAAGAAAGTGTGAAACCTGATTGTTCCATCAAAGATAGCGAGTTGCTCTGCAGTAGCATCTAATGGAGGAGGCAAATACTCTACACTTCTGAAATCACAAACCAAATACAAAAAAGAAGAGAAAAAAAAGAAGGATTTTTAGAGAAACCAAAAGGCTAAAATTGACAGATAAAGCTTGAAAATTGAGAAGATTCTTACGGAGTAGCCATTGCTGCTGGGGAATTGCGATTTATTGTTGATGTTTATTGGTTTTGATTAACAATTGTGCCTACATTCAGGAAGGAAATCATTCGCTTTATATAAAGCGTAGGAACTGTTGAGTGATGGTCAGCAATGACGAAATCAATAAGAAAAATATTAAACGTCTAAAAATATTTTTATATGCTCTTTTATTTCGTCGTTTTACATTGACAAAATCAAAACAAGATGGAGGGGTTGGCAAAATTGGTCATCAACGCCGGCGTCGAGAACCAATCTTCCTTTTTTTTTTTACTCAAATTATTATTGTAGTTGACAATTTTTGTTATAATATAATTATTTATTTAATCAATATCACAAGAAAACAATTTAGTCAAGATGCTGATTATGATTTTAAAAGTTAGATTAAGAACAAAAAAGTACTACTTAATTTTTAATTTTTGTAAGTGTCAATATCTAACATTAAATTTTAATCAAATTGATGATGGATTGGGACTTGGGCTCATTACAACATTTCAAATTCTGAGCTTTGGTAATGTATGCAACTGTTAAAGCCTGGGAAGATAATGGGCTAAGCTAATTCTTAATTTATCTTACAATACAAATGGCCTTAATCAGCCAGATTTCAGAGGAAATAAATTTAAATACCAATCAAGCTGAGAATCAGCTGGTTATATTTAATGACTTTGATGGTAGATTAATTGGGGTGAGAAGAGAATGGTTTAGAACATAATATAAGTTAATAATAAATTTTTGTAATTTAATAATTAAAATATTTAAATCAGGCTGAAAGTGTGATTTAAATCATAAAAAATATATAGCGTATAAAATTGGGTAATTGACATGAGAAGGGGGTTTAGAATATTGTTTTTCATAAAGCAGGGCCGGGAAATTAGTGCTTTGACCAATCAAACAAACATCATCGCAAGGAATATCGTAATAAATTAAGCAAAAAATATCTCAGCACTTCCCATTCGAGAAGAATGATATATTGACATTTCTTCCTTCCAAAAGTATCCAGCGACTTTAAGAAAAGGAAAAGACACCGCTCTTAGCCTCGTTTTCTTCACGCAACCCTACTACTGCTCCGATGGCAACCACCACCACCACCACCTATTCGTCGGCAGAAGAAAACCCTAAGAAGACCCTGGACGCTACCTCACCTTCTATGGATAAGTCAGATCCTCCTAGCGCTTCAACACTTTCTGATGCTGAAGTTTCTGTAAAGGAGGGCGAGGGTTTGAATACCACCGGGAATGCTGTGGGCTTGGCCGCTAGGGAAAGCAGCGGTCCCGCCGACGATATCCAGAAGAAGATTCGACGAGCTGAGCGATTCGGCGTGCCCATCCAGTTATCTGAGCAAGAAAAGCGTAATTCTAGGGCCGAAAGGTAACTTCTTTTATTTTTCCCTCTTCATTTGGGTGATATTTAGGATTTATCTGGTGTTCATGCTTGCCCCCCTTTTTGGTTGGTGAGAATTTCTGAAGAGAAGAGATTGATTTATTTCTGAAAATGGCTATTCTCATAATTTCTTTGAATGCACTTTTTTATTCTAGATGTGCTGAGATGCATAGGGTAATGCTCTTGAATATGTTCTCTAGTTTACTCTCTCTAACTACATTATTTAGAATCTCTTAACAGCTCATAATTTTCTAAATTATTGTCTTAAATTTAAGTTTTAACCAATTTATTCATTAGTTCTCAAAAGATGAGTGTAACCCATCATAATCTGACCTATTGGTCTTGCTAAGCATGGCTGCATGTTTAGATTGGAGCCTGCGAATGTTTGTCAGGACTAGTTAAATATTACCTTAGATATATATTTGTATTTAATTAGAGATAAATTCTATGACTCTTTATTCTATTTGTTCTATAAGGGTTTTTCTTGATGGCGGAGGTGCAGTTGTGGATGTTGAACTCTGTTTATTGACTTTTGGCTTGTCTTTGTAACTTACTGATTGTTGGCCAATAACTTTGTAGGTTTGGCACTGCACCCAGCTCAAAGGGATCGGAAGAATCTAAGCAATTGGAGGAGCTGAAGAGGAAGGCTAGAGCAGAGAGGTTTTTATTCCATACTATCTTTTCCTTGTTATACTATAGCTTGCAGAGTGTATTTTTATTTCCTGGTTTCACAGGTTTGGGATTGCTGCACCCACTACAGCTACTGATGAGGATGCAAAGAAGAAAGCTCGTCTTGCTAGATTTGCACCATATTCCAAACCTGATTCAGTTGAAGAAGAAAAAAGAAAATTACGGGCTATCAGGTCTGTTCCACTGCTAAAGGACTGTTCCCTACATTTTCACTGATTTGTAATTTGCCTTCAGAGATCCTTATTTAAAAGGTTTATGCTTGAGATTGAAAAAAAAAGTTTCGGTCCTTCCAGGTTTTCGAATCCTTCTTCTACTACTTTATCTTAGGTGAATGGCAATGGAAATATTGAACCAGTAAGGCCATGTTAATTGTTTTTGACATACTTCTTTGATGGAGAATATAAGGTATTTTAAAGGTGCTGTCCGGGATACTGATTTATATATACTCTTTCCTTCAGGAGGTTCCTATTGCTGGAAAGGCTGCTGGACTACATAGATGGTATTGTTGGAGATTTGCATTGCTATAATCTTGTATTTATATACAGCTATGTCATATTATTATTATCAATTACCTGTCTTTAACATTTATCTTTTTCTTTTTTTCCTTGTCAGGTTTAATGTTTTAACAGTTTTTGATTCCCTCAGTGGCTTCCTTACAATGCTTTCTTTCCAACTGAGGAATTCTTAGATGCAGTATTCCTTCATATCAATTCCACTGCAGTGAAGAGGCTTCTTTTGGCAGTTTGGCACTGCTTTGGTTTCTAATCACTTGGTGAGACCTAGAGGAATTAGCAACCACCTGTAGTGTTAACCTGTCTCAAATCTTACAAAGAGCATTAGAAACGCTGAAGTAATGGCCAATTTTTTTTTTTTAAAACTTTTCCTTTTCGATAATTTAATGGACGAAGTATTGGGTAGTAAGTAGTTTCCTATTAAAATATCAATTGATGTCTTTTTTATGGTAAGATTATGGCAGCTGCTTATACTCCTCTATGTTGTGTCATACGATCAAGTGTAAGACAGCAGTAGTATTGTAATTCATATCGAGTCTGACTTCTTGCCCTGGGTTATAATAGCAATATATATACAGACATATGCTTTATAGGAATCCTTGGACTTTCTAGCTAAATATGCAAGAGGAATTTCTATTCTTGACTTTGATTTTTAAATATATTGTTGTTTTTCTTTTTTGGTGTGTGTTGTTTGTGTGGCTGTAGGACAAATGGTAATCATAGTTAATTGATGCCTTTGATCCGAGCAAGCATTGATAACTTCTCCTTTTGTATTTAGATTAATAATTGAGTTTGCTCTTGTTTAAATTGTTTCTTCTCTGTCTCTTACTGTATTCTTGTTAATTTTGTTCCTTTTAAATAGATTTGACATTTTTCCTTGTTATTTAAAGGAAAAAGAAATATGAAATTTTAATGGACATATGCATGTTCGTGATGTGTTTGTTTGCAGGCTTACATGCATCTGTTCGCATGTTTGTATTCATATCTCTGCTACTGTGTCACCATGCTCATGTTTCAAATAGCATTTAGTCAACATAACCAATTACCAGTATCTTACTTGTCGTAAAATAATCAGTTTAATGTTTGGGGGGTACAGTACTACTGCTGTTCAGCACTTGATTGTGAGAGATGCTGCAATCTAGGAGGTCTTATAACGTGAAAATTGCCTATGGAGAATATTTTCAGTGGATGATTACATATTTGATCCAAAAGATAAAAACTTTTGCTGAGCCATCTACTTCAAAATATCTGATATTTCTGGTTTGTATTTGAGATAAGTGAACAATATAGGTGATTGCTAGCTTCCCTTGATATCACCAGGTGGGTTCGCTGATCTGCATGGTAATTATATGCTTGGAGTGAAGGCTGTTTAATGTTTTCTCAGTTTTTTGTTTAGTCGTGTAATATTTTATGTTTTCTTTTTGAACCAAAATTCAAGTGTTCTGTTCACAACGACTAGCTTCCTTGGAATTTTGGTTGGATATTTCTGTATGGAGGACCAGTTAAAATGATTGGGGGAATTCGAATATCTAATATTTTTGTAGACATTTGTTTTCTCATTTCTTTGTTCATAATCCTCAATTGATTTTTTTAAGTATTTCTTGGTAAGTGAGGTTAAGAGAAAGGAGGATTGAAAGTAAGAATGATTAAAAAAAGAAATACGTGTCAACTGGATGTTTGGAAGATGGATTTGTTTCCATGGTGGAATTGATGAAGGTCAATAGATCATTTAAAGAATTCACTGCTTACTTTTAAAGGAAAAAAGCTTAATGTCAATGTGACTTTTATTTATTTTACTCAAGTTTGGTCTTCAATTTGACATCAAATTTGATGTTTTTAACTAGACACAATTCACATGTATTCTTTTAATTATTATTAATTTTTTGAAGTTTTATTAATTTTAAATTATTTATTGGTGTGATATATAAAATATTTAGTGTCATGTTAATATGAATTGTATGTTGGTTGTTATGTGTGATTATGTCAAAATTGTTAAAAAATTTTAACATTTTACTTAATATTTCTTTTAAAGAATAGTAATCCGAATTTTTGAAGAAAATTAATGATTAAATTTAACTAAAAAATAAAAGTTAAATTGATAAAAAAAAAGTTAAAGAGTTAAATTTATTTTTGTCTAAATTTTTTTTAATTTATGATATGTAAAGGAAATCTTTATTTTTATTTCTTACTTAAATTTCCTTTAGACCAAGCATTAATTTTAAATCTTTAGGGTTGTCTTCCTAACTGCCAAGAGAACTGGTATCATGGCATTGAACTCAGAATCGAATATATATTTACTTCTAACAATTCATTTGGTGCGTATCAAGTAATTAGTTTATTTTTTAAAAAGGTGATCGAAATGCAATAGGACATTATCTGATATCCGAATATGGGTGTCAAGGCTTAAGAAACATAATTTTGTATAGTGAATGAGAGATGTTATCAGCAATGGTGGCAAAGAAAGTTGCATTTTGAACGAGAGCAAACAATCAACTATTAAATTACATGGAAATCATATCTACAGATTATCTTGCAGTCTCATGATCCTAAGTTTCTCTGGCAATAACCAGTCTCAAACTATACTATACTATTACCCTTGATGGGAATGCTAAAGAAAGTTGTTGCCTCTGCTTCTTTAAGCATAGCCATGGAGGATAAATTTTTAGAAATTTTGCTCCAATCTTTGCTGGCTATGGGACACCGGCACCAGCAGCAAGTCGTCCACCTTTTATCGATAACGGAAAGTAGGAGGAGGAGCCCCCATTGATCAAGTTGGGATCTATAAACACAACCACGACTGTGATATCATCATGAAAATGCCTCCTCACCCCTCTATCAATCTTTCTCAGGTCTGAGTACCTCATTTCTCTCTTTTTTGCTGCTTCCTTGAGTGCAGCTTTGATAAGTCTCCTCGCAATTCCCTGCATCATGTAAATTTATAAGTGTCCAAAACATGCTCAACCATTTCCTTTTTGACAACTCCCTCCGTGCTATCTCTGGAAACTTACATTTTGCGGACTAGTCTGAACAATCTTGACAGCCTCCTGGTTGCTAATGTGCTCCCACAGACCATCAGAAGCAAATATGAGAAACAGATCATCTGGGTGTAGTTTGTGTACCAACACTGATGGCTCAGCACTAAGGATCGGCTTTTGAAAGGGTTCAGGCAGTCTAAATTTAGGTAAAAGAGGCTCTTTGTTGAACTCTGCCTTCTTTAGATACGCATCACCAATGGATCTTGAAATCTACAAAACATTAAAAAAAAGAATCCACAATTGAATTCACTTCCAGTTCAGTTTCCTTAATGAAAAAAGGAATAGAATATAAACCTGTATCAAGCCCTTGACACGCCAAACTCTGTGTTTCATCACAACGATATGTGGATCATTGGGATGCAATGACCGAAGCTCTTCTCTTACAGTGTCTATACTTGCATTATGCTCTACGGATAATTGCATTGCTTTAGCTTGCTTTGTTCCTCTTCCTGATCTGCCTAACACCACTCTGGAATCACCTGCATTAGCAATATATAGCAGTCCATTGCAGATAATCCCTATCAAACAACACGATCCCACCGACGCCATATGTGGCTTAACATGCCATTGTTTCCTCACAAGCGAAAGAAAGTTCTCTTCTGTTGTTGAGAAAGCTTTTCTCAGAACATCTGCTGATATTTCTTGATGCTCAGATGCAAATGCTGCACATCAAGGGATGTAAAATAAGCATTTGGCTAAATACTAAAGACAAGCAAAGTTTTAAGTGGAAACTTACACTTAAGATTGCTGAAAAGGTTGTCATTGACGTAGCGGGAAGCTTCAGTTCCACCATGTCCATCATAAACACCGATGAAAGTCCCGTAAGGACCGGAAGTAGTCGAACTCAACGGCCCTGATTCGATTTGGCTTTGATCCTCCAACATACTATTAGCTTGAATCACGGCCATGGAAAATTCGCCATACATATGTTGCCCCAAATCTTTACACCACAATAAACCATCAACACGCCCACCAGAATCACCCTCAGCCGATGGATTCCAACAGGATTTAACCATTTTTGAGTAAGCAGGAAGACCAAGATTCAATCTGGGGTCAAGTTTTTTGTTTGGTCTACAATATACTAGAATCCCAGTAGGCGGAAGTATATAACCAAAGAAATAGAAGACACCATTTATCTGAGTAGATGACAAGTCTGAGACAAAGGAGCAAAGTTGGGTATGGGCTTACTCAACTGCTAAGTGCGTATTAGAGACAAGAAAGCATTAGTTTTATGTGAGTTCAGAGAATATGGAGAGGTAGTGGTGGGCGTGTACCTTGAATCTGAGTTAAATCGCTTTTGGCACCTTCACTGTGTGGCGTGTTTGAGCAACAGACTTAGCTGGAAAAGCACCTTGGGATTTGGTGGAGACAGAGTTTGGTCTGAGATCAAAGTGATAGAAAAAAGAAAAAGAAAAAGAGGCAATTGGATAAGAGAAAAAAAAAAAAAGATTTTGGAATTTTATGTCAGAAGAAGATCTTGGGTTTTGTTGTCAGAGGAGATCCAAGATGGATGAGAAATAATAATAATAATAATAAAGAGATTTCTGACATTGTTGTTTTTGTCATTGTTTCTTTCTTTGTTCCCTTCCTTGTTTTTTAGCTTCTTGGTGTATTTCTATGTTCTTTGCTTGTCCTAAAGCTGTGGACTATTATTATTGCATGGCTGAGATTTGAAGTTCCTTTTTTACTTGCAATAACCCAACACTACCCTATACTTTGATATTTTGTATTACACACTACTAACTTCATGCCTATTTTTATTACCTGTCCCTTTCCTGCACGCATTAACAAGCATTAGAGTTGAAGGGGCAAATCATGAACGGAAATTCACTCATATTATTCTGCAAATTCTCCATCAGTAGTTCATTTCTTACTACTGTTAAAGAATATCTATAAAAAAAGAAAAGGATAGGATTCCTTTTCATTACCAAACTTTCATTGACTCCATTTTCTGGGTTTGGATTGATGAATGTGAAGGATTGCAATCTTTTGGAGTTAAAAAAAAAAAAAAAATTAAACAGCTGGGAGAAGGGGTCCATTGGTCTGGTGTTGGATTGACTGATATTTATTTGGTACATGCATTGAGAAGCTTTTATACGTTGAGCTACTTGTTGGACACCGATCAGTTGAATTTGGCTCACCTCCCACCCGACTTCCAGGACCATTTACAGGCATGAACACCCTAATCTTACTGTACACTAACATTAATGGCTGAATGGCTACAAAATAACTTAAAATCAATTTCTTGTACTATCCAGTAGTCAGGATATACAATAATGTCACATTATTTTATTACTTATTTATTTATTTATTAAAGTAGGTTGGAGGGTAATCTTCACATGGAATGTTATTTTTTCTTGTTAAAAAATCTAGTTTAAAAACTATGTAAAATAATGGTTTGAGAATTTTTTTTAGCATTTAGCATTAAAATTTTATAAGAAGATAAAATATCTCCAAATGAAAAAAAAACACAACTATTAAATTATTATTAGTAATCTATGCAGGATTAAGTTTTAATATTTTATTAAATTTATCTCAATAATATTTTTATTAAAATTTAAAAGGGTAGAATTAACCAAAAGATTAGGACAAACCCTAAACACCAACACACTTCTAAACTGAAAGAAAAAAATGCAACGTCATACCTGAATACAAACTCCTAAAAACTATAATAATTACATTTTTATTTTTAAAATTATTAATTAGTTTATTGATAGTGTGTAATTTAATATGGTTCACTAACATATACAATGTCGGTACATTGAAGACAAGCGTACAGAATAAATAGAAACTCAGATAAGACTCTGAGTTGCTATTCAAACTCAAACCAACCTAAAGTGCAAGTGGGTAAGGTTTGGGACCCTAGTCAATGGAGGGTCACATGACATCCCTACATCACATGCTATACTAAAACTTAGTACCAACTAAACGATTTGATTAAGGTACAAATTTAAATACAAGCCCTATTATGTCCCCCATTTATGTTTCAATGCGCGAGAGAACATCTGTCACTTTGTGTTTTATTTATCTAAATGCCACAATAATTACTGTTTACTTTGCATGAATTCAAGAAGGCCCTACCCCTATTCATTTGTCTTCCTTCCATTGAGCTCTGAATTCTTCCCTTGGCTTGCCTTAGTGTATCAAGAACTTCACCTATACTTCTGCTCACTACCTTTATCTGAGGCGCCACCTTGGTTTCTGGTAGGATTAGAGGGACCAATGCCAATGAGTTATCAACATAATCATCATCCCCATACTTCTCATTTCTTCCATTCATATCAATCTCCATTGTTGAAGCTTTCAGGCTTGAAGAGCTGAAATGAATGGTGAAAAGTGATCAAATAATACTTAAGCAAAGTCAATAGGATAAAATGTGGAGAAATACCTTGTCCTTGTGTCATCAACCTTTGGATCTTCATGGACTGAACTTGATTTAAAACTGGAGTTTTCACGTGAAGAAAAAGAATTTTCTCTGCTGAAAGAAATTTTAAAGCTTGGTATAGATGTAGTGGTGTCTGATGCATTTTCCTCCATATTTTTTGAAATTCCTGGAACTGCATTTTGAGACTTGGAAGCTGTTCTTTCTGGGTTTTTGGTACCTGAACTGCTTGTGGATGAAACACAAGAAACTTCTGCAGAGTGCTCTGATTCTTCCAAACTAGACACTAACTTGAGGGACTCAAGCTTCTTCCTCAACAGTTTGAGCCTCTTCTCAGCTTTGTTCATTACTTTGGTCTCTTCTTTGAGTTTTTTCTCAAGTTCTATTACCTGCATTCCAGTAGAACAAACAGAAACTTCACATCGTTTTTCCTTTAACATTTAAATTGATAAAAGAAGACCTAACCTTATTTCCCATAAGTTCAGCATCTTCTTTTGCAGTCTTTGAAGCTTGTCTCTCCGCAAGAAGCCTTCCTCTCAAGCACTCTAAAGTCCTCAATCCTTCATCTCTTTCCATCTTTTCACTGAGTGGACAATACAAAAACAACCAAATCACATTATGAAGCAGAGACACTCAAAATCTTAGCTATACTTCAGTTACCATAATACAGTAGATCAGAGCTTACTCACCTTGCAGCTTGTAAAAAAAGAAAAGAAAAGAAATGGAAGCAAAGTAAACCGTGGCCTGTAATCAATGGGGGGCTGCTCACAAACAGAAGATCCTCGGGCAGCTAAAAGTGTTGGAAATCCAAGGTAGAAGGCTTGGACTCATTATCCGTTCCAGGTGGCTTATATGTCATTATCATTCTTCAAGAATACAACATTTGGCCACTGTTTTCGCTTCACTGCCACAAACTTTATGACAATTCTGCAAATTGGGGTTAATACAAAATAAGGATTGGAAGAATGAGAGCAAAGCAATCAAGTGCTTATCGTTTCAGTTGCTGAGATTTTGACATGTATCAATCAAATAAACTTTTTTGACATCCACTAATCTAATGTAGGAGCTGGTTAAGACCATTATAACCGGGTAATAGTAAATTTTACATTTCTTCATCTTATCTTTTTCCAACAAAAACATCATGATCACAAACCAAATCATCATGTTTTGCATATTCATCCTTCCACATAATTTTTCATTGTATTTAATTATTTATTTGATTTTGTTTCAGTTCTTCATATTTTATTTGGTATGCTTCCAAATTGATAAAAACAAGCTGATTCAACCCTATCAGTAGAGAGAAATGCCAGTTTTATTTACCATCAGGATCATAGATGGATGCAGAGGCATGTAGTAGCATTTCTTGTTTCCTTTTTACTTTTTTTTTTTAACAATTTTAAGACCCATTTTTCTGAATTCTGTTAGTTTCTTTTTCATGAATATAGTTTTGAAATATTGTAATCTTTAAAAATATAGTAGACTAAAGCCCTGGTGACAAGTTAATTAAGTAGGAAATGGTTAATATAATTTTTTTTCTAATACATAAAATCACCAAAAGTTATACAAGGGATAATTACATGATTGCATGATAGTAGAGTATGGGAAAATTGGCTTTCACTTCACTCAAACAAAACCCAATTGTGGTGAAGATGAATAGCCAAACGGTAAGTGGACCACTGTTTTTGGTTCTTTTTGAAACTGTGGTAAAATAGGAACTGAAAGATGCTCATTGTTGTGGCTTTTGACTCTTAATAAGAAGTCATGCTTTAATGACACGAATTAAGTGAGATTTGATTATGATTTGCTGCTAATCGTATAGATTGATTGAGCATTTATTGCATTGAGAGGTTTTGCGTTATCATATATGTGGAGCCAAAAGTGGGATGTTGGTGCCTTGGAATTTTAATGGAATGGCCGGAAAATGACAATATAGCCATTTTGTCATCAATTATGTACATTTCAAACATCTTTGACACCCTATTTCTTTTCATTATCTTTTCCATCTTCGATATGCAACAAAATAAGCAGAAGGGGAAATGGAAAGGCTTGACCCATTTCCCCAAGCTCCATCCTATTGTCTGTTATGTTGCAAATGCAAGCTAAGCTTGTGGGCTCATCAGGGTCAGTTATCACCATTTACAGACAAACTGTCATGGAAACACTAGTACAGACAAAAACTTGGATGTTATCATTTTACCTACTCAATGACTCGTACATAAGAGTAACACTTGAAATACTATTATTTTCATAATAGAAATTTCCAGGTGCAAGCAGAGGTTTTCGACTAGCATAATTAAGAAAAGCAAACTCAACTACGCAAAGAAATGAAGATAATCCAACTTCCATGTCTGCCGGATGTGATGAATAAATGCTGAAATTGTTTTAAAATAATGCTCTGGCCAAATCCACAAGTGAAATTTGCAACAGAGAGAAAATAGAAAAGTTACATGTGACAGTATTTAATTCGAAAGTGTCTCTTCATTTTAGCCATAAAGTAACAATTTCTGGTAGAATTAAAAGAGAAATGCATTAAGGATCCGATGTCCTCAACATCTTTAGCAATCATTTTTACTTTAAAGCCTCAAGGGTGCATTTAGATCCTTGAGAAGGTTGCAGCGATTATGTTGATCAGTATTCAATGATCATAAACACTCTCCTCATCAAATTTATCATGCAAAGTATACCCTTCTTCCTTCATCAAACCAAGCATCCCTTCTAGCAGACTGTATATTTCTTCAGTTCTTTCACTTGATCTGTCCTTCGCAATAAAGCTTTGTAAGCCTACACTAGTTTCAATCCAACTAGTGCCTGAGATCTTCTTTAATCCAACATTCATCATTTTTTCCCGGATCATATCAGCTTCTTTCCATCTACCAGCTTGTGAATATAGGTTTGCCATGATGATGTAATTTCCAGTGTTCTCAGGCTCTATCTCAAACAAATGATCACAAATCAACTTCCCAAGTTCAACATCACCACGAACTGAAGCCCCATGTAGCAATGCACCCCAAACCTTAGCACTTGGTTCAATTGGCATTTTAGAAATAAACTCTGTGGCTTCTGAGAGTCTCCCTGCTCGGCTTAGGACCCCTACCATACAGGCATAATGCTCAACCGAGGGTGGAATGCCATAGTCTACAAGCATGGCATCAAAGATCCTCTGAGCTTCATCTACCATTCCTGAATGAGCACAAGCAGAGAGCAATGCAGTGAATGTGACAGGATCTGGCTGAATTCCATTATAAAGCATCTCATGAAAATAACCTAGAGCTGCATCAACATCTCCATGGGAAGCATATGCTGCAATTATTGCTGTCCAAATGATCAAGCTCCTACATTTTGATTGATCAAAAACCCGTTGTGCCCCACGTAGAAACCCCACCTTCGCATAAGTATCAATAAGGGCAGTCGCAACATATATGTTGCTCTCATAATTGTTTCTAACAGCATAAGCATGTATCTCTTTCCCTCCTTTCAGGTTCGAAAAATATGAGAAAGTGGGAAGAATGCTTGATAGTGTCACAGCATTGGGTCTAAGACCACATGCCTGCATTTCCCAAACTAAATCCAAAACCCCATCATACTGTTTGTTCTGAAACAATCCTGAAATCACGGAATTCCATGTACTCAAACCTGGGTGTTTCAATTGGCGGAAAAGCTCCATAGCTTTGTCAATGAACCCATGAAACATACAACCATAAATAAGTGAGCCATAAGTAACTTCATCTTTATCACTCATACCCTCAAACAACTCACTAGCATAATCCAAACTCCCACATTTTGCGTATAATGCAATCAAAGCATTACAAATCAAAACGTCCGTCTCGATAGAATTCTCAATGATAAACCGATGAATTTCCATTCCAAGAAGAAGATCATTGGATTGTCCACACGCTTGCAAAACACTAAGTAGAGTTACCGCATTAGGCTTAAATTCTAAAGTATCCACCATTTCTCTATACAAAGCCTTGCATTCATCGTAAAACCCTCCTTGTGAATACCCTGAAATCATCGAATTCCATGACACAATATCTCTTTCACCCATTTTATCAAACACTTTTCTCGCCAAGCCGAATTCCATGCATTTTGAATAGTAGGTGATCAACCCATTACAAACAAAAATATCCTCATTGTACCCACCCCGCAAAACAAAGCAATGGACCTCCTTAGCCACCCCTTCCTCACAAAATGAACCTGCTAGCGCCTTTAATAAGCACGTAATGGTAAAATTATCCGGCCTAATAACGTCGCGGAAACTTGAAAACAACCTCAAAGTGTCAGCAAACTTGTTATGTTGGCAATAGGCGATGAGTAAGGCGTTAAAAGAGAAGGTATTTTGTTGGGGAATTTGGTCGAACAAATGGTGAGCTTGGGGAAGGCCATTGGTTTTTGAGTAAAAAGAAATAAGTTTCGAAGCAAGGAAGTTATCGGGAGTGACTGAAGACAGAACGATGCGCGCATGGAGTTGCTTGGCTTGGCGAGGGAGGCGATGGTTGGTGAAGTGTTGGATAAGGTGACCGTACGCACCATAATTGAGATTGGAATTGGATGGGTTTAAAGTTCGGAGTGATTCCTGGAGTTTGGTCGGCGGCCACTGAAGTTTGTTTAACAATGAATTTGCGGTCCCCATTCATTTCTTTGCTTTTGCTCATTCATCTGCTTCATGACTTCCATTTATAACTCATCGAGCAAAGGGAGAACAACACCGAATCCCAGCCGTACTAGAAAGACCTTAAAAAGACGTCGTTTTCAGGTGGTGCCTGAAAAGGCTGAAGAACACCATATGACATGAAGCTGTTCTCATTAATGGGATGCCTCACTTAAACCCCAATTGCAACACTCTTGTACTGTTTAAACAAGGAAGATGGTGAATTTCAGTAAGGGTAAAGGGTCTGGTGAATGACGGGAATTTGGAAGGAACCCAAGATGAAACCTGTTCGACAAAATGGATGTTTGACTTTACAATCAATCATCTCATTATTAGCGGGTTATTGTTTTGAAAATCGTTGGCATGCTTTTTTAAAAGAATTAGCAATGACGATTTTGGAAGATAAGGGCAACATATTTGTTCAGATGCTCTTAGTCTTCTTTTAAACTGCTTCAAGAATTTTTATAACTCTGTAACACTTTCTTTAATGTATTGATGCACTCAACTCGAGTATGATCAAAGCCTTGGCACTTATCATAGTGTTTCTTCATTAATCACAGTCAGAATTTGTATTTACATCAAATTTTCTTTATTTTTTTCAGCTTTTTAAACACCCTATTAAAATTTACATTAACTAACCCTTTAATCTTTAAATTATTAGTCATTATCTTCAAAAAAATTATAAAATAATTACTGGGCAAATTAAAAATTTCATTTAAGTCATGAGAATGTTAAAATTATTGTTATATTGACATTCTTCGACTACATCCCTTACACCAATCAAAAGCTCTTTTTTTCTCCCTTCTCTTCTATAATTCAATTTTTTTTATGATATAATTTTGAATTTTACAAATTTATAAACCAAAATCTAAATAATTTCTTTTTTATCTCTGATATTAATCGTCAGATCGACTTGAATCTAAATATATTATTTTACTCGTCCATAGGTACTGATATCCCATATCGATCGTCGAATCATCACTTAGAGCTTGCTAACCGGTTAATGAGTTCAATAAAAACTTTCGAATAATTCAGTGACCATTTTGTAACTTTTTAAAATTGATTGACCAAAACGGAAACTTATGGATAGTTTAGTGACCTTTATAGTAGTTTACCCTTAAAATTTTGAGCGAGTCGGGTCGGGCCAACTGCTTCTCTAGGTCATCCCTGGTAGATTCACCCTCCCTCAAAAGGCTAGTAATAAACTCCGGTTAGCGATGATAATCATCACCAGACTTGTACTAGGCACCATGTTTTGGCAGGTTGATGATTCCCCCAAGAGGAGCCCAAGGTAGATTAGGATGCTTAGCAATTTCCATAAGCACCAGTTTCTTCACCTGCACAACGGAAACCGTAGAGTTCATCAAAGAAAGATTTATTTTCGTTAGGGAAACTGCTTACAATGCTTATCAACGTTCTTCATACGTTCTCGTTCGCTCTTTCATCTCAATCACAGCATTAATCGTCCTTTCCCTCAGCTTCTGTCTTATAACCTTCTGGGCAATCGGCCTTTCCGGAGGATTCTCTGGGTTCCTCTTCTACTTCCTCGCAGCGTGCGGTACTTTCTGGGCGGGAGTTAAATAGTGGCATTCATTGCAGGGATGTTCCCGGATTACTTCCTGGTCTTTGTGATGGCCGTACGTCGCAGTCGTTTCCCACTATCATATTTTAATTATTAAAATAATTAATATGATTTAATTAACGTTACCTCATAGTAATTTCATGAATTAAAATTATAGTCTAATTAATTTCATTTTCCACCACGTAATGCTCATGTAGACTATGGTTATTGATGGTAACCTATGTATACTTACATTAATATGTGAGCACACTGAATTAGAAAATTACTAACACAAAATATAAAAAAAAAAAGGGAAAATAAAAGAGAAAACAACACGAAACATGAAGTGACAAATTGGAACATAAAACAACTCCAAATCAAATAGATTCAAACTCTCTTGCTTAGGCCGAACCACCACACCCGTAGGAGTTTCCTATAGATGGTTATGTTGAGTCCCTTCTTGGGACTACAAGTCAACCATCGAGATGGAAAGAATGAATGTCGAGACCTTTATCACGGAAGAAGTCTGACCCAACAAGTTATTGCCGCTATGAATATGGAACAGAGAGTAAGAATTAGGTTGATTCCAACCATCAACATCAAAAACCCTCAACCACATGAATATCTAACTGCCTAATTGTGTTTTATTTTTTCTTTTATAAATACAGCTAAAATATAATATAAATATATGTAAAAATAATTATAAAGTAGAATTAACATGTATAAATTTTCAGGTTAGAACAAATGCGGATATGTGGATCTGGTAGGACCAAAATTCATTGTGAATTGCTTAAATGTTTTTTTTTTTTTTTTTCCTATTGACAAATGTTTGGAAACTCCTAACTCCAACCTTAAATCTACTTAACGGCGGCTCATTTTTGGTCAATAAAATAAACAGCATTAGCATATCCACTCTTTGCCTAACAGCACGCCATTGCCAAAAAGAAGCCTTTCATTCCTGCTGTAATTATGTTAAATCATAGCATATAGGCATGCATAAATTCCACTTGGAACCAACCCCAATTCCCCCCATCATCTCCCTCTGCTTTCCTCCACTTTCTTTCTTTTCATTTTTGTTAGCCTTTTCTTGCATTATAAGCTTTGCTAAAATTTGCAACTCCAAAGCGAAAAAACCCCCTGTTGATAAATTCTGATCAAAATTTACCCACATTCCAAAAAGCAAAAGAAAATCTTTTTGAAGAAATGGGTTCGATTTGCATCTCTAATTGCTTGAATGATGCCAGAGACCCTAGGGTGCCTGTGAGGGCAACCTATGTGAATCTTTACAAGTGGCCAGAGTCAGATGCGGAGTTCGTGAGGTCAAGGAGCTCATCAGGGTCCTTGCATGGTGGTAGAGTTGTTGACAGTATCTCATGCAGGCAGATGTATCTGAGGAGCTATAGGTTCTCAAGGAAAGAAACCGTGCCTGAGAAGACTGTGAAATGCTTGGGGAGGGTTAAGGAGAAAGTGGGTCAAAGGACGAGGAGATACAAGCAGAAGAGACGTATTAGAAGCAGGTGTTTGGTATGGAGGAAAGTGAAGGTAGCATTATTTAGGTTTTTCAATAGGTTACTGTCTTGCTCTGCTAGTGTTGATGTTGTGGATCAAAAAACTGTTTTCTTCTGATTTTTTGTTGGTTTATTTAATTTGTTCAAAATATTCAAAGCATGACGGAATGGGTAGTTTTTACTTGATTCATACAAACATGTTTTTCAATTAAAAAATTAGATTGCATCCTAATTTCTACTAAAAACCATTTCCATTTTCATCACCCACCCTTAAGCTTGTAATGACAAATACTTGAGGCATGTGATATCAATATGATCGAGTTAAGTTTTCTAAGATTGTTTAAACTTGAAAATTACAACAACCCTATCCTAAATCTTCAAATTCTTAGTAAAATAATTATATTTATTCGTGTTTGCTCCATAAACATATAATTAAATATCTACATGAAAATTTTAAAATTTATTCATAGATAATAAATAAACTTATTTCTTATTTTTAAAATAAAATAATCAAAAAACATTATAAATAAATAAACCAAACACACCAACAATAATAATATTGTATTATTATTAAGTATACATCAATTAAATAATAAACAAATTTTAAATAAACTTTAAATATTTCATTTAAATAAGTTTGTTGATAAATATAAATGTGCCTAACCTCAAAATCCTATTCATTCATGGCAAGCCAAAAAAATCAATCAAAACTGGGCAATTTATTTAAAAAAAACCATTTTTCCGTTAATTACGGAAATGGATCGACTTTTTTATTATTTACGGAAAAAGACTATTTTTCTCGAAAGCGCTTCCACGTCAGCGCAAATTTACTGTACACGTCAGCAAAACGCGTCCCTGGAGGAGCGTTTTGCCCCTCCCCAACGGTAACCCCAACTGTCAAAAAAAAAAAACTATAAAAGGCCCCCTTTCATTTTTTCACACAATAGTCCTCTCACAACAATTCTCTCTCAAATCTTTCCAAATTCTCTCAAATTTCTCTCAACTTTTATCAAAGTTGTCTCTAATTTTTGCAAAAAAGTTGTGTTTTATTTTTTTTTGAATTAGTTTTATTTTTTAAATTACAAAAATATTTGATCGTGTTAGAAATGGCCGGTTCATTAATTCGTCTCGATAAGAAAAACACATCTCCGTCGAGCAAATGACAATGGTAAGTATTCAACTTAATTAATTTTTGAATATAGTATTTAATATTTTTTTCATTTATGCAATTTTAATTAATATTTATTTTATAATTTTTTTTATAACAGTCTATAGATTGGGTGTTACAATGCTATATTCGTAATATGCCTGGTCCTCCAACGCCGTTGATAGAGAATTACCTGCGGGATGCGGGTTTTTGACACGTGGCCACAATAAGCTGGGGGTGCAAGTTGGACCCGAAATTAATCAGTGCATTGATAGAGAGGTGGAGACCCGAGACGCACACTTTTCATCTTCCATGCGGAGAGTGTACTATCACTCTAGAAGACGTACAATTGCAATTGGGATTGTCGGTGGATGGGTACGCAGTCACTGGGTCCGCATCATCTACTGATTGGGGAGTCGTATGCTACGAGCTTTTGGGTGCTATACCGGATAATATTAACGAAAGTCGGATTGAGATGGGCTGGTTACGAGACACATTCCCGGAGTCGGATAATGATTTGACTGAACTCGAAAGAATGCGATATGCTCGGACATACATTCTTGAGATGATTGGAGGTTATTTGATGCCAGACTTGTCACGAAACCGCGTACATCTGAGATGGCTGTTGAAACTTATTGATTTTAGAGCGGCAGGTGAATTAAGTTGGGGGTCTGTCGTGTTAGCAACATTGTACCAGGAGATGTGCGAGGCAACGCGATCGAATAAAGCCAAAATCGAAGGATGCCTATTACTACTACAATCATGGGCACGGTTTCACTTTCTATTTTTACGTCTTCGAGTGAACCACCCATATACATTCCCACTAATAACGAGGTAACTTTTATATTAGATTTTACATTTATTACGTAGATTTAATATATAATTATATGCTAAAAAATTATTTAATTAGGTGAAACCATTCGGCGAGTTATGTTGGAATACCCATATCTCTTGAAGATATACGGCTTCTATTAGACCAACGGTCAGAAGCACAAGTAAGTATTAAATAAAATATACATACATAATAAAATAGTTGTTTTGTATTTAGTATTTAGTATTTAGTATTTAGTATTACCTCTATAACTAATATTATTATCATGTTCATATAATTTCAATGGACACCATACGAGGATTCGACAATTCGAGTAGTAATTCCGGATGAATTTTTTCAAAATCTGAACATTTGACATGTGAAGGTCCCATTGGTAAACTATGCTATCGTGGAGATGCATCAGTCAGATAGGGTATTGCGGCAATTTAGATTCTGACAATCGATTCCCGTGGAACCTAAGGTGCTCGAAGATGAGCACAAAGTCGACTTACGGCTATTGAATACGGATTGGCCGAGACACTGGTCAGAATATATCAAAATGTGGAAAAATTGGTATGACTATATACCTACTCGGGAACCAATCATCGTTCTTGAGTTAGCATACGTGCCGGAAGACCTGCCATGATTTAGGATCTATGGCAAGCCATATTTACTGTCGGAAAGGGAGAGGCGACGACAAATTCGTGTGCAAAGAGAACGAAAGGGCCCTTTAAATCTAAGAAGAATGGATGACGACACGGACCCATCAGCAGCGCCCACACAATCACCGGGCCCATCAACAGCGCCCACACAACTACCTGGGCCAACACTTCAACCGATGACACCCATATCACAGCCTTTTCAGACTATGCCAGGTACGTATCGTAGCCCTTATATGTATCCTAACCCTTTTATATTTCCTTTTCCCAGTCCTATGGTAGGTTGGAATGCATGGCCCGATTCATCTTTGTTCCCAATTACTCCGAGTCAACCGCTGATCAATAGGCCACTGTCGCATGAGGGATCACACGAGGCTCCGTCGGGGAGCTCTTCTTTTTACCATTCCCCATCGCCTTATGGGATTCAAACACCTCCACCATGAGTGATGCAAACACCTCCGCACTCATTATTTTATCAAGGTGTGTCATCCTCCCAACACCCACAACCAGATCTCCTGCCGGAGGAACCACAATCCCCACCAGAAGCTGAACCAATGAGGAATCCAGCGCGTAACCATCGACGACCCCCATGTGGCACTGATTTTGACCTGCACCAACATTGATTTTTTTAGTATATTTGTAGAAACTTTTTTTATATAGTTTTTACTTTTTTTTAAAAATTATTTTTAATATTATAACTGTACTTTACTTTTTTTAATTTTAATACAATAAATGTTCTTTTAAATTAGTCAATAATTTTTATTAAAATAAATGTTATTTTGACTACAGTAATATTTTTAATATTTTTAATAAAATATAAATAATACAACATAATTTTATTACAATAACTATCAGCTATTCTGATTTGGACATGATCGAGTTATATGGCCTAGGTTCCTACACCATCCGCACAACCTCTATTGGTTCATTCTTTCTCAGATATCCATATTGTTACGTATTCTAGTCGAGCAAGGTGGACCCTTTGGTTTGCGACGCAATTCTCTATCCGGTAACAGCTTAAACGGAGCAAGCGATACAGACGACCACTTACGTTCATCTGAGATCGGTGGGAATACGTGTCTCCACACGTTGTATATGTATTTTATTTTGTACACTTGGTCGACATACGTCATGGGATCCAAATGAAGATTCTGACAAGCTGCAATTACATGAGCCATGGATAACGTAGTGCGTCAAACACCCCACAATCGCATGTCCTATTTTTCAAGTGTACACGATATTACCCGCTAATAATACATTGGTTCGGCCTGTCAAACTCCGTCACACGAAACCATAGGTTGTCGCGATCGTGACAGACTGTGTGCATGGTGTTGGCTTTTGCCTTCTCATTGTTAATCTATCGCAATACCTTTGCGCACCATACATGGCCTCCCTACATTTGGCCTTTATAACTCGCTGCTCGCTTTAGAAATAGTGCCGCTAAACGAAAATATGTCTCTTGCACAACAGCTGTTATCGGCAAATGACGCGTTCCTTTTAGAACAGAATTTATGCATTCAGCCAGGTTTGAGGTCATATGGCCATATCGTAGGCCGCCGTCGTATGCTTGTGTCCACTGTTCGAAAGGTATGTTACAAAGGTAGTCTGCACCTTCTTTGTTAACTGAATGCAAAACCGCTAACATCTCATGAAAATGGTCCTTACTTATCTCATATCCTGCCAATATAAGTTGATAACGA
Organism: Gossypium longicalyx; assembly: GCA_025698465.1. Classification (NCBI taxonomy): domain Eukaryota; kingdom Viridiplantae; phylum Streptophyta; class Magnoliopsida; order Malvales; family Malvaceae; genus Gossypium; species Gossypium longicalyx. Next base: position 29,381,154 of record CM047003.1, read on the forward strand.
AAATTACATACCACTCTTCCATTCAGAATAAATTGAATATTACAAACGAAATTATATTAATAGAGATTAAATGCCCATGTTAGTCACTTGTCGTCGTTCAGTTGTTGATCGATATTGCATGTAGTAGTTGGACGCAACGTGCTTTAGGCAATACCGATAGTGTGTCCGATGCCATTGGCTTCCTTGTCGCTTTATTGCGGCTAGTATTCCAGTGCCCCGATCCGATATAACGCATTTATCAGGTTGGGGGCAGACATGCCTCCTTAACCTAGGAAAAAAGAAATCCCAGTCATCAGCTGACTCCCCCAGTGTTATTGCAAACGCAATTGGAATGATTCTCCCACTGCCATCTTGTGCCACGGCTAGCAATAGCCGATGGGTATATCTACCATACATAAAGGTACCGTCAATTTGTACTAATGGCTTGCAGTATATAAATGTGTCCCGACATTGCTTAAAGCTCCAGAATAGACGCTTGAACACTTGGCATCCACGGAGCAATCGGTTGTTGTAATATGCAGGTGCCGTTTCAAGGTCTGTTATGCAACCTGTGACATATCTCTCCAGCACCTGACACCACTACCACACTTCATTATATGAAGCGTCCCACCCACTATGCATCTTTTCCAACTCCTTCTGCTTAGCTATCCAAACCTTGCGGTAAGAGGGCGTGTACTTCAATTGGCTACGAATATTGACAATTAAGACCGGCACTGAAGTCTTTGGATCTACGTTCAGCATCGGTAGTATTAAGCTAGCAATCATATCTGAATTCATCTTCGGATGATCTTTTGAAACACCTGCCAACGAAGTATGTTAAATAATGCAACATTACGTAATAACAGTTTTATTCAAAAATCGTAAACACCTAGTGATACTTTACCGCCAACACATGTATGTGGACCTTTGTACTTTTTTTATCACACAAAAGCCTGTCTTTTTCCTCAATGAGGCCATGATATTCCATGAACACGTACCGTCTTACATTGCACACTTGGCCTCAAACTTATCAAATTTGGATTTAACCACGTTGTAATTAACCCCGTTCATGATGCTATATTGTTTCAATGCAGCAATAAAACTATCCTTATTGGAAAACTCCCTACCAACTTCAATTTCAACCGAATCCAATAACGAACTTGTACGGTCACACCTTCTGTGTAGTAGATCTGGAAACTCCAACGCATCATCTTGAGATAGATCGACATTATGGATGCGGGCTGAAGGCGAGTACGCCCTGAATCGCGAATTTTCTTCTTCTTTATTTGAACTCCTTTCAACAACTTCAGGTATGGTTGGAACAGGCTCCGGTTTAGAAAATAATCCAACTTCTGCACAATCAGGGCCGAGCTCTCGAGGTGGATCCATATCGGACTTATCATCCGACCCACCATCATCTGCAATGAACGAGGTCCCCTCGCCGGTGGATGTGATAGGGAGTACATCATCCCTTCTTCTGGATGTTTCATAATGTCTCTAATCCGATGTGGATTTCCAACCACTAGAAGTTGATGTCATTCCCTAGTACGTATTTCCAGTATCAAACATCGACCCACCGAGGTGCATGTTCCATCCACTAACGGAGTGTCGTGTAAGGGTTGTGTATTTCATACTGCTACCAAACACGGGGACTTCTGTATTTTGCCACCCACTAACGGAGTGTCAGGCATGGGTCGTGTATTCCTCTCGAACAGATTTAGATGTCGATGTCGCAAATGCATCAATCGGTGATGAAAATTGTACATATAACTCAAGATAGGGTGATCCATTAGCAAGATGAGTCTGCACCATTGCCCCCAAGCTACGAGGACCTTTGATGTCGAATGAGTCATATCTCATGGGATTAACCGAAGTACAAAACCGATACTTAATAGACAAAACTTTCATTGGCGTTGTTTCGAAGATTTTACGCCTAATTCTTTTACGAAGTTTTATGAAATCTATGTTCTGGTTAAAAACCAGTCGTGCTGTACTCTCCGATAAAAAAACAATGTCGTTCTCAGTGTCACGGACCTTGCCATCGTAGTAAATAACAACACTAACACGTTCACTCATCCTAAGTTTCTCTTGCTGTAACTTATGCAACCTGAGAATGAAGCTTGGCTCAATTATAGTCTAAGGCTTTTTCAGATACCACTGTAGCAAAAGAGTGTCCACGTGGGAGCTTTTTTCTGAAATTTTGCTGAAAGTGCATCATTCTTGAAGCGTTTTTGACACTATTTGTTCAGAAACATCTTCTCAAAATTATTTTATCAGAGAACACTGTAGCAAAAGAGCGTCCATGTGGGAGCATTTTTTTGAAATTTTGCTGAAAGTTCATTCTTCTTGAAGCGTTTTTGACACTATTTGTTCAGAAACATCTTCTCAAAATTATTTTATCAAAGACCACTGTAGCAAAAGAGCGTCCACGTGGGAGCATTTTGCTGAAAGTGCATCCTTCTTGAAGCGTTTTTGACACTATTTGTTCAGAAACATCTTCTCAAAATTATTTTATCAGAGACCACTGTAGCAAAAGAGCGTCCACGTGGGAGTATTTTTTTCGAAATTTTGCTGAAAGTGCATCCTTCTTAAAGCGTTTTTGACACTATTTGTTCAGAAACATCTTCTCAGAATTATTTTATCAGATACCACTGTAGCAAAAGAGCATCCACGTGGAAGCATTTTTCCGAAATTTTGCTGAAAGTGCATCTTTCTTGAAGCGTTTTTGACACTATTTGTTCAGAAATATCTTCTCAAAATTATTTTATCAGAGACCACTGTAGCAAAAAAGCGTCCACATATAAGCTTTTTTTCGAAATTTTGCTTAAAGTGCATCCTTCTTGAAGCGTTTTTGACACTATTTGTTCAAAAATATCTTCTCAAAATTATTTTATCAGAGACCACTGTAGCAAAAGAGCGTCCACATGGAAGCTTTTTTCTGATATTTTGCTGAAAGTGCATCCTTCTTGAATGCGTTTTTGACACTATTTGTTCAGAAATATCTTCTCAAAATTATTTTATCAGAGACCACTGTAGTAAAAGAGCGTCCACGTGGAAGTTTTTTTCCGAAATTTTGCTGAAAGTGCATCCTTCTTGAAGCATTTTTAACACTATTTGTTCAGAAATATCTTCTCAAAATTATTTTATCAGAGACCACTGTAGCAAAAGAGCGTCCACGTAGGAGCTTTTTTCTGATATTTTGCTGAAAGTGCATCCTTCTTGAAGCGTTTTTTACACTATTTGTTCAGAAATATCTTCTCAAAATTATTTTATCGAGAGACCATTTGTAGTAAAAGAGCGCCCACGTGGAAGTTTTTTCCGAAATTTTTGCTGAAAGTGCATCCTTCTTGAAGCATTTTTAACACTATTTGTTCAGAAATATCTTCTCAAAATTATTTTATCAGATACCACTGTAGCAAAAGAGCGTCCACATGGAAGCTTTTTTCTGAAATTTTGCTGAAAGTGCATCATTCTTGAATGTGTTCATTAATTTCTAAGCGTTCATTAATTTCTCCCCTAAAAACCACTAAAAACCCTAAACCACTAAAATCTTAACCCAAAAACAATCAAAAACCCTAACCTTAAAAAACTCAAAACCCTAATTTAATTGATTTTTTATTCTCATAGTTAATTTAATTAATTAACCCTCAACACTAAGTGTTCATTGATTTCTCCCTTAAAAACCACTAAAAACCCTAAACCACTAAAATCCTAACCCTAAAACAATAAAAAACCCTAACCCTAAAAAACTCAAAACCCTAATTTAATTATTTTTTTATTCTCATAGTTAATTTAATTAATTAACCCTCAACTCTAAGTGTTCATTAAATTTTCCCTTAAAAAACCCTAAAACCCTAAACCACTAAAAACCCTAAACAATCTTAAACCCTAAACCTAAAAAAACCCTAAACCTTTAAAAAAAAAGGGCAAAACGCTCCCCCAGGGACGCGTTTTGCTGACGTGTACAGTGAATTCACGCTGACGTGGAAGCGCTTTCGGGGAAAATAGTCATTTTCCATAAATAATAAAAAAGTCGATCTATTTTCGTAATTAACGAAAAAAGGGCTTTTTTTAGTAAATTGTCCATCAAAACTATTTATAAATTGCAGTATTCATTTAAATAAGTTTGTTCATAAATATAAATGAGCTTAACCTCAAAATCCTAGATTTACAGTTGTCTTCAGTAAATAATAATATATACAGTAAGAGGAAAACCTTTTTGCTTTACATCATAATTTCTTTTTTAAATTTTCTAATTATATCAAAAAATCATTTCCACCTTTTATTTAATTTTTTATCTCTTTTAATCTTTAAATTTATATATATTTTTTAAATAACCTTAAAATTTTAGCATTTAATTAATTTATAATTTAAAAATACTAAAATCATTTTTTTATAATTTTTGATAATTTTAATGATTTTTAATTTTTAAAAATAGTTATATAATTTTGTTATTTTTAAAATATCCATTTGGTCCCTGTTAATTTTGAAAAGAACCAAATTGGTCTCTCTCAATAAAAATTTTTAAAAATTCAAAATATTTATAAAAATTCTAAAATTTATATTTTTTTTAAAATAAAAATTCTAAAGAATATATAAAGAACATTTTCTAAAATAATAATTTTAAGACTTAAATAAGTTAATTAATGATTTAAGTTTATCATGTTAAAATATCTTATTTTTATTATTATCATACTCGATTTAACTCGAATTTCATTTCACTCGATAGGATGACAAAATAAAACTCATCAACTCAAAATATTTCACTAGTTTTGATTTGACTCGATTTAATCGGACGCTCACGCCTAATGAAATGTCAACAAAATTTTTAAAAAAAAAGTTCCATTTATTTTAGGGTGATCTAACAAAAAAGACAAATTTAAGGGCTAAAAAGATTAAAAAATTTAAAAAAAAAGGACTAAAATGATTTTTTTATATAAAATTGGAGAACAAAAAAAAGCCATTATACTTTTTTTTTTTATATTGTGTTTCTAGATGTATTAGTTGCCTTTGTACATGATACATTGGAGTGTAAATACAAGTGAAATAGTATATGAAGATAACACGATTAAGGCAGCAACAACCACCATAAAGGGAAAGGGCAAACCTGATTAAATACTGCAAATCTTTTATTTATATATATGCAACTGATGATTTATCATTCAGCTTAAAATAGGCACAAAAGAAACAAATAAATGCAATTTAGGGCTAATTTGGTAATATTTTTGAAAAGTGATGTGAAAAAAATATTTTTAAAAAATAAAATATCTATTTTAGACATATTATTATCAAGTAACAAATATACATTTAAATAATATTTAAACTAGTTAATATTATTATATTTTAGTAAAAATATAAAAAAAATTAATATAACTTATTGTTAATATTTTAATATATGAAATATAAATTTTAAATATTTTTAAGCAATAAAATTTATAAAATTTAATTAAAATATATAAATTATATTTTAAATATTTAAATATAACCATTAAATATTTGTAATTAGTATTTTAAAAAATAATTTTTATTTTTAATTAATAATTTTAACACATTTATAATTAAGTACTAAGAAAAAAAGAAGGAAAATACTTTGTTATTAGAGGGGTGAAAAAATAATTAAATACTAAAGTGTTTTTAAGAGAAGAAAAGCTAAAAATTTTAATTCTCTTTTTCAGAAAGGCTTTTCAAAAGTAGTTCTCAGAAGCTAAAAATTTTAGTCAAAAACAGTATATTTAACACAATTTCTCTTCCAAAAGTGTCTTTAGAGTCAAAAATGTTTTTTTTAAGCACTGCATAATAGTCCCTTGGTGTTCCAACTTAGAAGATTATGGAAAAGTATAGGTAGATCATAAACGAGGAAGAAATTCATCACACCAAGGCTGAGAACTAACAGCTATAGCATTTTGACAAGATTTTCTTACTTTGCGTTTGGGAAATTAACAATATCATTACTCATTAGTCAGCCAATTCATTAATAACCACAATAACACATACATTGAACTTGAGCACTAACTAGTCTACCAATAGGAAAGGACAAACACTAGGCATTGCCATTCAAATTGCTGTGAAGACCAATTGGAAATAGATAAAAGACAAAAGACAAAAGTTGAAACAACAAAATGTTAGGTAAATTGACTTGCTGATAAATAAATTCAACTTGACCACTAAACGGTAAATCTGCCAATAAGAAAGAACAAACGCAAGGCTTTGCCATTCAAATTGGAAATACATAATCGTAAAAAGACGAGTTGAAATAATAAAACGTTAAGCCAATTGACTTGCAGGTATCGCCCAAAATGTACTCCAAACACTGACTAACAATAATCAAAGATCCTACTCCCAGTTGATTAAACCACATGGGACACAAGACTTGTGTTCATCGGTTGAAACCAATCTCAAGTTCGATCCCCCAACAACCCTAAACCCATAATAATAATATAAAGGGAAAAAAAATCCCCATAGAGAACTTTAAAATTTTGCATTGTCTGGGTAGTGAAAACCACCTTAAGCCATGATCATCCAGTATCAAGACAATCAATCATTTTCGACATAATGTTTCATTTAAAGCAGAAGATATAAGTATTCTACCACCTAAAGGCGTAGAATTGCAGAACGGAAAAAGCTTAAAACTCTTTGTTTCTAAATTCAACCTTCTGAGAGAAGTTCATTAAGCAGTAGGCAGAAAAACAGAAACATATTCAAATTTTAGCAACAAGTTAAAACATAATAAGAACATTAAAGAGAAATACAGTAACTAATCGAAACATATTCAAATTTTAGCAACAAGTTAAACATAATAAAAACAGTAAAGAGAGGAGCAGCGACAGTTGTATGCAGCAACTTGTATTCGTAAAATTCACTAAGAACAAACCTCAAAACTAACCCCATTTTGCATCAAAAGTAAAAAACCAAAGTACCCTTCTATGAGTTCTCTTTTCAGCGGCCGGAGGGGTTTTCTCAAAGCTCGAATTCTTCATCTCTAAGAGCGATTTCAGCAGCCTCTTCATCTTCCTCGTCAAGAATAAAGTACTCATTTTTCTCCACCGGCCTAAACATGTAAAACATAACCAAATAAAACGCCAAACTCGCGGTCTCCTCGGCGGCATTACTAACCCATTGATACTTGTAAGCTGCAATCGTCCTCAAAGCAAACACCACAATTCTTGTGAAATACAAATACCCAATCACCACAATGTAAAACTGCCTAAACAGGGTCAACTTCGCCAAATTCCTTGCAGCCTTCCCATCGGTCTTCGAAGTTTCTCTCAATGAACGGATCGACCAAACAATTGGGAAAATAATAGCGCAACAGCAGATGATATCAACCAGCAAAAACAACTGATTCCATGTCACCCAATCTTTAATAAAAGGCCCAGTTTCCCCGATCACGATCGAAGCAACATTAGCTAAAACTTGAAGCGGGATCACGATCATCAAAACCTTCTTTTCCCTTTCTTGTAAAAATGGTTTCAAAAAGGACCAACCGGTGCCGATCAAAATGATGACGGTGAAAAGCAAAACGACACGAATAAATTGAAAAATGTAGAACAAAACATCCCAGCCGTGAGGAGTTCCGGTAACCTTAACGTAATGCTTATCTTCGGCAGCGCAGATCAGATTCAAAGCTTTAAATAAAAGCAAACCGCTCATCAATAAATGGATCCGGTGCACGGATCGTTTGTTGGTATAACAAACGTAGATCCAACAACCCAAGAAGACTAAGTAGAGGATGAAGAAGAAGGTGTAAAGGGAAGGGAGGTGGGTTAGACCAGCGGCGAGGTAATCTTTGGAACCGTCGCGTTCAAGATTGTAGGTCTCGGTTCGGACGTTCATCGAAACGCGGGTTTCGGGGGCGCAATTGGCGAAAAAGAGAGAGTATTCATTGGGTGAAGAAACAGGGTAAGTGTGGTTGAAACGCGAGAGGGGAGGTGGGGAGAGGTCGCCGAAGGTGAAGAGATGCTGGATGTAGCGAGAATCGAGGACGCAAAAGTGAGGATTCTGTTGAATCTCGAGGAGGACTTGGAGGAGAGCTTCCTCGGATAAGAGGAAGAAGCCGAGGCGGGAAGCGTCGGGGTTGGGGGCATTGGCGGAGGAAGTGACCGAGACGGAGGAGACGGAGATGGCGATGTGACCGGAGTGGGTGAAGCCGAATTTCTCGAAGAGGATCATGGGGCGAGAGTCGGAGGTGATGGTTAGGGTTTTGATCTCTGCGGTGGAGGAGGAAATGAGGGAAAGGAGGAAAAGGAGGAGGATCTGTAAAGGTAGTTTCGCCATTTTGGGAGAATTTACGGCGGTTGTTACGACGGTCGGCGTGGTGGTTACGGCGGGTTGGACGGAAACGAAAATAGAGGAAGTGAATGAATGAATGAATGAATTTAAAAGGTTAAGGATATCGGGTTTTGCTTGGGATCTTTGATTGTTTTCCTTTTTGTGATGCTTTTATGATCTATCAGAGAAATCCAGATCGTAATCTCAAGTTCAAAGCAAGTCTACGCGGCGTCGTTTCGAACCTTAAAATAGGTCTCCATGTTTGATGGACATTGGCGAGTTGGGTCAGTCCAACTTAATGGGTTCAAAAATCAATGCGTTGCCTGAAAATGGTCCAACCCATTTTTATTTTAGGCTCAATATCTCTTTCCGTCCTTTTGGAATAGTTAAATTATCATTTTGATTTTATTAGTTAACTCAACAACAATTACGTTAAAGAAACCATTTAAAATTGATTTTTGTTATAATACTTGTTATCATTAGCCCAAAACCCATTCGGATGTTAAGTTTAGAGTAGGATACGTATTGACGTGCATGAAACCTACTTAGTAAGTTATATCGATGAACAATACCATATCATATAAATAGAGAAACCTCACCATTTAAGAGAGACGGAGAAAAATACTCAACAAATTGGTGCGATGAGCGTGGAGAATTTTCGATCTTCAAATCTTCAGTTTGTAAAAAAATCAAAATGACTCACCCAAATGAGAATTTTTTTCATTAATTTTTTTACAGGACAACGTGGAGTTTCTAATGCTGGTAATCAGCCCAGTGAGATAGATTTATTGCTGGTTGGTTTGCCGATCGGCCAGAAATTTTGGGTGTTTCGGCTCATGCAGGAGCCTCAAATTCTTTTGACTTGAATATCCTTTTTGGCTAGGGATTATCACTCCCCTCTGATCAGGAGGCGTCCCCACAACAATATTTTTACTCTTCATGAGCAAATGAGATTGATGAAGGAGCAAATGACTTTGCAAAATGTTAGGTTTGAGTAGTAGCAAACATTTTAGTAAGAGTTGTTAAGGCAGAATGAAGAGCTGAGGAAAAAGGAACGGTCGGATAATTCTGATTTCCATGATAATACCATTATGCATGAAGAAGGCCCCGGGGTACATGCAAAATCATGACAGAACGAGATGGATGCTCTACGTAGAGATGTACGGGCTTTGCATCCTAACTCTCAAGATATTGATTGATTGTTTTGTTCTAACAATCTGCTAGCTTTTGAGATCACAACTATGAGTTTACAAGTTGATTTTAAAGTTCCAAAAGAAATGTTTGAAAGTAGGAGGGGCCCTTGAGCACATTTTATGCAGTAAAACGATTATATGAATGTGCTGGGAACTTCTGATGCTGCGAAGTGTAGGGCCTTCTCAACGACCCTTTAGGGAAGCACAAAAGATTGGTATTTATCTTTCTCGCAATGTTCTATTCTAAGTTTTTCACAGTTAGGTCAGATGTTTTTAGGTAGGTTTCAAGCACATAGGACAATAATGGGTACTCCTATGGGTTTGATGTTTATCAAACAAAGAGAAGGGGAAAGCTTACAGGATTATATCAATCGTTTTCATGCAACGACGTTAAATACAAAAAATCTAAACTACCAATGGGCCATCGATGCTTTTATTATGGGAGTCTTGAATGAGCATGTACAATACTCGTTCACTTATAACAGGCCACAGAGTTTGGCAGATTTGTATGAGATAGCTCACAAATTTCGATGTTTTTGCATGATCTTTTGCAGATATGTCTGGGGTGGATCCTCAAATAATTGTTCACATGTTAAATGTGCTACCTGAGGCAGAAGAAAAGAAAGTTTGTTCTGTAAGTTGTAGAGGCAGGAATTCAGAAAGTGGGGAAACTGCTATCAACATGATTTATCAGAGAGGTCACAGATCCTGATTAGGTTTCGAATGTGGTAATGGTGAAGAAGGCTAATGGCAAGTGGAGAATGTGTATTGACTTCACCAACCTTAATAAAGTTTGCCCTAAGGACATTTTTCACTTACTCTTGATTGATAGGTTGGTTGATGCATCTTTGGGGCATAGATTTATGAGCTTTATGGATGCATTCTCATGTTATAATTAGATATCTATGACCCTAGAATGTAACACCCCTTACCCGTATTCGTCGCCGAAATAGGGTACGAGGCATTACCAGAGTTTACCAAATTAATTTTTCGTTAATACAAGTTAAATATTATTCATTTACTAAAACATGTCATGACGTCTTTTAGATGGGCCTCCAAAGCCCAAAACATACTTCGAGCCCAAACTAGAATTAAATCGAAACCATAAAAAATTTTTCGCAAAATCCCAAAGTTTTTTTTTTGTTCAATATAACCCCTTTATAAATATCTAACCTTCCCTGCAAATTTTAAAACCGAGACCAATCCCAATTCATTTCAATCAATTTGATACCAAATTATACTTCTACTATAATCAATTTATTTAACATATTTATCATTTTTTTTACTTTAATGTATATTCATTAAACAAGTCTTAGCATTTATATAATCATCAAACCTTATACATGCCATATAAATCAAAAAGGAAATTTACAAAAGCTACCGGAGATAATCTGGATAGTGTGATCCTCTGTGTTGATCCGATCCTCCGTATACTTCCACGTCAATCTACAAGAGACATTGAATACACTCAAGTAAGCTTATAGAAGCTTAGTAAGTTCATAGACATAAAACATAAATCTTACCAAATATTTATACACTTATACAATATACACAATTATTAAGTTCACCTGTCAACCACAGTCATTGGTGAGTTCCCTTGTATAAACTTACTACCACTTATCCATTTCCTTTAATTCTTTTGGGTCCATTTGTCACATATCATTCTTTAACCAAATTAGGGAACGGTTACGGAAAATTGAGTACTTCACTTTCACTTTGCCATAGTATAACTATGGTCTTGCGTATGATCACTTATCACTTTTTGAAGTCATAATCACCGCCACGGTCTTACACTCGATCACATTTATCACTTGTCATCGATCGGATAAGTGTAGCTAAAACTATCACTTATCACTTATCACTTGTCATCGATCAGATATAAGTGTAGCTAAAGCTACCACTTATCACTTATCACTTGTCATCGATCGGATAAGTGTAGCTAAATCTACCACTTATCACTTGTCACTTATCATCGATCGACGTACTCAAACCGACGCGTCCGCTCAATTTGATCATTTATTCGATTTTCGGGTTGTTATTTTATTCTCTATTCATCAATAAATATATTTCATCATACATTATATAATTCATAAAATTAACATATAATCATTAAACTTCAACCATATGAACTTACAGGTCGATTTGCAAAATTTGTGAAAGTTCGGGGACTAATCACTACTTTTTCTTTTCCTCGACTTGTTGCGGGTTCTCGATCTATCATTGTAAAATCATTCACTTATTAGTATTGACTTCATCTTCAACCCGCTTATAAGTAATATTATCTATAATTTCATTATTTACTTATGTATATTCCAATGTTGTCCATCAGTGTCATAGTCACTAAATTATTTTTATCTTTAGATACAAAACTCCAAATTAAGATCCACTAATTTTCCCTGAAACTGGACTCACATATATTCTTACCATAAAAATTTCATAATTTTTGGTTGGGCCAATTAATACAGTTTATTCATTGAACTCTCCCCTGTTCTGCTGTTTAACAGTTCCGACCCTTCTTCACTAAAAATTAATTATCTTCTCTTACAGAATTCAAATGATTTTTCCATTTGTTTCTATTGAAAATAGACTTATTCAGAATTATAAACATATAAATTTAATCCCATAATTATTTTTATTCAATTTTTTATTATTTTTCAAAGTCAGAACAGGGGAACCCGAATTCATTCTGATATTATCTTACAAAATCTATTATATCTCATGATTTACAATTTCATTGCTTACACTGTTTCTTCTATAAGAAACTAGACTCAATAAGCTTTAATTTCATATTTTATTCATTCTATAATTCGATTTCTACAATTTTTGGTGATTTTTCAAAGTTAGACTACTGCTGCTGTCCAAAACTGTTTTAGTGCAAATGTTGATTTCAATTTTTACCCCAAATTTCACAGTTCATACAATTCAGTCCTTGCTTAATTAACCCCTCAATGAAGATAATTTTTCCCAATTAATGCTTTATCTAGATATTATAAGTTATTTTACAATTATTTAAATTCAGAATTTCCACATAAAACCCTAACTTCAAACTCTTTCACCATTAGGTCCCAAACATTCACTTTCTATTCAATTCTTTCAATAAAATCAGCATACAAACAATTTAAAGCTCTAATTCCATGCTAAAACATCATATACTTCCAGCACATATTCATAGCAACTTCCAATTTCTTTCATAAAATCAAAAACTAATGAATTCAACAAGTGGACCTAGTTGTAAAAGTCATAAAAACACAAAAATTTCAAGAAATAATCAAGAATTGAACTTACTTGCAGTAAAAATATGAAAAATCAGCTTAATAAAACCCTTCTATGGTGTTTTTTGCATGGTGTTTTTTGCTGATGAGAATGCAGAAAAATAATGAGAAATCTAGATAATTTCACTTTAGTCCTAGCTTTATTAAGTAAATTTTGTAATATTCTAATTTTGCCCTTAATTCATCAATTTTCCTGCTGATTTCATGCCTTTGCCGTCCAGCCCAAATAGACCTTTGGTCTATTTCCCTTTTAAACCCTCTTTCTTTTATCATTTAAGCTATTTAATCATTTCTCATAATTTTACATTTGTTACAATTTAGTCCTTTTTATTCAATTAATTATCGAAACTTTAAAATTTCTTGACGAAACATTAATACTAACTTATTAACACTCCATAAATATTTATAAAAATATTTATGGCTCGTTTTAAAATTTTCAAACTCTCGATATCTCGTTTCCGATTCTAATTTTTTTATATTTTTTTAATACACTATTTGCTATTTCAAAAATTTTCCTAACTTCACATTTAACTTATATTCAAAAAATTATTAATATTTTCTACTCATTTGTCGGATTTAATGATCTCGAATCACTGTTCCAACACCACTGAAAATTTAGGCTATTACAATTCTCCCCCTCTTAAGAAATTTCGTCCTCGAAATTTGTTACCTGAAAATAGGTTCGGATATTGTGATCTCATTGATTCCTCTGTTTCCCAGGTTGCCTCCTCCACACCATGTCGATGCCACAACACTTTTACTAACGGTACTCGTTTGTTCCTTAACCCTTTAATTTCCCAAGCTAGAATTTTCACCGGTTCTTCTGAATAAGTCATGTCGGGTTGGAGCTCTATTTCTGTATGAGGAATTACATGTAATGGATCTGATCTGTACCGTCTCAACATTGACACATGAAACACGTTATGAATCTTTTCAAGCTCCAGGGGCAAAGCCAATCTATAAGCTACCAGACCGATTCTTTCAATGATTTCATACGGCCCGATAAATCATGGGCTGAGTTTTCCCTTTCTACCGAACCGCAAAACTTTTTTCCATGGTGACACTTTCAAAAATACATGATCACCCACATTAAACTCTATATCTCTTCTCTTTAAGTCTGCATATGATTTTTGTCGATCGGAGGCAGCTTTTAAACAATCTCGAATAATACGAACTTTTTCTTCGGTTTCCCGAATCAAGTCCACTCCCATTAGTTTCGGTTCACTTAATTCAGACCAATATAATGGAGTTCTACACTTTCTTCCATACAGAGCTTCAAATGGTGCCATTTTAATACTAGTTTGATAACTATTATTATAAGCAAATTCGACTAAAGGTAAATACCTTTCCTAGCTGCCGTCAAACTCAAGTACACAACACCTTAACATATCTTCTAAAATCTGAATCACTCGCTCTGACTGCCCGTCTGTCTGAGGATGAAAAGCTGTGCTGAAATTTAATTTAGTGCCCAAAGCCTTCTGTAATTTACTCCAAAATCTCGAAGTAAATCTCGGATCCCGATCCGAAATAATAGATCTTTGGAACTCCATGTAATTTCACAATCTCGTAAATATACAATTCGCTAACTTCTCCAATGAAAAATTTGATCTGACTGGAATAAAATGTGTCGACTTTGTCAATCTATCAACGATAACCCAGATTGAATCTTTCTTTTTCGGAGTCACAGGCAATCCTGATACAAAATCCATCGTAATGTGTTCCCACTTCCATTCAGGAATCATAATAGGTTGTAATAAACCTATTGGTACTTGATGCTCTACTTTCACCTGCTGACAGATTAGACATTTTGCAACAAATTCACAAATCTCTCGCTTCATACCAGGTCACCAGTACATTCTTTTTAAATCGCAATACATTTTTGTACTACCCGGATGAATAGAATACTTACTATTATGAGCTTCAGTAAGAATATCATTTTTCAATTCTGAATTATTCGGAACACAAATTCTATTACAATAACGCAACATACCACCATCATCAATGTTATATTCTGAACTCAAATTATCCTGAACCGTTTGTCGTTTTAGCACTAGTTTCGGATCATCACTCTGTAATTCACGGATCCGTTGAAGGAATGTAGATTTTGCTTTCAATTTCGCTATCATCGAACCATCTTCATTAATGAGACAAATGAACATTTATTGCTCGAAGTGCAAACAATGATGATTTTCAGCTAAGTGCATCAGCGACCACATTAGCTTTCCCCGGGTGATAATCAATAATAAGATCATAATCTTTCAATAGTTCAAGCCACCGTCTCTGTCTCAAGTTCAGCTCTTTTCTCGTGTCATCAAATATTTTAGACTTTTGTGATCGGTATACACATAACATTTTTCCTATATAAATAATGTCTCCAGATTTTTAAAGCAAACACAATCATGACCAACTCCAAATCATGGGTAGGGTAATTTTTCTCGTGCGGTTTTAATTGCCGAGAAGCATATGCCACTACTTTCTTGATCTGCATTAAAACACAACCCAAACCATTTAAAGATGCATTACTATACACAACATATGGTATACCGATTCTCGGTGAGTTAACACTGGAGCTTCGTCAACATCTTCTTCAATCGATCAAAACTTTGTTGGCACTCTTGAGACCATACAAATTCAACATTCTTTACAAGTAGTCGAGTTATCGGCAAAGCAATTATTGAAAATTTTTAACAAATCGGGCGGTAGTATCCCGCTAATCCCGTAAAAACTTTGCACTTCTATTACGTTCTTTGGAGTTTTCCAATTCACCATCGCGACACTTTACTTGGATCTACTCAAATTCCTTCATTTGAAACAATATGACCAGTAAATCCAACCTCATGTAGCCAAAATTCACACTTGCTGAACTTTGCATACAACTGCTTCTCTCTCAAGGTCTATAACACACTTCTTAAGTGTTGTGCATGATCAGACTCGGTCTTCGAATAGATCAGTATATCATCAATAAATACAACCACGAATCTATCCAAATAAGGTTGAAAAATTCGATTCATCAAGTCCATAAATGTAGCAGAGCATTAGTTAAACCAAATGGCATTACCAGAAACTCGTAATGACCATACCGAGTTCTGAAGGCAATTTTTGGCACGTCACATTCTTTAACTTTCAGCTGATAATACCCAGATCGAAGATATATTTTCGAAAACACAGCAGCACCTTTCAACTGATCAAACAAATCATCAATGCGGGGCAAATGATATTTGTTCTTGATTGTAACCTTATTTAACTGTCTGTAATCTATACACAATCTCAACGAGCCATCTTTCTTTTTCACAAACAAAACAAGTGCACCCCAAGGAGATGTACTTGGTCTAATAAACCCCTTATCTAACAATTCTTGCAACTGAGTCTTCAACTCTTTTAATTCCGTCGGTGCCATTCTGTATGGTGTTATGGATATTGGAGCTGTTCCCGGGATCACATCAATCACAAACTCAACTTCACGATCTGGCGGTAAACCCGGCAATTTCTCAAGAAACACATCAGCAAATTCATTAACAACTGGAAACTGTTTCAACTTTGATTCAGAATCCCGAGTATCAAGAATATAAGCTAAATATGCTTCATTACCCTTTCGTATTAGCTTCTGAGCTGAAAATGCTGAAATAATTCGGACATTATCTTTCATATTTCCAAACTCAGCCGAAATCATTTCTCCTGTCTGATTTTTCAAATCAATCTGTTTCTCTCGACAGTTCACTACAGCATCATGTTTTGTTAACCAATCCATCCCCAGAATAATATTAAATTCTCGAAAGGGTAACAACATCAAATCAGTAGGGAATTCACAGCCTTTCACTTTCAGTGGACAATTACGACATATTAAATTAACCATCACACTTTGACATAATGGATTAGTGACTTGTATATCATAATTAGTGGACTCAACAGATAATTTCTTTTCAGATGCTAGCATAGTATAAATATATGAATGAGTAGATCCAGGGTCTATTAATGCATAAACAGTAACATCATAAAGATAGAAAATACCAGCAATTACATCAAGAGCCGTAGCCTCTTCCCTTGCTCGAATGGCATAGGTACGTGCTGGTGCTCTATTCTCTGATTGACTAACTGGTTCTCTCATACCCGAATGAGTAGCCCCTGTAGTACTGCTCTGTCCCGAACGTCTACTTCTTTGAGGAGTGGTTCTCTGTATCTCTTTCTGATCCACTTCATCTTTTTGTAGCTGGGGACAATCTCGAATAAGATGATCAGTAGCCCCACATTTATAACAAGCCCCATCTTAGTCCCGCATTCACCGAAATGATGTCTTCCACAATATTGACACTTAGGCCGGGAGTATTCTCAACACCGCCACACTTGCTGCAGTCTATCAAATACCTCGAAATCGATTGTCTTGATCTACCTCTACCCAATCTTCCCGGCACTGATGTAGTTCGACTAATTTCTTCTCTAGATTTCTTCACTGGCAAATCTGAAAATGACTTAGAAGCACCTCTTTTAAATGACTCTTTATTTTTCCGATCTCACTGCATTTTTCTGTTATATACTTATTCGAGCTTTTGAGCACGGTCTGACAGAACAATGAACTCCCGTATTTCATTACGTCCAATCATCATTCTAATCTCATCATTTAACCCCTCTTCAAATCTGATACACATTTCTTCTTCAGTAGGTACAATGTCTCGGGCATATTTACTGAGGTAGACAAACTCTCTTTCGTATTCAGCCACTGACTTATTTCCCTGCCATAGATCAAGAAATTCTCTCTTTTTCTTGTCTAGATATGTTTTCCCCACATATTTCTTTTTAAACTCGTTTTGGAAAAATTCCCAAGTAAGCTTCTCTGCAGGTACTACAGCTTCCACAGTTTCCCACCAGTTATATACTTCTTCTTTTAACAATGAGATAGCACATCGTAGATAATCCTCCGGAGAACAAGCCATCTGTTTAAAAATTCTTACCAAACTCTGTAGCCAATACTCGAACTTTTACTGTGGTCATCATCCGATCTCCTCGAAATTCCTCGGCCCAAACTTCCTTAGCTTTTCAATTGGAGAACGTTTACTAGTTTCAATTGTTGAAGGAGGTGGAGGAGCAACCGGAGGTACCACAGGTGGTGCAGTAGGGGGAGGAGGTGGTTGAGTCTGACTTCTTTCTTGTATCATCTCCTTATACCACTGATTCATAACTCCATAAATCATATTTTTAAGTTCTCGCGCTCGCATCATAGAAATTGGAATATCACTACTTGTTCCTTGTTGTAAGTCCGCACTCTCATTGTTAGCTTCCTCCTGTTCGAAGACGTTCGTGTCTATCTGACATCTTTATAATCGGAGAGTATCTATAAAAATGATAAAGATTGGATCGGATCATACACATTACACTATCACAGATTTATATGGCATGTATTTTTAAACACTTTACACATAACACATGTTCCGAGAACCGGCTAAACCGAGCTCTGATACCACTAAATATAACACCCCTTACCCGTATTCGTCGCCGAAATAGGGTACGAGGCATTACCAGAGTTTACCAAATTAATTTTTCGTTAATACAAGCTAAATACTATTCATTTACTAAAACATGTCACGACGTCCTTTAGATGGGCCTCCAAAGCCCAAAACATACTTCCAGACCAAACCAGAATTAAATCGAAACCATAGAAAATTTTTCGCAAAATCCCAAAGTTTTTTTTTTTGTGTTCAATATAACCCCTTTATAAATATCTAACCTTCCCTGCAAATTTTAAAACCGAGACTAATCCAACCAACCAATTCATTTCAATCAATTTGTTACCAAATTATACTTCTACTATAATCATACTATTTAACATATTTATCATTTTTTTTTACTTTAATGTATATTCATTAAACAAGTCTTAGCATTTATATAATCATCAAACCTTATACATGCCATATAAATCAAAAAGGAAATTTACAAAAGCTACCGGAGATAATCTGGATAGTGTGATCCTCTGTGTTGATCCGATCCTCCGTATACTTCCACGTCAATCTACAAGAGACATTGAATACACTCAAGTAAGCTTATAGAAGCTTAGTAAGTTCATAGGCATAAAACATAAATCTTACCAAATATTTATACACTTATACAATATACACGATTATTAAGTTCACCTGTCAACCACAGTCATTGGTGAGTTCCCTTGTATAAACTTGCTACCACTTATTCATTTCCTTTAATTCTTTTGGGTCCATTTGTCACATATCATTCTTTAACCAAATTAGGGAACGGTTACGGAAAATTGAGTACTTCACTTTCACTTTGCCATAGTATAACTATGGTCTTGCGTATGATCACTTATCACTTTTTGAAGTCATAATCCTGCCACGGTCTTACACTGATCACATTTATCACTTGTCACTAATCAGATAAGTGTAGCTAAAACTATCACTTATCACTTATCACTTGTCACCGATCAGATAAGTGTAGCTAAAGCTACCACTTATCACTTATCACTTGTCACTGATCAGATAAGTGTAGCTAAAGCTACCACTTATCACTTGTCACTTATCACTGATCAGAAGTACTCAAATCCGACGTTCCAATCAATTTGATCATTTATTCGATTTTCGGGTTGTTATTTTATTCTCTATTCATCAATAAATATATTTCATCATACATTATATAATTCATAAAATTAACATATAATCATTAAACTTCAACCATATGAACTTACCTGGGTCGATTTGCAAAATTTGTGAAAGTTCAGAGACTAATCAGCTACTTTTTCTTTTCCTCGACTTGTTTTGGGTTCTCGATCTATCATTGTAAAATCATTCACTTATCAGTATTGACTTCATCTTCAACCCGCTTATAAGTAATATTATCTATAATTTCATTATTTACTT
Source organism: Gossypium longicalyx (assembly GCA_025698465.1). Classification (NCBI taxonomy): domain Eukaryota; kingdom Viridiplantae; phylum Streptophyta; class Magnoliopsida; order Malvales; family Malvaceae; genus Gossypium; species Gossypium longicalyx. The sequence goes on from CM047003.1 coordinate 29,400,723, forward strand.
ATGTATATTCCAATGTTGTCCATCCGTGTCATAGTCACTAAATTATTTTTATCTTTAGCTACAAAACTCTAAATTAAGATCCACTAATTTTCCCTGAAAATGGACTCACATATATTCTTACCATAAAAATTTCATAATTTTTGGTTGGGCCAATTAATACAGTTTATTCATTGAACTCTCCCCTGTTCTGCTGTTTGACAGTTCCGACCCTTCTTCACTAAAAATTAATTATCTTCTCGTACAGGATTCAAATGATTTTTTCGTTTGTTTCTATTGAAAATAGACTCATTCAGGATTATAAACATATAAGTTTAATCCCATAATTATTTTATTAAATTTTTTATGATTTTTCAAAGTTAGAATAGGGGAACCCGAATTCATTCTGACATTGTCTTACAAAATCTATTATATCTCATGATTTACAATTCCATTGCTTACACCGTTTCTTCTATAAGAAACTAGACTCAATAAGATTTAATTTCATATTTTATTCATTCTATAATTCGATTTCTAAAATTTTTAGTGATTTTTCAAAGTTAGACTACTGCAGCTGTCCAAAACTATTTTAGTGCAAATGTTGATTTCGATTTTTACCCCAAATTTCACAGTTCATACAATTCAGTCCTTGCTTAATTAACCCCTCAATGAAGAAAATTTTTCCCAATTAATGCTTTATCTAGACATTATAAGTTATTTTACAATTATTTAAATTTATAATTTCCACATAAAACCCTAACTTCAAACTCTTTCACCATTAGGTCCCAAACATTCACTTTCTATTCAATTCTTTCAATAAAATCAGCATACAAACAATTTAAAGCTCTAATTACATGCTAAATCATCATATACTTCCAGCACATATTCATAGCAACTTCCAATTTCTTTCATAAAATCCAAAACTAATGAATTCAACAAGTGGACCTAGTTGTAAAAGTCATAAAAACACAAAAATTTCAAGAAATAATCAAGAATTGAACTTATTTGCAGTAAAAATATGAAAAACCAGCTTAAGAAAACCCTTCTATGGTGTTTTTTGCTGATGAGAATGCAGAAAAATAATGAGAAATCTAGATAATTCCACTTTAGTCCTAGCTTTATTAAGTAAATTTTGCAATATTCTAATTTTGCCCTTAATTCATCAATTTTCCTGCTGATTTCATGCCCTTGCCGTCCAGCCCAAATAGACCTTTGGTCTATTTCCCTTTTAAACCCTCTTTCTTTTTTTTTAAAATTTTCAAACTCTTGATATCTCGTTTTCGATTCTAATTTTTTTTATATTTTTTTAGTACACTATTCGCTATTTCAAAAATTTTCCTAACTTCACATTTAACTTATATTCACTAAATTATTAATATTTTCTACTCATTTTTCAGATTTAGTGATCTCGAATCACTGTTCCGACACCACTGAAAATTTAGGCTATTACATAGAAGATCAGAAGAAGACAACTTTCGTTACTGAGGAAGGCTTATTTTACTACCAGGTCATGCCCTTTGGTTTGAAGAACACAGATATGACTTACCAGAGATTAGTAAACAAAATTTTTAAAGAGTAGATTGGGCGAAGTGTTAAAGTTTATGTTGATAATATGTTGGTGAAAAGTTCTACTCTAATAGGGCATGTTCAAGATTTATCAGAGGCATTCACGTATTTAAACCTTAAACACCCTCACCACCTTCATCAGCTTCACCCTCAGCACCCTCACCACCTTGATTACTATCACCAGAACCTTCAACAGATGTTGCAGTTAATAGTAAATCATCATCAACAAAAACAACAATGTCAATCTCAAGCTCTACATACAGGTCTATCTCCTTATGCTTAACTAGTACTTAAACATGTCAATAGTGCTACTATCATTCCACACGACCTTAAAGTTATCTTACAAATTCCCACTACCATGTACATGGAAATAAATTAGCTGCACTGTATTGAACCTTAACCATTTTTTAACTATTTTACACAGCTCAAAATATGATATCGTATTTGGATCCTCTTTAATCCTCAGCATCTCACCACCTGAATACCTAACGTGGGAATCACGCACAAATTTTACCTCCAACATACAAGTTTATGTAGTATTCCTCCTTTACAAACAAATGTAGTTTAAACAATAAAAAAAAATATATTATAAAAGTTAGAAAACGATAAGGTTCCATACTAACAAACAAACAAAGTGCAAGAAAAAAAAGTTTACACAGACAAAATATGAAATAATATAAACAATGCAAAATGCATATAAAATTAGATAATTTAATAATTATATAATCAAATCTTATAAAGTTCATATATATAACAAAACAACAACAAAAGATGTAGGGATCACTTCAATAAGTTCACCTACTGAACTCTGTCTATAATTAATGCCCTCACCAACCAACATTATAACCCTCAGATAAAAATCATGCATTGAACCAAAAAAGTATAATAAAACATGTAGATTTGTCAAATTTTGGGGTTGACCACTATTATTAATGAAATCAAAAACTCTAAACCAAGAAACTAAAAACTAAAAAGTCTTTTTCTTTCCAGTAATCAAATTGAAAACCCTAAATAAAAAAATCTAAAATACCCAAAATTTCTCTTCCAATTAGTAGCCAAATCGAAAACCCTAAACAAAAATCCCAAAATTGAAAATCTTAACAGAAATCCAAAAAATCAAAAACCCTAAGCAAAAATCCCTAAAATAAAAAACCATAAATCTTAAACCCTAAACCAAAATCCTCAAAATAAAAAACACTAAACTAGAATCCCCAAATTTAACAACCTTAAACGAAAGTCCCCAAACTCTAAAACCCTAAACCAAAATCGAAATAACATATATAACATTTTCAATATGAAAACTTTTTAAAACATACCCAAAATATCATCGGAAGCCAAAATGCGATTCTACAACAGGCTTTGGATAATCTTCTTTCACACAATTTTTTTACAATCTCGAGTTAGGGTTCAATTTTTGCTCTCTTTTTTTTTTTTAGATTATCTGATAGTATTTTTTTTTTAGGATCAAACTTCTCATTTCTGAAACAATTCAAAGTCGGTGTTTATTATGTTTTTAGTTTTTAATTGTTTATTTAATGAATAAAAGTTTTTTGAATTATTTTTTATTTAATTACATGTGAAATGCGTTGGCACTTAGGTGGAATAAAATTTTTTTTCCACATCAGCTTAGTTAGTCAACTAATGACCAGATTAGCATGTCCGTTAAATACAAATCAATTTGACAAAAAAATAAACTTAAGAGTTAAAGTGCTCCAAAAAAAATTATAAAAGACTAAACTGACCAAATAATCAAACATTAGGGACTATTTTTGACATTATGGCAAATAAAAAAGAATACATCTAATATTTCCTTTTTTAACCATTAACATCAAATAATTTCTTATATTTCCAAACATTTTAACACGATGTTTTTCCTCGCTTCCACCCACGTTTATAGTGTGCCCATTTTATTTTATCATTGAGTTGATGTTCTGTAATTAGCATAAATAGATTTAGGTGCATTGCTGTCTCTCTATCAATTGCGTTTGACTGCTTTAATTGTACAATCATCGTTTAATTTCTGTTTCATTGCCGAGAAATTTGGCGGAATAAGTAATTCCAGTTTTTCTTGTTTCTAAAAGGTTAAGTTTCTTTTTTTTTTCCTTCCGTTTTTCTATTCTAAGTAATATGTTAATGACATTCTGTACTGGGTTTCATATAATATTTGTGAAGCGGGATTTCAAGATTTTGTATGAAACTAGTAGCTGTTAGATTCCCGGTCTTGCTTTTCTTTTTCTTTTATTTATATTTTGTTGTTGATCAAAAGGGGAGCATTGGGTTTTGGTTTAATTTTGAATTGCATGCAGATACCTGAAGATAAAGAGTGAATACCATTGAGAGGAAAGGAAGGTGTTGGATTTATACAGTTGATTTTTTTATTGGAAAATAAAGAATCTGAAAAAGGGTTTTCGTTATTTTCCCTTGAATTTTGTTTAATCCGAAAAAGGATTAAGATTTGACAAATGAATGTGGTTGGCAAAGTTGGGAGTTTAATTTCACAAGGTGTATATTCTGTTGCTACCCCTTTCCATCCTTTTGGCGGGGCTGTTGATGTCATTGTTGTTCAGCAACAAGATGGGACATTTCGAAGCACGCCATGGTATGTTCGGTTCGGGAAGTTTCAGGGTGTTTTAAAAGGGGCTGAGAAGGTTGTTCGTATAACTGTTAATGGCGTTGAAGCAGATTTTCATATGTGTCTTGATAACTCTGGGGAAGCCTATTTCGCAAGGGAGGTTGATGCTGGTAAAGGATATGATACAAATGGTGAGCTGAAAGATTCTGAGTGTGAAGTGACACAGGATGATGGTAATAGACACATTGCTCAATTTTGTAGACTTGAACATAGTGTCTCAGACACCAGGGTGGCTCTGTTGAGGGAAGAATTAGATGCTATTAATCCGAAATGGCTTGAAAGGTCGGAATCTGATACTAGGTTCTATGAGTTTCAAGATGAGCAATCCTTTCTAGAGGATTCAGTTAATCTGTCAGATGTCGGGCCTGGCCAATGTGATGGTTCAGATGGTGCATGTCTTGGTGAAGCACAAGATTTAGATTCAGAAGTTGTCTTGGTCAGTGTGGATGGTCATATGCTTACAGCCCCTGTATCACCATCGGAGGAAAATGGTGAAGATGTGCAGTTAAGCACACCCAGGTTTCATATAGGACCAGGTGAAGAACCTGAGTGTTGCAATGGTAATGAGGAGCTAATTTCAGGTGACGATGTGTGTGCCGCTGGTTGTATTAATAAGCTCAGTTCAGCAGCGGATAAGGACTCTCATGATATTAGTGCGAACAGTGATTCAACTGCTTTGAGACACCATCCAGAAGTTTGTGTAAAAGGGAGGGAACATGGCTGTCAAACCGAAGTAACTCAAAACCTTTCTAACCATCAAAGTGAATTTAACAGGCCAAGTGATGTTGGAGATGCATCTGTGATTAAGAGAAGGGGGGAGGTTTTTCAAAGCTGCCTTGAACTATCTGAATTGGGAAGACATGGTGAAAACACTGATCCTGTAGGTATAAATAGGCCGTCTAAAGCTCACATTTCTCATGATAAACCTTCTTGCAGCCCTCCAGACGTTAATGAAATCAAAGATGGAGATGTTGGTGACTCCAGAAAGGAAGATTTGTTGTCTTCTTCCAACAATAATGGATCTCCTGATTTACCAGTTGAAAACAAAGTGTTGGAATCTGATTGTTTGGGTCCTAACAATGCGTCTATTGGTAATGGATCTCAAGTGAAAGATGAACAGTTTGGCACATCAGCATTGACTGATGGGATAAATGGCAGTCCACAAATTCCTGAACCTGAGAATAAGAGTAGCCAAAGTGAGAGTGTCAAAACTGAATCTACTTCTGGTAAAGAGACAGAAGCTCGTGCTAATCCAGGTAAGGAGCTAAGAGTCCTTTTCCTCCTTTAATTATTTCCCTCTCTTTTTCCTTGCTTTGATTCTCATGGAATACTTGGTTTCTCTTGCTCACCTTGTCCTTTCAGGAGTTGAGATCTCTCTCTGTGGAAAAAAACTTAATGCTGGTACGGGGTTAGATGCTGCAGCTGCAATCTTTGAAGCGCACCGCATATCAAAGGAAGAATTTAAAAATAATGCAAGGTCAATTATTAAGAATTCAAACCTTATCGTCCGGTTTGGAGACAGGTATTTTCCTTGGGAAAAAGCTGCTTCTGTTGTTCTTGGAATGGCTGCATTTGGTTCAGAGTTATCTCTTGAGCCCCGAGATGCAATCCTTGTTGAACAGGATGAGTCATCAAACTCAAAGGGTGATGATTCTGTAGTCACTTCCACATCCTCTAGCCGCAGATGGAACCTCTGGCCTATTCCATTTACAAAGGCCAAAACACTTGAGCACACTGATAGCAATTCATCAAGTGAGGAGTTGTTTGTTGATTCTGAATCTGATATACAAAATACACAAGCAGGTTCAACTCTTGATTCTTCCCGCAAGCAATTTATTAGAACCAATGTTCCCACTACTGAGCAGATAGCTTCCTTGAATCTGAAAGATGGTCAAAATATGATTACTTTCAGTTTCTCCACCATGGTTTTTGGAAACCAAGAGGTTTCAGTTTTCTACTAAATTCCTCACTCATGTTTTCGAGGTTTTTGTTATGCTCAAATGTCAGCCTCTAAAACCTATGCATCTTTAACAGGTTGACGCTCATCTTTACTTGTGGAAGTGGAATGATAAGATTGTAATCTCAGACGTTGATGGAACTATTACCAAGTAGGGATTTTTACCTCCTGACGTATCTCTCTGCATTATTTAAAGTGTTCTCGTTTCACTCATTTAGGGGCTTGTCTAGACTCACCTGTAATTCTTATTATGATATGTGTATACTCAATCGGTACATGATTTCCTTAATAGACTTGTTATGATGAGTTCAATACTGAACTATTAAGTAAAACTGGATTATAAAAGAACTGGAGATAAATAAGCCACGTACTTATATATTTGAAGCTGAGATTGATCTTCCCCTAAGACCTTTAGCATTAAAGCAACAATGAGCATTTCCACAACCTATCATTACCTAATTGATTTATGGTGAAATCTTTGTTTTGAATGTGTTTCAATCTTGTCTAAGAACAAAATGTATCTTTGATAACCTTGACAAATTTCTTTCAGGTCTGACGTTTTAGGCCAGTTTATGCCTTTAGTTGGAAGGGATTGGACACAGTCTGGTGTAGCCAAACTTTTCTCTGCTATTAAGGTATGCTTTTCCTCATATGTTTCATTGTTCAACTTGACTTAATTGAGCCTTAATTCTGTTCTGTACTATGATGCAAAACTGGATCTATGAAATGACTCCAGCATTATTCCTTTCCTTTCGTATACCCACCACCAATCAAAAGTCGCCTCAGTCTCATGTTTTCCTTTTCTTGTTTCTTCTTCTTTATAAAATTTCTATTGATCTAAGTGATGATATATTCTTTCATCAGGTTTTATAATGCCAGTTTATGGAATAACATTTGACAGACTTAGCACCATGATGATGTGAATGTATCCCATTATTATGCTCCTTAAATTTTCTCTCTTACTACCATGTTTTTGCATACACAAACACAATATTGCTTCGATGGAACATTGGGTTCAATATCAAGTCACTTTGGAGTTTGATTTAGCAAAGTGATTTCCTTGGTATCTGATGTGAAATACCGAATTGTGTGTTCACAACAGGAGAATGGATATCAGCTGCTATTTCTCAGTGCACGTGCAATCGTTCAGGCATATTTAACCAGAAACTATTTACTCAACCTGAAACAGGTAGCAAAATAGCCCAGGTTTTGCTGCTCTTAACCTCCTATTTCAATGTTAGAAAATTCTAGTATACAATTTTTTATTTCTTATTTTCTGTTGCATCTGAAAGCATTTTTTACATTTTACTTTTGGAAGCAAAAAGGCAATATGACAAAATAACAACAAAATGGATAAGCCAACACATCTAGAGCCATCTTGTAAAAAAAAAAAATCGTTGAAATCATGAGTATGTAATCAAATTCTTAACTGATTCCTTTTTTCATGCAGGACGGAAAAGCTTTACCGAATGGACCTGTTGTTATTTCCCCTGATGGTTTGTTTCCTTCATTGTACCGTGAAGGTAAGGTCTTCGATTATTTCCCCCCCCCCCCATTTTTTTCCATTGTTTATTGAAGTAAAATATAGCTTGTTGTTTCAAGTTTGCATCACAACTTTGTGGCTTCGGTAACATGAGGGAAATTACATCCCATCATAGAACCCATGAATGATAAAAGTGTCTCGAAATCTTTTGACTGTAGTATGTAGTTATGTGCTTGCATGCATTATTTTTGTATCTTCTTCACCCCTCTCCATTTTCTTCTTAGTTGTGATAACATATGAGTACCATTCTGAGTTATTCTACAATTTCCTCCTTATTCATGGCAGTGATAAGAAGAGCACCTCATGAATTCAAAATAGCATGTTTAGAGGTAAATTCTGAAATAATAAACCTTGTTTCTCAATATATAGATTTAAACTATTACTATGATCAGATCGGTCTTTCACCTTTGATTTATTGGTTACATGTGCATGCAGGATATCAAGAAACTTTTCCCTTCTGATCACAATCCGTTTTATGCTGGCTTTGGAAACAGAGATACAGATGAGCTCAGTTACAGAAAAATTGGAATCCCGAAGGGCAAGATATTTATAATTAACCCTAAGGTACAACCATATGATTGTATGAGAAAAAAGAAACATAAAACTTAACTGAAGCCTGTCTTGCGGTTACTATTGACTTTCTAATAATTTTGGCAGGGTGAGGTGGCTATTAGTCAACGTATTGATGTGAGATCGTATACGTCATTGCATACTCTTGTTGATGACATGTTTCCGCCAGCCTCATTGGTTGAGCAGGTAAGGAGTATATTTCCGGTCTCTTTACTACAAATTCTCTGCAAGATTGTCCCTGGATTTTATTTTGGAGCCTTCAATGGTTTCCCTGATATGGAAATACTTTTGCAGGAAGATTATAACGCATGGAATTTTTGGAAAGTGCCATTACCGGATATTAAGTGAGATGGTGGCTGAAGGAATACAGTTTACTTCTACCAACTAGTTAATGAGATGATGAGTTGGGTAAAGTGGCCCCATGGTGAACAGATCGTCGTGACTGCTTCCCACACATTTATATTCATCTGTGACCTTCAAAATCAAAATCATTGCCTCCCACAGATGTATGTACCATAGAAATAAAAACATTGTTTGTTTGATTTCTATGATTAATATGAAGTGCATTTTAACACATGTTACTTATTCATTTGGATGGTTGATTAGAGTTCCTAAGACGAAAAAGTTGTCGATTGCAATTAAAAATATGGATATTTGTTATTATAAGATGAAAAAGTGGACAATATGTTTCATGGAGGGGAGAGAACAATCTATCATAATTAACAAAAGCATGAGTTTAACTACATCTTGAAGGGGATTGGTTCCTAATAAGGGTTGATTGCAGTAACAATAACCTAAGCTATGGCAATATGGCATAATAAGGCCATTAATAATGTTATATAAGATGTTTTCATCATCAGCTCTGAAGATCCAATATAAAGATTCACTGAGCACTAGCTGAATCCAAAAGCTGAAGTTCAACAAGACATTTCCATGCAACTTTTCTTATGGTTCATATTTAAGGTTTATAATTGTTTTCCTTAATAATATCATTTCTAAAGTTCGAACTTATGTTCTCTCTTTGAGAATGCAATATATCTTACCACAACATTTAAATGCTTTTTGATTAATTTGATGTTTGTTGTAGATTACATGATATTACTCCAACATAATTCATCACTATTTTTATGAAAATCTATAATAACAAACACATTTCCGATTCTCTTTGGTGCATTGTTATAGTGGCATATTATGGATTTGAACTCAAAATTCAAATTTCGAAGATAAACATTTTCAATGTCTCTAATACTCAACCATTCCTTAAGAATCAACTATTGTTTTCAATAATTACAACTTCTTTTGGATATGAGTAGAACTCACGTTTCAATGAGTTCACAAATTTTGTACAAATGTACCATGATTTTGCGTTTAGATAACAACAAATTTATTCAATCGTGGACCTCGTACCACATTGGAGCACAAATTTTTCACTAGGGTTTTTTGCTCCAGTTGAAAAGCAAACCTCCCGTTAGAAAAATGGGAAGGATTCACTTTTACCTTTTAATTTTACATTATTTTGTATATTTTTCATTTGATTATTATTTAAGGATCTAATAATCATATATTATATTTCACTTATATAGATCATTTATATAGATCATACATATAAAATTTGATATAAATTAAAAATTTCTAATTATTTATTTTATGTAAAAAAACATTCTAACCCTTAAGTAGATATTAATATATACAAAATTTTAGATTGATATGATAAAAATATTATATTGATTCAAAATTTTACATACATAGCAAATACAATTATATTGATAAATTTAATAGTTGAGTGGTTAAAATATTCTATAATTATTAAGTTTATATAATAATATAAGATCCAAAGTTATGAGTTCTTCCTCCAGGTCTTCAACCACGATGTATTTATGCTGTTGCTGTTAGGACTTTTAAGGGCCATGCAAACAGGACCATAAGGAGACAAAAAGGCAAAAACAGGGACAGAAATAACAAGGTAAAGAACCAAGGACGCTAAGAAGTTAAGACGAGGGAAAAACTAATAAATGTAGATGGAGTAAATGCAGGTTCAGGATCAAAGCTTCAGAATGAAACGTGTTCTCAATATTTTTGCCATGCATTCGAATCATTTGTAAGACCTTATGATCAAATCCCTATAAAATAAAAGGAAAACCCACTTATAAAATAAAAGTGAGTCCCATTACCCATTGGGTCTTGGCCTTGAACTTTTTAGAGATCTCAGCTCTGAGTTGTAAATGATGCAACTTTGAGTCTTTTTGACAGTGGCTCAGCCAAATGATGCAGGCATTAGTGTTTTAAAAGCTAATTGCCACGACCGAAAGTAAGATCCCTCCCCCTCTGAACTCAGTGACCAGCATCACGTGATCACCTGCTTCATTTGTTGCAGCGAAACCCAGCTTACCCTTTTATTCCACACCAGAACTTGGCCTTCACCCTCATAACATAACACTAAAAAATATATATACTCTTGTTTTTCGGGCTGGAGTACAGTGTAGAAAACTGCACATACAAGGTTCAATGAGCCCTATTCAACATAATGCGGCTGTGGTTTTGGATCAAAGATTTGAAGGTTGTTTTTTACCAAAATTAAATAATTAGTACAAGAGGAGACGAGCAAAAATAAAAAGCAGCCCCCCCCCCCCAAAGCCTTGGATAAACCACGTCCCACCACATTAATATTGGAGTTTGTTAAACTTGATTTTTTTGTAGGTGAATGAATGGCGTTTATGTTTGTTTTTAGTGAGGTGAATGAAAATAGGAAAAAGAAAATCAAGAGGAAAAAAATACAAAATATCTAATGTTTTAAAAACCGAGGTTAATTCATACAACTATCCTCCAAAGATAACTTCATCTGGAATGTACAAGTCTCCCATGCTTTGACCAAGTCAAATACTGGTTGGCATACATTGCATTGTCTGATTCTGATAGATCATTATCACATCACAGCTCTTGGAGAACACATATAATTTAGCTTAGCTTAGCTTAGCTTAAAGGTTTTGGAACTTTCAATATATAATAATAGCTCTCTGTCCCTTAGGCTCTAATTTATCAGTATTGAATTGTAAAACTTGACACTGCAAAAAAACAGGTTTTGGAAACAGGGCTGGCTGGCTGGCTGGCTGGCTGGCTTTCCCTTTTCAAATTTAAATTTTGCTGCAGTGAAAGAAGTTTGTGGTGGTGCAGAAAACAACAACCCCTATTGTGTGTGTATATATATATATATATAAATAATTGGTCTTTTGTTTTATATTCAGGAAATAATGCTGTTTCTATTTCAAAAGTTTCTAACTGTGAGTGTTAGAAACGAGTATATTAAATAAAAAGTGGACGTAATATAGGTTAAAATTGAGGCAGACAAGTAGTAGATGCTTAAATCCTTGAGAATTCCCAAGTGGATACACTATTATTACACATGTCATTATCATATAAATTGAAGATTCCATGAGTTCTTTTGATCTAAAATTTTCATTCTCCTACTTTCATTTTCTTCAACACTGTTGAAAGAGATATGCATGGGCCGCTTACAACGAAACTTTCAGCAAAAACAAAAGGGAACTGTCACCTTTCTCTGTGCTGATATTGGAAGATTCTTACCTTCTGCCACCACATTTCAAGTTCAATTCAAAGTACATAAACATGGGGTTCAGCAACATTGTTATCCCACTTTCCTAAGACAACAGTTGTTGCATTATAGGGATTTGATCATATGGTTCTAAGCTCATCTTTCAAGCTTTACTAGTTTGTACCTGTTAGAAGTTCATTGGCTAATGGCTATGGATGCAAGTCATTCATTAACATGAGAAGATTCTTTGCATTTTTTAATTTCAGAACTGGAAATTATCTGGAATAAAAAGACAAATGGTTGTAATTCACCTTTTGGAATTGGTATCTGATGTAAAAATAATAACAGCAAGGTCATTTTGATGCAGAATTGAAGGGATAAAAATGCAAAAATACTACATATATGGGTCAGTCAGAAGCTGTTTTCTGCCATTTTATTATTTGGAACCATTCAAGATATTACTTCATACAAAGGAGAAAAAAAAAAAGGGTGGCAAATTAAAAATGGAAAAGATCTGACAACTCCTTACCATATGATTTTCTTTTTCTAACTTGGCTCCATCTTCACTTTAAAGGATACCCCTCTTTCGTCACCAACCTCACACCTTCCCATAACTGAGCATCCCCCAAAGACCAAGAGAGGTGCTTTTGAGAGTTGAAAAATGATGGCCATAAGCCAAGCTTCAAGTATCTATGCAGATGAAGATTATATAGATATGGAGGTAAGCTCATCCTCCAACTATTTGTGTTATTCCATAAGCTCTCCACCTCAAAGTAGAGAGTTTGAGTTCCAAATGTGTTCAGTTTCTCCAGATGGAGATATTACCTCTACTTATCCAGCTGATGAACTCTTCTACAAGGGCAAGCTCCTTCCCCTCCACCTCCCTCCTCGCCTCCAAATGGTTCAGAAACTACGCCAAAGTTCCAACAATGCTGCCTTGGACTCCAAAACTCAACCACCCATTGAACCAAACCCTGCTGTCCCTTCAACTAATACAAGTTTCCCCCTGGAATACTGCACCAGCATCTCTGCATCAGAATCCTGTAGGGTGAGTAGTGAGCTAAATGCTGATGACTATTTCTTTGAATGTTCGACTGAAATGAATGGATTCATCGGCAACGATTCGGTTTGGAAGACGTCTTGGTGCCGAAAGCTCATGCAGATCAAGCAATCCTCGATAAGCCAAAAGCTCAAGACATCTCGGGCATATCTTAAGTCCTTGTTCAGCAAGTCTGGGTGTTCAGATGAATCTTGTGCCAAAGCAGCATGCAATGTAGAAGCAGGTAATGTTTCAAAGAACAAAGATTGTGTAAACAAGTACATGAAAATGGCAAAGAAGAATCCATTTGGCAAGATTGATAATGAGAGATATAAGATATCAAGTATCATTATGAAGAGCATTGATAAGGAGGTGGTTGAGGATGCTGCAAACAGCCATAGGAGGTCCTTTTCAGGAGTAATTCAAAGGCATTCTACAACAAAGTCTTCATCTACATCTTCATCCGATTCCTCTTCATCGTCGTCTTCATCGTTTTCATTCAGCTCAAGCGGATTCTATGATTTACAGTTGCTGAAAAGAAGCAACAGCGCCAATTCGGAGATGGAAAATTCTATTGAGGGAGCAATTGCTCACTGTAAGCAGTCTCAGCAGCTGTCTAGTTCAAGAAAGATTTCAGTTAACGGGGACCAAGAAAGACCAGGATTTTGCAGCATATGATCATATGAAAGAACTATATATATATATATTTTTTTGGGGGGGGGGGGACACTGAAAAATCCACCATGAGAATCACAAAGTTGGTACCCAGTTCCTGTTACATTCTTCCAAAGTGAGTCATTTTCAATGCAGTTGCAGTGTGAGATATTTTGGATATTTTGCATGATTTTCCTTCACTGTTAGACAAGATCAATTTGTTAATGTTACTGTAATAGCTTTCAATGGAAGAACATATTGAAAACCCCATTATTAATCTAATTTTTTTAAAAAAAAAAGAAAAAGTGTGGAGATTCTTCCATGGAAGATTATCATTCAAAATCAATGGTCACTATATGGCCTTTTCCTTTTTGTACTTGCTCAAGATATTGCATGATTAGAATTGGTTGAATGTTTGCTTCAAATTTCATTTCCCCTGTTTCCTTTTTATTTTTAATTTTTGTTTTCCTCCTTGGACTGGGACAAGACATTCTCTTTTACAAGGACTTGCCAGTTTTTCTTAGAGCATCTTTTGACATTTGACAATGATCTCAAAGTTTTACTCCATTGATGCCAAGTTTAAAAGTCAGTTTCTGTTGAAAACAGTGAAATAGGAATCCCCAAATTTTTTTTTTTCTAAAGAAAAAAGAAACCGTTCTATCAGTAAGATAAGCATAACTTTAAATCTTAAATTCTGTATACACTGCGTATTTTTAAAAAAGCCCCTTTTTCTACCTGAAGCTTTTCCCAGAAATAGAATTTTTTTTATTACTGTTTCAGCCTTTCAGGCTTTTTTTTTTCTAACGAAACTGAAATTCCCAGTTTTCAATATTGAAGAAAAATTATTATATGAACTTTTTTAGTATATGATTATTTTTAATTGATAAGTACGATGGATGATATGGTAAAAAAATTTATAAAATCATTTTTCGAAGTGATTATAATAATAATAATAATAAATTTATTGCATAAAATTTAAAAATATAAGAATTAACATAAAAAATTTAAATCCGCAAGTCCAGAAAATCCTCTACCATCTTTCTTAACTTTTCACTTTAGCAAAGTAAGTTATGATAATAATAATAATAATAATAATCTATTTTCACTTAATCTAAACAAGGTAATAACAGTAAGTGGTCATTCTTTTACTGGTCAAATAACTCCCTTGACATCAAGGAGAGAGACCCTGCAATCTTACTTTAAAAAAAAAAGTAGGTTTTAAATTATACTTTGACGCCTAAAATAACTTGATTAAAGGAACCAACTTATGCTTTATTCAGAAGTAGCATGATCATCCCACCTGCTAACCACCATGGTTTACTGCAATTTGAGACTAAACTATACCAAATGCTTTAGGTTATTGCAATTATATTTCTATTTTTATGAAATGATTTTCATCACTACCCTATACATAACCATCTACATGGAAAATGTGCAATGTCATTGTTAACTGAAAACGAAATGACCCCAACTATAAAGCAAAGAAATTCATTATATCTTATTGTTCTTTTCTCATGAATTTGACTAACCATTAAACTAAAACAAAACATGCCTGCTAGATTTTTGACACGGAAATAATGAAATTGCATTGCAGCTAATGTGACAGATGTTGGGCACCATGAGTACAGACAAGAATAGAAAAGCAACTACTCCTTTTCCCTACCTGTATGATCATCACCCTTTTTTCTTCTCCACTTGGTGAGAAAAAAATGGAAGTGCAAGGGTCTAACACTTTGTAAGCTAGTAATTTGGATCTTTATTTCATGTTTATGTGAAAAAGACTAAAAGTTGGATTCCAAAAGTATATGCTTATCATGCATAATTTGTATGAGTAAACTATGGGGCTAGCTGAATCTGGTATTGAAGAAAGGAAAAGTTGCCGCTGCATTTACTTTGCTTAAAATATAGAAAAATAGGGCCCTTCTAGTTCTTGCTTTGAAATATTGTGTTAGTGGATGGAACAGATGAGATTTACAGATAGCTTACCATTGCATTCAATCATAATCTCCCCCTAGAAGTAAGTTTCAGCAATGAACTCTTTCAAAGTTTTGCTTTGGGACCATTTTAGCATGTGGAAGAAAATGTCAGAATAGATTCAAAGCATCAATAGTATATCCTCAAAGAAAGTATTTTGGAAGTATAAAATTTCTGTAAATAACTTGTTTCCCACCTAGTTCTGAAGCACTAAGCACCTTCAGCATAATGTTACCATGTATAAAATAATCATAACTGTTCTAAGTAATCCCTTTTTAAAAACTTGTGAGTTATTCCATAAGATATTTTCTTTTGCAATGAATGTGGTAAAAGGAGACTCATTGAGAAGGAAGCTATGTAGGAGAATCACCGCAATGCTCAGCAGTTGCCGGTACCCTTCTTTTTTTGTCTTGCAAGAAGAGGAAAAGGAGCACGGTTAACTGGGAATCTGGTACATAGGACCTGGAAAAGCACAGCATAATATCGAAATATAGTATACATACTCATTTGATATGCTTTTGGATTATCATTGGAACAAAGCAATCAGCAAGTTCTGAGATTAGAGTGATTGTTGTTTGACACGTTCAGACATAAAAGCTATCAGATATATTACGAACGTAACAAAAAATCCAGACAATGAAGCCAAATCATTGGCTAATTTGTTTTCCTCGAACCATTTAACTACAAAAACGTCTGTCTACATATATATGATGTTATACAATCTGTATAAGTTCAATATTGCATTTTTTGCTTAGGCTGACATTCTGCGTCAGTTAGTAAGATCTATGTACAGATAAAAAGGTGGGTGACTAGGTGAAGGCCATAAGGCGCATTGCAGCTCAAACTGCATAGAGTTTCTTATGTTCATTGTTCAGAATCTCCGTGTCAGACACATATGACATTGAAAATGATCGAGATCCACTATTCATTGAAGATCTCCGGATGCTGCGTAGTTTTGAAGCCTCGATACGGTTCACAATCACCCAATAACACAATGTCCCCAATGTTGATACCATGATAACAGTCCCTATACCAGTAACTAGATTAGCTAACCACGACTCATCTCCAACTACAATATATGAAAGGGCAAGAAATGCAACTGAAATCAGTACACAAGCCAACCACATGAGCTTATTAATAACTGCCATCATCTGCTTCTTTGCTTTTCTGTGTATAACTACAATCGAGGTTTGCACTACCACAACAGCCAATGATATGAAGAGGGCTATAGCATCAAAGACAATAAAAATCAAAAAGGGCAGTTTTGAAGCAATTCTCGCTTGTCCAGGAGAAACTTCTGGTGAAATATCTTTTGGACTGTCAGCATATTGGCCTGGGACACTGAATATGGCAGCAAACGCAATAGTGGCAATGAGAACAGCCACCACTGTGGTGGAGTTGATTGCATTATTGAGACTGTCAACATGAATTTTGTTGATTCGTTGAGCTATACCTTGCATGCGTTTTCTTGTTTGGCGTGTGTGTTCAAACTGGTGATGAACCCCATTCTTTATATCACTTACAGTTTGTTTTAGTTCTTTAGCCGAATTTGTAGGTTGTGTCTTGATGAATTTGGCACACTGGACTCCATGCTCTTTTAAGATACCTGCAATATCAGATAGTTTGTGTTTCTCTGCAATGTCAATAGCTGTTTCCCCGGACTTGTTGATGACTAGTTTGTGAACTCCATTTTGATTTAGCAGCTTCTCAACAATCTGAAAGATCGAATTAGAGATTAGACCAACACACAGTCTTTTCAACACTATAAGAGAGACAAAAATGTTCTATCAGCAACTTTGGTTAGTTACTTCTAGCCATTGCAGAATGCATTTGTAGAAAAGAAATACTTGAATAGTAACTAAAATTGGTGCTTATTCTAAAGCCCAAAGCAAAACCTTGTATTACTCGAAATAAGACATGATTAATTAAGATGATTTTCAATATCTGACAGCATGCAAAGCCATTATAAGTACATCCTGTATGCTTATTAAGTTGGCCAAAATAAAAAGGCATACTCTAATCAGGAAACACACAATCGCCAAAATTTCAATACTAACTACCTGAATTCGACCCTTTCGAGTCCCTATATGCAAAGCAGTATTCCCCTTATTATCAACCATGTTTATTAAACAAGGATCTGACTTTATCAGCTCATCAACCACTTCAATATTATGCCCTTTAACCGCCATATGTAGAGCTGTCTGCCCCTTCTTGTCTGTTCTTGCAGCGATTCCAGGCTCTTTAGACAAAAGGGCCTTTACTATCACTAGATGCCCATTCCTTGCTGCTGAATGCAAGGCAGTTTTACCATTGCTCTTTGCTATTACAGCCACGTTGCTGCCTTTTTCCAAGAGGAAATTCACCACTTCAGCATGGCCTTGTGATGCAGCAGTGTGCAACGCTGTGGTGTTATAAGAATCAAAAGTCATCGAAAGATCAACATTGGCCTCCATGAGGATCTTCAATACCTCTGAGAGATAGTAGAGAAAAAGGGATAATCAGTAGGCAAATACACAAATAAAATACCCTCAAGCTGTATATGCAAATAAAATTACTTCAAAATTGTTGACCTTTACTACAACCATTGATTTCATAAAATTATTTGGTAGAGAAATTGCAGGGTTGGACATTCATAATGATTGTCAGGTGAAAATCAAACTGAAGAACTCACCCAGGTTCCCTTGCTTGGCAGCTATATGAAAAGCATCATAGCCATTCCTTGCTTTAATACCAGCCAAAACAATATCACAATACTTAATCAGTTCCTTCACTAAATCAGCCCTACCACACTCAGCAGCAACATACAAGGCAGTTTCACCAGATTGATTCTGCTCAAACAAGTCCCCAGCTTCGCATCCTCTAATTATTTCCAAAACCAGGTGAAAATCCCCTGCTCTCACTGCTGAGTGAAGTGGTGTATCATCCCTTTTACCTGTCAACTGCTTTGCCATCTTTTTCTGGAAAATTTGCTCTTCTCCCATAGTTTGCTTCTTTTGATGCAAACTTCAATTATCCACCATATAAAAGGATCAAAAACTTCACCCTAAGCATAAAAGAATCCCTGAAATCAAAAGATAAGATGATTCAGAAGACTGACGGGGCACGTGGAGAAAACCTTAGAGCTTGATTTCCTTGATATCATCACGATCTTAACATTTCTCTTGCAACCCAAGTTCCGTACACATGTTTTAATCTTTGAAATAAAAATGAGACACATTAGTCTCCCCACTCCTCATTATAATATCCACAGTTTCATATCTATATATTTATTAGCACAAATCATTCAAAAACGTATGAAAAAGACACGAAAAGAAAACCATTGGATAAGCACTGTAAAAATTGGAAACTTTTTCTTCAAGTTTGAATATTTATTATCATTCAATGAATCAAAGAGAGTAATTGAGTAGTTAAATTTACTACTAGCTATAACGCCAAAGACCCCCAAATGTTCAAAAAAAGAAAAAAAAAAGAGACTAAAATAAAAAAAATGGCTTTTACTTTATTTAACTTTTAACTCACCTTGGTTCCTAGCTCTGGAAAAACCAAAATTCCCCTGCCTTCTCTGTTTTAGAAACAGATTAAAAGAAATTGAAAAAGAAAAGGGTGGCTTAGAGCGGTGAAGAACAAAAGAAAAAGTGGAAGAAATAATAAGAGAAAGTATATAAGCAAAAAAGGACAAAAAGAGTGATTGTTAGTGGAAATGGGCAAGTGGAGGAGAGCCTTTTGGTGCAAAAAGCTTGTAAGCAACAATCACACACCACTGAAACATGGAGCAGGGTTGCCTTAAAATCCCATTTGGGTTGGGGTCCTACGCGTACAGTAACAACCAATTATGTTCTCCCACCACCAACCCAAACATCCTGCGGGTGTTTTTTTGGCCTTTCGTCCGTAATAACCGTATGGAGCATAGCGTTTAGGATTAGGGTGAGAAATGAGAATTCAATTTAGTTTATAGATTTATTTTATAATTGATATTCGCAATATTTAAATTTTATTTAAATAATGAAAATTATCGTTATTTTTAAACAATTTGAATTTTTTTAATCCAAATTTATTACTTAAAAAATCTACTAAAATTCCTAATATTTTTAAAAATATTTAGTAAAATTTTTATATTGTTTTTTTTGTAATTTTATAATTTTTCTCTAATTTTAATATTTTTTAACATATTTTTTGGATTTTTTTATATTTCTTAAAATTTTTGAATTTTTAAATTTTTTATTTCTAATTTATTTGAACTTTTCGAACCATACTATTGTTATATGACATGTGGCAGCATGTGATTAGTTGAATATCTTATTCATTGGTTTTTAATGCCCAAAAGACTAAGCAAGGTCTGTTAAGGTTAGGGACTGAAAAGGGTAAAAAAAAATCTTTTAGGACTAAAGTAGGAAAAATAGTATACTTTAAGGATTAAAGTGTGCATTAAACAAAAAAAAAACAAAGAAAAATAAAAGCTAACGTTTTTAATGAAATATTTATTATTATGTTTTAAGATTTAGTATTGTTATTGTATTATTTGTATTGAATTAAAAGCAAAAGAAAAGATTGTAATGGAAATTTTTTATGTTTTAAACTTATTTAAAAAATTATGAACTAATTTCAATTAATTCGATTACTATCAAAATTAATTATAAACATCTCACTAACTGTTTGAACACCCCTAATTTAATTTCAACTGTTTTTTAAATTTGTATTTAAACTTAATTCAAATTAAATTACATTAAAAATTATTTTCTTATATTAAAATGAAAATCAAAATGAATTAATTGGGATTAGAGTACCTAATCTAATTCAATTGGAGGCATAGAGTGGTGTTAATTAGGTCTCTACCTCCATGATGGGGATTGCTCAACTAATCGCTGCCCCCTCTTTGCATATGCAAATATCTTGATAGCTTCATAGGCTTTTCTTTTGACTTTGGGGGCACCTATCTATAGATCAAATCGGATTAAAAAAGAAATGGGGCCTTCTATTCAAAGGTCATAGTTCCTTCTAACCCGAGTCGATTAGACAAAGACAAATGATACAATCCAAAACTGCTGCACTTTACAGTAGAACATCTAAAGTCTAAAAGTCTTAACCATCTGCTTCTTCAACTGCAAATAAAGCATGGAGAAGGGAGCGCAACCTCCAAGATGTATGTATGTATGTATACCACAAGAAAATGTAAGCATGCGATGATGTTCATCAAGTTTTTTGGACCAAGTGTCTTTATATTCATCCTCAAAAATATGGGATAAAAAGGAATGAAGGAAAGAAATAAGAAAGATGAGAAGATGTATCTACAGAAAATTACTTCTCACAACAACAACACAAAACTGCCTCCTCTTTTCTGCTTCACTCATTTTCCTTGAATTACAAGTTGTGATGATAGGCCAGTTCAAAGTAGTATCTATGAACATTAAATGGCATAAATTGTGTTCACCTCTGGCTCCGAATCTGATATATTATTTGACATTGTTTTGTTCCTCGAACTCTTCTCCTTCTTTTTTACTTTTATAATCCGTTTGCTTTTCACAACATAGTAGGTCATGGCAATGAGAACACCTGCCATTATAATTCCTCCTATAACTGTTACAAGAACTGCAGCCCACTCGTTATATTTACCGACCACTATGTACGACGAAGCCATGAATGAAATAGTGGTGCAGACCGCAGCCACCCACAGCATCTTATTGATCACCTCTATTACTCTTCTCTCTGATTTCAACTGTCCTCTTACAACCGTCATTTGTACCACCACCACTGAAAGCGAAGTGAAGAGTGAGATTGCATTAAAAAAGTAGAACATCCTGAATGATGTCGATTTGACGGCAACAGCTATTCCGCTGTCGTAATCACCCCCAGGAACTGTGAAAATAGCTGCAAATGCAACCGTTGCGAAAAGCACTGCCACAACTGTGACTGTATTGGTGGCATTTATAACGCCCATCCTATGAAGTTTACGCAACTCCACGGCAATGCCATTCACATTCCTGTTGGTTTTGCGGGCTTGTTCAAGCTGGGTATGCACATCTTTCTTGATCTCTTTCACAGTTTTCCTGAGTTCATCATGTGTTCGGTTCAGCTCGTTTGCCCTGACAGCACCACAATTAGTCAAATTTTCCTTTATTTCAGCGATTTCCTCAGAGAGTGGAAGCCCTTCAGCTATGTCAATCGCCGTTTTATGGTCTCTAGATAGTGCATTCACATCAATGTTAGGAAGTTCCAAAAGTTCGTTCACTATCTGCAACAAAAGACCTTCGTATCTTCAATTACTAACGGGAAATTATTGCCTATGCATGTATATATATAATGTTCATCGAATACCTCTGTCCGCTTTTTCCTAGTAGCCACATGTAGTGCTGTATTGCCAAACTTGTCTGGGAGCATAGCAATGTCTGAATCAGCCTTAAGAAGCAACCTCACCACCTCACTGTTAACCCCTTTGACTGCCATATGCAATGCTGTCTGCCCTTTCTTATCAGTCTTCCTTGCCAATTGAGGATCCGTGTCAAGAAATGCTTTAACAATATCCACATGTCCTTGCCTGGCAGCAAAGTGTAATGGAATTTTTCCATTTGCTTTTGGTATATCCAACAAGCTAGGATCTTTGCGGAGTAATACATTGACTACAGCTGTATGTCCTTTCGTAGCTGCAGATACAAGAGGGGTCGCATTGGCTTGTCCAACTGTTTTACTTAGCTCTGGATTGTGATCCAATAGCAACTGGACGATGGCTGCATAAAGGTAAGTATTGACCTCAGACAAACTGCACAATCCTAACATGTAATTTATGCTGAACAAAATAAAATGAAAGCCAGCAAGCAAGCAGAACACATGTAATTTGTGATTCATCTCAGAAGTAAAGAACAACTTTATGTTACAATAGTTCTAAAACAATGCCAATTTGTTGGCAGTATAAACAAGCAAAAATTATTGTTTACACAACCACCCAAGAATGTTCTCTGCTGTTAACCACATATATGTTAATTTCAACTACATTGATTAAACTCATAAGACAGAAGGCTAGTCCTAATACCTTCATGACCTTGGTTTGCAGCAATATGCAATGGATCGAACCCGGATTTACTCTTCAATTTAAGCCCCTCCTCAGTTGTATGCTTTAAAAGCTCCTTAACCACATCCAAATACCCCTTTGCAGCTCCAATGAACAACGCAGTCTCTCCCAACTCGTTTACCTCGTTCACAATGGCTAACCTTATTTCTGCCACCTTGTTAAAATAAGAAAGCATGTAGACAGGATCAGAATGAGAAATGCAACAAACGACTCGTTTCTGACAATGCATTCTCTAACATATATATTTAATCTCTAAAATTCAAAGCTCATAGCAGCTACAAAATTTCTTCAAGATTGTCATAGTAAGGCGTTGGCATGCATGCATTGTTCTACAATACAACTTACCTCTGCATCAAATTCGGCTCCACCAACTGTCCCCATCATTTGAGAATCAATTTCAGCTAAAATCTGCCTGATATATCCAACATCGTCACGCTGCGCAGCGAGGTGTAGCTCAGTGTCGTTGTGGCGGCCGGTAACTTGTTTGACATACTTCTTATCAAATCGTTTTCCAGAACTAGAACCTAGAAGAGACTTGCTTGAATTGGAGACCGGAAGGGTCTTACTTGAATTGGAGGCCGAAAGGGCCTTGGATGAACTAGATAGAACCAGAGCACGCCTTAGCGCAGATGGAGAAGTCGGTTGTGCCACTGCCGCCGGGACATTCCGTGGAGAAAGTCCCTTCTCCAGATCCTTCTCCCACTCTTTACACATTCCATTCAAAAACCAAAGGAAAATGACATCAGTTCCAAAACATACACTATTGAAAGCAATCTCTATAGATCAAATTCCAAATTCAATGTCAAACTAAGCACTGGTGTAGTAATAAAATAAATTGCATTGTTTAGTCTTTATTAACACCAGATCCATGTCCAAACATGGATAACCCTTCTCCTATCTAAATAAATCCCAGATCCTATGCCTATGTTTCATTGCTCAACCAATGTATATTATATATACCTTTCAGATTTTCCCTTCTTTCAAAAGAACCCTTAAATTCAATAACATTGAATTAAAAGGAATGAATCGGACTGAGAAACAAAAAATGAGAAAGCAGAAAAGAATTGGAAAGTACCTTCTTGCTTACAATAGTCCATCAGGAGATGAAAAGAGAAAGCAAAAGAAAGTTAAATCATTTTGTCATTGATTCGATGGATTGTCTAATGGAAACTAGCAAAGAATTGAGTTTGAAAAAATAAAAAGAAAGAAAAGAAAAAAAGGGAGAAAGGGGAATGGAGAAATGGAGAAATGGATCGACCGGGCCCTGAGACAGGCCGAACAGTGGGGTCACCGGAGGATTGGGAAGTCCAGGTAAGTACGGGAGTTTTTGCTGAATTAAAGTTGTAGTTTTGGCAGAGTCTCCTGTCGTGTCGCGTTCTGGTTGTTCCATAACATGTTGGAAATACCCAATAACCCCCGTTTTGTTTTGTTTTTGCTACTTTTGTATGAACCAAAAAATAAAATAAAAGACCTCTTTTCGGAAAGTCCGACAGACAAACATTCTTCTTTTGGTCAGAGGCAACCAATTGTTTTATATTTAAATAATTTTGACTTCATTGTTTTCTGATTTTTTTTATTTTGTGCAAATACAGAACTATTTTAGATTCTTTTTAGTTCAATTCTTCTATTTTTTTTAAAAAATTTTTTTGAATATTTTTAAAATTTCAATGTAATTAAGTTTGAATATTTTAAACGTGTTTCATATCACACAAACGAATTAAAATTTATCATATATATTTTTTATAAAGAAAAAATTATTAGTAAAAACTTCATAAATAAGGGATAAATGGGTGCAATACAATAATAATAATAATAATAATAATAATAATAAACAACTTTTTTAATAATTGAGACATGTGATGTGGAATTAAAAGGTTTACTAAAAATATTTGATATATTATTATCAGGGATAATAATATGTAAAAAAAATATGTAAAATATATATTTACCTTCTACCAGCCATGCTGAAAAGATGACATTCAGGCGGTAAATTTTGCATTGTCAGTGCAAACCAATGGACAGAGGCTTTCCTAAATTGTGATCATTCTAAACCAGTGTTGATATCTTCTCTGTTGGTGTTATCAACAAAGAAAGAAAGAATTATTTATATATGAGTTTTTTTACAAGAGAATTTAACAAATTTCACTAATACAATCTTCAAACTTAAAATATATTTTTTGACACAAAATAAATTAACTACACATATCAATCATTATCTAAACACATCAAAAAATCTACCAATTAAGATTGGTTTTATCTAAAACAAACACAATCACGCACTCATCACTGGTAGCGTGCACCAGAACATCTTCATTCAATCTACGGATACATTCCACAGATACACTCTGCATATAGATCGCAGCTTTATGTGTCCGCAAATTTGTTCTCACTTGAACAGTCCACCAGGCTTCTGTCATATGGACTGCCCCCATAATGTAAATCCACGAGACAGTTCGTTAAATAACAATCCACAAAATAATTCGCATTTAAACTATTCACCATTTATGCGAGCTGTAACATCCTCAATCTTTTATTTCTCTCCAGCAGCAATCAGGCTTCACAGCCTATATTTCATGGAAAAAAAGGATTTTTGCTATTGTAAACCATGAAGGGTTGTTTATAAAAGCAAAGTAGTGATTGTCTTCATAACTGGGATCTGAATTCCTGCAAACTACATGTACTGCGACAATTTCTCTACCAAGCTCAGGACAGCTTCAATCTGATAACAGAAATCTTGGTCTTCCACAACAAAAACAGGAGAGTTGGAGTTTTGGCCATGGATCATCTTGTCCAAACAAAAATGATAATCTCATGATCCGCATCCTCGCATAATAATGTCTCTTTTTTATATAACGCTACTAATAATTAACGCTTCTTCTAAATACCAACTTATTTTATCTAGAAACTCCCATGCATGAAAGAAAAGATAATATGTATTTTAATTCTTAATACCTATTTGGTATACTGTTAACTGATTTTTAACATAGTAAGATCTCAACAAATATTTTTTTTATAAAGATATAATAAAATATTTTAAAAATAAATACATGTCAATTTTTTAAGATTATTAGTGAAATAGAAAAAGCACTTTACTAATATATTAAAAACATACTTTTAATTATATATATTTATCGAAAAACTTCACAAGCCAACATGCATTTTGTTTTATATATTTAAAAAATTATTTTATCTAAAAATTTCATTGACAATGTATGATACTCACATATGAATTATGATAAGATTTGAATCGACACCTTAAATTTAAATTTTTGACTCTATTATTTCACTCGAATATTCATTTAATTATTTAGGTAAACTTTTAGTAAATACAATTTTTACATATATTTTTTGCTAATATACCGAAAGAGCCTTTAAACTACAAGATTTTATTTAAACAAGCCCTTAAAATTATTTTTGTAGTTAAATTAAATAAGCCCCTATCTAAAATTTGAATTTCAAAATCTTATCTAATTTTTTGTTGACACAATTAGAATTATATACACCTTGACATCAACATAAAATTTAAAATAGACATCAAAATTTTCAAAAGAGTAATTAAATATGTTTATATATAAACACTTTCAAAAAAATTTAAAATATTATTTTATTTTACTTTTAAAAAATATTTTTTTATTTTTATATAATAAACTATTATTATTAAATTCACATCAACATTAAATACAAATTAATTTAAAAATTGAAAATATTTTTTACTTAAAATCAAGGACTTCTATAAGTAAAAAACAACCGATTAGGAGCCAATATAACTACAAATATGGTATAATTGTTTAAACAAAATATAGTAGGTTAAGGATTAATAAATAAATTTAAGGAATAAATATCAAAATTATCCATGAACTTTGGTTTTATGTATAATGCTATACATAAATTTTAATTTTGTGTAATTTTATACATAATATTTTAATTTGATTAAATTTTTACAAATCACTAACAACATTATATTACATACACAAATACCTATATTAATTCAATACGAAAATAAATAAATAAATTTATTTCTTTAAATTTTTATAATTATTTAAAATTAAACCACAACTAAAATTTCATATATATATATATATATATATATAATTAAATCAAAATTTATTTTTAAAAAAACCATGTGTAGTATTGATATTAATAAAAATAATTATTAAAAAATATTAATAGTTTAAAACAGATGAAATTGGGCCGACGGTGAGCACTTCTCCATCCTTTCACTTGGCTCGGAAATCTTCACATTCAGTCTATAATAAATCAATTGAGACGCCAAGTATCGTAGGTATCCCCAAAATGTTTTGTCGGCAAAAAATCATTGGTGCATGAAAGAATATGTAGCCAAGGCTCTTCCGTTGCAAAACAATCAATTTCCTAAACGTTCATCAGCTTAGCTGTTACAACCATAAATGGGGAACGCTCACCCCCACCGCAAGCACCGTAACCACCACCATCACCCAACGCCTACCCCTCCTTACTATATATCTCCCCAACCTTATGTCTCAAGCTACATGCCACAACCCCACATGCCTCACTCTTTGCCTTATTTAAATGTCGACTCTAGTCTTCGAGCTCTTGCCGGTCAAGCTGAGGGCTTTGGTCGCTTCGCCATTGGTGGGTTGCACGGTCCTATCTACCATGTTACTACTTTATCCGGTATAACTCCTTCGCCTTTCTATTTCGTTGGCTATGTTAACTCCTTCGCTTTTCTTTTTTTTTTTTTTTTTTTTGGGGTTGATTGAGGAACTATTGAAGTTCTCCTAGGTGGGTTGTGCTTGGAATTCCGTTTTGTCTGTGTATGAAATAAGAGTTTTGAAGTTAAATTGAAGCCCCATTTAGCTACATCTTTTAGAATTCCAGATTAAATATTTATTGCTGATTGTTTTAGGGCTCTGGATATTGGTCAATTTAAGTTGAATTTTGTGGGGAACCTTCTTTTGTTGGTTGGGTTACAAATTATTGAAGTGATCATTTGGATGGTATATTGGCCTTTGAGATCCCATGTGTAGAGTATGGAAATTGACTATGGATAGTTTAGTTTCTTTAAAGTAAAAGTAGAAGTAATTTTGATGTGTGATTGTAGATGATGGACCAGGATCGCTGCGTGATGGTTGCCGCAGAAAAGAACCCCTTTGGATTGTCTTTGAAGTTTCAGGAACCATTCATCTTTCTTCTACCTTGAGTGTGTCATCTTATAAGACCATTGATGGACGTGGCCAACGGATAAAACTCACCGGGAAAGGTTTGAGGCTCAAGGAATGTGAGCATGTTATCGTATGCAATTTGGAGTTTGAAGGTGGTAGAGGACCAGATGTTGATGGGATCCAAATAAAACCCAACTCCAAGCACATTTGGATAGATCGTTGCAGCCTTCGCGATTATGATGATGGATTGATAGACATTACCCGAGGAAGCACTGATATTACTGTTTCCAGGTATTGTATTATTATTTTCAGGGAAAATAACAGCAGTAACACAAAATGAAATTGTTAATTGGGTTCTCAGGTGTCACTTTGCACAGCATGACAAGACGATGCTTATTGGAGCAGACCCTTCTCATGTTGGTGATAGGTGTATCCGGGTGACTATTCACCATTGCTTTTTCAATGGGACTCGGCAACGCCACCCTCGTGTTAGATATGGGAAGGTACATTTGTACAATAATTACACTAGAAATTGGGGCATTTATGCAGTTTGTGCCAGTGTGGAATCACAGGTGATCATTCTCCTACCATTCTAAAATTTCTTTCCAAGGTTTCATCATTTCAACCTTCTTATGGCGAAAAGATAACAGTTTAATTTACTAAATGATGTCAGATATACTCTCAGTGCAATATATACGAAGCAGGACAGAAGAAGGTGGCCTTCAAGTATCTTCATGAAAAGGTATCTCTCTTGATTTGTTTCTAAATTTGGTATATTGATCAAATGGTATCTGAACTTTATGGCTTGTGAAGAAGAAAACAGTTTACTGCCTTGCTTAATGTTCCCTTGAGTCATACTATGGAACCCATGTTTGCCATTCCCTTGGATTGAGAAGCTATAAACTCTCTTTGCATATCATCAGTTGATCTTCTGACTGCCTAAAATGTCGATAACATTTCCTCTAGAAAGTCATGAACTCCCCATGGGTCACAAATTTTTAGGCAAGAAAGGATCTGCATCTTCCATTTTCGGCATGTCTTGCATGGTATTAGTTTGACTGATGAAGATATAATTGATGAAGAAAAACATGTTCTGAAACGAATAATTTATTTTATTTTTCTGCAAATACTCAATTTTGCCATATACATTTTGGCTTGTAACCATTGACACTTAATGAATAGAAAATTATCATTTGATGTATTGGTTATACAGGCCGCAGACAAGGATGAAGCTTGCAGCGGTTGCATAAGGTCTGAAGGGGATTTGTTTATGACCGGAACCCAAGCAGGGTTGTTGACCGAGAATGTTATGTCCATCATGTTTCATCCAAGTGAATACTACCCTACTTGGACAGTGGAACCTCCGTCAGAAGCTCTTAAACATATAGTACAGCAGTTTACTGGATGGCAGTCTGTTCCTCGGCCAGCTGAAGCATCTTCATAGCCAATTTGCCTCGGGACTTTTTGCTGCTGCAATAGCCCTAAAAGACTCTGGACTCTTTATACTGCAACTGTTCTTGCACGGCGTATATAAATTTCATAAAATTTACCTTTTCAATCATAGGACATAACCATAATAACTTAAATAATATGTTGCAACAATTTATGGTCTTCTTGCTTTACTTAGAGAGAATATGATGATAACTTATTATTACATCACCTATATATATTTAACTCTTCTCAGATATATTTTCCATTTCTTTTAATTTTATAAATAAAAAAAAAGTTACCATTCCATGAAAATATTGGGAGATGACTTTAATAAAGGAATATTTTTAAAAGTGGCTGCAACAGTGGGATGCATTCGTTTTAAGAGTACGTCGCATTCAACTCAGTGCTAATTGAATATGGGCTTTGAAATTCAAGGGGAAAAAGTTTAGTCATTTAACAAATTCTACCAAATCCAGACCTAACTTTTTACATTTCAACCAAATTCTATATTGATACTCTGGTTTTTCCATAATTCTTGCTGGTGTAAAAATGTAGAACTTATTGATACAGTCATGAATGATCATATATCCGACCTATTCCAGCATTTTGTATATAAATTTCCTAAACCAAAGGCATCTTTACTAACCTGCCAATACCTCAGCTACTAGTTCATCCACCAACAACCTCTCGATTCCCCGTCCTATTGTATCAATATCCCATCTCAAGTCTAACCATAGACATTCCCCTGCAAGCACCATCTCTCCTACATCCATCTGCCTTATCTTGTTTTGGCTTACTAGTGACTTGTGCAGGCTATCTTCAAGCTCTCTGATGTTCCATGTTGGAATGATTTTTTTTCCAGATATCATCCATGGGGGTTGGTCATTGTATTCTTGATACATCTCCAGTATCTTTGAATTAATCCTATCGAACATCAACCTCCTTTCAGCCCTTGACCAATAATTTAGGCTACAATATTTTTTCTCGAGTTGTTGGAATACTAGCGGATTCACTGGACATTCTGGAGAATGCCATGCAGCTAAGAAGGTATCCAGTTCAGCTCCATCAATTCCGGAACCAACCAAGACATCAACAATGTATACAGATTCCCAATTCTCTTCAGCCTTTGGTCTCCCACTTTCCTCAGCAAACCCGACAGATACTTCATTGCTATCATCATCACTCGAAAGAAGCAAAGTTCCATCTTCATATGCTTCAGATTCTAGCTTTAATTGTCGAAGTTGCATCCGAAGCTCTGAAAGAATAAACACTAGTAAAAAGGAGGAAAAAAAAGCAATGGCTTTTCTAGTCCAAATGGAAGCCAAATACAAAAGGTAACAAAACTAAAACCATCATTAAATTACCATGGAGATCAGCACTAATACTCTCGAAGCATTCAGAACCAGATGATAAATCATCCGTAAAAGGAGCTTCTATAACTGAGACTGGGCTAGGTTGATCTGCCTCCTTACAGTTTGCTTGAGATTCTAGTTCAGATACAGGGCAACGCGGTGTGGTTTGCTTAGATGGTCCCTCAGATGGTTCCTGAAGATTATTACAAGAGAGATTCATATGTCAAACTGAGTAGAGAAATTTCTACTTAACAATTCTATAATCTATAATTCTATAAACAATGATTTTGAGGTAACCATTTCAAGCAAATTTCCAACAGAACTATGGGGAAGTGTAGTCAGTTGAAAAAAAAAGATCTATATATTGCTAACAGCACAATTTAAGGAATACAGACTGTTATTGAGCAAACATCCCGTGTGTGCATGTTACAAAGCAAAAGCAACAGATAAAGAAAATACTCAATAGTAGAACGGAATGATAGAATAGAAAACCAAAGAATAAAAAAAAAAAAAGATTCTAATAGTGGAGAAACCACATAAAGATGTGTTCGGTTAAAATTGACCAGGAAAGAAAGATGACTTAAAAACGTAGAAGTCCATCTTGTAAAGCTATACAGTGCATTAAAACATATTCAAAATTTTGTTTGAAAGGTAAAGGCTGCCCAGTTTGTCAAATATAACAAATAACCAGTATGCAACACCATGAGCATGATCAGAATAGACACATCAAACAAAAACACCATTCAGAAATACCTGCAAGTCCAAATTATCTAGGTCACTAGTAGAAACTATAGCAGGATTCAAAGAAGCAGGAGGTGATAATTCCATCTGAGAAGGTTCAGAAAGCACGGGCTTATTCTGATCATTGACATCAGCTGCATTTTCAAGAACTGAACTTGAATCCATGGCAGAGCTAGAAGCCCCTGAGACCGAAACATTGTTTTCAGATTGCTTATCCCCTTCTATATTTTGCTTTACTTGATATGGGATGACATTAGAATCTGGTGAAGTGTCACTGTATTCCTTACTACTACTGCAACTATGACCCAGAAGTTGAGATTTCTTAACACGGGATCTTTGGTTGCTAGGTAATGGAGCTTCCCTCTGATTAAAATTGCCTTTTACTGCCTTGTTTCTGTCCCACATGAAACCCTCTTTTGGATTCACATTCTTATCTCTGCGAAGACTTTCAGGACGGATGCTTACTCCAGGACTTCCAAAGTTGGTAGATGAAGCAGGAAGAGATCGTGATCTTGAAAGATTACCAAGACAACCATCCTTCCAACCGTCCCTACTGCTAATACCTAATGGTTGATTCAAAACTGCAGGCCTAACATGATTACCAATCTCATTGCATCTTTCCACACCTACCGGGCCACTAGAATTTCCAGGAATCACTTCCCTATCTGAGGTGGCAAGCATTTCACCCAGTGTACTTCCCCTGCTAACCATGTGCACCTCTTGAGACTTGTGCGTTAATTTCCACCTCTCAGACAATCTCTTCTTGGCCTCCCTACTGACTGATGATTCACTAGAACGGGATGATGACCTCCTATGTCGTCGCTTATTCCAGCTAATGTTATCTCTGTAGGATACCGTTGTTACATCTGAATCATTTGCAGATTCAGATCCAGATACATCACATGAACTCTCATCCCCTGCATATCCTCTAAACCTGGAGGTTGAAATTGTAATTGGGCTATTGTTAAAGCTATTTTTCATTTGCCTAGTAATCTCCTTGGCCATTTCCCTAGAGTCTCTAGAATTATACCTTGAAAACCCGGTATCTTGATGAACCTTATTCTTGCCCCAAATTTCTGCCTCCTTATTTTGGATACCTAGAATTTCTGAGTGTCTTGTGCACTTGGATGGAAAATGATGAGAGGAACAAGGTGATGAAGCAGTTCTAGAAGAGTTCTGTGACTTCCCAAGATTTGGTTTCAAAACAACAATTCTTGTGGGTACAATAGTTGGCCCATTTTTCTCTTCTAATTGAACCACCGGTGACTTGGGGGGGTTGTGAGCAGTATATCTCCCATAAGAGTGATTCAAACAATCTTCTTGATGCCCCATGGGAGATTTACAGTGGAGCTTCATTTGAGTTTCTCTCCCAGTTCTTTGTGCAAAGCAACAATTTTCATTGTTCAGAGTATGCGATGACTTCATAGCAGATACTCGACCACAATGGGATTGGGGGGGCACTCGCAAATCATGCAAATGCTTAGTGAATAATGAATTTGGTTGTTGAAAGTAATTCAGCAGAAGATCGGTGTTGGAGTTTAAAACTTCAAGGGTATCATTGAATTCCTCAGAATCTTGAAGCTTTTCATCAGTTGAAAGACGTTTAGCCTCCATAAACTTATGCCGGATAAAGGCCACCTCAGTATCAGAAAGCTTTGACTTTACAGTTCCTTGTGAAGAGAAACTAGCACCCTCCATTTTTAATGCATCTAAAACTTCAAAAACATCTTTAAATTCCTGCTCATCCTTGGAGCTTTTCCTAGAAGATTGCCAACTATAAGATGTACTACCCTTCTGGACTTTCTCATGACTATTCTCATTTCTTTTTTGCTGCTTGTGGCCAGGCTGCTGAGGTGGCAGTCCATCAAGGCCCATCAATCTAGCAATAACACTTGGAGCTCGTCTTCTAGATTCGTTTTCTTTTGTCATCTCTCTCGCTAACAACTTCTTCATTGGTGTCCCAGTTGATTGTTTTGAAGATCTACAAGTCAACTCAAACGTTAACTGCAACAACCCGAAACAATTGTTTATTAACCATTACCTCATGAATCATTTCATATAAAAATAAAAATTCAGGAGAATCCAGAGCTAAAAGAGTTTAATGCTAGGAAAGATAAGCCTTACCATATAAAACAATATGGAAACAAGAAAAAATAAAAGTAAAAACGAGCAGCACACCTGATCTTCCTCTGTAGTATCACTACTGCAAGAACTAGAATCAGATGCCAATTTTGGAAATTTTCTCTGTTTCTGAAGCTGCCTGTTTCCTGGAAATAGATCCTTATAAAAGTTTTAGATAGCTGTTCCAATAATAAAGAAAGAGGCAGATTTAAACTTATTATAGAAGCTACGCTTAAAAATTCATCAAATCAACATAACGGGGAAAAAACCATAAGAATTATTCTCTCTCTCTCTCTCTCACACACACAAATCAACCTGGGCATAAAAACCCCAAGTCTAGATTCAATCTTTGGAAAAGTGTTTAAACAAGTAGTAATAAGCAGAAGAATAAAGCAAGAAATCAGAGAATGGGGAAATAAATTGTAAAAGAGCAGCTCGGTTGCGAAGCGAAGCGAAGCAATCATGGCTAATCATGACCCAAGAAAAACAAGAAAAATCATGTTTATAGCACTACAGACACTGAGAAAAGTCAGAAAGGAGTTAGAAAAAGACTAACTTCAGTGAACACATAAGCAAATGATAGAAGCAGGGGATAGAAAACAAATTTTAAAACAAACAAAAGGTAAATGCATGCTAGAAAGAGAAACGAACAAAAAAAATGAACTAAAATTTCATGAAAGAGAGTAAGGAGAATAGTGTAGTGGATTAAAACTTAACATTTAACAGTGTAATTCACTCATTTTCAAAATGGAAAAGCAACTACGGAATCTTCATATAACTAAAAGAAAATAAAATTTCAAAAAACAAAAAAGCTTTTGGCCTCGGATTCCTCAACAACAAAAACAAACGATAACCTCGTTCAAAAATACGTAAAAAAGAAGAGAAATGGAACCTCTGGATGAAGCAGGGGCAGTTGAAGGTAGCAAATCGACTAAGCTCTGGTCAGAAGAGAAGCTGGAAATCTTAGGCCTCGTTGCCCAAATGTCTCCATTTCCATTCATTTAACCAACAAAAGAGAAAAAGAAACAGGAAATCCGAAGAAATCTAGATCGAAAATCCAGAAGAAAAAGAAAAGGCAGCAATGAGGAGAGAAAAAGAATAGAGATCTCGTAAACAAAAGGGAAAAAAACAGAGAAAGTTCAGTAATTTTTAAGAAAAAAAGAAAGAAATTAGTTAGCTGAGAGCGTGACAACGGCGGGGGCAATAAAGAAGGGAGTGGCGGAAGTGGTCCGTTAGAACCGTCGAAGACAGGGAAGGGAAAGAGAGCGTGCGAGTGAAGAGAGAGAAAGACAATGTTAAAATTTTTGAACATTCAAATACATATGAGAGAGACAGAGAGAGGCAAAGAAAGGATTGCTCGTACCCCGAACTGTATTTACACGTGTCACTCTGCTGTATTTCCACTTTTTCTTCCTTGCTGGTTTTTATTTGGAAAAGAAAGTGTTTTTGATAACAACACATTAATGTGTTAATATTTATATTTTTTAATTTAATTTTTATTTTTTAATTAATTTTGATATTATTTTTTAAAAGAGTTAAATTTTTTATCAATATCTTAACAAAAATTAAATTATTCATCAGTAAAAATTATAACTAAAATATTAAATTTTAAACGTGAAAATACATTGTTTCTACACTGTAAGCAGGCCAATTTGCCGGGCCTATTGTAAACACAAAACAATGAATATAAAACCCAAATAAAACTTAAATCCTATAGTAATCCATTTACAGGCTTTGACCCAAACTAATACCCTATACAAGCCCAAATCAACCTATTTACAAATAAACTCGAGCCCAAATATAATAGGCCCAAGTGGCTCAAAATTTAAAGCAAGCAAAAAAACCCTAGCCTAATGCTTGCGCCGCAACCGGACAACACCTCCGTACGATGCCAGCGCCTCAGCCCCAACGCCGCTCGTGCCTCCACATCGACAGCCCCGTACGCTACCCTCACACCTAGTGCCAGCACACGCCCCGTACTAGCAACAGAATAGCAGCCAATAGGAGAACAAAAATTGTTGTTTTTTTATTTGTTATTTGGCTATAAAGCCTTTTATTTTCTATTGTAAAAGGTCCTCCTTTTTTTACACACACAGAAGCAATACAAGCATACTGAAATACAAAAAAAAAAAAGGTTTCTAAAGATTTTTGAAAGAGGTGATTGTTTTGAATCTAACATCTCCTTCGTCTTTTTGCTTTCTTCGTGATCCATGTTCGTTTAAAAAGGAGTAAAAAAAGAGGATTTACCTTCATATTGGCTCATTCGAATCCTTGCTCACTTCGTCATAATCGAAGTTTAGGCGAGGACTTTGAAGCTTTTGAGCAAAGCCTCGGATTCGCGGTTGGACGGAGCCAAATTAGGCTTTCGCGTGATAACCGGCGGCTAAACCTGGAGACCAAACGGCAGTCCAGGGGTGCCTCTAGATTTGGCCGAATGAGAGGGGAAGGGAAGTGGCTTTAGGATCTGTTTTGTTTTCTTTTCAAATGGCCATGAATCAGCTTAGGGTTTCTTTAAATTTTGGTTTTTATAAAAAGAAAGAAATGACGTCGTTTTTAGGCCAATTCCCATGGCTTCAAAACGGCGTCGTTTAAGAGCAGTGACTCAGTGACCCGACCCTGATGCGCCCAGATCTGCGCGTCTTGGACCAGTGAGGGTTATTTGCGCGCTAGGTCCTTCCCTTTTGCTCGGTCGCTCAATCGCATATTGTTTGTTTTATTTTTTTTTGCAATTTTTCCCGTAATTTGAGCGTGTTTGCAATTAGGCCCGTGTTTCAACACTGCGTTTTTAGGGTCTGGATTATTTCCAGATTTGGTCCCTGCGCATTCGCGCATGTTGTACGCTGGTCCTTTTTTTTTATTTCAGCAGTTTATTTCGTTTACAATTTGTCCCTTTTATTTTAGTTCTATTTTAATTGAGTTCCCCTTTTTATTTATTCATTTCATGGTTCATTATCATTTTTTAGACGCATTCAACATTTTTTTAATCTTTTTTACCTATCCTTTGTATTTTAAGTTATTTTAAGGATTTTATTTCGTTTTTAAAATCGCTATTGTAATGTCTTTTTTTTTATACACTATTATACATATATATATACACTTTATAATAAAGTTAATTTTATTTCATGCACATTATTAATCTTATATTATTTTATACATATAATTTCTTTTAAATTTATTCTTATATTGTATTACATAACCCTACATAATATATCTTTTTAAATTATTATCATATGTATATATATGTTCATTGATGTCTATAACTAATCTATATATATTACTAAATCCACGTACTTTATACCTATAGTTTTCTTTGTATATAAAGATATGTTTTTAAGTCTATTCTATATGGCTTATAATGAAGTTATTTTAACCTTAGATGCATTACTAAAGTGCGTATTCTTTACAAACAATTACTTTTTAAATCTATTTACACCGATAATATGTTTTTATAAACCTATTGCATTACTAAAGTGAATGACGGGATATGTTAACAACGACCAGCTGTTAATCCATTACTTTCAAGATAGTCTGGTCGGGGCGGCGTCTAAGTGGTATAACCAATTAAGTCGCTCTAAAATTAACTCATGGAAGGACCTAGCTCAGGCCTTTATGAAGCAATACAATCATGTAACGGACATGACCCCTGACAGAATCACTCTCTAGAACATGGAGAAAAAGTCAAATGAAAGCTTCAGACAGTACGCACAAAGGTGGAGAGAAGTGGCCATACAAGTTCAGCCGCCACTTTTAGAAAAAGAGACGACAATACTTTTTATTAACACCTTGAAAGCCCCTTTTATCACTCATATATTAGGAAGCGCCACAAAAAGCTTCACCGACATAGTGATGACGGGGTAAATGATCGAAAATGTTGTGAGGAGCGGCAAGATAGAATCGGGAGAGAGTGTCAGGAAGTCGGCCCCAAAGAAAAGAGACAATGAAGTGAACAACACGAGCACATTCAACAAGGGTCAGTCCAAGTCATTCACCGTAAATCAACCCAAGACGGTGACCCCCAATCAGCAAAGCTCTGGAAGATAAGAACCCAACGCGAGGGAGAACACAGAAAGGCCACAATTTACCCCTATACCCATGATGTATAGAGAGTTGTACCAGAACCTGTTCAACACTCATGTGGTGTCCCCTTTCTACCTGAAGCCACTACAGCCCCCGTATCCCAAATGGTATGACACAAATGCCCAATGTGAGTACCACGCGGGAATCACAGGGCACTCTATCGAAAATTGCGCTGCGTTTAAGAAACTAGTCGAAAGACTCATTAAGATGGGGATCGTGAGATTTGACGACCCAGCCACACCCAATGTAGCAGAAAACCCACTCTCCAATCATACCGACCAAGGAGTGAATGGGATAAGTGAAGGTAGGAATAAGAAGACCAAATATGAGGTGGTAGAAGTCAGGACCCCGTTGAAGCGGGTATAGAAGGAGATGGCCAAGAGAGGATTGATAGCGTTGGATTCGAGGGAAGAGTCTGAAGAACAGAGAAACTACTGCGAGTTTCACGACGAGGTGGGGTATGAAATCCAAGATTGCGTGGAATTCAGGGCTTTAATGCAAAACATAATGGAAAATAGGGAAATTGAGTTTTATGAAGAAGCTAAAAACCCCGTAGAATGAGATATATATGCATCGGAGGGAGAACCGACGGCACAGAATCAAACAACTAACTACCCCGTGGTTATCATATCGAGACCAAAAAATAATGAAGTTGGAGTTCAAATGCCACCGAGGGTCATAATCCAAAGACCTGCAGTCTTCCCCTATAAAGATAGCAAAAAGGTCTCATGGAATTATGAGTGCACTGTGACGATACCGGGAAAGGAAAGCCTGGTTGACTCTTCAAGAGGGGACCAAGATAGGGGCTCCTATACACGTAGCGGGAGACATTACGATACAGCAAATGATGAGGCATAGCCCGCAAAAGAAAGAGTCCCAGTGGTCGAGGAAACGAAGAAAAAAGCAACCAAACCTGTTAACGAGTCAGTTAACGAAGAGGAGGCCAAGAAATTTTTAAATTTCCTAAAGCATAGCGAATACAGTGTGGTGGAACAACTACGTAAACAACCAGCCCGTATTTCAGTGCTGGCCTTGCTTTTGAGCTCGGAAATTTATCGTAGCGCGCTAATTAAGGTATTAAATGAAACATATGTTGCCAACGATATCTCCGTTAACAAGCTGGACCGTTTGGTGAATAACATAAGTGCCGACAATTATATCTTCTTTAATGACGATGAGATACCACCCAAGGGTATGGGGTCGACTAAAGCCCTGCATATCACCACACGCTGTAAAGGGTATATGCTGTCAGGTGTACTGATTGACAATGGATCGGCTTTGAACATCCTGCCTTTGACCAAGCTGAACAAATTACCTATAGACAGCTCTCACATGAAGGAGTGTCAGAACATCGTGAAGGCATTTGACGGCACGGAGAGGAAGGTGATGGGCAGAATCGATATACCTCTTCAAGTCGGGCCAAACACATATGAGGTAGATTTCCTCGTGATGGTTATCAAGCCCTCATACAATTGCTTGTTGGGGAGGCCCTGGATACATTCAGCGGGGGCAGTGCCTTCCTCGTTGCATCAAAAGTTGAAGCTAGTATCGGAGGGGAGGTTGATAACGATCAAGGCTGAAGAGGATATTATTGCAACTGTGAGCAATAATGCGCCCTATTTGGAGACGGATGACGAAGCAATCGAATGCTCATTCCGATCTTTAGAGTTCGTTAATGCAATGTTCATCACCGAAGGAAGCAGGATTCTGGTGCCGAAATTGTCCAAGACTACGAGGATGAGCCTACGGTTGATGGTTGGAAAAGGGGCCTACTCAGAAGAGGACTTGGGAGACATCTTCAATAAAGAGTCGAAACACCGGTATTGAAAGAGAAGAGAGACTGCTTCGGCTTAGAATTTAGGCCGGACGCGAGACAAAGGAGAAAGGAGTTAGAGAAGAAGCAAGAAAGGAGGAGAGCACGATTAACGGGGAAAAAAATCAATTAGGAACCAATGGTATTCCCCCACATATCGAAAACCTTTGTGTCTGAAGGAGTCATTCATCCTGAGAGAGGCACGCCAATGAAAGAAGCCATAGAAGAAAGGTTGAAAAGCTTGGACATCAACGCCACATTCGAAGAAGAAACTGGAGAAAAAAATTTGTCGGGCATTTGCCCCTACACGCCTGGAAGTGTTCTGGACAACTAGACTGCGAAATAGATTCCTGTAGTTTTTAGAACGGATTCAGAGTAATGTCCAAAACACACTTATTGCTCTAGGCCTAGGAGTGATAAGAATCTTTTGTGAAATAGGCCAATGTTTAAAAATGATGTTTCAATAAAATACACGATTATTATCATTTTGAGCAAATGGTCTCTCGTTCTTTCAATTTCATTCATAACCATACAAATGATTACTTTCGGATTCTTTTATTCTTGAAACATTCTTCTAAATATTCTTTCATTCGTCATTCATAATCATACCATGCAAATAAATGTTTCGAATTCTTTTGATTCTTTGTATCTGCCTTCGTCCTCAT
The DNA here is from genome assembly GCA_025698465.1 of Gossypium longicalyx. NCBI lineage: Eukaryota > Viridiplantae > Streptophyta > Magnoliopsida > Malvales > Malvaceae > Gossypium > Gossypium longicalyx. Next base: position 29,440,587 of record CM047003.1, read on the forward strand.
AACAGGTCCCCAGATATTAATGATACGAGTGACACTGCTAGCGACTCAGAATTTCCTTTCGAGTAAGATGTGTGTATGGATGATTCTCAGGATTTTGAAGATGACCAAAGCTGTAACCTATCTCCTGATTTGTTGAGGATGGTAGAACAAGACGAGAAACAAATCCTACCTCACAAAGAATCAGTTGAAATTGTAAGCTTAGGAGAAGGACAAGAGGTGAAGATCGAAACGTGTATCACTACGAAAATGAAGCGAGACCTCATTAAATTACTTTAAAAATTCAAAGATGTCTTGCTAAAAATAAAAGAAGAGGTTCGAAAGCAGTTCGACGCCGGATTCCTGAAGGTGGTAAAATACTCAGATTGGGTAGCCAACATCGTCTCCGTCCCTAAGAAAGATGGAAAAGTGCGAATGTGTGTGGACTACAGAGATTTGAACAAAGCCAGCCCGAAAGACAATTTCCCATTGCCTCATATCGACACCCTAGTGGACAACACGGCGGGACACTCACTATTTTCATTCATGGACGGTTTCTCAGGATACAACCAGATCAAGGTGCATCCGGAAGATATGGAGAAGACCACATTTGTAACCATGTGGGGCACGTTTTGCTACAAGGTGGTACCGTTTGGACTAAAGAATGCGGTGGCAACCTATCAAAGAGCCATGGTAACCCTTTTTCACGACATGATACATAAAGAGATTGAGGTCTATGTCGATGATATGATCGCTAAATCTCGAACAGAGAATGAGCACATACAAGTTCTGGAGAAATTGTTTTTGAGATTGAGAAACTTCCAGCTAAAACTCAACCCCGCCAAATGTACCTTTGGAGCCAAGTCTGGAAAGTTACTCGGATTCGTGGTTAGCGAGAAAGGAATCGAGATCGATTCAGACAAAGTTAAAGCCATACAAGAGCTATCCCTCCCGCGCATTCAAAAAAAAGTTCAAGGCTTTCTAGGAAGATTAAATTACATTGCTCGGTTCATTTCACAACTGACCGAGAAGTGTGACCCTGTCCTTCGCCTCCTCAAGAAACATAACCCAGGTGAATGGGATGAAGAATGCCAAAGGGCTTTCGACAAGGTCAAACAGTACTTATCCAATGCCCCGGTGCTGATGCCACCTAACCTCAATAAGCCGTTGATACTGTACTTGGCAGTATTCGAGAATTCCATGGGATACGTATTGGGTCAGCATGATGAGTCAGGAAGAAAAGAGAAGGCCATTTACTATCTTAGTAAAAAGTTCACAGAATGTGAGACAAGGTACCCGCCGATAGAGAAGTTGTGTTGTGCCTTAATTTGGACAACCCGAAGGCTGAGGCAGTATATGTTGTATCACACCACTTGGCTCATATCAAAATTGAACCATTTAAAGTACATGATGGAGTCAACAGCCTTGAATGGAAGGATGACCCGATGGCAGATTCTGCTTTCTGAATTTGACATAGTCTATGTGAACCAGAAAGCAGTAAAAGGAAGTGCAATAGCAGATTTTTTGGCCAGTAGAGCTCTGAAAGACTACGAGCCTTTGAACTTTGACTTCTCGAATGAAGACCTAATGTGTGTTGCTACCACTGAAGAAGGTGCTCTGGAAGAACTTCCTTGGAAATTGAACTTCGATGGGGCGTTAAATGCTGTGGGCAATGGAATCGGGGCCGTCTTGGTATCCCCAAACGGAGATTATTATCCATTCACTAGTAAATTGGATTTTGATTGTACGAATAACATGACAGAATACGAAGCGTGCATCATGGGTATTCGCACAGCCATAGAACGCAAGATGAATGTGCTAGAGGTATACGGAGATTCTGCGCTAGTGATTTATCAACTCAAGGGAGAATGGGAGACTAGGGACCCCAAGTTGATCGATTATCAAAAACTGATCCTTGAATTGATTAAAGAGTTCGATGACATTACTTTCTGCTACCTTCCACGGGACGAAAATCAGATGGCCGATGCTTCGGTTACCTTAGCCTCCATGATCAAGGTGAACAAACAAGAAGATGTCAAACCCATCCGGATGAGCATTTATGAAACTCCGGCCCACTGTTACAATATTGAAGAAGATGAAGAGAAAGATGTTCACCCTTGGTATCATGATATATTGCAATACGTGGAGAATCGTGAGTACACGGACCAGGCAAGTGAGAATGATAAAAGAGCGCTAAGAAGACTGGCCATCGACTATGTCTTAGATGGGGATATATTGTACAAAAGAAGAAAGGATCAAGTGTTACTAAGATGTGTAGACGCTATAGAAGCTAAGAAAATCTTGGAAGAAGTCCATGAAGGCGTCTGTGGGACACATGCTAATGGCTTTACAATGGCCAAGTAAATTATAAGATTCGGGTACTATTGGTCCACCATGGAAGGAGACTGTGTCAATTACACTAAGAGATGTCATAAATGCCAAATCTACGGGGATAAAATTCATGTGCCCCCTTCACAGCTGCATGTCATGGTTTCTCCATGGCCATTCTCTATGTGGGGCATGGATGTGATTGGACCAATATCGCCAAAAGCTTCCAACGGGGCATCGTTTCATCTTCGTGCTAGTGTGACCAAGTCGGCAGTGAGAAAGTTTCTGAAAAAAGAGATCATATGTCGATATGGAATGCCGGAGAGGATTATATCTGATAATGCATTAAACTTGAACAATAGTACAATAGCGGAAGTCTGCAGTCAATTCAAGATCAGACATCATAACTCGTCACCATATCGCCCAAAGATGAATGGGGCAGTGGAAGCGGCCAATAAAAACATTAAGAAAATTGTGGGCAATATGACCGAAACCTACAGAGACTGGCATGAAAAGTTACCATTTGCCCTCTTTGCTTATCGAACGTCGGTCAGAACCTCAACTGGGGCAACCCCTTTCTCTTTGGTTTACAGAATGGAAGCGGTATTGCCAATCGAAGTCGAGATCCCGTCTCTTCGAGTATTGTCGGAGTTAAATTTAGAAGAAGTCGAGTGGATCCAGTCTCGATATGATCAATTGAACCCAATTGAGGAAAAGAGGTTAAGAGCTATCCGTCATGGTCAGATGTACCAAAAGCGAATGATGCAGGCTTATGATAAAAAGGTTCGCCCTAGAGAATTCCACGAAGGAGACTTGGTTTTGAAAAAGATCCTTCCCATACAGAAGGATTTTCGAGGGAAATGGACGCCTAATTGGGAAGGGCCTTACGTGGTGAAAAAGGCTTTCTCTGGAGAAGCATTGATTCTAGCTGAGATGGACGGTAGAAGCTTGCCCAATCCTGTAAACTCGGATTCAGTCAAGAAGTATTTTATCAGAAGAAGAGAGGCTAGAGTGAAAACCCGCAAAAGGGCGCTCTGAAATCTAAAAAAAAAAACGGAGAGGCCAAGGTGAAAACCCGCAAAGGGTACTTTGAAAACAAATGGGTTTTTGAGTTGAAAACCTGAAAACGGGTAGCTCAAATTTTGAATATGGGGCATATGGTAGTCTTGCCCTTCCAAAATCAACAAGACAGGAGAACAGTACACCTTGGGGCATCAACAAATCTCCTGAATACACATTTGGTTCAAAGGAGCCTTTGAGAAATTGGAATAGTGAAACTCGTGCTGCGATATCTGGGGCACCTCTTTTCTCATTTTTATTTTGCACCTTATCAGATTCGTATTCCTATGTATTCACATCAAATTTTGCTTAATAAAATTCCATTTGTCCATTATGATAATCTCTTTCGAGCATTTTTTTTTGAAATTATGATTTTTAGACTTGTAATATTCACACAAAAGATGTTATGCATATTACTCTGGAAAGTCTCTAAATAGTACAAGGACTTGAAACAGGGCCACTATTCAGAACTAACCAAATTCAAGAGTGGAAAACATTGAGAAAAGAGTAGTCCAAATTATGGCTATTTCTTCAAATTTTCTATCGAAGATAACGGCTAAGTAAGAAGGCATGATAGCACATCAATGATAGAACCTGGGTGAATTATGAGCAATGATACCTTAAGCGTTTAATAAGAAATCACTCTCATGACATTTCTACATTCATAATCATTCATTTAGTTAGGAGCACTTGATTCATTTTGATAATAGCATTCTAATTATTTGACATAAATACCACATTTAGTTAGGGACATTTGATGCACCTCGATCATAGCATCCTAGATATTTAAACATACACAGACACAGGACACCCATTCTACACATCATGTCTTTAGAAGACAATGTAGCGACATTGGCGAATCCTGCAGATTTGGCATCTTTGTGTTGTCAGAGGACAAATCAAGGATAGCAAATTTCGCATCTCTGTATTGACGGAGAGCAGATCAAAGATAGCAAATTTGGCGTCTTTGTATTGTTAGGGAGCAGATCGAAGATAGCAGATTTGGCGTCTCTGTATTGTCAGGGAGCATATCGAAGATAGCAGATTTGGCGTCTCTGTATTGTCAGGGAGCAAATCGAAGATAGCAGATTTGGCATCTCTGTATTGGCGGAGAGCAGATCGAAGATAGCAGATTTGACGTCTCTGTATTGGCGGAGAGTAGATCGAAGATTGCAAATCTCGTCTCCGGTAGAGCAGATCGAAGAAAACGAGCCTTAACCCCCTAAGAAGTAGGGCAACAGGTTGAAGATTGTAGATCTTATTTCCCTGAAGTGGCAGTGAAGCAGATCGAAGATGGCGAATCTTGGCTCCCTGAAGTTGCAGTGAAGCAGATTTAAACCACCAACCTAGCTCCCTAAAGTTGTAGTGGAGTAGGCTGAAATTTAAGATTTTGTTTCCCTGAAGTTGCAGTGGAGCATATTGAACTTACCTGAAGAAAGGAAACACCAAAGAAGTCATGATTCCGCGAAACCGGGCAAAGTTGGCCCTCTTTGAAGTCTTTACTCTATTATCGTTACACGACAATGAGCAAAGAGGGGCAGCTGTAAGCAGGCCAATTTGCCCGGCCTATTGTAAACACAAAACAATGAATATAAAACCCCAATAAAACTTAAATCCTATAATAGTCCATTTACAGGCTTTGACCCAAACTAATACCCTATACAAGCCCAAATCAACCCATTTACAAATAAACTCGAGCCCAAATATAATAGGCCCAAGTGGCCCAAAAGTTAAAGCAAGCAAAAAAACCCTAGCCTAATCCTTGCGCTGCAACCGGACAACACCTCCGTACGATGCCAGGCCTCAGCCCCAATGCGGCTCGTGCCTCCACATCGATAGCCCCGTACGCTACCCTCACACCTAGTGCCAGCACACGCCCCGTACTTGCGAAAGAGAGCAAGAGAATAGCAGCAGAATAGCAGCCAATAGGAGAACAAAAATTGTTGTTTTTTTGTTTGTTATTCGGCTATAAAACCTTTTATTTTCGATTGTAAAAGGTCCTCCTTTTTTTACACACACAGAAGCAATACAGGCATTCTGAAATACAAAAAAAAAAAAACGTTTTTGAAGATTTTTGAAAGAGGTGATTGTTTTGAATCTAACATCTCCTTCGTCTTTTTGCTTTCTTCGTGATCCATGTTCGTTTAAAAAGGAGTAAAAAAAGAGGATTTACCTTCATATTGGCTCATTCGAATCCTTGCTCACTTCGTCATAATCGAAGTTTAGGCGAGGACTTTGAAGCTTTTGAGCAAAGCCTCGGATTCGCGGTTGGACGGAGCCAAATTAGGCTTTCGCGTGATAACCGGCGGCTAAACCTGGAGACCAAATGGTAGTCCAGGGGCGCCTCTAGATTCGGCCGAATGAGAGGGGAAGGGAAGTGGCTTTAGGATCTGTTTTGTTTTCTTTTCAAATGGCCATGAATCAGCTTAGGGTTTCTTTAAATTTTGGTTTTTATAAAACGAAAGAAATGACGTCGTTTTTAGGCCAATTCCCATGGCTTCAAAACGGTGCTGTTTAAGAGCAGTGACTCGGTGACCCAACCCTGATGCGCCTAGATCCGCGCGTCTTGGACCAGTGAGGGTTATTTGCGCGCTAGGTCCTTCCCTTTTGCTTGGTCGCTCAATCGCATATTGTTTGTTTTATTTTTTTTTTTTGCAATTTTTCCCGTAATTTGAGCGTGTTTGCAATTAGGCCCGTGTTTCAACACTGCGTTTTGGGGGTCTGGATTATTTCCAGATTTGGTCCCTGCGCATTCGTGCATGTTGCACGCTGGTCCTTTTTTTTATTTCAGCAGTTCATTTCGTTTATAATTTATCCCTTTTATTTTAGTTCTATTTTAATTGAGTTCCCCTTTTTATTTATTCATTTCATGGTTCATCATCATTTTTTAGACGCATTCAACATTTTTTTAATCTTTTTTACCTATCCTTTGTATTTTAAGTTATTTTAAGGATTTTATTTCGTTTTTAAAATCGCTATTGTAATGTCTTTTTTTTATACACTATTATACATATATATATATACACTTTATAATAAAGTTAATTTTATTTCATGCACATTATTAATCTTATATTATTTTATACATATAATTTCTTTTAAATTTATTCTTATATTGTATTACATAACCCTACATAATATATCTTTTTAAATTATTATCATATGTATATATATGTTCATTGATGTCTATAACTAATCTATATATATTACTAAATCCACGTACTTTATACCTATAGTTTTCTTTGTATATAAAGATATGTTTTTAAGTCTATTCTATATGGCTTATAATGAAGTTATTTTAACCTTAGATGCATTACTAAAGTGCGTATTCTTTACAAACAATTACTTTTTAAATCTATTTACACCTATAATATGTTTTTATAAACCTATTGCATGCATTTCTAAAGATTATATTTTACAATGTATTTTTGTTATTTTTGAATACCATATACATTATTTAAATTTTCATGTATATATTTCAATAAACTTTTTTTTTGGATATTTCTTGATTTTAAAAATATTCATTCTATAATACGTTTTCCAATAATTGCACGTACATAATTAGTTTGTCTTTACAAATAGTTTCTAATTGATCAATTCGTCAATGCATGTGTCATATTCGTCATTATTTTAATTTTGTCTCATAACATAGTCTTCTTTAATTATTATTTTGTTTCGGACATTTTGTATCGATTGTGGTGTATTAGGTTATGTATGTCATAGTGGCATGTTGTTTTCATTATTGTGTTATTATATCAATTATTCCCCATGCATGATTGAAATTGGGTTATATTCTTCAAGTTAGTTTTACTTAATTTTTTATTTTGTTAGTCGATTAAATAAGACACATTACCCTTACTCATCAAATGTTGTATCTTATGTGTGTATATTATCCCATATCATTGTTTTCCACTTGGTTTACGAAATGTGGTTTTATAAGGTTCAAATCTTTAAGATTAATTTCGTTTTATTTCAAGTCGCTTTAACGCGTTTTAAGCTATTTTTATAATTATTCGTTTAAAATTCTTTAAAACGAAGACGAGATTTGATATTTGGCAATTCGCGGAATCGTGCTCTAACGTACTGGGTTGCAATTTCGTGTTTGCTCAAAATAATCAAATATCACTTCAAAATTTCACTCATGTCTTCTAAAAATCCTTTAAAACGAAGGCAATACACGGTGTTTGACAATTCGGCAATCATACCCTATCGTGCTGGGTTGTGATTTCTCGTTTGTTCAAAACAATCGAATATTCCTTTAGGTTTTCACTCATGTTTATTAAAAACCTTTCAAAACGAGAGCGATGTTCGATGTTTGACGATTTGAGAATCGTGTCCTATCGTGCTGGGTTGCGCATTTTCATTTATTCAAAACAATCGAAGATTCCTTCGGAATTTCACTCACGTTTTCTAATAACTCTTTAAAACAAAGGAAATACTCAATGTTTGGAAATTAGAGAAATCGTGCCCTACTGTGCTGGGTTTCGGTTTTTCGTTGGACCAAATAGTTGGGCATCCTTTTGAAATTTTCAAATTGCAAATTTTCGGACATCGAAACAAGAAGATTTTTGGCAACCAACTCGGGTTATTCAAATATTATTAAAAAGAACCACATTTCAAAAACATTTTTAATTTTAGACATAAGGACAATATTTAATCGATTTGGTACCAATTTTTGGCGCAGTGAGGGTGCTAATCCGTTCTCATACGTAACCGACTCCAGAGTCCGTTTTCTCATATTTTCGTAGACCAAAATCGGTTTTATTAAAATAACCAATTTCTTAGGTGACCCGATCACACCAAAACAAAAGGATCGGTGGCGACTCCATATTTCATTTTCAAAAAGTCGATTCCCCCGTATTTTCATTAAATTTAAAATTTTGAAATATTTGAAAAAGGGATGGTTTCGACACACACATTTACGAATATAATAAAATTTCTAGTTAAAATAAATTATTTAATTAATAATTATTTTTTAAAAATAAATTATTATTGCATATAACTATTTAATATGTCACTAGTGTAAGTTTTTAAGCCTACAGACGAGTTGGAGAAAACATATCCTTAATTTGATATTCAAAAAATAAAAATTAAATATTTAGTCAAATGATGCTTTCTTAAACTCTTAAATAGATATTATATCAAATAATAATATTGATTATTAATAAATAGTTTAATATAACATTTGGTGTTTAAATTTAGTATTAAATTTCTTTTCACTTTAGCTTATTAAATGCTATACAAATTATTCTAGTATACTATTAGTGTTATTTTTTTTTATGAGACACCAAAATTAATTAATGTAGTGATTCACATGTAGTTGATGACATATATTTTTTTTAATTTTAAATATTTAATTATTTTTAGATTTATTTAATTATTTTATTTTAATTTTTACAAGTTAGTTTGTGAAACTAAACACAAAATCAAATAAATTTTTTTTTTATGAGTTAGCTTTGATATTAAACACGACAAAGAATTTTATTGTAGTAGGCAAAATTATGTTATTAACCTCTATATTATGTGTAAGTTGTAGATTAAGTTCTTGTAGTTTAATTTGGTTATTTTTAATTTTTATACTATTCAAATTTTAAAATTTCAGTGATGATCGAATGGTAACCGTTAATTAATTGATGCTACGCTTGATAGGAATATTATTTTTTACACATGTTTTATATACGAGTTAACAATAAACTAATTAAATTGGTAATATTTAACATCAACTTCATGACTTATTTTTTGTAGAGAAAAGGAAAATTTTCCGCTTATTTTGAAGAGCTCTTATTTTCTACAAGATCTTTTACTTATTTTTCTAATTTTAAGTTTAGATTTGTACTAATCATTACTTATTTCATGTCTAATTGTTGTAATGCATATGTCATAAACAAGTTTTTTTTTTTTTTATCGCGTTGTTATTACATTAGTAACTAAACATAACATAAGTTATATATTTTCAAAAATTTTATACGGTAAACACATTATCATTTGTTTAATATCATATTAACTTAATATTGAAAAAAAAGCTAATTAATAGATATGATAAATTTCATGTATGTCAAAAATTAAATTTCATAATTTTAAAAATAATTAAATTAAAGAATAGAGGATGATTATAAACAATAATTGTTAAGACAAAAGAATTTAGGTCAAAATCATGGAAAAGATACATCTTATATTAATATTATGATCCTGTTTACAAGTAAACTTGAAATTAGGCGATATTTATGCATAATTGATTGAAAAAAAAAAGAGTAGATTGTGTTGATCTTTTTTAATTTCTAATATCTTTTAAATATTCTATTTAATATTTCTAATGGAATTTGGAAAACCTAGCTGTGTACCATCTCTTGCAAGTCAAATATATCTTTGGATTTTATTTAAACTTGCCTTTATTTACTGTTTGGTCTTTCAACTATACTTATTTTTACATATTAGTATTTAAAATTCTTTTTATCACATTTTGGTACCTGCACTATAGTTTTATTGAACTTTTTGACCCCTATTGCTACTGGTGTTAAAAAACCAATTAGAACACGGCACATGTTTCCATCAACTGTTAATGTGGACAATGATGTGACCATTGACCACATTGACCAAATAAAAATTTGTAGAAAAATATTAAAATATATATATAATTATAAAACAAACTTAAAATTTGTAAAAAATAAATTTTTTAATTTTTTTAAAATAATAAAAAAATTATTAAAATCGCAAATAATTATTAAAAGTTGTAAATAGTTAATAAAACAAATTCTTCATCTTCAATTTTCTCTACAAATTCCAAAAGAATAGAAGGAGACTTTTACTTTCTTTTCTTGATTTATTCTAGCATTACTATTTTTAGATTCGTGGTTTTGAAACAGGAACAACATGTGATTCGATTAAAAAATTGTATAATTGTAAAATTCATTTAAAATTTGTGTAATTTTCTATTAAATGCCACCAGTTCACAAATTTTAAATAATTTTTTACAATTTTTAATAATTATTTGCAACTTTTTAATAAATTTTACAAATTTTAAATATTATTTTTATAATTTTTAATAACTCTTTTACAATTTTAAAATATTTTTAATAATATTATTTTTTACCATTTTTAATAATGTGAATATCTTTTTACAATTTTTATATGTAAAAAAATTACATTAATAAAATTTTTAACAATTTTTTAGTCTGGTCAACACAGTAAATACACAATCAATGCAATCAATGGCCATGTCATCGTCCACATCAACGGTCAACAAAGACACATGGCATGTTATGATTGGTTACTATTTTTTTAACACCATGAACCATAAAAACTACAAAATATAACAAAATTATAGTTTAAGTATTAAAATGAAATAAAAAAATTTAAATACTAACATTGAAAACTTGATATAGTTTAATAATTATTAGACCATCTATATCATATGAATATAAATATTATACTTTTACTCATTAATCCAAATTAATCAAAACATTAACTTATGAAGGTGGTCAAATATCAAGATTCATGCCTAGTTCACATTAAAAAAAACACCTAAATTGACTTCTCAATGAAAGAGATTTGTCATGTGACTTGTCACTTGTCATGGTTCTTTCTTCTTCTTCTTTTTAATGTTCATAATAAGGTTTTTCAAGATTGATGTTCTTCACATGCAATTAAAAATGCTCTTTCCTCACATTTGAGCAGTCCACTCATCCACATATTTAATAATTGATTTATATAAATCTAATAATCCTTGTTAGGTATAATTATGTTTTTTTCATAAAAATAATTAATATAAATTTAAATTTAAAATAATAAATAAAACTTTTGTAAAAAAAATTTTTCCAAAAAAAAAAAAATTCTCTCTTTATCATAAATAAATCATATGAATGATTAAAAATTAACCAATTGACAAATATCTAAACAAATAATCTTGATGCGGTCTAGGTATTGACAAACATCCGATTGAAGGATTCAGATATTATCGTGCTTAGAAGGATACAGCGAATTATGATATTTGAAGGACAATGACGAATTAAATACCATAACATAGTTACGAAACGGTTAGTCAAACTGAATCTAACGTGAAAGTCAAGCTTACAGGTTTTAGGATGAAATTTTGGAGGTCATACGACATAACAAAATAAGTTAAATAGCATGAGGGAATCTCCAATTTTAAATGCAAGTGGAAGCTTAAACAAAGGGCGTCCGGGCCTGTATTACTGGCTAGGTTGGTCCTCCAGCTGTTGGTGATTTTTGTTTTGATTTGGTTTATGGAGTTGACTCTACTCAAGCTTTTATTTTTGGACGAGAAAACAACAATGTCACTGGGATTTGTGTCCTTAAGAGGAGAATTGTACATGAAAAGGATATATGAATAGACCCAGATTTCTATACCTTTTTTCTAAAACCCTAAATAATACCCTTTTTTTGTGGTATTCTCTTCTTTCTAACTTATATACTCTAAAGATTTGGTGTGTTCTACATTTCACTTGAGAATCTACCTCCCAAGGTGACTTTGATGCTACTATTTACACTTTCTATATCAAAACTGTCAAATCATTGGTTCTGTAATAAAAGACTCCATTGAATTATATGTTTAAACTTTGAACAATTCCACCTCTTCCCTTACCAAAAAAAAAAAAGCTAAATCAGATCATAATCCAAAATAGCGTAGGAGCTACATGGTACAGAAGCAACAATTTCAGATTTAAGTAAATTATTATATGAAAGTAGATCTCAGCCTCTATGGCCATTCTTTCTTATAATAAATGCAAAAGAGGTGAATAGATTGGATGGAATGTATTGAAAAGACCTGGGTGAATCAGTCTTTGAAACATTGGCTTGGAAAAGGGGCTAATTAAGCTGATTTTCCCATGATTTTTGGATCGGAAGAAACCTTTTAGCGCATGTCTAAATTAAATCAATCAGCTTCAAGCATATGATTAAATTCCAAGTTTGTAAATGAAGCAATGTCATCAGATATTATAATAATAATTGGAGAACTATTTCAATCAGTGATGCAATATTTTGTGATGTTCAATTATTTTTCTTGACTTACTGATTCTGCCTTCACTATTTGTCTCGTTCCTCCCAACATTTTCTCCCAGTTTGCAATAATTTTCTTACCTATTTTCCTACATGATTGGTAAGGGCAGCCCAAACCCATACCAGTTTCTGCTAAATTACTAATTTCAATCTCATGAACAAAAAAAAAAAAAAAAAAAAAGGAAAAAAGACAAACTTTAAATAGAAAACAAACAAAAGAAAATCAAACCCTCACTTCCAATCTCAAAAATGCAAAAACTTGAGCCAAGAAGCAATCTTTTTTGTGTTTCCTGCTTCGTCTTCTGTCTAGAAAAGAACCATTCCTGTATAGTTTGTCGATGCCCTATCATTTGGTAGGTAATGTTGGTTTTGAATCGATTCAATTTAGGATGGGTTTGAGTCATTTCGAAATCCAAATTTTTAAAATTTATTTTTTAAAATTTTCAAATCAAATCATTTTAAATTTTGTCATTTTTAACATTTATAAATAGGATTAGAGTTCATGCATATTTTGTTCAGATAAGAAAAACACGGAAAAACCTTTATTTCAGTGTAAAAGGCAAAGCAAAAGAGCACCATAAGAAGAAAAAAATGATTGCTGTCTCCATTCTCTAGGATAGAAGTTGATTAAAGCTAAGTTCCGCTCTTCCATTCCATCACAATGATGGAGACTCGACAGTGTCGTTTCCCTATGTTCTTTTTTCTTTCTTTCTAGACACCTCTTTTTTCTTTTTTTTTCCACAAGGGATCCAAAGATTGTCGTAGGAAACATGTGAAAGTAATATTATGTTGGAAGAAATTAGAAATTGACATAAATGCAATAAGCATTACTTATACCAGCCGCCCATGGCCTGTGTTGTATGTGTAGGAAGTTTTCTTCCATTAATTGCTTAGCAATTAGTATGAAATATTATTATTATTATTATTATTTATGGTTTAAATATTGGGAAATATAAAAAGAAAGAGACAAAGAAAAAGCGAGCAATAGCTTTGACTATAGTGTACTGGAGGCCGAAATCAACATTATTAATTATGGCTTTTTGAATAACTATAATTGTAGGTTACCTTTTGACAGCCAAATTAACTTAATAAAGGAGGAAAATGGGCATAAGTTAAATACAAAGGTAAACGAGTAGAAATAAGAGGTGGTTCTTACGGAATATGTTATTTGGTTGGTCATAACTCTGAAGAAAAGAAGTGGAAAATAGATGAAGGGATTCATTGACATTATAAGATAGAAGGTTGAACATCTGTCATCAGAACCCACCCGTGAACATTCAAAATAATAGAGAGCTGAGTTTGATGGAATTTGTAATAGACAAGCCCAACCCAAATGGTAATGAATTGGGAAGTTGCGTATGCAAAAAAGAGCAGTAGTGGGAACGGAGCAGGGGAAAACAAGGGACAAAGGATTAGGAAAGAATCTCCTCCGTAAGGAGCGGGGTCGTTGACTGGAGACTGAAATCAGCAGGGGAATCAATTCCCTTGCCTATCACGCTGATCGAGAGATGAAAAGAAGCCGGCTATTGCGGGCTCTGCCATTCCCCAAGGGGACATTTGCAGCTTCTCACTTGTTTTATTTACGTACTTGTGATGTGAGGACTTGTAGCCTTTTGAACCCCAAGGGCGAGCTTTGAATTGAAATGAAATTCAAAATATTTACTCTAAAATTATTATTTTTATATAATTAAAAGTATGTTTCTCCATTTTATGATTTAAGACTAACTTTGATAACATCTAATGGTACATTAAACTTTAAAATCTAAATATTCAAAAATTTTCTATAATAATAACCCTAAAATTTAAATTTTATTCAAATATCCGATAAGTAATTCATTTGTTAATTCTTCCGATTGTCTTTGGTAATTCTAAATTAATTTAAAAGAGGAACACACACTTGCACCAATGACTTCCATAGGATCTTCTACAAGGATATTAGTAGCGTGTCCCTCCCTTTCTACAGGCAACACAATGAAGGGCTCGACATTTAAATGCTCACATGTCGGTGAAAAAAATCAATAAATTCCTTCTCCTCCAAGCATCAGCTTGGCAACAGGTCCTCGTCATGCCATGACCATGCCATATGTGACATTGCTCGGCAATAATAATGATGTTTTAAACTCTATGCAAGTCTCACTGGCAAATCAAATCAACCTAGATTATTTTATAATTTATCTTTCGTTTAGGTGACAATTGTTATACCTATACTGTATCATGCCTTACTAAACTACTCAACGACTATAGGAATGTGATGAAACTTATTCTTATGGCTTTACCAGGAAGATAGTTCCTATCTAAAAAAATGCCTTACTTAAACATCATGTCATGCTAGGCGAGCCCAAACAACCCTTAGAAGACACATGGAGAAGAGTTTTTTGACAATACCTATTAATCTATTGCATCCCTAACTTGACAAATCCCTCACTTAGTCCCTTCAAGTCAACTACAATTGTACCCTTGGAAAATATCTTCTACTCTACCATATGCACCTAAGGAGTAGGGAACTCAACAGCTGAGACCCACACCAAGTCTACCTCCAATTGTAAATACCCATTTTTTGCATCAAGGCAAGGAGATAGAGAATCCATATCCCCTAAGCTCAAGCCCAACCTCGAGACCTCTAAACCACCATTTCCAATAGTTGGTGTGAACCACCTTTATTTTAGTGGCTCTTTATATCCCTATGGTTTAAATTGCCACAATTATTTTGTTCTACATTTTATATAACTTAATTATTATAACAACTTCATTTTTATGCTTTACAGTTGATTAAGTAAGAATAAAAAAGTTGATTAAATCTTACTCAAATAAAACTTTAAAATACTTAAATTTAGAGATAATAAAATTATTCAAATTAAATTTTGTCCATATCTCAAACTAAATTAATAATGACAAAACTAGTGTATTTTAATTTTAGTTAAAACATACCATAAATTCATGTATTTTTTGTAAAAATTAAAATTTAGTCATTTTATTTTTTAGATATTAAAATTCAGACATTATTAAGATTATTTTGTTAAATTCAAATTGATTATAACGTCACTTTTAGTTATATAATTACTAAATGAATATTTAAAAAAAAAATTAAAATGTCACACTAACAATTTTAACAAAAAAATAAATAATATTAATAATTAGACGTAAATTTTAAAACTCAAAATATAAATAAACTAAATTTCAGATTTACGAAAAGTATAAACATTTATCACATATTTTAACCTTCCTTTTTTTAATGAAAAGTGAGAAGTCGAATATCATATTATCATTCCAGAAACGTAGATGATAGATGATGTAGAATCGACGCCCAATTGGTTTGGGCTTGAAATGCTGTGTTTTACACAATTGGATTTGAAGTTTGAGGCCGAATGATACTATTTTTTTAGTCAGCCCAGTTTTAGCAATTCTCATTTTCCAATATTAAAAATATTTTCAAATAAAATCCTCTTAGATGAAAGCATTATAAATAGATATATATACAAAATGAAAAATGTTTTTTTTTGGGCTCCAGAAAATGTTATTTTAATTATTCATTTATTTTTTTACTTTTTTTTAACTTTTAAACTTACGTATTTCTCAAATCACCCCAAATGAATAGAAAAATTAATATTTATTAACTTTGCTGACACATACACGATGATTGCCTTATAGATAACATATCAGTATTTAATTAATCTTTTAAAATTTTAAAATTTTAAAATAATATTTTTATAGTTTTTAATTTTAAAAACTAATTTTTTTGTAAATTTTTAAAATTTTTAAATTAAAAAAATAATTAAATGCTAATGTTATCCACATGACACTCCATGTTACTATTTTATTTATTTTCTCTGCTATTAGTGAGTTTTTAAAGATGCTAACTCAACAAATTATATGTGCTTAATTTCATGGAAGGTCTAAATATACATATTTATGGACCGAATTTTTTCCTGCAAATCCAATTTTAATTATAAAAAATATTAAGTATCAAAAAAAGAAGTTTTTGAGTATTTTTCAGAATAATTAAATGTGAAAATAAAATAAAATAAAATAAAGAGCACACAGATTTTTACGTGAAAACCTTTTCGGGAAAAAAACCACAGGCAGAGGAGAAGAAAATTCACTATGTCGAATTCGAATTAATACAAGAGGAATAAACTCTATCTATTTATAGGCTTGTAAAGCCATATTCTAGTAAAACTGAAACACCTTATTTTAATCAATGTCAAATAGATGGAATTTAATAAGGTAAAAAATAAAATAAAAGAAGTGTAATTCTATATGGATTCTTCTTTTATTTTATTTTACCATTGTATTATATTTAAATAAGGATTCGAGTCACTTAATTCTAACAATCTCCAACGAATTCTCAATGAACAAGTTCTTCTTCGCGAACTCTCAACGAACAAGTTCTCCACCTCTTCCATAGAACCCCTTAAGGTTTTAACTTCAACAATGAACACCAACCAAGTTTAAGCAATGCTCAAACTTGGTTATAGGAAGTGACTTAGTCATCATATCTGCAGGATTTTCATAAGTACTAATTTTGCTCACAACAATATCACCACGAGCAATAATATCACGAACAAAATGATATCGAACATCAATGTGTTTTGTTCTCTCATGAAACATTTGATTTTTTGTAAGAAAGATGGCACTTTGACTGTCACAAAACACTGTGCTGATTTGAAGGTCTTCATTGAGTTCATTAAAGAGTCCCTTCAACCAAATAGCTTCTTTACAAGCCTCAGTAATCGTCATGTACTCAGCTTTAGTGGTAGACAAAGCGACTGTAGTTTGTAAAGTGGCTTTCCAACTGATTGCACAACCTCCGATTGTAAAGACATAACCTGTGAGAGATCTTCTTCTATGAAGGTCTCCAGCAAAATCAACATCAACATACTCAATGACTCCATCTTCAGTTCTTCCAAACTGTAAGCAAACATCAGTAGTACCTCGTAAGTATTTTAAAATCCACTGAACTGCTTTCTAGTGTTCTTTATCGGGATTCGCCATATATATCTCGCTAATCTGACCGATCGCATATGATAAATGCGGGCGTGAACAAACCATAGCATACATGAGAGATCCCATTGCACTAGAGTATGGAACATGTGACATGTACTCAATCTCATCATCGATTGTGGAGACAAAGCCGATGAAAGTGAAAATAGTTTGCTAAAGGAGTACTATAAAGCTTAGCACTCTGCATATTGAATCGCAAAGAACTTTCTCAATGTACCCCTTTTGACTTAGGTACAATTTACTTGTTTTTCTATCTCTGAGAATCTCCATACCAAATATCGTCTTTGCTGGTCCTAAATCTTTCATCTCAAATTCTTCACTTAGTTGGGCTTTGACCTTTCTTATATCTCTTTTATCTTTTGTTGCTATCAACATGTCATAAAACATAAAGAAGTAGATACATAAAAGAACCATAATTGTTTTTCTTAAAGTAAACACATCTATAAAAACTACTTCTTTTGAAATCATGAGAAGTCATAAAGGAACCAAACCTCTTGTACCACTGTCTTGGTGACTGTTTCAAACCGTAAAGGGACTTTTTCAGCAAACAAACATAGTCCTCTTTTTCTAAGACTGTAAAACCCTTTGGTTGTTGCATGTAAATGTCCTCCTCAAGTTTTCCCTGTAAAAATACAGTTTTTACATCTAACTGCTCAAGCTCCAAATCATGCATGGCCACAATACCAAGCAAAGCTCGAATCGAACTATGCTTAACAACTGGGGAGAACACATCTGTGAAATCCACTTCTGGAATTTGACTGTAACCCTTTACAACAAGCCTTGCTTTATATATGGGTTCTTCAACTCCTGGAGTCTCTTCTTTCTTTTTAAATACCCATTTAAAATGAACAACCTTTCCATGTTCTATTTTTGTGGAGTGATTCCATCTCTTCTTGCATAGCAAACATCCACTTTTCTGAGTCTTCATAGCTAACCGCCTCAGAATAATTAGATGGCTCTTGATTCGCATCTATATCTTCAGCCACATTTAAAGTATAAGCAACTAGATCAGCCTTGGCATACTTCTTTGGAGGTTTAATTTCTCTTCTAGTTCTATTGTTGGCAATAGAGTATTGTGGTGAAGAAGCAACTCTATTCTCAATTTTTGTACTGGCTTAAGGAGTCGACTCTGTATTAATTTGATGCTCCACCTGCTTTTGATTTTCTTTATTGGAAGAGTCTTTAAGAGATAAGTTAGGTAGCATAGCAGTTTCATCAAAAACAACATCTCTGCTAATCACAACTTTTCTATTTTCAGGACACCATAACTTATACCCTTTTACACCAGCTTTATAACCAAGAAAAACACATTTAATGGATCTCGGTTCTAATTTTCCATTATCAACATGAGCATACGCAGGACACCCAAAGATCTTTAAATCAGAATAATTAACAGGATTACCAGACCATACCTCTTGTGGAGTCTTTTTCTCAATGACAACGGATGGAGATCGGTTGATCAAAAAACATGCAGTAGAGGCTGCTTCTGCCCAAAACTACTTCGGTAAGTTGGCATTTGACAACATACATCTAACTTTTTCCATAATCGTTCTGTTCATTCGTTCTGCAACGCCGTTTTGCTGTGGAGTATGACGAATCGTCAAGTGTCTCACGATCCGCCGACTTGCACAATTTATTAAATTCATCAGAACAGAACTCTAAGCCATTGTCTGTGCGGAGGTATTTTATTTATTTTTCCGTCTATTTTTCAATCATAATTTTTCAAGACTTAAATGCGGAAAACACATCGCTTTTCTGCTTCAGGAAGAACGCCCAAACTTTTCTAGAAAAATCATCAATAAATGTTAGCATATAATTAGCTCCACCTCTCGAAGGCACTCTGAATGTCCCCCACAGATCAGAATGAATATACTCCAACGTTCCCTTCGTGTTATAGATTCCTCTGGTGAATCGAACTCTCTTTTGCTTCCCAAAAACACAGTGCTCACAGAAATTTAGTTTGCAAATTCCTTGCCCATCAAGAAGTCCTCTTTTGCTTAATTCTATCATGCCATTCTCACTCATATGCCCTAGGCGCATATGCCAAAGTTTAGTAATATCATCATCTGACAAGGAAGAGGAAGCGACAACTGCATCACCAGTAACAGTAGAACCCTGCAAAACATATAACTTGGCAGTCTTTCTTTGCCCTTTCATCACAACAAGGGAACCTTTGGAAATCTTTAAAACCCTACTTTTAGATGTGTATCTGTACCCTTTTGAATCAAGAGTACTCAACGAAATTAAATTTCTCTTCAATTCTCGAACATGTCGCACGTCACTAAGTGTTCTGACAACTCCATCAAACATCTTCACTTTAATTGTTCCAACACCTGTGATTTTACACGAAGCATTATTTCTCATCAAAACAACACCTTCAGACACTGTTTCGTAAGTTGTAAACCAATCCCGATTGGGACTCATGTAGAAGGTGCAGCTTGAATCAAGTATCCACTCTTCGCTTACTTTAAGATCATTGACAGAAGCGACTAGAAGTTCACCATCGCTGTAGTCTTCTACAACATCAGCTTTACCGGAATTTTCTGGTTGTTTTCCCTTTTGATTTGCAGCCTCCCTTTTAATCTTGTTCTGTAGCTTATAGCACCCAGATTTAATGTGTCCTTTCTTCTTGCAGAAGTTATAAGTTTTACCTTTGTTTGAAGACTTCGATCTACCCTTAGATTTACCGCGAGAATTCCGTTCATGTGTCCTTCCACGATCATTATCAGCATTTCGATCTTGTCTCCCATGAGCAATGAGAATCTCTCCTTGAAAATCGGGTTTAACCACAATATACTTCATCTTATCATACGAGGTCAAAGAATCATAAACCTCATCAACTGTGAGAGACTCACGACTATATAAAATCGTGTCTCTAAAGGTTGAATAAGACGGTGGCAACGAACAAAGTAGAATCAACCCTAGATCTTCCTTATCATACTGAACCTTCATGGTCTCCAAGTTTGAGAGAATTTCTTTAAACATTGTTAAGTGTTCGTGACAGACGCACCTTCCTCCAAACGATGAGCATAAAGATGATGCTTCATATGCAACTTGCTTGTTAGAGTTTTCGACATACATGTTTGTTCTAGCCTCTTTCATAATGCAGCAACGGTCTTCTCTTTCATCACATTCTGTAAAATTTCGTTGGACAAATGCAGATGTAATTGTGTTAACGCTTTTCGATCTTTACGCTTCTTCTCTTCATCTGTTAAAGTCGAAGGCATCTTATCTATCCCTACAGGGCATCCTCTAAATCCATCTGCACAAGAACTGCTTGCATCTTAATCTGCCACAACGCAAATCTGGTGTTGCGATCCAACAGCGGAATTTCATACTTCAAAGACGTCATTACTATGATCGAGATGAAAAACCCAGAAGCTCTGATACCAATTTGTGAAAATAAAATAAAATAAAATAAAATAAAGAACACACAGATTTTTATGTGAAAACTCTTTCGAGAAAAAAACCACGGGCAGAGGAGAAGAAAATTCACTATGTCGAATTCGAATTAATACAAGAGGAATAGATTATGTCTATTTATAGGTTTGTAAAACCATATTCTAGTAAGACTGAAACACTTTATTCTAATCAATATCAAATAGATGAAATTTAATAAGGTTTAAAAAAATCTTATTCTAAAAATAAAATAAAAGAAGTGTAATTCTATATAGATTTTTATTTTATTTTATTTTACCACTGTATTTTATTTAAATAAAGATTCGAGTCACTTAATTCTAACAGTAAAAATGTTATACTGTTTAAAAATATAAGTCAAACTTTAACATTAAGATATGACAGAGATATCATATTGATTAAAGAAATAAAATTTAATAAATATAGTATGAATCATGCATGTTAAACTATTAAGTAAATATAGTATTATAGATTAATATGATAGAGATATCATATTAATTAAAAATTTTGTATGCATAATATATTGTATAATTATATTGATAAATTTAACGTTATTAAAATATTGATTGAATAAAATATTATAAAAATGAGTAAATGTATTTCAATTTTTTACTAATGTAAGTAGATCCCACCCTTATGTATATATATATATATATATATATATATATATATATATGCTTGTATGGGTTGGCACAGACCGAACCCCAACTTCAGTTAAATTATATTTTAAGTCCTCTAAATTTTGAAAAATTTTATTTTAACCTTATATTTAAGTGATTGCCTCTTAAAGTATTTATATTTATAACTTTACTCTAATGTACAACACTTTTTATTCTCTAATAAAATTCTATTGCTAAGAAAAAAGAAGAAAACGAAATTTTTATCTTTCTTTGTTAAAGTTAAGTAAGATGTGACTAAATATATATACTAAAACGTGGATAAAAATATGTTTTATTTGGAAGTGTAGTGGTCGATCGATGTACCCGTAAATGTACTCGCATCTCTTTGACACGTTTGTTTTTCCTTTTGTAGAATTTGACACATGTATTTTCAAGCTTTATTCACCAACAACATGAATAAACACACACATGTATATACAACAAACGAGATTGTGAGCAAAGCTTGAAGCAATTAAAGCCATTTTGAGTTCAATTGTTTAGTGAGTTTATTGTTGAGGAATATAGCAAGGTATCATGCAAGGGATATTGCCTCAACTTTCATGCCTACTTTTACAATACACTTTCAACACCAAAAAGGAAAAAAGGTTTTATTCCAGAATAATTATAACTATGTGCAAGGAAGAACAAATAGTTTGGAACAATATGATGATATTTAGTGGTGGAGTTGATCGTTGCCATTGTTGTCCCTTATGTAAGCATGGAGACTCCTCTGAATCCTTTGTCTTTTCTCTATTTCAGTGGCTCTCTCATGGCTTCCCCTTGTGTATGCCTCAAAGAATTCCTTGTTCTCTTTCTCCAATTCATTCCAAACTTTAACCAATACATATACGCATCCTATTAATTATATTACTAACAACAAAACTACTTAATAAGACCCTTATGGTTGAGTTCATCATGTACGATGTATATGCTGCTTGATTGATCAAGAAAGAGGAAAGTGTCAGAAGAATAACTACCTGTTGAAGTAATAACTGGTTTTATATTTGCATGCTTTGACAAAGCTTCCATGCACTCTTCTTTGCTCATCTTAAATACCAAACACTCTTCTATAAGACGGTGCACCTGTATTTATATACATGATCATCTTGGTTAGCAATAGCCAACAAAAATGGAAATAAAATAAAAAAGGAAATAATTAGATTACAACTTACCATGTGAATATATGAAGAAGAAGAAGAAGATGATGATGATGATGAGTCAGCCATAAATAAAAACAAAAACTAAAATTAGTATTAAAAGAGAGAAGCTTTTCAACTCAACTGTACTTAGGGTTATACTTAAGAGGAAAAGAGAGATGAAGAAGAAACTAGAAAATGAATTAGAGAGGAAAAGAGAAAGTAGGAGGGGGTAGACTAGGAATAATAACAAGCTATGAGATGAAGATTTCAAGAGAATCCCAAATTGTTTGAATAAAAAATATATTAATATACTGTTGTTCTTACAGTTATGATACTATGAATGATGTCATACATAACATAACATAGGTTTTTGATGGGGTACAAGGTCGCACGTGGGACGACGTGTGTGATTGGTGGATCTGAGATTTTTGTAAGCAAATCCTCGTTTGTCTCTTACGTGGACATTATGCCCCTCTCCACGTGACACCTTGGACCTTCTTTTTTACCTTGCCATAACTATGAAAAACCGATTTTATGGTTTAAAAAAGTCGATAATGATCAGTTCCAGAGTTTAAATTAAACATATTTGAATGTATATTATTGTAATTCACATTGTGAATTGAATGATAGATGGCGAAGTTGGATTTGAAGTATAATTATTGGAATCTTAAGTAAAGGGCAGAACACCTTTTGTGGCCTAACTGTAGGCTAGTCTATAAAGAGGAAGGGGGGTTAGCAGCCCCCATCACCATAACTCAATAGCTTCCCAAACATCCTCCAAAGATTCAATAGAAGAATTTCGTTTTGATTATCATTCATAGCAAACAATGATCATCCCCACTCTTTCATCGGTTTCTGCCACAGGATTCACGTGAAAGCAGTGCAGTGGCTTCATCTTTCAATATTCCTTTCCCGCTTGATATTATTAAAATATAGGCTCAAACAATTATTACGTTCCGTCCCCCTTTTTTATCTTTGATTTGTTGCTTAAAATATTAATTTACCTAAAGCATTGCTCATTAAAATATGCTTTGTTGGTGCAATTACAGCTAGAAGCCATAACCCTAAGCCTTGTTGTCGGTTCAAACCAAAAAATACAAATAGAAAAGAAACCAGGGTTTCGCTGTTTCTTAGTTCCCGTTCTCATTATTTCAAACGCGAACACTCTACATAAACAAACAACGTTTGGAGACGCTAAGTCTAATAAATATGATTAATTTAGGGGCATTGGGATTGATTTTAATGATAGTGATAGAATTAATTATTTTAATTGTGAGATTAAATACGTTATTAAAATTAATATTTTAATGATTATTTAAGTTAATCTAATTGTTATGATGTATTTTAATGACATTTTAACATTTACAATTTTAATAAGTTTATATAAATATTTTAATTAATTAATTTTATAACTATTTAAAAGTATTTAGGTCAAATTCTACTATTAGACCCTGTAAATTACGTAAGTTAGTGGAATTAGTATATGTATTTTAATTCGATCATTTTCAGTTCTTGTACTTTTAGAATTTGAAAATTTTACTCCTAACCAAATGATAACTATTAAATTTATTAAGTTAAGTTCTTTTATTTTTTAAAATTTAATGTGTCAAATATATTATCACATATGTAATGTTATGTCTGGTTATCATTTTCACATATTACTCACAAAAAATTAGTTAATAGATTGAACGACTATCGCTTGAATTAAGACTAAAATTTTGAAATTAAAAAATATATATAGCTACTAAGAATGATCTAATTGGTGAATGTGAACTAAATTTATAGCTTAAACTAAATTTATAACTTTACGCATAATACAAGGCTAATGACATAATTTAACTGTTACCATTGGATTAGAGCTAAAATTTTAAAAATTGAAAAGTACATAAATTAAATTCGATCCAATTAAAGTACATATACTAAATCCACAATTTAATCAAAGTAAAAGATCTATTAACAAAATTTGAAAAATTATTTATCATGTTAAAGTATAAATTTAATTTAAATATATAAAACCTTGTTTGATAACACATTGAAAAATTAAATCAATTGAAAATTAATGTTTTTAGTGATTTAATTTTTTAAGCAAATTTGATAATTTATTATAAAAAGTAAATAATTTTTTTTCATTAAAAACTGTGAAAAATGAATGAGTTACTTATCAGTTAGTTTAGATTTTTTTTCAATATATTTTATTCTATTCCTTTTAAGATTATCATTTAAATACATTTTGGGATGGCAAAACTCAAATCGTCTTATGGATTTCGAACCAATTCTCTCTAAATGGAACGAATTTTTTCTTTTAGAAAGTGGGTGTGGGGCGGGGTGGATTTTTTCTTTTAGATAGTGGGCATGGAGCAATTGTGGTAATTGCTTGTCTCACTTCAATCCGCTCCACTATATAAAATTATCATTTTATCTTTATATCTATTAAAAGGGTAAAAATGAAACGACATAATATAAAATTTCATATATTTTATGTTTAATTTTTTTTTTTGAAAATTATGTTTAAATATTTACTTGACACTAAAAAGATTAAAAATATTAAAGATAAATAGCAAATCTAAATTGAAGCGGAACAGACCGTGCCAATTGTGTAACGATGATGGATTTGACAATATTCGCCCTCGTTCTGCTATATTGTCATTCCTAAATACATTACCTTAAAATTTTTAAAATTTGCATTCAGACCCTGTAATCATATTTCATACAAAATTTTAAGAGATATATCAAACAAATTTTATAATTAAATTTAGTATTTAACTTTTCAACACTTAATTTTTTAATACTTAATTATCATATACCATCTAAGTTAATAATTAATTAATTGGTTAAATTTTGAGGATAGTCCCTGTAACATTACCAATTTGTGTGGATTTAGTCCCTCTACTTTTATTTACTTAAAATTGGTTCTTCTACTTTTCGATTTCATCATTTTCAGTCCATCTATTAACTTTTTCATTAAACTCCGTTAAAAAATTAGGAATAATCATAATTTAGCTCATCAACCTTTTAATTTTTGTCAATTTGACCCTTACTCCTTTTATTTTTGCTCTAATTATTAAAAAATTTAAATATATAAAGAAATTTTTAAAAAATATTAAACTTTCCCGTATGTGCCAATAATTTAAAGATAGAAAACTTACTATTAATTATTATTACTAGAGATTTAACTTGTACTTCTCATTTAGCGACAATAAATATTGTGTATATTAAGTAATTTACATTATAAATCATTAAATTTAATCTCAACTTTCAAATACATCATAGACTTCTGATTTAATCAAAATATATCATTTAACTTTGATTATTAACAACTTAAGTCACTTAACATTATTAAATTATTTTAACAAAATAGCTGAATCCACAATATTCCCACTTTGTTTTTTTTTTTTTTAACTTGCAAATAAATTAATACCTAGTTCGAATAATAATTTTTTTTTTTTTAGTTTTTTTTAAAGTTTGATTAGGTGAAAAGATAGAGTTTTATCTTTTTCTTCTTAGTGTCAACGACAATATTAGGATAAAAATTAGATTACCTTAGAGATTAATGGTAGGTTAGTATTAGATTAGGGTTTACTTTAAAATTAATAAGATATCATCTCGGTAATATAATAATTAAAGCAAAAATAAAAAGAGTAGAGTTAAATTTATCTTGATTAAAAGAAAGTAGGAAGAGTTAAAAGAGATGAACTTTTTTCAAAGTTTATTTATAAATCATTAAATTAAATCTCAATTTTCAAATAAATCATAAATTTTTATTCAACCAAATTATATCATTTAACTTCAATTATTAAAAACTTAAGTAACTTATAGTAATATTGTTAAATTACTTTAACGAAATAATTGAATCTACATTTCTACTTTAGTGTTTTTAATTGCTAAACAAATTAATACTTAATTAGAATATATATATATATATATATATATATATATATATATTTTTTTAAAGTTGGATTAGGTGACAAGATAGAGTTTCAATTGTTTTATCTCCTTCTTCTTAGTGTTATCATTAAAGATTAATGGTAGATTAGTATTAGACTACGATTTACTTTAAAGTTAATAGGATATCATGAGTGATAACTTTGCTCACAACACTCTGATTATATAACACAAAACACTGTACTAATCTGAAGGTCTTTACTGAGTTCACCAAAGAGTACCTTTAACCAAGTAACTTCTGTACAAGCATCAGTAATGGTCATGTATTCAACTTCAGTAGTAGACAAAGCATCTGTAATCTGCAAGTAGCTTTTCAGCTGATGGCGCAACCCCCAATAGTAAAAACATACCTTGTGAGTGACATTCTTTTATCAAGATATCTGGCAAAATCAAAATCAACATACCCAATGACTTCATCCCTTGGCTTATCGCCCCCATAGATCCCCTTATTTTGCCACTGCATTTATTTCTTCAACAAGTGACAGGATTTGGGTCACACAATCTCTAACAGTTACCTTTAAATATCAAAATCTATAACATTTGCCAAATACATGTACTATATTAAATAAAGAACCATAAGTACTATATTAAAAAAAATGTCAACGTTAAGTACCAAATAATATATTTACTCTTTTTATTATGATCATGTTACTATACTTATTTTCGAACTTGTTGATAGGGATAAATATCGAAGATATTTTAATAAAAATGAAGAGTTATTTTTTAAGACCAATAAATATTTAAAAATATATCATACATCCAATATAAATGGGTAAGACATACCTCTTTATGGTGCAGTAAAATGATAACAAAATATTTAAATATATGTGATGATATTTGAATTTATGAAATTAAAAATTTTCATTAATGTATGAAATATTAATATTATGTTTGCTCAAGGTTGACAAGTGCATGTTGAACATCTAGAATCCAATTTAGAATGTCAAAACTCACAACTTGAGTTTGTCATTGAAGAAGAAAATTCTTCAAGAGTTATGAAAGCAAACATCTCAGTTTCCGTGAACAGAAATTTGAGAGAGTTGAAATGTTGTAGCAGGGGCAGGGGCAGGGGCAGGGCGGGTTTTTTTTTAAGGCTTTGAAAAAATGGGTGTTTCATTAATTAATTACCTGCAACTGGAGGTTTAACCTCACCTGTACGTACAGTCAACCATAGGACTTTTTATTATTTGCTCCCTCCCTCCCTCCCAATCATATACTTCTAAACCCCTCATGCTTTCACATTCATTACTTTAAACTTAAGAGATATATGTGTGAATGTTCACAGCATGTCGTGATAGTGATACTATGGAAATGTTCAAATCCATCATTACAGTTTTTCCCAGTTTTGCTATACCAACTCATCTTGCATCACATCTTACACCATATTTTACATCCCTTTTTCTACAACCTTTTCCTCTTCATTTACGTTTTAGTCTTATCCTTATCCTAATTTCTTATCAACTAGTAAATATATATACAAGTATAACATAAATTATTAAAGATAAATTTAAGATAAAATCCACGCATGATTAAAGTTAAAATATATAAAATTTTAATCATATATTTTAATTTTTCAAAATATCTGTTGACCACAAATTTTAAAACTATTACATATCCAAGGCAATTATCTAATATATGTATTATGTTGAATATACTAATTTTATTTAAAGTAAATCATATTGTATTATTAAATTATTACCCTATTATAAGATACGTCGTTTTCATAGTGTTGACAGCTCTAACTAATCCATCCTTGAAATTTGTGGGGTTTAGGCATACAATAGAATCCAACATGTAAAACAAAGGGAAAGAGAAATAGATATGTCGTATCCGGTACATGGACTTCAGCCATTTTCAAAATTTAGATGTGGGTTTTGGGGACTGATTCCTACCTGCCCCAACAAATGGAAAACACAAAATCAACCTACACACCCTGTAAAAACATGGCCAATAATATTTTCATGTGAAGTCTAGTAATTCATTTTTGTTAATTAAAAATGTGGAAACAGCCTGCGGGGAGTAACCAAACAATGTCTGCGGCCCATATTGCTTGAAAAAGAAGTTGACAATTCTACTGCTTCTTTATCAACATTGAAAATTTCTTATGTTTTGACCATATTATGGCTTTCGTTCCCACTTTAGCTTAAGCCTTCTAAGTTACATCATGGATATCATCACATCTACTATTATTATATACACTATAATAGTACACAAATTTATCATCTTCGTTAGTAAAAGCATATAAGTAACCCTGAAAATTAATTTACGATAAGCAATTGTTAAATAAAAAAAAATACTAAATGTAACGTTCCAGAACAAAAAGTAGGCGAAGCTTCAGCGACATAACTGTTTGCCATTTAAGCTCGCCACTGGTGACCTCTTCTCTAGTTAAGACATAAAGACCCTGTTTGCCTATCAGCCAAAAAAAAGACCCCTGTTTGCTTTGCTTTATATTTCCTTATGTTTGACCAAATCCAGGTTATTAATTGATTAATACAAAGACAAACCTCGAAGGAGCAGTAAACGGATTTCATTCTCAAAGCTCATGATTCAGCTTTTATGACAGCCGCCGACAAATGGGTTAGTTGTCTTTTAGAATAGTCAAAATAATAGTCAAACTTCTCAGCTGTTCAAGAGTATTGAGAGTTTCCCTTCAATATATAAACCTCAAACACACCTTCCTCACTTCCTCATCTTCTTTTATCCATTACAAACAGCAGAAAACAAAACCCAGATTTCATAGTGATCAGATCTGTGAGTTATACCTGTCAGCCGAGCAATGAAAAGAGAAAGAGAAAGTGTAGAGATTCAGGGGTTTGACATTGCTAAATGTCTAATGCTGTTATCTCAGGGCCTGGAGACCAAGCCTAAAGAGCATTCCGTGAGCGAGTTCTTCGAGTGCAAAACTTGTCACCGTTGCTTCCCATCCTTCCAAGCATTGGGGGGTCACCGGGCTAGCCACAAGCGACCCAAATTGATGGGGGACAAATCAAATGAAACAACACAATTCCTTTGTTTATCAACCAAGCCTAGGACTCATGAGTGCTCCATCTGCGGCCAAGAGTTTTCAACGGGGCAAGCTCTGGGTGGCCATATGAGGAGGCATCGAGCTGCCATGAACGAAAGCTTCTCGCCCTTTCCACTTGTTCCGACAGTGCCGGTGTTGAAGAGATCGAATAGTAGTCGGAGGGTTGTTTGCTTGGACTTGAATTTGACTCCTTTGGAGAACGATTTACAAGTTCTATTTGGCAACAAGGCTCCCAAGGTTGATCTTTGCATTTGATACCATTATTCCCATAAGAAACTTACAATTTTCTTTTGTTTTGTACAACATGTGAAAAATTCTTTTTCTCCCTTTGATTTGTATTCTTTCATGTGTTTGTAGTTCTAACAATTTTATTATTTTTTTAAATAATGTTACATCCATTTTTTTCCATCATCTTTATGTTCAGACTTTTAACAAAACACGCCTCTTGTTAAAATCAACATAATTTTAACGAGATTGAATAAAAGAATAAATAATAAATATATTATATGCAAAATAATTGTAATATATAGCCTACACTCAAGAGATAATCAAAAATTAAAAAAATCATATTTTTTACAAAATAAATTATATTATTATAAGAATAATTTTTTACCTATATTATAGATGTGCCATAATCTAATTTAGTTTATGACTTAAGTTAAACAATTTTGAAATTAAACCCTAAGTTAAAAACTTGCTGCTTAAATACAAAATAATGGGTAATTTATTTTTTTATCATATTACATCACTCAACTTTTATTATTAAAATTAAGACCCTTATGTTAATTCCACTAAATAATTATGAAAAATGTTAGTTCAAAATATATACTGTTACTTAATTCGAAATCACAAAGTTATTTGTTTTTTTTAATAATCACATTAAAATTATATTTGGTGTTAAATATTATATGTCGAAATAAATTAAATTCATCAATCGATCTGATTAAATCGAAAATTAATTAACTTAGGTGAACCGTTCAAAATCGATTCGAAATTAGTTTAACCAGCCAAAAACTGGGTTTATTAAATTCTTTAGTAATTAAAATTACTATTTTTTATCCCAATTGTCAGAACGCCTAAAAAAAACCAATGACCCAACATGAATGAGAATAATTAAAAGTTAAAAATTAAAATTAATGGGTAAATGAAAATTCTCAAACTTTAATTTATTATTTTTATTTATTAGACAATATTTCCGGAGACATGTGCACTTCTCACAAAATGAAATATTTGAATACTAATATGATTATTGGGAGTGAAAGAATGAACGACGCATATGTTGGCCACGACTAATTAGAAGAAGCCCATGAAAGAGGCTCACACCAAAGAAACATCCTTCGCTTTTAAGCTCAAGAAGAACTTGTGCACCTACTAGCGCACCTCCTGAGTCTCTTATAAAAGCATGACACCTGGCACCCCTAAAGCTCCCAATAGGAGGTTGTCACCAAATACCAAGCATCCTTACCATTTGTAACCATGTCATAAGTCCTCCAATTACTCTCTTTATTTTTCAAACTTTGGTCACATCTCTGACTTAAGTGTCCAAGTGTGCACCAAAAATAAAACCTCCGATGCCTTCTTGTAGGTCTTAAGAATTAGGAGTTCCAGGAGTCTACACAAAAACTACAGGACAAACGCTCCATTATACCACAACCTCATGCGCAGGTAACCTTAGAACCATAAACCACGACACCCTCACATCCCAAGAGGAGTTTGAGGAATCGAAAAGCCCCCAAGTTCTCCATCCTCGAGGAGTCTGCATAACACGCCATAACTCGCCTCTTCCACACTTTCAAGGTGCGCCTCCCTTGGGTACTATGGGAGCCATCAACCTTCCACCAAGGAGCTCGAGGAATCTGAGGAGTTCGCAAGTCCTTTCAGGTCCTCTCTCAAGCTCCCTTGGCACCCTGGATGGTCCTTAAGCCTTTGCCGCTCCATCTTCAACTCACCCGAAGTACCTCTCTTCTTCATATGTATAATATATAGATATGCATTCATTTCCTTATTGGCTGATAGCCTTCCTGTCTCCTTTTTGTACGAGGTTTATCATGTATGAAGCAGATAACAACTTGATGAATTAATTAATGTATGATTTGAGAATGTGCGAATCCAATAAATCCTTTATTATTTACTTTGTTTTTGTTTATGATGACTATTATGTTGACTAGAAATGCCCCTTTGGCGCCCTTTGGGTCCATACATTCTCTCACAAACAACATCATATTTACCAAGTTTTAGTGATCGTTCACAGCGTGGCAGCTCGCCATTTGTGACATTTTCAGTTCCGTAAGCATAGCATAATGCTTACGTGAATTTCATTTCCGTCTTCTAAAAAACACCCAATTTCTTTTAGTGCCATAGAAGGCTAAGCTTTACAGTTTTAATCTCATATAATATCATTAAAATGTTGATTGATGGAAAATCCTTGGTACAAGTTACGCATATAAATACAAGCTCCGAGGTTTCTTAGTTTGGCCAGCCAAAAATTATAGTTCTTGATCATCTAGCTTTGGTCTGAAAACCCCACAAATTTTTGTTTGGAAGAGATGAAGAGAGGTCGAGAAAATGAAGAGACGGTGAGTTTTAAGTCCATAATGGACATGACCGTCTAATGTTGCCGTCTGGAGGCCTAGAAACCAAGCTGAAATCAAACCATTTGGTCCATCATTAATGATGTTTTCGAGTGTAAAACTTGCCACCGTCAATTCTCATCCTGAAAGAGATTTCTCTCAACTCTAAATGCAACCCGATTCTGTAAAATAATCATATAGCGAGACTCATGTCAAGTCCCTCCTCCATTATGTAAGCTTCTCCAACCACAAGGAAGAACGAATTCTTTCAGATACAGAAACTTTGTCTAATTTTCAACTCAACTACTAAATCCATAAATGCCATTAGTAGATGTGAACCACTTGCTTCCATTTGGCTCCTCTTTTGGTTTCCTTACCATTAAAATGTTGATCCCCTCAAGGCCTCAACTAGCATATATATATATATATATAAATAAATATACAATTGTTTGTAATATGTGATGTTTTTCTATATAATTCTTAATCTCTAAAGGATATTATATATTTTAAAGCGTTGGAACTCATGCAACCACCAACAGAAGTAATACTAAGTTGAATATCTGATTATCAAAATGAGAGTAAAATTGACTTATAATCCATTTTTTGTAGGAATTTCTTTCCATCCGCAACTTCTAAAAGTCACTGTTATGATTCATTAACTTTTTTAATTATGTTAAAATTTTAACTATCATGCTAATATAAGTGGCACTTATCGATCCACGTGACATGACTCATCAATATATGTATAAGATAAAAAAATTCAAAAAAAATCAATTTAAAAATAAAAAATAATGATAACATTATTTAGTAGAATTCGAAACTATTTAATTATTATACCATTTAGAAGTGTTAAAAACATAAAATTAATTAAATACTAATAGAAAAAAAATCAAATTTTTAAATATTTAACTAATACTTTTTTCAATTAAAAGTCTTCTAAATAATGCTTATTTTATAAATTAATTAAATATTTGTACATAATTTTTCTTTTAAATG
Source organism: Gossypium longicalyx (assembly GCA_025698465.1). NCBI lineage: Eukaryota > Viridiplantae > Streptophyta > Magnoliopsida > Malvales > Malvaceae > Gossypium > Gossypium longicalyx. The sequence goes on from CM047003.1 coordinate 29,473,717, forward strand.
TTAACAAATTTATAGAAGTTATTATTTTTATATTTTATCTTTATCTTAACTTGAAAACAATGTAATATTTAATTCATATTTTAAAGACCAAAGCTAGATAATCAAGAAGTAATGTTTTAGGTTGGTAAGTAAGCAACCTTAGAGCTTGTATTTATATGCCTAATTTGTACCCAGGATCTTCTCATTTGACAGGTTTTATTAGACGAAATAAAAAATAAAATAAAATTACAAAGCTTGGGTTTTACAGCATTAAAAGAAATTTGGGTGCTTTTTTTAGCAAGGGAAATGAAATGAACGTAAGCAATAGGCCACGCTTACGCAAATGGCGAGCTGCTATGGCTGCGAACCATCACTGAAGCTTCGGAAATATGATTTTGTTTGTAAGAAAATGCATGGACCCCAAATGGGCATTTCTAGTCTACATCAACCAAAACAAAATAATTAAGAAAGATTTGGTTGGATTCCAACTTTCCTTTTTTTTCTTAGATCATATATTAATTAATTTATCAATTTCTAATAATAAAACCATGACCTTTGTCTGCTTCGTACATGATAAACCTCGTACAAAAAGGAGACAGGAAGGCTAGCAACAAATAAATAAATTAATGCATATATATATAGATATACACACACACACGAAAAGGAAAGCTTCAGCTTTCATGGCGGCGTGGGATGTTTCAGATTTTCAGGGCTGAAAATTGGGTATTCAGTATTCTTCCGGGTTATAGACGACCTAATTTCTTATTTCACTATATTATTAGAGGTGAAGTCAAAATTTTTTTTAAATATATTTTTAGGATAGTAAAAATGTAATTTTATTATTTTAATATCTATATTATTATAATTTCTAAAGGATTAAATTAACATTTTATCATTTTAAAAAAGAGTTAAATTACAATTTTATCTTTATTAATTTAAATTTTTATAATTTTAAAGAGACTTAAATAAAATTTTTTGGGGTCGGGCAAACTTAAGCTATAACCTAAGAATATGATTCAACCAATAAACTAGGTCTTATATATTAATATATTAGATTGTCAACAAGCTAACGAGTCACTATCGGACTCTGATTTTCTGAACCGCAATAAGGCCTTGTGGGAACTTGGTAAAAAATTTGAGTCTTTGAGCCATAAGGAATGAGGAAGAGGTCGTTAAGAAGCTGATGCAGATTGAATATAGATTGTTAAGGAGATGATAAAGGGAGTTCCTTTGTTTTATGATCGTCGTTCTTGTTGTGCTCTGTTTTAGGTGATGACACTCGATATGTTGTACTATTTGATGTTTGGATATTTCAATTGGATTTGGAGGCAAGTTTTTGTTTTATTATCGTTTTCCTAAGGTTGGGATATTTTTTTCATGTTTGGTGGTGCTATGGTCTTTGTATGGACACTGATCTCTTGTTGGTTTTGTTGGGCGAGGTGTTAGGTGGTTTCTACTTAGCGAGATTATTGGGGTTGATATTTTTTGAGTCTACAATTTTGGAGTTTCTTGTAGGCACTTGTATGTTTTGTTTGCGGCTTTGAAAGGGTGATTTTCGCTAATTTTGAGAGAGAGAGAGAGCTCTTGAACTGATTGTTAATTAATTTTTTTTGCTGGCGTTGGTGATCATTTTTATGTGTTAAGAGGGTGGCGCATTCTGTTTTTTGAGTTGTAAATGTTTGGATTTACTATTTTGTTGTTGATGTGTGTTTTGTAGGTGTCTTTAGGCATGTTGTATTGTCTTTATCTTTAACTTTTTGGTTAGTTCTCCTTTTATGGGATTTAAAAATATTTTATTGACCAGTATATTTGTAATGCATATTTTTATAACTTGAAATAAAGAATAAATGCATGCTTTATTTGTAAAAAGAAACTAAATAAACTTGCACAAAAGTGAAATTATTATTTTTTAATTCTAAATAAAGGGAAAAATGCATTATCTATTTGTTAAAAGAAACTAGACAAAATTGCACAAATTACTTGTTTAAAAAGACTTTGAAAGAAGCAAGCCATTGTGAAGAGACCAAAGTTCAGCTATTGTATTGATAGTATGACCAGGAAACCTATGCAACTCAATGATCTATTTACCCAAATGGTCATGGCCAGCACCCGCACTCCTAAGATTACAAATGGCCGAGCCATCCTTATGGAGCTTAAAAAATCAAGGAGAGGGAGGAACCTGTTTGACTTGGACGAGGGAAGGAGAGCCGGTGTGTTTCCCACTGCTCGAAAGGGAGAAGAATTGGGAGGCTAGCAATTTGGGAAAATTACTTGGGTTTGGAGTGTTTCCAAAAATGATATTTGTTGCCTCGGATGAAGTGTATAAAGACAATGCTCCAAGGGGTGTTGTGATGTTTAATTTGGCAGGGAGTTTTGAAAGCACATTAGTCTTGAGCCAATCCGTGAATGGGAGTGAAGAGGGAATGCTAAGCTTTTTGCCATTGGCTTAGAGTGAAGGAGCATTCTCGCAGTAAGTGCTTGAAGATTTTTTTTTTTTTTTTTTTGTGGGAAGAATTATGTTGAGTTACTTTTGGTTCTATTCAACTTCATTAAAATTATGTTGATTTAAACAAGCGGTATGTTTTGTTAGAAAATGGAACATAAATTGATGGGAAGAAATGAATGTAATATTATTAAAAGATCAGATTAGATCTACGAACAAATGAAAACAAATTAAAGAATACAACAAAAGAAGAAGAAAAAGCATTTGAATGGATGGTATTGTATCAAATGCAAAGATCAACCTTGGGAGCCTTGTTCCCAAATAGAACTTGCAAATCGTTCTCCAAAGGAGTCAAATTCAAGTCCAAGCAAACAACCCTCCGACTGCTATTTGATCTCTTCAACACCGGTACTGTCGGGACAAGCGGAAACGGCGAGAAGCTTTCGTTCATGGCAACTCGATGCCTCCTCATGTGGCCACCCAAAGCTTGCCCCATTGAAAACTCTTGGCCGCAAATGGAGCACTCATGAGTCTTAGGCTTGGTTGATAAACTAAGGAATTGTACTGTTTCATTTGGTTTGTCCCCCATTAATTTGGGTCTCTTGTGGCTAGCCCGGTGACCTCCCAATGCTTGGAAGGATGGGAAGCAACGATGACAAGTTTTGCACTCGAAAACCTCGCTCACCGAATGCTCCTTAGGCTTGGTTTGGAGACCCTGAGATAGCAGCATTAGACATTTAGCAATGTCAAACCCCTGAATCTCTACACTTTCTCTTTCTCTTTTCATTGCTCAGCTGACAGGTATAACTCACAGATCTGATTACTATGAAATCTGGGTTTTGTTTTGATGTGAATGGTGACAAGCATCGCTCATTTTTGAGTTTTATATAGAGGAGGAATCAACTCTCACCTCTCAATGCTCACAGCTGAGAAGTTTGACTAATAAATTGACTATTCATAAAGACAACTACTCCCATTTGTCTGCGGAGTCAATAAAGCGGAAACATGAGGTTTGGACTGAAACCCACGCGTCTTGTGTTGTAATAATTAAATAAAATACCTCTACATTTAGTGAAACGCGAGGAGGGTGCTTTTGCATTTTGCGGTCACGAGGGGCGAGCTATAATGGCTATACCAGTGACTGTTGATGAAGCTTCCGCTACTTTTTGTTCTCCAACATCTCATGCTGTTGCAACAAAATTTTACTACATTTATACAAGCAATAAACATCATTTAAACCGACACTTATTAACGATTCTTCGAGACCCTTAGATAAACTTTAAAGATACCAAATGGCATGCATATATCTACATGACATGCAATTTGTTTTGATATTTTTAATCACATTCCTTCCCTTTGGTATATATGATTTATGTTCATTACTTATACATTATACTAATCAACTTTTCATACTAGAATGACTTGGATTCAATTTAAAGAATGCTCAAGCATAAACTTTTCTTCAAAACATCAATCTTTATTTTATTTTTTTCATATTAATACCATTTTTTTTTAAAAAAAATTATTGGTGTGACGTTTTTTTAGTGAATTACAATAAAAAGACAAAATCCGAACAATAAATGTAATTAGTGCAAATCAAACTCAGACAATACCTGAGGCGGTGAACACCTTTAACTATCAAGCCATCACATAGGGTTCGTTGGTGTGATATTTTAAAATAAAAAATAAACATTAATTAAGTAACAAATAAATGATGTTATTATATGTACTCATATTTAACAAAACTATCTTAATTTAGTTTACAAATTCGCCTGCATTTTTAATTTTGCAAAATAAAGAAATTCAATTCCTTGAAATAAAAGAAAAAAAAATAAAATTTCAAAGGTATGAAAAGTATAAAAACTCTTAGTATATCTATGTTAATATTTAAGCTCCCGACTAAGTTGATATTATGAGTCAACCAAGCACCAACTCTGTTAAGGAAATTATAAAAATATTTTTTCATATTTAAAATTTAAGGGGCGAATTTAAACTCTCCAAAATGGAAAATTTATTATGTAAGCCCCTTAAAGATGTTTAAATTATAAATTAATATATGATAAATCGTACTTTGGCTCCCAAAATTGAAAAAAAATTTATTAAGTCCCTTCATAAAATAATGAAATCATAAATTAATACATGATAAAATTATATTTCGATTTTTCAAAAGTTTATAATTTAATTCCAGCCTCACCTAAAGAAATTTCCAGATTCGCCCTTATACTCAATCAAAGCTTTATACTAATTTTTTTTATACATTTTAAGCAGACTTTATTACCTAACCAAAACCCATCATAAATAATTATGTTCACTTTGTATTCTTAGTCTAATGTATTTATATGTTTAAAATTTTTTTTACTCACAATTTAATCTATTTTTTATTTAAATATCATACATATTTCATGTGTTATTATTAATTAGTTTCAAACTAGATATTTTCATGAATTATTGTATATTATTTTAAAATACAAATCTATACTTTAAAAATATAATTTTCACACGTATATCTATACTATAAAATTTTAGTATTATTTATTAGATAATGAATAATAGGAAAGGAAAATAAAAAGCAGTTTGTATATGGTCCATGAATCACGTAGACGTTGTTTCGGGAAAAAAAAAAAGCATCACGCCTTTTAGTTGCATTTTGAATTTTAAATCTAGAACCCAAATTATGAGAAGGCTCGGCGACGGTCCACTGCCTCTGAGCCGCCAGGTTATGTAGTCATTGTTTACATCATGCCAGGGTTCTATGTACCCCATAAATACAGAAGGAAGTTGAATTATTTATGTTTTTTTTTTTTAATAATTAGTTTGTATTATCGAGTGCAATGGAGGAGTCTAGTAGAGGCTCAAAAGATATGTTAGGATTCAAAAATTGTTAGGATTTAAAATCAAAATAGTAATATTTGTTAGGAATAAAAATATGAGAAAAAATTTAAATAATTATTCATTAAAATATTATATTTTGGTTATTAATATTTTAATATATATACCAGTAATTCACGTAAAATATTATTAATTTTATTAAATTAAATTTTGAATTGAGTTTTAACTTTTATACATTGTATTTGGAAATTCGGCTTAAATTTTTTTTATTTTGTACCTGATATTTGTGTTATAATTTCTTTTCCAAATTAAAAAAAAAATACCAGCTTGAAAAGAATGTGAACCCCAAAAAATTTATGCCCAAAAAGTGTAAACTTTAAAAAAAATTGAAATCGAAGAAAAGCACGTTCCAAACCCACTCGTATGGTTGGTTGCCTCCTCTTCTAAGTTCTAACTGGCCCTCTATTGTTCAATGCCCTGTTATAGGTGTTTAATTTTGTAGTTTTTGAAGCTACGATTTTCCAACACAATATGTTGTTTCTTAGTTAGTTGGAGTTCATAAATGGGCTTTATCTTTTGACAGTGATCCATTAGGATTAGGTTGTGATATTAAATGGGCTTTAGCTCCAAGCCTAGATCACCTTCTTACTTAAAACATTTTCTCATTAATAATTTACAATAAATTATAAAAAAATTATTAAAATTTATAAAAATAAATATTATTATATAATTATGAAAAATTGTAGTGATTCTCTTCGACAGGAAAATTCAATATGGCTTTGTTTCCACGTAGCTTAAAGGGCTCTATCATATGCTTTTGCACTGTCAATGGCAGAGTCAAAGACTCTCATGGTCATCTTCTCATACCCATGTACTGGCAGGAGCCAGGTTGGGGTTCATGTTAACATTTGCTGGTGGAATCATAACATTACTAGGGGGACGATGTTGGGAGAAACTTGATTGCTTTAGCTAGTTTGGAATCTAAACATGAGATGGCTTACAAAGAGAATCGTGGGATTTGACTTTTAAATAGAGTGATTAAGATGGGAAGCTAGGGTTGAGTTGTGACTTTTATTATTATTATTATTATTATTATTATTATTATTATTATTATTATAATTAATATTTACTTGTGTGGCATGCCATATCAATGTACTAATCCATGTTACTATCACTTTCAGCTTATCATTATTTTTTTCGTCACCTCAACATCCCTTAACCATCAAACTAGTCAAAGATGATTTTTCTTTTCGAATGGGATCAATTTACTTAATTGATTTTATAGGCTTTTAGTAAAAGATTTTTGGATATTTTTCTTTTTTCTTTTTTTACCTTAAACTATTGTTGATAAAATGTTTATTTAAGAAAGAGGAATTTAAGTTCACACGCAGGTGCAGAAAGCGTTTAAGGGATCAATAAGTGTAAGGATAAATATTTGAGAGTTATGATGATATTTTAGTAGAGCGATAATGTATATGTGCCTTGGTGTAAGTGGGTTATTTATACTGTTCATGGTGGGATCCTCACCATGTAGATGTCTTGTTATTGGAGAGTTGATAGTAGAATCACAAACATTAAACATGTGTTTTTTGATATAATTGGAGAATGTGTTGTCTTATTGATAAGTGTTTATGTACATATAAATCTCTATATTATTAATACAAATCAATTTTCTCTTATATGTAATACTTTGTTGGCTTAAGAAAGGTTAGCAAATGTAATCCTATGATTAAATCTATGTTTAGCATGTTAGTTGACCACAGATGTATTTTGGTGAAGAATATTCAACTAATAACTCATTATTTGGGAGGAATTTATTAATTATGATTATCTAATTAATGTTTGGGTTGTGATTTTAATTCTGTTCTTAGATTTTATTCTACTTCTATTTTAGTTGATTTATTTATTTTCTAGAGGTTTCTTATTTTAGGCAAAGTGTTGGAATGGTTCTTTAGTCCAGATGTTTAAGCGGGACTCTAGTTTTTTCCCAGCTTTCTTAGCATTACATCCAATAAATATATTCCCATTTCTAGGTTGGTTCAATGACTAGGAAAAACATTGGTCATCAACTGCTTAAAACAAGCAACCATTCATCAATCCTCGCCACTCTTTGCTAAACGCACTACCCATGTTACTCAACAACTATAGAAGAGGTGCACGATTTAGCCACCTCTATAATTAGTTCCTCAGAAAGAAAAAAACCCAAATAACCATTCAGAAATTTCACCATTTGCAGATTAATTATAAACAAAGAGTTGATTAAGAAATCAATGGCATCGTTTTAAACGACAACTTATCGTTCAATTCAACGAATGAGAATCCAGAGCTCATTTATTGTTGGAGCACAACTGGATCCAAGGCTAATGCCTGAATCATGTTCTCCCATAAAATGGAAGGACACCAAACAGAAGTGCGGCTAAACGTCATTGCTTAGCCAATTCATACAGCAAATTCAGAGCTTGTGGATGTTAGAATATAAAAAGCAAATAGAGGCATTGGAAGCATGTGCCATGAATCCCATTTAGTAACCCTGCATATCGAATCAAAGGTTTTTAATATATATACCCAAAACTAACACTTGTTGATTTGGCAGACATGTCACCGCATGCAATTAAATATTCATCGTTTAACAATTATGCTTTCATGAAATTATGCTTCACGTTTGTTAATGGTGTAATTTAATTGTAGGGTTCTTATGATTTGGTTTAAGTGGTTCATAGAAATGTGTAATTTGAAAACCAATATTTTACTCTCAACCCATGCTCTTTTCCTTTTGGCTACCTTTTCTTCTTTGTTCAACTTTTTATTTAAATAAAGGGAAAGAAGTTGTTTAAAAATTAAATCTGGTAATTGAAGATTGATTATCATTTTACGAGTGATTCAGGTATAGATATTTGTTTATGACCCAAGATTTTAAAGAAGGATTGAGCATGGGAGAGATGAAAAAGGAGCTTGAATGGTGGTCCATGATAATAATGCTTTCAATTCACTAATGAAAACTCAAAATCATAGCTGAAATTATATGGAGACCCCACATAATTGATCTTGTGGAGTTCATGATTAGGAGACTTAACTCTAATCATGCCAATTTAATCCCAAACTAATCAGGTGCATTAATTTACAATTGGATTTTTCATTAACTAATCCACTTTTCATTGTATTAAATAAATATTGGCCCAAACCTAGCTTAAAGTTTGGTTTCACATGCCTTAATCACTGTCTCCATACCTACTTCCTACTTGTTTAAACGTACAATATGGAGTCCAGCTGATGAATCCAATATTCCATGGACATGTTCTTCTTCTCGACATAGATTAGGTTGACAATATCGTTATAGAATATACACAATAATTTCGGTCTGACTTGAATTTAAATCTCTCAACTTCTTCAAGTAAAATTTTCGAATTATTGTTTGGTTGGAATCAATAGATTAGTATTAATTTCCAACTTGGGCTTTCAACAAAATTGAGAGACAAAACTCCGACTCAATTTGAGAACGATTCGAACCTATTGAGAAATTTATTAACTCCAGATGCTTCAAAAACTTTTCTTCATAAGAAGTCATATGATAAAATATTTTATGTTTTAGTCAGATTTAAATTTTTACTTTTACATGTTGTTATGATTAAATTTAAATAAATAAATATTTTTATTTAAATAGTAATTTGAATTCACCTAAAATATTGAATAATAGTATGGTAATGTCTCTTTTCATCTAACATTAGATAAATTAAGTAGATTAGGAACGATATCACAAAGAAAATCAACGGGCAAGAATTAGAGCTTAATAAGCTATAACTTTTTTTTGGCTAATAAATATGTAATATTTTATATGGGCAAGAAAAATTGTAATATTTTAAGAGATTATTTTTATGCTTGAAGATAAAGATCAAAGATTAAATAAGTAGCAATTAAATTTATTTAAAAGTTGAATTATCTTATTTTTTTGTGTAAAATAAAATCTAATTAAACTAATTACCTAAAGCTTTAACAATAGTAACTCTACCATTCCAAGACTCTCCTAATATATCAGGTTCTAAATTTACTCTTTTGGGCACTTCTGAATTATGCACTATGTTGTACTGTTTTGTCCAATTTACTAAAATTTTAATGGAGTTTATGAAATTCTAAGATATATCTTGAAACATAAAGATATTCCTATTTTTTCAAGCGCCATGCTAGTAAATTAAAAAACCTTTAAAAATTTTAAATAAAAATAATAAATTCGAAAATAAATTTAAGTAAAAAATCAAGTATATTTAAAATATAAAACATATTAGTTCGGAAGATGTTGATGATAAATTCCTGTATTAGCTTTACTATTGTTGGTATTATTCACCATTTTTCTTTCAACCTCGTGGAACAATATTATCCGACAAATTTCTGGATAAGGAAGACATAAGGTTCATCAATCAGTCCACCACTACCACTATCCTCCATTTCATGTTCTGAAAAATACAAGATGCTAGAATAAAAGAATACCCCCCCCCCCCCATAGTCCTTAACAGCTGGAACCATATAATTAATTAATAATCTCATTTTAAATTATTATTTAAATAAAAGAAATGTTTCAATTTAATTTAATAACAAAGAATATAGATTTACTTTATTTAATAGAACCAAATCTCGCAATAGATTGTAGGAGTAATAGATAAATTGAATGGAAGTTTCTTAAGGAGATGATTGGAGCAGATGGCATAACAGCAGCCTTTGTAGGATACGAAGATCAACTATTTACTGCTTATTGCATTTTGTCAGAAAAAGGTATCTTATACGGAAATTTACCTTTGACTAATGCACTCTATTTCAATGTATTTGGTTACATGTCAATACCCATCTGTCCACTTAATTACAACTTCGCTAATTAATTAATATTCGTCCTCTGCCTTTGAGTGTCCAACACAAATTAGTGTTGCTTTCGCTACAAAAGCATTAAATTTAACCCTTCTAAAATTCAATGTTAATAATAATTGATCGGATGATAATTAATAAAAAAATACAAACCTAATTTAGCTTTTAATTAATGGTTATAGGATAAGTTGGACATCAAATCTAAGGGAGATGAAATTAATCCTGAGAATCTGAGTGAAAAAGAAATGCCAAAAAGTGCAACATTTTGTCAGGAAATCTACGAGTGTGACGAAACCTTGTGCCTTACCTCTAGGTGTCTAGTAAAACATAGGTTAATCTTAAAACTTTAGATTAAAATAATTGTTATCAATTTTAACAGAGTCACGCACATTTGGGGGGTTAGGTTGTAGGCATGATTTGATGGAAATGTGGTGGACACATTGTTCTCAACCATTGGTGACCTTTTCAAAAACACCAAAATGAAAACATTTGTTTAATTCAAATTCGTCAAAGGAAGCTGGGCTGAATCATTGTTTATATCAAAGGGAACAGGATTAAATGCACTTAAAAACATTCATTACTAATCATAGGTGTCATTCGATTGCCTAGGTATTTTATTAATACAGGTGTTTAAACCGAATTAGGCTCTTCTTATATATAATTTTAATGCAAGATTAGAAAAGGTTAAAAGTAGTACGTCAATAACACAGGTAGGCGTGGCGTCGGATTTTGATGGGTATTTTACCCGTCAACGGACCCCAAAAGTTACTAAACTTTCTAATGCCTATACACTAATTGCACTTTAATTCTTTAATTTGACTTTTGCAAGTTTTGGAGATGTAAATACGCATAATTTTGTTGGAAATAGATATTATTAATTATGATACTAATTATTATCAATTCACTTATGTTAGTCCGTTGGGTATTGATCTGTACTCTATATGGGTTTATACATAGGTGAGCCTTAGATGATAACGCATAATATAGGTTCGCATCCTTGTGTATGCAAACTCACTTTAAGTATACATGTATTAACCCTAATGTAGGTTACATGTCATTATGCATGAAAATCTACCTAGTATGTCACATCTATAAATAGTGACCGTATCATATAAATACATAAAATTAACCCATCTGAGGAGATACATAGAAAAACACTCAACATATATGTATGTGACGGTCTTTCTAAATTGATTCCTTTAAATTTTTGAGTCTTACGAATGATCAAATTAAGAAGATGGTTAGGTTATAGTCGTACAAACCAGCTTAAAAAATGTCAATTTTGTTATAACCGTAGGTTTTACTTTTTTACGTACCCTTTTCTCTGAACTTGTACAACTTAATTTTTTATTTATACTAAAAATTTTATTATACGCGTATATATTTATTAATCATGTAAATAGAATACATATGTGCATTTAAAAGTAATATATAACGAATAGTAAAATATGCATGGTTTGAAACCACTAGTAATATAACATATCAAATATGTGCAAAATTAAAATAAAAAAATTTAACTGGTGAGTAGAAATTTTATTTATATACACGATGTGGATGGAAGAAAACATTTATGTAAAAAAATATTTTTTTTAAAATTACTCAATAATAATTATTGGTGTAGTGGTAAAAAAACTTGTTTAAAACATGTGTTTGACCCTTGGATATGTTAACTTTAGTTATTTTATTTAAAGGTCATATAAAATTAAGAAAAGACAAGAATGTCATCAAAATAATAATTGTTTTCATCTAATAAGAAGGGTATGTTAGTCTTTTCCCAATTGAATTTGTACCCGGTCAACTTATGATATCAACTTAGTCAGGGGTTTAAATAATAGTATAAATGAGTTAGTTTCAATAATCAATTAAATACTAACGCAGTCAAGAAATTAATGACTAAATTGAGAGTATTTTTACAATATAACAAATATTAATATGAGAGTATTTAGATATAAAATATTATTATAAAATAGTATCATGCTAGGATTTGAACATAGGAAAACATAATCTTTAGACAAATATTTTTTTTTCTCACAATTTATAAATATAATTGAAATGTTACTTAAAAAATATATCAAATATTATGTCGTTTTGGTTTAAATAAAAATTATATAAGGAAAATGTGGTATTGAAATTATTCTTACTTTCTTTCATTGGGTGATTTGCTTACCATTTCTTACTTTCATTTATAAAATTAATTATTATTATTATTGATACATCAAATTAATAATTATCCATATATATAATCATCATTACATTCAGTTTTTCCAAAGTGATTGAAAAATATGAATATATCTGAAAAATGTATATTAATAGCAGAAAATTTAAAAGTTTGTAAGTAAAGTCGAAAGGGTGATGTATAGAGTTTTAGGTGTTCAAATTTATTGGTAAAATTAATTTTTATACAATGTGTATATGAAATACTAAACTTCATATTTATCCATGCCTATCTATTATTTTTAAGTTATGGAGTAGGTTGTTATGAATAGATGTTTAATTCTGATTAAAATAGTGGAAAATGTAATCCTGAAGGCTGTAAGTCAAGACCCATACCTAAGTTTCACCAACAATCTGACGATTGATTTTTCCGTCTGTTGAAGCCATTCATATTATAGGACTCCTACCACATTTCGCCACCCACTGAAACTAGCTACCTATTCCAGGTTTTTGAGTTTTCTGACTTCATGGATAAATATGCCATCCATCCCTATTTTCAATTAATTAAAATATGTCTTCTTAAATTTAATTTTTAATCATTATTATTTTACTTTTAGAAATTTAGTTTCTATATTTTTTATCTTTTAAAATTTAAGTTCAATTATTAATATTATTAATTTTTTTATTAAATTAATTTACGTCACATTTTAAAATAAAAAAATTATTTAATAGTAATATAATTAAAATAATTAAATTAAAATAAATTTAAATTTAATAAAATAATTTTAATAATATTAACTGTTGTATTTAAATTTTAAATTTTTTAAAATTATATATAAAAAATAAAATTTAAATTTATTTTAACTTTTTCCATTCCATGCATGAACCTAAATAAATTCATATTTTCTTCGGTTTCAACTCTAAATTTTTTATATCCGGACAAGGAAAGAGAGGTGAATATACAACAACATACTACGACTTCTAGTGTAGGCTGAAACGGCAAATTAGATGAGTCTTGCAGCTGCCAGTGCCAATACTTGTTTGGCTTTAAATAAACACCCGATTTGACATTTGATTTGATGTTTATAAACATTCTTTCATATGCCAACCCCTCATTTCAATATTTCAATAATTTGGATTCAATCTTAGTGCTATTACTTGAATTTATGTTTGAATTTTATTAAAATATCGGTTAACTATCAGAATTTATTAAATAGATTTAACAAAATTAAAAAAAAAAAGAAAAGAAAAGTAAAACTCATATGTACGCCCAAACCAATTATCCACAATGGTCTTATATGAATAAAAATGAAAATATTTATATTTAAATATTATTTAATTCTGTAATATTTAAATTTATAAAAATTAACTGAAGAGAGTAGATTAGATGACCACTCATCTATTAAGACGCTGTTTACCATTAACATAAAGATATTGATTGAGTCTCAGTTTGATTAGTATCAGTAATATTACTAGTGTAGGAATGATTAAGTCTTAACTCAATTAACATTGGTGTTGTTACTAATGCAGGAAGACGTGAGTTTTAGTGCGTTGAAACATATTATCCTTCTATTTAAGAGTTGAAGAGCGACCATAAATAATTTTAAACATTATATAAAAAAGAATCGTACATACAATAAGAATTTATAATAAAATTAATATTAAAAAAATAAAAAAAATAAAAAAACTTTTCAATACAAAAGCTTTTATCTTAAGTAAAAAAAAAAAAAAAAAAAAAACCAACTTTTATGGCTTTTAAATTTTGCGAATGCACGTTTGGTTGAAATTATTCTTTAACCCTCATTAAAATATATAGCATTATATACCTCAATGTATAATAGTTATATTTGCATGTAATTTTAATAGCTAAAATATAATTTGAGAAAATCATATTTTATTAATTACTTAATAATTTATTATTTAATATTTTATTATAACTTCAGTTTATATATTCTATATATAATTAATTTTTTTATTTTATAATATTATATTTAAAATAAACATTTTATTTTCTAAAAAAAAGAAGAAATTGGGACAAACAGTCGAATGATTGGTGTCAAAAGTGAAGATAATATTGAAACCCAACTAAAACGCATAGTCTTACAAGTAGGAAAAGATATATTGGGTTTGCTACCATGGTCTGATCATATGCAGTTATGGTGCCCACTTTGAAGTTAAGTGACACATTATATATGTCTACGAAGTCAAGAAATTATTTTAGACTTCGGGAGTTAAATTATATATTTTTATAATAGTAAAATTATAATTTTAATATTTTAACAGTTCATATTTTTATAATTTTTAAGTTATTAAATTAAATTTTTATTATTTTTAAGGAAAAAGTATAATTTTATTATTATAAATCTAAAATTTTATCAATTACAAACAAGCTAAAGGGAAGATTTTTAATTTTAGAGAGGGTTAGAATGAATTCTCAAAATATATTTTAAATTATCAATTTGAATTTAATTAATTATTAAATACTTGTAATAAATTATTGGTATAGTTGTAAATATAATATAAAATAGTGTGGAAAGCTAAAGCCACCTAAGTTTTTAAGTACAAACAATAATTATCAAACTTCATTTTGGAGAATATTGTGAAGAAAACATGCATGGAAAAACCTATTTTTAATTTCAATATGAGTTTGTATATTATTATCCGCCACGCATCTAATTTATGTAATCATCATGTTTATTTTGAAAATTCGTGATTATCCTTCGTTATATTACATAATTTATTTTAATAATTCTTGAAGATTCGTGATTATTTTTATAACAATGTGAATCTTCATAATAAGAATATGGATTTTTCTTATTATGAATATGAATTTTTTTCATTAAGAATGTAATATATTTTGTCATTAAATTTAATATTTTTTGAGTGATGATAAATTATTTTTAAAATATCATAATTTGGGTAGAAAAGGTTTGTATGTCTGTATTTCAATTTATTCTTAAAGGACTAAGAAAATAGAATTACCTATTTATTTCTAAATAACATCATTTAATTTATTAACAAATATGTAATATTATACACTATTAATACATAAATATAAATAGAAAAAAGAATGAAATTATAAATAACCAGAAGAAAAAGTCAAAATATATGTGAATAAGCAACATGCATGCATTTGCTCCTTACCATGAAGACCAATACGCGAAACCATTTTTCCATTTTTATTTTTTTCCTCTCGACTACTCAGGACAAGTGGTATAGAATCTTGGAATTAGAGCATGGTTTTTTTTTTAAATACAAATAAATAAAATAAATAAATGTAGCAAATTCAATTAATACATGGTCTGTCTGTTCTAAGCAATAAAACCATTATCCAATTTATGGAAATTTCTTGGGACCCTCGCATGAATAAGGTTTTATATATATATATATATATATATATATTTTTTTTTTCTTGTTAAGGAAATTTTAATTTACTCGAAATAATTATAAACAATAAAATTTCGTAAAAGAAAAAAAGTCAACCATAACAATTACACAAGACTGCAAGTTGGACAAATCAAGCAGCTGACATAAATAATTAAAATGGCAGCAAAATTCTGAATCCTTAATCACAAGTTTATATATGGTTTAAAATGGATTAGTTGATTACTTCTAATTACTGTATATGTACTTTATAGAATAAGATAAATATATATATCAAAATTTGATGATTAAATTTATTGAATATTACGTGTTCTAAGGTGCTCTTTGGAGTGTTAATAAAGTCATTAAAGGTTTCTTTTGTTGGGCCAAATAATTTGTCATTGCTCGAAAACCAAAAGAAGGTAAGAGGTATATAACATTTTTTTCTTTAGCTCTAACAAGTAATTGGATATAGATGTACATGGATGGAGTCGTCAAAGTAGATTCACGCTTCGCAACTGCAAGATGAGTTATACGAGATTGGAGCACGAAGTGGATTTTAGGCTTTAACTAATATTTAGAGATGTATTCAGTCTTGGAAGCTGAGTTATGGGTCATCTTTAATGGCTTGGCCCTTATTTTGGATCAAGGTCATGACAAAGTGTTGATTAATACAGATAGTATGGAGGCAGTTCAAGCTATTCAAGAGACTCAAATTCTACTCTGATCAGACGAATTTAACAGCGGTTGACTACGACACAACAATGACAAATTCAACATATTTCGAGAGAAGAAAATGAAGTTGCAGACCGCTTAACAAAAATGGCTTGTTGCAATAACAGCAATATTAAACTGTTTGATCAACCCTCATGGGGGTTTTAGACTAGGCTTAGTATTTCCTTTGTTATGATGTTTAATTATTATTAGAAGAAGCTAATTGAGTTTTAACTCGATTAATAATGACATTATTGTTAATTTAAGATGATGTGAGTTTGAATGCATTAAAATACATTATGCACCTATTATGGATTAGACATGTCTATGGGGTAATTTTAGATTAAAAACGTATTTTTAGTTACAACTAATTAATGGTGACTTTCTATCAAAATTAAGTATTAAAAGCATTAAGCTAAACATTTAAGTGAGGATGCGTACATAAAAGTAGTTTGGACTTCAAAGTATAGTTTGGTGTTTTTTTTTTCTTTTAATCTCCCTTTTTTCTCCCTTTTTCCGAGCACTTTATATTTATAAATTAGAGAAGCAACCGTCCCTTTTGGCTTTTACGAGGAACGCCTCCAAGAACTTGGCTCTGCATTTCTTCTCGCTTTTCCTTGTAAAACAAAACAAAGCATTCGGGGAAGGCTAAACAGTCGGAAAAGGATACATCAGGATCCAAGATTGAGAAAAAAGAGGCACCCTCTTTCAATTTCATACTCCAATATAATCCCCCACCCCCACCCTTTTTTCCTCTGATACTTCACCATCTCCATTTTCCTTTTTGTCTACTTCTGCCCCCTCATAATTGTAAGTATTTCAAAACTTTTCATCTGGGTTTAGCATCTTTTTTTACTCTCCCTTTTTGTTTGTCATGCACTTATTTACTTCAGTTAGGAGGTGTTAGATTTTACATGGTGTTTTTGGTTTCACGTTTATTGTGTTCCTCTATTATCTCTTTTGATCAAGTTATTACCCAATGACCACCCTTGCTTCAAGAAACCACTTATTTGCATTTGAAGATCCTTTTATTTCATTGGCCGGCCGCTTTGTGGGATCTCCGTTTGTCTCTGTCATTTAGTTCCCTTTTCAAATTTTCCTATCGTCCCAAACATGAGATTATGACCTTATCTTCAGGTTCTTGTAAAGTTGCTTTCATTCCCCTATCTTCATGTCCTTCACTAACAACTCAGATTCATTCTTCAAACATCCTTCACTTTCCACTTGCGTTCATAATTGAGGTTCAGCTTTCAATCCCTCCCCCCCACCTTTTTCCCTTTTTCTTTTTCATCTTTCTGAATCATGCAATAATGTTGATATAGTCAAGTACAGACGTACCAAATAAAAAGGCCAAAATAATTTTCCCAGATGTATTTTACTAGAGACTTCGATGATCCGATCCGATCCTTAAAAATCTGTTTCACCTATTTTCCACCCTGTAATCCTCTCTGCAAAGACGGCTAAAAGCTTTAAAGCCTTTCTTTAAACCCAATATTTACAAAAAAGAAGGATGAACCTGACCTATTATCCATCTCTAGTATCCTTTATATTATATTGATACTACGTTTTCTTTCTTTTTAAACTATTCTTTTTCCGTCTACGTTTCTTCGTTGGAAGCTGTCTCCATTTCCCCTGCAACTAGTTCTTTCATATTACGTTGAATTTCTCTATTTAGTTGAGCCTTCCTAACCATTTTCACTCAAAATATAGATAAATTAATACCCAAAGCCTTTTTGCTTCCAATTCTTATATACCGGATTAGCCGACCATTTTATATATATATATAAATATTAAACGCTTTCTCTATTTAATTCACAATACTATAAAATTTTCCCTGGAAAATCTCCACATTTAATAAACTGATTAATCCACAATTGGATTTAAAAATCCGCCAACTTGTTTCTGATCTCCATTTTAAATTTTCCCTGCTCAGGCGCTCAATCAACCATGAGAACAGATATGAGAAAAAACTCCAAGGTATGCGCCTTTTCTTCTTGCCCGATTTATCCTTCGCCGGATTTTGATTAATGGGTAAGTGAAAATCTTAAACTTTGTTTTGTTTTTTTCTTGGCTGTTAGTCTTCGTGGCCTAAAGTAATCGCTCGAAAATGGCTGAATATACCGAGTGGAGCTGACGAGTTTCAGTCCGATTACGCCGTAAACGGTAAAATCCCATCTCGAATATGTCGTGTTTCATTTAAAATTTTATTCATAGATTTGGTTTATAGATTCAAAGAACGGCAAATTCATGTTTTTCTTTGACAGGCGAAACTGGTGACAGAAGAAAGAGTTGCTGCGACCAGGATTATCACTCGATCGTACCGGAAAATTTCTCAGGTAATGATAATATTGTTGTTAACTCTGCTACAGCTGGGCACTATTATAAATCGTACTGATTTTTAAATCCCGTCCGTCAATCTTCGTAAAAAGATGAGAACTGGAAAAGGGATTATCGTATTTCCCAGAGCTAACTGACGGCTCTGATTTCCTATTGATTGGATTGGACGTTAAAAGAAAGCACTGGCAGTGATTTCGGCCGGGTCCCGGTTTGATCAGTTGATATTTTTGATGATCCAGTGCTGTAATTCTTTGCCACGTGACGGGCGAGATTTGACTTTGGCTGTAGCACGTACTGGTACTTAGATGTACTTCTTTTTTTTTTTTGGACTTTTTTATAGAAGGCTGGCTGACGGAAACTGCCGGAGGGATTAAACCGTCGAAAAGTATGCCGGAGCCACCACCTGTCACCGATTCACTCAACCTCAGGTGAGTTTATAAAAACTTAATTTCGCAGTTGAGAATTTTTGGTGTATTGGGTCCTCGAAATACGCGGGTTCACATGAGAAAAGTAGAGTTGAAGATGCATCAATATTTGGTCTTTAACTTTTGGGGTTTGCTTTGGAAGTTTCAATGTTAATTATGCAGTAATAATTTTGGGGGGTTTTCAGGATGTTCGTAGGGACATGGAACGTGGGAGGAAAGTCGCCCCACGAGGGTTTGAACATAAGAGATTGGTTAAGCTCGCCTGCCCCTGCTGATATCTACGTTCTTGGGTAATTTCTTGCTGTTTCTTTCCTTTGTACCTGTCCCACTTCTAAATTGCTTTTTAACACCTTCCTTAACATATCTAATATCTATGGTTGAAAACTTCCGTTAAGAAAAAAATGAGGAAAACGATCCTCCTTTCTTGTTGACTCCATCTTAAAATGCTCCACAGTTCATAAACAACTTCAACTTTGTTGAATGGGAATCTGTGGTCCGGCACGCATTTTCTTCTTATAATTTATCTTTTTGCCCCTTCAACTTCAATCTATTGTTTACTTGGCCCAGAAGAAAGCAATAAAGGAATAAATTAAGTTTGATTTGAAGTGTGAAGGGTATTGTGGTATTTGGGAATGATTTGCCTAACCAGATTGTTTTTTGACCTGTTAGGTTCCAGGAAATTGTTCCTCTAAATGCTGGCAATGTGCTTGGAGCTGAGGACAACGGACCAGCTGCCAAATGGCTTTCCCTTATTCGTGAAGCTTTGAATTCCGACCAAAGTGACAATGAACTTGCTCGATGTTATAGCGATGCCACTGAAGAAAGCAGTCCATCCTCACAACAGCTTGAGCAGCAAGCAAGCCTGAAGCCTAGGACCAGCTTTACTGATTTACTCTCAATGGAAGATGAACTTGGCGAAGAGGATTTCGAAAGATTGCTAAACTTAAATTCAAATTCGAGCGAGGAAGACTCTCCTAGTCCCACCTACATGTCCGGCAGTCCAGCCCAGCAACACTTCTGCTTAGCTGCTAGCAAGCAAATGGTTGGGCTTTTCTTGTGTGTGTGGGTTCGAACCGATCTTTACAAGCATATTAGCAATCTGAAAGTCTCATGTGTTGGCTGTGGTATCATGGGGTATCTTGGAAACAAGGTCAGCAGTTGCTCTTATTCTATACACTGTTGTTTACATGTCGGTTCCGAAAACAAAACAATCCATCATTTATTGCAGTTGAACTGTAATTGTATTAAATTTAGCTTCTTTTAATTATTTGGTAACAGGGTTCAGTATCCATTAGCATGACATTGCACCAAAAGACGTTCTGCTTTGTTTGTACGCACTTGACGTCCGGGGAGAAAGAAGGGGATGAGATCCGAAGAAATTCCGATGTAGCAGAAATATTAAAGAGGACAAAGTTTTCTCGTTCATTTAGAGATCTCAGGCAGCCATTTCATCCAGAGAACATTTTAGACCATGAGTATGCCTCTTACTCCACTAAAATTATCATGTAACTTCCCACACTTGTTTGTTTGATCTCTAATGTATTTTCCTTTTCTTTATTTGTTCAGTAAGGTTATTTGGTTAGGGGATTTGAACTACCGGCTTGCTCCAGGTTGTGTCGATACGCATGAATTACTGAAGAAGAACAACTGGCAGGCGCTTCTAGAGAAGGATCAGGTGAGAGGCTAATTCACTTAAACATTTTTTCTGTTTCAGATAAGATGTTGGTTTGTTTATCTCTTCACTTTGGCATCTTTTTCATGTGAAACAAAGAAAATGGATAGTTGACCTAAGTTCTTTATTGTTTATTTCAAGATCTAACATGTGACGTTTCCCTGAGTGCTTGGCAGCTAAGGATCGAACAAAGGGCGGGGCGGGTGTTTTCTGGATGGGAAGAAGGCAGGATATACTTTGCTCCAACTTACAAATATCTCGCCGACTCAGATGATTATGTTGTCCAAACATCTAACTCGAAAGAAAAACGACGAATCCCCGCCTGGTAAGATTCCAAATTTATGTTCCTTTCAACCTTCATTTTTCTTAATACATGGGAATTAAATACATCAAGCAGGATTAAATTAATCCCAAGTTGAGCATTAATTAAGGTTGCTTATTAGAAGCATCCTGGTTTAAAAAAATAATGTTGTTTTTTAATAATTAGAATATGTTTTTGCTTCGGATTGATTGCTTCAGTTCTGGCGGTTCTCATTGTTAACTATTAATTTTTTTTCTGTTTTGTTTGCTCCATTATATAAAGGCAAAAAGTTCATATGATGATATTATAATTTGCTAAAGATTACCAAGGAGATTAATTATAAAGTGGTCGGCAAGTGACTAGTGAGATTTGTCTTCTTCCTTAGTAAAACCTTATATAACCAACCGTGTTTAATTAAATCTTGTTGCTAAGACGTGACTGGTGAAACCTTAACATAGTTTAATCATTATTAATGTTTCCTTGTAGATGGCCAAGTGAAGATCATATTTAATATTTAAATATTTATTGCAGGTGCGATAGGATCCTATGGAAAGGTGAAGGACTTAAGCAAGTATGGTACTCAAGGGGAGAGTGTAGATTCTCGGATCATAGACCAGTTTATTCCCTCTTTTCAGTCCATATCAATTTAGCCAACAAGTTAATACCCACTGCTATATCATGCCCGCCAACGTTTTCATCCAAATCTGCCTTGTCCTCAGCTTGTGGGGCAAAGATCCAAGCTGAGGAACTGTTGGTAATTCCTGGCCACAAAGCTGCATAATTTGACACCCAGTCCAAAATATTACCTTCCAATGGTGAAGTTAAGGATGTAATTGTGGAAGAAACCCTAAACCTTAAATCCTAATCCTTTGACACCGACAATTTTAATGGGTTGAGAGTGATGATTTTTGGGATGGATAGCATTTCTTGGTTCATGAACTGGAAGATGAAGAAGAAGGAATAGGCTTACAATTGGATGTAGGGGTTTGATGATCATTCCTGAAATTTTTGACGAAGCAATGAATGATCTCAAGGGATTTTGTAAATGTGTTTAGAATTAGAAGCAGCGATACTTGTTTATAGTCTGGAAAGCAAAATGAAGTTCTTGTTTCGCTGGAAGAGAGTGCATTCTCAGCTTTTTCTTGTAGAGAAGTATTTCATTTGTAATTCCTTTTTTTTTTTTTTTTTTTTTTTTTTTGAGTTTTGATACCCAAAAGAAAATTTTGATCAAAATGAAAAATGTAAATGGAAAGAAAAGTGGGTTTGCAGATAAAAGAACTTTTAATTGACATTGTTATTTGATTGTTTAAACTCTTTTCTTCGTTTGGACTTAACCTTAGCTGTTGTTATTAAAATATCATTTACTAAAACTTTAATGATCGGTTTCAAGTTTAAAATGTAAGGTAGAGCCCCAGCAAAGACGTTTGTGACTCCACATTATGATTCATGGCTAAAGGGAGAGTCACGCATAAATGATATAATATATGCTCAAATCTAAAACAGGTTTTTCTTGAAGAATGAATGGTGTCAACTATAAAGCACTAATTAATAGAGTTTGATTACACTTCAAAAGGTTATAGAATTGAAAAATGAGCCAGTTTTCTTCTTTGGGCAAAGCTCTTTTATGTTTGGGTTCTCTTGCCGCTGTTAGATGGAAAATTAAAAGAATGGATAGAGAAAAAAAAAAAAAAAAAAGTAAAAAAATAAATAAATTTTGAGTGTGCAGATTAAAAAATGAGAGGAAAGAAAACATAAAATCAGTCCTTTCATATTGAAATAATGTGAGGAGAAAAAATAGAGAGATGTATATTATTTATTTTTCAAATATTCTATTTTATTTTTTAACTTTTTACTATATTAAGCAAGGGATGAAAATAAAATTACTTTTTTTTTCTTTCAATATTTCCATCTTTCTTACCAAATAGGAAAAAAAAATTATTTTCCATCTTTCTTTATTTTTACTTTCAATTTTTCAATTTTCTTTTCATTCTACCTATTAATGCCTAAATATTTTTTTTACTTTCCCTAGAAAGCTTTCATTTTTAGTTATAAGTTTTTGGGGTTCATCTTCCTTTCATCATATTCTACTATATTATAGTATTCTTTTAGGCTTTCTTTGGTAGAATGAAAATAAATTGAAAAAATGAAAAATTAAATGGATAGAAAAATAGAAAAATAAAAAATATATTATTTTTTTCTTTACATAAGTGTGCTTAGATGAAAAAATAAAGAGAATAATTTTTTTTTCTTTCATTGTTTGGTGGAGTTCAAAAATGAAAGAAAAAAATAAAATATTCGAAAAGATACTGTTAGAATTAAGTGACCCAAATTCTTATAGAATATGATGGAAAATAAAATAAAAGTAAAATCCATATAGAACTAGATTTCTTTTATTTTATTTTAGAATAAGGTTTTTTAAACCTTATTAAACTTCATCTATTTTATATTGATTAGGATAGGGTGTTTCAATCCTACTAGAATATGGCTTTACAAGCCTATAAATAGACATAGTCTATTCCTCTTGTATTGATACAAATTTTTCGACATAGTGAATTTTCTTCTCCTCTACCCGTGGTTTTTTTTCCCGAAAGGGTTTCCACGTAAAATTTGTGTGTTCTTTATTTTATTTATTTTTATTCTATTTTTTTCACAAATTGGTATCGAGCTTAGGGTTATTCATCTCGATCACGGTAATGGCGTCTTTGAAATATGAAATTCATTGTTGGATCGCAACACTAGATTTGCGTTGTGGCAAATTAAGATGCAAGCGATTCTTGCGCATGATGGATCGGAGGATGCCCTCGCTAGGGATAGATAAGATGCCTTCGACATTATGAGATGAAGAGAAAAAGCGTAAGGATCGAAAGGCATTAACACAATTACATCTGTATTTGTCCAACGAAATTTTGCAAGATGTGATGAAAGAGAAAGCGCACATTGCATTATGGAAGAGGCTAGAACAAATATGTATGTCGAAAACTCTAACAAGCAAGTTGCATATGAAGCGGCGTCTTTATGCTCATCGTTTGGAGGAAGGTGTGCGTGCACACACGAACACTTAACAAAGTGTTTAAAGAAATTCTCTCAAACTTGGAAGCCATGGAGGTTGGTGATGATAAGGAAGATCTAGGGTTGATTCTACTTTGTTCGTTGTTCCCGTCTTATTCAACCTTTAGAGACACGATTTTATATAGCCGTGAGTCTCTAACAGCTTGATGAGGTTTATGATTCTTTAACCTCGTATGATAAGATGAAGCATCTTGTGGTTAAACCCGACTCTCGGGAGAGAGGTCTCATTGTTCGTGGGAGACAAGATCGGAATGTCGATGATGATCGTGGTAGGACACACAGAACGGAATCCTCGTGGTAAATCTAAGGGTAGATCGAAGTCTTCAAACAGAGGTAAAACTTGTAACTACGCAAGAAGAAAGGGCACATTAAATCTGAGTGCTATAAGCTACAAAATAAGATTAAAAGGGAGGCTGCGAATCAAAAGGGAAAACAACCAGAAAATTCCGGTGAAGCTGATGTTGTAGAAGACTACAGCGATGGTGAACTTCTAGTCGCTTCTGTCAATGATTCTAAAGTAAGCGAGGAGTGGATACTTGATTCAGTGCACATTCCATATGAGTCCCAATCGGGATTGGTTTACAACTTACAAAAAGCGATTAATCGAAGGTGTTGTTTTGATGGGAAATAATACTTCGTGTAAAATCGCGGTGTTGGAACAATTAAAGTTAAGATGTTTGATGGAGTTGTCGAGAACACTTAGTGACGCTGGCATGTTCCGAATTGAAAAGAAATTTAATTTCGTTGAGTACTCTTGATTCAAAAGGCACAGATATACAAATTTGAAAGTGGGGTTTTAAAGATTTCCAAAGGGTCCCTTGTTGTGATGAAAGGACAGAGAAAGATTGCCAAGTTATATGTTTTGCGGTGGTCTCTATCATATCTGGTGATGCACTATCGCTTCCTCGTCCTTGTCGGATGATGATATTACTAAACTTTGGCATATGCGCCTAGGGCATATGAGTGAGAATGGCATGGCGAATTGAGCAAAAGAGGACTTCTTAATGGGCAAGGAATTTGCAAACCGAATTTCTGTGAGCACCGTGTGTTTTGGAAAACAAAAGAGAGTTCGATTCACTAGAGGAATCCATAACACGAAGGAATATTGTAGTATATTCATTCGACTGTGGGGGCCATTTAGAGTGCCTTCTAGAGGTGGAGCTAATTATATGCTAACCTTTATTGATGATTTTCGAGAGAAAAGTTTGGGCGTTCTTTCCGAAGCGAGAAAAGTGATGTGTTTTCCGCATTTAAGTCTTGGAAAATTATGATTGAAAAGCAGACGGAAAAGCAGATAAAATACCTCCGCATGCAGACAATGGCTTAGAGTTACGTTTCGATGAGTTTAATAGATTGTGCAAGTCGAAGGAATCATAAGACACCGACGATTCGTCATACTCCACAACAAAACGGCGTTGCGAACGAATGAACGAACGATCATGGAGAAGGTTCGATGTATGTTGTCAAATGCCAACTTACGAAGTCATTTTTGGGCGTAAGCGGCGTCTCATCGCATGTTTTTTGATCAACCGATCTCCATCCGTTGCCATTGAGAAAAAGACTCCACAAGAGGTATGGTCCGTAATCTCGCTAATTATTACGATTTAAAGATCTTTGGGTGTCCTGCATATGCTCATGTTGATAATGGAAAATTAGAACCGAGATCCATTAAATGTGTTTTTCTTGGTTATAAAGCTGGTGTAAAAGGGTATAAGTTATGGTGTCCTGAAAATAGAAAAGTTGTGATTAGTAGAGATGTTGTTTTTGATGAAAGCGCTATGCTACCTAACTTATCTCTTAAAGACTCTTCCAATAAAGAAAATCAAAAACAAGTAGAGCATCAGTTAATACAGAGTCAACTCCTCAAGCCAGTACAAAAATTGAGAATAGAGTTGCTTCTTCACCACAATACTCTATCGCCAAAAACAGAACTAGAAGAGAAATTAGACCTCCAAAGAAATATCTTTGAGGTGATCTAGTTGCTTATGCTTTGAATGTGGTGAAGATATAGATGCGAATCAAGAGCCATCTAATTATTCTCGAGGCGATTACTGTGAAGGCTCGAGAAAAGTGGATGTTTGCTATGCAAGAAGAGATGGAATCACTCCACAAAAAGCAGAACATGGGACCTTGTGAAACTTCCTAAAGGTAAAAGGGCATTCGTTGTAAATGGGTATTTAAAAGAAAGAAGGGACTCAGGAGTTGAAGAACCCGGATATAAAGCAAGGCTTGTTGCAAAGGGTTATAGTCAAATTCCAGAGTAGACTTCATGATGTGTTCTCCCGGTTGTTAAGCATAGTTCGATTCGAGCTTTGCTTGGTATTGTGGCCATGCATGATTTGGAGCTTGAGCGATTAGATGTAAAAGCGCATTTTTGCATGGAGAGCTTGATGAGGATATTTACATGCAACAACGAGAAGGTTTTGATTTGAGAAAAAAGAGAACTATGTTTGCTTGCTGAAAAAGTCCCTTTACGGTTTGAAACTTGATCACCAAGACAAGTGGTACAAGAGGTTTGATTCCTTTATGACTTCTCATGATTTCAAAAGAAGTAGTTTTGATGATTGTGTTTACTTTAAGAAAAATAGTGATGGTTCTTTTGTGTATCTACTTCTTTATGTTGATGACATGTTGATAGCAAAGAAAAGATAAAGAAGAGATAAGAAAGGTCAAAGTCCAACTAAGTAAAGAATTTGAGATGAAAGATTTAGGACCAAGCAAAGAAGATACTTGGTATGGAGATTCTCAGAGATAGAAAATCAAGTAAATTGTACCTAAGTCGAAGGGGTACATTGAGAAAGTTCTTTGCGAGTTCAATATGCAGAGTGCTAAGCTGTTAGTACTCCTTTAGTGACCATTTCGGACTTTCATCGATTTTGTCTCCACAATCGATGATGAGATTGAGTACATGTCACATGTTCCATACTCTAGTGCGAGTGGGATCTCTCATGTATGCTATGGTTTGTTCACGTCCCGATTTATCATATGCGATCGGTGTAGTTAGCGAGATACATGGCAAATCCGGTAAAGAACATTGGAAAGCGATTCGGTGGATTTTAAGATACTTACGAGGCACTCACACGATGTTTGCTTACAGTTTGGAAGAACTAAAGATAGAGTCATAGGGTATGTTCATGCTGATTTCTTTGGAGACCTTGATAGAAGAAGATCTCTCACAGTTACGTCTTTACAATCGGAGGTTGTGCAATTAGTTGGAAAGCCATTTTGCAAACTCTGATCGCTTTGTCTACCACAAGAAAGTGAGTACATGGCGATTAATCGAGGCTTGCAAAGAAGCTATTTGGTTGAAGGGACTATTTAGTGAACTCAATGAAGGCCTTCAAATCGGCCACAGTATTTTGTGATGATCAGAGTGCTATATTTCTTACAAAAGATCAAATGTTTCATGAGAGAACAAAACACATTGATGTTCGGTATCATTTTGTTCGTGATATTATTGCTCGTGGTGATATTGTTGTGAGCAAAATTAGTACTCATGAAAATCCTGTAGATATGATGACTAAGTCACTTCCTAAAACCAAGTTTGAGCATTGCTTAGACTTGGTTGGTGTTCATTGTTGAGTTAAACCCTTAAGGGGTTTTATGGAAGAGGTGGAGAACTTGTTTATTGAAAGTTCGCAATGAAGAACTTGTTCATTGAGAATTTGTGTCAAGGTGGAGATTGTTAGAATTAAGTGACCCAAATTCTTATAGAATATGATGGAAAATAAAATAAAAGTAAAATCCATATAGAACTAGATTTCTTTTATTTTATTTTAGAATAAGGTTTTTTAAACCTTATTAAACTTCATCTATTTTATATTGATTAGGATAGGGTGTTTCAATCCTACTAGAATATGGCTTTACAAGCCTATAAATAGACATAGTCTATTCCTCTTGTATTGATACAAATTTTTCGACATAGTGAATTTTCTTCTCCTCTGCCCGTGGTTTTTTTTTCCCGAAAGGGTTTCCACGTAAAATTTGTGTGTTCTTTATTTTATTTATTTTTATTCTATTTTTTTTTCACAGATACATAATTTTAAACTAACATATACATAATTAGTTTTTATGTATTACGATGCAGCGACATAGTCAAGAAATTTAGATAGTGGGGTCAATTTTTTAATCATTAAAATGTTTATAAATCTCTCATAAACTAATGCATAATATTTTTTTTCCCTTCTTGTTCTTCCTCTACTTCACTAGTAGACTTTCTTTTAAAATATTTTTCCATTTTTATTTAACAAAAAACAAATATATCCAAGCCTGAAACACATAAAGGTATTTACAAAGTCAAAATACAATTATAAATTTTCTTTAATCAAAAGAAAATCATGTTTAAGTGTTTTTTTGTGCCATACCAATACAATATTTCAATTTTTCAAACACAAGAAATTTAAAATTATAATATAAATACGATCCATCCTAATATTTTGAAGGATTTGTATTAATCAACTTCTATAAATTAATACCCAAGCACGATGTTAGAAATTTCATACAAAATCATTATCCCAAAATTATTTAATAAATAAAACAACTAAAAGAGTAATCAATCTCACTTTTCTAAAAGAGTAATTAATAAAGCTTGAAAAAAAAAAAACAAGAGTTGTTGTCAAATTAGAAAGATTCACTTGAAAGTATTGAAAAGTTGAACTCATATCTTAGAAATTCTAGAGAGTGCGTGAGAGATTAATGATGTGTTTGGTTCAATGGAAAAGTGAAAGGATGAGAGGAGGGAGTATAAAAGTGAAAAGAAAATAAATTTTTAGGGTAATTGGTGGGGAAGAAAAGTGAGAAGAAAGAAAATAGAAGAGATAATTATTTTTCATCCTAATACATAAAAATCAATCATTCCAAATTGAAATGATGGGAGAAGAGGAAATGAGAGAAATGTGTATTTAAGGTCAAAATCATGTATTTTATTTTTTTCCTTTCATTTTTTTAACTCTATCAAGTAATGATGATTATTTTTCTTTTAATTTTTTTATCTTTACTACCGAGCACACCTATAAAAAAATGCATTCAGTTTTAGAGAATATTCTCTGTTTTCATTTTTCATTTTCTATTTTTTGAAAATTGAAAATTTTGTTTTGTAAATAAAAATAGAAAAAAAAATTCAATAATAAAATAGTGAAAACGCATTTGGTATATATTTTTCAAAATAGAAATGAAAAAAATATATTAAATAATTAAATAAAAGTATAATTTATTAAAAATGTATAACAATAGTAAAATAAAATGTAATTAAATAAAAAAATTGCTTCTAAAATATTTCCAACCAAAGTAAATTTAATGCTTAAAATAAAACTTAAAAAATTTGTTTCTTTTTGCAATTTTTTTTATTTTCCTAAAATATTTTTATTGAAAATAATGAAAACATGTTTTTTTTTAATCTCTAATTTCATATATTTTTATTTTCATTTTCAAAAACTCATTCCAAATTTTTTAATCAAATATGTTTACTTCACTATTTTTCATTTTTCAATAAAATAAAAATGAAAACTGTAATGACCAATTTTGGCCCGGGCCCATGCATACACAAACCAAAACACAAAAAAAATAATGCAAAAAGAAATACAATAAATGAAACAATCCCTTAATTAAAAGTCCTTTTACAATCCAAAACCTAAGATTAATGCCAGACCCAAGACCCAAGTCACAAGCCCAATGACTAAATCTAGACCTGACCCAAAATAGGCCCGATAAGCCCAATACTTGAACAAAGAGACCCTAGGGTTTTCTTCTCACGTTGTATCTTTGCAATCGCAGGCGAGCCCCAGCCCTCGCGTCGTACGATCACCTTCAACGCCTCCGTACGCCCCACGTCGAGTGCCACATATCCCCTGGTGACCCGTGCACTCTGTACTGCAAAAAAACGCGAGCGTAAGAACAACGAGCAAATGCAAACAAAAGAGAAATATTGTATTTTATTTTGATTTTCCTTTTCTTGGCTATAAAGCTGAAATTTTAATCCTTGTAAAAGGTTACACACAAAAACGCATACACAGATACATTATACGAAAAAGCTGAATAGAAAAATTCAAAGAACTATTTGGAAGAGGTGATCTTTCTTAGTCTTTTTAATCTTTCTGTCATTTTTATCTATTTTTCATCGATTGTTTTCATCATTTTTTTTTTCAAAAACAAAGGAGGGGAAAAAACAAACCTTACCTTACCAATCGGCCATGGATCTTTGTTCGCCGTTGAAATCGAAGCCGAAAGGGATCTAAAGGTATCGTGGTGTTGGAAGGAAGGTGGAGTGGCGGCCAAATAGGAGCAAACCTCTAGGTTTTTTGTCTTTTTCAATTTGTTAAGCCAAAACATTTGGCTTTTAAGAAGATTAAATTGGCAGCATGAAGTGATGCCGTTTGGGGCATGTGTATGTAGCCTTGAAATGGCTTGCCCGACCCGATTTTGTTTTCTTTACCCCTGGGATCCACATGTTTCAGTGGAGAGGGATAATTTCAAGTTAGGTCCTCCCCTTTTCTGTTGCAATGCAATTAATTTCAATTAATACTTTAGTTTTTTTTTAATTTTTCCTAGAGTTTGTGTGTTGTTGCAATGTAACCCTCGATTCAACACAGCATTTTGGGTCGGGGAAATTTTCATCATTAGCCCATGCGAATTTACGCGTATTGTGCAAGGGTCCTTTTTAATCCTAGTAGTTTATTTTATTTTTAAATTGTCCCTCTCATTTTAACTCCATTTTTAATTTAGTTTCTTTTGTTTTAACTTACTAATTTAAAACACGTTTAATATTCTTATATGTGTCAATCCATTTTAATGTTTTTTTTCATTCTTATTTGTACAATTATTTTGAAGTTTTTATCATATTATTTCTACATTTTACACAATACTTCTTTAAGTATTTTATACAAATTTGTACATCTATTATGCTCATTGATTAGTAATGCTTATTATTTCGAAGTTCACCACGTCTTTGCATATGTGTTAAGCTATCTTAATAGTTTTATTTTGTTTTATAAAATCACCGTTTTAAATGTTTTCATTTAAACTATTTTAACGCTTTTTATGTAATTTTCTTTATTTAAATGTTTTTATATATAATAACACATATGTTATTCTAATCGGGTTTTCTATTTAAAATACCCATTGTTTTAGAATTTACTTAATATATTTTGTATGTATATATGGGGCTAAAAAAAAAAACTTCATTTTCGCGTTTATAAAATTATTATTTTGGAACCCTTCTTTATAAAATGTTATTTTAAAAGTTTCTATAGTATCACATTTAAATGCTATGACATGCATTTGTATGTATAGTTTAAAGCAAAATTAATTAATCTTATATGTATTATCATTTCTATATTATATTTTTTTTACATGTAATTGCTTTTAAATTTTTATATATGTGTATATATATGTGTGTACGCTTTCAATCCATTATGTATATTGTATATTTTCTCAATCCATTATGTATATAGTATATTTTCTAAAATTCTATTTTATCATGCATCTTGACTACCCTTTCATGTTTATATATATATATATATATTATTAAATTCTCCTTCATTGTATGTACTTTTAAAATATTTTTTAACACCTTGTACATCTTATGTATTATATGGATTATTCTTATTATAGAGATATTACCAACTTTAAATAAATATTTTATGGCTAAATATCTAGTATTTGGTTTGATCCAAATGTTTTGAAATACCTATTAAATTTTTATTCTTTATGTATATATTTCTTAATTTTCCTTTTATAAATTATTTCAAACCCTAGCATATATTATTTGATTATTAGTCCATCCTTTTTAGTCCATTATTTTTGTATCTTGTTGATTCTATATCGTTTGATACCTCATGTGTTAATTATCTTTCCGATACTTTCTCGTATATTTGCTACATTATGCTTGTTCATTTTTATATGTTACCACATCAATTATCTTCCATGCATTATTGTAATCGCATTACCTTTTAGATTAGTCCCGCTTAATTACTAGTTTATTAGTGGATCATGTCTCCTATATATCCTTTATCCTATATCATCACTTTCCACTTAGTTTGCGAAATGTGGTTCTTTTTAAATTCAAATATTTATAATTAGTTTTATCTTATTTCAAATCGAATTAATACGTCTTAAATTAGCTTTATAATCATTCATTTAAAAATTCTTAAAACGAAGGCGAGATTCGATATTTGGCAATTCACGGAATAGTGCCCTAACGTGTTGGGTTGCAATTTCGCGTTTGCTCAAAATAATTGAATATCCTTCACAATTTCACTCATGCCTTTTAAAAAAATTTTTAAAGCGAAGGCAATATTCGGCGTTTGACAATTCAGGAATCATGCCCTATCGTCTTTGGGTTGTGATTCTCGTTTGCTCAAAACAATCGAATATTCCTTAAGGTTTTCACTCATGTTATTAAAACCCTTCAAAACGAAGGGCGTTCGATGTTTGGCGATTTGAGAATCGTGCGTGTCGTCTTTGGGTTGTGCTTTTTCATTTGTTCTAAACAATCGAAGATCCTTCAAGTTTCATTCACGTTTTCTAAAACCCTTTAAAGCGAAAAAAGTGTTTGATGTTTGACAGTTCGGGAATAGTACCTATCATCTTTGGGTTGCAATCTCGTCTGTCTGCTAAAATAATTGAATATCTCTCAGAGATTTCACTCGTATTTTTCAGTGAGGCAATGATCAATGTTTGGGAATTCCAAGAATCGTGGCCTTCTTGTCTTTGGGTTTCGATTTTTCGTTGGACTAAATAGTTGAGCATCCTTTCGTGATTTTCAAATTATAAATTTTCGGATGTCGAAACAAGAAGACTTTTGACAATCAACTCGGGTTATTCAACTTTTAGTAAAAGAGAATCACATTTCAAAAACATTTTTATTTTAGACATAAGGACAGTATCTAATCGGTTTGGTACCAATTTTGGGCATAATGAGGGTGCTAATCCTTCCTCATGCGTAACCGACTCCCGAATCCATTTTCTCAAAAATTCGTAGACCAAAATCTTTATTTTTAGTAAACTAAAAATGTTTTATTAAAATAACCTCATTCTTAGGTGATCTGATCACACCAAAGACAAAAGATCGGTGGCGACTCCATATTTCTGTCTTTCAAAAGTCGATTCCCCCCATTTTTTAAACCTAAAATTTTTATCGAGGGATGGTTTCGACAGCATGGCGACTCCAATGGGGACTGGTTGAGAGTCGAGCCATAAAAATCGATTATTTACTGTCCTTTCGTCAAAAAACCAAAAATATATTTTAAAAATCATGTATCTTTCGATTGCATTCGATTGTATGATTGTTTTGGTGTGGGTCTTGTAGAATAGTACTGCATTTCATTGCATGGCCACTGCGGTCACACCTTCTAAGTGGGAGCAAGAAACTACGCTTTCGTGAGGTTTTCGCCTCCGCATGGGCTAGTGGATTGCTTCCGGGATACATCCGTACCTATGATTTCGTGAGATTTTCATCTCCGCATGGTCATAGGGAAATGTATCCCCCCGAACCGAACTCAATCTATATGAGCCTATAATGGGTGAGGATTGAGGAATCTGCTGGTTCGGGTACCCTTACTCTAGAACCGAACTACATACAGTGAACCTTAGGAGTTATCCTTAGGTGAAGCCGCAGCAAGCCTTAGTATTTACCCGTATATTGTGCTGAAATTATTGTTTATGTGCTTGCATTTTATCGCTATTATTTGATACTAACCTGTGTTTTGTTTTGATTGTCTTTTTGCATGACATTGCATACTAAAGGAGGTGTTAACTCGTGTTCAATTACTAAGTTGAAAAGTTTGACATGGAGAATGAATTTCTTAGTAAAGTCGAGGATAATGCAGCTGTTCGTGCATGGTCGGAGAAGCTACAATCCGAGAGAGGGGATAGCTTGGCGGAAGGATATATCTCTGAGTTGCAGGATTTCACTCGCGTCAATGTGGTACAGAACGAGCTGCAAGAGTTGAGAGACATTTGGGCTAGTTGGGATGAAGGGACCAAGCAGTTGTTCTACCAAAGCTATGGTGACATATCCTACCTGCTAGACATTAGAGTGGATAAGCATTTGTTCCGAGCCTTGGTGCAGTTTTTGAATTCTGCATACAGATGTTTCACTTTTGGAGAAGTGGATTTAGTACCTACCATGGAGGAATACACTACTCTACTCAGGTGCCCAAAAATTCAGGTCCGAAAGACTTATGCCCGAGTTTTTAGTGGTCAGACTTTTGTGAAGAAACTAATTAGCATTTTTGGGATGAGCGAGCCTTGGATCACCGCTCGGATTCAGCAAAAAGGAGATAGCAAATGTATCCCTTGGGAGAATTTGCGAGATTTGATCTTGACGCATCCAGATGAAAGAAAGAGGGTCGATATATTTACCTTAAGCATCTACTGATTAGTCATCTTTCC
Source organism: Gossypium longicalyx (assembly GCA_025698465.1). NCBI lineage: Eukaryota > Viridiplantae > Streptophyta > Magnoliopsida > Malvales > Malvaceae > Gossypium > Gossypium longicalyx. Next base: position 29,508,243 of record CM047003.1, read on the forward strand.
TAAGGCTTTGAGGCACGTGGATGAGGCAGTCATTGACTTGTTCGATCGCCTTGAAAAGGGAACCACACCGGTACTGGCAATATTGGCAGAAACGTTCAGATCTTTGAGCTCATGTCGAAAGACAGGTGAGGGGCGATTCATTGGATGTGCTCAACTATTGTTGGTATGGTTTCATGGCCACTTTTGGAAGGTAGACAAGGTTTCTTATCAAGTCTTTTCCGAAAGTTATTCCCCGTTAAAAGAAGAGGCAGCTTTACAAAGGAGAGAGGATATCTCGGAAGAGAAGTGGATGGACATTCTTCAGAACCTCAAGGAGGAGGATATCGAGTGGAGAGCTTACTAGATGGTTCCTGATGAGATCATGTACCGATGCGGTAACTTTGATTGGGTACCGTTGTTAGGAATTTGGGGAGCTACCGGGTATACTCCATTACTCGCGTTGAGGCAATATAAGTCGAGGCAGTTCGTACCTGCAACCCACGGACTTGCTCAAAGTGATTTCTCTTTCAGCGGTGCTCACTATAAGAAGAAAGTTCGGGAGCTATCGGATGCTTGGAAACAGACCTGTTGGATGAAGAGGCTAGCCGTCGGCTCTATGGTAACGCCCGAGTATAGCGAGTGGTTTAAGAAGAGGATTAACGATAATATTCCTAGGCCAAGCTTGGAGAATGCACGACCTATTGGGGAACAATTACAAATCGCCCCGTCAGAATTGGAGATTATAAAACAAGATTTCGAGAAGAAGAGTTCAGAGCTTGGGAAGAAGATTGAACAACTAGAAGAAGAGAAGATGTACTTAAGGTTAGACGCTGATGTTCAGAGGTTAGAGGCCGAGAAGTGGAGGAAAGGAAAAACCAAGGCCGAAGAAGATCTAGATAGCTTAAAGACTGACTATAAGAAGTTGCGCCTATCCATGAGGACTGCGGGGTTAGGAAAGACTTCCGAACAATAGCGCCATGAAATTCGAGAAGAAAAGGCCATTACCGACCGGTGGGAAAGAAAATTCTGAGAGTCTCAGGCACAAAGCGAAGATTTAGAGAAGAGTCTGTTGGAGAGCAGAAGTGAGCGAGGGGAATTGAGGGCTAGAGTGGCAGAACTCGAGAAGTCCTTGCATCAGTACCGAAACCGCAACACCACGATAGAGTTGAGGGCGAGCCTGAGCAAGATAGAAGAAATGAAAGGAAAGATAGAAGAGATGCGGATCCAGTTTTTCGAAGCAAACGAGGATCGTTGGAAGGAACAGCTTCATCATGCGCAAGGCCAAGTCAGAAACAGAGATTACCTTATGGGGGAAGCCATAACCCAGATTCGGGAGGTAGCTGATTACTTGCAAACTTTAGCAGTTCAGGCGGAAACACTGCGTGTGAAGTATGAGTCAGAATCGGATCGCGGACAGGAGCTGGCCTCGTTGCTCAAAAAAATTAAGACTTTAAGCGTTAGAGCGAAATTTTATTTGTAACTCAACTTTATGTAAAAGATTTTATTTTTTAGTGAAATTTTCTAAGGGCAATTGAATCAAAATTGATGCCTCCTTTGCATTCATGCATCTGCATTACATCATATCATTATGCAATAAAAGCCATAAGAGTTTTCTAATTAATTAATTAAAAATTATTTCAGTAACCTGGAAACCAACGAAAACCAACCAACTACGCACCCCTACGGTACCAGAAAGAAATCAATGGATAAGAGACTCGAGAAATTAGAGCAGATGCAAATGGACATGCAAGAACAAATGCAGTCACAGATGCAAGAACAACTAGCCAAGATTCAGCGAGAAATGAAGGAACAAATGATGGAGTCCCAGAGAGAAATGATGTCCCAGTTATCCCAATTGCTATTGGGAGGAATAGATTAGGGAAAGGGCCTCATGGATAAGGTTGAGGAAACTAATGAGGATCTCCAATACCCCCTGGCTTCACTCCGACACACGTACAAATGAAGCCCGAAATTAATTTACCGAAACCATCTGTCACGATCATACCTCAGCAGGTTCAGGCCGGAGCTTCAATACCAATGAATTTCCAAACCGACTCGGGCTCTAATTTTGTCAAAAACCCAAACTACCCACCCGTTCCCGATTTGGATGAAGTGGCTGAAGAAGAAAAGGCTAGGATGTATTCACAAAAATAATTAGAAGAACGGTGTAGATGGCTTGAGGAGAAGTTCAAAGCCATGGAGAGCGCAGATCACCACCAAAGGATTGATGCCAAGGACTTGAGTTTAGTTCCAGATTTAATCCTTCCCCCTAAATTCAAAATGCCCGAATTTGAGAAATACAATGGAACAAGCTGCCCTGAAGCCCACATCACTATGTTCTGCAGACGAATGACGGGATATGTTAACAATGACCAGCTGTTAATCCATTGCTTTCAATATAGTCTGGTCGGGGCGGCGGTTAAGTGGTATAATCAATTAAGCCGCTCTAAGATCAACTCATGAAAGGACCTAGCACAGGCCTTCATGAAGCAATACAGTCATGTGACGGACATGACCCCTGACAGAATCACTCTCCAGAATATGGAGAAAAAGTCAAACTAAAGCTTCAGACAGTATGCACAAAGGTGGAGAGAGGTGGCCATACAAGTCCAGCCGCCACTTCTAGAAAAAGAGACAACAATGCTCTTTATTAACACCTTGAAAGCCCCTTTTATCACGCATATGTTAGGAAGCGCCACCAAGAGCTTCTCTGACATAGTGATGACAGGGGAAATGATTGAGAATGCTGTGAGGAGCGGCAAAATAGAATCAGGAGAGAGTGCTAGGAAGTCGGCCCTGAGGAAAAGGGACAATGAAGTGAACAACACGAGCAAATTCAACAAGGGGCAGTCCAAGTCAACCCAAAACGGTGACTACCAATCAACAAAGCTCTGTAAGACAAGAATCCAATACGAGAAAGAACACAGAAAGGCCACAATTCACCCCTATACCCATGACGTATAGGGAATTATACCAGAACTTGTTCAACGCTCATGTGGTATCCCCTTTCTACCTAGAGCCACTGCAGCCCCCGTATCCCAAATGGTATGACACAAATGCCCAATGTGAATACCACGCGGGGATTACCGGGCACTCAATCGAAAATTGTACTGCGTTCAAGAAAGTAGTCGAAAGACTCATTAAGGTGGGGATAGTGAGATTTGACGACCCAGCCATGCCCAATGTAGCAGGAAACCCACTCCCCGATCATGCCAAACAAGGAGTGAATGTGATAAGTGAAGGCTCAAACAGGAAAACCAAATACGAGGTGGCAGAAGCCAGGACCCCATTAAAGCGGGTATGGAAGGAGATGGCCAAGAGAGGATTGATAGCGTTGGATTCGAGGGAAGAGTCTAAAAAAGAGAGAAACTACTGCGAGTTTCACGATGAAGTGGGGCATAAAATCCAAGACTGTGTGGAATTTAGGGCCCTAATGCAAAACATGATAGACAATAGGAAAATTGAGTTTTATGAAGAAGCTAAAAACCCCGTAGAGGGAGATATATGCGCATCGGAGGGGGAACCGAAGGCACAGAATCAAACATCTAACTATCCCGTGGTGATCATTTCGAGACCCAAAAATAATGAAGCTGGGGTACAAATGCCACCAAGGGTCATAATCCAAAGACCTGCAGTCTTCTCTTACAAAGACAGCAAAAAGGTCCCATGAAATTATGATTACAGTGTGACGATGCCGGGAAAAGAAAGCCCGGTTGGCGCTTCGAGAGAGGATCAGGACAAGGGATCCTATACACGTAGTGGGAGACGTTACGATGCGGCGAATGAGGAGACACAACCCACAAAAAGAAAAGCCCAGATGGTCGAGGAAGTAAAAGAAAAAGCAACCAAATCTGTTAACGAGCCAGTTAACGAAGAAGAGGCCAAGGAGTTTTTAAAATTCCTAAAGCATAGCGAATACAATGTGGTGGAACAGCTACGCAAACAACCAGCCTGCATTTCAGTGTTGGCTTTGCTTCTGAGCTCGGAAGTCCATCGCAGCGCTAATGAAGGTCTTGAATGAAACGTATGTTCCCAATGATATCTCCGTTAACAAGTTGGACCGCTTGGTTAACAACATCAGTGCCGATAACTATATCTTCTTTAATGGCGATGAGATACCACCCGGGGGGATGGGGTCGACTAAAGCTCTGCATATCACCACACGCTGTAAAGGGTATACGCTACCAGGCGTACTAATTGACAATGGATCCGCCCTAAACGTCCTGCCATTGGCCACACTGAACAGATTACCTATAGACAGCTCTCACATGAAGGATTGCCAGAACATCGTGAAGGCATTCAATGGCACGGAGAGAAAGGTGATGGGCAGAATCGAGGTACCCCTTCAGATTGGGCCAAACACATATGAAGTGGATTTCCTTGTAATGGACAACAAGCCCTCATATAATTGCTTATTGGGGAGGCCCTGGATACATTCAGCTGGGGCAGTGCCTTCCTCGTTGCATCAAAAATTGAAGCTAGTGTCGGAGGGAAGATTGATAACGATTAAGGCTGAAGAAGATATTATTGCAACTGTGAGCAATAATGCGCCCTATTTGGAGACAGATGACGAAGCAATCGAATGCTCATTTTGATCTTTGGAATTTGTTAACGCAACGTTCATCACCGAAAGAAGTAAAATTCTGGTGCCGAAATTGTCCAAAACCACGAGGATGAGCCTCCAGCTAACATTTGGAAAAGAGGCCTTACCCGGAAGAGGACTTGGGAGACATCTACAAGGAAGAACTGAAACGCCAATGCTGAAAGACAAGATGGACCGCTTCGGTTTAGGATTTAAGCCGGACGCGAAACAAAGGAGAGCGGAGCTGGAAAAGAAGCAGGAAAGAAGGAGAGCTAGATTAACGGAGAAGGAAATCAAGTGGGGGCTAATGATATTCCCCCATTTATCGAAAACATTTGTGTCCGGGGGAATCATCCATCCCGAAAGAGATACATCAATAATGGGAGCTGTAGAAAAAAGCCTGGAAAGTTTGGACATCAACGTCATGTACGAAGAGAAGACCAGAAGAGAAAGTTTCTCGGACATTGGCCCTTACACACCTGGAAGTGTTCTGGACAACTGGACTGCGGAGGAGATCCCTGTAGTTTTTAGAACGAATACAGAGTAATGTCCAAAACACACTTATTGCTCTAGGCCTAGGAGTGATAAGAATAAACGATATTTCAATAAAATGCACGGTTATTATCATTTTTGAGCAGATGTTATCTCGTCCTTTCAATTTCATTCATAACCATACGAATGATTACTTTCGGATTCTTTTATTCTTGAAACATTCTTCTAAATATTCTTTCATTCGTCATTCATAATCATACCATGCAAATAAATGTTTCGAATTCTTTTGATTCTTTGCATCTGCCTTCGTCCTCATAACAGGTCCCCGGATATTAATGATACGAGTGACACTGCTAGCGACTCAGAATTTCCTTTCGAACGAGATGTGTGTATAGGTGATTTTCAGGATTTTGAAGATGACCGAGGTTATAATCTATCTCCTGATTTGCTGAGGATGGTAGAACAAGACGAGAAACAAATCCTACATCACAAAGAATCAGTTGAAATTGTGAGCTTAGGAGAAGGACAAGAGGTGAAGATCGGAACGTGTATCACTACAGAAATGAAGCGAGACCTCATTGAATTACTTTAAGAATTCAAAGATGTCTTCGCATGGTCATACCAAGATATGCCCGGATTGGACACTAATATCGTGGTGCATCGACTCCCCATAAAAGAAGAGTGTAGGCCAGTTCAGCAAAAGCTCCGAAGAATGAGGCCCGACGTCTTGCTAAAAATAAAGGAAGAAGTTCGAAAGCGGTTTGATTTGGATTCTCGAAGGTAGTAAAATACTCAGATTGGGTAGCCAACATCGTCCCCGTTCCTAAGAAAGATGGAAAAGTGCGGATGTGTGTGGACTACAGAGATTTGAATAAAGCTAGCCCGAAAGACAATTTCCCACTGCCTCATATTGACACCTTAGTGGACAACACGGCAGGACACTTACTGTTTTCATTCATGGACGGTTTTTCTGAATATAACCAAATCAAGATGCATCCTGAAGATATAGAAAAGACCACATTTGTAACCATGTGGGGGACATTCTGCTACAAAGTGATGCCGTTTGGACTAAAGAATGCGGGGGCAACTTATCAAAGGGCCATGGTAACCCTATTCCACGACATGATGCATAAAGAAATCGAAGTTTATGTCGATGATATGATCGCAAAGTCTCGGACGGAGAAAGAGCACATACAAGTCCTGAGGAAATTGTTCTTAAAATTGAGGAAGTTTCAGCTAAAACTCAATCCAGCCAAATGTACCTTTGGAGCCAAGTCTGGAAAGTTGCTCGGATTCGTGGTTAGCGAGAAAGGGATTGAGATCGATCCAGACAAAGTCAAAGCCATACAAGAGCAATCTCCACCGTATACCCAGAAGGAGGTCCGAGGCTTTCTAGGAAGATTAAATTACATTGCTCGGTTCATTTCACAATTGACCGAGAAATGTGACCCTGTCTTTCGCCTCCTCAAGAAACATAACCCGGGTGAATGGGATGAAGAATGCCAAAGGGCTTTCGACAAGGTCAAACAGTACTTATCCAACGCCCCGGTGCTGGTGCCACCTAACCTCGATAAGCCGTTGATACTGTATTTGGCAGTATTCGAGAACTTCATGGGGTGCGTACTAGGGCAGCATGACGAGTCAGGAAGGAAAGAGAAGGCCATTTACTATCTTAGTAAAAAGTTCACAGAATGTGAGACAAGGTACCCACCAATAGATAAGTTGTATTGTGCCCTAATTTGGACAACTCGAAGGTTGAGGCAGTATATGTTGTATCACACTACTTGGCTCATATCAAAATTTGACCCCTTAAAGTACATGATGGAGTCAACGGATTTGAATGGAAGGATGGCCCGGTGGCAGATTCTGCTTTCCGAATTCGACATAGTTTATATGAACCAGAAAGCAGTGAAAGGAAGTGCAATAGCAGATTTTCTGGCCAGTAGAGTTTTGGAAGACTACGAGCCTTTAAACTTCGACTTCCCGAATGAAGACCTAATGTGTGTTGATACCACTAAAGAAGGTGCCCTGGAGGAACTTCCTTGGAAATTAAACTTCGATGGGGCATCAAATGCTGTCGACAATGGAATCGGGGCCGTCTTGGTATCCCCAAACAGAGATAATTACCCATTCACTTGTAAATTGGATTTTGATTGTACGAATAACATGGCGGAATACGAGGCGTGCATTTTGGGAGTCCGTGCAGCCATAGAGCGCAAGATTAAAGTGTTAGAGGTATATGGAGACTCTGCACTAGTGATTTATCAACTCAAGGGAGAATGGGAGACCCGAGACCCCAAGTTGATCGACTATCGAAAACTGGTCCTTGAATTGGTTAAAGAGTTTGACGACATTACCTTCCACTACCTTCCACGAGACGAAAATCAGATGGCTGATGCTTTGGCTACCTTAGCCTCCATGATCAAGGTGAACAAACAAGTGGATGTCAAACCCATCCGGATGAGTATTTATGAAGTTTCGGCCCACTGTTACAATATTGAAGAAAATGAAGGAAAAGATATTCGCCCTTGGTATCACGATATATTGCAATATGTGAAGAATCGTGAGTACCCGGACCAGGCAAGCGAGAATGACAAAAGGACACTGAGAAGATTGGCCGTCGACTATGTCTTAGATGGGGATATATTGTACAAAAGAAGAAAGGATCAAGTGCTACTAAGATGTGTAGATGCTATAGAGGCTAAGAAAATCTTAGAAGAAGTCCGTGAAGACGTCTGTGGGACACACGCTAATGGCTTTACAATGGCCAGGCAGATTATGAGATTCGGGTATTATTGGTCCTCTATGGAAGGAGACTGTATCAATTATGCCAAGAGATGCCATAAGTTCCAAATCTATGGAGACAAAATTCATGTGCCTCCTTTACCATTGCATGTCATGGTTTCTCCATGGCCTTTCTCTATGTGGGGCATGGATGTGATTGGACCAATATCGCCAAAAGCCTCCAATGGGCATCGTTTCATCTTCGTGGTTATTGACTACTTCACCAAATGGGTAGAAGTCGCTTCGTATGCTAGTGTGACCAAGTCAGCAGTAAGCAAGTTTCTGAAAAAGGAGATCATATGTCGATATGGAATGCCGGAGAGGATCATATCTGACAATGCATTAAACTTGAACAATAGTACGATAGCGGAAGTCTGCAGTCAATTCAAGATCAGACATCATAACTCGTCACCATATCGCCCAAAGATGAATGGGGCAGTGGAAGCGGCCAATAAAAACATTAAAAAAATTGTGGGGAAGATGACCGAAACCTACAGAGACTGGCATGAGAAGTTACCATTTGCACTCTTTGCTTATCGAACATCGATCAGAACCTCAACTAGGGCAACCCCTTTCTCTTTGGTCTGTGGAATGGAAGCGGTATTGCCAATCGAAGTCGAGATCCCGTCTCTTCGAGTGTTATCAGAATTAAAATTAGAAGAAGCCGAGTGGATTCAGTCGCGATATGATCAATTGAACCTAATTGAGGAAAAGAGGTTAAGAGCTATCCGTCATGGTCAGATGTACCAAAAGTGAATGATGCGGGCTTATGATAAAAAGGTTCGCCCTAGAGAATTTCACGAGGGGGATCTGGTCTTGAAAAAGATTCTTCCCATACAGAAGGATTTTCGAGGGAAATGGATGCCTAATTGGGAGGGACCTTACGTGGTAAAGCAAGCTTTCTCTGGAGAAGCATTGATTCTAGCCGAGATGGATGGTAGAAACTTGCCCAATCCTGTGAACTCAGATTCGGTCAAGAAGTATTTTACCTGAAGAAAGAGAGGCCAAAGTGAAAACCCGCAAAGGGCACTCTGAATTTCAAAAAAAAAAAAACACAGAGAGGCCAAGGTGAAAACCCGCAAAAGGGCGCTTTGGAACCAAAAGGGCTTTAGAGTTGAAAACCCGAAAACGGGCAACTCAAATTTTGAATATGGGGCATATGACAATCTTGTCCTTCCAAAATCAACAAGACAGAAGAACATTACACCTTGGAGCATCAACAAAATATGCGGGATCTCCTGAACACACATTTGGTTCGAAGGAACCTTTGAGAAATTAGAATAGTGAAACTCGTGTTGCGATATCTGGGGCATCTTTTTCTCATTTTTCGCACCTTACTAGATTCGTTATCCTATGTATGCATATCAAACTTTGCCTAATAAAATGCCATTTGTCCATTATGATAATTTCTTTTGAGCAGTTTTGTTGAAATCGCAATTTTTGAACATATAATATCTACATAAAAGATGTTATGCATATTACTCTGCAAAAGTCCCTAAATAGTACAAGGACCTCAAACAGGGCCACTAGTCAGAACTAATCAGGTTCAAGGTTGGAAAATATGGGAAAAAGAGAAATCCAAATTAGGACTATTTCTTCAAATCTTCTGGCAGAGATAACGGCTAAGTAAGAAAACGCGATAGCACATCAATAATGGCACCTGGACGAATCATGAGCAATGATACTTATAGCACTTCTACATTCATAATCATTCATTTATTTAGGAGCACTTGATTCATTTTGATCATAGCATTCTAATTATCTGACATAAGCACCACATCTAGCTAGGGACATTTGATTCATCTCGATCATAGCATCCTAATTACTTGATACAGGAAACCAATTCTACAAATCATGTCTTTGGAAGACAGTGTAGTGACATTGGTGAATCCTACAGATCCTGCTTCCTTGAAGTGGCAGTGAAGCAGATTTAAGTCACTAACCTAGCTCCCTGAAGTTGTAGTGGAGTAGGTTGAGATTCTAGATCTCGTTTCCCTGAAGTTGCAGTGGAGCAGATCAAAGAGGACGAATCTTGACTTCTTGAAGTGGCAGTGAAGCAGATTTAAGTCACTAACCTAGCTCCCTGAAGTTGTAGCGGAGTAGGTTGAGATTCTAGATCTCGTTTCCCTGAAATTGCAGTGGAGCAGATCAAAGATGACGAATCTTGACTTCTTGAAGTTGCAGTGAAGCAGATTTAAGTCACTAACCTAGCTCCCTAAAGTTGTAGTGGAGTAGGTTGAATTTTTAGATCTCGTTTCCCTGAAGTTACAGTGGAGCAGATTAAAGACAGTGAATCTAGGCTTTCTGATGTTGCAGTGAAGTAGATTTAAACCATCACCCTAGCTCCCTAAAGTTGTAGTGGAGTAGGCTGACGATTGCAGATCTCGTCTCCAGTGGAGCAGATCAGAGAAAACGAGCCTTGACCCCCGAAGTAGTAGGGCAATAGGCTAAAGATTGCAAGATTTTGTCTCCTTGAAGTTGCAGTGGAGCAAAATCAAAGTCACAATCCTTATCTCCCTAAAGTTGCAGTGGAGCAGGATAAAAACACACGAATCATGCCTCCTCGATGTTGCAGTGGAGCATATTGAAGTTACTTGAAGAAAAGAAGCACCAAGAAGTCGAACCTCAGTGGGCCCTGGCAAAATTGGCCCATTTATAGTCTTTGCTCTATTCTCGTTCCACGACAATGAGCAAAGAGGGGCAGCTGTAATGACCAATTTTGGCCCGGGCCCATGCATACACAAACCAAAACACAAAAAAATAATGCAAAAAGAAATACAATAAATGAAACAATCCCTTAATTAAAAGTCCTTTTACAATCCAAAACCTAAGATTAATGCCAGACCCAAGACCCAAGTCACAAGCCTAATGACTAAATCTAGACCTAACCCAAAATAGGCCCGATAAGCCCAATACCTGAACAAAGAGACCCTAGGGTTTTCTTCTCACGTTTGTCTCTTGCAGAATCGCAGGCGAGCCCCAGCCCTCGCGTCGTACGATCACCTTCAACGCCTCCGTACGCCCCACGTCGAGTGCCACATATCCCCACAGCTGGCCCCGTACCCCTGTACCTGCAAAACAAACGAGGCAGAACAACAGCAAATGCAAACAAAAGAGAAATATTGTATTTTATTTTGATTTTCCTTTTTCTTCGGCTATAAAGCTGAAATTTTAATCCTTGTAAAAGGTTACACACAAAAAACGCATACACAGACACATTATACGAAAAACTGAATAGAAAAATTCAAAGAACTATTTCGGAAGAGGTGATCTTAGTCTTTTTAATCTTTCTGTCATTTTTATCTATTTTTCATCGATTGTTTTCATCATTTTTTTTCAAAAACAAAGGAGGGGAAAAAACAAACCTTACCTTACCAATCGGCCATGGATCTTTGTTCGCTTCATTGAAATCGAAGCCAAAAGGGGATCTAAAGGTATCGTGGTGTTGGAAGGAAGGTGGAGTGGCGGCCAAATAGGAGCAAACCTCTAGGTTTTTTGTCTTTTTCAATTTGTTAAGCCAAAACATTTGGCTTTTAAGAAGATTAAATTGGCAGCATGAAGTGATGCCGTTTGGGGCATGTGTATGTAGCCTTGAAATGGCTTGCCCGACCCGATTTTGTTTTCTTTACCCCTGGGATCCACATGTTTCAGTGGAGAGGGATAATTTCAAGTTAGGTCCTCCCCTTTTCTGTTGCAATGCAATTAATTTCAATTAATACTTTAGTTTTTTTTTAATTTTTCCTAGAGTTTGTGTGTTGTTGCAATGTAACCCTCGATTCAACACAGCATTTTGGGTCGGGGAAATTTTCATCATTAGCCCATGCGAATTTACGCGTATTGTGCAAGGGTCCTTTTTAATCCTAGTAGTTTATTTTATTTTTAAATTGTCCCTCTCATTTTAACTCCATTTTTAATTTAGTTTCTTTTGTTTTAACTTACTAATTTAAAACACGTTTAATATTCTTATATGTGTCAATCCATTTTAATGTTTTTTTTTTTCATTCTTATTTGTACAATTATTTTGAAGTTTTTATCATATTATTTCTACATTTTACACAATACTTCTTTAAGTATTTTATACAAATTTGTACATCTATTATGCTCATTGATTAGTAATGCTTATTATTTCGAAGTTCACCACGTCTTTGCATATGTGTTAAGCTATCTTAATAGTTTTATTTTGTTTTATAAAATCACCGTTTTAAATGTTTTCATTTAAACTATTTTAACGCTTTTTATGTAATTTTCTTTATTTAAATGTTTTTATATATAATAACACATATGTTATTCTAATCGGGTTTTCTATTTAAAATACCCATTGTTTTAGAATTTACTTAATATATTTTGTATGTATATATGGGGCTAAAAAAAAACTTCATTTCGCGTTTATAAAATTATTATTTTGGAACCCTTCTTTATAAAATGTTATTTTAAAAGTTTCTATAGTATCACATTTAAATGCTATGACATGCATTTGTATGTATAGTTTAAAGCAAAATTAATTAATCTTATATGTATTATCATTTCTATATTATATTTTTTTTACATGTAATTGCTTTTAAATTTTTATATATGTGTATATATATGTGTGTACGCTTTCAATCCATTATGTATATTGTATATTTTCTCAATCCATTATGTATATAGTATATTTTCTAAAATTCTATTTTATCATGCATCTTGACTACCCTTTCATGTTTATATATATATATATATATATATATATATTATTAAATTCTCCTTCATTGTATGTACTTTTAAAATATTTTTTAACACCTTGTACATCTTATGTATTATATGGATTATTCTTATTATAGAGATATTACCAACTTTAAATAAATATTTTATGGCTAAATATCTAGTATTTGGTTTGATCCAAATGTTTTGAAATACCTATTAAATTTTTATTCTTTATGTATATATTTCTTAATTTTCCTTTTATAAATTATTTCAAACCCTAGCATATATTATTTGATTATTAGTCCATCCTTTTTAGTCCATTATTTTTGTATCTTGTTGATTCTATATCGTTTGATACCTCATGTGTTAATTATCTTCCCGATACTTTCTCGTATATTTGCTACATTATGCTTGTTCATTTTTATATGTTACCACATCAATTATCTTCCATGCATTATTGTAATCGCATTACCTTTTTAGATTAGTCCCGCTTAATTACTAGTTTATTAGTGGATCATGTCTCCTATATATCCTTTATCCTATATCATCACTTTCCACTTAGTTTGCGAAATGTGGTTCTTTTTTAAATTCAAATATTTATAATTAGTTTTATCTTATTTCAAATCGAATTAATACGTCTTAAATTAGCTTTATAATCATTCATTTAAAAATTCTTTAAAACGAAGACGAGATTCGATATTTGGCAATTCACGGAATAGTGCCCTAACGTGTTGGGTTGCAATTTCGCGTTTGCTCAAAATAATTGAATATCCCTTCACAATTTCACTCATGCCTTTTAAAAATTCTTTAAAACGAAGGCAATATTCGGCGTTTGACAATTCAGGAATCATGCCCTATCGTGCTGGGTTGTGATTCTCGTTTGCTCAAAACAATCGAATATTCCTTAAGGTTTTCACTCATGTTATTAAAAACCCTTCAAAACGAAGGACGTTCGATGTTTGGCGATTTGAGAATCGTGCCGTGTCGTGCTGGGTTGTGCTTTTTCATTTGTTCTAAACAATCGAAGATCCCTTCGAAGTTTCATTCACGTTTTCTAAAAACCCTTTAAAACGAAAAAAGTGTTTGATGTTTGACAGTTCGGGGAATAGTACCCTATCATGCTGGGTTGCAATCTCCCGTCTGTCTAAAATAATTGAATATCTCTCCGAGATTTCACTCGTATTTTCCAGAGTGAGGCAATGATCAATGTTTGGGAATTCCAAGAATCGTGCCTTACTGTGCTGGGTTTCGATTTTTCGTTGGACTAAATAGTTGAGCATCCTTTCGTGATTTTCAAATTATAAATTTTCGGATGTCGAAACAAGAAGACTTTTGACAATCAACTCGGGTTATTCAACTTTTAGTAAAAGAGAATCACATTTCAAAAACATTTTTATTTTAGACATAAGGACAGTATCTAATCGGTTTGGTACCAATTTTGGGCGTAATGAGGGTGCTAATCCTTCCTCATGCGTAACCGACTCCCGAATCCGTTTTCTCAAAAATTCGTAGACCAAAATCTTTATTTTTAGTAAACTAAAAATGTTTTATTAAAATAACCTCATTCTTAGGTGATCTGATCACACCAAAGACAAAAGATCGGTGGCGACTCCATATTTCTGTCTTTCAAAAGTCGATTCCCCCCATTTTTTAAACCTAAAATTTTTATCGAGGGATGGTTTCGACAAAAACTATTCTTGTTTCCTGAAACCAAATGCACCATTATATTTTCCATCTTTCTATCTTTTTATCCCTTCAATTTTTTTTATCTTTTTAATCTTTTTTCGCTCTACCAAACAATTTTTTTCCTACACAATCGGAAGGTCGAATTCATTCAAATATTATTATTGTTATTATTATTATTGCAACCATCGCATTATATCTTTAACTTCCAAAATTCTTGTTAAAAATAATTAAGTTGTTTAGTATTTAAGTTTAAGTTTCGTCATGCCCAATTATTATATATGGGTTTTTATTTTTGTCATGTGTGGGTTTTAATTTGATAGATTAATTTTAGTCTGGATTATTTTAATTTTTAATCTGTTTCTATTTAGTATTGGTTTGATTCTACTTTATACTTTCACAAATATATATATTATATTCGTACTTTTGAATTTTAAAGAAAGAATTTAGATTAAAAAAGAAGAAGATGACTTGGAAATTTCGCTTTGAAATTTTCTTATAGTATTTGAAGTCATTCATGGTATGGAGAAAGCTGTTATATTGTATTATAATAAATAAACATAACACATTAATCGAAAATATCACATTATATAAGAGATTGTAGCTGACAAAATAATAGATGTAGTCAAAATCACATCTGAAGGCAATCTTATTGATCCATTTAAGAAAATTCTAGTGGCTAGAAATTTTGATAAACATATAGAGGGGATGAGAATACAAAATATGACTCGTTTACATCATTCGGATAAATGAGAGATTATTAAGATTTAATGTCCTGAATATAATTTATTCGTCATTTTTATTTGTAATTTTTTAAATAGATCAATTTAATAAAATTTTATTATTTATATTAACATCGTTTGTATTTCTCCTAAAAATTAGTTAGCGATTGTGCTAAAATCAAAGTCCAAGTAACAAAAATTTACCAACATATACATGACACCAAACACGAGGGGACATCAATCTTTGGCACTACTTAAAAGATACTTCAACAAATGTGTTAAATTTTGTATCAGCATTTTTTATATTTAAAATTAAATTTACTGTTAGAAGTTGATGTAGATTTTTTGTGGGTTAATATTTCTTTCTTAATATTTGTTTTATAATTTTTTGTTTAAGATATAAAAAGTCTTCAATTTTTTTAAATTTTTTTAAGTTCTTGCTTTTTTCTTTTTTTTTTACTCAATTGGGTACTTAAAACTTTGAAAATAAATAAAAAAAAGCCATTAAACCCTTTTTTTTCCACTCAATTGGGTATTTAAACTTGCAAAATGCATCAAAAATGCCCTCAAACTTTTTCAAAAAAAATAAGTCCCTTTTTTTTTTCCCACTCAATTAGGTACTTGAATTGTCAAAATGCATTAAAAGGGCCCTTTGACCTTTAACTTTAATAGTTAATCGTTAAAGTTAACTGACCTTAATTTTTTTTTGTTAAAGTCACCTCGTATTAGAACCATTGTATGACATGTACCAAAAAAATTATAAAAAAATCAATAAATTTATAAAAAAAATATTAAATTTTAATAAAAATAAAAATAAGAAAAAAATTATAAAATCGTAAAAATATAAAAAAATTTTGAATTTTTATAAAAATAATAAAAAATTATAAAATGCATAAAAAATAACTTTTAACCATTAACTTTAACCATTGGCTGTTAAAGCTAACGACTCCCAATTTTTTCCAGTTGAAGCCATTACTTGACATGTGACATGAAAAACGATAAAAAAATAAAAATCAAATATTTGTTCAAAATATCATTATTTTTAATAAATATAAATTTTAATTAATTATTTTAAATATCATTACCTTTATAAATCAACTTACAAAATTATATAATACTAAAAAGGTTATTACTCTTAGTATTAGGACTTAAAATTTGGAATATGTTAAAAAGGGAAACGAAAAATATTAAAAAAGTCTAAATGTGGGAAGCCCTGAATATATGTGTCCATTGGTTACGCACCAAAGGAGAAACGAGGTCTTGGTGGTACCCCATAGTTTTGGTTGGTATAGTGATTCGTGAATCATCCTCGAGTTAAAAAAAGGGTGATTTAAGCTTAATGATTACAAATGGTTCCATGGCTGATAATATCCAACTACGTAATATTTTATGTTGGAAATTTGTCTGATGATAGTTAAACTCGAATCAGAAACCACTACTACAACAGTGGAAGATGCTAATTACAATCAGATTTCAATACTTCTTTAGGTAAAAAACAGTCAAAGGTAAGAAAAGAAATGGCATTGTTGTGAAATAAAAAGGTTTATGTATATTACTAATAAAACACTAATCAACTTATCTTCTGTTTAAGTTATGGTATATATCATGGTTTGGGGATTGATAGCAATGGATTCTGGGTTTTAGTGGCGGAAATTTGAAAGCCACAAGGCATATCTAAGCAAGTCAAATAAAAAAGACGATTCATGTCAACATTTCATTAGATACTTAAATATGCTTTATTTGAGAAAGAAAATATATAAATAAAAAGGAGCTCCTTTAAGCTCAGTAATTACAAATGGTGGATACATCCCCTGGGAATCTATAGGGGAGGGGTGCGATTGGATGAGTGAATGAAATCCATCCAGAATCATGAACTTACTCAAAATAATATTTTATAGTGCAAAATCATATCATGGGATGACAGTTTACAGTTGAATCAGAAAAGCACTACCATAAGTTGCTAGTGATTCCCCCCCTGTTTTAGGCTAGTGGATGATGTTTATGTTGGAAAATTTTAGACGATAATTGAATGCCTTTTCTCTTGTAATTTTTCATCTCTGATCGAGGTTCCTTTGGTGCCGTCTTCAACTGTGATACCCATATCTATTTTAGCTGCTTCTATTATTTGCCCATCTGGCGATAGTGGTGGTGGAGGCTTCTTGTAATCCTTGTTTTTACCCCATAACACCAGATATAGACCCACAATTATGATGATAGCTCCAATCATCCTGCATAACATAACATTATTATATCAGCTTTGTTTTTTGGGGTTTTTAAAAAAAAAAATTTGTGAAATTACCTTCCCAGAAACATTTGTTCAGCCAGGATGAAAGAGGACATAATGGCTACAATAACCATGCATAGGGGACTAAAAGCTGTCACAAATACTGGACCTCTGTGTCTCATTATCATCCCTTGAATGTAATAAGCAAGTCCTGAACATACAATACCCTGCAACCATGCAATTTTCAGATATTGTGTTCAAAAATAAAATGATATTCGAATTATGGTTTGAGAATTTCGTCACCTACTTAATTTGATCTAATTTTTATCCTCATCATTATTATTAAAATAATATCGGTAAATAATTGGTGATTATAATTCTTACAGTGTATGCAGCAGTGAGCAACTTGGTGTCCCATTTAATGGCCCAAATGGCAGCATTTTCCTTTTCCATAATCAAAGCAGCTATTGTACCTTCAAGGGTGCCCAACAGGCATATCCAAACTGTTAGAGAAAGGTCAGCTGGATAGGTTTCCAGAGTGATTGCCTATGAAATAAAAAACATAAAAAGTTACATCATAATTAAGCAAATCATGAACAAATATTAGAGCAGAATTTCGTATGTCACTTACTTGGAGAATTACGAAACAAGCATAGCTGAAGCAGCCAATTGTGATGAGTACACCACCTTTAATGCAATCGTGGAGATCGGTCCCGTTTTTGGATGCTGCTTCATGGTTGTTTCTTCCCTTGGTCCAAAACAACTCAAGCACTGGTCCTTTCATCAGCGTCATCACCATCGCTCCAGCAACTGTTGCAAGGGTTCCTATAATCTTTCCATGGCTACGGATGGACCTTAACTTCACCTTCTCAAGCCTACATCCACATGATTAAGCAGATTTTATTGAATATTCATGAACAAAACTGTTGATTTGTGGGGTTCTTTTCTACCTGAATATCCAAGCCATAACGAAAGTTATAGCAGGAAGAATATTGTACATGGCAGTTGCAAAGGTTGCAGTTGTGTATTTCATTCCCAGAAAATACAAGTTTTGGTCAATTACTGGCCTGTCAAACAATATATATTAACATTGTCAGATGTTATTAAACTTGATGGTAAAAACAGAAAGCTGTAGTAAATTGAAATTTGGATAGTTACTCTAGTAAGCCTAGCACCATTATTTGGATGAAGATTCTCATGGTCATCTTAGGCCTCACTTTCCTGTCAAACAGAAGAGAGTAGATTGCTAAATGGTTAAAAATGGCACGAATGGAGTTTAAGAGAGAGAGAGAGAGAGAGAGAGAAAGAATAAGAAGAAGAAGAAGAAGAATATACTTGTCGAGAAAAGCAGCGAAAGGAGCCATAACAAGGGTGGCAATGGCATGGCGGTAAACAACGAGTACGTAATTGCTCATCCCCAGGTTTAATGCAGTCTTAGATAAGATATCCATGCCTGCATACCCAACTTGCAAGAAAACTGCAGCAAAGAATGGCTTATACGTGCCTCCTAATGAACCATCTACTTGGTTCTCCATTTTTATCCTACGGATTTAAGACTTCACTATCCAATTCAATTGCTATAATATTAACTTGCAAATCAGCCAAGTTTATTGAAGAGATGAACTCATTGAGGATGAGGAATTTTCTGCTATCTATTTCTTCCTATTTATATGCTGAAGTTGATACACTTTTGATACCTCATAACTCAAGTCTTTCTCTTGCAGCTTTCAAAAGGAAAAAAAATCTGTTGCAGAACATTTATTTTACTATTAAGGTCGGGCCCAATTAATGGCTGCCTATAACTCATAGAGTTTTTATTTTATTAAAATATGGTACTTGTAATTTTTTTTAAATACTAACACACTACACTCGAGATTATTAAACTATTTAATACGGTTACGTTTTGGTTACTCAATTTTAAAATCTTACAAAATGATAATTTAGTTATTTGAAAATTTTTATTTAAGTTATTGAATTATTAAAATAATTGTTGTATGGTTTTCTCGTTTCGCACCGTCTGCATCAATCGAAAACTCTCATTCCTCTTTTTTTCTATAGTTCAATTTTTTCATAAAATAAATTTGAATGCCATGAATCTGCGAATCAAAATCCAAATAATTTTCTTCTTTGATCTCCGGCACTGATCGTTAGATCAACTTAAATTTAAGTTATGCTCTTTTGCTAGTTGACGGATATTGATCTAGCATATAGATCATTGAGTCATTGCTTAGAGCTCACTAGTTGAGCTTAAAAAAAAACTTAACAACCTAATAACTTAAATAAAAACTTTTAAATAATTCAGTAACATTTTTTTTAACCTTTTAAAATTAAATGATCAAACCGTAAACTTACTATTATACTGAATAATTATATTTATTTTAATATATTTAAAAATACCTCAACTCTTAAAAGAAAAACAGTTCCAAAATCATTTGCAACTGGACACAATGCAACTTAGCTAATTTATAGCCGTATTTTAACCCATTTATCTTGATTATTTTCTACAAAAAGTATTGGTGTGACGTTATTTAGCAAGATATATATTAATTCATTTCATAATGAGAAATCTAATTGAGACGTAATTTTATTATTTTATTATTTTATGGCTATCGTACTAGCTGGGTTATACAAATCAAGTATTGCCTTTATATTGAGGAATTGGTTATTATTTTATGTACAAGTAAAGTGAGCACTGGCTCGTTAATTTTAAAGCAACTTGCTTTAGGCTTCTTAATAATTTGTTTTTATCTATTTGTGACTAAAGGCGAAAGGTTTAGTGGGAGAGCGAACTTAGATAAATAAATAAGTGTGAGTTTATTATATGGTAAGTAAAATATCATATCTTCTAATATAAATTCATAGTAGTTTTTTCTGAATAAGAACCTGTTGATATAAGAAAGGTTTCGAGCATGATTTGGTATTTAAAAAAAAAGAAATACTTTGTTGATGGAAATTTATGGGTTTGGGGAATTTGATTTTGTGATTTTCTTGTGAAAGTTATTTGATTTAATGAGATAGCAATTTAATGGGATTTTTGGAAACTCTTCTGGGAAAGAAGGAAAGATGAAGTATCTTTTCAAAATCATGATTAAACTGATACAATAAATAAACATTAAATATTGAATTTGTTATTATACTAATTTTAAAATTACCACGTCATCTCTTCCCTTACCCAGTTAATGAAATTGGACAAAAAAAAGAAAGATAAACATGATTAATTAGGTAATTATTTTGTAACTTTTTTATAATTAAGTGAATAAAAGTGAAATTTTTAAGTATAATTTGTTATTTGCAATGTAGTTTACTTAATATTTATCAAATTACATAATAATTAAATAGTATTTATTATCAACTATTTGTACCAATGACAACAAAAAGTTTGTGTATTGACAAAAAAAAAAAGAGAGAGAATAACTCAATTAGAGTAATTAAAAAGATATATATATACTATTAATTTTATTAATAATCATATAGGAATACTTTCATCTTTTTCTTTCTCGTACAAACATAAAATAAAATATGAGAGGCGTTTTCAGTTTTTTTCATGTTTAAAAGCAACTCCTTTTAATAAAATAAAAGGAGGAGGAGGAGGAAATTTAAAACGAAACGCACACTTAATGTAAGCAAAGCAAAACCATTGTCTTGTAGATCAGATGTCAATGCCACTTCTTTAATAAGTTTTAGTAGCTTTGCGTGGTGGAGTTGCTTTTTGTTTTTGTTATTTTGTCCCGAAAGTTAAGGTTTAAAGACTGTTTCGTGTCTGCTTTGCATTACTCCATCTATATAAACATTAAGAGTTAAAAGGGATTCCCTCAGTTGGGTGCCTTTAGACAATCCACTCCCACATGAACAAGATAGGGCTTTTCTTTTTTTGGATATTTGGTTAGGCAATGAGGAGGGTGAATAGAGTGGGTGATATGGACCAAATTGTTTTCCCAAAGCTGTTTAGGTAAAATTTCAGAAACTTCCAATGATGAGAACGTCAAAAGGATGATCTATATTTGGTTTTAAGAGTGTATTTCAATTCAACGCCTATTATCCTATCTTAAAAGAAAAAGGAAAAAAAAATGTGTGTTTCAATGCTTAAATCGGTAATGACTCTTTGATAAGTAAAATGTGGAGTATGTCTCGTATTTTAAGTTAAAATAGAGAATGATGTGTCAATGTCAAAGAACACGATGATGCGACGAGATATAGAAATATGCACTTGATTCTTTAGACAATAATTTCAGGATTATTTCTTAATTAGACCCTAAACATTTAATAATATATTGCATTAATTGCTATCTAAAGTGTATTTAGAGTAAGTGGGCACCAAATAACATGTAGCTTATATAAGTCACTTTAGAGCCATCAAGATTAGTGTGTGAGTTAAATCTAGATACAAAAGATAACACAGTTAAGAGAGAATTTTATATTTCAGTTTGAAGGCTTTTTTCTTTCGGGGTTTCGTTTTTTATTAGTTTTGATTCTCTCTATCTTATATTTTTCTCTTATTTGTGGAATTTCTTTTTACCGTAGTTTTTTATCTTCTTGAAAAGAGTTTTTCATGTAAAATTTATGTGTTTGATATTTTTAATTTTTTCTTTATTTTACTTGTTCATTACTTACACGAGTTTATCTCAATACAAAAGTTATTTTATCTTTGTCCAACGTTTACTTGCATATATTTGACATGTGTTGGGTTGATTAAAAGAGATATTTTAGGTCCCAACACCCATGCTTAGCTCGCTACTGAATTTTGATTAACACCTCATTTAGCTCAATCAATAGCTCCATTGGAGGCTATTGAACAATTATGATGATAATGGGAGGCCCACATAGGAAATTGTGGGTCAATTCACCTCATAAAAAATATATTTTATGTAAGTGATAAATTAATTTATATAAAAATAAAATTATCTCTCTCCACTTATTATTTTTTTTTTCTTTCAATATTATTACTTTTCTCTCAAATCTATCCTCTTCTTCACACAAACTCTAGAATTTTTACAAGAAATGTGATTAATCTTTTAATACTTTCAAGTAAGTATTTTTAATTTTGTAATTTTTTTAAATCTTGATTGATTAACCGTTACAAAATTAGTATCGTAGCTTTCTTGTGATAAATTAAGATTTTTATGTAAAATTAAATTTTATTGATTCAATGATTTTGAGAGGTTGATTTTGCATGAAATTTCTAATATAGTGGGTGAATAATATTTTTTAAAGGTTAATTAATACAAATTTCTAAAGAAATTAGAATTGATTGTCTTTATTCTAATAAATATCGTGAACATTGGTTAAAAAATTTAACAATTTTGTTTAAAAATTCTTTTTGTTAGCAAAACTTTTATTAACATTGCATTTATGTTCAATTTGTATTTTACATATTGTATTCTTATAGCATAAGAAGGTACTTAAAATAGTTTTTTTTTAATATTATTATATTTTACCTCTAACTACGTACTAGAATTGCGAATAATGAAAAGACGCTAACTAATTTATTTCCTTTTTTTATATAATATCTAGAATTATTTATAGCCTCTTTTCAACCCAACATTTGAATAGAAAGATAATGCGTTTCAGCGCACTTGATCTTACGTCTCTTACACTCACAACAATACTGATATCTATCAAACTAAAACTCAACCGGCATCGATAGAAAGATTTAACTTCTATGAATTGTTGTTGGTTTAATACTCTAATAATATGATTGGTTTTATGAAAAATATTATGTGTTTAAAACTTAAAATTATTAAGTTAATATTTTAATAGTTTTAAAATTTATTATATTATACAATAATTTATGGAGTGTTCATGCTAAGCATTAATGTTTATTTAAATGGAGTGTTGATGCTAAGCATTAATGTTTATTTAAATAAAAATAAAAATTTTGATGGAGCGGCCAGACCGTTGCCGCATGTTTTGTAAAAAGTAAAATAGTGTCAGAAGATGAACACCACTTTTTTCTTTAATGCATCGAGTAATTTATTTGTGTAGCCCATAGATGAGTCTAAGTTGAGGCATTTTTGTTTTTGCTTATGCATATTCCACTAATCACAAAAAGGGGAGTGGATAGGACGAAATTGCTTTGTATTGAAAAATCAAGCTCCATTATTGGTAAGCTAAAGGAAGGTTAAGATTTTTTCTTTTCTTTTATTCCAACATGAAAATCTCTCATCATCAGATATCTTTCTTCAGCTTTATTGTTCAGTTGTTTTCTTGAATTCTTCAGAGGAAGGAAGACCATTCCATGGTGAAAAAATGAAAGCCTTATTGTCCTCTCCGTTTCATGGCTTATGCTCCCACTTGCTGCACGTTTGTTTCATTGCGCCATTTCTGCATGCATTCGCACTAACATTTGTGCTTTTAATGAAATGTGGGTCTGATGGGTGGAAACCCTCTCTCTCGTGATTTATGCTGCGACTTGACTGCCACTTAAACCCTAATGAATTTATAGTGAAAGAATATTAGACTCTTCTTTTCTTTTTTCTGGTCAATAAAGAAGATTAGACCTGTGGTCGTAAAGGAGACGAAAAAGATACCTCAGAAACCAGAGATAAAAAGAGGGGGGGGGGGGCGGGGAAAAAGAGCTGCCTGACATACCCTGTGATGCCATAACCATTATTTCATTATCGTTCTGATTCAGCACTACAGCAACAAAGTCATTTTAATTGTGATTAATTCTAGATAAATACAACAATCGTGAATGTCCAATTCGGATATAGTGGCATCGCCTGTTCATCAATTTGACTCAGAGTTGTGATTATTCCCAGTATTGGCTAATAATTACCAACTAATCAATTTGGATTCTGTTAAGCTTTATAGAGCAAGTTGAGGAATAAAAATATATAGCAGTTGAAATGAATCAAGATAAACATGAGAACACGACTCATCCAAATGCCCCAATTGTTTGTGATATCAGAAATACGTCCTTGTAAACTTAGTAGTGAGTTGTAACAAATAATGATGCTACCTACCAAAAAACTAAAGCACCATTTCCAGGTGATTAGGCAATGCAGTATAACAAAGTACATTCCATCCCATCATTGCAATGTTAAATGTTACCTAGGCCAAGGAGCACACCATCCTCCTCAATCCCATCATCATTAACAATGTATATTTGGGATAACCGCGGTTAAGGGCATAAATCACTCGAGCCTGAGCGAGTTTACCTGGGTCTAAGGCTTATTCTTACCTATCTATCGAACAGGAACACTTTCAAGGGGGTAATCAATTGATCCTAATCTGAGTTTTAACTCTGTTCAGAGAAGAAGAGACGTAAAGGATTAGCTTGAACACGATCCTTGGCACGATTTCACGTGGTTCACCAATTTACCAGGGTTGTTCTTAGCTTCAAATTCCGAACATCAAAATGGTAGGCAGATTGCCTTCAAGCACGTTACTTAAACAAATAATCTAATATAATTAATATTGCAAAATACCAAGATCTAATAACATTTCACACCAGACAGTAGCAGCTGTAAAATAATGATATGCAGGAGAATATAAACAAATTAGTTGTAACAAACTAGTTTTCCCAGGATCAAAATGGCACCATAGAGAAGAAAATGCACCCTTCAGATCTCACCCGCAATGTAGTTCGTTCAAGCCCCACAGCAAGATGATTTTTGAGCAGCTGCCGCAGCCCCAGCTCCCTGGTCTTGTTGGTTAATTTTGATTGCCTGTGGCTGTAAAGACCCGGAAAAAGTTAATAAAAAGATAACGATATATGTAAATTAATTAGAATAATTATCACAAGAGGCGTGTGTTAAAGAAAAGGATTTGCACAATTATAAAAAAAAATGCATATATGTTACCAGAAAAGTTGATAGTTCGAGCAAAAGAATCCATACCTCAGCCTTTGAATCAGTGTCAGCAAGTCTTTGCTTGATATCCCTGGGTATTGAAAAGAAAACCTCCTCGACATTTAAGTTTGTTTTTGCACTCTATCTTAAGCGTATAGAAAGATCGACTACAAAAGTAACTACAGCATCTGAAGTAAAAATTACATACAGTCTCAAAGAACTTGATGCCATATTCGTCAGGATAATAGATGTCTGATTTAGGTTTAACCAAGGAAGGTTTAATCATTTCGATCTTTACAGTTTGCTAACACAAGAAAGCTAGCACATCCACCATTACAGATACAATCACTTAATATGCAAAAATGACATCCAATGATAAACTCATGTAGGTTGCTAGCATTACTAACAGTCGATGCTAACATGTTGTTGGAATTAAACTTCAAACAAACTTAAACAGAACGCAGTCAATAAACAAAAGAAATAACTTTACCTGTACCAATGCATAATGAACTAACTAAAAATTTGGCTAACTTAAATGCATCTATCAAAGATATCGTTTCCACGAAAACTAAAATACTAATAGTTACTATCTATCTATTATTTAACTGATAAATTCAAGTGATAGATTAAAAATTAAATTTAACTAAATTAATTAACTAGCGAATAAGGTAAAGAACAAAGCAGGAAAATAATCGATTAACAATTAAGAAGCAAAACAATACCTAATAAAAAATTCACCTAGATTCCATCTGTCACTATTAATCTAAATTATGCAATTTATTTACTTAGTAATTTGATCCATAGAAATCTTTAAATTATACAAATATCTCTTTCGAGCATCAAAGAAACTGACTCTAGATTGATTAATTAAAATTTCTTTCTAATTAAAACCCCCTATTATCACATTAATTCGTACTATAAATCCCCCTATTACATTTGTCTCTAATTCAGTAGATTTATGTCGTCCTATTTCTAGGATTGTATGCAACTCTACTTAATTACGCAAGATCTACTTTTAAACAGGATCTATTCAACCTTCGATTTAAACACATCAAATATAGATCAATAGTCTAGAAATATTAAAGTAAGAATTAAGCACACATAATGGAGAACAATAAACTAAGTATTTATTACCTAAAATAAAAATGAAACAACAGAATCGATCATAGGATTCATCTCTTTAAGTATTTAGAAAATTAGTTCATACTTGAAAATAAAAACACCCAAGTTACAGTATAACCGAAAGAAATAAAGAAACTCATGATAATCTCCTAAGAAAGAAATCAATTGGGAATCGTCAATCTGACGGAAATCTGTTTCAGAATCGACTTTAATTATGTTTTTCGAGTTGTTTTCTTGAATATTCTATGACAGTCCTCTCCTATCTTCTTATTTTTTGTCATATATACATCTTAAAATGGCTGAAAAACCTAAAAATCGCATTTTTTCTCTGTTCAATTTGTAATTCCGCAAAACTGACACGACTTACCACATGGTTGTGTGGAATAGGTCAGTCCATGTGGCTCCTGTAGCTTGCTCCGATTTTCTGGTTGTTGCTATTTTTTAGCTCTTTTTGCTCCCAAGTGCTATATTTGAAATTAGAATACGAATTTAAAGGATTAGAAGTATAAAATTCACAATTAACAACTAATAATAATCATTCAAAAACGTATTAAGAATGAGGTTAAAAGATTTTACTTTTAGCACTTACCAAATATCTCCACAGTACTTAAGTGTTTGCTTGTCTTCAAGCAAAATTCTCAACTCACATTCAAGTAGGTTTGCAGATAAAAAATTTTTTATTGACAATGTTATTTCATTATCTAATCTTCTTTTGGACTTAAACTTAGCCGTCAACGTCTACTATTAAAATATAATTTAATAAAACTTCAAAGATCTGTTTCAACTTCAAGATGTAGGGTAGGCCCCTAGCAAAGTTGTTTGTGACTCCACACCATGATTAATGGCCAAAAGGAGAGTAACATATAAATGATATAATATATGCTCAAATCTAGCCATAAGATCAGTTACAAATCTAGCCAAAGATAGAATTCTATCTAAAATGGGTTGGTGTCAACTATAAACAATAATAAGGTTTAAGCACTAATTGATATAGTTTGATAGGGTTATGAAATTTTAAAATGGGTCAATTTTCTTCTTTTGGCCAAGTTTTTCTGTGTTTTGGCTATTGTTGTTTTAGCTTGCCACTCTTCAAAAGAAAATAGATGGAATTTAAGTACTCACTTTGATTAGATGGAAAATTGAAAGAATGGATAGAGAAAATAAAAAAGTTCAAACAAAATAAATTGCCCTTTTTTTTTTATTTAGGTACCTAAATTTTGAATCTGATAATATTTTTAGTCCAACCGTTAAAAAAAATTCATCAAAAATGCAAACCAACACCATCGTTATATATTTTGTTCATAGACAGAAATACACAAATTAAGAAGAAAAAAATGGTATTCAAGCCCTTTTGTTATTCAATTAACGCCCATGGCATTAGGTTACTTTTGCTACTTAGGAAGCTTCCTCCCATCAATACATTATAAGAAATAATCAAAATGAGATATATATATATATATATATATATATATATAATTTGAAAAAAAAAATATAATTCCATGGATCTTTTCAACTGCTTCTTCATTTTTCTTCCTTTTAGAGAGAAGAAGAAGCGAAAAGAAAAGAAAAGAAAAAATAATTTTAATTAAATTTTTGCCACATGTCATAATTTAATTGGTTGATGGAAATTCTTTTAACGAAAGTAAACAGATTAAAAATTTAGGTATCACTTTGATAAAAAAAAAAAAAAGTTTAGATACTTAAATGACAAAAATGTTATAGTTCAAGGGCTATTTTTTCAGTTAAGCCTATAATATTTATAAATTTCAATCCTGTACATAAGCTTTGTTCAAATATGCAATTTTATACATGATAACTTGATTTTATATAATTTTATACATAAAATTCTGATTTGATCCAATTCTCACAAATTAATAACATAATTATTGATATAGTATCATTTTATGCTTATATATTATATAAACAAATCCAATATATAAATAAATTGGTGTATTTATTTCTTTAAATATGTATGATTAAATCAAAATTAAAATTTCATGTATATAAATACATTAAATCAATATTTATATATCAAATTGTATATTAAATTAAAGTTATGTAATTTTGAGATTTATTTCTACTAATAATTGTTTTAATTCCTTTAAAAAATTGTTTCAATTGAATTTGACATAATGAATGAAATAAACAGAGAAGTAAATGTATAAAAAGAATGAAATAAATAACATTATTTTAAATAAATCTTTTTTCCTATAAACTATTTTAATTAAAATTTTTTCATTTATTAACTCAATATTTGTTTTTTTTTTTATATTTCTCAAAAATTGTACATGGAGTTATTTTTCTTATTTCTAATTATTTTTCAATTTTATTTAATTTTAGATTAAAAAATATTATTTAAGTAGAAATAGACTTACTCATAAATTGAGTCATTTGTTTAGATTCGAAAGTCCGCTCGAAAAGTAAAAAAGATTAGATAAAAATATATATCTGAAAAAGATTTAGATCTAAGACTTATGTAAGAAATTTTTGAGCCGGGACCGAATTAAATTCCTAATTGCCTACCCTTAGTTTGCTTTTCCTCTTCAGTTGACTGCCCCCAATTTCTATCAGCTAATTTCTAAATTCCCCGTAACAAAATAACTTTGCCTTCTCCACTCCAACACCCACCAGCCACCACCATCGTCGTTCATCAGTCAGGCAGTCACCACCGATCCACCATCATTGTTCACCAGTCAGGTAGTCACCATCGGTCCACCCGTCAATCTCTTTCAAGTAAGAGCAAAATTAATTTTGTATTTTTTTTTTTCTTTTTTTTAAAGTAAGAGCAAACCCGTCACTACTCAACCATAACTCAGTAGCATTTCCAACATGCAAGTGGCTCGTAAAACCAAAGAGTGTAGTCCTCCTCTTCCTTTCATCATCGAACTGCTCAAAGTAGTGTTTTATCTCTACAGGAGGAGGTTGAAAATGAAAAAATAAAACTTGAAGTAGTGTTTTATCTCTGTAGGCTAATCTCTAGGTTAGCTTAACAGTTAAGGCCACGAATTATAGCCATTGAAAATAAAAAATTAAAGGTGAAAGAGATGGTTTTGTTATTGTGTGTATAAATGGCAGCAAAGATGTCATAAATCAGAGTACAGAAAAATTTGTGAAAGTTTTAAATGTTAGATGGAGTGTAGTGGTTGGATATTAGTATAGTTTGGAAAAATATGCAAATTTGTATTGCTTCTTGCAGTTTGAAATTTGTCTTCTTGAGGATAAAGAGGGTAAAAGACACCCAACCCACCGAAAAATCAGAGTACACAAAAATTTGTATTGCTTTTTGCAGTTTGAAATTTGTGTTTTGCTTTGCTTACATTAAGGATACGTTTATCTCTTTAAAAATGGTTTCCGAAGTATAATTTCTGGAAAGCTTTATTTGATAGATTTTTTAAAAAGTATTTTATAGAAGTTGTTTTTTAAAAATATTAATAATAATTCTTCATGATGTTAAGGATTGTGAAATAAGATATGCATGAAAAATTTGTTATGAATAAGATATTATAATAAATTATTTGATTAGAGTGCTTATATGGTGAAAAATAAATCACTTGGCAATAAGAACTAAATTGAAAAATGTACAAAAGTTTAAGTGTTAAATAATTTAATATGTAAATAAGGAAATTATAATAAAAGCTTAGTGAATGTGTTATGAGATGATGAAATATGCATAAAAGTATTGTAAAAGTACAATTGTGGGAAAATATGAAATTTTTATGATGATAAGGACTAAATTGTTAAACTTGAAAAAATATGTGGATGAAATTATAAAAGTGAAATACATAAAAATTTGATATGTGAAACAAGATATTGAGATAAATTATGTGATTAAAGTGTAACAAGAAAAAATTGATTTAATATGATTAATTTTGTGAATATTGAACTTTTATGACAAAAAGGGTCTAAATTAAAAAGTTATAAAAATTTATAAGAAAATATTTAATAAATGAAGAATGTAATAGAGAATGTAACATCCCGGTGCTTTTATTGGATGTTTAGGTTGGGTATGGAGATGTTACAGTGAGCAGAGCTTTATCAGTTTAAAAAAATATATTATGGGAAAAAAATTTAGTAAGATACTTTACGGGAATAAAGAAGTAATTTTACAGTGAGTGAAAAAATTTTTATGTTAATCATCTTATTTTACATGAACAAACTGAAAAGTGGTTTGATAAAAAGGAGTTTCTTTTAAATATGAAAAAAAAACTGAAAATGCCTCTGATATTTTATTTTATGTTTTTAGGAGAAATGAAAAAGATTTGAAAATATAAAATATTTGATTGTTTATAATTTCTAATAAAATTAATAAAAAGTATTTTTCAATTTTAGAAAAAAAATATTGTTTGGGCCCGACCCTAACAGTGAAATAAAATTTTAGATAATAAGTAGTGTAATTTATTATCAATGTTCAAGATATTCAATAGTATAAAGAGAATCAATCTTAATTTCATTAGAGATTTATATTAATTAGTCTCTGAAAATTATTACCTAAGATATCAAAAGTGTATCAACTTTAACATATAAATAGGAGGAAATAGATAGCAGAAAATTCCTCATCCTCATGAGTTCATATCCTCAATAAACTTTGCTGTTTTTACAAGTTAATATTATAACAACTGAATAGGAGAGTGAAGTCATAAATCCGTAGGATAAAAATGGAGAACCAAGTAGATGGTTCATTAGGAGGCACGTATAAGCCATTCTTTGCTGCAGTTTTCTTGCAAGTTGAGTTTGCAGTCATGAATATCATATCTACGACTGCATTAAACCTTGGGATGAGGAAATTACGTACTGGTTGTTTACCGCCATGCCATTGCCACCCTTGTTATGGCTCCTTTCGCTGCTTTTCTTGACAAGTATATTCTTCTTCTTCTTTCTTTCTTAAACTCCATTCATGTCATTTTTACCTTTTTAACGATCTACTCCTTTTTTTTGTTTGACAGGAAAATGAGGCCTAAGATGACCATCTTCATCCAAATAATGGTGCCATAATTCAAATATCGTTTTATTTTTGAACACAATATCTGAAAATTGCATGGTTGCAGGGTATTGTATGTTCAGGACTTGCTTATTACATTCAAGGGATGATAATGAAACACAGAGGTCCAGTATTTGTGACAGCTTTTAGTCCCCTATGCATGATTATTGTAGCCATTATGTCCTCTTTCATTCTGGCTGAACACAGAGGAGTAGATTGTTTGGATGAAGATTCTCATGGTCATCTTAGGCCTCATTTTCCTGTCAAATAAAAAACAGGAGTAGATAGCTAAAAAAGGTAAAATGGGCATGAATGTACGAAAGAAGAAGAAGAATATACTTGTCAAGAAAAGCAACGAAAGGAGCCATAACAAGGGTGGCAATGGCATGGCGGTTAACAACCAGTACGTAAATTTCTCATCCCCAGGATTAATGCAGTCTTAGATAAGATATCCATGACTGCAAACCCAACTTGCAAGAAAACTGCAGCAAAGAATGGCTTATACCTGCCTCCTAATGAACCATCTACTTGGTTCTCCAGTTTTATCTTATCGATTTATGACTTTACTCTCCAATTCAATTGTTATAATATTAACTTGTAAAAACAGCCAAGTTTGTTGAGGAGATGAAGTCACGAGGATGAGGAATTTTATGCTATCTATTTCTTCCTATTTATATGCTAAAGTTAATACACTTTTGATATCTTGGTTGGGTAATAACTTTTAGAGACTAATTAATATAAATTTATAATGAAATTAGGATTGATGGTCCTTGTACCATTAAATATCTTGACCATTGATTAAAAATTATACTATTTATTATCCAAAATTTTATCACTGTTAGGGTCGAGCCCATTTAATGGCTGCCTCTACCTCGTTGAATTATTTTTAAAAGAGTTTTTATTTTATTAAAATATGGAACATATTGTAATTTCTTTTTTTTTAAAGTACACAGGCATTATTATTTTTTCTGTCCCAAAAGTTATAGTTTAAAGACTTTTCTATTAAAAAGAGATTCCCTGTCTATTGCATTACCATTAAAAAGGCTGCATTGCATTACTATTACAAAGAGATTCGCATTATTGCATTACTACTAAAAAGAGATTCCCCTCAGTTGGGTACTCATAATTTCCAATAAGTCTTCCTTTTCTCGTAATGGAGCCGAAAAAGATATCTCGGAAACCAGAGATAAAGAGAAAAAAATAAAGCGGCCTGACATACCCTGTTGTTCCATAACCATTATTTTAATTGTGATTAATTCGGATATAGTGGCACCGCCAATTCATCAATTTGACTCAGTTGTGATTATTCAGTATTGGCTAATAATTACCAACTAATCAATTTTGATTCTGTTAAGCTTTATTGAGAAAGTTGAGGAATAAAAATATATAACAGTTGAAACGAATCAAGATAAACATGAGAACACGACTCATCCAAATGCCCCAATTGTTTGCGATATCAGAAATACGTCTTTGTAAACTTAGTAGTCAGTTGTAACAAATAATGATGCTACCTACCAAAAAAATAAAGCAGCATTTCCAGGTGATTAGGCAATGCAGTATAACAAAGTACATTCCATCCCATCATTGCAATGTTAAATGTTACCTAGGCCAAGGAGCCTACCATCCTCCTCAATCCCATCAGCATTAACAATGTATATTTGGGATAACCACGGTTAAGGGCATAAATCAATTGAGGCTAAGCGAGTTTACTTGGGTCTAAGGCTTATTCTTACCTATCTATCGAACGGGAACTTTTTCAAGGGGGAAATCAATCGATGCTAATCTGGGTTTTAACTCTGTCCAGATAAGAGGAGAGGTAAAGGATTAGCTTGAACGCGATCCTTTCATTTTGAGACATAAACTTCACAAATCTATTGATTCAATTATACTCCAATTCTTGGCACGATTTCATGTGGTTCACCAATTTACCAGGGCTGTTCTTAGTTTCAAATTCCGAACATCAAATGGTAGGTAGATTTGCCTTCAAGCCCGTTATTTAAACAAATAATCTAATATAATTAATATTGCAAAATACCAAGATCTAATAACATTTCACACCAGACAGTAGCAGCTGTAAAATAATGATATGCAGGAGAATATAAACAAAATAGTTGTAACAAATTAGTTTTCCCAGGATCAAAATGGCACCATAGAGAAGAAAATGTACCCTTCAGATCTCATCCGCAATGTAGTTTGTTCAAGCTCCACAGCAAGATGATTTTTGAGCAGCTGCCGCAGCCCCAGCTCCCTGGTCTTGTTGGTTAATTTTGATTGCCTGTGGCTGTAAAGACCCAGAAAAAGTTAATAAAAAGATAACGATATATGTAAATTAATTAGAATAGTTATCACAAGAGACATGTGTTAAAGAAGGAGAAGGATTTGCACAATTATCAAAAGTACTGCATATATGTTACGAGAAAAGTTGATAGTTCGAGCACAAGAATCCATACCTCAGCCTTTGAGTCAGTGTCAGCAAGTCTTTGCTTGATGTCCCTGGCTATTGAAAAGAAAACCTCCTCGACATTTAAGTTTGTTTTTGCACTCTGCAAGATAGAGTAAGTCTTAAGCATATAGAAACATCAACTACAAAAGTAACTACAGCATCTGCAGTAAAAATTACATACAGTCTCAAAGAACTTGATGCCATATTCGTCAGCAAGAGCTTGGCCCTTTGAGGTAGGGACAGCCTGAAAAATAAGTTCCTCGATAGACTTAAGAAAAATATCCAATATAGTAAACAAAGGGGTAAACAAAAATGCATATAAAGATGCATAAAGTACGAGAGAGAAAGAACAGACCCTTTTACTTTCATCCATGTCAGCCTTATTACCCACCAGAATCTTGTTCACATTGTCTGAAGCATGCTGTTCAATATTTCGAATCCAGTTTCTAATGTCTAAGAAAAAATTAACATTAGTCGAGTTGATAGGAAAATTAAGGACTAAAATTTCAAATCAATGGATAAGAAGTATACTTCCAAGTTCCAGTAACAAGCAAATTAGGTGGAAAACATTTCTAAATATTAAAATTTGGTTAAGATGAATCATGTGTATAAAGTCCAAAGTTCAAATGACAAAAAGTTCAGTAATTACTATTGAAAGATGATTCATCAGTCACGTCATACACAAGCAATATGCCCATGGCTCCACGGTAGTAAGCTGCACAAAAAGAGATATTACTTTAGTTCTCTGTCAACAAGAAAAGACTTCAGAATACAATAAAATCCAGATGTACTAGGAAAATAGGCACTTAGAGCCACCATAGCCTGCCCAAAAGGGTAAAACTAAGATAACTTTTGTTTCTAGGGGAAACAAAGACCAAGCAACCACGTTTGGGCATGGAACAAAGAGAAAATTATCTAGACGTGAAATTTCCGATCACCCACAAAGAGAATAATAACAGCTATGCCTCTAGAGGACTGAAAGAATTTCACTCCTAAACATTTTTTCTTTGTAATTTTATTTCCAAGTCCTGTCCTATAATTATAGAGCATTACAATAGGAGGCGCTTGGCAAGCATGAGATAGACAAAACACTGAGGCATACAAACTCCTAACTTCCTAGCAGACTGAAAAGCACAAAAAAGAGAAAGCAAAGCAACAACCACCTTGATCCAGAGATGTTATTAAATTTGAGTATTAGAGTGATAACTAATGTAACCTGGATCATAGGACAACACTTGCAAATAACAGGTTTATGCAAAACAATACCCAAGTCCTGCTATTGAATTATTTTATCTATCAGATAAGCAATTGTTCTGATTGGGTATTTCATTTCTAGTCTGTGACACCTTCAAAGTCAAAAATCTAACCAGTTGTAATTGTACGAAACCTCTCTTGCCCAGCAGTATCCCAAATTTGCAACTTGATCCTTTTTCCATCAAGCTCTATGGTCCTTATCTTAAAGTCAATTCTGCCAAAGAAAACACAACCTTATTAAACAACATGCCCCTTGTTGAAATAATAATATACCACTACACTGTTATTAGATAATACCTACCCAATTGTCGTGATAAAACTTGTAGTGAATGAGCCATCCGAAAAACGCAAAAGCAGGCAACTCTTACCCACACCTGCCCAACAGCATGATAGCATAACAGAGTTACATGGAACTCAAATTCTTGAGGAAGTGCAGGTTCTCAATAAAACTCCTTTAAAAAACCGCTACAGTATGAACTATTAATCCTAAATTACAATAATTAATAAAATAAAACTATTTATAGCAGGCAATCCCTTGTATTAAGAAAGGTCTCTCATGCAAATATACATATTAAACCTTGTATCCTTCTTTTCCTATCTCAGCCTTCGCATCCATCCTCAGTAGACACCAAGTGACACGAGAACATTCCCATGGCAACTAGCTATATTGAGGCAGAAAACATTAAAAACTACAACATAAAATATAAGACGCCATTGGTATAGATTCATCATAAAATCACTGAAACAAACAATAATTTTCCGAATTATCATATCATCTATAAACCTAAAATGAAACCTAATCTAAGCTAATGACCTTGAAAGTTCTCACATCTAAGTTTTCCATATTTAGAAATTTAATAAAACATCAAATCCTTTCAAGGGACCCTTACATTTCACAAAGTCAATGTCGATTAAACAGTAGATCTCATCTCAAATCAAGATATAGAGAAGGAAAAGAGATAGTTACCGCTGTCGCCGATCAAAAGGAGCTTTATGAGGTAGTCATAATCGGCTCGAGCTCTTGCAGGTGGAGCAGCCATGGGAATAGAATAAATTTATCGGAACTAACGAATAAACCCTACACCAGAAAAGGAAACGCCGTTAATAATCACAGTGAAAATTGGAAAAAAAAAATTGTTTTTTCTTTTTTAAATTTTAATTGGTGAATTGAAAAGAACGCAATACCAGATCAGGGAAGAGAAAAGTGAGATCTGGTGAAGCGTCTCTGGTACGTCAGCACTGGTCGGCTGTTTAATTTTTTTTCTTAGGGAGAAAATAATTTTTGAAGAAAAGAGGAATAAATTCGAGAAATAAGTTATTGGATTCGACTCCGCAGTCCCAACCGTTGGATTAATATTTAGTGTTGAGATCTGTGTGAATCTAACGGACGGTTTTTTCTTTACTTCTTTTTTAATTCTTCAACGAAGAGAAAATAGCTGGTTGAAGAGAATGAATGAGTGGGCTTTCCGGTCCGTAAGCTGTTAGTTAAACGTCGGTGATACATGCGATGTACAGCAAGGATGCAGCAAACAAATAATTTTTTTTTTTTAAATTGCACTTCTATTGAATTATATTAATTAAGATAATAATTTGTATATTTTTTTTAAAAGCTTGAAATCCCAATTCAATGTTTGACATTTTCCTCCAAATATGATCAATTTATTTAAAATAATTAATATATTGCTAACTCAGCTTCTCGTTGATGTTTTAGTCATTTGTTCTTATTTTTTATTAAAAAGGCCAAAAGGAAAAGAAAAAGAAAATACATCAAAAAGTGGCCTAAATATTTCTTCCTTACAAGTTCTAATCTCATGGCTATTTATTATTGCATTATAAAGACATAAAATATCATTTTATATTGTCAATTAACTAACTCTATATAGGTACCATCAATGTTGTTGGGATTAAATCAAATCAATTGATTAAAGATTTCTTTGGGTGAATAATGTATTTATTTATAGTTAACGTAAAAAAATAATAATAATAGTAAAATTAAATATTTTAACATAAAAAAAATCCACCACACTCAATATAAACACTGTGTACCTAAACATGTTTAACAGTAAATCAATTGGTTTGATGTTTAACCATATGAACCACAGTATTTAAATGCAAAAACAAAAACAAAAAATGGACCGGATTTTTTTTGGATGTTTTATTTTTATTTCGGTTTATTTATTTACTAGCCCAACCCGATCAACATACTTTCTGCCTTGAAGATCAACCCGGTTAACACACTTACCCCAAGGATTTTGGGCCTTTTCTGTTTTAATTTTTTTTTAATTTATAGTTTTCGGCTCTGGTATATTTTTTTTTTTTCCTTCTTGATACATAATAAATCGAGGAGGAACCTTGGCCAAAACTTATTATAAAACGAATATTTATATGGTGATGTCTATTTTCTATAATAACATTTTGTTATGATTTTGATTTTATTTTTACTTTATTTTGATATATATATGTTTTCTTTTAAAAAATATATTTTTAATAAATTATTATATTTGTATAAGATATTTGTTAACTCTTAACATGGGTGAAGCCAGGAACTGCTATGGGCCCCAACTCCCTTAAAATGTAAAATTATTTTTTAGGCTCTTAAATTTTTTTAAAAAAATTAAATTAATAAAGGTAAAATTACACTTTGACCCCCTTAAAATTATAAAAATCTGATTTAATCCTTTACAAATTATAAAAATATAAACTATAAAAAATTAAAATTTCATCCGGCCCCCTTAAAAAAAATTTTTGACTTCGCCCCTGACTCTTAACCTTACTTACTGAGATTAAATTAGTAAAATTTATTAACTAACTAGTATTATTATATTATAATTTTTAATTTAAAATTTTAAAAATATAATTTAAATCTCAAATATTATTATAAGTATATAATAATCAAATCCCTATAACAATTAAACGCTTGTTGTAAATAAGATTAATTGTACTTCTATTATTATTTATTTGTGATTTTTTATTTTTTATATATGCGAGAAATATTAATTATTTTGAATTTATAAATCTATTTATATTTTGTGATCAAAAGTTTTTATTTTCAAATTTTACGTCTAAAATAATGAAGCAGTAATTATTTTCTTCCCCTCGTTTTTTTCCTTACCAAATGCAGCTTAGTTGGTCAGCTTATTGAAGTTTGGAAGTAAATTCGTAAAGTTCTAAAATAAAAAATATATATCAAAAATCAAATTCCCGACAAATTTTGTTTTCGGTCAAAAAGCTTCCAAATAACATATTCTTGAAAAGAAAAATGCCATTAGTATTTAGGCATTGGTAGTGGTACTCATTCTCTTTCAAGGCAATGAACCCTACCCAATGTTTGCAAACCTGGAAAGTTAGCCCGATGAAACGAATGAACTAAAGTTTTTTTTGTTCTTAACTGAGGGTATTTTCCAATCGTATTAGATATTAATCTATGTTAAGCCAAAGCATTTGTTATACCCTACTATAAGAGACATGTAGTGAAATTTTAAGCATTCCACGTTAAACTTTTCGTGATAATTTCTCATAATATATTTTCTACCTAAAATCTTTTAATTGAGAATGAGATCTCTTGCTTAAAGATACATAAACTTATTTGTCATCTGGCAATACTTTAAAAGATGGTGATGTTAGAGTAAGATAACATATGACATTGACAAGATCACGCAACATGTACCATAGCGATAACTAACCTACAATCGTAATTCTCATTTGATATTTGAATTTTAACCATTAACTTTTGACTTATCCGTGAAACCATAAAACCCACCAAACAACACTACGAGACAAATAATAAGTGGATAACCCATCATATAAGCCTAGATACACAAGAGAATGACGATTCTCTCCCAATTATTCCTCTTTCTCCTTCTCCCTTACTTATCATCCGATTCTCCACCCTACATAATGGAACCGAACTTCCACCCTCTTTTCCTTCTTTTTGGTATCTATTATCAACAATTTAATGTAAATCCTTCTCAACAAATTTGTTTTTCGAGTATTCGTTATTATGTAAACAAAATCACTGTCACCTCACCTAATAGTTTGTCGGTAATTTGAACTTAAATTATTCAAAGTTGAGTTGGAAAATGACAATTCAATCTAAATAATATAACTATCTAATATTTTTTCGATTTCATTTATCTCATTTATATATTACAAGATGCAAATCAAGTTAAACTTTTAGAATTTTTTTTATTTTCATATTAATTATATAATATCTGTTTGAAATTTGTGATTATTACTTTTAACAACAAAGAAAATTATTAAATAACATATTTTATACGTGATTTATCTAACTATTGATATATTTTCAGGCGTAGCAGCTTAATGAACTGTATTAAAGCATCTAATTTCAGTAATTAATGAAAAAAAAAAGGTAAGCGTTTTACACTTTTAGTGTTATTGGTATTATTATTCCATACACCGTCGGTTGTTAAATGCCTTATCTTCTGCTATTATTCAATTAATACATTTATTGGTACCAAGTCACGCAAAATATAATCGTGTATACAGATCGAGTATCGTTATCAACCTTTCTGTTCACAAGTAAAAGAAAAGAAAACAATGGAAATTAAATATTGTCTCAAGATATGCCCAAATCTCAACGACTAGCCAACTGATCATTTGAGAATAAGTATTTTAGGAAGTTATTGTTTCTCTCTCAAAATATCAACAAATAATTTTTGTTCATTTAGATTAAATTTAAAATTTAAAGTTATTTTTATTAAAAGATTTTTATGTGAATACCACTTAAAATAATAATTAATTAGTTATATTTGTAAAAATTGACGTATAGTGGAAATTTTCAAAATTTTGAAAAGTTACAAAGGATATATATTCTTTAAAAACTTTTTTGTTTTTTCATTTTTGAAATTTTATACTGTTTAAAATAATGAGATAATTTCAACGTACTAATTTTTTATAGCTAATAAAGAAAAAGTAAAAGGAAAACATAGACATTGGGCAGAATTGGAGGGAACAACATGGTCCAAATGGCAAATGGATCGGAAACATTCTTTTTCTTTTTCTTTGGAGGAGGATCGGAAACATTCAAACATATGGCAAATGGGTGCTGATTAAATAAGCATGAAACTGATTTTAAAAGGAAAAAGAAAGAATTACGCCAAATGTTCAGAATTCAACAAATCACTGCGCCAATTACTGGTAGGGTTGAAGAATGAAAGACGACTCCAATACTTGACTTCGTCGGTCATACGTTACTTTTTGTCCCGTTGCCTGCGTCAATGTAGTAATTAAAATTCAAACCGTGTAGTTGGCAGGAGATATAGGACTAGGATTAGATTAACGTCAGCTATTTGCTTTTATTTTATTTGAATGGTAGTTATATGGGAAAGAAGTCAACCAACATGTGCTTCGCCAGCCAGCCAGGGGATAAGGGCTTTTCTCCAATCCTATAATGCTCCAACACCATCACGTATCAGCACCACCACATTCAAGTTTTCTTTCTTCACGCTCTTTCCATTCATTTCGGTCTTGCTTTGCTTTCAACATACCTTTTCCACCTCACACATATTGTTTTTTTTTTTTCATTCAGACGTTACCACCTCGTTTCCTTCTACACCGACATTCTCTCAACTTTTTTTTTTCATACTCCATAATTTTATTGTGAATGTTATAATTAAAAGGAAAAGATTTTAAGGATAAGAGAGATTGTTATATTGTACTGATTTTGAATTTTTGAATAATAGAATAAAATGAACCAATGAGTTCGTAATTATTTAAAAAAAAAATCATAAGAGAAGACAGGTGGCTACCACACACCACATTTATAGTAATATATCCAAAGTCATTCGTAGTAGTACCCAACCATTTCGGAGAATCAAAGAAGACGCCCTGACCAAGACCCCTTAGCTTTCAATCACAAAACGGCCCAATTTTCAAATAAATAGTTTTGAATTTTTTAAAATAATTATTGTAAATATAATATGACAAATCTAATATATATATTAAATAGTCGGATAAAATTTCAATTATTCTATAACTTTATTATATTTATACTAATTTTTTTAAAATATAAATTTAGAAATATGATTTAAGGCTAAAACATCACGTGTACATATAATGGCAGAATCAAGAGTTGGGAGGGGTCTTATCCCTAAAATAGAAAAAAATTTATTTAAATTCTTTATAATTTATAAAATTTTAAATAAATAATAATCAAATTATATTTTAATCTTAAAAATAAAAAATAATTTAATTTTTTAAAAATATAAAAAAACTACTAAATAATGGAAATATATTTTTATTTATATTATAATAAAAAAATACAATTTAATTTTAAGCCTCAAAAGTTTTTTAGCTCCCCTTATACCATTTTACCTACAATACTTTTTTTAATCATAAAATTATAATTATCCATGACTTATTGATTATGGAATGTGGTGAGCTAAGTGGGCCCCATACTCTTTTTCCCTAATCACCAGACGACGTGTGATTTCGTATATGACAACTTGGAACCACGATTTATTCGCCTCCGCAGAGAATCGGCGGTTTACATTTTTCTTTCTCTCTCCGCACCGTATGAAACGTAAGGAATTTCCCTCTTTTTATTTATTTATTTATTCATTTTACATTTTTTATATTTTTTAATTTACACTTTTTTTTATTACTTCTCCTCGCTATGGTATCGAGCGGGGGGTTGCCTTTAAATTCTAACGAGGAAAGAGAGCGAGAAGGCATCAAGCTTTTCTTTGCTCCTCCTTAAGTGTTTCTATAGGGTTTTAATTCGTTCTTCTCATTACCTCTCTTTTAACCTTTCCCTTTTTTGCTTGCTCTCTTTGTTTTTCGAGATCTGTGCGTTTTCTTCTTTTCAATTAGCTTCTTGAAAGCTTTATTTCCTTAAGAACAGGAAACCGCTGAAGGTACGTTTAAAATGCATTTTTCAACGTTTTAGATCTTTAATTTTCGTTTTTAAGCTCCGGTTCTCCTCGTTTATGCTCTATTGCTGGATCTGATTGCTTCCTCTTGTTGTAAGTTGTAACTTGTGTTTAGGCTGCAGCATGGAAGAAATGCGTATTTTTCCTTTCTTCTTTTGCTTTAAAATTATCTGAGATCAGTTGTTTTTCTTTTTCTTTTTTAGTAATTTCCTGGTGAAAATTTATCTGGAGTTGATCTTGAGCTGAAATCACGTTTTTTTTAATATTAACTTTTGTTCTGTATTTCCTCCTTTTAGCATTTTGTAATAGTTTTATAGATCTGGTGTTTATTATTTTATACTCCTACATTTTTTTAATTCCAAACAAGGTTCTCAA
Organism: Gossypium longicalyx; assembly: GCA_025698465.1. Taxonomy (NCBI): domain Eukaryota; kingdom Viridiplantae; phylum Streptophyta; class Magnoliopsida; order Malvales; family Malvaceae; genus Gossypium; species Gossypium longicalyx. Next base: position 29,550,241 of record CM047003.1, read on the forward strand.
ATTTTGTCCGTGTAATCTCTGTGCAAGATACTGTGCTAGGAAACGTTGTAGAAAATTTAATTATCTGCTATGCTTATTTTACGAAACAGAGATGAGGAAAATTTTTAATAAGTTAAGTTATTTGGTTTATTTTCCCAATTTACTTTTAGGTTCTTGAGAGTTTTGCCTTGATATGTTTGCTTCTTGTCCTTTATCACAATAATCTGCTGCTAAGAAAAACCTTTAGCTTGCCAAGCAGAAAAGCTCCGCGTTGAAAGAAATTCAAGTTTTATGAAAGAGAAGGCCAATGCCTGGTCGAAAAATTTCTTGTTTTAGATGCTTATTTTGGTTAAGCAATATGATCTATAAATTAAAAGAAAAAGAAATGTAACACATCAATGGGACTTTGTTATCAGCATTTAATCTTGAGAATTTTGTATGGAACTTTAATCCTTTCATGAACTTTTTATAGTAGTTATTGATACCTTGTTTGTAACTCACAGAGATGGCACCACCAATTGAGACCCCAACCAAGTCCTCTGGCTCTCACCACGCTTCACATCCTCCTTTGAATGAAAGGATTCTTTCATCTATGAGCAGAAGGTCTGTTGCTGCTCACCCATGGCATGATCTTGAAATTGGTATGAATGTCAACTTAAGCTCAGTGTGTGTGTTTTCTGTTGGTATGTTGTAAATCTAATAATGTACTTTTTTTTCTACTATTTGTAAAAATTTTCTTGTAGGACCTGGAGCTCCAATGGTTTTCAACTGTGTAAGTATACTAAAATTTATCTTCCCCTAACCATTAGCATTACATTTTGGATGACACGTTTGACATTTAATAAAATGCTTTTGTAGAGTTCTACAATAAGTAGGCGTTTGGTTGTCTCGTAACACATTTCTTATAGACATTTGGCATTTTAAATCTTCTCTCATGGCCATATTTCTCAGTTATCACGTTTGAGATTTTTTTACATTTAAGAGCTCGTTATACTTGTACTGAAGACGTGATTAATATCTACAGGTGATTGAAATCCCAAAAGGTAGCAAGGTGAAATATGAACTTGACAAGAAAACTGGTCTGATCAAGGTAATTACTATTAACTGTCCAAATGTATTTGCCACTCTCTGTAGAATTTAATTGGTTGCTGATAAAGGTGCATAATTTTGAAGGTTGATCGTGTGCTTTACTCATCAGTTGTGTATCCTCACAACTACGGATTCATCCCTCGCACTCTTTGTGAAGACAATGATCCCATGGATGTCTTGATCATTATGCAGGTACGCTTTTTGATCCACATCTGTATCTAAAATATCAATCTGATTCATGGTTGTGAAGCATGTTTCATGCTTTGGAACTCTCTTGTAATGCCTCGGTTTGCCTAGTGCACTATGTTTGACACAGTATTATGAATTCCATACATCGGCCAATGCCACATGCAATATTTATAAATCATAATTGATAGGAGCACTAAAAATTTTATGTTATCACTTATGTTACCATTAAAACATATGCAGGAACCAGTTATTCCAGGATGCTTTCTTCGCGCTAAAGCTATAGGTCTGATGCCTATGATTGATCAGGTACTGATTAACCACTGTCCACTGATTAAAATACTCCTGACCAATGGATGTGTCTAAAAGCAAACGAGGAAAACTTTGGAATTTTATGAATGCAGGGTGAGAAAGATGACAAGATTATTGCTGTCTGTGCCGATGATCCTGAGTATCGTCACTACAATGATATCAAGGAACTCCCACCTCACCGCCTGGCTGAAATCCGTCGCTTCTTTGAAGACTGTATGTATCTTTCTTGGCTAAAATTAAATTATGCTTTCTAGCAAAGCAAGTGTTATATGTAACTTCTGAAAGGATATGTTTTTTATACCGGTCCATTATTTGAAGCCTATTAACTTTCTTTTGCCTTGTTACATGCCGCAGATAAGAAGAATGAGAACAAAGAAGTTGCTGTTAATGACTTTCTGCCTGCCTCTACTGCATACGAGGCAATCCAACACTCCTTGTAAGTTATAGTTTCCTGTCTCCAATCCAAATCTGGAAATATCATAAAAAAATAATTAAAAATCTCGATGCAGAATATGACATGACAAATACATGAATCTCAGAATCCTTTCAATATGAATTGTGAATATATTAAAATTTATAAAAAAATATAAAATATCTTAAATACGATAATGACATTGCAACATATATTAATGTAATACAGATACAGGCAAGAGAAAAACATGTTACTTATATCAGACTTTCTTTCAAATGCTTATTGTGAAAATATATACGTATAGATCACGTTCATATAATTAATCAAATGCAAGTCTAATAGAGCTTTCAGCTTAAGGAAAAGGAAAAAAAAAACTAAAGATCTTAGTGGGGTTACTTTACAGCTTGTGATTCTTTCTTTTCGGAGACCTTTGCTTGTGTCCAAGTTCATTTATGCTCTGTTAACAGTTTCAAAATAGAGATCTAATTTTATTTCAACATTCTGTTTTGAAGGAATCTCTACGCGGACTACATCGTGGAGAGCTTGAGGCGGTAGTTGTCGGTTCACTGTGCCCCGTCTATATACAAATATATATATTAATATGAATATGAATATGTTGCTGCTATACAAGAAATTCATCGTCTCCTTGTGCGGGCAGAAACACCCTGCACTCACTGGTTTTGCGACAAAGAAAATGTGTTTTTCATTTTATAGGTGACATGGCTGTTGGTGTTTTATGACAATTATGCAATGATGGCGATAATTTTAGATAATTCTCACTGTAATGAGTGATTGCTACATTCCATTATCTCTTAATTTTTTTTGTCCTATTTTGGGTTGTATGATGCCCACTCACTTTTATTCACTGTTTGATGTGCCTTACCTTATGAACTGTTTTTATTATCACGGAATGCTTAAACAGAAATACTCTCCCACGTTTTTTTTTATTTTTATTTTTATTTTTATTTGGTATTGAAATTTTAAATTTTGAAAAATACAATGATTAAAATTGATCAATTTTAAAAATGTAAGAATTAAAATTAATTAAATTAAAGTATAAAGATTAAATTTATAATTTATAAATTATAAAGATTAAAGTATTAAAGTACAAGTACTAATAACAAATTTTTATGTTAATTATTAATTGCTTAATAAATTATAAATTAATCTTATATATCATAAACTTAAATTAAATTATTATATCCACCAAATTTTTTGTTTACACCAAATTTTTTGTTTAAAATTTGGTCAATTAAATATTTGAATTTATAAAATTATTTATCAAAGAAATTTATAGATTTTAATCCTTAAAAAGATAGCAATTTTGCATTTTTGAAATAAAGATAATATTATTTTATTATGAAATGGTTGATAAATTTATAAATTATTTTATTTTATTAAATATTGTTAACACTAATTATATTTTTGGGATAAATCTCAAGATTATACATGAACTATAGTTTAATGTGCAATTATATATATGAATTTTGATTTTGTGTAATTTTATACATGAATTTTTTATTTGATTCAATTCTTGTAAATTATTAACACAATTATTGATATAACATCATTTTATGTTTATATATTGCATGCATAAATAGTTACATTTATCCGATATAAAAATAAATTGATGTATTTATTTCTTTAAATGTGTATGATTAAATCAAAATTAAAGTTGCAAATATACATTTGAACCACAATTAGAGTTTCATATGTATAATTGCACCAAATTAAAGTTTATATATACAATTGTACATTAAATCAAAATTCATATATAATTTTGAGATTTATTCGTATATTTTTTTATATAATATTAGAGGTAGGGGAGGGTAAAACAGTTAAAGCCCGTGCCAAATGAGTGTTAAACAAGAGTTTTAATCATCGTTCCATTCAAGTCAAGACATTAATTTATTCGTTTCTTAATATTTCTATTGTCGCATCGATTATTTAAATCATATATTGTGAGACCCTTCCCCTACAAAGCACATGATTTAAATTCTAACTTATAATTTTTTATTTTTTTTGAAGTTACAACTATTTCAATATAATCAATCATTGCAAATAATGAATTGAAAAAACTAACAACCAACTCAATTCAAGCTAACTATTATAATATAAATTAATCATTAAATTAAAAATTAATAATCAATTTAAATTAACCAATTAACTGAAATAAATTAAAAAATCCACATATTTACATAAAATAACACTTAAACTTCTTACTTCAAAATTTCCACAACCTCAACCTCGCTATTAAACCAATATCTCATACTTGGATACTTGAGTTTTATGATTTTTGGCCACCACATAGATTCTATATACTAATGATTCATCATTAAGCAAACTTAAAGATATACCTACTCCAAGATAAATATTGTTGAATTCTTCTATATGTATATATATTTGTAAGTTCTATTAAGCTTATAAATAATAAATATTTAGAATTAATATTTGATTTAATGTTAATGTATGAATCTCAATTATTATTAGTAAATAATATTAATTGAGTGAACAAATTTAAACTAATGAAAAAATTGGGTTTTAAGTATTAAAAAATTTCTAAAAAATAATTCAAAAATTAATTGATCCCATATAATATGATTTTTCATTGAAGTCTTTTGTAAATTGATAAGTACTACCATGATAGGTGACATGACAGTTGAATCACTTCTCTTTAACTAAAATCATCACTGATCATTTATCTTAAACTACAAAATACTAAATTTAGTATCTCGCAATTTCCTTACTTTACACTCGATACAAGTTTAATTATCATCACACTTCAAAATTCTTGTTAAATTCTGTGACATCAAAGGCTTTAACAAAAAATTATATATTATAGAACTTAATTAATTACCAACTTTTGATGAAAAGCTTAATTAATTGCAGTCTTCATCTAGGGTAAATTAATTTTGTAATATTTTTCGGGAGTGCTTTTAGTACTTAAAATTAAAAATAAATAAACGAAAAATATCCTTAAATTACTGACGCGTGTCGGTGTCTCCACGTGACCACCCTACTAATACTGGTGGTAGAATACCGAATCCAATCCTCAGTTACCCCAGCAGCAAAGCAAACAAAAGAAATCATACAAAACAAAACAACTCCTCCAAAAAAATGAAAAAGTCCCCCCAAACCCTCTCATCTTCTCCCCTCTAAAACCCTAAATCCACCCCCCCCCCCTTTTACCTTCGGACGATGAGCTCCTTCAGCAACACCACAAACTTCGACAATCTCCTCATCCAAACCTTGTTGGGAAGACTCCAAATCCGTCCTACTACCACCACCTCTTTTCTCACCCAGTCCCTCGAAGACATCCTTCTCGACGCCGCCAATTTCTCCGATTCCGACTCCGATGATACCAACAAAACCCAACTCGCTAAAGAGGAATCCAAGCTCGAAAAAGAAATTATCCGGATCATCCTTTCGGGGAAAATCGACCCTTTGAAACCCAACTCCAGTCAAGCTGTTACCATCAACGACCACCATATTTGCATCACTTCTCACGAAGAGAAAGGATCAGATTATCGGGTTTGGGAGTGGCATGGGCATATAATGCTGTTTGATGAAGAAAATGGATATACGCCTGAATATATTTACGGCAATTACTTTGAGAGACTGCAGGGGAAGCCGCTTGTTTCACGTGCTGAGAAAGAGAAAGAAGAGGAGGAGAAAGTTGTGAATTTGGGATTGAGGGAGTTGATCGATGGGGATGCTGAGCCTGATACCACCGGGGGTCGTATTCTTCATAGGAATATCAGTGCCAGTTCTCCAAGGTTTATATAAAATTGAATACTCTGTTCGCTGGTCTTTGTATTCTACTAAAATTTCATATGTTTTGAAGTCTCTGTTGTTGGGGTTTTGAAATTGAAATATTTGGTTCTTTTGCTTCTGGTTTCTCCTTGTTATGCATGTAAAGGGGAGGTTCCCCAATCAATTCTCATCCATTCTTGATCTGCACATCTAATAAATAGCTCTTAAAATTGGCTTTTGCTCGAGTAATCATGTAATTGAAAAAGAAAAAGAAAACAATTTCTTGTTGCTATTATCACATCCAATAGTAGTAGTTAAAACCCTTTTTCATGCTAGCATTAATAATGGAGGTGTATCTGTATTGGATGGTAGAAGAAAAGGCAAGAATTATTTCCATCAGCAAATTGTAATGAATGAATGTTCCATTCTTTTCCCATTGAAATTTGACAGGATCTAGATCGGAGGGTTACACTTTACATTGGTGTGTTGTGGTTTCAACGTACAAATGGGCAAGGCGACCTATCTCTCAATTGCACTTACAAAAGGGCATGTTGGGCTTATCAATAAAAATGATAGCGTTCTGCTTAGAGTTGTTTATGCCCAGGTGTTAACAAAAATTTAGGCTCAATTGATAGGTTCAAACCCGATTTGAAGAATGGATTTAAATTTTTGTCAAATCCGACACGGATAAAAATATTAAAACTTGAATCTGACTTGACCGTATTAATTCTTTTAACTTTATATTTAAATAACACTAATATAAATATAATTTAACAAATAAATACCTATAAAATAGTAGTAAAAGTAATAATAAAATAAGTGTTAATAATAACAATATAATAATAAAATAATAGCAAAACAAGGACAAAAAGAACTTTATCTGAGTGCTAATCCATTTTTTAAATAAGTTTTATTTTTTATTTAAATTTATTTTTTAAACCTATATTCTATATTCTTACATGAAATCTCCTATTTTTTGGAGAGACGTTTGGGGGAAATGACCCGTGCCATTAACAACTCTGTTTCCTCTCTGTCCTTATTTTTCATGTATGCTGCTACTGGCAATATCTCTAGGAATCAGTATCTCTGGTAGACTTAAAAAAGTTAAAACCCCTAAATTGAGAACACGAGCTAATCATGCACCTAATTAAATTGGAAAATAACTGAAAATCATTCTTGATATAAAGTAGGCTATCTTTTTATTGTAAGGTTCTTTTTGGTCCTTTTTCATATTTTATATAAATATTTATATTATAAATTTGTCACACTCATGAAATGGATAAAAAGATAATATTTAGATTTGAAAATTATATCTAAAAATAATGATATTTAAAATATTCATATGATTTTATAATATTAAAATTAATAAAATATATTTAACATAATGAGATATTGAAAAATATATTTTCATTATATAATTACATATTTATTGTTTTATTTATATAATTAAAAGAAATCATTAGTTAAAAACATGAATTAAAAATAAATAAAAAATCTTAAAAACATCATGAATTAAGAATAAAAACAAAGAAAGCTTGAGGGAAGATTTTGATACATTTTGCCATTATGTCAGCAAAGCGTTTTTGCCACATCAGCTACCCAATCGGAAAAAAGGGGCTATTTGCACAATTAATCTGTATTTTTCAGAAGAAAAAAGGTATGCCCCTTATTTCCCCCAATGCCAACCCAAAATTTTGAATGTTGTATATCTTAAAAAGCACTTTTAATTCAATTTTTTTAAACTTACAAGTATAGTTGTGCAGCTACATGTAATTATAATTGTAAGTATAAATAATACATATTTAAATAATTTTTATAAAATGTGATAATTGAAATAATATTTAATTTTTTTAATTAGCAATATTCAAAGTGACTTATTTTTATGATAATCTTTAACCATCATTAATTTCTTTTTTAGTTTAATAATAATTTTAACCTAAGTTATTTTTGAAGAATATAAATACTCGATTAATAGTTCATAATTTGAGTTCAACAAGCATTAATTTATATTATCATTTAAGTTCCTAATTGAATTGATGTCGCTAATCAATCAAGCACCGATTAAGAAATTTTTAAAAATATTTTTTTATATTTAAAAAATTATTTGAAATAACCTAATTTTATCTTAAATTTAACTCTTAATATTTTATACATTTTAATTTTATAATATAGGCTTTATTAATTATCACCTCCATACACGTGGTTTCCACATGCTATCTAGTTTTTATTATGGTAACTTAAATACCAAAATAATCATGTACATTGATCTAATTATCCGAATCAATGAAATTTTGCTTAAGAGAATAAAAAGGTCCTACCGGGAGTCGAACCCAGGTCGCTGGATTCAAAGTCCAGAGTGCTAACCACTACACCATAGAACCCTTGATGGTGCATGATTAAAACAAAATAAATAAATAAATTTTGCAGTGGGTATGAGATTATTCTGCAAATTTGTGAACGGATTATTCTTAATTATGCAAGGTAATTATCATTTTAAATCATTTTATACTAATTGAATAATTTAGGATAAATTACAAAAATAGTCATTTTTGCGTATCTCATGTTACATTTTAGTTTACATTTTAGTTACTTATGTTTGAAATGTTACGTTTTAATCACTTACGTTAACGTGTTGTAACATTTTAGTCACTAAACCATTAATTGCCGTTAACGGTACAATGGTATGCTAACCTGACACGTTAAATAATCATTTCAAACAAAAAGTTTAAGTTAAATTATATAATTGGCCCCCATAATTTTCTTTTTGTTTTGACCAATTTAATTTTTGTTTCTTTTATGTTCTTTTAACTTTCATTGTCTTCCTTACTTTTGTGCTTCTCCTTTTGTTTTCCTCATTTATCTATCTTTTTTAATGTAATTTTTCTATATTTTCCATTTGTTAAAATTTTTTTATGTTTATGAAAAAAATAAAAAATAAAAGATGAAAGCTGAAACCAAAATAAAAGTTGATTCGCATATTCTCACCCCACAATTACAAACTCTCATCGTCCATAATCACTTTAATGAACCAATTTAGATTTCTCAATCACCTAGCCCACAAGCTCAACTCACTCGAAGACCTCGCCAGTCGTAACTTATGGCAATTCACCCTCAACAAAGTTTCTTGAGCCTGTTCCCTTAACCTCCTAATCAACCCCCCACGACCATCTTGTCTAACTTACCTACAACATTCTCGCCCTCTGAAAACTACATTGTTTCACAGATTCTTCAAACGAGCCCGACAATCTCATTGACTAAAATGACCACCATACGAAACTTACTATCAACTTTACCCAAACCAGTTTGATTCATGTTCGACTTAATATCAAACTTGTTTAGGAATATCCAAGAAGGGTTAGATCAATTTTATCACTTCCTTAATTTTATTCGTCAAAAAATAAAAGAATATGAAATGAATAATTTACACGATTCTGTAAAAGTATGGAAACAAATAAAAATTGTTTTGAATATAAAAAATTCAACATATGTTTAGATTTGATTGAGGATATGGTTTTTTATATTGATTAGTTATATCCAATTTTAGCTTCAAAATTAGGTTATATTCAAATTGAGATTTGATGAAAAATGATTGCTATTCGATTTTCAATGAAATTTAATTTAGGAATCATGTGAAAGAAAAAATGATTTGGTTTATTTGTTGGGCAAATATTATGTTTTTGTAGTTAACAATATGATAAAAGAGAAAAATAAATGGGAAGAAGAAAAGGAAAATAAAGAAATAAAAAGAAAAAATAATTTGTTCAAAAAAATAAAAGTATAGGTACTAATTTTAACAAACGGAAAACATAGAAAAACTACGTTAAAAGAAATGAAGAAGAGAGGAAAATAGAGGGACAAGGAGAAGAGAATGAATAAAAAGAAATAAAGTTCAAAGAACATAAAAGAAAAAATTAAATTGCTCAAAACAAAAAAAAATTATAAACACTAATTGTATAATTTAATATAAATTTTTCGTTTGAAATGATGATTTAACATGCCATGTCAGCTTACCACCGTTACCGACAATTAAGGCTCAGTGAGTAAAATGTTACAACACGATAACGCGACTAAAACATAACATTTCAAATATAAGTGACTAAAATGTAACTTGAAACAAACAGAAATTACTATTTTGGTAGTCAACCCAATTATTTACTATTTACAAATTATTTTGATTTTAAGAGAAAATTAGATGGAGTAATTTGTGAATTCGTGTGTTGTTTTTCTGATCATCTACATGTAATCTTATTATAAGTACATTACCAAATTATCAGAAAACTTGGTATGCGAAACAAAGGGTCATTTTTCAACTCTCGGGATTGGGACAACTCTTACAACAAGTTACAGTCATGGTTACTAGCAATGCAACAGTTTGCACCAAGTACTGTGGTGGAATTGAAAACCCTCGATCTATACGATCCGCCGGTCAACTAGTGAAGGGCATAAAAATATTTTACCGATTATTTTGTACATTTGATCCTTTGATTAGGGCGTGGCCAAATTGTAAGTACATTATCCAAATAGACAAAACTTGGATCATATATAAAGTATTAATATAATTTTATTAATCAATATATTCAAAAAAATTATAAATTTACAAAAACTACACTCACGACACCAAATTTAACAGTTTAGTCTCCTCAACTCGAAATATTAGATGTTTACGAGAATATTCAAAAACATGATGGTCGTTAGCAGCATGTCTATTGGAAGCAAGTTTGTTCATAACATCCTCCCTAAAGGTGTCTAATTGTCATCATCTTAGTAATTTATGTTATGTTCAAGTAAGTTTTTGCGTCAATTTTTTTTATTTCTTATATTATTTACAAGTTATGTCTTAATTTATTACATGTTTCGTATAATTTATTATAACCATTCCTTTTTTAATCATAAATTCATTTTATTAAAAATCGGATCATTTATTATATATGTAAAATTTTTACTCTAATTTTTCCAAGTACAGTGAGTTCCACTGTCTACTATATAATTAGGATAAACTATATTAGTAGTCATTTAATATATATATTATTATTTAATTATGAAAAATTATAAAAAAAATAATTAGTTATTTAATTTTTTTATTATTTTAGTCACTCAACTATATTGGATTATTAGATATTTTTATTTTTATATTAGTTAACTGATGACAAAAAATAAATAAAATTGAATAATTGAATAAACATTTTAGAGAAAAAAAATTATAATTAAGTAACCTCTACGTTAGTTTACCCATATAATTAAAATATGGATTGATAAGTTATAACTTATAAATACTAGTGGAGCCCGGCCTTATGTGGAGCAAGTGCCACGTCAGCCTTAATATGGTTGAAATAAAGCAATCTAAATCAACGGTGCACAAATGATCTTCTTGGGCGACCTATCCATTGGCTTACTTGAATCCTAGTAGTTGAGGGAGATTTTCAAATTTTAAACCAAAAACAAAAAGGTTAAAGTATTAAAGAGGTCCCTGGATTATAGGGATTGGATCAAATTAATTATTTTATTATTAAATAAATCAATTTAGTCCCTATAGTATTAAAAGAAATCAAATAAGTCAAAATTGTAATAAAGTTAATATTTATTGTATGAAAAATGTCTTGAATTTTTTTTTCAATTATAGTTCAATTCCAAACAAAGATTTCACTTACAAAACCATAAAAAAATTTAAAATATTAAATTTATTAAACAATAAATTATTATTTTTAAACATTAAATGTTAAATCTATTCCAACTTGAACTTATTTGATTCATTTTAATACTACAAGGGCTATATTGAACCATTTAATAGTAGAGAGAATAAATTGAACAGATTCCTATAATAGAGGGACCTTTAAGGTACATTCACCCAAAAAAAAATCTGAGTCAGACAAGACCGTGATTGAAACGTGGACGTTCTTGATTCGATCTCAAATACCGCCAATTCCCATTGACTCCCACAAGATTCTTTCCTTGGTTAAAATTTGCTATAAGTCCCTGTACTTTTCAATGATTTGAAATTTAATTCCTGTACTTTTATTTCATGAAATTTAGTCCATCTTCAGATTTCAAAATTCAAATTCACTATTAACTCTGTTAATTTTTTTAAAATTAAAGCTAATTAAAAATTTATTTGTTATTACATTATTACCAAGTAAGCATTTTTTTATTTAAAAAATATCACAGCAACAAATTTAATAAAAAAATCAGTTGGAGCTAAATTTTAAAATTTAAAAACTAAAAGGACTAAATGCCTAATTTTCGAATAGCACAGGGACTTGTGGCATATTTTAACCTTCTTTCCTTCCATTCCCTTCTTTATCTAATCTTCTTCCTTCTTTTCCTCCCCAAAACGATTTTTTCATATTAGGGTTCTCCGTCTCCTAAATCTTGATCGATCCAAAACCAAAGGGAAAAAAATAGGGCTTTTTTCTTACAAAAGTTGGGGGTTCGAAGAGCATAAAACGATAATATGCCTTCGTTACCTCTCAGATCGATTTTGCTCCCATTAATCCCTTCCTTAACTCCTTTTCATGCTGGTTTAAGTTCCCATCGTTTGAAACATCTTGAAAAGAGTGATCGGCGTGGTAATCTTAGTTAACGTTTTCCCCTCAAAATCATTAGCTCTCTTTTGACTCCTTTACTTTCTCTCCTTTTTTCCTCTCTGTTTTCTGTCTTCCCCTAGAGTCGTCCGTTTCTTTTGAGTCTATTACCGTGCGACACGAAGGAATCTAGTTTGCTCAGAAAGAAAAAAAAAAAACCTGGAGATTTGGTTCGATCTTGAACTGGGGTTGCTTTTTCAGAGGTTTTAAGATCTTGTATTGATTTCACTTACCGCAGCTTTCTTAAGAAAGGTAATCATTCCTTATCCGTTTAGCACGTGCTACCCGCACGTGTGATGCGACAGTATCTAGCTGACATATCTTGTTCAAAGTTTGATCGTTGTGTTTATCCTACGTAATTAGGATAATATATATGTATCGCAGTACTTAATGGATATATGTTGGATGTTTTAAATTTTATTGTCTACATATATATGATTGTTACTGATAAATCTTTTGGGAAATTATTTTTTCATTTCTAGTTTATTTGTTTACAATGTTACAGATTTGAGTTCATCTTAATTATATGTAATCATGGAGCTGGATCCTAGTATTATATTATAAACCAGGTTTAGTTTTTATCAGTATAAAGAGATGTGATTCTGGTTTTGATATTCCTCTGCTCTGTCCGTTGAATTTATAGCTTAGAAAGTTTACAATCGTGACAATGGTGTTTTGTTCTTTAGTTGAAGCTAGGATTTCTTGTATTCCTTGGTAGTGGAAATGGACATATTGGGTTCTGGAGAGGTAGAAAATCTAAGTGACATAAAGCATGCTATGGTTCGTACATGTTTCAACGATGTTAATGAATCTAACGATACAAACACGAGTAAAGTGGAAGAGTTGCTCGAACAGAGGCAGAAAAGCAAACCTCCTTCAAAGTGTTTAGCTAAGTCTGCATCATTTCCTTCTGCTGTGTCTACCCCCGATGATGATGATGATGAAATTGTGACTGCAATGCAGCGAATGTTCTCTGAGGATTCTGTGCAGTCGCCATCGACCTACTCCCGCTCGATTTCTTTGCCTGTAAGTGTCCTTTGTTGCTCTTAAGTGTCCATAGGTCCGTTGTTCTTTCCTCTAATTTTACTGTTATTTACCCTTTAACAGACTCCCTTGAAGCTAGTATCAGCCCTTAAAGGTAGCCGTGAGAAACAGGGATTGCCGCCAAAGAAGCTTACTGTGCAATGGGCACCAGATGTGTATGATCCTCCGCCGACATCAGTATTGCACACAGTTAGAAGCAAAAAGCAGCAGAAATCAAAGAAGAAAAATGACAAGAAGAAAAATGGGAAGAAAGGGCAGAAGGGCAACAACTCAGGACGAGGCTGTGGTGGTGGTAAAGACAACAAACAAATACGCAGGGGTGGCGGGAGTTCTGATAGGTGTTATAAACCACCGCCAGAGGTTTATCAGGACAGATTAGCCAATTCCTCTGTCAGCCTTGAGGGTTTCAATGTCGGCAGTCCAGACCCTTATTGTGGGAGTAGTTTTCTGAAAAAATCACCAACCAGGATGCACTACTCTGTTGCAGAGGCTCTCTGAGTGAATCTCTCCTTTCATATCACGGACAAGAAAAGCTCTTCACTTTTATCGATCCTTGTGGATAAATAAAGCTTTTTCAGCTTTCCCTATATGGATGTTGGAACAATTTACTTAACTACAATTACGCAATGGTTTTTTGATGATTGTGTGGGTTTAAAAGTTCTTTTCCTTTGTAAAAAGGGCATTACTAGCACCTCTTTAATGAGATCTGAAACATATTTCTGCAGATAAGTTACTCATTACTGATTTTGCCCTTTTTGCTACAAATAATCTAAGCTTTGAGAAGAAGAGAACAATTTGAAGAAATTAAAGGTTGATTCCCAGTCTATTGCCCCATCAAATACTTCCCTGCTTGTAAACATGGTGTAAAAACAGTGACTGAAGAACACATATGGAGGAAATGCAGGTTATCATTTGCAGTTAAAATTACGAGTATTGTTATACATACTGAACAATCTGATGCACTCGACCAGGATAATGCAACTCTCTGCAACAATGTCTTTTATGTTGTATATTCTGCGTTTATCTTGACATAGTCGTAACTTAAGTCACACCCCCATGCTTTACCGAATCCAGGTCCATCACCTGTTATAGATCAATCACAGACATTAAAATCCAAAGAGGAAGACATGTATAAAGGATTAAGGGCATAATTTGCAGAGAAACTTACCAACAGCAATTTTAATTTCCACCGTTCCATGTGTCTCACCAGCCTTAATGAGATAGTTGCTGGCAGCGGTCCTGGAATACATGGGGCAACTACATATTAGGCATGATAAAGATTTGAATGTATTTACAAGGTCACTTCCTAACCCCTTCTAAATAACTTGTAATTTCTCCTTAATCACCAATGGGGCATAACTTTACCTGTCAAATTCAAGTGGTTGCCCACCATCCATGAGCATAATATCCCCAAGCAGTATCTGGAGATTGTTTTGATTAAAAGAAATCCCTGCATAGCCAGCAGCAGCAGCAATACGTCCCCAGTTCGGGTCTCTCCCATATACAGCGGCCTGACATAATTTATATTAGGCAATGCTATGATTAACAGTTAGATTTTATGTTCAAATTTAATACCTTGACAAGTGAAGAAGCAGCCACAGAGCGTGCAATATTTCCTGCTTCAGCCTCCCCTTTTGCACCACTTACTGTGACCTGCATCTCTAGGTTAGCATTGGTTGAAACTATTCAAGAACCCATTATAAGGGAAAAAAAAGGACCAAGAGATTTTTTTGCCTATATTCAAATGCATTACTCAATAATATCAGAACAAGTTATTAATTGAAGTGGCCTAACATCAGGGTTCACTCAGTAAAAAAGATCCTTCTGTAGGTCCATAAAGAGAGGGAATAAAGAATTGTAGAACTCAGACCTCAATTAAACAAGTTGCTCCTTCTCCATCCCAAGCTATTGATTTTGCAAGACCTTGCATTACCTGAGAAGAGATACGTTAAACTTCATGCAATTCATTCCAAAAACTGGTTTAGATCATAACCCAGGTGCTGTCATCTCAAAAAAATTAACCAAAACTCTAGTCAGTAATATAGATGAATTGAGAGATTTGCAGACAGGATAAAATTGATTTATTCAACATCTAAGAAACCTAATTTAAACTAGAAAAGAAGAAGGTAAAGCTCTAGTACAGCCAACTTACAGCATCAAGACCAGTTTGAAGTAGTGCAGCATCGTAACTGTTTATAGAAGTGATCCAATTCGATCCAGCTAACCCACTGGCAAAAGCAATGACAGTATCATTGGTACTGGTATCTCCATCAACCTACAGAAAAACAATAACTGAACTTGCTAAAGACAAGTCAAGACAGATAAGACCATGTCAAGGAAGAAATGGAGTCCATTCAACTGAGATGTCACCTAGTTGATATAAGTCACAGGGAGGTTTGAAAGCAATGAAATTACATACGGTGATTTGGTTGAAACTGCGGCTTACAGCAACCTGAACCATCTTTCTCCAGACATCACTTTCAACAAGGGCGTCAGTTGTTATTACCTGAAAGAGTTATCAGGCTTTAGAATAGAATTGATGTATCACATAGGAAAGTTAGAAACACTTGAAAGACATACACCAAGCATGGTTGCCATATTAGGGTGGATCATCCCAGAACCTTTGGCCATTCCCCCAATTCTTATACTAGTCCCTCCAACCTGAGACAATAATTATTTACACATCAACATGAGATACATTAAACAAGAACTTCATTCATAAGAAACATCCAAGTTCTATGGTGCCAAGGCAATGCTATCATCTAAATTGGAAAAGATATTGATTTCTAAGAAAAAAATACAAAATTATAGTAAAAGTGGAATATAAATTGGTATCCCTTTGAAACCGTTACCTCATATTCAATAGCCACACTCTTGCTAACAAGGTCAGTTGTGGTAATTGCCACTGCAGCAGAATCTGCCCTGAGCAGCCACAATGAGACCAAGAATGCTTATGTGAACATTGACATACCGCACAGAAGACAAATTTTGGAATTATTTGCAGATATTAAATTTACTTCCTAATCAACTAAGCCTGGTTCTATTAGTACTTTACTAACAAGGAAAAAATAACACCATAGCTAACTTTATCAGATCTCTGTCTCTAGTCCTTTATATAAGCATGGAAACAACCAAAGAGAATAAAGAATAAGCATAAAAAGTACCCCTGAATAGACGGTGATAGTGAATTAACTAGCCTTGGGAGGGAACTCAAAAGTGCTTCCTGCATATGACATTATCATGGATAGTTTTGTATCAGTCTGGTCAAAAGGAAACCACTTAATTCACTTCAATGGCATTAATAGATCACCATAACAAGCAAGAATATAAATAGGATGCCCATGTTCAACATAAAAAATGAAAAAGGCCCGCACCTTCTTTATTCTCTGACCAATCACACCAGTGGATTCAATCAATACTTCCTCTGGCTTTATTTGCAGGATCTGCAATAACGCAAAAAAAAAAAAAAAAAAAAAGTGAAAAGATTGCAGCCTGTACAAAGATCAAAACAGAACAAGGAACTTATGCTCTAAAAGTTGTATACCGTAGCAAGGGCATTTGCACATTCTATCACATCCTGGTAACCAGCATCACCCTGAAATCCATCAGGTCAATTAGCCATGTAAAATCTGATTCAATCTGGTGTGCTGGGAGCTTGAACAATAAGAAAAAAGGGTCAAAGACCGATCCTTTTCCTACGCTTCAACTGTACTAATACATGGAGCACAATTAAAATGCATTACACTCATTGGTAAGCACTTGGGATTAGATAAAGACCAACGCCATGTTTGATAGGAAGGAAGGAAAATGGATGGAAGGAAAAAGACCAGGAAGGGGAAAATAGAGGAGAGTGAATAAATTATCTTTCATTGTGTTTTGACATGAAGGATGGAAAATACAAGGAAAGAAAGAGGTTATAGGAAACTTGTAATAAAATTTTTAATTTAAATTGAAAGAGTGTTCTCCTCCCACATTAGGATGAAAAGGAAAGGACCAAGTCAACTCTTTTTACCTCTTCCACCCTACCAAACAGTGTAATGAAAAAGAAAATAATGCATATACAAACCGTTGCAGCATTGGCCTGTCCAGCATTTATTAACACGGCACGTGCCTGATAAGATGATTGATTTAGCCATTAGCCATATAACTGAAATGAGCGGATATATACATACATGCCATAAAGAACATCTACAAGATTAAAGAAAGCTATGAACTCCCACAAAGGCAATTTAAAATCAAATTGATTCATCAGTTTAAGAAAAAATCCGCAAGATAGCCAATCCGACATACTGTTTTCGTATTATTCAACACATTTTGGCAATACACCACCGGTGCTGCTGCAACAACATTTGTAGTAAATGCCCCTGGAAATAGATTCCGAGTGAGTTATAGTACACAGCCAGAAAATGAAAACAATCTTCAAAATGAACTCACCCAGGAAAATTATAAAGAAGAAATAGTTCAGTTAAGATTCTAAGTATAGAATAAGCATAAAAGGAATAACACCTGCAACATTGGCATCAACGTCACAGGTGACAAGCGCAAGATCAGGTTTTTCTCCTTTGGCCCGTAATCCACCATATAAGCCCGCAGCTTTAAATCCCTTAGCAGCCGTAACTCCTCCCCGGATCTATGCAATTGCGACCGGAAACAAAACGATAATAAATTAGCAAATTTAGATAGAAATTTGAAAAAAAAAAAAAGAATTAATAATCGAATAATGAAGTGGCTCACCTGCTTCCAAACTCCATCACCATCAGGGAGAAGAATAGGAGCAGCTGGTATATAATTGGGCGCCTCATTAACATTCGATGCAGAAGCAAATACTTTAAAATCCGCCTTTGGCGAACAAATAGAGCTTATAATCTGCAAAATAAAATGTAAAAGGAAAAAAAAACCATTTAGTTACCTAGTAATTTATCTCTCTCTTTCTATTTGTAGCTAAAAAAATGAACTTTAAACTTATGTTCTAGCAGGGCAGCCAAACAGAGACTTCAAGCAAAAAAAAAAAAAGGAAAAAGAGAAAAAAAGAGAGAGTGAAGCTGACCTTAGGGTAGAACATTTCAGAGAAATTCAAAGAAGTGAAATGTGGAGCACATGAATACATTTCTGAAAAAAAGATTTCTTGCCTACGTTGGATGGGAGCGGAGTTCAATATGAGGAAGAAGAAGAAAAGGAGAGACTTTGTGAGGGTTTTTGGTAGCACTTATAATATACTGATGTACTATATAAATAATATATAAAAATTATTGCCGAAAACCTATTGCTAAGTGCGTGTCACTTTATTTTAATTTTAATTATAAAATTATATAAAAATTAAGGCTAATATTTAGTACATTGCTAATGTACTAAAAAATTCATATATTTTTTATATATCGGAATCTAATTTTTTTTTTTTACTGTATAATAAATAATTTCCGTAAAAATTATTATTAGGTGAATATAAAAATTTATAAACAAGATTTAAATGGAGATAATAACTCTCAAAGTGATACTTTTAATAGAGTAACAGAAATAGAGTCACATATAAAGTTTGTATGGATACACAAGAAAAGAAATAAAAGATTATTTCTTCTTCTCTTTTTTTTGTCACTTTTCGTTTAAGTTTATTCTTTCATTTCATTATTTAATAATTCTTTCTAGTGATATTTTTTCGGTGTGTTCTTTCGTTTTATCATTTCATAACACTTATCATAATTTTAATATTATTAGTAAAAATTTTAATTTTAATTTTCTCTATAGTGAATAGATATTTATACCATATTATTTATCTCAATATATATTGGATAAATTATTGTCATTACAATATCACTTTTTTGTTTGTTTCTTTTGTCATGTTTGAAGATCATAAAATAATAGTAAAAATGTATCATTATTAGAATTTTAATTTTGAAGATTACCAATTATAAACTTTGAACATAAACAATAAAATGAATATTAAAAAATTAAAAATTAAATAATAAGTATACCCTTTTATAATTATGATAAATTATAATTCTCTTTATCTAATAATTACATAACTGCATAATTAAAAAATATAAAAATTTATGATTAATTAACCTACCTAAATATTAAGAATTACAGCAAATAATTAAAAGCCCCAATTATACCAAATTTAATAAAATTTATTAATTACAATAATAATTACTCAAAACATACCGCAGATTATTATTACCACAATTTATTATTACATAAAGCCCTACTCCATTTTCCGATTTTTTATTTTTGTCTAGCAAAGATGTTACACTTATCAGATGTTTCTAGCTTAGCATAGCATTTAACAGTTAATACATAATTGCATTGTAATAATTCTATGTGATAGAAAAACAAATTATCCTTTTGCTACTATGTTAAAGATGAAAAACTCTACTTTATTTTTTTTTTTTTTTTAAATGTACGTACCCAATAGTAGCTTCTTTCTTATACCTTGGTATGATTTGAAGTAGATTATAATTTTCAAAAACAAAATTTGTAGTTTAAATAAAGCACCAACCACATATCATTTTCACATTATCTTTTCTTAGTTACATTCAAAATATGTAAATCTTAGCATGATTTTAGGCATAATATGTTATTCAGGAACCTTTGAAATGTCAAGAAAAGGTTTTCTGTTTACCGCATGCATGCATGCATGCATAATAAGAACTCATCATGCAATGCTTGTTTGATTCTGTAAAACACAAAGGAAATTTCACGAAGGGTTCAAGAGCCCAACAAGACAAATTAAAAGTCATGTTTGAAGCCATTAACCTGGCTGGCTATTTCGATGGAAAGTTATCGGGGAGATTAACAGAGTTATTTGGAATCTGCTGCACCTTCTTCACCAGCACTGACGTTCCCTTGAAAACTGTCACTTGTAGCTGCTTTTGGTAATTCATCAACTGAAACACAAAATAAAGTTCAGTGTGGCCGCTTAAAGCTTTTATCATCTTTGTTTCTCAAACCAAAAGAAATTTAGAATGGCACTTACTTGCTCTTCTTTCATCTTTGTAAACCCAAACTTCTCTGTCCAAATTGACAAAGCTTCCTCAGCTGCAGGGAGCATGAGGCTTTCCACATTTAGTGAACTTAAAAACCTCTCAATACAAGCAAATAATGCCTGGAAATATCCCTATAACAAGATCAAAGATAATGAAGATATGTCAGCTTGGTCCAGAACTAGTGCATTCATTCGTGTTTTGAATGAAGACTTGGAACAAAAACCAATAAGCTATACGAGATCGTAACAGCATTCTAAGGTGACAGATTTGTAAAGTTAAACATAGAATTGCAATGTAATTTCAAACTGCCTAAAATAGTAGGATTGAAGTTGACAACAAGAACGATGCAAATGCTTAGTCTAATCACTTACTTTTCCTTGATATTCTCTAGTTGTCGCTACCATAGGGAGCTCAGCAATCTCCCGACCAAATATCCTAAGAAGACCAGCTGATACAACAACAGACCTGCACCATGCACCAACACAGTGTATACATGCATATGCAATAAAGCAATAGAGAGAAAACAACACCCCCCTCCCCACCACCCAAATGAAAGACAAAAAGCAAAATACCTGACAATCAAAACCACACAATACATTCCACCAAACTCTTGCCCAGATATAGTTCTCCTTTACAAAGATCAAAATGCAACTGTCAGATCCAATCCGAACAAAGCAGATCACAAGTAAATTATGCCTTAACAGTTTTAGTAGTATCATTAAGATGCAAAATTTGTGATAAATCAAGCAAAACATCCTATTAATCACATATAAATAAACACATTTTCTTGAGAACACCTTTTCTAGTCATAGATTCTATATTTCTTTTTTTCTGTTTTAAAGCCAAAAAGGAAAATAAAACATTAGAACCACCTAAAAGGTAGGAAGGGGAAGTATGAGATACAAACCCATAGACCATCGCAGGAATCAAATCACAACCAGACTTTGCAACAATGGGATCAAAGCATTCCTGTCAAAAAGAAAGTACAAATAACTTGAGCAGAGAGTTAATTATTAAATACAACTAAACTAAATATAACATAAGCAAGATAATCAACACTCTAAAGGCAGCTAGCATATAGACGTGCATATCAGAAAAATCCATAGTATAACCAATACTTACGAATGTTTAATCAAATTCAGTTCCATCATTAATTTAGTTTTAAAATCCCAACTTCACCTCAACTGCAATTCTTGTAATTTGTATGGATGGGAATTCATCAATTTGATCCGAGTACAATTTTTCTTTAGTTAAGCTGGATCTTAATTCTATCCCTCAGCCATCAGTAATATATCCACAAATTCAAAAGTACCAGTGTCATTCTCTAAGATTGACAATTTTCTTTGTGTCCCAACCTCATCATGATTGTATGCTTAAGAATTTCAACTGCTTTAACTAAAATTATATGCTGAGATGTGGATGGAAGTGTATGCAAATAGCAGGCGTTCTAAAAATGCGTCTGAGAGCATCTGAATTCAGAACTCGCTCCAACATGTTCCTTTTATATATTGTTCAAAAGCCATAATCACTCATAGCACAGAGCTTATTTCAAAATTTCAATTCAAAAAGTTTGGTTAACATATATTTTACAAGCTCCAAGTACAATACTAAAAAGCTAGGTAAAAGGTAACATGTTCTAACAAAAAGGTCAGATGAAAAAAAAGTATATAAAGAATATGACCCAATGAGCAACTACTATAATATATTGAATGCTAATATGTTTCATGTGAGGAAAAATTTACTTGAAATATTGCAGCTGCACTTGAAAGTAATGGCAGATCTTCAGGATAATGGCTTTTTCCACTTAGTATACACCACTGAACACAATCTGTGGCTTCATCAATAAATAATCCTTTTTCTAAATGCCTCCTTCTGATTACATTTGAGAATGAAGTAGGAATTATCTGCACCCCGTTGGAAACAGAACTCTGGAGGGCCCCATAAATCCTTTTGCAGTCATCACAACAGAACCATTTATCCTTGGGAACTTCCTATTGCATGGTGGAAAAACAAAATGATAAAAAAAATTCAACTAGTACATATATCGTAACAATTAAACTGCAAGAGCATTTAAGACTCACTTTCAAATCACATTGTCCACTATCACGCAGGCATCCAACATGGAACTCCTTCTCACACTAAGAAAGGACAGAAGAAAAAGATAATGATATACCGAAGAAAAAGCCTGTTTGGATAGAAATAATATGAGTAAACTGCACATACTTGGTCACAAAAAATAATTGTCCGATCATCGAAGGTAGTAGAACTGAAGTCATACTCCCTGAAAAAAACAATAATAGTCATCCTTGTCTCATAATACAAATATCAGACATGGATAAAGACTAAAAGCAGTAATCATGTAAGAAATCTATAAATAAACGGAAAAAGAAAAAAAAAGGAACACAAAGTCCAAATAAGAAACTATTGGGAGATTATTGACTCCTAAAAAGCCTCTCTATTAACAATCCACTAGTTTCAATTCCAACATGCTTCTATGTGGATAATAAATAAACACATATATGAATTCATTGAAGGATTATTCACACATTAAACCTCAGATTCTAAGATATTGATATGCTTAGAGACAGCATACTAGAATGGAGAAAAAAATTACAGAAATACCAACCTGCAAATTGCACAACCACCAATTTCAAATTCTGGTGCTTTAACAACTCTTGTCAATCGTATCACAATTGGTCTTGCTATCCTTGAAGATTCTCCTGAAACAGCTTTTCTACCAAGACCATTTTCATCTGCACAATTTGCACAATGCCAATCACCTTCAGGAAGGTGCCCTAAATTCAAACAAGCTGCAACAAAGAAATTCAATGGATTCAGTGATGAAAGAAAACCTTAGCTCAAAATGAAAATCAAGCACAAGATAAATTCAATGTATTTCACAATTAAGATGCAAAATGACAAAAAGTTAATCAGGCATGTGCATCTTCTGTTTCATTGTTTGAGAGAAAATTGTCGGAAGACAGTCTAATAATCATTAGGCACAAAAGCACAAAATGATTAGAGCTTCAAATGGTGAACAGAGTGCACTGTGTTGTAATTGAAAAGATCATATAGTCACTGGATGTTGGCCACCCAATATCAAATACTTTAAACACCAATTTTGAATCAAGTACCTGTCTCAACAAAACATAAACCTAGAAGAAACAGCTCAAAATAAAAGAAATTTACGCACCTGGATGAAAAGCCTGACAGCATTCATGACAAAAAAGCAGATCTCCAGAACCTCCACATAATGAACACATATCATCACCGATATCAGTGGTAATGCGTTGTCCATTTGACAATGACAAGGCTATATCATGAAGCGTCAACCCATTAGATGTACGGACGTGACGATACCTATGTAAAAAAAGAAAAAGTAAAAAGCTTAAAAAGGAATGACTCAATATTCTAGCGAAAGATCAAATTCTGTATAGACCACTCACGGTTGTCTTCTGTCGGCCATTCCAGCATGTGCTTCAAACTGCGAAGGGCTAAGCTGCTCGTACCAAAACAAATTTAAAGCAAATCATAGATGAGAGAGATGATCTAGCATCAAATTGACAATAAATTAGAAACTTACCTCTCTCTCACAACATCCACAGACTATGCCACTTCCCTGCTTGTACCCTTCAATTAGCTTCTGGACAATTTTCTTTTGAGAGTTTCAGTCAGTACTAGGCATAAATTATTGCCAATCAACTATATATTTTCTATAAATCATTTCACCTGTCCTTTGACAAAGTAAGCCAATTCAGCCCCATCTGGAAGTCCTTTTGGCATAAAAAGTGACTGGTGCAAGAAATTATCCCTGCAAACAATTTAAAGAAATTCCAGCTTAATTCAGGCCGATCTAAATTTTACATAGAGAAGAAGCACAGCATATGCCATAGAGTACCTTTTCTTCGTGCCAGCATCAGCAGTTCCCTTCCGTTTCATGACTGAGTTAGGTCTTAAGGTACAATGTCAGTGAGGTGTGAAAAACAAAAACAAAAAGAAACGAACAATCTATCTTATGAGGAAGGTAGATAGCCCTAATAACAGCCCTCTTGAGGAATTACCCATAAAATTAGTCAGAAAAAAATTCAATCCACCAACTCATATGAGAACTAAATTGAAAAGGCAAACGTGATGCTCAAATGCCAGATTTGATTCCACTAAGCACCCAGATAAAACCAACGAGGTAAAATCCATATTCCATATCTAGGGTGAAAACCAAGAAAAGGCATTCAATGAAACCTGACCATAAGATAAGGACAGAAAAGGTTTTTTTTTTTTTTTTTTAAAGTTGAAACAATGAGAGATCATAGAAAAAGATATCACCAAAAATTTATATCACTTTACCTTACAGAATTATGCAAACTAGGTGGTTTGATGTTATAACCTTTCCGCAACTCCGATTAAGACTAGCTGCAGAACATAAGCGCATGTTAAAACCTAAACAATGGCAAAACTAAAGAGGCTCTGTACTGACCGGCAAAAATTCAATTTTTCCTTCTCTTTAAGAAGGTTGACACTATATATATTAATATAACTGGTATGGTAGATTTAATATTTAACTCTCAAAATTCATCCTCACTTCCAAAACATTGAGAATGCAAAAAAAGGGGGAAAAAGAATCAAGGGTTTTTATTGAGTAACCACACATGAGAGGACAGAAGCGTCTGCGTTGTTTCTTCTACTCTTGCATGCGCTGCTTCAGTGGGCCACTTACCTACTTTGCTTAAACCTTACACGAGCCAACCAAATTTGACGGCAGTTACCTTGAATGTAATTCTTTCCATATTATAGAATCCATATCAATTCATTTCTTTCTCATTTGGAGTTAATTTCGATTATTATACTGTTGTAAATTTCCATGTTAATATTCAAGCATTGGATGTATCGCATAAGCTACTACGTACACGTGGCAACTTGATCCTAGATATTTCTCCTCAATGTTGTTTTTATTTCCGTAACTAGACTTGATTGCCTATAGAAGAAAGAAAGGCAACCTCAAGGAAAATGGCAGTCCTCTAATTGAATTCTCATCTTTTTGTTTCTTTTACTTTTGGCAATTAAAAAGAAATGAAACCGCAAATCTATTCACTAACTCCCAAGAAAGAAAAACAAACAATAAGCCATATGAGATAGAACAAACCTAACCTACATAAATCAATCAAAGCATTAAGCATAAGTTATTACCTTTCCAATTCTGAAAGGGCTCCTTATTTGTATATGTACCGGCATAGTGTATGTTATCTAGGACCGACAGTGTGGAGAAATATCTAGGATCAAATTGCCATGCGTAAGTAGTAGCATATGCGATACATCCAATGCTTATGAATATTAACATGGAAATTTACAAAAGTGTAATAATCGAAATTAACTCCAAATGGGAAAGAAACAAATTGATATAGATTCTATCAGATGGCAGGAATTACATTTAAGCTAATTGTCGCCACATCTGGTGGCACGTGTAAAGTTTAAGCAAAGAAGGTAAGTGGTCGACTCAAGCAGTGCATGCAAGAGTAGAAATATTAAATCTACCATACCGGGTATATTAATACAGATACTGCCAACCAAAGAGAATGAAAAATTGATTTTTTGCCAGATAGTACAGAGCCACTTTATTTTTGCCATTGTTCAGGTTTTAACAAGCGGTTAAGTTCTGCAGCAAGTCTGTGTCGGAGTTGCAGAAAGGTTGAAGCAAAGAAGAAATATAACATCAAACCACCTAGTTTGCCTATTTTCTTTTTCTATGATCTCCAAGTGTTTCAACTTTAAAATATATATATATCTTTTGTGTACATATCTTATGGTCAAGTTTCATTGAATGCATTTTCTTGGTTTTCAACCTGGATATTGATTTTACCTTGTTGGTTTTATCTGAGTGTTTTCCATTCTCCAAGTTTATGTGATTATGTGCATACCTAGTTTTGGCATCAGCATGCTGCTCAAAGTCATAAGCACTCAGCACCTGCTCACACACCACACACATTACACATCCTAAATACTAAGCATTAAAAGAACAAATAACAGTTGAACAGTTGAGCGACTTTGGATGAATCATAAAATACATCCACACCGATATTCACCTGCATGAATAATTCCATCCAGTATTCTCTAATAACCATAACCAAACAATAATAATAACCTCCATAAACAAGTCAACACTTAACAAAAACAAAATTAACCTTGATTTAGATAGGGGGAACAATAGTTACCTTCACTCTGGCTCTATCAAGAACGCTAGTGCCTAATTAAAGCCCGCTTCAATTCAGGCTTTGTACTATTTACATTCTCCATAATCTCCTCTGTTGAGGTTCCCATAAAAACTGCTTCTTCCTCCATTAGTAGCAATTAGTTTCCAAAGTTCAGATAATGAAGAGCATTCAAAACTGGAAATCCAGAGAAAGAAATAACAATCCAAATGCGTCCGGAAAACTTGAATATATGCCTCCATAGCAATGCTAAACTGGCATTCGTTACAACATGCTAGACTTGAATGTGTGCCTCCAATCCAACTCGCAAGCTATAAAAAAAAAAAAAAAAAAAAAAACAAGAAGAAGACATTCATTTACGTTAGTCAAAGTTGAATCATAATTTGGACAATGGAAATTTTAATCGGAAACACTAACTGTACAAGTCCAAGAATAAAAGAAAACATTCAGAAATCGAATACGAATAACATAGAATTGTAGCGAATCGAAGAACAAAGCATGCACGAGTAATGAAGACAACCATATTTCAAATCTGACAGATCTAGATTTCGTGGAAAGCTAGAAAAAGAAAAATCGTCCAGGTTTCTATTAGGTTTAGAGAGCGGCAAGCAAACCAGAATGAAAAATGCATAATTCGCAGTCAATATTTACTTTTCAATTAGGGTCAGAGGGGCAGCCAAAATTATTTTTAGAAAATGTTTTCAATAATTTCTCATCCGTGTCATTCCTATATATATAAGCATCTCTCGGGTTAACATACAACAAACTCATTGAAGTAAAGATTAAAATATTATTGTTTTATAAAATATTTTTTTTTGGCATGTTTTTACATTTTTATATATGACGGAATTTTGACTTAGAACACCGTGTTAGTGTTTGATACGATGAAAGTAATAAGCTTCTTACAATATAAGTAGTTGGGAGTGTTTTTTAAGGAAAGTAATCACTTTCCTAGTAACTTAATAGGTTGGAAGATGATTTTAAAGCTTGGTTTGCTAAAATTTAAGGTAAACAATACCAAATGCCACTTGATTATTAACATGTTTACAGTTTCGTCGCTCAATTTTAAAAAGTTATAAGTTAGTCACTCGCATGTTAATTTGGTAATGGATGTTAGATGTGACCATTAACTCATTATTTGTCATATGGTAAACTGTACCCAATGTCATTCAACTATTAATAACATTGCACTTTGGCCACTTAATTTCAAAAAATAAAACTACAAATTGATCATTGAACTATTTAAAAGTTTTAAAATTTAAAGGACCTCATTCACAATTGTTTTCCAATAATCTCGCCACCTTCTAGTCTCCCCATTCAACAAAGAATCACACCAAACTAGTGCCTTTCCCCTCTTATTTCAACTTCATGGTATAGTTTTTATTCAAATGGCCTAAAACCCACTAATTTAAAATCAAAGGTCTAACAGAGAAGCCCTTTGATTTCCGTCCATCATTGTCAAATGATTGCTTGACTTTGATATGTTCCTCTTTTCAACCAAACTTTCTCCTTAACCTCTTAGAAGCCCTTTGATTTCCGTCCATCATTGTCAAATGATTGCTTGACTTTGATATGTTCCTCTTTTCAACCAAACTTTCTCCTTAACCTCTTAGATTAAACCTCTGCCACTTAGAACTCTCCGATTAATTCTTAACTGAATTTGGTACATTTGAGTATCATTATATATACATTCTTATTATCATTTCTCTTATTTTATTCAATCCCTTTACTTTTGTATGTCCTAATCAAGACTCATTGAAACAAAAGACTTTCTTACTTTTTTTTCACTTTTTTTTTGTATTTTTGTTTGTTTTAATTGTGGTTGTGGAGATATTTGGTTGCTAGTTCAAGGTAAGGATGTATAAATAACTTGATTGTGAAGTTTCTTAGGTTATGATCTTGGCTAAATAGGGAATGGTAAGTAAATTAAGAATGAAAGATTGTTAAGTGAGTTGGATTAGTGGTCAGGCATGGGGCTGAAAATGGCTTTACTAGGGTTTGGGATTTAAGTTGTTGTTGATATGGTTTGGATTATTGGGTTAGGTAAAAATTGTGCAAATACTGGGTAATCAAAGTTTAAACATGTAAACTTACTAATTGTTTAGTAATCAACTCATCACTTTTTAAATTTGAGTCTATTGGGATCTAGTTCCCTTATTGGAGTTGTTTCATCATTAATGCTTGTAATTTTTTCAACTGATTCATTAATAAAATTCCATTGTTTAAATTATCATCTCTTGTATATTTATCCTTAATAGTTTTGGTGTGAAAAGTAAAGTGTATAAGTAAACATTGACTCATTAATTACTTAATGTTTAACTAATATGAAGTTGCATTATGTGGTCGAACCATGATGCAAAAAGACAACTTATATGTAGATAATATAAGCAGTTCATAGTCAAAACTGTCAAAATTAAGCAATTTGATTTAAGATACCTTAATTTGGGCATCAAAGTGGATGACTTCCAGAAAAATAAAGATACAGCGTGATTGTCTGGATTAATAATAAATTAAACATGACCCGAGTTGAATTTATCTTAGATCTATTTATAGATTTATTCACTTGTAACGTTTATGGTGTGACTTACCTCAATCATAAATAAGTAACTGACTATGTGCACGTAACTCGTAAACTTTGATATATTAAAAGTTCATGTTCAATTGGTAATAGAGTCGAAAGATCGTATTTTGGGTATACTACACATGTATGACATGGCTTTACTTAAAACAGTAGAATTCATAGTCCAATAGAGGATAAATAATATACTTTCATTGGCATTACATAGGTGATAAAAAAGAAACATGGCCACAGGTCATTGGTATAATACGAATGATTTTATTACTATGTGTTAGGAATAGACTTTTTTCACAAAGAAAGTTGCAATGATTACCATAAGATAAAAGATGGTCATATTAGTGAACATAAGTAACTTAAAGATATAAATGATATTATACGAGAGTGACACACTAATTATAAGGTTATTGGACAAGCAAGATTATAAATTGTTTTCGTAATGGGAAAGAGAGATTTTAGTCATGGTAATTTTAGTGGATTGACTCCATGATTAAATAATGTTGTAATTAATAAACAAAAAATCAAAACTTAATTATAAATTATTTGAATGCTAATTATATATATTCAATTAGTTCTTCCGCTTGCTCAACACAACCCTTCACAAATTGCATTTAGAATCAATATGTTGAATGAATAAAAGCAATGAAAAGATAAATGAATTGCGTGTATTACTCATATGTTTAAAGAAAAAATTAAATTAAACCGTCTTTGTAGTTTTACTAAATGAGACAATTAAATTTATTTACTTATATGTTTTAGTATGCTAAAATCGTCATAATTTTAATAAAATTAGAATTGAGTTGAGAAAAATAATTTTAATTAATTAATTAATATTTTAAAAATAAATAATTAGTTATTGAGATGAACAAATTAGATAAGTTGATTTAAAGTCTAGATGGTATATATAATTATACCTAATACAAGGTTCATAAAACCTGCTAGTAGTAAGGCGGGAGACACACTAGGGTATTCCAGTGTGAGTGCCACTGCCCACCATGTGTAGTCCTAGTGAGACTTTGGCCTCTTTTGGTTTGGCTTTTAGCGCCAGTGAGGTGCAGTTGGGGTAGGTTTATGCTTTTAATCTCACTGATATACTGTTTGGTTCAGCATTACAGTTTAGTGAAAATTAATTTCAACCTCACTGCTGTGCTGAAAAGGGACAGGAAGTTTTAGCAGCAATTAAGGGCATTGGGGCAGTGAGTATTTTTAACAGACAAAAATACCCATACTTTTATTTATTATTTTACCATTTTATCCTTGAAATTTAAACTAATTTCTTTCCCAACCTCATTTGTTTTCAGATTTAGGAAGAAAACAACCGTTTATTTTACCATTGTATGGTGTGTTTGTGCAGGTTTTTCTCTTTCATCTATGTGATTTCTTTTTCTTTTTCTCTTCAGTTATTAGCCACCACTGTGTCCACCATTTTTTTCGGATCAGATCTGTATCTCGTGTCAGAATCCGTCGAAACCGTCGAGTCCAAGTAACAAATTAGTTCTTTCCTCTTTCTCTGATATTGGTATAATCTATGAGTATAGAACGAAGCCTCTGTAACAAAAGAAATATGTGAAACAACAAAATTAGAAAGGTATATACTTATGATCTCATTTAGTTGCGGGTTTAACGCATGCACAAAAGGGTGCTTTCTTCTTCTTTTGCATGTTTCTTACCCTACCGTAAATATGATGCACCAATAGCTTATTTTAATATTAAAGAAAATATGAAAGAAAAAATACAGCAGACTTTTCTCAAACTTGGAAGTTGATAGGGAGCATTTGAAATAAAGTGAGATTCTGGAAGGTGAGAATTCCAATTGGCATTTTCTAGAACTTGGAATATTTATGGCCAAATGAGTCTTTTCTTTTCAAATCATATCTCCATATTATTCCTCCTCTACTATTTATTATATTATTCCTCTATATATGCTATTTAGATTTTCAAATATTATGAATTTAAAGTGGGTTTTTTTAACCAAAATAATTAATTTATATTTCATATAGTTATGAAGCCCCTTGCTGCTGAAGTTTGAAGTATAGGAGGCTTCCCTACTATTGACGAATTGGCTCAAAAGTTTGAAAATCATCTCCAAGATAAGACTTGCCATCTCATATTAATTTCTTGAACTATAAATTCAACTTAGCAAACCCTTTTTTTCTTTTTAGAGAAAATGACAAGTACATGCATGCACATGCAATTCCTTTTTTCCAATAAAAATGCTTTCCTTGTACAATATTAACACTGCTTCAACACTACCGAATCTTATTCATGTTTCTCCCTAGCCGAATGCTTAATTTGATTCATTAAGTCTTTTCATTCTTTCTCAAACTCATTTATTACCTTCCAAAATTTTCAGAGCTGATCCGATTTAAGTAAGCAATGAGGAAATTAGAATTAATAAATATTCATTTGAAAAAAAAGAAACCAAAGAGTATCGTAACTTGTAATTATAGTGATAATATGTTACTAAATCTATTATTGTTACATGCTACATCTGTTAGTGATTCTTGTCTCTAGTTATCCTAATGTTTCCTCTTTTTTATTTTAATGTCTGCAGCGACAAGAGTAGCTATCTAAATCCATCCAAAAGCAAGAGGTAATTTAATGTCTCTAAAAATGCCTTTATTCATTTTGAAAAGATAGTCATAATCAATTATCCTTTCTATATCCTCGTTATTGTTTACCATGGATCTTTGAGAATTTTTTCTTTAGTGTTCATCTTATGGCTTTCATACATTCGTGACGTATTATTATTATTTTTTATGAAACTATATTATTATATCTAATTATATATTTATGGTTTTATGTCGGTCGACATTTAAAATCAAAATAATAATAATAGATGGTAAAGACACAAAATGCTGTGGAGGGAGATAGTACCTTAACAACAAAAGCTGTTTGGGATGATGAGCTGACGTTGATATTTTGTGAACTTTGCATGAATGAAGTCAATGCTGGTAATAGACCGACAACTCATCTAAACTCAAAAGGATGGGAAAATCTCATTACTCTTTTTCAAGCAAAAACACAAAAAAAATATGGAAAACCTCAATTGAAAAATAAGTGGGATACATTAAAAAAAGGAATGGACGTTATGGAGGGAGTTACTTAAGGAATCTATAGGTATTGGATGGTGTCCATCTAAGAAGACGGTCGATGCTACCGAAGAATGGTGGGCTGAAAAAATACAGGTTAGTGTTAAATTTATCATTATTTTAATGCATAAAGTTTATTTAGAATTATAAAAATCTTAGTATAACATTTAACATTTAACATGTTACGTAGGAAAATCCTGATTTTAAAGGATTTAAGAAGAAAGGAATTGAACCACGATTGAATGAGTTAATGTGGCAAATGTTTGGTGCCATTGTAGCCACTGGAGAGAATGCATGGGCACCTTCATCTGGAGTTCTTCCAAGTTTGGGTTCGTATGGGATATGATACACCTAATGAGGGATTTGGTGATTCAGATGAACATAGTAATGAGAATGAAGGTATTCCTCCTAATGAGGTACCATCAAACCCTCCTAATGAAACTCCTAATCAAAGAAAGCAAACACTTGGGGTTGTACACGGTAAAGGAAAAAAATCAAGTTCAAGTAGAAAATCATCAAGAAATATATTAACTACTTAGATTAAGAAATTGTGTGACAGTATGGCTAGTCCAAGGAAGTCAGTGAATGAAATTATTTTTCCTCACTCTCAATATACTATTTCAAATGCAATGGATGCTTTGCGTGCTTTGGAATATGAAATTCCAAAAAAAGATGAACTGTACTATTTTGCCATCAAAATGTCCCAAATACTGATGAAACAAGTGTCGAAACCATTTTTAATTTTGAAAAAACGGGGGTCGACTTTAAAACGAGGTATGGAGTCGTCACCGATCTTTTTTGAGGTGTGATCGGATCACCTTGATCATTTTAATAAAATATTTTAATTTATTAAAACAATAATTTTGGGCCTACGAAAATTGAAGAACAGGGTTCGGGAGTCGGTTACGCACAAGGAAAGGTTAGTACCCTCGTAATGCCCAAAATTGTTACCAATTGACTAATTAATGTCCTAATGTTGAAAATTTGAAAAAACATTGAAATACGATCCCCTTAAAAATGTGTGAACAAATCGAATTGGATTTTAAGGTTCACTCGTTTCAAAGGAATATAATATCACATCCAGCACGTTAGGACACGATATTTTAAGCCTCAAAATTGAGATCACCTCATGATTTCCAAAACACGTAACGAAATTTTAAAAGGATATTTGGCTATTTGGCCAAACGGTAAATCGAAACCCAGCACAATTGGGCACAATTTATCGAATTTCTAAATACGAAATATCGCCTCACTTTAATTTAAGAAAACAAAGATGAAATTTCAAAAGGATATTTTGTATTTTAGTCGAATGAAAAATTGAAACCTAGCACGGTAGGGCCCGATTTCTCGAACTTCCAAACACGAAATATTGCCTCGTTTCGAAGAATTTCCAAATAAGCAATTATAAAACCAGCTCAAAGTACATTTGTTTGGGTTATTCGGAGATAAAGACAATCGATATTGAGTAAATATAGGAATTATAACCATAATGCAATAACAGGAAATAAAAAAAAAAAAACATAATTACATGCATGAACAATGGTATGTGAATACGATATGAAAGCCAATGATGACATGTGATATGCAAAACAATACAAAAATTAGGAATCAATGCGATATAAACGATTTAAAGACTATTAAATATCTACAAAGAAATAACACATGCAAGAACTCGAAATAACTTGTATGTATATAAAAACTGATAGTATATGAATGATTATTAAAATATATTATGTAAGACGAAATTCAAAATAAATAATATATATAACATAATTTTAAATAAAACAAATTAATTTAACTAATGATATATATACGAAAATAAAAAAAATAATGTAAATGATGTATATACCAAGATACTAAAGTATTTAAAAGTAAATAAAATGTACAATTTAAAATGGGATGCTTGAAAGAGAACCAAATTGTAAATAAATAAATCCTAAAGAAAATATATGTATATATATTTAATAAATTTAAAAGAAAATATTTACATAAAATAATATAAAAACAATAATGTACATAGAATAAAGCTAATTTTATCATAAATTATATGCATAATAACGTATATAAGAGTATTTAAATGTAATATCATACAAAAATTTAAAACAATATTATATAAAAAAAATTTAAAACAATAATTCTATAATTTAAACAAAAAAAAAAAAACAACAACGCAACTCATCAAAGTAATTCAAAATGAATGTATAAAAAAAGATGAATGCCAAATGAATTTAAAGAAATAATGAATTATACAAATTAAAATGAGAAAAAAAAACTTAATTGAAATAAAAGCAAATTAAGAGAGACAATTAACAAATAAAAAAATTGAAATTGAAATAGGGACTAAAACACAATGCGCGCAAATGCGCGGGACCAAAATCGAAAATGATCCAAATCCCGCAGCGCCCAGGCGTGGGCCAATTTGAAATAGCGCGCAAACTTCAGAGAGAAATTGAAAGAAGCATAATAGGTTAAGCTGAATGTGGTGCAAAATAGGAAGGACTGGCCTTGCAAATTACCCATTTAAGGGGAATGCGCGTGGACCAAGTCAAAACACACAGATTGCTTTCATTCCCCCCCCCCCCCAAAATGCTATTTCAAAATTAAATGGCCATTATTTTATTTCCTTTTTTTAAAACATTAAAAAACCTTTAGAAAACCCAAATTTTAACCGTTGTTTAAAAAAAAAAAACTTAAACGTGCTTTCTCCTTTCCTCCCCTATTCGGCTAGCACCTCCTTCACCAGAGAACCGACGTGCCATGGCCGCCGACAACACGAGCACGACTCTGGTGAGACCCCTCCTCTCTCTCTTATATTTTAGTATGCAAAGAATCGATATGAAGTGTAACATCCCCTACTCGTATTTTGAGCCTAGAATAGGGTACGAGGCATTACCGAACTTAATATGATCAATCATGTAAAAATCAGCCATAAAATTTCTTCTAAATTAAAAACTTTCATACATATGTTTAACGTCCCTTATATGGGCCTACGGGGCCCAAAACATACATTCAGGGTGGTTCAGGACCAAACTGTAAACATATAAAACTTTTGCAACACTTAGAAAATTTTCACACTTTGGAGAGTCACACGCTCGTGTTTTCAACCCGTGTAACTCTCTGTTTATAACTTCATCACCCTTGTCAGTCGTACACTTCATATAAATAACAAGAAACGTGTATGGGCTCAATTCTCATTAAATTTCTCATATATATACACAATTTCACGTTATGTGATCATACAACATATATCAGTCATATCTCTATAATCTAAATATATTTTCATAACAATTTATCTTGATTTCATATTATTTCATATTTAAGCTTAAATAACCAAAGTATTTGAAATATCATCTTTATGCAAATAGTACACATGAGGTATATAATTCCATAATTATGAATAAACACATTTATCAAACATTTTCCATATTCATATAACAATGTCTCATATCTCCATATATCAATAACCGTCATTTTCATGAATTCTGAGTTCAATTTCATAATTATTTATCTCGTGTTTAATTTATTCCATGTCGAAACTTTATTCATTAAAATATTTGAATTATCAATACATATGGACAGTACATTCAAGATGAACAATTATATAATCACAGATGAATTCATTTATCAACCAAGTTCTATACTCATATCTTATCAACTCGTACTTCCTTGTATCACATAATTCCATGTAACACTTACCAAACTTTGTCAAATTAGTGAACGTCTTACGGAATTGAGTACTTCGTTTTCTCGATGCCATAGTTCAACTATGGTCTTACACATCTTCACAGAATGATGCCATAGCCCAGCTATGGTCTTACACATATTCATATATCGATGCCATAGCCCAACTATGGTCTTACACGAATCACATATCTCGCGATGCCATATCCCGGATATGGTCTTATACTGATAGCATATATCACACCGATGCCATATCCGGATATGGTCTTATACGAAAATCACTTGTCACTTGTAGTCGAAGTTACAACTATTCATCGATCGGTAGGCGAGCTACCATTTTTCATCGATCGGTGGCCGGAGCTACCACTTTTCACTGATCAGGTAGCCGAAGCTACCACTTTTCACTTGTCATTAGTCCTTGATCAGATAAATATAGTCGAAGCTATCACTTATCACTTTTACTTGTCCTTGATCAGATAAGTGTAGCCGGAGCTATTACTTATCACTTTCATTTGTCCTTGATCAGATAAGTGTAGCCGAAGCTATCACTTATCACTTGTTGCCATGGTCCAACCATGGTCTTTTCTTTTAATTTATCTTATCACTGAACTGAAATGCTCAATTTGATCATTTATTCAATTTTCATGCTTTTACATTATTCACGATTTTATCATCAATACATATGAAATAACACATCATGAAATTCATAAAATTAACAAATAATCACTAAAATTTAGCCATATAAACTCACAAGTTTAATTTTTGTATTATAACAATAATTATAATTTCATAATAAATATTCCAAATAAAACATTATATCATTTCTAATCCAACACTTATCGATTATAATCGGGCATGTGATCAACATACTTGTAGGTAACATTATCCATAATTTTCACTATCTACTTAGGTGAATATTCAAGTTGTCCATCTGTGACATAGTCACTAAATTATTTTTATCTTGAGTTACAGAACTCTAAATTAATATCCATAAATTTTCCCAAAAACTAGACTCATATGTCTTCTTACCATAAAAATTTCATAATTTTTGGTTGGGTCAATTAATACAGTTTATTCATTGAAGCCTCCCTATTCTGCTGTCTAACAGTTCCGACCCTTCTTCACTAAAAATTAATTATCTTCTCGTACAGGATTCGAATGATGTCCTCGTTTATTTTTCTTGAAAATAGACTCATTCAGGATTCTAAACATATAAATTTAAGCCTATAATTATTTTTATCCAAATTTTGATGATTTTTCAAATTCAGAACAGGGGAACCCAAAATCATTCTGACTTTGTCTCACAAAAGTTATTGTATCTCATGATTTAGAATTCCATTGCTTACATAATTTCTTTTATAAGAAACTAGACTCAATAAGATTTAATTTCATATTTTATTCATTCTCTAATTCCATTTATAAAATTTTTTGTGATTTTTCAAAGTTAGACTACTGCTGCTGTCCAAAACAGTTTTAGTGTAAAATGTTGATTTCCATTTTGCCCCAAATTTCACAATTCATACAATTCAGTCCTTACTCAATTAACCCCTCAATTAAGAAAATTTTCTCAATTAATAATTTTTATAGACATTATAAGTTATTTCATAACTATTGAAATTCAGAATTTTCACATTAAACTCTAACTTCAAACTCTTTTACAATTAGGTCCCAAACATTCACTTTTTATTCAGTTCTTTCAATAAAATCAGAATATAAACAATTTAAAGCTCTAATTCCATGCCAAATCATCATATATTTCCAGCACTCATCCATAACAACTTCAAAAATTAGTCATGGAATCAAAAACTAATGAAATAATAAGTTGGACCCAATTGTAAAAGTCCAAAAACATAAAAATTTCAAGGAGAAAGCAAGAATTAAACTTACATGAAGCTAGAGTATGAAAACCAGCTTGAACCCTCCTCCATGGCTGTTTTTCAGCTGATCAATATGAAGAGAAATGAAGAGAATTCTAGATATTCCAATTTAGTCCCATTTTTATTTAGCCAATTTTGGCAATTTTCCAATTTTGCCCTTATTTCACCTATTTCCTGATATTTCTCAGCTATTGCCACCCAAAATATCTCCTTTGGGCTTATTTGCACTTTAAGTCCTTCCGCATTTGACAATTGAGCTATTTAATC
Organism: Gossypium longicalyx; assembly: GCA_025698465.1. NCBI lineage: Eukaryota > Viridiplantae > Streptophyta > Magnoliopsida > Malvales > Malvaceae > Gossypium > Gossypium longicalyx. Next base: position 29,588,269 of record CM047003.1, read on the forward strand.
ATTTTAGCAACTTTTACACCTTTTTCAATTTAGTCCTTTTTATTTAATTAACCACCCAAACGCCAAAATTTTCTGACTAAATTTTATTATTACCTCACCAACACTCCATAAATATTTCTAAAAATATTTATGGCTCGGTTTATGAAGTCGAGGTCTCGATACCTCATTCTCGACCCATTTTAGCTAATTAATTCTTTTAAATCACCAAATTCACTAATTCAAAAATGCTTTTATATTCATATTTGACTCATAGGTATTAATTTATTAAATTTTCAACTCACCCGTCAGATTTAGTGATCTCAAATCTCTATTCCTGATACCACTGAAAATTAGGCTGTTACATGAAGTATTGAAAGAAAGAGAAAAGAAAAAAAAATCTGAAATCACCTTAAAAATAAAACCAATATTCAACTGCTTTTTTTGTTTGTATTCAGTATCTCATGTGTATTTTTTGTATTCAGTTTGTCCCCCCCCAAAAAAAAACCCCATTTACACTGCTCATTTGGGTTTTTATAACCAAAAAAATACAACAACGCTTCTGTTTTTGCTGCGTTTTTCTCGCAGATGGAGGCGTCGTGGCGAGGTGGTCGTGCGCGTTGACGTGGAGGGGCGAGTGATGCGGGCGTTGGAGGCCCGAGTGGCGTGGGATGTGGGGCGGCGGCTGCGGCGGCGCAAGCACTAGAGGCTAGGGTTTCTTACTGAAAAGTTTAGGTTTGGGGCCTCTTTGGGCTTGGGCTTGGGCTTGGGGTTTGGGTTTTGGTTTTATTTTGGGTCTTAAATTTGGGTTTAAAATTGGGCTTGTAATTTGGGCTGTGGTTTATTGGTTTTTGTTTTTTTGTATGGGCCCAGGCAAAAATTGGGCCCTACAACGAGAAGTGTTTTTTAACTTAGATCCAGATGTTAGGGTTTGGTGGCTTCGACGTGAGTATTCTGAACAAAATCCAATTGCATCATTTTCATCCTTGGTAGCAACATCCTCATTTCCCTTCCAACCATACCATCAACCACCTCCACCATAAGCTCCTTAGAATTATTATTGTAATATAACTATACTACTTTTTTATATGTAAAACTAATGTATGATATTTTTTATATTTGGTATTTTTATGCTATGCTTTTATTCAAGTTTCTGTGTTGTATAGAATGTCACAAAATATTAATTTATTTTCATTTGATTACTTTTTCAGGTTATGGATGAATTTAACAATACGTATAATAGTTTTTATATGAATTATGATACCCCTGAATTAAGTGAAGAAGCTCAACGAATAATAGCCACAATTGTTACCCAAGTTGAGAACAACAATCATCATGAATAGGAAGAATATATGTTAGGCAGTGTATTTGTACATCATGAAACTTATTTCACTATGCAACCGCGTATGGATTCAAATTATACAGGTCAAATGTGGGTGGACGAAGTATTAAATGGGCATGATGATCGTTGCATGAATAGTTTTAGGATGCCAAAAAATATATTTCACAGCTTGTTGCATGATTTGCAAACAAATTATGGCTTAAAGCATGGGAAAGTATCGGCGATGGAGAAATTAGCATTATCACTGTACATTATTGGAAATAGAGAATTAAATTCAAATGCAACAGAGCGATTTCAACGATCTGGGGAAACTGTTAATCGAATTTTTACTAATGTTTACATATATTTGCTCGAATGGGAATAAACATGATTAAACCCACTGAAGGTCAATTCGAGGAAGTACCGAACCATATTCGACATGATACAAGATATTGGCCTCACTTTAAGGTAAAATTTACACAATCTTTATATATTTAAAATATAAATTATTTCTAACTTTTATCTCATTACTTGTATTTATTTTAAAGGATTGTATTGGGCCCATAGATGGAACACACATAAAAGTATGCATTTCGCCTTCTTGTCAAATACTTTATATCGGACGGAAAGGTGAACCAAATCAAAATATTATAGCAGTTTATGACTTCAAGATGTGCTTTATTTTTGCATTTCCTGGTTGGGAAGGAACATCACATGATAGTAGAATTTTTTTGCAAGCATTTAGAAAACAAGAGTTAAAGTTTCCACACCCTCTATCAGGTTGAACTTTATTTTTTTAATTAATCTTTACATAAAAAATATTAAAATTTTAATTTATTTTTAAACTTGATATTATGTTTTACTTTTTTGTAGGAAAATATTATCTTGTGGAATCAGGATATCCACAAATGGCAGGTTTTCTAGGTCCATATAGGGGAAACGATATCATTTACCTGATTTTCGTCGAGGTAATCATCAAGTATCTGGAAAAAAAAGAAATCTTTAATCATGCCCATTCTTCGTTACGCAGACCCTTAACCCTATCCCGTAGTCAGAACAGGATTACGGAGTATTACCAGTCACTACAGTTCATTACGATTAATAAAGAAAGAAAATATAATTCAGCTCATAAAATATATCTTAATGTTCCTTTAATGGGCCCTCGAGACTTAAAATGTATGTTAGAACTAAACCGAGACTCAATCGGAAGCATATAAAATTTTTCGTACAATTCTTAAAATTTCTCTTTATGAATAGTACCACACGCCCGTGTTGTCACCCCGTGTGACTCACACGGCTTGGGCACGTCCGTGTCCTTTACCCGTGTACAACACTAACTCATTACCCATGATTAAACTAGTTTCACACGGCCAAGTCACACGCCCGTGTGCTCAGCCCATGTGTTATTCTGTTTTACAAAATTTAGGTGCAGGGGACACACGCCTTATCAACATGCCCATGTGCCAGGCCGTGTGGACTCAATAATGAGCCTTTCACGCTTTACTAGCCAAGATCACCAATACAAAATACCAATACTAAAACAATCCAATACCTCTGTGATTGAACGAACATTTAGAGTGTGGAAAAAAAATGGTCAATATTAAGAGATATTCCAAGTTATTCATTCAACAAGCAAGTTTTAATAGTTATTGCAACAATGGTTTTGCATAATTGCATTCGAAGACATTCTTGGTCAAATGATGAGGATTTTCGAGAATTTGAGAATATACCCGACATGCCAGTCTCTTCAGGCCATTTTGATAAAGGTAAATCGAGTTCTTCTAACAGTGAAAGTGACCTTGAAATCGCGATGTTAAGGGAAACCATTACAACTAGTTTAATGAATCCATATTTGTAAAAATATTTTGTATCATAACCTAATTTCTAGTAATAATGAAACTTGTTATGTCTTATGTTACTATATTTTTTTAATTAAAAATCATCCATTTAAATACTTCAAAATTTGATCCAAGTATAATATTACTATTTGTGAAAATAATATTTATCATTGTTATAAAAGAATATTTAACTATAAAAAATTAAAAATAATTATCATTTTATCTAATAAATAATTTAAATTGATTATATAATTCATTAAAATATTTATAATAAAATATTGGAAGATACATTTTAATATTTTATTTAATGAATTTATAAATTCACATATTTTAATAATTTTAAAAAAATAAAATAATTTAAAAAACTTCTATTATATATCAATTCTAATATGATGTCCTTAATAGTCATTTTTTATTCTCACCTCACCGCTACAGATTCAAACACACTCTACCATAGTTTCTAATCTCACTACTACAGTATCTAATCTAACTGCTACAGTAACTAATCTCACCGCCATCGCTGTTTTTAACCTCACCGGAGGTAAACATACCGTCCATCCAAACTAAGCCTTTATATATTTTTTATTAAGATATTATTATGTTGTCTCTTTTTGTTCAGGTGGAACTTATGTAAAATGTAAAATTTTCCTATAAATAATGACTATGGGCCAAGTTAGATATACACAACTCCAAGTGTAGTTACTCTATAAGAAAATAGTCTAAATAAATTCTATTTTTCTGAGAACTCGAGTTAGGTTTCTTGTCTCATAAAGGGAATTAACTCGAGTTAGTTTGTGAATTAGATCCTACTCTCTAAGCAAATTGAGGGTTTAAAAATAGTATAGAAGATCGTATTGGTTAAAAGTCGGTGATTGACTAAGTAGGAAATACATGTAATAATTTGGTAAAGTTTATTGATAAATAACACAAAGGGCTCGCATTTTAGAAAAAAAATCAAATTTTCATAGTGCAAACAAACATGTTTTCTAACTCAAATTTTTCAACAGAGTCCTATCTAATGTTTTGTCAATCAAGACAATCATATTTATATATCTATTTCTAGGAGTCAATCTAACTTTGAGAGTCAAGGAAAGCTATATCCCCAATTAAACTTGTAGACAACATAATAGTTCCCTATTATTTGAATCATTTGTTCAATGTGATTTTTGCGTACTATAGTTTTTATAATTAATTAACATATTGCAAAATACATTAAAAATTAATAAAATAATAAAAATAAAATTAATTAAAAATCATAAAATATTAAAATATTAAAAAAGTTTAAAAATTATATAAATTATGAACATAATAAAAATTATAAATTAAGAAATATATTTAAATATATAGAATATTATTAAAAATATTATAAAAATATAGATATGTGCAAAAAAAAATTATAAAAAATGGAAAATTACAAAAATATTATTACAAAATATTCAAAAGTAATTTAAAATTAAAAAAATATTAAAAATATTTACAGTTTTACATATAACCTTAGTTGTCATTGCCCTTTTCAATCCATTTTCTTACCTTTTACTATCTCAAAACACTCACCTATCATGGATCATGGAGAAACGAGATACAAGATTTTATAAGATTCGAATGAATACAATAGATAGCTTTAGGGATTAAATAAATATTTTATAAGTTTTAATAGGTTTGTAGTGTTAATGTAGTTTTATATTTTTAGGGTTAGTTTTATATTTTTTATATAATTTTATTTTTTTATAATTTTTATGTGTTTTATAATATTTTCTTAATTTCATTAATACTTTTAATAATTTTTTAAAAATTTTCATATTTTTTTTGTAATTTATAAAATTTTTAACTTTTAGTATTTTTTCAATTTTTAATAAATTTTGTAATTTATACAACATTTTTGTCATTTATAATATATTTTTTAATTTTTATGCATTATATTTTTAAATATTTTTATGATTTTTTATAATATTTTTAATATTTTTAAATAAAATATCAAGTTTCACCACATGGCATAATCCTTACGTGCCACGTGGAGAAAACAACTTAGAAAATGTTAATATTAACGATTGATTTAATTTTAATGGTCAAATAATTTAATTAATTTAAATTTTAATATTGAAGAACATACAATCTAAATAATTGCTGGGAAAATGAATAGGAATGGCTAACGAATAAATCATACTTTTGAACTCAAACTGCAATGGAGGATTACCCCTTACACTCTTTTATAGTTGGATTCCTAATTTTGACGGAGGATACTAGCAAAAGAAGGGAAAAAAGAAGAAGTAGAAATTTGCCTGTCGTTTTTTAGGAACAATTGAATAATATACTCCTGAATTAAGAAATAATATATATTTTCGTCGATTAAGCTTCCATCGCCGTCCGATTCTCCGGCTCCTCTGTCATCTTTCATCATCATCGATTAATTCGAAGACTTTTAGATTCCTTTCAAAATGATACGAAACCAAAATAATCAATTTGAATATTCAGAATCCTTCCACATCTTTTGATTTTCCTACGATTTTCTCAGCAACCGCAGGGTCCCCAACCCAATATTTTTAATCAACAATCCGAAGTTGTAGCTTTTCTCGTATGTCCTTTACTCCACACTCTTCAAGCCGGCTCTCTTTCCCTTCTTGACCTCACTCTCTTGGATTTCTCACTCTCTAATTCCTGGAGGGTTTTTTAAAATCAGCTGGAGCTAAAATTACAAGTCATATGGCAATCGAATCGATGGATCCTCGCGACGAAGAGGCGCCCCTGGTCGTTGATGTTTCGGGAGGTGAAACTCCCAAAAACCGAACGAGGGACGTTCATATTTTGAGCTGCGCCTTCTTGTTGATCTTCCTTGCTTATGGAGCTGCCCAGAATTTAGAGACTACTATTAATTCCGTGAGTTCCTTTTTCCGTCTCATATATTTTCGTTCGATTGAATTCAAATCCAGCTATTTGGTTGAGTATAAACGTGACTGAAGTTTGAAATTCTCGGGAATTTTTAAGAGATTCTACAGTTTTCCTGAATTATTGAAAATTTAAAAGTTTTAACTATTCCTTTTTTTTGGTTGTTTCAGGAAGGAAACTTGGGAACGGTATCACTCGGGATACTGTATGTATCATTTGCGTTTTTCTCCTTGTTTGCTTCGCTGGTGGTTCGAGTACTGGGGTCTAAGAATGCCGTGGTGCTGGGGACTACTGGTTATTGGTTGTATATAGCTGCAAATTTGAAGCCTACGTGGTAATTGTTATTCAGTTTTTGAATTGTAATTAATGTAGAAATGAACTACTGACCTTTTGCCCAATTTCTGTGTATGGTACTTTCAACTTGAACTGGGTCTTTCCATACTATGTTTTAACCATGTTGTAACGGAACTTTCAAATTGAACATCTTTTAATCTTATTGTTGTAGGTATACTATGGTTCCAGTTTCACTGTATATGGGTTTTGCAGCTTCGATAATATGGGTTGGGGAGGTATGTGTGCGATTTAGACTTATTAGGTTCATCAATCTTTCTTGTATATTGATTATCATTGATTGATTTCCGATTCTTAACGAATTTAGTGTCTCAGGGGACATATCTTACTTCTATTGCACGCAGTCATGCTATAGATACCGGCTTACATGAAGGAACTGTGATTGGTAACTTCAATGGAGAATTTTGGGCAGTTTTTGCTCTTCACCAGGTGACAATCTTTGCTGTGACAATCTACTCAGAAACTTTCTATGACGAGGTTTAAATGCTAAACATTAATCTTTTACTACAAATTGGTTTTGCTAAAATTTGCAGTTTGTTGGGAATCTGATCACACTTGCAGTACTGCCAAAGGGAACGGTATGTGTTGCCTTCATGAAGAACAGTTTTTTTCCTCTTTTATTCTATTTGTGTTCTTGGACGATGGTGTCTTCCTCAATATCAGGGTGGAAAAATCAGTCCAGCTTTCTGCATGCTTCCAGATATGTTTGATTTTAGTACTTAATTTCTCTTTCAAGAACTGATTTATTCTTTAGGTAGTTATATACATCCCACCATTTCAATGCCCTGCCTCTCAACCCCCCCCCCCAAAAAAAAAAAAAAAAAAACATCATGGGATTTGATTCCATCTTATTATTTGATAGCTTGGATCTTTCAGCTTGGGTTTAGTGTTTTTCATTTTTCCTTTTAAATGTTCAATGGCTAATGACAAGTTATTCTTACACTGCAGGAAGGAAGTACCGGCAGCACGACTTTGCTTTTCATTGTCTTTCTTTGTAGTATGACATTAGGTACAATTCTTATGTGTTTCATACGTAAAACCAATGACAAAGAGAAGGTATCAGAAGATTCTTCTGTCAGTTTTTGTTCTGCTGTGGCATCTCGGTTGAATTCAGTTATCCTTCCTTTGCTTGACATGCGGATGCTGTTGGTCATTCCTCTTATTGCTTATTCAGGATTACAGCAAGCTTTTGTATGGTATTGCTTGCTTAGGCCCTTTACTGCAACAACTTGTTTCAAGCCTTGCCTTCTTAAAGAAAACTTTTCATCTTTTTTCTTAGTTAGATATATTTTGCAATTTTAGGGCTAGTTACACCAAGGACATTGTAAACCCAACTCTTGGAGAGGCTGGTGTGGGTGGTGCAATGGCAGTTTATGGTGCTTTTGATGCAATTGTAAGTACTTAAAGTTCAGAATTGATTGCTAGTTATTAACAATTAGTTTTACTTGAAAAAAAACCGCATGAAAGTTTAGGTTTTTAATGAATAGCTTCTTTGTAAACTATTTCTCCTTACTTTAGTGAAAGATTTAAAATTTCCTAAAATCCTTTGTATTATTTTTTTGTCAAGACACTTCGCCATAGGACAGTGGCTACTTGTTTCTTTTCCATAGATGCATATCCATATGCCTGCATTAAAAAGAGCATTTTTTTGACTTGACCATCATGTAAGTTCTGTTTGTTACTGTATGGCAGTGCTCACTTTAGTCTTACAAAGTCGGTAAAATATTGATATTTATTCTCATTAAGTGCTGGTAGTTCACTTGGTTGATTTATTATCTATTCTCATTTGGATGGTAAAACCTTGTGATAGTGTTCCCTGGCGGCTGGTCGACTCACATCTGGCCTCAGATCAATTACTGTCATAGTTTGTGGGGGAGCTTTTTTTCAGGCATTGATATTCCTCTGGCTTTTGCTAAAATACAGGTTAGAGCAAAGCGGTCTTGTAGTTTTTCTGTATTTAACTTCCCAGCTGTTTCTCTATCCTACTTTAACCTTAAATAATGTTGTGATGTAGTGCAACTAGTGGAGTGCTTGGCGTAATATACCCTCTTCTCATGGCGGCTTTCCTGGGCATCGGTGATGGGGTTTTGAACACGCAGCTCAGTGCTTTGCTTGCTCTACTTTTTAAGCATGACACGGTACGAACATGAAACAAGTATATGTTGGGTCTAAATATTTCAGTAACTTGACAACTTTTTTCTCTGTAACCACAAGTGAATATTTCATCTGAAACAGGAAGGAGCGTTTGCACAGCTGAAGGTGTGGCAGAGTTCCGCGATTGCAGTCGTGTTCTTTTTGAGCCCAGTTGTGAAATTGCAGACAATGGTGGAGATCATGGTTGGTGCAATTTCTATTTCTTTGGTTTCATTTTTATTCCTTACTCTGAAGGTAGAGAAAGCATTCTCTTCGCACCAAGTTACCAACATGTAATATATTTCAACCAAGCTATGGTACAACCAATGTTTCTTCAAGCTTGGGAAAACTTAATTACATGCTACTTAATGTTCTTTGACGTTTATAATTGTAATATCCATCCAATTACAAGTCTGGTTTCGGCTATCAATTTGTAGTTATAAATATCCCCTTAAATGCAAGTGTTTTCTTAAATTATTATTTATTCTTACCATTGTTTTGGCACCAGAGTCACGCTAATACTTTGGGGGTCTAATCCATAAATTTGACTTGAGTTTGATTTAATTAAATTATTGAATTGGTCGTTTGTTTGATTACGTTTATTTATTGTAAAATATAATAATTTCAATTTTCATCGTCCACTTTATATTCAAAAGTTCAATTTGATGGACTGAAGTCTAATCAAGTGTAATTAAGTTAACTTTTTATTTTTAATAAAAATTAAATTTATCCCTTACTTAATGGACGTAACAAATTAAAAATTGATTATTATAATGATTTTTCTACCTATTATTGAAACTAATAGAAAATTTTATAAAAATAAAAGGCAGAAATCAATTTATTATAGTGTTTTTTTTTTTTTAAATCCAATGCTCGATTTTACTTCAAGAAAATTATATTATTTTAAATATTCTAAAATGTTGACCTAAATATAAAAAGTTTGAACTTATTTTAAAATTTGACTCTTAAAATAAAATAAAATAATGTTTGTTTTATGATGCACGAATATTAATATTTTTAAGCTTTATAATTAGTATTCTTAACAAGATTATCTTTGAAATTTTGAACTTTTTAAATTTTTTTTAAATTAATGTCAAATTTTGTCACCAACTTTTACATATTTTGTCAAAATAATAATAATTGTATTTTTAAGTTAAATTTGAAAATACAATTTGAAAAAAAAAATAAAAAGTTAGATGGCGAAGAAAAACTCAAAAATACAATTAAAATTATTTTGACAAAATATACCAATATTAATGATTAAATTTATCATTAAACTAATTTTTTATTAGTAAAAATTTTCAATATCCAACAGTGAATTCAAAATTACATTTTAATAGATTCAATTTGTTAGCGAAGCAAGGCAAACAAATCCACGTAGTGATGGAGTTCGTGGAGACTGGCAACCAAATCCTTAACTAAAAAAAAGAAAGTCGAAAACATTCTGGGAGTTGGTCTCTTTCATTACACAGCTCAACGCCAATCCCCAACCCAACTAAACTTTAGTAGCTGAAATTAGGTCCCCTCCCTCCCTCTTTTAGCCATCCCCTCTTTCTAAAAGGCTTCCATTTCCTCGATAATCCATTCTCTTTAAAACCCAACCCTCTCCCAAATCCCCTCACTGAAAAAAATGATTGTTTCTTTTCTTACAACCCTGCTTCATAGACTCACCTCACGGTGGCCGGTGCTACTCTACGCTGCCACGTGGACTGTTATTCTAACTGCGATGGTGACGGTGGCCTCGTTCTCGCCGGAGTTGGCCTTTGTATCCGCCGTATCTCAGTCATCTTCGTTCTCGAAAGCGTGCGGAACAGAGGGGTCGGTTAGAGTTCCGATGGACGTGGCGGGAGAGAAGCTGTGCTTGCCGGTTCACCTCTTCGGTAAGACCAAAATCGATTGGATTGTTCCTCCAGTTTTCGCGGCCGTCATTGTTACTGGGTCGGCTTGGGTGGTCCGTGGCATTGGCTTGTGGGAATTCGACGAGGCCCATTGATTTCGGCTTATTTCTTTTCTGCTGAAATTCATAGTTAATTTTCTGTCTGTCTTATTATAATAGAAATATAGTGTAATAAATTAACTCCAAATAAATAAATAAATCATTAATACAATCAATATTTCGTAACGTATAACCCTTTATGACTCACTTTAACGGACAAGTCCAACTATTCGGTTGAGTTTGGAGTTCATCTTGAAATTTAGTAGAAAAGTTTACAAAAATTAAATCAATTTTTTTTTTGGTGAAAAAATAATCAATTTAAAATATGATTTAAGATTGAGTTGCTTCAATTTGATTTATTTTTTAAGTTTTTAATATATTATTTTTTATTTTATATAATTTATATCATATAAAATTTAAAAAGTAAAAGGGTCTAAATTTTTTTAATAAAATATACAAAAATTAAATCAACTATTTTTTAAAAAAAAAATCACATCAATTAAGCTTATTCAATTGGTCTCTTTTGTTAACATATATTATTGTTGACTAATTTAATTATTGATGTATACTAATGTGTCAAATTCAAAATTTAACATATTGACATGCGACGTACCACGTTAATATTTAAAGAATTAGATAAAATTATAATTATTATAAAAAATAAATATTATTGTTTAATAGTCTCATCCGCTCATGAAACTTGATGTTAGGTTAATGGTATTGGTTTTATTAGTTAAAGCTGAAGCTTTGAGTCTGTAAACATTCTGATTCAAGTCTTACTATATGCATTTGTGATGTCTAGATTTCTAGTCTCAATAGTCCTAACATGTGTAGTTGTCATTAATGGATTTTGTCCTTTTCGATTGTTTATCTAATATACTTTCTATTAGTTGGATTCTAACTTGTAGTAATTTAGACTATTATCTTGTTTGATAACTCATTGCAAAAATTAAATTAATTAAAATTTATTTTCTAAGCACATTTAATAAACTATACTAAAGCCAACAACCTTTTGATCCATTGAGAAGATTATTATATTATAGGCGTGAGAGTTTGGATTTAATCCCAGGCAACCCCATGTAAAGAACTACTTATCATTTAATGTAGATTTTTTCTACTTCTTTTTATTTTATTTCTTTTAATTTTATCCTTTAAATATTTTACTGTTAAAATTTAAAACAATACATTTATCAATCAATATAATCATATTTTGTACTTAATCTTAAGAAATATACTAAATAGATTTTTATACTAAGACTTAATTTTTGTAGGGGACCGACCCGTATAAACAACGAAAAAGAAAGAATATAGAAATTGAGCATACAAATTTACGTGGAAAAACTCATCTGTGTAGAAAAACTCCTCTAATAAAAAAAATAAAAAAAATTACGGGCCAAGGAGATTTTACTAAATAAGCAAATAATTGAAGAGTACAAGGTGAAGACAATCAAAACAAACTCTAACCCTGAAAATAAAGCTTTTCAGCTAAAATACAAAATTCTCTAAAAGTTCTCTCAAAACTCTCACTTGATCTTCTTTTAATCTTTTTGTTAAAAGATGTATATTATAGAGTTACTACGACCCTTTTTATAAGCTAAGATTAGAGTTCTAATCATACTAAAATATCCCTGGTATAATCAGAGTTTAACTGGGAAAAATAATCTTGTTGAGAGTCTAATTACACTATTGCTTTAATTGGGGAAATCGTTGCGACGTCAAGAGTCTCCTCGTTGCGCCATTTCTTTGCGTTTCGATTGGTTTCGCGTCATTGCAACATCACTTGAATCCTCGTCGCGATGTCGCCTTTGTTTTTGCTCTAGTTTAACCAAAAATGCGACACACTCCACAAATCTCTACTTTGACTCATATTTTAGCATGTCTCCTTTTCCATCACTAATTGTAACACCCCTTACCTGTATTCAACGCCAAAATAGGGTACGAGGCATTATCGGGCTTATACACAAGCAAACGTTCAAAATCGAGACAATAATTTCCACTCAAATTTAAAACTTCCAAAAAACATACATGTTGTCATTATTACGAGCCTTCAAGGCTCAAAACATGCATTGTAAATGATTTAGGACTAAACCGAGAATTTCAAAAACTTTTTAAAAAACTTAGAAAAATTTTCATGTAAAAGGGGTCACACGCCCATGTGACATGGGACACGCCCGTGTGGCGTGGCCGTGTAGCCCACATGGCCGTGTCTCTAGGGCGTGTACCTCTCTAACTTGCATCCATGAAGAAACTTAAGTTACACGGTCTGAGCACACGCCCGTGTTGCTAAGCCGTGTGATAATTAAAATTTCTCATTTCAGGTGCAGACTTTACACGGCTGTATCACACAGCCATGTTGGAGCCTGTGTGTGTAACACAGCCAAGTCACACGCCTGTGTGCTGCCGTGTGTCGAATCATGAAAATTCTATTTCTTATTTTAAAGATGCATGGGACACACGACCTTAACACATGCCCATATGACCGGCCGTGAGTCTGCCCATGTGGACTAAAATAGGCCATTTAAGGCCACTTTTCTTACCCTCATACTATCCTCCTGCACAAAAACACATTTATATACTAATAAAGTTCAACCAATCAACCATTTCAAGCCAAAACATGTATATTTCATTATCTAACGCAACCATTACATTCAAATTACTTTGCATATTTACTCATTCCAACTATTTCATTATCATTTCAACCCCTATACATGCCATATAAATCAAAAAGTTGTTTAACAAAATCTACCGGAGTAAATTTGGATAGTGTGATCCTCGATGTAGATCCGATCCTCCGAATGTATATACGTCAATCTACATGAACAATAAACATACACAAGTAAGCTTATAAATGCTTAGTAAGCTTACAGGGATAGAAAATAAATCTTACTGAACATTTTACAACAATCATATAATATACAATTTCATTAATTCCTCCTCAATCACAAAACCAATGATGAGTGTAGCGACATAGAAATTTGCTTTCGGTCGCTAATTGTGGCGATCTAGTGATAAAGTTTAAAAACTGAAGTTCGATTTTGAAATAAAAAGGAGTCGCCACCGATCCTTTTTATAGGTGTGATCGGACACCTATTAGATCCTTTTTTTTTTAAAAACAAAGGAAGGCTGAGTTTAGGTCTACGTTAAAATCCAGAGAAAAATTAGGGTTCGGGAGTCGGTTACGTGCGAGGAAGGTATTAGCACCCTCGCGACGCCCAAAATTGGTATCTTTTAAACATGTATTGTCTTGATTTTCAAAAGTACGAGTTCAATTTAAATTCTAATTGTGATCTAATTTAAAAAGACGAGAACTTTCAATTTTTTTTATTTTTGAGAAGGATATACCGATTTAACACGAGCCGACAAATTCCATCCAAAATAGCGATGAAATTTGATGACTTAATATTAAATCGGTATGCTGTCTTGATTATTAAAATTAATTTGAAAACGAGAATGAAAATGTTTCAAGATAAAAAAGGAAACTATATTGATGTTGAAATAAAATACAAACAAATAGGCTAAATTCGCATCAGATAATAATAAGAGGTTAAAAGTATATGAAGCAAATAATGTATAAAACATTAACAACGCGTATGTTACAACAATAATATAAAGCAAGAAATAATGGATATGATACTAAACATGATAGTAATAGCAATAATGTAAACATGAAATAGTTATGAACATATATATAAAACATATGGTACTAGATTAAAAATATATATACGATATATATTGAAAGTAAGAAAAATTATAATAATAATAATAATAATAAAAGAAACGATGACAATGATATATAAATATATGTTAATAAATATATAAGTAACAATAAGAATAAAAGATAATATAAATAGCACTATTAAAAAATATATATAACGTTGAAAATACTCGTATAATGTAGTTATAAAAACAACATATATTCATAAGACAATGTAAAAAAGGTAATATAGTATTTGGAATATACACATGATCTATATGAAGATAATATTAAGAAGATATGTATATGTAAATAAAAATATATAAAAGAAGGTATTAGTATATTTACATAGTTTACACATATTAAAGATAATATAAAAAGCTATTAACAACATTACATAAGCATACACACACATATATATGTGAAAAAAAAAAGAATAAAATAAATAAAATAAAGAACACACAAATTTTACGTGGAAACCCTTTCGGGAAAAAACCACGGGCAGAGGAGAAGAAAATTCACTATGTCGAAAATTTGAATCAATACAAGAGGAATAGACTATGTCTATTTATAGGCTTGTAAAGCCATATTCTAGTAGGATTGAAACACCCTATCCTAATCAATATAAAATAGATGAAGTTTAATAAGGTTTAAAAAACCTTATTCTAAAATAAAATAAAAGAAGTCTAGTTCTATATGGATTTTCCTTTTATTTTATTTTCCATCGTATTTTATAAGAATTTGGGTCACTTAATTCTAACAATCTCCACCTTGACACAAATTCTCAATGAACAAGTTCTTCATCGCGAACTTTCAATAAACAAGTTCTCCACCTCTTCCATAAAACCCCTTAAGGGTTTAACTTCAACAATGAATACCAACCAAGTCTAAGCAATGCTCAAACTTGGTTATAGGAAGTGACTTAGTCATCATATCTGCAGGATTTTCATGGGTACTAATTTTGCTCACAACAATATCACCAAGAGCAATAATATCACGAACAAAGTGATACCGAACATCAATGTGTTTTGTTCTCTCATGAAACATTTGATCTTTTGTAAGAAATATAGCACTGATTGTCACAAAAAATCTGTGCTTTGATTTGAAGGTCTTCATTGAGTTCACTAAATAGTCCCTTCAACCAAATAGCTTCTTTACAAGCCTCGAATCGCCATGTACTCGACTTGAGTGGTAGACAAAGCGATCGTAGTTTGCAAAGTGGCTTTCCAACTAATTGCACAACCTCCGATTGTAAAGGCGTAACTTTGTGAGAGATCTTCTTCTATCAAGGTCTCCAGCAAAATCAGCATCAACATACCCTATGACTCCATCTTTAGTTCTTCCAAAGCGTAAGCAAACATCAGTAGTGCCTCGTAAGTATCTTAAAATCCATCGAATTGCTTTCCAATGTTCTTCTGGGATTTGCCATGTATCCGCTAATCTGACCGATCGCATATGATAAATCTGGGCGTGAACAAACCATAGCATACATGAGAGATCCCATTGCACTAGAGTATGGAACATGTGACATGTACTCAATCTCATCATCCGATTGTGGAGACAAAACCGATGAAAGTCTGAAATGGTTTGCTAAAGGAGTACTAATGAAGCTTAGCACTCTGCATATTGAACTCCGCAAAGAACTTTCTCAATGTACCCCTTCCGACTTAGGTACAATTTACTTGATTTTCTATCTACGAGAATCTCCATACCAAGTATCTTCTTTGCTTTGGTCCTAAATCTTTCATCTCAAATTCTTTACTTAGTTGGGCTTTGACCTTTCTTATCTCTTCTTTATCTTTTTGTTGCTATCAACATGTCATCAACATAAAGAAGTAGATACACAAAAGAACCATCACTATTTTTCTTAAAGTAAACACAACTGTCAAAACTACTTCTTTTGAAATCATGAGAAGTCATAAAGGAATCAAACCTCTTGTACCCTTTGTCTTGGTGATTGTTTCAAACCGTAAAGGGACTTTTCAAAGCAAGCAAACATAGTTCTCTTTTTTCAAATCTGTAAAACCTTACGGTTGTTACATGTAAATATCCTCATCAAGTTCTCCATGCAAAAATGCGTTTTTACATCTAAGCGCTCAAGCTCCAAATCATGCATGGCCACAATACCAAGCAAAGCTCGAATCGAACTATGCTTAACAAGCTGGGAGAACACATCCGTGTGAAGTCCACTCTGGAATTTGATGTAACCCTTTGCAACAAGCCTTGCTTTATATCTCAGGTTCTTCAACTCCTGGAGTCCCTTCTTTCTTTTAAATACCCATTTACAACGAAATGACCCTTTTTACCTTTAGGAAGTTTCACAAGGTCCCATGTTCTATTTTTGTGGAGTGATTCCATCTCTTCTTGCATAGCAAACATCCACACTTTCTCGAGCCTTCATGACTAAGCGCCTCGGAATAATTAGATGGCTCTTGATTCGCATCTATATCTTCACCACATTCAAAGCATAAGCAACTAGATCAGCCTTCAGCATATTTCTTTGGAGGTTTAATTTCTCTTCTAGTTCTTTTTGGCGATAGAGTATTGTAGTGAAGAAGCAACTCTATTATCAATTTTGTCTTGGCTTGAGGAGTTGACTCTGTATTAATCGATGCTCTACTTGTTTTTGAATTTCTTTATTGGAAGAGTCTTTAAGAGATAAGTTAGGTAGCATAGCGGTTTCATCAAAAACACCATCTCTACTAATCACAACTTTTCTATTTTCAGGACACCATAACTTATACCCTTTTATACCAGCTTTATAACCAAGAAAAACACATTTAATGGATCTCGGTTCCAATTTTCCATTATCAACATGAGCATATGCAGGACACCCAAAAATCTTTAAATCGAGAATAATTAGCAGGATTACGGACCATACCTCTTGTGGAGTCATTTTCTCAATGGCAGCGGATGGAGATCGGTTGATCAAAAACATGCGATGAACGCCGCTTACGCCCAAAATGACCCGGTAAGTTGGCATTTGACAACATACATCGAACCTTCTCCATGATCGTTTCGTTCATTCGCTCGCAACGCCGTTTTTGTTGTGGAGTATGACGAATCTGTCAAGTGTCTCATGATTCCTTCCGACTTGCACAATCTATTAAACTCATCGTAAGCGAACTCTAAGCCATTGTGCGCATGCGGAGGTATTTTATCTGCTTTTTCCGTCTGTTTTTCAATCATAATTTTCCAAGACTTAAATGCGGAAAACACATCACTTTTCTCGCTTCGGGAAGAACGCCCAAACTTTTACGGAAAAATCATCAATAAAGGTTAGCATATAATTAGCTCCACCTCCGGAAGGCACTCTAGATGGCCCCACAGTCGAATGAATATACTCCAATGTTCCTTCGTGTTATGGATTCCTCTAGTGAATCGAACTCTCTTTTGTTTTCAAAAACACAGTGCTCACAGAAATTCGGTTTGCAAATTCCTTGCCCATTAAGAAGTCCTCTTTTGCTCAATTTCGCCATGCCATTCTCACTCATATGCCCTAGCGCATATGCCAAAGTTTAGTAATATCATCATCGACAAGAAAGAAGAAGCGGCAATTTGCATCACGATATGAGAGAACCCTACAAAATATATAACTTGGCAATCTTTCTCTGTCCTTTCATCACAACAAGGGACCCTTTGGAAATCTTTTAAACCCCACTTTGTTTGTATATATGTGCCCTTTTGAATCAAGAGTACTCAACGAAATTAAATTTCTTTTCAATTCGGAACATGTAAATGACGCACTAAGTGTTCGACAACTCCATCAAACATCTTAACTTTAATTGTTCCAACACTGCGATTTTACACGAAGCATTATTTCCCATCAAAACAACACCTTCGCACCTTTGTTTCGTAAGTTGTAAACCAATCCCGATTGGGACTCATATGGAAGGTGCACTGAAGCAAGTATCCACTCCTCGTTTACTTTAGAATCATTGTGAAGCGACTAGAAGTTCACCATCATTTGTAGTCTTCTACAACATCACTTCACCGAAATTTTACGGTTGTTTTCCCTTTTGATTCGCAGCCCCTTTTAATCTTATTTTGTAGCTTATAGCACTCGATTTAATGTGCCCTTTCTTCTTGCGAAGTTACAAGTTTTACCTCTGTTTGAAGACTTGATCTACCCTTAGATTTACCACGAGGATTCTCGACTGTGTCCTACCACGATCATCATCGGCATTCCGATCTTGTCTCCCACGAATAATGAGACCCTCTCCCCACGAGTCGAGTTTAACACAAGATGCTTCATCTTATCATACGAGGTTAAAGAATCATAAACCTCATCAAGCGTGAGAGACTCACGGCTATATAAAATCGTGTCTCTAAAGGTTGAATAAGGCGGGGCAACGAACAAAGTAGAATCAACCCTAGATCTTCCTTATCATCACCGAGCCTCCATGGCCTCCAAGTTTGAGAGAATTTCTTTAAACACTGTTAAGTGTTCGTGTACAGACGCACCTTCCTCCAAACGATGAGCATAAAGACGCTGCTTCATATGCAACTTGCTTGTTAGAGTTTTCGACATACATATTTGTTCTAGCCTCTTCCATAATGCAGCGGCAGTTTTCTCTTTCATCACATCCTGCAAAATTTCGTTGGACAAATGCAGATGTAATTGTGTTAATGCCTTTCGATCCTTACGCTTCTTCTCTTCATCTGTTAATGTCGAAGGCATCTTATCTATCCCTAGCAGGGCATCCTCCGAGATCCATCTGCGTGAAGCGCTTACATCTTAATTTGCCACAACGCAAATCTAGTGTTGCGATCCAACAGCGAAATTTCATATTTCAAAGACGCCATTACCGTGATCGAGATGAATAACCCGGAAGCTCGGATACCAATTTGTGAAAAAAAAAGAATAAAATAAATAAAATAAAGAACACACAAATTTTACGTGGAAACCCTTTCGGGAAAAAACCACGGGCAGAGGAGAAGAAAATTCACTATGTCGAAAATTTGAATCAATACAAGAGGAATAGACTATGTCTATTTATAGGCTTGTAAAGCCATATTCTAGTAGGATTGAAACACCCTATCCTAATCAATATAAAATAGATGAAGTTTAATAAGGTTTAAAAAACCTTATTCTAAAATAAAATAAAAGAAGTCTAGTTCTATATGAATTTTCCTCTTATTTTATTTTCCATCGTATTTTATAAGAATTTGGGTCACTTAATTCTAACAATATATAAAAAGGAATACATAATATTTCTAAAAATACGCGCATAACATACATATATATACGTAGAATATAGTTATGTAAAAAACTACAACGTATAGTATCAAGAATAAACACAATATATAGGGCATTTAAAATATATGGTATTTAAAACATAATATATGAGAGAACATAAAAATAATATAGTATTCAAAATATATACATGATACGTATGAAAATATAATGCCTAAAAGATACATATGTATAATAATACTAAATATATACATACTAAATACTTAAATACATAGTATAAATGAACATATACAATATATATTAGGAATACTAAAAAAACATAGAAAATATATTTATATACTAATAATAATAGTAAAAGATGTATGTACACCAAATAATAATGTAATAAGTGGCAATAGTGAAAATAATAAGTATAAAAAATGAATAATATGATATACAGAAGTAATACAAATAAAAAGTGTATATATATATGTATAATAAAACAGGTGTACTAATTATGCAATAATATAGAAAATACATGTTCATACCATTATATTAAAACATTTACATAATATGTACGCACATAATTACAATGTTAAAGGTGTATTAACATTAATAATAATACTAATATTACATGAAGATATACTTATATAAATATATATTAAAGATATATACATATATAATAAAATACATGAATAATACGATATTTAATATATACGTAATATGTATAGTAAAAATAATAATATACATAATATATATAAAACACACATTATATATACGTATATAACAAAACATATACTATATTGACAATTATAATAGTGATGGTATTAAAATACAAAAAAGAACAGTATAACATAACAAAAATACTATACATATAAATCTATGTACATAAATAAAAATATACTATTATAATAATAAATATAATAGTATTATTAAAATACCAAAAACAAATATAATAAAGATATTGAAAAATAATAAAAATAAACCGACACGTAAAAATACATACATATACATATATACTAAAACATGTATATATAATAAAAATAATGTAAGAATAATAAGAATATTTAATAAAGAAATGTAAATAATCGAAGAAAGGATCAAAATTAAACTAAAAACAAAGTTGTGGGGCCGATTTAAAAAGAAAATAAAGAGAAAGGGCCATTTTGAACACGCGAGAAAATAGTGGGGACCAAAAACGCAATATTCCCTTTAGTCCAAAACGCAGCGTAGCACGGGGGGACTAAATTGAAAACCATGAAAGATTCTGGGGCCAAATTAAAATATAAAAACTTAATTGTAAATGCATGAAAAAGTGGAGGGGCCGATTGCGCAAATAGCCCCTCTCTTAAAAAAACACACGGATCCTAGTTGGAGCGGGTCGGGCAGGGCAAAACGACGTCGTTTTATGCCCTGAGTTTTAAGGCCAAAACGGTGCCGTTTTTAGAGGCTATAAATAGCCTAAAAATCAGAAAAAAATCATTTGGGAGCTGGGAAAGAAAAAAAAAAGAGAGAGAAGAGGAGAGGGGTTCCGCCGGAAGCTTTGGTCGATCGTCGGACCAATCATCAGTGGCATGCCGTGCACACACACCATGCGTGGTGGCCGAAAAAGGTAAATTTTTTCCTTTTTTTTATATTTTTTTCTTATATGTTTTTATATATATGTATTTATATATATATGTATGTTTGCTTAAGTATATGGAAAAGGAAAGAAAAAAATCGATAAAAAAAATCACCTTATTTGATGTCTAATTTTTTGTCTTTTAGATTCACTGATTTTTGGGTGTTCAAATCTCTGCCCTTTGATGTTAATATTGTGGTATTTTGTATATCAATTGTTTTTTAGAAATCGAAAAGAGAAAAAAAAAAAAGAAGAATCCCCCTTTACATAGTTTCAAATCGGCTTATATAGCCATTCATGCAAGTCTGCTTCTTTCCTTGTGCTGTTGCGTGTTTTCTTGCCCTTGCAGGGTATGACCAGTGACAGAGGAGTCGGTGGAGCAGAGCTAGTGGCGATGGGATGTTGCGGCGCTGAGTGGGTCGTCAGAGGCGTCAAAGGGCAGTCAGAGGGTTGGTGGGGGTGGTTGCGGCGCTAGGCAGGTTTAGGGTTTCAAAAGCTGAAACCCTAAGTCAGAATCTGGGTCAAGGATTTGGGCCTCATGTGTTTGGGCTAGGGTCAATTGGGTAGTGGGTCTGTTGTTTAGCGGGTTAGGTGTTGGGTAAACGGTTTAATGGGCTGATAGGTATTGGGTTAGTTGATTTAGGTGGGTTATTTTGTATTTGGGCTTTGTGTGATGATTTGTAGAGGTTTAACATCGGGCCCGGGAAATTTGGGCTTATACAGCTGCCCTTCTTTGCTCATTGTCGTGCAACTTGTCGTGCAACGAGAATAGAGCAAAGACTTTGAAGGAAGGCCAAAATTGCCTGGTCTTGCTGGATTTTGATTTGCTTTGGAGCTTTCTTTTTTCAAGTGGTCTCATTCCAGTCCATCGCATCTTGTAGCTTTTGGTTCAATCCACTACATCTTCTGACATACGTCCTGTAGCTTCTATCTACTCCAATGTAGCTTCAAGGATATGAGATTTGTGGTTTCGACCTGCTTCCATGCAGCTTCAAAAAGATAAGATCTACAGCTTCAATCTGCTTTAATTAGATCTGATATCCTCGATCAGCTTCACTGCAACTTTAGGGAACCCAAATCTGGTGTCCTCCATCAGCTTCAATCTTTATTCTTTACTCGGCATGTGATCTTGAGCTCAACTCATTTCTCGCAATCTCTCGTAATATGAATTGGTCTTTTTGAAACTTAATTTGAAAAGTAGATTTTGAAAAACAGAAATTAAAAGGCTCAACTCACCTCTCGTAATATGAGTTGATTTTTTTGAAAAAGCAGAAATTACAAGGCTTAACTCAACTCTCGCAATATGAGTTGACTTTTTTGAAAAGTAGAAATGGAAAAATAGAAATTGAAATTACCTCAGCGTGCCCCGAGGCTCAACTCACCTCTCGCAATATGAGTTGATTTTTGAAAAATATAAATTGGAAAAAAAACAGAAATTGAAAATACCTCAGCGTGTCCTGAGGCTCAACTCACCTCTTGCACTATGAGTTGATTTAAAAACAGACATTAAGAACAGAAATTGAAAATACCTCAGCGTGTCCTGAGGCTCAACTCACCTCTCGCAATATGAGTCGACTTTTTGACAAGCAGTAATCAAAAATACCTCGGCGTGCCCCGAGGCTCAACTCACTTCTCGCAATATGAGTTGAATTTTGAAAACAGAAAAACATCAAAATACTAAATCCTGTCATCTGGTGGAATTCAGGTGTCTTTTCCTTTGATTCAGTACAGCTATCATCACACCCTCTTGCTCTACTGGAGTATCTGTATATGTCATGCATGATGTCATCATGATATGCCATGTTGGTCTTAAATGCATTTATGCCTACATGATTATGCTATGCGCCTTGGGCTTGTTTGTCATATGCCCCTTTTTCCGTCATGATTTTTGATGGTCTGCGTTCATTGTTTTGACTCTTGACTTTCTCTTTAGGCTTTGTACCCGTCTCCAAATTTCGCGAGTAATCTGTGTTCTTCAAATATCACTCTCTTGCCCCTGGTTGAACTTTGTCCTTGCTTTGAGGCTCTTGTACTTATCAAATTCTTATCCGGGTAATGCTTAACATTTCTTTTGTTTAGAGTATGTCATTTCACTATTTATCATGTAAATGAACCACATAATGAGATACATGCAAATGGTCAGGTAGGGACAAAAGGGTACCTGACATTTATTCATTTCAAACAAAGAAAGTCAATCAAATGATAGTAAAAATGTCACAAAGAGAAAAAAGATAGCATTTCAACAAATACAAATGCTCTAGATATTCAACGCATGAACTCTTCCACGTTCCTCGGTCGAGAATCTTTTCGAGCATGGCTTCTTGTATGGAAGATTTCGAGAAATGCTTCAAATACTGTAATCTCACTATTTGCCCCCCGTTCAAAACGCATTGCTTTTTTTAAGCCAGTGCTTGCTTAATTAGAACGCCCTTTCGGGTTTTCATTCTAATCTTTTGTGTTAATCAAGACGCCCTTTTCGGGTTTTCACCTTAATCTTTTTTTTTTCAGGCATAATATTTCTTCACAGCATCTGAATTCACTGGATTAGGTAGGCATAATATTTCTTCACAGCATCTGAATTCACTGGATTAGGTAACTCCTTCCCATCCATCTCAGTGAGAATCAAAGCTCCGCCTGAGAAAGCCTTCTTCACAATGTATGGTCCTTCCCAATTTGGTGCCCATTTTCCTCGCAGGTCTTTTTGTATTGGGAAAATCTTTCTCAACACGAGTTCTTCTTCGTGGAATTCTCTTGGCCGTACTTTCTTGTCATGGGCCGCGATCATTCTCTTCTGGTACATCTGTCTGTGACAAATTGCCTTTAGACATTTTTCCTCGATGAGGTTTAACTGGTCATATCCAGCTCGAACCCATTCTGCTTCCTCTAGTTTCGATTCCATTAAGACTCGTAGAGAAGGGATCTCAACTTCGATAGGTAGCACAGCTTCCATTCCATAGACTAGAGAGAAAGGGGTTGCCCCAGTTGATGTCCGTACGGATGTACGATATGCATACAAAGCAAATGGTAGCTTCTCATGCCAGTCTTTATAAGTCTCAGTCATTTTTCCGATAATCTTCTTGATGTTTTTGTTCGCTGCTTCAACAGCCCCGTTCATCTTTGAGCGATAGGGCGAGGAGTTATGATGCTTTATTTGGAATTGCTCACACACTTCTTTCATCATCTTGTTGTTCAGATTCAAGGTGTTATCTGAAATGATTCTTTCGGGCAAACCATATCCACAAATGATCTCCTTTTTCAAAAACCTACAAACTGCAGTCTTCGTCACATTGGCAAACGATGCGGCCTCTATCCATTTTGTTAAGTAATCAATAACCACAAAAATGAACCGGTGTCCGTTAGAAGCTTTTGGGAAAATTGGCCCTATAACATCCATGCCCCACATAGAAAAAGGCTATGGGGAAGTCATAACATGCAGGGGCGAAGGGGCTGCATGAATTTTATCGCCGTAAATTTGGCATTTGTGGCATTTTCTTGCAAAGCTAATGCAGTCGCTTTCCATCGTCAGCCAGTAGTAGCCGAGTCTCATAATCTTCCTGGCCATAGTGAAGCCATTGGCATGTGTCCCACAAATTCCCTCATGGACATCTTCAAGTATTTTCCTGGCTTCGGCGGCATCTACACATTTCAAGAGCACCTGATCTTTTCCTCTTTTGTACAGGATGTCCCCATCAAGAACAAATCCCGTTGCCGTTCTTCTGATTGTTTTTTTGTCGTTTTCATTTGCTTGTTCGGGATACCTTTGATTCTTGATCTATTCTAAGACATCATGGAACCATGGCCGTCCGTCTGGCTCTTTTTCAAGGCTGAAACAATGCACAGGGACTTCATATATGCTCATTTGAAGAGGCATTATTTCTGTTTCTCTGTTTGCTTTGAACATTGAAGCCAAAGTGGCTAGGGCATCAGCCAATTGGTTTTCTTCTCGTGGGAAGTAATTAAAAGTTATTTCTTTCAATTCTTTAATCAGTCCTACCACTAGATTGTTGTATCTAACTAATTTCGAATCTTTCACTTCCCAATCTCCACGGATTTAGTATATCACCAATGCTGAGTCTCCGTATACCTCCAAAGTTTTGATGTTTCGTTCAATTGCTGCACGAAGCCCCATGATACAGGCCTCATACTCTGCTATGTTGTTGGTACAGAAGAAATTCAGCCTGGTAGTGAACGGGTAATGGTTCCCTTCTGGCGATACTAAGACTGCTCCGATCCCATGCCCTAATGCATTCGATGCACCATCAAAGCTCATCTTCCATGGCTTCTCATTTGATGACTCAGATTCCTTTTCTGTGATGCACATTAAGTCTTCATCTGGGAAATCGAACCCTAAGGGCTCATACTCCTCTGTCGTTCGAGCCGCTAAGAAATCCGCTATTGTACTTCCTTTTATCGACTTTTGACTCACATAGATGATATCGTACTCTGATAATAAGATATGCCATCGTGCCATTCTTCCTGAGAGTGCAGGCGATTCCATCATGTACTTTATTGGATCCAGCTTTGAGATTAACCATGTCGTATGATACAACATATATTGCCTGAGTCTCCAGGCTACCCAAACCAGAGCGCAACAGTATTTTTCAATGGACGAATACTTTGCCTCATATTCATGTGGTAACTCTTCAATGGCTTTTATTCTATCTGAATCAACTTCAATGCCTCTTTCCCTGACGATGAAACCTAACAATTTTCTCGAGGTAGCCCCAAATGTACATTTGGCCGGATTGAGCTTCAGTTGGAACTTTCTCAGTCTGTCGAACAACTTCTTCAGGTTAATTACATGCTCTTCTTCCCCTCGGGATTTAGCAATCATATCGTTGACGTAGATCTCTATTTCTTTATGCATCATGTCATGGAATAACGTCACCATAGCTCTCTGATATGTTGCCCCAGCATTTTTCAATCCGAACGGCATTACCTTGTAGTAGAATGTTCCCCACATTGTTATGAAAGTAGTTTTCTCCATATCTTCCGGAGCCATCTTTATCTGATTATAACCCAAGAATTCATCCATGAACGAAAATAATGAATGTTTGGCTGTGTTATCCACCAATGTATCGATGTGTGGCAAAGGAAAATTATCTTTAGGACTTGCTCGATTCAGGTCACGATAATCCACGCACATTCGTACTTTACTGTCTTTCTTTGGTACCGGGACTATGTTAGCCACCCATTCTAGATATTTGGAGGCTTGTAGGAAGCCAACGTTAAATTGCTTCTTGACTTCCTCTTTTATTTTCAACAACATCTTAGGTCTCATCCGTCTTAGCTTTTGTTGAATGGGTTTGCATTCTGGTTTTAATGGGAGTTTATGGACCACCACATCTTCATCTAATCCTGGCATGTCCTGATATGACCATGCGAATACATCTTTGTACTCACGGAGCAAAGCAATCAAATTATGCCTGGTTTCCCCTGAAATAGAGGTCCCAATCTTCAATTCTTGCTTTCTTTCTTCAGTTCCCAAATTTACTGTTTCAACAGATTCTTGATGAGGCAAAATCTGTTTATCCTCTTGTTCCACCATTCTTAGCAAGTCAGGAGACAAGACATAGTCTTCAGCATTTTCTTGGGCTTCAAATTCTCTTAAACAAACAGCCTTCTCAAAATCGATTTCAAAACTCGTAGCGGGTTCGTTCATGTCGTTGATATCTGAGCACTTAAAAGTTGAATGGAAAAGGAAACTATAGAGGGGCATCCAAGTATTGAAACCAAGATGAAATGTTATGGCATGGTATGAAGCTGATGTAAGGATAGGCTATGAAATGAGAAAATGATTATGAAATTAATAATGCGAAAGATCGTGACTAAATGCATCTTCATTGATATTCATTTGAATGATAAAGAGCGAATGCAAGCTCTTACAAAAGAATTCTATTATATCTAAGGACATAATAGAGGGTTAATGTTTGAGCATTACTCTAAAGACTTATAAACTACAAGAAGGTCTTCAGCAGTCCAATTGTTCAACATGAAGCCCGAGGGACAAGGGCGTATACTTGAGATGTCTTTACTTGCGCCATATCCTTTGTCAATGACATTTATACTGACATTCTGGAGACCCCTTTCAATAATTAACAGTGTGCTTCGTGTATTGTCCTGTTCGGGGTACATCGTTCCTACAGACGTAAATGTTTTTGACAAAGGAGGGTATGCTATGGGCTCTCATTCTATTTCCCGACCTAAGGTTCTTGCGATCCTTCTTTCCTAATCTTTTTTCTATTGTTTCCTTCTTTGACGCATGTCATTTGAAAACCTAAATCGTATCGGCCTTGTGGTGCACCGGCTTGAGCCACGGCTATTCCTTGCGAGATGTCTCCTAAACCTCTTCTTGCTCGAGCTCCCCTTCCTACTGATCAACGACACCATTCAGTATTTCTTGGCGGTTTTAGTACAGAATTTACATTTCCCTTGGCGACGAAGGTGGCATTGACAAATTCAAGGGATCGAAAAGAACATTCCACAACATCTTTATTCACTTCAATATATGGTGTGTCGGTGGAAATAGATGCTACAATGTCTTCTTCTCCTTCGATAGTGACTAAACAGCCGTCCATGATAAATTTCACCTTTTGATGGAGGAATGATGGGACTGTTCCAGCAGAATGGATCCAAGGTCTTCCCAAGAGGCAATTGTATGACGGTGTAATGTCCATGACTTGAAATTCAACATCGTATATATACGGGCCCACTTCCAGAGGGATTTCAATCTTTCCCATGACTTCACGTCTCGTCCCATCGAAAGCCCTTACTGTGGAATGGCAAGGCCTTAAATAGGACAGATCCATCGAAATTCTAGAAAGCGTGGCCAAAGGCATGACGTTGAGTGTCGACCCATTATCGATGAGCACATTCGGTATTATGTAGCCCTTGCAGCGAGTCGTAATATGCAGTGCCTTCACTGAGCCTCTACCGTTTGGCGGTATCGCATCGTCACTAAAAGAAATAAAATTATCTGCATTCAAATTATTTACCCACTGATCAAGCTTCTCAACAGATATGTTATTTGCTACGTGAGCTTGATTCAGCACCTTCAAACAAAGCGCCCGGTGTGGCTCGAGTTTAAACGATGTAGAGATAGAACCGAGATTCATCTTTGGCACGCTTATTTAACTGTTCCACCACATTGTATTCACTGTGCTTGATAAATTTAAAGAACTCCTGTGCTTCCTCCTCATCCACAGGCTTTTTAGTTTCTTGTACGGGTGAAATTTCCTCCTCGACTTCGGCCTCATTCATCACTGCCTTTTCTTTTTGTTTCAAGTCACTGTTTTTCTTTGCTGATTCGACTTCTTTAGAATAGCACCGCCCACTTCGGGTAAAATGACCTACCTCCCCAACATCTCCAGTCGTGGCTTCGGACTTTCCACCTTCCGGTATGACGATATTGATATCATATTTCCATGGTACGATTTTGTCGTCCTTGTAGAGGAAAGGAGATGGTACTTCAATGATCATCTTCGATTTTACCGGCTCCTTCTTCGCATCGTAATAAATTATTAACAGTCGGTCGGCGCTATACGGGAAACCTGACGATTGATTGTCGGAGGCGTATATTTCTCCTCTATCGGTCTCTTCGCTTTTAAAAAAAATCTCGATCTCCTTATTATCCATCATATTTTACAGCAATCTTCTGAACTCTTCACAGGACTGAATGTCGTGCCTCTCAAAACCATGAAATTTACAAAAACTTTGCCCTTTTGCAATTTTTCCTTCGAACACTCTGTTAGGATGACAGAGCAAACCTTTTTCAACTAGTACCTCCCAGATTTTCTGCAGAGGCGCTCTTATTTTAGAAACCCATCTTCTACTTTGTCGTTTGTCCTCCTCTCCTACTGCACTTACATTCCCTTCGGTGTGGTTTGGGAATGGGTTCCCGGCCGTACTGCCAGTAACATCAAATCGTAGAATGCCCGGGTCGATGAGTCCTTGAACTCTCCTTTTGAAGGCCAGACAGTTTTTCGTAGAGTGCCCCTAGTTCTCGGCATGGTATGCACAACTAGCATTCGGATCGTACCATTTCTGTGCAGGGGGTTTGAGGGTGCCATGTAATGAGGAGAGATCAACTGTTTCTCCAAAAGTTTTGGATATAATTCCCCATACGACACAGGGATGGGAGTAATTTGTGGTCTCTCAGGGTTAGGCCTTGCTGGTCTTGGTTCGTTTCTGGGCTGGCTTTGAGCGGGTACCGTGTTTTGTGGGAATGTGGTGATGGGTCTTTGGTGGTTCGTGGCGTATACGGGGTAGAAAGAAGGTGATGCTTGGTAGTACGGGGTTTGAGGGGGATAATAGAAATTCGGAGGTGGATAGTTTCAAGGTCGGGGTTGGTTTAGATACGGATTAGGGGTATAACGGCTTCCCATTCCCACCATGTGGGCTTCTGGTTCTTTCTTCTTCATGGGTATTGTCCTTCTTGAACTTTCTGAACCTCTCATCCTCCCACTTCTGATGGCACCCTCAATAAGTTCTCCGGATATTACGATATCCGAAAAATCCTTCGTAGCACTTCCCACTAGTTTGTCATAAAACGGCGCCTTTAAGGTGTTGATAAAAAGAACAGTTATCTCCGTTTTTGTTAATGGGGGTTCCACTTGGGCCGAGACGTCCCTCCATCTCTGCGCATACTGTCTAAAAGTCTCTGACGCCTTTTTTTCCATCATTTGCAAGGTCATCTGGTTTGGTACCATATCCGATACATGCTTGTACTGCTCACGGAATGCTGATGCCAAATCCTTCCAAGATCGGATCTTTTCCCTACTAAGCTGGTTGTACCACCGAAGAGTCGATCCTACTAGGCTATCCTGAAAACAGTGTATGAGCAGCTTATCTTCATTCACATAGCCGGTCATCTTTCGGTAGAACATTACGAGATGTGCTTTTGGACATCTTGTTCTATCGTACTTTTCAAAATCCGGTACCTTAAACTTCGGAGGCAGAATTAGATCGGGTACCAAACTGAATTCTTTAGCACCTAGTGCCGAGAAGACCTCAGTGCCTTCGATTGCTTTAAGTCTTTCCTCCAAACTCTTATACTTCTCTTGAGCCTCGTGATCCTCCATTCTCGACCTAGCTATTTCCACTGGATCGTCTAAATCTGGAACAATTGGATTGGCAGGATTAGCCCCAAGATTTGGTATGAATATTCCTTGCCCTAAATGAGCAGGTGGCACCGACCATTGCTCTGGGTCTGTGGGTTCCCCTTGGGTGTACCCTCTTTGTGCTGCGTGGGCGTGTGGCAGAGTGAATCCGGGGGGATAGAGTGGGTCTTGATTGTGATTAACTCTTGAGCGAGGTTCCTCGATGTCAGGGCTCTGCATGGGTCCTTTTCCTTTAACTAAAGCTGACATCATCTCCATCATCTTGTTCATTTGATCTTTCTGTTCGAGCGATTCTTCTCGTGATCTCACCATTAAGTCTCTCGTCTCTTGCTGTGATCTAGCCAACTGTTCTTGTAATTCTTTTTGAATTCTTTCCATTCTTTCAATTCTTTCATTGAATTCAGCCTCCATTGTTCTAGCTTGTCGACACATTCTATACGAGTGGCGTGGTTCCAGATTTGAAGTATTGCAACTGCGCATTATATGATCCTAACCTTAGCAAACGATTATGGAATATGCAATGAATGAGTGAATGAATGAGATGAATGCATGACAAATAAATGTTGAATAAGTGACGAATGAATGTTAGTTATGAATAAATATGCAAGAATTTGGTGTTGACTTCAAGATAGCCCCTATTTAGGCATTTCATTCATCAAAAGAGTTCATTACAAAAACATTTCGTCATTTTGATTTGGCTATTACACGAACTTTCTAGCTATATCGCTATGTTTCTTTATTCGCTCTAAAAATTTCGATATGTTCGATCGTTGACTCGGGGGGAATTGGCAGCTGAGATCCTCTGCTTCTCTGATAATTGTACCATGTGTATGGCCGCTTCACGGATTTTGTTGATCAAGAAGCCAATTTGCATTTCTCTATCTTGGAGGTCCATTTTATAAGCGTGGACATCTCTATCGTATTGTTCGTTCTTTTCTTTCAAGGCTTTTAAGAGACTATCCAATTGTTGCTGACGATCTTGCAGTATGTCTTCTAAATCCCGTATCCTTTCTTTTAGTTCTTGAAATTTAGATTGACTAGTCATTACCTCGACAGACACGGCTTCATATTTTGCGTTCTTCTTCCTTAACTCCACCACAGTCCGTGCGGCCTTTTCCTCTTCCTTTTTCGCTTTTCCCTTCCAAAACTCTATTCCCCTTTTGATGTTGCTTATCTCCTCTTTCCATTCCGATGATGATTTGCCCAACCCGCTATTCTTGATAGTGACTCTTAATTTCTTGTTTTCCAGATGAAGGTCCCTTAAATCATTTTTTACAATTTCCACTTCCTTTTGCACTTTCTCGGTTTTAGACCTTTCAATCTGAACATCGATTTTTAACTGGTAGTTTTCCTCTTGCAGAGCACTGAGATCCCTTGACATCTTGGTCTTTTCGCGTTCAAACTCTTGCCTTGCCATTTCTAACTCGGATGGCAATTCCTTTAGGAAGGATTCGAAAGGCGCAACTCATTGTGAAACTTGCGACTATTTATCACCCGTATCCTCCCTACGTCATAATTTTGAGTGAGAGTATCAGCGTACAGGGCCAACTCCACCAGATGAATTTTCTTCCAAGATTTTGCAGTGTCTCGGACCCTCTTCATGTACCCCTCACCCGCAAAAGCGAACTCAGACTATGCTAACCCTCCAGTGGCGGGTATGAACTATCGCGAAGAAAATTACCTTTGGACTAATAGCGAGGCATAGCCGACTCCTCCCCATAAACCAAGTAGTGGCACCCAGTCTTGATCTCCGACCTTATGTAACAGAACTGACACGCGTATCCACGGTGCTCTCCATGTTATATCCTCGGCGCGAAGGTTTTGAAAAACTGAGACCCAGTGTTGCTCGGTGACTTCCTTGGGCCATTCTTTCTTGAGATAGGCTTCCAATGGGGCAAATGTTTTTGAAAGCATGTGAAACGGAGTGCGCTCTACTTTCCAGAAATGGTTCAAAATCCAAACATTGAGCAACTGTGCGCATCCAATAAATCGTCATTCCCCTTTTCTTTGACAACTACTCAAATATTTGAAGGTCTCGGCTAGGATAGTCGGGACAGGGTTGTGTTTTAATCTTTCAAAGAAATCAACTACCGTAACTTCAAGATGTCCGAGAACTTTCGGGAAGATGATCAAACCGTAGATGGCCAAAGCGAATAGGTTCACCCTTTTCATCATGTCAGGATGGCTCAGAACTAAATCTCGTAGGGAAGACCATGGAATGCAAATGGATTCATTCTTCTTCTTTATCTGTTTTTCGGCCCACGCGTCAGTCATGTCTGTCAACCTCACTAGCTTCTTCTTGAAGGTCATTGGCTTAGGCTCCTTCACATATATCTTATAGGGCTGTACATTATCAATACGAAGCAAAGCAGTATACTCCTCTATAGTTGGGGTCATGTCTTCCTGATTGAAAGTAAAACATTGGTAGGTCGGATCCCAAAATCTGATCATGGCTTGAACCAAACGCTCATCTACGTTGATAGTGATCAAGTGGGCTATATCTCCGTACTTCTTAATGAATATACCTTTAATGTCCGAGTCCCACTGATTCCAAATCCGAACCAAGTCTTCAAGGTTATTCTGGCGAACATTGATCGTTACGTGCTTAGGCAGATTGGCAAAACATCCCTCCACTAGACTATCCCCTTTTTCCTTCTGAGTTCTTAGAGACCAGTCCCGAACCACGGCATTCTTCTCGACTGTTTGTATAATTGACTCTTCCATTAGAAACCCGTTTTTTGGCCACTAATCTTTAATCAACACCCTCCTAATGTGATGCCTATAATGCATGATGAAAAAACAATAAGGTAAAGACAAATAACCTTGATTAGTAATTAAATACAGGCAGAAAACATGGAAAATTCATCAATTCGAACTAGTTTATTAAACAGACCCTATCCCCTTTGTATAGAAAGTGAAAATGCAAAAGGTAAGAGGCGTTCCTCCCGTGCACTTATTTTGGTGATAGAGGTTCGGCATGGCTCTAATTAGGTGGCTCGTACGGTTCAATATATGTGGTTCCGGTTCTAGACAGGTATTCGAATTGTTTGTACTATTGTCTACTAAGACTAGTACGAAACCTCGGTCGTAGCCCATCACAGGCTCACAAGTTCAATTCGAGGGATTACATTTACTTATGCCTATGCGGAGGGACAAGTTAACTCACGAAAGCATAAGTCATATGTAACCCGAAAGTATTCACTAGCCTGTGCGGAGGGACGAGTTAACTCACGAAGGCGTAGCGTTTACTTTCACTTAAACGGACGGAGCCCGGGTAGAGAGCTCATGTTATGCGAAAATGCAAGTGCACAGTGTGTGGGGAGAAACTCACAAACCTTTACGTTTTATTAAAAAAAACTAAACCAATATTAAAACCACAAAAAATTTAAAAACTGAAAAACAACCAAATAAAACAAGTTAGATTATATACAACACGATGCGAATGCATGATTTTTGAAAACAAAAATTTGAGGATCACGACTAAACGTTAATTTGAACAAGGAGCTTTGAAAATCTTGACAACGCGAGTTTAATTCCAGACACGACTCTCAAAATGACCTCCCCAGCGGAGTCGCCAGCTGTAGCGACATAAAAAATTGCTTTCGGTCGCTAATTGTGGCGATCTAGTGATAAAGTTTAAAAACCGTAGTTCGATTTTGAAATAAAAAGGAGTCGTCACCGATCCTTTTTATAGGTGTGATCGGACACCTATTAGATCCCTTTTTTTTTAAAAACAAAGGAAGGCTGAGTTTAGGTCTACGTTAAAATCCAGAGAAAAATTAGGGTTCGGGAGTCGGTTACGTGCGAGGAAGGTATTAGCACCCTCGCGACGCCCAAAATTGGTATCTTTTAAACATGTATTGTCTTGATTTTCAAAAGTACGAGTTCAATTTAAATTCTAATTGTGATCCAATTTAAAAAGATGAGAACTTTCAATTTTTTTGATTTTTGAGAAGGATATACCGATTTAACACGAGCCGACAAATTCCATCCAAAATAGCGATGAAATTTGATGACTTAATATTAAATCGGTATCTTTGTCTTGATTATTAAAATTAATTTGAAAACGAGAATGAAAATGTTTCAAGATAAAAAAGGAAACTATATTGATGTTGAAATAAAATACAAACAAATAGGCTAAATTCGCATCAGATAATAATAAGAGGTTAAAAGTATATGAAGCAAATAATGTATAAAACATTAACAACGAGTATGTTACAACAATAATATAAAGCAAGAAATAATGGATATGATACTAAACATGATAG
This sequence comes from Gossypium longicalyx, assembly GCA_025698465.1. Classification (NCBI taxonomy): domain Eukaryota; kingdom Viridiplantae; phylum Streptophyta; class Magnoliopsida; order Malvales; family Malvaceae; genus Gossypium; species Gossypium longicalyx. Next base: position 29,622,585 of record CM047003.1, read on the forward strand.
TAATAGCAATAATGTAAACATGAAATAGTTATGAACATATATATAAAACATATGGTACTAGATTAAAAATATATATACGATATGTATTGAAAGTAAGAAAAATTATAATAATAATAATAATAATAAAAGAAACAATGACAATGATATATAAATATATGTTAATAAATATATAAGTAACAATAAGAATAAAAGATAATATACATAGCACTATTAAAAAATATATATAACGTTGAAAATACTCGTATAATGTAGTTATAAAAACAACATATATTCATAAGACAATGTAAAAAAGGTAATATAGTATTTGGAATATACACATGATCTATATGAAGATAATATTAAGAAGATATGTATATGTAAATAAAAATATATAAAAGAAGGTATTAGTATATTTACATAGTTTACACATATTAAAGATAATATAAAAAGCTATTAACAACATTACATAAGCATACACACACATATATATAAAAAGGAATACATAATATTTCTAAAAATACGCGCATAACATACATATATATACGTAGAATATAGTTATGTAAAAAACTACAACGTATAGTATTAAGAATAAACACAATATATAGGGCATTTAAAATATATGGTATTTAAAACATAATATATGAGAGAACATAAAAATAATATAGTATTCAAAATATATACATGATACGTATGAAAATATAATGCCTAAAAGATGCATATATGTAATAATACTAAATATATACATACTAAATACTTAAATACATAGTATAAATGAACATATACAATATATATTAGGAATACTAAAAAAACATAGAAAATATATTTATATACTAATAATAATAGTAAAAGATGTATGTACACCAAATAATAATGTAATAAGTGGCAATAGTGAAAATAATAAGTATAAAAAATGAATAATATGATATCTGTAAGTAAAACAAATAAAAAGTGTATATATATATGTATAATAAAACAGGTGTACTAATTATGCAATAATATAGAAAATACATGTTCATACTATATAAAACATACATATAACATTATATTAAAACATTTACATAATATGTACACACATAATTACAATGTTAAAGGTGTATTAACATTAATAATAATACTAATATTACATGAAGATATACTTATATAAATATATATTAAAGATATATACATATATAATAAAATACATGAATAATACGATATTTAATATATACGTAATATGTATAGTAAAAATAAAAATATATATAATATATATAAAACACACATTATATATGCGTATATAACAAAACATATACTATATTGACAATTATAATAGTGATGGTATTAAAATACAAAAAAGAACAGTATAACATAACAAAAATACTATACATATAAATCTATGTACATAAATAAAAATATACTATTATAATAATAAATATAATAGTATTATTAAAATACCAAAAACAAATATAATAAAGATATTGAAAAATAATAAAAATAAACCGATACGTAAAAATACATACATATACATATATACTAAAACATGTATATATAATAAAAATAATGTAAGAATAATAAGAATATTTAATAAAGAAATGTAAATAATCGAAGAAAGGATCAAAATTAAACTAAAAACAAAGTTGTGGGGCCGATTTAAAAAGAAAATAAAGAGAAAGGGCCATTTTGAACACGCGAGAAAATAGTGGGGACCAAAAACGCAATATTCCCTGTAGTCCAAAACGCAGCGTAGCACGGGGGGACTAAATTGAAAACCATGAAAGATTCTGGGGCCAAATTAAAATATAAAAACTTAATTGTAAATGCATGAAAAAGCGGAGGGGCTGATTGCGCAAATAGCCCCTCCCTTAAAAAAACACACGGATCCTAGTCAGAGCGGGTCGGGTCGACCCGACCCAGGGCAAAACGACGTCGTTTTATGCCCTGAGTTTTAAGGCCAAAACGGTGCCGTTTTTAGAGGCTATAAATAGCCTAAAAATCAGAAAAAAATCATTTGGGAGTGGAAAGAAAAAAAAAAAAAAAAAAAAAAAGAGAGAGGGTTAGGCCGGGGTGCTCGGTCGATCGCGGGACCGTCGCGCGTGCAGCGCTAAACCACCATGCGTGGTGGCCGGAAAAGGTAATTTTTTTCCTTTTTTTAATATTTTTTTCTTATATGTTTTTATAGATATGTATTTATATATATATGTATGTTTGCTTAAGTATATGGAAAAGGAAAGAAAAAAATCGATAAAAAAAATCACCTTATTTGATGTCTGATTTTTTGTCTTTTAGATTCACTGATTTTTGGGTGTTCAAATCTCTGCCCTTTAATGTTAATATTGTGGTATTTTGTATATCAATTGTTTTTTAGAAATCGAAAAGAGAAAAAAAAAGGAAGAATCCCCCTTTACATAGTTTCAAATCGGCTTATATAGCCATTCATGCAAGTCTGCTTCTTTCCTTGTGCTGTTGCATGTTTTCTTTGCCCTTGCAGGGTATGGCCAATGACAGAGGAGTCGGTGGAGTAGAGCTGGTGGCGATGGGATGTTGCGGCGCTGAGTGGGTCGTCAGAGGCATCAAAGGGCAGTCAGAGGGTTGGTGGGGGTGGTTGCGACGCTAGGCAGGTTCAGGGTTTCAAAAGCTGAAACCCTAAGTCAAAATCTAGGTCAAGGATTTAGGCCTCATGTGTTTGGGCTAGGGTCAGTTGGGTAGTGGGTCTGTTGTTTAGCGGGTTAGGTGTTGGGTAAACGGTTTAATGGGCTAATAGGTATTGGGTTAGTTGATTTAGGTGGGTTATTTTGTATTTGGGCTTTGTGTGATGATTTGTAGAGGTTTAACATCGGGCCCGGGCAATTTGGGCTTATACAATGAGTTCACTTGATTGAATTCAATGTCACTTATTAACCAATTTTAATCTCCTGGGCTCATTTATCATTTACCTTTCTTAATCGAATTAGGAAACGATTACGAAATTGAGTACTTCGTTTTCACAATGCCATAGTAAAAATATGGTCTTGCACATAGTCACATATCACACACTGAAGCCATAGCCCAGCCATGGTCTTACACGGATCACATACCACACTGATGTCATATCCCATATATGGTTTTACACAGAAGCACATATCACACTGATGCTATATCCTAAATATGGTCTTATATAGAAGCACATAATCACATCATACTGATGTCATAGCCCAACTATGGTCTTATACGGAAATCATATATCACAAGTTGCCAGGGTCCAACCATGGTATTTTCCGTCAATTCGTCTTGGATACTGAATGAAAGTACTCAAATCCGTCGTTCCAACTAATCTGTACTTTTACGCAAACATTATTTCACAATTATCACAATTTGATAACATTCATATATAATAATATACCATAGCATTCATAAAATTTTCATAAAAAAACATTGGATCTAGCCATATGAACTTACCTGAGCCAATTCGCAAAAGTCATGCAAGTTCAGGGACTAATCTGCTATTTTCTCTTTTCCATGATTCACTTCGGGTTCTTGATCTATAATTATAAAATCATGTATTCATTAGCATTTATCACAATTTTACTCTATTTCATAATTTATTCCCTTTAATTTCTAGAATTTCACTTCTACCCTAAATTTTTGTAGTTTTTTACAAATTAGTCCCTGCTCAATTTATCCATAAATTAAGCTAATTCTTCTTAATTAACACTTTATCTAAACATTATGAACTATTCCACAGCCTTTGACATTCAAAATTTCAACACAAAACCCTAATTCTAAATTCTTCCACAATTTAGTCCTAAATATCAATTTCTATTTAATAATCTCCATAAAATCATTACATAATGAAATTAAAGCTTAAATTCCATGCTAAATCATCATAAACTTTCAGCACTTATTCATGGCAATTTTATAAACCATTCATAAAATCAAAAACTAATGAATTAGATAATAAGACCTAGTTGTAAAAGTCTCAAAATCATAAAATTTATAAGAAATAATCAAGAATTGAGCTTACATGTGGTAAAATATGAGAAACCAGCTTAAGAAAACCCTTCAATGGTGTTTTTAGCTGAAGAGGATGAAGAAAATGAAAGAAAACTCTTGATATTCTAATTTAATCCAATTTTTAACTATTCAATTTCAACTAAATTACCATTTTGCCATTAGTTCACACTGTTTCTCAACCATTACTTATCGAACCGTCCAGCCCAGGGGTGAGCAAATTTTGATTCGATTCGAAAAAATCGAAAAAAAATTTGAATTTTGAATTATTCGAATAGAGTTAATCGAGTTAATCGAATCAATTCGAATTTTTTTCGAATTCCGAGTTCGAGTCGAGTTGAATTTTCGAATTCGAATAACTCGAATAATTCGAATAAACCGAATATAAACTATTTTTTTATTTTTTTTAAAATATTAACCTTTTAATTCTTTAATCATTCCCCCAAGCCCATGCCCATCAGCCCAGAATTTTTTTCCCCCAAAATCCAAATTAAACCCCCAACCGGTCAACCCTCACCCAAATTCTAAAATTCTGTCGGTATTTTTGAAACCCCAAACCCCACATTCAATTTTTTCTTTTTGTTCTCTCCTCCAAGTCTCCACTCCACTTTCCAATCTCTATTTTTATTTTGAAACCCTAAATCTATCTTTCTCAAAAAGCCTGAAATAAACTCTCTTCTTCTTCTTCTTCTTCTTCTTCTTCTTCTTCTTCTTCTTCTTCTTCTTCTTCTTCTTCTTCTTCTTCTTCTTCTTCTTCTTCTTCTTCTTCACATCAAAATCTTTACCTTCAAAAATCGAGTTGCTGCTGTTCTCTTCTATTTTAAACTCCAATTTGTTGCATTTTAAGGTAAGATTTATCTTGAAACTTCTTCCTTTGAATTCCTCATCTGCTTGACCTTGAGTGCTTGATCGCTCTGCTTCTTAGTAATTTATTACACCCATTTTTAGTAATTTTTAAGTTGAATTCTTGTTGTTTATTGGAAGTGTTTAGTAATTTTAATATAACTATCGTGTTACTTTGACGATTAATTTGGTACTTTATAACTTGAATATTATAAATTTTAGAATTAGAAAAATCTTAAATATTATAAATTCTTAATTACAACTTGCTAAACTCTAAAGAACCCAAAGGTTATTCTGCTGCTGCAAGAAATAATCCAATGGTAATAAAAAGTAATTTTAAAGCCTACTGATCCAACATGAAACAGATTGCTAACACCAACATATGCATGCATTTCATAGCTATATCACTCAAGTTGGTAATGCATTTCATAGTAATTTTAAAGATGACCGCCAAGTAGTACTGATTAAAGTCTAGAAATTTTATTTTAAGTTTTTCCTGTCGGATGCTTATTTTAACATGGATGCTTCATTCAAGAATCAGTATAAAATTTTAAGTTAAATTAATTTCCATGGTTTCCAAGTTGGATTGGGCAGGTATAAAAAAAGTCAGCTCCATTCTCAACGGTGTTGCAAGTTGCAACTTGCTAAATATCGATATCCCTGTTTGTTCAGATTTAGATATAAGTAACGAATTTTGTTATTCGGAACTCAAATATAAACATTCAATGTAATTTATAAGTATATTCTTTTATTTTTAAACAAATCTATTATGTGCTTTGAATATTTTTAAATAGATAGGAGAATATTTAATATATTCTCTATTTAATATATTCTCAGGATATAAATCTCACTTAATAATAACATAACATCCCATCATTAAATAAAACATAAAAATAATAGAAGACTTATAAATAAATTTTGATAACTTTATTTAAATAAAATTAAATAATTAATTATAAATAAATGCTAAAACTCTAAACCCCTAGACTTAAATTTTTAAACTCAATATCCTAAATCTGAAATTTATTAATAAATAAACTTTGCTTATTGTTGTTGATGAACTTCTTTGTTACTTGTAGATGAATGATCCAAAGCGAGATGGTTCAACTCAAAGTTCACAAAATTCTTCCCCAAGTAGAGATGATCAAACAACAACTAAGGAAAATGCTCGAAAAAAGATTACTCCAAGGGCAGCTTGTTGGAGCCATTTCACCAAATTTGTGACTAAAGAGGGGGAGAAGAGAGCAAGGTACAATGCATGTGATGTTACTTACACCATGGAATCAACTTCGGGTTCTACAACGAATTTGAATAACCATTTGGAAATATGCCTAAAAAAACCTCGAGGTAATACTTCTAATCCGAAGCAATCAGAATTATCATTTGTGAAGGTTAGCCAAGAAACGACGGATTTATCAACTTGGGTGTTTGATAAAGATGCTATTAGAAAAGCATTGGTTCGTATAATAATTGTGGATGAACTACCTTTCTATAGCATGCCCACGGTTTAGTCTTCCATCTCGTTGGACAATTAGAAGGGATTGTCTTGATTTATTTAACTCCATGAAGAGTGCGATGAAGAATTGTTTTGAAAAAGATATAAGTAGAGTTTATTTGACGACAGACACTTGGACTTCATTGCAGAGGATATCTTACATGGTTTTAACAGCACATTGGGTGGATGATAAGTGGAGGCTGCAAAAAAGGATTATAAATTTTTGCCCAATACCCGCTCATAGAGGTGAAAGCATAGGTCAAGCCATTGAAAAATGTCTTCGAGATTGGGGGATTGAAAGGGTCTTCACTATTACGGTTGATAATGCATCCGCCAATAGTGTTGCCATTGAATATTTGAGAAAGAAATTGAATCATCGAAATGCTTCTGTTGCAAATGGAAAATTTATTCATATGAGATGTGTTGCACACATTCTTAATCTCATTGTGCAATACGGTATTAAGGATGCTTCTGTGTCTGTGGATCGAGTTAGAGGTGCTATGAGGTATATAAGAGTATCACCATCGAGGTTGACAAAAATCAACCAACGGGTAAAAGAAGAAATGGTAGATAGTAAGGCTCAATTGTGTTTAGATGTGCCTACTAGATGGAACTCAACATATATGATGTTAAAGGTGGCCGAAAAATATGAGCGTGCATTTGAATCATATTTACGTGATGACCATAATTTTTTTCTTGACCTTACTGCTGGAGATGGAGTTCCTACATTTGATGATTGGGATATTGTTCGAAGAGTTATAAAAGTATTAGAGCCTTTTTATCATCTTACACTGAAGGTGTTCGGATCTTTGCATGTTACCTCTCATTCACTTTTTGAAGTATTGACAGATGTGCATTGTCTTTTTGATGGGTAGCAAGATTGTGGAGATCTAGAAATAATTTCTATGACTTCCAAAATGAGAGATAAATATAATAAGTATTGGGGTGAAGGAAACAAGATCAACATGCTAGTTTACTTGGCGGTCATCTTTGATCCACGATGTAAAATGAGTTTTTTGGACTTTGGGGTCAACTTGCTTTTTCCTAATGTTGCTAATGACATTATGAAAATGATTGATAAAGAATTGCATTGCTTGTTCAATGAGTATTCTTCTAATGTCGGGAGAATTCAATTGTTTGAAGGTAGATCTAGTTCTTTGACAAATCTTTGTAGTTCAATGGAAATAGATCAGTCAGAAATGAAAACGGGCTTGGCCAAACAAAAATACCTTAAGAAGAAGAAACAAGTTGGATTAGAAAGCAAATCTGAGTTGGATAGATATTTGGGTGAGGATGAAGAAGGAAACAATTCAAGTTTATTTGATTTACTGTTGTGGTGGAAAATGAACAGTCCTAGATTCCCTATTCTTGCACAAATGGCTCGAGATATTCTTGCTACTCCTATTTCAACGGTTGCCTCGGAAAGTGCATTTAGCACTGGTGGACGTGTTTTCGATAGTTTTAGAAGTTCTCTAACTCCTCTCATGGTCGAGGCTTTGGTTTACACACAAGATTGGCTTCGAAAATCTAATGATGCCATCAATCTTGAAGATTATGTTGATGAACTTCAAACCATGGAAGATGGTAATACATAAATTTTAATGTATAAAATAAGCTTTTGTGTTATTTATATTAGTAATCATTCCCATAATTTAACTAATACTTTTGTTTTTAAATTTGCTAGACTTATCCAAAATACCCGAAAAACAAGAAGGTAATATGCTTAGTATTAGTTTATAAAGTTAAACGTTTATTTAATTTATTTTTGTGAACATTTTTCATCATTTAACTAACTCATTCAATACTTTTACTAGATGTTTCAAGATTATCAATGCCATTGTCAACGATGTTTGAAGCACAAGAAGAAACTTAAACTATTTTATAATGGTTCTTGAACTGATGTGTTATTGCTATTAATTTGGTTTGGTTTGTTATTTTTGTTGGTTAATTGGACTTTTGTTGTGTTCTTTTTTTGTTTACTTGTTTGGACTGGTGTAGGTTTCTATTATATTTTGGACTTTTACTTGTGTTTTTTTTTTATTGTAATGTTGTTGTTTAGTTCGACTCATGTTTTTTACTTCGAATTTTACTTATGTTTTTATTATAATCTTGTTGTATTATTTTTGTTGTTTATTTGGACTCATGTTGGTTATTTAGGTTTATGTTGTGTTGTTTTTATTTATTCACTTATTTATTTCAATTTCTTGTTGTATGATCATGTTTAGAAATTTTAAAGAAAATTATTTTTTTTAAAATTAACTCGAACAAATATATTCGATTCGATTCGATTCGAATTTCATCTCACTCGACTTGATTCGAGAAAATTTCAAATAAAGTTAGGATGATAAAATTAGATTCAAAAACTCGATTAACTTGAAAAATTTTTATTCGATTCGACTCGATTCGATCGAATGCTCACCCCTAGTCCAACCCATTTTATTTTGGGCCAAATTGCTCTTTAAGTCCCTCTTATTTATTATTTAAGCCATTTAATCACTTCCCACAGTTTTACATCTTATTCAATTTAGTCCTTTTTATTCAATTGACTACCGAAATGTTAAAATTTCCTAACGAAACTTTAATACTATCTTATTAAAATTCCATAAATATTTATGTATTGGTTTTATGAATTCGAGGTCTCGATATCTCGTTCTTGACTCATTTGACCTAATAGTTTCTTTTAATTCCCAAAAATTTACCAATTCGAAAATATTTCTAAAATCACACTTAACTTTTACTTATTAATTTCTAAATTACTAAACTCACACGTCGGATTTAGTGATTTTGAATTATTGTTCCGACATCACTGAAATTTGGGCCGTTACACTAATAGATGTCAACAATCTACCATCATGCATATCATCATCTGAAGTCAACACCCAACTGCCCCAGTTTGAAGCTCCAGCACAATCTCTACCCATGATAAACCAAACAACCACTTCCCACCACCCCATAAATGACTCTCAAATCCAATCCATCTCACTGATCTCCACAACAAACCCCTCACCACCTGTCCCTCAACCTACCCAAAATACTCTACGACCAAACCATCCAATGCAAACCAGAACAAAAGCCAACATTCATAAACCTATTCATAAACTAAATTTTTATACTCAATTATCCAAATTGCATAACCTTGAACCCACAACAATAACTCAAGCTTTGAAAGAAACAAAAGGGTGTGATGCGATGTCGGAAGAATATGATGCTCTTGTTCAGAATGGAACTTGGGAACTTGTGTCATCTGATTCTAATTAAAATGTAGTGAATTGTAAATGGATTTTTCGAATTAAACATAATTCTTATGGTTTCATTGACAGGTACAAGGCACGGTTAATTGCAAAGGAGTTTCATCAACGTCCAAGAGTTGATTATCATGATACCTTTAGCCCAATAACCAAACCAATCATCATCCATCTTGTTCATAATCTTGCAGCAAGTCGTTGTTGATCCCTCCATCAAGTTGATGTTAACAACACCTTTTTACGAGATCATCTTAGTAAGAATATGTATATTGAATAATATGATTATAATATAATTAAAATCATACATACAATTAATCCGTATAAAATAAACTAATATGAATAATATAGAAATAATTTTATTCCTTTGAAACACTGAAAATGCACACATATTAGGAAACCAACTACTATGATAGTATGATGCCTTTAACACGAAAACGAGAAAGTAAAAGGCACTTTAAGCTTATTATTATGCTTCAATCATCCCTTCATTCATGCCATGTCATGGAGGAAACCCCATTTAATGTGAAAATATATAAATGCAATTTTATTTTTCATTTGGAAAGAGAGTTTATGATCTGAGTTAAGGTACTGAAACTGAGCTAATCAATTTGTTACTGAATTCCCAAAGCTCCCTTGCCAAGGACTCATTTCTAGCATATGAACTTGGTTTCATCTCATTGCAGTCCGCAAAGTATTTTCCGGTCACCCCATTGAGTCGCGGGTGGAGCGCGACGTAGCACGTCGTAGCTGCCCCCTGATGATTATCGATACACAACCAAAGAGGACAAATCAGTTGAAGATTCCCATTTCGAAGTTGAAAAACATTACACAAACAAACTGTTTCATGGGTTTCAATGTAGGCAAACTGAATACTCTGAAATAACATAGGGTGGTTGTTACCTGAGGAACGTTCTTCCAGAGAAAGAAACTAAAGAACTTCAGAAGTTCTGCAGGCGACATAAAGTAGAGTTGGTAAAAAGATAAGGGTAAATTGCACCATTATTACAAAATTATGAATAAATTTGTACTTAAACCAAAAATTCTCATTAAAAGAAAAAAAGTCTAACATCATGAGTTTGAATAGCCTTTTAATAAATAACTATTTTGATATCTGTATTTTTTTGAGTTTTTCTTTAAATCACTAATGACAATTTTCATGATTAATGATTTAGAGTTTAAAGTAAGTAAAGGGATGAAAAACATGATTTAACCTATTAATAACAAGTTCAAATGTAGTAAGGTTATTGTAATCTTTTTAAATCTTAAATTTAATTTTAATTTAGTTCTTATACAGTAATCTTTTCAAACATGTATTTTTTTTTTTTAAATCTTTCATCCCTCACTTAATTTTGCAATTATAAAAAAATAAGTTTATGCCTTTTGTCAATTTAATTATTATTATTTAAAATTACATAAATTAAAATTTTATAGATTTTGTATAAAAAAATTCTAAAAAAAAAAAACATAAATACTATAAGTTCTTTTAGAAAGTACATTTAAAAATATAGGAAGTTCCAATTTCTTTTAAAAAATTGTTATTTACTTCTTAATAGTAATAAGTCCTTTCCAAAGTTTGAACATCAAATGAGTATTAAATCGAGTTTTAATAATTAAATTAAAAAGTACTTGACTAAATCGTATTTTAATATAAAGATTCAAGAAGTAATTAATAAAACTTTTAATTCTTGGATTTTTTTTTATAATTTTTAAATTCTTATTAGATAATTTTTTATTTGTTTTAAATTAAAGAGTTTTTTTTGTTTCAAAATTTTTGAAAAACTTCTATAAAACTTTGTAATTTTTTAAATATTATTAAAATTTTATTTTTTTTATACTTTTAAAGATTAAAAACTAAAGTAATAGAAATGCTCTTTCATATTTAAACCATTGACAATATATAACTTGTGTGGGGTTTCAATTTTGTTGACAGAAAATCTAGAATTTGATGTAAGTAATGGAATAGGTCTAATTCACTATTTGCCCTTACTTTGACACTTAAATTTCTTCTTGGTTCAACTTGATACAAAGTATTATTCCGTTATAGCTTTTAGACCAAAATTTAATTTATATTAAAAAAAACCAATTAGAAAATCCCACATGCTGTTACATTTATAAAATAAACTTCCTTTTTTTTTTACATGAAAAATATATTTACTAAAATTAAATTTAATATCTCTCTTATTTATTCATTCCTTGCCCAACAAAAAAACATCTTTCATAAAATCTTCCAAAGAATCACCATATCAATTTCAGCCAATGCAAGAATTAGAGTGTTGTAGGTATTAATGTTTGATTGATCCAAAGAAAGAGAAGTTTATGAAAAGGAGAACAACATGTTAAAATTTAAGACAATTTAATGTTATTCGAATTTGATGTTGAAGTTTCGAGATTTATTTGTAAATCTAAAAAGAAAAAATCTAATCTTCTTTTAAGAAAAAAACAAATATAAACAAGAGAGAGTTCTTTTCTCCTTTCAAATAAACTGAAATGATTGAAGTTTTTCTACTATTACTTTGGTTGAATTATTCGTAACCGCATATTTACAATACAAACGTGGTGATCAGTTGGACCTTTGCTTAATTAACATACTTTTTTTTGACTGCCCCTTTAATTTTTAAAATTTTGAACTTCAATTTATTTAATAATTTTAATTTAATAATTTAATCCAAGGAGGTCAAATTTGAATGGCTGTTCAATTTTTTTCAGTTCGGTGTAATTTTTGACCTAACAAGAGCAGAATCACGCTCTGTAAGATTTAAACCTACAACATTGAGTTTTGGAGACTTACGTTGTTCCACCTAACTGAACTAGAAAATAAGATAGTAATGAAATTGGGATTTAAATGATGACTGATGAGTGGAACTAGAGCATGATGGCCATCCACCCTATTAGATTTAATTTGAAAGTTTAAAAGATGGATGACTTTTAATTTATTTAAAGGAAATTTTAATTTTTTATTTTTAATTGAAACATAAATTTAGGTTCTATATATATTTTTTTATAAAACTTTTTGAAAGGATAAAATTTTAAAGTTGATTATTATAATTTATATATTTTCCATTTAAAAATGCCATGTGGCATTATACTATTAGTTTGGGTTATAATAAAACAATATTTTTAAAGAGTAAAAATTAAAAAGAAAATAGGATACCAACAAAAGCATGCATATTATTATAAGTGCAAATAAATTAATGATTGTCGGGAAAAAGAAGGAAGTAACGTGAACATACTCATTAGAGCAGCGGAGTGTCTAAACAGAGGCGTCATAATCAATCCCGGGTGAACCGAATTAACTGTGATGTTCACACCCTCCTCCTACGTGTCATAAATAATCGAATTGTTCAACAACTTTGGCCGCCCAAATTTATTGGTCATTCATTATATCAAAATAATTCATTCATCAACCTCAACCTTTCTTCTTCTTTAAAAAAAAAAAAAAAAAAAAAAAAAAAAAAAATCATGGATGTCCAGTTTATGGTCACTCATACCATGATTCTTCAATGAGAAATAAACAAATAATAAACCTTTTTCAAGTTTCACCTGGAACCGACGAGAGAGTTCATTGGCATGCAATATATTTGCTAATTTGGACTGCCCATATGCTCTTTTCTCACTGTATCTGTAACCAATTCAAATTTCAATCATTAGCTGATTAATGAAAACAAAAATTTCAGTTTTTTTTTTCAAACTATGCATTTTAATTTAATAGGCTTTTCATTATTAATATAATTAATTATTTTAACATCAATCAAATCATTATTTTTTATTCAACTATTATAAATTAAATAAAATCTAAAAACTCATAAATAAATAATTTTTTTAATTATAACGAAAAATTCACATGTCAAATAGTTATTTAACTGATTTATTTTACCGATTCAACTCGTTTCACATTCTTTGGTTCTAAAGTACTGGTTGAACCATAGGCTACATTTTTTGACTATCACGAAAACACCATTCAGCACTCGATTGACAATTTAAATTTACAGTTTGCATACCCTTGTTTGTGATTGATCTTATGAAATCGGATCCCTTTCTTATAACAGTAGTTGTGAGCTATTGATGATAAGTTGACAATCCTTCCTTGGATCCCAGTTGCTTTAACTGTGTTCTTCATTGTGTCCAGTAGAAGGTTTGTTAAGAGGAAATGTCCTGAAAAATAAAAGATTAATACTGGGCTGTTGAAATAGATTGTTATTGAACCAGACATAATTTAAAACGATATTTAAACTGTGTCATCATATGTGGTTAAATTCTTACCTATATGATTAGTTGCAAACTGCACCTCTATTCCATCTTGAGAAAGCTGAAAGGGACAAAACATGATGCCAGCATTGTTTCTGAGAAAGGTTGAAAAATCCTGTCATGAATCCTCAAATAAAATAAAAGAGAGTAGATTGAGGTTTCAGAGGGTTTTTTTGTTTACATTAAGATATTAAGAGGAAGATGAAGAGCAATGAAATTGTCGGCAAATGATCTGATTGAATTAGTAGAGCAAAGATCCAGCTCCAGAACATCTATACGGGCTCTTGGGTTCTCTCTAACAATTTTGTTCTTTGCTTCATTCGCGGTTTTCGTGTTCCTTGCACCGATGATGACGTGGACTCCACGAAGAGACAATACTCTAGAAGTTTCCAACCCAATTCCACTTGCTCCTCCTTCATTTTGAAAAAAACAACTTCAATAATTTAAACTTTGTGCAGTTATTTAACGAGTCTTCGCTCGGCACATTCAAAGACAGCGAGTCTAGAAGAACTCAAGTAGGACAACAATTTTCTAACAGCACAGAACAGAATGATATGTAAAAACGACGTCGAGAACTGGGGGAGCAGTCGTAAATACCGCGACCTTTTTTACTTAGGTATTTTAAATTAATAATAATAAAATTATATTTTAACTTTTAAAAAATGATAAAATTTTAATTTAATTATTTAAATTTTATAAAAATATAAATTATTAAATCGTAAAAATATATCATTTAATTTCGATACCTAATCACTGATCACTGGTCACTTTGTAGGGAGGCAGGATGCAACATATCCGAAAAAAAAATAATTGTACAATTTCATAGTACAAACTAGACAGAGGAACAAATAATTATAGACGGGGTTGAATTATGACCACGACGGATTATGGATATTTGTGTTTGCATTATTTTTGAGAATTTATTTTTATATTTTAATTCAATAATTTATTCGTATTCATATTAATGATATATGTATTTATCAAAATCATTATCACCATTAAAAAATTCCTCATCAGTCAACGGACAAAATTGGTAAGACTGTTAGTGATTTGAACTAAAAAACAAAAACCAATAAAAAACAGTAAAGCTGACAAATTATGTGAAATTAGATTATAATAACTAAATCCCTAAGGCGAAGATGTTTGTTTGGTTAGGACAGAGTTAGTCCTTGTGTTTCTGCTCAAAGTTTAATTGTTTGTTTATGAATAAGATTGAATTACAAAAAAAGTGATCATCTTGTACACAAATCCTGGATTTGTGAATAATCCTTTTTGCTAAAGAAGAGGATCTATGGGTTGAGTATAATAGAGAAATGAAATACCTTGTTATGGATGGAAATGCCAGTTTTAATCTATTTCAAACACTACACTTTTAACAAAATGGCAGTCTATGTGTGTGTGAGAAAAAGTGGTAAGAAGGAAAAAAATATATAAAAGTAAAAGCATGGAAGCTAGAGAGGAGATGATGTGAAAATTGCAAAGAAATGAAGAAGAGAGAGGCGATGACCGGTAACTAGAGCAGTCAAGTTGGTTCCATCAATCCCTTGGGTAACCTCTTGGGCGGTGGAGGCTGAACCAAAGCCACTTGGTCCCGGACACCCACTCACTGACCTAAACACCCCAACCATTTTTTTCTTCACAACAAAAGAGGAGGAGGATTGAGAAATAAGGGGAATGGGGTGCATTAATATATATAGTAATTGGGGGTGCTTCACACGTAGCTGTATGGTATTCTAAGTCGGTGTAGAGCAGTGATAAGTAATTACTCTCAACGACCCATCCATCATCTTTTATAAACCTATGGATCCGTGAGTCGTTATGCATTTGTCTTTTTATTAATATTTGGTTGGAGGTTAGAGCCACTGTAATGAGTTTTTGAGCTCTCTCTCACTCACTCTAATCAATTAGGAAGATGGGTTGTTTCAGCTCTAACTTGTAAAGGAAACAAAATTTCACACCATTTTTCCTCCAACTTTTTTCTTTTCTTAGCTTATAGTTTGTTTGGAATACAGAATGCGTAATTACCTTTATTAATAAAATTATAATTTTTAAATTATTTTATCCATGTTTAATTTTGTATTAAAAAGTTGTTTGGTTTAATTTTATTGAGAAAATACAATATAATCTAGTAATTTTTTTTATTAACGATGAAAAAGCTGCAAGGTGATTGTGAGGGTTTTTTTATTAAATTAGGACAAAAAATTAAAAAAATTTTAAAATAATACAAATGAAAAATTATGTATCAAAATGGTACGTTTGGGGTGGTGCCGCCTATGACAGAGGCATGACCACCCCATGTCCAATCAAAAATTACTGTTGCTGTCTGTTAAATTACGGTACAGGACTGAAATGTAATAATATAATATATTTAGGGACCTGTTATGGAATTGTTCCGTTTAGAATAACGGCTGAAAAAAAAGGTAAGGGTGCCGCCTGACAGTGTGGCCGCACCAAACATAAAATATGGCTAATTGCTTTGTTAGCCCTCATTTTTATTATTTTCTTTTTATTCCCCTTCAACTCAGTATATTATTTTTAAACAAGCCCTTAACCTAATTTTTAGTTAAATAACCCCTTAACTTATGGTTTTTACTCATAAAAGTCCTTCATTTTAATATTAAAGTAAATATATTTTACTCAAAGTAAAGTTATTTAAATATATATATATATAAACTAATTCACATTTTATGTTGATGTGAATAGTTTATTAAATAAAAAATGAAATTTTAAAATTTCTTGAGAGTACTTATATACATGATATTCTTAACTACTCTTTCGAAAATTTTGATTACTTTTTTAGATTTTATGTTGATGTTAAAGTGTATATAATTTTTATTGCATCAACAAAAACTTAAGATAAAAGCTTGAAATTTAAAATATATTTACTTTAATATTAAAATGAAGGGCGTTTATGAGTAAAAACCATAATTTAAGGGGTTATTTAACTACAAAAATAGGTTAAGGGCTTGTTTAAAAATAATATAGTGAGTTGAAGGGAAATAAAAAGAAAATAATAAATAATGAGGGCTAACAAAGCAATTAGCCATAGGTGACACCCTTACCCTTTTTTTTTCAGCTGTCATTCTAAATGGAACAATTCTATAACAGGTCCCTGAATACATTATATTATTACATTTTAGTCCTATGCCGCAATTTAACAGACAGCAACAGTAATTTTTGATTGGACATGGGGTGGTCATGCCTCTGCCATAGGCGGCACCACCCCAAATGTACCATTTTGGTACATAATTTTTCATTTGTATTATTTTGAAATTTTTTTATCTTTTTGTCCTAGTTTAGTAAAAAACCCTAATTATGAAAATAAAAAGAACAAAAAACAATGTAAGACAGATAAAATGTTTTACATTTCCAAAATTAATAAATAATTAAATAATGAAAAGGCCTATAATAATTAATTAAGGAAATATAATAAACAAAATCGTAATTTTCTTAAATTATAGTAATTTTTTTATTAGGGTGTTTTTTTAACCAACCCCTGTTGGATATATAATAAATCTTAGTACTAATCTAGGGTAGTTAGTCGGATGTAGTTTCGATGATGATGACATTTATTTTGTATTAAATGGCTTTTACATCCTTGGTTAATGAAGTTCCAGAACTTTCTCTCTTTTTCTAAACAAAAAAATTCATATGGTATTTAATTTCATTTCTTAATAATAGAATTAATTTGTGCATATTTCTTTCTTCTTTTCTTTTTTTTTTCAGGCCATACTATTTCTTCAACGTGGCTCAATGTAGGATTCTCTGGTCCAGTCTTTTCAATTTATTTGAAACTCTGCTGAGATTATTAGGTTTTCGATAATATTTTGGAGTTGGACAACGTAAAGCCGTTCATAGTCCTGATTCGAAAGGTACTTGGATACATTAAGTTGAATGTAAAGTGGTGAGAGTTAAATGAAAAGTAAAAAAAATATTAATACATTATTTGATATCTAAGTTTAACACTTTTTTTAATGTGGCATTTGTGTTATTTTTTATCTAATGTGATATATATATTTGACAAAATTATAAATTTTGGTACCTATAGATAACAATGTTAATTTTTTAGTGTTTAATTCAAACTTTGAAATTGTTTGACAGAAATTCTTAATTAGCTAATAATGTTAACAATTAACTTTCATCAAACTAAATTTAAAACTCGAATTAAATCATATTTATCGAACTGTATTTGACAAATTAAACAAATTCATAATTAACACTAAATTTACTTTATTCACAAAATTATAAAAAATTCAAACCTAATAATATCAGCAAATAACTTCCATTAAATCAACCTTAAAATTCGAATTAAACACTAAAAAATTAGCATAATTATCTTTAAGTACCATAATATATAACTTTTTTTTTAAATACAAGTAACATATTAGAAAAAAAAACACAATTATTACATTAAAAAAATATAAAATTTGAATGCCAAATAACATATTATAGAAAAATTCACAGGACAAAACTTCCCTTATTTTGGGTTACCATAATAATAAAGCTGCTCTCTTTAATCTCAACCACTCACAACCAATGTATCACAAACTGTACTATCCATGAAAAAGTTGGGAATGAAATTAATTAAAATTCGTACATGGCTTTTCAACTTTCCAATATATATATCCATGGCTATATTTAAAAAGTACAAATATATACATGCTAGGAAAATGGAACGAAAAAAAGTTAAAATAAGCTTTATTTAATGTAAAGTTTTGAAATATTTTAGTCCTCGAGTAAATTAAAAAGAAAATTTTAAAAACTATCAACTAAAATATAATTAATACATAATTAATACAAATATTTATTAATAATAAAATCATTGAAAATATTAAAATGCATGAGCATTGTTCGAAAATTATCATCAACTTTTCTAGAAATTATTTAGTAATTTTTTTAAGATTTTAATAAATATTTTCTAGCGTATTTTTTGGAAAAATATGGGCAACATATATATATATAATAAGAATAATTACACATTATTTACTATCATAAAAAGTTAACTCAAATTAAAAGCAATATAATTTGGTTAAGACTTATCAGGCTTCAGTTTTAAATAAAGTATGAGTCAAATGTATGTAAATATTCTAGTAATTAATTTATATTTGATGATTAGTCGATTAGAGATTAATGTTAATGTGCAAAAGTTATATATTGAAGTTATGGTTCTCAAATTACAAATACATCATTTTTCTGACAACTCATTTTCAGAAATGAGAGAGCCACCATTATCTAAAATACTTGCTTATTAATTTGGAAGATCAAAACCTCAAGATTTGAAGCTTTGAAGATATCAATAAATTTAGGTACGTTTTTGCATTTAGTCTTATTATTAATGATCTAATATGACAAATCTTGATTTATTAAGTTTTATATTAGAATTTTACAATTCTAACATACCAAACATTAAAAAGTAACATTTCCATCAT
Source organism: Gossypium longicalyx (assembly GCA_025698465.1). Lineage (NCBI taxonomy): Eukaryota > Viridiplantae > Streptophyta > Magnoliopsida > Malvales > Malvaceae > Gossypium > Gossypium longicalyx. The sequence goes on from CM047003.1 coordinate 29,641,784, forward strand.
AAGAAAGCACCAAACTTAGGGGTGTTCAAACTTCGATTAAAACTGAATTAACTGATTGAATCGATCTAATTCGATTAATCGGTCCGTTAATCGATATAGTTCGGTCGGAGGTCGGTTAAAAGTTTTTTAGAATTTTGGTTAACGGTTAAATCAATTCGAAATTGGGTAATTAATTGAATTAACCAAACTTAATAAATAATGTTATATATTATATGTATTAGGCTATTATATATTACATGTTAATTCGGTTAATTTGGATAGTTTGAATAATTCGATTAAATGCACATTATCAATTTATTTTTTTATTTGATATGTTTTATAATTGTTTAAAAAAATAAAAATATGTAAATTTTAGTTAATTTGATTAACTGTGGAATTAACTGAATATTTAGGTTCTGTTAAATTTTTTTTGAAAAATTTTGGTTCAATTTCATAAAAATAACTCGAAATTTTTTATTAATTATAAAAATGACCCACTTTTTTATTATGTACGTAAATAACCTGAAATGAATAGTGAAAATAGGTGGAGCCAAAGAGATTGACGTCCCTCACTTGCCACATCAACCAATCATTGGTTGCTAGAATTAAAAAAAATTAATTTTTTGAGTCCTGCCAATCTATTTGGTGCCACCTATATAAATACCCACCTTTAATACTAGTATTTTCGTGTATTTCGTGGGTTAGAAAATAAATTTTAGGGAGTTGTCAATCTATTTGGCGTGACCAATAGTAGAATAGTGGTGAAGTCAAATAAATTAGTGTTATCACTTTTATTATGTTAGACTTTTTTTTAAGTGATTTTTATTTTTTAAAACTCAAATTATTTTTTTATTTGGTGGTGTCATAGAAAAAGACATGGTCACCACCATGCTGCGAGTAAATAAAAAAAAATTTAAAAATTTAAAAAAATATTGACAAATATGATGTGACAATTAAAAAATGGTTATATTAAATTTTATTTAAAATTTAAATGAGAATTTAAAAGAATTAATATGTGCACATGGATTAACATCTTTGTTTTGTTTGCTTGAAAAGAAATGTTAGTTTTTGGCTTCTTTTACATAATACATTCAAAGAATTGGTCCACATGTTGACTCAAAAGTGGAATTGGGATGCCTATTTGACTTATTCATAAATGAATTTCACCTACGTGAGGGAATGATTAGGAAGGAAAAAGCTCCCTACTCCTCAAATACAACTTTTAGGTTCCCACTCTTCAAAATCACTCTTAGGAACTATCTTCCATGGTGGCCCTTTTAGAAAATCTCATTCAATGATTTTCTTGGAATAACTTCTCTAATGTTAAATCAAGTGAGGAACCAACATTTATGATGCCAACTGTCTTCACCACCCTAGTTGTTTAGGTTAACCATGATATAACAACTTATTATCTTACCCTACGATCATTAGTAGGATAGTGAAACATGACACCTCAATATATTAATTTAGAATATATAAACCCTTAGCTCTCATATACCGGGGGATTCTCTTTCTCTCTCAATCTCGATTCTCTTTGTCACCAACAACCTTTCGTCCACTCTTACCCCACCCAGTATAGTGGCTCTCCGCCTGTCCTTAAGCTAGATGAACTATTATACCATCACCTTCCCTTGTTTGATTCTTCATCAACAAAAGCATATGGTTTAAACCAAATTAATAATAATAACACGTAAAATATTTATGATAATAAAATGAAAAAATAGATTAAATTGTAAGTAAAACAAAATTTAAACACAAAGAAAATCAGATTAAGAATAATAAACGAATACAATTGTTTATCAATGTGTTGTTATTAATCTTAATTTAGTGTTGAGTTAATTTGTAACGTCAACTCAGCTAACATTATTATTAATTAATATATAGAATTGATTAAGGTAATAAAGTGTACATAATATAATTAAAATTAAAAAAATAAAAAATAAAATTTTAGTTGAGTGGTAAATTTAAGTCTACGCTAATATATTCGACATGTACTTTAAATTTTACTATATGCATATTTTAATACTTTTTTAAACCGAGTTAGTGTATGATTAACCCGTAACACTAACTCAGAGTTTTAAATAATAGACTAGAGTAGTGCTAAATTTGTATGGAAAAAAGATTAGTGCTAAATTAAGTAAATTAAAACATCAATTATCGTAATATTTTAAAGACCTTTCCAGATAGACATGCAACACCCGCCACGCCAAGCCCCAAGGAGGAATGGGCAACAAATCTCAAAGGAACGACATGTGTTACTGTTAAAATAAGAAAATTGAGACCCCCACCCCCCAAATTGCGTATTGCAACACATAACTCATTAGTCAGTCATCTCCACCATTGCTTGCACCCCACATTCCTTTAATATGTCTTCACGGTCCCTAATCAAAATTTAGTATTCCATTATTTCTCTTTTCTTTTTTACACTCAAATTCTGTAATCTTTTTCTTCTCACAGAATTTGAGTTTTGTTCCGATCCGGAACAAAAAAGAAAAGAGAAAATGGTGGCAATGAGACGGTTAAGCGTCCTCCAAACACAGCCAGGTAACAAAACGTGCGTCGATTGTAGCCAAAGAAATCCCACATGGGCTTCGGTTTCCTACGGTGTTTTCATGTGCTTGGAATGCTCCGGTAAGCACCGTGGCTTAGGTGTCCACATCTCCTTCGTTCGATCTGTTACCATGGATTCATGGTCCGAGATCCAGATCAAGAAAATGGAGTCGGGCGGTAATGAGAGACTCAATTCTTTTTTAGCTCAATATGGGATTCCTAAAGAAACCGATATTGTTACCAAATACAATTCCAATGCCGCTGGTGTGTATCGCAATCGGATCCAAGCACTAGCCGAGGGCCGCCCCTGGCAAGATCCATCCCTTGTGAGAGAGACTCTCAATGGGGATGGCAGTCACAAAAAGTCGTCATTGAGCGATAGCGATGACTGTGGCAAAGGTAGTAGTTACGGGAATGATAATGGAGGGTGGGCTAGTTGGGACTGTGTTGATTCGTTTAGGTCTTCAAGCGATTTGAGGAGGAACCAATCAATGAGTGATTTAAGAGGACAGATGAGTCGTTGTAGTAGAAGAATTGTTCCGATTAGGTCGAGGTCCACGGAGGATATTTACATGCAACCCCAATTGCAGGCTTCGGTGGCACATAACCATAATTGTTTTGCGAGGAATGAACCCAAGTCCGAAAGGCTACCACCTTCACAAGGAGGGAAATTTGTTGGGTTTGGATCGAATCATAAGCTTAGCCATAAGAAAAATAAGTCTCATGGGGATGTCCTCTCTGTTATGTCTCAGGTTAACATATTATATTACTTTCATTCATTCTTTTTTTTTTTTTATGATGATAATTTTTTGTTATTGGTGAAATTTTTGTTTGATGTAGGGAGTTTGGAAGTTATCTATGGTGGCTACTTCCGCAGCTCAAACAACTGCAAATGCCGTCCAAATACGAAAGGAGTTATCCTCGAAGGTAATTTTTGGGAAATTTTATATTATTTAGATCTCTGTTGTGTTTGGTGTCTAAAGTTGATTTCTTACATTGTGTAAAGAATGATATTCTCTGTTGTTCAATTATAATTTTACACGTAAATGCGATGTATGAGATATTTACATTGTGGATTGAACTTTCCTTTAATAATTTCTGTGTGCTCATCAACTTTCAGCTAATCATATTTAAATTTATATTGTTTCATAAATTGTTCATCCTTATATATGATTTTGTACAAAATTCATGATGAACAATCAAATTCCACATTTAGTTATCCTATCATTAGAGCTTCATGTCCTAGAGCAGTGTTTTTCATAACTTTCAAGTAAAACTCGTTTGCCTGGCATTAATACCTTACGAACATACATGTTGTTGATGTTATAGTTTATAACATGATGGATTTTTTTCTTGTATTTATAAGCTTCGGGGATTTGAAATTACATACAGTAGAGCATGATGAAGTCTTCTTTATGCAGGCGAAGGAGGGTAGCTGTGACACAAAGGTTCACCAAACCGTCCATGTTGTTACTACAAAAACAAGTAAGTTTGGCCATAAAACATGGGGAGTCATGAAAGGGGCAGTGACATTAGCAACACAAAAGGTTGGGAGGTTCACTAAAGATGCAATGACCCAAAAAAGCAATAACTGGCAACGGAATAATGGTTATTATCAAGAGTTTAAACAGGAGAAAGGATGTAATTCTACTTCTAGAGGAGAATCCTTTTCTAATGGGAATCATAGTTCTTATAGCTCAAGTTATTGGGATAACTATGGTACAAAAGACAATAATACGAAGGGAGATACTGAAAAAGTGACTATCACTTCTAACAACAATGATGATTGGGCTACCTGGGACAATGATGCAAAGGATAGTGGATATGATAATTTCCATAATGTTGTATTCCATGAGGAAACTGTTGGTCAAAATGGAAAATCAAACACATGTACGTCCAGGTTGAATGAACTGCAATGATATCAGCGCCAGCCGTAAGTACTTACCACGAACAGGGACGACGCAATTAGGGACGTTACAACGTTTTTCCACCTTAGCAAACCTGCTGAGAAAATTGCACATCAATAACCGAAATGGATGCTTTCATCAAATCCATAATCTTTACCAAACACTTTTTCCCTTATTATTTTAAAAATGTTACTCATGTAACTTTTAGGTAAAGTTTTGTTTTTGAAAATAGTGGAACATTCTTCACGACTCAAAAATTCCAAATTGTTTTGGATCTATACGAACTTTAATTAATTGGGATTTTTATCAAAATAATATAAACGTAATTTTTATTTACTTAAATGATATGGCACCAAATTTATGTACCCAAAAAATATGAAAGCTATAGTAAAATTGGTGTACAGTCTGGCACCAAATCAACACCATTGGTGGCTATTAGGGCAAGAACTGTAGGGACAAGATATGCCCATGCCAGGTGCAGGCTCAAATCAGCACATAACCCCCTTCCCCCACAAAACATAATAGATCCCCGTCAAACGCCATAAATGCCTAACCAAAACCCTTTAATATCACACCCAAACCCTTTAAACTCAAAAAAAAAAAAAAAAAAAATCATCCGACAATTAGACTTTGAAAGAAAGTAGGGTTTAGTTTTTTTTGTCAAAATTAAAGGGAGAAAAGGCAACAAAAATCAAGCAAGTTATACCCATTGAATTGGGATATAAAAAAATTTCCCCTACACCCAGATCGACACTACTAGTGGTGATTTGGGGGATAAAATTTTGTGTCAGCCCAAACCGCAACAAATTGTGCTGGTTTGGTATCAACCCCAACTGCAGTCACCGTTTTCACTGTAGCATTCATGTTATTTATGTAAATAATTTTGCTTTCATACTATTTACATAAATAAATAATATAAATATATTATTTTGGTGAAAAAGTCGTAGTTAATTATTATAAATTCTTAAAGGATAAAGTATACCATTAGTCTTGTAATTATTAGCGTGTTTTTGTTTTAGTCATCAAATTATAAAAATTTATAATTTTTATTATTAACATTTTAAATTGTTTCTATTTTGGTCACTCTCTGTTAAATGATTAATGAAAATAATAAGGTAACTTTTTTTTATTAATATATAACATATTTAATCCTCAATAATTATGAAAACTATTTAGGATATTATTCTCTCTCAACCTGGCTAACAATTTTTTTACTTTTCGTCCTTAGCATTTTAGGCTTTTAGCCAATTATATATTTGGTCATACAACTTCAAATGAAAACTTTTGCAAAAAAACCCTAACTCTAACCAGCTTTCATTTCTTGATTTGACCATATTGTTTCATACTTTAATATTTTATAATAGCTTCAAAAGCTTTCTGTCAAGATAATGAAAATGACAACTCAAAAGCAGCAGATTGTGAAAGAAATATTTGTTTTGACTGTTCTGACAATGGAGTTTCAATTTTATTATCCACTGAGAAGAAAGAAGATATTGTGAGAAATCATAGGAAAGATGTGGAGAAATTGAGGGGAAATCTGGGTATTTTTTTGCAATCGAGTGAGGAACTGGTTGAATCATTAAATAATATAATACTTTTTTTTTCAAAATTTGATCAAATATAACCCTAAACTAATATAAATAATATTTCTTCATAATATATATAAATAATATTATATTAGGTAAATTAAACTCAAAATCACTAAACCATTAATAAGATTGTGTTTTAATCACTTAATTTTAAAAAATTACAATACTAGTCAGTAAACTATTTAAAAGTTTTTATTTAAATCATTAGGTTGTTAAGTTTTTTTTTCTAAAAGTCCAACTAATGAGCTCCGAGTGATAATTTAATGATTGATACGGTAAATCAATATCCATCGACGAATAAAACAACATACTTTAGATTCAAGTTGATCCGACAATCAGTGTCAAAAATCAAAGTAAAAAGATGTTTGGATTTTAATTCACATATTTGTGACATTCAAAGTTATTTTATGAAAAAAAAAAAAGAAATGTAAAAGAGAGAAAAAGAGCTTCAACTAGTGCATATAGTGCAAACAAAAAAGGCTATACAATAGCAAATTTAACAACTCATTGACTTAAATGAAAATTTTTAAATAATTTAATAACCATTTTAAAGTTGAGTGACCAAAATATAAACTTACTAATAATTTAGTGACTTTAGGTGTTGCTTACCTTATTATATTTTGTACTTTTTCATAATATATAATCATCATTAAATTATATTTAATTGTATGTATTTGAGGATCAAATTAATAGAATTTTTAATATACAGGGTTAAATTTTAGTCTCTCAACTTTATGGATTTAAAAATCCACTTTCAATTTATACATGACCACATAATATTTTAATTGAAAAGCTAACGATATTATCTGAACAAATTAATAAATTATAAAAATATAAAGACCAAAATTATGTTAGAAATTAAAGTATAAGGATTAAATATAAAATTTAAGCAAATTAGGACCAAAATTGAAAATTAACCATTTTGCACAAAATGAGAAAAGAAAAGAAAAAGGAACTGGTGGGTGTGTGCCACGTGTCTTAAGGGGAAGGTAATTAAAGTTTAATATTATAAATAACAAGGTGGAAAATACAGTTTACAAGATGCAAAGGAGATCTATCAGGGTTGCAGAACGACACCGCTTCTGAAACCAGAATGTTGGCTAATACAAAACAGCTTTGTAATTCGAGAGTTTTAAAATCTAAAAACTCATGACAGTAGGTTTCACCTTTTCTGATGCTTCGGATTCGATCGACTGCCTAATGACAAAAGTAGAAACAAACCACAACAATTAGCAGCATCCATATAGTAGCTACCTGAACCTACCCGATAAAACAATACTCTTGGATCAAAAACCAGAAAGATAAAGCACTGTCAACAGCAAATGGCAGGAATGGAACGTGAAAGACATTGATCGATCAATGCTGTCACTTTGAGTACATATAAAACCAGCTTTGATGATTTTATTTTCTTAAAGAAGCCAAGGAAAACTAGTCATGCTTTGATAATTAGACAGACCTGATGAGTTCACGTCATCCACCTCTTCCTTAATGCCTGTGATTCTACGATCCTAAAGATTCAAGGTAGATTCAAGGTGGGGAACTAAAGTTCAAGACAAGGAAAGGAATGTGTAGGCGGAAATGGATATACAAATGTAACAAACCTGATCATAAACCGGAATTTGGTTGCGCCAAAATTCCATTCGAGGTAAAAGGACTCTACCTGCAACATACAGAAATAACTTAATCAGTTAAATGAGCACATATCTACTGAAAATGAAAATTAATTTAATACTTATGCAACGACTTTCAGACCCTGTGATAATTCTATTAAGAAAGCAGAAAAGAAAAAAATATTAATGGATTTGCTTAGATCAGATAGGTTTGATAAATTGCAGTTCAAACATGAGAGCAAATTTCACTGAAAATGGATTCTTTAGCTGACCAGTGTTTAAATCATATGAATTAAGGTATCTTATTAACAATTACAAAGGAAAAGCACCATCAATGTAGAAAGACAACTTCTATACAAAGATTAAGAGACTGTTTGGGACCAAAGGATATGACAATTTCTAAATGTTAGATTGTGAACTCACCTGATCTTGACCGTTTGAAATTCAGAGAATCCGGAGAGATGATAGATTTATTCCCTTTTCTTTCTCTGGATACAGAACTTGCCTAAGTAGAAACAGAAACAGTACAGTGATTTAAGCAAGGGCAGAAAAAGACAAAGGTTGTGTTTGGGAAGTTGGATTTTAAAATAGTGTAATTGAGTAATCAAACCCATGTAAATGCAAGTTTCAAATTTATGGATTTATAGATGCCTATTTAGTAATGAGTTTGAAATTCATATTCTTTTTTATACTTTTCAAATATCTAATCATATTTAATCTTAACTAATTCAGCATTTCAATCCCACAATTCATGTTTCCAAACACAACAATAAGTTTTCTTGGCTGAAAAACCTATCATTAAGTTTAGGACCATGAGCACTCATACATGTATTGGAGAAAAATAAGTAAATAGAAACACAATGACGAAGTAAACAGGGAAAGGAAACACATTTATCCGGGGAGCAGAATTCACACCAACATGTGAATACAACCTGATCAACCTGAATTAAAGATAAAATCAAGCAAGCAGCCAGCCTTGGACCGTTTCTTATAAGTAAATAAAGATTATCATACGCCATATCTGATTAGCAGAGTGAAGTAGTTACATCTTGAGTTAAGCCAGACAACCATGAAAAGTATGAAACAACTGTCCATAAATCAAAGGGAGCACTTAAACTATAAAAATAGTGTAGAAGAAAGCTCACAACTTCTTCGAAATCAAGTTTCTTCCAAGTCTCCTTCTCAAATGAGGATTCTTTGACATGGTTTAACTTTGAGGTTAAGCAGCTCGGTGTTTTCCTATTTAGGTTTTGTTCATCTTGAACCTTTATTGTTGAAGCTTCACCCTTTTGCTGACTGCTGTCAAGGTTTGATCTCTCTTCAACCATTGTGGACATGTTAACGGCATGATTACATGGAGTCGAAATCAAGCTAGGACCTGTCCTGACAATAGATAGAATTCAAAGAGAAATAAGCTGATCTTACTGAAATTCCTTTAGAAGTGTTATGTATGAACAAAAGTCATATTCTGCCATCTAATCTAAAGTCTTAACTCTTATATAGCCAAATAAACGAAATGCATGAACAGAAACCTGAATCTCTCGCTGCATTACTAGAATTAGGGACAACTTGTAATCCGACATCGGCCATAATAGTTTCCCCCAAACACTCTTTAGCATATTTTTCCCAGTAAGGAGGAAAGCCAATGAAGAAATGAGTAAAGACCTGTTCAGATTAAAACAAAATTATTACGAATTTGAAATCAATTACTTCCAAACAACATCATTATTATTATTTTCATCAAGAACTATGAATAATAGCATTGAAGATTCATAATTATACCAATATAACAGGATTCTTAGAAAAAGAAATCGATTTTCAATGATACCTCAGAAGAAAACCCATTTTCAATGGTTCGTTGTTTATTGATGAAACCTCTGATGCAAACACAAATCCCATCAGCTGTCTGGAGAGTTAATGCATCGTGTCTTTTTACAATCGGTGCAGAGGTAAATAACCGAAACGCTTTTGACCTGTTTCACCAAAATTCTTAAAATAAAAAACAAATTCAGGGAAAAAGGAGAGAAGAGAACCTGAAGCGTAAAGAGAAGCTTACTCTATTGATGTGGACCCTGCAACAGATAATCTCTTTCCTTCAAACTCTTTCTCGGCTTTAATCAACCACCAATCGTGCAAACAAACCTACAAAAAGTGGAATTTAAAGTCAGGGGAAAAAGAAAAGGTACGCCATTGACTCAGAGTTTTGATTTCAGGGGGAAAAAAGAAAGTTGAAAATTTTAACAGTTTTTTGGAAGTATGATGAACTGCCGTCATTGCTGTCATTTTGGATGGCGTTGCCGTCGTTTTTGTCGTGGGTTTTGGGAGCCATTGCCGGTGAAACTGTAGGTTGCTGGTGGTAGATTTTTCCCAGGTTTCAACTTTCGAGAATGAAGATTATTAAACTTTTCTTTTAAAAAAGGGAACAAAAACATTTAATGGATATGGCGGGAAGCGGAAAGTTAAAAGTCAATAACTTTTTACTGCGCTGTAAAAAAAGGGAATCGTGGTATTAACGATGCCGTTTCGAGAATTCAGCTTATTTCATGACGTTATGGCGGATTTCCCTTAGCAGTCCCTCATCTCTTAATTTTTCACTCAACTTTTTCTGTCACCCAATCGACACTTGGCTAAGCTTTTCATGTTTTACGGTTTGCTTTAAAGGGCTAAGCTTTTCATGTTTTACGGTTTGCTTTAAAGGGCTAAGCTTTTTATGGTCTTGTATTTTTGTACAGTTGCTTTGTATTGATTGCATGTTTGTATGGGACTTATCCTTGTAATCCTTTTATGTGAATGAGTGTTCAGTTGACAAAAAGAAAAAGAAACCCACACCTACAATGATACATCACTCGCATTCCCAAAATCAATTTTGACATCAAATGCCACGATCTACACCAACAAAGGTATTACTATTATCAGCTTCGATCGAGCATCATAAATTTATCCCAAAAAGATCTCCTAAATTGAAGATGATCCGGATATTAATCTCTACTCGAACTCTAATATGAAAACAAGTTGACCCAGTCAAGAAAATGCATCGCTTCTCTAAAAGGAAACAAGAAAACTCGATCACCCCTTCAATGTCAACACTTGCGAGAGATTCAAACTGGCAATTGTGTAGATACTGATATTTTGGCTTGAATTATACAAACTACACACATCAGAATAACTGTGTATAAATCTTCATATCCCATGTTGGTTTACATAAACCATAAAATAGTAGAATATTAGCTATTAACTAATAATAACACGACGAAAGCTTTTAGTATATATCCGGAGGAAATTGCCCCTTAATTGAGCTACTTTGTTGTGCTTGTGCCCTTTGAAGATGTAGCCTTAATGTGTAGTTGTTCAACTGCATACGAAAAAGAAAGCTTTATGGTTAGAGTCTTACAGCTAAAACTTTCAGCAGAGAAGGTTTGAGATATATAGATGAATTTTAGTCAAATTGTTATGCTGAATCGAATATCATAACAAATACCGTATGCTGACACTTAATAGAAGCAGAGGTTGAAAAGAAGCATACCTCTAAAGTTCGAGCTTGTTCGATGTACTGGTTGAGCGTGAGCTTCAAGTGTTGCACTTCTCTTTCCTTCCCCTCTTGCTCGATGTTGCGTTCATGCTGAATGGCAACAGCTCTCCTCAGAATTTGATTGTTATCTAACAAGCTCCGCAAATGTTCCTTCAAGGAAGCATGCTCAATCTGCTTTATGATCATGTCCGACAGAAAACCAATCAGCATATAAATGGTGGAAGGCAACAAACAAGTTGGTTCCCTGAAAAAAGCTTAATGACAAAATAAAAAGATTTTAAGATTACCTCTTCAGCGGCCCTTTTATTGGCAACAACACGCCTCTCAAAGGCTTCTAAAATCTTAGCAGCACGTGCCTTAGCATCGTCTATATTCATTGCACTCGTCATCTCATGCACGAACAAGTCAGTCCACTCGGGACTGTTGACTGCATTTCTATCATAAAACTTCTGTTTATTTACATCTTCGACATTGTAGTCCGAGATTTGACTACCTGGTTTACAAGGAAAGGAGGAAATCCACCGTAAATTTCAAAGGAAACAGAACATACGAACTCAATAATCCCAAAAGCAACTAAGCAATAACAATTTAGTCAAACAACTTACATGTAGCAGTCTCATCAGTACAATTTCCAGTTCTCACACAATCAAAGCCATATTGTTCATTTCTTTCTTCGATATCAGAAGAAAGTGCATTCGAACTCTCCTTAAAATCTTCATTCGTATCGACAACAGATGTTCTTAACTATACACAGAATCAATTAACAAGATTTAAAACATGATTAAGGTTTTAAACAAAGAAGATACCATGCCAAGTGCTAACAAAACAACCTGCTTCTAATAAACTAAATCTAATTTCTACCGAATAATCTAAATCTCATAAGCATATATATATATATATATATATATAAACAAGAGCCTAAATAAAACAATTATTAATGATATTCTGGGTTTTTTTAACAATATTAAAACAAAACAAATATGAAATGAACCTCAGGATCCAAAGCAGAGAAAGTTGAAACCCGGTCATCGGGTCTGAACCCAGGATCCGACGATGAGTTGGGAGATTCGTAACCAGAACACCTGAATCTCTTGGGAGAGGATCCGAATATTTCTTCAAAGCCCACCCTTTTCCCACAAACCCCTGCAGACATGGTTTCTTTTAAAACCCTGTAAGGGGTTTAAAATTTTATCCTCAAATAAACCAATTAATTATAATTAGGGGGAAAAAAGAACTTGGATCTGAAAAGTATAAGCCTTGTTCTATACTGGGTTCAACGTTTTCATTTAATTTGGTACAAAATCTAATTTATCAGATACATTTAGAGTTGTTGGGGAGACATGGAACCCTAGGAGTTTGATTGAGGGAAGGGGAAAAGAAAGTGCGGGTGGGTCTGTTTAGGCTTTGATTTTAATCTTCGTACAAAATCTAATGTATCTCAAATCTCGACCATTGAAGTTTTAATGTTTTTCTTTTTCATTTTTATTTCTTATGGTAAACTGTAGATGCAAGAAAAGTACCATGAGACGATGAGTTGAGTTGCTTCGAGATTGGAATTTATCTTTTCTATTTTTTATTAAAATATCTCCTAACTTTTAAAATTTTTTATAATTTAATCTATATATTTTTATTTTTAAAGAACTCTACTATTTTAAATTTTAAATTTAATTATTAAAATTATTAATTTTTTTAAATTTAAATTAATTACGATGTTATTTTTTAATTAAATAACTATTAAATAAATATTTTTTATTCACACTAAAAAATTAACAGTATTAATAACTAAAATTAAATTCTTTAAAATAAAAATATAAAAATTAAATTACGAATCTCACACGTCAATAAAAGTTACCCAACAATGATGGCTTCAATTGAGGAAATAGAACGGACGGATTTTTGCCCACAGAGCAATGGATTAATTGGAGTTTGAAGGGTTAATTATGGCAATTTTTAAGGACACAGTTAAGTAAAAAAAAATATAAGTTTGCTGCAAATCTTGTACTATATCATAAAGCTGATTATAATCCCTTTATTATTAAAAATAACATTCTAGTCCGTGTACTTTTACAAAAATTACAAAGCTAAGCAATAATTTTGAATAGTAAGGTAAGAAATTGATTTTGCTTTTATCCATAAATTATTTTCAATTTTATTTTTTACATAATTGTTGTGTTTAAATTATTTGTAGTTTAATTCACATAAGTTATTATTAAACTAAATCATTGTGTTTATTTTCAAGACCAGGAAGATTTTTAATTTAATTTAATGTCATATTAGTCACTATTAAATAAGGCCATTTCAGTAACAACAGAATTAACATGCAACGACTAAAATGTCAACTTATCAAATGTATTAAAAACTAATAAAATATATTTTTTAAATAATAGAAGGACTGAAATGAATTTTTTTTAAATGATATGTGGATTTGTACTAAACTTTAACAGATAAATGTATTAGGGTTAATTAGATCATTCGATATAAGCAAGAAAATGGATGCATTATTATTATTTTGATTCATTGCATTATTTCCTCTTTTTTAGTGTTACAAGTACAGTATAATTACAAATATAAGTTCAGAAAAATATCAATTTATTATAAATGGATTATTCGAGCAATCACCAAGTACAATCAAATTATTGCAGTACAAATGGATTAAAAAGTTATAAAATCCAGACTAAAACCGACTAACTGGACTAAAACTTTCATACATAAATGAAACTCAGAGACTTATACATATAATTGCACATGGCGAGTCTCAAACTTAAGTATTCATGACATAAATTGTTGGGCTTCTAAATTTTTTTAAAATTATTATAAATTTATATATAAATTACATTGGAATAATTAATTATTTTTTATAGCATCTCAGTTAATCTAATATCTTACATAGTTTTGGTGTATTCGTGTTATTATATATTACGAATCTATATCATATTTGTTTTTTTTTTTTTGAAGTATTATAAAAAAATTATTTAAATGTTTACATATTAATATTAATAATATTTTTATGGAAATTTTAACACATTCTAATATTTATGTCGTGTACATGTCATTTTTATGATATAATGTATTTTGTTTTTTTTATATCTTAATTTATCTCACAGCATAATTTATTATAATAATTTAATTTTATGCTTAAATATTTTTATCATAACAATTTTTTATACATTAATATAAATATTATATTTAAATTTCAAATTCAATTTATTATCAACTTTATGATCAATGTTATAAATATGGTTAGTCTAAAATCAACGATAAAATTTATTATTTAACTATCGATTGAGTTTTAGTTCAGTTGATATTAGTATCGTTGTTAGTGTAGGAAAATATAGGTTTAAGCATGCGTGTTTATCATTCTATTTAAGGATTTTGTAGGGATTATAAGTAATTCTAGACACATTTTTATTAAAAAATTATCATTTAACTATTATCATTTTAGAAAAAAATATAATTAGAAAAGACAGGATATTTTGTTTTAGATTATAAAACCATTTATGATTATGGTTATATACATGTGAGAAAATTATTGATACATTGTTAAAAAGACACTTAGACTTCACAAATACTATTAGGATGATAACAAATGTTCAATAATGTATAATAAAATATTTAAAAATAAAAATATAAAAGAAACGAGACATATGAAAAATTAAAAAATACACAATTAATGTACCGAATATTAAACTTTAGATATAAAAAACTATATATATATTTTTTGTTAAGAAACAGAAAACAAAGAAATTTGCAAATGTCACTGTGTAAAAAATTAACTTAGTTTGGAATAGAAGTTAAAAGATGCCTTCTTCAACATGCATGGGATAATAATTGCCTTGTCTAAGTAATAATAGGGGTTTGCCAAAAACAAAAGTAATAATGGGAAGAAAAGAAAAAGACAATTGAACTTTTAAGGTAATGGATTGAATATGAGGTTACAAACGAGTTATTGTTGCATAGTGAAGTGGTCACATGTCAATAATACTTCCTTTTAATTCACTATTTAATTTTATTATAGGTTTTTATTATATTTATTATTTTATATAATATTTAAAATTATTTATAATCTTTTTTTATTCCTTAAATAGAAAAATAATATGTTTCAGTATATTCAAACTCACGTCATTCTGTACTGACAAAAATATAAATGTTAATCAAATTAAAATCAACCAGTAAAAATATATGCAAATCTCCGCAAAACACAATTAATAAATTTACATAAGAGTTAATATACATTATTACCGCTTTATCGTAATTGTATAAAAAACTAGACTTTTATATGTGTTCATAAATTGGGTATACATGGAAATTTCATTTTTATCTAGTCTCGTATTTTGCTTTGGCAGAGAATTCACAGTGGGCCAAAATAGAATCGAAGATTTTGAGGGTTAAAACAAAAATTCTACTATTGTATTAATTATATTTATAAAAATTTCAAAGTCTAAAGAAGCAAATATACCAAACTAAGATTGGTGCCGCCTCTATGTATCAGTTAGTATAATAAAATAGAACCCTAAATTATATATTTTATGAAAATTTCAATTTGTAGCATTTGTATCAGTGCGTTTTGTCCTATCCCACTCTATCGGCAGAAATAATTTGTATCAATAAGTACATAGCCAATGAAATTGAATAAAGCTAATTACATTATTTTAATAAATCCAGCTAATAACTTGATTTCATCCAACTTAAATGACTATTTCAATAAAAAATATAATATATGTTAATATTGATATAAAAAATTAGTGTCTTGTAATTTTTAATTAGTATGAAAAATTGTCAGGAATAATTTATAAAATCATCTTATTATTTAATGTATGAAATAATTTTTATTTTGTTGAATGATGGATAATATTAATGAATATTTTATAAATAAATTTATTTAATCTTATTAATTTAATATATAAAATTATTTTTCGTATATCCATAAATCTAAAACTATATATTAAATTATACGGATAAAAATAGATTCCATGGATAGTGCTCAGCTACCCCATTCAAATGCAAACAGCTAAAAGGCACTAATCAGAAACCTTGCCTTTAATAATTAAAGCACTGTTTGTAGGATTCTTTTTCTATCTGAGGGGATCTGGAGTGGAGGCAAATTCTGGGTAATTTCTTTCAGTTTTTGAAGAGCTTTGATCTGAGAATAAGACCATGGAGGAGGGTCTTTTTTGAGCAACTTTTTCAAGGGATTAATATACTTAGAAAGACTTTGTAGTTAAAAGACAGTGCCTGTGAAATAACCCGTATGAATGAAGGGTTTAAGTTTTGGCATAGCATACCTGCTATAATTCCTTCTTTCTTGCAATTCCTGTATATTTATCAGTACGGTATTGATGGTATTTGGCCTATTGACACATGAAACTATTTAGATTTATAATTATTAAATAAATAAAAAGAATTATAACTTTTACATAATTAAAATGTTTATCGTTCCCTTGACAACATGTGGCTGTAGTTTAGTGGTGAGAATTCCACGTTGTGGCCGTGGAGACCTGGGCTCGAATCCCAGCAGCCACATTATGTAAAAAAGTTTTTCTTTAAATTTACCAACTTAAACTTTTAGTTATTTTGTGAACTAGAAAGCAAGTTTCAAAACGACATCGTTCGGAAGCCAGCTCTCTCACATATCTGCTAGGCTCCTAGTTTTTTCTAGTCACTGAGTTCTGATCAAATAAAATAATCAGATTCGGAGTTCTTCGGGATCATCATCTTCATCATTACTCAAAAGCTGTCAAGGTAAGAGTTTTAAATTTTATCCAATTTTCTGGATCTTTAATTTTTTAATATCCAATTTTTATGTTACGTTTTGAGTCGATTAAAATCGTAAAATTTCCGTTTATTGGATACCAGAAACGCTTATGATTGGGTTTTCTTGGTCACGATAATGTAATTGTAGAAATATTCAATCTTTTTCATAAGAGATTTAATTTCGTGTTTTATTTTGTGAGTTTTCTGTTGTAGGTTGTGATCTGAACAATGAGTGTAACATCATGTCTTTTCTTCGAGTTTATGGCTGTTTTCGTTTCCTGTATTTTTTTAAATTCATCATTTGGGTTTTAAATTAATCATTGTAATTAGTCATTTTGCTCAAGTCTATTATGAACTTAGGATTGTTTTTTATGTGAAAATTTTCTCGTTTATTAGTTTTACTGGTTGAGAAATCAGAGCTCGATGTTCAGATGATTGATAATAGCCCTAAAATTTGAAGAAAAAATATGTTTTAAAACTGATTTGTGCTGTTATCTTTGCTTGTATGTTTCAGATGGTTGATGATCAAGACCTTGGCTTCTTCGCGAATTTCCTTGGGATCTTCATTTTCGTTCTTGTTATAGCCTATCATTATGTGATGGCTGACCCAAAATTTGAAGGCAACTGAGGATTTTGCACTTTTTGTTTGTGTTTGCAATGGATATTTAGATTATAATTTTGGTAGACTGAGTTGTTTCAGAAACGAAGACGAATCAATGTTGTTAAAAACCTTCAACAAGCTATTGATATAAATGTCATCTTATTGCTAATGTTTTACTTGAATTATATTTATATCCACTTTTTCTTGTTTTTGCTTTACATTTACTATTGCTCAAGTGATTTAACATATGGTGCACCTTGAGGCAGCACTCTGTTGGAATGCAGCAAATGTGAAAGCGGGGTTAGCATTGTAGTGGAGTGTAGGCTGTCATGGTCTGTGCTGTTTCAAGCGTGGCCTCAAGGCAACTGATGGTTCATGAAGAACTAAATCCTCCGTGATAGGTCTATGCATAGATATGGAGAGGCATAGTTCACTTATTCACTTTCTTTTGCTCTTTATCTAGTTCCAGGAAAAAGAAAAAAGAAAATTTTTTGCATTATGATGATAGCAATTGAGATGAGATATTGTTTTTGCATATGAGGTTGTAGATAGCTAGCCAATCTTTTGCATAGCTAGCGAGTGGTGAAGTGTTGCGGGACCTATATTCTTCGTCTGGCATCAAGCTTTAATAACAGGAAGTGCAAATTTGCATGCCTTGTTGGATTCTCCCATCTGAGTAGGTCAGTTGTTTCTTCTTTGATTACAATGGCTTATATCTTAGTGGCAATTCTTGTTGTATGCTGAAGAACATGGCTTCCTAATCTTCTCAATGCTGTTCTGTTGAGGCCTCAATCATGTTGGAACATCTGCAGTTGGTGATATTCCCAACACGAGATCATGGGATATGGTTCTCATTTGCAACTCCTTTTTCGTCTGCTAAGGACTTGATAACTATTTCTGTAAAGGACCTCATTTTGTACTTGAACTTACTTTAGCAGCTATAATGAAAGGGCAGGAACAAGATAATAAGCTCCATAGCCTCTGCTGTGAAATTCTTCTGTTTAGTTTTAACGTTTCTACAAGTGCCATTGGGCCTTGTGGTTTGGCCAGAGATGGGAACAAGGAGAAATTCAGGGTTTAAAAAGAAATAACAAATTTAATTTTCAGCATCCAGTTCAAGTCTGGAAAATGATTGTACCATTTGCATTATCATGCATACCACATTTATCACTTACTAATCTTTAATTGAGACTTTTGTTTCCAATGTATTTTCTTCACTGCATCTACGAAAATACCAAAGAAGACAGTTTCTCAGTCGTACATCCAATGCCTTTATCAGTAACCACGAGATCACGAGATCCGTATTGTATATTGATGAAAATGTGAATCAAAATCCTTCTAGCATAGACCTTCCTGTCAGATTCACATTCGTCATCACACCAAAAAAATAAAAAACCACATGGCTTGGTTCAAAAGATTACTGCATATTGGTGTTGCTCTCAACCTTTACAATACGTAGAGCAATTAGTTTTTGCTAGATAGCTGATGTCTGGTACACTAGAGCTAGCAATATAAGTTCTAACTGCTAATAGTTCCTCTTACTTACCATGGTGGGATTTATTCTGGGAGCGAGTCCGGGGTAGATGATTTCGAGGTGAAAATCGTCGGCCTTGCTTATCCAGATAAACTGCTTTTCTCTTCTTGCCCTGATCTCTCCTACCACTCTGTGCATTCTTGCCTGCAATATTGAAACTATTGTAAGAGCCTACGTTAAGAAAGTATTTTATGAACCAGCAAGAGAGTAAAGAATAAATATAGCAGTTACAAGCATTCATTATATAGACATGTATAAAAATTAACAGAAACAAGTTTACAATCGAGCTTTTTTTTTTCATAGGTAAAGTACTGAGGGTGTGAAGCTTTGCATTACATGGTGTAGAGGCATCTTTTGCAGTTTTTGTTGCAGACACATCGCTTTCCAGAATAGCAATGTTTCTTTCAGATGAACCTGAATCTATAATATGAGTTGAGTTGTTTTCTTCATTGCCCAAATTTTCATTTTCTTGACGAATTGCTGAATGACACAACTTGTTTTTGTTCCCAGATATCCTTCTCTTTTTGTTGTCAGTGCAGATCTTCACCTCAATGCCTTCACTTGGAAACACAGCCCCTTTCCGCATTGCCAGTCGAGTTAATCTCATAGGAGTTGTTGGCCTAGCATTAACATCTCCAAGTACTGAGGACTTTTTATCCCTAGCAATTGCATGTTCAGCAGTCATTGCAATTTCTGAGATAACTTTTTCAGCTGTAACCTTTGCAGGAGAAGAGGTCTTATCTTCAGCACAACGATTAATCTTTACTGAGGTCGTATTTTCATTTCCCCGAACCTTGGTTGGTATGCAAAAAGAGGGTTTGCATGAAGCATCCCCTTGTTTTGAAATTAGTGGTGATATTGCATGGGAAGCATCTGAAACAAGTGGAACGGAAATAGCCAAAATTTCCGAGGAATGATTACCCTTCATAAACATGTCGGCAGTCATACAGGAGCTAAATTCCATATCAAGACACTTCTTAGCTGTTAACAAGGATGATGCTAGAGCTGCACGTGAAGCAAGAGGGCTTAGACGAGACCTATTCTGAATGAATTCTTCTTGAATGGAAGCCGCAGTTCCTGATTGATACTTGGTTTCTATATCCACTTGCAGTTTAGTTTTACTGGATGTTATCCTCTTCAAATCATTCCGGTTATCAGGAACAGCTGGAATACACGCATTGGATTCAGCAGTAGAATTGTGAGGTGTTTGTCCATTGTTAAGAACTGTATTAGCAGCAGGATTATACTAACAGCTCGCAGAAAAGATAAAAAGACATTTCAGTTATTGTGATATGTACCACAGGGAATTTGGTATGCAGGATATATACTGCACATTAGCACTTATAACATTAACATCTCTTATATCATCTTAAGATGCTCATTGTACCAGAGAAGGAAACCACAGAAATTACCAGACATAGAAACATATCAATAGTACTTATCAAATGCTAAGAAAATAATCTGTATTGAGACAAACTCTTCCTTTATCACAAAGTTGAAATCTGAAATCAGCAGAGAAACAGAAAGAGTCAGATATACTTTAGACAAGTAAAAGCCAACCAGCATGTGTACCAGACAGAACCATGTCTCAGTTCATTGGCAAGGAAACATAAAAATAAATTATAAGGTTAACCACATCAGTTCATTGGCAAGGAAACTTAAAAATAAATGATAAGGTTAACCACATCACATAATCTGCGCTGAAAACAATAGTATAAAATTGAAGAAGACAGATGATAATTAGCTCCATGGAGCCATAGACTGTGTTTGAGGTAAAACAATTTGGTAAATGAGCCTGCATCACAATCCTCTAATAATGTCAATGGCTAAGATGCTTACCTTTTTTTCTCAATAGAAAATCGTCTAGAAAATCTTTCTCAGGTGCATCAGCTAAGTTGCTAATCTGTTCTATTTGCTTTTGCAGCAACTTGTTAAGGTCCATTTCTGCATCAGAGTCGTCGAGAATGGTCAAGAAAGGAGACGAATATGAAAAATCTGTGTCTTTTTCTGGTTTTAAGAGTGTATGAATGATTGGATGGTCACTGATGCTTTTAGTAGAAAGCTTCATGACTGAACTTGATGGGACAGCAAGGGTTTGTCCTTCAAGGTCGTTATCAAGCCATTTGATCATGAAACTGCATCTACAGCCCCTTTTTGAGTGTCGTATCCTGTCCACCTGATAATGACAAAAGTTGGGGTGACAAAATAAAGGAACAGAAGTGTTTAGTAGTACTAAAGGCAACTCAATGAACATATCTTCAATCTGAGCCTCATTAGAGTACACCATCTAAAGAACATCACCATAAAATCAGGTAACTCATTTTAAGCTATGCAAAAGAGATATATCTGATACCATAGTTATTTTCTGAGGCTCCACAAGTTTAATGAGATTTCAACCAACATTTACATTATAGTTCTTTGAGAGTTGATCTTTATGTATTAGCTACATCTTTTAAGTTATTGCCTAGACCATGGTTTGAAGTTTCATACTGAAACACAGTAAATTCATCATATATAGCACCTGGTCTTGTGAATAACATAGCTAAATATATTTAATTCTACCAATCAAATATAGTGATGTTACTTCAACCATGCATATAAGATATAAGATATAAGAACACGTTAGAATGCAATTTTGCTTCGTTATTGATACTTTCTTGCAGATGTAATGCTTATGTGAAGACAGAAAATGAACCTTTTCCACCTCAGCATCATGGAAGAAATCCTTGGACTGTAATTTTGTGTTGACAAGTACACGTTCACCTTCTTCGATGTGGCAGCAGTCATCAACTTGAAGCGGCATAGACCGGAAACGAAGGCGTGCCAGAACTTCTTCCTTGTTCAACATCATATCTTTTAACTCCTGGCTCCCGAAATTTACAATCAGACTATCTCCAGAAGAGCTGTACAGGACCATTATCAGAAGCCACACTTCAAATCACTGGTATGATCAACAATGCAATCCATTTTAAACAAAAAAATTAACAGTCAATGCAGATGCAAATTTAGAGCCTCTGAGTAGAATATCCTACAACACTGAGTGAAATCTTCTCTCTCTTCTTTTGTTTTCTTCTTTACCTTTCTGGGTGACTGAATGAAATAAAACCCAGTGATCGGTGATGGTTTTGAAGTAAAAAACCCATATAAAATCAACCCAGAATTGGGGGAACAACCCAGGTTTTGTTCCTAACAAAGGACAGGGATTATTGATGGGTGTAAAGACAATGTTGGGAAAAAAAGGAGAAAAAGGGCAGCTCATAGACAGCCATGGGAAGAAGAGCGAAGAAGAAAAGAGGAGAAGGAGGAGGGAGTTACCTGAGAGAAACTATACAAGGGTGCCAAGAGGAGTCCTCTTTGCGCTTAGCTTCCAATTCTATGGAATCGTCTGCTACGCTGAGAGCTTCCATCTTTCAGTCCAGCAGTTCAAGCACTCAGAAAATGGTCATGCTTGCTGCTTTTCCTATAATAATACCAAAAAAAAGAAAAAAGAAAAAAGAAGAAGATAAAATAAATAATAAAACTATTACCAATTAGAATTTCAAACATCAAAAATAGTTCTTGGGTTATTAATGTTATGCCCGATGACCGGATCAATAGTATTAAACTTAATAATAAAATAGTAAAAATATAATAGTGAAATATGTGCTGATTAGGACTGACTCGAGTAAAAAAATCTTATTCAAGGCTCAATTTATTTAAAAAATTTCAGATTTATATTTTTACTAAAATTCTCATATTTTTTAAATAGATTTTCTAGTTTAACCGGATGACTCGACATACAATCAAGTCTAATAATTATCTAATGACATGTATCATGATTATTTCTTTAAAATATGTTTTATTATCTAATGACACCCTGTAATAATAATTTTCTCTCAAAAAAGTGAGTGTAATTGAAATTTTTTAACTTTTTGATATAAAGATAATTTAATAGTCTTACATCTAATTATATTATTAATTGTTTTTACCAAGGATTAATATTGTACATAAACTATATAATTTTTATAAATATTTTAATTTTTTTTAATTTGACCCCATAATTCCAGTTTCACGTCCCCACCCTTATTTTGTTCAAATAAGTTAAAAACATGAATAAACATTATTGGAATGTTATTTTTCTTTACTTTTAATTTAAAAAAAAAAGAAAGTAAAATAAACAAATAACACAATAAGAATGCTAATTTAAAATCATCATAACAAACACTACATTAAAAGTAATAAAGTTTTGGACTTGAGTGATGAAATGAAATAACAAGTTTGAAAATTAAACAAATTAAAGAGATCCGAAGAACTCAAGAAGAATAGAATATGGTCTAACGTCAAGTGGTGCCCATCGAGATTTTGTTTTGAGTTTAACAATGGGAAGAATAAAACTTTAGGGCTTATTTCTTATTTCTTTGTACTTTTTATTTATTTATATAGTTTGAAATATATATATATTTATTATAATTTTAAGCCCATTATAATAATTTGTATAAATTCAATTAATTTTAAGTCCCCATTCTTTAATTTTTGAATATATATTTGGGCCTTTATAATATATTGGACCTATAATATTTTATTATTAATAGTTTTAGTTATTCGGTTAATTTAATTAATTATTTTATTTCGAATCGAATTAATTATTAATTGAAATTTTAAAAATTCATTGACTGGTCGAATCAAATTTGATGGCCGACTGATTAAATGAAAAAATTGATTAGGTCAATTAATTTAGTTAAAACTAAATTATGCACACCCCTACAATATAAATTCAATTGTCACAATGAAACTTACTTAACCTTCTTTCAAGAGATAACTCTGAAGTAAAACAAATAGAAATAATCTAACATAGATTTCACACAATCTTAACATCTATCGAAATTGAAGTCTGAACAATTAACAATCTCTAACTTAACAAACTTCTAAGTAAATATGTAATGTTTTTCAAAGGTACCATAGGAACTCAATTGACTTCTTTCAAATGATCCACACTTAAATATCTTATAACACCCCAATCTCGAAAACTTTGGTGTTCATCTTGTTGTTGATGAAAAGAGCGGGGGTGCCTTGGAATACTGAATCTCAAGAAGCAAAGCATTTGCATGAAAGCAGTGAGGATGTCAACATTAGCATGGCACAAGGCTTTGTAAGGGTATGGTTGGACCTTCCTAAAAGTAAGTCATTCTGTTGCTTCCATATGGTCGACGAAATACAAGTAAATTTCATTGGTTCAACACTGCTAATATCTTTGATGTCGAGCCATTGTTGAATCCATCATGCTATGGAATTCAATTGGAGTTTGCAAAACCAAATCAGACAACCCTAGTGAATTGGCAACGTCTAAAGACGTGTTCAGTTAATATTCTCCTCTTCTATGTTACAAAGAAGGTAATGTTCTGTACCTTAATGTTATATTTCTTTAGTTCACTATGGGTTGAAAGGCAGTTGTTGCAAAATTTTCACAGGAAAATGATGAGCTTAAATAGCAACTTGAGTTGCCACATAACTTTCCCATTAACGTTGTTCTGGGTTCTGGTTCGTTGATCATGCCTTTGTCTAGAAAATCCCATGATTGTTTTCCTTCTAACAAGCTTGTCATCACTTACAAATAGCTTGAACCCTTCTTGTCTAGGAATCTATTGCAACTATTCCCTCCTTCCAAGTAGAGGTATTCATAGGCCAAGTCCAACAAAAAAATTAAGCTCGTTTGCTAGACTTAGGCTTGAAAAATGGACTTAAATTTTAACCCAAACTTAACCCGGATAAAATGTTAAAACCCAAGCCCAGGCTACCTGTATTAATTTTTTTTAAAAAATATAGAATACATCAAAAATATTAAAAATCTTAAAATAAATACTTCTCAATAAATTGAAAATAAATTTAAAATAATGTTTACTTAAATAACACTAACATAAATGTAACTTAACAAGCAAATGTGAAAAATAGTAACAAAATTAACAATAAAATAAGAGTTATACAATATCCAAATGATAATAACAAAATAGTAGCAATATAATTGTAAAATGGTAGTAAAATAGTAAAAAAGAAACCTTACTCGAGGCCTGACATATTTTTTAAACATACATTATTTTTTTACCCAAACTCATTTTTTGGGCCTATATTATTGCCCAAACCCTCACATTTTTCAGGCGAGCACTCGACCCGACCACTAACAGTCTACCTCCAAGTCTTGAAAACAAGATTAATAAAGTCAGTTGTCATGTTTGAATCTAATTTAAAAAATACCTAAGCCACTTTCATAACATCCGTATTTTTAATGATGAGTCTAGCCATGAAAACACCTTTATCTGATTTTTTTTTCCAATTCAAATGGTTTCAGATTTGCCTCTTTGTGATTTTTAACTCCACAACCCATACTTAAAATGCTGATATGGAAATTAAAGTTTAATGGTTAGCATATCTTCAATTAACAAGAACTTTATTTTTAATAAAAATAATTTAGAACTTAAATTTTTAATTAAACAAGTAAAAAAAATTAAATTCTTAGAATTAAAAAAAATAGGGAGACTAAATTTTAAATTTGAATGAGCAAGGGACTACGGGCAGAATTAGACCTACCATTTTCGTTTTTCTATATGGAATCTTCCTGGACGGTATTGGGCCAATGAGAACATCTGTAATACGAGGCTCCTTTTCAGTCAATGACCGTCACATTTGAATGGACGGACGGTCCTAAATCCCGTTAATACAAAATTCATGACGTGGCGATATTTTATTGGACGTTTAAGGAAAAAAATCTGGGACCATTAAATAAATTTCCTAAGATCGAACGGTTCCTAGACTCTAGGAAATCAGAACATTCTAGAAACGAACTTAGAAAATCCCTATATAGACCAACTCCTTTTCCCTCCCACCTTAACTTGAAAGTTGAAACCTTCTCCGCTTCTTCTTTCTCTCTTTTATTATTGTCCGTTGACACCGCAAATAGAAGAGAAGACTAATGGCCGGCAAAGGAGAAGGTCCAGCGATTGGGATTGATCTCGGAACAACTTATTCTTGCGTTGGCGTTTGGCAACATGATCGTGTTGAGATCATCGCCAACGATCAAGGTAACCGGACCACACCGTCTTATGTTGGCTTTACTGATACCGAGCGTTTGATCGGTGATGCGGCAAAGAACCAGGTCGCCATGAACCCCTTGAACACCGTCTTTGGTAAGCTTTAACTCTTTTTTTTATTCTCTATTCTTTAAAATAGAGTCTTTTACTTTCATTTATTTTTTGAGATCTCGTGTTTTTGATTGGTTTTGGATCTATTTTAGTTTAGTTTAGATCTATAATAAGGTTAACTTTTGGTACGTACAAAGTTAGATCTGAACTTTACTAGGATAGCGATGGATTTAGTTAGGTATCGCTGTTACTCAAGCTTAGGTTCTCGTTCAGATCTGATCTAAAACCATTTAAGTTTAGGTAATTTGTCTCTTCAATACTGTTACCTATTTCGTAAATGAGATTTGTTTATTAGGTTTGTTGCTTAGCAGTTTAAAAGGAGAACGAAGTTGATTTGATGATAATAACGTTCCTTCATTATTTGTTGTTCACAAGTTTGAAATATTATTCAAGATTTATTTTTCCTGTCTAGTTCTAATAAGATTAGTTATAGTATGTAAAAACAGAATATACTGATAATTGTTTTTGCGTAATGTGTTTTAAGGTATAACTTCAATTATGAATTTAACCATACCAATCTATGTTGCCATCTAAGTATTTATAATCTGTATATCACCAATGGTTTAAACTGAATATGTATTTCTGATATGATGTTCCTTTTGTGATTGGTTAGTCATGTAATTTATAGATTGAGGGGTTATCTTCTTGTTTAAATTTTCTTTTAAGTTTGTTTTGGCTTAGTTAATGTGATTTTATATTTGTAGATGCAAAGAGGTTGATTGGTCGTAGATTCAGCGATTCCGCTGTTCAGAGTGATATTAAATTGTGGCCATTCAAGGTCATACCAGGATCTGGTGATAAACCAATGATTGTAGTTTCTTACAAAGGCGAGGAGAAGCAATTTGCCGCTGAGGAGATCTCGTCTATGGTCCTCATAAAGATGCGTGAGATTGCCGAGGCTTACCTTGGCTTTACAGTTAAGAATGCCGTGGTTACTGTCCCTGCATACTTTAATGACTCTCAGCGTCAGGCTACAAAGGATGCTGGTGTCATTGCTGGTCTTAATGTCATGCGTATTATTAATGAGCCCACTGCTGCTGCCATTGCTTACGGTCTTGACAAGAAGGCTACCAGCGTTGGTGAAAAGAATGTCTTGATCTTTGATCTTGGTGGTGGGACTTTTGATGTCTCTCTTCTTACCATCGAAGAGGGTATCTTTGAGGTGAAGGCCACTGCTGGAGACACTCACCTTGGAGGTGAAGATTTTGATAATAGAATGGTGAACCATTTCGTGCAAGAGTTCAAGAGAAAAAACAAGAAGGACATTAGTGGCAACCCCAGAGCTCTTAGGAGGTTGAGGACTTCCTGTGAGAGGGCAAAGAGAACTCTTTCATCCACTGCCCAAACCACCATTGAAATTGATTCCCTGTACGAGGGTATTGACTTCTACTCAACCATTACCCGTGCCAGGTTTGAGGAACTTAACATGGATCTATTCAGAAAATGTATGGAACCAGTTGAGAAGTGTTTGAGGGATGCCAAGATGGACAAAAGCAGCGTCCATGATGTCGTGCTTGTTGGTGGTTCTACTAGAATTCCCAAGGTTCAGCAACTTTTGCAAGATTTCTTCAACGGGAAGGAGCTCTGCAAGAGCATCAACCCAGATGAAGCTGTTGCTTATGGTGCTGCAGTTCAAGCCGCTATCTTGAGTGGCGAGGGTAATGAGAAAGTGCAGGATCTGTTGCTCTTGGATGTCACCCCACTGTCTCTTGGTCTGGAAACCGCTGGCGGTGTGATGACTGTTTTGATTCCGAGGAACACCACCATTCCCACCAAGAAGGAGCAGGTCTTCTCTACATACTCAGACAACCAGCCTGGTGTGTTGATCCAGGTGTACGAAGGTGAGAGAGCAAGGACAAGAGATAACAACTTGCTTGGTAAATTCGAGCTCTCTGGTATCCCACCAGCTCCCAGAGGTGTCCCACAGATCACAGTGTGCTTTGATATTGATGCCAATGGTATCTTGAATGTGTCCGCTGAGGACAAAACCACTGGGCAGAAGAACAAAATCACCATTACAAATGACAAGGGAAGGCTTTCGAAGGAGGAAATTGAGAAAATGGTGCAGGAAGCGGAGAAGTACAAGTCAGAGGACGAAGAGCACAAGAAAAAGGTGGATGCAAAGAACGCGTTGGAGAACTACGCATACAACATGAGGAACACAGTGAAGGATGAGAAGATTGGTGCCAAACTTGCTGCAGCAGATAAGAAGAAGATTGAAGATGCAATTGACGAGGCCATCCAATGGTTAGACAACAACCAGCTTGCAGAGGCAGATGAATTTGAAGACAAGATGAAGGAATTGGAGAGCATCTGCAACCCCATCATTGCCAAAATGTACCAAGGCGCTGGTGCTGACATGGGTGGCATGGATGAGGATGCCCCAGCTAGTGGAACAGGCGCGGGCCCTAAGATTGAGGAAGTGGACTAAGAAATTTCTCTCCATTCTTTTCGACCCTATCATTTGTTCCTTTAGTCGTTTCATGTTGGTTTCTTTTTTATTGGACTTTAGTTATTGTTTTCTGGCTTTGAACATGTTTTTGAGGATTTTGTTTGAAGCCAATTTTTGAGTATTTTAGTTATTGGAAACATTGAACTCTGGTGTTATTGCCAGGTACCGTCTTTGTTATACAAATTTTCCTTTGTTTTCTTTTTGAATCTTCCATTTTTATTTTTATTTTTATTTTTTGAAATTTCCGTTCTTAATTTTTAGTTCAATTGTCTTGGGATCTTTTATTTCTGCTTAAATGGCAAGGATGCAAATTTACTAACGCCAGCGTTTAATTGTTGTCTCGTAAATTGATTTTTTTTTTCAAAAAATTTATTGTAACTATATTAAGGTTGAAACAAATGTATAGTAATTTAAATTTTCTAAATTAAAGAAAAAAGAGGGAGATAAAGATGGGATATGAAATACTATATAGATAGATTTGATCGAACATGAAGACTTAGGGGATGTCTCTGTTCATTTCTAGGCTAGAATTGATGGATTTTTTCTCCCGCTCTGAAATTTCTTTTTATCCTACATGTGATCTACCATCAATCTCCACAACTTGCTGCAAGTTTCATGTTGAAAAATATTTGAATAACTTTTATATCATTTCATTTGGGTCCACTTAGATAAACTGCTTTGAGTTATTTCAATTTCAAAAAAAAAAAAAAATTGAGTATCAAAATTGAACAAATTTTTTATATTTAGAGAATAAATCTATTTTCACAAAATAACATTTAATCCATCTTAATCTGTCAAAATTTTATTAAATTAATTATTCTTAATATAATGATACAAAAATTTATCTCAATATATAAGGTAAATAGACCACATAAAAATTCTTGAAAAATTTATTGTTTGCTTCAATCTTTTCTCCAATGATAAACACAAGGTTGACTACACAATATCCTCAAAAAGATGCAAACAAATCATCAAAATCTTTTGGTCAAACATGGCAATAAATAAGACAAGTTATGTGCATGGGGCAGTGATAGAGGAAGTGAGAACTTCCCTTAGCACAAAGACAGCCACTCTAAAAATTCGGTAGACGACCAAAATAGAACCGAAGGCATAAGTGGATATTCTTGTACTTTACACTTCTTTTTATTAATTCAAAAACTCATATCAATGAAAAAGGTTGCTTTTGGGGATATAATGAGTTTATTAAATACAAAAAAAAAAAATATAATATGTTTATTAAGTTTGAAATAAAAATATTTATAACTTCTAAAACATCAAAATCATTTAAATATGTTTAATCTTACATAACTTAAACTAATTTGAATCCGAAAAAAATTTGAGTACAATAAAATATGATTTCAAGAAAAATATGAGCCTGAGAAAGTTCAAGTTGAGAATATCTAAAACAAGTTGATTTAGACATAATCTAAACTTGAAATAATTCAAATTCAAAGACAACCAAATGTAAGCACTCGAACCCGCTGATTTGTCACCTTTAATAAGCGGAGGAACAATACTAGTAAATATTAAAAAGTTAAAACAATTAATATTGAGATAAGTTTTTGTTGAGAAGAATTATATTACCTTTTTCAGTATCAATAGTAAAAAAAATTATTCCTCAACAAACTAGCATATTGGGATGAGCCTGAATTTGACTATCTTCAGATTCGATTTATTTGATGTTTGAATGTCTTAGGCTTGAATAAGCTTGAACTTGAATATTCTTCAACTCAATTTTTTTAGGCTTAAAATTTCTTAAGATTTAGATCGGATTGATTTCATGTTTTATAAGTTATAAATAAATATATTTTAACTATAGTAAATTTATTATATTGATTTTTGTTTTTAAATTTGAAATCTAATAAACTCATTATATCCCTCAAAGCATTTTTTTTTACTGATTTGAGTTATTGAATTAATAAAAAATTGATTTTCAGATTTAATTTAAGATTTTTTTTTTCAAAATTCAATCTATTAGGTTGTTTATATTTTTCTATAAATTAAAAAATATATGATGAATTGATTTAATTTAATTTATTTATTATCAATATTAATTATTCAACAATTAGTATAAAATTGCAAAAAAGTAATTATAATCTAATAAAAATTTATAAGATATAAAAAAAATATGCGGCGTAATTGATAGAAGGGCACAGGCTTGGCACAAACTATTTGTGTTCATTTTAAATATATTTCGTGTGAGATCAAGTTATTATTTTAATAGTCAAATTAAAAATTAAATTAAATTAAATTAAATTAATATTTTAAATATTCAATTATTCTAATTTGAGTTGTATAATACACTTAATCTTACTTTCCTTTTCCTTTAAGTTTAATTATCCCAAAACACATCAACAAATTTTATCATATAATAAAATTTAAAAATCAAATTTGAATTTTTTTTAAAAAAATGAAAAAAAAATTAAGGCTAAAGATGACACGGCGTTGCCACCAATTTTCTGAATCTAAAAATGGATGTTTTCCCCGTTAATGACCGTGGCACCCACGTTTACGGTTACATATGATAGTGAAAGTGAAGCCTTTACTTTGTAAGCATTCTCTTTTTCTTTTGTAATATATACATACAGTTTCTAACACATATAACCTCAACTCTCCCACCATGCAATCTCCACCAATTTTAACTCCTCCTACGATGGATGACGATGACGACGGCGGCGGCGGTCATGTCTTCGGATTTAGCCCGGTTCTCGTCGGCCTTCTTGGAGTCATTGCCGGAGCCATCGTGGTGGCTACTTATCATTTAGTTTACACCATTTGCACATGCTACCGCAGACCCACGGTGGAGACCGACAATACTACTACTCAAGATGTAGTTGATCAAAATTCACGGGAAAGGTCTCGTCAAAGAAACAGAGGTGCTTCCACAATACCCACTTTGATTCCCATTTTTAGGTACAGCAAAGATTGCAATGAAGATACGTGTGCCATTTGCTTGGGTGATTTCAAGGACGGTGAGCAAATTCGGGTACTGCCAGATTGCTTGCACTTTTTTCATGTTGGATGTATTGATAAATGGCTAAATTTACACTCCAATTGTCCGCTTTGCCGCGCTGGTACTTCTCCCCCGGAACAGGTGGCTGTCTCTTTGCTGGAATCTAGTATATCGATACCTACGGGACTTGGCAGATTACCGGATTTAAGGATTTAGCTTCTTTTTTTTTTCTCTCTCCAAATGATGAAAACGATGAGGTTTGAAGCTAGCTAGTTTGATTGGATACCCTTTTATTGATGATTGTTTATTTGCTTGGAAGTGACTCAAAGGGAGAAAATGCCCTGTGAATGAGAAAACTTTGTGTCTAAAGGGAAAATATATAAATATCGTATATAAATTTTGATTTTGAAACTTTAATTTTGGTTTGGAAGCTACTTTGTATTGGGCCTACTTAATTCTTTACTATGGGTCAATAGCTTTACTAAATGTTGCTTACAACAATTTGGGCCTACTTTTGTAAGCACTAGACTGATCTACTCTCTTTGGGTCAAATCCAAAGTATAAAACAAATGGTCAAAAACTCAATTACTAAGCCCCTTTTAGATGGACAGTTCACTTGTTGATATTTAAAAATAATAGAGACGATGAGATTAAATATTGTAACATGAAATAAATAAATAAAATTAAATGCACCGCATTGAGAATAAACGTCTATTTAAAAAAAAGTTTTAAATTAAAATTGTTATTGTAATAATAAAGAGGATATAGATTCGAACATTTTAAGTACGTTTTTTCTTCATTTTTAAAAATAGAAGTACATATAAAAGTAGTATAAAAAATAATTAATAAAATCATAAAGATTAAATTTTAAAACTGTTTAATATTAATTTAAAAAAAATGTATAAATGTCTCAACTTTTATATTAAAATTGCTTTAGGGGTATCTGTGCTTTTTAAATAAATATATTGATTTTAAGATAAAAGAAATTCAATTATCAAAAATGCGTTGCTTTCATAATGTTAGGAGAAATTTGTCCCTACAACAACCCCACATTTTCTCCTCAATTATTGCTTTTGCAAATTATTAAAAAATATATATACATCAGCTCGACAAAAATAAAGCAGCCTCAAGTTTTTTTTTTTTTTTTTTTATTAGTCTTTTACCACCGAATTTTTCTTTTTAATTCATCTCCTTATCATGGAGAACTCACCTACTGTTATCCGGCCACCGCCACCGCCACCACAACCACCGCCTCCCTCCTTTTCATCATCACCACCACCACTTTCTCAGCCTGATAACACCACTAACAGTACTATTATCCCATCACCCCCGCCGTTACCATTCTCTTTATCACCCCAAATCTACCCCATAGGTCAAAATGGAAACATTACCATAGTGAGCATCAATCCACCACCACCTTTCCCTGATTCACCGAGAAGCGTTGATTTATCCCCACTCGAATTCATTCTTGCTCTTATGGCAGTCATAACGATCCCAGCTATAGTCTACGCTTTCTTTTTCGCTGTCAGGTGCCCTCCTTGGTCTTCCGACGAAAGCCAAGACAGGTCCAGGGACAACCATGGAAGTGCTGTCGAAGTAACCGAGAGAAGGGAGCCTCTTTCAGGTCTTAAGTATCGAAAAGAAACTCACTCTAAAGATATGGGCAGTGATTGCCCCGTTTGTTTATCTGTATTTGCTGATGGGGAGGAAGTAAAGCAGTTGAGTGG
Source organism: Gossypium longicalyx (assembly GCA_025698465.1). Lineage (NCBI taxonomy): Eukaryota > Viridiplantae > Streptophyta > Magnoliopsida > Malvales > Malvaceae > Gossypium > Gossypium longicalyx. The sequence continues at coordinate 29,675,138 of CM047003.1, forward strand.
ATGCAAGCACTCCTTCCACGCTATTTGCATTGATTTATGGCTTAACAATCACAACAACTGTCCAATATGCCGAGCTAATGTTGCCGTAAAGAGGCCAAATAATAATCGTCGGCCGCCGTCTGTTTCAACTTCAGCTAGACAAAGTGATCATCATCAAGGTTTGCCTGATGCTGCCAGTTTGGTTTAGCATGTCTAATGTAAGTTGCATTGTTGCTCAAAATTTTGTTGTTTTTAAGTAAGAAAAGGAAAGAAAAAAAAAGGGGAGGAAGATTCGGCTTTTCAATACTTAATCAAGCAATTGATTTACAGGTTTTAGAAATAATTGAACAACTTGGATGGAGTTGGTATAAATGGAAGTAATTGAGTTGCAACCCACTTGGTCTTTGTAATTCCTTAATTTCTTTCTAGGGTTTTTCCTTTCTATCCATGATTGTGAATAGCGAGTAACATTTTGTCCTTTATTTACCAAAAGTAAAAACAGTCGGATTCCAGCGGCCGGCAAGATCCACGTTTAATGTTTGACATTGATAAAGTTGTATGTTTTTTTTTTTCCTTTTCCGAATGGTTAATTGAAGGGATTCAAGGGACAGCAATAAAGGGGGAATAAAATATGCTACCTGGTTACGCGGTTTATAGGGCCCATTCAGGGTGCCGAAAAGAGCTCTCACAGGGAAAAAAAGAGAGTAAAGATTTCTATTTTGTGGAATCCGGATGGTGGAGTTTTTGCAGCAAATTAAGAGTGTCTTGAATCTTGAAATTTTGCTTTGCTTGGTGGATAATGTCAATTTATTTCATGCTTTGATTGGTGTTGGGATGTGTCTCAAATCTCGATACCATGCCAGCTTATCTGAAATTTGTTTCCATTGTAAATTACAAAATCTCACTTGGGTTTAAATAAATAAAATACCCATAAGGTTGGCCAAAATCTGACATACTCTGAAATTCATGGGAGCTTCCTAATATTCCATGGTTTCTCAAGCACATTCAAGGTATACGAATAGGCCCCTGAATTTATCCCTTCATAATACGGTCTTCCAATGCCCTGCAGGAAATTTCTTAGTCTTTCATCATCAGATTTTAGTTGTACGCTTTGTAATGTGAGAACAAGAAATGGCACCCTTTGTTGGGTTATATAAGATAGAGATTTCAGATCATCTTCCGAAACCAGCACCCTACCACTCTTAAACTTAAAAAGGTAATAAAAAACACCAAAATGGGACGATCTAAAAATTCAATTGAGGAAGAGCTGATGCCAATTTCTGGCTTATTGGACCCAAAATTTATTATGAAGATTGAACTAAATTGAGCCCATTCAAGATTACTGGATTTTGGAGCAAAGGCTAAGCCTAGTGTCGACAAGTCTCTGGACCATATTACTAGCCTCTCTCTCTCTATTTTTTCTTTTTGGTCGAAGCCTTTAAATAATTTCCCCAAATAGAAAATATAGTAACTTTATTTTCCCTCTCTATTTACTTTCAAATATTACAATCTAATAAGATGGGCAGTCCATCCGACAAAAAATTATCCTACAGGAATTAGCTTTGGCATCTTTTATTGACCTCAAAAAAGTAAAGCCAATCTATCAAAGAAAACCGATCTTACGTGGTCTGACCACCTCCCTTCTAACACGGTAAACTTCATCATGTTTTTCTTCTTCTTCTTTTTTTTTCCTGATAAGCAACATGTTTTTTTTTTTTTAAATCTTTGCGTTTTTAAAATGGTTTAAAAATGAAATTACAGTCCTAAACAGTACTGTAAATTAGAATCCAAGACTTCAATAATCAACTTAGACATTAATGTTAAGCAAATTTAAAACATGTAAATAAAAATTTAAACATACCTATATCTATTATATAGGTAATTTCAATTAGATTTAAAAATGAATAATGCTATTAAAATTTAAAAATGTTATTCTTTTAATACTTTAAATCTAAATTATACATGAAATATGTATAAATATATTTAAAATTTAATCTGCATACTGCTGCTAGCCTCCAAACTAATTGATATAAGTTTAAAAAATTAATTAAGATATTGAAAATTTAGAGAGAAATTTAAACTCCCAAATTTTAATGGGAAAAGATTAGGGATTACAGATCTGGGGTAGGTTGAAAAATGGCTGGGGACCAAAACGGCAACAATATAGTGCCGCGTCATAGAGCGTAAGAAAACACGCACCTCAAAAGGAGCGTGTGGAAGAGCACTGAAATTTATAATATTCCCATGCAAAAATAAAAGAAAAGCAGTGGGGGAAGAGGAACAGACCGGACCGGGGGGGGGGGGGGAAGGGTTTATTGGGTCGGTACACTTTGGATTGCTGCACACCACCAAAGCACCCCCTATGAAGCAACTTTATTTTACTTAAAATATTCCTTAAGTCTTAACTAATTACACTTAACTTAAATCTCACCCTAATTACATTATTTTACTGCATCACATCGCATCACATCACACATTTTTATAGCATTAATACAAATATTTTAAAGGATGGCATCGAGTTTCTAACATGAACTGTGAATGACTGCACTTAGTCTGTGAAGCATAAGGAAAGAGAAGAAAAGAAGCTTATAGATTAAGAAACATGAGCTTCTCCAAACCCTAAAAAGCAATAAAACAAAAAGAGTGAAGTGAGAAGGAACAATAAGTTGATTAGTATATAGATTAAATATACTATATATAAAGGACCCTCCTTTTAATTTGTTTTTTGCTTCTCTCTTTCATTTCCACACATCTCTCTTTTCCCTTTCTCTCTATCACTAATCTCTTTGTTATGTGATTCTCCACTATTACTTGTATCTCACAAAAACGCAACAAGCCTTTACAAAAGGAAAAGAAACATCACATAACCATGGTTTTTACCTCCCTTCCAGCTTATCTTGATCCAGCCAACTGGCAACAAGTAAGGGTTTTTTTCCTTTCTATTTTTTGTTCGGATTTGTTCGAATGGTTTCTTTGCCAAAAAAGCAAAAAAATAAATTCAAAAGATAAATATTCCTATTACTTTTGTTATATCTTGCTGAATATACCTTGTATTTTATTGCCTCATTTTTGTTGTTTGTGTTTCTTTGCGTTTTTTACAGCACCCGAATCATCCAGCTGCTGATGGTAGTGGCGCTAACGCTCATCAGCTCCCTCCTCCTCCTCCACCACCGCCGCAACCAGCTCCTCAACCACATGGAGGGGGTGGAGCAGGCTCGATCAGGCCCGGTTCTATGGCCGATCGAGCTCGTTTGGCCAACATACCGATGCCCGAAGCAGCATTAAAATGCCCAAGATGTGAATCCACCAACACCAAGTTTTGCTACTTCAACAACTACAGCCTCACTCAACCCCGACACTTTTGCAAAACTTGTAGAAGGTACTGGACTAGAGGAGGTGCCTTGAGAAATGTTCCGGTAGGAGGTGGATACCGGAGGAACAAAAGAAGCAAAGGGAGCAGCTCGAAATCTTCGGCCAGCGGTGACCGACAAACGGCTTCGGGTTCTTCCAGTACAATTTCTTCAAACAGTACTGGGAACACTGATATTTTAGGCCTTGGACATCAGGTTCGCCCACAGAGGTTCATGACCCCTTTGCATCATCTTACTGAATTTGGTGGCAGCGATCATATTGGGTTGAATTATGGGACCATGTCAGCTCCACTTGGTGGAATGAATGACTTGAGTTTTCAAATGGGAAGCGCTTTAGCTAGCGGCAGTGGCGGTGCTACTCCCGGCACTTCTCTTTTGACTATGGCTGGTTTGGATCAGTGGCGGCTACAACAACCCCCACAATTTCCTTTCCTAAGTGGTTTGGAATCTTCTCCCGGGATGTACCAATTCGAAAGTGGAGGCGGCGGTATTGACGCATCCGGTTATGGAGGTGAAGCCGGTCATCATCAGGTTAGGCCTAAGATATCGAGCTCAATAGCAACCCAAATGGCTTCGGTGAAAATGGAAGATAATAGTAATAACAATAGTAGCCAGCAAGAACTGATGAATTTGTCAAGGCAGTTTTTGGGGCTTCAAGGATATGATCATTACTGGGGTGGAACTGCATAGTTTCACCTCTTCATCTACAACAATTATGAACACAAATTTACTTACTTTCCAACTCCAAATGTCATCAATATGATCAAACACTAGATTTGGTAGGCGTTTCTTTTTCTTTTTATTTTTCTTTTTTACTAGAATTGGTAGGTTTCAATGTATGTGTTGGTTTTCCATAGTGAGTGTATCGGTTTATAGAGCTTGTATCAGGCATATACGTACTGATGATAAAGTTCTGAGCAAAATATATATTTGTTTTAGTTCTCTAGTTTCACATTTGATTCCTGTCTCTTGATGATTTTCTTACAATTCCTGCTACCAAATTAATGTGGCTTAATCATTTCAATTCACCAATTTAATTAAGCAATCAAAATCGGGAGGGACTTGTTGTTTTCATTTTATTCTCAACTTCAAGGGTGTAAAGCTTTATTATCAAGTCTTATTTTTTAGTGTTACTTAATACTGTAAGTCTACCGAAATATCCAAAGTTTCGTTTCGTCCTATTTAAATATACATACATATATATATATATATATCGTTTTACAATTTACACTTTTTACAACTTATTTTATCAGAGAAGAATGTTCTTCTCTGATTGTTGCCATATATAGTACCCATCCTTGTAGTTCATATCAATATTTTCCCAAAAGTAGAATCTCTTTATATAGGGTACTATTTTTTTTTGGAATGACAATTGACAAAAAAATAAATATGCTTCTATATGTAATTTTGAACGATCCATCCATATAATCGTTTTTACTTAAATAATTTCTCCATCTCTATTTCAGTTTAATTATGTCTTTCCCTTTGTTTGAATGATTACCTTAGCCATGACTTTTAGCTTACAATGTGTTTGATATTATTACATTCTTCTTGTATAATGCCACAAATGTGATCAAGCTGCAACAATGGAGCATCTATTTGGAGAAAAAGCTCAAGCTTTTATTGTCACATTGTTGAAAATCATTAGGTATTAGGCATTCAACAATTGAGAAATGATTGTACGAAACTGTGATTCCACGTTATTCTTATCATTTAAATTTTGTTAGGACGAAAAAATTGATTTGTCATTATCCAATTGAAAAGGAATAAGAATGACGTGGAATCACGATTTCATACAATCCCTTCTCGTCGACAATTATATTAGGTCTTAATTGAATCTAGAGACAAATTAGATTGAACCTCCTAATAAAAGGCAAATTATTGTAAGATTTTTATTTTTTTAACAAAAATTGAACTTGAAAATCTTATTTAAAAATAATTAAATTATTTATTACTCGATCCACATGCATTTTGGTGTGTATGTATATATTGGTAATGATAATATATGAAAGAAGGTGATAATTAGGTTAGAATCATGCAGTGTATATGAAAGGAGGAATCATTTTGTAATAATTTGAGAACGTACTTGTTTGTTGAGACGTGAGGAAAAAGAAGAGAAGTGAAATGAAATCATAGCTATGAGTAGTATATGACAAAACCAACATTTTTAACGAATTATAATTACAGTAACAATAATATGTTTTAATTAATGTAAGGACAATAGTCTCAAAAGACTCCAAAATCTCACTCAAATCTATATAACCAAAAAATCAACATAGTATTCTTAAAAATAATTAAAAATAAAAAATAATAATAAAAGAAGAAGAGGAAGAAGAGTGCCAACACAACAGGGTCAAAGTAAGAAAAGATAGTAGTGGCTTTCGGACAAGAGAATGGAATGTCTGACCCAATTCCTAAGTTTGACGCGCGTGAGCGCAGTGTTTTGAATCACGTCTCACTATGAGACAAAGTACTGGGTTTGTCAGCATGTGGACCTGACTGTTGTGTCTTGGTCTCCGTGATTGGATCTTACATAGCACGCGCTTCATGGCTGCAGGTTCTTTACTTTTTTTTTTCAAAAATACAAAAATTATTTATATTATTCTGAAAATTTTAATAAAAAAAATCATGCTTTGTCATGTTCCCTTCTCTCTTTCCATTCGATCATATTACTGACACAACAGACACTCTCACCCTTCACTGTTGGGTGCTTTGGTATAAAACACATGCAGGACTTGACTTGACTTTACTTCATTTCCTCCCCTACTACCAAATACGGCTGTATGCATCTCTTAGCTTATACTTGCAACAATCCATCCAAGATTTATTTGTTTTAAACTACTTTATCTTATTGATGGAAATTGTTGCTCAGCACTTACCTAAAGTGGTATATAGAGGAAGATAATTATAATTGTTTATATATTTATAATTAAATAAGAGTTATATTTGAATATCGTATGCTAGTTTGATGATCAAGGTGTTCATTGTTCTAAGTATAATTTGAGTTTAAATCGTGTTAGTTGCGTTATTGTTAGGACATTACTCTCCTTTTATAATTCACGAAAAAAAATAAAAATGATATTTGATGCATGAATATACATAATTAGTTAACCAGTCCATTCTACTTTACACTAAATTTATTTTAGTTTTAATTTATCAAACATATATTATTTGTTAATTATATGTGCAAATTCCTTAAAAAAATAAATTTAATAAAAGTCCAAGGGTTTTATAAGTACAAACAAAAGTTATTTAATTATCATTTCTAAACAAACAATATATAGCATTTAAACAACATTTAAAGACCTTCTAATATACCAACAACCTCTCGACTTAATAGTAAGAATTTTATGTTATAAGGATGTGAGTCTGGGTTCGACTCCAAATAAATTCATTCCCCTCCCTCAATTATCCAAAAAAATATTATATATATTTAAGCGATGAAAAGGGTATTGAGTTTAATATTTTTTTTTATGATAGAAAAGAATAATTTGATTGGGTCCTCTCTTTAGATCTACGGAAAAATAGAGTATGTATTTAAAGCTTTTTAGTAGTTTTGAAATTCAATCGGCTGAGATCGTCTTCTTTGTTATGATATACAATTTGAGTTAATTACCATTTACGTCTTTTAAAAGATGAATAGTTCAAAACATTAACTGTAATGGATTTCGAATGAAGGGGTTTTTTAGTATTTCAAACCGTAGAGGTAGGAATTTTTTTAAAGGCGGGTATGGAGTATTTGCTTGCCCTAATTTATCTAGCCTGAAATTACTATTTTATTTTATATAAAAAAATTATAATATATTTACACAATTAATCTTAAAATATTTGAATATGTGTACATTAAAATTATCTGAAATAATTAATAAATATCAAATGATATTCAAAGTTTAGAAAAATCACATCAATGAACTTAAATCTTAGTAGAGTAAATGATAAATAATTATTATAAAAAAAAAAAACATAATGATATGAATCCTAGCCATACTAGTACCTTTTCGCAATATATGTTAAGATCCTAATTGAAAGTTTTAAATTGTCCGGTAAATTTGGTTTGATGTCAGCAGAAAGCTGAACAACATATTCAGCAATATGGGGCTAAATGTACAATTAAGTAAACAACCTAAAAGGTGTAATGACTAAAAATTAAACCAAAATCATGATTAGAAATCATGGCTGTTTGTCCAATGCACATAACCAATATACTACATATTTAAAAAAAAGAAAAGAAAAGAAAAGGAAATTCGTCTATCATTGCAGTTTCTTAACCAGAATCTTAATTCCCTCTATTATCTAACCACAAACATCTATATGACAAAATAATATATACTAGTAATAATATTGTTACTCCACCAACCCTAATAAAAGATAAGAGATACATATAATTCTTAATAAAACTCATTAATTGAATCTATATGCTAACTAATTAGAGTGTTGGTATTAAAACTGTGGGAATCTGGGATTGGGTCATGTTGGAAGAAAGGAATAGGGGAGAGTGCTTTTTGCAAGAACCAATGCAGCTTACCAAGAACGAATAAAGCACATTCAAGACCGTCAAAGGTAAAGCTTTTTTTTTTCCTCTCTCTTTCTCTCTCTCTCTCTCCCTCTCCCTTCTAAGTCGAGACAAATAACAATGTTATATAGTTTGGTTGGTCGGTCGGTCAGACATCATCCTCGTTATCTTAGTAATCAAAGCAATATGTATATATAATTTTAGAGTGATCCCGAAATTGTCGATATTGAAATTAACGTTAAGAAGTGGAAGAAAGAAAGAAAAAGAAAATATAGAATGACCGTACAGAGAGTAGTAGTAGAAAGAAGAAAGAAGAAGGGGGGGGGGATAATTGGCTCGGAAATCCAAGGGACAAATCAAATCTAAAAACTAAAACAGAGTAGTGAATGAAGGTTGGGTTTGGCATCCCATGTTAGATGGGAGGCACATGGAAGTGTGTGCAGAGGCAGCAGCTTTCACTTTTGCAACGTACGTCAACATATATGCCCTAAGAAGCCGATCTGATTTGATCTGATCAGATCCCCCCAAAACTACTAAGAGTGACTGAGATTCCAACTTCTTCTCTTCTGGATGTCCATCACGTTCTCCCACATGTGCTCTCAATCATACACATGCATGCATGGCATCGCATCGCATCGCATGCCCCATGAAATTTTAGATTCCCCAGGCGCTTTCTCTCTCTCTCTCTCTCGACCCCACCTAAATGACCCATATTTATTCAGGCTCTGCTAATCTAGTTTCCTTAACAGCCAAAGATCTATATGAGTGTCATGGAAGTTAAACAAATACTATTATTTACTAGCTGAATTTTAAAAGAAAAAAAAAAGCTTATGTGATATGGTAGTTTTTTCGTAAAGGTTTGTATTGGTTTTGACTCACGAGTTGTTTTAAATTTGGGTTATTCAAATTTGTCAATCAGGGGTTTTTTTTAACTTTTATAATTTAAGTTTAAAGTTTGGGTTTGTGCCATTTTAAGTTATATATTTAGATATTTTCGAGTTTGAATAATTTTTTATTGCTTTTTTTAAAGTTTAAATTATGAGGATTAAAGTTGTTAACCTTTTATAATCAAATCGAGTTAGATTAAATTCTTACTTCTTTGAATTCAAATATTAACTAGAAGTCCGGAAAATTTTCTTAATTAAAATTATGTTGAAATAGGATTTGAAATACTCAAAATATACTAAAAGATATTAGGATGAGTGTGAAATAAGGACATTGCATGAGCCATATGTAATTCCCTTTCCTTAACAAGGTAAAAGAACAAATCCTTGTACTCAATTTTCAAAACAGTGTTGCTAATTAAGGGAAGCTCTGGTTGCTTTGGGTGTTTTCTTCATCTGATCTCAATTCTTCCATTTTTGTGGCTGGCTTTGTAGTTTTCTTGGTCCCCCACTGATAGATGTCTTTTTTTTTTTTAGGTGAGTAGCATCCTAAGATGTCACCTTTTTAGCTGTCCTAAGAAAGACATGGTTATGATATGACCAATTAATACCCCCCCCCCTGGGGTTGGCACTAAAATTTTCGTCACCAACATGCATCATTAGCTTATGTTGTTTTAGTCTTTGATGGATATGCCGAATCTAGGTGGGCATTCCTTGCATCAATATAGTTTTATATGATTAAATTTCAATGTGCATGGGTCGAAATAATATTTTCTTAAACATAAATTATTAGGGCTTAGTCCTTAAGGCATCGCCTACATGACATGATTAAATAAAAATTGTTGACTACTAATTTATGACTCACAAATGCACGTGCATGAATATTAGCATTATCTTATCATGTTAATGAAGAATTAGTGAATGTGGAATGTCAGCTAGCTACATGATTCTTATGATTGTACTTATTTAACCCATTAGCTGTGATTTTTATTTTTATTTTATTAATCCCTTTAGGTGTGATTTTTTACATAGGATTATGTATTCTGAAAACAAAGATTATACGTAGGTTTTGATTTATTAGAGTTATTCCAGTAATAATATTTCATTAAAATGATAATTTTTTTAGTTAGGTCAGTATATTGTATAAACATATCCTAGAAATATTCGCCTTTAATCTTCTTCTTCTTCTTATTATTATATTTTCCCAAATGACTCATCAAAAGAAGAGTGGAATAAAATAAAATAAATAAATAAAAAAGAGCTTGGCTTCTAGGGCGTTTTTGTTGTAATTAGCACCACACATTTGCATGGAAATGAAAATGGAAGCTTGCGAGAGGAACCACTCACTTTGATTATGATTGTTTAAATAAAAATCCAGAATTTTATTTATTTTATTTTTAAATTAAGTACATATGTTGTCGTTGGATTCAAATTATAGCTTTAATTTTCGCCCAAATGAATCACTAATTTTTATTTGAATAAAAAATAAAATTTATTAACCTTTAATTTTATATTTAAATAAATCATTAATTTTTATTCAAGATAAGTGTTTCTTTAGATACAAAATCAAAAGGTAAAACGTCTTTAAGTAAGTATAATAAAAATGTAAAAGTAGACTTTTAAAAAATAATAACAATTAAATGAGGAATTTTTAGTATTTTAACCCTTTCTTTAATTCTTTTACTAACACAAGTAGAGCCCACACATACACTGGTGGGGGGAACACAAAACTTTGTTTGACCCATCATTATCAGGAGTCAATGAAGCAAATTAAATCAAGATTAATAATGCTATATTAATTTAATTAAACTGATTAAGAAGAATTAATAGGTAAGCAATTTGAGCATAGTCTCTAATCAATTTGTTGAGGGTGCGGCGATGAATACGCTAACATATGGCCCCCATACCCTTAAGGTTCATGCTGTGTATCTTAAAAATAAATATTCATGTTCTGAGTTGTGACAGTAACATCAGATTTTCCTTTTTAACTTAAATTTTAGTTTTTATATTTTAATTTTGAAATATTAAATTCCTCTACTTCTTATTTAATAATTTTGATCTTTCTGTCCAATTTTACCGTTATCATTTTCGACATGAAAATTATTAAATTTTTTAGTCCTTAACATTTATTTTTCTATTAATATAATTCTTACTTGTTTAAAAAATATATTTTAAAATATTTCTAAAAATTATGAAAATAATAAAAACTCTTTAAACATTAAAAATAAATTTTTAAAAAATACAAACAATTTATAAATAGTTTTAAAATTAAAAAAAATATTTATTCATGGAATAGTAATAAAGGCTTTTTAAAGTTTTAGCCATTAATTTAATTGATATTAAGGCGATTTTGAGCCAACCTTTTTTTTTTAATTTAATTCAAATAAATTATATATCAAAAATATTTTTATTTAAATATAAATATTAGCATAAAAATAAATTTCAATATAAACTTTAAATTGATTGAAACTAAATCCAAGTATATATTCAAAATACATTATATAAAAACTTCAAATTTTAATTACTTACCTTTTTTGAATAAAAATTGTGTACCTATGAATTTGGCAAAATGGGCCTCTTCTTCGGAGATCGGGGAAACAACTCCATCCCTTCGGCCACCGAAGGTAAATGAAACCAAAATCATTCAAAGGAAAAGGAATAAGGGAGAAGCTTGCTATAAATGTATTAAATCAAATTTTCACAGACAAAAGTAAAAAATTAAAATTTATATAAAAAAAATTTAGTAAAGAAATAAATTTTTTTATTGGGTTAGTGTTACTAATTAATCAGGTTTTAGTTAATTGAAAATTACTAAACACTTATTTTTTTATCATGTTATATTACTTGGAAGGTGTTTTTATCTTCTTATATTTTTATAAATAAAAAAATTTACACATGACGAAATTTGAGCTAAAGACATCATGAGTAACAAAACTTCAAATTTTTTATTTCAACCCAAGTATCATATTTAACGTAAACTTTTAATAAATATATTTGTTTTTTTTAACCACATCATGAATGTACTATAAATTTGTGTATATATATATTTGTTCCTAATTCATAAATAAAAGTAAGAAAAAAAAAAAGAGATTTATTTTAATAAAAAAATAAACAAATGAGTATAGGGAACAATTAACCTACTTATTTGTCTATAATGTTTGGTATATGATGTGAATACTGACTACTAAAATGAAAAAGGAAATTATAAATTTTAGTCGTTTTAGCATCAGAAGGTAGACAGACACATGAAATCTCTTCGAGCTCAGTTTGAAGCAGCCCATTCAACAATCTTAAAAATGTTTTAATTTTTTGCTTTGGGACAAGACACAAAGGTAAATTGTCAAGATTCAAGACAAGTTACCAGGTCAATTTCCAGTCATCTTGTAATTCTACCAAGTACCAATACCATGGTGTGTTACAAAGCCCTTTCAAGACAAGAAACCTCAATGTTGGCTATGATCGTTAATCTGATCAACACCAAGATGGAAAGAATTGAAAATATTATACCCAAGTCAATCAATTATCATTTAATTTACATCGCTTTTAAAGATAGAAGTTAACAAAGTTTGATTTCATCAAGCTTAATATTAATATCACTGAACACTATTCAAGTCATATAAACTTTACAAGTAACAACATTTTCCTCTTTTCAAATGGTTCACAACTAACTGTTAACTAATAAGTCGTATGTAACCAATTAATAAATTACTAACAACTCCAACAGACACAATGGTTGATTAACTCTAACATGCTAATGGAGTTTTGCGTTTTTTCGTTCTTTTTTTTTTTTGTAAAAATACCTTTAAAATGTTTTAAGGTTCAAAATTGAGGTCTTACTTAGAGGTAGATAGAGGTCTATGCTCGCTTTGGCTCATTCAATTTTCTTAACCTTTTATTGAATAATAAAAAATATTTTAAAGCTGAAAGAAAATATAATCTTATTTATTTTTTTTTATTTATCTTTTAACATAAAATTATTAATTTTTTCTTGAGAGACTCTCAATATGATAAAATTTCCCTTTTAGCAACTTTAACAATTATATAATTATAAATAAATATAATGGTAAAATTATACTTTAGTCCTTAGAATTTATTATTTAATTTCCATCCCCTTAAACAATATTTTAGCTTTTCCCCTTTGACAAATTTGAATACACACTTATATATACATAACTTAGTCCTTAATAACTCGTGAAATTTGTTGTCCTATGTGTAATTGATTATTTTGATATATATATATTTTTAATATTAGCACTTTAATATCTCTATGATGTTTTAGATTTTGAAATTTTAATCTCACATAAAATTTTCAGCTCTACCCTTACAATAGGTAAACTATTTTAAAGGGTTTAATTGAAATTTTTTAAGGAAAAAGACTGCCTATTGAGCCCAAATATTTTTCATTTTTAAAGACTGTAAACTAATAAAAGCCCATGATACAAATGGATAACCCACTATCCATTACGTATGAATTTTGATATATCATAAAAGATTTTTGCTCCACTTTCGGCCCATTCTCCATTCGGATTGAGACTTGGTGACCAAATTTTAATTTCTCTAATGTTTTTTCTTTTAATGAAATTTCTCTAATGTTTTAGTAGTACTTATTTTTCAATATTTTTGTTATACAAAACACGGAAATATTAATTAAAAATATAAAAATATTTTTTATTTTTTAAAAACTTTAAAAACTTTCTAAAAATTGATTTTTAGTATTTTTCTGTTTTTTAAAGATTTTTGAATTTTTTATTTTTTATTTTGAAAATTTTAGAATCAAGATTAAATTGATAGAATGTGTAAAGTTGATGGATAAATTTATTGATTTTTTAAAATTAAAACTAAATTAATAAAATTTATAAATATTTGAGGGTTATATTCATTATTATGCCAATAAAACTGTCCCGTCATCTTAACAATAGTGTTAGTAACTATATCAAAAAAAATTTGAAGTTGAATAACTAAAAAAGATTACGCTAATAGTTTGAGTTACAACCGGTGTAATTTAACCAAAGAAAAGCCTAGGCGTCGGTTCTCTGTTGACCGCCATCGGCCCTCTCCTTCCCTCTCCCCCTTGAATTGTCTTTCACAGTTCCTCTGCTTCTTCCCATCGTCTCCTTTTTCTTTTCATCCTCTGTTTCGTTATTGCTTGTTTTCCCACCGTAATTACCCGCTTGCAATGTGTTGAGGTCTCCCCTTTGGAGTTGAGGTGAGGTGGGTCGTTTTCTCGTTGCAATATTGTTGATCGTTTTACGGTCATTGGGGGCGTACTTGGCTTGCTTACCCTTTTCTCCATCACTTCCTTTGTTTCCCTCTCCGAGCTTCAGCTTCAACGCTTAAAAAAGCCCATTACACCATCTACAATTAATCATTCCACTACTCTCTATTCTAACCCGCAAAATACAAGGAATCACTTGTCTGCATTATGCTGCTTACTATGGCCATGTTGATTGCCTTTTACCTCTTCTTTCAGCACCCCCATTGACTTAACTATGTCATTATTCTCTCGTAAAAGATTAAAACGCCTCTGCATTTGGTGACTCTACATTCAAATGGCAAGAAACTTTTCCATTCAACAATATTTCTGAATGGTGTTTAAACCACAATGGCGGTGTTTTTCAAAGGAGACAAAGTCGAACTATGCAGCAGGAAACAAGTATTCTTACTACGAAGCGAAGGTCTTATCCCCGTTGAATAACAATACTCTTTGAAGAAGAAGAAGATCAGACTCGGCCTCTGCTTGAGATAGTTTCAGCTGGCGAGGTCCGACCAGTGACACCGCCGGTAACCATCACAAAAGCTACTCAGGTTTTCCGTTATCTGGACAGGGTTGATGCTTTCGACAACGATGGCTAGTGGGTGGGGAAGATCACTGGGAAACAGGGGTTGAAATATTGGGTTTATTTTGAAACTACGGGAGATGAGATTGCTTACCCTGTTTCTCAGTTCAATTGAGAAATCATCTTAAATGACGCAGTGGCCACTGGATTCCTTCCAAGAACACAATCTTTTGATATTCATCGCTGTTTCTTCATGGACTTTGGGTTTTTTATTATTATTATTATTATTATTATTATTATTATTATTATTTCGATTCACAATTGATGGAACAGTGCTGTAATATTTTGCCCAGGTTCTCTCATGTCTATTTGACTGATTTTTTTTTCTTTTCTTTTATGATATCTTTTGATTTATTTTATCTTCAGAATATATTCTCTATCCACTTCGATACTGATCAAACTATTTTCCACCATTAATATTTACCTTTTTGGAAATAATTAATATAATTTCTAAATTCTTAGTATAATTTTTTGGCCACAAAATAATTTATTATAAAAGGTACAAGGTTGTGTAGAAATCAAATTGAACAGAAAACTTAAACGCAAACTTTTTATCAACCATGTAAAGTTTAGTCAATAAATTGTAATTTACATTTAAAATTTCAAATAGACCCATCAAATGTATGAAAAATATACAACTTTACTTTATAAAAAGTTTAAGCGCTTCATTTAGTGGCGTAAATTTCACTCCAACTTTAAGTTTAAATAAGAATAAGTTACTATATTTGAAATAAATGAAATCAATAGAAGCATGCACATGAACATAAATAAGGTTTTTAGTTAAATTTTTACTTTAATTTTCATACCTTAAATTTTAGTCTTGTAAATCGTACAATTTTAAAACTAATTTTTTAAATTTAAATTTATTTAAATCAATTTGAACTAACGCATATCAAATATTTAAGTAAATGCTATCAAAAATATTTTTAACTCAAAAAAATAATAAACATAAATGAAGGGAGAGTTGTATTTATAATTTAGCTCTTCTTGATCTAACAGTATAAATCAAATTAAATTAATAGTTAACATTAGTTCAATTAATAATAGAGAGTCTTAAAAGATTTAAATTCTATATATATATATATTTTATCTTTTATAATTTACAATAATTATCTTAATAAAAATATAATTTATTAAAATATTTATAATTTAATCGAGATTTAAAATAAATAAACCGATTAATCTTATCGTACTGATTGCCTTAATCATGGGCTTTTTTGTGCGGGCTGTAACACATCAACATAAGGTTTAGCTTTTGTTAAAATTTGTTTTTCCAAACTTTTCCTTCTGAGCTGTAATTAATAGACAGAAAACACCAAACAGTAAAAGGTTGAAGTATATGTTGATACCAAGGAGGGTAACAATGAAGAAAGCAAGTCAAAAGAAGAAAAGCTAATTTGTCTCATTCTCCCCCAAAAAAAACCCCCGCGGCGCCCCCACTTTATTTCTTGAATTAACCATCCAGATCATTAACCCCTCAAATATCTCTTTTTTACTCAATTGATTCCTCGTTTTCACACAAATTGATTATAGACCCTCTTAAAATTTCGATTAATCAAAAGTTTGATCGGGTGAAAAATAGATATTCCAGAGTTTCAATAGATTAAAATATTGACATTTTATTTGGTTGTTAAAAATAATAAAAATTAAAATGTCCATTATTAGTATTTAATTTTAGTTCAAGCATTTTTTTCCCTATTTTACCCAAAGACTTGTTTTGAACATGATTTTAATGAAAAATAGAAAAGTTTAGAACTTAAATCTAGTTCTTTTTACCTATTTAAAATTTAATTTATGTACGGTTAATCTTTTAATTTAATAATTAAAGTTCAATTGATAATATTGTGTAAAGAATTCTATTAAATTAGATTATATAACATTTCTAAAATGAAAAAAAAAAGTCTCGTAAACAATATTACATGCAAGAGCGAAATAAAAAAAAATTATTTAAAAGGAGCAAGATAATATTATAAAAAATTGGAAGGACCAAAACTAAAAATTTTGTATTAAAAAAAGTTTAAATTAACTTATTAATTTTAGAGAGACCAAAAATGCATTTATCCCGTTTAATGGAAGGCCGAAAAAATTGTTTTAAATTTTGGGATGGTCTCAAAAGGAATCCTCCCACTTTAATAGAAAGTTTAAATTCTAATTGTATAAATAAGAGGAGGACTGAGATCAGAATTAGACCTAATACTTTGTTCTATTGATTTTCACCGTATTTCTACTGGACTGTGTTGTCTCACATTCAAGTTCAACGATTGGAGTGCTCTCTCTCTCTCTCTCGCTCTCTCTCTCTCTTTTAACTCTGATTTTATTTGACTTGAAGCATGAAAGTAGAAATATTAAAATAGAAGATTCAATTGAAAGCATAAAAAGAAAAGGAGCATATTCTCATAGCTTTCGGTCATGGAGGGGAATTAAACTGTTTGAGAAATTGACAGCAATAAGATTAAAAATTTTAAGACAAGATAATGTTCCATGTTAAAGTTAAAATTCTAATTCCCAGCAAAGGAAAGGCCAAGGAACAAATACATGGATAGAATCTTAAAGTGTCCGAAATGCATTTTGGCAATGGCCTGAAATCTCGGACCAAACTACGAGGCATCACCTCCACAGTGTCTGTCTAGTTAAGTAGTAGTACATATAGATTAGATTAGATTGCATTAGATTAAATAAAAGCCCATTTCACTTTCACAATCTCTCCTTTGCCACTATCACTATCA
Organism: Gossypium longicalyx; assembly: GCA_025698465.1. Lineage (NCBI taxonomy): Eukaryota > Viridiplantae > Streptophyta > Magnoliopsida > Malvales > Malvaceae > Gossypium > Gossypium longicalyx. The sequence continues at coordinate 29,692,448 of CM047003.1, forward strand.
GCATCCACTTCACCACCACCTACTGGTGGCGCGTGAGGTAGACTCCGCTGGGTCTGTGGCAGTTCTCCATTCGTTTATAATAACAGATAAGGTGGACAGAAGGTGATGGGTCAAAAGCTTAGCTGCTTGGAAAACCATGAGAATGATTTGCTCAGTGCTGTTCAGACTGGTGACCTGGACATGGTTAAGGCAATGGTTGAAGCAGACCCAGTTACCTTAAAAAGCACCACTCGATATGGGAAGTTGTCTATACTTCATGTGGCAGCTATCCATGGCCAGATCGAGGTGGGTTCTTTTTTTTGTTTGTTTGTTTCTTAATCGATTTTGGGATTTTATTTCGGGGGACAATGTTGATGGTTTCTTTCTGGGATTCTTTTGTTTTGGTGTCTGGTTTTGATCATTGCTGCAGATTCTTTCGTTTCTTTTAGATCGGCATCCAAATTCAGACATCTTGAATCGTCACAGACAGGTACTTGTTTTCAGACAGGAATTCTTCTTTCTTTTCTTTGCATGTTTCTGATTGGCTGGCTTTATTTCTATCCCATTGATCTGCTTTGCTTGTGGTGGGTTTAGACCCCATTGATGTTGGCTGCAATGCATGGGAAGACCGATTGTGTGAAAAGGCTTATCCAGAGTGGATCATATGTATGTCATGGGTTTTTCTTTTTTTACTGTACTATTTTGTGTTTGCTTAGAAACTGATCAGTGTGATGTTTATTTATGAAAAATTAATCAGGTATTGATGTTTGATTCACTTCAAGGAAGGACTTGCTTGCATTATGCTGCCTACTATGGCCATTTTGATTGCCTTCAAGCTCTTCTTTCTGCTGCTCACAGCAGCCCCCTTGCAGATTCTTGGTCTCTTTCTCTGTACCCTTTAAAAAGAAGTGGCCAAATTCATGAACTTAAACTTTGTGTTGCTGTCTGATTGAATTGAATGGCATTGTGAATTCGTAGGGGATTTGCGAGATTTGTTAACATAAGAGATGAGAACGGTGCTACGCCTCTGCATTTGGCGGCTCGTGAAGGATGGTCTGATTGTGTTCATGCACTCTTAGATAATGGGGCTCTTGTTTGTGCTTCAACTGGTGGAAATGGGTAATTTATCTTTGATTACTTGTGTGTTTTGATCCTTTTCAGTTGTGAAATCTGGATTGATTTTAGGTCATTTTGCAGCTACCCTGGGAGCACACCTCTTCATTTTGCCGCACGCGGGGGTTCTATAGAGTGTATCCGGGAATTACTTGCTTGGGGAGCTGATAGGCTTCAACCGGATTCATATGGGTAAGCATATGTGGAAAAGACAGGACGAACTTCAATTATTACTTTCCTACAGTTAAAAATCCATGGTATACTCAATCCAAATTTTTGCATTATTTTCATCTGCTAGGCTAAAGTGACTATAAGTGTTTTGTTTATCGACTTTGTCACATTGAGTATAGCTTTCGTGGTTGAATGCTCAATTTGATTTTAGTGAAAAGCACCTTGCATTCAGCTTAACATTCAAATTACAAGTTAAGATACACTCTATATCCTAAAACTTATAGGAAATCCGATATTTCTTTTTTGTTTTTTCTGTTTTCTATTTCATGGTGAAATCATTTCTTCTCTGATTATGACTTCTATAGGAACTATATACTATTGAACTTCCTTCAACACGGTAGCCGTTAATTTGTTTATTCTATACTGTCATTGAAAGCCTTGATTCTAATGTATTTGCAGGAGAATTCCATATCTGATTGCTTTGAAGCACAAACACGATGCATGTGCAGCTTTGTTGAACCCTGCATCTGCAGAACCTCTTGTTTGGCCATTGCCTTTAAGGTTCATAAGCGAGCTTAATCCAGAAGCAAAAGAGCTCTTGGAGAAGGCCTTAATGGAGGCTAACAGAGAGAGGGAGAGAGCCATTTTGAAGGATACAGTCCATGAACTTCCATCTGCTTCACAGTACGAGGTCGAAGCTGATGATACTGCCTCCGAGGTAACAATGTGTACAGCTTATTTTTCTTTTACACAGCTCTATGCAAAGATTACATGTAAGATGTTAATAGTCTATTATAAAACGAATGTAGCTGCTAATTCACCGATGAAAGTTGTGTTAAACAGGCAAGCGACGTGGATGTATGCTGCATATGCTTTGACCGGCTATGCACAATAGAGATTAGACAATGTGGTCACCGGATGTGTGCTCATTGCATCTTAGCTCTATGCTGCCACAAGAAGCCCAACCCACTGACAGCATCTCCTTTAGTCCTAGTTTGTCCCTTCTGCCGTAGGGGAATCACCCAACTAGTTGTCGCCAAAATCGACAACAACGAATCAGAAGCAGATGCTAGTCCTTTAAGGCTGAGTAGTGGAATGATGACCAACATCGATACAGGAGCAGAATTCAGTCCCTCTAAGCCAACTAAATCTAGGAAGTCCAATTTCAGTGAAGGAAGCAGCAGTTTCAAAGGTTTGTCGGCCATCAGCTCGTTCGGGAAAATGGGCAGCCACAGTCCTGGAAAAGTGCCTGCTGAATGTAGTGAAGAAACTGAGAAGTTCTGACAGGCAACAGTCAAGGAGAGTATAATTGGTATGCTCTTTGAACTCCATTTTTCTATATCCGGCTTATATCATTGATTATAATGAGCTATGAGATCGGGGATAGACCCTAAATACTCTTGCGGTCTGCTTTTTGGAATGAAGAAGCAGTGGACTACATTTTCCTTTTTCTGAAAGAAATATATATAATATATATAATGGGGGCCAAATTTTCAGTGGATGCTCGTAATTGTAACTCATTAACTTTAAACTGTTAAGGCGAGCAGGTTTTACTGTAATGCATTTTGCTTTACTGCCCCTTATTAGATCATATTCATATATATTAACTTTGTGACTAACCATCCAACCAAGCTAGGTTAGGTTTGATCCATGTTTACTATATGCAGGGGGAATTTTGTTAAAACTATAAGTTTTTACGGGCTAAAAGCTAAAAAATCTTTTATGTTAAAATTATTAATTTTTAGGAGGTCAAAATACAATTTCTCCATTTAACCAAAGGCCAAGGTTCTTGCTTTTTCCTTTGGATTCGACCGACTATATGTCCCATGATTGTCGGTACTATACTTTATGTTTATTTACTTTTGAAGTTTTGTGTAAAGCACGAGTACCCCTATGAAAATACTCACTTACCCTAAAAAAAATCACGTTGGATACACGGACTTAACTAAACACACCAGTTTGACACCTAATGCCTCATCGGATAGTTCGAAGCAAAGTTGACACCCAGTGTCTCATCGGCCTAGCCAAAGTAAAGTGGTACCCAGTACCTCATCGAATCTATTCGAAGTAACAGTATGACACCCAGAGTCTCATCGACTCGAGGTCGAAGTATCCCTGAACACTTCCAATCTTATGGCATGCCAACTATATCCGACTTAGTCCGACTAGTTAATAGGAATTTTCAATTCACAATTCCTATCACTTTCAATTTCACAATTCAATATGCATTTCAATTATTCACATATAATCGCAATTTAATTTAATTTCATACAATTTAACACTAATACTTACCATGCATATCAACTTAAAATTCAACAATTAATAATAATTAAATTCAAATTATAGTAATACCAACACGTATTTCTCATTCAATTCAATTTTCTAAATTCAATTCAATAAAATTACTTACCTCAATATTTACTTACTATAAAATAAATAAATTTGAAATTTATACTTAATAATAAATAATTTGAATTATAATAATACAAATTCGGATTTCGCGATTACTCCTCGATAATTTTCTCCTTTACTTTTTGTGCTAATGCATCGGGTTCTTTGTTAGCTACAAAAATAATAATAATTTACACTTATTAATTACAGCATTAATTAATAATAATAACTGAATTTCTATCCAATTTATACCCTAATTCTAATTAATTCCTAATTAACTCATTTACTTTTCTAACTCAATTCATACTTTATTTTTATTCAAATTTAACCCAAACTCAAATTTAACTATTAAATTTTCAGCATAATTCCCTAATTTTGAATTTTCCTCAATTTAATCCCTTTAACATAAAACTTATAGCCTAATTTACAATTTAATCCTTTAATCAATTCTAACTTAAAATTCATTTAATTAAATCCCTAATTCATTATTTTGTTCAACATGAACTATATTCAAAAACTTAATTTCAACAAAACTTTGTTCTAAAGCTTCTAAAATATCAAAATTAAGAAAAAAAGGACTTAATTAAGCTTACCAATTAAACTCAAATCTTCAAATTCTCTATTTCCCCTTTTATTTTTCTTTCTTTCCTTCCTTTCCCCGGTTTCGAAATAGCTTCTGTTCTTTTTCTTCTTTTGTCCTTCGTTTTATTATTTTATTATTTCATTTTCTTTATTTATTTTATTAACTTAATATATTATAATTTAGTTATTATAAATATCTATCATATAATTAATAATATAATACAAATGTATACATTTACTTTTCTAAATTTGTACATATCAATACCATACATTTGTCGTGACTTTATCTAATTATTTCATAAAAATCTTATAATTAATTATTTAATTAATAACTATCTTTAAAAATTATAAATATCTATTTACTTTGATATTAAGTAAATACAAATATAAATTACAAATGTATATATTTCATTTAGTACACTTAGATTCATTATCACCTTACACTTTTCACCATTTAATTTATTTGTCATATAAAAATCTTATAATATCATATAATTATAATAATTATTTATTTAAATAATTATAAATAATAATAAATATTTATTTACTTTATAAAAAGTAAATAAATAAATATGTTACAATTGTATATTTTTATCACCATCCATTTGTCAAAATCATGTTTTATTTATCATATAAAAATCTTATAATATAATTATTTTAAATTAATTTAACATAATTTATATCTAAATAATTAATTATATAATTAAAATATAACATAAAAATCTTAGATTTTTATTACATATTTGCCGCCTCATTTCTTGTTAATGGTTTAATTTCTCTTTTAATCCTTTTTATTTTCTATTAATCTATAATTTAACTTTTACTCCTTATTCAATTTAGTCATTTTTACTATTTTCTCTAAATTGAGCTAATTTCACTTAATTAAAGCCTAATTAAACACATTACTAGACTCACAATTATTCTTAATAATTATTTACAAACTCGGTTTACTAAGACGGAGGCCCAATATTGTACTTTTCCGATGCCCGTAAATTTTAGATCATTACATTTATTCACTAAGTAAATTTTAAATAAACTTTTGATATCTTTTTATTAAGTAATTTATTGTATCATTTCCTCAAAGTAATGAAAATTCAATTACTTTAAATTTATATATTAAAATAATATAAAACTAAATTCTATTTAAATTATATTTACCTCAAGTGAAATTAAGTATTTTAAGATTATATTCAATTCAATTATATATCAACTCGAAGTGTTTTTATTTAAAAGTAATTAATTATCATTGTTTAAAATGTTTTAATGAAAAAATAAATTGGTTAAAATTCAAAAGCAAAGAAATAAAGAAAAATGATTTCATATCAAACTCACTATTTATATAAAAATGAATTTAAAATAAGTTTAAACTTAGCATGTATTTGCATTAAAAGTTATTGAATATAGGAGGGGAAAAAAGGAAAATAAAATAATCTCTCCATTTGTACAAAAAAAAAAAAAAACACGGGTTGTCTAATAGAACTCCTCCTGTCCTACCATAGTTGATAGGTCAAGGAAGTTTTACCTGGAATAAAAAAACAAAAAAATGGATTCATGAAGGTTTAATTAGTAAATCACTCCCACTCCGGATTCCTTTAGATAATGAAGATCTGATTTTAAGTTATGCTTCGGGAGAGTTTTACCAACGTGGGAAAGAGTCAACAAAAGTGAAGCAAGTGCTTATGATTCAATCAAGAGGTGTATAATTTATAGACTTCGCAACAAGGATTCGAACGATTAAGTAGCTTTTTCAACTTCAAGATTCCTTTTAAGGGGATCCAATTCAAATTTCAAAAAACTTATTTTCTTCCAATAAGCGAATTCAGAAAAATTTAAGGAATAACAACTATAAAAATAAGGGTTTTCGTTTATAAAATTTGTAAAAAATGTCAACTAATCCATAGGAGGGGACGAATTATCATAATTTGTTGATCATTTATGGCATTATTTTAAAAATTAACTTACAAAATATTAATTAAAAATATAATATGTTTGATATATGCTTATATTAAAATATAATGCAATTTATAATTGAACTTAATTTAATTTAATTATGTTAAAATATTTTTATAACTAATTATATTTTTATTTAATTTAAAATTCTTGAATAGAACAAAATAGGAACAACAATAAGTAATTACAAGTAAATTTATGGTTATCATTCTTAATAATATTATTTTCATGGTTCGAACTTATATTTTTTCATTGGAAGTGTAATGTATTCTTATTATTGCACCCAACCACTTGTTAATTGTACAAAATTATCAACTTTAAGATTGATATTTACATATAAATATATTTATACTTATGTAATTAAAGTATGTTTATATGTTTATATAATAGAAGTTTTATTAAAAAAAAATAAATTTAAATATAAAATGTTTGGAAAATATAGATAAATGGAAAACATATCAATATCAAAACAACAATAATACATCCATACTTACATTCTTAAATGTTGAGTATAATGTGGGCTGGGTCCTAACCCAAAGTTAGGAGTTCAGAATTTGTGTAAAAGCCGAGTTATTGGCCCTTATAAAGGCCTTCACGCTTTTGGTTTTTTTTTTCTTTTGGGGGGGGGGGGTGGTGAATGGGTAACTAAATTTGAATCAGAAGCAATTCCATTTGCCTAAGTTCTATGTTGTTTTCACAAAGAAATCGGTTTTTAAGCTTTGCTCTTTAATTATTATTTTTTGGGGGGCGAAGGGATGTCTCCGGCGGTGATTCTTGTGATAGTCGGAAATTAACTGCAACATGGAGCGGGATAAAATGAATGGCTATATTTGTCGCTGAAATTGGCTTGCACCAGGACGATACTCCCCAATTCCTAGCAAATCCTGCAAATATATCAACAACTATCTAAAATCTAACCACAAAGCACATGACGATCAAATGAATAGAATAATGGAGTTGCAGTGCAAATAATTATTTGATGGATACAAAAGAACTTATCCAGTAAGCTGTAGGAAATGAAAAACAAAAGGTTAAAATGTGCAGCAAGTGCTTCTACTTTTCCAGTATTTAAAATTTAGTTCAAGCTCTTTTGTTTATTTCAAGTTTATTGTAATAATAAATTTTTTGTAATATGACTATTTAGTAACTTCTTTTTAAAAAATAAAATAAAATATTACACCAACAAACTTAATAAAAAAATTTAGCCGTGATAACATACAATATAAAATGTAAATACTAACAACAGTAAATAAATGGATTAAATCTTAAATATATATTTAAACCAAAACAAAGCTAGTAGTAGCTATGGTTTCTTGAGATTGAAAAATGGCTACAGCAAAAGCAAGGAAGATTATTGAGTATTGACAGAGAAACATAGGGTTTTTTTGACTTGAAACTAGGATTGTAAATGAGATATCTATGCTTACAAATTATTCAAGTTTGACTACAAAAATTAAGAAATTTATTCCATCAAGCAACCCCGAATTCAAGTATATTTGGTTCATAGAGCTTGCGAGCTTAACCAAACTTTCTATTTATTAATATAATTTTGATATTAAACTATCATTTTACCCCAAATAAATTGTATATGGAACGAATCCTAACTCAAGTTTGAATATATATATATAAATCAGCTTAATCGAGCTGAGCTTGATAATGCTTTTCTTTTAGTTTACATCGAATCTCGGGCTTAGACAATTTTAATCAATTGAATCTCGGGCTTAGACAATTTTAATCAATTGAACTTGTGCCAAGTTTCGAACTATGAATTTCAAATCCAGCTCGAGTTATTTACAGCTTACTTTGAAACCATTCATTGACCAAGCAACATAGTTTCTGATCATTGATTGCTGGAGCAAAACACTAGCTTATGGTACATTTCTCAGCTAGGCTTCCTCAATGATCATTAAAATGTAAAAACCCCACCATTTCCCTTAAATTCCATGGGAGTAATAACTAATCTACAAAAAGCTTGCAATTATGCATTAAGAGGCATTAAAATCATGAAGATAGATTTCAAACTCAGACTAAGTACTTGAACTTCACATGAATTTGAGCAAAACTCATATTTCCAGGTAAACAAACGACTATTCCAACTTTGAGGCAACATTGAAATAGTCTGAGATTAAGATTAACTTAAAGCCTATGAAAGAAACAAGCAAATGTGAGAGTAAAGGAAAGAAACACCTACCTGACATGCTTTGTTCTTAGCTCTGGTTTCTGCTGTACTAGGGATATCATGGTTTGGTTTTAGAAATCTCTTCTCCCTCCGCTCACACGAGCCCCACCCATCAGAGAATCTCCCACCTCTGCCAACATGATCAGACAAAATAGTAATGGAAAACAAAGTAACCACTAACCATCAAAGAAGTACCTTTAATTTTTCAAGAGTTTAAAGGAACATACTGCATATAAGCCCGAACCACGAATTCAGCACGCTGAACATTGCGGTTTTCATCGAATTCAATGTTCTTGTCTTTGATTTCGTAGGAGAGGTTGAAGTAAAACGATATTTTCCTCCAACCTACAAAACTTGAAGCTCACATTTTAAATTTTACCACATAAATGTCAAATATGAAAGAGCTGAGAAGCGAATCAGAGTTAATTTACCTGATTTTTTAATGAAAGGGTTTCCTGATATCATCGTATAGTCAGATTTCTCCAAAATCTGTTCATTTAATGAGACATCATTCTTATGAAATGTAACGTAAAAAAATTTTAATGCGTTGAAGATAAGTTTCTCTTAAAATAAAAGGTTAAATTACCGCCATCGCTGCATTCTGATACTGCTTAAACAGTGCAACCGAAGGAAACATTCCGGACAAGCTATGCCTCATTCCTTCCTTCTCCTCGCTCCTTACGCTACTCCCCGGCGACACCTCGGATCCATTAACGTCAACTCTTCCGAAACCCGGAGACAAATACATCTCCGGCGACCGCTCCGGCAAAGAGGTTATTGGTGTCCTCTGTACTATAGCAACCGGGCTTGTCTCGCTGACCTCGGAAGCGCAAGACCTCGCGATTTTGTACGGCCGGTGATAGTCTTCCCCAGAGTTAGTAAACCGGCGGCAATTCGCACTAGGAGGGGAACAAAATTGATGGTTAGGGTTCTGAACCTTTTGGTGGGGAAGTTTCCGGGGGGGCGAGGGGTCCGAAACGGGGGTGGGCGGGGATTGATGGCATTGGTATTTGATCGCCAAGGGTTTGCGGTGCTTGGAGGAGGAGTGGGAGGCGGCGGCGGAGTCGATAACAGCCCATAATGCGGCGTCGTCTAGGTCCTTGTCATCGATGGTGCAGCTAACCGGTGAAGTGATAGAGTTCATTTTTGTTCTTTTTGTTACTATCTTTAAAGGGAAGATCTAACTGGATTTCCGGATAATGCAGTGAGGAGTGTCAGGCTTAAGCAGCGGGAGAAATGGGATCTGATTTTGAATTCAAATCTCAACAAGTAAATTAAACGGCGGCGTATTGTAAGCTCCGGGAAGCAGCTTGCCCCGCATGGAACTTTTCTGGGCCGACTAGTTTGAGAAACGGCCTGGATTTGATTGAGGTGTCAATTAAAATGGGCCAAGGTGACTGATAAGTAAAAATTAGTCTTATTGACACTCTTTAGGCCCGAATTTACCTGTTTTCATATTTTGACCATATTTAAGGTTATGGTTGCCCTAAGAGCTTCAAATTTATATTTTCTTAAAATATGCTTTATCACTACATTTTTAATCGATTATTTTGACAAATTTTTAATGTATTACATTTTAGAACTTTTTATTGATTTATATTTTTTAATAAATTTTGGAATATTTAATATTTAATAATTTGTATATTTTAATAATCATTTATAAATTTTACATCTTGTTAATAATATTTATAATATTAATTAGTTTAGAAAAAAATGAGTTTTCATATTCAAATAAACTTGGACATTAAATTGCCTATATTCATATTTATTTTGGACTTGATTTTTTAAATTTCTTTAGGATTTAAAAAAAATTAAATATATGTGAACGTAGCATGTCATGTGTCAACTTATGTCAATCATGTTAGTGTCAATTGGTTTTCGTTAATGAAAGTGCCTGACTGATTTCTTTTAATTATAGAGGATTCAATCGGGTGAAATTTTTTAATAATTTAATTATTTTTTTATTATTTTAGTGAGAGTTTATTTTTTTTTTTATATTTTCCATGTCCATTTTATTCTATAAATTAGAGTTCAAGACCAGCTCTCCTAACAAAATCATTTTCAAAGTTTCAAATTACATTCTTTTAACTAAACAAAGTATTTTTTACTTAAGCTAAAAAGAAGTGAAATTGTTAAAACACTGAGCAATTTCTTCTGCATGATTATTCATTAGGATTGTACAACGAAATGAATGTATGCACAAAATTTTGTTACATTTGATTAGCTATAGATATTAATATACAAAACAGTCTTATAAGAAAAAAACAAAACCTCTTTTGAAGCTTAATTTGATTGCTTGGGGATAAACTTTGTTGTTGTGTAATCAATCAATGTTTAGATGAGGTTAATTTTACGTGGCAACCCAAAATTTTGGTAGATCTTGATTTCACCATCTAGTGTGGCTGTAACGATTACTAGTCCCCAAGCCGTTGTTTCCGTAGGAGTGTTTCCAGCTCCACCGCCTACAACATCGAACCATGACCAAATGGATGGTGCTGCTGCTGCTGCTGCAGACGGCACCGAACCTGATTCCTCGCTTTTTGTGGAGCCAGAGTTGGCATTAGAAGACGAATCCCCAGCTTTTATTGAGGAAGAAGAGTTGAGGTTGCTAGCTGATGAACCGGATGGCGAATCGTCTTTGCTTGATGACGAAGATCTCGACATCGAAGACGATGACTCGGGGATCCCAGGATCAACAGCAGAAGCTTGTGCTGGATCTTCTTCCGAAGGACTAGTAGTTTTCTCTGTGTTGTTCTTCTTAGGAAGTGGTGGCAAGCCTTTCTTGTTCGGTTGAGTGTCGTCTTCATTGCTTGGTGATTCACCGGGTTGGGTTCGTTTCGAGTTTTTCTTTGACATCGACGGAGTCTCGCCTTTTATAGTCCCAGGCCACGGGATTGCTACCGAAACAGCTTTACACGGGAACTGCTCGTAACCTCGAGCAGGGACTGCAGTTCTTTTCGCTGTGCCTGTGTTTCGAGGCTCGTCATACCTCCAAACGAATACTTGGGAATCTTCACTTGCAGTTAACACATATTTTCCGTCTTGAGTAAACGATGCCGCAATTTGACTGCTGGTGTTTCGGAACCCTGAAAAATACCAACATATGCAGACGTTGGGAACGAAAACGAAAAACGAATAACAAAATTTAAGTCTTGTTGAGATCGGTACCGCTGCATCTATAAATGACTTCTGATCCTTCCAAGATCCGGATTCGAGAATCCGCGGAAGTAACGAGTACTTGAGAAGGATTAGTTGGACAATACTGTTTGATCAAATTATATGGGTTTATAAGTGATTTAACTTTGAAAAATATGGAAATGAATGAATGGCAACGTAATTGGCAAGGTTACCTGGAAACCAGTGATCTTTTTAGCATTAGCCTTGCTTTTTTGAAGAAAAATCTGTTCTAGCTGATTTAGTTTGCATTCTAGTTCATCGAAGATAACAAGAATATTATAAAAAAAGGGGAAAAAAGTTCATGGTAAAATTTGAACCAAAAAGAGTGAACCACTATATACCTTCAGTACTGTACAGTCGACAATTGCCTTTATGTGAACCAATGAAGGCACTCTTCAATAATGAAAAACATATGTACACAATTTAGAAAGAGTTAGAGGTTGAACTTGGCTTGATGGATGGATGAAATTTCAAGATATAAATGTTGTTTTCATATGAATAGTTTGAATGAATTACAAGACCTGGCCATCAGGGGAGTAGCAGGCGGCAGTAACCATTTCGTTGAGATCAGTCCAATCAACAACTCTCCTCTCTGGTACGTTCCAAATTCGAACTTTCGCATCGAGCGATCCGCTTATGAAATGATTGTCGTCAGAAGGGTTGAAGTGTATGCAAGTTACTGCAAACCAACACCGGAACCCAAAGCTCTGAGATTATAGTTTGATACAACAACATGAACTAGTTTAATTAGCATTTTAAGTTGAAATGGAATGGTATTCTTACCATAATCACTATGAGCAAACACCTTTATACAACTCTTGCTTTCCAGGTCCCATAGCCTTACAGTTTTGTCTATTGAAGATGAAAGTAGTTGCTGAAAAATTCATAAAAATCAATTTACACCTTTAAACATCTCCATGATTTTATCTTCATTTAAAGACATTTTTAAGCTGGGGTTATTGATTTTTTTTATTTTTTTTATGATCAACTCAGGTTGGATTAAGTTAATGTGGTGGAGGTTTTGAGAAGAAAACCTGAGATTTGGACCAGGACAAGTCCAAAACATCTTCGGTATGGCCATTGAGAGAATAGATTGGTCTGTCAGAGAGCGAAAACACAACTTCAGGCTTACGGACATAATCAGGAACCTTTCCTTTCCTTTTATCGGCATCTAGATCCATAGAGCCTCCGAGGGATGGATGAAGTGGTGAACTCCCTAGTGTTACTAAACTCCCTTCATTGTTGGACAACACCTCACATTCTTGTACTTCCCACACATGAATTACCGTATCCTCACCGGCACTGGCTAAATACCTTGCATCCGTGCTAAACTTGATGATCCAAATGGATCCCTCATGAGCTTGAATTTCTTGACATAAATTTAAAGCACTCAATTCCTTGTATGATTTCCCTGTTTGTCTAACTTTCACCCATTGGTTATTTCCATTCTTGTTGGCATTATTCTTTTGTTCCAGGGCTAACACTACCTCCCTCTCCTTCTCCCCTCTTAATGCCATGGAATTAGCCACCCCTTTAATGCTCTTCAACATGGCTGCACCTTTACTCATGCTCATCTTCAAGCTCTTGGAAATATACGAGTTGGACTTGTTATCATTTGCTCGACGCATTAGCTCTTTCACCACTGGCGAATACCCCACACATTTGTCGAATTCCTCCATCGTTAACTTCTTCCCCGTTTGAAGATCACTCAGCTTGTTCCACTTCCCATCTTGATCATACTCGTTCACGATGAACTCTTTCCCCGTATCTAAATTCTTAATCAAGAAAAATGCTTCGAACCCACGTTTAGAGAATATCGAGGTTAAAGGCCCGCTTTGCTTGCTTGTCTGGTTACCCTTCGAAGCCTTAATGTTTCCCGGGCGTAGGTGTGCTTTTGCTTGTGGGGTTGATATCAAAGAATACGTTCTCGCCAGGCGTTGCTTTGACACCGTACCCAACATATCTAGTTTCCTTTGCTTCTCAATCGAACGTGACTCAATCTCGCCTTCGGACCGGGATCGTACCAGCAAGAAAGAAACCGGCAAGTGAGATTGCAATTCCTGTTTCGAAGATTCTTCACTGGATTTTTGGGGTTCCTTTGTAGGAGCACTGCTCTTAGTAGCTACCGGAACTTCGGGTTTTGCCGAAGCGGTAGTAGGAGTAGGAGTAGGAGCACGAGTAGGAGCAGGAGCAGGAGCAGGTGCAGGTGCAGGTGCAGGAGCAGGAGCAGGAGCAGGAGCATGAGCATGAGCCGGAGTCGAAGCCGGATGGAAAGCAACCTTGTTGGTAATGGCACGTTTAAGACTGAGTAGTTGTTTGTTAGAATTTAAGCCCATGCCTTGAAAAAGCTTTTGCCTCCGTGCCTTAATGGACCCTGGAGACGTCATCCACATATTGTAGTCGGGAGCCACTGGGGTTGCGGTGGCGGCGACGGTTCGAAACTCCGTTGTGACCGGCGGCACCGTGGAAGCGAAAGAAACGTGACAGTCATCGAAATCTTCGTTCTCGTCATCAGAACCTTCCGACTCATGACCTGTATCGCCAGGGTCGAAGAACTCATCATCGTCGTCTCGTAGGCCATCCCAATTCATGGTCATGGTTTTCTTGCGATCCATTCTTCGAGCATTCATTTTGACACATTTACTAAACACACACAAAACAATAGGCAAAGAAAGAAAGAAAGAAAAAGAAGAAAAAAAAAAGGCTTTGAGGTTTGGTTCCAATGACGTTTGTTTCTTTGGGGTTTGCTTTGAAAGGGTATTGGAGGGAATGGGAAGGAAAGAGAAACGAAGGATGGAAGAGAGGAAAACAAGGGAAGATTACTGTTTTAAGGAGTGAAGGAAAAAGAGGAGAAACGGTCACATAGGAGCCATTACATTATTTTGACATCTTAATAAGGCGGGAGGAGCCATTGGCGAATTTGCTACCCTCACTTTCATGGTTAATGTTTTTCTTTGGCTTAAGGTAAAAATCCCCCATTTTTCTTTTTAATAATTATGCTCAATTAAAGTCTAGTATTAAAAAGATTATTTTAACTTCAATTGTTAAAGTTAACATCTCTAATTTTGTTTAAATTAAAATATATGGCAAAAAATTATAAAAATAAAAATTAATAAAAGTTATAAAAATAATTAAATATTAATAAAAATATTAAAAATACTAAAAATTTAAAATATATAAATATTGTAAAAAAATATAAAAAATTGTAAAATTTTATAAAAATCATAAAAAAAATTATGAAATGCATAAAAGAAATGTTCTTTAATAATTAACTTTAACCGTTGACCGTTAAAATTAATCACCCCCAATTTTTTTAGTTAAAGCCATCACGTGCCGTAACACAACGTGACATGTGGTGAAAAATGATAACAAATAGAAACTAATAAAAAATATAGAAAAATTATAAAATACTTTTTTTGGTGCTATAATTTTTATTACTTATTATGAATTTTATATTTCTTTATATTTTTTATAATTTTCTTACGAATTTATAAAATTTTATAATTTTTTCTATATTTCTATATATTTTATAATTTTTTTACTATTTTTATAATTTTTTATAATTTTAATATTTTTTGAATATTTTTATTAATATTTAATATTATTTATAACTTTTATTGATTTTTAATTTTTATAATTTTTGCCACATGTCAAGCTATGGTTGTGATACGTGGTGGCTTTAACGGAAAAAAATTAGGGACGGTTAACTTCAATGGTCAACTATTAAAGTTAATTGTCAAATGACCTTTTTGATACATTTTAATAAATTGAGTGCAAAAAAAAAAAAGAAAAAGCTTAATTGCTTTGTTTGAAAAAATTTGAAGATATTTTTAATGCATTTTGAAAATTCAAGTACCCAATTAAGTACAAAAAAAAAAGGGACTTAATTGTTATTTTTTAAGTAAAATTAAAAACTTTTTACAACTTTAAACCTTTTTCTTTTTTAAATTACAAATCAGCTCCAATCTCTAATAGTGGTCAACCACTCGAAATTATGTGTGTTTCATGAAGTGTAAATTAAAAAGTCAAATCAATTGGAGAAAATAATATGCTAATTTTGGATTAAATTTAGGTTTAAATTGGATAAAGTTTGTATATTTTCTTAAATTTAAAACTTATTCTCTATATTGAGTGGTTATTTTTTATTTAAAAAGTATTGGTCTCTCTTTTAATTTTGTCCTTAAAAATGTTATAAAATGGTAAAATAACTCTTTTAACTCTCATGATTTATAATTTTTTGTCAATTTAGTCCAAACTATTTTAAAGTGAATAAACAATTACAAAAAATATTTTAAAAATTAGATTTTTCAATATTTTCAATAAAAACATAAAAATAAAGAAAACTTGTGAGAAATATAGGTTTTGAAATATTTGCGTTTTTTTTTTATACAAATGCTTAGAATTATTCATTGTTTCTCTCCAACCAGTAAATAGGAAGATAATATACTTCAGCATACTAAAACACACGTCATTCTATATTGACAAAAATATTCATATTAATCAAACTACGATTCTATATTGACAACAACATTCATATTAATTAAACTACGACTCAATCGGCCTCTACTTTTGATACAAAATAAGTCATAGTTTAATATAAAGAATGAGATTAGTAATATAGAGTGAATGTGACTTTTAAAAAGTGGCTGCATAAATTTCTGTACTTATTTCCAAAGCAAAGGTAAAGGCAGAAATGCTCTAATTTCCTTAATACATGTGGATGATGGAGAAATCTAAATCCAAAAATAAATAAAAGCAGTAATAAAAAAAAAAAAAAAGAGAACTAAACTAGAAGCTTAAAACCAAAGATAGCAAATGCAGGAACAAATTCTTCTCTAAAAAGAAGCATATGACACCTTGAGTACAAAACAAGCTGCCAAATAAAGTTTGCAACTCCTCTCTCTCTCTCTCTCTCTATATATATATATCCATCTCTTTTTCTTGGTATCTCTACTTTCTTACAATTCCATCTTTTTCCATATATTTTAACTTTACACCAACATTATATCATAAGCTTCAATATCATCATGATCGTCACCGTCAGCAAAAACAATGAACTCTCATAAATACAAATAAAGAATTAAGTTATTAATGTTTGATGGGTGTGTACTTAATACCGCTAACAATGAATAAAAATCATTGCTGCTCTTGTGTTCGAGTTTTTTTCTTGACCTTGTGACTCAAGGACTCGAGCTCTTCCGAAAGATCCAGCAGTAGCGGATTCCTGACTGCGGTTGAACCATTGGTAGGCGATGATGCTTTTCTTTTATTTGGCTTGGGTTTTCTAGGTGCAGGCGGGCATTGTTTCGGCTCAGCTGGGATTTTGGAATCCGTAGATGTTGGAGTTTTAAACCCATCATCATCATCATCATCATCATCCATTTCCTTGGAATTCTTTTCTTTCTTCTCTTCGTTCCCCACACCAGCTGCTCTAACGTTGATTTCTCCTTCTTGTTGTTGTTGTTTACCGGGTGAAGAAGAAGAAGAGGTTGTAGTTTGGCACTTCACCGGTGGAGGTCGTTTCAGAATGTCGAATTCCATTCCTTCTTCACCACCTTTGACTACGGCCGTCTCTGAACTCGAGATACCGACAAGGGAAACCTGCAGGCAGCCGCAATTCTACATACATTAGTGCAAACAGATAAAAAGCGATGAGAATGTATAACATAAAGCAATATAGTAAATCATCAAATCACCATCCTTCCCCCTGGTGGAGTTGTACAATTCCAGACTTTGTTTCTACAGTTGAGTAAGAGAGAAAATAGGACGAAACAGTTTTAACTCAGCGAGCGAGAGAGAGAGAGAGAGAGAAAGAGAGGAAGAGGATTATAAAGGGAGAGTTTTTAGTACTTTTTGTGCATTGGATCCTTCGCCTGGCTTTGAAAGCCTCCACATTCACCACCAACCATTTACTTTTTTCTCTTTCTCTCTCAAGTATATCTTTCACAACCATAATAATAACAGTAATTATAATATACCTTTGATTTGCCCACTTACCTTATTTATTTTTCTGATTGCTTTTTTCCCATCAAACTATGCATGTGATTAACAATTGGGGCTATAGATTTTAATGTCAATTTGAAATTTTTATAATCCATTACCAATATACTTTTACTCCCCATTTCTTTCATCACTTATCTATTCTTTTAACCCTTTCTTTTCTATATATATTTTAAATAATTTCATTATATGTTATAATTATATCTCTTTTTTTAATACAATATGTAAAATTACTCATAACCTTTACCTACATTATTCTGCATTGATAACAATGACGTGATAAAATTCTACCTTAATATATTAAAAACAATTATTTATAGGAGACAAATATTATAAATAAACTTCTAATAGCATGTAAAACTTCATTAACATATATTATGAGCCAATTCCGATTTTATCATGCAAGGGACCAACAAACTTTGACTTTATACGAGTATTACCAATATTTATGTTGCAATCGCAAGCAAGGGACCAAATTCGATTTAATTGGCTATTTGGCTTTATTTTTCAAAATAATAATCAATGAAAATTATAGAGGTTTGATGATCAATAATTGTCTTTTTCCAATGTATGAATCAAACTTTTCCCCACTCGTGTGGTACCGGAAAATGTTGAATAAAAAAAAAATCCTAGTACATTTCAGTCAAACCAAATAACTTAATACATGGGATTTTCTTCACCAACTCATAATTTTCTAGGGGATTTCTATATATGCAAAATTTGACTTTAATACTTTAGTTGGGCAAACTTTAACCATAGCCATGTGGATTCTTAATTAGAACTTGTTAGTATTTATCGTGGTTATTTGTTAGTTGGATCATAATGTTATAATTTGGTAGCAAATGGTACGCTTTTTCTTCAAATATCAATATATATATATATATATAAATTCAATCAATAATTTTTAATGATAATTTGGTTTAATACCTGCTTTGGCTCCTCTATTATATTGTTGACTTTTTTTTTTTAATTATTTTTCGATCACTTTATTCCCTCCACTTTCATTACATCCATCATGTTATCCTCTCGCCCATGCAAATACTTGGACAATAGTATTCTCACTATAGTACATGAGCAAAAACAAGCATTAGGTCTATTGTCAAGAGGCCGATGTTTCAACACGTCGGATTTTTTTTTTACAGAAATGGTCAAGGGGCTAATATGACTAGGTATAGTGACCGAAAAATAGTAAAAGGACCAAAGTGAAATTTTCACTATAATATTAGAGCCAACATAGGTATTAAACCTACTCATTTTAATTGCGTAGGCTTATCTCAGTTTTGCTTGATTCAGGCAGCGGCCGGGGAAGGGAAGAAGGTTGTCAATTTCCATTATATCTACTTTTGGTTTTCGTTTTTGCTTAAAGGTCAATTAAATGTGGCCTTTCATCTTATATTCGAGCCATTAATGTGACCCAAATATTGTTTTAATGAAGTAATTTATTAAACAACTTGTATGTTTTTAACAAATTGGACCACTTCCTTTCAATACAGACACCTTATTTCTTCAAAAATACATAAAATTTGAAGAAAAATAAACTTAAATTAAATAGGCCATAATACAGACCAACAACTTAGAAGTGATTAAGACATTGACCGAAAAGGAGATAGATACAAAGGACTATGTGTTCTGAAGGACAGTGGTGGATTTGTTACGTGCCCAGAGAGAAAAATTTAGTTACGAACCGGTTGGCTAAACTCTATCTAACATGGAAGTCTAGCCTACAGATTTTTGATAAGCCTCCTAATTAAATATTGGGAGTTCTTCAACAAGATATAGCTTGTGATGTTGATCTTTTGATTTGATGTAATTTTGTTTTAATTTTCACCAAAAAAAAAAATAGTGCTGTTGGTTAACATTTGCTCGGTTTTGTGACTTGTACGATGCCATCCAAACGTCTAATGGTAATATTAAATATTGTTGTAATCTAAAAAAAAAAATGGTATCAGAGTTAATTAGATACCAATTCGATTATGAAAATTAAAGAAACGACTTTTCGTATTTAAAATACATTATATTATTTGAGGGAACTATAGTCTTTTTAATTTTAAAAAATAAATAATATGCATATGATGAGATTTAACCAATGTCAATCAATTATACTGGAAAAATTTAACTTCACCACTTAACCAAAATTTTATTTTAATTTATTTATACATTTTAATGTTATCATGTATACTTTATTAATTCCATCAATTATATTAATAATGTTGTTAGTTAATTGAGATGGTGTCGTAAACTAACTTGACCTTAACTTAATATTGATGACAACACTATCATAAATAATTACCTTCATTTAGTATTCTTAATCTGATGTAATCATGTATTTAAATCTTTTTTTATTTACAATTTAATTTCTTTTTCTTTTATTTTATTTTATTATCATACATATTCCATCCGTTATTATTATTAATTAATTTTAAATCATAGATTTAATTATTTATAATATGTTATTTTTAAACACACATTTATATTCTAAATATAGAATTTCCATATATATATATATACATATGATAAAGTTTGTAGTAGGATAATCTGTGTTAGGAAAGGGATGGAAGTGGGGTAACTGATACGGAGTCGTAGGGGGATGGGTAAGCAGTAACTTTTGATTCCTTACCCAGAAAATGGAAGGAGTTGAGATTTGGTAAAGCCTCCCTTAACCAACCACTATTACCAGCCCCACTTCTATTATTTTTTATATACATCATATTGTTGTTTCAAAGCCCTAAAACTAACCCAATGTTAGTTAAGTACATCGATATTTATTACTCTCCTCCCTTTTCACTTACGATATTCATGCTTTGACCCAAGGGACCGCCCTTGCTCTTCATTGCTTTCATCATCATCACCACCACCTTGTATTTTAAACTTGATCAACTCAAGAGATTCCTCCATCACCAATTACACTAATCACACGTGGACATATTTTAGTTCATTACAAGTTAGAAATTTACCACCCCACTCTTCTTTTCCCCAATTGGACTAATCCCACATGATGTTATTTAAATTTTGATTCTCTACCGTACCGTATTCACAACTAGAATTCATCATGTTGATTTTATTTACAATCTGATGGAATCCAAAATGGGATTTGAGATAAGGATGGATTTTAGGTACATGTTAAAAAAGAAAAAGAAAACTAGTTTGATAATGTGTGATTAAGTGGGGAAGAAAAACTGGTGCAACACGCACTCTTCTGATACAAAGTATAATTGCATGCATGTCAATATCAAAAGCAGCATGATTTTGCACCCATTCTCAACCATCATGTATGTCCCATATAATCCCATGCCTCACACTCTCTTCCAAAATTTTCAAACTCCCACTTGCTTTTCTTCATTTCGTTTTTTTCTAATATTTGGTATTTAAATTTAATATTTTTTCTAATTTGATACTTAAAAATTTTTTAGGTTCAATTTAGTACCTAAATTTATTAAATGTTGTACAAATCACGCAAAACACTAATATTTTTTTTGTTATGCTATAAAAATATTATCAATATTAGAGAAAATTCATGTTAAAAAAATAGGTATTAAATAAGAAAAAAATTTAAACCCTAAATTAAAAGAAATTTATTGTTTTCAATTAATAAAAATAACTAAAATTAAAAGTAATTGAATATATAAAATACAAAAAAAAAATATCATATCATTTGTCACATATTGGTCATATATTGATTATTTTTACTACTTCATAAAAAATAATATTCTTAGTATATTGGAGTGATTTGTAAAACATTTAATAAGTACTAAATCGAACAAAGAAAAAATTAAGTGCCAATTTAAGAAAAAAAGTTAAATTTAAATACTAAATTAAAAAAATTAAATTCAAGTAGTAAATATTATATTAAATCATTTCATTTTCCAATATAACCCCCTTAAAATCCTCGTTTCTAGTTTGGTTTTAGTTTCTTAATTATCAATGGCCAGTTGCCTTCAGTGCATTGGGAATCAAAGGAAGAAAAAGATTCCACTGAACGCACCCCAATGTTGGAAGTGTTTGGAATATCTGTGATTGGAATTTCAATCAACTACAACTGGAAAAAAGGTCCAATGACCTCCCCTAGAAATTATAATTACCCTTTTAACTCATTTTTCCTTTAACTTTTATTTACTTTTATTTTGTTCATTTATTTTTTCTATGAAATAGAAAATTAGAAACAACGCAATCTTTTTATACATCTTGAAATTGAAATGAAAAAAAGAAACTGATTTCTTCATTTTCTAAAAAATATACTTTATATTAATTATGTTTAATTTTTTTCATTTAGCCAATTTTTTTAAAAAATATTTAATAAATTATCATTATTTAAAATATTTAAATAAAATTATAAAATAAATATCTTCTCATTAAAATATTATTAAATATATATAAGTTAACTATGCATATATTTTTGTCCTTAATGCTCTTTTTTATTTTCTACTGCGTTTGAATCCAAATACATATTTTACCATTGATTTTAAGTTATCTTATTTTACTATCACCGCTATTTTCAAGCTCTAATAACTTTAAAGTTAAGTTTGTTAGAAAAAAAAATTTTAAATATATCAGAGGTCCTTATATTCTTTTAAATTTAAAAATTTACTCTCTTTTTTTTATTTAAAGAGTCCTAACCCCTTTGTCCAATTTTGCAATTATAAAGAAGGCAAAATAATTTTTTTATCTCTCAATATATATATTTTCAATTAGTCCTTACCCTTTAAAAGTACATAAAAAAAAACTAAAATAAATTATATTTTAATTTGTAAAAATTGTGAATTTTTAAAATATTTTTAATAACTCAAAAAATTATAAAAGTATATATAAAAAACATTTCAAAACTCAAAAAACATGTTGTTTACTTTTTGAATGGTAATAGCGCCATAAAATCTCTAATTAGATACTAAACATTTCAAAATTTTGATTTTCTTTAATTAGAGATTTTTCGAGTTAAGTTTCATAAAATCTCTTAAAGATTTGTTGTTGACTCTATGGAAGTAGGGCCAATTTCACTAAAACAGATCCTAAGAGGGCACTCTAAGGGCTCTTTTGGTAACACTCCATGACCTTACATTACACAATACTTTTGTAAAGAGAGTCTACGCCAAACTCCTCTATATAAACTTCATCCATCTTCAAAATGAAACAAATACTAAATATCTCATTGAAACTCTACTCAGCTCTTCAAACTTTTGTAACATTCGTTAAGTAGTCTCTTTTTAACAATCATATAAACCACCTCTAAACCTTGATTCAACAAAGTATGAAAACATAATTTTTGTATATAACAGTCAAAACAATATACCATGATTCTATTGGTTACACTTTTCAGACATGGTATAAGAGATCTAAACAATGCTACAAACCGTTAATTCACATTTGTAATACATGGATGGGTAACATTATAATTACCGGGCTGAAAAAGTGTAGTTATGCTTCCCCACACAAATTTGTAGGCTTGTAAACGACAAAGAAAAGGTGAACATGTCCTTGGAAAGGCGACTCCATTGAGATGTAAACATCAAGTTCTTTTACGAAAATAGTGTGAAATCTGTCACCTTCTTCAAGACATACACAGCAAGGACAAATACAATACGTATACATATAATTTTGTGAAGAAATTAACATGTAATCTTAAAAAAAAAAAGGGGGGGGGGTCTCTAATTTCTTTAACTACAACCCTTAAAAGATCCGCCCCTAATTATCATTTGATCTAACTGTTCCATTATATAAAATAGAGAAATTATGTATTTATTTGTGATGAGGATCTACTGTCTGCTGCAGCAACATAGATTCCCTAACTTTTTGGTTTTGGAAGATGCCTTGACCCAATTTGTCAGGTGGTTTAGTTTTGTTGTTTCGTACCTCTTTGTTCGAGTACTCAAAGTGACGTTGTCCACTATGTCGTGTCTCTTTGTTATGGGGTTACTAAGGCATTGGCATGTCAGGATTGCAACATGTTAGGCACCCTTTTATCATCATCATCATCATCATCATCTTTGTACTAGTTCAGAATCTTAATAGATTTTTAAAGGATGTAGTTAGAGATGCTAAAATTCAAGCTGGATTATGTATTTTGCATCCATTTGTTTTGAAGTAGATCTCGCGTGGCCCATTAAATACTCACGTGGCTTCCATGTCAGCACCAAATAATTTAAAACTTTTTTTTTCTTTTTCCTTTATTTTTTTTCTACTCTTCTCCTTTCTTCTCCCTCCTCGTCTCCCCGTCGTTCTTTTCTCATTCCTTTCTTTTTCTCTCTTCTTTCTTTAACCAGACCTTCAAAGCCATGGATCTTCACCAGACCTCCAAATTTTGATTTGTTTTAACTAGTAGAAGGAACATGGCATATATGGTGAATCCACCAACAAAGTTTTGTAACTTACGATGAAAGACCAAATAACTTCATTGCTGCAAAAACAGAAAAAAAAAAAAACATAGACCAACATAGGTCTCTTTACACATCATGGAATCGTTGAAAAAGAATGTTAAGAAAAGTGCCGAGATGTTTCTGAGAAGTTTTTGCAATAATATGCACTAAAAAGCACTAAAATGGTGTTTAACTACAGTTAAGAGTAGTCAATAGCAAATATGAGGCGATTATTGATGAGAGATTCAAGGAGTTTAAGTAGAATTAAAAAATTAAATGAGTTATATTCATGTTTTAACAACAGAGATCACCATCCTCACACTACCCAGAACCTAAACCCCGAAACCCATAGCATTAACTGTCCAAACCCTCCACCCATCACCATCACCCATGACATCAACATTAGCGACCAGCAGCATAGCTTCACTCTACAAGCAAAGACGAAAATCAAATACAAAAAAAAAAAGGAAAAACATAAAAAAGGGAAGGGAGGAGCACAACCCATTTCGGGTTTGACAAGTTCAGGGGGGTTGGGTTCTTTATTCGTCAATCCTAACAGTCAAATGTTAGCTGTTGATGAGAGGAAGCGCATATTAGAAATCAGAGATCGGAGCCGAAAAAGTTCGAAGCTTTTGTGTCTATTTGGGGATTTTTCAAGACGATTTCGAATGCTCCAATCTGAAAGAAGGGTAGAGAGGAAAGAGATCTTCATTTTGGTGGTCTTTGATTGAAGCTTCGGTGGTGGGTTCAACGGCGGCGGCTAGGGCTGTGAAGGGAGGAGAAGAGGGAAAAAAAAAAAAAAAAAAAAAAAGAAAGATGGAGAGACGAGAGATGATTAATAATAATAAAAGATAGAGCTTAAAAATTAAAAAAATTAAACAAATTTTAAATTATGTGGTGCTGACATGAAAGCTACCTTAATATTTATTGGGACACATCAAATTTTCATAACACCATTAATGCCTGGTGATGATACAGTAATCAAAATGTTACAAGCTAATGTTAGTGATCAAAATGTAATAAATTAAAGTTAAATCATTAAAATGTAATATAAACCATAAATAAATAAATGATCATTTTGTAGTTTTCTCTAAATTTTATGCATTCTCTCAACATTCATTAAAACTTTTTTCCCTTGAATAAATATAAGGTTTAATTCAATAATTATCCTCAAACTATATCATTTGTTTAAATTAGATATTTAAACTATTTTTTTTATCGAATTAGATATCTACACTTTATTTTCCTACCAATATTGGCTCTACTATTACATCTATTAAAAACAACTTTCCAGCCAATTAAGAATCGTCATGTCATTAAAATCTATTTTCTCTTAATTTCGTTTGAAAATTTTAAAATTAATTTTGTAAAAATAAAATGGTCCTTCGTCGTTAACACTCAAATTCTCCTCCCATGCTTGCATCACAAACACGTCATTCACCGATTGCAAGCGATAGTGTTGACCCCTTTGGCTCTGAGTTCCCTCGACTTTTCTACGAAGTCAAGAAGGTGCTTTTGGGAACATGCTCGAGACGACTAAGAGGACGAGTTTTTTTTTTTTTACCAAAAAATCTGCAGTTCCTAATGGAATAGGTAACAAAGCAACTTTGCCCCCTATTGCCACTAAATCATTCCGTAGGAGTCAAAGTAAGAGAGGGTTACGTCAGGAAGCTTGACTCTGATAGAAATACGGATGAGATGAAAGTTGTTTTGGAGGAAAAGGAATTGGGCTTGAGAAGGTGGGTTTGGAGGTGGAGGGAAAGTAGAGAAATGGAAAGGTTGGAAGAAAGGAATTTAGGGGAAGTTAGGTGGTGCTGCTGGAAAAAAGAGAAGGCGGCAAGTGAGTGAAAACTTGATATTGTTAAAGATGCTGCCACTGCTAAGGCAAATGTCGCAAGACAGGAGGAAGTGTGATATTTTTTTAGACTTTTTTTTTGTTTTTTCAAGCAAAATTAAGAGAAAATAAGTTCTAATGGTGTGTCTATTCCTAATTGATTGTAAAGTTTTTTTTTTTAACGGATATAACCGTAGGGGCAAGCATTAGTTACAGAAATAATAAAGTTTAAGTACTTAATGTACTTAATCCAAATAAAAGGTGTAGACCAACTGTTTGAATTAAGCTTAAATAAAATAAGATCAAGATATCAAAAGGTTGATTAAAAAACTCAACAAAAAACATTTTTTTTTGTAGGAAGGAAAATAGACTAACTCTAAAAATCAAATCTACAATTAAACAAATATTCTCTTCTAATAAAATCTTAATCTCGGGCGACAGATTTTCGAAGACCACTAAACAATAAACAAAGTATTATCACTAAACAATTAAACGAATATTCTCTTCTAATAAAATCTTAATCTTAATCGTTAATCATCTGAATTTCAACGACATTGCTAACTGCTGCAAGTCCGATTTGAAAATTTTCAATAAACAAAATATTATCACTCTCTAATTCAACTTGTCTAAAGTCTTTATCCCAGGCTAGTTTCAACCCATCAAAAACTACCCTGGCTTCAATTTGGACTATTACCATCTTGAAACCAAACAACCAGCCATCATTTGGTCCCCTCGCCACACCGCTGATTGCTGCTCCAAAACTGCTCCTAACGATCCATCAAAGGCCATATAGTCATAGATTTGCACCTCGATCTTTCATTTGCATATATCTATCATTGTGATAAACATACCATGAATAGAAACACATTTATCACAATAATTAAATCTTTTGTATTTATATTTTTAAGAGGATAAGATATTTTTTATGAGTAATTTGAATATATCGTAACAAACTTAAACAAACACCATCTGATTTGGTCTATGGCAAATTGTAGGAGACACACAACTCAAATCATTCGTTATTCCACGTCAGAATGGCCCATCAATAAATAATAAATAAAATTAAAGGCAAAATCGTCCACTTACAATCCAAAAATGACAGGTGGGTATTTTATAACCGCTAGATCATTTTGACCCTAATCACCAAGACCTTAGATCTAATATTCAAACATATGGTTTGAAATTTGCGTGATAGCGAATTTATTGTACATTTAAGTCGCAATTTCATTTGTATAGGGCGGAGTTCCGTTTTGATTCTTGAAACTTTTTAATAATTATTTTCATTTTCTCGAAAAACAAACATTTATCCATTTTTTTTGTTTATTCTATCCATTTTTTTTGAGAAAAAACTATATCGCAGGTTGCAGAAGATGGCCGATGGTGAGGACATTCAACCCCTTGTCTGTGATAATGGAACAGGGATGGTTAAGGTACTTGACCTGATTGGTTATCATTTTAAGTGCTAAAGCAATAATATGTTTAGCGCTTGAACTTAATGTAGTTTTGAAATTTTGCTTCTTAGGCTGGATTTGCTGGGGATGATGCTCCGAGAGCAGTGTTTCCTAGCATTGTTGGTCGACCACGTCATACTGGTGTTATGGTTGGAATGGGACAAAAAGATGCATATGTAGGGGACGAGGCTCAATCTAAGCGTGGCATTTTAACTTTAAAGTACCCAATTGAGCATGGCATTGTCAACAATTGGGATGACATGGAGAAAATTTGGCATCATACTTTTTACAATGAACTTCGTGTCGCTCCAGAGGAGCATCCGATTCTCCTTACTGAAGCTCCTCTCAACCCAAAGGCCAACCGTGAGAAGATGACCCAAATCATGTTTGAAACCTTCAATGCTCCTGCTATGTATGTTGCCATTCAGGCTGTTCTTTCCCTTTATGCTAGTGGTCGTACAACCGGTAAGCCATTCGATTTGTCTGGTAGTAATTTCAATGTTGAAACTTTCTTTCCCCATTTCATTCTTCGTTTCTTGTTTTAATTGCATAATCTATTTTGTCTATCATTTAGACAACAAATATAACAATTGGGAGAAGTAAGTTTCAAGAATATATTTGATGTTCTAAGATATCATCTCATCGAAAAATTATATTTGTAATGAGGTGGCATCATCTGATGTACTGAAAATGTCTATATTTCTACACAATCATTGCATCAAATATAGTATTGAGAAAAGGGATTTTCCGTACATTCTATATTTTTGTTTGTTGTAGGTATTGTGCTTGATTCTGGAGATGGTGTCAGCCACACAGTCCCTATTTATGAGGGATATGCACTTCCCCATGCAATCTTGCGTCTTGATCTTGCTGGTCGTGACCTCACCGATGCCTTAATGAAGATTTTAACTGAACGTGGTTATTCATTCACCACATCAGCGGAGCGGGAAATTGTGAGAGACATAAAAGAAAAGTTGGCATACATTGCCCTCGATTTTGAGCAAGAGCTAGAAACCGCCAAGACCAGCTCTTCAGTTGAGAAGAGCTATGAACTGCCTGATGGGCAAGTGATCACCATCGGGGCCGAGCGATTTCGATGCCCAGAAGTCCTTTTCCAACCATCTATGATTGGGATGGAAGCTGCTGGTATCCATGAGACAACTTACAACTCCATAATGAAGTGTGATGTTGATATTAGAAAGGATTTATATGGCAACATTGTGCTTAGTGGTGGTACCACCATGTTCGCCGGTATAGCTGATAGAATGAGCAAAGAGATCACTGCCTTAGCTCCTAGTAGCATGAAGATTAAGGTGGTTGCTCCACCTGAGAGGAAGTATAGTGTATGGATTGGGGGTTCCATATTGGCATCCCTCAGCACTTTCCAGCAAGTATGTTTTTCATGCATTTATCTTCGATTACTTTTTTACGAACATTTTCTAATAGAGAACCCTACTTCTTTCCATGACTGCAGATGTGGATTGCCAAAGCTGAATACGACGAGTCTGGCCCTTCAATTGTGCACCGAAAATGTTTTTAAGCAAAAACAAAAAAACAAAAACAAACAAACAAACAATAGGATTAAGTATTGGTTTTTTACAATAACCTTAAAAGGATGGATGATTCTCATTTTCCTTTTTAGCAGTGGGGGACAATTTCCCTACAAACTTGATTTTTGTGCATGTTGATTCATATTATCTGTTTCTTTTTTATTCTAAATTTGTTTATTAACTACCATTCGTTTTACGAATGAACAATCAAATTATATGCAATATAATATTATTTGTGTAAATTGTAAGGGTATATCCATCTCTTTTGGCTCTATATTGTGCTATGCATATTTTTACATTCAATGGTGTTGGTATCATTATAATTTGTTGTTTAAATTTCAAAACATTCTAATTATATTTTTAAATTATTGACGTTATATCAATCAGGTCCTTTCATAATTAAAACTGTTAATTTCATCATTAAATTACACATCAAATCTTATGTAGCTAAATTTAAAATGAAGATTTAAAAAAAAAATAAAACGTTGTCACATGACTTCTATGCTTCTATTAAAGTTTTAAAAACCCTAAAACTAAGGTTTTAAAACATCCATTTTTACAATTTTTATTTTTATTAATTTTTTTATTTTAAATTATGTCACAAAAGATCTAATGTGTCACTTAACAGTTAAATTAATAATATCAGAAACAAAATGTCATAATTGATATAAGCTCAATAGTTTAGGGACCATTTTAGAATGAGGGTCACAGTTTAAGGATTTTCGTGTAATTAACTCTACAGATTAAAGGATACCAAAAGAAAAGGTGAATACACTTGAGAGGTGCCTAGGGACCTGACCAAATTAGTCCCTCTACTACTAAATAGATCAATTTAGTTCCTATATTATTAAAAACAATCAAATAAAGGCAAATTGGAACAAAGCTAACATTTCCTGTTTAAAAAATATCATTTATTGTTTAACAAATTTAATATTTTTTTATATTTTTGGGTTTTGTAAATAAAATCTTTTGTTTGAAATTGTACTGCAATAAAAAAATAATTTTCAAGATATTTTTTACATAATAAATGTTAACTCTGTTATAATTTAAACTTGTTTGATTCTTTATAATAAATAGTATAGTGACTAAATTAGTCCATAGACCAATTTAAAATTGGTCTATGGACTAATTTGATTCAGTCTTTATAATACAGGGACATCCCAAGAACTTTAACCAAAAGAAAAAACGACTCGTTTTGCTTCAGCAATCAGCACCATATAACACAACGAAACGCGTCGTTTTCTTCTGTTGGTGAAAAGATTTGCAACACCGGGCCTGGTCTTGGCGCTGGCGCGCCCAATCTAGAGCTGAATTGATGCTTCTGTTCGTCTCATTTTGTTGACTGATGGTAGATAGGTTTTTTCTCCTTGAAATATTACTGGGATTTATCTGAATTCTGCTACTAAGCGAAAAGAAAACATGGGTAGAATAGCGACGGCGGCGATAGTGAGCCTTTGGGTAATTCCCGTATCCGTCCTGGTCAATCGCATTGTTCCTGATCCTTACATGGTAAGACTGCCTGTTTAAATTAATTCTTCCTAATTCTTTCTAATGATGTTAATTGTTACTAAAATAGTCAATTTTGAGTCAATTACCTATTTTTCATGTGGGCAGGATGAGATTTTCCACATACCTCAGGCTCAAAAATACTGCAATGGCGATTTCATGAGCTGGGATCCTATGATCACTACCCCACCTGGCCTGTAATGCTCTTTTTCTTCTCTAATCTCTGTTTCATTCTTTTCCTTTGTTTAGATGAAGTTTGGGATTCACTTTACTGAACTGTGAAAGGGTTTTTTTTTATGAAATGAATGATTCTAACAGAGCAAGAAATTAGCTGATTCAATTGGATTATTTAATGTCGCATTAGGAATTACTTTTCCCTTCTGCAAAGATGGGTTATTGTCTCTATTGCTCAATTGTTGTATATTTTTATTACACGCTAAGTTAGAAATACTTCTACAGATACTATCTTTCACTTGTTCATGTTGCTGCTTTGCTTCCGAGTAAGTATGTTCTACAACTGGCTCCATCGTTCCCGGAAGCTTGCTCCACTGCGGTTCTTCGCTCTGTAAATGGGGTCTTGGCAGTACTGTGCAGCATTATAGTCTATGAGATAATAACCCACTTGAGGCCAGCTCTTGATGATAGAAAAGCGACACTTTTTGCAACAGTTCTAGCCCTGTATCCACTCCACTGGTTCTTCACTTTTCTTTACTATACTGATGTTGCATCACTCACTGCTGTGCTCGCCATGTATCTTGCATGTCTGAAGAAGAAATACCTATTCAGTGCATTGGTAAATGAGTTGCCTTAAAAAAATTTATTATGCCATCGATAAATGATAAAACTTTCACACACTGCCCAGGGACAAAATTAGTTAGCTATGTTTCACTTTGCATATAGAGAACTGAGTGTAAGCTACTCTTCAGGTTGTCTAACTTAGTAATCTTGCTATAAAAAGACATCCAAATCAAACAATTTTAGGATAGATTCAAATTTACCTTGATGTTATCATATATTTTTTCTTTGTTGTTTCATGTAGAGCTTTACTCGTTTCCATCTGTGCTCTTGCAGCTTGGGGCAATGGCGGTTGTTATTCGACAGACAAATATTATATGGATGCTTTTTGTTGCCTGCTCTGGGGTCATTGATATAACCATGGCACATCAAAAAGATAGTGTGGAAGTAGATGATTCAAAGGCATCAAACAAGGTTACCAATCTGTCGGCTCTCAATACCAGTGTCAATGTGAGTTCAAACTTGAAGAGAAGAAAGTCCAGGGGAAACTCAAAGGCTAATCAGCATATCTTTTACCAGTCAAACACCTCTTCAGCATCCCAAACATTAGGTTCTTTTGATATCTTTGATCTTACTTTTGTTAGTTAATTTGTAAAACCATGTAAGGTATATAGTTATAAGCGTATGCTTTAACCTTTGTTCATAAGGTTTAAGCCATTACTCTGTGCCGGGCAAAATGTCATTTATGCTAATGTGATGTCCTTTTGGCATTTATGCAGGTCTGCTTCATGAGATTCAAGCTATTGTTTTGTCTTCATGGCGCATAAAGTGGGAGCTTTTGGTCTCCTTTAGCCCATTCTTTTTTGTACTGCTTGCATTTGTTGCTTTTCTCCTCTGGAATGGAAGTGTAGTTCTTGGTATCTTTCACTTTAACATGCTATATGGTTCTTTTACCTCCTTTTTTTCTTCTCATTTACAGTTTCTCTTAATAATGCAATTTATCCACATTTTAATAATGCAGGTGCAAAAGAAGCTCATGCAGTTTCTCCACATTTTGCACAAATAATGTATTTTGGCATTGTTTCCGCTCTTTTTGCGGCTCCTCTGCATTTCACAATAGGTCATGTCCTAGATTTGTTTCAATCATTCTGGAAAAACAGGCTGCTTGGATTTCTCCTTCTATTCTTGGCTTCTATTGCTAGCCTCCTTTCCGTCCATTTTTTTAGGTAGGTTCACTTGAACGTGGAACTCCTTGTACTCTTCTTATTACTTCGATGAAAAACTTACTGTTCCTTTATGTGGTTAATGGATTGTTTCAGCATTGCTCATCCTTATCTTCTTGCTGACAATCGGCATTATACCTTCTATCTTTGGAAGAAGATCATCAAATTTCATTGGTCAATGAAATATCTTCTGGTGCCATTTTATGTTTATTCATGGTTCTCAATCTTCCGATTATTGGGTTAGTACATTTCACTATGACATTTCACTATGTTATGTTATTTAACTTAAGTTTGTCCTGACTTTTCTGAGGTTGCAAAATACTCTCCATTCTCAGGTAAAACTCGGAGGAGGATCTGGACATTGGTATATTTCTTTGCTACCTCTGCTGTTCTTATTCCTGCACCGCTAATTGAGTTCAGATACTATACAATACCATTCTATTTTTTCATCCTTCATACCAGTATTAACGACAGCCGAAGCTGGCTTCTCATAGGGATTCTATATACAGTCCTGAATGCCTTTACAATGACAATGTTCTTGTTTCGGCCATTCCACTGGGACCGTGAGCCCGGGGTCCAGAGGTTCATATGGTAGATACTAAACACTAAAAGCTAAAAACAAGACAAGCATCACAGGTTTTGCTAATTGCAGTATTCGTCATTGGATCATAGAGAACTAACACCCTTTCATTCATGTGTTGGCATCTAAAATTAACCCTGTATTACTTGTTGTAATTCTTGCCATTCATCTCGAGCAAATGGATATTTCATGTTTGATATGCACTTTGTAACCAAATGGTGTGTAATGGTAAACATGTTAAGAGTTAAGGCTCTTTCAGTTGCCTATACGGATATTTGTCCCTCTTTGAGTCTTTTTCATTGATAATTGTCAGATATCTTGAGATGAATCATGAAATGTGTGCATAACATCCTTCTTTTCACCTTTGTTTCCATGGATACATTGGCAGTAGATAAGATAATTTTAGGTAAAATGCTTGTTTTCAGGTTTACCGACAAAAGATGTTCGACATGTCATGAGATGTTAAAAACAATGGCTTTTAACCAACCAGCTCTGTCTTCTCGATTGGTCATATTCTAACAGTGAATTTTTCTTTTTGGAGTTTGTGACTCAGGACCAACAACCCAAGTCATGTTGGCTGACTTTTGTAAAGCTGCCAGAAAGTCTGCGAAAGGTCTATTCCTTGCATTTATAAACTAAAACACTAGTTGGAGATAAAAAGGAAAAATGAGATGAGTTTTATATTTGGTTAATAAGTATTTTTTAAAATTTTAACTACCAATCATTTGGGAGTGCTTAATTTTTCAAAAATTCATGCGTTAAGTATGCAATGACGTAGTTTACCACTGGTCAAATTTGCTTAAGTGTAAACAAGACTTTAAACAACGCTTAATGCTTCAGCAATAGTAATTGACATCTGTTTGAGTTAAAGAAGAATACAGTGAAAGAGATGACAGAAAAGCAGTTGAAGAACTTGGATTCAAATACGATAGGTTTGGTAGGAAAGTAGATATCACATGACTTCATTTTTAACCATTCCATTTCAAACCCACTTTCAGATTCTAACTCATCAATGTTTCCTTCAATTCATCCTTGGAAATGAATTTGCATATGGCATTTTCAAATGGAAAGAAGATTCACGAAACCATGAAAATCCAACGTTTAGGCTTTCTTTCTTTTTTTTTTAATCAATTGATGGATGATTTTTTTTTCCAAAGATTTTTACCAGTCCGACTAATGAACTCCTACATGAAAACACCTGCACCTAACTTTAACAAAAGGAGGAAAATTGATTGAAATAATTATGATGATCTATTTACTGAATGATCGCCATATCCTTCCTTCTAAAGAAATTATGATTACCGAAACATCGTCATGGTACATTCGTCGTTCCCCTGATGGGATCTCAACCAATTCATGGAACTCAAGACCTGCAAAACCCCACCAAAGCACGTTCGTTTAACTCCTTGGATGATATAATTCATGTTTAGGATAAAACAAATATTTACCAGCTTTCTCAGCTGCTCGAATTAGTACTTGTTCAACGAGATGTTGCGCCGGATCTCCGTCTGGAAATGAAGCAATGAACCATTCGATCTCGGAGACAACTTGTTGATTGGTGAAGTACTGATAGAGTCCATCAGATGAGAGTACCAAAAACTTGTCATCAGTACTTAGTTTATAATGATAAAGTGAAGGAGAAGAAGAGATGTATGGGGATGTTCCAACATAATTGATTCTGAAAATATCATACAGTGCATCGTTCCATCTAGGCTGCCAAAAAGAATCAGAGTAAAAACATCCAAATCAGCCCCCATATTTTTGCAACAATTACTTCTTACAAACAAACAATAAGCTTTGGTAATAATGGTTTTGTCATTGATTTTCTTTTTACCTGTTTGAGAAAGCCAGCCCCAAAAGCTCGAGTAACCTTCAAATATCCTTTCACTCTCTCGTTAACAACTGCTTCATCATCATCTGGATGTTCTTGCCTGATTCTCTCAACTTCCTGGTGTATGGACAAGACACTTTTGATTTTAATCTTGAAAAAGAAATGCAAAGAAATAAACATAAAAATGCAAAAAGAAGAAAATAATTACCTCTTCAACATCAACATTATGATCCATTGTAAGCTGAAGAGGAATCAAATTAGAGGACCCTGTTTTCAGTGCTAGAATGGCTCTGCTATCCCCCACGTTCATCAAATAAACATCTTCCCCTTTCATTAACATTACCAAAACACAAGAACCCATTGCATGTAACTCGGGTTTTAAATTGGCCATCTTTAAATAAGTCTCTTCAGTTTTATTTAGACCCTCTGAAAGTGCTTTCAAGACACCAGAATGTTGAAAAGTTTCCATCGGTGAATTCATAGAATGCTCAAATCTTTCACTGCTTTTCCCACAAATTTGTTTACCTTCAAAAGAGTCCAATCCCATATCTTCATCTGATTCGGCCTTATCATCGTTCCATAACAGCCCTTTAAGCTCTTCCAACACAGCATCAAAAAGATTACTAAGCAAATGATCAGGTGCATCCGGTCCACTGAAACCATCATAAATCCCCACAAAGATCCACCCTTCTTCTCCTGAAACTACGAGATGGGTTCGATCCTCACCTGCTTTCCCTTGCGCCCATTGCAAATTCTGACTTTTCATTGAAAACCGATAACCATCACCCTCATCATCATCATCAACACTCCAAGTCCCCCTACTGCTAGGATCATTATTATTAGTTTTGGTTTCTAAAGCTGATGAACATTCTTTATCTGATACAAAAAATTTAAGCATTTTATCTGATATTGTTCTCTTGAAACTCTTGGTAAAAAGCCAACCTTTCTTCTTTGACTTAAAACCACCATTAGACAAGGTTTTGTTGAAGTTAATAATCGGACCCGACAAGAACCCAGGATCCATTGGTCCCGACCAACAATGGGGGTTGCCACGTGGCACTGGTTGTAAGGTAAGGCCAGCAACTAACTCAGAACTTTTGAACGTGGAGGAACGATTATCAGGTAACGTGGAAGACGCCGCAGCCAATGGAACCGTTGTCAAGTTGGCGCTAACCGAAGCTCCGGATATGGAATGAAAAGTCGTCGTAGTTGTTGTGGTGGAGGAATAAGAAGAAGAAGAGTGGTTCTCGGAGGAGGAGAGAGGAGTCGGATCGGGTCGAACGTAACAAAAAGAATGCCCAACGAACTCTTCAGAGGGGTGAGGCATAACGTGAGACGTCATCATCATTTCAAGGCTTCCGCCATTGCAAGAACAGCAATGGCTTAACTTTCTAACACTGTTTCCCATGGCTTAATATTTCTCTAGGTGATTGCTTTTCTTTTCCCTCTTCTAAGGCTGTAAGAAGAGAAGAGAAGAGAATACGAGACTGTAATTAAAAAAAAAAAAAAAAAAAGAACAAGAGGGAGTTGACCTTTTAAGATACAGGCTTTATTTGAAAGGATGAAAGAAACAGAAGTATGGTCTGAATGTATGTTTAAAAGTAAAATTTGGGGTTGATGTTAAGTTGGAGTGGATTTGACTTTAAAATTGATTTGAAAAAGTAAAAAAAAAAATATATGAGGGAGCAAAAGAAAACCGGGTTTAGGATTGTAAAATCATAATTAATTGCAAATTGATTTATTTTAGAAATTAATGGAGGGAGTTGACTACGTAAGAGCGCGTGAGTGATGGAAGATATCCCAAAGTCAAAAGGCTTGAGATTCTTACGAGTGGCCTCTAACTTTATAAAGTAAATAAATCAATACGAAAACTGATTTTAAGTACAGCTAATTTTGATTATTATCAAATCATCCCTTCTTTTTTTTGGCTTCACAAATCTCAGATTTTGTCAAATTCAAGAACAAAAACAATGAAT
This sequence comes from Gossypium longicalyx, assembly GCA_025698465.1. Classification (NCBI taxonomy): domain Eukaryota; kingdom Viridiplantae; phylum Streptophyta; class Magnoliopsida; order Malvales; family Malvaceae; genus Gossypium; species Gossypium longicalyx. The sequence goes on from CM047003.1 coordinate 29,729,023, forward strand.
GAAGGGTAAAACGTGCACGCACTAAACACTTGGTATTAGTTTATTAAAACTAGAAATTTTGTTTTTATGTTTCACAAAGGATTATACTTTGCTGTGAGATAAGTAAGTGAAATGTAAAGAGCAGCAATGATTGTTGGGTTAAATTGAAAAAGAGTTACTAAATATCGAAAAGTCTGGAAAGAAAAGATAAATGGTGACCACAATTATATTTTTCTTTTGCTTTCAAGGTTCTTCCATCTTTTGTGCCCACTGCCAAATATTCACGAATCATACCTAAAACAAATAAATAAACAGAAATAAGCTTTTTATTTAATTTCCTAATTTAGGTAAATTCTTTATATTACCCTTTTTTTTTAATACTCCGAAAACCACGTTTAAAATTTTGTCAATGTTTCATTTAATTACAAAATGGGAATTAATATTTGTATTTACTTAGTTTTAAGGAATATTACCTCATTATTTCAGTTAGAATTAAAATATGTTTGAATAACAAATATTTTTTTAATATAATTTCTACATTTTCGTAAACTTTTTTTTAAATTAATTTAATCATTAACTTTTTAAAAAAAAGTCGAAATGATTTTTTTTTATATACAATAACTTACATGACAATTTATGTATACTTCGTACTGATGTTTTGAATTTTCATGAACTTTTTTTAATTTTGATTTTGATTTATTTTAATATTTTAATTTTATATTAACATGGTATATATGATAAATGGTGTATTGTCAACATTATGTGCACGTGGTTTGCATGCAAGTTGTCATGCCAACAAGATTAAAAATCAATGCTTTAATCAGCATTTCTATTAGAAAAATGATTTGACTCTTTTTGAAAGATTAACGAACAAATTTAATTAAAAATTAAAAATAAAAACTAATTTGATAAAAAAGTTAAAAAAATTTAATTAAAAATGAAAATATTAAAAACTAAATTTATAATTATAACCCTCAATTTAAAAAGAATGGTTTATTGATTAATGATTATTCCAATAAAATTAGCTGAATCTAAATATTAAAAAAAAAAAACACACACACACACTTTTATAAGGACAACTAAAAAAGAAAGAAAGAAAAGAACTGATAAATACATAGGATATTTTAAAAATATACTTTTGTAAATTTCTGTGCGTGCAATTCAAGGAAATGCCTATCCTTTTATATAATACGAAGGGATAAATTTAAATTTAATCTTCAATATTTATATTTTTTTTTGTTAATTTAATCATCAATGTTTAAAAAAATTATTTTTGACAATTGTTCTTTTAAAAAGAGTTAAATAGTCTTTTAAAAATAGAAATATTGACCAAAAAGTTAAATTTTTAAACATAATAACCTGCATAGCAATCCACACGTGTCTCATACTAATATTTTTGATTTTTTATGAACTTTTTTTTATTATAATTTTTTGAATTTAAATTTTTTATATTTTAAAATATTTTTATAAAATTTAAAGTATTCATTGGCGTCTCGTATAAATAAATAATGTCATGTTAGCATAAAATACATATAGACTATCACATGTGTCGTCACGATAACATCATTTAGAATTTGATATTTCAATCAGTATTTCTATTAAAAGAGTCAATTTAATTTTTTTAATAATATTGAGGGTTAAATTTAATTCCAAAAGAATCAAGAGTCAAATTGAAAAAAAATATAAACATCGAGTGTTAAACTTTGATATTACACCTAATATAAAATTTGAAAAGCTTTATTGTTGGCCCACCGTCCACATTAGGTGGTGAGGGATGGCTTGCCTTTAAGTGGACCAGATATTTAGAATGTTCTTGCCTTCCACTTGGAAATCATTTGCTACGGATCCAGCCCATAATTTATATATTACATATTTATTCTCAAAACTCAATTTTCAAGTTTTACAAAGAGTTTTTTTTTTCCTTAAAAAAGAGTCTGTGTAGATTTTAATCTTTGAATTTAATAATTTGTATTTGTTTAGTATTTATTTTTTAAATCTAATTAAAACTTTAATTTGGAAATAGTTAATCAATTTAATATTTTTAAGTATATGGTCGACGGACATTAACTTTTGTATTAAAACCCAATAAAATATTATCTATTTTCTTAAAATTAAAAAATATATATAATTTTAGAAATTTTTTATATGCATAAGGAACCTAGACTAATTGACGTTCATATTCAATATCCAATATCTAAACGTTGATTTGTTTAGATTCATTTTGAATGTGTATATTTTAACAATTTTATATATTTTTATAATTTTAAAAATAATAATATAAAAATATATTTTTAGAGAAAAATTCATATTTAATTTTTTTTTTGGATTTTTTATTTTTATTTTTATTTTATGATATTTTCAAAATTTCTTTGCTTTTATAGTTTTTTTTTATTATATTTTATAACTTTATATTTTTTAAAAGATTTTTATTTTCTATTTCCAATATTGCCCCAAATCTATGGATTGGGTCCAAATTGAAAATTCTTGAAATTTAAAGTCCAACTCATGAGAACCTTGTCTGCACATTATTTGCTAAAGTCTCATCTGCCTCATCTGAAGAGGAGGCCGATGAAACAATTAATGAAATTGACTCTTATCTCATAGGCTATCCTATTGTCTTGATTATTGTTTCTCCTTATCCACTCTCAATCCCCTGAATGGTGGCGAGAATAATGAAAATGGACTACATCCAACCTCTTTAAATTTCCACAATAATGTAATACTTTCTCATTAAATGCTAAACTTGTTGTAACCTTAACAATTACTAGATCCATTACATCCATAATGGTATTTGCCCTAATCTCACATATTTCATCTTTATCGACCTTGTTAAAATCATTTGCAAACTCATTAACTAAAAGGACACTCTCATTTTTTGAATGGTCCTTAACTATATAATTTGGAAACCTAATGTTGATATTTCTTTATACCTTGAAATTCCCCTTTCGAACCAAAACCTTATTGGCATTAACTCAATAAAAAAAGGTGGCTATCATAAGGACCCCATCAGTTTCAATAATTGGGTTAAAGATACTCATCAAGATTTGGCATAATAGCAACATAATGATGATGATCCAAACGCATTATCCATACTTAGGTCGTTCAAGACTCGAGCCTTTCTCACTGCCATTGAAGCTTTGCAAACTCACATGGGTACTTGCATCGACTCATTGCAAACCTTTATTATGAGTGAGGGCTTTAACACCATTGACACCTATCTTACTAGCTTGGAGGATGAAGTTCATACTTTATGACTTCATGCCTCTACTTCCTACTCAATTTCATCCTTATTCACTACCACTACTACAACCATAACCATTGTGGATGCTCTTTGAAGAAAAAAATGATCGACCATGAAATGTGCTCTTTTTCCATAAATGAGATTGAACCCCCGATCATATTATTAAGATATGAGATAAGAAAACACTACATCATACCTCATGGTTGATTTACATGCATTATATAAATTTATATAGGTCTTTAGCTCTCCTTATTGTATGGCTCCTTTTCATGGTAAGTAAACAGAATAAGTAGTGGACTGTAGAAGTGCATCTCAAGCAAAGCCCGTCTAGCTCAGTCGGTAGAGCGCAAGGCTCTTAACCTTGTGGTCGTGGGTTCGAGCCCCACGGTGGGCGATTGTTTTTCCTTCCCAGGTCTACCAGCCACTGCAAACAGCAAACCCTCGCAACGGTAAATGAGAGATTTTTTTTTTTTTTTTTTTTGTTTCTTTTTGAAAGAACAAAGATGTTTACTTAAATGAGAGTAAAAGGCTGGAAATTCAGTTCTCGCACACCTGTCTTTTGCAGAATTTTCGACTTCATAAATGGTCCCATTCTTTCTTCACTCTTAATTTGGGATTGCCAGGCTTGCAGTTTTGCTTTCATATAAAGTTTCTAGCTTTTGAGATGATGGAAGAAACAACATTAAAATATTAGCAGCCAAGTTTAATTAACAATGTGAAGAGATTCTTGGTACTCTCTAAGATTCTGTTCATGGAACAAAGTGAACATTGAATAAAATCTCAATATTGGGTAAAAAAAGAAAAAGTCACAAAATGATCAAGCGACCATCAAGGTACTTCAGATTTGGTGTTATGTAAGTTACATCTGACAAAGGAAATAAGCATTGGTTTACTGTTTTAGTACCCTCTTGGAGACCACTGCCTTCATTACCTGCAAATTAATGATTCAAAATCTGCAGAAATCAACAACCTGGTAGTCTATGAGGTTCAGTTTTCCCATCAAAAGCAACCCCACAACCATCATTACTGACTCTGTAAACTGCAACCACCATGGCCCCATGCCTTCCTCTCACAATTCCTCAAACATGAATTCCAGACATGGATAAATAGATGTGCTCCTTAATTAGTGGCTTCAATCTCCCCATATTTGTCATCAAATATCGAAGTTCCTTTTGTTACATCACGTATAACATACCTCAAACAATGAAAATCTCAGCTCTGAAACCTCTACTTTGGCATATAGACAAACTTGTGCACAAGGCCTATGGCATTTTAACCATTCACAGAATGGACTTGGCCAAGGCCTTGTGGTGAAACTTAATTTTAGTAAAAACAGAAAAAAAGAAAAAGAAAAAAAGGGTCATTGTACCTAATGATTTAAACACTACACCATTACCATCTAGCTAAAAAGCTGAGAAACTTTTAAAAGAAAGAAAGAAAAGCAGTAAATCATGCAAATAAAAGCTTGTCTTTTTCACCATACCTGCATATGTTATAAGCTTTTCCACTACCAGTAGCCCCGAAAGCAAACATAGTAGCATTGAAGCCATGAAAGAACCCTGGAGTCAAGGAATTCACAACATTCGTTTGAGATTATCGTCTAGCTCTCTCGATCGTGATTTATCAAGGGCTATTATAACAACAAGATAACTTGCTTAAATCAATAGATAAATCCTAAATAAATCTGATGATATTCATCTCTAAAAAATAGTTGTTTAATCATCAATATATAATAAGACTTTTATACTAATCACATCACTTCAAGGAAGTGGATTGGAAGGGTTAATATTTGAAGTCAACCCATACTTTTACTTTTGTCAACTATATCACGTCCAAATAAATCGAACTCGGAACAAACAAATTTATTTAAGGACGAAAAAAAAAAAAACAATTTCGTTATAATAGGAAGCAGCAGCTTTTCCAACACCTTTCCTTTCATCAAAGATGAAATAATCGGCCGATATTATTATTATTATTATTATTATTATTTTTAAATAGTTTTCTTGCCAACTATTTATCTCCCCTAACCAAAGATGATGCTCCCAGTCAACATTGAAATAATCGGTTAAAACGTATCTTTCCATTATCCTCTACTTTTTAAAGCTAGAACACCATTGGCCCAATCCAACGGTGTAGAAAATACCCGCGAAACCTCATCGACTGATACTCGCCGAACGTGTTCGATATTTAATCACTATATGGGCCCGCTTTCTGTCAAACCTTAGAGTGCCGTTTGAGGTTTCAAACATTTTGCCAATTGCCACCACGCCACCCCTACGGATTCCTTAGGACCGTTAACTGCCGTTAACCTATAGGGTTTTTGAAGAAAACCTTTAAAAAGCTTAATTCTGTCTTCAGTACCTATACCCTTGACACATTTAAAATTTAATCCCTTTACTTGTAATTTCAATAATTTAATTTTTCTACTCTTTTGATTTCAAAATTGATGTTCCAAATAATAAGTCTGTCAAAGAATTTTTAATAAAGTGGATTATAAGGTACTTTTAAAGTAAAAGATTTACTTATATGGCCAATTTAAACCTGCATAAAAATCATGCAAGTAAAAAGAAAAAGTATTGGCATTCTGCTTCTCTTAGATAGTGCTGATCGTATTTAAAATAAAAAACTTACAATCCTATATTTAGTGACAATTTCATGTGTAATACTAATCATGTAAATAATTTTTTATTTTAAAGTTCCACAAAATCTAATTTAATGAAAGTACTTCGCTGATGTCATCAATTAGACTTTAATTATTAAACAAAAAGAACTAAATTTTAAATATACAAAAAGTACATGAACTGAAAGCATAATTAGACAAAACAAAGCACGTCAATTCTCAATAACGGCAATAAACGGAGACGTCGGTGGATATATGTTAACGTTATAATTATAAAAACTTAACCTTTTTATATATTTTTATATTTATTAATTTTCCCTTTTTTGTGTTTCTGTCTCTCCTTTGTTTCAACGGGCGAGGATATTTCGAAACAGAGGAAGAAACGTTGGAGTTCCTTTTAACAAAGAAACGTTTTATTTCTTTTCTTCTTTTTTTTTGGTTCTTTCTTGTTTGGCTCGAAAAGGATTTTTCTTGAAGGAGCTGAGATTGTTTCCCGCCACTCAGGTGTGTTTAGCTTAATGAATCAGAATTCTTTGGTTTTTTATTGGGTTTTTCTTTTCTTTTGATTCTTCTTCTTATTTATTATTTACTGTTTTGATCATGTTCCTTGAACCTCACGTACCTTGGATTCGTGAAAGTCTCTTTTTTTTTTTTGGGGGGGGGGTTAAACCCTAGAATTATGTTGAAGTGATGTGAGATTTTGGTGCTTTTTTATTTGTTTTTGATCTGATTAATGAATTTTAAGATCTGGGTTTTGTCTCTTTCTGTGATTGGCGGTGGTGTGATTGGAGATTTTGGTTAAAAGATGGGATTTTAAGGGATTGGATTGGTCATTATTGAAGGTTTCAACTTGTTTTGTTTGGTTGTTGATTATGATATCTGGGTTTTGAGATGATTGTAGAAAGAGATGACTGAGTTAAAGATAGAGGAACGCTGTCTTGAGAATAAACAATTAACCACCGCATCAAGTTCTTCTGTATCAGAAGGCGGTGGCAGTGCAATTGTAAAGTCTCCAGCCATATCCAGTCCAGCGCCAACATCACCAAATCATAGGTACTGTCCATTAATAACTTCTTTAGCTTCTTTTTTTTTCAGTTCAACTTGCTTCTTAATATGTACTTCTTTGCATCACAATTTGAGTTGGATTGTTATGTTAAATGCAGCATTGCTGATTTTGCTTTTACCTGTAGACACTTTCCTTTCTGGTCGAGTTTATGATTGTAGATTGTATTGAGCAGTTCCTTCTAGTGCTCACACTTTGTCGTTGGACCAAATTGAATTGAGTTTTATTATTTTGAAAGCTGAGAGTAATTGTTTATACTGAATTTTCAGGAGGACCACTGGCCCTATTAGGCGAGCAAAAGGTGGCTGGACACCGGAGGAGGTAATAATTACAATGCTCCTTTCTACCATGGGTTCTAGTAAAAACGAAGCTTCAACCAGTGTTTAGTGGTTACTCATATTCATTCTGCAGCTGCTGCTTTTCTTTAACATCATTTTCTATTTTCATTGATTGCAGGATGAGACACTAAGAAATGCTGTTGCAACTTTTAAAGGGAAGAGTTGGAAAAAAATAGGTTTTTCTCAGAATCTGCCTTATCTCTTTTTAAAATTTTTACTCTTTTTATCCGCTATCCATCTTTTCCAATGAGACAAACCTGACATTTAATTTTTTGCTAGAATCTACTATATATCCTATCTATGCTTTTCCTAACCAAAAATAAACCTAGGTTCATGATTATTGAATAAATGCATCATCTCAATTGTAGTAGCGCTTTCTATTTGACTTCCTTTAACTGATCTTAACATTTTAATATGCTTTTGCAGCGGAATTTTTTCCTGATAGATCAGAAGTTCAATGTCTACATAGATGGCAAAAGGTCCTGAATCCAGATCTTGTTAAAGGACCTTGGACACAAGAGGTAGCCATATTAGGGTCTTTCTTTTATGCTGCTATGCTTGCAGTTCACAAAACAAGCACTAAATTTTCTGTGGCTTTTCTCTTCCAGGAGGATGATAAAATTGTTGAGCTTGTATCAAAATATGGGCCTACAAAATGGTCTGTCATTGCTAAATCTTTGCCTGGACGAATAGGGAAACAATGCCGTGAGAGGTAATTTCATTTTTTACTTCTTTTTATGTTTGGATTCCCTAAGAGTTCTTAAAAGTTCCAAAGATTTGCATATGATTTTCTGCCATCCCAAATGATGCCTGCCATTTATGTTTATTCCATGCTCAATCAATGTTCTGCAGATGGCACAATCATTTGAATCCTGATATAAAGAAGGATGCTTGGACGTTAGAGGAGGAATTGGCCCTTATGAATGCGCATCGGATATATGGGAACAAGTGGGCTGAAATAGCTAAAGTTTTACCTGGAAGGTATCGTTCCTTTCTAGTCAACACTTCCTACATAGTTCAGATTTGAAAGCTTAGTCCAGTATCGTTGACAAAAGAGTTGATGGAAAATTACTTCTAGATCCCATTTGACGAGTTAGTGAAATTTTTTTATGCAGAACTGATAATGCAATAAAGAATCACTGGAATAGTTCCATGAAGAAGAAGTTAGATTTCTATTTGGCTACAGGGAAGCTTCCTCCAGTTGTGAAAATTGTTCTTAAAAATGAGACTAAGGATATAGAAACACCTGCTGCAACAAAAAACCTGCTTGTTTATTCAAAAAAAGAATCAGATTCCACTGCTCAAACATCATCCGGAACTATAGATATATGTAAGCCGGAGGAAGATGGAAAAGATCAGTTGGAATCCTCTACTCCAGTTCAAGATATGGCAGCTTCGTCAAGTATTATTCCAAGTGAGTCTGTTGAGACTGAAAGTGCAGAATTCAAGCCTCAATCATTTGATGCTAATCCTTGCAGCTGTAACTCAGTGACAGTGGTGAAGTTCGAGAGTCGAAGAACCAGCTCTGCTATTGTCGAAGACAAAGTTGTTGTGACACAACTAAGGTCTGATGCTCCAACATATGGTCCTTTATGTTATGAGCCACCTAGGTTACAAGGGGGTACTTCATTAGATTCGGATAACTTAAACAAGAAAGGCATGCAGCATGAGTGGACCTCTACTCCTGTCACGTCACCCGTAAGTTTCTTCACTCCGCCTTGTGTGAAGGGCAGTGGTTTTGGTACTCAAAGTCCTGAGTCTATTCTTAGAATTGCTGCTAAGACCTTCCCGAATACACCTTCTATATTTCGGAAGAGAAAAACCAGTCCTAATAAAATAGGAAAACCAAATGAGGAAACAACCAAGAATAGGGTTCAACTATCTGGTGAACAGGAAAGAACCGAAAATAGTCGGGAACAGGCTCAATTTCGTGATGGGAGTTCATGCCAGAGTCCGGCTTTTCAAGGCAATAGCAGCATTGGCCCTAATTGTACAGCATTTAATGCGTCTCCTCCGTACCGGTTAAGATCTAAAAGAACTGCTGTTTTTAAGTCTGTGGAGAGACAACTTGAATTTGCATTTGATAAGGAGAGGCATGAAGATAGTATGAAATCTTCGAATCTATTAGTGAATGGTAGCTCTTCGATTGAAGATTGCTTGCATGCAACAAAGATGGAGGTCACATAGGGCTTAAAGTGTAAGATATGATGTTCCAGTTCCCACTTGAAAAGTCGGTTCAATCTTTTGCTCAAAACATACACACAAAAAAGAGAAATTCTGCTAATTTTTTTTTCCCGAGGTTTTCCACATTGATTATAGGTAAGTTGTGTTTATGCTGATTAGATGAAACATCAAGGAATTCCCTCCCAAACTTTTCTATACAAATAGATTAAACCAGGAATCATGTTTCTCTATCTAATAAGTTTTTGCTTTGCTCTCTCACTAAGTGTATCTGCCATAACTGTTGCAACAACTCGAAGGTCTGGGGTTGAATGCTCTTATGGGTAGTGTAAGAATTGTTTACTCAACTAAAAGAAATATCATTTTTTTAAGAATTTTAATAAAGAATTATAAATTAAAACAGAAACATATATTAGTTATTATATAAATTAGCATACTTGACACGTTTTATATTTATGTCAAAAGAAAATTTAGGCTCAAGAATGTTTTCCAAATATATGATAAAATATTAGATGTTTTCATTAAAAAAAAAAAAACTAAATTTGATTTTGTCAAGTTCTCTATCATCGGAGGGCAAGATACATTGCAAACAAGTTGAATGATTTTTGGCTTTCCGATAGGCCAATAATTTCGTGTTTAACCCTTACTCATCATCTTAAAGATAAACAGGATGATTTCGTAACCCTAAACGATATAATACTCCTATTTTTTGGAGGTGACATTAAAAAAACCTACAATTAAACTTTAAAAACAGTCTGATACATTTGGAAAAGAAAAAGAGGAGGATGGCAGAGACAACATTATTGACAAATATACACCTGTGAAATGTGATAATTCATTATTAGAAACAATATTGGCAAATATACACTGAAATGTGATAAGTGTGTTAATGATAATTTATTATTAGAATATAAGGAAATGGTACGTGGTTTTGTTGGTTGTGAAGTTACACATAGACTAAAACTATAGATGTATTTGGATTATATGAAATTCAACTATTGACGAGACTCTTTCTTCACACTTAGAATACGTTATTAGAAAAATTAGTATCAATGAAAGAATCACTCATGAAAGGTTATGGTTATATTTAAATAACTGAAATTTGTAACTAATTAATTAAATCCCATAAAGGAGGATGCTATAGTTAATTGCAACAGTGATCAATTCTTGGTTAAAGTTTCAAAATGCGAACATGTGTTGACATTTGTTCATGGTTTTTTTTTCTTGAAAATTCATATGTCTAGTGCTATCGAATGTAAAATCAAGTGGCTTTGTTGATTGGAGAAAGAAGCTAGGAAAGGCAAATGAACAACTTCATGTCAAAGGTGAAGACTATAAATGATAGGATAAGGCAAAGTAGATGTTGCAGATCCATATGGAGGCAATTGTCAAGAAGCAATGACAAGTGTTAAGATGAATAAGAGCATAGTACACCAGCATTCAACCGTGATAATTCATGATTTTTTTAATTGAGGTGGGCTTAAAATTATTTAAGGTTGAATAGAACCAGTGAAGCCATGATCGAATAATTAGAGAATATATATAATTGCCTTGAAATTAATAGAACAAATAGTGATGAGTTAACTCAAAATACGCTTGAAGAGAGTAAATGTTCATAATTTAAAACAATAAAAGTGAAGATTTTTAAAAGATGTTGAGGATGCATTTTTTTGAGAGTGACTATTAGAAACATGAGGAATGAGTGCAACTATCGGTTAATAAAAGTGGTAAATACGTGAACAAGTCTTTTATTAATTTTACTATTCAAAATTGTAGGAGAATTTTATACAAAAAAGAAACATAGGAAAGGCATGAAGGGTCGTCAAGTTCATCGAATTATTAATGAAATGTGATGGTCAATAATCATCAATGAATTAATTAGTCTTTAAGTCAATAACAGAATCGAGGTATGGAGAATAATTATTCTACAGGTCTATGCATAATTTTTTCAAAGCTAATGTTTTGGTGTTGGATTGCGAAACTATAAGATTCTCCCATTGAACATGAAAAGTGTAAATAGTGAAATTAAGGCAAATGTTTTATGAGGGTGGTTCTTTCTTCTCTCAATCTTTGCTTGAGAGAGAATGAGAAGAAGATACAAAAGTTTATAATAAATGTGTAAGCATCATGTGAGATTACTGCGAAAAAATTATTAAATAATATATTAGGACAATAATGATGGCCGCATTATATGACATTTGTTAGAGACTTGATTTAATTGATTAAAAAATAAAATAATAAAAAATTTTACCATTGAGATTAATTTCAATAAATTTATTTATGAATTTATTAATAAAAAAGAGATTCTAATAATTACATCTGACCATAAAAATTATGGAATATGTTTGAATAAATAGATGTTATGTGGTATGAAATTAGTGATATATGTTTGATGAGGCAAATGTTATGATAAAGCTAGTGTGAAGAGATGAAACATGTTCATGCGTTAGTGGTAGAGTTTTTGTATTTTTTTATTTTTGGTTGTATTCATAGTTTTTGTTTTTGTTTTTTTTTTTTTTTTTTTAATAGTTTGTGGTATTTTATTATCTTGTGTTTAGGATGCTTTTTTTGTTATCAAATTACGTCCTTTTGTATATTGCTTATCTTATTTAAAAAAGTGAAGTGTTAACTAAGGGTATATCTAATAAATAATTGAAAATTTTCATTTCATTAAAAATAAAAATTTTCAATATTTAATTTTTCATTGTATTTGATAAGATATTAACCTTTTACTTAATATAAAAGTTTTAACAAAAAAAGTGTCGATTATGATAAGTAAATAGATAACTACTTATTACTTATCACTTAATGTAGAAAATATTAAATTAAATTTATTTTTTAAAATCTTATTTTTGAATAAATTATTTTCTCATTTTATTGAAAATTAAAATATTCAAATTTATTTTAACCTTTATTCAAAACTATTCAAAATAAAATAAGTAAAAACAAATTAATAAGATTAAAATTATAAAATAATGAATTTTAAAAAAATCAAGATTTACTGTTATCAGACATAATAATTATATTAATGCTTAATTTTAACTAATATATCAAACAATTTTGTAATATAAAATTTTAGTACTAAACATTTAATAATTAATTTTTCAATTTATTAAAGAAACCTTAAAGAAAAAAAAGAATTATAATAAAAAGAATTATTAAAAACTTCATAAGGTATCCAATTTAAACACAAGTAAATGAATATTATCATATCTGATATAAATCCCAATATTTGCAACTCCTTCCTTAATTCTTAAACTAGGATTTTTTGTTGTTGTTGTTGTTGTAAAATGTGTTATTTGCGAGAATCATGATTATCATAAATCTGATTAATTTAATATTTTAAAAAAATTATCTATTTTTATTATTTACTTCAAAAATTTATATTTTATAATTAAGTAAATTCTACACATTAGTATTCATAATTAGTTATTTATTACTTAATAAATTATGAATAAATCTTATATCATAATCTTTTAATTAAATTATTATATTTGCATGTATGATGATTATTTTTGGGTACATTTGCATGATGAATTGTTTAAAATTTATAGGATTTTAACAAAGTGGAAAGCAATTTCCTTAACCGAACAGGAAATCGAAGAAAACCCGGCTATCGTCAAAGTAACACAAACACATTTAATGAACATTTGAAAAACAAACCAAAATCCATAATGATCCCAACCATTTAAAAGCAAACACATATACCGATTTATACTTTATATGGTAGTAGCCATCCATTTATACCATAAACATTGAAGGGAAGAGCTGCTGCTGCTGTCATGTGAAAATGTTAAACCGTCTACAACAACCTACATGCCCATTGAAAAAAAGCAGCAGTTAACAAAGAATTTAACAGCTTTACATTAAAGACGATCATAGCTCCACCCTCCGTTGATGAAAATGGAAGCTCTAACCCATTGTCCCTACTATTGTTGCATCACTTTTGAAACCATTGTCTCCCATCAAGAAAGTGACTTATGCCAGAAGATATTCAACTGAATATTCATCATCGTGGGTCAAGTCTTGAGACACTAACGTCCACAGGTTTCATTCCTCAGTCTAACTAAACATCCAGGAATAATATTAGCAGCAAGCAGCGGAAGAGAATGGCTAAATCCGCCATATCAAATTAACAGCTGAACCAAGAGATAACAAAGACTAAAGGCTTTCAAATGAGCATACAACTCCAAAGAATTAAAAAGAAAAAAAAAAAAAAAAAGGGTTAATATCTAATATCGCCAATAAAATTCCCCTAACTGACCTGATTATAGTTAAGTCCAGTCATAATGGCCACATGCTAACATCAAAATCCAAGATCCTAAGTTTGGAAAGTGATTTGGGGATATACTGGTAACCTTCAGTTTTGCAGAACCATTTTCTATGCACTTGATGTCTGGGTCAAATGCACCGGCACCTAAAACAAATAAATTAACCGAAGTGAACAAAAATTATCACAACCCCGAGCAAATCGAAAAATAAAAGCAACAAAAGATTAATCACCAGCTTGATCATGAAACCAAACTAAACCATGAAGAAGGCGCCAATGGTAGTTTGTCCAAGAACCTTTGAACTCCGATCAAGGCCATGAGAAGCAACCTATTAAAGAGAAAATAGATTATTATGAAAACCACAAAAATTAAAACGCTCAGTTCAGTGTCATCGGCAACAAAGCAAAAAGAAAAAGTGCCCCAAATCACCATGTAGCTCAGAGCAGCATAACGTTCCTCATTCAAGTACAGCGGTTTTCCTCTATGCATTTCAATATCCTGAAATAAGAAATTGTAGAATAGTACAAATAGATCATGAGAAAACCCCTTCATATGATATGAAAAAAGGTAATCCAGAAACACAATGAAAAGCAAAAATTTTAACGAGTGGCTACCATAACATGCCAATAGTATGGAATACAAATTTGAATTCAGACATAGTTCCAAGGAAATACATAATTTCCAAACAGCACTTAAAGCTTTTATACGTCTTTTGACTGCAAGGGAAATAACCCAGCTCCAAATTTCTAATATTTTAAGAAAATTAAACTCAATTATAGTATCAAGTCATGTAGGTTAGCCTTCAATAATCAATCATCCAAAATTTCCAAGTCATATAGAATTGAATAGTAACCCAAGGAGTATTAAATGTTTTCTTGATTGACCTGAGGTGGGTAGGGTAAGATTATGCCTTCCTTTGGGGTCCAAGAAAACACCAATCGTTCATTGTCAGTAGTAATACCTAATTTTGTTTTGTCAAATCAGTTATTCAAATTTCCTTTTCAGGACAGGTCGCCATAAGAGGGTGCACCCAGATATGCAGAATAAAGTTGCCTGATTTTCTGTGTGTATTGTGGGATATTTGACTCTAATAACTTCGGCATTGGACCATCATGCCATCATGAACTTAATTTACCTTAAGCACCACTAGGTCTGAAATAAGTAGAAACCAAGGCACAGCAAATGCTAAACCATTATTTCTATCCTCTTCTTTAACTTGTAACAAATAGCAAGGTCCAAAAAAGGCTCATTAACTTCCAAACCTACTAGATTAAAGACATTATGTAGCTGGTATGTGTAACAATCACAACCATCCTTCACCATAAAGTAGTACAAGAGGCTGCAGGTGCAACATTATGATCCTATAACACTCTTAGTAATAAGTATTTTATTTGCTTTACCCTTGAGTTTCTAAACAACATCATTATAACAAACTTAGCTAATAAAAGGCCAATGCTTTACCTCTTCACCAAATGCATCCAAATATGGAGATGGCCAAGGAGCTTGTTGTGCACATCTTTGTAGCAGGATTGTTGTTCTCTATCACAATAATAAAGACTATTAGGCATTTTCATGAAATAAAAATAAAAGTTCCAGACAGTAACTAGGAGATCAATACCCTTATCAAAAGAAATACACCAGTACCAGCACCGCATGTCATTGCATGAATTGTGCATCCACTCTCGCTAGCAAGGAAAATGTTGAAGAAAAAGGTCAGTCCTTATGATCTAGTATAGAAGCTTAACCATCAGAATAGTGAAGAATCATGGATAAATGCATGTGTAAGCACAAAATCAGCAAAAGAAAAAAAGTTGGACATTCACCTGCAGCATGTTTTCCTACTTGGAGAGCATAGTCTACCACACAACAGGCATAATGCAGGCTCATCAAGCACAGTTTTGCAGTCTGGGCAACATTGTTTTACATAACTGTTGGAAGAAAATGCTTTCTCATGAATGAAGATATTCTTGAAAAAGGTCTAATATTATAGCATGTCTAAGGACAAATTTTTAACAAACCGTTGCAATAGGTCTTGATAAGCATGAGGCAAGGTCATCAACTTAAAGGGAACTGCAGGATTGCAGTAGAAAACATTTTGGAAACTGCAGGCTTCATATGCCTTTTGGAAATGATGAACCCATTTTAATGCAAAAGATCGTGAGAGTTCATCCTCAAGAATAACATCTATAGGAGGAATCTTAAACATTGTCTCCAGTTCTTGTACTTCATTCAGCTCCACTGAATTACTTTCAGTTGTATCCATCATATCAGTTGTCACATGAAATGACTCCCAAATAGTATCCCTATCACAGAATGGTGATGTGGCAGAAGATTTGAGCAATTTCCACAACAATGCACACCTCCGCAAATAGGGGAAACTCAATCTTCGAATCATTTCTTTAATATGACAAGAATGGTAAATATCATTCGATATGAAATACCAGCGAGCACAATCAAATCCACCAAGAGCGCCATAAACATCAGTAATCAGACAATGATGAGAACCTAACTCATTGATGTCATAATCTTGTTTCCGACAACATGAAATTACAGCCTGAAATCAGTATATCACATTCAGAAATTTTGTAGTGCCAAATTAGAGTTACTAGTAGTTTTTTTCATAGAAAAACAACTGCTTTGAGGAAAATTCCATACAGAAATATGATCCTTAGAACAAATCCATAAAAGAAAACATCTTTTACTGTTTGGATAAAGCCATAGAAATATCTTCCTAGAAGTTTAGAAGTTCCATCGTTATTTCATATTGTTTCATTCGACTAGAAACATTGTCCATAACCAGATTTTGTTGTCTGCATCAGACACCAGGCAATCCAAAAGAATTTTTTTTTTTTTTTAAATGTGTAAATAGACCAAAAGGTATATGAAGAGAAGTAGCAGCAAACCTGAACCACAGAGACAACATAGAAGAGATGAATAAGGGATAACAGGGACTCCTCACATGACATAAATGGGCATGGAAGACAGAAGAGAACCCACATCAATGATGAGAAAGGGTCACGAGCAAGAATAGGATCAGATGCCCGATTCCAAAATTGAATATCAGGATATAATGCTTCCTTATCATCATGTTTCAAAATACGAAGGAGATCATCTGTCAACACACAATCATGAGTCCAACATTTAAAATACGAATCCAAACCTAAGCCAGGTTATCTGCAGTTTGATAATTTTATATACACTTTATGATAGACAAATCATCAATTAACCAGAATAAATCCTTCATAACACATCAGGAGTTTATCAAGAACTTGGATAACCATGGTTTCTATTTTAAAAATATCTCTAGAACCTCTAGAATTTATGATCAGGCATTCTGCATAAATATAAGGGCCAAATTTTCAAGTGTCTAGTAATAAATAGTGAAAAATCATACCTTCCTGTTTATGTTTGGTGCTGCGGTAATCAAAGGAAACCCCAGAAGAAATAGACTGTGCAAGTAGTTGAAGACCTCTGAACCTTTGAAGAGCATGAAGAGAGTTTGTACTGCTAAGGTTCTGGACAACTCTTAGCAATAAGGAAAATATAAATTCACTAGAAGAATTAAATTCCTTATACAAAGAAGCAAGAGTATAATTTGCAGCCATAGAATTCTTTCCACTGCGTGCTGCAATTTCAGTTGACATAAGAGAATACTTGAGCGTATCCCATAAAATTATCGGGTGGCTTAACCTTGGAGATCCTAAGAACCTATTATGCTTTTTTGAAAAATACATTTTAGACAGCACACGAGAAACCGGTTCCAGATTGCGAACTGTTCTTTCTTTTCTGTGAAGAGAAAAAGCTTCAAAGAAATCAGACCTCCTAACCACCTTTGCAGCAGTTTTTAGAAGAGATAACCCTTGCTGAAGTAGAAGGGAACATGTAGCTTTGTTTGATGCAGATGGAGAACCTAACGCATGCACTTGATCAACAGTTGAAGTCCTAGGCAGCTTTCCAGCCTTCTGGAAAGTCCCATTCACTGCAGGCAAGATAGAATTTGCTAGTCGACGACACACAGGACACAAAAATTCTCCCTGAAAAAGCAAACGAGTATAGAATTGACATCAAAGATAAGATAATGGTTTTTCAAAAGAACAATTTTTGGGAGCTTGTACCTGATCAGGATCCACATTATGTGCCCCCTCAAAGAGACTTCTCTGAACATATCTGTGATACAGAACAGAAGATATATTAAGCAATTTCATGCAAAAGAAATGCTATGTGGGCGCATGCATGGACAAACACATTATGGCCATTCATAGTTGCCGAGTTAAAAGGCATTTCAGCATCTTTGGATTCCATGTTAAATGGAACTACAAGCAAAATTCAAAAACCATCCAAATCCTGAACAAGATTCCTCAAGGTGTTTTCGAGGTTCAACCATCAGAACTCACAGTCATAGAAAGGCATTCTGCAGTTGAAATTAACCAAGGCTACGAAGGTAGGTAGTAGATGTTTGAGGATTCAAAGGCTCATAAATACCTTATCTGCCGCTTGAAACATGATATTAACCTACACAAAAACTTGTTACTTTGACAAAGATCATAGAACACTTCTGTTTCCTTTAATTTCTAGCATATATTCTTTCATCTAAGATATATCTGAAATGCAACTGAATTTACAAATTACAATGAAAAAAAAACATAAACTTTCCCAATCGTCACTCTTTTGCATCAAATTTCAACTCAAAATTATTTTAGGTATGGAAAGCTCCAATTTCGTGATTCATTTGTGTTAACCATAGGTTTCTGAAGACATTTTGAGTTAACCCTCACAAAAGGACAATATGAAGTCCAAAAGAAACAGAAACGACGTATGAATTCAGACCACAAATTTGCTGCAAGAAAGATAAATCTTATATAGTTGCATGTGCTTTTTAAATTTAATCTCTTACTGAAGTTCAGAATTATGTTAAAGATAAGCAAACATATCCACTAAGAACTAAAACCGGTCCTTCTTAAGAAGACTTACCTCTCTTTTAGTGATGATAAATAACGATCAAGACAACCCTGATGTACAGCATGCCCACAGGAAGAGAGATAAATTCCATCACAATCTAATGGGCCAAATCCATCATAAAAAAGAGGCTGCAAAGTGGACTCTGTCAAACCTCTATTACTATTAATCTTTTGAGAAGCCAAAGAGTTTTCACTAGCCTCACTTGAAAGGGCAACAATATATTTCCCAAGTATGTCAGATTCCGCACCCCTGCCATTTTCTGGAGAGCTTTCAGCACCAGAGGATACTTCATCCTTTTGAAAGCTTGAAATTAATGAATTATTATTCATTTCCTTATGAATACATATGTACATATCTTCTTCCAGTGTCTCCAAATCACATGCAGTACTGTGCCTATCATTGCTAGATGCAGAAGGTGCTTCATTGCTCCTCGCTGAAGGAAACCGAGACTTGACAAACTCAAGGATGACATTTACTTCACTGCTTTGCCCCTGCTCATTATTGGTGAACTCAACAACTGGATTTTCAGTCAGCTGCAACGACTGGGAAGCCAATCCAGAACTGCTGGAAGAGGCTTTTGATCCAGATTGGTAGGTCACCCTATTTGTTGGAATAGAACCTTGCTCCTTGTCTGACCATCGATCCCATGATGGGGGACCTCTATCAACAAAACTCAAAATCCTAGATTTCTTTTTTCAAAAATAATTAAATGTTAATTCATGTAGCAGGAAAAAGATTCCATCAGTCTCATGTAACAGGTAAACCGAAGAGCAATCACTTACTTGGAGAAGAATCAAGAAAGAGAGAGGACTTTTGGAAGTAGTATCATGACAAAGAGAGCAACTCTGTTGCACGTCACCTTCCGTTTCATGTTCAGCATCAGAATTGGACATTTCTGAGTCAGATTTTGAATCATCAGCAGCAGCAGAAGTGATGCTTGACAGAAATTTGGATTGCTCTGCTTTCATTTTAGCCTACAGGAAAGATTACAGAATACAGAAATGATTCAAACCCACTAATGAACTAATATACCGAGATCGTGTTCCATCAGTTCAACTTCGGCAATTTTGATGGGATCCATGATTACCAAAATAGAAGAGTGCAGAATTGACACAGTTAAAGGGTGCCATTCAGTTGGTTAATCAATAGCCAGGTTCCACACCTAGCACTTAAATGCAGGAAACTCTCAGATTGACATTCAATACAAGTTTTTTTTTTAACTAGACCAGTAAATAAATGACACCTTTCATAAACCAACAAGAGGAAAACTCCTGTAATGAGGAGACACAAGACCACTTACATGAGAATCCCAGAATCAGAAGAGAGATATTGACCTCTGACTTAGAGGACCGCACATATGAAAATTTACAGTGTCCATGCATAAGCCTTTGTAATCAATGTTAGCAGAGGAGCAAATTGGTAGAAGTTGAGATTGTCTAGATGTTTTACCTGCACCTTACTAATACTTTCATTTTAAAATTTCTCACTGACACTTCAAATGCACTTCAATTTTTGTCCTACTCCATACAATTTAACAGCATTTCTCTTTCAAAGCGCCAAATTCTTTCACTTTTATTCTCAACATAAATTCAAATATAATTCTAAGGCAAAATCTCACCAATATTGCAGCTTGTTTTTCACGAGCCTTTGCCTTGCGCAGTTCACCATCAGAGGCTGAACTTGATGTAGTCCTATCACTATTCTGGGTAGATTTTGATAGATGGCTAACCATTTCGGGCACAAGTTCTTGCAGTTTGGTCATGCACTGGGAATCAACTTCAGCAAACTTCCTCAATAAACTTTCAATCAGAGGAGAAAAACTGCAGTTGCTGGATTCTAAGTAGCTTTTCTTATTCTCTTGCTGATGCATTCTCAATAATGCGACAAGAAGCGATAACAAACTTTGTTTCCCAGCTACATAGTTTAATGATTCACTAATTTCTTCACTAGCAAAAGCTAGCAAAGAATTTGAATCTCCAATATGACATTCCATGCCACTAGATCGATTCACCTGCAAGTAAATGTCTAAAGCTAGTGAAAGTAAGTGCAATGCTGTCATCAGGATACCATCAGGAGCACGTGATTCAGTGAATTTATCACTGAAAACAGAATAAAATAACACTGCACGAATAATCTGAAGAGTAACTCTGCAAGTAGCAATTCTAGCAACACCCTCAAGAGGAGGATATATTTTAGTCCACCGAGGCAGCTGAGTAGTCATTGGAGAAACACCACAGAAACGCAAGTATCTTTCTTCTGCAACTTGTAAATCCCTCGAGTTCCAACGAGGGTGGTACAAATCCAAATCCTTCCAGAAGGCCCAATGCAATGAATACATTCCCTGACATACATCAATATAAAAAAATTATTTTTTTTTCAACCCATAGACATTGAAAAGATGTTTCAGACCACAAGCTCCAACCTGATTAAATCCTGATGGATTAGAGTATACAGCAACCCTGTCTAAGATTTCTTGAAGCTGATCACACTTAGAAAGGTCTCGGGGTAGAGATTTCACAAGTTGACTGCGAGTTGCATCTCCAATAGCTAACTTATAAATCAACTCTCTTTTCAGACTGTCAGCTGTATTGCGTCCACAGAATCGCCTTTCTTGTAAAATTTGCATAATCAGAGTGAGCATTTCCTGAACAAGAACTGGCTCGTACCTGAAAGCAGCATAATTTAGCACAGTAACAGTGAAATTATATCAAAGATGAGGTCTAAAGTGTGCATAAACTGTTGGTCCATGTGCCATTTCTGCTGTCCAAAGAAAAAGCAACATTAGGGGATAGAAGGAAATAATTTTTTTTTTTAAATTGTAAATGGCAGAAAGAGTGATTTCACATTAACAAGGGTTCATCATGCTTCCATTCCAGTGGTGAATTAGAAACATAATCTTGCTTCTTGTATATTTACTTTTACTTTATAGCAAATTTTGAGGAACTAAAATATAGGCTCAAAAACCAAGACACAACACTGCAACCTAGTCAATCTTAAATTCCTACAAAATCGGTGCATCCATTCCTTGAAGACGTTCATTCAAATGGACAAAGCAAGGCTAGAAAAAGGTATTTCCATTATCCTTACTAGTAAACCATGTTATCCACATTCAACCACATAAATATCTAGTTACTTAAGCATTTCTTCAAGGAACGAAATGGCATTAAAGCACTTCAGTGATGTAAACTAGGAGTTATGGGGATAAATGCATACTCGTTTGATCTTTCAAGACTTAGAGAAAGGTAATCTAATAGCCCAAAGCGCTCTAGAATTCTCTTAACATAGAGATCTGGAGGAGCTAGTGCAGCACAGCACTGCAGCAAAAATAAATCAAGCTCCAAACCTTGTTCAGACCTGCAAGCAAAGAATACCATAAAGAACTTGGCAACTAAAACTTTGAAACTAGAGGGGAACCTTGTCCAGCTAGTTACATCCAACATATAAAGCACAGTCACCTACCAGCGAACCGAGCGATACCATTCACAAGATACTAAAGCTGCATCCCCATTCTTCCGCCACATCCCAGCAATAACTTGAGCACAAAATACCCTAATCCTTAAGGGATGCTCCATAACAGAAGCAGAGAAACCAAAAGGGTGGCAGCCAACAAGGATGTGATCAAAGAAATCAGCATAAACTGCTGATAATGAACTAGTCGAACAAGAATTAGTTATATTTGGCATTACACGTTCACCATAGCACATTCTTAGTGCCTTTTGAAAAAGTAAGGAAAGTAATCGATGTAATGGGATGTGAACAGATATCTCTTGTGAACTAACATCATAAATAATATCAGGCCACTCACGTAAACTCAAAACACGAAGAGTGAGTAGTCCTACGCCACTGTCTGTCTCCATGGCACTGACATCCAAACCCATATAACCACATGCACCATCTGCATTTTTAGCTATCTCTGTGCCATCACTGGCTTGATGTCCACTACATACAGGTGAAGAATATGGTGGGCAATGATTTTCACTTGAACTAGTTAGTCTTCCAAAATGTTTGCCTTTCCTGATTTTGTATAATGTCTTCCTTATTGCAAACAGATTGCTACCATAAATGCCACTACTATTTGAAGAAGACGTACTCTTAGGAGCTGCAGAGGTACCATCACCAACTTCCAACCATGTCTCCATAGCCCTTAAGCACTCCTGTATTAACCAGATGACAGAGGAAGGAATTAGAAGATGGAATATGGAATTGGATCCAACTTCAGTAGCCTCTGACACACTCCTCCCTGTTACACTACAAACAGAACTTTCTTGGGATAACTTTCCTACTTTTGCATGCCTCATACCATCTCCATCATGCATGTCTTGCTTGTAAATATAAGGAAGGACATTTTCCCCTTCACTTGTGATAACAGAAAATGCACCGTCTACCAGAAGGGAGTGAATATTAGCAATAGAATGGCCTAAAAAAAAAAGTAAATGCATAGACTCATTTTCTTCTTCAATATGGATGCCAGTTTCCCTCTGTATAGAGTTCATCCCTTGCACAAAAGCCAAAAGCTTTAACCAAGTTCTTGAGATGTCCTGCTGCTCATGAGTTGCATATATGGAGACTACAACATGGCTCATAACAAACCGAATATCTCCAATTACATGGTTAGTGGTGTCATACAAACTTCCCCACTTAGCAGCCTGAAAAAGAATAGAACATAACAACTTAGACCAAAAGAATTTTATTGCATTAATATTAAGATATAATTTCTTCAGTAAACATTATCATGAGTTATTGTTTTCATAAACAACATGACATAGATTGTGAGCAAACCTCATCACTACTAGGCTCTATTTTGCTTTTTATGCCAAAATTGTATAGCATTCTAAATTATGCTAATTCACCTACATTTATATGGAACATGTCGCTCAAGTTTATTATCATTTTCAGGATAAAAGAAACTCAACAATCGACCAACATACCAATTTTTACTTGTACATGACCTTATAGCATCAACTATGGTTAAAAATAACAGTAACTTTTTGTAGAATTCCTAGGAATAGTAATATTTTACTGTTGACCAATAGACCTATTTCACTCATATAGGACCCTTTAGCATCAACTATTAACCTACATACCTATTTACTATCAAGCCAACATTTTTTTTTTTTTTTTGACCAAGACCAAAACCTAAGCCAAAAATCAAGGCTACGCAGACATCTTTAGTTGCAATCACAACCTAAAAATTATCATAAAGTTTCAACAAAGGTTCATACATCACAAACATACAGATTGTCTTTGTCTTTTCTCTATGCTAGCTTCTTTTCTTCCCCCCCAACAGCCAACAGACAATCTCAAACTTTTGTAGCATTTTGCTTCAAGAATAGAAGGCACACCAATTAAAAGCATGAGAAGCACTATGGCAATATGCCCATAAGACTGAACTACTCATGTATGCCTTTACTTTTCACAGTTGGCACTTGGCACAAAGGAATTACATGCCTATCCAAGAAGCCATTCATGAAGCTCATCTGAGTGTGTCAACAATTAATTAACAAATTAGAATAAATTATGAAGGTTGTAATGGTGCTATGTCCTCAAGCAATTTTGGCCCAGTTCATAGAAGGAAACAATAATAACTGCAATTACCTGCAAATGGCCATCTTCGCGAGCACAAGAAATAAAAATGTCTCCCAAGCATTCAAGTAGCATGCCCAATAGGTTCATCTCCTTCACAAGACGAGGAGTTAGTGTTGGCACTGTGAAGATTTGGACGGAGAAAGTTGAGATTAGTGGGTACTTATCATTGAGAATGCTGCCACTGCCCTCTTTTATGGCGTCATTTATAACAGTAGGGTAATAGCTTAAAAAAACTTTAGAAAATTCATTTTTGAAGATAGGCTCTGCCAGAAATTTCAGGAGCAATTCATGGAGTTTCTTCACAACATCATCACCTAGAAACCTCTCTGCTCTGACCAGAATACCCAATAAATCATCTAAAGAAATCACCCTCCTCGACACAAAACTGAGCAAACTCTCACTACATTCACAAAATTCTAAAAGCGTCTCAACAATTACATATGTTAACTCATTCGCAGCCTTCCTTTGCTGAGCACCACGATTACTTGCTCTCATATTTTCCTGAAAGATACCTTCTGCTGAGAATAGCTTACGTTTCCAACAAATATAGAGTGCATCAAGCACTGGCCCAACAGAATTTGCTAAATTCTCAGGTAGTGGTTGAATCTGTTCAGCACCTTTATGCTTAGAGCAAAATCCCTCACGTTTCCATGCAGTTTCGTCCCCACAGTCACAGCAACCACCACCCGTGTAAATAATAGAGTAATCATGATCCTTGTGATTCCCATTCTGGAAACAAGGAACACAAATAGCACAAGTTGGATCATGCTCACATGTCCTGCACGTATAAGCAATGTCATTCAATCCCCAAACCATACCACAAACACCACGTTGACCAATACTTGATTCTGCCAGGTTGTTCAAAGCATTCGCTGGCTCACCTAGAAACATCAGCCACTGTAACCAAACCATGCTCTCCCGAAAATGATCCTCCATAGTTATAGACATCCTTTCAGACTTGAACTTAGCAGATTTTGTACACTGAGCCACTTCTTCATCAGTAGGAAAAATAGCAGAAACTACCTCAGGCAACGATGACCCATTAGTGATAACAAATTCAACTATCCCCTCATAACGCCTATCGAGGTACTCCGCTGGAATCCCTAAAGCAGCTAGCCTCTGATTATGAAATCAATAAAACCTCTTTTAGATATTAAATTCAATTTTAACCAATTCACATCCTAAGAGATTAAAGAAAACAAATCCAAAACTTCAACGTTTTTCGCATTTAACCAAATTGAATTATCAGAATAAAAATAAATAAAAGGAACATACCCGTACGACTCGATCACTGGGCTTAAGCGGCTCAGGATCGGTAGCCGATTCCATTTTACGACGGAAAATTAAGTGGAAGTAACGAAGCAGCCAATTCGCGTAAGACAAACACGGCCCTAATCTGGAGCCTTCTTCACTCCCCAGGTTTACTTCTTCCACGAAATTTATCAAATTATCCCCAAAAAAAAAAAAAAACTAATGTCACGAGTCCTTAATCATTCCCAATTCCCAGCCATTTCACTAGTCGTTCACCGTCAGCGGTGAGTGAACCCAACAAGCCTTCAAGTTTCTCACTAACTATTTTTCTTCAATTCTGTTATTTATATAAATGAATAACAAATATCTCTCCCTCTTTGCTTAGCTTTCCTTTCCATTCAGGCGGTGGTTGAAAATCGTCTGTAATAAACTAATCTCTGAAGGAATAGAGCATCTTGCTGTTCTCCGTTTGGATACTAATCTCATTGCCTCTCAGCGCTTTTTTTTTCTTTGGCCAGATTTCTCCGTGCCGTGCTTGATAATAATAGCGTATAAACAGGAAGAAAAAAAAATTAGTACCTTCTTGCTAATTTTCACTAGGAAGTCCAGAATTAAAAGCGGGGTTTATAGTTTTGGATAAATTGCACTATTAGTCACTAAATTATGGGTATATTTTCGTTTTGGTCACTTAACTAAAAAAAGTTATAATTCGGTCACTTAACTATTCGAAAGTTTTCATTTAAATCGTTAAACTATTCAAAAGTTTTTATTTAAGTCACTAGGTTGTTAAGTTTCTTTTAAAGAATAAGTTCAATAAATGAGCTCCAAACAACGATTCAACGATCGGTACGACAGATCAGTATTTATCAACAAGTAGAAAAATATATTTAAGATCCAAGCTAATCCGAAAATTAGTGTCGAAGATCGGATAAAAAATTATTTAAATTTTGGTTTTCAAATCTGTGACGTTCAAAATTGTTTTATGAAAAAAAAAACTGAATTGTAAAAGAAAAGGGGAAAGAGAGCTTTCAATAGATGTAGACAATACGAACAAAGAAAGTCATATAACATCAATTTTAACAACTCAGTGACAAATAAAAAATTTTGAATAGTTCAGTAACCAAATTGTAACCTTTTTT
This sequence comes from Gossypium longicalyx, assembly GCA_025698465.1. Lineage (NCBI taxonomy): Eukaryota > Viridiplantae > Streptophyta > Magnoliopsida > Malvales > Malvaceae > Gossypium > Gossypium longicalyx. The sequence goes on from CM047003.1 coordinate 29,755,651, forward strand.
AGTTAAGTGACTAAAACAAAAACATATCTATAGTTTAATGATTAATAATGTAATTTACCTTACAATTTTTTTCATTCCATTCTAATTAATTAATTAATAGTAAATAGTAGTGATTATTGCAATAATCACAAAAAAAATTAGTTTAAGCACGTTTAAACATATTTTGAGTAAGATTTTAACGTTTGGGATGGTAAACAAATTTAATAGCAAATAGTAAATTAATCTATTAAATAACATAAAAATTAAAGTTTATGATAAATTTTAAGTTATATGATTTCGAAAAATACATTTCAAAGATGTCATTATGCTAGATGTCACCTCCGATACCATAAACTTGACAGGCAACTTTAACACCATAAAAAAGGTTTCGTTTATGAACCACAAATTAATAAAGAAACTATCGTAAGCTTCCGTACAAGTAAACTTGGTGAGTAGGTATCCTAAACCTAGTTCAATGAACTCTATTTACCAAATAGTTCAACAATGAGGGTATTGGTCCATTCCTTCCTAATTCTTTGCTTCTTTCTTTTTCCTCTCCCCCGTGACTTTGATGGTATTATCTCCTCCCTCATAATCCATTTCCATACTCTCTTGATCCATATGTTCAAAGAAATGGGTCTCTAACCCCTGTACCTGTAAGACATCATTGGTATTCCCTATGGTAGCAACTTTGCCTTTGTCAGTTCATCATGGGTTTTGCTTTCTCGGTGCTTCCTTCAAGTTCTTTCTTTTCCTCGAGCCACAGCGAGTCTTTTATTATAGCACAAACATTTATTTTGTGTGAACTCTTTTTAGCCAATCATCCATTTATCTGATGCCACCTATCATTATATTTAATTAAAGTCTTAATACGACAAAAAGATATTATATAATAATTTAATAATCAATTGAGTTCTCAATAAAAAAATAATACTCAATTGAATCATTAATCGAATATAAACAATCAATTAAATCTTCAAATTATCAAGTTTCATATAAGTCTTAACGGTCATTATGTTCACCATATGACACGTTACATGATAAAAGCATAAAATAAAATTAAAAGTATATTCCAAAACTCTTCCACATAAATGTCATATCTAATACAAAATGTAATGTGGTATATAAAATGATTTGCGATCTATCTACTTATGTAGGTCTCATTTGCATAAGAGTTACTAAGCTTATGAAGAATTTCCTTTAGTCATCTCCACTTCTACTCTTAAGTATTACCAACATTAAAAATGAAAACAACTAGTTGTTTAGAAAATTGATAAAAATAAATAAATAACTCTGTAAAAATCAAAATGGAAAAAGAAAAACATAAAACCAAAATATTATCTAAACTTAACAGCCTTTGAGCTGTTTCCATCTAAAATTGAAGGTAAAAAATCGGACGAGGACACACATTGTTTTAGTTTCAAGGTGGAAATATTTAAGATGAAATGTTATTTTTGGAAATGGTTGCGATGGATCTGTATAAATCACGAAATAAAGAAGTATAAAAGATTGAATATAGAAATTTTACATGGAAAAACCTCAGTTAAGAGGATAAAAAACTACAGGTAAACAGAGGCTGCTTTTCACTAAACAAGCAAACGAACGAGAGTACAAAATGGAGAAAATAATTCTAAAAGAGAAAAACCCAATACTTGAATATAAAACTCTCTAAAAAACCAACATTAAAATATATTTTTAACCCTTCTTTAATTGCTCGTCGATCGTCTTTCTAAGTGTTTATGAAGAGTTCGATAAATAGAGGCACACCCCTAAAGAAACCAACATTAAAAGAATATGATTTGGAATCTAGAAAATTTTGTGTTTTTTAATTTTTCATATGTTTATCATTAATTTTTTATAGCTTTAAAATATATATTTTTTAATTTTCTATTAATTTTTAATGTATTTTTTTCAATTTTATATTTTTCATAATTTTATATGCTTTCTTATATTTTTCCATTTTTAATAATTTTAAAATATATATAACATTTTTACAATTTTCTATATAATTTTATGAAATTTTAAACAATTTTAAAGAGTATATATCGACTTTTGACCAACATAACGACTTTTAACAGTTTCCATGGAACTTGAATTGTTTCTTATATTCAATAATGGTTCATTTGAGTATTGTTTTTATTATTATTATTATTATTAGTAACTCAATTGAATTTTGAATTAATTTATAGGGGCTTTGTTATATTAAGTCTTAACTAAAATCTTAAATATTTATATAATTATATATAAATTATTCAATTTTGATACAAGTATATAATTATATTATATTTTTTAAATGAAAATTATCAATTTATCTTGTATTAGTACACAGTCGAGTGTTTGGAGAAAATAAATAATCTAAAGTCCGGGCGCGCAATGACACATGTTTGGAGAAAGTGATGTTTTTCCTTTATCTGGTTATATTCATAATGCTTTCCAAATTAAAAATATAACATTTTTATCATATTTACGTTCAAAATTTTACTTAGATTTAAAAAAATTATTCAATAATGAAGTGGTAAAAAGCTAATGCATAAATAATACTTCTGTTATATCTTATGGATGTAATAATTCCAGTAAGAATCTACAAACAGGAATTACCGGATTTAGTAAAAGAGAAGCTTCATGATGCCTTGACAAATCAAAGAATGGCATCATTGACAAGAGCCCAACTGCCATGGCGCATTTTCACACTGGCAAAGCAACATGTTTTTTTAAGGTAAATCCAAGGGTGAAGACAAAGGTTCTTAACAGGTGTGGGGGAAGAGGGTTGACTTGACTAATCATTGAGAATCAAGAGGGAAAGTTTAACCAAAGGAATCCCATATACAGCAAACCAAGTTTGATTATTAAATTAAACCCCTCTTTCAATCTTTCAATCTCTTAATCTTATTTTGATTTTTATGCAACTTGTTTTCTATTGGTGTTTTTGGCTCATGGGTTAAAGAAAATAGTTTATTGTTTAATAGTACTATAAAATTGTCTTGTTCACATGGTGAATTTCTTGGGGGAAAACAAACAAAAGAAGCTGAAGGAGTCAACAGTCTACGATATATGGTTGGCTGAGGTCTAAAAAGGGCTACTCTTTAAAGGAAGGTAGGAAGAAACACAGAAAGCAAGCAAATCCATCAAGCAAAGAAGCTTTGTTTTTTTTTCCACCTTTATTTGTTGATTTTGCTCTCTTCAAGCCAAACCCACCTTCGGAAAAAGGACATCATATCCAAAATCTTGCTACCCTATTACCACCTACTGCCATCTTTTTTTATCTTCATCGATTTCCCTTTTTTTCCAAGAGGAAATAAAGCCAAAAAGAGAAGATTGAAAGAAAGAAAGTCTGGATTTTACTCTGTTTTGATGGGAGTTTGCTGGAGCCATCGTATCAAGTCTGTCAGTCCTAGCACGGGTGAGTTCATTGTTGTTTGGTTTTTTTTTTTTTTTATTCTTTTGCTTAAAGCTTTTTTTTTCCTTCAAATTGTAACATGGATCCTGTATGGAGCTTTAAAAAACTTGGAGTTTTCGTTTAGAGTTGAGAGAATTTTATATAAAGCATGTGAAATGAACTATTGTATTACAGGGGTTAATTCAAGGAATGCCAGCAGAAATGGGAACAATTTGAGTAGTTCAAGCGGGAGGGAATCTTCAGCTTCTATTCCACAAACCCCTCGGAGTGAAGGTGAGATTTTGCAGTCTTCAAATTTAAAGACTTTCACTTTCAGTGAGCTGAAAGCAGCCACCAGAAACTTCAGACCAGACAGTGTCCTAGGAGAAGGTGGATTTGGTTCTGTCTTCAAAGGATGGATTGATGAACATTCATTCAAAGCCACCAAGCCAGGTACTGGCATAATAATTGCTGTTAAAAGGCTCAACCAAGAAGGATTCCAGGGTCACAAGGAATGGCTGGTTAGTATTTTTTTCATTTTGACTTTCTCAAATGGCTGCTTCCTGTCATTAATTTCACTTGCCATGTTTGTAATGATCTTAAATTTGGTGAAATCATGATGTCATAATTTGGTATGCAGGCTGAAATCAACTATCTTGGACAATTGCATCACCCAAATCTTGTAAAGTTGATTGGTTACTGCTTAGAGGACGAGCACCGGCTTCTGGTATACGAGTTCATGGTACGGGGTAGCATGGAGAACCATTTATTTAGGAGTGAGTTTCCTTGCATTTATGAACCATTCATATAATCATATCTATGAAATCCTATCCAATGTGGCTAATTTGATGTTGAAACAGGGGGGTCGCACTTTCCACCACTTTCTTGGGGTATACGGATGAAGGTTGCACTTGGTGCTGCCAAGGGACTTGCTTTTCTTCACAATGCCAAAACACAAGTCATATATCGCGACTTCAAAACTTCTAATATCTTACTGGATTCAGTATGTGTAACTTAGCTAATGCTTCCCCTTCCATTTCTGTTAATATCTTTGGAATTTCATCCCTTCCGTTCCATTCAATTTTTGCAGAATTACAACGCCAAACTCTCCGATTTCGGGTTAGCTAGGGATGGACCAACTGGTGACAGAAGCCATGTTTCCACTAGGGTCATGGGAACCTATGGATATGCTGCTCCAGAGTATCTAGCCACAGGTATTGGTTCCCGCTTAAAAACTTGGTCTATGTTTGGCTGTTATATGTTTCTACTTGATTCTCATTGCAATTAGTTATTTGTTATTGGATCATATAAGATGAAGGTATTGATATCAATTGAAATTTTCTATTGGAAAGGTCATTTGACTGCCAAGAGTGACATATACAGTTTCGGAGTTGTTCTACTAGAAATGTTATCCGGCCGACGAGCTATAGACAATAACAGACCATCTGGAGAACACAATCTGGTCGATTGGGCAAAACCTTACCTGATCAACAAACGTAGGATATTCCGTGTGCTAGACACCCGTCTCCAAGGCCAGTATTCATTGACTCGGGCACAAGAGGCTGCTAACCTTGCACACCAGTGCTTAGCCGTAGAACCCAAGTTGAGGCCAAGCATGGATGAGGTGGTAACAGCACTCGAGAAGCTTCAGGAGACGGGAGACATGCCAAAAAGAAATCAGAAAGAACGCCGTGGAAATGCTCACAACCGTTCCAATGGTAAACCAACCACTTATATGAAGCCTTCAGCTTCACCTCTCCATGTTTAGATCAAAACCTTTTTGATGCAGCTACAATTTTCTTCCTGGTTTGAATATCCATATGAATTGTTTTTGGGATTTAGGCAGGAAACAAGAACATGGTTGTGTACAGTTTTTTCAGGTTAAACTTTTTAAATCTAGCTCTGAAATTCATCAAGCTCAGGCCCAAGAGCATGCATGAATATGATCTGGGTTTTGCTATATATCATACCATCATGATTGAGAAAAAGTGAAGGATACATGTTTATGTTTTTATGAAAATGATATTGAGCTTAGCATATGGTCTTTGCATGCCAATGTAACTAAGCTCATTTGAAACCGTGTAAGAATCCTCGTTTTGTTATAATCCATATGGTATTTTGAGATGCATGTCTTATTGTCTTTTCAAAGCTATTTACTAAGACCATACTCTTCTTTCTAAACTCTTACCGGAATTTGCCCGTCAATTGTTTGTCCATCAAATTTTCAAAACATCGAAAACCAACTATTGTCATAAACAACCAAGCAAATTAAATGCAATTTTTTTTTTTAATTTTTGAATACAAATTTAGCATGAAACAGTGCGTTAATGAAGGGATTAAAGAGTCAGGAAAGAGAAGTCCAAATGCAAAACGATAAGTGAGATCTGGGTTAGTAAAGTGAATGGTGATTGATTGTCAAACAACAATATTTCGTCTGAAAGTTCAGGTTGAACCGTAAGACCAGCGCAAGACTTGAGAAATAATCTTTTAGGATAAGATTCGAATGAAAAACAGGGAGAGACTATTCAATAAGTTGAAGAGATCAGACTAACCTTTCAAAGTTCCCTACTCTTCAGCTTTCTTTTCCAACCATGCACATGAATGAAAGAAGAGACTGGAAAAGGTGAAGCTTCGACTTGGCAAGGATAGAGACTTTGTCTTGGTAAAATCTATGCAGGAGAGATTTCACGTACAGTATCTTGCTCGTTGAATGAATGCAAATGATTCACTATGAATGTTTCATTCATAAGATCTCCCCTGCTGTAACTTCTTCCTAGATAAAGATTGAAAAACAATAGCAAATAAATAATTGGGAAGCATGCCTCTAAAAGGATTTTTTCATTAATTTTATAAATGTTAATTGGGAGAAACAACTCCAGAAATCATCATATGTTGTAAATGATTCAGCACTTATGAGCTAAACAAAGGAGCATGATGATATCCCAATACACAGGTTGATACAAACTTGATAGCAATCTTCCATCAAAAGTGTACTGATGAAGATAAGAGATGGTTACATTTTGGTAAGATAAAGGTTCCAGGACAGCTTATCGCCCCAAAAGCGCAACACGATCCTTCTGTACTGCCTGTGTCAGGTTGATGTCAAAGAGTTCGCATCGTATAGGCATCTCCATCTCATAGAAGGGGTTCTTCAAAACATAATCTGTGTAGAGCTCATAAACAACTTTCAAGAGAGCCTCCATGTGCTGTGTCCCAGGTTCACAAACTACAAAGAACTTCGTCCCTGCAAATCATAACATGCATATTTGCAAAATCAACAGTGTAGAGAACATAATGCCTAGTTGTCTACAAAATCATGGTTTCAGAAAACATGCACATGAGACTACCTCCCAAACAACCCATGTCTGGAAAATGCCATTCCATGTCAAATGCAAGAACAAGAGATTTGTGCAGCACAAATTGTCAGGACTAACAAGGAGAAATAAGTAAACCACCCTTCAAGTTTGTCAATTTTCCGATAATATGGTCTCAAGTGTTATACTTATCATTAATGGCACAATTAGACTAACAGATATTTTGATACTATCATCCTATCTTCAAGTTGAAGGATAAAAAACTGCTCGACAAGCATTAAATACAAAGTATTTCACTGCCAACAGTTCTCGTCCCGTAGTTTCAGGCTTCAAGAAAGTGTAAAAACAAGCATTGCCAACTGCGTCCATAACAAATTATTCAAGCTTCCTATATTTATATAAAAATAAATTTCCAGAAAGTTTCATTTTCTATTCATCATCTTACATGATAAGAACTCCCAATATTCGTATTTTAAGCAGGAAAAAGGGCAAGATTAATTTCCTTAATCGAATCAACGAACATCCAAACGATGGCTGACCAATCCTAGTCTACAACTTTCAGTCAACCGTGTGAGAAAATCAGATCTGCAAATCAGTTTTCTCCAATTCTACTTTCGCACTTCAAGTTTCCCCAGTATTCAAAATAGTACAATTGATATTTCTAAACAAAAAATTACCGGTAAGAGATTGAAAACAATGGAGATCAAATGTATCAGCTTCAAGTAGCTCAATTCCAGAACAACCAGTGGTAGGCGATAGCTGCTGTGAGATAGCGTGCATCGAATGCCATAGACTAGCCACTCTCAAGCTATCATTCGTATCCATGCGCCCCTTGGATCCATAATCCTTCAGAAAAAGAAAAACTTTACCAAATATTCTCGAGAAACAAACAGAAAAGGGTTTCAAAGAAATGATACCTTATAAAATATCAAACCTCCTGATTTGTTGATTATGTAAAGACTGTAAATCGCAGCCATTGTCAAGAGAATAGAACTCAAAACCCTAAAACTTATTGCTTGGAAATGAATTACTCTGATTCTGTGGGACTGGGAATCGGGAAGTCATTTCTTTTCTTTTTCTTCTTAAATATCCAATTGACGTTTTAGACCTCACTTGAAAAGTTAAATTACATCAGGCTTAGCTCATAGTGCCACGTACGGGCACATGGACGCTTTCGTAAATTTAAGGAAAAGCCGGTCCGTTTCGGAAGGAAACAAACAATAAAAAAGTAGAAAAAATTCAAAAAAAATTTTGTAGGGAGAGGTAGAAGTGAGTGAGTCAGAATCAGAGAAATGGCGGTGAGTCGAAACTAACAACATTATGAGGATGTATCCTGGAATCGAGGGTCATCCATTCCGGGCTTCAGATCGGTATTCCCTTGGATCCAATAGCTCTGCTTAATTGGTTGGTTAATAAATATTACGTTAACGGAGAAAGTCGATGTGTGTGATAGGGGAAACTACGATTTGTTTCAATGATTGCCGAGTTCTACTCCAATCGAATCACACATTGTTCGAGCGTTGCGAAGATCAGCTTTCCACCACATCGTTTCGGCTTTCTTCCTACTTCTTTTTGGTTATGGATCGAGGAAGGCGGAATAGGTTCAAATGCTTCAAAATTCTTGCACACTAACTAAAAGTGATTTAGAGTGTTAGAAATTATGCTTCGAGATGATTTTCCATACTTATGTCAGCATATATATATTTACTCATAGAGAAGGCAAAAAGAAGATAAAAAATGAATGAGAAAAAAAGTGGGAGTCGATATGCTTGATCGCAAGAGCTTGTTTCGATATGCTTGATCGCAAGAGCTTGTTCGTACTATATTATGATAACTAGCTTAGTGATTGTAAGTACGGTGAAAAGAAACCAACATAACAAATCTACAGGGTAAAGTTGTAGAGGCATGGGAGTAGGAACCGTAGAGCAGAGCCACAAAAGTTATAGAGATAAAACCTAAAATACATATGACAACAGGAGAGTCGAAGTGAAACACAAAAACGACATGGAAGAGAGCTAGAGCTCCGCTGAAATGAAGCCCGAAAGCAGTAATGGATTGGGCCCTGTTTGATACCAAGCCCAAATGACGCACCCAATCATTATTGTACTGGTACAAATTGATGGTAGGTTTTTTAAGTTTCAACTTTCACGCATTGATTCAATGAACAACTGTTTTTTCCAAGCTGTAAACAAATGAAGATGAAAAATAACAAGTTTATGACTTCCTCTAATGCATCCCATTACTAACTAAGCTCCGCCAATTACAAATAACAGAACAAAAGTCTTCTCTTTTTGTTTTTCGTATAAGCACAGGGACTAGCTGTACCTTTTTCAATTACCAATTTTGTAGTTTAGACATAGTAATTGTAAGTGCTGAACAACAAAAAAAGATAGAAGGAATTGTAAGTAATTCAATGTATTGGTTGATGGTCTATTGATGTAGAAGTTTTTAAGTTAAGCTACTGGAAGCTGCAGTACGTGTGCATTGAACAATGGTTGGGGTGGTGAAGAGGATTTTGACTTCAGCTCAAACAGAGATCAATCAGGTTCGTGGTTTCTTGCATTATTTCTCATAGTTTTAGCCTCTGTATTGCGAATGTATAGATCAAACATTGCTAATATCAACCTGACAGGCCGAACCTTAATTTTGATTGACAGAAGAAATTCCCATGCAAAGTTTTGAAAGGATTCCTAAATTAAGCAAAGATGGTGATAACTTTTGGTACATATTCCATTTCCATTATAGCCTGTCTGCCTTTGCAAACCTCCCCAATTGTAAAATATATATATCACTGTTTGGCCAGCATATGCTAAAAGGATAGCATAATCCAGCTTGAGATTGACTTTTATTAACTAGTTATTGGATTCTTGTTGACTAGTTTTAACAGAAGACTATATAGTTTCGACCCCAGGACTGAATTGCCATAGATTGTGAGGAGTGGCCAAATTTGAAGTATCCATTTGCTCTACCAAACCAATTTTTATCGTGATTGGAATCTGAAACCTAGGCCGAGCTTCATCGTCCTATTATTTTAGCTAAAAAGGCATACAACTTGATAATTTTCTTGGGAAAAAAAAACAATGAAAGAGATGCTATTTGTCTGTTAAAACCAGCCATCTTAAGTGGAAGCATCTTTAAAGTTGGTAAAGGCCAAGGAACGGCATAGAGTTGGGTCAAAAAATTCGGATGGTAATGCAATTTTGAGATGGCCAAAGCCCAAAGCCACCGCGCTTTCATTGCTTTATTCAATTTATTTTCCTTTCAAAGCAAGTAAGCAGAGAGCATATATATCGATAACAAAAGAAAAGGATGTCTGTTTGGTTCAAAATTAGATGCATTGTTATTGATAGCCGATATTTCACAGAAGAGGAAATATAGTACCTTCAGTTAGACAGGACCTTTTTCTCTATTTCTGGGATGTGATGTCTATCTGTTAATCACACTTGCCATAAAAACCATTTTAATGTATCAAAATACTCGTTTCCCTAAGTTGTTATTCGTTAATACTACGGTACTAGTTAATTAATGCAATGAATGATGTGCCGTTTTACATTTGCTCATTGTCGATAGACCCTAATCATTAAGACTTTTTAAGAAGTGTACTCTAAAGACGACATATTTGGCGGCTGAGGGAAGACGATGGTGCTAACCAGATATGCTAATTTGTGTATTAACATTTAACGACATGTTTATTTTCTTTTGCTTATCATCATAATACTCGTTGATTCATATTTGTATCTGCTATCTCACTTTCAAGGCATCAAATAAAGGTAAAAAGGCAAAAGGGGTTGTGGGGGTGGAGCCATGGAAGCTGAAAACATAAAAAGAAAGTTAAATGGACGGCAAGGGCGAGTGCCAGACTAGCAGCACATGGTCTTCTGCACCATCAACCGACATTTGGTTTATGGAAAGCCCTACTTTGCAGTCCCCTCCTTCCTTTGATATTTACCACTATTTCTTGCTTTGAAGAAATGGCCAGTTGAGCACAAACCAAAACCCCCCATAATGAAGGCTACCTAAGATTAAATACATCCTTTAATAACTCTTTTATTTGCTTTGAGAGTTAGATTGGAAGCTCTTAAATATCTTTTAATGAAAAATGAGAAAGCTAAATGAAGCAAGATAAATATAGAAGAAGGTACAGTATTAGAGCAGTAAAAATGAAAATTAGTATATATATAATGACTAAGACCAAGAGCTGCGGGCTACATTTTTTGCCTTGATTTGCAGCCGCTTCAGCCCCCTTAAACAACATTTTACCACTAGCTGGACTTTGAACTAACTATTAGCACCAGCTCAATCACCAACAAAAGAAAAGGAAAACGCCGACCCAAGATTACGGTGAAAAACAAAAGTTACTACATATGCTTCACTTTAATCACTTTGCTAAACTATCACCATTTTTTTTTTTTTTTTGTAAATTCCACCGAACACCGCCCAACCCCCATTTTTACTTTTACCCAACTACCCACTACTTCAAAATTTCCTGGGAAAATAAAGGAAATTTGAAGAGCTGGGTTAAAAATGGAAAATAATAAGTGAAGATATTACTAAAAAGGGGCAAGTGTGAGATTCAAACGCGGAAATTCTTTCCCGTGAAGGTTTGGCCGAATTGCCAATTAGCAGGTGCCACGTTCAAGGAAGTGGAGGTTCGCCTGTCACTGCCCGTGACTCTGAACGAGAGTGCCTGACCCACCAAAACGGCGTTTGACTGCCAGTTTTGACCCCAGTTACGGCTCATGCTCATCCAATTGGTGTTGGTTCCCTTCACCTTCACCTTCATGATATCCCCTGCACCCGCGACGTTGGTGACCAAAACCAAGTTGAAGTAACGGAATCCGTTAATGGTGAATCGTATCCCCCCTTGCTTTCGGCATGGCACTCTGTCAAAAATAATCAACAGTTAATTAATCGCAGTAAATATAATCTGTTTGGTTCCTAAGAAAACTGGGAACAAGAAAATTCTGTAGAAATCGTACGAATATAACAATGGCAGAAAACCCAATGAAGTAAAAGGGGAAAGATTTTGGGGACTCACCTACGGTAAGAGACGGGGACAATACCAGCACGGTACTCGGCGATTTTGAGGAACATAGGCATGGCAAGGTCAAAGTGAGGGCGTGGAGGGTTGCACCAGCCGCCATTGTCATTTGGGAGAGCATAGTTAGGAGGGCAAAAGTTAGTGGCAGTGATAATAATGGAAGGGCTGCCGGAGTGACACCATCTGGGGTCGTTTGCGCACTTAATCTCAAAGCAAGCACCGCAGCTAAGGCCATTGTTGAAAAGTGCAGTGCTTAAAGCTGCTGTATTCACGCCATAGCCTTGACTGTAGAGATTCCCGTACCCACATGCACCGCCTAAACAAAGGGACGAAAAAAAATCCAAACACCATTTTAATGGTTTTAGGGAAATGCAATGCAAAAAATCATGGTTTTAGGGAAATGCAGAACAAGGCCTTGTGCAAGAAAACTGTATTAACTACAGCAGCTTATGTTTAAAGAAGAAGATTAACGGACTAAAAAACAAATACCCATTGTTCCAGAAGCATCGCTTCCACCATAAAATGTAGCATGGGCACTTTCCCAAGCTCCACCAGTAAAAACTCCAGGGATTCTTGCATTCACCACAGCCAAAAAGGAGAGCAATGAAGCAAAACAGAGCACACTCAAGGAAAAAGGAGCAACAGCGGACATTGTTATTTTTCTTTAGTTTTAAGATGGGGGAAAATTATAAGAGAGTAAAGAAAGAGAAATGCTGATGTGTTGAATATGGGGCGTATGGGAAGCGGGAAGATGGTGGGGGTACTTATTGAGGAGCTGAAATGGGGGGGAGGGGGTTAAACTGTTGTTGAAAAGGTAATCACAGACATGTTGAAAAGGTAATCAAAGTATATTAATATATTAAAATTTTAAATTAATATGAGATACGATTACTTTAAAACACATCACCACTTTCTTTCTTTTTTTCCTTTTTTCTTTATAATAAATGTTTGGCTTTAGGTTCGGGTTAACTAAATTTGGAACACCATGTGATGTGCCTCACACATGGGCAAAAAGTTGAAGACCTAATCAAAATAATTGGACATGCCGCACATGCATCCTTGAACCAAATTACTAGAGAGGATATTAGTGTGAACTCCTCGGCTTCCTACCTCATTTTCATCATTGAGACTTTTATCTTTGATTTCAGGTTAAACCCTTTTTTCTTTTCTTATGTATCCTTTAACCATTCTTTGATTTCCAAGCATTCAAGTGGACTTAGAGTTATAATACTAAATTATGGCAATTTTAGAAAAAATATTTATGTGAAAAATATACGAGTGAATTACACCCAAAATTTTTAACTATTAGTAAGTTTATATTTTGTTCACTCAATTTTAAAAAGTTATAAAATGATCATTGAACTATTTGAAAATTTGTATTTAAGTCATTGGGTTGTTAAGTTTTTTTTAAAAAAAAATAAAATCTAGCTAGGGATTTTCAAGCGACGGTTCGACAATCGGTACAATGGATCAATAGTCAATGATGAGTAGAAGAACATACTGAATTGATTTGACGGCCAATGTCGAAGAACTGAAAAAATTTTGTTTAAATTTTGGTTTGTAGATCGCAACATTCAAAGCTATTTCATGAAAAAAATTTGAATTGTAGAAGAGTAAGGGAAGGAAAACTTTTGATTAGTGCAGACAGTGAGAATAGAAAATGCCATACAATAGCGATTTTAACAACATAGTGACTTAAAATGAAAAATTTCGAATAGTTTAGTGACCATTTTGTAACTTTTTTAAAGTTGAATAATCTAAACGTAAACTTAACAATAATTTAGTAACCTTAGTTGTACAATTTACCCAAATATATTTTTAAAAAAGTTATATAAAAAATAAATGAGGCTTTGAAATAATGAAGTAAGGTTTTAAAGATGTTAGTGATTCATTCTAATTTTAAAAAAGTTTTTATATATTTTATATAAATTGTAAAAATATAAAAACATGATCATAATAATTTTTTATATTTTTAAATAAAATGAATTTTTTTATTTCTTAAGATATTTACCGGAGTAAGTTCAGTAACTAATCATTTGCATTTTGTAGGCCCATTAAGGAGGTAGATGCTGGCCACGAGTTTTAAAGCTGCTCCATACCCAAGACAAAGATTAAACCCCGACCATTAGTTAAGGTAAGAGACCCTTATTATCTCACCTAACTTCTGAGACTAAATAAAATGAATTTTTAATCACACCATCTAAAATATTTAAATATAATATAGATAGATAAACTGAATACAATATAATTAAACAATAAAACATTACATAGAGCATAAATATATAAAAATTTTAAAAAATTTACATTTGATGGATTGATGTTATATAACTGCAAACACTATCAGTTAAAAAAATATAATAATGATATTTATTTCTAAAGATGTTTAAAAGTATTTTTTTTAATAAAAATAATAAAGAATATTTTAAGCCTAATCATTAGTATTTTTGTTTAACTCTATATATCCCCGTAATAATATTCTTTTTAACTAGTGGAGATAACAAACAAAATATAGGGAAATGCAAAGGGAAAGCGCGTAAGATGGTGAGAAGTGGGACCAAAACTCGTCCTTTTTACGCGTCTGTGAATCAAATTGAAGCCATGATGGAGCTGATGCCAACAGAGGCCGTTGCTGCATCTGCATGGCTACTAAGCTTTAACCGTGAAACAGGACAGAGATCCCCTCCTCATCCCCATTTTCCCCTCCTTTATTACCATCCACTGCAACACCAACAGCAGCTTCTTCTTCTTCTTCTTTTTTTCCTTTTCCTTTTCTTTTGAATGCATTATTTATCACACCCAAAAATTAAGAAAGAAACAAAAGCCACAGTTGCTGTTTTTCCTACTGGACCCTATTGAATTTTATCTAATCTGACGATCCATTCAAATATATATATATAATAATTTAAATTTCAAACTATTTATAAATCTTTTGTCCTCCACAATTGGGATTTTACTGGTTTATTTTATCTTGTAGGGAGGAACTTAGGGATGGAAAAAAAATTGTTACCATTCGGCTTTTCCTTGGTACATGTGATAACTAATCAAATTTGTACTACTATTCCTTATTATGTTTTGGGTTTGAATTGACTTTTTTTTTAAGCTTTAATAAAAAGGTACATTTGAACTTTTTCTTTAACATTTTGGTCCTTTTTTCTTTACATTTGAACTTGAGATTTTAAATTTAAGACTTATCATATAAGAATTTGTGGAGTGTGCCTCGTATTTTCGGTCGAACAGACGGCGATGTCATGACAAGAAACTTCCCTATGTTGTGACGACGCGAATGGGGATGTTGCGACATGGCTTCGTGTTCCCTACATAAATCGAGTTTCTTCTCTCAGTTAAACTTTGATTACTCTTGGATATTTTAGTATGATTAGACCTCTAATCTTAAACTATTTAATGGAGCATTGTATCTTTGTTTTAAGAGGCAAAAAAAAAAAGTAATTATGGAGGCAATAAGATGTAGTCACAGATGAGTTTTTGTGAGAGTTTCATGGTAACTATAGAGAGAGTTTCGTACTCCTTTTGAGAGAACTCTATGAGAGTTAGGGCTTTGTCCATATTGTACTCTCATTTGTTTTCTCATTTAGTGAAAAGTCGAAGCCTCCCTTGCTCTGCTCGTGGTTTTTATCCTCTTCAGATAAATTTTTTCACGTAAAATTTATATGTTCGATCTTCTCTATTTTTCGCTTTCATTATTTATACGGGTCGACCTCTAATAAAATTTAATCTAAATTCAATCCAGTTGAATTATTTATTTTTATCTAGTTATAACTTGCACTTTCAAAAACACTCATAATAATTGGGTTAGGAGAAGTAGGAGGTTTGAATAATAGTTATCCAAAATTTCACATTTATTTAAAGATAATATTAGATAAATGTAATTATGAGTTGAATCAAATAATCATTTATATTGATAGGTGATCCCATAAATTTAAGGAGTGATTTAGGCGTGGAGAAGGTGGGTTAGGTGGAATAATCTGTAATATTCATTCACGTACCATACCGTTAATACAAGTGCATGTTAATAAAATTGGATACGTAAATTTATGTCCCAATCTGACGGACCAACCAGATCTAGGAAATCTGCCATGCAAGCCCGGGTATTGAAGATTTTAATTAAAAAAAAGTACTAAAGTGCATGTCGGAGCTTCTTCACCAACACATAATATACAATACTACGTGGGTATGGCTTGGGGTTGGCATGTGAAGGTGCCACCCACTGGATCTAACATCATCTCTAATCTATTCTTCTTTGCTTTTGGATTCCCCCATATCTCATGATGCCATGCCGTTATTTCTTATTTCCTAAATGGTTTGATTTCAATTTTACAATAACTTACAATCATATCCTCATCTATATATTAACTACAACTACTTCCATTTATTTATCAAACTAAAAAATCTAAATAACTTCGATTTAAATATTAAATATGTATATAATGATATTTTAATTTAAAATTAAATTGTGTTTTCAACGTTTTCTAACCGTTTCAATTGTATATTTTGTCACATCCCAACATTTGATCTAACACTTTATGCATATTTTAATACTAAAATTTAAATTTTAATATTTTAATATTTTAATACCCCATACATATATACACTTTTTTTTGTTTACAAATATCAAAAGGGTCATTATTTAAAGGTAATTAGTGGGTCACAAGCACCGGGAATTTTTCACATTTACTAGTTATTTATTTATTTTAAATATACATGTGTTTTTTTCTCAACAGTGGTGCCAACTTTCAAGCTGACTATCGCCTACTTTTTTTCTCTCTCTCACCAACTCTTTATTTATTTATTTATTTCTTTCTTCTTCTCATTCACTCCACATGTCTTATCTTTTTTTCAGTTTGCAGATCTATTTTATAGGTATTTTTGTTGTCTTCACAAGTTGTGATGGATAGATGATGATGTATGTCGTTCGTTAAAACACCACCTGCCACCAGTAGTTTTTCTTGAAAAGTGGGTGCCTCTTCGTTAATTTCTTAATCTAATTATGTTTTGAGAATATTTCAGAATAATAAATAATTTCATGAGTTGATTTGAACCCGTGTCGTCTTAAGTTTTATATGTATTTTTTTTCCATTGTTTAATAAATTTTCAATTTTAGAAGTTTTTGTCTGCTCTTGTAGCACGATTTTTAGTCTTGCTTATGCATGTAATCTTAGTTTTACAAGTGATTTTAGGGATGATTTTGTTGTCATCCTCTATAGTTTGGTAAATGTTCTATTCTTTTGTCAATTTTTGCTCGCCACTTTGGACCATCTGAGGCTGATTTCCTTATCATGTTAAGTGCTTGCAATTACTCCAATATATTGTGCTTGAGTTGTGACAAAACCAAAGTTAACGTGTCTTAAGTATCTTAATATTCTATTGATGCTGAAGCTAAAGCCTTTGTTGTGTTGATGGAATTTGTCCTTCATCATTCATGACGAGTATTTATTAATTTTTTATGAATTAATGAATTTACCTTATATATATAATAAAATTTTAATGAATTAAGAAATTTCAGGCCAAAATATCAAATAACTATCTCATTATTTAATTCCTAAAATTTTATTACTAAATTCACTCGAGTGAATACCTTAATAAATAAATGGGGCAACCAATTCCTCAAGTCTCTTCTTAGGGTTTGACTTAGCATGTATATACTACATTAAATTTAATTAGAAGATGAGTAAACAAATGTTTGATGTAACCCTTATCACATGGGATTTCATAATTGCCTTTTTGTTGACATTATAAGAAAGTCCACTCCACACATTATATATAACCAAAAAAAAAAAAAAAAAAACCCCTTCGAAGATAGTGCATCCATTTATTATACATTATTCCAAAGTTAAACATTTTTAGAAACTCTTAGTTGGACTAACTAACAAGCAAGATAGTATTTAAAAAATAATCTCCACATTGTATGAATAGTATTACGAATATAGGAGGACGTGAGTTTGAGTATACTAAAATATATTATCTTTCTATTTACAGGTTAAAAAAAATCTACAATTAATTTTAAACACTATATAAAAAAGAACGAATATTATCAAAATCTATAATTAAATTATTTAAAAATAATAATTCTCACAATTTATCTTCAACCACCCCTTTGTGAAAAAAAAGTTGACATATTAATTTATTGGTGATAACTTGTTTACATTATGGTTGATATGAATACAAGATTAAAGAATAACGTTACTTAATCTTCAATATTCAAAGGAATATAGTAACATGCATTTCTTCTAAATGATAGGTTTAATTACTTAGTTCCCCCTTTGACTTTATGATGTGTATAACAGTTTGACTTCTCTTTTTCTAAATATATCTGAATATTGTATTACAAAATATGAACTTTAATTTGATTCCCTTAGGAAGGTACTACTACGTGGTACCCAATTTCTCGCCTCCTATTAAAAAAATTATTAGTATTTTATTAAGATAAATTATTGACTTAAATATAATTATTATTTTTTAATAGATGATGTCTTGTGGTTCAATAATATCATATTTAATTTTATACGATAAGTGCAATAAATATAAATCTTAAAATTACACAATATGAAAAACAATTATGTTTAATCATTAAAAAATAATAAAATTATAAATTAATGCATAGTAAAAATTTAAAATTTTTAATAGAGTATAATATATATATGTATGAACTTCAAAAAAAAAAAAGTAAAGGATATAAACCCTCTTTAAAATTTTAAAATTAAAAAAAATTATGTTATCAAAATATGTAATTTTATTATATTATTAAAAATTAAATTAATTAATATTTAAAAATAGAGTTCACATGATTACTTCAAAATTAATAATTTTTTAATATGAAATTTTAATTAATTAATTTAATTTTCAACTTAATAAATTGCCTCTATTTAAGTACGTTGAAGAAAAATAAATTAATTTAATTAAAATATAGTCCATTAACCTACAATTAATTCATTAAATTCTAATTTTTAATAAAAATGGTTAAAAGAAATTTTGCCACATTTGATAATTCATGGGTAAAATTATAGTAAATGAATGTATGAAGGAACAATTAAATATAATTTTAAAATTTTACAAAATCTATTAATATAAATGATAAGATTTTTTTTTCTTTTAAGAACATAATCGTTTTTAAGACACAAATAGTATTAAATATTTAAGTTTGGAATTATGATAACTTCATTAATTATTAGAGATATATTGTATAAGATAATATTAAATAATTTAAACAAATAGTCTTTAAGCAGTTATTGCCATTCAAGATGATTCGGCTAGAACATTTAATTTTACCCAAATTAAAAGAATACAACAAGCTCTGTCGACGGTAAAGTAGTGGAAGATTCAACATATCTCTTGGGAAGAAAATATAATTGTTGATAGTCTTGTCATAATGATTCGAGACAAAAGACCAGGCTCAAGATTGCTTGAGGATCCTCCTTTGAGGACCTAGGCTAACTACGTTTGTATTCATTTTATTTTCACCAAAAACAAAATCCATAATATAATAATTAATTTTTTTTATTATAATCATATAAAGTATATTAGCTATTAATAAAAGACAAATAACTTTTATATTTGCAAATGTAAAATTTTCATTGTGTTAAATAGTTCTAAACTAATAACTTTAAATTTAATAAAATTATTACGTAAATAAGTTATTAATAAATAATTAAAAATAAAATTGAGATAATAATTAATTCATAATAAAGTAGTAAATTATGATAGGCAATACAATAATCATAAAATTTGTTATTAAAATTTCAAAACTTT
Source organism: Gossypium longicalyx (assembly GCA_025698465.1). NCBI lineage: Eukaryota > Viridiplantae > Streptophyta > Magnoliopsida > Malvales > Malvaceae > Gossypium > Gossypium longicalyx. The sequence goes on from CM047003.1 coordinate 29,775,125, forward strand.
AATAAGCTATAAATAAGAATAGTGTTTTTTTTTTTTTTTTTTTGCAAATCTCATCATTATTGTAGCATGAATTTTAAATTTTACAATTATAGACTATTAAATTGTATGTTTGTATAATTGCAAACGTTTTAATCGGTTAAGTTTTAGTTCGATTGGTACAGATATTGTTGTTAATGTAAGAGCATGTGGATTAGAGTGTACTGAAGCTCATTATCATTTTTATTTATGAGTTGAGGAGGGACTATGAATTATTTTAGACATTGTGTCACAAAGAGCAAATATAATCAAAACCATAAATAATTATAGTAAATCATTAATAAAATAGTAATATATAATTAGTAACAAAATGGTAAATTTTAAATATGACCACTCCACTATTTAAGATGTTTGATGATTAAATTACATGACAATAAAACATTTGTAACAACCCGTTTTTCAGTGGCGACGGAACAGTGATTTTAGAACCACAAATTCTAACATGTCGGTTCGTAAATATTAATTATTTAATATTTACGAGGTCATTAGTGTCATATTAAATTTTGGTCTAGTAATTTTAATGTTTAGATAGTCAATTAAGTAAAAAATGACTAAATCATAAGAGTTACAAAAGTTAGTATTTATTAGTTAAAAGTGTTAAATAGCTATTAAACTTTGAAGTAGTGACTTGAAATGATAATTATACCTATTCTAATTGTAGTGGACGGCTAAGGGCTAGATGTTTGTTAGATTTGGATGTTTTATTAAAGGGAAAATAAGTAATTTATTAAATAAAACTTAAATTTAATATATGTAAGAATAGTATCATCTTCCTTAGTGGAATTCTCCACTTAAAAATCCGAATAGTACCACCATTGAAGGTGATTGGTTTTGGCTTGACTAAAATAAAATTGCATGTAAATTTTTACCTATTTTAATAATTTTTATATTTTTGAGATCGTTATAATTTAATCTAGCTAGTACAAGATCTAATTTATAAAATTAGAAAAGTATAGAAAATATATAATTGGTAATTTTAAATGATTTGGATGTTAATTGGTAGAATATGATATTTGGGTGTTTAATAGAAATATTTTGTTAAGTGATTTTGTATAATTTTTAAGTTTAAGAGTTTAATTGAAAATGAATTAAATTAGACATGATTTTCTTGTGAAATTTTAGCATGTAAGGGCTGATTTGGGATATTTATAATGTTGTTATAATGGGTATAAAGTTTAATTGTAGAAATGATCATGTTTTGGTCTTAGGGACCAAATTGAATAAAATGTGAAATTATGGGGTTAATGTGAAAAGTTATAAATATAAAGTTACATGTATTAAATTGAATGGTATATGAAATTGAGGCTAATAATTGAAATAAATCATATCATAGATCAAGAACAAGTAGATAACCGAGGAAAAGGGAAGGTAGTTGAATAGTCTCTGAATCTTTGTTGTTACTACAGTTTAACCCTGGTAAGTTCGTTTGGTTTATTTTAATATAAATTGCAATATAAATTGAATGAGGTATTGAATGTTGAATGTTAAAATTAATGTTTTATTGTTAATTTAATATGAATTGAGGTAATAAATTGTTTGGATTTGTGTTTTACAAAAATAACTCTTAAGTCGGATAAACGTAGAATAGAGTACAATTGGCATGCCAATAGGTTATAGTGCGCGTTGTTCGAGATTAGTTTGAGATGAGATGATGATTCCTATTTATTTCCTATTCACTGAATATATTGAACTCCAGCATTTGTTACGGACTATCGTGTTATATTTACAGTGTTAATGGCATGTTACTGGGGGTGGATGTAAAGCCTTCGGCCTTGGCACTTGGTGTCGAGGCGTGTTATAGGAGGGATGTTAGCCTACGGGCTAGGCACTTGGTGACGAGGCGTGTTATCGGTTGGACTGGCTCGTTTGAGCGTTTGGTGTGTTTCGAATGGATAACTGTGTACTAATATTCGTATATCGATCATTAGGCAATGTTTCTTGTGTTAAATGTCTTGCTATTGAATTGTTGAATGATTATTCTTGAATCTCCTAATAGCATGTGGCTTGATAGTGAATGGCCTCGTATTTGTTTATGTATAAACTCACCTGTTGTGGATTTTGGTTGACAGGAGATTCTGACTTTTAATATTGTTATTAAAATTGTTATATTTAATTTTATCATTTTAACCATTGAACTTACTAAACTCTAGTAAAGCTTACTCGTGTTCTTTTCTGTTCCTTGTAGATAATATTTTGTGAAGTCGGGCGATCGGATCAACTTGAAGATCACACTATCTAGTTATATTTTAGTAGATTTTGATATGTTTATTTTGGGTTATATGGCATGTAATAGGTGTTTTTGTATATGTTTAGATACTTATCACAAATGTTATGTTTTAAGCTTGGTATAAGCTTACTTGTGTATGTGCCTTTAATCTTGGTGTGAATATGTTCATATAAAGTTGATTTGGTCATGTGATATAAACCTAAATTAAGTATTCGAATCATGGCATGAATGAATGTGAACGATTAAGAAGAAATGATAAGTTTGGCATGAGTTTTATATATGAACTTATTAACTTGATTGCAAATTAGTTGATGTGTCAAGTGAATTGAGGTTGACAATTGAATTGTGGTGTCAACGAGAACACATTGGTTACACACTTAAATTGATTGTTTTGCCTTGTAATACTCCGTAATCTAATTCGGCAACAGAGACGGGTTAGGGGTGTTACAACATCTAACAAACTTTTATTAAATGAACTAACGTTATCACACGCGTATGTGGATGGAAATCTTAGATTTAGAATATAAATGTGTATTTAAAAATAGCATACAATAAATAATAGAATGTTTGGTTTGAAACTAATTAATCATAATAACACGTGAAATATGTACGATATTAGAATAAAATATATATATTGAATTGTAAGTAAAACGAAATTTAAACACATAAATCATCATATAAACAATACTAAATGCATTACAATTATTTATCATGGTTTTGTCAACAATTGTAAATTAGTGTCGAGTTAACTAATGAAAATAATAACTTGTGCATATTAAAATAAAAATGTATAAAGACATCAAAAATAAAATTTTAATTGAGTAATAAATTTAAAATTTTACTAATTCAATTAATATAGTTTCAAATCCCATCATATAAAATTATTTCTAAATGTTTGAAATTATTCTATAGTTGGAGAGCTAAATTAATAAAACATTTAAAGATATATTAATATATTAAATATAATTAAAAAGTTTTTTTGTTGACATATTTATAATATTTTAAAGTAAAATGGAAAACATAATATTTAACAATTCATATGAAAATAGCATGTATAATAGGTAACACAATAATTATATATTTCATCATTAAAATGACAAAATTTAATAAGCTATTAATAATTTTTTATTTTGAATAATTTTATTATAAGTTCTAATCATCTCCGATCTTTTTAATATAATGTTTAGAACTATTCATAGCCTATTCCCAACTCATAAATAGAAGGATAATGCGCTTCAGTGTACTTAAACCCACATCCTCCTGTATTAACAACAATACTCATACCAATTGAACTAAGACTCAATCGACTATTAATAAATTTTTAATACATATACAAAATTTACATTATTTCAAGTTTAAAATTATATAATTAAATTCTATTGATAATTGACCATTAATAGAAAATATAGGAAAATATACATACCAACTTCTGATTTTTTTTTATTTGAATATAGTAGATAAACAATTAAATATTAAAATAGATATCTCTAAAATTTATTTTTTAGAAAATAATTTCTTTGGGTTAATTCTTCGAAATTCATAAATGTCGAATTTAGCTATATTCATTGCAATGTTAAGTTATTCAAACCTATTAGAATAGGATAATGATTATGAAATGATTACTAAAATCTCACTATAGTAATTGATCTCGAGTTTTAAATAAAATATTTAAATATTAAATTGTAATAATTTATATATTTTAAAATGGTTTATTGAGTTAAATTTTTTTATTATTTATGTATCAAATTATTATCCTTTAAATTATTGCATTAAATTAATTAATAAAATTTTATCTTAATATATTATAATAATTATATGTTAAATAATTTACGTGCAAATGCATTATTAAATTAAAAAAAAAATCATGTATCTATTTTTATTGATATTGGACTTTCAATTTTTATTATATTTATTTATATTTTCACTATTTCAATTTAAATTTAAATTTTATATGGAGTTAATTGTAATTTTATAAAAAATGTTTAATATGTTTAATATATTATGATTTATATCATGTATGTAGCAGATGTTATGACTATTTTTTGGGTTCCAGGATAAAGAAATGCCTTGGTTTTAAATTACTTCGGTAGAAAGTTTTGTTTTCTTTTACCCAGATTGGTTAAAAAATCATTAAAATCAAATTTAATTTTGTGTTCTTTTGGGAGAAATTTTAAAAGTGTCACCTGTTAGGTAGTCAATTCGATCCCGCAATAATTAAAAGTATTATTTTCGTGTCAGGATTTTGTTTCTAACTTTCGCGAAGAGTCATGAACGGTTCACAAAAAGAGAGCATTTCAATTTGTAGGGACAAGTACCTGTAAGATTACAAGACTTAAAAAAGGGGGCAACTCAAACCATCAAGGCTTAAAAGGCAATATGTTTGATGCTTAAAGCCTTTAAGCCTTAGTTATTGATTCGAGTTGCTCAATGCTCAAGTATCTCTATTATTATTTTCATACCCTATATTAACATCTTTTCTAAGTCTTATAGGTACCTATCTTCATCAATCGAGGCGCCCCCTCCGTGAATTGTGGAAATTGGGAATAAAACCCCAACATGAAAACAATATCTTCAGTTGTTGAAGGACCAGATCGACCGACGGAAAACATCTTGGAGAATTCTCCAAAAAGAACTGATACCCTTCAACAAATTTTACAAAGTTAAATTTTAGCAGATTATCTATTAAATGTATCAAATGATTTCTGTTGTTTTGATTTGCAAGTCAAAGGGTGAGACTTACGTGAGGAACCTCTAATTAGTTAATTGATATATTATGTGGCCAAAAAGAAAATAAAAAAAGTAACAAAAGTCTTAATTCATGCATTATTATCACCTGAGCTGAAAATTTTTTACTACAAAATCGACGAAACTGAAAAACATGGATGAATTCAGCGCATGAAAGAGATAGAGATAGAAGTGTCAGGAGGAGGAGGTATGGGGGTGGCTGCACCCATGTGGGTGTGGGTTCAGCCTTATCAGGTGGGGGAGGGGAGGGAACAACATCCGCCATTTGCAACTGATCATATCAGGCTTGTTTTAACCTCACCTATCAATCACTCATCTGATATTGAGATCTCCACATCATGTGGATCTCCTTCTCTGCACTCCAGTTGATTCCTCCAATTTCATGGACCTTTTTTTAGCTCCATCCAAAAACGACACAACCTTTGCCCTATTTGGTTTTGGTTTCATATTTATCACTCTAAATCACATAATATGAGTTTTTAGGATCAGCTCCATCAAATTCAACTGCATTTTAAACCTCACATTTAATGTTCTAATCACTACAATTTGTATAGGGGTAGGTTTAGAATTGATTATTGGACAATTTTCTTCACCTCTGATCTACCTTTCTCACAAAAACTGCTTCCACGTTACTGAATCTTTCGTGTGGATCTTGGGGGTGCATCCGTTTTAATAATAATAAAAAAAGTCGAGAATCGAAGCTGTGTCTCAACCATTTCAGAATCAACTATTGTGGCCCATTTTCTTTTGTTCTATGTTATCCTCACAACTTGTCTTCAAGCTACAAGAATTTGAGATAACATTTTATAGCTAATATATTAGAATTCCCCCATCTGCATTCTGCAACCATCATGAAAATGAATCAATGGTGGAACTTCCATGGTCCCCACCTTTCATTGAAAGGAAACTTTTTTTAAAATATTTTTTTTTATGCTGTCAACATAAGGCTTGACATTCAAGGGAAGGAATTATTTTCAAGCAAGGTCACTCAAGGAAGGAACCCTCAATGTGCATGATTTTATATAACAAGTGGCTATGTATTTTTATTAATTTATTTATTCTGTGTGTCTGTTTGTGCAAATTATGGGTCAGGATTTTGATGTGTATGAACATGCACTTCAACATGTTGTATATGGAGTAGACAATAAGACAGGCTTTCAGTTGATTGGGACACTCTGATCTAATCAATATTTTAGCATTTAGATTTATAGCACTAAAAGGAACACTCAATTTTCTCCTAAACTAATTCCCAAAAAAACAAAAAAAAAAATTGATACAAATGTATTACCCTTGATTGTGTTGAATTTTCCCAATTATTGGGTCTAGTTGAGGATTGAATTGTGTTTTTGTCTCCTGCTGGTTGCTTGGAAGTTGAAACATTAAAATTCATCCTACCATAACTAAGGTTTTAATCTCAGTTTTAAATGAATTCCCAATGTGCAACCATACGCACCTACTCGTAACTTAATTGACCATCAACTGCAAGCCAACCACCACAAGGACTAAACTATCCCCAGAAACGCCAAAAGTAGTTTGCTAGAGGCTAGAGGATATCTTGGTACAACTTCTTTATTTGGTGGGCACTGTTTGTTGGTTTCTGTGTCTCACTGGAGTTAGGTTGAGAGTTCAATTGCACTGCCGATGGCTGAAAAATTATCAACAATCACAAGCCTTAAAAGCATGATGGTGAAACTAAAAACCCCTAAAATGACTCACTGTTGGATGGGAAGTGCTTAAATCATATTAAAAACAAACCCCAGATACATTAGGTTTTTAGGTTATGAAAGTAGGAACTTTGTGAATGTGGTGGTAATGAAAATTGTGGGTTGAAGTGGATCTTTGAGGGAGGGAAGAAGTATTGCAATCAAATTAAGGGGAATGTACTCAGAGACAGTGGACATAAAGACAAGCAAATCCTGTAATATCAAGTGTAACAAAGGAAATTGATTTATAAGATAGAGAACTAGTGAAACAGCCTAAGCAGGAATGAAAATAAGACACAGCAAAATAGACAGAGAGCTCTAGAAAATGTTTAAGAAAGTTAGAATTGTTAAAATGCCAAAAACTCCTTTTATAAGTGGTGATGGCCTCCCCACGTATAACAATTGCTTATGAAAGGATTTTTGGCAATTCTGAACATTTTCTAGGACTCTCAATCTATGCTAGCTGAGTTATACACCTAGTCTAGTTTCACCTTATTAACCTTCACCTGCCCATGTACTCGACGTTAAAAGGATTTGCTCAGATATTCTCCACCGTCTCAAAACATCTTCTATTGAACTTGTTTGCAACACTCTCTTTTCACCAAAGAAGCCGCTAAAGAGGGAAATGAGACATCTTGCTAAATTGAAACCAAGAAATCAAGCAACATACAATTAGGGAAGGGACAACCATAACCATTCATGATCTTCCCTGTTACGAATTCGCTTTTGGAAGGTACGCAAGTTTTGGTGCATCGACTGCTTCTAAAGGAAACGTCTGTCAAAATATTGACTCAGCTTCAAATTAAAGAGAAATTAGTCAATTCTTGAAAATTACGGGAGAAATAATGAAATTTATTACCATCTACATTCGATAATTGAAAACAATGATAGCAATGGGGCATATATTTCTATTACTATGAAATTCATGAATGAAGTAATGAACTGCAGGGTTACCATAGTGACAAAAATGTCTTTACAGTGATAATCGTTAAGTTTCTTCAAATCAATCAATCATTTTCAGTTTCTAAGAACCTCCTTAAGGTAAAGAACATCATCGCGAGGATGCGCTTCTTCAACTTGAACTTCTACTTCATCTCCTACCTGAGATCCTATAGAAACCCATGCAGATGCCTGAAGTCCCACCTGCAACATTGAATGTTCAACTAAAAATGTCAATATTAATGCAGATGTTAATCAGAACTCTTGAACTCCAAAATCCAAATCTGTTAAATTACTTAGTTTCTTATATAAATGATAGCAAATTGACTACTAAATATCCTTGCCTCAACTAGTAATAAGGCTGCAATCCTGTCCTTGATGAATCTAAGGATCAATGCACGAAATTTTTTCTCCCTTGGCTGCCTTCTCAGAAGCTCTATTATCCAATACCGAAGACTGCTGGCTGAGAGCTTTCTTACTACTCTAACTTGCATATTTACTATTGATGCCATCCCTTCTAGCTGACCAGCTGAAAAAGGTGGAGATTCACCTCTAAGAAATGCCTTCACCTGGACCGAAATATGAAAACGTTACAGTCATTTTCAAACAAGATAAAGAATAAATCTTTGCAGCATGACAACATATAATATTTGTATTAAAATATCTAGACTTGTAATACAATGACAATAGCAGTCACAATAATAACAGTAACAGCAAACACACCCATAATGTAAAAGTTACAGTACAGATGAACAATATTAGCAACAAACATCTCCAATAAAAGAAGCCAGAAGACAGGTTATTAAGATTGATTTGTGTCAACAGAAGTAAAGAAAAGACCTGATAGTGAGCAAGGAGATCTAAATATCTACGGATGGGTGATGTAAACTGAACATAACCGGGAAGTCCAAGAACCCCATGACGAATAGGCTTCCTGAAATCAATTTCAGCTGCACGCATTATTCTAACAATGGCAGAGCTTCGAACTGGCCCTTCAGGAAGATGTGAATATGCAGAAACATCAATATTTGACTGTGGCTGTCCTCTATAGGGTAAAGGGATGTTATTGCAAGATCCAAATGTGGCTACAACTTCTCCACAAAGTATCATCATCTCAGAAACAAGCCGCATTGCTGGGTCTGCTTGGTTTTCAACATAAAGATTAATTGATGGTTCAAGGTCTTCTGGGTTAACTACTTTAATGCGAGCTTCTAGGGTGGATGTATCAATTGCACCCTGCAAAATAAGTAATGTCAGAGGATTATTAGGGATGTAAATTCAGAACAAGCCTGTCTTACACATGCAAACATAGAATAACAATAAACCCTCAGCAAATTAAAATGATAATGAAGTACAGCCCAACCTGCTGGCGACGCCATTTTAACCTTAGAGCAGCTGCTTCAGATAGAATCTTCAATTCAGCCTCCTCTTCCAGGTTCAAATGAAGCAGCTCAGTTGCACTCTCATAGGTCAGCATATAAGTTGGTTTAATAATCGAGTTTTGAACTGAATACTCTGCAATGCTTTAGTACCAAAGATGTGTCAGATGGTCTCCATTAATAAAAATATAAGCTAAAATCTAATGAAACCAAAAAATAAAATTGAAACAGTTTAGTTTATCGTGTACAAAACGTAAGCAATCAATGCACATGCACGCAAGTGCACAAAAAGAGAGACAAGAAAGGAAATGCGATTTAAGTATTATCATTTTTACTTCCAAAATGATGCAGTTATGCCAACAATAATTACGAATAGTATAATAAGTTCACTCAACAATTAAATATACAAGTGACTCAACTCGAAGTATTGAGGGAGCACAAAAAGAACTTATTAGGACTTCCAGACTCCAAGTGAAGATATACACCTCCATCACATTACTGACTCAATCTTATGAGCTAAAGAGCTAACATGCTGTCCCATCACCCTCAAATGTAATGTCAACAGAAACATAGAGATGGCAAGTTCTTTATAATCTGCAAAGTAGCAAAATAATAAATTCACACTTTACCTGCCATCAGAGTGCAGGATAACAGAGACACTGACCGCATTGCAAAGTTCTCCTTGTTTCAAACTCATTCCCTCCATAGCAAGTTTCTCAGGGAACATAGGATAAGTGCCAGTTGGCAAGAAAACAGAGGTTCCTCTTCTCAGTGCTTCCCTAAACATAATCAAGTTTATGAAAATGACCATATAAAATTGTTTTAACCTACAGTCACAATTTCAAAAGATACCTGTCTACCATGCTCCCAGGTTCAACATATCTAGTTGGATCTGCAACATGTATCCATATTTTCATACGGCCATCTTGCAACTTTGTTGCACTTAAGGCATCATCAAGCTACAAACAATAAGCATTTGAGAAAAAAAAAAGTTGACATAAAAAGGAAATAGAATTCACGTCAAGAAAGCCAGTGGTGGCAAATACCTCATCAGCCTCATCAACATCAATAGCATAAACCTTCAAATGAGTAAGATCCTCTCTGTTCATCTAAACAAAAAGAAAACCAAGTCAAAACATGAAAAAAAATGAAAACCAATATAAAATTCTTTATTGGTTCACATTTAACGTTGTAGAGACTAAGATGAAGTGGAAGAAACATTTCCGAATGTCAGAGAGCTGATTTTTGACTTATAATATCATAAGCTGCATACTTTTCAAGTACTCCCTTTGACCCAATAAAAAAGTCACAGTTGATATTTTTGAGGTCAAACTTTTTAAACTTTTATCTCAATTATTTTAAATATTTTAATTAATTAAATTTTGTAAAATATATATTTAAAAACTACTTCATTACAAGTTTTTACAATATATTTTTCAAATTTTTATCTTACAGAATAAGAGGTAAAAGATAAAAAAAATTTTGACCACTAAAAGTCCAAATGTGACAAATTTAGTGAGACAGAATGACTAAATGAAAATGGAACCTTTTAATAGAGATGGAAGCCAGAATTACCTCATCTGAGTCAGATGAATCAGATAGAAGACTTTCAGCAGCAGCTATAATCTCATCAGAATGATCTGTAAGAATGTTTAACTTTAACAGATCAAGATTGACATGCACAGGAAAATAACCAATGTTTATGAGAAGGTTTAGTGCAGAGGATGCTGTTTTTGTTAGTCCCATTGCCTTCAGGATCTGACAAGAATAATAATACATCAATAAGAGAATGTGAAATTAACCGTGTAATTTATACAAATGCAAACATAACAAAGGTCATAAAACTGATTTAAGTTTTATTTCTTTTACAGAAAACCTATGATCTTATGGTAACAAATTCATCTTGATCATCCTGTTAGTAATACAGAATGGATTATGATATCATAAAAAGATCTCAATCAAGTCAGATAAACTACCATTCCAGCAGTTTTCCTTTGCTCATCACTTTTGCAGGCATCAATGGCATATGCTTCAAGGGATTCAATTTTGTATTGGATTTTCTCATCCACCATCCAGGAAGATTTGGGAGGTTTAGCAAGTGCAGGCTTTGCTTTAGCAGAGACAATTAATTGTACAAAGTCCTGAAGTTCTTTCTCAGCGGCATCCTTGGCAAGCTTCTTGTGTAAAAGTTCTTCCACCTACATATGAAAATCAATAAGAGGAATAGGATAAGATACAAGACATAACTTGTCTGACTAGTCCAATTTGCATATAGAAGCTCTTCTACCACACTTTTATTTGTGTCAAAACAGCACTCTACCAGACTTAATCAACCATTAAACCAAAATATACGGAGCATGTACTTGTCCTGTTGGTCGAGGCCCATAAATCGTACGAGAACCCTTTGTTGCCAGCACAGTGAAGTATACTTCATCTTTTGATAGCAAAAGATGGGCACAATAGCTCTCAAGAGGCTCTGAACTACCAAATATCATCTGCACAGTAACATAAGATCACCAAATGCACAAGCAGACAGGTCCATAATTCAAAGGAAAATATGTACCTCAGCCAATTCTTCTGCTGTCACTGACGCATTCTTTTCAAGGAGCTCAACCCAAGCAATCTCAAGCAATGTTGGGTCCTGCACCAAAATATTTTGCAACAAAGTAAACCACAGAAGAACACTACAACAAGTATTCTGTTTGTCATTGATAAAGCAAGTTGAACGAACCAAGTTTTCCTGAGCTTTTTGGAGAAATTTTGAGATCTCAGCATGATCAAAATTTTCTACACCTGGAACAATATATGTAATTTGTTGTGGTTTGATAGATGATGTGACACCATTCTGTATTACAATAAAAACAGAAAAGTCACATTAGCTCAAACATTCTGAAAACTCTAAACATCTAATGTAACAAACACAAGTTCTAACACCTAGCAACCTATTCAACATGCCGCATGAGTTGTTTCTACAAGAACCTGATCGTACACCATCCAGTTCTTCTTTCCATCAGGCCTCTGAGCAACTCCGAGCAATACCCTATCTGAATCCTTCTTAAACTCCAGCAGCAATCCCTTTTCTATTTCTTGATTGACAAGCTTATCTTCAAGAAGCTCACCACTAGTCGTTAGCCTGAATTTGAAAAGAAAATTAGTTGCCACATTCAACCTTAATCAATTACTCTAAATCAAACACGTGAGTAATATTCAAAATCCATTTTGATTAAGCAGCAAAAACGATGTTAAATATATAACAAATCATGGAAGTAACAAAAAAGGAAAACAAGTACCTAGCTGAAAAAAAATAAATTGCATTTCTTAAATTACATTTTATATTCAGTATAATCACGATATAGCTAGACTCAGTAGCATTTTACTCTCCTTCTATTTTTTTTGGTATGAAATAGTTACACTTAAATATGTTCCTTGCCTAGTAATTCAATTTTAGTTAAATATAATTTCTCACGAAGAAAAAGAAGGTAAGCAACGGTCAAACTTTACTTGACAGTGGCGCGAATTCTTCTGCGACTGCGCCAAGCTGTTAGCTCTTCCATGACGCAATCAACGAGACTATGAACCGAACGCGAAAGGCCACCGCCATATCCTAGAAACTGATTCCCGCAACAAAAACTAGGAAATCGAAGCCCTAACTCAGAGTTCCGGCGAAACGGTAAGGAGCTGAATTGGCGGAAACGACAGCCAAACGTCAACAGAGGAGGCGAAGCGGCGGTACGAAACAAAGAACCACCGTTGACGGCGCGAACAGCCATCATTTCCTAATCTTAGTGAAGAGGAAAGTTATGGTTCATGTGGTGAAGTGAGGGAAGAAAGATGGAGCTTGGTTTGAAGTAGCTGTTGGCGATAAAGCCGTATGGAGAGGTCCGGATGATATTTTGTCGCCAAAATGACCCGCGGACTTATAAGGGCCGGGTAGCCTGTATTGTTATTAGACGGAGCCCATATACCATGGATTCTATGGTCCCTTTGAAGATTTGGGGCTTGCCCAGTGAACCGTAATCAATGTTGGCCATTCGGTTTATTAACAGAATATAATTTTTGTATAAATACAACGGTACAAAGAATATAATTTTTGTTTTCTGAAAAGGTAGGAAAATGGATCGTCTCAGATTTTAACATTGATGCGATTTTTTTTTGCCACTATATCAGTGGCTGAATTGACCTGTAATTTTTAATTAAAAAATCCCTGTAATTTAGATATTTTATTTCTACATAAATCACACTTTTATATTTACTTTTTAATAATTATAATTATAATTCTTTTTTAAATCAATTCTTATTTTTTACACATATTTAATAATCTAAAATAAAAATAATTTGTCTATAAAAACGTGTGGAAAACAGTAAGCTTTTTTTCATTTTAATATTATACTATCCTATAAAAATTTTAAGTTTAAAATTTAACTTTTATTTAGAATAAGGTAAAATGTTTAGAAATTAAAGATAAAATATAGAATACATATTTTTTTTATAATTTAAAATCTATATTTCTCAAACAATTTAATTATGTTCGATAATTAATTTTGAGGAATATATTAAACAAATTTTATAACTTAAATTTTCAATAATTAATTTTTCCAATTATGCTCAAATAAATCTATATTTTAAGTAAACTTTTAACACAATTTCATCTTCCATTTTAAAGAATTTATTTGAATACAAACCAAAAGATAAAGTACTTACTTCAATATAATAGTAATTGATTTATTTACGAAAACTAAAATTAATTAGGACTTTCTTTTTTTTTCATTTTGATACTTTAGCTAACAATCTAGAATGGGGAAATAAAACTTATTACAAGCATATAAAAAGGAATGGGTCAGAAACATGTTTGTACTGATAAAACATTTGTACATGAAAGTAATACATGCTAGAAGATCCATGTGTTTGGCGTGTATATATATATATATAAACAATCAGCTGCACTGCTGAGAACATAAGCTCTGGATCTTAGAACTGCTTGCACCCGGCAAAAAGTATGTGGTGGTCCTTCCGTTGGTGGAGCAAGTTACATTAACTTGGCTGCCTAGTTGGGTGGACTGCAATAATAGTACATTTATCATGGTTTAAATTCAAGCATATATACACTGTACACCAATATATTTAAAAACAATGGCATTCAGAAACTGATTTCCACCACCAAAATCTTGATCAAGATGCACATTAACTGAGAGAATTGAAGAACCATGTACCCACCACCCCCTATGTTACCCAGACTTGAGAGGATCATCATACCCACATGCTCATGTCCAAGCATGTGTCAAACAAAAACGTCTAACACGAGTGCTTTAATGAAAATGAAGAGTAGGAAACATAGCCCACCACTTTTCACAAATCCCGGGCTAGAATCCATAAATAATTGTGTACCAGTTAAGGATGAAATCCTTTTTTTGAAAATTCATGCCTGGTACCATAATTGCATACAGTTTGATAGAAGGATCGAATCCGTTTATATGTGTTAAAACATAAAGAGAGGGAAATGTAAAATGAAAAAGGGTGTTGATTTTGTTACCGAGCAGTACGCAGGCTCTGTATTGCAGCTCCATCTTGAAGTAGGTACGCAGGACAAGTAATGACACCAAGAACAATGATCATTTGCATTGACTCCACGTAGGAGCATAACCAATCCAAGACTCAAACTGCAAAATTAGCATCGCTTTTTAAATGCAAATAGAAATCAAATGTCACCATGCTAAGTAAACAAAGCACTATGTAGATATAAAATCAAATGACGGAAAGAAAACTAGTCTGTGAGCATGGAAGTAGTTTACTACAAAAACTAGTCTGTGAGCATGGAAGTAGTAAACTACATAAGCTCATCAGTCGAAATAGTTATCATATTCTTAAGCTCCTCCATTTATTTTCTTTCACTATCTTTTCCAACATTTTGAAACTGCATTCGAGAAACAAAATGGTTCATCCGCTTACCCCACAATTACAAGGATCAAAGAAACAGCCCACAAAATGCACTGATACTTCTTGAATTTAGGTCGGGCTGAACTTGAATGTCCAGGAGGAGCATATCTTTGACTAACCCATCCAAACTGGGGGCGGATGAGAAATACAAATCCAAGAAGGAAACCGGTGAGAAATCCTCCAATGTGAGCAAAGTTGTCGACATGTGGTAGGATTCCAACTGCTAAATTAACGGCAATGATGACCAGGAGAGTGACAAATGATGCCACCTGCAACAGCACACAAAATTGAAGGCATTTCAGCCCGATACCAAGCAATAACATACCACAGTTGTCTGTAACTCAATTAATGACTTCGCAATTTATATACCTTATTAGCATATATTGTCCAATTAGTAATGAGTTCAGAAAGCATGCATCCAAGTATTCCAAAAAGTGCACCGGAGGCACCAACAGAGATGTTTGACTGAAGGAAAAGAGCAGACATCAAGCTCCCTCCAAATCCAGAGATGATATAGATCAATCCAACCCGTACTGCAACACAATCCCAAAACATCAAGCAGGATTTCATCCTAACTAAAAAAATTGAAACATTCTCATGTAGTAAGAAGTTAGAGATGCCCAATACTCAGCAGATAGTAATTAAACGAAGTCTAGCCAGAGATATCAACTGATAGCCTTAACTCTAATAATAAGTTACATGCAGCACTGAATATGAATACATGCATAATAATGCTTCACTTTGATGCCACTAGAGAAGAATTTCAAAAGAAATGGACTAATGAGGCCTTAAAATCCTTTGAATGACTATCAAAAAGACTAAAGGATACATCACTGCAAAATCATGGTTTTGATTGATTGGATTGCTTTGGATGCTAATGAGGATGAGAAACAAACCAAACTTGTGGAGAAACAAGAATAAAAGGAGTCAAACTGTCAAAGCATTCTACAAGTTGCAGAGTCTAAGCATCAAATTTCAAGGCAAGGATGAACTATGGATTAAAAGCAGCACATACTGAATCCGAATTCTTTTTCAAGCCGGATTCCAATGACTAAAAGACTCAACATATTTGCCAGCAAATGAAAAACCCCTCCATGTAACCAATTGCAAGTGATGAGACGCCATCCTTGGTCTCCATCAACTACTTCCTTCACATGTAAAGCCCCCATCTTCAGCAGCCTAACCAAGAACCCAATCGATTAAAACATAATAAAAATCAGCCAAATTGAGAGAATAGAGAGAGAGAGAGAGAGAGCGCAAAAGCAATGAAGGACTTACGTGGCGGAAGAAGGACCCAGAAGAGGATTCTCCTTAAAAGGCTGAAAGGAGAATCTGCCTAAGAAATCAGCAACGCAAGAAACAGAATTTTTGGGACAATTGTTGACGTACATGGTGATGATAAACACAACAGTGTTAGCAACAACAAAAGCAGGAACCAACCAAGGTATCCATTTCTTGAAATGCTTGATTTCTCTGTAAATGATTAGTGTTGGAGTCCTAACAGGTGGGGTTTCCACATCAACTGGGTGTATCGAATTGTTTGACCTCTTTGAACTGGCCCTCATTGGGATTTGGGGTGAAGGGTCGGTAGCCATGGCAGCTGAAACTGAGAAAAAGCAGAGATTGATTAAACCCAAATCAAAATTTTAAAACACTCAGATGAATGTTTGATTTTATCAGCGAAATTAGTCAATGAAACGTGACAGATTAAAAAGGTGAAGCGAAAACTCCTTTTTTTTTCTGGGAAGTTTTAGTCAACAACCAACAATCTTGGCTGCTATAAGAATCGATCAGAGTTCAGACAACTGCCAAATACACGAAAAATTTGTCATGAAAATGATTTTATTTTTATTTTTTCTTTTAAGTATTTCAATGAAAAATATAGCGGTATGTATAACTGTACACACCTACACCTACTCCATTACTAAAAGCCAACCACTTGCGGCTTTTATATTAAGAAATTTAAAAATAATAAATTACTGATTTTTCTTTTAATTAATTATGGTGAGGAAGTTGTCAAATTTATGCAGAGTCATTTGTTTTTATGCTTAACATTTAACTAATTAGTTGAGGTAGGTTGGGAGAACAAAATTAAGCAATCTTAATCTGGAATACTTGTATTTTTAGAATATACGTAACATAGAAGCATGGTTGGAGTGGGGGAGGGGGGCTCAGTTTTTCGAGGATTGCGTTGATTGAGTGGAGACGGCAATTGTTTTTAAGCAAACATGGTGTGTGCTGTTAACAGAAGTTACCAAAATTTAAGCAACCGTTTCGGCCATTTTACCAAATCAGAGAAAAGACCGGGAACCACGTTTGGCATTAAGTTTGGCCAACTGTTTTTGACCGGTAATGGATTTTTTCTGGTTTATTGATTAGCTTTGGTTTTGTTAAAAAAATTTCAAATGGGGAGATTAGAGATTGTTGAGGCAAATATTTGAAGTAGTTGGTGTGCGCTGATAGAAGTTTTCACTCTCATCAGTCCTGTGACAGAAAAAGTAACTTGTTATATTTAAAAGTTTACTATTTATTTAAACAAATTTTTGGGTTGTGCTAATATTGTGGAATTAATTAAGTTTATTAATGAAGATAAATTTATTGGAGTAACATATCTTAAGGATTGAATCAGATCGGCTGTACCAAATCTTTTGGATCAAGAATGTTGGGTCGAGACAAACCTTGAAGATTTATCTTCCAATAGTCTACCTTACTATTGTTATTATTATAGTGTTTAGCTAGTTTAGATTTAAATAGGATTGTAATTGATCTTTAATATGTTAAAAAGTTTCAAAACTTCTATATACTTGATAGGCTTGCATATGTTTATATATTAGGTATTTGAGAGCTCTTATCAGTTCATTAGAGAACGTTATTGTGAGGGTGCATTTGGGATTGTAAAACCTTTTGTTATTGGTTTTACAAACTAAGTTCTCAAGGGAGAATTTATGGTGAGAGGTTAGTCTTTGAAGTACAAAGTGAAGATACCTTGCTATGGTGTATTAGAACTATGATCATTAGTTGTATTAAGTTTAAAGATAGTGAATTCATCTCATTGAGCTGAGTTTCACAGATGTAGAAAATAATAACGTAGAAAAATAGAACTATAGAAATAATTTTAATTTCCTATCTTTTTCGATTGTTTATTGCAATTTGATCAAAAGTACCCACTTCCATTGTTACTTTTGCTCATACTCTGTTTATTGCATTTAACAATTGATTCAGGTCAACAAAATCAAACCATAAAACTCAAGAAGAATTTCCACCATTTTTTTTTTTTTTTTTGTAAATAAGATATATGAAGGCATTTTCTAAATTAAATAGACCTCGCTCATAACACAAATGCCTCATCGATACTTTTTCTTCTTAGACAATGTCACTTTATAACATTCCTTTCAACGAGGCAATAGTTATACATGCCCCACTCCACCTCCACCAACAAGGATGCCTCGGTAAGGCTCCACTAACCTCCATACTCTACAACTCTCTTCATTATGACTATTGTTACTCACCATACTCTACAACCCCATCATGTCGAATTATGTAGTCTATCTAACAAGACACCCACCTTGAATGGCAATCCTACTAATCAAAAGAGTTAAGTGCTTCCTTAAATATTCCCCAAACCTCTCGTAACGGGGGGTACTCTTTTCTTCTATCTATCTCTCAACTAAGCTCCATTGAAGCTCCCCGTGGTCTCTCATCCCTCAACTTAGTCAGTTACGATTCTCAACCCACTAAATGAGCTGCCTCCAACCTCCTTGTCGCATTTTTTAATCAACAAGCTTTTATCGATTTATATATTGAATTTATCATGAAGAATTTAGATATCTAACTTTTGAATATTTACTAGTTGAAGCCACTTCGATCTCCATTTAGGCAATATTAGATTTTTGAATATTTTTATTTATATGGATAACGTATTAAAATATTTGAATCTACTACACATTTACTTCCATTTTAATTTCATTTAGAAAAAATAATGAATTTTGATATTCGGGTAACATTTTGTTGAATCTGTATTGAAAGTTTAAATAAATTAAATAAATTCAAATATATATTAAAATTAGATCCATTTAAATTATTGTCATCTTTTAAATATCAAAATTAAAGCCGTAGAAGTTTATATAATTTTTTGAACACAAATTTGTGATTTATACATGGATGTTGATCATTTCTAATAATAGTATGAGTTTAAATCTATACTGTAAACAAAATTCTATAATTTTAAATGTTGTTGATGGATTAATAATATATCATTATCAAATTTATTCAAATATAAATCTTTAAAAGTTAGTAATATTTTTTAGATTCCGAAATTTGAACTTTAGGTAAGGCGTTTGCAGGTAGAATTTTTTTTATCAAAGTCAATAATATTTCATTTCGTTTCGGAAAAAAGAAAGCCTTTAGAACTATACCAATTGAAATATAAAAAAAAAATTTCTAAGTTGATGATGTAATTAAGATATTCAACTAGCCTTAGACTTTCTTTCTCTTTTTGATAACCTTGGCTGGTCCAAAGTCCAGAAAAACAAGTGTCATTTTCATCACGGTAAATAATTTAACATCTTCCCCTTAAAATTTTCTTTTTAACATCTAAATGTCGAAGACCAAGGCCCCTTTTCATTTAATCAGTGTTATATTTGAGAGAAATTATATATATATTTTTAAGTTTATAACTAAATTAGTAAAATAATAAATAATTCTTCAAATCTATTAATTTTTTTAAATTAAAAAAGTAAGTTATATAGAATATTCTTTTTTTTTGTTTAAAAATTAAAAACAACATATGATTAATAATTTAATACATCAAATTACTAAAATAAATAAATAAATTTAACATTAGAGTAAAATAACATTAATTTAGAGTCAAACTATGATTTTCGTTGGTATATTATATTCAATTTGCAAATTTAGATATTATAATTTAATTTAGCATAATTTACTCTTATTACAATAATTAATGTTATGCTCTTTTTTTTCAAATTATTTATATGTTAGAAAATTTTAAATAATTAAATAATGGAGATGAGGTAATTATTTTAGGGTAAATTATAAAAATAGTTCTATATCTTTGTTTTAGTTTACGTTTTGGTCACTGAGTCATGAACGTTATCGGTTGATAGTAATTTAATCACTGGTCCGTTAATAATCATTAAAAATTGGTGAAATACACATCTTTAATTTTTTAAGTTTTTTTTATTGTGGGCCCTGACTTGTATCTTTATTTCTTTTCTTTTTTACTTATTTCATTTTCTATATTTCCTTTGTTTTTTCTTTTCTTTTTCTATATTATAAATCGGTAACATTCATGATCAAATTGTAACAATTAAAACATCAGTGATCAAAACATAAACTTAAACAAAGATATGGAACTATTTTTGTAGTTTACCCTTTTTTATAAGAGTAAAATTCAAAAATTATACATAGACATATTTGACGTGTAATTTGATACGTAGACTTCAATTTAGTGCAATTATATATACGAAACTTTGATTATGGTTCAATTGTATACACAATTTTGATTTAGTCATACATATTTAAATAAATAAATACATTAATTTATTTTTATATTGGATAAATATAAAATTTCAATATGTAACATGTAAATATAAAATAATACTATATCAATAACTGTGTTAATAATTTATAAGAATTACATCAAATTAAAAATTTATGTATAAAATTATATAAAATTAAAACTCATATATAAAATTACATTAAATTAAAATTTATATATAATTTTGAGATTATTTTTTTTTATAATAACAAATCAGTGATTTTTTTTTTGCTTAGCATAATTTTGCATTTAAATGGCAGAATGATTCTTTTTAAAAAATATATATATTGATAACAGATGAAAATAGAGGACAGAGGCCAGGTAATAACATTAACAAATTATATGAAATTGAAATAGAAGAACAAAAATTTTAAATTAAATATAATAGAAAGACGCATAATGAGACGAATGATATTGTGGAAATTTCTAACGCGGCAAAGGAAAGACCCACGTAGAAACGCACGGCAGTAGCCACAAACCCCGTGTAGACTAGCCGGCTAAGGAACCCAGGTCGCACTCCTTTTTATTAGGTTAAATTCTGCTTTTAGTCCCTGTATTTTATGAAAGTTTTCGGTTTAATCTCTATACTTTAATTGGACATTTGTAGTCTTGTACTTTTCAATTTTTAAAATTTCAGTTATCACCATATGAGATTTGTTAATTCATTAAATTAAGATATATTATAGTCGGTTCTATCTAGAGGTGTGCATGGGCCGGGCGGCCCGGCCCGGCCCAAAGGCCCGCCCGAAAAATGGGAGGGTTTAGGTAAAAATATAGGCTCGAAAAATGGGCTTGGACAAAAAATGAGGCCCGTTTAGAAAATGGGCCGGGCCTCGGGTAAGATTTTTTTGGCTCGGGCTCGGCCCGGCCCGATTTTAATATTAAATTATTTTTAAAATTTTTTTATTTTTAATTTTAAATAACTTTAGTACTTTTACTTTACTTTTTTTTGTTGTTTTGATGTTATTTTGATATTGTAAAACTTTTGTTATTAATATAATTTAATTCTTAATTTAGTTTTAATTTGTTTCAATTTTTCAATTTTAATATAATTACTTTTTATTATATTTTTAATTTATGTATTATTTTAATAATTATTTTAGTCCCATTATTTTTTTTGTTTTAATATTTGTTTTTATGTTTTAAATGTATTTGATTTATTATATTTTAAAGTTTTTTATTTAATAAAAAAAAGCAAAAAAAATTAATATGACCGAGCCGGGCCGGGCCGGGCCTACCATTTTTTCCTCGGGCCGGGCTTGGACAAATTTTCATTCCCATATTTCGGGCCGGGCCGGGCCCGGGCCTTGAAAATGGGTCGAAATTTTTTATGGGCCCGGCCCGGCCCGGCCCATGCACACCTCTAGTTCTATCTATAACATTTTGCTAACAATCAAGTTTCTAGTTGAACTATTTTTTTATATTTTATTTTGATCCTCCATAATTTTTTTTATTTTAATTATGAAGTACATTCTTTAATAAATTTTTTTTGTTTATTGTTTAAAATTTTAAGTAAAATCATAGTTATTTCATATAAGCAAGAATGTTAATTATAATTTATTAAATAAAATATTATTTTAATAAAATGTTTAAATTTCACATAAAAAATCTATTAATCATATTTTATCAAATGAAATAATCTTTAATGAGGGGAACTAAAGATATCGATTCAATAAACCTAATTTAATATTGTAATATGAATTTGGAAAATCATAAACTTATAAATCGATTACTTGAATTTAATAACTAATGATAAATTAATTAATTTAATTTGACAACTCAGAAGGATTAATTGGACTTATTAAATGTATGAATTTCATAATTAGTCATGTGAATGAATATAAAATAAAATATACATAAAAAGCAATAATGTATACACTTGTTATATGTCTTTTATTTGATTCCCAACGATATGAATGTTATGGTAGATTTACAATAATTATCTATTTATAAAAGCATATTGTTACATGTGTATAGCAACTACCTCTCTATAATAGGAAAAATCTCGACAAAGAAATGGGATTGTTATAGAGATGGTTGTCTAGTTTAAAATTTGATATGACAAACATATTATCATATGTGTAATGTCATGTCAGCTTGATATTTTCACATATTACTCATTATAAATTCAATTAATAAATTAACGACTATTATTTACATTAATATTAAAATTTCAAATTTTGAAAATTATTGAGGCTTAGAATTATTTAATTGGAGAATATGGACTAAATTTAATAACTATACATATAGTGCAAGACTATTAATTAAATTTAACAAAATATATTTAATTGCTAATTTTTGGGTTAAGACTAAAATTTCAAAATTTGAGAAAGTACAGGGATTGAATTGATTAAATTAAAATATAGAGACTAAATCCATAACTTTTGCAAAGTAGAGAGACTAATTGTAGAGTTTAACCTTTTTGTTACTTCTTCGAAAGCCGCCTCGGTTGGAATTTCACGCGCTCTCGCGTGGTCCAACATCTCCATTATTGACTTCAAAACAAAGAACCGCCAACTAGCATCTTTGCTTCGCTAGAGTTCGCTGTTTCCATCATTATAAAAAATATATACTAAAGGAAAATAGAAAGATAGAGAGAAGATATTCCCCATTAATTAATTCATAAACCGATCTTACAATAAAACATTAAATTCTTCCTTCCCTTAAACCTATCTTCTTCTTCCTCTTCTGTTTCGAGCTCTGATTTTCTATTTTTATTTTTGCAAAATAGTAGAGAGAGATGGCGCCGAATGATCCCAAACAAAGCGGTGGTTTCTTTGCGTCCATCGCTAGCAGTATATCTAATTTTGGTAGCGCCATGACTAAATCAGTCAACGGGTATTACGATCCGTCTTTTAATTTTAATTTTATTTGATTTATTTTTCTTGGATCTTTTTTAATTTGAAATTCATTTGGTTGCTTCGATCTCCAAGTGGGAATAACTTTTTGTTCAATTTTAAAGTTGTTATTGATTTCATGTTGTTTAAAAGGAATTTGTTGTATCAGATCTGTGATTTTGTTCAGAGATGATTAGAGGGTTTAGCTAAAAATGAACTTATTTGAATGTTTTAAGAAAGGTTTTCTAACTCGATCGGATTCACGGTTGGTTTCCTGTTTGAACAGTTTAATGGGATATGAAGGGCTTGAAGTTGTTAATCCAGAAGGCGGGACTGAAGATGCCGAAGAAGAAGCAAGGAGAGGAAGATGGAAACAGGAGGTAACGTTTAATTTCGGGATATTCATATTAATTCGATAAAATGAGAAAATGGTGCTTTAATTTGAAAAATGCAGTGCATGCAAAATCACTAAAGGATTAAGTGTTATGTTGCCTTATTATCATTAGCGCTTAACAGGGTTATATTGTAGCAATGATGATCCTGACATGGTTAAGCATATATTTTGCTTGGGCTAGCATTTTCCAATTCGCTGGAATATATGAGATATTTGCATGTTGCTTGGCATGTGATGCTTATTTAGTGAAAAGCTTCGATTGGCTTGAAATGACGAGGATGGCATTTTATTAGCTTATGTGGGCATTTACAACTTTGCTTTTTGTTTAACAGGACAGGGACAGTTACTGGAAAATGATGCAAAAGTATATAGGTTCTGACGTTACATCAATGGTGACACTTCCAGTACTTATTTTTGAGCCAATGTCAATGCTGCAGAAAATGGCGGAGGTTTGTGTTTTTATATCCCACTTCTGTTGCTGTAAAGTTATTTGTTGTTCTCTCAGTGGGATTTATCGATTTCATTGTCTGTGACAGTTGATGGAGTACTCGTACCTGCTAGATCTGGCTGATGAATGCGAAGATCCTTACATGCGATTAGTGTACACCAGTTAGGTTTCTTCTAACCTCTCTTTCCCTTTTGCTCTAAGTCCATATAGGTAGACTAATAGTAACTGATTGCAGCTTCATGGGCTATATCTGTCTACTATGGCTATCAACGTACCTGGAAACCATTCAATCCCATACTTGGTGAGACTTATGAAATGGCTAATCATGGTGGCATTAATTTTATAGCTGAACAGGTGGATCTTTGGGCTCTTATTTGTGATATTGTTTTCGTATAATCTCTCTAAATGGTTGCTGTGTTAAAGGTATTTATCGAACATTTTTCCCTTTCAGGTTAGTCATCATCCTCCAATGAGTGCTGGTCATGCTGAAAATGAGCATTTCATTTATGACATTTCTTCTAAAGTGAAAACCAAATTTTTGGGAAACTCAATAGATATCTATCCACTTGGAAGGTAAAACATGCTCTCTTTCATAACTTGTTTGGCATTATTTATTACTATTTATTGCTTTAGTTTTTCAAATTCATCATCTTGTACAATTGTACATCATGAGCATATTCTATAGCCAATAGAAGCAGCATTAATCTCTGGAGTTCTTGGAAATTAGAATAATTTCTATTCTTATTATGCAAAGGTCTCTTCTTGCAATTCTGTTTATTTTTGCTGGAGAATAGGTTGAAAAATTCAACAAAATTTTTGAACGCTTGACTTTGTGTACATTTAGCATCTATTGACTTTTTTGTATCCTTCAAAAAAGAACACTGTAATGGGTAGGGAAGAATTTGTTTTTATGCACTCTGATCTGTCAGAGTTTGTGTGGCTGTCATGCATAAACTTGATTTTTTATGTTCTCCCACCTAATCTTCTTCAGTATCATTGTCTCATAGGGTGCCTCTCATCTGATAAAATTGAACTCATTTGGGTTATCTTTTCACTGTTTAATATCTACGAAAGTATAAAACCAACTTATTTTTAAGGTTAGCTCTTGGTATTGACACATAAATTCTAAAATTGTGTGCAGGACCCGTGTGACTCTCAAAAGAGATGGCACAGTTTTTGATTTGGTTCCTCCTCCCACGAAAGTTAACAACTTAATTTTTGGACGAACCTGGGTTGACTCATCGGGGGAGATGATCATGACAAACTTGACAACAGGCGACAAAGCTGTGCTATATTTTCAACCGTGTGGTTGGTTTGGGTATAGTTCTATTACGAGAAATTACTATTCATCTGCATATGTAGGCACAAATTGCCAGTGTCTTTTTCTCTCCATATTATTTGAAGACCGAAAAAGAAAAAAAAAAAGGGTTCATCAAAATCTTGAAAGGATTTCACTTCACAATTTAACATTAGGTCTTGCTTGTTCACAGAGCTGGGCGGTATGAGATTGATGGATACGTGTATAATTCCGCTGAGGAGCCAAAGATATTGATGACTGGGAAATGGAATGAGTCAATGAGTTATCAACCTTGTGATAGTGAAGGGGAACCACTTCCAGGCACTGAACTAAAGGAGGTTAGTCTTTTTCAGCATCTCTGAGTTGTTTTCATCTTTTGTTCTTCTCGGAAACACTTTCTTAGTTCTTTTGATGCTTGTATTCTGGAATATTCTTTTTTTCCTGTCAAAAAATTACCGGAACAAAGAATGATGTTTCTTTACATGGGATTCTTAATCAGAAAGCAACTTATTCATGCTGAGCCTTCCCCCGTAGTTATTAACTTTGGACTTTTGAGACAAGATTTCCTGTCAGAATGGTGAAAACAGATTTGTTTTCCAAGTATCATACGTATTACTTTTCTCAATAGCTTCAGACATGCTAAATAAATGGTGCTGCTTCTGACAATGAACAAGAGAGCCCTGGTGCCTGGTTTCAGTAGTATTTTATCTGCGATGTTGAAAGTTTTGTTTACATATTATAACATTTTCTCTATTGACATGATGAGTGTTTTGATTTCAAAATTGAAGCAGTCGAGGACTAATATGCTTACATTTGGTAATAATTTGTGACGCTTTAAGAAGTACAGAAAAGATTATGCCCCCAGTACTGAACTGCTTGTCGTTACTCTGTTGCTGTTATGCAGGCATGGAAACTTGCTGATGCTCCAAAAAATGATAAATTCCAGTACACACATTTTGCGCATAAGATTAACAGCTTTGATACTGCTCCAAAGAAGCTATTGGCATCTGATTCTCGCCTACGTCCCGACAGATATGCACTAGAGCAGGGTGACCTCTCTAAGGCAGGCTTTGAAAAGAGCAGGTTTCTCCCCCTCCACCTCAAACTAGATTTTGGAATTTATGTTTATTTATGCACATATACATGTTGCTGATTGTATGAGCGTTGTTAATAGAGGTGAAACAGGTTATGTTGTAATTCTTTCAAAATTAGTGTTCCTTTTTTCTGTTATGCCACTTTTCACTTTCAAATTCATATAATCTCTCTTTTTGTTGTGCAGTTTGGAGGAAAGACAGAGAGCTGAGAAGAAAAACAGGGAGGAAAAGGGCCATAAATTCACGCCTAAATGGTTTGACTTCGCCAACGAAGTTGCTGCTACACCTTGGGGCGACTTGGAAGTTTATCAATACAACGGCAAGTATACCGAACACCGAGCTGCCATAGATGGCTCGAGTAGCAGCGAGGAGATTGACATTAAGTCCACTGAATTCAACCCATGGCAGTATGAAGATTTGGCTGCTAACTAAAAGCACATCTTTGCGCTTGCTTTTGAACTGTGTGATATATTCTTTTTCTATGCCTTTTACACTTTGGTTTCCTATTGTGGCTAGTGTCAATTATAGAACAATTACATAATAGGTATTTATTCTGTTCTGTTTTATTTATAATTTCTAGAATTTTATTGTTTAGTTAGTTTTTGGTCTATGGTTTTCAAGAAAGTTCTTTGTATTTTTATCCTTAAATCATATATGATATAATATTACTCGGCTTCTTTTCTTTAAAAAATTCGATAATTTTGATTATGATATGATCGTAGATACAAAAATAGTATGCAAAAGTCTACATGTGTTAAAATTAAATAAAATAAATCACTAACGTATTTATATTATTATCAAAATTCTTGACTTTAGTGCTGAGAGTTATCGCGGAGGAAATTACTTAAAAAGGAATGTATTGAAGTTTTTAAATTATAGTTTTATTTTGAATATGACATAACACATATAATATTAAAAATAATGTTTGGTGTTGTTATAAATCTTGAATTAGTGTTATATTTATTTTTTACATCAATTCAATTAATAAGAATATATATAATTGATGAAGGTAATAGAAGATTATACTAAAATTAAATTTTGAATATTATATTAAAATAAAATTTTGGTTTAGTGGTAATATTAATATTTTATTGGTTTAAATGGTTCAATTTTTATTATATGTAATTTTTTATTAGAATTAAAAAAGGATTAAAGTACCCTTAAATAATATTACTTATTTTAAATACAATTTTTTGTGTAATTTCCCTAACTGAATTGGTGTCTGGTTGATTTGCGACACTAACTTAAGAATAGACTAAAATAATAGTATAAATATACAATTGATGGAAATAATAAATTATGCAGAATATATATATAAAAAAGGCAAAATAGAGCATTGGTTGAATGAAAAATTTAAGTATTTATTAATGTAATTTGTGTGAGTTTAAATCTCGTAATATGTATATATATATTTATTGTTTCCTTATAAATAAGACGACTAAAGTAACTTCAAACAATATAACTTAGTTTAAATGCGAAATGACATTTTTGTAATTTTTTTAACAAAGTTAGTGCCCAATTAACTCATGATACTAACTCAATCAATAGCTTAAGTAATAGCATAAATGAACGAATGTGCAGTTTTCAATATATTTTTGTATTTTATTAAAAGGGATAAATACTAAAATCATACACGAACTTTGATGCAATTTGCAATGACAGATATCAACATTAATTTAGTCCATTTGAATGCATCAAAGTTTAAATTTGATTCAATTCTCACACTTCACTAACCCATTATTTATGTGACATAATTTCCCGTTAAATCATGTGTAAACTACTGACCTGATATTTTATTAGGTTAAAAACAAAACAAATAAACTTAAATTATTTTGACCTAGATTTAAATTTAAAATTTTTTGTGTGACATTTTGAAATAAAAAAAACTCGGTAGTAATGTAATTAAAAAAATAACATTATAATAAATTTGAATTTAACAAATTAATTTTATAATTGTTAAATATTGGACTTAAAATTTAAAATTTAAAATTTGAAAAGTAAAAGGACTAAATTTTTAGAACTCAAAGTACATAGATTAAATCTCAAATTTACAAAGAATATAAGGGTTATAACATATTTTAACCAAAGAATTAAAATTTATTGGAGAATACTTAAGTTACCTATGCAAGAGAAGTGGTTAGAAGAAATGGATGTGGACTTCTTCTCATGTATTTGGATCAAGTTTAAATCTTAAAGTTTATATTGTTGGGTAGAGGTGATATTGATTCAATCAGGTTTTTTATAGATATTTTGAACCGTCCATTATAATTTGGTCTGATTTGGTTCGATTGTCTATTTTTTCATGTTAATTTATGGTTTTGAATATTTAGACTTATTTTAACAAAATGAGCTTCATTTTATATCTTTTGAATATTATTTGACAAAATTTCAATTTTTTTCATGAATATTTCTAAAAAATAATAATATTTGATGAACTTTTAAATTATTTTCACTAATTTAAATATAAAATATTTATTTTTATATTATAAAAATAAAATTAATTATATATTAAATAAAAATAAAATTTAGTTCGGTTCGGTTTAATTTTGAATAACTATGGTTTTTAAATTTGCATTCCAAAAATCATCTAAACACCTCAATTCAGACCAATTTTTATTTTTCTTGCTCAACTCTATTGTTGGGAGGATTTTACCTAAATACCAGCCTCAACCCAAACATGAATAGACTTAGACCATAAAACGAATAAGGACATATGTGATTATACCAAAATAATAATAACAATAATAATAATAATAATAATAATAATAATAATAATAATTTAATCCACATGTTAAATACTAGAAATCTTATTGCACGCATATGAGTGTGGAACTCACAAATTTAAAACACAGACGTGTGTTTAAAAATAATATGCAATAAACAATGAAATGTATGTTTTAAAACTAATTAATCATAATAATACATTAAATATGTATGATATTAAAATAAAACAAGATTAAATTATGAATAAAATGACATTTAAACACATAAATACATCAGATAAATAATATTAAAATCGAGTTAACTTGTGACACAAACTCAATTAATATTATTAATTTATATAATTAGTGGAGATAATAAATTGTGCATATTAAAAATATGTATAAATAACAACGAAATAAAATTTTGGTTGAGTGATAAATTTAAAATTTTATTAATTCAATTGGTGTGAATTCAAATTCAATAGTATGCATATTTTTTCTTGGTTTTTATTAAAATAAAAAAAATTACCACTGTTTTTCTTATTAAAAATGAAAAGATTAAAATAATTTAAAATAATATGATTTAATTTAATTACAGAAGATTTTCATTAAAATGAAAAGACTACAATATCTTTGACTTATGAGAAGATATTTTCATAATTTTTTAATCGAGTTAATACCTGATTAATTTATATCATCAACTTAGTTAAGAGTTGTATTAATGATATACATACGATACATCATATTTCAACTGATAATATATTATTTACATCTAAATCAAAATATTTTAAAATTTAATCATCGATTTAATTTGAAAACAATTATATATTTCGAATATAGAATTGTCCCATTGGGGAAAAAGTGCGAGTGAAATAGACAACGTGATAGCAAAACACATCCTTGTCACGGTTTTATGGCAAAAATTGTCGAAAAAAAACCCTTCAAAATTCAATTATCCAAAATAACCAAAGAAGAATAAACGTAATTTTATGTGAACGAGAATAAGATTAACCAAAATGGAAGGACAGGCTTCCACGTGTCTCCTATAGAACTGATGCAGACAGGAGTGGATCAACCAAAACGGAGGAATTGGTCCAATGTAATTTTTGCTTTACCCTTCAGTGACCGGTAAACTCACCGGTTATTCCAGTTAAAGCCACAACTTATATAAATGTAAGCAGTTTTTTTTCGTGGGTTTAACCAAAAAAAGTTGCAGTTTTGGGTGGTTTCATGGGGGTTTTATATTGATCAGACACAAACTCAAAAAACCCATTGTTAGAGGTGAGTTTTTTTTCAATTTTTTTTTTTGTCTTGGTCGTAAAACTTGCAAATTTTGGGTCATTTAAGACCTTGTTTTCTGCTCGGTGGAAAGTTTAAGGTAGTTTTTGGCTTTGAGTATTTGAGAAGTTTGTTATTCCAAGTGGAACATTTTGATTTTTTATTTCTAGTTGTGTTTACAGATGATTAGATTTTGAAGTTCTTGGGATCTAAAAAGCCCAGTTCTCTAGATTATAAAATAATATTCAATGAGATAATTCTTTTGACATGTGCTGTCCTGGTTTTGTTATTT
The DNA here is from genome assembly GCA_025698465.1 of Gossypium longicalyx. NCBI lineage: Eukaryota > Viridiplantae > Streptophyta > Magnoliopsida > Malvales > Malvaceae > Gossypium > Gossypium longicalyx. Next base: position 29,805,987 of record CM047003.1, read on the forward strand.
TATTACAGTAATAAATTACAAGACATGGACTGAAATTGATTTTCCTCTTACACCATTTTTGAATGTCTAGTATCTTTCTGTCTGAATTTCCTTTTTCAAATGTAGGTGTTTTTTTTTTTTTTGTTTTTTTTCTTTATCCCACATATATAGATACGAGATTATGATCCTTCAAATACTTTGAAAAATCGAGTATATTCATGTCGAACCTGTATTTTAGAGTCCAAGTAACATTGATGCCTAGTGGCTTGTTAAGAACTGTTCCGTTTCCGGATTCCCCTATTTTGAGGGTATAGAATTATCTCATAAGGACTGCCTTAGGTTGCATTATATGTTATGAGGGCTGCCTTTGGTTTCATTATGCCATCGATAAATCATGTTTTTAGGTACGATTTTCATTTACCAATATGCTATGGAGTCGATGGAGTTCAATTTTTGTTTTCTCATACGCATTGCTATATAGGTGACTGAACCATGCTGTATTGCTCGTATTAGATTCGAAACCTTTGAATACGTACTAAGTTTACGGTTGCCTCATTCATCCTTAAATGAGATGCCATTGCTTGCTTGTTTTTACATGCATCTATCTTTCTTCTTTCTTGTTCAGGCAAAATCTCTTGTTCAACTTGTTGAGTTTTCCAACTTTTTGGGCTTCGGTTTTCAGTTTTCATATTTCTGAATCATTTTGGATCATCAGTTTCGTACTATTTGTTTGCTGTATTTATTTTTCTCATTTACAGAATCTAGTCTACCTGTTGGTTATGCTTAATGAGTTCTTTTTTCAATGAATGCCTAAGACATGGTGTCACAGACAAGATTGGAATATGGTTTCATCGGCTACCAGGTGCCTGTGTTCCCTCGAGCTTCTAGATCAGCAAGGGTAAAGAAATGCTCATGTTCTTATTTTTTATGTTCAAAAAATAGTTTTTTTTCTTTTTTAAAATACTGTTATTGCTTGCTGCTGGTTTTAGGTTAGGGTGCCAATTAGGAAGAAAAGTGGGAACAATGAGAAACATGCTTTCGAAATTTTGGTTAGTGTAGCCGGTGATTTTTTGCAGGAAGGTGAAACTTTTGTGCCTCCTAACTGTAAAAAGGATCAGCAAAATGCTTGTAAGAATCTTGTTTTAAAGGAACAAGAGGATGAGATTCAATCATCGAAGTGCAACCTTTCCGATAAGGAAACATACAATGAAAAAACTTTATCTGGTTATCACCAAATCCGTACAGTGAATAAGTTCTCACATGCTCCAGACCAGTTTAATTTGAAACCCTATTCAAGTTTAAAGGGCTTCGATAAGTTGGCCAATGTCAGTGGTAGAAACGCAAACCATTCTTCTGAATTAGGCATTTCTTCTCTTATATCTGGGGAATTTTCTGAAGGGCAATTTGAGGATGCCGGAGCTGAACTTTCAGTCATTCAAACTGTAAAAAGTGAAACTCTTCAGCCTACAGGCAGTTTGGATGCGTTGGAAATGGACTGTAAACCTCCTCATTATTTCTGTTCAGGAAGCAAGACATCATTGTTCAAGGATTGGACAACTCTGGGTCCGTCTAGGCATTCTGATACTATAGAGACAGTTAGTAGAGATGATAATGGAAATTACGTGGCAGATCAAAGAATTAAGAACCTGTCTTCATCCAGACGTTGGAGAGTATCTCCGAATTTGAATGGTGGGGCTTCCTTTAGAAATGGTATATGACCATCCTATGGTATATTAAATAATGGATTCTGCTCTTGTAGTATGAATGTAATTCTAGATGTCATGATACAGTCTATTGAAGTCGCTGAAGTTTGCGACTAGTAATAAGTTCTTGCTCATGTTACTGGATATGGTAGGCATTCATTCCCATAGTTGTCCTTTTAGCAGCATAAATTACCTTCTTGACTAAATGCTATTTCCTGATTAACTAATGTTTTCAGATGGGAAAAGAAGAAAGATTTTCCACGATGGAAGAACTAGTTATAGTCGTCAAAGATCGAAGAGGATCTCTCCTTTGAAGAGAAGGGATTTCTTTAATCAATGCCCCTTCTCTGGGTCGGATCGAGGCTTTCAGCTTGATGACAGATTCAATTCTGCTGCTGAAAAGAGAGGCGATGGTGATAATTATTGTGCAGGTTCAATTTGGCTGCCAGCTTCTGCTTTTCGTTTATTTTCTGCTCTTTGGCTTTAGGGATAGATTCAGTTTTTGCTGAATAATCCGTCCTCTTACGTGCAGCCATTAGAGTGGCATCCTCAGTTGCAAGTCCACATCCACATCCTGGGTCCAGAGACCGTAATGGTATGAAGATCTTTGGTGCAATGTTTTAGTATGTGATCTGATGGCCGTATTATCCATCCATTCTAACCTTTCTTCCTTTTCTTTTTCGGGTTTATTCAGTGAAGCTTCGGATTAAATCCTTCAAGGTTCCGGAACTTCTTGTTGAGATTCCTACAACTGCCACTGTTGGTTCACTGAAAGTATGCAGTATTGCCTTCTTTGCCGTTATTTGATTATTTTCTAATCTTTTATGTACAAAATTTTATCCATTCGATAAAATGCATATTCTTATCACCGGTGCATAGGTCATTTCAAGAAATAATGTATGACCATATCAGAGATGAAGCGGCTTCTTATTCTTCAATTTCATAGATATGAAGTCAAGCATATTGGTTCCTATCTGTATATTGCTGATAATTAATGTCCAGTGGTTATTATAGAGGTCAGTCATGGAAGCAGTGACTACTGTACTTGGAGATGGCTTACATGTCGGCATCCTTCTTCAAGGAAAGAAGGTTAGAGATGACAGTAAAACTCTAATTCAGACTGGTATTTCTCGAGATGGCAAGCATCGTAATTTGGGATTTATGTTGGAGCCCAGGCACGCACAAATTAAACTACCTCGATGCTTGGGAGAGCAGGGTATAACAAGGTAAGTATTTAATATTTGTTAGGGTTACCTTTCAATTGTCCATCTTCTCCTCTTTCCTTCTTCTCATTCTGTCTTCACTTCGTGGTCCGTGCTCTTGCTCTCTTTTCAAAAATTTTGATGGTTTAATTTTTTTCTTCTAGTCATGCGACATCTTTTACTCTAGATCCGAGGACTTCTAGCATCTCCCTTGATCCTCCTGTGGCTGGTTACATCAATGGTGCTCAAAGGGACCATCACCTAGTTCCCTCTCTTCCCAATATATCAGCTAGTACTACTCTTCCGAATTCCCAATCTGTAGTATCAGTCCCAGCCATTAGTGTGGAGGCATTGGCTGTGGTTCCGATTCATCACAGAGCTGGGCGTCGCGAGTTTGTCCAGCGGCGTATCAGAAGACCCTTCTCTGTTTCAGAAGTAGAAGCATTGGTTCAGGCAGTTGAGAAACTAGGAACCGGAAGGTTACTTTTACAATCATCCTTTGGTTGATGAATGTTTGATTTGCTGACTCTGGTGCTTTGGGCTTAAGCTTCTTTTAACTTTTTTGTAGGTGGCGTGATGTCAAATTACGTGCTTTTGACAATGCAAAGCATCGTACATATGTGGATTTGAAGGTGAATGGTCCATTTTTGTTTCTGCTTCAGATTGGAGGTTCATTGTTGTCCATTCCCTACTGACCTTTCATTACTGAATATGTTTAGAACAACTGCGTGGTTTTATGTATAAAATATGTTTAGTAATTAGTTCTTTTAAAGTTTCCTTCACCACTCTTCCAGGTTTTGGTTTTCCGAACTGGATTCCATTATCTTGAGATTCTTTAGTTGTTGAATATTGTATACGTGTTAGAGGATTTTTCACATAGTCGAGGGAATATGGTACAGGATAAGTGGAAGACATTGGTCCATACAGCAAGAATCTCCCCTCAGCAAAGGAGAGGAGAACCCGTGCCACAAGAGCTTTTGGACAGGGTCCTTGCGGTCCATGCCTATTGGTCCCAACAGCAGGCTAAGCAACAGCAACTAAAATCAGGTGTCTGAGGTTTGACTACACCTCTGGTCGATCTTGTAAATCTGTGTAGTGAAATCTTCTGTAAATGAAAATTATGTTTAGTAATAGTATGCTCTCACTTCAAAGTTGACCTGAAACCGAACCATCTGCCTTTGTCGGATAGAGTTCGGTTACATGATTTGTTGAATAAACAAATGTATGCTTAGATGCTTTTGTAATAATAGTTTGAATTTTAATTTCCAACAACATTGTATCATTGTTTTTTGTTTTAACAGGAAATGTTCATGAAAGAATATTTCAGTAAATATGATTCTTTTACTTAATATTGTGGAATATGACTAGAGTTTACTTAATAAAGGGCAATTGGGATAAACAGAGAATGAATCTATTATATCTGGAAGCTGTTTCTAACTAATGTATAAACCCTGATGTCCTTCAGTAGATTTTGATAGCTTGCTGGGGGCAATTTCACATTAGCAGGGGGGATAAAACTACTGCTATAGTTTGCCCATCATTGCAAATAATATTCTGGTTCTTAATGCAAACAATTTCCTTTTCTCAAACAACTTTATTACATGATGTTTTGGCTGTTCCTTTTACAACAGTCTCCATATCATATCTCATGTTCCTAAAAATTGTATGGCTTTCAAAGCAAATCAAAAGATAGAGATGAGAGCAAATATTACTCAAATATCGAGTTCCATGGCAATGTCAGACAAAAATAACACTAGGAATGCTAATTCTTTGATAATATCATCACACCATCACCTTAGTAGACCAGCTGAGAGTTGCTTGTTTGTATACCTCTCTGCAGATCATAGCATGGTTTTAGAAGTTTGAGATACTGATAAAAAGTCTTTAGGAGCATAACATCACTCAAAGTCTAAGACGGAAGTTATGGAACTTGAGAATTAGAAACGAGTAGTGATCTGGGAAAAAAGAGCCTTAAAATCCTTTGTTGGGTTGCCAACTCCCTCAGGTTTCGAGGCTAAATCAAACGCCTTAAATTTGGCCTCCTCAAATTTCAGTGCCTGTTTGAAAAGAAAACAAATAAATGTGCATGATTATGGCAATCCAATGTCAACGGTGAGGATCATAAATATGTGAAAGGCGATACCTGAATGCAGACTTCTGCTACATCAGGCCTAGCAATTGTTTTTGTTTCAGTCTGAAGAAGCTCATCATCCTTCCCGACAAGTAGTTCTCTGATGCCACCATCTCTATCTTGCAGCCCTCCAGCCCTAACTTGGCCACAAAGGGTCACTGTTAGTTGTAAAGTCATACGGATTTAACAAACAATAATTTTGAAGTCAATAGCATTTCCACTAGTAGAATAGAGAGGGGGAAAATAAGGGACACCGACAATATTAAACGACCAGTGGTTGTCTACCTGATAATTGTGTATGGGACGCCAGAGTCAGCCAAATACTGCTCAGCCTTTCTCTTCCAGACCTGTGAAAGAGAATAAAAAAAGAAACTAAATAATTCATCAGTACTCACTATTCTCTCGAGCAGGAGGGCAAGCAAATGAGGGAGCAGTTTATTAGTACTGAAAAGGATGCTAACCAAAATGTTCCCATTGCCCAAGCTGTTCAAGGGATGGTTAGGGTTTGTTCCACCCATGGACCCAACCAACACAATTTGCTTCACTCCAGCCTCCTTAGCTGCCCATTTCAATATGGGTTTTTATTATATGGTTTGGTTAAGTAAAAACTGGACATGTAGAGTGAACATTTAGGAACAATTTAGATGAACAACTCACCAACATCTATTTGGTTTTTCTGACCAATCCAGTCAACCTAAGAAACATGATAAGATAGCCTTAACATCAATCTAGTGAAGAACAAGAGAAAACAAGAGTAACAATCATAGAATTAGAAGATGAAAATGGTTTACTTGCTCAGGGTATGCTCCATCTTCAAAATAGAACTCAGGCCTTCCGCCTTTCGTCGGATCAAACCCAGGTTTCATTCTAGGAACAGCACTAGTAAGAATTATGAGTGCATCAATTCCTTGCATGGCAGGAACCAGAGTGGTGGTATCCCTGATATCCCCAACAAACACATCATCTGCTCCACCGATTGTCTCCTTGCTTTCTGGAGTTCTAACCAATCCTCTCACAACAAACTGACCGGACCTCTCTTTCAGCTTCTTGTAAACTATCTGACCTGCCAAACTCCCACAAATAGATTCATATTAATCCCAGGACATTAACAGCCAATCTTCGATTGAAAAACGGAACCACCATGGCGACCAAAAAGATAACAAGCAGAGGAAAACATATATGCAACTCATCTAAGCATCCCATCGAGATCATTTTTGTTCAACTCCATTTGAAGCCTATCTTAAGATTAATTATACATACAGCACAACAGCCTACTGAATCAACACTAAGAAGCCTTCTAAATGAGAAATTTGCCTCCAATTATCCTATAGAGTAACAATTTTTCCTTGTAATTGCAAGAAACCATAGCAATCGAAATAAACATTGATATGTTCATTAACTTGAAAACAACAGAAATATCATAAATCCATGACAAACTCCAAGGTTATCACACTATTCGCAACCAAATTTCTCGGCATACCAACAGAACTCCCTAAAACCCCCCAAAACCCAATTCACCCATTAACAGAACTCCTCTTAATATCTCAAGAGAAAGAGAGAGAGAGAACCTGTTCTGCCAGCGGCTCCAGTGACGAGCACAGTGCTGAGATCAGCCATGGAAACTACTACCAGAGATGTTCTCCTAAAACCCTTGTTTTGTCGCGTTGAGAAAGAAGGGAATGAAGATGAAAAAGGGTTGAAGCTAAGAGAAGAGGGAGTAGAACAATGTGGAAGTTTTCTTGTTAAGGGTGATGATGACGCCACGCAGTTACATTTATGATTTAATGAAGCAGCTGGAGCTGGTGCAACCCTGTTGCTGGAAGTTACCAATGGGACACGTGTAAGCGTAGCCATTGATCCAGAAGGGTTGGGTTAGGGTGGGTTGTATCCGACCGCCGGTAAGGCTAGCAAAATTGTGACGAGGAATAAATTAAAGCTTTTGGATTGGTTGCTGCCGTTACAAAGAGGTAGTTGAATTGTAAGAAATGTTTATAATATAATAATATATTATGAATTTTCTTATCCTCCTACCTGCCCATCTCCCTTATCCCATCCTCTTCTCTACTTTTATTGCCGTTAAATTGGTTAGCCCATGAATTTATTGTTGAGGCCCATCCCCCTCTTTAATTGCTAATTTAATGCCACTTTTTCTTATTTCCACTCAAATTCAGATTCTTTAATTCTTAGTAAACATAATATATAAAGAAAACTGCACAATTTTCTAACTCCATGGTTTGTTTGTCAATTTTAACCGTAGAAACTAAATTTATTTTTGGGTAAATTGCACCGAAGGGTCTTTCAACTATTAATAACTTAATATTTTGATAATTTAATTTTAAAAAGTTTCAAAATGATGGTTGAACTATTCAATTAAATGTTTCATTCAAATTTTGAATTATTAGAAAATTCTTATTTAAACTTAAGGTTTTTTTGAGTTCAACTAGTAAGTTCCAAACGACGATTCGATGATCAGTATGGTAGATTAGTACCCATCAATTAGTAGAACATACTTTAGATCCAAATTAATCTAATAGTTAATGTCAAAAATCAAAGAAAAAGCTATTTATATTTTAGTTTGTAAATTTGTGACGTTCAAAATTTCACAAGACAAAAATTAAAATATAAAATAAAATGTGAACTTTCGATTAGTACAAGTATTGCGAGCAAAGAGAATCATACGACACAGCTTTTAACCTTTATTTTTTATGTTTAGCATTGTTCTTACTGTAGGAAACAGCTTTTAACCTTAAAAGCTGTGCCAACAACGATGCTAGATTGACACAGCTTAGATAAGCAAACCATGAACAAATCAAATCAGTAGCTTAATTTAAGACCAAAATCAGAGGAGGACTATCTCATTTTCGGTTTAGACATTCGGTTTTCCCTTTTACAGCTTCAAGTTTGGTTTGGATAAATTGGAGGCGAAATGAGTATATTAATTAACATCTGAAAAGAATATATTTTCAGACAACCATAGGAGAGAACTATGCAGGCACCACCTCAGGTTCCAAGGGAGTTGAACCATCATCCCCTGCAGTTCTACCTTCGTCTTTTGTGTCTGAACCATCATCCCCTGCAGTTCTACCTTCGTCTTTTGTGTCCTTGGGTTCCTTGTTTTCTTCTTGGAAACCCGTTTAAACCTTTCATAATTTGTGGGTTCACTCGACTTAAAAGGCCGTTTCCCTAGGATCCGAACCAAGTCCTCCTGGTGAAGGACCTCTTTTCAAGAAGCAATTCTGCGACCTGAGCCACATGCTCTTTGTGCTCCTCTATCAGCTGCATTGCTCGTTCATATGCCTTAACCACCCACTCTCTTACTTCGCTGTCAATTATTGCACCAGTCTTGCTGCTGTGACGCTTGGTCATCTCGAATACGTCCCTTTGAGGGAAAGAAAGCAAACCAACCTTGTCACTGAAACCATACACTGCCACCTGGGTATAGGTCATCTTGGTTACTTTCTTCAAGTCACTCTGCGCTCCAGTTGATATCTTCCTCAACAAAACCTACTCCACATACCACGATCTAATACTTGGTTAGAAATCTACCATGCAACATGGAAGCATTCGATTCCATGCACAGGCAAAATTTCTATAATTAAGATATCAATGGCACTGAAAAGTGCAAAATATTACGGCTAAAACATGTTGGTTTCCACTTACTCGAAATACAACCATCACATGCATAACATAGGCGGATCCATGCACTTGGCATTCAAAGCAATCAAACACATGCATATGGAAGAAAATGTAAAACTGCAACAAACGAGCCCCTTTCTAGATGATACCTGAAGACAAGATACTAAAGCTTCTGTTTCAAGTTCAACCTCGGAACTGAATGGTCAAGCACGCAGCAATTATGCAGACATGATTCAAGTTAGAGGCAACAAACATATGATATTGCTAATCAGATCTTAAGTTCTAAATAAGTCTATGTTACTAATTCTGGAAGATATTAAGATAGACAAAGAAAAGTGTGAGGAGGTGAACTGAAATTTCACCTGCTTAGCAGCTCGACCACCTAGTGTCATGCAAGTCACATCAGAAAGCTGCTCTTTGGTCATTAGAAGATTTTCATTGGGAACATACTGTGCAAATCCTAATGTTGCAATACCACGAGGAACAATAGTTACTTTAAGCAATGGTTCCGCAAGTTCCAAAAACCAACCAGCAACAGCATGGCCAGATTCATGGTAAGCGACTGTTCGCCTTTCCAACTTGCTTATAACCTGCATACCAGACCAAAAATGTTGAAGACAACAAAGCTTCATCGCATACTTGCAGAAATTAGTCGGAACTGAGAAAAGGATAAATCATGTCTCTATTAGACACTACATAAGCTGAAGAATGAACATCATACAGAGAACAAGTGATAAAAAGACATTCTGTACTCGGTACAAACTTTACACCAAAATCCTGAAATGTATTATACCACTACAGAGGAAAATGGAGAACCTGATTTTGACATTGAAAATTCAAAATCACTCTTCTACGCAGTCAATTACATCTCTGTAAACATAATCGACAACATAGACCAATCGAGATAGTATCGCAGTCCATCAGTAAACGAAAGAGACAGAGGGTGAGGAACAACACACCTTGTTCTTCTTTTCTAAACCACCTATTACTCTGTCTACAGCTGCCTCAAAATGTTCCAGGGTTATCACAGCACTTCCATTTCTGGCAGCAATCAATGCTGCTTCATTGAAAACATTTGCACTGTCTGCTCTAGCAAAACCAGGGGTTAGAGCGGCAAGTCACTGAGAGCAATGTGATGGCTCATCATCAAGTTTTAGTTTCTTCAAGTATATCTGAAAGACTTGGCCACGACCCTTAATGTCAAGTTGTCAATTGTAATTTGACGATCAAACCAACCTGGTCTAAACAGGGCTCTGTCTAAAATATTAGGCCTATTAGTGCCATCAAACACTACAACTCCAGAAGTTGTTCCAAATCCGAGCATTTCTACAAGCAACTGATTAAGAGTACTTTCACGCTCATCATTGCCACCAGAAAAGCCTCCACGACCCCTTGCTCTACCTATTGCATCAATCTCATCAATAAATATGATACTAGGAGCACATTGCCTTGCCTCTTGGAATAAGCTCTTGACGGCCCAACTCCAACAAACATTTTCATAAAATCTGATCCAGACATAGAGAGGAAAGTCACACCGGATTCACCAGCAGTTGCCTTTAGCAAGAAGTGTCTTCCCCGTGCCAGAAGGACCAACAAGAAATGCACCTTTGGGAATCTTAGCTCCTAATTCCTCATATTTCTTAGGGTTCTTTAAGAAATGCACAAACTCCATAATTTCTTGCTTTGCCTCATCACAGCCAGCAACATCATTAAAAAGGACCCGAGACAACAAGACAAAATGTAAACCATTATCAAGATGATGACCTTCAAAATTTACTTTGTAAACAGGTAAGATAACAGCACTAAAGTCTCAAAGCAAACTTCTAACGATGGCTTACCTTGTCCTTCGCATTCTTGTCCATTTTTGTGATCTTCGCCTTTCCAATATTAAATATTCCACGACCACCTCCTCCCCCAGGACCACCAACTTCAAATCCACTTTGCATTCTTCTCCCCATAAACCAAAAGGTCCCTAGGAGCAAGAGTGTGGGTCCAAAGCGCAGCAACTCCTGGAACCGGTTCACTTCACTTACATAAGTTACAGGAACATAATTATGAGGATCTATCCCCAATGCTTCTTGGACTTCCTCTAGCTTCTCCTCGAAAGATTCAACACTCCCTATGTAAAGTAGTACTTATTTTGGCTTATCTTTCTTTTGGTAGGGGCTTCAGTGGTAGGAGATTCTATAGCATCATCAGTAGTTTGATTTGCATCACAGGGCGAGCTCCTCGCATACACTTTTGCAACTGATTTATTAGTAACAACAATTTTTTCCACCAAGCCAGGTTCGAGGAGTGTTTTTGAACTCTTGGAAACTAATCTGAAGAACACATCAAACAGAGAGAAGGGGGTTGAGGGTGGAAATTATAATCTTTTTCAACTAATAGAGGTTCCATGTTTTTCCAAATAAACCATACACGATAGGCATTTACTTCAACATGTTTTATCTTTTTCAGCCACATCTTTTTTACTAGAAAATAGGATTTCTCATGGGTATGAATTGCATATTTGAACAAGAACATAAGAAAATTTATATTAATCAGATGCACTTTCAACACAAGTATGAATTTGATGTCAGTTTTCACTTACTTCAGCATTGCAACTAAATCAGACAAAAGCAATTTCCCTATTTCTAAAGTTCTAAATAATCGCCAAGTCGTTTAATCTTTCCTTAATAAAATTTAAAAGATATCCATTACATGAAGTATCTATGGATCCTCCAGATTTCTGTTCATTAGCCTTAGGAATTCTCTTCTTGTTCTTTGGATGGTAATTTTCATAAGCTACAATAATAAAAAATAAAATTTTTTAAAAAAAGTCAATATAAAAGGCGTAACTTTTAAAAAATATATATGCATATATAAAAATAGGGAATTGTGTTAACTCACTTCTTTTCTTAGGACCACCACTAGAGAAAAGCCGCCTAATCCTAGGGTTTCCGAGAATCGAATCCAAAATAGACAATCGTGCATTGAGAACAAGCTTCTTCCCAGCTTCAGCTAGTGCAAAATATCCCCTTAACAGCCCTAACCCTTAACTGACGTGTGAAATGCATGCATTTCCGACTTGGTATATGCGTTTCATTCAATAACAGATTTCTCGATATTACATTCTGCAGAAACGAATATTCAAATTTTCATCATAAAAAAAGTAAATAACAAAACTTGGAGACTGAAAAAAATTGAATTTAAAAGGAAAGGGGAAAATGTTATTACATTTTCGAAATTGAAACGAGACGAGCAGGAGAGAGAGCGACCAATTCTAGAGAAAATCATTTCAATAGACTAACGATATTAACATGAGCCGATTCAGAATGGATAACTATCGAAGGATGAGTTGCCAATTTGGCTTCTGTTTGGTTGATGATAAAATAATACCTTTAAAAAAAAATTACTTATTCTATCTTGTTTGATTTTGAAGTGGTTCAGAGAGCAGAGATGGCTGCTCTGCCGCGGTATTTAACAAGTTCATTTTTGTCATTTCGAATTGAGTTTCAGGTTTCTGGGCCTCTGGCTAATCCAAAATGAGTTGTCGTTGTTGTTATGAACAAACCGAATAGGCCAGAAATCCCTTTCCCTCATTGGGCTGTAAATTGCGCAAGAATTGAGTTAGGGGTGAAGAATAGTTTTTCATGCTGAACCGATTTAATCGAATCAGTCAGTTTTTTTTTTCATATTTTAATTTGATTAGTGCTCACCCTTAGGTGGTGATTTTGTGATCCAATATCGTATTTTATGGTGTTCGATTAAAATTTTAATGTTTTAAAAGAATGGTGTATATGATTTATAAATCCTACTTAATATTTCTAAAAAATTATTCTTCAATGAGAAACATCGTTTGATTAGAAAGAAAATATGATACTAAAAAAAAGGGTACAAATACAATAGTGGAGACTTGGAAGATTGTTTGGGTTATTTCTTTTCTACCCACTAAGCACAAAATATTTACCTAATGCTAGAGTTTATGCTTAATATATCTAAACATGGATCATAAAAAGGAGAAGTAGATAGTGAATAAGGTGAAGCAGGAGGAGAACGAGAGTAATTAGAAGATGAAGAAGACGAAGAAATGGAGGAAATATTATTGTTATGTGAAGGATTCCTTATCACCCAAGGCACCACATCTTCGAGCAGCCCTTGTTGGCTAAACCCTGCTTCCAAACTCATTTCTGGAGGGCAACCCTCAATGGAGCTTGGCAGTGGCTCGATGTTGGTATAATTTGCTATAGTTTCTGGGACTTGTGATTCAGCTTCGGAAATGCCTTGCTTGGCCTTCTTGGTTGGTGAAATGGTATCATCTGGAGAAGGCTGGTGGTGATTATCGAGTGGGAGATATGGATAGGCAAAGTGCAGGTGAAATCCTTCATAGGTGATGATCAGCGTATCTGGCTCATCTTTTGACCTCTCCACCTGCTTCTTTGCACTGCATCTTGGGTTCCTGCACTTGTAATAGCTCCTGTTTCAAAGCCACTTGTTACTTAAACACTTCAAAAGATTAACATGGAATCATTTAAATAAAACTGACCCAACCCATCCGGATCAAGTGAATTGCCACACTTCTAATGGTCACTAGTTGCACAATGATAAAATACTTTGAACTTTTTTTTTTTTTACATTTATAATTGACCTACATATCCCTAACAAGAGTAAATTACACCAAAAAAAATAGAGTTGTTTTGCGATTTAAACCTACAAGATAGGGTTTTATGTAAACACCTAGTACTGCTAGGTTTCAATACTTTTTAACCCATGATATGTGTGGGGATAGCAATTACAAAAGGACTGGGACATGCGCCTTAAATGCAAAATTACTTAAAACATATAGAGGTCCCAAGGAAAGTAACTGATGATAGCATTATCAAATCAAGTTCTAAGACTTGAGTAGGGATATTGTCGTATGATATTTGTCGGGTGATGCATGTGCTTTTCCTTTCCTTTTATCCGTTTCTGTCAGGTGGTTAGGGGAATCGGAAGTTTCAAGGGATTTCTATTCTCGGCAAAACTTCAGTCCTGTGTCATGACTCGATTCAGCCCGCGAGACATGAGCCGTGTCATGGTTGTTTATCTTGGGTACCCTCAAGTCTCAAAGTTTTGCCACCTTCACAGAAATGAGTATATTCTACTTGCGGATACCAATTGAGCTTAGAAGAGAAAGATAGTTACATACCTTGGATTTGGGGTGTTTTTGATCCATTTTTGCCCATATTTCCTCCATTTATATCCATCATCTGCCATGCAATTGCCATAGTTTTTTATCTTTAAAGTATACTTATTCTCAATCTTAGTCAAACCTCTTTCCTGCTGTATCGAATTAATTCTGCAAAAAAGAAAAGACTGTTCATTTAAATATCAAATGAAAACTAGTTAAGGAAAATCCAGGAGGAAACCAAATTAACCTGTTTTGCTGTTGTACTTGATATTGAGTACCGTTCCATGTTTTCACTGACAAAGCATTCTCGATATCTTCAATCCTCGGTCCTGCACAGATGAATCGCTTAGTGGAATCTTCTCCTGAAGTTTTAGATTTGGCTTGAACCGCCCCTTGCTGTAGGACAAAGAGAGGAGACTCATCATCAAGAAGCTCTCTCACAAGTTCATCTTCGCAGCCAAACCTATCATCCTTCTGCTCTTTCTCCATCACAGTACTTATTCTCAGCGATAACTAAATTAAGCCTTGCATTGATTGAACTACTAATAAGATGAAGTATGAGAAGAGGAAAAAAACTTAGCTTTTACAACAAGAATAACCCCAAAGAGACAATGCAATAATTAGCCAGGAAGAGGAAACTGGTGGAGCAGATGAAGGAAAGTTTATGAGGTTTAGATTTTACGTGTGAGCCCTCTTGACTTTAAATTAAGAGTTTCTAGGCTTAGGCTTGTACCTATATATGTTGACTTTCGCTAAGAATATCCTATTCCTGTAGTTGTTATAATTTTCTGGTTAATTTAGCAAGTGTCAGGTCAACCACTGAATATTTATAATGTACAAGTATGTAATATTTATAATGTACTCTAAAAAATTATACGTAAAAAATAATAATTGAGTGTATTAATGTTTAAATAACATATACCCTTCTGCACAAATCATTGAAGCCTTTAGGCAGTTGAGCATATATTATTAGTTAAATTGGGTTGATGGAGATACTTAAGTTGGATAATCAAAGTCATCATCATGATTAATTTGACCTCGACTTAATAGTAGGGTTGTTTTGCATGTAGAACGTTCTAGAAAAAAAATCATAAATGATATTATGAAGAAAGTGGCTAAACATTTGGTTTAAGATCTTCAAAGCAAAACTTGAAGACAATACCAAATTCATCAATAGAATTGACGAACACATCCATATCCAACATATTAAAAAAGTAGATCAATAATGCAATAGACAGATCTCTGACATGCATAATTAGCAGAAGCAGATAATCAAAATATAATCCTGTCAATGGAGGGGACAACACCTAGTTTGCTCCAATTTCTATATGAGAAGAACAAAAAAAAAATGATACAAAAATATGCACAAAACTTTATCTTCAACACGAGACGATTTCGGAGCAGTTGCTTGAGAGTGAGGGAAGTTTTGTAGGTATTCGGCTTTGACTTGGTGGATATTCAAGAAAAAACAAAGGTGAGGCTCCCCTTGGAACGTCAAGACAATTGGTTTTGACTGTCAGATGGGTCGTAATTAAGGAGTCAGCCAACGATTTAAATTGCCATATCCAATTATTTATCGTAACAAACAAAGGGGTAAACTTTGATGTAAAATTCTTGCCGCCACCCCGAATGGAGACGAAATGCTAGATGGAGGTTATGTAAAAAGTCAACCCTTGGGACCATCGGGGTTGAGATTTAGCGGGACCTTTGGTAGGATTGAGGTCAAAATTCACGTGTGGATAAAAATGGAGCAGTTTCAGCTGTCCCCTCGGGGGCTGGCTGACGGTACAACCAACAAAACCATGTTAGGGCAGAATAAAAGAGGGGACCCCTTTAATGCATGGGATAGATGGACTGTAGCCAGGGGCGGTGGCACAAATTTTTGAAATTTCTTAATTTTAATTTTAATTAAATTCTCTTCTTTTTTTTTTCTGAAAATTCTTATTAACTACACAAAATTTTTAAAAATTTTAATTAAACCTTAATTTTTAAAAGTTCTCATTAAAATTAAACTCAAAAACTCATACACCATTGACAATAATCACTTTTTAATGGTTAAGAGGCTGGAAATAGTTATTCAAATTTGATATGAACCGAATAAAGAGTTACTTTCTGACTTTGAGTTATAATCATAAAAATACATTCAATGATTAGTTTATCTATTTTTATTTGCTTAAAATTGGTCCCTTTAATTTTTTTTTCATTTTCAATTTTTTCTTGTTAACTCTATTAAAAAGTTACGAGCAATCATAAATTTAGCCCATTAATTTTTACAACCTCTTTTTTGAATAAATAAAGGGACTAGTATGCGGGAATAAGTGTTGATATTGTTTTGAAATGAATTAAAACTATTTGATATGATTTGATGATGTTTGGGAGTGTTTTTGAGTCAAATTTTCAGCTCTAAGGATCTAGATATTAGAACATGGCTTGGTTGTATTGGTACAACCAAGTCAGTAACTAAAATACTACAATAATGAATAGAGATACCGATACCTTGGAGAGAGATTCTACTACCTCTGCCCCTACACCCCAAAACTTGTGTGTTTTTAAGCTAAAAATGATCCTAAACAAAGTCCCAATGATATAATTTTACAACAAAATCTTAGAAAAGATTCGAGAAGTGTTCTAAGACCTTAGAAATGTTCTTTTTAATAAACCGAAGTGGGAAGTGGCTTGATTTATAAGAGAGTGTTTTATTGTTTTAATCCCAGAAGTGTGCTTTCTAAGCAGATTAAGAAATAAAAAATTTATTTTACGCTTTTACCTCATCATAATATTTGAAAATCTATTGGGCACAAGGTTTTAGAAATGTGAAAACATAAATGTTTGAAACCCTTAAACTAATTTTATGATGAATTTATGCTAAAAGGAGCTTTCTGAATGCAAACATTTTGTTAATGTGATATCGCTCATCTGTACCAATAGTTAGGGGCAAACGAGAGGTGTTAGACAAGGTCTCATCCACCAAGCTCCTTATTTTATTTAAGCATTTAAATTTTAACCTCATTCAAAGAACAAATAATTACACGTGTAGAAGAAATTTCATTATATAAATTAAGTAGTGTTTATGATTGGTTTATATTATAAATTAGCTCTTAAATTTTAGTCATTCTCACTTTACTACTTAAACTTTTTTAATCTCGTATTGACACCTAAATTATTCTTCTATTATAGCTTTTGATCGAAAGAATTAAAGGGAAAAAAAAAATCAGTGCACACAACTAATGAGAATGTGTCATTTGTCTACCTTTTCCCATGTCATCTATGAAGTGGCCAATGACCAATGATGTGGCAATTGATTGATCGTTGGTTGGCGTTAGTCGACCATTAATTACGTTGACAGACCATTAATAAAAGTTTATCGATGTTAATTGATTGTTGACGACCTTTAACCCTTAACCATTTTAATATATATTTTAAAAGTTTAAAAGTAGAATTATTTTTTTTTGAATATTTATATTTTACATACCATGTATAAATTTTTTATATTAAATATATTATAAATTTTCAATTTTTTATTTATTTTGAATTTATGTATATATTTCCATTTTTTATATTTCTATATATTTTATATCTTTTTTGAAGAAAAAGATTGTGTTTTTATTAATATAGTAAAATAAACCGAAACCGTTAACAAACTTAGCAGTAGACCCAACAAACAGGCCCAAAAACATAGGTCTGAAAAACCAAACTAAAATTTAATATAATCTTATAAAATTTCAAACTTAATATAATTTTGACATTTTATATTTTGTATAATGTTTTTATAAATTTATTTTATATAATTTATATATTACAAAAATAATTTTATTGAATTAATAATTTTTTATATATTTTTTCTATTTTTTAATTTTTATATATTATATATATATTTTTTAATGGATGCCATATCATCAATTGTCATGTGTAAATGAATGTCATGTGGTGCATTCTCATTGGTTAAGTGTACCACTTTTTTAACACATTTTTTAAACAAAAATCATGTAGAAGTTATAGTTTAAGTACTAATATTGGGAAAAAAAGTTTTTATATAAAAAAAATATATAATTTAGAGCAAATTGTGACATAAATCGTTTATGATCATAATCTCGATTATAAAATTTATCAAATATAATTGTAAATTATTTATTCGAAATATAAAATTTATCAAATATAATTGCAAATTGTGACCTAAATTTTTTATGACCATAATATCGAGTATTAGAGAAGGATAAGTTTTATTATATTAGGCTTAGTTTTTTCTTTCCTTCTTTAAAAATATTATATAAAAAAACTCTAACCATCGATTAAATTTCACATTAAGTTGTTGTCACCTAATTCAGTGGCACCAAAATCAATGTTAGTGGAGATAATATAGTAATTTGCTTTTCTTTTAAGGAGATAATAGTAATTTAACGAACAATGTTATTACTATAGTAGATTAGTAGTATGAAAGTTGAGTTTTGTTATATCAAAACATGTAAATAAGACCAAAGAATCGAGGATCACGTGGCCCATAGAATTCCAAACACCAATAAGAAAACGACGGGCAATAAAATAACTTAAGATTGATAGTTTTCAACCTATTTTTTTAACCTTTTTATGTTGCTAGCCTAGTGTTGACACATACAAATTGAAAATTGAAAGGCAACAATTTAGTCCTTGCACAACCTTACAAGTCTTGTTGGACAAAGGGAACCGTCAGTCCCCCTTCACCTACAGACTAAGGCAGCCTCCAAACCAAGTATAAGGCTTATGTATCATCTCCATTTCCATCATCATCTCTTATCATTACTTTGCTAAAATCTTCTTTTCTACATTGTATTAATTTTGGATTTGGACATGTGTTAATAAGACATGCTATCGAGGAAGTATCCATAATCAACTCACCAATTCCACTCAAGCATCTTGGTAATTAGTCATTTTGAGTCCCCTTGTTTTAGTGTGAGACTTAGACCACTCGCTCTCTCCTTTATGAGCCACTCGTCTTTAGGAATTATCCGTTCGCTTGACAAGAATCCTTTCCAAGCACTTGTCTTTTAGATGTAAACACAACTCTAATGATCACTGGACCCCACCAGATCATAACAACCTCATATTACCGTAATAGAATGGAGCCTACGATGCACATCTTGCACCTCTTGCATGTACTCTCTAATAGAAACCCTTCTATAACGGCTTAACATGTCGTGCTAGCGAACAAGAGGACCTCCACTATATATACCCCCCAGACGTGGAATAATGAATCCTTTTGGCCTCTCCAACAACCTTAGAACACATTCTCCGCTTTACCAGGTGAACTGACTTCCTTATCACCACCACTCCCTCCTCCTTGACCTCCTCCTTGTTATACACAATATCAATAATTAGCAAAGGTTTCTTGTTGTCTTAAGCTTGTGAAATGTAGTGCTCAGTCACTAGGATCCATACCTAACTGACATTTCTTTACAAATATCTCTTCCCAACACAAGATGAAATTATTTTTAATTACACTCCACTACTTTCATTTTTAGTGTCCTCTATACTGTACATGATTTGAACCACCACCACGGTTAACGCAATACCTTGTATAACTTAATTGTTATAATAAATTTAAATAAAAAATTAATAACACAATTTTTTTATCATGACATATTTTAGATTAATATTTAATACACTAACACTAGATAATTTTATGTGTTATCAATAAACTAGGTGATGGTACATTATTTAAAATTTCTAAAAATAAATTAATTTTATTTTAATTTAATCATAGGACTTAAGTGTTGTTCGATAAATTGAAAAATTAACTGCTAAAAAATAAATTCATGTTTGATAACCCATTGAAGAAAAAAATAAATTAAAAATAATTTTTTTAATTTTTAAATTTTTTTATTTTTTAAACAGTTTGGTAATTCATAACATAGAATCTTTTTAAAATTAATTTAATAACGTTATATTCACTTTTAAATACTTTACCTTTAACTTTTTAACATTCACATTTATCAAATAATATAATTATATTAAATGCTTAAATTTAATTAATATACCAAATAATTTTATAATTCAAATTTTCTACTAAATATTGAATTCAAATGCTTAAAATATGCTATAAGTTCTTGTACTCTTAGAAAATTTCGAATTTAGTCATTGTAATTTTATTTCTTGGAACCCATTACTTTTATATTTTAAAATTTAGGTCCAATTATTAACACTATTAAAATTATTTTGTTAAATTCAGGTTCATTACAATGTCATTTTTTTAGTTACATAGCTACCAAGTGAGTATTTTTTTTTAAATGTTATACTAACAAATTTAACAAAAAAATTAACAATAATAACTGTTGGACTTGAATTTTGAAATCTGAAAAGTAGAGGAACTAAATTCTTAAAAATAAAAGTATAATGACTAAATTCTAAATTTTTGAGGAATATAAGAACTTATGTCAAATTTTAACCAATTAAATTTTTTTTTTACCATAACTCTTAAAACTACTAATAACCCCTCCCAACTCTTAAATACAAGGATAAACACACTTCAGCATGCTCGAACTCCCGTCCTCCTGCAATGACAACAATATCGATGTAAATCGAGTTAAAATTTAGTTAGCAGAATTTAAATTATTTAATTAAATTATACATTTGTAAATGACCGGTAGTTGTAGGTTGGAATCCTACTGGAGGAGCAATGCATGAAAAATAAAATTGTATGTTCTTTTTTTATGGATTTAGGGGCTAAAATGGTTTTAACAAGAAACTAAAAAATGTTTAACAAATTGAAGCACATTTTAGGCATGCTTCAAATCTAAGCCCATTGTTATTTTTTTTTTCAGTCGCCAGTGGCCCCATTGACAGCGGGTTCAGTCCACCAATTCATATCCACCGACTCAAATATGATAAACCCTCATTATAAAATCCAATTAAAAATTCTCTCAACCAAAATCTTAATATAAAAAGCCCAAAAACGGGCGGTCGACATTCAAAGCAACTAATATTTCCCGCCCAAACGTCGACCCAAGTCAGGCGCCGCCCTATTTGAAAAATGTCCCCATTAACACATAACGCGGCTCATCGTAAGCCACGTGTAATTTTCATTAACTTCCAGTCATCATCCGCCACGTCAACCAAACCAATTCTTGCTTAGCTGTCAACAATCCCCCTCGCGAGATCAAAATTGGCCAATCTTTTTAATTTATTATTTATTTATTTATATATTTCAACAGCTTAAAAAAAAACCGCCCATGATTCCACGAACATTCCCCATTTTTTTTTCCTCTCCCACCAAATTTTCAAACATTCAAAAAGTTATACGAAATTCAATTCCTTATATGTATAGCGGTTTCAAGTCTCTAGATTTTTGCTTTTTTAAAAGTTTTTAGAGTAATGGAGAGAGCCGGCTTGATAGAAGAAGGATGTACGACACCGAAGCATCGAATTCCGGAGGCATTCAAATGTCCACCGCCGCCAAGGAAGAAATCACAAGGCGTAGCAAAGAGGGAGCCACCGAAGAACGGTTACTTCCAGCCGCCTGATCTCGATGCTCTTTTCACTATGCAGCCTAGACGAGAAGCCTTATGGTTCAAACTATAAAAATAAAAATAAAAAAAATAAAAAAGCTTTTTGCATTATTGGCTTATTTATTTTATTTTTATAAATTCCATCCGTAAATATATGATTTAGGATGATTCGAAACTAGTAGTGTTATCTATTTTCTTCAAATTTCTAATGTAGAAGCAGATTAAATTTATTTGTATTAATTTTATAGGCTTTGCTATCGTTTCGGTTTCTATTATGTCATCCAATTTTGTTTTGTTCCCCTTTTGCTATTTGTTCTTTTCCTTTTTCAGTAATTTTATTACTACTGAAATTCTTTTTCCGATTCAATGACGTAACAGACTTACACATTTCTTGTTTAATCTATGGACTTTTTAACCTAAAAAAGCTTATCTTTCTTGTAAGGTGCTAGCATAATTAGGCCGACTTGTTCCACCCATTTTGATTATGATACTAATCTTGTTAATAATTTTAGCCTACTTTTGAAGCTATAAATGGCTGATTTTTTAAATTATTGTCTCATATAAATGCTTACCTTTGAAAATGTTTATATTCCAATTTTTAATTCTTCAATATTAGGGTTGACCTATTATCCAAAGATTTGTTTAGTAGTGAGATGAAATAAAAGAGAAATTGGTGGAAGATATTGATAATTTCCTGTTGTTCAATTCAAATATTGAGGAATGTGGGAATGAATGATTGGGGGTTGTCAGGGCAATGATTTTCCCGCTCGATACAATAGCTGGCAAAGCTGGAATTTGAAACAAAATGTGAAGTGGTGTCAGTGACTGAGGATGGGATAAGTTTATGATGTTGGGAATCCAACTGCAGCAGCATTCCCACAGCACAGTCACAATTCCCCTTAGTTGTAGTTGATGAACATGGTTAATTTTGATGCGGAAATGGTAAGAAAAGAAAAGCTTGCATTTAAGCTTTTGTTTGTGATTTTTTTTTTCTATTATATTTTCAAACACAAGGGTTTTATCATTTTTCATATTCCCTTGAAGTTAGCTTTAAGAAATATAATCTTTACCTCTCACATCAATTTTATGAGTTTTTTGTTCATTCTTATTCAATCACGATAGGAATAAAATAACAAAGTTTTAAAACATGGTTAACTGATTATTCAAAATAATCTGATTTAAGATTTATTTGGATTTAAAAGACGAGTTTAGTGCTATATGTTTCGAAAGCTTTATAATTCAAATGTCATACCAATCCTTTTGGACTGTATGTTTTCAATTTGGAGATTGTAACGGGAAGGAGGAGCTTGCTCTCGGCTGAATTTCGGATCTAGTCTTAAATCCCATTTTATTTAGAAATTCAATACTCGAACCCATCCTTGTTAAATTGTTCTTTTTTTAAATCTTTGGCTTTCACCGATTTCTACCCAAAATATTAAATAATTTTTGTATTATATTAATTTTTATAAATTAACTAAAATAAACAAAAAATAGTTAATTTTTCTTTTTATAAAATCTAATAAAAGTTTAAAAGTTAATTATAAAATTAGAAGAGAGACATTTTAGTAATTTTTTTACTAAGACGATATGAGTTTGATCTTGGTTTGTGTGAATTGAACTGAATCAAACAACTAGATTAAAAATCAATCAACGTATTAATTTAGTGAGAGATATAAAATTAGTTGATCCATGTATTAATATAAATATGTTAAATCAGACTAAAAAATGAATTAAATCGATTTTTTTATTTTTTTAATTTGAATTTTTAATATTTATTTGATTTGAATTTCCTAAATCGGTGGTCTTACTTGTTCGATTACATTTCCAATTCCAAAAAAATTAGTTTGATGAAAATTCAATCCCTATCTAATATCATAATTTGTTAATTAAAAATCTTCATTGTTCCACCTTGCCTTCATACTCAATTTTTTTTTAAAATAAAAAAGAATCCACTTCTATCAACTCAAAATCCATAGAGTTGGGTAATTTTGCCTTGAATGTTAGATCTTAGTTGATTCCATTTTCATCTCACTAATCTTTTTTTTACTATCAGGGTAAATTACAGTCTTTCTTACTAAATAAGTTTATATTTAGTGACTTCAGAAAATTAAATTATTTAAAAATTTTCATTTAAATTATTGGGCTATTAAAATTGTTATTGTATGACTTTTTTATTTGTAGTCTCTACACAAATTAAAAGCTCCCATTCCTCTTCTATTCTACAGATCATTTTTTTTTCATGCAACAACTTTGAAAATTACAATTCTGTGAATCAAAATCCAAACAATTTTTTTTTTCGATATCCAACAATGATCGTCAGATTGACTTGGATTTAAAGTATGCTTGTCCACTATTTAATGGGTATTGATCTACTGTACTAATTATCAAATCGTCGCTTAGAGCTCGCAAGCCGAATCTTTTTATTAAAAAAAAACTTAACAACTCAATAAATTAAATAAAAAATTTCGAATAACTTAATGACCATTTCATAATTTTTTAAAATTTAGTGATCAAAATATAAATTTATTAACAATTTAGTATTCTTGAATGTAAATTACTCTTAATATTATTAAAGCTTTTTTACCCAATAGAGCTTTACAACAAGAGTTGGTTTTTCTTACCATATATTCCAAGAGTTACATTTTAATTTCCTTTTGTCTTTTCCACCGATTAAATAAAGGGTTTATGACTACTTTCTTAATAATGTCAATCTTCAAATATCAAAATTACATTTTCTCTTAGAAATACAATTTCTCTGCCCAGCACATATTAATATATTTTTTCCTTTCCTTTTATTTGGCTTATACTACATATTCACTTTTTACATTTCTTATTTACAATTTTTAAATAAATTTATTGATTTAATTCAAAATATGTTATTATCATATTTCGAGATATATTTATTTCAGTTTTTTTTATTTTTTAAATTAAAAGTTCTAAAATTATTCATTATTTTAATTTTTTTATATTTGTTTTGATTTAAAGGCTTTTAACATTTTCCATTTAATATAATAAATAAAAAGCTTAAATGAAAAAATGTCTCCCAAACTATACCGCTTTTTCCACTTAAAAACTTAATTTTCTTTTTTTTTTTATTATCAAAAATGGTATTTGCACTATCGATCCTTCTGTTACATGTCGTTTAAAAAACTTCATGAAATAATCAAAATTTGATACGTGGCATATTTTAATTATATTTTAAAATAATAAAATTTTGAAATAAAAGAAATAAAAATAGGAAATAGAAAAATTAAAAATAATTACGCAATTACCGTAATTAATTTACCCCAAACTCAAAAAGATTACTCATTCTCGTTCCTTACTGTTTCAATTCTCATCAGATATCGTGTAGCAAAAAAGAAAAAAATTGTAATCAGATATCAAAAACTCCATCGGCTTCCATGGTTTAATCATCCAATTGAAAATATAAATCCTTTGGTTGTCCTTTGTTCTTCTTTTTCAATTTTGTTTCTTGAAACCCTAAGTGTTTCAAATAGTTTCTTCGTCTTGCTTAATCAATTTGAGAAACCCTATAATCCCCAATCGATGGAAAAAAATGATTTCCTCCACGAGAGATACTTTCTATTTTACACAAGAGAGATACATAAATAGGAGAAATGGCTTCCTCCCCAGAGATACCTTGCGAATAAATAAGAAGAAGAAAAAAAAAAATACTTTTTTTATTTAACCAGATTTCAATCTACAGTAACAATAAATAAGCCTTGAATCAATTTGACTTGAGCTTCCAGTCGATATTCTCTTCAGCTCCAACTTTGTTCTCACTGCACATACCTCAAATCCTGTGAGTTGATACAAAGATAATATGAAACACCTAAACCCTAGGTTGAAGAAAGAAGAGAAAAAAATGTCGTGAGAACAAATGGGATGGGATGAGATAGACATTTAATTTTTACTGAGATTAAATTATCTTTTAAATAATTTAATTTTAATTTTATAATATGTATTTTGATAATTTTTATTATTTTCATAATATATATTTTTATTACTATTGGTTTAGGTAATTTAGGAATAAAATAAATTTAGGTACCTAAATGGAAAAAATGATATAGTTTAAGGCTATTTTTTATTTAAAATTAAATAAAATTTCATAATTATAATCAAAATAATTAAATAAGTATATAAAATAATGTACCTATATTATAGTAAATTTAATATCTTCATTTATTTATTTAATTTTCCATTAGTTATTTAAGTTTTACTATATACAAATATTATTTATATTTTTATTATGATTTACCTAATGAATTAAACGTAAACCAATTATGATCTTGATTTTTAACAGTAACCCAATAGATAGGTTTCTCTCTTTTTTGAGTTTGTGTGTTAATACGCATACATATGTGTGTACATTTTTCCATTGTGTATCCAGGACTCAGACATGGAAACAGGTAGAAATAGCCACTATATATAACCATATACTAAAGCAAAACTCGGTAATGATTATGGAAATCTGGACAAGTTAAAAAGAAAAAGAATAATTGTATTTGTAGAAAATCTATAGACATCAATAGTTGTGATGGTAGTGCATTACACAGCCTGATAATCTATACCAAAATCTGCACCAGTTCTTGTTCTGGCGTTGTATATATGGAACCCGAAAACAGTGAAGATCTGGGGGACCGAACAAGTGCTATATCGTTTCGTATATAAAGTGTATAGGAAAGGAAATAAGAGAATATAGTGGAAAATTGTATCGTAACATGGTAAAGACGACAACGATGGGTGGGGTTTCAGCATTTAGGAAGATCGGCAGGCGGAGGTGGTAGCTTCTGTTTGCGCCCTTTTCCGTCGTTGACCACCCAAGCCATCTTCAAGCCCCAGCTTGTGTGTACTTCCAAATGGCAGTGCATAAACCAAACGCCTATTCATGCACCATTTAACATTCTAAGTGATACAAAAGAATTGCAAATCATTAATTGAAAGAAACGCAGAGTTATAACTAACTCACCTGGGTTGTCTGCAAGGAACCGAATGGCAACCCACCCACCAGCTGGTACACCTATCGTGTTCCTCTCCGCAGGGTCGACGAGATTGAACTTGGCCGGATCCTTTTTAGGATCAAAGTTTCCAACACCTTGACCCAAAACAAAGAAGTTGAAGCCATGAAGATGTAAAGGGTGGCTTTCTGCACCAAGGATGCTAGTATCCTGCATCACCAACTCCACGCTAGTGTTAAAAGGTAGCGCCACCACCTTGGTGCCACTGCTCAACATTATGTTTTTGGGTGGTGTGCCTGTGTAGTTGAATTTGAAAGGTGGGTTGGTAGGGAAGTTTGTGGTGTAAACACCCTTTGATTTATTAAAGAAGTGAGCTTGGAGAAGAGCAATATTTGGTTGCACAAATGAGACATTGTTAACTGCTGCTGCTGGCCTGGTGTTGTTGGGACCTTGGCATGTTTGGTTTTTTGAGCAAGGGAGTATCCCTAGCCCCACCGTGAAGAAGAACCGTCTATCAACATTTTTAGGGACCTTTGCCGGGAATTTAGCAGTGGCAAGACTGCGGAATTTACGCTGGAACTTCATAGCATAGCTGGAGTCATTGAATTGTGGAAGTTTTGCTTTTAGCAGTGGCAAGTTCTTGTGATTAGATTTTGAGGCTGAAGCAGATTTCTCATATTCCAGAATTCCAATTGTAGTGGTATTGTCGAAAGTGGCAGGGCCCGTGGCATAAGGCCTAGCTGACATTGCAAACTTGGCACTTGGGGTCTTGGATTTGGCCCTCAGAAGGACATTAGTGGTCTGCCCTGGAGTGATAAGCACAATATCCGTTTTAAAGGGTTTGACGTACACTGCATCGGCTTCTACAACGGTAAGGGTGTGGTTTGCGACTCTGAAAAACAGCTCGTCGTTGAGTGCAGCATTGACGAGACGGAGAAGATAAGTTTTACCGGCCTTCACCTTAAGCTTGAATGTATCTGTATAAGTTTCGTTTACATGATTTTAGTATGTCACTAAATGGGAACCTTTCCAATAGAAATTGACAATGTTGTGAATGCATGATGATGAGGTACCTTTTGCCGAGCAGTTGTAAGAAGGCCCCGGGAGACCGTTAATGGTGAAGGCATCCGAGATATTTGGTGCTCCTCCGGTTGCCATTGCCTGGTTGATAATTGTTTCGGTATCAGCTTTCCACCACTCCCCTGCAATTCGAGGCAAAAACTCAAACAAATCAATTAGAGATGCAATAAAATTATTACTGTTATAGTGGCTGATATGAGAAATCGTGTCGGTTACCGAAAACGATGGGAACTTCTTTGTAGGGGTGGGGAAATGGATAAGAAGCATGCTTTTTGGGGAGGATGACAATAGGTCCATAAAGAGTAGCTCTTAGCCAAGAGATGTGAGCATGCCAAAATAAGGTCCCTCTTTGGCCGGTAAGAGTGAAATTGTATACATAGGATTGCCCTGTCTGAATCGGACACTGTGTGACATAGGCAGGTCCATCAGCCCATCCACTCCTTATCTGCCGGATTCCATGCCTAGTTTCACAAATGAACCGCCAACATTTTTACACTAAAATGCTAACCATTGATAAATGAAGGAAATCAGTAGGATTAGGGAACTCAAATTTCATACCAGTGAATTGTGACATTGTATTTAACATGGTTAACCACCTTGATCAAAAGGCGATCTCCTTCCCGTGCTATTATCCGAGGCCCCGGGAATTGGCCATTTACTGTCACAATGTTCTTCGTTTGGCACAACCTTGTCACGCTTTGCATCTTAATCTGCAAAAACATAGTAGAAATGTTAGGCTAAGCTATAACCATACTTAAAATTGCAGTATCAGAAAAGGGTAAACAAAAATTACTTACATTAAACTTGTAGTGCCTGGTAATGCCTGCATGTTTTGCAAATGCCAAATCAGATAATAACCAGACAACAGACAATGCTAGGAGCAAAGCCCTGAAAATGTCGGATGATGTAAGAACAAATGAAACCATGGTGTGTTTTCTGTTTTCTTTAGCAATATATTTTGTGAGATATGTAGCCAAAAATGTTTGGATGCTGAGAAAAAAAGAAGGAATCAATCAGTATATATAGTGGGAGAGGACTGACTAGTTTGTTAATTAGGTAACTAAGTTTCAGATAATCCCCTGTTAGCTTCTAGACAGGTTTGCATCTTAAGCAGCAACTTACATGTCTGGTCCGAAAGGCTGCTGGTGAATCACTTTAGAGTGAGGTCCAAGCTAATTAACAATTTCTCTAATGTATTAACAGTAAATTCCTCATTTTAAAGTTCCAAAAATTAAGAAAAATTTTGAAGCTGACATGAGGTTGATGTACAACAAAATGATCTTGGGTGTGGGATGATTATTTTGTTTTATTTTTAATATTTAAGCCAAAATTATTTGAGTACAAATAAAAAAACTTAATTATATTGTTAAAAATAGAAAAAAAAATGGGGGAAGGATTTGATTAGTTTAAGGGGGTGGGGGTTATTGTGGGCATGGTTGCTTGGTAGCCTTCAATCTCCAACCATTAATACTTGTTAATGAAGCCAAAACAGAATGAAATTGGATTATCTTTGTTAGCTGTCGGTTGTTCCAAACTGTTTAACCTCTAAGTTCCTTAACAAATTCTGATTGCAACATCACTTTCACTGCCCCTTTCTCTCAATTCATCTAAATTTTTGTTGCCTTCATTGATGACTACATTTTAGATTTGAAAACTAAGTGGGAATAAACTATAGATTATGAGAATTAAATTAAGTGTTTTAAATAAGAATATCTTTAAAAAAATTGATATATTAAGATCTAATTTTTTTTTAAATTAATCTATAGAATTAGTGGATTAAACTCGAAATTTTAATTTCACTGTTTTTGGATATTTGAATTGAAAATTTAATCGGTGTTAATAGAATTATGAGAATGTAAAATTATGGGTTAGAATATCTAATATGTTATATTATCTTATTCGGTTCATTTAGCTCCAATACAAGTGTTTGGTTCAAAATATACTAAATTGTTGTTGTTATAAAATTTATTATTTTTTATCAAGTTTAATTCCTTTAAAATTGGTTAGGCTAAATTATAATAATTATTAATATATAAAGTAAATGTAATAATTTTAATTTTAAGGAATGAAATCTACTATTCTACTGTTAATAAAAAAGAAATATTTGTTTTTAATTAGATTTAAATTTTATTTGAAAAAATTAAATAAAAAAATAAATTAATCTAAAATTTAAGATTATATGCAGTATTGAGATTAGAATCTATATTCTAACATTTTAATTATAAAATCATCAAAATATTAAGAATTCAAACAATGTTAGATATAAAATGGGATAAATTCAAAAATAATATATAAATTATGGTTTAATGTGCAATTACATATATGAATTTTGATTTTGTGTAGTTTTGTACATGAAATTTTAATTTGATCGTAAATTATTAACACAATTATTGATATAATATTATTTTATGTTTATATATTACATACATGAATAATTATATTTATCTAATATAAAAATAAATTGATGTATTTTTTTGAATGTGCATGACTAAATAAAAAATAAAAATTCAAGTATACATTTGAACCACAATGAGAGTTTCGCGTGTATAATTATACCAAATTAAAATTCATATATACAATTGTACATTAAATTAAATTTTATATATAATTTTGAGATTTATTTAATATAAATTATAGTTATAATGTAAATGTAACCTGAAAATGATATAAATTATTTGTTTTTTCTTATAAAAAAAACTCGATTATAAATAGCGTTTTTAATTGCAATATTTGGGCCAATTAGACTGTGCTTATCAATCCATTTTGAGCCACTACAGGTAGAACACAAACCAGTATATTGGGCTAGCCTTTTCTTTATTAGTGTCACACTTTATAAACTTGTCCCATGATCTCCTTTCTACATGGTCAATGTTACTGGCTTAATGGCAGCAGCCCAGGACGTGACTCTGTTTCATTTACTTAGACATTATTGGGATTTGGAACCAGCAACAATGAAAACAAATAGAATTGCACTTTATAATAAACCTGTGAAATTTTGAGGTCATAAACATAAAAATCCGTTGTACAAATTGGAAGAAATTATGCCTTCCCATGTCTCTCACTCCCCCTTCATCAAATTGGTTGCAGCCGTCTGATCAAGTTGATCATCACATGGCTAATGTTTTAACCCTTTGGAATTAAAAAGCACCGTGTGTATTGTTGTTCCTTTCCCTAGAGGCCCACACCAAATCTCTGCCTCGCCAAATCACACCGTACTTGAGCCAATCCGATCCTTGATTTCTCAAGATCAAATTCCATCCACACGTTTTGTTGATGATGATGCCCAATCACATAGGCCTCCACACCCAACAGATCAGAATTCCCAAAACTCATGCACCACACCGAATCATTCCCCCTTATTTCACCCGGAACCCTATACAAAACCCGATCACCCGACACCACCATTTCCGCCCCGGTAAATACCAAACTCACCGACGGCAAATTTGGTAGCCGGGTTTTACCCAGTGGTACCCGGTAACACAAATCCATTGCTCCTTGGAACACAAAATTCGGATCTTCCAAAACCCTTAAAACCCCAGCCGTTTGATTCAAAAACTCTTTTCTTAAAATGTTATAAACGGGTCCCAGTAAGAAAGTGAATTGGGTACCCGAGTCAACCATGGTTTGACCTGCCCCAGTATGATCCGGAACTAGAACCGATTTCGGAATCGGTAATAACTTACCCGATACTTTGATCCCTTGCAGCTGGACCGTGTAAGCCACCCGATCAAAATACGGCAACGGTCGGGAAATTTGGACCAACGGCGTGTAGTTCAACGGTGTAAGCCACGTGACATTGGAGTCACCGAGTAAGAGGAGACCCGACAAATCGGAACCCGAGATGCAATACGAGAATTTGGGGAATCCCATTTGGGAAACAAAAGAGAGGGACCCACGGTTCATGCCCATTAACCCGGTGGTTTTGGACTCTTCGTCGGCGTTAGAGCTGAAAATGGAGTCCATGCAACCGAAAACAAGGCCCGAGATATTGCCAGATGACCCGAGATGGAAAGTATCGGAGGCGAGATTTCCATCGGAAGATGAAGCGTCGGCGTAGGAAAGAGTTGCGTGGCAAAGGTTGTCGGAGTCGCATGAAGGTGGGATTGGAAAATCCTGGGTTTTGTTTACGCACGTCGGAGAAAAACAAGGGATTGGTTTGTACGAGGTTGATTGATTCGGGTTGAATATTGTCGGGTCTGGTTGGTTGTTTCGGGTTGTTTGGTTGCAATGGAGCCAAGAGAGCTCGCTTCCGGTGTCAAGAACCATGGAAACATTTTGCGGTGGAGTGCCTACTGTTAATGAGACAATGAGGCTAACGTTGTGCTGAAACTGAAGCTTGCTCGGAGATCTTAGGATTTGAGTTTTAAGGGGGAAAATGAAGGGTGTTGGTGAAGAAGAAAAACAAGAACGAATCTGAATAAGAAGAAAAAACAAGAAAATTTGAAGGTATAGGGTTTTGAGAAATGGGTTAGACTTAGAATTGGAGATGATGTAAGATTTCATGATGTTTTTATTTTAGTGTCTTTTGACTGACAGCTCTGCTCTTCAAATGTCAGGAATGGAACATTTAAGTAAAGGTTTTGGAAGTTGTAAAGTATAATTAGATGAAAATGAAGACAGAAAGATGTGTTTTTTGGTGACAAAGAAACTGGTTTTCTTGGAAGATAGGGTAAGGAATCTATTTTGAGTGCAGTGAAATATTTCAAACATGGAACTCTGGAATGAAAATAAGAAGCTTCTTCTTTCTTTTTCTGTCAGTTAGCTTCAGAAAGAATATCTTGAGGCTGGCTGAGATATGCAAACTAGAGATTACTTGGTGGAGTGGAGTGAGCGAGACGGTGCCGTTCGGAATGTTTTCGACCCGACACTGCTTAACATTTCCTGTTTTGTTTGTTGATGTGTTGGCCCGCCATGAATTCCCAAATTTTTCCATTTTTTCCTTTTTTATTTTTCCAGTATTTGATCAAGACTGATCATCCCCTTTTATTTGAGATATTAAATCATATTGTCTGTATTTTAAAATTCTTTTAATCACATTCGTCTAATCACTAATGTATATGTACTGTAGACTAAAATTTTTATTCTTTTTTAAGTCTTTAATTACAAGGTAAATTTCCCTTTATCTGAATCGTGCATTCTGATTAAAGCACCTGATTTCTTGTCTTCTTTGCATTTCATTCCTTCATTCCTTTGCTATTCTTAGTCTCGAATTGGTGCTTTTGCTCTCCATTTCCCCCATCAAACTTACTTACCTGACATTGACACTGGTAATATTCCTTTTTTATATAGAAATAAAAAATATAGAATTTTTCTGATAAATATTCAAGTGTATTTATAAAGTAACCAGAAACATTGAAGTGTATTTATGATACATATAGATGTATATGAATTTTTATTTTTATTTTTATTTTTTTAAATTTTTACAACTTGTTGTGTAGTTCATAAATTAGGACCTACTTCTTATCAATAACCTAGATCTTGTTGCGGTGTATTTGTGGCTTGTGTTTCACTGAAGGGTTAGTGGGTTCTTTTAGGTGATAGAATCCTACTGACATATACAAATACGGTTCTTCCAAGTAAAAGGGTAGATGTGAATTTTTCTCATATTATTTCATACTATATACTATAGCTGATGAGTATGAGAAGATATGATGATGACTTCTTGATTTGATGAAAGGTATAATGTTGGCTTTCTTAGGATTTAATTTAAAATGAGTGTTTGTGCAACTATTTATATAAGATTTTATGTTATTGGTTAATATATATTTAAATTTTAATGTCGTGGCCTTCGTTTAATTATAATATTGAAGTTTTAAGAAGTGAAAATTTTGAAATATTATGTTCGAGTTTTATTTATGTAAATCATATATTGATAAATTAATTTAAGTTAAATTAATTATCTAGAGTTCAGTACTTAATAATAATTTATGTTAATAACTATATGGTTGAAATACATGAATGTGAAATCTCCTCTATCTCCTCTATGGACTTTGCACAACTAAAACACTGACAGAGACATGTAACCAAAAACGACCTTGGTGACAATAAGAGGACCAAGGAACATGAATCCTGCAGCTATGAAGTTATAGGAAAACTGATTTGTCTGGTTTCCAGAAATCAGTAAGAAAATCAACCATGGAAAATTGTCTTGGTATATGGATGCAGTTAATGCAAAGCATTACGGTGGAAAGGGGAAAAAAAGTAGGATTAAATTATGTAAACATTCACGTGCATGAGTAGTACAATAGATTCTTGGATCCAATTCCTTGCATATGGTGTTTAGAAACATAGTTATCAGGTGGTTGCACATGCTGTGCTGATTATTTTACAAGCACATGGTCGTGGTGTGGGGGAGTCCACCTCTCTGGTTATGGTAAACTATTACGCCATGCTGGGATTTGTTTCACTTTTATATCTCAGCGACGACGTTTTAATGCAAGAAAAAGAAAATTGAACGTGGATTGTAAATAAAATTTGCTTTTACTCCAGGCTTGTCCAGGATTTCAGTACAGAACATATAATGTCTTGTCAACATAAAGGAAAGGTAAAATGTTCCCTCACCATTAAGCAGGAGAATAGTTGATCATGGAAGCGGCCGTTTCCTTTCCCTCTCACCATCATCAAATTTATATAACATAATGCTTAGCTCATATCCTGACATGTGTTTATGAATTTGAACTCATCCACCTTAATCCAACGGTCATTCATCATTAAAGGCACATTTTGGTGCAAATCTAACGGTTAGCTATGAGCACTAACGTAACATTTTGGTTTATTTGCAAAAACATCACTTCGTCCTTTATTGGTTCAATTGCAACTATAGGCTCTACCTTTTCCAACATTAGCGATTATGCTCAACCATATATTTAGACCTTTTACAAATTAATTTATACCCCACTAGTAAATCGTATTTTACTCTCAAATTTTCTTATTTTTCAGTGTCTAATCAATTCTTTACTATTATACAATTAAAGAAAAAGAAGGGAGAGAGGAGAGAAGGAAAGGGAAGAGGAAAAAAATTGGTAAAAAGATCTCTTTGGTCTCTCTCAATTTTGATATTGAATAAATTGATCCCTTTTAAAAAGTGAGTAAATAATTTAGCCCCTATCAATTTCAAAAATGAACAATTAAGGACAATTAATCACAACATTAACTTTTTCCGTCAATTTATCTTACCATTAATTGATATAATAACAAATTTAATTTTCAATGTTTATAAATTAAGTCGTTTTGGTCATGATTCTAAAAAAATCAACAAAATTTAAATACTGAGGGTTAAATTTGTTGAATTTTTTAAATTTAAAACAAAATTGATAAAATATTTAAACATTGAGAGGTACTATACTAATCAAAATCATATGAATTTTTTATGGGCGCATATTTTAACATGTATGTGTATATCTATAATGTTTATATTATTTTTTATTTTATGTTGTGTTTTAATTATTATTTTTAAATTATTTTAATGTTGCAGTATATTTTAGTTCCTTTCATATTTTACGGTTCATGAAGATAAATCTATTCAATGTTCATAATTGCCTTTGCTAAAAGAGTCAATTCAGAGTGCATCTAAAGGATGATTTGCACATCTATTCACAAATAGATTTATGTTTCGTACTTAATCGATTCGCAAAAATTTATTTTATTTATTTTTAAGGAATAATATTTAATGCACCAAATTTATTTTGTTTATTTATAATATGAAACATCACCGTTAAATAAATTAAAAAATTATGGATGACTTATAAATAAGCATTAATGATTTTATTAAACATAATTAAACACTAATTAATTATAACTATTATAAATATATATATCAATAACTCTTGGAGGTAAAAGTACCACAAAATCCTTTGTACTATACATTGAATTGCATTTTAGCCCCTCTACTAAAAAAATGGATAAATTAACCATTGCATGTTAAATGAGTGAGCAACACAGCCCCTATATTAAAATTGTACCGTTAAATGTTTGTTTTGATGTTTATATATAAGTTATAATAACAAATTTAGCCCTCAATCTTTACATATTTATACAATTTGACCCTACTCTTTTTTCGGAAGTATATTAGAAATATTTGAAACTATTTAGGTTAAAGAGTAAAAAAGGCTTTAGTAACAAATTTAAACCAAAACAATTAAGCCCTTTTAAAATTTAAAAATTATCCAAAATTATAAAAAGAAAATATAAAAATTTTATTAAAAAATAATAATACTGACCTAATAATAGAGTAGGGGTCAATTTTTTTTAAAAATCTTATAACCGTTAAATTTTAAATTTTAATAATTTTAGAATTTTTTTAAATATTTTGTTTATAATTTTATGATTTTTTAAATAATTTTTAAATTTTAAAAGTGATTAATTGAGTTTTTTAAAATTTGTTACTAAGGCCTTTTTGACCATTTAGCCTTATAAGTTTCAAAAATTTCTAATTTACTTCCAATAAAAGAGTAGGGGTCAAATTGAATAAATGTGTAAAGATTAAGAGTTAAATTTGTTATTATACCTTATATAAACTCTAAATTTTAATGGAGGGGTTGTTTTCTCACTCATCTAATGTATAAGGACTAATTTGTCCATTGTTTCGATAGAGGGGTTAAAATGCAATCCAAAGTATAGTATTAAGGGGTTTTGTGGTACTTTTACCAATTCTTGAATTTAGGGTTTAGTAAATCAGTTCATGGGTCGAGCTACCTGCTTAAGCCCAAAAGCCCACCTGAAATTTGGGAGAATTTCGGTAAAAATATTAGGCCCGAAAAATAGGCTTGAGCAAAAAAAATAAATACATTTAAAATATGAGTCGGGCTCGAGCTTAAACATCTAGTGCCTGAAAGCCCAACTGACTTTTAAGTTTATAATATTTTATATTATGTTATCTTTATATATTTTCAATATTATACTATTCTAATGTAGACATTAAAATAATGTTAAGATGACTATATAAAAATTTTCAATAAATAAAAATTTTAAATTTTAAATTTTAAATATTAAATTAATATAATATAATATAAATATTTTTAAAAATAAAAATAATATGAGCAGGCTGAAAATGAGTTTAGGTTAATCTTTTACAAATATGAATAGGTTTAAATAAAATTTTAGACCCATATTTTGAGTTTAGGGTTAACAGTTTTAGTATTTATTTATAATTAATTATTATTTTATTATGTTTAAACAAATTTTTTTAGCATTTAGTTGTAAATCCTCCACTACTTTTTTTGTTTTATTCAATAATAATATATCATATTATTATTCATTTATGCATGAAACTAAAATACTAGTAATACATCAAATATTCTCTCTATTTTAAAATTATTCAAAGATTCTGATGTATCCAGAAACAAAATATTATGCTTTGTTTTAACATTTGTCTCATATTTAAGGGTGAGTAAAACTCGATTCGACTCAAAAAATTAAAAAAAAATAAATTTTGAGTTAAACGAATCGAGTTATTCGAGCCAATTTGAATTTTTTTTTTAAATTTCGAGTTCGAATCGAGTTGAGTTTTCGAATTCGAATAACTCGAATAATTCAAATAATTCGAACATCAAACTATAATATTTTACATTTTTATCCCAAACTCCCAAACCTTTTTACTTTTCCCTCAAAACTTTTACTCCTTCCTACTTTCCCCCAAAACTTTTACTCCCCTTCCATCTCAATCCCCTAATCTACCCAAAATCCATTTCCCACCAAAATTTTACTCTCCCATTTATTTTTTCTCAAAATTTTACTCCCAAAAACCCTCAAAACTTTTTTATTTTCCCCCATAATTTTTACTCCCTCCCACTTTCCTCCTAAAATTTTTACTTCCTTCCAATCTCACCTCCCATCTACCCCAAATCCATCCCCCCCACTCAAATTTTTTTAATATTTTCCCTCCAAAATTTTACTCTCTCCTATTTACTTTCCCTCAAACTTTTATCCCCCAAAATAATTTATTTTCCTCCTAGATTTTTACTTCTCACCCTTTACTCTCAAATAAAAAATCAAAATTATCCAAAAAAAATCACTAAACATAAATAGTAATAATTTTATTTATATCTACTATTTATATTATTAAATTAAATTTCACATTTTATATTATTTATATTATTGAATTGTTTAGTCATATTGAATATTTATATTAAAATTGAATTATTAATTATGCCATTAAATATTTATGTTAAAATTTTATATTGGTATCAATTTCACATTTTATCTTTAAAATAACTTTTATTAAAAAATCACATTTTTACATTTAATATATTTTTTAATTCCAAAATACATAGTGACAAGAATCTGAAGATAATTGAAACAACTAAGCAAGCAAAGAAGCTAATCCGTATATAAAAGATTAATAAATAAATTATGAGGTGATGAAAGTTAACAAAAATTTTGATTAAGGTGGACAAATTTTATTACGATGGGTGACAGTGGTTACAAGGACCCAAAATAATTTTTTAAAATTTAACTCTAACAAATATATTCGATTCGATTCGATTCGAATTCCATCTCACTCGACTCGATTCGAGAAAATTTCAAATCAAATTAGGGTGATAAAATATGATTCGTCAACTCGATTAACTCGAAATTTTTTCATTCAATTTGATTCGATCGAACGGTCACCCCTACTCATATTCACTTGCTTTATGAATCTATTAATAAATTGTAGATAAATTATTATAAATTTAATTTAATAATTGAAATTTTTTATTTAATAAAATTTATATAAAGTTAACTTTAAATATTAAATGAATTATAAAAATATTTTCTTTTGAAAATCCTTGATGTAACCAGGGTGGAAATGCTAGTTAAAAATAAAAGAAATAAACAAAAGGATAAAGTATACTGGTGACTTAACTATTAATAAGTTTACGCTTTGGTTATCTAAGTATGAAAAGTTATAATTTCATCCCTCAAATAATTTAGTAAAATTAAAATTTTTATTTATAGATGTGATAAATCTTATAAAAAAAATATAAAATGCAAAATTTATTTATATAATGAACAACAAATATTACATTGGTTAATTTAAAGATTTTTCTAAACTCGTGCTTATATATATTATAGATAGTAAAGTGTAGGACTTTAAGGAGTTGACGTAACATGTTGATTATATTTCTTTTGTTAGGTTAATAAAATTATGAATTTGTACGTTTTCACTCCATTTTTTTGAAGATTTAAACTTGGGTTATCTTTTTGCTAAGAATACATCTAGTTGATTTAATAAATAAATCTTCCTGTAATTTGATTTTTATATATGGACTTGTTAATTGAATAAGAGATTTTATTTTACTGGAACAATACTTAAAACTCATATAGTACTTTTACTAAGATAATATTGAATGTGATTGTTTTAGCCTGCATGATTTGCTTATTAGAGTAACTCAGTCAGCCGATAGTTAGTATGATAAATACAGTTATCTGTTCATGAGTAAGTGGTTAGTCTTCATGTACACAGTATATAAGTTGATGAAGATAGAATGAATTAGGTTAAGCAAGAAAGTTCATTCAGCAGTAAATGTATGTTCTTCATTTAGCTCATTTCTTCTGTGTTTTCATAATGTTGTTCGTTGTTGAGGCTACTTGAAGCCTTTGGGTGCTGTGCGGAGTAGGCTTGAGGTTGCATTGAAGCCTTTGGGTATTCACAAAGCAAGCCTGTGGTTAACTTTTTCTGAAGGTTACCTAATTATAATACAAATTAGTGGCCATGGAAGCAGATCAAATAAGTACATGACTATACAAATAACTACACAATAAATTGAAAGAATATAAAAGAAAAATAGTCAATCAATTAAGATATAGGATTACAGTCATCTTTTCCACACCAGTGATGGGGAATAGTGTTGCTTAATATAAAATGACATTCTGAATAAAGAGCCATGCACAACTTGCATGTTTTTAATGTATGTTGCTGTAACACATTTGACAGGGTATTAATTTGCTGATATATATATATATATATATTAGCTTTTGAAGCAATAAATACTCCATTGGCATTTGACATGGACTGAAGAATTGCTGGAGGAGAAGTGCCAAAAAGACGCTTAGGACAAAGCTTATGAGCTGACACCTTAATGATTAAACAAAACCTCATGGAATTGTGACTTTGGATATGGGAAACTGGGGTTTATTTTCACATTTTAAACAAAGATGGAATTCAAGGCAAAAGCAGAGCAATTGAAACCCCCTTTGATCAATTTTGGCCAGCTATTCTTATAACCGCTGAATATGTGCCATCACAAGCAATCAACAATCCCAGCATAGCAGTGCAAATGCAGACTGCCCTCTGAATGGTACAAAACATTAAGTCAAATAATTTGTAAACATATACATATAAACTAATCTTGGAAAGCTGTAAGTAGGGATATTCTTACTTGTAAATTGGTTAATCCACCGCCACGTATGCTGAGATAACAGGCACATGGGAAGATAATAGTCTGTATAATAATAAAATATAAGATCAAAATACATTTCCTTTTTAACTGTCTCTAAGCTAACTAAAGAACAATATGAACTTACAATTAGCATCGTAAGCAAAGATCCAGCCAATGCCATGAGAAAAGCTGCAGTAAAGAAAGTCGACAAATGAGCACGTACCAAGGCAATACTGAACTGTAAATGATCTAAATCTACTTTTTATTTATTTTTACCGAAGAAGGGAATTTTCAGTGCAACAACTAAAGTTGAAATCACTAAACCAGCTCTGATAAGTATGGAACCACCATAAGATGTCAACCAGGTCGTAGGTACAAGTTCTTCTAGACTCAATGCAATGGGAGTGAGTGTCAAAGCGTACTTTGATATTGTTATAATTACCTGACCAAAACCATTTTACATTTCAGCTCTTGGAACTGTAAACAAGCATGAATACATAATAGAAACTAAATAGCAGATTTACATACATACCACTGTCCAGACAGCGATTTTAGAGGCTGCGAATTTTGTTGGCATGTTTAATGTAAACTGAGATTCAACAGAGTCACCAAATATCAGAAAACCTGAGATTGCTGCCCCAGTGGACATGAACCAACAAAATATAATGCTGAAAGAGAAGAAACTGAAGTTAACAAAGTTCATTATTCCCACAGGTTTTGTTCATACATAAGATGAAGGTGAAATTTTACGCCACCTGGCTATAAGTACGAGTGGAAAACGTGATGGTTCTTTCATGGAAGTATATATATTTGGGAAAACCGAATGGCCTGAATAGCAAAAACTATATATACCAATTGAAATGGGTATATTGGCCAGGTTAAGAGTTGTTCCAGCTCGAGGAAACCCGACTTGATCGACAGTCCCAACCCATAACAAGCAAATCACCACTAAAATTGATGCTCCTACTCCACCAACTGAACATTTAAAAGATTAATATCAGCAGCCCTCATAGGTTTAAAGTGGTTTAAGGATGATGAGAAACCAACCCGAAAGGTATGACAGCAAACTAAGGTCTCGTAGCCAAACAGTTGGGAGAACAACGAGAATTCCTATGATAGCAAATATTTGATGAGCGTTAAGATATATTCCGCCGAATTCTATGCTGGTGTTTGGGAAAATCGTGGACAGGTTTTCGCTCATGATTATTACGTACTCCACGCATGCTGCCTACATATCAGCGGCGCTCTTTCAGTTATATATACTGAACCATGATAGATCAACAGCAAAGATGAAAGAACTCGTTGTACTTACATATAATTCTGCATACAAAGTTACCTGCATCATAAATTAAAAAGAGGAAGTGTTTGATGTTAGTGTCACTGTCAATGCAAAAAGAACATAGGACAATTCAATTTCAATATGCGCTTATCACACTTACAGCTATAACTAAGCGACCGGTTATACCGAAAGCAGCCTGCCCGATATCTGGGTATGTTTGTAGACCTGGAGAGCTTTCTAAACATCTTTTTAATAGAATCCCAGTATAACAGGCAATGACACCAAATATTAAGAGCAATGTGAGGCTCAACCACCCTCCTTCTTTAACAGCATAAGGTGTTGTAAGGAGTCCTATGCCGGTCAGAACATTGATTCCTTGGTAAACAAAACAACAATGAGAAAGCCTTTACACTCAAGGATAAAAAAACAGTATGAATCGACACGTTGACAGTAGATAATAAGTTGTTCAGTACCATTAACAAGTGCTTGCGTAAATGAACACTGCTTCGGTGATGGCATTGATCTATTGACAGATTTTATTTGCTGCGATTCTGGGAGAGTAGTGGCCGGCACTTCTTCACCTAAAGTTCTTTCAGAAATGAATGGTTTACCGAGGGAAGTCTCATCATCGCTACTTTGATAGTCGCCAAATGGATTAGTGCCTGTTAGTCTGGTGGTGTTATTTCCCTTGGGGAAACTAATGGATGGAGGTCTAAGCCCTTTGAACATATCCATTGATTCCCTGCATGTATTCAACCATGGCAACATATGTAATTCAGGTTTTTTGAAAAGGATTTACATTTTGCTCTTTTATAAGTCAGTACTAGGTATAACCACACAGAAAAA
The DNA here is from genome assembly GCA_025698465.1 of Gossypium longicalyx. NCBI lineage: Eukaryota > Viridiplantae > Streptophyta > Magnoliopsida > Malvales > Malvaceae > Gossypium > Gossypium longicalyx. The sequence continues at coordinate 29,847,787 of CM047003.1, forward strand.
GTATATCCGTTGATTTCTAATGCATGCTTTGCCTGATTCTGAAGGTTGCATTTTATAAATAAATTTATAGTCATTTATTTATAGGTCCTTCAATTATTATTTATTTTACTAAATGATGAGGTGGTTTTTTATGGTTAATTGATAGTATATCAAATATTAACCTTTAAAAAATTAGCAAACATATATGTGTTTCAATTAGTTGTATATTAAGTTATTGACAACTATTATCTATCTGAATTTTGATTAATAGTGTAAAGCTTCGATTCAGATAGATTTTTTTGTTGTCGATCCTAAGCACATTAGTTGTAAATTGTTGAATAACAAAACGCTAGCTCTAAGCATTGGAAATTGAGAGAGAAAAGGGCAAAGGAAAAGAAGAAAGAAGAGAACCTGTAGCTTTGAGGCCATGAAGGTGAATGGTTTAGTTGAAGGCAATTAGGGGATGAATTTGGAGATGGGGAGCCTATCTCAGATTCTGTACTCTCATCATCCTCACCATTATCTACGTTAACGCATACCCTTTCATCGTCTGTTTGGAATGCATCATCATCCCCTTCCACATCATAATATCCCTTATCACTCCTCCTCATATCTATTAACACTATATTCTCAACTCAGAGATACAACTGAGTTTTTTTTTTTTCTTTTTTTTCTGAACAATAGAGATACAACTGAGTTAATTATCCGTCGCGGGGGCGTTTTCTATGATGGAACCACAAACAAGAAGAAGAGGTTGCTTTGGTTTCTTCTACTTTAGTTTATGATGACGCCCGAAAGATAAGGAGATGACAGAATGTAGATGTCCTTAATGCTATAAACTTCTTCATGCATGGAACCGCTGTCATTGAATAATATATAAATACATTTATTGGAGGTAGCTTACATAGAAACCATGTAATTTAAGGAAATCCCAACTTGTGGGGATTAATATTTGTGACGTTGGAACCTTGTTTTTCCCTCTTAGATATTGGGCTGTCTTTGCTTGGGAACTAGGGAAGTTTGTAGTAGGGAGGATTTATAAGCTACATTTGTTGAACAATTAAATTAATCAGATATACTAATCTAAGCAAATCCGGTGCAAGAAATCATGATAATAACTTGCAACGCTCTTATCTTAAAGAAGAGTTCAATCAGGTGAAGTTTTTCAAGCCTGGAGATTTGACCCCGAATTCTCTCTCCAAATTATATACAATTAGGCCTTCTGTATCAACATTTATCTTCTCATCATCTATATTATCCAATTTTTAAATTAAATATATTTTCATCATCCATGTATGAAGAAAGTTATTTAAAAAGAAGATCATGGCATTTCCCCTTTCGACATTATTACAAGAATATTCAAAATCCCAGTATGATCAACACGTCATATATAAACCACAAGGAATTTTGGCTGTCAATTGGATGGTTCTTGGTTTCTTTAATCTTTTCTTTTTCCTGATAAATTGCAACATTACTTGCTCAAGCCGCCAAGCTTGAAGCATTTGCAACTATATAAAAATGGAGAAATCTTATTATATAAACTGAAACTGTTCCATCAAGTATAGAATGAGACAGAAAAACGAACTAAGAATGATTAACATCAAAGATGTTTCTGTTATTTATATATAAGTTACACATGGAGGAGGACATTCAACTATTTAAACTTGTGTGAACCGCAGAGGAATTTCTGAGCTTAGTAAAAGATAGGGTCTTTGGACTTTACACAGGAATTTGGATTAAAATCACGGAATCAAAGGTATTCATTTGTCAATTTGGTTCAATTTTCCAAGCCCATTACAACGAGCGCATACGATTTGAGCCTGGTCCTTTCGTGCAGCATTTGCCCTCAATGTTGCTCCAGCTTTACGAACAAAGCCAGCTCCATCACATTCAGGACATCTGAAATAAAAACAACATAGAAACACCATAAGGGCTCAATTTATTATAGTGCAATTTTAAACACAGAGAAAAAAAAAAGGAATGGGTTAATTACGTGTCCTTGCGAGAGAAGAAGATAGGGAAAGCTGTTCCAACCAGAGCAACAACGGCTGCACCAGCAATCAGATAGTTGGTACCCTCAGCTGATACATCGCCAACTGCTGCAACCACTGTAAGAGATCTCTTTTGGTTGTTCTGGCCTTTGGTCTTGGTCCTCGACAAAACAGTCGATCTCAGGGGCGTAGCCACAGCATAACGGGATGATAGTGGAAGAAACCCTTGCAATGGCGACTGTTTCAGATTTGTTGCATACAAAGCTTGCAACGATGCCATTGTCAACTGAACTCAATAGCTAAAGCACCTCGGTAAGGAAGGGAGCAAGTTGGAGAAGATATTCAGTCCTACAGCCTTCTTATATCGGCTGGAGAAATAAAAATGGGGGGGCTTTAGGTTGTGGATGTTAGAAGTGACACATTGCAGGTTCGTTACCAGGGTTGTACTTGTATCTAAGAATGTGTATTGTATGGATCTAGATTTTGGATAAGGCCACGTCAGAACTCACGATTCTTGTGGTTTCCTGGATAAGGATGGTCCCCTCCAAAGATTTATTCATATGTGATGTCCAATAGTATCCCCTCTTTCTACCAGCCAAAAATACAGAAACCAAAGTCGAGAGCTGTTTAAACCTCTTACAGTCGGCCATGTTACTACCACCACAGGTTCAAATTATGTCCAATAGATTGCAGCTTTTGGTTGCCTTTCACCAACATAACAACTCCAAGCAAGGTGATAGCAGTAGCAGTCTTGTCCTGTAATGGTGAGAACACAAATTTGAACTCTAAAAAACACGACTTTCCCTTTAAATTCTACGGAGCACCGTGGTTTTACACCAAAAACTCTAAGGTACAACAACTCAAGCCCCACTGAAAAACCATGCACAAGCAGGACCACTCCTATAGGAAAATTTTCATGCTGTAATAAACAGCCCTATCTCTCCAAGATATAGTGTTCTTCAAGAAACAATTAATTCACTAATTACATAGCCTTTGCTGCAACATCACATTTATGCTCAATAATAAATAATTGAATAGATAGAACATTAAAATTTTACAGAATCCATCACATGGTTACATAATAAAACTTCATAGAATCCATCACATGGTTAAGCAATTCAAACGAAACCCCAAAACCAGTTGTTGCAGGTAGATTGGCTTCCAGTCAAGTAAATCCAAAAGTAATGACATGAACCAATGAATAATTTGCATTAACAAATAAACAACAAAATTCCTGATAATACAAGAGCATAAGTTATCATCACAAAACCTACTAATGAGTACTTTTAGCCAGCAAGGATCAGTGCTTTAAGCAACCACTAAAGGATCTTATCCTTCATCCACTTCCTTCTTCCTCAATGGTGCACATAACGACTCATAGCTTCACCAAAAGTGTTGTTATTTACATCCAAGTAAAATCATGCAACCTATAAACATTCCATTCCTCGGAAAGCTGCAACATTATAGCATCAAAGGTTAACCTAAAACTGAATACCCAACAAAAACTGCATTCGATTCCTCAAAATCTCAGTCGCTATCCCTTCTAGAAGATCTATTAAACACCGAAAGCGATCGACTTCTCCTTGTAAACCCAGAATCTGAGCCTGAACGAGATGAAATCCTAAACCTCCCAAAAAAAGAAACAAAACTCCGGAAAACCCGCCGGAATCCTCTGCTCTCTATTTGCGACCTTCTCCCACTGGGCGCCAATGAAATCCTTCTAGGAGCAGCCGCGTTATTAAACCCGCCATCCATCTCTGTAAACACCAATGGAAACTCCCTCTCCGCTGCTCTCCTCCCTCCAGTAAGCCTCCCCACTGCAAACCCACCTCCAGGCAGTCTCCATATTGTTAATCCCACAGCCTCATTTTCCCCTAAATTGTTATCTTCCATTGGCAGTTCATGGCGGCAAACTGGACAAGAGTTTCGAATCGAAAGCCAAGGTACAATACAGTCCGAATGGTAAATATGCTTACAAGGCATTTCCCGAGCTTCGGAATCAAGTTCGAAAGGTTCTTTGCAAACTGCACAGTGAGAGTCCGACCTGATGTGCCTTCCAACGATTCTTATCACCGGCATTGATTCAATCGCTGCTTTTGAAGCGGGCGGCTGCTCGAAGCGACCAACTTCGTTTACTTGTAACTGGGATAACTGATCAAGAAGCCTATCAAAATCAGAACCCATTAAAAATTCCGACATGCTATCGGGTAAATGACGAAGACCCGACCCGGACCCATCATCATAATAAAGCTCAAAACTGGTATTCCCTCTTTCGGGAAGTTCGCCGTCCGTTTCGGAGGAGGGTCCACGGAGTACGACGACGGGATTGAAAGGGGAGCGATCGCCAGCGTTTCGTCGAGCTCGACGGAAACGAGGAGTGGCGGTGGGGCTGGGGCTCAGACTGGGAGTGCCGGAGTACAAGGATGCGACGGGGAAACGGTGGTCGATGGGAGATCGAGAGGGTGTTTGGATTTCTTCGATGAATCCTCCGCCGCAGTGGAGGCAATGAACCGAATCATGGGGGGATCGGATCCGGACTCGTATAAAGCGATTGCATCTGTAACACCAATAGGATGATGTAATCGATTCCATGGAAATGAAATGAAAAGCCGGAAATTTTTCAGAAATAGGAGAAAATTAAAATCCCTAGAATTTGAGTGAGAGATAGAACGCTTAAATTAAAACTGAAAAGGAGAAGAAAAAGAAAAGAAATGGAAAAGGGCACGTGGCGTGGAAGACTCAACGGTGTTAGCGCGTGGTGTTTAATTAAGCGTGGGCTATACGCTTTTAATTACTTTTTAAGAGGGGATTAACTAACCCAAATCAGATGCTTAATGGATTGATCCAGTTACTGAATACTGAAATTTAAAAGGATTCACCCCGGTTCATAAATTTTTCCTACAACGATGTGACCAATCACATTTTCTTTTTCAATCCTGCTTAACGTCATTAATTAATAACAACAGTAAACGAAAATAATATAAACTCATAGCATACACTGCAAATGATAAATAAATTATTATAAAATAATATATAAATGTTATATTTGTAAAATAATCTAAAAAAAAAATTGATAGTAACTGTAATAATGGAATAATTTAAAATAAACTAGAGATATATCAGCTTAATCAAATCGCTGAAATTTTCATCCTAACATTGTCATCTTCAAATCAACTTGGAAAATAGATCAACCAAGAAAAACTACCAAAAGTCTTGAGAGATCCACCACATCAGTGATGCATAAAAAGTAAGTTTTGGATGGTTTATCATCATCATTATCTCGAATCTATCACCGTCACTATAACTTATTATGATAAAGCCCTTTGAGAACGATTCGTAATAGATCTGGCGACATCTTTCGTAATAGATCTGGCGACATCCTTACATTGACAAATCTCATATATACGCTAGAACATCATTAAAAATTAAAATTAAAATCAAATCAAATCTGTAACAAATTGATCAAAGCAAAAATTATGAAAAATGTGGACAAAATAAAACCATGAACTTATGAACAAAACCATAATAATATGGACTGAAATTAAAAACAAAATAAAACTATGAAGAAAAGAAAATGGTGAAGAAACCATGATCAGCAACGAGCCCGAAGGCCAGTGTTGTAGCCACCTAAAAAACACCAATCACATTTTTTTTAACTAGAATTTATGGTGGCAAAATTTAAAAATGTATATTACACTCAATACATTAAACTATGAGTAAGTTTACATTTTAGTCATTCAACTTCAAAAAGTTACAAATAATCACTAAATCATTTGAAAGTTTTCATTTAAGTCACTAGATATTCACGAGCTTATATTATTGCTTTCTTTTTTTATAGGTTTGGAGTAGAAGGGGTGTTAGTGACGAAGTTCATACACTTGCAAATGGGCTGAACAAAATCGTTAAAAGATATAGTACATGTTATACACTAATGACCACCAACCCGAAACCTAGATAAGATCCGGGTAGCCTACCAGCAACCCGAATCGGCCCCACCAGATGGATGTGTGTGAGACAAACAGTGAGAGGACAATCAGGGGAACTCGCAAAATCAACTCGCACAAGTCGAGTGGAGTTTGCAGTCTCAATTCGCATGTACCCAAGGAGTTCGCATGCGATGGGCTGCGCAGTTCATTAATCGACCTAGAATGATACATGTGTCCGACATGAGCGAGGCCTACTTCGAATGTCAGTCCTATGAATAGTGGGGTTAAGTCCATGAACAATGGAGTCAAATCATGAACAGTAATAGTATGTATAAATACTCGAATATTCCCTTTAGTGAGACATACAGAAAATTACTCAACCGTACATATGTAATCAATGGATTTCAATTCCACTCAAAATCTTGTGAAAGATTTAGGATAAAATAAAATTGTGGAGTAGTTATTACTTTTGGAACTACAAGTTATGCTAGTGTAAGAGATAGTAAACTTGTGGAAGGAAATATTGAGTTAGATTATTACGGGAAGTAGAAGGTTGTGTTATTCAACTGTGATTGGGCAAATGTAACTACTAAGATTAGTTTGGTTTTACAAGTGTCAACTTCCCGCAATTAATTCACACCGTACAACATTTACTTAATGAGTCGTACGTTTTTTTCATCTCAAGTAAAATAAGTATTTTATTCTGAGGATCTCATTGATAACAGTTGTTATGCTATCCTCTGCAACATATCTAGGGAATTTGTAACAGCCAAATTTTTCAGTGGTGTCGGAAACAGTGATTCGAGATCACTAAATCCGACGAGTAATTTTAGAAATTTTAATAAATAATAATTATAGGCCAAGCGAGAACTTAAAAGAATTATTTTTAATTAGTGAATTTTGCGATTTTAAAAGAATTAATTAGGTAAATTGAGTGGAAAACAAGGTATCGAGACCTCAGATTTATAAACCGAGCCATAAATATTTTTATAAATATTTATGGAATGTTATTAAGTTAGTATTAAATTTTCGTTATAAAATTTTAATGTTTGGTTAGTCAATTAATTAAAAAAGACTAAACTGAAAATAGTGCGAAATTTATTAAATTATGATTAAATAGTTTAAGTTGTTAAAAAGGAGGGATTTAAAAGAAAATTAGACCCAAATTGTATGGGCTGGACGGTTGGGCAAGAAAATCAGCAAAAAAAAGACAAGGAGAAACAAGGGCAAAATGGGAAATTTTGCAAATTAAACATATAAAACAAGACAAAATTGAAAAATCTAGAGATATCATCATTTTTCTTCAGCAAAAACGCCATGGGAGGTCTGAAAGCTGCTGGTTTTTCATACTTTGACATATGTGAGTTCAACTATTTCCATTTTCTTTGAGATTTTTATGTTTTTGTGACTTTTACAAATAGGTCCAAGTGTTTAATTCATTAGTTTTTGATTTTATGGACAAAATTAAAAGCTATCATTGATAAGTGTTGGCTGTTTTTGATGAAATAAAATGAATTTTAAGCTTTTATTTTGTTGTTTGATGATTTTATCAAGTAAATCCAATAGAAATTGATTTTAGGACCTAATTGTGAAAAAGTTGTGAATTAAGGTTTAGTGTTAAAATTCTTATTCTCAAAGGTTGTGTAATAGTTTAGAATGGTGGAATAAAATGTTAATTGAGAAAAATTAGCTTAATAGATGAGCTAATTGAGCAAGGACTGAATTGTATGACCTGTGAAATTTAGAGGAAAAATGGTAATAAACATCTTGAACTAAAACAACTTTGGACAGCAGCAGTAGGTTAACTTTGAAAAATCACCATAAATTGTAAAAATTGAATTAGAGAATGAATAATATATGAAATTAAAGCTTATTGAGTCTAGTTTCTCATAGAGATGTAAGCAATTGAATTGTAAATTATGAGATATAATGAAATTTTGTGAGACAAGATCAGAATGAATTCGGGTTCCCCTGTTTTGACTTTGGAAAATCACCAAAAATTGGATAAAATTTATTAGAGGCTCAAATTTATATGCTTAGAATCCTTAATGAGTCTATTTTCAATAGAAATCAACGAGAACATTATCCGAGTTCTGTACTGTGATATAATTAATTTTTAGTGAAGAGAGGTCAGAACTGTCAAACAGTGAAACAGGGGAAACTTAAATGAATAAACTGTACTAATTGGCTAAACCAAAAATTCTAAAAATTTTATGGTGGAATGATATGCGAGTCTAGTTTTAGGGAAAATTTACGGATCTTAATTTGGAGCTCTGTAGCTCGAATTATAAATAATTGAGTGACTATGACTCGTGTGAACAGCTTGATGTGAGCATTAATAAGTAAATTGTGAAATCGTACTTACAAGAATGTTATATACATTAAGGATGTGTAATGGAGAGGAGGAGGAGGAAAATAAATGATATATGTTTATAAGAAAACAGTATGAGAATGATATATATCATGACATGTATATATACGACTAGTTTCAATATGATGCTTGTTGGGTATGAAGTTGGATTGAAATGTCTAAGACAAGTATTTTATTCTGCGTGTCTAAAATGTGGTATTTATAAAGATATGATCTAGTTTTAAATATGAATGCTTGATGATTAAGCTGAAAATATTTGGCAAGATGGTAATCATGGTATAAAAGTATAAGTGGTACCATAATAGACAAGGTAAAATGAGTATGAGAGACACATGTATGATGACATACAAATTCTATGTTTGTAGTTTAATTTAGAATGTTTAATCATTAAATGAATACTATGTTATGTGCTTTTGATTTTGTATAAGTGTGTAAGAGATTAAGGTTGACCAAGGCTTCGAAAATAGCTTAGATATTGACCACACAGGCAGAGACACGACCGTGTGTCTCTCACCGTATATGGAATTTCGCGACTTTAGGACACGGGCGTGCGATGTGGCGTGTGCCCCAAAATTGATGATGATGTCATAAACAGAAAGCTCCACGGACAAGGGACACGGGCGTGTCCCAAGCCACACGGGCGTGTGGAATCCACACGGCCTAATCACACGGGTGCGTGGGTACTGTTCACAAGTAAAAAAAAAATTAAAATTAAGCGAAAATTTTTATGAGAAATCAGTTGAGTTCCGACTTGATTTTAATGTTCATGTTAGGCTTCGAGGGCCCAAATAAAGGTCGTTATATATATATATGATCTCAGAAAGTGAATAGTAATGTTTTGATTAATCTGTAAATGTTCTGTATGTACTGGTAACACTCTGTAACCCTGTTTCGACGACGAATACGGGTTAGGGGTGTTACAAATTTATTTGATATGGGTGATGATTTTAGAGATGATAATTAACCAAGAAATGAAAGTGTACCTTTTCTGAATCAAAACTTAGATGATTTAGATGAAAATAGATCGAGAACTAGTACAATATTTCAACGGGTTCATGACGATATTGATGAAAATATATATGATGTAAATATATAAAAAAAAATATAGTTTGTATACCATGTATATCAATCAATCATTTTGTAATTTTTTATAATGATATTTTAAATATATATTAAGTATATTTTTTAAAATTAAAATGTTTGTATAAATAATATAAATTTAAATTAGTTTTTGAAAAAAAAACTATTTTATTAAAAAAATTATAAATATAAATAGTTTTAAATTGTAGTATGCTTTTAACATGATTTAATCACTTTTTAAACATTTAAGTAAAATTTCTAATAATTTAAAAAAAAGTTAAAGTTGTTTTAAATATTTTTTTTTAAGTTTTATTTTTAAAAACTCTGTTAAAACTTTCAATCTACAAAGCATTTTTAAAAATAATTTAATTTAAAAATATTACTTCAAAATATTGACAATGTTAAAAATAATATTTTTAACTTTTTTCATTTATTAAAGTGTTTAAGGTAATATGTTAAAATAATTTAGAAAATTGTTAAAAAAACATTGTTTATATTTTAACAGATAACTCTTTTTGGTAGTTTTTTAAACATAAAAAGGGGGAAGGGGGGGGGGGGAACACCTACTTCGAAGTGTTTATGGTAAGCTTCCATTTACTTTCATGTATTTTTATTTTTTATTTTGAAAAATTGTTCAACATTAATTACAAATTTAACTCATAAATAGTTTAGTAAAGAGTAATAATAATTTAACTACTAATTACGGATGTGTCATGAGAGGTGTCATTTGTCATAAAAATAAAATAATTATGAAAGTATATTAAATTATTTTTATATAATATATTATTAAATTAATTTGTATATATAGTCATAAGTTTATGTTTAAACATTTATGGGAGAAAAAGTAATGTTGTGTGTGAGGGTTATATATAAGGAAAATGTCCCATTGCTTGGTAGAGCCATGTCATCAACAACAGTGACGGTGGCCTAATCATGTGGTTGGCTAGGTGGTTGGTCTCTTATATGTTAACTATTGTCAAGTGGGGTTCCGCTCTGATATTTTTTTTGTTGAGGTAGCACAAGATCGTTATGTCTTAGTAGTCCTTTAGTGATTCACTTCTAGGGACAGGAGCATGTAGTTAATAGCAATTGAATTAATGGAGGGTCCACTAAAAGCAAGTAGCTTGATAGATGTGTTAAATGTGCAAATGGCTGATCATCCTATGATTAGTCGAGTGGTACCGATCAGCGGTTGTTTACAAAAGCCTCTCAAATTGCATCTCGTATTGCCATGTGTCTTAATCGGGATAAAGAAATAACAAAAATCAATAAAATGATCAAGAAATAATAAAATGTTTGTACAATAACATTGTAAAATGTAATTCCTATAAAATAAATAACTATTAAAAACTATTAATAAAAATAATATAATAATTAACTAATTAATTAATAATTTAAAATGCCTAAAATACCTTTATTTAATGTGATATGAAATTAGCAATAAAATGAATAAATTTAAATTATTTAAGTTAATTGAATTTATATGATACAAATTCTATATTTATGGAAGGTTACACTTAAAAATTTGTGTATAATTTTTTTTTAATATTATTTCATCTATTATCTTTGTTTTCTATTATTAGAAAAAGAGAGAGAGTAGATTACAAAATAATCATTCTAGGCTAAGCAACAGTTGAAATATTATCATGTAACACTTATATATATATTTTTGGCATAATGATTTATTTTATCTTTTAAATTTGTAAAAAAAAAGTCATTTTAATATTTTTTTAATTTTTCATCTCTTTTAATTTTTAAATTGTATTGTTTGTTAAGCTACCTCAAAATTGATAGAAAAATTAACGATGCTAATAAGTCTCATGTGGATGCTATGATAATAATTAATTATTTTTAAATATTTAAAAATTTAAAAAAATTTAAAAAATTTAAAAAATTATTTTTAAAAAAATTAATTGTTGATGTGGCATACATATAAATGCCAGGTTAATAAAATTAATATATCTCTTATCCATTTTAAAATAATTTGATAAATAATGAAAATTTAAAGAGGACTAAATTTTTATTTTTATTTTTTATAAAATTGGAGGGTATAAAAGAATCTATAACGTAACCTCGAACAGCACAAGCAGCCTCTTAAAACTCAAGATGCAGAAAAGTCGTACTAACTTCCATAATATCATATTGAATCCTTTTTTCTTTCTCTTTTCATTCTACGTAACCATCACACTTTTAAAATTCAATTATTCAAAATTTTATAAGTTTTTCATTTATTTTATAAGAACATGTGTCAGCCAATTATTGTAATTTTTAAGATATGACGGTTTGAATAAACTAAAGGGTAAACTTTTTAATTGGTCGCTTAATACTTAAAGTGCTTTCATTTTGGTACATAAAAATATTTTCTTGTAATTTCATCACCGTTGTTAGAGAACGTTTTCATTTTAGCCACCTAAGCATTAAAACTCTAATAGCGGTTGACTATATATGCCGCATCATGTTTATACTTTCATTTTGGCCACTCAACTTCTAAGCCGCTTCATTTCTTAAAAGATCTTCTTTATTTATTTTTTAATATTTATCTTGGTAAAAAAAAAACTTAAGGATTAAAGTGAAAAAATAGTATAAACAAAAATAATGTATTAAATTTTTATCAAATTATATTTGTTTATTCCATTACTGAAAATTTTAATTCTTTTTCAATCTCAGAACTTTTAAATTTCAAAACATTAATATCAATTAAATCATTTGTTGAAAACTTTTTTTTGACGAATAGAAAAGACATTACTAAATTAAGTTACATGAAAAAACGGAGGGATACAAATATTCCTCTCTTTGTCTGCTTCAATGAATTCTGGAGCTTCCTCTGGAGGGATCTCTAATAGTTATAAATCCTCCTTTTTTTTTCCAAAGGCCAATTTAATCACTTAAAATTGATTTGTTATTATAATATTAAAATTAATTAATTAGTTTAATCACCTAAAATTTAAAATTTTATTTTATATTTCCAAATTAGCTTTAACGAGATAAACTCAAATAATTCATATTTAATAATTGTCTATGAAATCTAATTTTTTTTATTATATAATCTTGAATCTTCCATGTTAAGTTAAAAACAATTAATTGCAAAGATTTTCTCCATCATTTCTTTACCCAAACAAAGAACAAACAATTAATTTAATTATTTGTAAGAATTTTTCTTTACTTTTAACTTAACATGAAAGATTCAAGATTATATAATCAAAAGAAATATGGAATTTCTAAACAATGATAAATATGAATGATTTGAGTTGAGTCCGTTAAAGATAATCTAGAAACATAAAATAAAATTTTAAGAGGATATTAATTTAATTAATTTCAATATTATAGTAACATATCGGTTGACACTATTAAAGAATAGAAAATTTTCAACAATTTATATAAGCAGTGTTTGGAAAGCCACATAGTAATTAAATTTGGATGTAATTGCTTGTAATTACATAAGCGCGACATTTTTGGATAATCATTGTAATTGATAGGTCCTACTAAATTAGGTATAGTTGGAGCACCATAATTACAATTTTCAATTTTTACACAGACCAATACTTAAAAAAGGATTTATTTTGGGTGATTAAAATAAAAGTGACCTAAAAGTTGAGCGAGCAAAATAAAAATGTAAACACGATGTGGACATAAATTTACGTGTGTGGTCCCGTTAAACATTTAGCGCATAAGTAATTAAAATAAAAATATCTTGTAATTTTTTTTATTGAGTGATGAAAATAAAATTGAAATAGATTAGTAGATAAAAAAAATCGTGGCAAAATTTGAGCAAGTCATGTAATAGAAATTAAAGGTATTAAAAGAGTTGAAGGGATGAGTAAGGTATTATAGTTTAGGGTGCAGGTAGCAATCAAATTAGAAAAATAAATTTAGGCATTGGATTTGGAATTTTAATTTAAAAAAAGACAGGCAAGCAAGCAGCAAAAGGGTTGACCTAAAGCTCTTACCTTTGAAACTTCAAGGCACGTGGGTCCCGAAGAATTTCGTCGACAAACTGGCATCGAATCCAGCGATCTTGTCCCCACTCTCTTTACCACACGATACTCTAAAATAATCCCAATCTGGTTGATTTTCATCTCACATCAATTTTTTTTATGTTTGTTTTGTTTTCAAAATCGGGTTCTGAGATAGAGGAGTAATTTTTATTTAAAATTTTCAAAGTTTAGTTTTCTAAAAAAATTTGCAAAACTTTTAGTTGAATTATGATGTTTATGGGCAGAGTCAAGGGGATCTCGTGTTTCCTAATATGAAAAGTTTCACATTTAGTACTTTTATAATTTTAAAAATTTTAAATTAGTATATGATAAATTATATTTTAGTTTCCCAAGAATGAGAAAAAAATAATTTAATTTTTTAAAAATTATAAAGATATAAACTATTAAAATGATGAAATTTTACTTTTATTATTATAAAAATATATAATTATATTCCTACCCCTCTCAAAAAAAATTTTGGCTCCACCCTTGATGATTTTTTTTAAATTATTTTTAATTAAATACTTTTAGTTTTATAAAATTTTGAAGTAAGAATACTTGTTTTATTTAATTTTTTATAATCTATATTATTATTTAAGCTCCTGACTGAGTTAATGTCACATGTTAATTGGACACCAACTCAGTTAGAAAATTATGAAAAGATCTTTTTGTAATTAAAATAAATTATATTATTTAATGGTACTTTAATTATTTTATATTTTAAAAAATATCAATAAAAATAAGCATGTGATGAAATTTGAACTCATGTTATTTACATCAATATATCATTGATTTTAGCATTAAATCAAAGTTTTACTTTAAAATGATATTAATATTTAAATTGTATTATACCCTTTTATATAAAGTCAAGAAAAAATCATGCTTCAAATAAGATTTAAACCCAAAAAGCCATACATACACCCTCCCTAGCTGCCATTTCAACAAAAGTAACATTTGGCATTCATTGCATGTATATTATTGTTATTAATTTTAAATCTTACATTTCATTATTTATAAATTAAATTCTGCTATTAGTTTTTATATTTTGCGAAAGTTGTAGATTTAGTCTTTGTACTTTTTGAGTTGATCACTTTTAGTCTCTGTACTTTTCAAAATTTGAAATTTTAGTCCCGACCCAAATAGTAGTAATTAAATTCAATTGATTAAAGTCAATTACTATTATTGTACTATGCATACATTTATAGATTTAGTCAATTTTCTCTAATTGGATTGTTTTAAATACCTTTACTTTTCGAATTTTGAAATTTCAGTCCTGATGCAATTGATCGTTGTTAATCCACTAACTGAATTTTTAGTGAGCAATATATGAAAATAATAAGTTGACATGTGATGATAGTACACATACGATAATATGCTTAGCGCATCAGATTTTAAAAATAGTAGAATTTTACTTAATGAATTTAACAGTTACTGTTTGGTGAGGATTGAAATTTTGGAATTTGAAAAGTACAGTGACTAAAAATGACCAAATAAAAGTATACAGATTAAATTCACAACTTTTGCAAAGTATAGGAACTAATGACATAATTTAAACTTATTTATTGTATGTTATTTATAAACACACCCATGTATTTTAAATACCTGATTTCCATACGCGTGGCGTGTGCAATAGAATTTATAGTATAATATAAAAAGTTACCAGACAACTCAAGTTGAAAGTTTTAATTTTCTTAGAATTAGATTTGAGTTTTAAATTTTTGGGTAAACTACATAGTTGATCACTCAATTTTTATAGTTTTTTTATTTTTGGCACTAAAAATAAAAATTGCAAATTCACTATCATTAACATCCATTTTTATTTTAGTCACCCAACTTTAATAAGTTTTAATTTTGGTTATCCATCGTTAATTCAATGTTATCGTACACCAATTTTAGTTGCCCAACTTTAATAACTTTTCATTTTAATCACCCATTTTTATCTTTTTATAAATTAATTGTCTTTTTTTTCTTTTTATAGAATTAATTTTTAATTTTTTCCCAATAAAAAGGAAATACCTGGTGTTTTATAGGGAATTACATGGGTTTTTATAGAAAAATTTGGATTTTTAGAAGGAAAAAAGTATTTTATCTTTTTAATTTCCTTTATTTCTTTAAGATTAATTTTTCCAATAAAAAAAGAGATTATACATTGAATTATTTGAGTTTTTATAGGGAAAAACTATTTTATTTTTTAATTTCCTTGGGTTTTTTTAAGGGAAAATTCATTTTATCTTTTTAATTTCTTTAGTTTTTTTTAGAATAATTTTTTTTCCAGTAAAAAGGGGAAAAATTTAGGTTTTTATAGTGAATTGGGTTGCACGACATCTCTACTGTTGAATTAACTCAATTTTCTGTAAAAGCTCGAGTATTTTCTTTAAAATAAAATTAATTTTTACAAAGTAAATGAGTGAATAAAATGAAAACTTATTAAAGTTAGATGAGTAAAATTAGTATACAGTAACATTGAATTAATGTGGGTGACCAAAATGAAGACTTATTAAAGTTAGATGACTAAAATAAAAATGGCTGTTAACAGCAGTACCCATTTACAATTTTGTTTTATTTTCAGCGCCAAAAGTGAAAATTTAAGAAAGTTCGGTGACCAACTGTGAAATTTACCCTAAAAGATTAACTAAAATCAAAATCGGATGAAAAAAAAAATCGAGTGGAAACCAGCATCACCGACCAATCTCTCGTTGCCATCTCTATTAAAAGTCAATTTCTCGTTGCCACTCTGTTAAATATTAGTTATCAAAAATATATATATTTATTTAAGAAAATGATTCATCATACAGGTGAAGGTTTTCAATGGCATGGGCGAGAGCTTCTTTGAAATTTCATACTAATCTAAAGCTGTGTTATATGTCGGAGAACATAAAATAAAAAGAAGAACCGAAGACAAAGACGACAGTGTTAGCAGACCTTGGCCATGTGTTTCAGATTCTCGATTCTGCGGACTCTTCTTCTGATTAGCTTTGCAGCTGCTGAGGATGTTGGTTTCATCTACAACGGATTCCGGTCGGCTAATCTAAACCTTGATGGCATTGCAGAACTCACTTCCAATGGACTCCTAAAGCTCACCAATAAAACCGTGCAACAAAAAGGTCATGCTTTCTACCCTCACCTCGTTGATTTCAAGAACTCTACCAACGGTTCTGTTTTCTCCTTCTCTTCCACCTTTGTCTTCGCCATACTTCCCGAGTATCCAACTCTCAGCGGCCATGGAATCGCTTTCGTGATTGCACCAACCAAAGGCCTCCCCGGATCTCTTCCAAGTCAGTATCTCGGACTGTTCAATGAGTCCAACAATGGCAATGATACAAACCATGTTGTTGCTGTAGAACTCGACACCATACAAAGTACGGAGTTCGGTGATATCAATGACAATCACGTTGGGATTGACATTAATGGGTTGAAGTCTGCTACTTCTTTTCCGGCTGGATATTATGAGGACGACAGCCATGACTTTAAAAACCTGACCTTGATCAGTGGTAAACAGATGCAAGTTTGGGTCGAATATCATGGTCTAGAGAAGAGAATGGATGTCACTTTAGCTCCATTTAAGGTTCCTAAACCCGACACCCCACTTTTATCCTTGTCTAGTGATCTGTCTTCAATTGTTAACCGTGAGATGTATGTTGGTTTTTCATCGTCAACTGGTTCGGTCCTCACATCTCATTATGTTTTGGGCTGGAGCTTTAAGGTTAATGGTCAGGCAGAAGAGCTTACCCTGTCTCAACTTCCCAAGCTTCCTCGGTTAGGACCAAAGAAAAAGCCGAAAGTTTTGACAATTGGGTTGCCTTTGATTTTGGTGAGCTTGGCCTTGGCAGGAGTTTCTGGTGCTGCTTATTTGGTAAGGAGGAAAAGGAAGTTTGCTGATGTAGTTGAAGATTGGGAGCTTGAGTATGGGCCTCATAGATTCAAGTTTAAAGATCTGTATATTGCTACAAAAGGATTCAAAGACAAGGAATTATTGGGTGCTGGTGGATTTGGAAGGGTCTACAGAGGAGTTCTTCCAAGCAATAAACTTGAGGTTGCAGTGAAAAGAGTCTCGCATGAATCAAGGCAAGGGATGAGGGAATTTGTAGCAGAAATTGTGAGTATTGGTCGTCTCCGACACCGGAATTTAGTCCAACTCTTGGGATATTGCCGGCGCAAAGGTGAGCTGCTTTTGGTCTATGACTACATGCCTAATGGAAGTCTTGATAAGTATTTGCATGACCAGCCAAAAGTCACCCTAAATTGGAGACAAAGATTCAGAGTCATCAAAGGTGTAGCATCAGGATTGTTCTATTTACATGGAGAATGGGAGCAAGTTGTGGTTCATAGAGATGTTAAAGCCAGCAATGTTTTACTGGATGGCGAGTTAAATGGAAGATTGGGAGATTTTGGGCTTGCTAGATTATATGACCATGGAACGGATCCCCAAACAACTCACGTTGTGGGAACTCTTGGTTATTTGGCTCCCGAGCATACTCGAACCGGGAAAGCCACGCCGTCCATAGATGTGTTTGCTTTCGGGGCATTTTTGCTTGAAGTTGCGTGTGGAAGAAGGCCAATAGAGGCAAAATCTCCGATAGAAGATGTAATCTTGGTAGATTGGGTGTATTCATGTTGGTCCAAAGGTGATATTATGGAGGCCAAAGATCCGAGTCTGGGTTCAGATTATGAGGCTGAGGAAGTTGAGTTGGTTTTAAAACTTGGGTTGCTCTGCTCTCACTCAGAACCTGAAGCAAGGCCAACCATGCGCCAAGTCCTTCAGTTTTTAGAAGGGGATGTTCCAATTCCAGAAATGTCATCACTCAGTCTCACTTCCAGTGGACTAACATTTGGACATCGACAAGGGTTTGATGATTATGTTATGTCGTATTCATCTTCCGTTTGCAAAGGATTCTCCCATTGTTCAGTTGCAGATTCTTTACTTTCTGGAGGTCGATGATTGTAAATTTTTTCTCAGTGTTAGTAAGTTGTAATCCATTACTTTGCGTAAAGGTTACTTATTTGAATAACCATTTCTTTTAAAATATTATTAGTGTAATACTGGTGAACCTGGAATTTTGTGTTATTTGTTCTTGGATGTTGCCAAAAGGAAGGCTGTTCATCGTCCATGGCCGCCAGACAGACAGGTGAGGCGTGTGGGGTTTCTCGGAATGTTCTGCGATTGTCAAATGTGAACCTGACCAGTATCCACCTAATTTCGGAGCATGCTACTAACTAGTCCAAAATGTCTGCTGTGGATCCTAATTTCAATTTTCAACACTCTCTCAATACCAATAATGATGTTAAATTTGTTAAATATCTTGTTGTTATTTGCTGTCAGTGAATCAATACATTTTTTAATTTTTTTCATAAGTGATATATTATGATTCATCGCACCCTATTTTTATTTTTGTTTGGCTGTTTGGGACACCCCAGTGGAGCAAGATTACCCCACTGATATAAAAAAAATTGGCTGGAGCTTTAGGCTTCCAATGGCGCAAACGGAGCTTCAATGAAGGGGATAATCTCTATTTCACCCCCTTCCACCATTTTAACTCTATTATTATAATATTGTTTTAAATATAAATATTATTTAATATCAAATTTATTATTATTTTTTTATTCCCTCAAATATATATATATATATTATGTTTTTATTTGTTGAAATACTACTTAGTATTGTTATAAAAAATTGGTTAACTATAACTAATTATTTATCATTCAATATAATAAATAATTTAAAATGGTTGTAAAACAATTAATTAATATATTTATAAAAATATTTTGATATATATAATTTTATTAAATAAAATTATAATTTATCATGTTTTTAGTAATTTCATAAAAATAAAATAAAATATTTTTTTATTATATAAAAATTTTAATGTAATGTGTTTAATAATCTCACCATACTGCTATAATTAAATTTAAATTTAAACACATATTTCAACACTAATTTTAATATCATCATTATATTAATTAACCTTACCTTCTCACTCAAAACAAACACATCACTAATCTAAAAAAAATAAATGCTGACTTCAAATCCCACGTGACCATCTTTTTCTTTCTTCCCCCTATTTCCAAGTTGACCATGATTCACATGTTTAGTATTTTGGTTAAATTATAGTTTTTTATCCTTGAACTATGCTTAAATTTAAAATTTAGGCTTTATATCTTATTTTGGTGTAATTCTACTTTAATTACTTCATTAATTAGCCCAAATAGTTAACACCTCAATTGTTTCAATTAATTTTTTTTTTAAATTCACACCAATATTAATGGAGTTAAGTACTTGAATTAACCGATGACATTATAAAAATAAAGGATCAAAATTAAATGGATTGAATTGCAAAGTTGAATATAGTAAAGAGACCAAGATCAAAATTTGACCAATTTGGTGGATATTAGATGAAGGTTGTCAAAATTTACCTTCTAGAAGGGAAGTTTGAAAGTAGGTTGGCCAAGAGGTTGATCTAAGTGCATTGTATTTGAAAATTGGTGACAAAACTAATATAAAGCATAGAAGTTTCTTTACAAGTGGGGTGTGTATTACAATGGACGCAAAGTCTGCTGTGCAGCTGTGTATTTTCTGATAAATAATATATGGGATGTATTTTCATACTTCGCAAGTTGCACTAGAAAAAGATTGGTCATGATTCAAGTTCCACTGATTTTGATCCCTAATTACTTAATATTATTCTTTAGGTTTTGTTTGTTAGAGTGAAAAGAAAATTAGAAGAATAGAAATTTGAAGAGATAGTAAATAAGAATGATTGGTAAATATAATTTTTCTTTTCATAGATGTGTTTAGGAGAGATAGAAAAATGAAAAAAAAAATAAAAATTCGCCTATTGCTTAATAGAGGTGAAAAATATAAAGAAATAAAACAAGACATTTAAAAAGTACATAATTTTGAACTAAGATGCACATTTCTAACTTTTTCTCTTCTCTTATTATTCCAGTTTAGAAGAATTAATTTTTATGCATTAGATGAAAAATAATTGTTCTCTCATATTTTTTTTCCTCTCGCTTTTCTTCCCTACCAACAATACTCAAAATTTATTTTATTTCTATTTTTCCCTCAAAGCTCGTTGAGTTTAATTTGTAATATCTCTACTATACCACATATGCGACATGAGTTTTTTTTCATGATTCTATGAATTAAAGAAAGTCTAACCCAACCCTAAAAGGTCAGAATCAAACTTGGAAGCCCAAAACCTTTAAATAGAAAGATAAAATGTACTTGAGTATGTTCAAACCTAAACTGACAAAAGTAAATTCAATTGCTAGCTTTATTTTTTTAAGTTGTTTTATATTGAGGATATCTTATATTAAGATAATAATTTATAATTTTTAGACAAAAAAAGATAATGTCATATCTTCAATTTTTAAATACAGTCAAATATTATTATACACTTGTTCATATTTAATAACTTCTCTGATTTAATTTTTCTAAAAAAAAATCTCTAATTTAATTAAATTACTTAAATATAATTAAAATTTTGAAAAAGAAAATCATAAACAAACACGAAAAAATAAGAAATTTAACTGAAATTTGAAAGATTGATAAGAATACATAATCAAAATTTTGAAAAGGATAAAAACCCTAATTAAAACTAATAATTGAAAAGCATGATTTTGGTATTTGATTAAAAATCCACTTAAAAAGGATTATTTTTTTTAAAAAAGGGCTGCATTATAAAAGAAACTAAAAAAAAGTAAAACTCTTATAAGTAAATAAAATACTATTAGAATTTGAAAAGAAAAGTTAAAAATGATTTAAATTATAGAAAAAACACATGTTTGTTTTTTGTTCTTTTCAAAATTATAATTATAATTAAGTAATTTAATTAAATTAGAGAAGTTATTAAATATGATTAAGTGTATAATAAAATTTGAATGCATTTAAAAATTGAGCACCGTAACACTATTTTGTTGGTATCTAAAAATTATAGATTTTAGGATTATGGTTATATAAGTTATATATTCTCTTTTAAATTTGGTTCACAAAGATTACTTTGTATTGGTAATCTTATATTCTCATTGGTGTTAATTTTTTTATATTAATAAAATATAATAAGGAATTATAATTCTTTAAACGTATTTGATTAATAAAATATAATTACATTGTAATTTCATATGTTCAAATCAAATAAATTATTAAAAATTTCATAAATTTTATAAAATTATAAAATTTAATTCAACCAGTTTTTAGGCTAATTCAATTAGTCCATATTGATTCGAGGATCAATTGTTTCTTTTTTGCCTCTTCCTAAACTGAAACTCAAATTAATTTTTAATCTAATCAATTTGACTTATCAATTTGATTTCGTTCAAACAACATTGCATATGATACATTTTTTCTTACGATAGAAAATGTGCACTCGTCTATTTTTTTTAACAATCTTATTATAGGTTCTTATTATATATGTCTTTTTTGACACAATGCCTAAAACTACCTATAGACTCTCCCTAACTCATAAATAGGAGGATAATGCGCTTTAACGCAGTCAAACTCACGTCTTCTTGCATTGGCAACAATGCCCTTACTATTTGATCTAAGACTCAATTGACTACACTTGTTTATTTTTACTTGCTTAACGAGTGTATTTGAGTTTGACAGGGTAAATCAACTATAAGTTTTATTTGGAGTAGCTATACACTTACGAGTCATTTCAAGCATTTTCAGTTAAAGTTTTGTATACAAATTCAAGATGATGTAACAAACTTGATTAATCAAAATACTCAAAATATTATTTTGAAAATCTAATTTAAGTAAATATTAAAATCTAAAAAGTTCATCTATGAAAGTGTAGAACAAGAAAAAGATAATAGAAAAAAACAAAAGACAAAAAGAAGTTAAACTGAACTGATCGATAATTTTTAAAACTAACTCAACGCCTCATAAAAATTTATATCCCATAACAAACCACTGCCCTTAAAATTAATGACACATCCCATGACAACTCACTAAAATTAGGGACACATCCCATGACTTAACAACTACATAAACATTGCTGTTGTTACTGCTTTAACAGAAAGTAGTTAAAATTGGAAGGGAAGGGGTTCATCTTGGGGTGTGTGTGTTTTCACAAGTTTTTGAAGGTAGCATTCATAAAAAAAATTCAAAAGTTTTTATCATGTTAAAAAAATATAAAATAATTATACATTCAATGAATCATGATGGATTATAATAATATATCAGTAAATTAAAAGAATCTTTTTTTTTTTTTACTCTTTATTGGGAAAAAAATTAGAAAACCAACATTGGGCATAAAATTTTGCACGCATTCAGCCAGAATAGGAGGTAAGGCAATCGCCAATGGCGCTACTATAGCACGATAATAGCCGGGCAGTCCATATTTGCAAAGTGTTCAACGCTAGGAATTGTGTCTTTGAATGTAGAACCTAAGCTTTTGACACAATTTCCTAAACTGTTGCTTTGATAAGAGCGTAAGTCTCTCTCTCTTTTGTGATTGTCGTTTTTTAGCTTAACCTCCTCCATTTAACCAAGATGTTTTGTAAAGGGTGAAATTGAGATTAAGAAAAAAAAAGAAAAAAAAACAATGGGTTCTTTTTTTGTAAAGCAATCAAACAGGGAAAGGAATCAAATTACTATTTTTCATCATCAGTAGAGTTTTTTCTTTTAGGAACACATGAATTATAATCATGAAAGAAAAAGAAAGATACCCAAAAAGAAAAAACATGAGCTTAACTTTATGAAAGGGGAATTTCTGAAAACTTTGGAAAATGATTAGATTAGAGTTTCAACTATTTCCAAAAGCAAATTTCGATGAGATTAAGATGTAATTTCTAAAAGGAGAATTTCTTTCCTTTTCGTTTCTAGCAAACTGAGTGAAACATCAAAGGGCTACTTCGTTTTTTTAGGTTTCAATTTTTAACGGGACACGTGATTCTTTTTCTCTAATTTCAATGTAATTGTGTTTTTTTTTTCTCTTAATTTTATTTTAATTATTTACTTTTTAAAGTAATGACTAATAAAAATTACCTTTTAACTTGCTAACATATTATTACAATTATTTTATATTTTTAATATTTCATATCATACAAAAATAATAATTTTTTATTATGTTCACGCCAGCTACATCGGCATTGTCAAATAGTTACATACTACATCATCAATTTGCTTCCATTTTAGAAAGGATAAATATGTTGTTAGTCCTTTTATTTTTAATAAAATTAAGTTATCCTACTTTTATATTTAAAAATTTCAATCCAATCATTAAAATTATTACCTTCTGTTAAAATTTGTCAACTTGTCATGTTGATTATCCTCATGTGATGTAATAGTGATGGAGCCAAATGTTAATTTTGGGGGCATACTAAAATTATATGTGCAATAATATTTTTGAAAGGGGCATTCTTATATTTTTAGGAGGGTTATAATTTATATACAAAAGAAAAAATTGCAAAAATCTTAAACATTAGGGGGCCTACTTTTATTTTTAGGAGGGCCATAATATATTTACAAAAGACTAAATTGAAAAAAATTTAAACTATGGGAGGCCATGGCCCCCTGAGCATTTACTTGGCTCCGTCATTGGATGTAACATATATATATATATATATGATTGATAAAAAAAATAAACATATTAAGCCAAAAATATTACGTCAGTAATCTATTAGTGGATTGACATAATTTTTTTATAATAATAATTAATTCGAACAATTATCTTAATAAAAATAATTAAAAAAAATATAGAGTGGTCGACTATTTTAGTGCAACCAGCTATATAGTTACCCGAAACACAAAGGCTTAATTGCTGTAATTTGTAGTTAAGGGATTTGTTTGCTCCCTTTTGATATTACAGGGACTACAAGTGAGATATAATGTTGTGGAGTTGATGCTAATTTAGCGAAGTCTAATATCATATGATATCGTTTCCACTCAAAATATTATATGTTATCTTCTTCGTGCATTATGTGTAAAAAAGCAAAGAGAAGAGCGTTACTTGTGTGTGGAAATACGTTAGTAGGCAGTAGCTAGCTAGGTTTCTCAGCGGGCAGGCTGGCTCGCTCTAGAACTTGCTTTACCATGAGATGCTAGCCTTTCTCAATTCCTAACCATTTTTACTCCTTTCTGAAAATTTTCTACACCAACAATCCAAATATAGGTTACTTTTGCAGATCCTTACTAACAAATGTTTTTCTAATAAAAGAATCATATCATTGTAGATGTGATTTCAGATTTTTTTCAGCCATTGTCAAAGATTCTTGAACCATTTTATAGTCATATACTTTTCAGCTAAAGCTCATATCTTTATTTCTCAATTCCTCATTAAATAGGGTGCCTTTTTGCCCCAATAAGTAGTAATCTTGTTGTGGAATCAAGTTAAAAAAGAGAGAGTCATTAGCTAGATTTCCAGGGAGAAAATTTTGAAACCCATTTAACATAAAGCTGGTAGCTAGCTCGATATTTTCGATCTTTCTGGTTTGTCTTTTTCTGGATTCTAATTTTCTTTGTTTTGGTAAACAATGGGGTTGACAATACCCGATCAACTTTTAATATTATTAAACTACTACTATTTATCCACGTTTCAGGTTAAGCTATTTAAAACTGGCAGTAGTTAGTGTTTCAGTTCGCTCAAAAACTGAAGGGGGAAACCAAAGGGAAAAAAAGAGAAACGAGTTTCAGGGTTTAACATGGCTGGAACAGAAGCAGGTTGTAAAAAACAAAGGTGGTCTCTTCAGGGTATGACTGCCCTTGTCACTGGTGGAACAAGAGGCATAGGGTTCGACCTCCATTTTTTATTTCTCTTTTGTTCTTTTTTTTTATGCTCTTTATATGTTAGTTTCATTGAATATGGTGGTTCGATTGTATTTCAGATATGCAACTGTGGAAGAACTGGCAACACTAGGGGCAGTAGTTCATACATGTTCCAGAAACCAGACAGAACTTCATGAAAGGTTACAAGAATGGCAGAGCAAAGGGTTTAAAGTGAGTGGTTCTGCTTGTGATCTCTCTTATAGACAGCAAAGAGAGAAGCTTATGGAGACTGTCTCAACTGTTTTTGATGGCAAACTCAACATCCTTGTAAGTTTTTTTTTTTTTTTCCTTTTTTCTACCAAGCCTGCTAAACTAAACTATATCAGCAACCACCTTTATTAAGCTTTTTGTGGGGATGTAGAAGAACTCGAGAGATTAAATGAAAGCAAGTTTCTGTCCACAGGTTAATAATGCAGGCACCACAGTGATTAAGCCTTGCGAGGGCCACAACCTGGAAGACTACACAACCGTGATGAATACCAACGTTGAGGCTCCTTATCATCTTTGCCAACTTGCATATCCTTTACTTAAAGCATCAGGAAATGGAAGTATTGTGTTTATCTCCTCTGTTGCTGGTTCAATGGCTCTACCTCGATTATCAGCTTATTCAGCATCTAAAGGTGTGTATCATATATAGGACTATAGATGTCCGTCACCCAACTTTCAGTTTCTTACAAATTAGCCATGGTTGTTTTGTATTCAGGAGCAATTAACCAGATTACAAAGAACTTGGCATGTGAGTGGGCAAAGGATAACATTCGGACCAATACTGTTTCACCATGGGGTGTTAGAACATCGATTACAAAGCCAGTAAATTACCTCTAACGTACCTTCAATGAGGGGAATATAGAGATGTTTTGATTTGTTTTAAGATCCTTGTTGTTTCGATTTCAGGAGGCGGACGCCCCTTTCGTTGAGGAATTCCTGAGGCTAATAGCTGGAACAGCAATGCCTAGGATAGGAGAACCAGAAGAGATTTCATCAATGGTGGCGTTCCTTTGCCTTCCAGCTGCATCATACATCAATGGACAGGTTATTTCTGTGGATGGAGGGTATACTGCAGGTGGCTGTTGGCCATTTCAAAACTTTAGCTTCAATTTACTCAGTTCTTGAAATCTTAGCATCAAGCGTAGAGCATGTTTAGACATGAACTTTGTGCAAAAAGCTATGCAATAGGGGTTTGATGAAGAGTTTCTCATGTGGATCAAGTTTTTTAACTTAACTGGAACAGTTAGGCTCTTCTTGGGTTGAAAATTGTCACCGTTTGTGATCCTCTTACAGGCTTCCATAAGGGAAGGTTAAGCAACAAGAATAAGTCCATAGTGATTGGATGAACCCAAATTGGATTATTAGTGGTTAATACTGTTTGATGATAAGAATATCAATGCCATGGTTGTCAACTTCCAATACCTTCAACTCAAGATTATAATTTCTTGTTTCAACAAAGCACGAATTTGAGTCTTAGCAACAAAAAAAACAAAAAAAAAAGAAGAGGAGAAATCGGAGTAGATTCGTGAAACAACAACAATAATTCACATTCTAGAGATCAACTTAAGCTCTGAACAAGGGCTTGGGTTGATTATCCACCAAGCCAACAGCCACGTCGTACAAATATTCAACTCGTACCCTTGCTTGCATGCATGCAAGCAGCCTGGTCTGACCGATACAATCGCTTGCAACATTTCTACAGTACACAGATTAATAGGTTTTCATCGTTCAATCTTGCTTGAAACAGGGTTTCTTTGACGCTGTAAAAGGTTCATCAAAGGCCAGAAAATATCCAGTCTGTGAAAGCCACTAGAAGTCTGCATGAAATTTAAATTGTCTCAGAAAATGTGACATTGTAAGCACAAATACTATTGCAGAACGCATAAAAGCTATCTTATATGAGTGATACCTCCACAATGAAATGAGCCCATGTATTGTTTGAACAGCTCTCCGTAACACCCTTCAAGATTGTTAAGTTAAAGCTTCTAATCACCTGAGCAATCTCAAGAAACATACCATGCTCATTGCAAAGCATCTGCAGTGGATGTAGTAGCGAAATTAGTGATTTGTTTGATAACCAATATGTATGTACATTCAAGTTCTTTCTTTTTAAAAATTTTCATTGTGTATGCCACGAAGATCAAACCTCTATGAGCAAGTGTCCTGGATATGGAAGATCTTCCACAACAATGGGGCATACTTTCCGTTCATCTCCAATCTCAAAAGCCCAGCTTGTTCCAGTTTGGTAACCATCTTTGGTTTGAGATGACCTTGTATTCTTGAGATCAGATACCTGTGAATTTGAAATTCCTATTTCCTTTTAACTTCACATAATCATGAATTCATGCTACACTGGAACTACACGGTAAATTTTCACATTTACTCCAGGGCTCTTGAACTCAAAGAAACAATCTAAGAGTACGATTTCCATTGAAAATGAGGGTAAAAATATATATTTGGAGAGGGCATAGGTAAAGGTTAATATTTGCAAATTTTAGGATGCAACCGTTACATTTAAATCTTACTAACATGGATTTCACATACCTCACGATGCACCCACTGCCTCAATTTCTCAGCTTGGTTGGTAACACTCCTCAAATAAAGCATGTGTTTAACAGTTTGGTCCAAGAGAGCATCAATGCTATACTGAATTTGTCAGAAAAGTATGTTGATTAATTTGACAAGTACAAAAAATATAGATGGAAACTGACATATTAGAAACAGAAGCGGGATACTGACCTTAGCACCATTTGGAACAAGTTCTCGAAGCTCCTTAAGCCGATCCTGGATCATCTGCCTATCCCTTGGCCTTGGCCTTGGGTTATCACCAGGTCTAGCCCTTTTTCTGCTGACGCTGGACTGCTTTTTTCCTTTTCTAGATTGTGTGTAATAGCCATCTTTTCTAAGATTCTCAGCATCAGTTAACATGCTTACTGTACTCTTGAAAGAAGTCAATATTTTAGAACTAGCATTACTTTTGGCCCCACCAACGGAAGCAGATGTAAGTCTGCTCGATGGAGTTGAATCACTCTTTACACTTTGAGGTCGAAAAGATACAGGAAGCTGTCCAGTAGATTCCATGAGATGAGTAGATCTATTAGGAATATCAATAGAACCATCATATACATGGCCCACCACAGCTTGCAACAGATACTCTGCATCACCTCCTCTTACAGACAATGACGGCTCAATGCCATCATCGTGATCTCTAAATACATCCTCACTCAAAAAAGATGACTCCCACAAATACTCATAGCTCTGTCTTTCAAAAGCTGCTCCTAGTTCTTTCTGCAATTCACATTCATTGGGAAACTTAAGGAAATCGACATCATCAATATCAAGTGGTTCAAGAAAGTATCCAGCAGGGTAAGGATTCATAACTTCATCTAAGATTTCTCCGCAGTCTCCCACTCTGTAAGCATTACATTCAGGATAAGCTTGCAATTCCTCCTTAAGGCAATAGAAACCAAACAGTTCACTCTCCCCTACTGCAAGCTGATCAACACTTACAGATTGGCTTAGTGGTGACGGTAATTCACTAAGGCTAACTGGTGGGACACTAATCCTATTCTCACTCTCACTTTCTAAAATCTCAGGGAGAATTATTCCAGGCACCTTGAATTCATTCTGAATACTTAACAGTGGCACAATATGATCTAAAGCTAAAAGCTTATTTGGTTCAACACTGTTAACAGCATTTGAATCTTTAGAGTTCAGTGGGCCCATCAATGCACTTGAAGATGCTTCTAACTCCTCGAAAGGACTTGATATTTCTGATGATGTCAACTGGGTGTGAATGTTCTTGCAGGCAAATCTATCTTCGATGCATGAAAGAATAGACAAATCTTCAGCTACCTGTTGGTGTACAAAGAGATAAACAGAAGAATATAAGATATACATACATATATATACGCATACAACAAGAGCACCGCTTACATTAATGCAATCAGCCACCAACTTCTCCACAAACAACCACACTCACATGAAGTCAAAGACATGTAAAAAAAAAAAAAAAGTGAGAGAGTGCAAGAATCTAATATGTAGCAGCATACAGACTGTCTAATAGTGATTGTGGCAGGGAAAATAAGTTATCTCCTATCTGGGCACCATCAATTAATGCACTGGCTGTTCACATGGGTCTCAATACCACACTTTAGGAAATCATGAGCTAGAAACCATCCTGGTGCTCTTACATGGTTTAGGTGACTACGTCTACGAGTCTACAACTGACAGAGACACAGGATATTATTACAGCCAATAAGACAAATTGTGAAAAAAGTACACACCATCTCCAATGAACCAAGCTGCAGAACTCCATGTGGAAGCACAGGTACGAGCACTATTGTCTGCAGGAGCATCACAAATTATCAACATCATATCCATTTTAAAGGTATACAATGGGGTATTAACTTCACCATCAAACCAACACCAATTAACACATCCAAACAAGTGTACCAGTGTGCAAACAGAAGCATGTATCTAGAGTAGCTAAAATATGGATCTAGAGTAGCTAGTAAAGTGCAGTCCAGGATTATATTACCTTGATTCCTGATGCAAACTGAAGTAACCATTCCTCCGGATACTAACAATTGAAAAATAACACCGGTAAGTTCAAGTGTATGTTATCCATCATTAGCAGAACTCAACCATCTTAAATGCATCATATATCTTTAAAAGAAATTTACCTCGGGAACTAACTTCGAGTTAGCTTTGCCAGCGAAAATATCATCATAGGAAACCCAACAATGCTTCCCCGTATATGCTACTTTACCAACAAACCTGTAAGTACAGAGATCCGAAATCAATAGTAGTTTTAATCATTAAAGAACCACCTTGCAATTGTACAGTTTGGCATGCTACATCTTCCCAAGCAACAGAGACAGAGAGGTGCAGGCAGATGGTGATGTGCAAAACCATAAATCTAGGATAAGGGTAGCATGAAAGCCAGCATGATAAATTTCCTTAACTTTAACACTAAAACTTCCTGTCAAGAAGGGCCATTATTGAGGGTACTTTTAATAGACCGAAAGAAAAACAAGAATATTATTGTATCACAAGAACAGAATACTACTTGGGACACTAAAGTAGAGAGCAACATTTTACCCCTCTCCCCATGCATATTTAAGATGCGACATATGATCCACCAACAGGCCAATTGGGTATCCTTCTCCAAAACAGCCATCACGGATGCTCATTTCAAAGTGTGATGGGATATTCTCACTGTTAGAATAAACATCAGTTGAGATACTTTCCACAGATTTTCTTGGTATTGGATAAACACAATACCCATCTTCCCAGGTCAAAACCCTGCAATCAACACACAAAGTTAACCCCACATATAATGCATGGGGAATTTTATTTGAGAGGGGGTTAATTTAACAAAAACTAGATTCATGACGACAGTCTAAATGAATGCTTTTGCCATATTAAAAAGAAAAAGAAAACAAATCCAGAGTTGGCATAAGAACTATGAAAGAGATCATTTGCATTAAAAATTGTACTAATAAGAGCAGTTTATGCCTAAAACTAGTAGTACTTCAAAGAAAATAAAGCCACCCAACCAACACCAAGACATGGAAACAAATTGAATTTCAGGTTTAACAAAAGATTAGTAGCACTACGTGATCGCTTATAACTATTCAAAAGAGAAACTTACATGGGGCTTCGGTGCCTGAGCCTCCAAAGCACAGCATATTTCCAAAGTGAATTAGTGCAAAAACTCTTCAACAACTGCCTTAAAGCAGTATTCGCCATTTTTCTTCAACTTAAATTCAACTAAAAGAAAAAACCACAGATTTCTGTTACACTCTAAAACCAAATACTCACACTAAACTCAATTTTAACCTTCCTCTAGCTTCCTCGGTATGACCCTCGACCCGCCTGTTTTATTCTCAATCCTGCCCTTCGTTTGATCGGTGGCCCTGTTGAACAAAGCAGCAAAAACCTCATCTTGGCTTTTAAAGAACACACACACCACTTTTTTTTTTTTTCTGTTCTCACCAAAGGAACAAGAGGTTACTCTCACTGCAAACAATTAAACAACATAAACCGCCAAACATATCTCCGTTTTTGCAATTTCAAATGAACAGTCCATTAAAAATCCTAACTTTTTAAGCAAAAAATGGAGCTTGAAAACTTAAAGTTGGAAGCTAAAACAAAGTTGAGAGATTTGGGTATTCAGAAACGAAGAAAAAGGGGGACCTTTGTGATGGATCAAAGAAAAAAGAGATGTTCAAATTCGTTGGATTCCATTATCTTTGCTTCAGGCAGGTCTTTATCAAAAACTATAGAAACAAAAGAGAGAGAGAGAGACAGAGAGAGAGAGAGAGAGTGGCTTTTCACGGCACCGCACTCTATAGTTCCGAAATGACTTTAAAGTTCTGCATTTTATATATAGGAATAGCCGACTCGCTGTTCGCGCCACCGGTGACCGGTCTCTTTATGAACACATTTTGAAATAGATAAGGGTTAATTGCATCGGTTGGGTTCAAATTATGTCTCCGTCTTCAACTTCAAATCATTTTTTAATTTTAAAAACGTGTATAGATTTAATAGGTCAAAAATTAACTATCCTCTCACGTGGATTGTCAAGTTTAAAAAAATAATATTCTAATAAGTATTTTCATTAAAAAAAATAACAATTTGATTTTTTTAAGGTTAATGATGTAAATTTGAGAACTAAATTGGTAAGAAAAATTAAATTGAAAAAAATATAAATATTAAGAATTAAATTTATCATTATACATATTTTGTATCGTATATAACCTAGACACTTAACCCCTAAATTCACTGCAAGGATAATGAAATGTGCTAATTGACACAATACTAATTTTTAAAGACTCAATTAAAATATTTCTAAAATTTAAAGCCTAATTTAAAATTTCAAAGAAAATATAAGAATATTCAGTGAAATTAACCCAATAAATAAATAAAACGGATTTCAAACTCGCCCAAAGTCAGATTTTATAACTCTTTAGTGCATTTCCCTGACCCACTAACTACATTTTTTTATATATATATATAACTCTTTAGTGCATCTGCTGACCCACGAACTAATTTTTTTTCTTTTATGAACTCCAAGTTGCAATTTTTTATAATAATAAAAAACTGAGAATTTAAGCTTAATTAATAAAATATTTATTTTTAGAACCAGCAAAACAAATAATATATATTATGCACATATATGTATGTCATATCCGAAACCGCAACTTCCAATGTCTTCATTTTAATAATAATAATAATAATAATAATAATTAAAAGTTTTTAATTTCAATAATGTCACTTGAACTCTCCATATATTTCAAAAAGAAAATTATGAAGTGTTATAGATTAGGGTTCAATGAATTTAATAATACAAAAAAAGAAGTGTTGATATTTCAGCAAATTTATTTTATATCGTAAAAGATGGTATGGTGTGGTATGTAGTCTATTTTCTTTATTTTATTTCAGTTTGTTTTCTTTTTCCTGACTGTGTCGTATAAGTAATGCCAACTCCCTTAGCTAATATTCTGTTTTTCAATGAAATATTGTAAATGTGTATATTATTGTCATTAATTTAGTATTTTAAATAAAATTTACCTAAATTAAATTATTAAACTATTTTTTAGCTTTTAAATAAATAATTTGATTCATAAATGAATTTAATTGGTTTCATCGATAAATACCGATTGAATTTTAATTTGATTGACATGTATATTATTGTTAATGCAAGAGGATGTGAATTCGAGTACATTGAAACGTATTATCCTCTTAGTAATAAATTGGAGAGGAACTATGAATAATTTTTAACATTGTGTCAAAAAAAATTTCATCGATAAAAATAAAATATTAGGACATACATTATTAAATATAATATAATAAAATAATGTGATAATAATATTTTCGCCCTTAAAAATAAAATATTAACGTGGTTGAGTCTGAAACATATGACAAAATAGGATTGTGACACTAGCATAATAACATCGTGATGATATTATAGTCCATTTTCTATTTTAGTTCCCCATTTTTTTTTCCTTTTCCCTCTTCTTTTATTCTTTCCCATTTTCATTTTCATCTTCATCTTCATTTTTTTTTCTTTTCTTTTTATTCTCCTCTTCTCTTTTCCAACCCTATTCGCCGCCAACATGCACCACAGTTGCACTCTGACATTGTCATCGACGTTTGTTCTCCAATCCAAATAATGGTACCGGTTAACTTTTGAATCATCATGAAACTTGACCGTTAAGTTGAGGATTCTTAATCTAAATATCAGCACCATCTAAATGAGGAACAAGAGCAAGAACCATCTTGGGTTTTTTCCACCATCGAAACAATAAAAAAATGTTTTTTCACCTTGGGTCATTGAACTGGAACGAAAATGTAGTGGGAAAATCAGATGAATGAGGGAACCAATTATTCGAAATCAAAAGAGATGAAAGCTTGAAACGAGAAGATGAAGCCCGTAAAATATCGACAATAAAAGATCGATGATAATGCATATCAATAGAAATCTTGTCGTTCTTGGTGTTCGTTGATGCTTCCTTGTTAGCCTCATCATCACTTTTTTTTTTTTTTTGCTACTTTGGGTAGATAAAGTCATTGCAAATTGCAAAATCCAATCCCTTTCTTACACCGAAGTTAAATTAGGATTGACAAAAATATACATGAATTCAATTTGATTTTTTAGGATTGATGGATTTTGTTTGTGATGTTAATTTTTTGGATTTTTCTAATGGATTTATGGGTGTTTTAATGGGTTTGTGAAGTTAATATTTTGGGTTTTGTTGAAGAAGACATTTTCGACTGTTTTCTTCGTTGAATATATGTGTTATGAACAAGTAATACAAAGAGATAGAAAACGAAACAATTGGTGAAAGAAAAAAAAAATCGAAACAAATAAAAGAGAGGTAGAAGACGAAGAAGTCAAGTAGAGATGGCGAAAAGAAAAAACGAAAAAAAAAATAAAATTGCAACAGCCAAAGAAGTAGAAAAAGAGGATGGGGAAAGGAAATTTTAAAGGAATAAATAAATGGAAGGGTTTTTAAAAATATAAAATGAAATGGATAATAATTAAAGGGAGATAACTTTTCAAGCCAAATAGGATGACACGTGGCAGTGTACGAGTGACCAATACTGTCATGTCAGCAAAAATTTAACGTCGTTAGGCTTAAGTACTAAATTAGTTGACGGAAAAAAAATTCGAGTATCAATCTAGAATAAAAAAAAATCTTAAATACCAATTCGAGAGAAGTGAATAAATTCAAATACTAATTTTATATTTAACCCTAAAATTAAAGATATGTATTTAAAAAAAAATACTTATGAAACATATAATTTATATTTTATAATTATATTTATTCCATGAAATTTATTTGTCAATGGAGAATAGGTCTTCTTCTTTTTTTTTTTTTAATGACTTCCCTTTTTTAACAACACAAGTCATATTCCGATCACGACTGATTTGGTTTTTATATAAAAATTAATTTAATAAAATCAAATTTTATTATATCAATAATAAAAAATAATTTTAATTTTTAAAATAATTAGAAATATTAAAATATTAATTTCAAATATTATAAACATACATATTTATATTTAATTATATAATAAATTATTAATGTAATTAATATAATCTATTGTTTGAAAAAAATATTTAATATTACAATAAGTAAAATTATTAATATTATATTAAAAAATGTTATATAAATATTTAATAAAAATATATATTACAATTTATAAATACGTAGTAATGATTTTTTTGTTGAAACTAGAGGGTATTCACCGTCGACAATAGTGACTAATTTTCTCACTATTAATTTTTATATTATAAAAATAAATAAATATTTTAATAATATAAATATGAGTATTTGTTTAAATACTACTTAATTTAATTTATCCCTTTCAATTTCAATGTGTCATTATTCACTCTCATATCAAACTTCAATTTAAGTTTTAATTATATATTGATTGTTATTAAGTATATATAAGATACTATTTTATTATAAAACAAATTTTTATTGTTAAAGAAAAATATTTCATAATATTTTGTAACAAATATAAGTTATGATATATTTGTTTCATCGCGAAATAAATTTAAAAAATAATTTTTTTAAAAATAAATAAATAATGAAAAGTAATTTAGAGAATAATCCAAATATTAGAAAATATATATATTTTTATAAAATTTAGTGTTTTTAGAAATATTTTTTAAAAACTGTATCATACGTAAAAACAAACACGACAACTAAAAAAATTACTGTTAAATTAATTCAAAAGTACTTGCAATTCAAAATATAAGCATAGCCTCATCAGTATGCTTCATCATGCTTTGCTAAATCAAGCAAAGTAGAGAAAATGATGGGAATACTGAATTCAGAAAATTTGGTCTCCCTAATAATGTTGCTGTTAAAGACTTTGATTGGATTGGACCGACAAAGTTGACTATTTATTCTTAGATGGCAAAATTGTTAACCTAATCCAATATTATTTATTCAAATCTATTCTACTAACCTCTAATTAAGTTGATATCACGAGTTAAACAAGTATCATTTTAATTAGATAATAATTAAAATCTCGTTATTTTACAAAGTAAATTATATTATTTTGAGAATGTTTTATCTTTTTATATCATAAGTACTAAAAATTATATAGCATTTTGCTCATTGTACTAAAAAATAAAATAAATTAGTCTCTCTCCGTTAAATCAACAGAACAAACTGATTTTTTTGTTAAAAATTGATTATTGTACGTGAGTATTTAATTATTCCATTAACGGTGTGATTGAAGATTAAAAACTTTTACATTTCGGTCTAAGAAAAGTAAAGTACTTAACATATACTTAGTTCCCGAATTTTTCATTTTGATGATTTGGTTAATAATTATTTTTAAAGGCTTGTCTTAAACCATGCTTCTATCATGTTGGCTGTTAATTATGTTGAATGGTTATCAACTATCTTAAAAGGCTTGTCTTAAACTGTTTTTTTAATATTAAAATAATATTTAATATACTATTAATTTACAAATAATTTTAGAATTATGTTATTGGAAAAAAAACTTTATAGAAATAAAATAAAATGTTTACTAAAAGTGATTATGTAAAATAGAAAACGTTTTTAATAAAATATTGATTTATAAAAAATAATTAAAAATATTTATTAAAAGTGGTGATCTAAAATAAATAATCTTTTTTTTATTTATAAAAAGTGCTTTTTAACTGATTTTGTAAAATAATTAATGGTGGATTCCATTTATTTTTTGTATTGAAAAGAGTAAAATAAAAAATGCTTTTAATATTGAAAGTATTGAAAGGTTAATAGTCAAATTTAGTTAAAAAAATAAAAATAATAAAATATGTAAATATTAAGAACTAAATCTATAATTATGCTTTTACAATAATATAAGATTCAAAATTATATCACTATATAAGCTAGTTGAGTCATAGCTTGAATAGTATGAGTATTATTGTCAATATAAAAAAATATAAGTTTGAATGTATTGAAGCGTATTATCCTCTAATTTACATCGATATTAATTGGTAGAAGAATTTTACAAAAGTGAACCAAATAAAAAAAATTGTTTCGTTCGAACTAAATCAACAAAAACCAAAAAAGTAAACATACAGAGTAATATGCTTAGCAATCTTAGTTTTACAACCAAATGGTGACCCAAATATTATATTTTAATGAGAGACATATTTAAAATAATTTGTAGGTTAAGTTGACTCTGTAAAAAATAATAAAGTAACGCCGACATACATAATTTCCATACCTCAACAAAATTATAAAACTTAAAAAAGTAAAACATGATCGTGACGTTAATAATAATCAATACGAAGTCATTATAATAATTTTAGTTGAAAGAAAAGTAACAACCACTTCAATTTATGCTTTTCTTTTCTTTTTTCTTAATATCAGATATATTTTATTAGTCTAAAAAATCATGTTTCTATATATTCCAACTTTTTAGGAAATGTTGACAAAGAATAATTAAACAAATATATGCACCACCAAACTTCAACCCAACTCTCTATGTTTGGCTATACATAAAATAAACCCAAGTAATCCACTATTCTAATGCTTCTTTTCAAGAAAGGTTTGATCGCTGAAGACTTGCTAGGTAGCCTAACGACAATGATTTACATGTGCAAACCATGTGGCTAGGGGGCAACACCCTTTTAAGGCCCTTATTCTTGTGAAGTACCATGAACCACACCGATAAGCTTATGAAGCTGGCCATGCTGGTTGAAGTTTCAGTGCTCCGACTGTCCTACTTCTTATTGTTTTGGGTAATATTGTTCTTAGTCATAGTATACTGCTTTTTATCATATTCATCCTCCTTTTGCTCAAGCTGGTTATAGTACTGATCCAACTCATTGGCTTGTGCTTTTGAGATGTTCTCAACTAGTTGAACCATAACTTTCTGCTTAATTATCATAGATAATATCAATTTGTTACCAAAAAAAAAACTTGTAACGGTGGTTCACATTATTAAGAGTACGAAGAGCTATTAATATTGATAGACGATCATTCTTTAAAGATGATCCAAATAGAACTTTTACATATATTTTTATTTATTTCTATTAAAGTAGAGGGTTTTTACAAATAAATCCAAGCTTAAAGTAGGCCCACCTTCGTGATGATCTTTGTGTTGGGTTTAATTGTAACTTTGGTTTAGGATGTGGGTTAAATTTGATCTTAGAACTGATTAGTGAAATATAATTTTAAATATCAATTTGTAAAAAAAAAATAGTAAACTAAAAAATATATAATTCAATCGTCGAATTGTGCGTTTAAGGCAATATAAAAAGATAAAAGTCGGGCCGACAAAATAAAGGGCAGCGAATGGTGTTGGGATGGCGGCAGGCAACAGATCAGTGCCAAGTAACACGTGTTTGGTTTTAATTGAATAACTAGTTTACGAGGTTGAAGTTAAAAAAGAAAAAGAATTCCTACTTAAATTGCTCCTGTATTCTATTTTCTTTTCGGGTTCCGGTCCTGTATTCTATTTTAATTATATTTAGGGGAGAAATTTGATTAATATATAATTTCATACATAAATTTTAATTTAGTGTAATTATATATATGAAATTTAAATTATGGTTTTAAAATTTTAATTTTGATTTAATTGTAACATTTTAAAAAATAAGTATAAACATTTATTTTTCATATCAGACTAATATAATTATTTGTATATGCAATATATCGATATAAAAATAGTGTTAATTTGATAATTTTGTTAGTGACTTGTGAAAATTAAATCAAATTAAAATTTTATATATAAAATCGCATAAAATTAATATTCATGTGAATCAAAATTCATATATAATTTTGATATTTATCCCTTATATTTAAATTCATTAACTTAAATTTTATTATTTCCAAAATTTTATCGAGTGAATATATTATCAAACTTGTTAGGTTAACTTGCTACTTTTATATGACATTAGTAAAAAAAGTCATATATTTACAACCCGACTTAAGGTCCGACCCTATATAATAAAAGGCAATAGACATTCGAAAGGGGGACTTTCTTCTTCTCTACTTTTGGACTAGAATTATCTCCCCTTTATCTTTACATTCCTTGATCTAATGTATCAACAAATTTATTTAATGAGTTTAATTATTACTATTCGAATCAGAAAGAAATTCTAAGAACGGAAAAGGATTCTGTCTATCACTGTGCCTTGGCATTTAAGAAACCTGCAATACTTATTGAAGTGAGGAGCATTGGTAGAGAATGAACAAGAGACGAACAAAATAGATGTTTATGTCCGAGCGTCGGCCATGATTATAAAGAAAACCGCAGTTAGTGCAAATTTTAGCACAAGGTTTTTGTTTTGTTTTGTTTTGTACTTGTAACCAATTATTAACAATGATAACTTGAAGCAAAAGATCTAGGCATCACACTCATTGCTGGCAGCAACCCATCATTTCGATATGCATGAAACTTAATCGAAGCCCCCTTTTGTAAAAACAAACCGATCATTGCCGGGAAGAATTGAATCCTCAAAAGAGGGGAAAATAAAAGCAAAAAAGTGAAGAATCAAGGTCCCTGTTTGGGAAAAACCAGGGACCAGTTGTGAGAAGGAGGGGCCCTAAAAGTAAG
This sequence comes from Gossypium longicalyx, assembly GCA_025698465.1. NCBI lineage: Eukaryota > Viridiplantae > Streptophyta > Magnoliopsida > Malvales > Malvaceae > Gossypium > Gossypium longicalyx. The sequence goes on from CM047003.1 coordinate 29,886,948, forward strand.
ATTAGGAAAAAGGATGTTGTGGAGTGAAAATTAAGGCAAATAGAGCAAAGAAAAAAAAAAGCATTGAACTGGGACTAAAAGCAAATTCACTATGCTTCCTCATGGATTTTTGAGGCCCACTTTCACTTTCCCGACTGGACACGACGAGCTTTGGCTAAACACGGCTCCCTCGAAACCTGCAATGGAAAATGAAGTTCTCTGCTGAAATGCTGATTTCATATTGGTTCAAGTAGCACTCAGAGACTGTCCATTGGAAACCGTGCTCTCTGTTGAGAGAACATTATATCAGCTTGAAATTAAATCTTGATCAAACATATTATAAAATCCATATATTGTAGCCATTGGTAAGCAAATGAGGGGTAGCTACCAGCCAGCCATAGCCCTTGGCTTGGGGCTTTATGTTAAGTAGTAGTACTGCCAACATAATAATTCACAACTGTTATAACTTGCATCTTGTCACTTTTTTACCATATTTCTCCACCGTTGAGCTTTTGCAGCAAAACATCTTTATTCTTTACATAAAGGTTCCCTGTATGCTGCATATTCCTTTTGGGACCATGCGAGCAACACCACCCCTGCTTTGGCATTGAAATCCATGAAATCCTTCACTTTAAGTTCAACAGAAGATTGCTCTGCATCATCTATGCAATTTCCATTAATACAGGACACTTTGAGCACGCGTGCTTAATATTTCCAGGGAAAAGGAAAAAGGGTCGCCATCTCTATTACCAGATTGTTGGATGAACGAAAATGAGCCATTAATTCATAAAAGTTTGGTGTCTACTTCATTTGGGTCTTTCTTTTTCCATGGAAACCATCTGAATGGTCATCAAAGTAGAGTTTTCTTTCATCAGCCTTATGGGAGTTCACCTAACCAGTTTTCCAGTCAAGATGTTCATAAACGAAGCTGTCTGCCTAGTTCATCGAAGCTGGCAAACACGGCTTTGAAAAGATTAGTTTTCATGTATAGTAAAACGAGCATGAATGATATCTTGATCATAAAAAACAACAATTTAGAATCAAACTAAGTTAAAAATAAAACTATCCCTTCTCTAATCAAATTATACTAGTAACATAACATCCTTTAGTAACTGTAGAAAAAAAATTGCATTTGAATGTCATGTTCCGAGGTGGAAGAACGTTATCGCTCTTAAAAATTGCAATCATTAGACCTAAAAAGGAATTTTGATTATATACTTGAAAGACAAGGAAAGGAAGGGAAGTCCTTTACCCAAGGTCGATGTCAATAATGAACAAGTATCTTTTTCCTGTTGTTCTGAATGTTGGTTTCTACTATTGATGCAAGATTGTTATAGGCCACGTTTGCCATGAAATAATTGTCCGTATTCGGGACCCAAAGCTCTATTTGTCACGATTTGTCATTTGAAAAATAGTTATTTCTTACAAAATCGCAGTCTCTGTTGTATTAATCTAAATATGGATTTTGATACTGGAAGCCCTTCTCAAATAATATAAAAAAGATGCTTCTACCGGTTGTTTTATCAACCATTCAATTTTGTGCCATGGGGGGTTATGGCAAAAAAGTTATTAATGGCTTGTTTCCAATGGAAACGAAAATCGGAGGGATCTTCGCGCTTTTCAATATGATAGGAAGCTTATTCGTATTGTAAACACATTAGCTTCCAATGCAAAGGAGACAAATGTAAGTTGAAACAACGAAAATTGTCTGGGAAAACACACTTGCAATGGTGGATTAGGGAACACTGTGTTATGGGATACTAAATGGAAATTCTGCTTCTCTTGGATCTTGAGATTCCCACAGGTCATTGGTACAAATTCATGCATGGTACAAATGATGCATATCAGCATGCCAGATTCTTTTTGTTTCACCCGAGGGAATGGGAAACTCAATATCATGGACAACGAATGATATAATTTCTAGCTATTTAATATTTGTTTCTTCGGTATAGGATTAGTTAAAATCTAGTAAAAAATGAAATAAGATTCATATTTGGCCTGCCAATAGATGTGCCATTGGTTCTGAACCTATTCGTGTTATGCTGATTAGGAAATGGTTGAGAAAAACCAAATTTGGGATCTAGCCCAGTTGGTTCATATACCGAAGCTTAGGATTCGAATGCACTTCTTCATTATCCTCGAGAGAAGCTATGTTCACCTTGAGCAGTGTGGAATTTGTATATTTTTAGTTACTTGTAAACTGCCTTAAATTAACCATTTCGAAGGTAAGTAATTTCATAGAGATATGGGGTTCCCGAGATCTAAGGATAGTATAATCATCACCATGGGGTGGAACTTGGAAGCATTAACATATGATTTCTATGCAGTGAACCCACATATCTTCCCGAGAAAATCTGATCTGTATTTAAGAACCTAAACTAGTTTTCTACATCAAACTACACTAAGCCTAGGTAAATTGCCAACATATCCTTTGAACCACGTTAACTAGAATTTCTTCATTTACTATCACACAGTTTCGCATTGGTATGTACAAGTAATCTGGCCAATATTGTCCTTCTAGAATCCTGAGTAACCAAATACTTGAAATAGATTCTTTGAGTCCTCAGCTGCAAGTTCCACCAACCTTTCCTACAATGGAGAAATATGTATTCTCAATGTTGATCTTTATGGTAGTACTGCTTTCAATTGCAGGGTGTGCAACTGCCTTAGTGCGTTGTGGTAATTGTGGCCGCATTCCAGTACCTTACCCTCTCAGCACGGGACCTAATTGTGGAGATCAAGCCTACAAGATTCGGTGCACTGCAGGGGCACTATGGTTTGATGCTCTAAAGGGATCTTACATGATCATATCCATCAACCCCATGGCTCAGCGGATAGTTCTCCGGCCCCCAAATCTTTTGGGTAATAGTTGCATTTCGAGTGATATCAGCACACAAGGAATCCAGCTTGATGATAATCTCCCTTTCAACATCACTGGCAGTAACACCATTTTGTTGCTTAACTGTACTGACGCAATGTTTCACTTGCAAGCACCCATAAATTGTACATCAACAAGCATATGTCATTACTATATAAAGGATAATGCAGCGGCATGCATGAGGAGTCCTATCTGTTGTGTGTTCAAGACTGGCGGTTCACAAACCGCATATGTGGTGAGAATTCATGATAGAGGTTGTCTAGCCTATCAGAGCTTCGTGAACTTTGAAACTGTAAATCCTCCAAAGAAATGGCCTCCACCTGGTTTAGAGATCGAGTGGGCATTGCCACTAGAACCGGCTTGCAAGGCACCTATGGATTGCAAGAACTTGTTTCATTCCAAGTGCTTAGCCGATCCAGCAAATGTTGGAACAACCAGGTGCTTGTGCAACAAAGGATTTACCTGGGATCCTGTCAACGGATTATGTCGAAGTAAGTAACCGTTTTCCTTTGATTGTGAAAAAACCAAGTTGATTATAGAAAATTATAGCAAAACAGCAAAAGTTTCACCTCTTGAAACCGGCAAAAATGGCTAAAGAACAGTTCTTACTATTCCATGCGGCCATAAGCATTAAGATACTGTCTTCTATTCATTTAGGTACGAAATGCCGACCAGGGAAACGCTGCAAAAAACAAAAGAAGCAGATAGTGCTCATTGGTGGTATGTGCCGACCTCTTATTTGATGTATGCCTGCCAAGTAGTGATTGTGATGGTGACTGTATGTTTTTTTTTATTTCTTTTCAGGTATAACGGCTGTACTGGGAGGACTTTCACTTGCTATAATGATCGGAATTATAGTTTACAAGCAACACCGGCGCATAAAGAAAGAAACGCAGAAGAATCTGATCAAGGAAAGGGAAGAGATGTTAAATGCCAGAAACAATGGCAAATCAGCCAGGGTTTTCACTGGCAAAGAAATAAAGAAAGCGACCAATAACTTCTCTGCGTCGAACCTTGTAGGATCTGGAGGTTTCGGTGAGGTCCTCAGGGGCATTCTTGATGACGGAACTGTAACAGCAATCAAACGTGCAAAGGTTGGGAACACCAAAGGAACTGATCAAGTCCTCAATGAGGTCCGAATACTTTGCCAGGTGAACCATAGGTGCCTGGTAAGACTCCTAGGCTGTTGTGTTGAGCTTGAGCAGCCTCTCATGGTTTACGAGTTCATCCCCAATGGGACCTTGTTTGATCACCTCCATTGGCATATTTCCGGCAAATATGCTCCCCTCACATGGCTACATCGCCTTCGCATTGCTCACCAGACTGCAGAAGGCCTTGCTTATCTCCACTCAGCAGCAGTTCCACCCATTTACCATCGTGATGTGAAATCAAGCAACATTTTACTTGATGAAAAGCTTGATGCTAAAATTTCCGATTTCGGTCTGTCTCGGCTGGTTGAAAGAACAGAAGGCGGTGATAGTCACATTTATACCTCGGCCCAAGGAACTATCGGATATCTTGACCCAGAATATTACCGTAGTTTTCAGCTTACTGATAAAAGTGACGTTTATAGCTTCGGGGTTGTTCTTCTTGAGCTCTTAACTTCAAAGAAGGCCATAGATTTTAACAGAGAAGATGAGAACGTGAGTTTGGTGGTTTACATGAAAAATATAATGAATGAAGAGAAACTGATGGATGTTGTAGAACCAGTGATCAAAGAAGGAGCTAAAAAGTTAGAACTCGAAACCATTAAGGCATTGGGGCTATTAGCAGCATCATGTTTGGATGACAAAAGACAACACCGACCTTCCATGAAGGAAGTCGCCGATGAGATTGAATACATTATCAGCCTTGTTGCTGGTGAGGTTTCAGAGAAGTAAATGCCATAATAGCTAGTACCCGCAATCAATTGTTAAAGTAACCCAGAGTTGATTTTCTAACTTATCCTTAAAAGTAAAACATGCAGTTTCAATCATATTTTGCACAACACAACATGAAGATTCTGGTTCAATCCCCACAATTACACTGCATTAAGGACTACAGCAGCAAGACACCATACATGTTTAAGCAGTAAACCACATGTAATCATTAAACCGAAAGATTTCAAAGAGCATGTTAATGATTTCAAATCCATAGGTATTCAAGAAATCAAGCTTGATCCAGGATTTCTTTAGGATGATCAACGGGCCCTGGAAAATAGTAAGATTCCTTAGATGAAATCTGAAATTTATATAGACCACCAACTTCATATTTTTCAAGCATACATAGACGAATCTCAGTGCATATATCTTGATCAGACATGACAGTATAAAAACCAGGCAAAATGTGGTGTCTGTTGGAAGATGTAAGAAAGAGCAAGTTCACACGCCTTTCAATTCAAGACCTTATTTAATATCGCAAAAGACGCAACCGACAATGACAAGGGATCCATCCACAGGAGTTTGACATGATTGTTTGTTAATGATTGGAAGTTAAGTTGAGAACAGGTAAGATTTAATTGAAATTGAATACTAAAACAAAAATCCTTAATTTGCAGAGGAAAAACTACTCCAATGCTCCAAAATTGTCAAAAACCAAGGAATGGGAAGCAAAAGAAAAAGAAGCATTTACATGTCAAATACGAGATGCTATTATGTGGGCATATGTTACGAGCATGGTAACCCTCGAATCCTTTAGAAAGAGGCTAAGATCCAGAACATGACATGAGATGACATTGCGACCAAAACCCATGTGATGAACGCCAAAATTATCGATATTTCAAATTGATTGCATGGGAGACGAGTTTGAACCCTGCAGAAGTCCAAGTCTCTTGCATACAGGACTATAACCCCTGCCGACGAACATGCAGCTGCCAGTGATAACATAGCTGTAACCTGCATATTCAAGAAGGGTTAGACAAGTGATATACAATTTTGGCTGAAAGAGTATCAAGAAAAAAAAATGATGCGCAAAAATTAAGGTGCATGTAGGAAATACCAATAGAAAACTGAGAAGATTGAATTTTGAAGACTGAAATAACAATTGCTAGCACCATTCTTAAAAAATTAAAGCAAAATGCATTAGAGTTCATAAACAGATTATGAAGACGCTGGTCCTCCATCCATGTAAGATGTCACTTTATTGTCAATCACAAATGGAGACAGGTCGCCATAGAAACAAGCAATACGGGAAACAGAAAGGCTGTATTTGATAGAATAAGAAGAGGTCTAAAGACTAAAGAGTTATGTAAACCATTTATGGAATCATAAACAGCCTGAACATGAAATAATAATAATATGGGGAAAATAAGGGATAACTAATTTGAAAATTGGCAAATACCAAATAGCACTATAGCAGGCAATTATTGTAAAAAACCTAATTCACATCAATGTTCATACATCCATATACGGACTAAAGGAGCTTAGAGGGGGTTCTTAGAGAAAAGCTGCATACCCAATCACCTACAACAAATAGGCTCACTAGAACTGGATTCTGAAGATCTCTCTTTCTCCTCAAAGCATAAACATCGAGACATGCAAGACCAAAGCTCCATAGCAGTTGAAGCCCCATAGATGCAATCAAATAGCTGAAACAGAGAACATAAAGAATATCAAAGCTGCACAAAATAACAATTATTGCAGTGCATTTCTTCTCTACTTTAACCATCCTTTCCACCCCATCAAACCCAAACATTTCCCCCCTTTCCCAGGAATATATAGAACTATAAGATTCCACACAAGATAAGCTTAAATGCTATTTTACATGTCAAAACAGCTGTTTTCAACATTTTCGCAACAGAAACCCACACTTCGTGAGACTTCAAAAATGAACAAGAACAAGTTCCAACAGAGTCGCATATTTGAAGGATCAGACATGAAAAACAGAAGACTCATAAAGAGATTATATACTTTTAGTCAACTATTCACTCAAGTTCATTCAAACCTATATTATATTTCTGTCTCGAATGTCATTAACACAAATGAAGGGCTGTGTTAAAGGCTGTCACTATATTGTAAACCATCATCACTGCATTATGTATAGTAGAAGAAAAGTTCCATAGAGATCAGTTCATTTTTCCTTCTGTGCTGTTAACCCCAACATAATCACTCAGTTTGAAACAAAATTTGCTATAAAGAACAAAAGTACACTTGAAACAACCAACTTTCTATTATTTCCCCAGACACCATTGTTACATCTTCTTATTCAGCTTAAAATAAAATTTCAGAAGAATAGGTAGGCTAAACATTCATGCAAGCAAACTGTAAAATTGAAGGTAGCAAATTCTCATTCATCTCCATTTTTAACAAAAACACAAAACTGGAATTTGGAATGATACCCTCCAAGGTCAATACTCAAAGCTTCTCAGCTGACATAAGAAACAGAAAGCATAAATACTAGGGTCCAAAATTGATCTAAACTTAAAAACTGAACATACCCAGATTTCAAATCTAGAAACTAAACAACATCCAATAAATAGAAACCAGAACACCCAGAGTAGCAAAAACAGCTGCAGGATTGTTTTAAATATTAGCACTAGAAACAAATTTGCACCAACATTCAAAGAGGTAATAATCCACAAGTCTACAAATCAGCTAAAGTAATTATCTTTCACCCATAGTTTTTGCCTAATAAAATTATGCTCCCAAGCTGATAAGTAATCCGATTCAAACACATAATTTCACCTAAAATTATGTTGATCATCAAACCTCGGAATACTGATATAATGGCAAAATTAAAACGAAGATTAAATTTTCCACATAAACCGAAACAAGGAAAAACAAAAGGAAAAAAGCCCCGTTGAATCTAAAAACGTAAAATTTGAGAGCAGAATCGAAAGTAAGAAAAAGGTAAAAACAGAAAGTACCAGAAAGCGGTGTAGGAAGAGAAATCAGAGGCAGAGACCATGACTGCAATGGAAGCAGCAGCAAATGCACATTGATATATCCTTAGCATTAACCCACTCACCGTTCCTGGACTTCCTATAAACACCTTCATCTTGTTCCTTCAAGCTAAGGGCAGGGCACCCACTATCCCCGAAAATCAAAGGGCCCTCCTTTCACAGGAAATAGAAGAGAAGAGAAACCCTAGAATCTTAAACCGTTTCTTCCATTAATGACAACCCCAAATCCAGTTTCAAATCAGCTTCTTTTCGATTCCATATTTTAAGGCAAAAAATAATAATAACAAATATGGAAATGGGGATTTGAAGACTTGGAGTTTGGACCCTCCCAACTAAAAACTAAAAGCATAGGATTTAAGAAATAGCCAGAAAATTAAGATGAGCTTAGCAGATCAAAATTGATGGTTTTGGAAGGAAAAGAAAGAGAGAGAATGCTTTACTTTTTCAGTTGGGTTGAGTTGATGAGAGTGAGTCCAAGTATATATACTCCGTGGATGCCTCCTTTTCTTTTCATTTATTTTATAGACAAATGGATTAGAGTCAGTTAAGAGACTCTGTTCTAATGTAAAGAAAAATTGGTAAATTTCTTGTTCGATTTAAACACCATTTTATTCCTACAACCTCGACTCGACCACCATGCAAAAGAAAATATTAATTACCAAATCTCAAATTGCTTGCCAGAAAGTTGAAGAAACCAAAAACTAATTAATGCCTTGAGCAGTTTGTGAAATAAATCGTCTGCGCTTTTATGTTTAAAAAACCAATGCAGAGATTTCAATCAATTGTAAGATGCTTTTGGATCAAAACTATTATGATGTCAAAAGCTTCTTCTACAAATCTAAAAGAAGCCACCATAAACTTATAATTGATCGGATGCTCTGTGAGAAACAAACGATGAGAATCAATACCGACGATATTATCAGATTGAATAAGATCCGCAAAAATCATAGTTGAAATCCAGAGGACGAAATCTGTAGTTTAGACTTAAGTTCTATTTGATTAAAGAATACAAAAACACAAATTGTAAAGCTAAGATATTACAAGAATATATGTATAAAACATCTAGAATATAATAATTTATCATTTCTTAAAAATAATTGAAATTAAGCTAATAATGATTTTGATCAAGGTGCATACATCCATAATCAATGTTAAATTTTGAAATTTCTGACAAACAAGTAAAGAAAATCATCTGAAGCTTGACATAAATGGTCCTAATAACCCAATACTAAATAGGATGCAATTAAGAAAAGAAGAGAAGTTCAACCCCATAACTTATATTTTCCCACCCATCAGACACTATTCTTGAGAAAATGGAGGTTGTTGAATCAAATTATTGTCTACGCCATAATGTTCGTCTTTTGCTCTTCTTTACTCATTTTTATTACGTTTCGTTTACTCTGCAAGAAGAATTGAACTACTGAAGGGATGTTACTAACGTCAACTCAACATGAAACTATGTTAAATGCCAAATTTTCGTGTTTACACGTGTCACCTTAATTTTGGAGATGAGGCAGAGGACCACATTGGAATATTTGATAAAGTACAAGACCCAAATATATCGTTATCCCTTTATAAAATTAAAATCAAAACTGAAATCTAAGCTTGTTTCATACCTATTTCAAAAATTAAATCAATTGATTTTAAGCACATTTTATAATTGATAAAAGAAACAAATAATGAATTTTTTTTCCATAAGTAGATAGTCAACTATTTATGGAAAATGATAATTTTTCTCGGAATTTAATTAATTATAAATTAATTCAAATTTTGGTATGTTAGATTTTTTTTTTTTTTTTGAATCTAGCTTCCTTTGGGAATTAATTTCCAATATGATTCTCATGATATGATCTGAGGTTGGAAAGTTAAAAAAGATAATAAAAGATGAAATTAATCTTATTTTATTTTGATTCAGAGTATTAATCTATTAAATATAAAAAATAAAAGTTATTACCTCATTTCTACCACCAACTCTCTTATTATTTCAATTGATTCTTATAAAATAGATTTTTATGTATTTAATAATAAAATTATTTGATATATAAATAAATTTAGTATATTCCAAATTTCAAACCTTTTTTTAATAATTGGAGGAAGAGAAATAAAAGTTGCTAGGAATCAAACATAAATTTTTATGTCTATAATACAATACTTTTTTTCACTCGATTAAGGGATTGTTGACTTCAAATTTTAAATCTACATTTCTGTTCGAAATGAACACCTCAAGTGTAAACTCAAGTGTGAACCATATAAACTACGGATTAGGACCTAATCAGGTCTAACAGATATACTTGCCTGAGGATGTACCAGAGGCTTTAAATAAAACTTTGGAAGATTTGCAGCTTGACTATGTTGATCTCTACCTGGTGTGTAGTACACAAGTTCTGTTTCCTTTTGAAAATTGAGATATGGACCAGAAATTTCTTTTGTTGATTTGTTAAAGTTGATGGTGTTATTTGTTCCTCTTTGTAGCTAAATGTCAAATAGCTGAAGTTTTGCATATTATGGCACATTGAAAATAAAGCTAAATTTTTTTATATTTGTGATGACTTGTGAAGATACACTGGCCAGCCAGTTTGAAAAAGGGTTCGGTTGGAGTTCTGCCCGAAAACTTAACTCAACCTGACATATCCGGTACATGGAGAGCAATGGAAGCACTGTATGATTCTGGTAAGGCTCGGGCTGTCGGTGTGAGTAATTTCTCAGCGAAGAAGCTCGGAGATCTGTTGGAAGTAGCACACGTAGTTCCTGCTGTCAATCAAGTGGAACTTCACCCTGTATGGCAGCAGCCTAAGCTGCACGAATATTGTCATTCCAAGGGAATTCACTTGTCTGTGAGTTTGCAGATTTAAAGCAGCATTTTTTTTTTAACCATCTTGAATCAGCTAAGAAGGCTGATTGTATTGGTAATGGATGTTAATTTCTTTTATCGCAGGGATATTCACCATTGGGTAGCCAAGCTGGAGAAAATATCAGGAGAAGAGTTCAGGAAAACCCGGTTCTTAAAATGGTCGCAGAGCGATTGGGGAAATCTCCGGCACAAGTGGCTCTCCGTTGGGGACTTCAAAGGGGCCACAGTGTACTGCCTAAGAGCAATAGTGAGGCAAGGCTGAAGGAAAACCTTGATGTTTTTAACTGGTCTATCCCAGACGATTTGTTTGCCAAGTTTTCTGAAATCGAGCAGGCAAGTGTTAACTTCATTTCTTCGTTATCACTGCTTCCTTCCCTTCAGTTGTCTCTCTTACCTATGCATGCATATTTACTCCAGACTAGCTTACTGGTTTGCTTTTGTGCACTCTGTATAACTTCATTTCTGAGACTTAACATAAGGTCTTCAATTCATGAGATAAGTATTGAATATGTGAACATTCCATTGCAGGAGAAGCTAATTAGAGGCAGTAATTTTGTACACCCGACTTGTGGTGCATACAGGACCATTGAAAAACTCTGGGATGGTGAAATCTGAGTCGACATGCTACTAGCTTTCGGTGATTATGTCTACCTGCGTGTAACTGAATCTAAGACATTAGTATCATTAATGCAAATATTATATGGGGGTATTTAGAGCGGACTCTTTGTAAACGATAATGAATTTCATTATTTCATGGTGAGTTTGCTTTGCTAATTGCAACTTTGGGTCATTGAAAGTGAGATTCAGCTAAAAATTGGCTTAGAAAATACAGGTTCAAGAGTCAAAGATGAGGTCGGGAAGGAAGCCTACATTTGGTCGGCTCTGAATTCCTGCCAATTTTTCCACGGGCATAAATTAACCACGAAAACTATCATCCATCAAAAGTATCCATTAAAAATTGTGACCGACATTTACAGAATCTTATTATACATTTCTTTTATAGTATTAGAGTATTAGAAAATAATGAACGGTCAAAGTTTTTATCAAGACATCAAAAGTATCCATTAAAAATTGTGACCGACATTTACAGAATCTTATTATACATTTCTTTTATAGTATTAGAGTATTAGAAAATAATGAACGGTCAAAGTTTTTATCAAGACATTTGATTGACATAAATATAAATTTTGTTACTTGATTCGAAATAAGAAATAGGAAAATAATATGCACTTAAATGAACTTAAAATCATGTTTTTATTGTTGTTATCATAGTAATAGGGACTAACTTAGCTAAAGTTCAATTGGTATCCTTTTGTACATTTGATATTATAAATTTATGAGATAAATTTTAAAATTACATATGAATTTTGATTTAATGTGTAATTATATATAAGAATTTTAATTCCATGCATTTGTATACATTAGGATGGAAAATATTTTTTCTATCCCATTTTCTTTCCTTTCATTTTTCTTTTTAATAAAGCACAATCAAAATTTATGTTTTTTCACTTTTTCATTCTCTCTTCTCATCTCTTAACTTTTTTTCACCGGTAAGTATACTTTTAATGAATTTAATAACTATTGCTGGACTAAAATCAGAATTTCAAAATTCTAAAAATTACATGAATTAAAAGTGACTATATTAAAAATACAAGAATTAAATCTACAAGTTACACATGTCACTCGTGAAATGAACGAAGAAAGAGATTTTAGTTGTCACTATAAGCTGTGTATGTACATGTCTAATGATCAATCAAAGACTACTACTAAAATAAGAAAGCTCTAGCATTAGCAAAGCAGATGCAGATTCCATGCCATAAGGGCTGCTGCATAAATAAGTGGACCTACCCAAACCATACATATATTTATCAATTTAACCCCATATTTATTATACAAGCAATATGTATGGTCTTTTAACTCGTAACTGTTTATCACAAGAGAAGTGTGTAACATATATGTAAGTTAAAACTAGGTAGTATATTGAAAAATGATAAAAGTTAATTGTTTGGCGCAAGCTATCGTTGATGAACCTTAGAAAGAAGTGTGTCAAACAAGGTCTTCTGATTGTAGTTGTGGGAGTTTCGGACTTTGTTACGTATGAGTCTAATAGAAATGAACATGATAGGTTCCATACGGAACTAAACCACCGGATTCCAGGACCAAAGCTGAAGAATAGTTATTCTCTCTTTTCTGCCAGCAAAATCATTGATATCATCGTCTCACATTTGCAATACCAATATCATAGTACCAGTTAATCAGTGTAGGGGAAAAATGGACAAGGGAACTGGACATGGACCTTTTTATTTTGAGCTCAACACTGGAGCTAAAATGCCGTCTGTTGGTTTGGGAACCTGGAAAGCTTCTCCAGGTGTTGTTGGTGAAGCTGTCGTGACTGCAGTCAAGGTGCCTTTTGATTCTTCTTTCTCTTTCTGCTTTCCTTACGAACGATATGTATTATAAAAGAAACGGAAACATTTTTTTTGTAGGCTGGTTATCGACACATCGACTGTGCCCATGTTTATGATAATGAAAAAGAGGTAAAATTTTCCATTTTCTTTTTTGGGTTTTTTTTTTTTATGTAATTTGATTTACCAATTTGTTCACAACTGTGACTTGAAAATGTAGATTGGGCTTGCATTGAAGGGACTGTTTTCTTCAGGAGTGGTGAAGCGCAAAGAATTGTTCATCACATCAAAACAATGGTAAAGTAAAACCCCAGATTTTATATTCGGGTTAAAAATGAATTCAATTCCATTTTTATTTTCCTTTTTTTTTTTAAAGGTGTTGTGATCATGCACCTGAAGACGTCCCAAAGGCAATGACCAGAACTCTAGAAGACCTTCAACTTGACTATGTTGATCTCTATCTTGTATGTTTACCACTGAAACCATCAATGACAATATGCAATTTTAATCTTTCAAAAAAAAAAAAAAGAAGAAGAAGAAGAAAATATGCTATTTTAGTTCATTTTTTCCCCCATTACCTTGACTTTCACAAATGTAGATACATTGGCCATTTCGTACAAAGCCTGGCATGAGAGGATGGGACCCTGAAATGATGGCTCCCCTTTGTCTTCCAGAGACATGGGCTGCAATGGAGAGCTTGTATAAATCTGGTAAGGCTCGAGCCATTGGAGTCAGCAACTTCTCGACTAAGAAGTTGCAGGATCTGCTCAAGTATGCCAAAGTTCCTCCTGCTGTCAATCAGGTTGAATGCCATCCTGTTTGGCAGCAGCCTGGGTTACACAACTTGTGCATGTCTACTGGTGTTCATCTATCGGTATAACAACGCATAATCAATTTCGTTTCAATCATATTATATAGTACAGAGACTCTTTACATTTGAAGCATATGAATTTGAATATTGTTGCAGGCATATTCCCCTCTAGGATCTCCAGGATCTTGGATTAAAGGAGAAGTACTGAAGGAACCAATTTTGGTTGAAATTGCTGAAAAACTTAACAAGTCTCCAGCACAAGTTGCTCTGCGGTGGGGTATTCAGAGTGGTCACAGTGTCCTTCCGAAAAGTGTGAACGAGTCTAGGATCAAGCAAAACTTGAGCCTTTTTGATTCGTCCATACCTCCGGAGATCTTCGCCAAATTCTCAAGCATCCATCAGGTAAAACATGCCTTTGTCTCGTATTTGTGTTTTGCTGGAAAAATAAAAAAAAATGACTCATCATACATGGACGTACATGAATAATGCATACTATTATACTAAAGAATTCTCGATTCTCTTTCGCAGCAAAGACTCCTCCGCGGGGAATTCGCATTACATCCAACTTGTAGTCCTTACAAGAGCCTTGAAGAACTGTGGGATGGTGAAATATGAGATGATGCTGATTCTATTATGTTTTCGTTCTACTTTCTCTACACAAAAGACAAGGCAAGGACAAAGTTTTGTCTTAGGAACAATGAATTGTTGGCCTTTTGATTGCTTATCATCTAAAGAAATGAATTATTCCTTCAGATTATAACTTTAAATGTCCAATTCCATGTTGGAATTACACACTCCAGGAATTTTACATTGTTCTTAACAGCTTTAAATTACAATGTTTGGAGAGAGAAAATTAGATAAAAGGGAAGCAGCTGAAACACCAATGCTGTTATGAGCTCGATCACGTGAACAAGGCTCCAAAAACAACGAGCTTTCCACCACCTCCTTGACCTTGACCACTATTCCATGGCCATTAGCATAAGGACTGAAATAGAGCGGTGCAAGAGGGACTTTATAAGCATACGTGAAATTTGGAGGTGGTGGAAATGCCCCATAGCGATAACCATAACCATAACCATAACAAGCACCAAAAGCAGGCGGAGCTGATGATGGTGGTTGAGTTGATGTTTTCAAAGATTGAGCTGTGGATGTCGTTGATGCTTCCTCACAAGATGCTATAACACACTTGAGGTGAAGATCGAAGCAGCAAAGGGCGCATCTATAATGCCAAGACGTGCATGTATCATTGCAGACCATGCACTTGCCAGGCACCGATGGCTGCAACCTCAAAGGATGTTCCTTATGCATCACATGCCGCACTAAAAGAAATTATAGGGTGAGGTCCAATAAAAAAACAATAGGAAAAACTTCTACTAAAATATCTAAAAATTTACAAATATTTTTAAAGATTTATCAATATTTTAAGACTTTATCAAAATATCTGAAGATTTAAAAATATTAATAAATTCTTAAATAAAACATATTTGTAAGTTGAAGCTGACAGTACAAGTGCCAGGCAAAATGGGCCCCGATTTTAAGCTACTATTTGGTTATGAAAGCCATATCTAATTGTTCTGCTTAAAGGTTTTTACGGATTCACACTTTGCCTATGTTGGGGTTGTTTTATTTGTATGTTTGTTTGATCTCCTTTGGATTGTTTATTTCTCTTCTTTTTTGTTGTTTGTGTGCTGATAAGTCAATTATTAGGTTGTGGTCTTATAGACCTGATTTTTTTTTTTTGTTTGAATGAAATAATATTTCATATTTATCAAATAAATTAGATTAAAAAAATTCAATATTTGCTACTCCCTGTGTCCCATTAAATCATGTTTTTATTTTTAGCTATCAAAATCTTACCAATTGGATTTTTTATTCTTTAAATTTTATTATAAATAAGAATTTAAAAAAGATTTAATCATAAAAATATTACCTAAAAAATATTGAATTAAGAAACCCAAAGTGAAGTCCGCCTTAAAATTAAAGAAGAAAGAGTAGGAACGGCCCAAAGTGGCCTAAAATCTGATCCAAAAGAGCGAAGTGAACAAAATCCCCTCTATTTGGGACCCAAAAAAAGGAAAGAGAGGGTCTGATCTTGCAAAAGGTAAAACGAAAAAAGGCAGTTCCAACTACTACACTTAAACGTAAATTTGGGCGATTTGGGTTTGGCCAGAGCTTTCGAAATCATCGGATGCATGGCTTGCCGTATTAATTTTAATCTCCGGTGTCCTTCCTCCCATACGCCGCGTTTCGTGCCCCTCAAAAACCCTACGCTCCTTATTCCTCCTTTTAAACCCCACTCCCACACCCACCCCAGCCATCCCTTTAAGGTGAAACTTCAATCCCCACCCATATTTTATTTTATTCTTATTCTCTAACTTTAGCGCCATTTCATTCACCAAAATCTCCACTAATCTTCTCTTTTTCTTCTTTACAAGCTTTCTATATCGACTTCTCGGTGGCTGCGGAGGCGACGGATGGGCTTTGTGACGGTCAATTCTCATATGGCCACCGAGGGAAAGCCTATTTCCGATGATAGAATGCTGGTCGGTTTTCTTCTTTACCTTTGGTTTCTGTTTTCCTGAATACGACGTAGTTTCTTGTTTTTGAGTGTGGATTTTTTTTTTAAATAATGTTTCTTTAAGGTATTTGTGCCTCCACATCCGTTAATTAAGCACTGGATTTCGGTTTTGAGAAATGAGCAAACTCCTTGCCCCATTTTCAGTGAGTTCTCTTGGAATTTAGATTATAATAAGCTTGTCTTGGATAGGATAAGATCTCAATATCAATTTTTGTTCTTTCTTTTTATCAGAAAATGCCATGGCTGAGTTGGGGAGGCTACTTATGTATGAAGCTTCAAGGGATTGGCTGGTAAGTTATTATGTTGTGAATGCCTTCCCTTTTTATGCTTTGGGAAAAATCATCTATGTTCATTCTAAATTGTAGTGGCATTTCTTGGAACTTATATGTATCTTTGGGTTTACTGCTGCCAGCCTACTGTAACAGGAGAGATTCAATCGCCAATGGCTATTGCTTCAGTTGAATTTGTTGATCCAAGGGAACCATTGGCGGTTAGTTTTTGCTCCAGCTTTTTTATTCCTGATGTCTCTCTGAGTTGGTTGAGCAGAAAATTTTATGTTAAGTCAGTATCTAATACATTTTTGTTTTAGTTTCTCAGATTGTTCCAATCCTAAGAGCTGGTCTTGCTTTGGCTGAACACGCATCATCCATTTTGCCAGCTACAAAAACATACCATTTAGGTGAGCTTGGTGTAAAAGCTACCAAGTTCTCCCCGTCCACCTCCCAGCCCAGCTTTTGATTCCTACTTGTTAGTTAAGACTGTAGCTTTTATCCCCTCACCTTCTTTATGATTGATTAGTTGTGGGTTCATGTATGAAGGGTTAAGCAGAGATGAAGAGACACTCTTGCCAAGTGTTTATCTTAACAAGTAAGAATTCACTTCACTTTTCTTGGTATTGTAATCATTTGGAACTTTACCTTATAGTTGAAGTATACTGTAGCATTTTAGTTTGATCAGAGCTTGATTTCATCCTTTTGCTTTGCTTCAGTGCCGACTTAATTTCTTGTTAAGTCTCATTAGTGGCTGTTTACTGTTACTTATGTTATAGTGTGTGTAACTTATATTAATTTCCTCTGTAGGTTGCCTGACAAATTTCCTGAAGGATCTCGAATATTTGTGGTAGATCCTATGCTAGCAACAGGTTCTAATCTTCATCCAATATATTGATATCTTATATTATATCCATCCTTTATAACTATTAAGCTTTCTGGCTTTTTCCCTCAATGTCAATATAATATACCTATTTTCCTTGGTACCTGTGTATCTCAAATTATTACAGATGTGTGCTTTGTGTTTTAATTGTTCTACTTTAGCTAATTTTTGTGTTAAAAATTTTAGGTGGCACAATTGTGGCTGCACTCAACCTCATAAAGGAACGTGGAGTTGACAACAAGCAAATTAAAGTGGTAAATAATTTGGAAGAATCCTTTTTAGTTTCAGTTGTATTTACATTTTGGAAGTTCTTAGGTATGCATGTTCGTTGTTAAATATTTCAGTTAATCACTAATGCATTTAGTTTATGATATCAAATTCTCATTGCCTCGGGCTAAAATGCGTATAAATAGTATCTTATATTGCTCGCTTGTTCATCTAATACATAGTTATATTAGAAGACCATGACCTCTTTTAGAAGTTTCTAGACAAAACTCTTAGGTTGAGCCCCTATTAGCAGAAGCTTCAGCCATTAAATCTCCCACATACCAAGTATATGCAGACTACGAAAACACTTTACTAATGAAGTGTGCTGCTCTATAACAGATATCTGCTCTGGCAGCTCCTCCAGCCCTTCAAAAGCTGAGCGAGAAATTCCCTGGGTAATTAAATTACGAATGCAGTTTCCATGTAGAGAAAACTTGGACAGTTTTATAGCATTTAGATGTTTTTTTTCTACTGGTTTTCTGATTTTCAGGCTTCATGTATATACTGGAATTATCGATCCTACTGTTAATGAGAAAGGGTAAGGTTGCTCTTTCCACCGGACTTGGCTTATGGTTGTTGTGAGAAGATTTTATATTTGACAACTGTGGTTTCGTTGGTGTCAGGTTTATAATTCCTGGACTTGGAGATGCAGGAGACCGGAGCTATGGTACATGAGTGAAAAGCAAAGTCAAGGAAAAAATTATCTATATGCAATTTTGATTTTTTGAGCCTATCACCAAGTTGAAAGGGGTTGCTGAGCGTTTTTTTAGCTTAGTTTATTAGTGAATATGCTTTGCAGATTTGTTTACATTATGGTCAATGACTTGAGATTGTCGATTCTTAATTTTGTGTTAAATAAACTGTGTTCCACCGGTAAACAAGAACCAGCATTGGCATAGACATTTATATAAGCTTAAAGCCTTGAAGTCGAAATTTTGTTTATGTGGTGATATCTACTCCTATTAAGTGGATTCAAGCAGTTGGAAATTTATTCTGCATGGAAACATATGGATGTATATAATGAAGATATATAGTTGCATTTCTATTCGTATATGACTTGTATGATTGATAAGTTGAAAAAGGATTATAAAGATAATATGTAAAGCACAATTAACTTTAAAATGGATTATGTATTTAATGTTAATAATGATGATCATGTTAGGCATGTCAATTGGGCAAGTTGGATTGTTTGTTCGACTTGTGTACTTGGATTGGGTTAATTCGGATTTTGGATTAATCTAAATATTTTTGGGTGTGGGTTTTCAGTTTTGGACTGTCTAGCTTTTTAAAAATGGGTTAGTTTTGGTTTTGGTTAATTCGAGTTTAGTTTTAGTTTTGGTTTTGGTTAATTCAAGTTGGGTTTGGAATAATTTTGTGATAGATTTAAACTATTAATCTGCTCGAACTGGAACTTAAAAGAGTTTAGGTCAAGTTTTCTACTTGGGACATTTCTTAATAAAATTCCAGGAAACGACTTCAGATAGTTGAGTTAAAGAAAAAAAAAACGGCATTAGTTAATGTTATGAATCATCCTGCCATGACAGGCCATCACCACACTAACCTTTGAGCTATTATTGGCTTTTTTTCTCATCTGATTGCTAAGCATCCAACATACAGCTACCCCAAAACCCAGGCTGAAACCCTATCACCATTTTTGTGAAGAAACATACAACTTGTTTTAACAGTTGAAATGAAAAAGGAATTTAACAGCTTAGCAAAGCGAACAAAAGAAACAAAATTCTAAAGCAGAAGACAGTTCTGTACAAAAAATTCATGACAGTACAAAAGAGGAAACCGTAAATTCTAAGCAAACTATATAACATGCCATTAAAACAATCACCCAAAATCAAGTCATGTTCTATGCCTAAACTAATGAAGATATAAATAGAGAGGGAAAAAAAACAGAAAAGGAAAATCAAACACCAGTATATCCTCCGTCACAAGAGCAGCTGGCGTTGGTGCTGTTAGCGTCACCGTGTTGGGTTGGGTGTGTGCTGAGGCAACAGCAAACGAGGCCTACCAATAACATGAAAGCCCAAGCGGATGCAAAAGCTTGAACCCAATTCAGGTAATGCTCCATACGTCTTGTTTCTTCTGCTGCTGCTGCTGCTGCTGCTGCTGCTGCTCATCATCTCACAACTTGAGGGTGCCAAGTTTTATGTCTCATTTAGGATTAGTTGGCTGTTTTTGTGTTCAAACTTGAAAATAAAGGATCTGTTGGGTGCTTAGACAGGTAAGAGTGAATCACATGGGTTAAGAATTAAAAGAAGGGCAATATAACATGGGGCCAGCCTGTGATTTAACCCCCCACTCTTCTTTCTTTTTAAACCCACACGCAGGTTGATGGTTTTATTGGTTGTCAATTAGGAAACGCGATTTTCATACTGCATTCCATATATAAATGAGATCCTAATTCGACATTTCAAGATGTCTTTCTTTTTTATACTAAAGAAAATATCTTTCTTTTTTTTTTTTAAATGATTGATTTAAGCATTAGATTCCACTTTAGTTGCTGTATTTGATCATTCTCTCCAAAGGAGAATATATAGTTTATTATAATGGGTAAAAGAATCAGTCATGTCATACTGATTAATTGACAGTATCATCACGGTTATAGGCAAAGGGCAAAAGAAAGATTAAAAAAAAATCTGCATTAGTCTAATTGGTTGCCTCAGGGGAACTCATTGTTAACAGATGGCAAAACAGGATGATGACTAGCACAAATTACTAAATCATTAGGCAAAGCTTCCAGGCAATGAATTAAAGCAAGTGGTGTATTCCATCCTCACCATCACATTTTTATTGATTGATATTGTTTTTTTTAGCTGAGAATATGAGATAATTAATAGTATAAATACCAATGTTGACAAAAAAAAATTTAAAAACCAATAGGCATTTAATAAAACCAATAAATAAATAACTTATAGAAACGGTCACTCAATTATGTTTGTATTTTTGTTTTGGTCATCTAACTTTAAAAATTTTTAATTTAGGTATTAAAGTTTGTATCATTTCTGTTTTGATCATACGTCGTTAAATTGATAACGAAAAGTCATTTTTAGGGTTTAGAGTTTAAGGTTTAAGGTTTAGGGTTTAGGGTTTTAGGATTTAGGATTTAGGATTTAGGGTTTAGGGTTTTACTAATTGGTATAATAATACATTTAGTCCTTAACACTTACATATTCTATCAATTTTATCTTCATTTTAAACAATTTAATAAATTTAACCTTTCATATTTAAAAATTTTATCAATTTAATCATCTAATTTCTTAATTAAAACTTTCAGCTTTTAAAACATAAACATCCCACCTCTATAAATTTGTGAAACTAAAAAAAAAAAAACCTCCAATTGGCTAATCCATCGCTTTTTGTTTCTTGAATCAAAAGCATGTCACATCTATAAAATAATTGTTTCTGACTAGCTTTTGGAGCATTGCAGACATTCCAAGAAATAACCTTGCTCCCAATTTTTTTTAAACCCCAGACTTCACTACTCAAATTGTAGCACCACAACTTTTCATAATTTTCGACACAATCAACAATGTAGAATTCATGAAAGTTCAAGGTATCACCACCTCCAATCCCCCATAGCTCTGATATCTTCTTCTTAAGTGTTGTATTAATTCCACACATGCAAAGGAAATCCATACATTTCCACCCAAGTTGCTTTGTATTTCGACGAGAGTGATAGAGTACAATCTTCAATTTCCAGGAACCACTCCTTCACCCATAGCTACATTAACTTTTTGCTACATTTTGAGACTATAAATTTTACCACCATTGCCATTCTTTATTTATATTACAAGTATGTTGTATTTGCACAATTAGAAGATTTTTTTTTCTTTTTTGAGTTTTACAAATTTATAAATGTGAAATATCTCTGTTTTAAAAGTTAAAAGCTTTAATTAGGAATTTTGAGGATCAAATTAATAAAAATTGTAAATGTGAATAGTTAAATTTATTAAATTATTTAGAATTAATATGAAATTGATAGAATATATAAATATTAAAAATTAAATGTGTTATTGTACCAATTAAAAAAACTTTCCGTTATCAATTTAACTGTGACCAAAGCAGGAACAAATACAAATTTTAATAACTAAATTGAAAATTTTTTAATTTAGATAACTAAAACAATAACATGAATATAATTGAATTAAGTGATGATTTATATAGTTTACTAAAAAAACGGTGTTTTGTCTGTCTATCTGTAACTTTTAGCTGTACAATTAAAAAATGACTAAAAGTACAGACACGTGGCAAATATTCCCATAAGGAAGTCAAAGAGACGGGTTCCAAACAGGTGGTCTTAAAAGCCTCAGAATTGATGGCAATTTTGGCCTTTTCTTTTAGAAGTTTTGGGATATCAAGAGACTTCTTACCACAGAAGTTACATTAGGCTTATTGAATTCAGGTCATCTCTCATAAGAAGTGAAATACAACTATCGCCCTTATTTCTAAGAGAGATTTTCTGATTAAAGTTTCTAATTTTCGTTCGATTAGTCTTTTCAATTTGACATATAAAATCATCTCAAAAGTACTTATTTGTCAGTAAAAAGAGATCATGAACAAAATCTTCTAAAACGCTTTCATTCAATGAAGGTTTATTTCATTCAATCAAGGGTCTTTGCATGTTTATTTTTCATTCAAATAAGCATGGAGAATATTAACAAATACAGACTCTGAACCGACAAAATTGTTGAAAACGAAATATTGTAAACACATTGATTTTCATTCAATTGTAAAGAAATCATATTAATCATGGCTATGAAAAGGAATTCTTATTGGCCAAGATGTCTGTAACTAGAGAGAATATTTAGATTTGGTGAGGCCGGAATTGTGACCTTGTCAACCTTTAATGCACTATGAAATCCAATCAAATTCCTGATGAAATATGATGGCTTATATGAGAATCTCTGAAAGACCTCAGTTGGCATGCTCATTTTCTTCCTTCAGTAAAGATGATAAAGTGGTGCGGAAATTTGACTATTATGGGGAGTTCTCAATCAAATCAGCTTACAACACTCTATGAAGCCAAAGATTCAACAAGAGTGATTGGTTAAATATTGGGGACAAGAAACCAAAAAACCTTTGGAGCCTGAAATTGCCTCTCAAACTTGTCATATTCTTATAGAAAACTTAGAGAAAATGGTATCTTGTGAGAGAAAATTCGGGAGGAGGTCCATTAATGTGGAGACGCTTTGTCCTTTATGCAAAGAGAGGAGGTTCGGAACACCTGTTTTGCAATGTGACTTTCCTAACTCAGACGACCTGATCAGATTTTTCGATAACTACAACTCAGATGACCTGAAGAATATAAAGTCATAGCACTTCACCTCTATTTTATGAGGCATCTGAAAAGCTCATTGTCGAAACCATTTTTTATTTTGGAAAACGGGATCGACTTTAAAACATGGTATGGAGTTGCCACCAATCCTTTTTATTTAGGTGTGATCGGGTCACATTGTGATCAATCAATCTAATAAAGCATTTTGGTTTATTAAAATAATATTTTTGGTCTATCAAAGACTAGAAAACAGGTTCGAGAGTCGGTTACGCGCGAGGAAGGATTAGCACCCTCGCAACGCCCAAAATCGGTATCGTATTGATCAATTAACGTCCTAATATTGAAAATTTGGAAAAGATTTTAAAATACAATTCCTTTAAAAGCATTTAGATAGCTTGAATTGAATGTCGAAATTCTCTCAGAAGGAATAAAATATCATGTCCAGCACAATTGGATACAACATTTCAAACCCTCAATACGAGATCATCCCATAATTTCCAAAACTCATACATTTGAAATTTCAAAAAGGATATTTGGCTATTTGACCAAACGGTAAATCGAAACCCAACACGATTGAGCACGATTTATCGAACTTCCAAATACGAAATATTGCTTCATTTTAATTTAAGAAAATATGGATGAAATTCCAAAAGGATATTCCGTATTTTAGTCGAATGAAAAATCGAAACTCAGCACGATTGGGCACGATTTATCGAACTTCCAAATACAAAATATTGTCTCACTCTAATTTAAGAGAACATAGACGAAATTTCAAAAGGATATTCTGTATTTTAGTCGGATGAAAAATAGAAACCTAGCACGATTGGGCACGATCTCTCAAACTTCTAAACATGAAAGATTTCCTCATGTTGAGGGGGGCTCAAGTTAACAATTATAAAAACCGTATCAAAATATACTTGTTCGATTTGTTTGGAAATAAAAGACAATCGACATTTAGAGAATATGAGAATCATAATCATGATGCATTAACAAGAAATACAAACATAATTACTTGCATGAAACAAGAATATGCAACTATAATATGAAAACAAAAAATGACACATAATACACAAAACAATATGAAAATTTGGAACCGACATAACACAAAACAATTTAAAACCTATATGAAAAAATTTACAAAGGAATAACACACGCTAGAATTCAAAATACCTCATATGTACATAAAACCGATAATATATAAACGATTATTAAATTATATAATATGCAAGAAGAAATTCGAAATAAATAACATACACCATAATTTCAAATAAAACCAATTAATTTGACTAGCGATATATATGTAAAAATGAAAAAATAAGATAAATAACGTATATACAGAAATACTAATATATGAAAGTATTTAAAATAAATAAAATATACAATAAAAAAAAGATTCCTAAAAGAAGGCCAAATTGTACATAAATAAATTTTAAAAAATATATATATAATAAATCTAAAAGAAAATATTTAGATACAATAATATGAAAACGATAATGTATATAGAATAGAGCTAATTTTCATAATTTATATGCATGTAACATTTATAAGAGTATATAATATCATACAAAATTTTTAAACAATATTATATAAAAGGAAATTTTAAAATAATAATTTTATAACTTAAACAAAAATAAAAAAAACAACGCAACTTATCAAGGTAACTTAAAATGTATACATAAAAAAAATGAATGCCAAATGAATTTAAAGAAATAATGAATGAATTATAAAGAATATAGAAGTATGAATTTTAAAGAACTCAATGGAAATAAAAACAAAATTAAGGGGATAATTTGTAGACAAATAGAATTCCTAAAGCGTAGACAAGAACTAAAATGAAATGTGCCCAAATGAATAGGGATTTAAAATACAAATATTCCAACTCACAAAAGGCAGTATTTAAACGAGGAGCAAATTGAAACGATGTGCAAATCCTTCGAAATAAAAACCGATATTCAATCGCTGTTTTTGTGTTCGTATTTAGTATCTCTTCCCTTTTTCTTCAAAAAAAAAAATCCACTTTTACAATAGTTTTGAATGACTTTTATAGCTAAAATCTACAACTGGTTGCCTCTTTCTTTTTGCAGGCAAGTGAGGTAATAAAATTAGTGGGGTGATGGAGTTAGTGGCAAGTGAGGTGATAGAGTTAGTGGTCGGTTTAGTAGGGTGCTAATTGAATGGTTGGTGTTTTGGGCTCTGCTTGTTGGGCGAGGGCAAAATTTGGGCTTTACACTCATAATAAAGTGATTTTTAATAAAAGCATCCCCGACCCGCTCTCCACTCTTCACTGGATCAGGCAATTATGGTTCTAAATATTCCACACCCTTGGATCAGATGACCCCTCCCTCGTTAAGAGAACACTTTTTGTGCTACGAAGATCCTCAAAGAAGAAGATGCAATTGATAGGTGGAATCTGGTACTTATAATGGTGAATGAAAGGGAGAATGGCTACTTTAGAGCCGCAAACGATTTCAACAACAATACCATTTTGGTTTGTAGAAACAATGGAGAAACGTTATAGAAAGTAGATCAAAAGTCAATTGGAAACTCTACCCAGCATTCACTGACATCCAAAGTCTTTTACAGAGAATGGATTTAGTAATATCGGCCCAATATATGAGTGATATACAAAAGAAAGCCGGGATAGAGCTTCAATAGCGTCTACGGTTGATCTATCGTTTAGCTGCCCGTGATATCTATTTATTGCATTTTTGTACCCAAAAGAAAAAAGAGAGGTTAATGTTGCAAAGCAAAATCTCCCTTCACTCTAACCAAGAAACTAGTTCAATTAGCTGGAAATTAACGAGCATGTTTAACATCATTCACAACAAACATTCTTTCCAAAGGCACGATGTTTAAGACACTACCTTAGCTTTGAACTCACACTATCAAGTACAGCTAAAAGAAACACTAACAGCCAGCTTTAGCCCACGAACCATGAGAACGTATTTGACCTAACTCCTTGTATAAATTCTAGACTTCTTTTCTCTTCTTTTTTGTTTTTTGTTTTTTTTTTTGGTGGGCGTGAGGGGGATTTTCCTTCCTTATGAGAGGGGTGTCAATGAAGACGTCCTCCATCGTCTCCAATATGGACTAAAAACAGAAATGATCTACTTTAGAGAAACAAAGAGGTTCTGAGAGTTTAGACCTTGTCCGTTACTGGTAAAGATTAGCAGCCTTCACTTCAATGCAGCCCCTCAGATTATTTTGTAAAAACATCAACTGATCAACAGCAGCTAGATGCAACCTTACAGTAATAGGGTGTAAGAGTTTCAGATCATCAGAACCATCCCTGCCTGAAATCAATGACAGCAGCAACAATCAGAATAGCAAAAATGGAACAACATGTCCCTATGTTTAAGCCACACAACCCATATGCAAGAAGCAGACTACAAATCAAATGTTAGAAGGATTTATTTATACAATGAAGATAAAGGATTTATTTACTACATCAATATTTCAAGGAGAGTTGCTCTTTGACCCCTTTACATCAAAACTCAAGTATTTTGACAAGAGCCAGCACAAACTAGAGTAATAAATTAAAATCTAATCCATAAGAAATTTTTTTACCACATCCAAAGCCACTGTAGTGATTTTAGAGAATTAAACCCTTTCTGGTTGTATAACACATACAGTAAATTTCCTTTAGACCACTATGCTAAGTATCATCATGTAGAACCCCAATGGCAGTGACCCAAAGCATTTACTGACAGCTAAAGAGGACTCAGTTGCAGATCTCTAACTAATTTAATGCTGTTAAGCCTATTAGCTAATAGCAATGAGATTTTTCAAGAGAATTTCTCTCCAAGGAAGTGACTCAAAGCCTTCAGCAACAGCTAAAGGGAACTAGTTTGAGTCTCCCTATATTATTCCATTTGACAGCAGAAGAAATTGTTTTAACAAACTAGTCTTTAACTCTAGAGTAAAAAAGCATCATTTCAATTGCAAAGTTGCCCTACTTGGATAAAATTAAAGCACTAAAAGATACTTATAGTTATAGACACTTAGCAACCAGTAACCTATACAGAGAAGGTTTCGTAACATCATGGACAAGTTAAACAAATGAAAGAATTTAGAATAGAGACCAATGCACTACTGTGCATATCATGATTGTAACTAAAAGGTCTACAATCTTGGAATATATAAGAGTAACATGTGAACATATAAAATATTTGATAATCAAATAAATTAAGAAGGTGAACTTAATCAGCAGACTAACAGCCGAAAACTAGAGAAGTAAAACAAGAACAATGGTACTAAACTTTTAATCAAGTAAAAAACACTAACAGAAATAGGATAAAGAAACCAAAATCCAAAATAACATTTGATGTAGATATACTCACACACTATAGACTATGCAAGCTACAGCTCACTGTAATTACGCCAAACTGCACGAAATTCCTCTCGGAAAGTGTTAAGACGAGCCTTCAGGTTAGGTGTTCTAAAACTTGCATGGAGGACAGTGGCTGTGAAAGAGAGAGCGTGTGTTATATAAATAGGATAACATGCTTCAAGGAAGAGAGGATGAGAAAAAAGACAAAAGGAGGCAACTTACCAAGAAGTGCAATAGCCAGTGCCCATAATACAGTCAAGAGACCACATGATACATACCAAAGGATGAAGCTCACTGTAAATAGATGTGTAAAATTAGTTTCTCACAAAGGAAAATGGATCGGTTCTGCTTTACATAGAAAGAAAACATTTCTGAAGCAAAATGATACCAGAAGAAAATATGAAGACAAACACCCAACGTGGTCGACCACATATGTAAATCGCTCTTTTTGCTGAAGGACGCCCACGAATAACAGGTCTGGCAGTAAAAAAATATTTAATAACCAAATCAAGAACATACATTCTAAAGACACAAATATATATAAACTTACGTAAAGGGAGGCCTCATCTTAGCTGCTAAATGTGGAGAGAACTGCCTCACAGTTCTTGTCACCTTCTCACTAAAAGTACTAGCAAAGCTGCACTAAAAAAAAACAATTGTTAGCAACCACGGATGAGAAAACTAAATCTAACCATACAGCAACAACATTCAATACTAGGGTTCATCCTTCCATTTCAAAGATAACACTCAGACAACAACCTCAGGGACTTAACATCAGAACACTAGCAAAGAGGAGGTCTAATACAGCTTACCTATCATTCAGAAAAGCAATGCTAAGAGCCGTCAAAATAGCAGCTAAAATAGCAAGCGGTCTCCTCAAGAATCCCAAACCTACAAAATCACAATTTTTTTTAAATATAGTGCAAATAAAATTGAGCTTACTGCTGGTTTCTTCTACTTACCGAGAATGAGAACAATCAGAATGAAATAATTAGTGCGATAGCTGCCAGGGAAAAAAAGCATAAAATTCAAGTAAGAAACTAAAAGAAATGCTACAATTTGCAAAAAGCACATGCAGCCAATATTCAAGATTTCCCTCTATTTCGAACATTTTCTTTTCGTTTCTTTTTCTTTTTCTCGGAAACCAAACAGTACCAGTCAAGATTCAAACTAATCCGAAGAAGAAGAAGAAGAAGAAGAAGATAATTTACTAGTAGAGATTGCATTTAATGCGGCTGTTCCATTTGACGTATGACCGAGGGATGGTGAAGCGGGAGAAGAATTCGGAGAGAGGTCGCGGCGGTGATGACCAGTCAACTTCACGAAGAGCGTCGATCAGATCCTCGGCGGTAACGTTTCCCCAATCCATTACCTAACGTAACCCTAGAAACTAAAAATATTAGAGGCGAAAAAAAGAGAGGAAATTCTTAAGAGGAAGTGATGCTGAGGGAAACAAAACCGAGAAATGAGTGAAGGAGGGAAGAGGAGGGCCGCTTGCTGAAGCGTGTTTTGTTTGACAAGAGTTTTTTGGAGACACCTGGGAAAAAATTGAAAAAAGGTTCAGCGTCAAAGAATTAAGTCAGGTTTGAATGAAATAAAAATAATGTCTGAGCCCGGGTTCGAACCGGGGACCTCTAGTGTGTGAGACTAGCGTGATAACCAACTACACCACCCAGACACCACAATACTGAAATCCAATTATAATTATTATTAAAATTATAAAAATAGCTCTCAAAGAGCCGAGAGCCAATTCGCACCCCCTCTCATGGTTGGAAAAGCTTTATATTTCCAAGCGTGAGAGGTTTCATGTTAATGTAATCATCATAGATGAGTGGTTGAGTCTTTATTTCACTAATAAATTTCCTGGTATTTAAAACTGGTAGGAAGGTTGGCTCTTATAACCTCATGTGTTACGAGATTATTCGAGCAAAAGATCTAATCTATATCTTTAATATCAATTCTCAATCATTGATTATTGCGCCTCAAAGCTTCCACTTCCTCTTGCCATGCCTGATGTTGCTGGTGATGAACTTGTCTCGGTTTATATTTCAAGCGTGGGTTGCGCCCTTAAACTTGGGCATGTAGGGAAGAAGAAGCTTCATCTTATTGGCTTTAAATTTGAGCTGGGGGATATCGTCTTGTTATTAGTTGTAACATATTATGTTTAACTCAATTGTTAGATTCGAATATAAAATGATATATTCCGTTACTGAAGTAACTTATTTTTCTTATATTATTTTTTCTTTTGAAAAGGAAACGTAGTGGTAAAATTATTCTATAAAACTTTCGATAGCATTTTTGTTCATTTTACGTAAAAATCCTCTACAAAAATTTAGATTTCACAATATATTTACATTCAAATCATCTCTCAAGTCAATTCCCAACACTTCGATTTCTCAAAACATACCAATAAACTAGATTTCTACGCTTTACTATTTCATTATAACATTAGTTATAAAGTACTAGTAAAGAAAACATAACGAAAATATTTAATTCAGTTTACGACTTAATATTATATATACTAGCCTAGGTACATGACATTTATATCAACTATAAAGTAAACTTTTCACCAACATTGTTTGAGCTGATCTTCGGTTCTTCGAATGCTACTAGAACGACCTACAGAACCTAATCACCTGCGCACGAAAAAATAGACAAACCGCATGCTAAGAAATTTTTATGATCAGTAGTGCTAATATCATATAAATCATTGCATAAGTATTGGACATAAATTAATTGATAGAAATAAATTAAAACATGATTATAAATATCATTAATAATATCACAATAAAAGAAAAATCTAATACTAATAAACTTTAATATTATGATATTGACAAACTGAGTAAAAAAAAGTTTTTTTTTTAATCAAATTCAAAATCATGTTATTAATTTAATTCACGCAGTATGAAAATTCAAATAAATTCAACTTTTTTTTTGTTTTTCTTTTAATTTAGCCACGTACTAAAGTTTAGACTCATAACCAGATACACGAATCCGCCACGCAGAGTTGTTCAGCAATGATGGCTATCAGAGTAATCCAGAACCCTCTGGGAATTGGAGCTAACAAAAATAAAAATTGACCAATTTGATCTTTCCTCCCTCGACCCTCTGGAAATTGGGGAGATCTAAATACTCTTATATAAAGACTCTGTGGCATACCAATTATATCTGATTTAATCTAACTTAATATAGCGGAGTAAAAACCAAATTTCATGATCTGTTTCAGTTCAATTCTATTTTCATATTATTCTCATTTCAGTTTCATTTCATTTTCAAATCATATATCCCCTAATGTAAAATTAGGCTTCCAATACAAAATATACTACACATTTGCTTGTCCAACTATTTTAAATCTTAATATTCAAATTCAACTCAAAATCATGAATTTACTAATTTTATCATTGAAATCATAGTTTTCAATTCAAAACATAATTTTTTAAATACTAATCAAATTATTCAGAATTTATGAAAATAAAATTTATATAGCTAATCATAGTAAAATAAATATTAAAAAAACATTATGTAATGAAAATAAGATATTAGCAAAAACCGAAGTTTCAATCGCTTTACTCATTCTCTTCTCCTTTCTCCTTTAAGATACTCGCTTCGTTTTTAGCTACAATAGGAGCAATTGAATACAAAACAATGTCATATCTTTTCTAATACTAAAACTAATTAAAACAAACTTAAATATTTATGGTTAATCAAGTTGACAAGTTTTTTAGTCCCAAATTTGCATTCCTTTCGACTCGATTATTTGTTTTCAGTTTTGTCTTCACCAGAATACTCACTGCTTCACAAGCTATCATTTAGCACCAATATTACACAACATGACTAAGGTTCTCTACTTTCCCTTTACCATGGTCAAATGTATCAAGTAAACTTTCCATCTATTTTTATTTCTTCTTTACACTTCTAACAAACTAAAATTCATCTTCTAATCATTTCCTATCTAAGAATGTATATATTTCACTTAAATTTTCTAAGTTTTCATCCATATCATTTAATGGCAACTTTCAATATACTTGATAAAATAAAAAACTATTGATATATATATATATATATATAAAACATGGTTCAAAGATTCAAAATCTATGAAATTTTTGAAGAAAAAACATACCTTACACTTGAACTTGAAGGAAAATGATGAAAGAAAATTTTAATTTTTTCTTTCCCCCTTAGTTTTTGTAAAACAAAAGAAAGATGAGAAAGATGAACATCTTTCATTTTTTTTTATATATTATAATATTAATTAATAAAATATTATTTAAAAATCATCATCAAACAGTTGATTTTTTTTCTTAGTAATGGTAAAATTGACATTAAGTCTTTTCCATCGAAATAAAAATAGGATAATTGCATTTTAATCTTTATACTTTCTTAACTTATTCAATTTAGTCCTTGAATTCGATTTTAAATTTTTAACTTAACCACTTGCTGCTACAAATAATTTTCTATGTTTTTATGTTTGACAATTTCTTTTAAGAGTGATCATAATTTATTATACTACTATTTATTTATAGATAATTTATTCATCAACTTCTACCATAAAAATTATTCTTTTTTAAAAGTGAAGATGTTTTATTGTATCATTATTTTGATGAAGTTGATCATGATAATATCAGTATTGCTATTCATGTATTAGATTTTGCTGGAATATTTGATCTTTCATATCTCTTATTTATTAAGGGAAGAAGAAGCTTCATATTATTGGTTTTAAAATTGACTTGCCATTAGTTCTTTTATTGTATCATTATTTTGATGAAGATGGTCATGATAAAATCAGTATTGTTGTTCATGTCTTAGATTTTGCAAGAGAAATTTGATCTTTCATATCTCTTATTTATAAATCTAATTTTAAAGTTGCAAAGAATAAGATTATGTATTCAATCAGTTTGACTTTTTATAGTAAAAATCGAATAAATTAAATTATTCATATAAACCGAATTGATTTAAGAAGTAAAATTGAATAAATAGAACCAAATATTCTAATTGAGGTACTTATATTTTTATTTTTTTATTTTTTTCACATAATTATTTTCTTTCTTCAATTTAGTATATCATAGTACTTTTAATTTTATTTTTCTTTCAAGTTCATTATAAAAAAAATATTAAAAATTTAAACCAAACAATTTCAATGAACTCAAAAACTATTTGTTTTCTTATATGGTGAATTACAATTTCCATGTCTTCTATTGTTATTAATAAGTGTATATCAATTTGGATTTTTTTATATATTTAATAATAAAAATTAAAATGAATATCATAAAAAATTAAACTATTAATTTAGGTTTCAAATATTAATGGGTTTAGGCTTTTAAGAGTATTAAGTTTTAATAGGTATTTAAGTTTAAAGTTTAAATTTGAGTTTGGATATGTAAATGGGTTATGAGTTTTTGATTTTATAGGTTACGATTTATTTAGCTTAAAATATCAAAACCAAAAATAGACCAAATAAACTAATTAAATCGAACATAAAAAATGATTAAACTGAAAAATCAAATAAATTCAATTTTTTCGATATAGAATTTTTTTGCACACCCCTAGTAAAGAATAGTTGGGACTGGAGTGAAGATTTTGGGTTAACTTGTTCTTCTAGTGTGGGTATCAACTAGACCGGAATCGACTCCGAACTTACATTGATTTTCCTAGAAACAGGCAAGGCTATTGAAGATCTCGGAGGATGGCTATTCTCAAGTGCAAGGGTCAGTCATAGAGTTCAACCATTTTCACTTTTTAACCCAATGTGTAAATGTATTTATTTGTAGAGTTATTGTGAGGGAATTGGGGTTTTAACATGGGTTAAGTGTACCCTGTTCGGAATGTTGTAATGTTCTCATTTCTGTCATTAAAGAATGAGAGATGGTTAGATGTGGCATGGTGTGAATTTTGTTATAGTTGTTTTTGGGTATATACCAGGAGCATTGACTATAAAATCAAATCGTTGTGCTCATGGGTTGGAACACAGATTAAGAAAATCAATGGGCTCGTTGGTATATACATAGAATAACATCCTTTCAGTTCACGATGGAAACTGCATATAATATATTATTCAAGTTAAACTGATTCGGCCGCATGTTATTATTTAATGGTTAAAATATTTCAAGATCACTTCATTCTACTTTTCGCATATTTAAATTTAAAATTTTTATTTTTCATTTTAAAATTTGTTTTTTTTTCAAAATTTAAAATTTATATTTAATGTTAATATTGTTAAAACTATTTTATTAAATTTAAATTTATTATGTCATTTTCTGTAACATGATTAGCAACTGAATATTTTTTTTTTTAAAAACACATCAATAAATTTAACAAAATAATAAAATTAACTGTTTTAACAATCAAGCTTGAATTTAAAATTTTTAAAAATTAAATAAATTAAATTCTTAAAAATAAAAATATAAAAATTAAATTTTAAATTTATGAATATTACAAGTGGGGGCTATGGTTTTCAAATGTGGTTGTAGTTTAATAACAACCATAAAATGTGTAGGGTGTTATTTTCTAAGGACCACTATATTTTAATTGATTTAGCTTTTAATTTTATTTCCATTTTTTTATTTTTTAAATAAAATTTCTTGATGCATTAATCAGAAGAAATTTTTATTATTCAATAAGTTTTCACTTTTAGAAGTTTTTTATTTAATTTTGTGGCATTTTTTTTTAGTCTTATTTATACGTGTAGTCTTGCTTTTACAAGTGATTTTAGGATGATTTTGTCTCCATCCTCTCTAGTTTGATGGATGTTCGGTTCTTTTATCGATATTTTCTTGTCGCTTTAGATCATTCAAGGCTAATTTCTTAAGTTTTTGCAATCACTTCAAATAAGTCGTGCTTAAGTTATGACAGAACCAATTGTAAATGTGTCATAATGTTATACTAATGTTGAGGCTGAAGCCTTTGTAGTGTTGATGGAGCTTGACTTTCACAGTCTATGACAAATATGTTATTTTCTTTTTTATTTGTATGATCCCATTCATAAAATAGATAATAAATTTCACTTTAAAAAATAAAATAATATATTGTATTAATTACATAAAATATTTTAAAATTTAAATCAAATCAAAATAATTAAATAAAAGACGTATGGCATTATTTTAAATTGTATGTTGAAAGATAGAGAGTCCACATAATAATATTTTTTTTTGTAAAAAAATAATTAAATAAAAGCTTTTCCATTTTCTGTCACATTGCAAGGGGTGGATAAAAGCTTTTCCATTTTTTTACAAAATTTTTAGGTTATAAGAGATTAACAAAAATGTGAAAAGGAAGAACAATATTAGTTGCAGAATCCCACAAAGCACAAATAGATAGGAACGGGCATTTGATTTTGCACGTTAACGAGAAGGACAGCCCAAAGATCAGCATAAACTAGGTGTTATTTGTGGTCCCCAAGGGACGCTATTGATTGAATGTCTTAGGAAAAGTCTATCTTTGCTTTTAATGCAATGTGGAAGCAATCAGATTATTGCTCGAAAGACTTTCCGTGAATTCTTAGTCGCTGGCGGTCTGGAAAGGAAAAAATTATTGAAGGGGTTTTTTACTGAAATAAATTTAAAAAATATATATATATATTAAAATAAGTTGTCAGTTGGATTATTTATTAAAATAGGTTATTTTTTTAGTCACTTATCTAATAGGTGTGACTTTTTTTATATTAAAATATTTTTTTTGTTTTTAAATAAAATATTATTTTTTATTTTTATTAAAAATATTTAAATTTATATACATGTAAAAATATAGTCAACGGGTCAAAATACTAGTAAAAAATACTTGAAAATAGGTTATGCCTGTCAGATAGGCGCGAATGGCCTTGTTCCCCGTACAGTGCAACACCCCCCCCATGCCATTTGTTGCTGCTTGCTACCACATGCATGACCCCCTGCTGCTAGCAGCACTGCTTGCTGCTGCTATGTGTTGTCCCTTCAAAAGGAAAAAGAAGATTGCAAATGGAGAACTTTATAAGCATGGTCCCCCAAACCAAACACCAGAGAAAGAGAAGAAGAAGAAGAAGAAGAAAAAAATGTAATATATTATTTTAGTAAATAATTTAGTTATAATTTAAAGAGTTTAATTAAGATGTTGTGAAATTTTTTTGTTATTAATTATTATTTATGTTTAGTGTTTATGGTTTTAGGTTAATATTTTGTATGAATGTAATTTTTTATTTTTTTATAATAATTTTAAAATTAATTTGTTAGTAATTTAGAATTATGTTATTAATTTTTGTGTTTGTAATTATTTTAAAATTAATTTATTAGTAAATTAGGATTAAGTTATAATTGTTGCGTTTAGTTTAGTATTTTGTGAGTTTAAAACATATAAGCTTATAAAAAAATTAAAAATAATTTCAAAATGAAAATGAACTTGGACATATGTTTAAGCTCATTTAATTTTTTTAAGTTGCTGTTAAGTATTGGTATGTTAATAGTTGTTGTTAACTCATTCAATTTTTTTTATATCAACTTGGATATCAATTTGTCCAAGTTTAATCATAATAAACTTTTTTCATAAATTTATATACTTTAAATTTATTTTTATAAAAAAATGATTGTTGAAATATTGAAGAATATAAATCAATTATTAACATACCAATACTTAACAGCAACTTAAAAAAACTAAAAAATTGATAATAATACATTAATAGTATCAATTAAAAGCATTTCCCAAAACTCATAATTAAGAAATATTTTAAACAATGGGAATAGAGTTTTGGCTGTGTGAAAAAATATGGGATATGGATATTTATATCTACAATAACAAGTAGGATATGAATCTTCAAATTCCATTTAATGCACTGCTGATTCCAATTATGAATTAAGACATTGACAAATGCTTTTATTAAAATTATTTAAAATTTTAATTAAAAATTTTAACACCCACAAATATCAATGATGTGTTTAGTTTAGTTTAGTATCAGGTGAATTTAAGATTAATTTATAAATTATTTTAAGCTTAATTTTTTAGTAATGTATTTGGTGAGTTTTTAGTAGCTTATATGACAAGGAAGCCTTCAAACATTTTTTCAATCTATATAAATTGCTAGTGTTTAGTTATATGTTTTGTGATTTTTTTAGTAATGTATTTTTAAAAAAATAATTTTATAGTTTTTTTGTTAGTAATTTATGATTAGGTTATATAAACTGTTAGTGTTTCTAGTGTTTTGTATTTTTTAATTTAATTTTTATATAATGTAATTTTATTTGATTTTTTATTTATTTGACAATTTTTATTGATTTATTAAAATGTTGATTAAATTTGTTGTTATTTTTATAGGTTGTTTGTTTGAAAAAAACTAACCAGATATATTTTTATTTTTTTAATTCGTATGTTTTTATGTTTAGATAGTTTATATTAATTCTAATTATATTATTATTGTAATCTAACATAATTTTTTTTATTGTAGGTAAATTATGAGAAATTATTAGATATTTATCGTGTTTTGTTTCAAAAATTTGAAATAATTTATTGTATTTTCTGAAACAAATTAAATGAATTTATTTTTTTAATTGCAGATTTGCAACAAATGAGTTCTTTGATTAATAATAATCACATATCAAGTACTATTAATGAGATGGAAATAAAATTTTTATTTGATACTCATGTTATTTACAGAATTAAATTATATTGTATTAACTATTTTGCTAATTTAATAATGTCAGGGCCCGTACAGCGTATTGAGGGGTCGTGTTAATAGTGTAGGGTTTTTGCCATATGAACGCCTAATACCATACATGGAGTTAGCCGGGTTCGGATCAGTGACATTGATCCGGACTTTTGATCTGCGATACGACTTGATTTCCGTTTTAGTCGAGCGATGGCGTCTGGAGACCCACATATTTCATTTGCCGTGCAGGGAGTGCACCATCACTCTAGAGGATGTTACACTACAGCTCGGGCTTCCCATCGACGGGAATGTCGTCATGGGCGTTCTAGGCCGGTTACCCTTTGCTATGAATTACTTGGACGCTCGCCAAGTGAGGGAAAATTTACCAGTTTGAGGTTTTCATGGCTAAAGGCCAATTTTGAGCATTTGCCGAGTACTGCCGATGAATGGGGGGTGATGTAGGCAGTTCGAGCTTACATTATGCACCTTATAGGGGGTGTAGTCATGTCGGATGCAAATGGCAGTGCGGTCCACTTGATGTACTTACCCTTATTATCCAATTTGCATAACACTCGTTCATACAGTTAGGGTTCCACAGTGTTAGCCATGCTGTATCGTGAACTTTGTCGGACGACAAATCCTTCTGCGATAGACATAGGCGGATGTCTCATACTGCTGCAGTTGTGGGCACTTTACCAGATGCCATTCTTGGCATCTATTAGTCACCAATCATAAATATTTCCACTCGTTAATAGGTGATAAATTTTTACTCGTTATAAGAATTAGTTGACTCTTTTTTGGATTATATTGTTCTAACAATTTATTTTTGTAGATGGAACACTAATTCGGGTATCAGAAGGTCATACACGGTTCTGATATACCGTTTGATGATTAAGAATCATGCTGGAGAGGGGGTAAGTTTTTCCAATATAAACTTATTTTTATTATTTTATCTCACTCGACCTGCGTTAATATAACAATATTATTAAATGTGCAGTTTATTTGGATGTCGTATTCTGTTCTAGAAATTATGACGGTTATTCCCTCATTTGCCCAGGTCCACTCAAACCTATGATGCATTACTGCACCCGTTATCAATTTTCAGATAGTGGAGTGATATCATGGCGATCGAGTACTTCGGCAGTTCGATTGCATACAGTATATCCCGACACTGCCAGTAAGATTGGGAAAGATCCATTGGATAAGCAGGAGGGGGAAGTATATAAATAATTAGAGAAAAGTACATGAAGAATATATTACGATGTGGAACAACCGGTTGGGAGGGTACCTCAGATGAATCGTGCTTTGGATCTGCAGCCCTCTTTAAAGTACATATAGTGGTACTGTGAGATAGGGAAACCATTTTTGTTTGGTGGGCGGTCGATAGTAATCCCTCCGCATACGACACGAATTGGGTAACCCCTTCCAGATCCGCATCATGCACTAAAGCCAGAGCCGAAACCAGAGCTAAAGCCGGAGCCAGAGCTGGAACTACACTCTAGAGATATCTCTTATCATCTAGAATTAGGGGGCGATGACTATTTTCCGGGCTCGTTAAGCCACGAATATCATTCAGAATTTGATATCTTCAGCCCACTACCACCTCAGTACTCCAGTCATCCTGGCTCGTATCCACCTCAGTACTCCGCTCCTTCTGGCCCGTATCTACCGTCGTACTCAACTAATCTCAGCTCGTATCAATCGCCATACTCTACTCCTCTCGGCTCAAGTTTATCGATGGCGTTTGAGACATATGATTTTTCATCTATGTTTCGCACACCCCCACATACGGATGAAGAGAACGTTGATCGCCGTAATCACCCGCGTGAACGTCGAGCTCCACAAAAATATACCCCTAGAACGACACCATCAAACCATCAATTTTAAGGGGTTTGGTAATATAAATAACTTCATATATAGGTGCTCATGGGCCGGACCGAGCCGGGTTCGGGTCGGGATCAACTAAAAATTTAGGCCCATTCATTGGGCTCGGGCCGGACCCAAAAAATAGGCTTAAAATTTTGCCCAAGTCCGACCCAAATAAAAATACTAAAACCCAAGCCCAGCC
Organism: Gossypium longicalyx; assembly: GCA_025698465.1. Classification (NCBI taxonomy): domain Eukaryota; kingdom Viridiplantae; phylum Streptophyta; class Magnoliopsida; order Malvales; family Malvaceae; genus Gossypium; species Gossypium longicalyx. Next base: position 29,926,040 of record CM047003.1, read on the forward strand.
CGGCCCGGTCGTATTATTTTTATATTATTTTATATAATTTTTAAATATATATAATACATAAAAAATACTAAAAAAATCAAAATAAATATTTTCCAACAAATTGAAAATAAATTTTAAAAAATATGTAGACTTAAATAGCACTAAGATAGATACAATTTAACAAACAAATACCTCTAAAATAATAACAAAATTAACAAATGCATTAAAAATAATAACAAATTTAATAATAAAATAAGTTTTATACAATATCCAAATAATAACAACAAAATAGTAGCAACTAATAGTAATATGGTAGCAAAATATAAAGAAAATAACAAGAAAATAATATTCAAAAATAAAAAAAATAGTAGAATTTTTTGTCATTTAGTGAATTCGAGCCGGGCCGGGCCAAAAATGCCTTACCCGAGGCCCGACCCATTTTTTAAAGGGCCTTATTTTTTTTGTCCAAGCCCATTTTTTGGGCCTATATTTTTGCCCAAACCCTTCCATATTTCAAGCGGGCCTTCATATTTATGTAATGAATTTTTTGGCATTTTATTTATCAATTTAATTTTTTTTTTTTTTGCAATTTAAATAGTCAACTTTATATTTATGTAATGACTTTTTTGCTATTTTATTTATCAATTTTATGGTTTTTTCTTTATTTTGAAATTTAAACAAATGAACTTTATACTAACTATGTAAGTCAAATTAGATTAACTGCAACAAATTGTAAAACTACAATCCTCTCAACATGTAATAAACTACATCTAAATTTCTACCCGATTGCGACGATTGTCCAACATGATAGTTTCGGAGCGGGCATTTACTCCGATTATGACCGGCTAATCTGCATATGCCACACAGCTTCCCGTCGAATTTCTCCGTAATGTCTATTTCGTTATGGATTCTGGATGATTACGAACGACCTTTCGGGTTCCTACGCAACCCTTTGTCTGTGACAAGCTCAAAGGTCGTCGAAGGTACCTCATAAGTAGATAGGTCAGAAAGCACGGGGAACTCGTTCTCCCATACACGCAACATACGTTCGAGGGTGTACACTTTATCGATAAATTGTTCTACATTGAGCAAGATTTTAGCACAAGCTGCCACGACATGTGCATATAGATAATGAAGTGTTTAAAATATCATGCAATCGTACCGTCTCTTTCGAAGATCAACTCCGTAAGACTTAAGTGGTATACCGGGTCGATGACTGATGGTCTCTGTAACTCAAAATGTTTCATTACGTCGTGAATAAACTTCTACAGTCGTCGACCTCGTCATCCGACAGTTTGTAACAATTGCATCATTGACATCTTCTACAAACACGTGTCTTGCCTCCATTTGGTTCACTTGTTGCTGACCCATTCTTGGCATCAAGGTAGCCAACCTGTAGAATGTAACTGAAAAGACAGATGAAATCGAAAGATGTCGTGTTTTCAACAACACAGCGTTGATCCCCTCCACCAAGTTTGTGGTCATTTGACCATAACAAAAGCCCTCGTCAAAATTTTGAGCCTATTGCCACAGTTCCAGAGTACCCAACCACTGTCGAAAAAATGTGTTCGTTTGACCCTCCATGTCACTCTCAAGTCGAGTCATTCTTTGGCGGAAAATGTGTGGCTCTAGCTCGTGCGCTGTATATGTATTAAGAAAAAAATAAGTTATAGTATTGCTTTAAAACATTAAACTTATATTGAAAAGATAAGGTAATCTTTTACCCATTTTCACAACTTGTTTCTTCCAGTCTATATTTTTATAATCTCGCTGGAAGTTAGCCGCGATGTGCCGGATACAGTAAACAGATCTCCATGGCACACCGAAACGCCTAATGGCGGTAATTAATTATTTCCCTCTATCGGAGATGATACAAATATTATCGTTGCTAATAACATACCTCCGTAGGTTGGTAAGGAATGATTCCCACGATTCCATATTTTCCTTATCGATGATGGCAAATGTTATCGAGAGCACGTTTCTGTTGCCGTCTTGAGCAACCACAAGAAGTAGGATCTGTGTATATTTTCCATATAGCCAGGTCTCATCTATTTGCACAAACGACTTGCACTGAGGAAATGCGCACACACATTGATCAAACGTCTAGAACATCCGATAATTTTTTTTATTGTATTTAGTCATCCAGCCCGTAATAAGGTCGTGTCTGCAACTCAATGACAGTCCCCAGCACGTACTCCCTTATAGCGACTATCAATCCCTGTAACTCATTGTACGATGCATCGAAATCTCTATACAATTGTTCTATTGCCATTTGTTTAGCTGTCCATGCCTTTCGGTATGATACTCGATACTGGAATTGTGCCTGCATTTCGACAATCAGTACCAAAACTTTAATGGTTGGCATGTTTTTCACCATTGGCATGATGCACGTATAGATAGTTTTAGAATTAAGTTTTCGATGATCTTCTGTCATATGTGTTGAAGTGCATGTGTAAGGCCCAACAAATTTCCGTATCATCCACATCTGCGACTTCTGGATAAATGTAGCTCGTATCTGCCAATTACAGCCTTTCGCCGACCTCCAACACTCTCCAATATATAATATCGGTTTAGACACTACAACTTTGCAGTCTACTGATATATTCATGCTATACCGCTTAATGGCAAATACGCATTCTTCCTTACTTTCGAATCTCTGGCCCACGAACAACTCCTCAGGATCAGAATATACAGTAATTCGGTAAATATGTAGTATTTCAGGGTACTCTAGAAACTCAACTGCGTGTGCCGCACCGGGGCCTATCCGAGACATGGCCCCAGGATTATTGTGTATCAAAATACGACGAATCTGGTTCCCGATTAAAGACGCGTTAACGTTTCCATCCTCATTCACGCCTTCGTCGTCAATATCATCCGGGACCTCATCCACGTCAGGATCACTCTCGCTATCGACTTCGTGATCAGAATGATCAGTACTATGATATACATCATCACCAACCACATCAATCTCGGGTGCATCATTAAGATCAATGTCGATCCCGTGTATAATTGATTGACTATCAACGTACGAATCAGAACCACCATATACAGCTCTTGAGCTCCATCTTCTTCACCTAATGAAGAGGGATCTTTAGTTGCCTCCACACCAGCTAACTCAACAAATAACTGAATCAGTGCATTTTGGTTGCTCCGAGTCCCACAATAAAGAGTGATCATTGTCTCCACTTCTTCATCATCTACAAGTTCTATTTCGGTGAATTTTATGGGATCCGTCGAAACTGAAAACTTGTAGAAAAATTTCGAGATCCTTCTCCCACAACGCCTATAAATTTTTCACTAATTTTTTCTTTCATATCATCAAACGAGATATTTCTATTAAATCTTATTGCTATTTTTTTGCGACATTCAAATATATATCCCACGGTGGTTGTCAAAATTTCTCCATCGAAATAAACACATACGAAAAACTGATTCTCCATCTTCAGTACTAGATCTGTTAAAATTTTTTCAAAATTCTCAAAACAGTTTCAAATAGCAAAAAAATTATATAAAATTTTTAATGCAAAATTTTTCATTCAGAAGCTAATAAAATTATTAACCTAACAAAATAGCTTTCAAATAATAAAATTATTAACAAAATTTTACATTCTATTTGAAAAGAAATAAACTAAAATACCTTATCCTTCTTGTTTTCTTTTCTTTTTTTTCTTCTCCCTATCTTTTTATTTTCGTTCTGCTAAATTTTGTGTTTGTTGCTCTGCTAAATTTTTTGTCTGTGCTCATTTGATTTTCGGGGGTATATATATAGGGAAAAATTAAGCAACAGACACTCCTGTAGACCCCACCATTCGCGCCTCTGAGATAGGCACAACTAATTGCGCATGTCAGATAAGCTCAACTAGTCGCGCCTCTGAGAAAGGCTCAACTGGTCGCGCCTCTGTGATAGGCTCAACCTATATTCGTATTTATACACGGGTCATATTGATCCAGAAAAAATTAATATTTTATTTAAACAAAAAAAATATTTTTTAATATAAAAAAATGAGTCGCGCCTGTCAGATAGGCGTGACTAAAAAGCAATGTACCATATTGGTAAATAATCCAACTGACAACCTATTTTGGTATTTAAAATTTTTAAATATATTTAAGTAAAAAACCCTAATTAAAGGGACGTTTAGTAGTGTTAAATTTTTTTTTATTACAAAAGTACTTTTAGAAGAAAAATTGTGTTAAATAAATTACTTTTGACTGAATTTTTTTGACTTTTCACTTTTAAATAGGAATCCCAAAAGCACTTCTAGTACTTAAATACTTTTTCACCCCTCCAATAACATAGTACTTTTTCTTTTTTCTTTTTATTTGTGCTTAATTACAAATGTGTTAAAATCATTAATTAAAAATAAAAATATTTTTTAAAATATTAATTACAAATATTTAATGATTATATTTAAATATTTAAAATATAGTTTATATATTCTAATTAAATTTTATTAATATTTAATATTTATTGCTTAAAAATATTTAAAATTTATATTTCATATATTAAAATATTAACAACAAGTTATAATATTTTTTATATTCTTACTAAAATATAATAATATTAAATAATTTAAATATTATTTAAATATATATTTGTTACTTGATAATAACATGTCTAAAATAGATATTTTATTTATCAAAAATACTTTTTGACATTAATACTAAACACTCAAATTTTAATTTAAAATTTTTAAAAAAATATTTTTCTTTTAACATTTTTTAAAAGCATTGCTAAATTAACTTTAAGAAATTTTCGACTAGCCGGTAGTCATGAATGATGTTGTTTAATAGTCTGGTAGACACGCGGAATGATAGCAAATGGGTAGGGTGGGTTGGACTTTTTGCAAGTCTCGATCCCGACTTGATGTTTTATCGCCATCTCTCAATTTTGACCGAATTTTGATCTTAAATTTTTTTTTAGCCCGTCTGGAATCCAAACCTTAATATCAATTGTATGCACAATTTTTATTTGACTCGGTTCAAGTGTTTTTTTTTTTTGAAATTGTGATTAATTAAAATAAAAAAATGGCAACGCTTCCCATTTAAATTTGTTGAGTTCATGGTTTATTTTGCATAGTTTAGTTAATAATATACTAATATGAGAAAAAAACTATTTATTACATATGTATTTAAATAATTAGACATAAATTGAATAATAATTAATATAAATTTAAACTTTAAATTAAAAATATAAATAAAAACTCTTATAAAAAAATAAGAACTTTAAAAATTTCTTCTCTTTACTAAAAATAAGTTATGGAAGTGACTAAATATTGCCAACTGAATTAATTTATTATTAACCCATATATTAAAACATTGTAGAAAATAAGTAATTTATGTTTTCTCGTATAAGGGTTTTTTTACAATAATAATATGAAAAAAGTAATTACGAAAATAAGATGAAAATAAAATTATTTATGAGAATAGGTTGCTTTAAACAATAAAAAATGGTGTCGTCAGCTTTTCAAACGGCATCACCTATAAAAATAATATTTTAATTTAAAATGGGGTGACGCCAAAATGTCTTGTTTTCATCGTGACTTTTACTATTCTTTTTTTTTTTTAAATTTATATACTTTAGTTTTATAAATTTATAACTACAAGTGGGGTGGTTGTGGTATAATTTTGAATTTTTTACCTTTATTTTATGGAATTTAAAAGCTAGTTCATTTATTTCAATTTATCATAATTTGATTTTTGTATGTTTTTGAATTTAAGAAGTTAATCAAATTATTTAATACTATTAAACTCGATAATCAAATTACTTACTTCAAGATTAATCATTTATCAAAATCTTGTGCAAAAAATTAATAAAATCATCAATCCGATAAATTATATGTGGCACATATAATATTACAATAGTTAGATATAAAATAGAAAATAGTTGATATAAATTTAAACTTTAAATTAGAAGTATAAATAAAAAAAATAAGCGAAATTTTTTTTCTTTATGAAAATAATTTATAAAAATAATTAAATATTACTAACTGCATTAATTTATAATTAACATGCTAAAAATTAATATATATTTTTTTATGTTTACGGATTTCTATTAACACTAATTTTAATTTCATTAAAACCAATCTCACGGATCAACGAAATAGTGTACCCTTCACAAGGTTAAAACGTGGGCATGAGGATATTGTATAAAACAAAGGGAAGGTTCGGTAATGATGATATATGGCCGTCGTCTCGTAAAGAAGACCAATATTGACTTTCCAGACTCAGACTCATGACAGCTAATCACACTGGATTAGACTCCTACCCAACTTTCCCTTCCCTTTCGGGCAATGTAATATGAAGAAATTTCTATCTTTGGCGGTCACATTATAAAAAATCCATGCTTCATAACAATCTTAATGCAGCAACCTCATTAGTTCCGTTCTGAAACTAAATCCGACGGCCATGAGATCCCTAACCTTAACATCCTCGAGTTCAACTCTTTTTCTCGTTTTACTCATCTATATATGTTTCTCTCCGTCCAGTTCAGGAAACCCCAAGAATTTTCTGCATACAGGGTCTTCTCTGTCAGTGGAAGATGACAAGGACCTGTTAACTTCTTCAGACAACACCTTCACCTGTGGCTTTTATGGTGTTGGTGAAAATGCTTACTACTTCTCAATCTGGTTCACCAACTCTAAGGACAAAACGGTTGCTTGGATGGCTAACCGAGACAAACCCGTCAATGGAAAGGGCTCTAAACTTTCTCTTCATCGAGATGGTGCCTTCGTACTCACTGATGTGGATGGCTCCATTACGTGGGAGGCCAACACCAGAACCACATACGTTGAAAGGGCAGAGCTTTTGGATAATGGGAATCTCGTTCTTAAGGATTCATCTGGTAAAGTTGTTTGGCAAAGCTTTGATTTCCCCACAGATACGCTTCTTCCTCACCAACGCTTTATCAAAAGTACGAAGTTGATTTCCATACTGGGGAGAGGAAATTATGGCACTGGATATTTCAACTTTTTTTTTGATACTGATAATGTCTTGAGATTGGTATATGATGGGCCTGATATATCAAGCGTGTATTGGCCTAATGTTGATTTTGATGCGTTTGGAAATGGGAGAACCAACTTTAACAGTACTAGGATTGCTATGTTAGATGAAATGGGATGGTTTTTATCAAGTGATTGGTTGAATTTCAATGGTTCTGACTCGGGTTTTGGGATCAAAAGGAGGCTGACCATGGATTACGATGGTAACCTCAGGCTTTATAGCTTGAATATCGTGTCAGGATTATGGACCATCACATGGGAAGCTGTTAGGCAACTTTGTTCGGTGCATGGACTTTGTGGGAGGAATGGGATCTGTGTTTATACACCAGAACCTAAATGTTCATGCCCTCCTGGATATGAGATGGCCGATCCAAGTAATTGGAACAGAGGTTGCAAGCCTAGGTTCAGTCGAATCTGTTCTTCAAAGTCCCCCCAGCAGGTGAAATTCGTGAAGATGCGATATGTGGACTATTATGGATTCGATTCCTCTTACAGTCCAGGCATAACATTAGAATCTTGCAAGATGAAATGCTTGGAAGATTGCCAGTGTAATGCATTTAGCTACAGGCTAACAGGGGACGGAAAATGTTTCACTAAAGTTGAACTTTTCAATGGCTACGAGTCTCCAAATTTCCCAGGTGCCTTGTATTTAAAGCTCCCTTTGAGTATAGAAACATCAGAAGTCATCGTTCTCAATGGTACTAATCATACGTGCAAGTTAGGTGAAACCACAATAACGATAGGCTTAGGCTCTTCTTCTACGTTAGAAACCAGAGGAAGAAGGGTGAGATGGGTTTATCTATACTCATTTGCCTCTGTTATTGGTGCAAGTCAAATGCTTTTCTTTGTATCAGGTTGGTGGTTTCTTTTTAGAAAAAATGGCATTCCAGCTATGGTGGAAGAAGGATATCGTGTATTATCTAATCATTTCAGGAAGTTCAGCTATATGGAGCTCAAGAAGGCAACTAAGAACTTCCAAGAAGAGCTGGGAAGAGGAGCTTCCGGGGTTGTATTTAAGGGTGTGTTGGCGGATGAAAGGGTGGTGGCGGTCAAGAAATTGGGAGATGCTCATCTAAAAGAGGAAGTTTTCTGGGCAGAAGTGAGCATAATTGGAAAGATCAACCACATGAACCTTGTGAGAATGTGGGGATTTTGTTTAGAACCCAAAAATAAACTTTTGGTCTATGAGTACGTAGAAAATGGGTCTTTGGACAAGCATCTCTTTTCGGGTAACGTTCTTGGATGGAATGAGAGGTTTAAAGTTGCCTTAGGGACAGCTAAAGGTTTGGCCTACCTTCACCATGAGTGCTTAGAATGGGTTATTCATTGTGACGTGAAACCTGAAAACATACTCTTAGATGGTGAATTTGAACCTAAGATTTCGGACTTCGGATTAGCAAAGCTGTCTCAAAGGGATTGTAATAATTCCGAAATGTCTCGAATCCGAGGAACAAAAGGGTACATGGCTCCTGATTGGGCATTAAACCTTCCGATCACTGCAAAAGTTGATGTCTATAGCTACGGGGTCGTGATTCTGGAGTTGGTGAAAGGCATTCGACTTTCCAATTGGGTGGCCGAGGATGGTGACATGCAGGAAACTGAGTTAACCAGATTCATCAAAGTAGTGAAAAGAAAAATTCAGATTGAAGAGACGGCCTGGGTTGAGGATATTGTGGACGCAAGATTGAATGGACATTTCACTAGAATCCAAGCAAAGAAAATGATAGAAATTGGAATATCTTGTGTGGATGAAAATAGAAGCAAGAGGCCAACAATGGATTCTATAGTCCAAGCTCTAATAGAATGTGAAGATGGACTTAGGATCCTCGATCAAGCCTGAGAATGGTAGCAGCAGGTGAGCTCTAACAATAGATTAATAAGAAAATGCTTTGTTTTATCATTACTACTTTTTGGATAATTATAATAATCTCTGTAATTTATAGACTTTCATGCTTGTCAAGTCCATTTAATTAATAATTAGTGGGAAAAAAAAGCCTATTTAATTATGCAGGATCATATCAATAAAATCAGATTTATTGCCGTCTAAATTTTGCAAAAATTCTATAAATTATAATATGTGATTTGCAATTTTAAATGTGATATATATATATATATCATTAATATTTTATGCAAGTAAATCAAATAAATTAGAGACGAAGTTAAAAGAATTTTTTGGAGGATCAAAATTAAATTGTATATTTTGACATAGTAAAAATATAATTTCATCATTTTAATAACTTATATTTTTATAATTTTTAAAATATTAAATCAAATTTTTATCATTTTGAGGGCTAAAGTGAAATTTTATTATTATTAATTTAAAATTTTATCAATTATAAAAGAGACTAAATGTAAAATTTTCTATTTTAGAGGGGTCGGGGCAACACTTGTCTTGGCCACTGCAATAAGTGTTGGTGACATTTTGTACTCTCAATGAGAGAATAGAGTTTGAACCTTGGAGACGACATTATTGAGAGAGATAGTCATCCCGAACATAGATCGTAAAGCGGACGTTAAAAATAATTTTGTTATATCTTATTTGTTAATCTTGTGTTCACTTTCAAATAATATTTTTTTGTTGTTTTATTTGAAAATATAAATATATAAAAATATATTTATATTAATATAAAATAACTTTTAAGGTAAAAGCATTTTAATAATTTTAAAATTAAATTAATGTCGAAATAACTCGTGATATAACTCAATCATATATTAGGGTAAGAATTGAAAAAAGTTTGGTGAATAATTAGTAGTAATGTATTTGAAATTTGTATTATTTTTATTAAGAAAGCAAAAACAACAACAACCAAGCTTGAAATAAGAAAATTAATACATAATTACACTAAACCAATATAATTTAAAAATGTAATTAATATCCTAATCATATAACTTGCTACTAAGCTTGCCCCCAAAAAATACATCAACTTTTTAAAAATTGCATGACATATTATCAAATTTACACAAATAGGAAAAAAATTTCAGTTTTACACGTGGCACACATGCTGAAGGAGCCAATTGAAAAGTGACAACAAAGCAAATATCCGATTTCTAACGGCTGAATCGATTTCCCGCGCTGTCTCCCTTTTATTATAAGCATGCATGTGATATGTGAATCTATAGGTAAAAGTACCTCTCCCACCATTTGCATCCCCATCAACCCAACATAATCTCTCTTCACCCATTGAAACCCCATGATGAAGATCGACGCCCTCCGTCGACTCCTCCCTTGTCTCTCTCCCACCACCGCCACCTCCAAGGCCACCGCTACTCCCATCAAGAAACGCCTAAGCACCTCTCTAAGAAACGACGTCGTCGACCCTCTCCACCCCGTACTCACCAACACAAACCAAGACAAAGACAAAGACTCCCAAGATTCCACCACAACAACCGATCTCGAACCGCCCGTTTCGGCCTTCTCACGTCCTTCCAGGTCAATGGTCATTGGCACCATCTTTGGCCAACGCAAAGGCCACGTCTGGTTTTGCTTCCAACACCACCGTCTCTCCACAAAACCCTCTCTCCTCCTCGAACTCTCCATTCCAACTCACCAACTTGTCCAAGAAATGAGTTCCGGCACCGTCCGCATCGCTCTCGAGTGCGACCACTCCGAACTCAGCTCCTGTCCTCTCCATTCAGTCCCCATTTGGACCATGCACTGCAATGGTCGCAAAATTGGATTCGCTACTAAAAGAAAAGCCACTCGCCATAACCGATTGATGTTAAAGACCATGCAATCTATCACAGTTGGTGCAGGGATGATACCAACCGGCGTCGGATCGTCGGGTTCGGAGGAGATCATGTACATGAGGGCTAATTATGAACATGTTATCGGCAACTCTGACTATGAGTCGTTTCACCTTGTGAACCCAGATGAATGTGCTGGCCAAGAACTAAGCGTGTACCTTATGAGATCACGGTGAAAAAGGCTGGTAGTACAGAGAGGTTAAATTTTATGGGTCTTTATTGTAGTGTATTTTGTCAGTTTCTTTGTTTAAGTAGCAAATTGGGGTTTTCTCTTACCTTATAGGAAGCTTCTCAAATCTGTTTTCTTCTTGGGGTTTCTTTAAAGTTTTTCAAGAGGCTTGAAAGTGGAGTTTTGCATTGCAAAGAACTCCTTTTCGCAGGTATTGTTAATTGGATTTTGTGTTTTCTGCAAATGGGATTTCACTTGTAATTTTTCATCTCCTTTACTTGAACGAGGATGGTCAAAGAATATCTAGCAGGGCTCATAAGTCAATTCTGTAATAATGGAATTGCTCCCCCAAAAAAAAACTATACAATTTTATTTCAGTTTTGTCTTTTTGCTCTTTCGTTATTGCTCGGAAACTATGTTAGTTTTTTTCTTTCATATACTTGTGCAGGAATATATGTCAGATTAGATTAATGTTAATTATGATCATGTAACTGTCATGATGTCTAATCTGGCTACGTATTTTAATATCACAAGATTCTCTGGCTACAAATTCCATTCAGGCACTGCTGCTGGTTGGATCTTGTCTAATCTCTATAGCATATGAGTACACCCATCTGTAGTTTTATCAAATTGCTCATAGAGGATGAAGGAAGGGAAAGCTGTAGTTGGAGAACTTGCAGAGCCTTGTAATGGGGACTGAGTTGGCATATATCAGGGGCTCTTGATCTACATTAATATTCACCATCATAAAACATAGTAAGGAACATAATACATTTCTTTAAATAGTAATGCTTTAAAAGAAAATATTCAAAGCTTTCACTTTGCTGAAGATTCAAAGCTTCAATCTGCTGTCCAATCACTACACCTACCTTTAGTCTATTCGTCTTTAACTTATTCCCTAATCTGATATTGAGGATGCTATCTACCTTGCTTCATATGGTTCAAATGTCATGCATCTTATTAATATTCTGTTTCCAAATATTATAACCATTATACAAATATTTCCCTTGTGAAGGAATGTTAGGATGCTATGTTTTCAAACACAGGTGCAAAGACTTCAATTTCGCAATATTTGTGAATTTCATCTTTAATTCTTTTTCTAATTTAATTTAATATCCATATTTTCAAAAAAATTGAATTTAACCATCATTTTTAAAAAATAATCTAATTGTCTTTTTTAATAAAAAATGGAACTAACATATTAAATCTATGAGTTGGTCAAAAAAATAATGGGTAAATTATATTACAGGTCACCCAATTATGGGTTATTTTTTTTTGTCATTCAATTATGATGTTTTTTTAAAATTGATCACCCAACTATGGATTTGTTTCTTCTTTGGTCACCCAATTATGAATTTTTTAAAATTGATCACCCAACTAATCGCTTCTTTTTTCCATTTTCGTTAATTGCACTAATAGGAAGGTAACATGGTAGTTGAAAATCTGTATGATAACAAATTTATCCCTCAATTTTTACATATTATATTAGTTTAACTCTCAAAATTTACAAATAATCTTAATTTGATCCTAATTCTAAAAAATAAAAAAATTATTGTTGACAATAAATAATAATATATAAAATTTAAAAGTATATAAATATACATTAATATTTTCAAAAAATATATAATAATAAATTTAAATTTTATATTAATATTAATATTAAATAAAAATAAAGTTTATAAATTATTAATATTTTTTTTGGAATTTTTCATATTTTAATTTTAATTTTAATTTTTAAATAATTATTAATAATTGTTTATAGTTTTGCACTCATCTAGAACAAATCTAGACTTATAGTTGTCCAAGTTCAATCCAGATGAAATTTTTATTTTTTTAAGTATTAACTTTTTAATTTTCTTGACTGGTGTGGCATGTCATATTAGCATTTTTTCATGTGCCATACCACGTGTCATTTCCTAGTGGTTGTCGTTAGACATATCAGCGTCATTAACTATCAAACCAGCTAGTTAACTAACCATTTCCATTAATGGAAGATTTTAGTTAATTTTTTTATTATTAAGGGCTTGGTAGGATACACTTTTTCTAAGGACTCAATTTATTTTTTTCTCATTTTTTACTAAGGACTTTTTTAATCTTTTAAGACTTTCAGAAAGAGTCAAATTGTTGTTTTTTAAAGGAAACATGGACTAAAATATTAAATTTTTAAACAGTGTAGCCCAAATGACAATTCAATGTACTTCATGCTAATTTTTTAAAATTTTTATGATTTTTTTTAATTTTGATTTTTTTAATTTTTTTATAAATCTTAAATTATTTGTTGGCGTGACGACATATAAGACAAATAGTGTCATGTCAACATAAAATATATGCCACGCAAATTAATGTTTTAATTCTCATATATGTTTAAAAAAAGATTTAACTTTTTTTTGAAAAGTTAATAGCTAAGTTTATCTAAAAAGGGAATGAAGACTAAATTGATAAAAGATGTAAATATTGAAGACTAAATTTGGCATTATGCCCTTGACATTTACGTGGAAGTTTCATTTTCTTCCATGTAGAGATGATGGAGCTTCTGGATGGCAATTGGCTTGAGTGAAACAGTGCTGCAGGAAGCCAAGAAAAATTATATCATCATAACAACAGTACTAGAGAGCTGATTTATGTATTATTATTACTAATCATTATTTAAAACCTCTGAAACTAAACTACCAAATTTGTCAATAAAACTTATCAAGTATATGCCTTACAGGACCTTAAAAGCATGTGAAGTATGTTCAAGTTTTGAAGGAAATAAAATGGTTTTCAACTATAATAATGCTCAAACAAAACACAAGATTGCACTGCTTGATAAGTTGATAACTTGAACCTGCAAAATGATGCCCTTAAAAAAATGATGACTGATTGATGCATGAACTGTGAGCAAAATGAAGAAAATTACCTTGAATTCTTGTTTCAAGTGCAACAAGTTTTGTATTGCAGTGAGGAAGAGGTAATCTGCACCCCAAGGACTAGATTCAACAAACAGACATGTTGATATAAACCTCAGGATGCAGATTACCCGGTCCTCACCAGTATAAAGTAATCTGCAAAGAGGAAGGGTACAAGGTAAGCAGAGGTTTGAGGAGTTCATGCATGAAATACAGAAATTTATAATGGATCCTAAAGGTTAACATGAAGATTTATTCCATAAATTGGGGACAAAAATTGATAAAGAATAAAGTGGGGGATGGGGGATAAGGTGCTCCAATTCGAATCATGGTTTGGTTCTGTTCTGCTTAAACCAATGATGGCCTTACTTTACATAGAAAATGATGGAGTACTGATCTTGACTGCTTATTTCCTCATGACTAATAGATCTTCCATGACTACTTTCTTTTCCCCAAAACCTATCACTACGAAACAAGAGAAGTGTTTTTTTATATATATATATAGTCTGCTTGAAGCTTCCATTTTCAATTGAAGAATCTTGAGCTTTATGAACACATCTTCTCGTTTGGGGTTCTTTAGCTCTCTCTATCGAACATAATAAACTGTTGCACAGGAAAAGACTTGACCACATTACGTGTAGTATCTGGTTTTGATGGTCTCAATCGGCTTTATGTGCTTAGCATATTCTATTCTCTTGGCCATTGAAAGGCACCTTACTTACTGTCCCCATCTCACCAATTGCTTGTTTGGCTATTAAAAGATATGTGAATGATGCATTCCAAGCCTCCTCAAACAAGAAGTTATTTATGATCAATACACAATAGTTCCTCAAATAGGTTTTGGAATACAAGTGAACTGCCTTTCGTGGACAAAACCGTAAAAAAAATCCCGGTTTGCTTATTAACTCCTCTGTGAGGCTATGAAAATTTTGAATGCTTTGGAACCAACCAAACAGGCACACAATCTGTTGGCTTCACCAGGATTTTCCTTCCCTTGGAGAATATTATATCCATATGCGACCCTGGCAGACTACAAAATGGACCATCCATCTAATGATTTCACGACCTGGTAGAAGCCTAGAAAGCATTCTTCTGTATTTTCTGCTAAAATAAGCAAAGCAACTTCTGAGTAGAGAATAAATTCCATGCTTACTTTCCACCTGTATGCATCTTATGCTAACAAATTCGTCCCGACACTTGGCTACAATATTATGTCGCTATTATGCATGTAATCTAGTGGTCCTCCTTGTTCATGCCAGGCCCTCCAATCACCGACAAGGAAGAAAATAGTATTAAACAACGGCTGCCATTGTCGACAGATATTTAAAAAAGCTTGTAATGCGTCCTTCCAAGTTCAAATCCAAGAAGCCATATAAATGGAACAGAGTAATTGCTATTCTTACATGACTTTGTAGTTACATCAAGCCCCGTAATTGATTCCTACAGTTAATCTCTAAAACATAACATCGAACTAAATTTCATTTTCCATATAGAAATTAATCACACAGCTTTTCTCCACTGTCCACACCGCTTGTACTTTTAATATCATTCAAATACAAAGGAATCGAACACTGTCAACCTGCACGAGGGCAGTTAACAAACAAGTCGCATACAAAACTGCGATGATGGCATGATCATCAATAATTGTTAACTAAATTTTAAGGCCTAAGTGTGCTGAAACTAGGTAGTTATTACACTTATCTTCACTCTTGCAGTGCCAATTACCTATACATTAAACAAAAATGCCCATGGCAGCAAACTGCAAAATTTACCACCCAGGTTTCACATCTAATACAGTAGAAACAAGTAAAGAACCATTTGTTTTCCTATCTTTCTATGTTTAACTGACTGCTTTCACTTTTCTACCATTTCTTTCGGGGGTCCTTGTCTTCTTGAGAACCAAATTAACTAAGATGATTAACCGAACTTAAGCTAATAACCGGTTGGGATGCTTGATAGAAGCATCTTCAATGTCTCGTAGGTCATGAAGACAATGCCTACACCAGGAACCACCTTGTAGTATTCAGGCAGAATCCCTCTGTACAAGCCTCGAAGACCTTCCGAATGGATTATATGCCTGAAAGTCCCAGCCAACCCAGTTTTGTAAACACGAGCTCGCCCTGCAGCCCCTTCCAATTGCATGCGTCTCCTCACGAGATCAACAGGAAACGTAGCTGCATATCATCAGTGAGGGAAAAAAGTCAAGCAGAGATGAGAAATTATCTGTGAAAACATATTATAAAACCATTGGGACGTGTCAACTTGAGAAAATAAGTTCCAAAAACATTTATTGTGGAAAACCATAATCCGTTCAACCAAGGGAAAAGAAGCCCATTAACTCAACAGTACCAACATTTAGTAAGCAGAGTCAAACCAAAAAGCAGGGTTGCACTTGCAGATTACTGACCTGTTGATGATGCAATGCCTGAGAGGCTGCCACAAGCAAGACTAACCATAATAGTGGAATCATCAGGCCTAAAGCAAAATCAGAGGAATTCCAAACAGGTTACAGCCTTAGCACACCAAGAAAATTTCTATATACTGAAAATAAGAATTTTTACCTTTGTAATTGCCAATAAGATCTCAAAGATTCATATACTGAAAAGCTTATAGCTATACTTGGTCCAACACCCTGCATCACACATTGCATTGCAGCAGCAATTAGAGACAATGGGATAAGAAACTAATAATTAAAGCAAAATAGTCTATATACCAATAATGTTGCTCCAAGTCCTTTATACAAGCCAAAAAATCCCTCTTCTCTGCAAATGGTATGAAAGGCATGCCAAATGCCCCTGTAGTATATTGTGTTTCTCTGCAGAGTTCAGAAGAATAATTGAAATGGAGGATAAGAAAAAAGTATAAACTCAATATAAAAGAAAATGGAAGCAATACAACATATAAAATCTTTGTCAAAAGCATAGGCAATGGCAAATGCAAGTGCCTAACTCAATTACCTGGGCTGCAAGACGCGTCCTTACAAGATCCAATGGATATGTAGCAGAGGCAGCAGTCATTCCAGCCAACCCACCGCCTACAAAGTGCACACCAAGATCAGCACCAGCTTTTACCCTTTGATTTTCCAAGCAGAGGGTAGACTGCAGTAACTGCAAAAACGAAGGAACGAGTGAATTGGAAAACATTATTGAGAAAAATGAAAACGATCATTTAGATGGGAAAAAAAACACATACACTCTTGTAGCGTTCATAGGCATAGAAGTTGACTGCAGTGTAGGGAAGACGGTGAGCAATGGTAACCAGATTGCCTTTCCAAAATGCTTTGAACCCTTCTTCATTAATAATGCGAGAAGCCTCACGCCATATGCTAGCCTTGCTCAATGCTGATACATCTGACTGCATTCCTTGGACCTGAGAAGAGAAGAAATCATCAGCATTCAAGGTTAAGGTAGAAAGTATTCCAGCATAATATAACAGCAAGAAAAAGTATGCAAATTCATGACGTATTATTCATATTCATTAAGCTGCCACCATTATTCTGTTACTCCACGCAAAATGTGACACTATTACCCCTATGCCTACACAATTACTCATTTAGAGAATCGTTTTAATCCAAAATCCAAATCCATTAAAATTAAATTTCTTGAGAGAAAAAATACCGACTGTTTTAGTGAACCTATTTCCAACAAAAGAAACCCGAATAAACAGACAAAACATTAACATCCCAAGCTTCTAAAATCGATGTATAATATAATCTTCTGCATCTTTTACCTCATTTCTCAAAACCGAAACCTCAAAATACAACTAAAAAGGTACAATTTTCCTTTAAAAAAGCCTCACAAACCCGTTTCCCCAATCTCCGCCTTCACTTAAACGGGAAATAGCAACGAAGAACGAAATACCCAGATCAGAATACCGCTCAAATTCAACAAAAGAATAAGCATTTTTTAATAAATTAGAAGAGCAACTGTAAACCAGACCTGAAATAAGATGGTTAAACGAGCAAGAGGAGCCGTACAAGTCTTGCTAAAAGCACCAGCAATACCACCAGCAAGAAGCTGTTGAACAGTCCCAATCTGCGGATTCAAGCCCTGCTTTGAAGAATGCTCATGTTGTTGTTGCTGCTGCTGCTGTAAAAACTTTCTAGCCCCAGCATCTACAACAGCTCCGTGGGCTGAATTCAAAGCCCTTTGCCCTCCTTCTACCACCACCCCAACTCTTGCCTCCATATTCATATCCTATCAAAAGCTCTCTCCAATAAGAAATTTTTTTTTTGAGGGTTATAAGAAAAGAAAATTAAAAACTCTTTTGGGGCTTCGGGTTTTAAAGTAGAAAGATGGAGAAGTCAAGGAAAGGAAAACGGGGAAGTCATTTTCTCACTTTGGTGAAGTCTGAAGGAAAATGAAAAGAAATGAAGAAACCCTAAGCAGAACCCTAACCGGGACATAAAGATTTATCTTTGGGTGCTTTGAATTACTTTTTTTTTTCCTGCAGTCTGTTAATGTTATCTACCACTTGCGAAAATTAAGAATATTAACTCAGTCCTTTTAATAGTTTCCTTACGAGCCAATTGCAATTGGATTGATTTCTTAGTAAAATAATATTATTATTGAAAATATTTAGACATTTTTGGATAATTTGTTAAACGTGTTTGATTAATAAAATATAATTATATCGTAATTACTTATGTCATATTTTGTAATTAGTATGATAAAAATAATTTTTAAACAAGTAACAAAAAATTAAAATCAAATAATCGTGTGTAAGTCTAAAAAAATAAGAAAAATAAACATCATATGCAATTTTATTTAATTGTTCTAATTCATATTTGTTGGGTTATTCCCTCTTTAATATTTAACATTCTCTTTTTATCATCATCTGTTGGTTATTAACCGAGTTCACCATCATGTGAATTCGAATCTACGTCATTAAGATTATTAAAATCTCCTTCTTTAATATACTATTCGAATTATGGAAGATTTTAATTTTAATTGAAATTATGAAATATGCAAACATGTTAGTATGATCTAATATTGTTTCTTTATGTTATACTTAGGTGGGGTTAATATAGGAAATATTTTTTAAACAATAAATGTCTTCTTAATCTTATTTCGAAAACTTAAATGTTATAAATTAAAATATTCAGAAATATTTATTGTGCTTGTATCTAGAATCATTCTCTCAAATGATATTATATCTCATGAAATAATAATATAAATATGAAGGATGGTGACTTATGTTTATGTTTTATTAACATAATTAACAAAAGAAACAAGGCAACCAACCGGCCACTATAAATAACTATGGCAATATTGCCATTTAAAATCATTCGCTTAAGTTTTTAGACCCATTTAGTCCATATAAGTTAATAGCGATTAATTTTAACAGTTTTTACTTTTTATGATTTAGTCTTTATACCACAATAACTAACAGATTAATAAAATTATTGGACCAAAAATCATTAGGACACTATAAATGTAATACCCCTACCCGTATTCATTACCGGAATAGGGTAAGAAGTATTACCAGAGTTTACAAATTAATTTTTTTTAACTCAATATATCCCCCTTTTATAGATATCTAACCTTCCCTGAAAATTTTAAACCGAGACCAATCCACATCAACCAATTCAACATATTTTCAAAATAAATTCATGCATATTTATAAGATAACATCATCACATACCCAAAAAACTGTGTTTGTTAACCATACCAATGGCTAACTCTACATTCATTTCACAAAATCATTTACTTTATTAGCTTATACATGCCATTGATTTCCAAAATAAAGTTTCTTTATATACCGAAATCCTGAGGTTGATAGTGTGATGTATCTCCGACCAAATCCGATCTCCGAGCTCTTAACACTACAAAACAGGGGAAAATGAAACAGGGTAAGCACTTTGTGCTTAGTAAGCTCATGTAACAAGAATTATACTTACCTAATATTTTCAATACAATACAATAAACATTTATATATCTATTCAATGCATTATTACCCTAATATGCACAAACTCAACATTCAAGTTAGTACAATAATTTGCATGTACCAATAATATATACCATGATTTCTATTTCCTTGTTATTTTTCCATATTTATCCCGTTGAATTTCTCGGAATTTCGATGGATTTTCAGAGGTACACTTTTAGTGTACAATTTCGGGTCCGTCAATTTATATTCATGTGCACACATTTCCATTTGAGAGCACACACTCATGAACCTCATCCTTACAATGGGATTACTAGTCCAAAGCTAAATCACTGTAATATAAACTCATAGAGTATTGTCGGGATTACGGTCCAAGCTAAATCCCTCGCAACGACAATTACTCTAATGAGCTTGGATCTGAATTACAGTCCAGCTAAATTGAGACTCGATTCGGATTACCCGTCCAAGCTAAATCCATTTTCCACATATTCTTCGGGAGGGCTATATCGAGGATAGGATCACCCGTCGTGCTTGATCCTTTTTACCGTCAATTCCTTTTCTAGAGATCCATCGAATTTTCCTTTCATTCAAATCCCTTTTTTATCAAATATATCAATGTTTCATAAAATTTCATATAATGAACATTCAAATCATATTCATATCAAAAACATGCATTTCAAGCATTTAAGAATATAATTCAAGTTACATGAACTTACCTTGATACTTGTTTGTGCACAAAAATCTACTAATCCTGAACTTTTTCCTTTCCTCGATCTAGCTTCGTATTTGAATCTTCTGGATCTAAATAAATAAATTTAATTATCAATTTAATACATTTCATGTTCATATACAACATTCTCTATAATTCAACTATTATTTATAGTTCATTCAAAGCTGTCTACTTAAGTCATAGCCACTAAATTATTTATAACTCGAGCTACGGAACTCCAAATTAAGTTCCGTTAATTTTCCCTAAAACTAGACTCATATATATTCTTACCATAAAATTTTCAGAATTTTTGGTTTAGCCATTCAGTACAGTTTATTCTTTAAAGTCACCCCTGTTCTGCTGTTTAACAGTTCTGACCCTTCTTCACTAAAAATTAATTATCTCTTCATACAGGATTCAAATGATATTCTAGTTTATTTCTATTAAAAATAGACTAATTAAGGATTCTAGACATATAAATTTAAGCTCCTAATTATTTTTATTTAATTTTTTATGATTTTTCAAAGTCAGAACAGGGGAACCCGAATTCATTCTGATCTTGTCTCACAAAATTCATTATATCTCAAAATTTACAAATCCATTGCTTACACTATTTCTTCTATGAGAAACTAGACTCAATAAGCTTTAATTCCATATATTTTTCATCTTCTAATTCGATTTATACAATTTATGGTGATTTTTCAATGTACTGCTGCTGTTCAAATTGTTTTAGTGCAAACTGTTTATTACCATTTTTCCCCTAAGCTTTTAATAAATGAGAATTTCGTCCCTACTCAATTAGTCTCTCAATTGAGCTTATTTTTCTCAATTAACACTTTATTATATCACCTTAAACTAGTTTACAACATTTAGGAATCATAGTTTCAGAAATAGACTTTAATTCCAAACATTTTCACAATTAGGTCCTAAAAATCAATTTTCCATTGAAATTACCTAATAAAATCATCTCATAAATAAATTAAAACTTTAATTTCATTCTATTTCATCATAAACTTACATAACTCAATCATGGTGACTTTCAATTTCATCCATGAAATCAAAAACTAATGAATTTAATAGTAGGACCTAGTTGTAAAAGTCTTAGAAACACAAAAATTACAAGAAAAAGGTAAGGATTAACTCACTTGGTGCAAAAATTATGAAATACCAGCTTAGAGAACCCTCCTATGGCGTATTTAGCTGCTAGAATTGAAGAGAAATGAAGAGAAATCTAGATATTTCCTATTTAGTCCTAGCTTTATTTAGTTAATTTTGCAATATTCCAATTTTACCCTTAATTTATCAAATTCCCTGCTGATTTCATGCCCTTGCCGTCCAGCCCAAATAAATTTTGGGTCTAATTGCCTTTTAAATCCTTTCTCATTAGACTCTTAAGCTATTTAATCGTTCTAGCAACTTTTACACCTATTACAATTTAGTCCTTTTTATTTAATTGACTACCCAAACATTAAAATTTTCTAACGAAATTTTAATACCACATTACTAACATTTCATAAATATTTATAAAATTATTTTCGACTCGGTTTTATGAGATAAAGGTCTCGATACCTTGTTTTTACCCAATTTCTTCAATAATTTCTTTTTCTAACTAACCACTAAATCGGTAAAATTTTTCTATCAATATTTTCATACGATTTTCCTATCATATCAATTTTCATGCAAAAATATTGAAATAAATTTCTCTTTAAATCAGATTTGTGGTTACGAAACCACTGTTCCGATAATTTTGAATTTAGGCCATTACAATAAATGACTCGTAAATATTAATAAATAATATTTACTGACTGATTGTTAAAAAATGAGGTTCCAAAATCACTGTTTTCTGTATCACCAAAAACGGGCTATTACATCATTCCAATTTGAATGTGTTTATGTCATGTTGTTGTGCCCAAATGAGTTTAAACATTGATTTGTAATAGTTTGATTCATATTGAGATGATATGATGATGTTTGGGTATATTTAAAGTGTTTTTAAGTCAATTTTTGACTCTAGGGGTCGTGGTTTCAAAACTTGGGCTCAATAGTATTGACACAAATGAGATAGAATACCTTAATATGTTGCTTGGAACACTTGTATCGATACATCTAGGCATTTCTACCGCAACAAGTGCCTCAGACTCAAGCAACCACACTGTTTTGAGTCGTTTTGACTTTCTGAGATCCATTTTGAGTCTCGAGCACCTTTGACCACCCCTAAACATCTTCAAAATGATTTTAAATTTTCTCTAAAGGCTTTTAATCATCCTAAACATGGGTTAATGATTTTATAAAAATATTTTAAAAATTCAAGTTTAGTAAAATTTGTATTTCTCTCAACCCGAAAGACCTCGATTGAAGCTGATAAGCCTCAAACATTTAGTTTATGATCTAAATGGGTCTTAACATGAATTCAATGACACAAAATGATTTCAAAATTGCATATTATACTTTTTTTTTAACATTGGAAACTCTCTTAAAGAAAATCTATAAGATTGTCAAATGGTGTTTTATCAAAAGAACATTTTGACTATGAATTACAAATTACTCTGAAAGCACCTCTCAATCATACCGTACATTGATACAGATAAAGAATGTTACATTTGCCAACTATACTTAAAGAAACTCATACTATGGTTTACAAGAGCTTAATACAAATCATCGATGATTCATTACTTATTTCTTCCATTGCAGCATAAGAATTCAACTTATTTTAATAAACACAAATTATAGCAATATTCTTTTCACAATAAATTCATTATCAATATGTAACAATTCTCAACAATTTAAACCATCGATGCAAAGCTTGATATCAACTCACCTCAAATCCAATAAGGTTTGACTAACGCTTCAATTTCCATAGCATACGTGAATAACTTGAGACAATAGTAAAATTTGCAATTTTCTTAAATACTTCAATCAAAATTTGTGAATAGAGTCTTAGTTTGATTGACATGAATATTATTGTCAATGTAGGAATACATAAGTTCAAATGTGTTAAAACGCATTATCCTCCTATTTATGAGTTAGGGAAAAACTATGAGTAATTCTAGACATATCAATACAAAACCTTGATTAAATCTTCCTAGAAGCTCAAAGCCATCTCCTTCCTTTTACTCATTTCCACTCCTTTCTCCTTGCTTTAAAACCAACCCAAATTACTGCTACTATAAAATTAACATTAACCTCAATTACAAAATCACGAATGCTTAACTCTCTTCTCTCCCATTCCCAAGGCTCCAAAGCCTTAGCTCCATTCTTTTATCACAACCTAAACATGATTTTGAAACTCTAACCTCTTTTTATAAAATTTAAGCTAGACATGAATGTAAATTAGAATAAAAGAAATTATCACCTTTCAACTCCTTTACCCCATATCCAACTTCACCCAATTTTTCTTCAATTGAAGTTTAACTTGCATAAATTAAACTTTCACTAAATTCCCAACTTGAATTTCAATTTAAAGTGATGTAAGGAAGCTTACGGTTGAAGGGGAAAATAATCAAATCTTCACTTTTCTTTCTCTTCTTTTGAGCTTGGAAATCTTTCCAAATTACAAGAAAACGGAGATTAATTACCTACACTGTTTGGTTATGCTTTCCAAGCTCTCTCTATTATTTCCCACTTTCTTCTCTTCTCCCTATTAGCCGTGAGAATGAATGAAGAAGCTTCCAATGATTTCTTCAATTTTTCATTACTTCAATAATTCATTTAGTGGAGATGGCCCTCTTCACTAATCCTAATTAATTATGGTGCAATTGCACCATGCCCCTTGGATCATTTACCATTTATATCCTTCCAATTCATTAATACTTTCAATTAAATTACTCAACCAAGATTTGGTGGAGTTCTAAGTGTTCAACGCCTTTGATTGAACTCTCCACTATCTTCAATTATTTCGTGGTCAAATTTCCTGATCAATCACTAAGTACCGTATCTTCTCAATTTCTTTTTCTCTCTCCCTTTTGTATTTCTCCGTATGAAATGGTGAGAAAAATCTCCTAGAAGCATTCTTCTTTTCCTTTAATTAATTCTCATTACCACCCATCATATTAAAATCAATGGATGGGATTTACTTAAGTAATTTCTTAGTGGAAATCAACAGCACATGCATGTAGCCATTCCACTTAACATATATTCTTTTTGGTAAATTACTTGTAAGGACTAGTTCCAATTACTCAACTAACCCCTTTCTGTTTCAAATCAATTTAACTTTTCCTCCTACTTTACTTTCCTTTATTATTAAGTCCATACATCAATTAGATATTCATAATTCAATTCTATTTTCTGTAATTTTCTGGTGTCACGTTTAATTAATATTTAAAATACAATTATTACAGTGCTCGTTCTTAAGAATTTAATTAGCTAAACCCTCGATTTGACACTATTTACAACACTAAAAATTTTAGGCCGTCATATTTTATGCCAAAGAGGTACTTAAATTTGGGGGCTGCATGAGAATTTCTTTGATGGTAATTACACTCGTTGCATCAATTGGCTTGAAAATGCTATGATTCATGGTTATTTTAGTTTTATTATTTTGTTATGTTAGATTTGAACAAGCTTAATGAGTTCATAATGTTGGAAAAGATAATTCCTCCTAGAATGACGTTTGAATATGCTTGAATTTCTATTTACACAATTTTGCTCGTGACCCAATCCTTCTTAGGATGTGATGGATTGTGAAGTGGGAATGTGGATGGTGCTTGTGTTAAGAAGGATCATAGTAGTGAAGTCGGCATTGTAGCGAGAAACGCAAACGATATTTGTTCTTGAGACCTTTTGGAACCACTCAAAAGGGAAAACTTAATAGCATTGGCACTCAAATTTGCCAAGGACAGAGGCTATTCAGATTGTGATTGAGGGCCACTCCATTATTGTGATCTACAAGCTCTGGCACTGGTTTATCCTTACTTGCGTTCACCTTTTAGAGGCTCACAACATCATTAGCACTTCCACTTCTATTTCATTTTCTTTTATTAGTAGAGTTGGTAACTCTATTGTGTTCCATGATTATGTAATGCGTGACAGATGCTGCATGAATTTTCTAACCTTAAAAAGAATCCTCTGTTATATTTTAGGCCAAGATTAGCCATTGTATTTGTAGAGTTTCGCTCTTTATTCGCCCTCCACATACCCATCTTCTATAGAGTACATAGCTCCCCTTATCTCTCACTCAACTCCAAACTGTATATCTTAACCCCTATGTTATAGCAGTATTTTAGGCCGTTTACTGTTTGTTGCTGGTCTTTCTTTGTAAGTAGTGATTAGAACTCCGCCTTGCCCGATCGAAAAATGGAAGAGTTTGTGCAAAAATATAAATCCGAAAAATAGGTTAGGTAAAAAAAAGATAAGGCCTGTTTAAAAAATAGGTTGGATCTCAGGTAAGGTATTTTTGGCTTGGGCCCGACTCGAGCCGAATTCACAAAAGAACAAAAAAAATGCAATTTTTTTGTTGTTTTTTAATATTTTCTTGTTGTTTTCTCCCTATTTTGATATCATTTCACTATTATGCTACTACTATTTTGTTGTTATTATTTGTATATTGTATAACACTTGTTTTATTATTAATTTTGTTATTATTTTAGAGGCATTTACTTGTTAAGTTGCATCTATTTTAATGTTATTTAAGTATATATATATATTTTAAAATTTATTTCTAATTTGTTGAAAAATATTTATTTTAATATTTTTAATATTTTTTTATGTATTATATATATTTAAAAATTATATAAAAATTAATACGAATGAATCAGACTAATATTTTAATATTTTTATTTAAATTAAATTTAAGTAAAATTTAAACTTATTTTCTGAGCCAAACCAAACAAAGAGGGTTAAATTTTTTATTGGGACAACCCACACATTAACACCTTTGGTAATGAATCAGTATCTGAAATATATATCATTTTGTCTTTACCTCTGCTCATGAATATGGTACCTAAACCACTAAAAACTAATAAAAAAAGTCTTTTTCCTTTTCTTTTCTTTTTTCTATTAAATTAATTAACACCGTATAAAAATTGAAAAACTGAATGCATACAATATTTTATTCCATACTTATCCCCATATTTGAATAATATAAACGGTAACGTTTTATCTCAAAAAAGGTCACAAGACGTCCCGAACTTCATATTAACCAAAACAAAATAATTTGAGAAATAACGATAAAAAAGGAAAATTAACAATAAAAAAATTTCTTTATCCCTGATATTGAACAAATTAATTTCTCTCAAATTGAGGATTTAATTTTTTATTTTATCAATTAATTTTTATACAATTGACGAAAAATTATTTTTAATTGTCCAAACGACTAAACTAGTAAAATTTCTTTGGGATTAATTTACTTAATGTTAGAATTGTGAGGGAATGAAGTTTATCAAAGATTAACTAAGTGGTTTAAATTGCCATTCCTCTTGTTAAAAAAAAAAAAAAGAAAAAGAAAGAAAGAAAAGAAAACCTTTTTTGGCCTTTTAGTTATATTGAAATCCATAGAATATTCTATGTAAGCTTTATCCATAAGTTTCTGAAAGAAGAAATAAATAAGTGTGTATAAAGTGGCCATCGTTATCTCTTAAGGAAGAAGATGACATGTTTAGGAAATTCCCTGTTCAGCAATTGACAGCTTCCGGTGATGACCTCATCTTCTTCATCATTGGTCCAGTGGCTGTTTGAGTGGACATCATCACTACCCACCCACTCCAATGCTTATAACGTCTCTCACTCCAAAAGATAGCCTTTTTTTTTTTCTTTAAAAGAGATTAATACATTAATCAAATTGTGGGGAATGAGACATTGAACCAGTTGAGTTTCGCCGACAAAGCTGAACTACATAACTTGGAATTTAATTGGTGTTACCCAAATGAGTAATAGAAAGAATTTCTCGAATCAGTGGGAGTTCCAAGTCTCTACATATCAACTCACCACCTGTGCAAATTTAGGCTCTGTTTCATTGAGAAATGATTTATTTTTTAAGAAAAATTAATATTTTTTTATGTTTGGATAAATTTGTGTAAAATATTTTTTGTTATTTGGTAAATTTCTTAAAAATATTTCATAAAAATTATTTTCAATTAAACAAACATACATGTGAGATTTTCTTATTTTTTTTATTGTTTAATTGAATTTATTTTTACCTATAATTTTATATTTTACATTGTATTTGCATATATTAAAAATATTATGTTAAATTCAAATTCATTACAACATCATTTTTTAATTACTTAACTATTAAGTGAGTATTTTTTATTTAAATAATGTGACATAAACAAAATTGACAAAAAAAAGTTAACGATGTTAACAATTAGATTTTATTTTCAAATTTGAAAAGTAAAGAGACTAAATTATTGAAAATAAAAGTATAAAGACTAAATTACAAATCTGTAAAGTGTACATAGGCTTGTGACATATTTTACCATTTATACTACAAAACATTTATTATTAATATATTTATAATTGTAATAAATATTTATTATTAAAATATTAATATTAAATATTTTCAATAATATATGAATAATATTATTTAAAATTATTATTTTTAAAATTTATTATTAAAATAAAATTTAAATATTAAATAATTTTTTAAAATAATAAATTATGTTTATTATATTAATAATTTATTATATGATTAAATATAAATAATTAAATATGTATGTTTAATAATATTAAAAAATATAATATTTTAAATATTTTTAAAAATAAAAATAAAATTTATTATCAATATAATAATATTAAACTTGATTTAAGTTAATTTTTATATAAAAATAAAATTGTCTATAAATGAGCTATTTTCTAGAAAATGATTTACGATTTTCAAAAGGTAAGTAATTTTACAAGAAAAATGGCTTATTTTACCTTGACCTATAAGTCATTTTTCGTTGACCAAACTATTTTCTGTGAAACAAGCACAAAAAAATGTAGAAAATATTTTCCGTAAAACTTTTTACATGTAAATAAACCGACCCCTAATTAAAGCAAGCTTAGCAAAATATTAGAAACTAAAAACCTGGGGATTTAACCAAAATAAAAATGCAAACACCCCTCAAATCAGAACAAGCAAATTCAACATCTTTAATCAGGTACACAACATATCATTAAAATCCAAGATGTATCCACTTTTTTCAAGAATTAAATGCAACTAATCAAAATTTAGATATTTTTTAATTTATATATATATATTTACTTTCTTATATTTTAATTCTTATATGTTTCTACTTTTTACATTTTATTTTTAGATTATTATATATATTAAAAATAAAAAATTATATAATACAATCTTAACATCATTTTCTTTTAGTGTTGCCATTTGTATGATGCCAAATTCAATGATTAATCTGAAAAAAAATTTCACAGATTAAATTTTTAAAAATTACCATAAATATATCCTTATCCCTTAAGTAAAAATAATTTTAATTTGAATAAAACTTACAAATTAAGTGAGAAATCACCTTACAGCAAATTTGATGGTTTTACTTGGTAATTTCAGTTGTATTGTCTGAATTTTTTTTAATATTACGATGAAATATATGAATTTAATTTTTTTTATACTTTTAAATAAAAAATTAAGTTAATAATTTTTAAATGGCAACTATTTTGTCTTTATTTGCTTTTTTAAATATTTGATAAATTAAAGTTAAGTATTAAAATTTATAAGTATTGAATTTATATTAAAATTATTTTAGTTAATAATTAAAATATAAGTATGGAATATAATTACATTGTCAATAATTTTTTTTGAAATTTGTATATTAAATAAAAATTAAAATAATTATAAAATATAATTAAAATATTAAATATTAAGAAGTCAAATATTTTTATTTTATTTTATTACATCTTAAAGATAAATAACATCATTTAAAATTCACTTTGAGATAATTTTTCACTTTATTGATAATATAAAATCATTAAAATATTTATTTATATGAAACAAACATCTTTATTCAATATTCGTATGACATATAATAAAGGGATAGGGGGTCAATTATTCAGTTACAAGTTCCTATGGTGGCCATTTTGTACTTATCCACATTGAATCAGTGGACACCTTCAAACAGTGGTTTTCAAAAATTTAAAACCCTCCAACGCCCCACCCACAATAAAACACAAAACCACGCTTACACAACTAACAACTGCATAGCCTTAGATGCTGAACCACCACGTGTCCTTATCCCTCAATATAGTCCTTAAGCAATATTGTAAATATTGGGTTGTTGAACTCAATACTTGCATATAAACAAAATATTTAAATATTTTTTAACAGCCATTGATTTTTTTCCTTTTAACGGTTTGATTTATATTCAATTTTATATTATCCATTCAAGTGTACAATCCAATTCGCTTCAAACATCGTTGTCTTTTAATTAAAATTGTGCCCCAATGCTTATTTTATATTATAGGATAAATCTTGTTATTCATTCTGATTTGATGAGATGAAATGATTGAGTCAACATATTTTTGATGAAGATTAAGTTATTTGATGTCTGAATGGTTATCTCGAAATGATGAGCTCATAATTGACTCTTCAGCTCTTTGGTGTCGAACGTTTTTTGATTTGTCACGTATTTTGATGTGAATAGAGATATAATAATCATAAATAAAAAAATAATACTTTTATTATATATATATATGACAAAATAATATCATGTTAGCAATAAAATATAAAGAGTTAATTCACTTAAGATAAAAGAGTTTAGATGGATGTATAAAGATTTATGCCTATACTTATTATTATAACTTATATAAAAAAGTCAAAATATGCGTTTAATGACACAATTTTAATGGAGACACCATTTATTACTTTATCTTACAATGATCAATTTTAATAATTTTTTTTATAGAGAAGCCACAATGCAATTAGGATATATTAAAATGACTGTTATGTTATTTTCCACCTTTTAATCAAATATAACTCGACAGCTGCTTACGTGCCAATATATAATGGCATTTAAGGACCCACTTTTACAACGTTACCGTTGAATTGAGTGAACCCACACTCTCGTCTCAAGCTTTTTTTTTTTTTTTTTTACTCTGATTTTGTAGCATGCAATATAGAATCACGTACGATCATTAGATTCATCGTGATCCAACGGCTCACGTTTACGCCCTTACTCCGAACCTTCCTGCACTTTGTAACTCTTCAGCTTACTTTATAGTAGTGTCTTTTTGCTACTTTCATGTCCACTCCCCTCCTCTCTCTCTCTCTCTCTCCCCTTTGCAATGGCGAAATATGCTTCTTCTTCCCGATGGCTTCTTCAAAGCTTAATTTTTACGATTCTATCGACGGTACGGGCTCAGCTCCCGGGCACATGGGAACTTCTAGTCCCAAACGCTGGCGTAGCCTCCATGCATACGGCGGTTACCCGGTTTAACACGGTTGTTCTTCTGGACCGGACCAACATCGGACCTTCCCGTAAAATGCTTCCGAAAGGCCACTGCCGTATCGACTCGAACGACGTTGTACTTAAAAAGGATTGCTTCGCTCATTCCGTCGTTTTGGATCTGCAAACCAACCAAATCCGGCCGTTGATGATACTCACCGACACTTGGTGTTCATCGGGACAGTTCCTCCCCGACGGAACACTTGTACAAACTGGAGGAGACTTGGACGGGTTTAAAAAGATCCGGAAATTCGAACCGTGTGAACCCGGAGAGTTTTGCGACTGGGTGGAGCTGAAAGACGTGGAGTTAGCTACTGGCCGATGGTATGCAACGAACCAAATATTACCGGACGGAACGGTAATTATCGTCGGAGGGAGAGGAACGAACACCGTCGAGTACTATCCGCCGAGGAAAAACAAGAACGGCGCAATTGAACTGAAATTCTTAGCTGACGTGGAAGATAACCAAATGGACAACTTATACCCTTACGTCCACCTCCTTCCCAACGGTCACCTTTTCATCTTTGCCAATAATAAAGCGGTGATGTACGATCACGAGGGCAATAGAGTAATTCGAGATTACCCAGCATTATCGGGGGGCCCACGGAATTATCCCTCAGCTGGATCGTCGGTGATGTTATCCCTTGAAGGGGATTTTTCGACGGCTGTGATTGTCATCTGTGGTGGAGCTCAATACGGAGCTTTCATCGAGAGGAGTACTGATACTCCGGCGCATGGTAGCTGTGGGCGCATTGTAGCCACTGATCCAAAACCGGGTTGGCAGATGGAGGATATGCCATACGGACGGATCATGGGAGATATGGTGATGCTTCCCACAGGTGATACTTTGATCATCAACGGAGCTCAAGCCGGGACCCAAGGGTTCGAGATGGCTTCCAACCCGTGTTTATACCCTGTTCTATACCGACCGGATCAACCAGCTGGTTTACGGTTCATGACTTTAAACCCGGGAACAGTTCCCCGAATGTACCATTCAACCGCCAACTTGTTACCAGATGGGCGGGTTTTAATTGCAGGTAGTAACCCACATTATTTTTACAAATTCGGTGCTGAATTTCCGACGGAATTAAGGCTGGAAACATTTTCACCTGAGTATTTATCTCCGGATCGAGCCAATGTTCGACCGGTAATCGAGGGAATTCCCGAGACGGTACGTTATGGCGAGGCATTCGATGCATTTGTGTCGGTTTCACTACCGGTCGTGGGAATCATCGAGGTCAATTTCGGGAACGCACCTTTTGCTACACATTCGTTTTCACAAGG
Organism: Gossypium longicalyx; assembly: GCA_025698465.1. NCBI lineage: Eukaryota > Viridiplantae > Streptophyta > Magnoliopsida > Malvales > Malvaceae > Gossypium > Gossypium longicalyx. Next base: position 29,958,070 of record CM047003.1, read on the forward strand.
TCAGAGATTAGTTAAACTTAATGTTACGCCGTCAGTTCCAGATAGTGGCCGGTACAGGATTAAATGTACAGCACCACCAAATGGAGCGGTTGCTCCGCCAGGTTATTATATGGTTTTTGCTGTTAACCAAGGGGTTCCAAGTGTCGCTCGTTGGGTTCATTTAGTTGCTTAAATTGTTTAGTCGTATTGCAAAGATTTGCAATTGTATTAACTTTTCCATGTCTTAAAATTCTCAACTGTTTATATCCAAAATGTAGTAATTTTTTGTGTTGACATTAATACAAGACTAAGGAGTGAAGTTGCATACTAAATATTTGGATTAAATTAAAAATTCTCTATTTTGCATCCATTTTTATTTTTAAATTGAGAATGAAAAATGGAAACTAAAGTAGTTTTGATCGTATGGCTTGGGTACCTACTTGCACAAGTTTTTACTGTAATGGGGGTGGACACTGATATTGTTGCATAAAGGCAAAGGATTTCTTGCACCTATTTGTATCCAATTAAAAGGAAAAGGACTTGGGAAATTCAATAAATGCTTTTTCATAACAGTCCTTAGTATACAATTACTAGCCAAAGGATTTCTTGCATCTATTTTGTTATCTTACTAACTAGTCATCTCTAAACCTTGTAACATTTAGTGCAACGACCCAAACCTTAATTTTATCTGAAAAAGAAAATGGACAAATTCAAGTTGATTTACTGATAGAAAGATATTACAAGCTGATACAAGCAACAAATTGAGCTTTACTACTACGCTACAATCTCATAACTTGCCTTGATTGAAGACTAGGAAACACTAAACAATAGCACCGATATCTTTATTTATGTGAAGACACAATGAGTTATTAATGTTAAGCCATGGATCCAGCAGCATCATGGTCATCTTCATTGCAATTAGCGACAGCCAAGCTCTGGACATTTTTGTAAGAGTAACGCTTTGCCACGAAAACAAAGAGGAGCAAGTTCGCCATGGTCATGATTGCCAATAGCCAGTAAAAATTGTCTAAGCGGCTGCTGTTCAAGTCTTTGCCGAACCAGCTCTTCCCTCCCTTCTCAGTGATGTGATCAACGAGCGTTATGAGCAGGCTGCTAAGGAAGTTTGCAGCTCCAATCACGCTGAGGTAAAATGCAATGCCTAAGCTTCTCATGGAATCAGGTACTTGGTCATAAAAATACTCTTGCAAGCCCACCAGGGCGAATCCATCTCCTGCACCGATGATGAGGAACTGGGGTGCTAACCAGAATACACTCATTGAGAGGGAGCCATTCACTGGGTCCTTTTTGACTGCACCTAATCTCTTTTTCTCCACAAGGGCCGCAACTATCATTGTAGCGATTGAGAAAAGCATCCCAATGCCAATCCTCTGGAGAATTTTGATGCCTCGTTCGTTTCCAGTTGCTTTCCTTAGTATTGGTACGAGGATCTTTTCATATATGATTACCGACGTTATCATTCCAATGGCGGCTAGAGAGTAAATGGAGGCTGGTGGGATGAGAAAACCCCCAATGTTACGGTTCATAATGACACCTTGTTTGATGAAGAATGTGGCAGCTTGGGCTACGCAGATTCCAAAGGGTAATGTTGCTAGCCATATGGGAATCATGTTGAGAACAAGTTTCATCTCCTCAACCTTGGTCACTGTTGCAAGTCTCCATGGATCCTGTTTCTCAAATGAATTCTCCTTCTCCTCAACAATGGCTGCTCTGTCAAGGAACCTGAGAGGCACAGCGCATCAGGAAAATTATAAAGAGGAATGGAAATCAATATAGAAGTCTTAAAAGTGTTTTTTTTCCCTATCTTACTTAAGTTTCTTGGTGTGACACAGAAGCCTCCCCTGAGCCTTTTGGGAGTTGGGAACTTCATACAAATCTGCAGGATTGGAGGGGTGGGGCAATTTTCTTTTAGAAATGGCAGCTACTAAAACCTGTAACATTGGAGTTAAGGGGCTTCCCGATGGCATCCTGTAACGATAATACGGCCTTCCAATGATGAAGATTAACAGCGACGAAGCCATTACTACAGTGAGAATAATATCCGCAATGCCCCAATTGACATGGTCTTGAACGTATACAATTACAGTGACGCCCAATAAGAGTCCAGAACAAAGACCAAAGTTCCACCAGTTGAAGAAAGACATCTTGTTCTTTCTCTCCTGTGGGTGATCATCGTCGAACTGGTCAGCTCCAAAGCTCTCCAATGAAGGTTTATGGCCTCCCGTTCCAATGGAGATCAAGTATATGGCAAGGAAAAAGGCCACTTCATGAGCCTTCCTTGGCTCAGCACACACATCACCCTCGCATGCTCTTAAGCTTGGTAAAAACCAGGACATTGTCAACAGAATCAATCCCTGTTTATTACAGAGGGGTTAATCCCGAATCAAAATGATGGAAAGTGGAAGAGAAATGGGAATAAGATGTAATTACCAAAAGGTAGACAATGGTTGAACAAAGAACAGTAAAAAAGCGGCCCAAGTAAGCATCAGCAATGAAACCGCCAAGCAATGGCATCAAGGTGGTGACCCCAGCCCAGTAGTTTACACTCCTCGCCGCAGTTTTGAGGTCTTGGTGAATCACCTTGGTGAGGTAAATGATTAAACTCGTTGCTATCCCAAAGTAACTCAGCCTTTCACTGAACTCGATTGCTGCCACCCCCACATAATCACCACAGTCAAAAAAAAAAAAAAATCCTTTCTTATAAAATTTCAACAAAGATTATATTCCACATATCACTATACGACACGAAAAGGAAAATAACAACAATGCTAGCTAACCCTGTTGATATGGACTTTAGGCATTTGTTCTTGTTCTTAACTGCAAATTAAAGGCTACATTTTGACTAAAAAAAGGCAGTAGGGCCTTTGTTTTATAATGATACTTGAAGGATTGTGACTGTGTGGGTAGACAAGAATAAATCGGTCGACTTAAGAATATCATCAAGATTTCTTGATGTCGACTTATACAAACCCAACAACCAATTAATATATCAACTTGCAATGTTGCTTAAATAAAAAAAATCACAGCCCAAATAAATTATTAAAAAAAAAAACACAAAACTGAAAATTTTCTAATACATCGAGATGAAAGCAGCAGTGGAGAACAGGACAACCCATTTGCATAAAGAAAGTCAAATAATAGTGCTACTCCCACTGATCTCTTAATTAGGGTTTATGGTTCATTCAAGCTATATCGGTGTACGAGATTTCCTAAGCCCCTTCTCTGGTGATGAGCAGATTACTAGGATGAAGCCGGGGCATTTGACACCAGCACTCATATTATTCAGTGAGTGCTGCAGTGGGCCCCTCTCCCACCTTCACCCTTATTTTTGTTTTTTTGCCATTATCTCTTATACTTTGTTTGTATGCCATTTAGATCCTCTTTTCCCTTACTTGATGTATGGCTAACTTTGTTCCTTCATGGAAAACTACTAGATTTGTATTAAGGCCAGTTGGATGAGAATCATGTAAAACTGACTTTCCAATAATTACTTCTAGTCTCTCTCTTTCTTTTTCTTTAATACAATTTCTACACCATCACTCAATACTCTCAAGAACTATCACGGTACTAAATGAATTAATACTCAATCCTCACAAATATTTATAACAGTTATATATATATATATATGTTGTAATCCATGGTTTTTAACAGTCGACCATTGATTCATCTGCAAACTTATTTATCACATACTATAAATACCAATAGTATATATACATATATTTATGCAACTTCACACGTTGACATATAATCTCGTATGTAGAGTTTAAAAACTCAGGGTAAGGGATGAGTTGGTGCATTTAATAGGAATCTGAAAAAGTAGTTATGTAGGGTGGACTAGTGTCGTCGTTGGAGTTATCGTGTAAAAACTGACATTATAGGTGTCAAGTAGTGATGTACCGTCATTGGCTTAGCATGCAAATGAAACAGAAAGAAAAAAAGAAGAAGAAGAAAATGCATGGTTGAAAACGTTTTCATGGCAACCTTACCGATGATAAAGAGAGAAGCTTTCCAAGCACCAGTGGAAGCTCGAAGGGGAAGTCTTCCTTTATGATCAACAGAAGAATCATAAACCCATTTCTCGTCATCGTCATGATCATCAGTAACATTAATATTTCTCATTTCATTTCCTTTTGTCTGCTCCATTTTGCTACTTCCCTTGCAGCTCTTATCTCTACCTTAAAGCACAAAGAAAAGCAAAGGAATAAGATTGAAGAATTTCCCAACAATACTATGTTTATGGTTTGATAGTAAAGGAGAGGGAATGGGTGGTTTGTGGGAGAAAAGCTATGCCTTGGACCTCCTTTTATAGGGGAAAGATATTTGCTTTCTTTTTACATGGATAATAAATATTAATTAAATTCATCCCCAACCAAAAGAAAAAAAGAAAAAAGGAAAAAAGAAGGCGGTGACATGGTTATAAAATTCTAGAATTGAAAAATTGATAATATGTTTTCGGTGTATAAATTTTATCCATCATTAATGAAATACATTAAGTAAAATAATAATATTAATAAATTTCTTTAATTATAATTAAATTTTATTTTTCTTTACATAGCAAAACTTCTCTAATTGGATTTCAAGATTTTTGGCTCTCAAACAATTATTTCATTGATTTTCAACCAGAAAAAAAAATAACAATTTCTTCTTTTCTTGCTTTTATATTTGTTTAACACTTTTAATTCTTATATTTGGCTGTATTATTTGGAATTCCTCTCTAAACATTGTTTTTCAACGAAAAGACTGCCAGTATTATTTCATTGGTACCATAAGCATAATTGTTGCAGCATGCAATGCTTAATTGTTTGCCATAACCAGTGGAGATATCATAGCCATAAGCACCGTAATTTGAAGCACTATTTACTAGTAGAAGCTCAGCCAATTCTCAAGATTCTATGATGGAGAAAAAAATTCCAAACCCCGATTTAAGAGCTGAAATCCCAATTCAAAGAAGAAATTTTTAAAAACTTTTATTTTGGTAATGATTTAAGAGTTGAAATCTGAATGAAAATTAACCGCAAAAGTAAAATCTCAAAACGAGAAGTGTTACTAAGTAATTAATGTTTGAGAGAAATATATGTCCTTAAAATGTGCTGTTGATTGGAAATGGCATCAATACCAATTACATATATTTGTTTTTCATGTCATTGTCAAATAAAAAGGGGGGGGAGGGAGTTTACATATACAGTACTTAGTGAAATTCTATTTCGGGTATAATATTCCATAATTGAATGCTTATGGTTCAAACAAATTATTTTGTTAAATGTCGACCCTCTATCTTTACTCCACCATACATCTTTTTTACTCCACTATTGCTTTTCTGTGAACATTCTCAAAGTGAATTATATGTGTATATATACACCATTATAAATGTATAATCTACCATTAATTCTCCCATGCACAAACTTCTGCTTTCAAAGTTTAGTGAAATGTTCAATGATTTAACTATATAGTTTATGTTTTCCTCTTTGCAAAGGACCTTTTAGCCACTCTAAAGTGCAGCCTAGCTAGAATAGAAGTGGTGCACATTTTTTTTCCTTTAAAGAAGAAAACAAAAAGAAAAAAAATATTTATTATTATTATTATTTTTTGTGGTGGAAGTAGTAGTTCGATTATCCCCTTTTCTCTTCACCATTATATTCATTATTCTTAGTCTTACTCATGACTATTATAATAATCAATAATCAATAATACTATTCATTAGAAAGGTGATCCGGCAGTATATATATATATATATATATATATATATATATATATATATATCTTATTATAGTTTTTGTTTTATACTCACATATATTTTATCTATTTTATGATCTAGAATTAATCATATTCGAATTGGTGTAATATTGAGATACCCAATAATAAATTAATCTTGATCTAAATATTTATAATATTTTAATTGCAACTATTAAAATATGTATGAAATATATTAGGAAAAGGTTCAAATTTAATATATTACCATGACAAGTTAACGATAAGATTTGAAGTCTATTTGATAATAAAACCTATAGGCCAAATCATGCTTAAAGAGGAGTACAAAAAATTGTATTTTAATTAAACTCTATCATTTGATTCATTGAATTGTAAATCTATTTAAATATAAATAGTAAAAAGGCATTAAGATTAGATCATTTCCAAAGCTTTAATGGCCCATTTTCTACCCCACCCATACATAATTAAATAGTTACCTCAACTATTGGAAAAATTAGTAACATGATCATGTCTGCTCAAAAGAGATGAGACTGCTTCTAATGTATCCATATTTTGGATATATACCCCTAGTGGCATCCATTTTTATATCTCACCATTCCCCCAAAGTTGGTAGTTGGTTTATAGGTTGTTTTGCCACTTTAAAGCCAAAATACCTTGCTAACAATTACTAATAATCGTTTTTAATAACCTCAACTTACTTCATTGCTGACATATACTAGATTCATGATTAAGGATATGTTCTAATTTTGAGTTACATTAATATTAGGTTTATTTAATTTTATTTTGGAATGGTGTTAATATTAAAATTTATTTATGTAATTGTATTTTTTTGTATTTTACAAATTAGGGGATTAAGATGTTATCCGCATGCTTGAACCCTGAATATTAAGTTAATATAAAATTTGTTGAGTCAGGTTTTTGAAGTGATCTACGTACTAAGTGTTAGTTGGAAGTGGCCACTTCTATCGATCCTGTGACAGTCTAGCAACTTGCTATATTTGGAGTTGGTAATTTATTGAAACAAAATTTTTGGGCTTTGAATTTTATTGATATATATTGTGAATATATGGAAGCTCAATAGTGAAGACCAATTCATTTAAAGCTACTATCCCTGAAGATTGGACTAGAGTAGATCAATCAATTACACCTCTTAGATTGTGGAGAATCTATTGGGGTTACATTAAAGACTTCTTTAAAGAATGAATCTCTATTAGTTCACTTTAAATTGGACTTTATTAGCGTATTGTTATTGCTATTTTGTAGATACTATTATTGAGGGGTTGGATTATCATTGATCTCTAGTATTTTAGCAAGTCTCGAAACCTTCTATATATTGAGAGACTCGTATAAGTATTGTGAGAGAGCATAAAGAACACTTTATTGTTCATCGAGGAACTTATTTTGTGAGTGCATTTGAAGAGTAAACATATTGCGTTCACAACCTAAATTCTCAATGAGAGAATTTAGATGTGAGTGTTACAATCTTTAGGTACAACAGTGAGGTCTCTATACTTGGAGATTGATAAAGCGTGGTTCATTTATTGTATTGTAGACTAAAGATAGTAAAATTACTCACTAAGTTAAGTTTCGCAAATGTAAGGAAACCAAACTGTGTAAATAAACCTTTATATTCTTTGTTTACTCTGTTTACTTATTCATCGCAGTGGCAACCAAAGTGGTTATTGCAGCCTAACACTTCCATTCAACACATACAATTCAAAGCAATTAGCACATATAAGTTCCTATAGAATTTAAACTATTTGTTCTTTTAAGTTGTTGGCAAATTGCAAATTAATTAATTCAAAGTATTTTTGTTTTAATTTTGATGGTGGAATTTAGTTTCTTGAAACAATTTTAAAGAATGGATTGGAAGTTCAATCACATTCTATTGAAACCTTAACATGGAAAAGCACCAAATGTTCCTTTAAGTGTGTTATGTGTGTTTTTCACCTTTATGACATGAGATTTATGGTGCCATGAATGTGTTGACATGATTATGACAGGGAAACACAATCACATAAAACTCATACGATTAGAAAATATCATTCAGTGTATATGCTTCTTTGTCTGCTCTTGTGGCACATTTTCTCTCTTTTTGTCTGCTCTTATGGCACGTCTTTGGATCTTATTCTTTTTCTTATTTCTTCAATTTCCTAGTGTTTTGTTTTGATATTTAGTTACGATCTATCTAGTTTTAGTCTTCTCAAGGCATTGGATTTGATCTGAAGCCAATGGAGGAAGGAATGGCAGACCTAAACATTGATGATGGTGAATATGAAGCTTGGTTTCTTCCAATTGATGAGAAAAATCAAAACGCAATGTATGAATTCTATTTGGTAGGATGTTTTTTTAACGGGAAGTGTTATCCATTTCTTGATCATGAGAAATACGATGGAAAATTTATGGCACCCTGTTGGGGGGTTCAGATTACAAATATGGGGGATAAACGTTATCATTTCAAGTTTTATCATGAACTTGATGTGAAATGAGTGGTTAATGAAGCACTGCGGACATTTAATAATCATCTTTTGGTTATTCATCGTTTACAAAAAAATAAGGATCCGATGTAGATTCCGTTAGTGTACTTTTTTTTTTGGATTCAAATCTATGATTTACCCTCAGGTTATTTTTCGGAGTGTGTGGCAAAGCAGTTTGGGAATTTCATTGAAAAATTCATTGAGTATGATGCAAAGTAAATGAGTCGGGGATTTCAAAATTATTTGTGTATTTGAGTACAATTGGATATTCAGAAGCTGTTAAAATGACAGAAAAAATATGATTTCTCATTTAAGATTCGTTTATGCAAATTTTCATTATGAGAAACTTTTTATTTTGCTTTTTGTGTGGTTGTTTAGGCCATGTGATAGCTTTTGTCTCATTCGTTTGAATCAAAGAAGTAAGGAGTTGGAGTGTGGATAAGACTTTTTTGTTGAAGGCGCAATCGAAAAGGGCCACTATAATGACCAATGTGTGGCTTCGAGGAGGGGGTGATACAGAATTTACGGGAGCCAATTTAGGAAAGTAAGCAGGAGAGCGAAATCTGTGGACTGAAAATAGGTAAGAATCATGGCAGATCAGGAACCCAATCTTGAGTTTTAATTTGGAGAGATCTTCAAATAAATAGGATATGGGAGTGATGAGATCTTCAGGCAGGCTAGCCCAGGTACAAATGGAACATGATTTGGAGGAAAGCCTGTTGGAAAATGTTGATGGGAAGAAAATGCCTTGTTTGGATAAGTTGAATTCTAATATTTCTAAAAATTTAAATTTTTTAGAATCTAATGATGAGCATAAAAATTCTTGTTTAAACAAATATCAACGACTGCCATTAGGCAAGCCGATCGAAAGTAATGAAAATTTTGAGTTGGAACATTCGTGGTTTAAAGAATCTATGGACAATTTGAAGAATTCAACATATGCTGAAAATAAATCGTCCCCAAAATTGTCTTTTTAATGAAGACAAAATGAATGCTAGGAGGATGGAGAATGTTTGGAGAAGGTGGGGTTTTCATAATGGTATTGATGTTCCAGTTAATGGGACAAAAGGGGGTTTATGTATCGCTTGGACAGGTGATGTTACTCTTCAACTAAGTAGTTTCTCGACAAATCATATTGATGATAAGATTAGTGAGGAGGGGGATAGTAAAAAATGACAAATAACTGGATTTTACGACCCTTCATTTTCACGGGATAGAGCCAACACTTGGAACTTAATTAGAGGACTCGGAAGAAACCAAAATTTACCTTGGATGGTGTGTGGTGACTTTAATGAAATTTTGTATGCTAATGAAAAAGTTACGGGAGTGTCGAGGGATGAAAGTAGGATAAATGAGTTCCGTAGGTTTTAAACAATTGTCAGTTAGAAGATACTGGGTTTTTGGGACTTTGGTTCACATGGGAAAGGGGAAACTTACCAAAAACAAACATTTGTGAAAAGCTTGATTGAGGGTTGCAAATTCAACTTGGATGACTCTTTTTTTGGAGTTCTCTCTTCGTCATTTGCCTCATTTAATATTGGATAGGTCTTAATTTTATTGTTATGGACAGGGAAGAGAGGAGGTGCATGAAGAAGAACTTTCGTTTTGAGGCTTCATAGATCTTAGAAGAATCTTGTAAACAGAAGGTTCGTATTATATGGGAAGCGAGTAGGGTAAATATTTTGGAGCGTCTCGCTATATTGTGTAATGGCTTGAATGATTGGTCCGAAAAAATAAAGAAGAATAGGGTTGGACTATCAAGGCATATTTTGAAGAGACTTGAAAAGTTGAATAATAGTGACAGAGATGATGAGGTTCTTCTCAAAATGTTGGAGGTAAAACTTCATCTTAATATGGAAATGGAGATAGAAGAAAATTATTGAGAACAACAAGCGAGGGTAAACTGGCTAAGGATGAGTGATCAAAACACATCATTTTTTCATAATTTCGTGACCCAAAGAAAGCGAATGAATCTTATCCAGGTTTTGCAGAACGCGAATGGCCAAAATTTTTTGGATGATAAGAAGATGGAGGAGATTACTAGAAATTATTTCATAGATCTCTTTTTCATGAGAGAGATCGATGATCCAAATCATATTTTCATTGGGGGTGAATAGATGCATTTCATAGGAGATGAACCAGGCATTGATTGTTGTATATTCGGAAGAGGAAATCATTTTGGCAATAAAATGTATAGGGCCAATTAAGGCGGTGGGACTAGATGGTTTATCGGCAGTTTTTCCAGAAGTTTTGACATATTATTGGAAAAGATATATGTGCATTCTATCTTGACATATTAAACAGAGGTAAGTCTTTTGAAGCCTTGAATTGTACTAATATAGTGCTCATTCCTAAGTTGACTTAACCTACCAATTTAATGAACTTTTGCCCTATCAATCTTTGTAATGTTCTTTATAAAATAATTTTTAAGATTGTTTCTAATCGTCTTCAAAAGGTTTTTGATGTTTGTATTAATGAAACACAAAGTACTTTTGTGCCAGGGCACTTGATTATGGATAATGTTCTGATTGCGTATGAAATTCTTCATACTTTTAATCAAAAAAGAGTGGGAAAGAAAGGTTTCTTGGCGTTAAAATTGGATATGAGCAAGGCTTATGACAGAATAGAGTGGTCTTTTTTAAGAAGTGTAATGTTTAAAATGAGTTTTGCTGGATCATCGGTCAATTTTATCATGTATTGCATCTGCACAGTGTCGTATTCTATTGTTCTTAATGGGGAAGAAGGAAAGACTTTTAGTCATAGCAGAGGTTTAAGGCAAAGGGATCCTTTGAGTCTTTATCTTTTTTTGCTTTATTGTAAAGGTCTCTCATCACTTATGAGGATGGCAAGACATAGGGTTTATTATTGGGGGCTAAATTTTGTCGTAGGGGACCTCATACCTCATATCTCACACTAGATGTTTTTGGATGATTGCATTTTGTTTGGGGATGCAACGGAGGAAGGATCACAAATCATTAAAAGGATTTTTAGAGAGTATAAGGAATACTCTAGTCAATGTGTGAATTTTGAAAATTCCACGGTTTACTACAACTCAAATGTTTCAAATCAGGATAAAATGTTAATGTCCCAAGTCCTGAATGTTCGTAGCTCATCAGACCCAGAAAAGTACTTAGGATTGCCAAACATGGTTGGGAGGAGGAAAAAACAAGCGTTCCAGATTATTAAAAGACCGGATGAGGAAGAAAATTAATAGCTGGAGTTTAAAACACTTGTCTCAAGAAGGAAATGAGATTTTTATTAAATCTGTTTTGCAAGCTATACCTACATACTCCATGACATGTTTTTTACTTCCAAATTCATTTTGTTTGGAATTGGAACGTATATGTGGATCCTTTTGGTGGCAAAAAGGCCATGAAAAACGTGGAATCGATTGGTGTGAGTGGAGGTGTTTATGTGAATTGAAAGAAAATGAGGGTTTGGGTTTTCGGTGTTTAGCGAAATTTAATTTAGCCTTCCTTGCAAAACAGAGATGGCGCTTAATTAATTATCTAAATTTCTTGGTATCGTGCAAATTAAAAGTAAAGTATTTTTCGTATACTAATTTTTTAAGTGCGAGGTTAGGGAATATACCTTTTTATACTTTGAAAAGTGCGTGGACAACAAAAGGAATCTCCAAGCTAGGATGGGCCAAAAATATTTAAATTTTAGTGTAGATTCAAATTTAATATATATATTTTTTACTATAGAGAAATAAGATGAAGCTTGAAACCAATTGGAAGCAAGGAATTTGTATTAGTGATCAAAATAAAAATATAAATTTATGAGGAGTCAAAGTTAAATATTTAATGTTAAAAGAGATTAAATTAATAATTAATTTTTAAAAAGACTAAATATAATTTTTTTTCTTTCATTTATGTTACAAATATATTTATTAAAAGTTTATATAAAAAAATGATGCTTTAATTACAATAAGTAAAATTAAAAGTTTATAAATACAAAAATCGAACTTTAAACCTTATATTAATCAACTTAAAATCTACATAAATTTGTCATTGAACGAATTGGCATGATTGTCTTTATATAAAATATAAAAAAGTAAAATCACACTCATAATAATAAACTTAATTTGCAATAAAAAAGAGAAGATTCTTTGATAATTTTCTAACTAAATTGGAATCTAGTTGATATGATTCAAATATAAGTATTTTTTTATTGCTTTAATTTTATTTGGAAAAAAAATGATAATTCTTCAACTAAGTTGGGTAGCGTATTATTATAATAGAAATTATTAATATTTAAAAAAGAAATAAAAATAATATTTCATTAAGGAAAGGGGCAAGGAGTTGCCCCCTACTTGAAATCTAAGGAGTTGGGAATATTAAAAGTCAAAACCTAAACCCTAATTTAAAGAGTGATTTTATTAACCATTTAAACTAAATTATTTCAATAAACACGTTTAACATGTGAATACTAATGAGCAGCTACTTCCTGGGTTTGTTTTTTTATTGAGAAAAAATTGTAGTCCTCATGTTATGCCACCAAAAACATTGCTCAAATCATCTGATCATTATCTTTCTATGGAATCATTAATTAGGATGAAAAATGGAACCAAAAAGACATAATGAAGGCTTGACTCAAATAATCACAAATTACAGAATTGAAGAGTGAGTTGAGATTATTCAACTCCAATACACCCATATATAATTAAGCTAACTTAATTTAATCTAAAAGTCAAATGCTGCAATCTCATAGGGCATAAGAGGGGGTATGAGTGGCTGAGCTTTGATAATGAAATGCCATTAAACCCTTCTTAATTATTATTTTTATTTTCCCTCTTTCATGGTGGTTTGAGCACTGTCTCTCCTTCAACATTATCACAATTCAAATGTCAAAGGTTATTAAAATAACAATATAGACCAGTTTTTGCTAATTTGGTTTTTATCTATTACAAATCAATATTGACAACAACTAAAGTTTTTCAACTTAAATTACCAACCTTCTTTTTCCTTAGACCATTTGATTGAAAGCAAAGGGTGGTGAGGATGTTATCATGTTTAAACTTTTGCTATGCAATGAATCATGTGCTTTTTCTTTTTCTTTTAAACACTTATATGCAAATAATTTGTCCAAAATAATAATAATAATATGTTCTCGATGGTGATTAAAATCAATTTGGACCAATTTAATTAGATCAAGAGTTAATCAATATATTAATTTAAAGAATTAATTAAATCAAATTTATTATTTTTAATATTTTTAATAAATTATTTAATCAAATCACATAATAAGACAACACATAATTTTTCACAATTGAGATATTAAATTTGATTTTCATCAAGTAAGAGTTTACTTGATAATGACATTAGTGACCGACTTAATTAGGGCAAAATCGTCAATGTAATTTTAGAGTTTACAAGAAATTATAAAAACGAAATATTAGCATTTAGAAAATATTTGACTTGGTACCGGTAATACAGTGTTTTATGTAGTCATATTAATACATTCGATAATCAGAAGATTAATTTTATAAAGTTTAATATCCGACCATTCTTTTTGTTTGCCATGAAAAATGGAAAAATATTTGGATTTTTAATACTTCACTACTTAGATTAGTTAGTTAAATTGGTCGAATTAAAAAATTATAATATGAGAAAAAATATCGATTAATTCATAATATAATATTAACTTAGTTAATTTTTAAAATTTTATAATTTTTTTTATTTATCTGATTGAATTAAGAATAAATAGTTTTATTGATACGTCCAAAAATCAACTGCCAAACCATCAAATTATGTGGATTTACAAATTAACCATTTTGTTTATTTTTTATTTTTTTATAATAGTAATTCCTTCCTCTAATGGCACCTGTCTAGTTATTCATAAAAAAATCCCAGAAAGCTAGCCTTAAATGAGAAGTGATAGACATGAAAAAAAGAAAGAATTGGCCCAGCCGCCAGCATCAAATTAAATTTGCGCAATTTATTGCAAGGTCACCATCTGTTCTACTCTTTCAGATTCTGTTTTTTTTTTTTTTTTAATAAACAAAACAGGACAATCAATTCGATGTTTGATGTTCAACTCAAAGTGCTGCAGAACTGATCAACATATTTCATTCCACAGCTTTAATTTTAGTTCCTTTTGAAGAATCATCATCTCATCTCTATGTCAATACACATTATACATGTTCATACCAAATAAAGGAATTTAAGAAATATGGATGTCAATTTTCAGGGATATATTCTTTCTTTCTATACGTATACACATACATATGCATATGGAAGAATTTAACACATGAGCCACATGCATGATGTTGGTTTCAACTAGAATTCACAGGGGAATGTTTATACGGGACCAAAACCTGTTGAGATTCTCATCTTCCTTCATTTCATGGGCTTATATTGGGTTCAACCATGGCGGCATTCACATTTACAATGACATCAAAGACTCAATAATTAACTCAAAAAAGAAAGTACGCTTCCACTTGCTAACTACGATTAATCATTCTCTAAGTTTATTTTAAAACGTGATATTTCCTGAGTGCCTTTCACCTTTTTTTTCTTTTTTCTTTCTAGTCTCTTCTCTCATATCTGCAAACACTGTGTCTAATCTTACATGGGCGTCTCCCTGAAATTTTCATTTATTTTACTTTTTCTCGTGTCTTGTCAACAGTCAACTTCTTTACTGGGTGATTAATATTGGATGTCATATGTGTTTAAGACGGATATGTTTATTTTGTATCATAAATTCTTCATAATTTAAACCAAATAGGAAGCCTTGAGTATGACACCTCCATTCTTCACGTGAAAAAATCCATATGGGTTGGTATATCAGAATTTGAACATGAAATTCGTAAAAGCCAGTTTGCATCAGTTGCTGACTTTCAATTGAAAACCTGGCATGCAATAAACGTGTTTGTATGTATGGATTTACTTCAGCTTTTACAATACATCGACAAATGAAGCAACGAGCAAGTGGAGTAGGTTAACAGAGGAATCTAAATCTGGTGATTCTTCCAAAAGATATGTAGGGCAAATTTCCTCCAAAGGAAGGAAGATTTGCTACTGCAATTATTTAATCTTACTCGCTGCTGTTAAATCGATATGATCAGAAAAAAAAAAAAAAAAAAAAAAAAAAGGTATCAAATAAGATATGGGAATTGCTTGATGACTCGGCATTGCCTTTAATCACAAGAAAAAAATGAAGGATCCATCAAGTTTTCCAGAGAAGAACACTGTCCCATCAGCCACTATTGCCTTCATATTGCTTTGCAATATCCAAGGATGCCCATTTAGTTTTGTAAAACAATTTCAGCAATACACGGAGCAATTAGAGTACCAAAGGAACAAAAAATTTGAATTTTTTAAAGATTTTATACCATTTTCTATATAGAATAATTCTGCATGACTTGTCATTGAAGGGCCCTTGAAGCTAAACTGGAAAGTATAAGGATTTCAGGGTAGTATAAAGGAACCATTAAGAAACTCTGGTTAGTATTGTACATTGCATTTCAATGTAGCTAGGTTGCTTCGATTAGAAAGCTCCCAATGAGATATTGACTAACTCTTATAAATTAATCAAAAATAATGACATTGGCGAATCATGATCATAATTCCACCTGTCCATTTTCAATTGGAGCAGTAATATATTGTGATCAAATAAATGATTGCATTTCCTATTAGGCTACAGCAAACCGATAAATTCAACTATGTTTGCGAAAATTAAGTTTCAATGGGATGGCAATAATATTCATTTTTGTATTTAAAATATTTTAATATTTTTTCTGTAGTTTAAAATGTGAAATTATGGTTATTAAGATATTTATATCTTCACTAAATTGTCATTTTAAAAAAAATTCCAACCAAGGTTCTGTTAGGTGCTAAAAGCACTGTTACACCTAAAAAGCAACTTTTTGAGCTAAATTAAGGGTTAGTTTGGTAATATTTTTAAAAAATACTTTTAAAAAGTATTTTTGAAAATTTTAATTTAAAATTTGAGTGTTTAGTATTGCTGTAAAAAAATTACTTTTAAGAAATAAAATGTTCATTTTAGACATGTTATTATCAAGTAACAAATATGTATTTAAATAATCTTTAAATTAGTTAATATTATTATATTTTAGTAAAAATATAAAAAAAATTATTATAACTTGTTGTTAATATTTTAATATATGAAATATAAATTTTAAATATTTTTAAGCAATAAATATTAATTATTTATAAAATTTAATTAGAATATATAAACTATATTTTAAATATTTAAATATAAATATTAAATATTTGTAATTGGTATTTTAAAAATTATTTTTTTATTTTTAATGAATAATTTTAATACATTTGTAATTAAGCACTAAAAAAAAAGAAAGTATTATGTTATTAGAGGGGTGAAAAAGTAATTAAACACTAAAAATGCTTTTGGAAGAGGAAAAGCTAAAAATTTTAATTTCTCCTTTTCATAAGTACTTTTCAGAAAATCACTTTTGAAAAAGCTAAAAATTCCAACCAAAAGTAACTTGTTTAGCACAGCTTTTCTTTCAAAAGTGTTTTTGGAGCCAAAAGTGCTTCTTTTAAACATTGCAAAACATGTCCTAAAGAAGCCGGTTAGATGTTGCTGTCGCTTTTGACTTTTGCGGTTTGAGGGTGTGAAATTACAATTTCGCACTTCTTTCTATTATTTTTGTGTGTTTATTTCTTCTTTTTCGTTTTTCAATCATCTTTCAAGCAAGTTATGAACCCGTTTGTACTAGCTTAATCTCTTTAAAATGTTTAAGGATAGATATATGATGATTATGTATAGTTTATTAAATTTTTTTATACTTTTAACAACAATATCAAACACTTAAAATGACAAACTATAATTTTTTTAGGGTATAATTACAAGGTTTCTTATCCGTTTTACGGTTTAAAATTAATCTTGTTTAAGTTGGGGTGGTATTTAGGTAAAACCCTCTTAACAATAATGACTCCAAAGTTCAAACTCAATCCAAATACCTCAAGAAGAAGTTGACTGTCACTCACTTTACCACAACAAATCATACTTTTTTCACGGCACTTTACTATAACACTTTTGAATCGCAACAACAATACCTAATTGGACCTAAATCTCATAATTTAGATTGGTTTTTAAAAAAGTTTCCACTTTCCAATATCTTAATAGGTAAAATAATTTAAGAATAAAATAGGAATATCAATTTAAAACAAATTAAAGTACGAAAATCTTCTAATTGAGTACAAAACAAGGACGAAAAGTATAATTAAAGCATGTTTAACCCCTACTGCAAGTTGTAACCAAGTTATTCCACAAAATGAAATGTTGACTTTATTTAAAAGTAGAAGAAATGATAATAGTTGAGGGAACAAGCCACAAGGGTTGTAACCAAGTCTATGTGTTTTGACTTTAATGTGCTCCTGTTGCTATTGGAATAAAAGACTGCAATTTGTTTTCACAATTTGCACCTTAGTGACAAAATCTTGTATCCATATTCCATCAAAATCGGAGTCTATATACCTAATGATCTTTAACTTATTAGACCTCTAATATGTGAGCATGTAATCTTTTGTTCTCTGAAAATACCTTATAACCCTCTTGGATGCTATCTAATGGTCCAAACCAGGGTTGCTTAAAATATCTGTCTAACATCCCAATAGTGTATACAAGATTCCAATGTTATACAAACCTGAACATACAGTAGACTTTCCACTGCTAAAATGTAAAAAAAAAATCCAATGCATTTTTGTAATCTTAATATCATTCTTAGGGCATTGATTGAGGCTATACTTATTATTGACAAGAAGTATGTCATTAACTTATAAAACCAAATATAAAACTTTAACATATAAAACCAAATATAAAACTTTACTCCCACTAAACTTATGGTATAAACGATTATCAACAAAATTCATCTCTAAACCGAATGAGATAATCATTTGGTAAATTTTGTAATATTATTGACGAGAAGTCTACTTAAGCCCATAGACAAAGTTCTTTAATTTGCAAATCATTACTTTTGTATCATCAGACACAAATTTTTCTAATTGCACCATATAAATGTGTGATCAATGTTACCATTGAGAAACCATTAACTTAATATTCATCTGATGTAGCTTAAGGTCAAAATATTCCACTAAAGCTATTATTTGACCTTAATATTCAATGTTACTCAAGCCTTTCTCTAGTGGACTTTTTAATAACATTCATTCTTGAGGTTGTTGAGTTTGTTCTTCTGGAACAATTACCTCATCTTAAATAGGGAGTTGTTTAACATTGTCTTATTGAGGTTCTAGATTCACTTCTTAATCAATGATAGGTATGAGAGTCTAAACATCATCAAAAGTGATAGTAGGAACTAAGTTAGAATCCAATTCCTCCTCAAAAGCAATGTTTCTAACCTTATTTCTCCTCCCAAACTCAACATCCTCAAAGAATGTTGCAATTCTTGTCTAAAAAATATTCCTAATTGTGGGATCATAAAATTCATAGCCCTTAGATTGCTCAGAATTTCCTTAACCCTTAACTTTACAGACGTCATAAGTGATGTCATTTCAACCTTATCATTTTTAGCAAAACGTTTCTCAATTTCATCAAGGAACCTTGGCTTGAGTAATCTTTTCAGATTCTATGCCCTTAAAGGCTTCTAAAATGTTGTGCTTCATGATCATTAGACTCATGCAATTTGAACGATTCCACCTCTCAAAATCCCTTTTAACATATGGGGTGCTTTCCGCAGTGAGAGGTGCGAGTAGTTCTTCCTTTAGTGCAAGGTCTATGTTCATATAGCCAAGCATTATAAGTAAGTGCCTTTTCCATTCATTGAAATTAGCCCCATTAAGTATGGGTATAGAATTTATATTAGTAGATATTGTGGCAGTAGAATATGAATTAGCTGAATATAGAACAAAAAATAAATAAAAATAAACTCACATCAATATTCATAGTAAACAATAAATTCAGGATAATGACTAATCCCATCTCAAGATACCAAACACATCATTAATATCAAGTCTTTGGATGATAATAGTAATGAAAGAAGTGTACTCTTGTTGTAGCAATCAAACATTGACAAAAAACTATGTCAAACAATGAATTAATCTTTGGACTAACTTATTGCTCACAAAAAATACCTTATAATTGTCACACATTTATCACCACAGATGTCGTTGTAATTCTACCAAATATTAACTTACCTTTGGGTAAATTAATAAACGCATGAATCACAAAAACATATAATCATCTTAATATTTCAAATAAACATCTATACAAAAGAGGTCACTTTGGCGACATTTTGTTTCAACTAATTTATTTAAAATATTAGACATCCTTAATTAAAAACCAAAATCTAAATTTATTTGTTTCAAAATATTTACCTTAATTTCATCTTCCAATCAAATTAAAAGATAATAATAAATATTTATATATATATTTATCCCAAAACAACATACAATGATGTTGGCAAATATAATAATAGTTGAATAAATCATAAACCATAAACAACTTCACATCAGACTTCAAATTTAAACCAAAATAATTTGAATAAAGGTAAACCTCATCTTAAGATATCAGACACTCCATTAATATTTTATCTTTGGGCAAAATATTAATTTGTAAGTGATATCTTGGTGTAGTAATCAAACATTGACAATAAGAGCATGTCGAATAATAAATCTTCCTTTGGGCCAATTTATTACTCACATGTAAAACTGAATAGCCGTCACATGTTTATCACCATAGTTGCACATGTAATATTATTAACCTTCACTTGGGCCAATTAACATAACTTAAGTTACATGCACACAAACTTTTATATTTTAAAACAAAATAATTTATACAAAAAAAAACATCACTTTGGTGACTTTTTGCTTCAATTAAGTTATTTTAAAATATATATAAACATACCAATATTCAAATTTAAATTTCCCCAATAGTCAAATGTCAAAACTAATTAATTTTTTTTATTGCTTTATAGACTCTGAAATAACCCAAAATAAGTTTGTCTTAATAATGCAATAAAAAAAATCGAAAAACTTAATTTTTTTTTTTACTATTTCCTTTCTCTCTTTTTTTTGTTCCAAAATCATATATCAAAACCAAACAGAAATAATATAATGGTTCAAAGCCAAATAATTAACAAGCACATGTATTCATAATTTTGGCATGGATAAAAACACCAAAGCAATTCACGCATATGCATGTATTCATAATCAAATAGAAAAACATACCCTAAATTTACCATGTAAATCCAAAGTTGTATTTATGATTAAACAGATATTCACATAAATACTTGAAAAATATTTTCAAGCCAATAAATCTCAAAAAAACAAAATCATAATAGTTGGCATATCTCACAATTCATACAATAAATCATATCATCATAATTTAACCAAATATTTAGAATCATAAGATGCCAAAACCTAAGATTATATAACCAAATTTAAAACTAAAATATTTAAATATGTATATAGTTGACATGAATTTGCACCAAAACACTCATAAAATTGAATATATAACCATAACAAAAAAATTAACTTCAATGATATCCATCAAAACTTAATTTCACCAATTAAACTATAAAAGATATCTTATTGAATAATGGTTATAAACGTTTGTTCACACAAACTATAATCATGCATTAATCCTCAAAATCATTGATATGCATATAATATATATACACACACAAATATAAAAATAATACTAGCTTGCTTTACATATTTCATGTAAACTCAAATTTATATTCATGACTAAAAACATTATTATAAAACTTCTTTATACTCACAAATACTTAAAAAAAAATCCATAACCACAAAATATAAAAAGAATCCTAAATTATATAAAAGTTTTTATATGCGCAACTACTTATGAAAATTCATAGCCACCATATTTAAAAAAATAATCCCAAATATTTTAATTTTAGTCAGATTCCATAAAGACTAAAACTTACATAAAATAATTATAAAATAAACCAAAAGTAATCATTTGTATATATGAATTGAATTCAATTGTGAATATAATTCATCATAAAAAAAGATAAAAGATGATGATTCCATATATATTTAACTACAAACAGAAAATTTAAAACAAATAGTACGAAAAAATATATATATCTTATCAAGTGAACAACTTTCAAAGCCAATTATACAACCCAATTGGAATTCTTCAATTGCAAAAAAGTTGTAAGTCTATAATTTTAATTTAATAATGACTTTGCCAAAACTTATAAAATAATTGTGTGAAAAGAAGAGAAAGAAATCTCACAAATTAATTTTTATCAATTGATTATAAATAAATATATAAACCTTCATCTTTCGAATAGCATATGCAAATATTAAACTAGATTATATTTATAAAACTTTAAAACTTTATTTAAAGAATCAAAACCCAAAAATTTATCAAGAATCTCAAAGATTCAACATAATATATAATTCAAATATCAAATCCATAAAATTAAAAAAAAAAAGAAAAACGAATCAATCCAAAATTAATAAATAATCAATTCATTCTCAATGATTCAGCATGATAAAACTCTGATACTACTTGTTAGAATTTATAAAATAAATCTACAATATAACTTAATAAACTAGGATCTGTCATGTCAAATCATTAAGAATAAATCAAGAATAAAACAAGATGCGGAAGCGTACCTGAATCCATGGATTCCTTAAAACTTTCTGGAACTTGGGGATTTGATCTTCCAAATTAGCACACAAGAAACTCAGAGAATATTTGCTCTCTCTTTCCTAATGATGGGATATTAGAAAAGATATCTTATGTATAATTTGGGGACCATAACCCTAATATTTATAACCTTAGCATATTAGTTCTAATCAAATTCTAATTAGCCCATCATTAATTAGAATTTGATTAGAAGAGTATCTACACATATTTGACCCATACTTTATTTATTTAATAATTAAAAGCCCAATAAAATTCTAACCAAATTAGATCACTTTTAATTTGGGCTAACCTATTATGATCGTAAATAATAACATGTAGTTATCCTTATTATATATGTGATGTCCAAATTTTCCAACAGTATGAAGATGATGATGATGATGATGATGAGTTTAAAAGCCACATAAACTCTTGGTGCTTCAGGGGTCCGACACAGACTAACCTGATTAATTTGTGCGTACACACTATGAGAGTTTATTTAAATTTTTACGTAAAAAGACTGATCCCACTTAAAGGTTATTGATTCAAGAAAATATAAGGTTCATTTGGATACTAAAATTATTGAAATATAAATTTATTTATTACATTCTTTTATTTGATTCATTTTGTTAGAATCTTAAATTTTTTATATAAAATTATTTAAAAACACATTTTATTAAATTACCTTTAGTATATATATTTTTTTAAGTATGATAAAGTGCATAAATTTTTAATTTCTTTGTTATATTTTCCTCTTGAATTATGTTATTCAAGTTCTTAATTATATTATTTATACTTGTATTTTCTTTATTACGTATTTAGGTGCATAATTAGAGAAAGGTGGACTTAAAGTTTATTTTAGGAAAGTTTTTTGCAGATTGGACTTTCAAAATAACATTGATTCAGTATTTTAGCCATAACTTTAGAATACCTTTAGGGTTCATAATATATTTTTTCAAAGGGAATTCAAAAACCTCACTGAAGTTATTTCACAACTCAAGCAAAAAAAATGTAGGCCCCAAAAGTTTGACGCGAAAATCTATAAGAAATAAATTTGCTTTTCTAATTAAGGACTCTTTTATATTTTCTTCCTTATGTGATTTTTCCCCTATAAATATACATTATTAGGTTAATTCTTACTTGAGAGCCACATTAGACATATCTGTTCTTAATATTATTTTGCTTTCATGTTTTCTTTATTTTATGGATTGCTAAATTCTCTTTTCTAGATAAAAGAATTGCAAAATTTTACAAAAAGTTTTTGAGCTCTAATTGTTCTTCATATTTTCTTTGATTTTTAGTATTTACATGTCTTTTGATTTAATTACAAATATTCATATTTGTTGAATGTTGGACTCGTATTCAATTGCTTAGAATATTTACGTTGTCAATTAGAATTGTTAAATATGCAATTATTTAATTTACTCTAATACTTGTGATGAACATCATAGTTTGATATAAAGTGTATATGCATTCTATGTTGTGTGTGTTGGGAAATGTGTCTATATTGTAGTAAACATGTAATTATTTTCTGTTTATTTGAATGATGAATAAATAAATAAAATTAATTTCACATTTTATTGTTATATCTTTTGTATTTTTGTCTTTCATGTTTTACATACATAGCAAACTTGTGACAAATAAATATTAGCTCATTGATTGTCTAAGTTCAAACTGATAATAAGTGGCATTGTAAGAACGTTTACATTACGAGAAGGAAAACTTACTTCAATAGATAATCTAAATGAGTTCATAATCTCGTGAAAGAATCAAAATGAGCATTTGACTCAAATACTTATAAGGATTATTATCTGGTCTACAATTTCAATTGGGGAGATGACTAATCTTGGCTATTGGAACAGTTGACTTCACGGGTAGAGACATAAATGTACTCATTAAAAGAATAATATATTGGACTGGACCCAAATTGAATTAAATCTAAATCCGTTTGTGAACTAATTCACTTGTGACGTTCATGATGTAATTTACCTAAATCTTGAGTTAGTTACTAACCACGCGTATGTAACTCATGTGCTTTGATATAAGTAGAGGTTTATGCTCTAAAAATGATTGAGCCTATAGCCGGTATGTTGGGTACAAAACTTGTGTATGACATAACTTTATTAGCAACTGTGAAAAATAAAATAAAATAAAATAAAAATAATAAAAATAAAATAAAGATAAAGAACACACAAATTTTACGTGGAAACCCTTTCGGGAAAAAACCACGGGCAGAGGAGAAGAAAATTCACTATGTCGAAAATTTTAATCAATACAAGAGGAATAGAATATGTCTATTTATAGGCTTGTAAAGCCATATTCTAGTAGGATTGAAACACCTTATCCTAATCAATATAAAATAGATGGAGTTTAATAATGTTTAAAAAACCTTATTCTAAAATAAAATAAAAGAAGTCTAGTTCTATATGGATTTTACTTTTATTTTATTTTCCATCGTATTTTATTTAAATAAGAATTTGGGTCACTTAATTCTAACAATCTCCACCTTGACACAAATTCTCAATGAACAAGTTCTTCATCGCAAACTTTCAATAAACAAGTTCTCCACCTCTTCCATATAACCCCTTAAGGGTTTAACTTCAACAATGAACACTAACCAAGTTTAAGCAATGCTCAAACTTGGTTTTAGGAAGTGACTTAGTCATCATATCTGAAGGATTTTCATGAGTACTAATTTTGCTCACAACAATATCACCACGAGCAATAATATCACGAACAAAATGATACCGAATATCAATGTGTTTTGTTTTCTCATGAAACATTTGATCTTTTGTAAGAAAGATGGCACTCTGACTGTCACAAAATACTGTGCTGATTTGAAGGTCTTCATTGAGTTCACTAAAGAGTCCCTTCAACCAAATAGCTTCTTTACAAGCCTCAGTAATCGCCATGTACTCAGCTTTAGTGGTAGACAAAGCGACTATAGATTGCAAAGTGGCTTTCCAACTAATTGCACAACCTCCGATTGTAAAGACATAACCTGTGAGAGATCTTCTTTTATCAAGGTCTTCAGCAAAATCAGCATCAACATACCCAATGACTCCATCTCTAGTTCTTCCAAACTGTAAGCAAACATTAGTAGTACCTCGTAATTATCTTAGAATTCACTGAACTGCTTTCCAGTGTTTTTTACTGGTATTCACCATGTATCTGCTAACTGCACTAACTGCATATGATAGATCTGGACGTGAACAAACCATAGCATACATGAGAGATCCCACTGCACTAGAGTATGGAACATGTGACATGTACTCAATCTCATCATCTGATTGTGGAGACAAAACCGATGAAAGTTTGAAATGGACTGCTAAAGGAGTACTAACAGGTTTAGCACTCTGCATATTGAACCTGCAAAGAACTTTCTCAATGTACCCCTTCTGACTTAGGTACAATTTACTTGTTTTTCTATCTCTGAGAATCTCCATTCCAAGTATCTTCTTTGCTGGTCCTAAATCTTTCATCAAATTCTTTACTTAGTTGGGTTTTGACCTTTCTTATCTCTCCTTTATCTTTTGTTGCTATCAATATGTCATCAACATAAAGAAGTAGATACACAAAAGAACCATCACTGTTTTTCTTAAAGTAAACACAACTGTCAAAACTACTTCTTTTAAAATCATGAGAAGTCATAAAGGAATCAAACCTCTTGTACCACTGTCTTGGTGACTGTTTCAAACCGTAAAGGGACTTTTTCAGCAAGCAAACATAGTCCTCTTTTTCTGAGACTATAAAACCCTCTGGTTGTTGCATGTAAATATCCTACTCAAATTCTCCATGCAGAAATGCAGTTTTTACATCTAACTGCTCAAGCTCCAAATCATGCATGGCCACAATACCAAGCAAAGCTCGAATCGAACTATGCTTAACAACTGGGGAGAACACATCTGTGAAGTCTACTCTTGGAATTTGACTGTAACCTTTTGCAACAAGCCTTGCTTTATATCTGGGTTCTTCAACTCCTGGAGTCCCTTCTTTCTTTTTAAACACCCATTTACAACGAACAACCTTTTTACCTTTAGGAAGTTTCACAAAGTCCCATGTTTTGTTTTTGTGGAGTGATTTCATCTCTTCTTGCATAGCAAACATCCACTTTTCTGAGTCTTCACAGCTAACTGCCTCAGAATAATTAGATGGCTCTTGATTCGCATCTATATCTTCAGCCACATTTAAAGCATAAGCAACTAGATCAGCCTCGGCATACTTCTTTGGAGGTTTAATTTCTCTTCTAGTTCTGTTTTTGGCGATAGAGTATTGTAGTGAAGAAGCAACTCTATTCTCAATTTTTGTACTGGCTTGAGGAGTTGACTTTATATTAATCTGATGCTCCACCTGCTTTTGATTTTCTTTATTGGAAGAGTCTTTAAGAGATAAGTTAGGTAACATAGCAGTTTCATCAAAAACAACATCTCTGCTAATCACAACTTTTCTATTTTCAGGACACCATAACTTATACCCTTTTACACCAGCTTTATAACCAAGAAAAACGCATTTAATGGATCTCGGTTCCAATTTTCCATTATCAACATGAGCATACGCAGGACACCCAAAAATCTTTAAATCAAAATAATTCGCAGGATTACCAGACCATACCTCTTGTGGAGTCTTGTTCTCAATGGCAACGGATGGAGATCGGTTGATCAAAAAACATGCAATAGAGGTTGCTTCTGCCCAAAATGACTTTGGTAAGTTGACATTTGACAACATACATCGAACCTTCTCCATGATCGTTCTGTTCATTCGTTCTGCAACACCGTTTTGCTGTGGAGTATGACGAACTATCAAGTGTCTCATGATCCCTTCTGACTTGCACAATCTATTAAACTCATCGTAAGCGTAACTCTAAGCCATTGCCTGTGCGGAGGTATTTTATCTGTTTTCCCGTCTGTTTTTCAATCATAATTTTCCAAGACTTAAATGTGGAAAACACATCGCTTTTCTGCTTCAGGAAGAACACCAAAACTTTTCTAGAAAAATCATCAATAAAGTTTAGCATATAATTAGCTCCACCTCTTGAAGGCACTCTGGATGGCCCCCACAGATCAGAATGAATATACTCCAACGTTCCCTTTGTGTTATGGGTTCCTCTAGTAAATCAAACTCTCTTTTACTTTCTAAAAACACAATGCTCACAGAAATTCAGTTTGCAAATTCCTTGCCCATTAAGAAGTCCTCTTTTGATCAATTCTGTCATGCCATTCTCACTCATATGCCCTAGGCGCATATGCCAAAGTTTAGTAATATCATCATCTGATAAGGAAGAGGAAGCGACAGTTGCATCACCAGTAACAGTAGAGCCCTGCAAAACATATAACTTGGCAATCTTTCTCTGTCATTTCATCACAACAAGGGACCCTTTGGAAATCTTTAAAACCCCACTTTCAACTGTGTATCTGTACCCTTTTGAATCAAGAGTACTCAACGAAATTAAATTTCTTTTCAATTCTGAAACATGTCGAACGTCACTAAGTGTTTTGACAACTCCATCAAACATCTTAACTTTAATTGTTCCACCACCTGCGATTTTATACGAAGCATTATTTCCCATCAAAACAACACCTTCAGACACTGTTTCGTAAGTTGTAAACCAATCCCGATTGGGACTCATGTGGAAGGTGCAGCCTGAATCAAGTATCTACTCCTCGCTTACTTTAGAATCATTGACAGAAGCGACTAGAAGTTCACCATCGCTGTGGTCTTCTACAACATCAGCTTCACCGAAATTTTCTGGTTGTTTTCCCTTTTGATTTGCAGCCTCCCTTTTAATCTTATTCTGTAACTTGTAGCACTCAGATTTAATGTGCCCTTTCTTCTTGCAGAAGTTGCAAGTTTTGGACATAATTGCAATTACTAGAGTCTAATTGTATATGTCTGATTGGTCCTCCGCTAGCCCAACAAAAGCTCAATCAAACTTCATTTGAATCAGAAGGAAATTCTTCGACTTTGGAAATAATTTAATTGAGTCGATTTATTCGATGTGGAACTAAATTGGACGGTCGTGAGAATTGTTCAACTAGAGAATTTGATTAAAGAATTTTCTTGAAAAATTCATTTTGGAAAGTTTCAATGATTTTTAAGTCAGACAATTGGCCCAATGGGTAATTGAACTTGAGATCGAAAGTTGAAATTGAAAATCGAAAACTGAAGTTGAAATTGAAAATCGAAAACTGAGACCAAAACCCAAAACTGGTTGAACCAAGGTCGGTATGTGAAACCGGGTTGATGGTCTAAACCGGTCAAGTCATCACTGGCTCGGATCGAACCATCAACAGCCATACCAACTTGAGGTGCCGTGAGGGTATCGCGCCTATGATGACACCATCGGGCATGATGGTGCTGGCAACTGTGACCACGACATTTCGGTCGCTGGTGGATGGCCAGTGACAGTGGTTCTTTAGTGGTTGAGTAATGGAAGAATTACACTCCTATTGGGACTCTACTAGATACTATATTAATTTAAGATTAAAATGATTAAGTTTGATCATAAAACTCTCTAAACTCTCCTTATATAAAGAGAGTTATGAGTCATTATTTTTCACATACTTGAATTCAAAAAAAGTTGTAGAGAGAAAATTATCTGAAGGCATTATTCCAACACTCGACAAACGTGAGCTTGAGAATAGTGGAGAAGACTACTCGATCAAAGCATTCATTGTAGACGAATCGAAAAGGTACAATTTTGATTAAGTGTTTATTAATTTAGATATCACAACCAAGTTCTTATTTTTGGAAAAAATTTTAAACTCTGTTTTTTCCTTTAAACTTATTTTTATGATATCTGTTTGTGCGTGTTTGTTAGTTAGAATTAGATCTCTTTTGTTATTAATGCTATCAATAAGCTAAATCCTGAGCATTAAGTTACAGGTGCTATGTTGGCAACTATAATTAAATTATTAAAGTATATTTAAAATTGTCTTTACATTGATGATCAAACTTGTAAATCAAATGAAGATTTCACCTTTGATTAGAATAGTGATTTTCATCAACTTTTAATTGTTAATTTTTTTTTTTTTAGCTTTTAATTGTTACTTTTTGTTGCTAAGTTTTTAAATTTAATTTTAGTTTTCTAAAAATCCCCTATTCTCTTTATTTTTTATTTTTATTTAAGAAATAAAATTATCATTAATATGTGAATTCAACCTTACTCATTGCTATCTATAAATTTATTTTTTTAAGCAGGAATTTAATTTTGGCAATCTAGGCAACCGAACAAAATATAATACCAAATTTAACCCTTAATATTACATATTTTGTCATTTTGACCTTTATTATTTTTTAAGTTAAATTTAGTCATTAACCTTTAAAAAAGAGTTAAATCGTTTTTTCAAAAGGAATGCTAACTAAAACATTAATTTTTGGTGATGTTGGCATAGCAATCACCATGATAGTTTACATATACTTCATGTTAACGTGATACTATTTATCTTACATGTCATGAGAATAAAGAATTTAAAAATTATAAAAAAATAAAAATTATAAAGAATATATAAAAAATTCATAGAGTTCAAAAAGAAATTAACAGACTATATGTAGATTGTCATGTGGGATGTAATATTTAAAAATTTAAATGTTTTAGTTAATATTTCAATTAAAAAAACAACAATTTGATTATTTTTGAAAGATTGATGGTCAAGTTTGACTCCTTTTAAGAGCTTGACCCCAAATTTAGCGAAAAAAAAGAAAAGAAGAGAAACTAAATTGACAAATGATATAAACATTGAGATCTAAATTTTACATTATACTTTTTTTTAAAACAAGTTTAATCCCCTTATGATTTTTTAGCCTCTATCTCAATAAAATTATAATAAATTAATGATAATTCTTATTTTTATTAAAATTTATATATAAATAAATATATGATTATAAATCGCAATAATTCATGACGCTCGAGTTTAATTTTTTAAACATTTCTTTTCACAGCCCAATATTTCTGCCCAATACCTCTCTAACACAAGGTCGGCTCTAGCAAAATAACAGAGTAGTGGTTGATTGAGTTGACAAATTATGTGTGGATACATTACCAAGGGCGGATGGTGCTTCGAAAATGATTGCCTTGACGTAACGGCTCCTAACTGGAAATTGAGGAAGGAGATTCTCCCTCACTTTAAACACAGAAAAGAGATGAGTGCAATAAAACCTACCAGCTCCAAAGGACAATGACACTGGTTTTTCATTGGTTGAAAGTAGGAAGGTGAAGAAGACATGCCTCCAGTGATGCCTAGTAACAACAATTTTAATTTCACTTCTGTCTACTACAGTTTACATTGAGGAATAAAGGGCTGCTCCTAACTATTGACAACTTGGTTGTATCCAGAATCATAACCTTCTTTCACAGCGACTTGTTGGTGCCTTTTCAACAATCAATGGACCTTATCCTTTCAGATTTAGAATCTGCATGCCAGTATTTTTTGTGATTGAGATATGTGAGGCCGAACGCCTTCTTCCATTTATATTATCTAAATGTGTTTCATTTTATGGCAAATGGGTTAGTAACAAAACTGAAGAATCCTCTGAGTTTGAATGATCTGTGGTGTGATGGTGACATGGTAACAGAAGAAAAACCTATGGGAAGTAATCATTTCTAGTTTTGTTTTCTCGCTATTGCCTTTTTATCTCATACAACATGCTGCAATCACTTTCCATTTCCAATGAACCTCAAGAAACAAAACTCTCCAAGTAATCAAGTTGTCACAGTTATCTTAATATCGAACAATACATCATAGAAATAGTTGTCTAAAGGAGTAGCACTTCTCTGTGTTCGTTATGTCTAGAAGAACCTGTCTACATCAAAGTTTCCTTTGGAACAGAGGCTACATATCTCCATGATCAGACTTAGGCAGAACTTTAAGAAGATTTCATATGGAATCCAACTCATGATTTGAACGTATAAATGATTTCAATGTAACTAAAAGAACAATAGTATGACTCATGTCCAGTTACAAGCATCATGCAATTAGATGAGCTTTAATTGGCAAGCTAAAGAAGAAAGCAATTTGCAGATAATTCAAAGGTCTAATCAGAACAAATTGCATAGCTTGTACACATCAGAAAGTTAGCTCATTGTTTCTTATCCCTTCAATTCATCTACTTTTTGACAACATTGACAAAGAATTGATACGGAAACAAGCCCCAACGAAGATAACATTTGGATTGGGAATAATATAAAGTGGATCTATTCAAGTTTTAACTAAGCACTCAATCAAATGTTTTAGCAGATTGAACTAAGACCAAACTGCAAGCAGTAGCCAAGTCCATCAATTTAAGTGTACAAAGGAAAAACTAGAGATAGTACGAAATTTAAGTGAATAGCTATTTATCTTCATTGAATTTCATATACAAGTTATACATATACATTCCATATTGTCTCAGCAACCAAACACAAAAAGATTGCAACACCTTCAAAAGCATTTTTCATCCAGGGAAAAAAGAAAGTGAGACAATTTGGAGAAGAAGAGGAAGAACATTACCAATAAAGCATAGCCTTTTCTCCTTCCCTCCTTGAGAATATCCTTGTAAACTCAATCAATGTTACTTATTAATACCATAACTCCCATCTCCTTGTAAGCTCATATCAAAAGCCTCAGACTTGAAATCACTTCTTTCATCATAAATCTCAGACTTGAAGGTCCTTCTTTTATTATGAACTCCAGACTTCAAATTACTTATCTTGGCATCAGAATTAGCCTCCCCAGCAGCACCAGAATTAGCCTCCCCAGCAGCACCAGCACCAAATCTTCTCCTAAATCCTTTCCTCCTCCATTTGACACCGTTCTTTTTCCCATTTGTATCTGAAACAGTAGCAACTTCACTCTCACTCTCCTCTCCCTTGTTTTCAGTCAAAAGCTTAGTGTTTTCACCACTCTCTCTGCTTCTCAGATACGGTTTAACACTATGAACAACCCCTTTAGGGAAAAACCTGGCGGAAGGCAACTCATCAACAGCATCAAACAGCTGAGGTCCATCTCTGTCGCTCCACATATCGAAACCGCCAGGCTTCTGGAATCTGTCAGCCAAAACTTTAACTTGCTCATCAGCTGAAACGGAGAACAAGTTGGGTGCTTTTTCAACGACTTCCCAAGGGCGTTCAAGTTCAGATACGGCGGCTTTGAGCTCGGCCCTTTTGCGCATTTCATAGATGTGACGTTCACGGGCAAGTCGAGCTTTGAGTAGCTGCTTGGCTTTCTTGGCTTGCATGCGTTTCCATTGCCATTTGGAGACTCCACCTGGGTAAGTTCTGGGGCCACCCCCCATGCGGATTATGGTGTTGGGTGGTGGGGCTGAGTTGTGGAGGGAGAGGGTTGAAAGTTTAGTGTAAAGGAAAAGGGGAATTGGGGAAACAAGAGATTTTGAGAAGGAAAGGGCTTGAGATGGAACCGGGATTGAGAGGGGCATTTTCAGGATTGAGGACATTGAATTTTGGATTAAAACTGAAAGGACTGAACCCAGTATGTTTTTGGTCTTCAAGGGTTTGAAGAGAGAATCATGGAAGAAATCGGCAAAGCTTGGTTGAAGCCTGGTAGATAGTGGAGTACGTGGTTGGTTTTGGTGTTTCGAGGGTAGTAGGATTATCAGTAATTAGTCAAGTATTTCTTTTAAGCCAGCAACAAGCACCAGTGGTCTAGTGGTAGAATAGTACCCTGCCACGGTACAGACCCGGGTTCGATTCCCGGCTGGTGCATTTTTATTCTTTTTTTGGTTTAAGAAGTTTGAACCAGTGCTGTTTAGTTATAGAGAGTGAGGGGGTTAAATCTGCAATTTAAAGTTTGTTATTAACCTTTCAAACATTTAGAAATTGAGCTTTAAAATTTATGATGATTTTTTTTTACGTGCACTGTTGGAACTTTGTTTCATTATGGGTCTAGATGGATCCTACAACTGTGGAAAAGATAACCCAAATAGATCATAGTATAGTTCACCTCACGGCTCAAACACCAAATAAATATTTATGTCAACATGGCAGGACTGTTTCAGGGAATGCTCCCATCAATCTCTTGCATGTGTGATCACCCTTTCTCTTATGCAAATGAACTGGCACAGGATCACCAGCAT
Source organism: Gossypium longicalyx (assembly GCA_025698465.1). NCBI lineage: Eukaryota > Viridiplantae > Streptophyta > Magnoliopsida > Malvales > Malvaceae > Gossypium > Gossypium longicalyx. Next base: position 29,990,922 of record CM047003.1, read on the forward strand.
ACAGTTTTTGGTGTTAAATTAGATATATGATTTCAGCAACCCAATCCTCATTATAATTCAGCCGACGGTAAACTGACAAGAAGTTTCCTTTATATTCGATTAAAACTCTGCTCTGACTTTTCTCTCCAAGATGGTACCAACCCCAGTTGTTTCCTTTTCTACCACCTAATGTCTCATGTTCTTGGTACATCCCACCACAATTTTAGATTATAAGTTCCAAGGGTGAAATTAGTGTTCTTTATTTGTTAAATGATCCCTTAATCCTTATCCATAACATTATGGATCCACATTGTTTGTTTGTTCCTCTATTTATTGTTTGCAATTACCATTCTATACAATTGAAGAACATCATGCGACAAAGTAGCAATATTCACCCAAAATTTAAAGTATCTTGTTGAGGAACATCTTAAATTAGCTATTATACTGCAAATTTTTTCTTTGTAAAGTTCTTTTTTTTTTTTTTTTTTTTGCAGCTTTTCCTTCCTTAATTTTACATATGGATATTAATTAATGTTTATGGTACCCCCCTAATTGTCGGTATGATTAATTCAATCATAGAGGTTACACAAACTTTACAAATAAACATTAACTAAAGATCTTGTTCCCTCCACTGAAATCTTAGTTGTATTTCTAATATTCTAATGCCTGCACGTGTATCTCCCTCAACATCCCCCTCTCCACAGACAACTTCATAAAGACAGATTTAAGATATTGGAATAAATAATACTTGGAAGTTGGAATCCAGCAATGGGAAACTTCCATCAAACCCCCATGCTTTGTAGTAGGAATGCTTATAGCAGTTTCTTCTGTATGTATGTATGTGGTCAAACCAGACCCCCATAAGATGAAAAGGCAAAAGCATCTTTAACAATCCATCATCCAATTTGATTCACAAATGGCTCAGCCTTTCCTTCTTTGCTTGGTTTTGATAAATGCTTTGGAGGCTATGGCGGCCAGTGAAAATGCTCCAGCTCCGGCTCCCGGAGAACCATACAAAGCTGAAGCACCTACATTTTGTTCTTAACCTTGTTTCAAACATTTAGAAATTGGGGTTTAAATTTATGATATGTGCACTGTATCTTGCAAATAAAATGAAGCTGCTTTGTTTCATTATTTGTCTGAAATGGATCCTACAACTGTGGAAAAGAAAACCATATAGATCGTAGTATTCTTCACCTCGCGGCTCAAACACTGAATAAAATTTATGTCAACATGGCAGGTCTGCTTCAGGGAATGCTCCCATCAATCTCTTGCCAATGAGCTGGCAAAGGATCTCCAGCACACGATTTTTGCTTTTTGGTCTTAATTAAATATGTGGTTTCAGCAACCTAATCCTCATAGTAATTCAGCAGACAGTAAACTGACAGAACTTTCCTTCCTATTCAATCAAAACTCTGCCTCTGAATCTTTTCTCTCCAAGATGGTACCAACCCCAGTTGTTTCCTTTTCTAACACTTAATGTCTCATGTCCTTGGAGCATTCCACCGCAATTTTATATTACAAGTTCCAAGGGTGAAATTAGTGTTCTTTTATAACATTATGTATCGACATTGTTTGTTTGTTTGTTTGATCCTATATGACTATGCAGTTCCCATTCCATATAATCGAATCTTGACGTGTCTACATTTGAAGAACATCATCAGACAAAGTAGCAATATTCATCCAAAACTCAAAGTATCCTGTTTGTAGAACATCTTAATTAGTAATTACATATCATACTGAAAATGCTGTCTTTGTACAATTCCTTTTCTTGCAGCTTTTGCTTTGTAAATTTTTGATCCATGGATATTATTAGTTAATCTTGATGTCGGTGTGATTCATTCAATCATAGAGGTTACACAAACTTTACAAATAAACATATTAAAGATCTTGTTCCCTCCATTGAAGTCTTAGTTGTAGTTCTATTATTCTAATGCCTGCACGTGTATCTCCCACTCCATAGACAACTTCATAAAAACAGATTTAAGATATTGGAATAAATTATGCTTGGAATCCAGCAATGGGAAACTTCCACCAAACCCCCATGCTTTGTAGTAGGAATGCTTATAGCAGTTTCTTCTCTATGTATATATGTATATATATGCTCAAATCAGACCCCCATAAGATCAAAAAACAAAAGCATCTTTAACAAATAAATCCACCATCGAATTTGATTCACAAATGGCCCAGCTTTTCCTTCATTGTTTGTTTTTGATAAATGCTTTTGTGGCTATGGCGGCCAGTGAAAATGCTCCAGCTCCGGCTCCTGGAGAACCATACAAAGCTGAAGCACGCACAATAAGGAAACTTGGAAAGCACCAACTAGTGAAGACCTTTGAAAATGCACCGGCTTCAAGCCCATCCCAAGCGCCCCACACTAAAAAGAACATGCACCCCACTGCAGGAGGCCCCTCTGCAGATCACACAGCAGCCATTACTGAACCAAACAAAGAAGAAAACGTGAGTGTTGAAGGAGAGGCCATTCACCTACAAAATCATCATCATCATTCCATGGACAAATCCGTAGCAGGGGGAGGTGTAATCCTTGGAGGTCTTGCCACAACTTTCTTGGTGGCTGTTTTTTGCTATATAAGAGCCACTGGAAGACACAAACCAGAGACGCATCAAAGTAATAATGAAAACCAGTAATTGAATTGTACGCATATGAAATTACATAGTATTGTAAATGCCACCCTTCTTTTTAAAATTTGTAAAGGAAATTACGAATTGAAAACGTCTGCAATTTACTTCTACCAAAGTTAGCCAAATCCCAAATGGAGAATCAAATTCGCAGTGAAAATTCTAAGCAGAAATTTAACGTAGAAAAGGAAAAAGGCCCAAAGTTTCATGATAACTAATTGGGCTGCCACTAAACCACAATATCAGCCGAATCATGGGGTTTAAAAATGTAAAAAGTAGACCTGGAACTGGAACTGGGAGTTGAACCATTTTTCTCGAGTACCATTCCGCGTTTGTTTATACCAACCCTGAGAAAGGGTTGAACAACGTGTCGGTAATATGTCTGGTAATAATGAATGGGATATTGTTTATAGCATTTGTATGATTCATTGATAATTTGCAATCATAAAAATTATGGTACATTGTGATTGGTGCTACAAATCATAACTCCTTAGTCTTAATTTATTTATAAAAACTTCATTACAGAGGTTAAACTTTCATGACTAAGGTCCGATAATCTATGATACCTGTTGGTCAACTCGTAGTTTAGGTTCTTCAACAATGTTTAGATACTTAAGAGTTCCTGATTTAGGCAAGGTTCACCTACTACCTTTTGTCATTTACTTGCATATTAGGCCAGAACAACATATCAGGGGCTACTCTGAGAATACAGACGTACTGTTAAAGGAAAAGAAAGAACAAACCGAAACAATTTAGCATGAGATGGATTTTTTCCATATTATCTTCCTCATGCTAGCTCCTATCAATATGATCATCAAAACTATAAAGCTTGCTTTGCAGGGTAGTTCAGATTATGCTTAGATGCATCTGAATGGTTAAAAAATGGTGATGAATGAGGATCTAAAGATTGTAAAAATATACAAATGTCTGTGCTCTTGCACTAGTGTCCAAATCCTGGGTTTCTTCTGGCTTTTTTCCAAATCATTCACAATCTTGTCTAATGGTAATGTGAACATTGGACTAATGCTAACAAAAGTCAATAAATAAATATAAACTTTAGTTTATCATTCAAAACTTTACTCCCTTTATGTTTCTTTTTGTTAAATAAAATTACAAATAATATATCGAAGCAATTATAATTATTAATTCAGTATAAAACATAATTAAACTAAAAATCAAAATAATTATAGATGTAAAAAATGGCTGATGTGATGGTAAAGCACATTACATTCTCAATGAGAGGGCATGGGTTTAATCTTAGAGACAACATTGTTGGAAGAGGTAGCCACTGAACCTTAAAAATAGACCGTGAAACAGACATGAAGAATAGAAAAAAATAAATATAGATACAATTTACATATTAGGGGATTTCAATCTAAAATAAATTTGGGAGATCTCCACAAAACCCCGGAACACCTTACCACGACAATTAGTCCTTTCGATCTGTCAAAAATAATGCAAATATTGTTCTGCCTAACAACATGCCTCCACAAGTTCGTCAGGAAAAATTCCCAAGACTCGAAGCACTCCTTTCAACGATGGCAAAGGCGATGGGTAATACGTTCTGGTTACCATCTTATGCAACCGCAATCAGTAGTATCAGCATGTAATTCCCATAAGGCCAAGTACTATCAACTCGCACCAGCGACTTGCAATAGGGGAAGACCCTAACACATGAATCGAACGTCCAGAACAAGCGGTGAAAAATTTGTTTTCCTAGTTGAAGTACGTTACCAGTGTCGTAATAAGGTTGCGTCTGTAAGTCGATCACAGACTCTGACATGTACTCTTGCGTTGCAAATATCCACCCTTGTAGTTTGTTTTATGATGCGTTCCAATCACCATACAACTGCTCAATTGCCATCTATTTTGCCCACCAAGCTTTCTTGTATGACATTGTAATGACCCAAAATTTACGGGCATCGGGAAAGTACATTTTCGAGACTTCGTCTTAGCAAACCGAATTAGTAAATATTTATTAAAAATAATTATGAGCCTAGTTGTGTGTCTAATTAGATTTTTATTAGGTGAATTTAGCTTAATTAAAAGTAATTAGGAAAAAAAAAGGGACTAAAGTGAATAAAAGGTAAAAGTTAAATCATAGATTAAAAGAAAATAAAAATGACTAAAAGGGCAATTAGGCCAATCCTCATAAATGAGACGGCATACCATGCTAAAAGTCTTAGATACTTTAGATTTTAATTATATAATTATATATGATTTAATTATAAAACATATTATTAAATTAAATTATTATAAATATTATATTATGAAAATAAACAAAATTATGCCAAATGTATGGTGATGATAAAATACATGTGTAATGTTTTTATTTATACACTTGTAAAATAAATAAATAATTACTTATAATTTAAGTATAAATATATTTATTAATTAAATAATAATTATTATTATATTATTATAAAACTAATAAAGTAAATAAAACATAAAAGGAATAAAAGAAACAAAGCATAAAAAGAAACAAAGAGTGAAACTAAGGGAGAAAAAGAAAAGAAAAAAGAAAAATTAGGGTTTTAAGGCTTGGAGCTTATTTTGGTAAGTCAATTAAGTCATTTTCTTTTAATTTTAATGTTTTTGAAGTCTTAGAACAAAGTTTTGTTGAAATTGAGTTGAAATTTTGAAAGTTCTTAAATTTTTAAACATGATTCATGTTGGACAAATTGTTGAATTAGGGGTTTGATTGATAGGATTTCTAGTTAGAATTGATAAAAAGGATTAAATTGTAAAGTAAGCTATAAGTTTTGTGTTAGAGGAAATAAATTGAAAGAAATTTGAAATTAGGGTTTATTCATGAATATTAGATAGTTAAGTTGAATTTGGTAGGAAATTGAGTAGAAATAAAGTATGAATTGAGATAGAAAAGTAAGTGAATTTAGTTAGGACCAAATTGAAATTAAAGTTGAAGTTGAATAGAAGATTCAATTATTTAATATAAATTAGTATTGTATTAATAGTGTAAATTACTTTAATTTTTGTAGCTAGCAAAGAATTAGAGGCAACAGCTCAAAAAGGAAAGGAAAAAGTTATCGAGGAGTAGACACGAGAAAATCACGGTTTGTATTACTATAATTCGAACTACTATTTATTAATGTAATATTTTAATTTATATGTATGGTAAGTAAATTATAAGGTAAGTATCAATATCGAAATGATTGAAATTGAGATGAAGTATGATTATGTATGAATATTTGATGATATATTGATTGGAAAGTGAAAAATATTTGATGATATATTCTCAATTTAATCACGGTCAATTCAATACAATTTTCCACTTTTTGAGCCGTTGCCTCTAGTTCTTTGCTAGCTACGAAAATTAAAGTAATTTACACTATTGATACAATACTAATTTATATTAAATAATTGAATCTTCTATTCAACTTCAACTTTAATTTCAATTTGGTCCTAACTAAATTCACTTACTTTTCTATCTCAATTCATACTTTATTTCTACTCAATTTCCTACCAAATTCAACTTAACTATCTAATATTCATGAATAAACCCTAATTTCAAATTTATTTCAATTTATTTCCTCTAACACAAAACTTATAGCTTACTTTACAATTTAATCCTTTTTATCAATTCTAACTAGAAATCCTATCAATCAAACCCCTAATTCAACAATTTGTCCAACATGAATCATGTTTAAAAATCTAAGAACTTTCAAAATTTCAACTCAATTTCAACAAAAATTTGTTCTAAGGCTTCAAAAACATTAAAATTAAAAGAAAATAACTTAATTGACTTACCAAAATAAGCTCCAAGCCTTAAAACCCTAATTTTTCCTTTTTCTTTTCTTTTTCTCCCTTTGTTTCTTTTATTCCTTTTATGTTTTATTTACTTTATTAGTTTTATAATAATATAATAATAATTATTATTTAATTAATAAATATCTTTATACTTAAATTATAAGTAATTATTTATTTATTTTACAAGTGTATAAATATATGCATTACACATTTATAATTTAATCACCATAAATTTATCTTTATTTAATTTATTCATCATATAAAAATCTTATAATATAATTAATATACAAATATCTTTTACTTATTATTTAAGAAAATATATAAATATTTTACAAGTGTATAAATACAAACATTACACATGTATTTTATCATCACCATACATTTGGCATAATTTTGTCTATTTTCATAATATAATATTTATAATAACTTAATTTAATAATATGTTTTATAATTAAATCATATATAATTATATAATTAAAATCTAAAGTATCTAAGATTTTTAGCATAGTTTGCCGCCTCATTTACGAGGATTGGCCTAATTTCCCTTTTAGTCCTTTTTATTTTCTTTTAATCTACAATTCAACTTTAATCATTTATTAACTTTAGTCCCTTTTTTCCTAATTACTCTTAATTAAGCTAAATTCACTTAATAAAAATCTAATTAGACACACAATTAGGCTCATGATTATTTCTAATAAATATTTACTAATTCGGTTTGCTAAGACGAAGGCTCGAAAATGCACTTTTTCGATGCTCGTAAATTTTAGGTCATTACAGACACCTTGTACTAGAACCGAGCTTGCATTTCGACAATTAATACTAAGATTGGAATGATGGACTTGTCTTTCACCAATGGCATGATGCAGTTGCAGATCATTTTCGCATCCAACTTATGATGGTCTTGTGTCATACATGTTGTAGTGCATGTATGGGCCTTTCCAATTTGCAGATTGTTCACATTTGAGTCCTCTGTATAAATGCAACATGAACCCATCATTTACATCCTTTTTAAGCTTTCCAACATCCCCCAACGTATAATGTCGGTGCTGACTTTGTGACTTTGTAGTCCACTGACACTTTCACGTTATACCTTTTTATGGCAAAAACGCAATCCTCCTTATTCGTGAATTGTTGCCCTATGAACAACTCATCAAAATCGGTATCTTTCGCCAAACGCTGAACACGCATTATATCTAGGTACTCAAGGAATTCTGGTGCAAACGATGCATCAAGGTTTACATTCGACATGTAGGCCCTAAGGTCATTTCGTAAAATAATCCTGCAACTTGGATTCTCGATCATAGGGGGTGTACATCTTTACCCTCCTCTACTCCTTCATCGTCGATGTCCTTTGGGAACTTGTCTACATCGGGGTCACTATATTCTTTGTCCTCGTGTTGAAGATCATAATCATTATCGGATCCTTCCCCTTCCACAACTGGGAGCTATTCTTTCACAAATTTTTTGCTTCATTTCCTCTAGCTCCACATTTTTGTTGAACCACATCAGTAACTTGTGTCGGGCTTCAAATGTACAACCAACTTCTTTTTTTCTACAATTTTCCCATCGAAATAAGCACATACACTCAACTTTTAGTTACTCATCTTCAATCAATTTTTTTCTCGCTTCAACGAAACAGAACAAGTTTTCTTTATTTTTTTTTTGTGTAACACTTAAAATGAAAACAATCCATCTAATGAGATAAAGTAGCTGAAACTTTTTTTGGTCATGCCATAGAACTTGGCGGCACCAAAAAAAAAATTTATTTGATTTTATTGGGGCAGCCAAGGTAAGGGCGACACCATGAAAAAAATTCCAAACTTTCTGACAAAAATTCTACAGTACCACCAACATCGATGGCATGACCAAAAAAAATTCTTTTGACTCAAATAAATGGATGCAACCAAAATCAATGGCATGAAAAAAAAATTCAATTAAATGGGTGCAACCAACGTCAATGGTGTAATGGCCAATTTTGGCCCAGGCCAATAAAATAAAAATAAAATAAATAAACCAAAAAGTTCAAATTTATTAACAGACCAATGGCCCAAAATTAAAACCTAAATTAAAACCAAACCCACTACCCAAATTTCATAAACCCTAGCCCAAATTCTAGCCTACTATCCTAAAAATTTTCAGCAAACTAACCCTAGGGCTAGTCCCTATTGCAGCCGTCGCTCCTCACCAGCAGGGCCACCACGCGCGCCACTTCGTTGCACTCCTCGAACGCCCCTTCCACGCGTCACACAACGCCTGCAACAAATACAACAGCAAAAGGAGCACGCGAGCGACAGAGAAATAAATAGCAAAAAACAAAAACAATGAAACCAACAGTTTATAGATCTGTTCTTTGTAATTTTTTTATGAACATTTTACAAACAAGATTAATCAAAAACAGAATAAAATTTTCTTAAAGGTGATTTTTATTTGCGTTTAAGTGTCTATTTATTTTAATTTATTTTTTTATTTCTATTTTTATATACAATAATAAAAAAGAGGAGAAGAAGTAAACCTTTCCATCATTGAAACCCCCTTTTCTGATACCAAAATCGAGCTAAAAGGGGTTGTGGGACTTGTGGTTTCGACGCTTGTGGGGATTTAAAAGCGGGGCCATCAAACGCGCCTTGAAACGGGGCTAAAACCCATCTTCGCGCATCATCGACCATCGGGTACGGTGGTGGTACGGCGAGCGGTGAGGGAATCCGATCGTCGGAGAAACAAAGGGGGGAGAGAGTGTTTTGTGGTTTTTTTTTCTTGGAAAACAAAAGAGGAAACGATAGAATGAAAAAGAAGGAAATTTTTTGTTTTATTTCATCTTTGAAACGGCGTTGTTCGATGGGGGTGGGGTCTGCGCATTCTTCCTAAAGGGGAGATTTGTGCGATTAGTCCTTCTCCTTCGCAATTCCATTCAATCAGGTCCCATTTTGCATTGTTTCCTTTTTAAAATCTCGTCCTATTATTTTATTTCACTTCTAATTTGATCCATGGCCTGGACAGTTGAAACGTGGCGCATTAGGACTAAGGATATTGTCCTTTTTTGTCCTCGCGACTTTAGACGCGTTTTATTTTAGTCCCTGGCAGCTTTCTATTTTTTTTATTTATACCCATTTTTTTACTTTGGTTTTGATTTAATCATTGCCCCTTTTACTTCAAATTGTTTTATCATATTCTATTATATGTTTTATTTATTATTTATTTAGATGTTATATTTTATTTAGTTTAAAACTATTTATATGTTTTTCATAAATTTATCTTATTATTTATTTATTTTAAACTGTTAATTATTGTTTATTTCCATTTTTTTTCTTCCTTCATACATTAATTATTTTAAATACATATATATTATTTATTTTAGTTCCCTATTTATAAACTGTTTTTTTAAAAAAATTTCTTCCACATACCTATTTTAAGTTTTTACATGATATTTCAAATTGCTTTTTAAGTTATGAATTTTAAATTAATTTATATATTCTTGTATTTTACTTTAAAATGTATTATATGCGTTAATTCTTTTAAATTTTTTTATACTATTTACTTCAAATTGCCACTTACGGTATTTATTTTAAAATTCGTTTTTTTATATTATTTATTTAAAATTATTTTGATTATTTGCTTTAAATTGTTATACCTTATTTTAAACCTTATTTATTTATTTCGAAATATTTTATTATTATTTACCTTAAAGATTCTTTATATTATTTATTTCACACTTTTATATACACATATATTATTTATATTAAATTTTTTATATATAATCCTTTTTTAAATTGTTTTGTATATGGTTGATTTTTTTATTTCTTTTTGCATATTATTTATTTATTTTAAAACTCATTTATTATCCTTTTATTTTTTTTATTTTTTTTACATCTTATTCATTTTAATTAACCTTTTTTATTGATTATTTAACCCATTTGTCTTCGATTGTTAATGATTAGTGTTTAAATGGTGCATATTGTGAGATTATTGTCATTACGTGCGCTTTAATTCGCTTATTTGTGTACATATTATTGTCATTTGCTCGTGTAATATTTTATTCATGTATCATCGCTCCATGTCACGCTATATTTTTACTTTATATCATCGCCTCATGAATCAAGCCTCGTTACATTTATCCAATAAATCGTTTTATTTTAATCCAAACGAATAACGTGCTTTGTTAAATATTATACTCGCTATATTTCAAAAAGAAAATTTTCTAAATAAGACAATGTTTCGCGTTTTAGGAAATTCGAGGATTCGTGCCCTAACTTACGGAGTTTCGGTTTTCTCGTTGAACCTAAATGGCCAAATATCCTTTTAAGTTCCAAAACACATGAAATTTCGATCAAAATTAAAGATAAACTTGCGCTCGGGAGTTCATGGTATCGCGTTCTAACTTACGGGATGTGATACTCCGATATCTCGAGGCGAGGAAATCTTTAGCAATCCTTTTGATCTAATTCCAACATTTTTAAAATCGACGTTAATAAAAAAAGGATCGTATTTTAAATCCATTCTCGATTTTCAACTTTCGACATTAAGACACTAACTAATCAATTCGGTACCAATTTTGGGCGTGATGAGGGTGCTAATCCTTTTTTGCACGTAACCGACTCTCGAACCTGTTCTCTCAAGTTTCGTAGACCAAAAACACCGTTTTAATAAATTAAAACGTTTTATTAAAGCAAAGGTGATCCGATCACACCTAATAAAGATCGGTGGCGACTCCCATTTTAATGTGATCCGATCACACCTAATAAAGATCGGTGGCGACTCCCATTTTAATTTTTACTTTCAAACAAAGTCGATTCCCGTTTTTCAAAAAAATAGTTTCGACAAATGGCATGACAAAAAAAGAAGAAGCAAACTTCTTCTAAAACAAAAAGAAAAGCGGTGATTCAAATTTTATCTGTCAGCATTCGGTGCAGCCAATAATAACGACGACACCTATTAAAAAATATTTTTCCATTATTTCAAAATTCAGAATACATATATTTTTACCGATATATAAAATAGACATATTGGTATTGCCGCCGACGCCTACCAAAAATATTTTTTTAATTCAAGACCTAATGTTGGCTACCGATTTAATGTTGGTGCAGCCAAGGGTAATGACTACACCTAATATTATTACTCAAAATAGGTCATTTACACACTTTGTTTCAAAATTGAATTATTTTCATAATTAATAGATAGTTTAGGGTATTTTTATAAAAAAGCCAAATAACTTGATTTTTCACTTACAAAGCAGACTATTTCTGTTGTTTAAATTTATTTTACATAGCTTCAGCTTACTTGTCTTTATTGCTGTCTGCAGACCCTACAAAGCTTTTCTTTTTATGTATTTTACTGAGCTCCAGCTTCTTGAGAATAGATAACATTTTTGTAAGTAATGCATTTAATATTAGAATAAAATAATAATTATAAATAAACAAGCAATCATGCTTACCCTCATCACACTCTTAAGTTAGTTTTTTTTTATTGTTGTTGGGGTTAAAATTTTTTGTTTAAATTTTTTTTAGCAAAGTATACAAGTATTTTTTTATTATTTTCAAAATTATATTTAAATGTTTTTAGATAAAATAGTAGAAAAAAAACTAATCAAAGTTATATGATATTTGAATAATTTAATATAATGATACATAAAATATAAATTTTAATTATCTTTTAAATAATTAATATAAATTATTTATAAAACTAGTGATAAATAAATTATTTTAAATATAAATAATAAATTATATTTAAATAATTTAATACAATAATACATAAAACATAAGTTAATCTATTTTTTTATATATCTTTTAAATAGTTAATATAAATAATGATATTTTGATATTTTTACTTCCAAACACAAAAATAAAAAATTAAAAGCACTTAAATCTCATCTTTTATGTTTGGATGAAAAAACACTTTTTAACTGTAGTTTTAACTCCAAAAATTAAATGTTCTTCATTGTTTTTATGCTGACAGCTCAATAAAAAGCGTAACGTTAAATTGTCAATCAACTTCCAGTCAAGTCTAATATCAATAAATAATGGTATAATAGTTATTAAGTGGTTGAAACTGGAGGCGATTCATCCATCAAACCAAATCAAAAGCTTTTATGATAACAGAAATTTTCCAACATGTTTAGTTGTTGAAATTATTTCTTCATCCCTTTGTCTAAGTTCAGACCAAAAGCTCAAAGTCTAGCCATAAGAAACAACTCTCTTCCAAAGTGGCCTTTGAAGTACCTTTCACTCATCAATACCATTTCAACTTGTGTAAACGTGGGCTACCCTCAGCTTCGAAATTCATCAATTAAAATTTGATAAAAGTGTTATATAGAATTTAGATTATATTTTATTTTTTTACTTAAAAATAAGTAAATTAATCTTTTTCAAATTAAATTAAAAATTAAATTTTTTATTTATTTTGAGTATTAAAAAATAAAATGCAATTCAAGGTTCCATGTATTTAAAATCACCATCTAAAGCAAAACATCCCATGTATTTCAAGATTCCATGTATGCTGTTTCTTCTCTTGTCTAGTAGTACAAGTAGGGCAAGGTTTTGGGGTAAGGTAGTGGATCCCACATCGGCCACCGAGAAATTTCCCCCAAGTTTTCACACTTTCTTGTAGAAACGTAAACAAGTTGGAAACGTGTTGGCATATGTCTTCTTTCGTTTTGTTTCTCTAGAAACCCTCTCTATCCATCATTAAATCTTTGCCATTGAGTTCAAACAGAAAAATACAGCCTCCTTTCTAGATTAAATTAAAACAATTACCCGATGTGACTCTTCCCCTTAAAGTAATCCCATTATTGGGGTTTTCCTTTTGTGCTTATATTTCACAACTTTGTGTATTGCTTACCCTCCTCACTTGCAAAAATATGGATAAATTTCAGGGTTTTGTGCTCCTTTTTTTGCTTGTAATCTCAGTTTCTTCATCCCAGGTTCCCATGGTGTCGGCAGCCAGGCCATTTTCTATCCTGCCTGATCAACAAAGTAAGAGCCTGCCTGCTTGTTTGTTTCTCTTGAGCTTTACCTTATTGTTTCAGTTTCAGTTGACTTACTAAGGGGTTGTTGTTTATATAGGATACTCGAAGATTTTTGCGACTCTTGGAGTTGTTTGCAAGTGTTGCGATGGAAGTGGAGGTGAATGCTCCACTACTTGGACCCAACCTTGCTCTAAGCTCAAGTGCCTGCCCTGGAAACTACATTAGGATTTTGGGTTTTCCCCATTTTCCTTTCTCTTTTTTCCCTCACCTTCTTGGCTGTACTTCATATGTACATGTATCATCACTAATACAGCGCAATCTGTTGGACCAAATTTGCCTACTTCTTGCTTACTTGAGACGTCTTTTTAAGTTAAAATATTATTACTGTGCTCAAGCTATTGAAAGCTTAAGAATCTAACTTCTGATTTGTGCAACCACCTCAACATTTGGTGAATATTTCTCTTACTCAGATTTAACTTGGATTGGGCTATTTACACTTCAAATTCCTTTGAGCCACCGAGTTGTTAAAGTTTAGAGGAGAGAGAAAAAAATAACATATAAGCAAATCATGTATTTTAAAAATGTATTTGTATTTGTTTACTTAAAATTATACATAGATGTTCGAGACTATTAAATTAATCTTACACGATTTCATAATTTCATCATCTATTTTATTTGTATATGTTAAAATTTGAGTAAAAGAATTGAATATATATTAATAAAAATAATATTTTAAATTAATATAATAGAGATATCGAGCTGACTTAATATTTTAATTAAACTATTAATTTAAATATGAAATTTGACAAGGTTAGACTTTGTCAAAGGCCTAGTCTCAAGCTCATTAAGACGTTTATGTCACATAAGGTGAGCTTATGCAAATCCTCGAAAGATATATAGAGAGAGAAAAACGCTTGTCAACATTTGTCAACCCATCACTTCCTTAAATCTTACGTTGTTTTGTCTTTCACTTCACATCGATTACAGTAATGATTCTAATTGACAACCTGTCACTCTACCTATGGAGTGAGTGGTTGATGATCAAAACTCACACTAAGCCAACCTCCCTCTATAAACACCACTATTTTGCACCAAAGAAGAGGTGTAGAAGAACTTAGCTACTTGTCATACAAACATCTTGCAACAACTTTCTCTCTCAACTCCCTTACATAATCTTAAACTTCTATTTTTAATGGCACTATGCACCACACTTGGTGTGAACCACCATTATAGTCTACTCCAACACCGTAACAACTTAATTTTTAGCCGATGTCAAAAATGCGATTTTGAAATTGAATTTTGTAAACCAAGTCAATGAAATCATGAATAAAATTTTTTATGTATTTAATTTTAAGATATATTAATTGACAGTTGTGTAACAACCTATACCCAACCCGACCGCCGGATCTGAGATACAAAATGTCACATTCGTTGTCGGAGCAACTACGGTCAAATTATATTAAATTAATATCAATTGACATGAGAGTACTACTAGATGTGGTGCCCTGGGTGCAGTATATTCGTTTGTAAACTTGTAATTTTTTTTGACAAATTGATTAATAAAATAAATTTATTGATTACATTAATATACTTTGTATGATTATCCCTTATATGGTTTTTGCATGCACCACTGGTTAGATGATTGACGTGTTAGATGAAGTTAGGATTTGGTGATATGGAGGATTGGGCAGATGGTTTGGGAAATAGAGTTTCTATTTACTGCAATCCAAAATTATTGGGTGCAAATCGGGATGTGCGAAGCTTTGAGCCTTGTGGAGGGGACACTACGGTGTCAAGGTTAGAAATGAGGCGGAATGGATGGGCTGTAATGGGTTATAATGAGTAAGACCCTAACTCGGATCCGTCAGGATATTAAACCATAGCTCGGTTATGGCAACATAAAGAGTCCGCCAGGACATTAACAATGGGATATAAGGTGTAAGATTATAACTTGGCTATGGCAACATAAATAGTCTGTCAGGATATTAAACATGGGGTATAATGTGTAATATCATAACTCGACTATGGGGTATAAATTGTTTGGTCATAGTGAACTGTTGAATGCGAAAATATTAAATATATTTTCTCATAGATTTGTTTACGATAAAGTCTTCATGATTTTAACAGAATTAAAATTGGATTGAGAAAATTATTTAATTGAAAATATATTGAAATTTATTTATGAAAAATAAAAAGTTAAATATTAGATTAGATGAAATTATAAAATATCGGGTGGCTCAACATCTTCTACCATCTGCTTAGATACAGCCTTTGAAACTCCATCTTTATTCTTCACCTTTTTGGTTGCTCACTGAACCTTCGAGGGTAGAGGACAAGTAGGGAACTCATACTTGTTAGATGAGAGAGAAAACATATTCACTATTTACAATCTAGATGGATGACTATAGAAAAATTAAAATTAATTATAAAAATAAAATAAATTTAAAAGATAAAATGCTTTTCCTTTACAAAAATCCAAGTTTTTTCCATATAAGATTTAAGTTTTTCCTCTTACTGAAAAAATAAATAAATTTAATTCTAAAAAAAAAAGGAAAAGGAATTTTTAAAAAATTAAAAAGATAAGATGAGTGGTGAATATAATAATTTACAAAAATTGGATAACTAAAATAAGTATACGTAATAAATTTCAAGTTGAGGCTTATTGATCGAGTATTATTTTTCACAAAAATAACATGGGTTCGAATCACTATTATACCAAAAGAGAATTGTTTATAATAACAAATTAACAAAGAGTTACTAACATTATAAAAGTATAAAATGATTGTGGCAAACTTTTTTTTTTTTTTTAATGCCTAAAATGAAAGCTTATGGAATTCGGATGATGAATTGTAGAATTTACCTTTAAAACAAATCTTAAAATATAATTTAAATTTATTTATATGGAAATAATAATTTAAAGTTGGTACGTGTACAACATTTTTCACGGTGATGGAAAAGAATAAGTGGTAAGGTAAAGGGAAAAATACGCGGGATTTAGCCACCACACACTGCTGTAAATTGTAAACGCAATGATTTTGGTATAATTATAGCAAAATAATAAATGATTGACTTGGTATTAAAGTCTTGGATCCTGAGATTTAAGCCTCATCTGATTGGGTGGTGTTTAAGTCATGTACGAAATTTTCGTTTATTTATTTCTTCAAAGTCCCTATCTAACCTACTTCTTTTATAAGGTGTAGAAAAAGCATAGCTGATTGACTGGGTCAACCAATTTGTCCTTTTACCTAAACCTACTTTAAACTCTTTTTCTTCCTTATTTATTGTTTTTGGATTTATCAGCTCCAAGGTATCTACGTTCACATTTTATTTTCTTATAATTTATGACTTATTAAAATTATTATCTCCACCAAAATTTTAAATATTAGTTATGAATACATTTTTCTTATATTATATTTAGGGTAAAATATATTTAATGTTATGAAATTATTAAATGTTTTAGTCACTTAATTTTAAAAAGTTATAATATGATTATCTGACTATTCGAAAATTTTTATTTATTTTACTAAACTATTTTAAAGTTTTTTATTTAAGTCAATGAGCTATTTTCTTTTTTAAGTTTGGTTAGCGAGCTCTAAATGACGATTTCCCAATCAATATAGTGGATTAATATCCATTGACAAACAGTACTCCCCATGATTCCGGTCTAGAGTATCTTCCTATCTGCCGATTAAAGTAATGACTATCAGGAACTAAATAATCCTTTACTATTTTTTAAGCCCCATTCGTGGTTTTATCAGATCCGAAAGTAGAATAGGAACAGAAAAGAAACAATAAAGAATAAAAAAGAGATCTTTTTTTTTTTTATTCTTTCTTTCATAGATATAGGAGATCTAATCCGTGTCATGATTTATGAGCTAATGGAATGTTTCATTTTTTCGTAATAGAAAACAATGGGTTGAAATATCTATTGATATTCTACAAGAAGTATTTTATTGAAGGCTTAAGTTATTACTCAACAAATAAAAATTGAAATTATGAACGGGCGAGATCAATTCAGAAGCACTTTTTTTTATTCTTCAGAATATAGCAAATAGAATTCCATTGGTATAATTTTGGACCTTCCAATCTATTTTTTCTCTATCTATTCTACAACCATACGAAGATAAGAGTAGAAGAATATATTTTAGATTCAAATCAATTTGATGTTCAGTGTCAGAGATTAGAAAAGAAAGTTATTAGGGTTATGGTTCACAGATTTATATTAGTAGATAATCTAAACATGTCATTAATCTAATCGAAAATGAGCAAACCGATTGAAATTAAAGGCTAATATGTTGTTTATCAAGTCTAATTAAGGAGATGGTTTGTCTTAAGCATCGAAGCAGATTGCTCTCAAAAGATAGAGAAATAGATATAACTGATTGGATTAGAAATACATCAGACATGACTCAAGTAGAATAAATCTTAGATCCGCTTATGGATTTATTCACTTGTGATTTTCATGGTATGGAATATCTTAACATTGAGTGGATGGTGGAATATATATATGTGACTTGTATACTTTGATGTAAGTAAAAACCCGAGTTCAAATAGATCAGGAACTGAAAGCCGGTGCACTGGGTATATGACTTTTTGCAGTCTGTAGCATTATTCCACGATAATGGAATTCATAGCCCAACTAAAGGGTAGATGATATTCTCTCATTAGCATTGTATGATAGATGAAATGTAAAAGTGACCATTGGTCATTTATCTTTGTTGACAATTGCATGGTAAATTGTTGAAAATTGCATGGTTTTGCAGCATCAAATTTATGGCAGATTATTAACATTTATGGCAGCCATCAAATTTGACTTAAAATGTCAAAAATAGGAGGTGAAATTGGCACCGAAAATTTACTTGATAAATTTGGCATGGGATATTTTGTATTTTGGTCCTTGAGATAATGGGCTATTTATGGTTTGGTCCTTGAACCTCAACTATAAATAGGACTTCCCATTTCTCATTTCAATAATCCAAACTATTCTTTCTCACTTAGTTTTCTCTCTTCTCCCATTTGAGAATTCTTAAGGAATTCTATTTGTTTGTAATAATTTGGAGATAGTAAAGTTATCATCTGGTGTTAGTGCCCGAGGACGTAGGTATAATTTACCGAACCTCGTTAAACTCTTGTGTTCTTTCTTGTCCTATTTTTTTTCAATATTTGAGGGTATAATAGTAGTATTTAATTGTGCTATTAAATTACGATGGAAGTGATATTCTGACTAAGGAAAGACTTGGTACTTAAGAGATCCTTGTGATCCACCTCTCTTTCTTGGAAATTGAACTTTGTGTGATTTTTAGTACAATAATTTACATGCTTCCAACCCTATTAGAACAACAAGTGGTATCAGAGCCGAAGGATAATTGTAGTATGCTCTGTGGTTGCAGTTTAAACTGATCTTCTACATCGAAAAAGATTTCCTTAGGTATATTGAAAGATTATGGAGGTAACGGACGGTTTAGGAACTTCAACATCGTCCATGTGGACAAGACCGACAATAGCAAATACAAGATTGGCCGTGGAGATCTTTGATGGCACGAGCCATTTCGGTATGTGGCAAAGTGAGGTTCTAGATGCCCTTTTTCAGTAGGGTCTAGACATTGCCATTGATGAAAAGAAACCAGATGATGTACAGGAGAAAGATTAGAAGGCGATCAATCGGTTGGCATGTGGCACAATTCGATCATGCCTTTCAAAAGAGCAGAGGTATGCTTTTTCAAAGGAGACTTTTGCAAGTAAGTGGTGGGTGGCACTTGAAGAAATTTTTTTGAAGAAAAACAGTCAGAATAAGCTCCATTTGAAGAAAAGACTGTTTCGTTTCACTTATGTCCCAGGTACCACAATGAATGATCACATCACCAAATTTAATCAGTTAGTCACTAATTTGCTGAATATGGATGAGACATTCAAAGATGAAGATTTGGCTTTGATGCTGTTGGGGTCACTTCCTGAGGAGTTTGAGTTCCTAGAAACTACTCTACTTCATGGCAAGAGTGATATATCTCTGAGCGAAGTCTGTGCTGCCTTATACAGTTATAAACAGAGAAAGAAGGACAAACAGAAAAACTCAATCAAAGACACAAAAGCTTTGGTAGTCCGAGGCCGTTCATACACTCGGAGAAAAACTTAGAAGGGGAGATCAAAGTCAAAGTCCAGACTTGGGAAAGATGAATGTGCCTTTTGTCATGAGAAAGGCCACTGGAAGAAAAATTGTCCAAAGTTGAAGAATAAGGGAAAAACTGCTCTAGATGCTTGTGTTGCAAAGCATGATACCAGTGACTCTGAACTATCACTGGTTGCATCATCATCATCATTCCATTCAGATGAGTGGATATTGGATTCGGGTTGTTCCTATCATATGTCTCCTAACCGGGAGTGGTTCTCTGATTTAGTAGAACTAAATGGAGGAGTTGTTTATATGGGCAATGACAATGCCTACAAAACTGTTGAGATATGTTCAATCCAATTAAAGAATCAATATGGATCAACCAGAGTTTTGACTGATGTACGGTACGTGCCCAGTTTGAAGAAAAATCTCATCTCATTGGGAGCCTTGGAATCCAAAGGTTTAGTTGCTACTATGAGAGATGGGGTTCTGAAAGTGACATCTGGCGCACTTGTGATATTGAAGGGCATCAGGAAAAATAACTTGTATTACTACCAATGTAGTACAGTTATTGGAGCCGTAGCTGCAGCTTTCAGTAACAAAGAATTGGATTCAATGCAGTTGTGGCATATAAACTTGGGACATGCCAGTGAAAAATCCTTGCAAATTCTGGCAAAGCAAGGATTGTTGAAAGGTGCAAAGGCTTGTAAATTAAAATTTTGCGAGCATTGTGTTCTGGGAAAGCAAAAGAGAGTGAAATTCGGCACTACTATCCATAATACAAAAGGTATTTTGGAATATGTTCACTCAGATGTGTGGGGGCCTTCCAAAACACATTCGTTGGGAGGAAAACACTACTTTGTTACTTTTGTTGATGACTTTTCCAGAAGAGTTTGGGTGTATACCATGAGAACTAAGGATGAAGTGCTTGGAGTTTTTCTTAAGTGGAAAACTATGATCGAAAACCAGACTGGCAAGAAAATCAAGCGACTTAGGACGGACAATGGAGGTGAATATAAAAGTGATCCGTTCTTTGATGTGTGCCAAAAGTATGGTATTGTTCGACACTTCACAGTTAGAGATACACCACAGCAGAATGGAGTGGCAGAGCGTATGAATCAAACATTGCTGGAAAAAGTTCGATGTATGTTGTCCAATGATAAGTTGGACAAGCAATTTTGGGCTGAGGCTGTGACATACGCTGGCCATCTTGTTAATCGTTTGCCATCATCTGTATTAGAAAGAAAAACTCTTATGGAGGTATGGTCTGAAAAACTGGCTACAGATTATGATTCCTTACATGTGTTTGGATCTACTGCATATTACCATGTGAAGGAGTCAAAATTAGATCCGAGGGCAAAGAAAGCTCTCTTTATGGGAATCACCTCTAGAGTAAAATGATTTCGTCTTTGGTGCTTAGACACAAAGAAAATAATCTGTAGCAGAGATGTTACATTTGATGAATCTGCCACATTGAAAAAGGTAGCAGATGAAGATATTCAGACAAGCGATACTCCACAGCAGGTAGAGTGTACTCCAAAACAGGTGGAGTTTGAGTAGGTGAGGATTTGCCCAGTTAATAAGTCTAATTCTCCATCCACAATAGAGGAATTAGAGGTTGAAGAGGTTTTGACCCAAGAACCGTTGAGTACACCAGAACCAGTTGCAGTTGCAAGGCCACAGAGAGAAATTCGTAGACTTGCTCGATTTACTGATATGGTAGCCTACGCCCTTCCCGTTGTTGATGATGATATTCCTGTCACTTATCAAGAAGCAATGCAAAGCTTAGAAAGTGACAAATAGAAAAGCGCCATGGATGAAGAGATGCAATCTCTCTAGAAGAACAATACTTGAGAGTTGGTGCAATTACCAAAAGGTAAAAGGGCAATCGGATGCAAGTGGGTATTTGCAAAGAAAGATGGATCTCCTAGCAAGAAAGATGTTCGCTACAAGGCAAGATTGGTAGCTAAAGGCTACGCTCAGAAGGAGGGAATTAACTATAATGATGTATTTTCCCCTGTTGTGAAGCATTCCTCCATTAGAATTTTGTTGGCCTTGGTAGCACAATTGAATTTGGAGCTAGCTCAACTTGATGTAAAGATAGCTTTCTTGCATGGTGAGTTAGAAAAAGAGATCTATATGACTCAGCCCGAAGTATACAAAGATGCTGGTGGTAGAAATTAGGTTTGTAAGCTGAACAAATCGCTATATGGATTGAAGCAATCCCTGAGGCAGTGGTACAAGTGATTTTATAGCTTTATGAGAAGGCAAAAATACACAAGAAGCAAATATGACAATTGTGTATATTTGTAAAAGCTGTATGACAGATCTTTCATTTATCTTCTCTTGTATGTTGGTGATATGTTAATTGCTTCGAAGAGCCAAAAAGAGATAGATAAGCTGAAGGCTCAGTTGAATGAAGAGTTCGAGATGAAAGATCTAGGTGAGGCCAAGAAGATTCTCGGTATGGAGATAAGTAGAGATAGACAGAGAGGCAAGCTTTGTTTGAATCAGAAGCAATATCTGAAAAAGGTATTACAATGTTTTGGTGTAAATGAAAACACAAAACATGTAAGTACCCCACTTGCTTCTCATTTGAAACTTAGTGCTCAATTATCTTCGAAGACTGAAGAAGAAAGAGAATATATGGCAAAAGTCCCATATGCTAATGCAGTTGGGAGTTTGATGTATGCAATGGTGTGTACGCGGCCTGACATTTCACAAGCTGTTGGAGCTGTGAGTAGGTATATGCATGATCCTGGAAAAGGACATTGGCAAGCTGTGAAATGGATTCTACGGTATCTTCGAAAAATCGTAGACGTTGGTTTCGTTTTTGAGCAGGATGAAGCACTTGGTCAGTTTGTAGTTGGATATGTTGATTCCGACTTTGCTGGTGATTTAGATAAATGTCGTTCAACTACGGGGTATCTGTTTACCTTTGCTAAAGCCCCAGTGAGTTGGAAGTCTACCTTACAATCTACCGTAGTTGTGTCTACTACAGAGGCAGAATATACGGCAGTTACAGAAGCTATTAAGAAGGCTATTTGGCTTAATGGATTGTTGGAAGACTTGGGAGTTGTTCAAAGTCACATTACTCTATATTGTGATAGTCAGAGCGCTATTCATTTAGCGAAAAATCAAGTCTATCATTCAAGAACCAAGCATATCGACGTAAGATATCACTTTGTGCGAGAAGTCTTTAAAAAGAAAAATTCTACTCGTAAGATTCCACGCACAGATAATCCCGCAGATATGATGACCAAGGTGGTAACAAAAATCAAGTTCAACCATTGTTTGAACTTGATTAACATCCTGAGAATTTGAGCACCTTCAGGTGTATGGCGCTCGAGAGCGCATTTGGAGGCACTACAAAAGATAGCTTTATCAGATTTGGGGAGTTGAAGGAAGTATGTGAAGATGTGATTATTCTAATCAAATCTTCAAGGTGGAGATTGTTGACAATTGCATGGTAAATTGTTGAAAATTGCATGGTTTTGCAGCATCAAATTTATGGCAGATTATTAACATTTATGGCAGCCATCAAATTTGACTTAAAATGTCAAAAATAGGAGGTGAAATTGGCATTGAAAATTTACTTGATAAATTTGGCATGGGATATTTTATATTTTGGTCCTTGAGATAATGGGCTATTTATGGTTTGGTTCTTGAACCTCAACTATAAATAGGCCTTCCCATTTCTCATTTCAATAATCCCAACTATTCTTTCTCACTTAGTTTTCTCTCTTCTCCCATTTGAGAATTCTTAAGGAATTCTATTTATTTGTAATAATTTGGAGATAGTAAAGTTATCATCTGGTGTTAGTGCCCGAGGACGTAGGTATAATTTACCGAACCTTGTTAAACTTTTGTGTTCTTTCTTGTCCTATTTTCTTTCAATATTTGAGGATATAATAGTAGTATTTAATTGTGCTATTAAATTACGATGGAAGTGATATTCTAACTAAGGAAATACTTGGTACTTAAGAGATCCTTGTGATCCACCTCTCTTTCCTGGGAATTGAACTTTGTGTGATTTTTTAGTACAATAATTTACACGCTTCCAACCCTATTGGAACAACAGTCTTTGTGATAAATGACTTGATTACTATTTGATAGTAATTGACTTTTCATGAAAGAAGATGTAATGGTTACCATAAAATAAAATGGGGTCATATTGAGAGAACAAATTTATCCCAAAGAGATTAATGATATCCTATGATGGTAGCACACTTATGACAATGTCATTGGACGAACATTTATTAAGTAGCTTTCGTAATGAGAGCTCAGTCACAATACTTTTGTGAAATGACTTCGTAACTAAATAAGTTTATAATTAATAAGTGAAAATGTGAAACTTAATTATATATGTCTCATTGGTCCCTCCGCTAGATCATTGAAACCAGAGATGAATTGCATGTAGAACTAAATAGATAGAAATGAACATAAATGGATGGAAATGATGAAGTGAGAGAAATGGTAGTATTCACAAATGAATTTGTTTTCTCATTAAGTACAAAAATGACTTGAGAATTAATTTAAGGTTTTCCACATTAGCATTTAATTAATTATAATTAAATAAATAAATTTAGAAAATAGAATTAAATTAATTAGTCGTTATGAATCTGTTGAATAAGGAAATTAAATTTATTTTCTCATAGATTCTTTTACTATAAAGTTGTTATAACTTTAACAAAATTAGAATTGAATTGAGAAAACTATTTAATTGAAAAATTAATTTAGTTAATTTAATTATTTAAAATAATTAAATAAATAATATTTATTTTGAGAACTAAAAAATAAATATTAGGTTGGATTAAATTATAAAGTGATAGGTCAAAAATCTAAAAAGCACATATAATTAGACCAAATACATAAGAAGCCCAAAATTCAATCAAGATTATCGTTCCTCTATCTATAAATAGATAAGATTGGTTGACCTAAAAACACACTTCATAGATTATTTAGTTATTGTTATTCTACTAAAAAAGTAGTAGTAATTTATTTACTTAGAATAGATTCTATTTTCTAGAAATTTTTATTTTTTTCCAGTTCTTATAGAGAGGAATTACTTTCCAACTAAAAGTAATTAATCATTTTTTATGTAATTTGGTTTGTGTTGCTTGAGCCTACACGTAGCGCAATTCGTGAAATGAGGATAGTGGAAAAGGTCTTTCAGTTGAAAGCTAAGATCGACTTGATTTGTCTTGCACAAAGCATAGGTATTAATTGGTTAGGGTTTATTACTATAAATACCACAAACTGACTCAATTTTGAAAAAAAATAAATCTTTCACTATAACTGTAAAATTGTTTTCTTAACCAATTTTTTCAATAGTTTGTAGGTCAATTAGTTTAGCCTTATTTATGGACTTGTACCCTGGTCGATTCTCGATGTGACCGATCGATCTAGTCCTGAAAATACTAGTTTTGATCAATGAAATAATTTTTTCGATCTCGACAATTCAACCAAGCAAGTTGTAAAGTTCAAAAAAAAGAATTAATTGCCAACTTCTTGACCTCGAGAGGGTGAACTTTGAGATTGTTCGCATTGGTAGAGATTATAAAAGAAGAAGAAATAGAAAAGAAAATAAAGATAGATAATAATGTAAAAAAGAAAAAAGAAAAATAAAAGAATTAAAAAATTACTTTTTAAAGTTCATATGATGTAGTTGTCTATTATTAGCTGAATTTTCTTTAAATAGATATAATATTTTGATGTATAATAGGTAACGGAAGAATAATTTAGGTACCACTTATGACAAAAGAAAATGCTTAAGTACCAGCTTGTACTCCTCAGTAGAGTTTAAACATAGGTTACTTTCATATTAGTAGAAATTAAGTATATGGTTATGTTGTTTGATAAAAAGTAAAATTTGATTTTTGATAAACATTTATTTTTTATTTTAAATAATTTTGAAAAAAATAAAAATATTATAACTTGAATATCTCTATTATAAATATTAAAAAAAAACTATTATAAATATTTTTAAAAAATATAGAATAAAATCAACTTAAATTTTCGATATTAATTGATTAGTAGTTATTGATCTACTTATTTTATTCAACATTTATTTCTAGAAAAAGTTATATCAAACAAAATATTAATATAATTATCAAACCCATCTAAAATATAAAATATTAAAATTTTACTTTTTCAATGATTTAATTAAACTATTATCTCTCTTCCATTTTACATAACTCAGAGGTTTTAAATCATAAGATTGTGGAAACATGTGGAATGGAACCATTAAGAAATTGTGATTGAACCAAAACTTGGGCTGCCTCCTTAAAATATTAAGCCTTTGGGGCGAGCATCTCTTGTATTCTAATCTAAACCCTTCAAACTACGAAAGTCGACCCTTAAAAAGAATATTCATTTAGGTAAGCAAAGCAAACAAACAAAAAAAGAGCAAGGCAGGACAGTGACAATGGGTAAAAAGCACATGTGATGCAACTCAGGTTTGGTCCCTCGTGAACCAATTATTGTACTCTTATCATCACCATGTTTGCTGGGGTTAATCCATCTTCTTCCTCTACTTACCTGTATACACATCCCTCTTTCTAAATATAATATAATGTATATTTTAAACAAAACGAATGGTACAAATCGCTAAGCACATACAAGGGGGAACTAATGTCGGATTAATCTGAAAATCGAGCTACTATTTGTGATTAGGAAACTAAAATACCAAAACCTTTGTATTTCATGCAAGTTTGTTGGCATGATATGATAGTATTGAAATGAGAAATTGAAAATTGATTGGTGTTTAAATAGTTTACACAAGTTAGTCTACCATGTTGATGTCTTTTCTAATGATGGGTGAGGTTTGAAGATATAACTCTTGAGGTAGATGAATTGGGTTTTGAGGTTCGAAGTTGTTGTAAGATCAAAGTGAAATTAGGGATATGAAAACTTATGTTTCAAAACGTTTTCAATATTTAATCAATAAAGGGTGTAATTGAAGTAAGGAAGGAACATAGCCTAAAGCTAATAGCAAGGCTGAGAGCATGGAGAGTGAGAAGAGGGATTACATCTGAGTATTCATTGATATGTCCAGTAAGTAGTTGGCTGGTTGAGGATCTTTTTTCTAACAAAGCTATTGATTAAATGGAACTCAAGCCGAGTATTTGAGATCCTATAAACTTAGCTTGATTAGTAGAGTTGCCGACTTTTATGTTATTTTAACCTCCACTATTCATATTCTTCGAAAAATGCTTGTTTGAAGCCAAATGTCGCATATATAGATGATACTATTTTACTGGTATTCAATTTTGTGCTGAACAATAGGTACGTGTAAAACTGGGGATAGCTAGCCTGAATTATGAGCAGCATGAAAAAGCCTGGTGTAGCTTTCATGGAAAGAGTTGTTGGGAGGATTTAATTATTATATACATATATACATTAAATAATAAAGTTGGGTGCCAAAAGTAAAATATTGTAGAAGTATTAAATATAGCTATAGCACTGCATTGCATGCTGTTATTAAACAATAGGGCTGAAGAAACCTGGAACTATTGCCAGGGAGGCAGACTGTCACTCATCTTTCACTCGCAATAAGTATACCAATTTAAACTAAAACATTCCTTCCATTGTTTATTATTTTCTTCTTTTTTTAATAAGTTAATTACTATCTTCTCACTCTTATCTTTTATTTATGGGTTAACTTCGTCAACTGTCTCTAAACTTTGTTTAAAATTATATTTCGATCACTCAGCTTTCAAAAGTTACATAATAATCACTAACATTATCAAATTGTTACATTTTTGTCACTCGACTATTAACTTCCATTAATTTTTTTTTAAATTGTAACAATTTGATAAGTCGGTGACTATTATGTGTCTTTTGAAAGTTGGGTGACTAAAATGTAATTTTAAACAAAGTTTAGGGATAGTTGGTGTAGTTTACCCTTTATTTGTTTACATCAAATGCTCTTTGATAAAATTGGTAAAATTATAATGTGTTTTTATATTAGGAGTTAGATTGTATTTTGCTCTTTTTTTATTTAAAAAGAGACATAAATTAACCCCTATACCTTAGATAAAAAAAAATAAGTTGGTCCTTTAATTAAAAATGACATCCATTTCTACCATTAAATGATGACATGGCTGAAAGAGGAAGTAAGCAGTTACACATGTACATCATGCTAACTAGCATTTGGTCGTATCATCAAATATTTAAAAAATGAAAAATCCTAAATTAAATAAAATTTTTTATAGTTATTTAAAATAAATAGCGAAAATTAGAATAACTCTCACCAAACTACAAATTCAAAATATTTAAACAATTATTTTTAAAAAATTAGGTTTATTTATTTATTTTTTAAATTTGTTGATATGACATGAGATACACATGGCACACCACGTGTCAATGCTTACTTGCTCCATTAGTCACATACTCATTTAACAGTAAAATATATGAAATTTTTAATGGAATGACCGATTTACTCTTTTATCTGACGTATAGAGACTAATTTACTTGTTTTTTTAGTAGAAAAAGCAAAATGTAATCAGACTCTTAATGTAGAAGTATCCAAGGATAAATCCAGGTTTTACTCCAAGAGGACAAAACTTTTAAATTCGAATGACCTTTTGTTTAGCGTAAAAAAGTGTCAATTCTTCTTGAATACTTCTTTTTTTTATCAAACAAATCAATTTAATGTTTTTTAAAAAGTATGAACAATTTAACTGTAAAAAAATTAAAAGGAAAAAATCACACTATATAAAATTAAATATTTCTTTCCAATATGCAAAAAAGAATAACTAATAATATACTAAAAATTTCATAAGTATCATTATAATTCTAAAAATTAAATTCAAAAAAATGGTCTTAGTCCTATCTCTTAATACTAGGCATCCCAAATTGCACCCTTCGTTTTTTCATAAGATCAAACTCATCAATGATAAAACCTGTTGAAAGTTCTCTTGTTCTGGCTTTTTCCCGACCTGGAGGGTAATCCCAAATAGACTTTTGAAGTCCCAGATCATGCTTTAAAGAAGAATCATCAAACTCGTTTATTTCGACTCTCAACACCTTACGAGGATGTTCAAGAACTTGAGAAGACCTAATATCTCGTTTAGGAGCTTGGGAAGACTCAATATCTCGTTCAGGAACTTGGGAAGACTCAATATCTCGTTCAAGACCTTGGGATTGAGAAGACTCGATATCGAGTTCAGGAGCTTGGGAAGATCCGATATTTGATTTTTCTCCATTAATAACAGAAGGTTGAGGAACCGATTGATCATTATTCATTTTGACACCATTATTTTGAAAAAATATTCGATCTTTTTGTTGACCATAATTTAATTGAAAAACCTGAAGACTATAATAATATATTAAACAACAATATATTAGGAAAAAGAACATAATTTATGCAAAAATATTTACCGAGAGGTCTTTTGCATAAGGAGCTGAGAGGAAGATACTTTACATTTTTTTACTCTGTGCTCTTAGTCTTAGCATCAAACTCCTTTCTTTTTCTCTCGGCAGTGTCGACACCTTACCAGAGAAAGATAATCCCTTAGCAAGACATACAAATAAAAATACATGAAAGTCACTAACCTAATATGTATAGAATTTGACTTTAAAGTCCATATTAGGCTTTTAAATTTTGTCTTTCAAGGTCCATCATATATTAATATTTGATTATTATTAAAGTTATATAATTAAAAACTGAAAAATACTTTGTTAATATAAAGTATAACCTTATGACTTAAAGAGGCGAATTATATAAAATACAATTTAGTCAAGGGGTGAATGTTACACAATGTAGACACCAAATCTAAAATATATGATAATTTATATATAAAATTCAAAAATTTAAAAATTCCAAGTGTCCCTTGGATCTATTCCTGGAAGCATTTATAGTACTTTTATCGATAACATTTCTATATTTCAATAAAAATATTGCCACTTGAATTGAAATAATGAGGCCCAAACCCACTTCATTGAAAAACAAACAAACTTGCAAACGAAATTGGAAGTGAAGAAAGAAAAAAAGAATAAGGAGATGAGATGAGATATCTTTTAGAAAAGTGATAAAAAAGAGACCAAAATTAAACAAAGGAAAAGAATGGAGGATGGAGTAAGTAATATTTATGGTGGGAAGTCCAACGAGTAAAGTGAAAAAACAAAAGCCGAGGACAAGTGCGGATCATGAGAGATGTTATCTTTTTGAAAAGTTTGGACAAAGCTACCTTTGATAAAAGGAAATCAACTCAACCCCACATTTCTTCTGCATAAATAATACCCCATCTTAGTTCAAAGTCTCACCAAACGAATGCCATTTCAAAGGGATGAGCCATCCGCTTACACATTCTCCTTCCCTTCCTTGGGTCTATTGTCCCAAACCCACAAGGCATGAGTGACCGATTATATTGGACTAGAATAACCAGTACATTGAACTATTTTAGAGTGGTGTTGAAAAGGACAAATTGTGTTTTGTAATTTAATTTTGGGGGTCAACTTTGAAATGAGTTTATGGTCAATGATTAAGTGACGTCCTAGTGGACGGGGGTCATTGGAAAATGGAAAGTGGGGGTTTCCTTACTCTTCTATCCCTCGTCCTCGTTTTAGTCAATACACACATAAAACAACTACTTGAATCTTCCTTCTACTAATTATTACTTTGAATATTTTTCTACTTCCATTCATATTATACTAACAAATGGTTGAATCAATCTTTTTTTAACTGTTAATATTCTAAAATATCATGCACTTCCAATTTCCCCCACTTGAAGACAGGCTAATGGTTGTTAACACCCCCTCCCCTAGTTGCCTTCCGCCAGCTCCTTAGTCCTTATCTTTGAATCACATTTCTAAAGTCATTGTATTTTTTTAAAAATAAAAAAACAAAAAAAAAAGAGAGACAAATTTGATATAGTTTCAACTTCTAGTAGTCAATATTGGCAGTTAATAAAAGAGTTAATTATATTTATCATTTTACTTTTGAATAAAGGTTGACTCTATATTGGTTTTTGCTGAAGTTTGTTATTTCATTGAATTTTGCTACAATTAATAAATTAATTCATTGTTTAGAATTAATATAATGGTAATATTATGATAGACTTGATTAGAAAAGAAAAAAAAATAATCAGCAACAGGTAAAATGTTGGAGTTAGAGTAATGATCAACGGTTCCCATTCCCTATACTTACATCAACAGTGTATGTTTCAAACCAGGCATTATTTTATTTTCTTAACATGGAAGAATAAGAAGCTATGATTTCGACCTTGATGTTGATGGCAGTCGCATTATTTAACACCAAAACCCATATTTAATCAACACCACATATATTCCATTCAGTTCATTACATAATCTTCAAATTACAACTTTGTTTTCATGGAAAAATTACTCTTTCCACATTAACAAAATTAAATTTTATAATCACACTTATATTTTTATAACTGCTGCATGTAGCAAGTAATTACTCTTTTTATGAATTTTAATGAATTAAAGACAATTATTTATCAAAAAGATAAAAACTCATAAATTTATTGTGCCTAAAATTCCACATATAATTTGTTTTATAACCCCTCAATTTTTAGAATTTCACAATTTATCCATTTATTTAATCTTATTTATAAAATCTAAAAACTCTACCATATAAATTAGAAAAGGACCCTCCACAATACAAAAATAATTAGAATGATGTTAATGAGTTGATATGTATCAATTTTCATGTAAACTTCATCTCATAAATCATTATTATCTCATTAAAAGAGGGGATATATGAAATCAGTTTCGACTTTGCTTCCTTTATCTTATCCCTATATATTATCACTTCTTTATTTTTCTTTCTTTTTTCTAAAAAATTATCCTTAAAAAGTGAAAAAAAGAACTTCATTAATAAATATCCAATTAAATTAAAAATTAAATAGAATTTTTTTGAATTGTTAATAAAAAACCAAGACATGGAATGTAATATTATAATAAAAATTACCAAAAATGTAGGGATTTCTTTAACTGGTTGGAGCAATTCTTATGAAATACAAAAATTACAAATGATTCTTTTTAGTAAAAAACAAAGGAAGATTAGTTGATGATGACAAGCTGTATATTATAAAACTAATGGTGGGATGGATCTTTTATCCTTAAGCAAGCCCTTCAAAAATTGGTGATTAAGATGAACAAATCTCTTCCCTTCATTTTGCTTACTTTGTTTACTATCGACCCTTGAATTGATCTGATCTGATCAAAGTCTCTTAAAGAGTCCACTTCCATTGGTACCCACAATTTTCTCATCACTCTCTCTCCCTTTCCATAAAGATATCAGAAATAAAATAAAAAAATTATTATATATATAAAAGATAAAGTTTCATGCTTGAGTCGATTAGCATAGGAACAGCAACCAGCCAGCAAACAAAAAACATACAAAACCTCTAAGAAAACACCCAAAAAATTAAATAAAAAAAAAGAAATAAAGGAAAAGAAAAAGGAAAAGAATCATCTTTTTTTCTTGAACACCACTGATTCTCTCTCCAAATGATTCATATTTACTTACTCTTTCTTTCTCTCTGTTAGCTGACTTCAAAGTATAATTGCATAATATGGGTACTTGTGAATTTTGAAATTTACTATTTCTAAAGAGCATCAAAACCAGATTTTCATTTTTTATTATTTTTTATTTTCTGGGTTTTGTATTTTAATACATATACAGTCACAAAGAGCTCTCCTTTTTTTAGCTGTTGTTTCTTTCTTTTTGCCACCATTTCTTTTCTTTTTCATGGTCTCTCATTTTACCATTTGTTGCCTTCACCATGGAGATGGAGAAAAGGCTTCTCTTTTCACTTCTTTTATTCTCCCTGCTTCTTCTTTTGGATTCCTCTTCAGCTCAGATGCAAGGTATTTCCTTTTATTTATATTTGTGTAGTTATTTAACAAAATGGGTTCTCTTTGTTCTTTGTTTGCAACTTTCTCCATGTTTTGTGAAATTTATGCTTTTCTTGTGATATGTGGTTTAAGGGCATCGATTTTATGGGCTATCTCATATAATCTCTTGTATTTTTAGGCTGTTTTAACCTTATTAATGCCTCATCTATTCCTCTAGAAAAATGTATCAATCTTGGGATCATTCTGTTTCAGGATTTTAACTTTGGGTTATATTTTGAGTGATATATTTGTTTTCTGTCGTCATTTTATCTTTATAAGATTGCTATAGTGAGCTATTAGGAGTGGTTTTATTTTTAGTGATTTGAACTTCATCTAGTGTAGCTAAGCTAACAGCTAGTTATCTTTTTTGTGAAAAGAAAATTCTTGTTCTGTTCTTATTTTTTTAAGATGTTATATGTTAGAAAATATTGACCATTGTAGATGAGCAAAAGAGTGATTTGAACTTCATCTAGTGTAGCTAAGCTAACAACTAGTTAGCTTTTTTGTGAAAAGAAAATTCTTTGTTCTGTTCTTATTTTTTTAAAGATGTTTTATGTTAGAAAATATTGACCATTGTAGATGAGCAAAAGAGGCAACGGCTATGGCCAGAGGAAGGCAGAAAATCTTTCTGGTTTTGAATTTATGAAAAAACTGATGCATAGTTGACTTCTTACGTGTGTCAGAGGAAATTAGAATCCTAACCTATTTACCCGATTTCTGATAGAGAGTCTTGTTTTCATTATTGATGAGCCAACTCAAGGAGAAAATAGCAAAATTTAGTCATTTGTACAACGATTTAAACAGTTCCAACAATCTGTATTTTGTTTGATGACCTTCATACTTCATGGTTTTAATGATCTGATGGAGAGTTATTTGCTGTTTGAGCTATTTTAAGCATAATCCCATAACCTGGGGAACATGCTTGCAACCTTACAACAAAGGATAGAAAAAAAAAGGTATGATGCAACCAGGAAAGTTTGATTAAGTTAAAAAAATTTTCTCGTCATGATATTGTCTAAATCACATTAGCATAAACTTAGCGCATTAAGAGTGAAACAGTTGTAAACCACAAAGTTTTGGTTTATTTATGGAGTTATTGCAAGTAACTGCACATGAGGTGTTAGAAAAAATGCAATTCACCTGTAAAGTACATTTTCAAAATTACGTTTGACATCCTTTAAGCCAGGGGCCTTTCTTTTCCACCTTCATTTGCCCTTAGTTTGGACCATGGTGCGTTAGGTCTAGGATTTGGCTGGTGAGGTCTAATGGAGTTGTGTGATTTCTAACAAATCTAAACATATGAAACAGGTTTTGTGAGTTTGAATTGCGGGGGTGATGGAAATTTCACAGATGAACTTGGCCTCTCGTGGTCTTCCGACTATTTTCTTAATTATGGAGAAAGAGCTAGCATATCTGTTTCGAATGAGACAAGACAGCAGTATATGTCACTCAGGCATTTCCCTGCTGATTCAAAGAAGTACTGCTACAAGCTTAACGTTGTAAGCAGGACTAGGTATCTTGTAAGGGCAACTTTCTTGTATGGTAATTTTGACAACAACAATGTTTATCCAAAATTTGACATTTCCCTTGGGGCTACTCACTGGTCTACAATTGTTATATCGGATGCAAATACTATAGAGAAGGCAGAACTTATATTCCTGGCTACCAGTCCTACTGTTAGTGTCTGTTTGTCCAATGCTACAACTGGACAGCCATTCATATCTACATTAGAGCTTCGACAGTTCAATGGTTCAATCTACTACACGCCATTTGAAGAGAACTTTTATCTTGGTGTCTCTGCTAGAATCAACTTTGGTGCAGACAGTGAAGCTCCTGTTAGGTATGCTTGGGCACATTTTTAAATTGCTGTTAGATAATGAACCGTCAATGACCAGCATTTAAAGTGACACGAAGAAAATTGATATATACATTTATGGGAATTATGTGAATTGTTTTCCTTCCATAAAGATTTGTTTTACAGAAGATAAAATAAATTATAATTATTTTTCAGGTATCCTGATGATCCTTTTGATAGAATATGGGAATCGGATTCTTTGAAGAGAGCAAACTACCTTGTTGATGTTGCTGCTGGCACTGTTAAAGTCTCTACGAACAAGTCAATTTACATTAGCAGTAGTGAAATGCCTCCTGAAAAAGTGATGCAGACTGCTGTAGTTGGTACAAATGGATCATTAACTTACCGCTTGAACTTAGATGGTTTTCCCGGTTTTGGCTGGGCGTTCACGTACTTTGCTGAAATTGAAGACTTGGCTCCAGATGAGTCCAGAAAATTTAGGCTGGTGCTACCAGGCCAACCTGATTTGAGCAAAGCTGTTGTTAATATCCAAGAAAATGCCCAAGGAAAATACCGTGTCTATGAACCAGGATATCCTAACATATCCCTTCCCTTTGTATTATCATTTAGATTTGGGAAGACATCTGATTCTTCCAAGGGGCCACTGTTGAATGCTATTGAGATAAACAGGTATCTGGAGAAAAATGATGGTTCTGTGGATGGTAAGTAAGATTAAGTTTCATTCAATAAATATGTATTATTGGAATGCACTCTTTGATTTGATTCTTGGGATTATGACTTGGTTTTTCGTCTAGATTATTAATTAGACTTTGCTATCTCATTTTGAATCATTATGAAAATTATAATCACAGTGCCTCTGAAAATAGGTTCTCATGAGTTGCAGGAATGGTGATTGCTAATGTGGTAGCACTCTACCCATCAGCTGATTGGGCACAGGAAGGTGGTGACCCTTGCTTGCCTGTTCCGTGGTCATGGGTGCAGTGTAATTCAGATAGACAGCCAAAGATAGTGTCAATGTAAAGATTTATGCCACTGGAGATTCTTGTCCACTTCTGTTAAATTGTTTGTTTCAGTAATATCTGAAACAAATACGAATACATTATGACTTCTTTTATTTATGTGGTGCTTGGCAGCCTTTTATCCAGCAAGAATTTAACAGGGAACATACCTTCAGATTTTACAAAATTGAGCGGTTTGGTCGAGTTGTAAGTTTCAAACTGCATTCTTTCCATAGCTGGCTATTTAATTCAATTGGTTGAGACACCCGTTTTACCCCCTAAAAAATCTTATTTCTTATCTATTCCTTACAGATGGCTTGATGGGAATTCCTTGACTGGTCCAATACCAGATTTTACCGGATGTGTGGACCTAAGGATCATGTAAATACTGAGCGCTCTTTTCTTAATTGTTATATTTTTGTGAAGAATTTTCTGACTAAGAATTTTTCTCATGTAGTCATCTTGAAAATAATCACTTGACGGGTGAGCTGCCTTCATCTTTGATGAACCTACCAAACTTGAGGGAACTGTAAGTCACTCCAACTTGTCTGTTGTTTTTATTTTGCCTGATAGAAGTTTCCACAGCTTACTAGTGAAATTCTAAGATGTATTTCATGCATTAGTTTCTGCTCGTTTTCTATTGCTTTAGTTATGTGTCATTGTTTTCCATATTGCTTTCTAAGAAAAAAGAAAGTCTTATATAATTGATGCTCTTATGATGCAGGTATGTGCAGAATAATATGTTAACTGGAAGAGTGCCATCAGGCCTTCTGAGTAAAAACTTGGCTTTGAAGTGAGTATCATAAAATGTAATTGAAATTCATTAACATGCTTAATAATTGGTGTATCATAGGTTCATCTTAGATGTATAGAACTCTTTTTTTGGAAATGGTATATCATTACAAGCTAGTTTTGGAGATACGTGAGACCATTGTTTGAACAGAGCTGAATATATTGTTTGAACGGGATTATAATGTTCTAAATCCCCAGATAGGTGTTATTATTGAAACTTCTTCATGAGTTGCCATATAAGTTGCTATAGAGTCCCTGATAAGTAAATATTAGTGTTTTGAATTTGCACTTATTATTGTTTTATGGTTTTTTTCCCTTGTAATGATATTATCGAAGGCCTACTCCTAATCTTCTAATGAATAACAAAAGTTGCTCAGTAGTAGCCCGTCAAGGAATCCTACACAAACTGCAAATATGTTCTATCTGCTAGTTGGTAGGCAAAAATATACGTATATTTTGGCTTCCTTTTTAACATTTTTTCTCCTTTCATACTAATATATGCTGCTTTGTTAGTTTAGCACAAAATATTTACTAACTACTACTTTCCGCAGCTATGCTGGAAATATTAACCTTCATGAGGGGGGTGGAAGAGCAAAGCACCTTAGTACTATTATTGTTGGTTCATCCGTTGGAGCTGCTTTTCTGCTTATATCTACGATTTTGTCTTGCATTATTTTGCGCAAGGGGAAGAAAAAACATGAACAAGGTATGGAACCAGGTTTTTGAAAGTTTGGCTTTGGCTAATCTATTGCATATCTGGCTTGACATTCTTAATTTCTTCAAATTTATTGCAGAACAATTTCATCATCCTTTGCCTGTTCAAGGTCAAAGAATTGCTTCTTCATTGAGTAACGCTCCCACTGAAGCTGCTAATTGCTTTACATTACCGGAGATAGAAGATGCTACAAACAATTTTGAGAAAAAAATTGGTTCTGGAGGTTTTGGAGTTGTATACTATGGGAAAATGAAAGATGGGAAGGAAATTGCGGTAAAAGTTCTCACTAGTAATTCCTTCCAAGGAAAGAGGGAATTTACAAATGAGGTAAGTTTCAAACCCTTGTTCTTCATTATGGAGTTTGCTGCTTGTCTGTGGTGTTCATGAGTTTTGTTATTTTGGAACTTTTCTGACAGTTGTTTAATCTTTCCCTTGTGATAAAGATCAAATTCAAAATAGTGGCATGAGAGTTGTTTGATCATTGAACTTGAAAGAATAATAGCTAAGTTTATTCATTTGAGGCTTCTCATATATAAACCTGTAGTAGTCGGTGTATTAGGTTTCTATCTCCTTGATGTTTTAAAGGGAATTTCATCCATTTTTAAGGGCTATTTAGGTAAAGAACATCACATCTGATTCTAGGCCTTGAAGCCGGGCAATTCGGTAATGATAGTCAGATTTGAAGTGACTTTATTTGACTAGGATGCCTTCAATTCTTTATCATGTATGGGTTCTGAAACGAGCTGACAGGATGAAGATATAAATTTTCTTACAAATTATGAATTTGTTAGAACTTAGATCCATTCGATGAGTTTTACTGATAAACCTCAAGTGAATTGGTAGTATGCAAGTCTGCTTTCAGTTGGAAACTTTTCTTAAAAGGAATGTTTTGCTGTAATATGACCTTTTCTTTTCTTGAGGGAGGGTACTGAGGCTTTTAAATAATTTATGCTGCATCGATTTATTTATTTCTAATTGGCCATTTGAAGCTAAGATCATGTGAAATTGACTTATGGTGTAGGTGAGTCTTCTTTCAAGGATACATCATAGGAACCTGGTACAATTTCTTGGATATTGTCAAGAAGATGGGAGAAGTATGCTTGTTTACGAGTTCATGCACAATGGAACTCTTAAAGAACATCTTTATGGTAAATTCAATTATTCTTAGGTTAAACCTGATATTGATTGAGTGCTCACCAATGTGTAAATATTTGTAGGCCC
Organism: Gossypium longicalyx; assembly: GCA_025698465.1. NCBI lineage: Eukaryota > Viridiplantae > Streptophyta > Magnoliopsida > Malvales > Malvaceae > Gossypium > Gossypium longicalyx. The sequence continues at coordinate 30,028,785 of CM047003.1, forward strand.
TTTAACACGGGAACGTGGTATCAGTTGGATAAAACGCCTTGAGATCGCAGAAGATGCTGCAAAAGGTATTCAAGCTAAGGGACTAAATTGTAGTTTGTCTGTGCAGAAGTTTCTTGCGTTGTTCAAGTATTGAAAGTTTGATTCTTTCAATTCCTTTATTCAGGGATTGAATACCTTCACACAGGCTGTATTCCCGCCATTATACATAGGGATCTAAAAACTAGCAATATTCTTCTCGACAAGCACATGAGGGCAAAGGTTTCTGATTTTGGGCTTTCAAAGCTTGCCGTAGATGGAGCATCACATGTGTCAAGCATAGTTCGGGGAACTGTGGGGTACTTGGATCCTGAGTAAGGCCTTGCTTCTACTAAATCCTTTCTTTTGTTGAAATCATTTTAAATGACTATTTGCACTGATTTATATATAAGAAACAAAGTAGAGGGATTTGTCTTTTAGATAAGTGTTATCATGCATAGCACACCAAATCTACTGTTGCTGAATGCTTTTGGTGCGCAGGTATTATATCTCCCAGCAATTAACGGATAAAAGCGATGTTTACAGCTTTGGTGTGATTCTTCTAGAACTGATGTCTGGTCAAGAAGCCATATCTAATGAAAGCTTTGGCGTTAATTGCCGAAACATTGTCCAATGGGTAATTTCATATAGTTTCACAACTATCATATAAATATATAGTTTTTCATAACTTCTGATCCTCTAATTCACTTTTAACAGTAACTAATAGTATACAACAGCAATGACATTGTTCAAAGTGTTACTTTATTTCTCTATATACTTTCCTACTGCTGCTTATGATTTGGAAAATGAATTGAGATATTCGTTTGTTGATTTCTTCCAATAAATAACTTTGCAGGCAAAGTTGCATATCGAGAGTGGGGACATTCAAGGAATCATTGATCCTTACCTCCGCAATGACTATGACATTCAATCAATGTGGAAAATAGCTGAGAAAGCTTTAAATTGCGTGCAACCTCACGGACATATGAGGCCATCGATATCGGAAGTTCTCAAGGAGATCCAAGATGCCATCCTAATTGAAAAGGAAAGTATGATGGTTAGAGAAGGTAACTCGGATGAAATGTCTAGGAACTCTGCCAATTCTTCGTATAACCCTGGTTCCTTGGATATGATTGGAACTGATAATTACCTGTCATTGGATGAGTCCATTGCACGGCCGGTTGCTCGATAGTCCGTTGTTTGTCGATATACAAAGAGGCAATTCCTTATGTTTTCTCTTCTTAAATTCTTTGTTATGTTGCCAGAATCTTCAATCATGCTCTAGCCTGTAGGAAATTTCTTCTGCAATCCACCCTAAATAGCCAGGGAAGATAAAAAAAGAAAAAAAAAAAAAAAAAAGATGGGATGATGATACCATGGGACAGAACAGGTCCAAGTTTGAGCTGGTCATTTTTGAGGTTGTTGCGTAGTATAATTTTATTGCCTTCCTTGCATGGAATTAATGTTCATTATATGTGAACGGAAAAGGGAAAAGAAAAGATATGACATGGTTTTCGTCGTGCTTAGATTGCATGGGACATGCATGATTTGGCTTTCATCATGCATGGTAAATGTAAGATTTAAAGGTTTGGCACCATCAAAAGGATAAACAGATGTTCAACATGGTTATGAAATAAACGTGGTCAAATTCTGAAAGAAATTTTTTTTCAAGATATTTATTAGAGCGAGTCTAGTGATTAATATTTCGTGTTTTGTAGGTTGATTAAAGAGATCAATTTTATCAAATAATTTGAGATAGTTTATTTTTTTCTAACATATGATGATGTGACTAGTACCTTGAATTTGTGTTTTTAGGATGACAATTATTTTACATGGATAAAAAAATACAAAAATTATATGATTTTTGAATTGTAAAAAAAAAAAGGTTGAGGTGTAATGTAATATTATTTTTTTTAACAAAGCATAATCTCTAAAATTATCTAAAATTTGTTCTCAATCTATATAAATAAATGGATAATATATTTCAGTGTATTTAAATTTAAGTTCTTTTATATTGATAAAAATATACATATTAATCAAGTTAATATTCAATCAACTCAATATAACATTACTACATATTTACAGAGTAAATTCATCTAAGATAATGAAGGGGAACGAGCGAAATTAATATACTAAGCGGTTAGATTGTAAGAGGAACTTGAAGATGATGTTCAAACCATGCGATCTTAATTTGAAACCACTTGTTCTAAACATTACAATAAGATTATTTAGATAATGTTTTAAAGAAAACTAAATGAGATAAGGTATTTATAGATTTTAGAGCCAGGTGTTGATCGTGTTTTTAATATATATTCGAATAAAAAGAAATGATAAGAAGGAAGAAATAATTATTAGTAATAGAGTTGGAAGTGTGAAAGTGCAGCGAGGTGTGGATAAAGAAAAAAGGACATAATCCAGTCGACGTAGTACTTCCCTTCTCCATTCAAACCATACCTTTCTTCTTCCTCAACCACATCCTTCTAATACTTGTTTACCTTGTTCCTTTCCCCCCCAAATGGACCAGCCATGTCTATGAATATTGCTTCTCCTTCCCCTTGTTCTTCTTCCTCCTCATTTCCTTCCGCTCTCCGCTGGCTCTCTCCCCTTCCTCTACCGCCTTCACCCTCCACCTCCATTACTTCCTCTAAGCCCGCCCGTCCCTTTTCTTTGCGAGCTCAACCCACCGCTACCGATTTATCTCTCCCCAGTGATAAAAAGGCCAACGGTGATCAGACACTTCTTTCACTCCTCCGCCAAAGGAAAACCGAACAAGCTTGGACCCTTTACTCTCAATCCCCTCACCTCCCCACCCCTACTTGCTTAAGCCGCTTAGTTGCTCAACTCTCTTACCAAGCCACTCCTCAATCTCTCGCACGCGCTCGTACTATCATCACCCGCCTCCGCAATGAACGCCAGCTGCACCGTCTCGACGCCAACTCCCTCGGCCTCCTCGCATCGGCCTCCGCGAAATCCGGCCATACCCTTTATGCCTCTTCGCTCATTAAGTCCATGCTTCGCTCTGGTTACCTACCCCACGTCAAAGCATGGAGCGCTGTCGTTTCGCGGCTCTCTACCGAGTCACCCTCTGAGTCGATAAGCCTTTTTGACTCCGTGATTCGCCGCGTCAGGCGTTTCGCGGATCCTTCAATTGTTGCTGATTCCAAACCTGACACGGCTGCCTATAATGCTGTGCTTAACGCTTGTGCTAATTTGGGGGACAAAAGTAAGTTTTTGAAACTGTTCGATGAAATGCATGAATGGGGTTGCGAACCTGATGTTTTAACTTATAATGTCATGATAAAGTTGTGTGCTAGAGCTGATAGGAAAGATTTGCTTGTGTTTGTGCTGGAGAGGATTATTGAGAGAGGAATACGTTTTTGTATGACTACTCTGCATTCCCTCGTTGCTGCTTATGTTGGATTTGATGATCTTGAAACGGCTGAGAAAATTGTTCAAGCTATGAGGGAAGGAAGGAATGATCTTTGTAAGATTCTCCGAGATGCAAATTTGGAAGATTTAAAACAAGCCAAGGAAGATGATGACTATGACGACTACGACCTGGAGGATGAAAAGGAGGAAGATATGGAAGATTTGAGTAAAAATAAGATAGATGATGTAGTATTTGAGAAGTTGCTTCCTAATTTGATTGAGCCGAGCAGCGAACCGCTTTTATTGCCTAAAGTGTATGCACCGAATTCTAGGATTTATACGACACTAATGAAAGGTTATATGAAGGCAGGTAGAGTTACTGACACGGTGAGAACTTTAGAGGCGATGAGGCATCAAGATGATAAGGCTAGTCATCCTGACCATGTTACATACACAACAGTTGTTTCTGCATTTGTGAAGGCCGGATTGATGGATAGAGCGCGAGAAGTGCTAGCTGAAATGACAAGAATTCGTGTGCCTGCGAATCGGATTACTTACAATATTCTTCTCAAGGGTTACTGCCAGCAGTTGCAAATAGACAAGGCAAAGGAGCTGCTAAGGGAGATGGCTGATGATGCAGGGATTAAGCCTGATGTGGTTTCATATAATATATTGATTGATGGGTGCATATTGATCGACGACAGTGCTGGAGCACTTGTGTTCTTCAATAAGATGCGAGAGCAAGGAATCACTCCCACGAAGATCAGTTACACTACATTGATGAAAGCTTTTGCTTTGTCAGGTCAACCAAAGTTAGCTAACAAGGTTTTCGATGAGATGCTTAGAGATCCACGGGTAAAAGTCGATTTGGTTGCTTGGAATATGTTGGTGGAGGGATATTGTAGATTGGGACTGGTTGAAGAAGCAAAGAAAGTCATCCAGAGAATGAAGGAAAACAGGTTTTACCCTAACGTTGCTACTTATGGTAGTCTAGTAAATGGGATTGCAGTGGCTAGAAAACCAGGGGAAGCACTGTTGCTTTGGAAAGAGATAAAGGAAAGGTGTGAGATGAAGGAGGAAGGCGAGAACTCATACTCTGATTCCCCTCCGCCATTGAAACCAGATGAAGGTCTGTTAGATAGTTTGGCAGATATATGTGTGAGGGCTGCTTTCTTCAAGAAGGCATTAGAGATAGTGGCTTGCATGGAAGAGAATGGCATACCACCAAATAAGACAAAGTACAAGAAAATCTATGTAGAGATGCATTCAAGGATGTTTACTAGCAAACATGCTTCACAAGCGAGGCAGGATAGGAGGATTGAAAAGAAGAGAGCGGCTGAGGCATTCAAGTTCTGGTTGGGTTTGCCCAATTCTTATTACGGGAGTGAGTGGGAATATGAACCTCCTCAAAGATGATTATATTTATGCCTCTGGCTCAGGGTTTATAGAAACAACACCGACATTGATCTATACTTATATAGCAAATTGTAACAAGGTTAGTGTAACTATAAATTGCAAAAGCAAAATAGAGTCTCGTGGTGCTTCATGTAATGAATTGAATGCTTCCTTCACTACGTAGTAAACTGTAACAAGTTTAATGCAACTATATATTGCAAATGCAACATAATTAGTCCATTGATGTTTCATGTAATGAATTGAATACTTTCTTCAATGTGTATACATCACCCTTTCAAACAGATAGTTCAATTGGATAATCCATGTATTTTAGTTTAGTCTTTTTTAGTTTCTATTCTTTTGGAGATGAAAAGCACGGAGACTAAAATCGATCAATTCAAAAAGTAAAAAGACTAAAATTGATCAAATTAAAATTCACTTTTACAAAGTGTAGAGAGTAATAGCAGAATCTATAATGCACAACGTAAAACGATCTGAACCCTCCATACAAGGTTGTCACGGCAAATCAAATCTGTACAAGCGTTGGATGTGGTGGGAAAGTAAATAGTCCGGGTAACGAACTGTAATCCTAAAAAAAGACAAGAAAACAAAAATGGAAGATCCAACGTCATAAATCACCTGATCACCGCACTATACCGGTCGCTCCCACATCCTCTGTGAAGGGCTTCCTACCTCAACCTCGGTGCAAGTGTTTATATACATCATCAACCGCTCCTCACTTTTTTTCGGCTTCAAATTTATTTATGTTTTGAACCGCTTCCCAAATTCAAAAAAGAACATTCACTAAATAATTAACGCATTTGCTTTCTTAGTAAAGCATTTGTTATTTCCACATATCTCAAAATCTTTACCTTTTCTTCAATTCTTTTTTATCTCAATTCAATTCAAATATTTAAATACTTAACGCATTTGGCCTCATTGGGGTGATTCCGGGATGCAAATTTATTTTGATATCGAAGGTCTAAGCCTCATCGATGTTTCGTCCGAAGACGATTGCCTCCTCTCTCAATCCTCAGGTCTTTCTTTATTATCATCGTATGATTTCCTCATCTACATTTCATCGAAACATAACTATATTTTTCATTTTTCTGATAATCATGTTTTAGAATTACGGTGAAATGTTCCTTTTTCCAATTTCTTAATCTGTTTATTACGAATAATTAGCTCCAGAAAATCATTGATGTTAAGCTGATTTTTCATGTTTTATTGATTTCTCTCGGTATTCTTCTTATAGAAATTGTTTGACTAAACCTTCAAATGAAACTGATTGAATTTTTTACCTGAAAGCAGTTTCTCATCGGCATTTGCTGTTTTCTCACTATAACGGATTCAGTTTGGCCTTTGAAAGCAATTTCTTGTTAACATTAGATAATTTGGGGATGCTTTTTCGAAAAATATAAGATGATGATCCACTGATCCTCGTTTCTTTTTGCTTATTAAATTTGAAACTTAAATCTCATTTTAACGTTGCAAAACTATATATCTCTCCTGACAAATTGGAAATTGTGTGTTGTGCAGAGAACGGGATTAAAACCAGAACTGTTTGGTTTTCTTTGGATCTCGACAATGTAGAAATCTCATCAGGCTTTCTTGAAGAAGCTGGAGAGTTAGAGCAACCACCAGGTTCTTTGGAACAAGACGAGTTGAGAAAAAATGGAAAATATAATTTACGCAAAAGTTTAACATGGGATAATGCTTTCTTTGCTAGTGCAGGTACAATTTGATCTTTTTTTTTATATACACTTAGCAAGTTTTGTTTTTAAATTACTTGTTTTGATATATTTGTAATATTATTTTAGGTTTTCTCGAACCGGAGGAGTTGTCTAGCATGTTGGGAGGCAGTGAGAAAGGTGAAATAAGTAGATTTCCCGGGATCCAAGAGGATGTAAACAGATCCTTTGATTCATTAACGATGTTGGATACTGAAATTTTGATTTTGGAAAATTCTGATGCTGATTTGTTTGAGGATATAAGAGCTTCAATCCAGAAATTTAACAAAATTTCCAGCACAGCAAATTCCATTGGCAAAAAGGAGTTGGAAACAACAGATTCTGAAAGTGTATCATGTAAGTATAATTTGTTTCTTTCTGAATCTGCATCTTTTTCTGCAGTTGCACCCAATAGTTTTTCTTCGATGCCACAAATACAACTTCAAAGGATTTCCTTTCATCCATTGAGGGAAATGTAATAATTAGGCCAACATAACTTGTATTCTTACGGGTTGTACTTATCCTATGATCCTTTATTCGTATGCTGAGGTTGTTTGCTGTCTTATTTTAAATAATATCACATCAGATATAGGGCTTAAAATAACATTCTAGGCATGCTTATTCTTTGCACAAATATTCTCAAACTGACAATTCCTGTTTTCCTTTTACTTCCAGTTTCAAAGAAGGTAGCATTTATCACTCAAGATAAGGTACATCAAGATCTGCCAATGCAAAATTTCATTATTTGTAACTTTCTTGTGTGTCCCCGCTAACATTTATTTTTCTGCTATTTCAGATGAAGCAGAAAGCAGCTCCAAAGAGGCCAAACATTGGTGTGAAAGATACTGGGAAAACAATGAAGCAGGTTTCTTTCTGATCGCACATATCTCATACATTTATTAGCTGTGTCATGCAAATGACTGAAACTGCAACTTGTATCTTCTTTTCTAGTTAAGATAGAAATAATTTTATTGAACAATGTGTTCTAAGTAAGTTTTAAACTTCCAAATCTAAGAGGTTAGGTGAAATTAATTGGATTTTGTTGTACTAGAGATTCATAGAAAACAATACTATAAAGCTGTGGTAATTTAATTATTGTGACTGCTGATTATAGACCTACATAACGGCTATTTACTACCACTGTAACTCTTATTTGTTTTTCGTCTAACTGGCCTGTACAGCCTCTTTCTAAAAGTGGAGAATCAACTTCTTCTCTTCATAACCTGCCAATGGGACTAAGTCAGTTTGCTCCCATTTCCACAACATCAACCAGAAGGCTCTCCTTGGATGCTAAGATTGTTAAAATGGAAAAGAATGCAAAAAGTGTGACTGGTAAATTAAAATACTATCTGTTTAGATTAGCTTCATCAAATTAGAAGTGTTCTTGCTCATGAATTCTATTTAGTTCACTCTCGATTTGTTTTAATGGTTAGGTAGAGGCACCACTGTATCAAAGACTCGTGGTTTGGGTGGTTCAAGACATATTGTGCCTAAGTCTACCCTATCTACCAAATCTTCTTCCTGCTTCCCAGACTCTAGCACAGCAGAGCTGATAAATTATTGTACCTTGCTTGAAAGTAGTGCCAGTGTTTTATCTGAGGGAATTGGAAAGTCTTCCTTGAATTTGACTAAACAAAAAAACGACTCCAGAAAAGTTAACCCTTCTTCCTCTGGTTATACTATCAGTAACCCATCCAAAATTGTGGCAAAAGGTAAAAATCAAGCAGGAAATTCGAAGCTTTCCACTTTATTGAAGTCTTCAAACAAGCTCTCTTCCAGTATATCTCCTGCTAGCTCTATCAGTGTACAGTCCTCAGAGTCACTATCATCAACCTCTGCTGCTAATCAAAGGCCTAACACTGTAAGAGATAGGCTTCGTATTGGCTCCCACAAGGGACTCACTACAAATTGTGATGTCCACCAAGATCTGGATTCTCCGAACCATCCTACTGGTCAGTGCTTACTGGAAGCTGGTGCTGAGGTTACTGGTGCACTTGATGAAAGAGTAAATAAAGCTTCACAAGAAACTAGTGGGCTTCTTCACCCTGCTTCGGTGAAACCCTCCAGCCTTCAATTGCCATCACCAAAAATTGGCTTCTTTGATGGGGTTAGTTCTTATTTCTTAAAATTTCCATCTTTAACTGTAGTTAAGAATAAGCAAACAGAGATTTTCATATCAGAATCTTCAGCAGGAAAGGAGATAGAACCTATCTGTGTCTATTCTTTGACGAAATCCAAATGGACAAATTGCCTGCTTGTATTCTTTTTAGCTCAGTTTTGTTTTGATCATGAATGCAGGTAAGATCATCAGGTCGTAGTCCAAATGGGAATATGTTATATCATCCTGGTGTAACTAGTGACTCGCCTAATATTGAAGCAAAAGGCACTAGTCCTAGTGGAAGCTCAAACAGTGCAATGATTGGAAAGTTTCAACCTGTTAGAATCCTCACTGCAATCAAGGGCCCCAAAGTTGATGTTAAGCAAACTTCCTCCCTTGTAAGATCTAGATCTTCCTCGTCAATTCAAAAACCTTCAAATGCTGCAACAAAGGTACCAAGTGCTTCAAGAAACCTCAAAAGCAGCCCTGGCACATCTCCAAAACTTCAGAATAAATCCTCTCCTAGAACTGGTAGAGAAAGTTACTCAAAGGCTCAGGGAATTGGTTCTGTTGAAACAGTAGTAAGCCAAATAGTGGGTGTGGGAGGCAAGGATGGTGCTTGCATAAAGGATGGCAAGATTGTTCCTCTCGATGGAGTACCTCAAACTGCTGATAATTTAACTTCCGAGTCTGATGTTCAACACATTGTCACATTGAAAGAAGCTGCTGAAAAAGAGACATACAGTCAACCATGCTTTAAACACACTTTCCCTTTATAACACCACCAAGGAAGCTGCTCCTCTTGAAGACCAAATTACTGGTTTTGTTGCAAACGGAGGCCCTGTGGAAGTGGATATAAATTCAGGCACTCGTAAAGAAGCCACTTCTGATTATCATTTTGCTCAAGGCTGAAAGGAGTTTGTAAACATTTTGTCAAACCCCACTCATTCCTCAGTGACTTCTGAAATTACTTCTGGGTCAAGGAAACCTTTCTCGGTCAAGGATTCATTTTACAATATTGATGCACCACTAAAAAGTTTATCAGGAACAGCAGTGGCAGTAGACAAGAGGACCATATTATCGATTCCAGAGAGCATCTTACACAAGAACAGCTAAGATAAGTGGAAAAATCTTGTTTGGTTTTCTCAAGGTACCTTGGTGTGGATCTAGGTAAAAAGCCTTGTAGAGTATATAATACACTCTGGTAGCATTTTGTACTCCTTTCCAGCAATGAGGTTTCCAGATTCAAATTCCACCAAGTTGGGATCTGATCCTGATCTTGAGTTGATAGTGTCTTATGGAGCGCGTTTTATAGGTTTTCAGTTATGAAGTAAGAACTTAAAGATGAAGTCATGGATTGGATTTGCCATCATATTACCATTTGTGTCCAGACATATTTATTATGCAATGAGAGCAAGATTTATTAAGGAAGAAGAAAAAGAAGGTTGTCTCATATAGATTGTGCCCACATCATGAAAATGTACTTACAAACAACTCTTTATTTCATAGTATAATTTTATGCCCAGTTTGCATGACATGATTTTATATAGTTCTGTGCCAAACAAATCTGCCTTCTTGACCATGAAAATTTCTGCCAGGCTTGTAATTGAAAGTTGCTGTACTTGTTCTTGGGATGGGATTTTTACGAGATTAATTGTTCTTAATTTTTCTAAACTGTCAGTGTCATACCAACAAGAAGATATTTACTTATAGAATCTGTGGATTGTTTTTAGTACCAACAAGTATACAGACCCAGCAAGTCGGGGCAAATTCTTAGCAGCTATAGGACTATTAAACACTGTATGAATTCCCAGTCCCATAAATACAATCTTATCTTTTCCGATGCATTTGCATACTTTAAAACCCTTAAATCCAATAAACAGCTTTCATGTATATTGACAATCTTCATTCATAAATCATCTCAGGCTCCAAGTTTGTACTCCCATTGAACAGAAGACAAACAAATTGACAGGATGGAGGTCTACTATTGGTACGTGTGAACCAGGGTTGAGCAACAAAAATTAAAAACCGAAGGTAATTTTAAAAGCCGCAATACTCGAAGCTGAATGAAATTCTATTTTTTATTTAATATATAGTAATTTTTTATTTTTATTGTACAATAAATATTTTATATTTAAAATAATAAAAATAATTTAAAATTTGTTGAAAATTTGTTTTTTAGAAATATTTATAAAAGAATTTAAAAAATTATTAAATAATATTCAAAAACCATAAAACATATCTCATTTTGTGAAAATAAGTCTAAAAATTTAAAACTAAAAATTAATATGAAAAAACCAACGACTAAACCCAATTATGTATGGTTTAAAAATCTAAAAAACCTCTAGTGTGAAGTACCCATTTGGCTTAATAAATGCAATCCATATTTGATCATCATGAAATATGCAACTCTAATATTTAAATATTAATAATATTTGAATCAACCCAATTGTGACCTCTAATTCTTTGCATAACTAAAAACTAACAATCTCATTATTGAAATACATGACATTATGAAATTAATTGCCCTTTCTTATTATTATACTATACATTGCGAAATGTGGTTTAGAAGTACTAGAATTACTAAATTTCTTTTCTAGTTAGCCAACCAATTCGACCTGATTTTTCACAATAGACTTGGAATTACCAAGAACCTATTTAATCTGTTTTGTTCTTTAATTTTACATTTTATTTACAACAAATAATTATTTATAATTCAGTCCTACCTCTTATGCACTAATTTGATTAAATCAACAACCAAAATTGTTTTTAGCATTTTATTTAACATTCATTATAACTCAACCCGAGGTGTAATCCTGAATAACTAAAATTACCAACTTTTATTTTATTTTATATTGTTCTTCCTTTTATCGACAATTAAGTAATTAATTATGACTCAAATGTTTTGATTAAGAATCGAATCATTTTATTTACGCAGTTGCATAAGTCAACGCATCAAAATCATAGCAAGCGGAAGAATGAACATTTTGGAACAGATATAAAGCACCAAAATCTTTTTGATCAAACGATGACACCAAAAATTCAATACAATAATAGCCAGAAAATAATCAAAAGTCCAGAAAAGCTACCAGGCAACAGAATGCTCTCAGTTTTAAGTAAAACTATAGAAAGATCATGAAAGCCATCTTTTCCTCATTGCAAACTTAAGATCTAGGCTTCTCTTTTTTCTCTTTGAAGAGTGCCAAGAGTGAGACACCAGACACCTTCACAACCTTGAATCTAACACCAGGAATATCACCAACCGCATGACCCTTTCGTCCAAATCCAGCAATCAACACCTCATCCTACATTAACATATTAATCATCAAAAGTGGAACAGCGAAAACCATACCTTAAGGCTTTAACTATTTTCAGTTCAGTAATACTCACATTCTCTTCAATGTAGTTTAAGCAACCATCATTTGGAACAAAAGCAGCAATCTTCTTGCCGTTTTTGATCAATTGAACTCTAGCACACTTTCGGATGGCAGAGTTCGGCTGCTTAGCCTCGATACCTCTGCATGTACCAATGCCTCAGTGAACTTGTTTGAAATAAGAGCTGAATGAAAACATTAGAACCAAACAAATTTAAAAAGAAAAGGAAATAAGAGTTACATCTTCTCAAGGACAATTCCTTTAGCATGGGAAGAACCGGCAAATGGCTTCTTCCATTCATTTCCAAGGTTAGACTTCTTGTATGCCTTATCAGCCCACCTCTGCCTCCTGCGGTGGGTCCTCAGCTTGCGCCCAGCTCCCATACCACGTGTTTTCCTATAACATTTTTATATTTTTAAGCCATTACTTAATATTTCTATATTCTAATTGTCATTTGAGATATGATTTCAAACAAGCTTCGTTCAAGAGTAATTCCTCCTAAATCTTAAAACCCAAAACGAAACAGACATTTTGTTTCTACTAGTCAAACAAGAAATCAATAACCCAAATTCGAATTCAGTAGTCCAAACTTAGTTCTACGAATCTAAAACAGCAACCAAAATTCAAACTTTCGGAGTATCTAAAACCGGAACCCGGGGCTGTAAAAAAATTTCCTTTCTTTGTTCTTCCCCCAACTTATTCAACACTCGCCTTAAACAAAGAATGGAACCAACAAAAGACTTCAAGATCCAATACCCAGATTTTAAAAACCAACAGTTTTCATGAAAAGTCATCCTTTCACTGAATAAACAAGAGTACCTTAAACACTTTAAAAAAAATAAAAGGAACATAAACAAGTTGCTAGAATATGTCGATTAGAGCTAAAAGAAGTAAGAAGAAGAACACATACCCCATGTTGGTGGAGAGAGGTTGTTCGGAGTGAGTGGGATGGAATGAAGGTTTTGAGAGATTTGGAGGCGAAGACAAGAGGGAAACAGCAGTTGCCGCACTGAGCGAGTTTTAAACCCAAACGATCCTAACCCTAGGAAACGATGCGGCAAATAAAGTGGGCTATGGTATTCGCCTTACAAATTGGGCCTCATATCTACGCCATTTCATATATCTTTTAAAACTAGTCCAATAATAATAACAATCACAATAATCTAGTGAATTATTTATTTATCACAAAGAAAAACTATTTTTAATCTCTAATTTTAATCTACTAGTAACATTCCTTAAAAAATAACAGTAACAGCAACTGGAACTGTAGCAACTTTGTTGATTTTCAATAAGTAGAAGGGATTTTCTTCCAAAAATAATAGATTTTGTTTGCAATGTTAAGAGTTCCATTAAAAAAAGCATTGGAAGACATTGTCATATTCGGATATATATATATATCCATTTGTCATATCAGGAGCAAAATGTTCAACGACAGCAATCAGATGTTCCTCAGTTGCAACTGGTCTTGCAACTCAAAGACATACCAGGGCATTTATAACCAAGGAGATCAAAACTAAGTATAGAAAGATGAAGGTTGTTGGAAAATGGAAGGAACCTTTTATCCCTCAGGTTACAAAGAAAAATAGAGCAGAAAGAAAGAGAAAAATCGTTGCTACTAAAGATACTAACGATGAAAACATGTGCCGTTGGCTAATTTGGCACCACAAGTTACAAAACACTACTTCAAGAGAGTTAGTGCCCCCACTTCAACCAAGAAAAGAAACAAGAAATTGAAAGATGTTGACGTTCCAAACATCCTTGAGGAAACTGCTGATGCTGCTTGGCCATGTGCCTGAACAGAGAAAATCTCGATTCCTTACCCCATTCTGTGCAAAGAGGATGAAGTTTATGGTTGAGAAAGGCTTCATCAATGAATGAAATATTCAAGAAGATGAGTTTTGTAGAGCATGACATGGACATCTTTTTAGAGGAAAATGAAATCTTGTTTTTTGTGTCCTATGTCAAGCCCTATGTAAAGAACTTGGTGCTTGAATTTTATGTCAATCTCCAGAAGACTATTACAGATAAGGATGATGTGCACTACATGCAGGCTTATGTGCAAAGATACTTCTTTACATTCAGTCTTGCAGTGATCAACAAGTCGTAGTGAAGATGATGATAATTTCATTACTGACCACGATCAACTTGCCTCCCAACTCACAAACAAAATCTGTTCCACTTGGTCAAAAGGTCAAGATTTCATAACTTCAGAGCATGAGCCTACCTATGCTGCATTATATGCCATTGCTATAAGAAATTAGCTGCCCTCCAAGCAAAAGATGTTGTCAATAAAAAGATGGCAATATAACCATATAAGGTAGTTTCATTTATTCATGTTCTTCTTGGTAAACTAATATTTAATGAGACTACCAAACACACAAAAACCAAGAACACTAGGCAGATGCTATCTTTTCCCTCACTCATCTATTAGATCATGCTACAACAAAAAGAAAGACATGGTGCAAGAGGATGAAGTTACTGAGCCTCCATCGCCTAAATTGAAATATTCTTACTAGTAGAATAAAGGGAAACATAGAGTTGTTGATTCTGAGGTTGGAGCTGATGAAGCTGATGAGGATTCAGTGCAAGATGATGCCCAAGTTGCAACTGCATCTACATCTGGCAAACCAACCAATGCAGATATGGCAAGATTGTTCAACCAATGCAGATAAGCAACTACATCATTTGGAGAGCCAAATAAAGCTCCTTAACAAACAAAAGGCTCGAGTCCTGCAAAACAAGGCTAATCGTCTTGCTCATGACACTTGATCAAGCTTTTGCATTCTTGAACAAAAAAGGGCGAGAATGGAGTATGGAGTCAGGAGTAGAGATATATTTTCTTGACGAAATTATTGTTTTGAGTCATGTACTTAAGTACGGATGATTTATATGAATTTTATTTTATCAATGCTATGTTTCTTATTACATGAATTATTGGCTTCATAGTGGATTGATTAAGGGGGAGCATTGTTAAAAAGATTGTTTTTGCCCTTTCTTAAGTTTGTTGTTATGTTTTTGGTCAAAATACTCGAGGGGAATTGTTAGTGTCGGTTGCATGTCCAAAATGCAATGCCGGTTGCTACTCCTCTTGCAACTAGTTTGTCATTCCGCATGTCATATTTTAAGGGTATCTTTCTTACTAAAAAATCTTGGACTTTTCCTTACATCACCTTCACAATTTTAAGCAAATATTAATGACTTGGATCATCAAAAATAATCGGTCAAGGACTTCTTAAGACCTACTCAAGCACAGTTCAACGAGAATGGAATTCACAGTACTGATTGAAGTTTTACAAGCCTCTAACATTTAGATGAGAAAGAGGTATAAGAAGGAGTGATCTAGTAAATATATAAGAGTGAGGTTATAAAATTTGGTGAGTGAATTGAACTTAAATCATATCTTGTACTCAGATTGATAGTCCAAAATACGTAATCAATTTCCATGTTTATATCTATTTTTATTCTTCCAACTGTTATTTCTATTGCAACTAAACGTACAACAGACATGCAAATTCAAAGAACTCTCAATAAGTTTTAGTTAACTTTATTTATTAATATTTTGATGGAGTAGTCCTGCTTAATTTGTTTAAGAGTTTGAGTAGTTTTGTTTTTAGTGCAAAAGTCTTTTTGTTTAACCTTGTTTTTTATGGTTAAAAAGTGTTTATAGAGCTTTCTTCCATTTACATGGGTTTGAAACAATTAATTTGTTCTCCTAACTTCGGTTAATAAAGAAAAATGTTACAATTGTTCTACATTACTTATTTGACTTAAGTCTAAATTATAATTCAATAATAAATCTAGTTTAGTTGTTACAATTACTCACCTCAACGTATCCTAACATAAAAGTCAAGAGAATTCTCTCAAATAAAACCTATAGAGTGTCAAACAAAATTATCAATAAAAACACAAAATAGTAGTCGAAATAGAAAATCCAAAGATTATGTTTTGCAAATCAACAATGCTACCTATTTATAAGTCTTTTCACGGTGTTTTAATAGACTTCAAACTCTGATTTAAAAGTTAGATTTATCACTTGAATTATGCTTCAAATAGAATAAGGATACAATACTTAAAAAACCACAAACTCTTCTCCTTTTAGGAAAACCATTCAAATGAACTAAAAGTTTTCACACGAATTTGGTTTCCCTTGCCATGAATCACCTACTCATTTGCTACAATAAAATTAAACACAATCAAATGTCACAAGCTTTGACTATCCCGATTGTTGTTCTAACATGAAAATGGAACAAACAGTCAAAATTCTAAACGCGGTCCAACTTGATATGAATAACATTTTAATACTTGGAATCTATTCTACCTGTAAGCAATTTTGATCAAAATGGATGAGAGATGTTAGTTGAAGCATAAATTTAAGAAAAGGTGGAATAAACATTTGTCTTCTTAAAGGAATTAGGATTTTAACAAACTGAAACTCTGATCCTCTTGCCAGACAAAAGTAAGGTAACTTTTCATAAACTGATAACATCCACAGCCATTTCAAGTTTTACTTTTAGAGCAGAAATATATGTTATATTATATATGCATTGCAACCTATCATGCATTTGCTGCTACTTCTGACCTTTCTTCCATAACACACCAATCTTTTTTAACATGTTTCCATTCTTCTTCTTGGGTGAATCATCATCCATGTCATCCGAGTTCGGCGAACCATTTCCAGGGTTATAGTTGTTGTCAACAGATTTTGTCTTGTCTGAATGTTTCCCTTTGTTCCCGGATGAAAGCATGGCGGTAGCTGCCTCAGCTGCCTTTCTCCACTGATCCAGCTGCACCTTCAGTCTCCGCAACTCTGCCTCCATTTCAGTGTTTGCTTCTTGTGCTGCATCCAGCTGCTCGGTTGCTCGTGCTGCTCTTCGGCTACTCTTATCTGCTTCTTCTGTTAAATAACCAACTTTCATCAGCGCCTCTCGCTCTGCAGCCCTTGCTGCTTCCAACAATGCGACCGATTCTTCACCAACTTTATTGCTACCCGTTTCCATGTTCATAATTTCTGTTTTGAGCATTTCGTTTTGCTCTCTTATGCTCTGCAATTCCGTTTCCTTTGCTGTCAAATTTGCTTTCAACTCTGTCAAATCTGCCTCTAACTTCTTCAACTCTATTGCAAGTTCAGATTCTCTTTCATTAGACCCTTTTTTCTCAATCTTCAAATTCAGTTCCTCAATTTCCTCGGAAATACTCTGCTTTTCAGTCTCCTTATCCATTAAATTTGCTCTCAATTCGTCAGCATCAGCTTTTGTTTTCTTTAATTCTTCCTCCAGTTCAGCTTCCCTCTGGCATGACTGTGCTTTTATGCGCTCCACTTGTTCATATGCACCTCTAATTTGCAGCGTACTCCGAATATATTCTTCTTGGTACCTGACCTCAGCTGCATCCAGTGCTGATCTCAATTGATTCACTTCAAGTTTTGCGAAATTAAGCTCCGCGTTAAGCTGCTGTATGCCCTCGTTTTCTCCATCCTGTTGGGGTAGTTTAATGTCTTTGAGATGCTCGACCGTTTTGCTGCTATTACCAATCAGTTCAGCCTGGAGCTTGCTCACAAGTCCCTCCAGTGACTTAACTCTAGCTTTTGATTGCTCCAATTCCAACGTCAATGTGTTGTAAGCTTTGGTTTCTTTGGTCGCATCAGAACCCAGCATTTCTATGGTTTTATTTGCTGCTTCCAGTTGTGTTTGGGTTTTGTGAACAACTTCAAGAGCCTGCGATTCAGATTCTCTGCAATCAGTTAGCTCAGACTTAAGTTTTTGAACCAAGGAGAGAGTTTCGGTTAGTTCAATTCTCAAGTTCTGAATCTCAGTATGTGCGGATTCAGCGTGCTTAGTTTGAAGGGCCTCGGATTCATGTGCTTTTTCCAGCTGAACTTTAAGCTTTTGAATTTCATTCATGGCAGATGCCAAGGCTGCAGAATCCATTGAGTGCTGTTTCTCGACTGCCTCAAGTTCAGACTGCCATGCTCGATCTCGGTCTTGAGAAAGCTTACGAAGTTCTTGCACACGGTCATCCTCGGAGGCAGAAATTTCCATCAATTGCTGTTCGGATTCTTCAAGCTTAGCTGACATTGCTGATAGCTGCTTCTTGGCCTCCTCAGCCTCTTGCATTGCTCGCCTCTTCCAGGACTCTGACGCAGTCAGTTGGTCTTTCGTCTTTTTTAGATCATCTTGAAGTTGAGTGAGCTGTGATTCCAGTTCAGTCACTCTGCTCGGACGCTTCTTCTGAAGCTCACAAGACAAGAGTGGACATTAATGTAAGTATGAATAACAAAGTACATAAGCAAACACAAAAATGTCCCGTAATGACCGAATTAACAGCATGTCGAAATATCTTCATTGCAGTTGTATCATCCTACACTTAAAAACAACCTAGTTTAGGTGTAATTGACAGAAGAATACCTCAGCTACTGGGCTTCTCAACACTTTTCGCTCAGTAACCTTTGGACTTCTGTCTTTGGGTGTCTTACTTGCAGGATTTGGAGAAGACACAGCCTCAGAATCAGATCCAGGTATCTTCAGTTGACGAGCAGTCCGAGGTGTTGCTGGAGATTTTCTCTGAGGCACTTCTACAGAGCTTGTTCTACTGTCAAATGGAAAATAATAGCAGTAAATATCAAAAACATCAATTGAAGCTTATAGTCAACAACCAATAGCTACGGCTAAACAAAACCATGTACCATCTGATCAGTAATTCCAAGATGACCGAACTAATCTCGGAACTTAAATCATATATTTCAAACCTGGTGGGACAACCCTTGATTGACTACCAACAACTTCAAAATTCTGCAGCCAACCACCACCATGAAGCTGATGTCCCACCATTTTCACAAGCACAAGTAAAACCCAATATACACACCTCATCTGGAACCAATATAGGATAGGTTCACATGAAAATTTGGCGGAATCCAGCCTCATAAAAGGCAATTTAACATCTAAAATTAGTAGACAATCATCAAGAAATGGACCTTTTTTTTCCTTTCAAGGAAACATTAAGAAGAGCAATGAAGGATTCCAAGGACATAGTTTACTTTAAGGGGACAAAAGAATTATTAGAATGCTATAAACACATTATTGACTAACGAAGAGCTTACCTTCCTTTAGGTGTCTGCATGATTTCGATATTTTCCCTTGAGTTGAAGAGATGAAAGGGCAAAATATTTGTACTCTGCTTCAAAGTTCAAACACTCAATCGCCGACCGTCTGACCCACACCACCTCCAACTAGTTTAAAACTGCGGGCTGAGGAGCGAAGTTGAAAGGGTGAATCTGATACATAAATATAGAGAAAAGAATAAATAGTTCATGAAAGCTGCTTTCAATATCTTATCAGTATGCAAAGGACCTAACAAACAAACAATACAATTACAATGCCTTAAAAGAAACTCCATAGAAACTACTTCCACTATCACCAACCATAACCAAATGACAAGATTTAAAAGGAAAGATAAAAAAAAAAAAAAAAAAAAAAGGAAGACTAAAATAAATAAGGTTGCCATCAAATTAATTCATTAAATATCATTACAAACAAAACCATTTTTTCCAACTCTTTTTTTTCCCACTTTTTCTCATGTTTTTTACTCTCTCTCTCTCTCTCTCTCTTTTTTTTTTTTTTGGAGAGATCCTTCCTTTTTCACCCCTGTACTGAAAAATATACTATAACCCCTCCCCACCCCCCCCCCCACCCCCAAAAGAAAAAAACAGAACAGACATCATTGAAACCACAAGGAACCTGCTAGAAATGAATGAAGTTTTTTTTTTTTTTGAAAAAAATGAAGTTAATGTATATAAAATATAGCCCATGTTCGGCAATATTTTTGGATGAAAAACTGAATCATTCTGTCTTAATGAAAATTTGCGCCAGTATGCGCATGGAATAGTGTTTTAACTCTCATTCCAATCAAAGAAACAATTTTTTCTACATTTTCTTTATTTTACAACAAATTTATGACCAAGGCCCTTTTTGACTCCATAAAAAATCTAGTATTTTTACTTCAAATATGCTTGTTAACTTAGAAAGTAAAAATGGAAAGCAAACTTAACTTAACAAGGCAAAACTAGGAATATAGGGAGTCAAATGAACTTGAAGACATGCAAGGTTTCAAGGAAATATCTCACTTAATATGTATTTACACACACACACACACACACACACACACACACACACACATATATATATATGTTTTCTTAGAGAAAACTAAAAACTGGGTAGGCATTGTTCACCCTTGTGTAATCTAAGCTGAGATGGAAAAAAACCTGTTCAAATGAAAAGCAAGTTATAAAAGAGAAGTAAGCTTAAAACACAGAGTTGAAAACAGTGTTCCAAGTTAAGTCCCAAGTACATGAGCAGCTAAAAATTTGAGAAAGAAGGGATGGAAACTCGATTCTTCTTCATTTACTGAGTAAAAGGTGGAAAGGAAGTGAGAGATAGTTAGAAACAAGCTTTTGGAGTTCAAGGATGAAGTCACATTTTCTTTTCCCAGAAGGAAATCAACAGAGAAAATGGGATTTTTCTTGAAAATAATAATGAAAGAAAAGCACAAAAGGAGACATTATTACTAACATAAAAGTAAGCAAAACCCAGAAAGAAATTGACAACTCCTCACCCACTCTTACACACATTGAAATAAAAAGAAAAACTTTTTTTTTTTTTTAGAAAAAAGAAAGAGTAAAAGAGAAGAAAAAACTACATTGATGAAAAATGAAGCTGAAAACACAAATGTCTAGCAGTAAGGAGAAAGAAAACACAGAGATGGGTTTTACCTGAAAGAGACTAACTAGCTAGCTTTGGTTGATATTTTTAATGGTTAGATAAGAAAAAAAAGGTTGCAAACAAAGAACCCTAAAATTCCCAAGCTTCTTTTATGAGCTAAGGATAATGCAGCAGCTGCTATCTCAATGCTCAGTTCCCCAAGGCCAAAGCCTGGTGTTTCTCTTTCTTCTATGTATGTATTCTTTCTTTCTTTCGCTGTTTTTGTTAAATGTCAGTGGAGAGAGTAAGCAAAAGGCGCTGCCTTCTTGGGACGTTTTACTATGCAGGAGAGATTATGATTTTGATTAAAAAGTACCACGCTCATTTCTCACGCGCTCTTTCAGTCTCCTCCCCTAAGCTTTTTAAATTTTTTTTAGTTTCCTCCATGTCAGTATGCATTTCACCATCTGCTTCTTGTTTCTTCTTCTCTAAACTAGTCATTTTAATTTTTTAGGGAGTTTGTGATAAAATTATAAAATTTTAGGGAGTTTTTTAAAATAGCTTAAAATGCAATGTTTTCATTAATTAAAAGGAAAAGATTATATTGAATAGTTATTTATAATCACTTAAAAAATACTTAAATTAAATTAAATTATTATTATTATTATTATTATTATTATTATTATTATTTTGATATTATTTATAAACACTTGATTACATTTGCGTTACTTTTTCTAGCTATTTTCTTTTTCTCATTGTTTCTTCTTCTGGTCTGGCATAAATTTTGCTATAGTGACAATCTTTCATTAACCATAAGAAAGAAAGAAAAAAAAAAAAAAGTGTGTTGCCATAAATTTTGCAATAACTGAGGTATTTCATGCAAAGGGATCATATTAGTTTACTTGCACCTTTTCCTGGAAAATCCCAAATTTTCCTTCGGAACTTTCCTTTGCATTGACAGTGGTGCGACTTCCTACTAAGCCAATTCAACTGCTGTAAATTAAAACTTGGAAATTAAAGTGTGGGTGTCGTTGCTGGTTTAGGTCATACTTTGACATGTGCAAAGGCTTATAATTTAGGGTATTTTAGGGTTTGATGGGTCCCTCGAAATAATACCCATTTGGGGACCATTTTCTATTTATGTTTTAATTCCCCTCCCCTCCCCTCCCCGCCCAAGACATTGCTTATTTCATTTGGTTATTTTCCCGTCAAAATTGAAGCAAAACTGACCGCTAACATTTTGTTAGTCGTATGAACTATAAATCAAGTTGTTCCGGCATTAAGGATTTGAAAGCCACAGCCAATAATTATACTTTTCTCCAGGCTCTGGGGACAATTTAATAAATATCATAAATATAAAATCAATGACTTGGATTTGTGCCTAATTAATTCCTTCTTTGTGGGCGCATTAACAAGGAGCAACAAATATTCTTTGTGGGGTTCCAATGATTAGATTGCCTTGTCTTGCATTGTAATAAAACCTTTCTTTTTTAAAAGAAAATGATAAATACAAGCATGTTTTCATATGTTTAGGGGCTTATTTTGTTGAGATGAAAGCAAATAACAGATAGGGATTCACGTGGTTCTCATGAGTTTAAAACATCTCAACTATACTATAACTCTATAAGTAATATCAGGATGGGTGATTCTCTGGAATTTTCTTCTGTTACACCCCTACTTAGCAAAAAACAAATTTATATAATAAGGTGATAGATGATCATATCAAATAAAAAGCATTATTTGGGACGAGACCCTCTAAATCTTTCGAATCAAATGGCTTTTTGAGCATCTTTGATCAACACTTTTGGAACACTGATGTTTGTAGTACGGTGAAAATTATGTCCTGCATAAAATCCAATCACACAAGTATTGTTCTCGTTCATGGGGAAATAACGTATGAAATCTATCACAACAAACCCATTGTACATTGCAACTAATTAATCTTACAAGATAATATTCAAGATCCTAACTTCACGAATGAAAGCCTTCCTTCCAAGTATCATCCTTCAAGCACAATAAGCTTTCTTAGTGGATTGTCCAATTCAAGATAATTAACATCCTTATCACACATGAAGCCTTTCATGCGATAAAAGAAGCAAAAATAAGGCTCCAAAGGTACCAAGGCTATCAAACTTTGTTGACACATTTGAAGGATGTGAATGAAATAGTGGCCACAACTTGAGGCATTGTTTCATTGTCATATTTACCTATTTTTCAAAGTTGTCATATTTTAGAACAAAAGCATTAGGTTGTTTGTTTTGGAGATATTTGGACAAGTTAGAACCTAAACCATGAGGGCCAATTGAGTTAAAGTTGAAGACTTAAAGTTTGGTTACTTGTGGATCAAGTAAAGTCACTATCTACATTTGAAGACATTGGGCTACACTGAGGTCCTTATGAAATTATGTCAAGATTATTTTATACTAATTTTTAACTTTATTTTTTAGAAAAAGTGATTAGACTATGACTCTTATGTAAGCAAAACTTAAGTAGTATATAAACTTAAGTTTTGTCTAGGTTAAAGATCGACCGAGAGATAGAAAGAGCACAAATTTGTTCAAGTTAGGAATGCTTTATGTGTGCATTATTTTGTAAGCAATCAAGAGAGTCTCTTGTGTGTTTCAAAACTAAGCTTTCGATGGGGAAGCTTAGTGGGAGAGTGATCTAGTCTTTGTAAAACGGTGAGGACGCTAAATATGTGAGAGTTAGCCCAATGTTAGAACTTAAATCATTGGTTGTACTATGAGAAGGATAGTGGATCATTGCTCTGGGTAAGGCCCTGCAGGCATAGACTGAGGTTGAACTGGGTAAACAATCTCGGTGTTCATCTTTACATTTATACACTTTTGATTTCGTAGTTGAAACTATGGCCACAGTTCCAAACACTATTTTAGCCACAGTATTTTATGTTTGCTAAAGCAAGTATCTTCTTGTTTCTACAAACTTGATTTGTCCAAAGCTTATGATAAGGTTGAGTGAATATTTTTGGAGAAACTTATGTTGAAAATGGATTTTTACCGAAAATATATTTCTTAGATCATGGGATATGTATCTTTACCAAGGTTCTTTATTGTCATTAATAGGGGTGGCATTGGCTCTTTTAATCCACAACGTATAGCCTCCAACAAGGAAATCTTCTATTCTTTTTTATTTGTCCTAGGAGTTAATGTCCTTTCAATTTTAATTGAAAAGGAAATATTCAAGGTTTTAAACTTAGTCTGCTATGCCCCATGATCAATCACTTAATGTTCATAGATGGTTGACTTCTCATTGCAAGTGAGAATAAATTGCAAAGGTTTCCTCAATGTGCTTAGTAATTCTAACGGGCTATAGGTTAATTTATTAACCATGTTAGATCTAGTGTTTTCTCCTCTCCTAATGCTGGAACCACAATTCAATCTCTTATAGATGGTATGCTTGGCACTAATTTCGTAGACCTCAAATCATGCTATTTTAATTTGTCTTCCATTTGAGGATATGGAAAAATAGAAGCTTTGGGTTTTTATGGACAAGATCAAATCTAAGGTCCAAACCTAGAAAGGAAAACTATTGTCCCAAGTAGGTCAAAAGTCTTAAAAAAAGCCGTCATGTTTGTTGTCGTTTCTCTATGTTATATAATGCTTATTTCTTCTAAAGTCTTTCTATGATAAACTCAATATTTCTCTTAATAAATGTCTTATATAATCACTAATTCACTAATTAAACTGACTAGTCAGTGCACCAATACTTGAAGGGAAAGCTTCAATGAAGATTACTAGGTTAGTTAATTTTCTTAGTTTAGTTTTAATAATTACTCTTCTTAATCGATTGCACTAATAAACATGAGCTTAAGTAGATTGGTACTTTGTAAAGTTTATCAAACATAAGGTCACACTAGGTCAAATCTTTTCAAGGGATTTGATCCCCAAAATACTTCTCTAATGAAGTATTTCATTGTAAATATTACTTTGATAACAATCGTACACTTTCATTAATAATTGTCCATAATTTGATTTTCTTTAGAAACACGCCCAACCATCATCAATTAGCACTTATGAATAGCTAGAAACAACCTTATCTTTATAGGTGTAAATGGCGACCCCATTCTCATTCGGAATAATACTCTCCATGTTTACATTTTTTAAGAGTAATGATCTTCTACCTCCATAATCGTCTCTCTAAACTTCTCCACCTAGTTGGACTCTTCCTATTGATACTATTAATATTAATTATTTTGTTTTTTTATGTTATGTTACAACTTGTTGAATTTTGTAGAGCTATTTTTTTGTATGACCAAGGTATTATTTATGTTTACTTTACAATCCATGAAGATTAATCTTTTAGAGGTTCGTGGTTGCCCCTCCCAACAATGTTATCTTCAACGTTTGAACCTAAATTCTCTCTTTAGAAATGCAATGTGCCTTAGCACTGCACACATTAGTTGTAGGGTTGATTTTTGTTACATCTTATACATTGATTTCTATTAATAAAGCCTTCTAATGGGTTAGCAAAAAAATAAATTGCAATGCTTCTCTTAATCAATCAGGTGGGGGTAGTTAATACTACAGTCATCCCTTGTGAACACCATGGCAACATCTTAGATGGAACCAATACATTTAGTAAGGACCAACACTGTACTGGTGGCTAAAACTTTTCCAATAAAGCTTGGTTTTGATTAAATGCATGCCAGTGGCTCGAGGAATGTGATTGTAGCAACTCGATTTTAGCCATTATTGGGGAATTCAATTTTAGAACTTAGTTTTGCAAACCGAGTTCGTGAGATTATAATAGAAGTAATTGCAAAGTTAGTATGAAAATCTATTAAAGAATGATTAAGAAATTGAATCGAGAAAATCGTTAGTTAAAGTTTAGGGACTAAATTGTAAAAATTTAATTACTATTGAATTTTAAGTTAGAAAATGCTCGAGGACCCAATTAGAAATTATGCGAAAGGGTTTTTTGAATTAGCGGATGACAACAATCCTTCTCATCCATTTCTATTTACTTAGTTTAAACTATATAAAAATTGTTAATCATATGTTAATTAAAGTAATTAATTATCACTAATTATATATATAGTTAATGGATGAGAGAAGACAAAATAATGTCTTCATCTTCTACCTCTCAAGCTAAATAGAAAAGAAAGATTAAGCTTCCTCCAAATTTTGATCCCAATTAACTAATTTAATCAAGTTATTTTCATGAGATTTTTATAGATTTTTATCAACTAAGCTTAATTTTTCATACCCAAGTTGTAACAGCCCAATTTTCAGTAGTGACGGAACAGTGGTTTCAGGACCACAAATTTCCATCTTATCGACTCGTAAATATTATTTTTAGAATATTTATAGAGTTATTATACTCATATTAAAATTTGGTTAAGCAATATGAATGTTTAGTTAGTTAATTAAAGAAAAAGGACTAAATTGAAAAAGGTGCAAAAATTACTAATTATAGCAATTAGGTGATGAAATGGTGTAATTATTAATTGAGGAAGAAATTAAGTGATAATTAAGCCTTAAATAATATAGTGGGATGGCAAATTGATGGATAAGGACAAAATAATAAAATTATAATGGCAAACTTGTAATTTAGTTGAAATTAAAACAAAATTAAGTAAGAAGAAAGAGGTTTTCTTCTTCATTTTCTTCTTTTGTCAATGCCAAAACACCATAGAAACATCTTGGAGAATCAGTTGAGCATAGGAACTTCCATGTGAGTTCAATTCTTACCCGTTTCTTATAATTTTTATGTTTTTGAAATCGTTGCAATGAGGTCCAGCTAACCCGTACCTTCGTTTCTAATTCTGTTAAAAATTTTGGAAGTTTCCATTGATAAATATTAGATGTTTTTGATGAATAACATGGATTTGTAGTTTTGATTGTGTTGTGTGATGATTTTGTAAAGTGATTTTTGTTAAATATTGATTTTAGGATTAAATTGTGAAAATTTCAATATATTAGGGTTTGATAGTGAATTTTAGGTTTATTAGGGGTTTTATGAGGGCCTATAATATTTGGATATATTATTGATTTGAGAAAATTAGTTAATTTGATAGATTAACTAATTAAGGGATTAAATTGCAAAAATTGCAAAAGTTTCGGATAATTGCTTAAATTCAAAAAATAAAAGGGTATTAATTGTAAAATGAATTGGAAATGAAATATATACTAATAAATGAGTAATTTTATATTTTAAATCAAGATCTCGTAGATACTCGTGGAAAAGAAAAAATAGTGGAATAGTCTTTGAACTTCTGCAATTACTACAATTCAGTCCAGGTAAGTTCGTACGATTAAAATTTAACATTTTTATAAATTTGTGATTTGTATTATGCATATATTCTATTGTTGGAAATGAATTATTGTTTGAATTATAATATTGAATTGGATATTCGGTTTGAATTGAACGCGAGATTTGAGTACATTCGTGATTTGGTGTATAACAGGGGTTTGGAGTGGAGATGGTATTGGAGGGAGATATCAGCATTTTACCCAAGTAAACCGGGGTTCAGCATTTATTGAGAACTCTCGTTTTTTACTTTCTGTTTGGCGTGATTTGATGGATCAGCTGTTACGAGCTTCTGTTAAGCTCTTACGAGTTTCAGTTCAGCTCTTATGAGCTTTTGTTCATCTCTCGAGCTTTTGTTGGCGTATTCGGGAGGACCAGCTCTTATGAGCTTCTGTTGACGATGTACTTTTACCCGTAAGTCGTTCTTCAAAAGGAAAAATATCGGTAAGGTAATTTATTTAATAAATTTGAAAGACATGTTATTTATTTTTGTATCGATTTGAATACGGATGTATTTATCGATTGAAGTTGTGAATGACATGGAGTTGTCTTGGATGATTTTTATTATTTAATTTATTATAGTTAGTTCGGTAAGATTTTTGTTTACCTCGTCAAACTTACTAAGCTTCATTAAGCTTACTTGTGCTGTTTAATGTCATTGTAGATTTTTAGAAGGTTGGATGATCGGATCGGTACTCAAGTCACACTATGCAGTTTATATCGGTAGTTTTTGAAACATTAAATTCAGATTATATGGCATGTATAGGCTCTTGTGTTATTTTGGTTAATGTTTGACTTATGTAAATATTATGAATGATATTTTGTGCAAATAACCAATTTGCAAAGGGTATCAGAATGAGGTATAGTTGTTATGCTAGTATGTGTAGCTTATATATATTTGATTTGTTGTGGTTGTGGTAACTTTGTTAGGTATTTTGATTTGGTATTGCTTGAATAAGTTAATGAATTGAATTAATGTGTATTTTGAGATTAAATTGTATATAATTGTGGTACCAATGAGGGTATATTGGTTAGACACATATTAGGTTGGTTTTGATGTGTTTTTGACCCGATTAATGTCATTTTGATTTTGTATTATTTGAGTTTCTTAAGGTCCAAGCAATTTGATTGTGTTTGTATTACTATATGATTTAAATGATTTAATATTCTGTTGTCCTATAACACTCCGTAACCTTGTTCCGATAATGGATACGGGTTAGGGATGTTACACAAGTTTTGAATTACTAAATTGTTAAGTATATGTGTTAGTAGGTTTTTGATAAAATTGAGCTTAATTTTGATGAGAAATTAAAGTAAGAGTTTGAGAATGTTAGGAATAAGTTGAAAAGTAGAGAAAAGTGTTGGAATTGATTAGAAGCTTAACTAGGCTAAATAGTTAATTTTATGACATTAGGGACCTAATTGAATAAATAGAAAGTTGTTAAGAATTTTTTCTATAGATTAGAAGCACAAAGTCCCTAATGAAAGATTATGAAATTTTATTTTGATCTGATGTTAAATATTGAAAAATATGAGTATTTCATATGTAGAGACTAAAATGAATAAAATACAAATTATGTTAGATTATGCGATTTACATGTGATTGGTTGAAAACTAATATCATTTCTATAATGGAATTATCGAACATAGCTAAAGGCGATGTCAGGCCATCTCAAGAGAAAGGAAAGGCCAAAGTTGTAGACGAGTAGCTAATACGGTTATATACATATGACTTGTTACAAACTAGCTTGATTAAGGCAATGTCCCTACTTGTCTCATGAACTTGGTAAGTATTACATGGTTGATAACTTATGAAATATATGGTGATATGTATATGATGATATGAAATGAAATTAATTGAAATGAGCATTATATGATTGATATTATATGAAACTACGATATATGATCGTGAATATGTGTGTGTATTTGAAACATTGATTACCCTATTAATAGTCTAAGGCAAAATCAGGTATAGTTGGCATGCCATAAGATTAATTTACAAGATTATACTTCGATTTATACTGATGAGACATGGAGCGCATATTATACTTCAGATGTTCCGACGAAGTGCGAAGCACATATTACTTTGCTTTATACTGATGAGGCGTGGTGCTCATATTATACTTCGAACATACAGATGAGGCACTAAGTGCTAATTATATTGGTGGATGATGGTTGGATGATTTGTTTTTTCCATCTTGAGTTCGTGTCCAGTTAATAGGGATAATAAAACATATACATCGCTAAGTGATATTTGATGTGAAATGTTAATAGTAAATTATGTTATATAAATGTTAAATGGCAAAAGATAACATGTGAAAGATCATGTGAATCGGTTAATACAAGCTCTAAATGTTGTCATGGATATAAAATGAATCAATGGATTTGAAAATAAAAATGATAAAATAAATGGAATTGATGATACGCTATGGCACACATGTAATTGTGATATGATGATAAATGAGATTATATGTTCATAATGACATGCCAAATGAAATGTTGTATGAGAAAATGCACATGAGACATGAAATACATATTGATATTACTTGATAGTTGAACATATATTGATTGTATTTGTTTCTTTGTTCTATTTGAATTTTTTATTCAAATCATGATAACAACACTGAGCATATTGCTTGGCCTATGGTTTATTTATTTTCGTACATAGGTATCGTAGATATTGAAGCTTCAAAGTGATCAACAACATTCGAATTCCACTTTCGACTCAACTACTTTGTATAGTTTATTTGTTAGTTGCAAGTGGCATGTACCTAAATTTTAAGTTGTCTTTATATTCATGTTGTCACTTTAGTACTTAGCTTTGCCGAGTGTAACATCCCGAAATAGGGCCTAAACAGAATAGTGGTTGCGAAACCACGAATTCGAGATCAAAAAAATTATTCCGATTAAGTTTTAAGGTTTATTCATTGATTGAATAATTGTGTGAAAATTTCATGAAGAAATTTTATGTATAAGTACCTAATTTGATAATTAGGACTAAATTGTAAAATTAGCAAAATTGATGTTCTAGATAATAAAAGGGATTTAATTGAAATGGGCTCTTAAAGTGGAGGTCCTTATTTAGTAATTATACCATTATATTTTTGTTTGGACAAAAATGGGTAAGAATAGGACAAATTTGAAAGAAAAGTCTTTAAGGGCATTTTGGTCATTTAGTAATTAAAAGAATTAAAAAGGGAAAATAAAGCCAAAATTGGTCCATCTTCTTCATGGAGGCCGAATATAGCATGGGGGAAGCCATGGTTAGGGTTTCCAAGCTTTCCAAGCTCAATAATCCCGAAAAGTGAGATTTGGACCTAGAACGGGAGAAAAACAGAAAATCGAGAAAGTTGGTAAAATGGTCGTTTTGGTATCGAGGTAAGTTCATATGTTTAATAAGCATTTAATTATACATATTTGAATGATAAATTGATATTTTGGACATAAATACTTTAGTATTGAGTTTCAGATATAATGATTAATGTTAGATAATAATTCGATATTGGAAAGAAAACTTGTATAATTTATATGTAAGACCATATTTTGTATTATGGATTTGTATGATAACAAGAAAGTATTGACTAGCATAGTTTGATGAGAATAAGTTAAGTTGATGATATGATGAGATTGAGAATGTAAGTATGTAAGTTGAGTAGCATTTTATTATTATGCAATTATTATTAGTAGTATTGTTATTATTGAGTTATGCGACTAACCTTGAGAATTTGAGCAAGTATGTTTCAGCTATGACTTGACAAGGCATTGATATCTCAAAGTCCATGGTTGTACCATGGCAATTAAGGAAGAATTGACGAAAAAGTCCATGTTCATAACATGGCATTTAAGGAGGAATTGACGGTGAAGGATACCATGTAAGACCATGTCAAGACATGGCATCGGCATTAATTAAGGACTCCATGTAAGACCACATCAAGATGTGGCATTGGCACTAAGATAAGGATACCATGTAAGACCATGTTTGGAACATGGCATTTGGTAAGACAAGGATACCATGTAAGACCATGTTTGGAACATGGCATTTGGTAAAATAAGGATATCATGTAAGACCATGCCAAGGCATGGCATTGATAAGTTCTATAAGGCAAGGAAATCATGTAAGACCATGTCAAGACATGGCATTGATGAGTTACTATAAGTCAAAGGTCCCATGTAAGACCACGCCAAGGCATGACATTGGTGAGTTCATAAGGCAAGAATACCACGTAAGACCATGTCAAGACATGGCAATGGTAAGTTCAAAAAGGAAAAGGGTCCCAAGTAATCCAAAGAGTAAGTCAAAGAAATGACAAGGTGAGAACATGAAGAAAGAATACAAATATGCATTTAAGGCTTATTTAATATTGAGATTGTAAGTAATTGAGATTATCAAGTATTAAGTAAGTGATAAGTTTTCAGTTATGCTTGTGACACTTTATGACATGATTGGCAATATGCTTATATTATGAAAGAGTACTCATGTGTTAAGTGAGATGTTGCAGGTATGTAAGCAAGCTATTAAGTAAGGTGCCTTTTGTATTCTGAGCCTTTGGTAAGGTTACCGATGAGTAAGATGGGAAAGTAAGAACTAAACATTATTTAAGCAAATTATGACAGCATAGCAGTAAGCTAAATTGATTGCTAATGCTTATTATTTTACATGTGAACTTACTTAGCTTTATAAGATTACTTCTTTCACTTTCCCATGTTTCAGACTACTTAAAAGTAAGCTTGGGTTGGAGGTCATCGAAGATCACTTCACACTATCGACTATCAAGTTACCAAATGGGTATCTTTGTTTACAAACGTTCTAGTTTATGGCATGTATAGGGACTTAGCCATTTTGTGTATATGTCCTTATGATATGGCTAAAGATTGGTATGTAAATATTTGATAATGATTAGCTATTGAAATGGCTAATGAAGAACATGTTTCGGTGTTATGTATGCCTAAATGGTAGTTAATACAAAGAAATCATGAAAAAGTGAAATTAGCATTAAAACAGTATTGAACAGCAGTAGTGACATGATTTTGAAAAATCACCAAGAATAGTAGAAATGGAATTAGGTGACGAATGATATATAGAATTAAATTTTATTGAGTCTATTTTCATATGAAAGAAACAGAGTAAGTAAAAGAAGTGTATACTAAGAGATTTTGAATTTTAGTGAGACAGGATCAGAGCGATTTTTGAATCCCCTGTTCTAACTTTATAAATTCGCTAAAAATTGTACAAAACGAATTAGAAGTTATACTTTATATTTATAGATTCCTTAATGAATCTACTTTCAAGAGAAACAAACGGCATGGTTATTTGAATTTTGTACAAGGAGAAAATTGATTCGTAGTGAGGAGACGTTAGAGTAGTCGAATAATGCAACAGGGGAAACTTTAACTAATAAATTGTATTAATTGGCTAGACCAAAAATTCTAGAAAAAAAATTAGTAAGAAGATATATGAGTCTAGTTTCAGGGAAAATTCACGAATTTAAATTTTGAGTTTTGTGACTCGAGTTATGATTTATTTAGTGACTATGACGCAGGTGGGTAGTTTTATAAGGAATAATGAAATAAATTATTTTGATTTGTCTAAGTGTTCAGAAAATTTTTAATGTTCCCGGTTTGGTCCCAAACCATTTCAATTGCATGTTTTAGGGTCTCGAGGGCCCTTTTTAAGGACATATTGAATTAATGTAAATAAATTAATTTTAAAAGCAAACTTTATGCCCCGAATAAGTAAGTTAAGTCAGGTAACGCCTCGTGCTCGACTCCGGTGACGGTCTCGGGTAAGGGGTGTTACACCGAGAGAATTGGGTTTCCCCCCAGTTTTTGAACTTTCAAAACCTATAATAATTGGTATTGTGTGTCTTTTATCTAATTAGTTTCTAATGTCACATATCGCATGTAATTCTATATGTTTACTTTTAATTAGTTTTTAAAGAATGTATTTTAATTATTGTAATTAGGATAAAGTAATATTTTTATTTGAATTTTTAAACAAAATTAAATGTATATTAACTTATTTAACAATTCAAACATTGTAATAATAAATTTTCAAATCATAATTTCCTATACTTAATATAGAATATAATTTTACTTCATATAATTAACACAAAACTACATTATTCAAAATAAAAACTCTTGAGGCAAGTTTTGAAATGACTTGCTATGTGCCAGTCGGAAGTGCCCACTTCCATTAACCCTGCAATAGTCTAGCATATTTACCATATTTGTAGACAATTTGTTGAAATAAAATCTTTGAGCCATAAACCATGTTGATATTGTGGAAATATGAAAACCCAACTTGCCGATCAATCTAGTCAAAACAATTATATTTTAAGATTGGATTGGATCGGATCAATCAATTACACCAATTGGATTATGGAGAATCGATTGGATTGAATCTCCATTAGTTCACTTTATATTGGACTTAATTAGTATATTACCTTTTATATTTTGTGGCTACTATTTTTAAGAGGTCGGATTGTAATTGATCACTATTATGTTAATAAATCTCAAAAACTCTTATATATTGAGAGACTTGTATACGTTTTGTATGAGAGTATAGAGAGCACTCTATTGTTGATTGAGTAATTTATTTCGGGAGAGCATTTGAAGAGTAAAGTGTTTATGCTTACTACCTAAATTCTCAGGGGAGAATTTAGAGGTAAGTGTTCTAGTCTTTAGGTACAAGAGTGAGATCTCTATAATTGGAGAAGGATAAAGTTTGATTCATTTGTTGTATTGTGAACTAAAGATAGTAAAATTACTCATTGAGCAAAGCTCCACAAACGTAAGGAAACCAAACTGCGTAAGCAAACATATGTGTTCTTTATTTATTCTGTTTACTTAGTTTATCGCAGTGATAGCTAAAGTGGCCAATGTAGTCAAGCACTTCCATTCAACAGAAATTGTCTAAGGCAACTAACAATCTTCTGTCCCAACAATAACTAATAAACACAATTAATATATATTAATTATTTTAATAATTCAAATATAGTTATAATAAAAAATTTATACTCATTATCAAACCAATTATATAGGCTATAAAAATTTATATATTATAAATTAAACTCTTCCCTATTAAATTTTTATTTTTTAATTTTGTTTAATAATCAATAATTTGACCATAACGGTTCATAGATAATATATAATAATTATAATTATAATATATTAGATTATATAAATGTATTATTATAAAATTTTATATATGAAATATAGAATTACTTATTATATAAATATTAAAAATTACTATTTAAAATTAAAGTAATATATATTTTTTATTTTTTATTAATGTAAACCCAATAAAATAATAGAATTTATTTGGTACATCGTTAGGGGAATTTTTAGACTCCAATCAAGAGGTTGACAAGTATCTTATAAGAGTATAATAAATTATTAAAAAATAAAAATTTTAAAAAAGAGACATATGTTAAATTTTTAACGCTGGTTGTACAAAATACTCACTCATAAAGTAATTTAATTATTTAATAATTTAGATAAAACAAAAAAAAAGTTAATTAATAATTTAGATTCACATAATGTTATAAGGAAAATTTAATGATTGAATTGAAGTGTTGTAATCCCAAGTCTTAACCCACAAATACATGGAAATTTTACACATTACCCATGGTGGCAAATTATCAACAATAATCAATGGCAAACACATGCTCTCTTTCTCCTTCTCCACACCACCCAAAGCCATTAAAAAAGATTGCTTACCTTTCCATTGAAGATAAGTTGTGGCCTTGGGCCCTTCAAATTCATTGTATATATATAAAATACAGCTTCCCTTTCCATTTTTTGGCATCACTTTTTGTTAGTGCCGATACAATAATGTAATGTATCATTTTCCTCTCAAATCAGCAATTTCCATTTCCTATCTTACAAACGCTTCATCTTTACTCAAATAATTTCCCATATTTGGTTTTGAGAGTGAATGTTTGATAATAAGACAACTTGATTCTATTTATAGAAAACGGGTGTGAAAACACATTGCTACAGTTTTCTTAAAGGAATGCTATAGTGAGTGATGATTTTGATCCCAAAATAGGCAACTCTACACTAACTATAAATTGCATCAACTTGAAGAGTTTTAAGACAATGATTACCTTGCCATTGGTTGGAAGAAAAAAGGCAGGTTAACCTAAATGAGAGAAACACCAATCAAACATGCCTTACCAAACAGTACCATCCTAAAGAAACATCTGTATCACATAAAACAAGATAAAGAATCCAAAGGAGACTTCACTTTCCACAGATTCCCATTTGTATATCTCCCAAGTTTGAACTAAAAATCAGGGTTCACTTTTAAATTATGTAAGAAATTTCATGAATAATCCTATTAATTATCATTGTTCAGTATAATATTGAAAGTTTATTTCAAATGTGTTGTTGGCTGATTATCATTAGTTCCAAGTTTAGACAAATCAGCATCTAGCTTGTTGAAATTTTTTCTATCTTATACATAATTATCTAATTTAAATTATAACTATTCATTAAATGGGATTCCATTTGAATTTAAAATAATAATATGTTTTGTTATTCTTCAGTCCCCACAAGTCTGATCCAAAGTAAAATATTGATTTTTAAGCCTCACCTGCTCATGCTTTTTCCACTTAATTTTTTTTTTTATTTTAATTTTTGTTTTCCCATACAGTGAATTTTAAATCTGGAGTGATTATATATTACACAGTACTATTGAAGTTGGGCTCCGTAACTCATGCTTGTTTGTATACCTAGTATTTCTAATTTATGCACACCATTCAAGGGCTGCATTAGTAAACAAATTTAATTTCACACCAATCATTTTAGCAGCTGGTTTTCCTCTGTGGGTGATTATTAATGAGGGAGATTCATAAGTCGAAGTCCGTCTACAAATAGATGTTGAGGATAGATGAAAACTTATCTTTAAATTAATAAGGAGTAGTGAAGTATTATTATAATTCTACATTCATTTTCAAAAACATAACAGATTATGTAATACAAGTTTGTAGAGAATTTTAGCCCAATCACAAATTCAACTAAACATTCTGCTCATCTTTCTAACCCTTTTTTTTTTTTTTTTTAATAATGGTGGAATTAAGAATAAGAAGAGTCAAAGTTTTCAATAAAGAGAAATCTAGCTAGGACCAATATTATTAGTGAAAGATAAAAATTGAATTTGATGACTTAAATTGATTTTAATTAACTATGGAATTTAAAGTTAAATTTTGATATGGTGATGACAAGACAAGGAGATAAAAGTATGCAACAAAAAATAAACAACTGGACTAAAGCGGTTGCATCTATTAATATATCATTATGTTATTCGTAACCCTTTTTTTATTGTCTGTCTACTTTGTGAAAATTAGCAAGCCTCTCCTCCCAAAAAGAAAGAAAATAAATAGCAAAGTGCAAAATAGATAAATAATAAAGGGCAAATTTGGTAGCTAAATAGTTTAAGGAGCATCAAGTCATTTTACAAAAATGTTAAGGGTATTGTAGTCAAGTACGGGCAAAAATATTAAAAACTTTTAACGGTCGAATTGAGATTCGAGTGTCAATCATTGGATTATCTTTAATCCAACGGTTAAGATAGAAACCCTAGTTAAAGCAAGGTCAAGATTGTGACAACTTAAGCTAAAGCAAGCGGCTATTCTCTTCCCCTTTACGCTCCCTTCTACTTTGATGAAGGGAGCTTTGAGGTCAAGCAAATCTTAAATAGTGCATTTTATAACTTACAGGTATTAATCTTTTACATGAATCATTATTTTCTTTGATTTATTGATTTGGTTAGAAGAAAATTTCGATCTTCATGTTTCTTAGCTAAAATATTAGTTCTTTTCTTTATTATTTGGTTATGGTTTATATGAATTTATTTTAATTCCTTCTATTTGTTTCATTTCTATTTAAATAATAATAATTTCAATCCTTTTATTAGCTTCCTTCTTTTTGCGTAATATTGGATCGGATTTAATTTTTTTTTTACATGTGTTTTAGATTTAGTGCATCTATTTTTGCTTATTTTTCTTAAATTTAGAATTTTAAAATATATTTTCCTAAAAAATAGCTCGGTGATAATATATCTAATGAAGCAAATATAGCCCAAAAGAAATTTGTTGGCAAAAATAATCGAAAGATTTTTTTAAGCTTCAGATTGTTTCCTTTCTCAAAATTAAGTTTAACCAATTTACCTTTCTAGAATTGCATGTTAGATTTATTTTTTTATTATAACAAACGGATTTACTATATTTTAGTATGTCTTATAACATTAAAATTATTTGGGTTCTGATTTGTTTTATGAATATATTTTATATTAATTTTCAGCTTCTTTCTCGAGTTTTACAAATGGTAAAGAGAAAACTCACATCAACGTTGTGGTCATCAATTATGTTGACTTTGGGAAATCCACCACCGCTGTTCATTTGATCTACAAGCTTGGTGGCATTTACAAGCTTGTGATTGAGAGGTTTGAGAAAGAAGTTGTTGAGATTAACAAAAGAACTTTCAAGTATGCATAGGCACTTGGCAAGCTTAAGGCAGAGCGTGAACGTGGTATTACCATTGACATTGCTATATGAAAGTTAGACCACTAAATACTACTGCACTATTATTGTAGCTCCTGTAACACCAATAGTTTTGATAAGACACTGATATTGTTCTGAGATCTAACATACTCAAATTTAGTCTATTTACTTTCACATCTTTTTCGATTTAATTTAAAAATGATTTTTATCGCACCAATAGATATTTCAAGTCATTACCATGCCAAGTAATCGGTAATAACTCATATTTCTCTTTTTGGTTAAAATTACATTTTAGTCTTTCAACGTTTTAAAAATTACAATTTAATCATTTTTATCAAATTTTTACATGCACATGTCTTTTAATTGATTTCTATCTTTTATAAAAAAAATAAAAATCTCTATCTAGCTCGTGTTCCCATTTTTATCGAGAAAATAATATATGAGATATTTTTACCATCCATGGACTATTATCAAGAATTGAATGTGAATAACATTTGAGTTTGATAAACAACTATTTATTGTGGAAAAATTGTGCTTAGAGGAAAAAAGAAGAAGGTGAAATGGTAATTTTACCATATAAGGTCCTTTCTCAATAATTTTATATTGTGAATATTATTTCAATGAGATATTTGTTTTATGGAGTAAACTTAGATAATTGGATATGAATAAAACAGTGAGATATGTGGACCACATATTAGGAATTTTAGTTGAACTTTTGGGTATTTTATTTAACTGTTTTAATTGGAAAAAGCCATCCCCACCAACCTTCTAAGTAGCTCCACCCTCCCCTCCGTAAGGGTTTCTCTTCTTTTCATTTTTCTTGACTTTCCATTCAACATTTCACAAGATCTCAACCCCCATATTTGATCTTTTGTTAAGAACATGTTTTCAAGCTTTAAAACACCTTCAAGTCCTCTGTTTTCCACAAATAAAGTTAAAGCTAGAGAAAGAAATTTTCAATGCGGTAAGTAATGGTGCTTTTCATCTCTCCCAGCTTAATATTCGACTGTGGATGCTATGTGAAAGCTTGGAAAGCTTAGGTGTTAATATGTGATTATTTTTTTATGTATGAGAAAATGATGACATGATGTATGATGGAATTTCAAGCAAATGTGAGGATGGATTCAAGTGATTGAAAGTTTAGTTTTGTGTATAAATGCATCCAAGAGGTAAGTACCTTTAGATACTTTTACTTTTCCCATACTAACATGTTTAGGAAGCTGATTAAATTGTGGAATAAATATAAAAATAAGTATGTAAATATATTTGTGTAACCTACAACTATAAAAAAAAATTTAAAATAAAATAAAATTATAAAAATTAGCATAAAAGTACCAATTTTATAAAAAATTATAAAATATGGACTATCATGTTTAAAATTTTAAATATTTTCATTCTTTTTAAAAGGTTAATAGTTAAATTTAGGGCAAAAAAAAGTCAAATTAACCAAATGTGTAAATGTTAATGACAAAATTTGTCGTTATTCCTTCTTTTTTTTCTTTTTTTCTTTTTTTTGTACCATATTAGGAGTTGAGGATAAGATGACAAGGTTTGAACCCGTATTAGACGGATGTTTAATAAGAGCTTTAACCACCGCTCTATACAAGTCAATATATACGTTTTACCTTTAGCTTATAATGTTTCAAAGTATCAATTCATATCATAAAATTATTAAAACTATGATATTTGAGTTAAGTATTAATTACATTAGGATAAATATTCAATATATAAAAATATTATTATATAAAATAAAATATTAAATATTTATCTAAATCGAGCTAAGTTCGGGTTTGAAAACTTCTGTCCAATGTTTAACTCATGTTCTAAATGAGATCTTTTTTTGACTAAACCCATATTTTGAGTGTCATACTTTTTATCCAAACTCTTTTAAATTTTAAATAGGCTTTAAGATCTTGGGTGGGTAGCCCGACTTTTAAACAAGTCTAATCTAAATATATTAATATTTATAAAATGACTAATTCAAACTTATTTAGGCTTTGTCCATATTATTTTTTATTTTTAAAAATTTAATTAATTATTAATTATATATATCTTTTACTACAATTATATATATATTCTATATTCGATTAAAAATTTAAACATAAACGA
This sequence comes from Gossypium longicalyx, assembly GCA_025698465.1. Lineage (NCBI taxonomy): Eukaryota > Viridiplantae > Streptophyta > Magnoliopsida > Malvales > Malvaceae > Gossypium > Gossypium longicalyx. The sequence goes on from CM047003.1 coordinate 30,068,344, forward strand.
CTTAATATCTACATTAAGTATACTAGAAATCCTATCACATGCTTATGCATGTGGAAACTATGGGATTAAAACACATATGTGTGTTTAAATATAGCATATAATAAATAATGAAGCTTATGGTTAGAGGTGTGCATGGGCCGGGCCGGGTTCGGGCCGGGCCCATAAAAAATTTCGGCCCATTTTCAAGGCCCGGGCCCGGCCCGGCCCGAAATATGGGCATGAAAATTTGTCCAAGCCCGGCCCGAGGAAAAAATGATAGGCCCGAGCCCGGCCCGGCCCGGCCCGGCCCGGTCATATTAATTTTTTTTACTTTTTTTTATTAAATAAAAAACTTTAAAATATAATAAATCAAATACATTTAAAACATAAAAACAAATATTAAAACAAAAAATAAATAAAAAATGGGACTAAAATAATTATTAAAATAATACATAAATTAAAAATATAATAAAAAGTAATTATATTAAAATTGAAAAATTGAAACAAATTAAAACTAAATTAAGAATTAAATTATATTAATAACAAAAGTTTTACAATATCAAAATAACATCAAAACAACAAAAAAAATAAAGTAAAAGTACTAAAGTTATTTAAAATTAAAAATAAAAAAATTTTAAAAATAATTTAATATTAAAATAGGGCCGGGTTTGGCCCGGGCCAAAAAAATCTTACCCGAGGCCCGGCCCATTTTCTAAACGGGCCTCATTTTTTGTCCAAGCCCATTTTTCGGGCCTATATTTTTACCCAAACCCTCCCATTTTTCGGGCGGGCCTTCGGGCCGGGCCGGGCCGCCCGGCCCATGCACACCTCTACTTATGGTTTGAAACTAATTAATCATAATAACACATGAACTATGTACAATATTAAATAAATAGATTAAATTGTGAGTAAAACAAAATTATAACACATAAATCCATCAGATTAACAATACTAAATGTACTCAATCAACAACATTAATTAATATATACAACTAATGGAGATAATAAATTGTGTATATTAAAATAAAAATGTATAAAACATATTAAAATGAAACTTTTCTTAAGTGGTAAATTTAAGATTTTACCTATTTAATTGACATGAGTTCAATTTTCAACACATGTATATTTTTATTTTTATTGTGCTTTGTTAAAATAAAATAAAATTAAAATACCCTCAAATAATTTAATTTATTTCAATTATAAAAGGATATTTTTGTAATTACTCTAATCAAATTGGTGTTCGGTTGATTTGTAATACTAAATCAATCAAAGACATAAATAATAGTATAAATTTAAATTTTATACAATATAATTTACTTAATATAAAAAAAGAAACATTTCATAAACTTAAAAATGAATTTAGACACAAAACTTAATCCAACCTTAGTGAAGTCTAGTTGTCACCCTTATACAGAATCTTGGAACATTGGGGCTCTTATATTCCGATAAGAGTTAAAATTCAACCAGATTTTGATCATCAAGCTTTGATGTTTTGACTAAAACTGGAACAGCAAGCATTTGATGTCGTTAAGTTTGACTTAAGTTTGCATTTGGCATTGCTTGCATTGAATTTAAGCATATCTTTTTAGAAATAGAAAAGAAAAAGTTGTGGGTAGACAAAGCACAAACGGTGTTCTTACAAGGGGAAAAGGAAATGGTTTAAAGATGCCTAATGGTAATGGAAGCTTATTTCGATGCCGGCTCTGCTCTTCTCTGCCGTGCCAAATTGTCCCATTCCCATATATTTCTGAAGCAGAAGCCCACCCACACTTAATCTTATGATTCATGAAGGGAGTTGTAAACAATTTTTCATCATCTCTAATATTCATTTGCCTCTGAGGAGCTTTTTTTTTCTAGTGGGTGCTTCAATAAACACCACAGATCATGGATAAGGGTAAACCCCGAAGACATGATCCATTAAATTCGCATATTCTTGGAGTCTGTCCACTATAATATAATATACAAGATACACACACTGCAAACCAGTGCAATCTTGAGCTTTCAATATTATATGCATGATTCACTTAAGAATCAAACTTTTTCACTTGTCTGCCATTAATTCTTTGATTCCAATTCAGTTACATAAATAATGGAACCAAACCACTTAAAGTATCTGAAATAGTAACCAAACAAGTTTTTTTTTTCCTTAAAAAAAAAAACAAATAAAAAGAGATTGTTTTGTAAAAAAATTAAGCTTTAAGAACGAAATGGAACCAAACCAATTAAAATCTACCCATGTGAAATAGTAAAGTAAATTCATGAAAATAATTCATTTCAAATTGAAAAGATAAATTTAGTGTTCAAAATTAATTAGGAAAAACAAAGGAGATTGATAACCTAAAGTCCATCTACAAACATGGGACAGTGTTGACGATAGATGAGAACTGATCTTCAAATTAACAAGGAGTAGTGACATGCGTTATTATGGTTGTGCATCCATTCTCAAAGACATAACGGATAATGTAATACGTTTTTGTAGGAGAATTTCAACCACAATCACAAATTCAAACAAATATTATTCTCATCCTTCTAACATTTCTCATAATGGTGGAATAAGGAGAATAAAAGTTTTCAATAAATAGAAATCTAGGACCAATATTATTAGTGAAAGATCAAAAGTGAATTTGACGACTTAAATCAACTTAACTAATGTATGGAACTTAGTGCAAAACTTTGATACGATAATGGAAACACAAGGAGATAAAAGTATGCAACAACAAAAAAAAAAACAACAACTGGACTAAAGTGGTTGCATCTATTGATATATCCTTATGTTGCCGTAATCCTTTTTTTTTTATTGTCTACCTATTAAGTGAAAATTGGCAAGTCCCCCCCCCCCCCAACAAAAAAGACAGAAATAACGTAATACAAGATAGATAAATAATAAAGGGCAAAATTGGTAGCTAAATGGTTTAAGGAGCCTCGTGTTATTTTACAAAAATATTAAGGGTATTGTAGTCAAATTTAAGCAAAAAATTGAAAAACCTTAAATGGTTGAATTAAGATTCGAGTGTGAGTCATTTAATTATCTTTAATCCAACAGTTAAAATAGAAATCCTAGTTAAAACAAGGTCAAGACCGTGGCTACTTAAGCTAAAGCAGGCATATATTATCGTCCTCTTTTGCTTCCTCTTTACGCTCCCTTCTACTCCAATGAAGAGAGCTTTGAGGTCAAGCGAATCTCAAATAATGTATTTTATATCTTACAGCTATCAATCTTTTATATGAATTATTATTTTCTTTGATTTGTTGACTTAGTTAGAAGGAAATTTAGATTTTCATGTTTCCTAGCTAAAATATTATTTTATTTTATTTAGTTATATAGTTTTACATGAATTTATTTTAATTCCTTCCATTTGATTCATTTTATATTTAAATAATAATGATGTCATTCCTTTTATTAGCTTGATTCCTTTTGAGTAGTATTGGATTTATTTTTTTTTCCTTTTCTTTTTGTTTTAATAGATGCGTTTTAGATTGAGTGCGTCTATTTTTGTTTATTTTTTTAATTTTAGAATTCTAAAATATAGTACGGAGATAATAGATCTAATGAAGTAAATATAGCCCAGGAGAAATTTGTTGACAAAAATAATCAAAATGGTCAATAACCATTTCTAGATCTAGTGGTAGTAAGTTAAGTGGAAAGAACTCCATGTTTGTGGAGGACAACTGCGACTCATTATTGATGTTGAATCTTTTGATTTTTTTTATTTTTTATTTTTATAAGTTTCAGATTGTTTCCTTTCTCTAAATTCAGTTTAACCAATTTACGTTTCTAGAATTGCACTTATGAAAAATAGATTTACTGTGTTTTAGTATGTCAAATTTTTATACTGTTAAAAATATTTTTCTGTTCTATTTTGTGAATATGGAAGCTTTGGGTTATTTCCTTTTTCTAAATTAAGTATAATCATTTTACCTTTCTACAATGCATTGTTAGATTTACTTTTTCTTATAACAATTAGATTTATTATATTTTAGTATGTCTTATAATGTTAAATTTATTTAAGTTACAATATGTTTTACAAATATGTTTCATGTTCATTTTCAGCTTCTCTCTCAAATTTTAAAATGGGTAAACAAAAAATTCGCATCAACATTATAATCATTAATCATGTCGACTCGGGAAATTCACCACCTTTGATCATTTGATCTACAAGCTTGGAGGCATCTACAAGCGTGTGATTGAGAGGTTTGAGAAAGAAGCTACTGAGATGAACAAAAGGCCCTTCAAGTATGCATGGGTGTTTGGCAAGCTTAAGGCAGAGCATGACCGTGGTATTACCATTGATATTGCTCTGTGGAAGTTAGACCACTGAATACTACTGCACCATTGTTGGAGCTCTCGTAACACCAATATTTTCTATAAGACACTAGTACTGTTCCAAGATCGAACATAGTGAAATATAATCTATGTATTTTCACATCTTTTCCAATTTGGTCCAAAAGTGATGTTTATCACACCAATAGACATTTCAAGTCATTACCATGCCAAGTAATCGGTAATAACTCATATTTTCTCTTTTTGGTTAAAATTATATTTTAATCTTTCAACTTTTTAGAAATTATAATTTGGTCCTTTTTACCAAATTTTCACATGCACAATTCTTTTCACTGATTTCTATTGTTTACTTCCATAAAAATTCTCTATCTAGCTCGTTTTCTCATTTTTACCCAAAAGGGCATATGAGTAATTTTCACCATCCAATGACTATTATTAAGAATTGAATGTGAATTATGAAATTTGAGTTTGATAAGTACCTATTTGTTGTGGAGAAATTGTGCTTAGAGACAAAAAAGAAGAAGGGTAAAATGGTAATTTTATCATATAAGGTTATTTTGGTCATTTCTCATATATGGGATTCGAATTAAACTCATAACAGACACACGAGCAAAACAATCTAACACATCAACAACAAACACCCAAGTGGAGTACAAAAACTCACCTTAAACCCTTCATCATCGCCAGCTTAGCTTGTCCATTAGGATGGGAGGAAGTCTGTCTTGAATTTTTCATATATGCCAACTTGCTATCTGAATGATAGGAATAGCTATTCGAATGACAATTTAGTTATTTTCTTACCCCTTGTTTCTTTAAAGATTGTGTTTTTAGTTGTTTTAAATTCTTGGAGACTCATTTTATGTTTTGATCTTGTTCAAATAGCTATGAAATAATTCAAAAGTGTTGCAAAGAGAATTTAAAATGTTTGAGTTTGCTAAAACATCCAAATTCCTCAATTGAGATGTTAGATCTCCTATTTGTATCTCACTAAATGAAGTTATGAAAAAAGGTTATTACGGAATGTGAAAGTGGGTGAAAAAATTTGATCGTGAATAATGGGAGACACAATATGAAAATTGCGCTCACAAAAAAATAAAAAAAATTGGTCATCTCAATATTAATACATTTAAAGTGATCCTCCAATAGATCATATCTCCTTTGATTACTATGGACAAAAATGTTATTAACCAAAAAAGTATCTATGGTTTGATACTTAAATTTTCCTATTAAGATTTTTTAAAATAATTTTTATATTTATTTTATGATTCATGTTCGGAGTTTGTAGTTATCCCTCTCAATAATGTTGTTCGAACATACACTCTTCCTTGAAAGTGTAACGTGACTTATCACAATATCAACACTTGTTGATTCCTACTAAGATTTTAAGCACCCCCAACCTAGAGTAATTTTATCTTTTTATGAGTGTTGTTTTAAAAAGGGTTAATATATAACTTGGGCTCTAAAATTATTCATTTGTACTTAGTTGGTCTTTAAACTTTTATTCCGTCAATCAGGTTGATACTTTTGCACTAATATCGTTAGCTTATGCTGACGTAACATTACTAGCCAATCTGGTAATACCACGTGATAGCCTCTAAATGTGTAATGTGGCAAATATAAATATAAATTAAAATATAAAAATAAAAATTATGTTTATCACATGGTGTTATGAGAAGTTGCCATATGGCACCACCAGATTGGTTAGAAATGCTACATTAGCACAAATTAACGGTGTTAGTATGGAGGGACCAACTAGATCCAAAAAAAATATAATAACCAATTAGATACAAATAGAGAAGATTAAGGGCTAAATTATATATTACCCTTTTAAAAAACCTTTTATGAATCAATTTGGGAAGGCAACTGAAGCTTTCATTTTGTGTCGAAATTGAACCTGCCTTGCACCCAATTTCCTCCTCCAAATATCTTACTGATAATGATTTACTTAAACCGTGTTTTATTATAGAATAAATTATTTTGTTGTTGTTCTTATAACCTTTTATTTGATTTATATTTTGTTTAGCTGAATAATATAATTTACATTTTATTTATGCAAACCACTTTTTTAAAGAAAACTAAAGAACTAGCAAAGCTTCAGACCTGAGTCATTGCCAATCATTTGGTCACCATCTCTAGCTTCTTGTAAAGTTAGAAAAGTGAGGCATCAATTAAATTAAAATTAAAGTTAATTACACCAACAATTACTCAACTTTGATTTTAATGAAAAAATAATTACTCAATTTTTAAAAAAATAATAAATCGGTCACTAATGTTATTAAAAAGTGACAAATTAGTCACTCATTAACATTTTCTATTACAGTCTAACGGGTTAATTAATGTGGTTAGTTAACTTGTTACGTTGGATATGAGGAGCAGAAAGGTCTTCCTCTTCTTCTTCTTCTAAAATTGGTCCCTTCTTTCTTTTCCCCTCTTTTTTTCATTTTTTTTCTGTTTTTGTGTTCTATATCTGGAATAATCTCATTTGATAGAGTTTGATTTTAAAATTGAAAATTTGGGTTTTATTATACTTGTTAAGTTTTATCACCAAATCACACCGATTATACTTGTGTGTTCTATATCTGGAACAATCTCATTTGGTAGAGTTTAATTTTGAAGTTGAAAATTTGGGTTTTATTATATTCGTTAAGTTTTACCATCAAACCACGCCGATTATACTCGTTTTCCATTATGCAAAGAGAAATTAAAGGTAAAAATCAAACAATAACCCAGGAAACTTAAACCCCAATTCCGAAATGGGTTGCTTCAATTTCAAAAAAGAAGTCAAAGAATCAAAGAATAAATGAAACCTTAAAAAAAAATCGAAATGAGAAAGGAAATGAGGTAAGAATAATTGTTTGATACAAAACAAAAAAGCAAAGAGACAGGTAAACAAACGAAAAAAATACAGCTTTCATGAAATTAAAGAATTAAAATGGAAAAAAAAAAAAAACAAGAAGATAATATCTAGATTTCCTCTCTATTTTCTCTTTTTGATCGTTGGAAGAAATTTTATCTTCCTCTTTCTAGGGTTTGTTAACAATTGTATTGGGTTTTTGGAAGAAAGGATTGCTCTAAAGAGAGAAAAATCTAACATAGAAAAGAATTTTAATTTTTGGTAACAAACACTAACTTTGGTTTCTTCTTCTTCTTCTTCTCCTCTTTTTTCTTTTTCTTCAATTGGGGTTAATTAAATGACAGCATAGACTTCAACCTAACCGGTTAAATGCCATGTCAATTTATTATTATGACTGTAATGGAAAATTGTTAGTACGACTGATTTGTTATTTTTTGAAAGTTAAGTGGTTAATTTGAAAATTAAGAATAATTATTTGTTATTAAGATTAAAATTGAGTGCATGAACGAAGAAATGACAAGGTGCACCCTTACTTCAATCAATAGAACGCCCTTAAAATCTTAATGAAAACAAATTAATAGTTATCATTGGTAAAACGGCTTTCTAAGCGAAGTTTTTCTTACTCTTGCATCATATAATAAATTCCAGCAACATGAAGAGTCAGCATGCCGCTACCTGAAAAACATGCTGCATCAACCTGGTCATGGGCTCATGGCAACTAAACTTTTCTCATCCAGTAAATATTAAAACATACTAAGCCAACTCCTGTTATTACAAAAACGAATCTTGACAGCATGTAAAATATGGTATAAATTGTTTTTGCAATCATATTTAGTTGATGGGTTCCATCTCAACAACTATTTGGTACAGACAGCAACCGAAGCCCTCGTATCTGTTGTATCTTTTTTTTCCCCATTTTTCTTTTACTTCAAGAGACAACTAAGTGAAGAAAATGCCTCACCAATTAAACAACAACCTCCCAAAGCCAACTTAATTATAAAACCAAACCCCATTGCTCCTAGTCTTCTAAATTTCCTGACTTAAAATTCCATTTTACTCATAAGATGGGGTCTGCTGAGAGAACAAAGAAGAAAGTACAGCTATGGAAGAAAGCTATTGTTCACTTCTCTTTATGTTTTGTAATGGGGTTTTTCACAGGCTTTGCTCCAACTGGTAAGGATTCCATTTTTTCTAGCCCTGCTGTTGCTACACACAATAAATCACATATTTCACAACCGCCTGTGAACCAATCAGTAACACCAGCGGTACATAGCAGTAATGTTAACCGGAGTTTGAGAGCCGAAACTCCGGTTCCGGTTCCAGTTCCGGCAAGGTCTAATGAGCTAGAAAGTCCGAAACAAGTGGATGGTACTGTTGTTCATGAAGTCAAGCTGCCATCCAGGAGACTTGTGATTGTTGTTACACCAACCAGCACAAAAGATCAGTTTCAAGGTGTGTTCTTGAGGAGGCTAGCGAATACTATTAGGCTGGTTCCCCAACCATTGTTGTGGATCGTCGTGGAAGGGCAATCGGATTCTAACGAGCTATCCGAAATACTTAGGAAAACAGGCATTATGTATAGGCATTTGGTGTTCAAGGAGAATTTCACAGACCCTGAAGCAGAGCTAAATCATCAAAGAAATGTTGCATTGAAGCACATTGAGCAACACAAGCTGAGTGGGATAGTTCATTTCGCTGGACTTTCCAATGTTTACGATCTTGATTTCTTCAAAGAACTTAGACAAATTGAGTATGCATCATTTCTCTCACCTAATTCTTTCTCATACTATATTTCTTATGATAACAAGTTCCGAACTACCTGTATAATAATGATTTTGTAGGGCATACTTAAAGAATAAAATATGCTGGCTGGTACATGGAATATAAATGTATTTAATTTATAGACAAAATTTGGCAATTTGCAGGGTGTTTGGAACTTGGCCAATGGCCTTACTATCAGCAAACGAGAGACGGGTTGTGATTGAAGGACCTGTTTGTGATTCATCACAAGTTATAGGATGGCATCTAAGGAAGATGAATAACCAGACAGATGCAGAAACAGATGCTGATACGAAACCTCCTATTCATATATCAAGTTTTGCATTTAACAGTTCAATCCTTTGGGACCCTGAGAGATGGGGACGTCTCACATCGGTCCAAGGCACTTCACAGGTAACCAAATATTCATTCAACCAACTTATAGAAACTTGTATAAAAAAAATACCCCTATATTTAACATTTAACCTAGTATCTAGCGGTTTGGTAATAAATTCCATTTAAATCATATAGGATTCCATGAATGGAGCTTCATCCCATTAAAAATTAGGTTCCAAATAGAATGCATTTTGCTGTTTTTTGTAGGAAAGTAAATGGTTCAGTAGAGATTAGACTAACTACCATTTATTTATATGAAGAAATGAGTAGCAAATTGCATACTTTGACAGATATTAGGTAAAGAGTTAATTTATAAGATGTTGCCGTTGCTTTGTTCAATCACCCCCACTGTAAGAAAATAATAATAAAAGAAAGGGTACTTAGAACAACGTTTTTACTTAGTTTACATAGACATTGCAGGCAACCTTTAACAATTTTTTTTTCATGTTTTATTTGCCTTCAGAACTCACTGAAATTTGTGAAACAAATTGTAATGGAAGATGAGGGCAAGTTAAAAGGTATCCCACCAGAAGAGTGCTCCAAAATAATGCTATGGCGTCTTCATTTCCCCATTGGAGTTGTGCCTAGAAATCTTGTCAAAACATCCTCATTGTTTGATGTAATTACTCAATTGTAAAATAAAAAAATAAAAGAGAGGAAATATGTGCATCTCTTAGAGGACAAAATCTATATGATACTAAGAGCATAATCTCAAAATTTTCCCATTTTTCATGTACCTTTTTTTTTAAAAAAAAAAATTTAAACATTTTTCAAGTTTATTTTGTTCTCTTTAATTGATGTCAACAACATTTGGAGTGGTGAACTATTATAATCCACCAACCTGTTGGAAGTGGTTATACCAAATTACTTGATTAGAAAGCAATCAAACAATCATTGTTCTAGAAATTAATACTATCTATATCATCTTGCTTCATCTCTCAATGTTATAGAATATAGCAATTCTCAAACTGTTACCCTTTCTTTCCCCTTCAATGCCTGCATTATCTTGTAAAATTTTCAATTTATCTGGAACCCCCTTCCCCAATTATTATGCTACAATGACTACTTAACCCTGCCTAATCTCATTTGATCACCATTGATGACCAATTATTATGGGGGAGGGAATCAATTGTTAACTGGCATTCTTCGTTAGCTTAAGCCAGAGTTTTGTAATATGCATTCCCACACCTTTCAGCAGGTGGCCTGTCTTTGTCACTTGGGGTTGATCTTTTAATTAACATATTTCAATTATTCCTCTTGTTTACGCAATTTGTCATTTTCAACCTATCTATATCTCTCTCTTCACATTAATATATTTATTTGCATTTACTTGTTTCTTTAAAATCCTTGTCTTTCTTTTTATATTTAAATTCTAATTTTTATCACATGTGTTATGTATTTGATATTATCGAATTAATTTAATAAAATTTTCATAAATATTAATTAAAATCCTTCTCGGTATTTTATATTAGAATAAAATTTGAAATTTAAAAATATAAATAAAAAATAATTAAGGATGAGTTTGGATGGGCGGTGCGTTTACCTGCGATTAGTGTAAAAATAGCGGTGGCGGTGAGATTAGATATTATAGCGATACTGTAGCGTGAGATAAAAAGTAAGTTAAACACACCGCACCGCACCCAATCGCCCATCCAAACTAAACCTAAATATATTTTTCTATCTTAATTGTTTTATTTGCATTTATATGTAAATTATTTAAAATTTGAATACTATAATATTTTATAATAATTTTATTACTTAATTTAATGTGTTTTCAATTAGGTATTAACTTATAGATAGTTTTAATATAAATATATATTTTTTCAATTAAGCGTTTAAGAATTATGTTGTCTATGAGAAATTATTTGGTACACTATTAGTAGAGTTTTTAAAATTTACGGTCAGGGGGTTGACAAGTGTCCTATAAGGGTATAGTAAAATATTAAAAAAACACGTGTTAGATTTTTAATATTGCTTATGGAATAAAAAATATATATTGATAGTGTACCAAATACTCACACATTTAATATTATCTTACCCGACATTTTTATTAATAATTATAATTAAAAAGGATTTAAATTTAAAAAATATTATGTAGACTTAATTGTGAGATACACTGTTATCAAAAAAATCCAAACTTAAATATTTAATAAGGGTTAGTATTAAGTACATTAGCGGTAATTTAAAGGAACTAAAAAACAATACAAAAAAGAAAAAAAATTATTAAACATTTTATAAGATTATTTTAAAATAAATAATTAAATATTTTAGAAGGGTAGAAATAATTTTGATGAAATATTTTATGGGATGTTTTAAAATAATTTTATATAAAAATAATAAAAAATTTAAAAATTATTTTGGTCAATCACCTTTAATACTTTTGGATTGGAGTAAGACATTTGAATAGATGAAATGTACAAACCGCAGAGAGGGACATTGGCCCAAAAATGAAATAATGCTTTTTAATCCTGAAGTTAAAAGTTTATATACGGTAGAATTGCACATCATCTTTCCCAAATAAAATTATTTCTATTCAGTCCCTTTAAAAATGATAAAATTATACTTTAATATCTTAAAATTTTCGTAATTCAATTCTAACTCCTAAAATCGGAGATATATAATTGGTAAAAAAGCATGAGACTTTGAAATTTGAGACTAGAAAAAAAGGAATGGTAAAGTATTGTTAGTAACTAAGTGGATACAAATACTAAAATTCAAAGAGAATAATGCTTTAGTTGACATTAATTAGTGGCTATTTTAGTTAAACAAAAGAAAAAAGAGCAAGGGAAAAAGAAATATAAAAGAGTTGATATGGTCTTATATTGCCCAATCATTTTAACCTACCATTTGATTCATTAGGTATAATTTATTTAAGAAAATCACTTCATTTCTTAAAGAATAAGTCAACCAAGTGGCTATTATTATTATTAAATAAGCATGGGATTAAGAGCAAATTATCCTTTGTTTTTGGCCAACGTACTTAATATGATTTATTACAAAGCAAATTATCCTTTAAAAAAGTTCTTACCAACTGATTCTTTATTATACTCGTATTTTGTTTTTTTATATAACATTTTCACATGATATATTTATAAAATTTGATATAAATAATAAATAAAATTTATTAGTTGAGTCTTAGTTCGATTGACATCAATATCGTTGTCAGTGCATGAGGACGTAAGTTCGAATGCTGAATCACATTTATCTTCTTATTTAAAGGTGGAGAGAGTTATGGTTAGTTCTAGACATTATATCAATAATAATAAATGAGGCTTTAGTTGGATGGTAAAATAAAAATGTTAAAAATTAAAGAGGTTTGGGTTCGAATTAGAGATGTTTATGAGCCACACCAAGCCAGGTTCAAGTCAGGCCTACGTATGATGTTAACACTTTTTATACTTATTCAATCCTGACCTGAAATATAGGCTTAAAATTTTACCCTAACCCATTCATATTTGCAAATAGCTAACTTAAGCTCATTTTAGTCATGCTCATATTATTTAAAAAAAATTAAAAATATATTTATATCATTTTAAGCTAATATTTAATAAATTTTTTTTATTAAATGGGCCATTATATCCAAAAATACTATTTTTTAAATATAATTACAGAAATGGGCCAGCTTTTTTATTATTTTCCGAATTGGGCCATTTTTCCCAAAAACGCATCCACATCAGCACGAGTTCAGAGTATGTGCCAGCAAAACGCTTCCTTAGGAGAGCATTTTGTCCACATCAGCAGAAAACGCTTCCTTGGGGGCGCGCTTTGCTGACATGGACAAAATGCTCTTCCAAGGAAACATTTTAACACATGTTTAAATTTTCAAAAAAAGGTCATTTTTTTAAATATTATAAAAATAGATCAATTTTTTTTGAAATTTTATAAGAATAAACCTTAAAAAAGGCTCAAAGTGATAACACCATTTTCTTTAAAGTGTCACCTATTAATATGAAAATAAAACTTATAAAACAAATCTTTATATAGACCCAAAGTCTCATTTCCCTTGTTTTCTTAAGCAATGTGGGACATGAGATATGTGTATATATAGACTCATAAATAGGTTTGCAGCTTGTTCCTAAACAATGTGGGATTACTTCCTCTTTTAACTAACAACATAAAATTAAATGCTACACTATATTTTATAAATTTTTTTACAAAGCAATTTCTATTTTTTTATATTTTGTTAACATTTTCTCATATTATAAAATTATTTTTTAAGATATTTAATCTTGTTGCATTTTAGAATTGTACACATATACAAAAGAATTATTAAAAAAAAAAAGAGAACAAATTGCACATATAAAACTTGTACATGCAATAATCTTCTATTCAATTTTAAATGTTTGAAGTTAATATCAATGCAATTTTAATTTTTAAAATAATATTGAATTATTTAAATTTAGAAGTTATACTTTGAATTTTTTAATTTTAATTTTATTTTATATTATGAATGTTTGATTAATAAATAAATGGTGAGTATTTGGCATTCAAATAGTATTTTTTTGTAATTTTAAAAAATTGATATATCTTTTTTAAATATTTACTTATTTTAATATTTTACTATATTCATTAGTTTTTTAATTCTAATTTTAATTTAATTTTCATCACCTAATGAATTCTGATAAATTTATTTTAGATGTAATTTGACTAGATAGATAATCTATTTAAACATAGTATATAATTATGTTAAATAAGTTTTTTATAGAAATATATAATATAAATAAAATATAATAATTATTTTTCATATTTTTATATCTAGATTAAATTACATGTGTAAAATGTCACTTAAGTATGATTTTTTAGCTATCGAATTATAAAAACTTACAAAATGATCACTCAACTATTAGTAATTTTTTAAATATTTATTTTTTAATATTTTATCATACTCATTTTATATTTTATAAATTTTTTTTTTGCTTATAGAGTTTAAAAGTTTTATTTATAATGTAACAAATGTTAACTTTTTGTAAAAAAATTTAAACTCTAAGTAAAAAAATATAAAATATAGTGTAGCTTTTAATCTCATGTTGTTAATTAAAAGAGGAAGTAATCTCACATTGTTTAGGAACAAGCTGCAAACCTATTCTATATATACACATATCTCATATCCCATATTGCTTAAGAAAATAAGGAAAATGAGACTTTGAGTCTATATAAAGATTTACTTTGTAAGTCTTATTTTCATATTAATTGGTGACACTTTAAAAAAAAATAATGTTGTCACTTTGAGCCTTTTTTAAGGTTTATTCTTGTAAATTTTTGAAAATTTAAACATGGGCTCTCGAGAAAGTGTTTTTTGCTGACGTGAACAAAATGCTCTCCTAGGGAAGCGTTTTGCTGGCACATACTCTGAACTCGCGTTGATGTGAACGCGTTTTTTCGAAAAATAGCCCAATTTGATAAATAATCAAAAAGTTGGCCCATTTCTATAATTATATTTAAAAAAGGGCATTTTTGGGTATAATGGCCTATTAAAAGTTTACATATAATTATTTTAACATTTTTAATATTTACATTGTAGTATTATATATTACTATATATTTAATTTTTATATGTTATAAATTATATAATATAAAATATTACAAACTAAAAAATGAGTCAGGTCAAGTTTAGGCCTTGAATGTTCAAGCTTAAGCTCGGCTCATATTCTAAACAAGTTTGATTTTTTTACCCTAATTTATTTTTCGAGTCTAATATTTTTGTTCAAACTTTTTAAAATTTTAGACGGACATTTGAATTTGGACAAATAACCTAACTCATGAATCTAATCTAATTATGTGTGTATTTTTCTATTTTTCTATATATATTTTTTATTTTTTACTTAAAAAATATAAAATAACAAAAATATCTTGAAAATAATATATTTTAAGATATTTTCGTTATTACTCAACAAAATTAATACTCCTCGCACCAACTTAAAGTTGTGGATTGCTTAATATGTAATATAGATTTATATAAATTTGACATGCGAGTTTCGAGTTTTCACTGATCCGCGTGTAAAATTTAGAAGCAAGTGTTCATAAAACTGTGGTTTAGTTGCCAAAATTTGAGGGGGAAATAGGTAGGCTTTGTTTCCAACCAAACCAATCAGGGGAGGGTGGCAATGCAGTTAGATAAGTGTGTCGCATTTTTTGCCCCAAGAACTGGGTCACACTAGCAAAAGGACCAGCTGTTTCTTCTTCATATTCTCTAAAATCCACTTGTCAACTTCTCTTTATATTTTCCATTTTCTTCTCCATATCAAAAGGATGCAGTCTGCTAAGCCTATGCAGTGACAACCTTTCAAATTTCTGGGTTCTTTTTTTTCTGTTTGTATTGTGAATAGAAAGGGAAAGAGCACTCTTCAAATTCTTTGAGATCTAGGAATTACAATCTCAGGTGCTTCTGCTACTTTTTTTCTTTTTTGTTTCATGGAAAACTCAATTTAAAGATGCAATTTTTAGCTTCGTTTTGTATGAAATTTTTTTTTGCTTGGTATTGCTAATTGTCTTTCTGAATCTGGGTTGTTTCTAAATTTGGTGGCAACCAGTCTTTTTTTTTTTTTTTTTTTTTTTTACAAATACATGGGAACCTTTGAAGCTTTGCTCCATTGTGCTTTGCTTAATTGAGGAGAAAATCTAGGAAAATTTTGAAACTTTTGTAACTAAAGTTGTTACTGTGCAGTTTTCCTGGATTAAAAAAAAAAAGATTTTATTTTGCTTAATCATTTTTGAACTGAAAATGCAAAATAAAAGAAAAAAAAACAAGTGGACAAATTGTTTTGATATTTGCCAATAGATATGCATATGATAGATCATGGGATTATTCTTTCTTTTTTTCTTTTTAAAACATTTTCCCCCTCCAATCAAGTTCTACTTTTTTTCTAAAACTCCCACTTGCCTTCCTAATTATCACTGTTAATATTTAATTTCCCCATGATTTTGGCACTCTGTCTTCACGATTTATCTATTATTACCATTTATTACCTATCTGCCTCTATGAATATTGGTTGGAGAATATACATTCCAAAATCCTTTCATTTAGAAAAGGCTCTTATGTTTTGCCTGTTAAAGGGTTCACAGTGAGGAAAGATAAGATGGGGAAGAAAGGAAAATGGTTGTCTTCTTTGAAGAAAGTGTTCAGCCCAGATTCCAAGGAAAAGAAAAACCAGGTTTGAAGAAAATCCCATTCACCTAATTTTGCCTTTGCAGTAGTTTATAGTCCTCAATGAGTTTTTAGTATTCTTGATTGCTATGTTTTTCAGAAATCAAAACAACAGTTGTTGGAGAAGCAGGTGCATTTGGGTTCCAATGATTCTGGTGCAGCCACTTTAGAAACTGTCAACTTGTCCCCTTCTCCGCCAGAAGAAGTTAAACCGATTGAAGCAGAAAGCAAGCAGACTTACCCTGTGGCAGTTGCCACTGCTGCTGCTTCACCTCAGGCTGCCGTAGAGGTTGTTCAACGTCAGCTTAATAGAGATGCTCTGTTCGCTGGAAAATCTGAGGAGGAAGTGGCAGCGATAAAGATTCAAACAGCTTTCCGAGTTTACCTGGCATGTGCTGCAATTCTAACTTTTTATTTTATCAACAAGAGTGTTTGCTTAATAATTTTTCTTAGAAATTCAAGCTGATATGGTTATTATTTATCAATCAAGTCCAGCATATTCTTGGTCATAGCTACTCAACCTGCAGGAAACATTGCAAAAACATCTTTGTGAAACTTTTCCTTGATAACCGCTTGAGGTTCTCATCAAATTTTCTAGAAGAGAGATGTTTAAGTTTATAGTTTTGACTAGATTCATGGAACAAAATCTGTATAGAATGGGATTCTAAGCAGCTTAACATCTACTTATGACAGTTGGAGATTTTTAGCTGCTAAGTATTTCCTTCTGATGGTTAGAAAAGACAAAAATGATAAAAAGGTCAGAGAAAGATAATTACTTTGTTTAACTTATATGACTTGTTGATTCCCATGATAATTTGTTGCTTTATGTTATGTGTTCTGGGGTCTAATTAAATGGTTTTAATGTGTGAAATTCTTTCTCGATCATAATTTATTTTTCAGCTATAACAGAAACTTTTGTAGTGTTTGCTGATTATGATTTATTCTTTTCAGGCTAGAAGGGCATTGCATGCTTTAAAAGGATTGGTCAGGCTGAAATCATTGATGGAAGGGCCTGTGGTCAAGAGGCAAGCAGTAAGTACTCTTCGGTGCATGCAAACGCTTTCTCGTCTGCAGTGTCAGGTTCGAATTAGGAGAACCAGGATGACTGAAGAAAATCAGGCTCTTCAGAGGCAACTCTTGCAGAAACATGCAAAAGAGATTGTGAACTTGCAGGTAAATCCCCTTTCACTGTGATACATTAGATCCTATAATTAGAGTTATCTTTATATTGCAGACATATAAGATAATTGATTGAGGTATTATATAACATTAT
Organism: Gossypium longicalyx; assembly: GCA_025698465.1. Lineage (NCBI taxonomy): Eukaryota > Viridiplantae > Streptophyta > Magnoliopsida > Malvales > Malvaceae > Gossypium > Gossypium longicalyx. Next base: position 30,086,028 of record CM047003.1, read on the forward strand.
AGGAGCTGATCTTAGAGTGACTTCATTAAACCTCCTAGTTTCCCCCATAGCATTTTCCATTGGTGGAAAACAATTCTGTGGTGTTGATTTTCCACAATGTCTCCATCATGCTGACCAGTGTAGATTTTTGAAATGCTTAAACAGATGGGGGAAGACTGGGATGACAGCCTGCAGTCAAAGGAACAAATCGAGGCAAGCTTACTTAGCAAGCACGAGGCAGCTATGAGAAGAGAAAGGGCAATGGCATATTCATTTACTCATCAGGTGACCTGCTGAAATTTTACATATGCTGTTGAATACTTTTAAGAGCATCAAATATTTAAGTATTTATATGTTCAAGTGAGAGTTAACAACATAATGAATGAAACATAAATAATTACTTGAAAAATTGTTCTCCATAGCTTGGTAATGAGGCAGGAAGTAGCATTATCTTGTAAACTTTTATTAGTGGCTCATCCAAATGCTTATACATGAGCCTCCTTTTAAGGTGCTGAGTATAGTCCTTTGCAATTCAAGTACCTGAAATTTAAACAAAGTTGTCTGACACCTATACTTCTTTTTGCAGCAAACCTGGAAGAATGCTTCAAGATCTATGAATCCGTTATTCATGGATCCAAACAATCCCTCATGGGGATGGAGTTGGTTGGAACGATGGATGGCAGCACAACCACAGGAGGGTCGTGGTACAACAGAAAAGGAACAGAACGACCAGTCATCCATAAGGAGTGCTCGCAGCAACTTTGGAGGAGAAATCAGCAAAGCTTATGCTCGCTACCAACTCAATTTGGATAAGCAATCCCCAAAGGCTGGCCAAAAGCCAAACCAAACTTCAAGTCTCCTATCCGTTTCAACTCCTAAGACATCAACTTCAATACACGCCCGAAAGCTGAAGTCCGCAAGCCCTAGAAGCAGTGTGGTCGGTCCAGATGATGACGGAAGAAGCATGATGAGCATTCAGTCAGAAAGAAACCGTAGGCATAGCATTGCAGGCTCCTCAGTGCATGACAATGAGGGCCTAGGAAGCTCTCCATCGCTTCCAAGTTACATGGTACCGACTGAATCCACAAGAGCTAAGACCAAGTTGCAAAGTCCGTTGGGACTAGAAGCCAATGGAACACCTGAGAAGGGACCAATTGCGTCTGCCAAGAAACGCCTTTCTTATCCACCTTCACCAGCTAGGCCAAGGCAGCACTTACTAATACAGAAGTTGTTGTCATGAATGGAAAGGGCAGTTAGTCATTTTATGTCATAAAAAATATAATATTAAAGAATGCAAGCATCTGTACGTGGGTATGGAGAAGTCCAAAAGGAGCAAAAACAAAAAGGGGGGGGGGTGAGGGGAAGGAAGCAAGGAGGAACTATAGTCATTTGATTTCTAAAGTTTTTAATTCATTAATGCCTGAGTGGTTTTTGTTGGGGTATAATTGTTTGCTGGGATGCACTGTTATCTTACAGATCCTTTTCAACTCATACATCTTTGAGTTTTTTTTTTTTGTTTTTTTGATAGATTGATATTTGTGATTGAGAGCAATGATGTCCAAATTCAGTTCTTTGATGTTTGTGATTTTTAGTTTTAGATTTAACCGCTATTGAGGTTTTTTCTATTTAATTAACTTATTTTTTTCTGGCATTTTGCGGTTTAGCTTAGGGTAGTTTTAATCCGTATTTCAGGTTGGAGCTTGTTTATAGAGACTTCCAATTACTTCTTATTTTTGGCTTTTTTATTCACCAGAAACTAGGGTTGTAATCAAAGCGAAACTGAGCTTGATAAACTTCGAAATCCACAGCTTAATGTTTGCCTCAAACACGATCCGAGTATCATTTTCAAAGCTTAAGAAATGTTTGGTTCTATTAAGCTGGTGACTTAATTCCTGAGCATCATTCCTTTTAAGCTCGAGATATAATGAAACTATTACGATTAAGTTTGTTTAATCAATCCCACATTCAAACTCAAGTTAAGCTTACTCATATATATTTAAAAAAATATAAACTACATTAAAATTTAGAAGAGCTATTTGAAATTAAGTATTAAAATATTTAAATTCAACTAGTTAACGCAGCTTAATAATTAAATGAAGTAATTTGCAGACATAAGTATTTCCTTGAAACTATTGTCTCGCCCTTTTTACACCACTTTGATATACAAACCAGGGAAGAAAGCCCTTGATAATCCCAACATTTTGAACATGGAATCATCACTCTTCTTGTTGATTATGTTGGACTAACCACCAAGGCCAGCACAAAATTTCTGTCAGTTCCCTTTCCAGGAGTGTACAGGTTCCCTGTACAAAAAGCACGCACAATCACCCAACTCAGATGCACATGCAAAAAGATCACATGATCAGGCCACTGGAACCACCATGGTTGTGCACGTGCAGGCACCCGTCTCCTCCAGCAATTATTCTGAAACATATCAGTACAACAAGAAAATTGTTTTGCCCCAAGCTGAATCATAGCATAACCATAACCAACCTTTCTGGCAACAAAATGCTGTCAACTATTTCAAGTATAGAAATGGGGAAATACCAAAAAGAATTGTTCATAGTTAATACTCATTGATTCTAGTGTTGTGTAAGGTAAATCGCTAAAATCAGTGCTTCCTTGCCTGTATAACTCATCTCTATTGTACGTTTTCTTTTAGCTTTACCTCTCAAGTACTTGTAAGTTGTAACAGAAAATTTTCAAACATCTAAATGTTCTCCCGCGAGCTATGAGGAGCAATATGTGGTTTATTTACACAAAAATTGGGATAGCATAATCAAAATGTGTAAATCTATGGTGGTGTATCATTTGTTGGTAGAATCAGTAGCTAATGATTGTTCTTCCATATCTTCTTCGGAGAGGATTTCACCTCCATCCGTTGCCTGCTCAAGAGGACCTTGAGGGCTTCCAAACAGAGTAGAGAATATCTGTCGATGACACTCGTCACAGAAAAAGAAAAAGGAAAAATGACCTTCATTTGGGAGCTTATGCATGGTGGCTCCTGGTAGAACCCGGCTTATGTGATCTATCATTCCTTGTGGAAGAGCTTGATCATCCATCCCCTGTACAGAAATTGATCAATGAATAAGTAAAAACCGATAACAACTTATACTGTCTATGGTTGGCTCAACAGTATCAGTGACACTTCAGATAACATGTGGTTCAAACTTGAAAGGCATAACAAGTCACAAGCACAGTCGGTCTAATAAAAAATGCATTACCAACTAAATTAGACACTTTGAGAGACTCTTAAATGATTAATGCATCACTAGAATGAAGGCTGACCGGCAAAAAATTATGGATCATGATGCATGGCATACCACACTATAAAGTTATACTCTCTCCAGTCCACAACAATAGAAGAATAATGCTCCTCACACTTAATATTCATAGAGCAGTCAAAACTTACTGCTTTACAAGACTGGAAAGCAGGCTACGTTGAGGTGATAAATATGACAGGACAGGCAACTTACATGGTGATAGTTCTATGAAAGGAAACAAAAGGGAAAGAGTATGCAGACCTGCCATATATGTATTGGTCCCAGAAATCCTGCCAATTCACATTCCGCTTGACTGTACAGGGACTTGAGCCAAGGAAAAATTCCATTTCTGTAACACTTCCTCTGCACCTGAAGATCTGCCAAACTAAAACCCCAATTGGAAACCTGCAGGATAGCTTCCTCAATGAATGGTTTGGTATTCCCCTGACGGACTGACTCCTCCACATCTCTATGCCAGAAGTCTTCAAAGATTGCTCCTTCAGTCAGAATCTCATCCTGCACAAATCAAGATTAGCTTATGCAAATCCTTAAAATATATCGAAGGCCAGTTTTCAACCCTATGCATAAGTGTAAGGGTAGACCTTATCACATGGCACTTCCAAATTTGGAACAAACCCCACAGAGTTAAAAAGTTCACCCAAATAGGAGGCATCATTTCATGCATCAATCCCTGTTCTATTTCTTAGTCCAATAACTACATGCACTCCAATATGTTTGCAATTGAAAAGAGATTATTGAAGTTGTCATGTAAATCCGAGAAAGGAGGAAATGTGACAGTTTAAACACAAAAAGTTCTTTAAATTAACACAAAAGGATGAGAGTTGACTTACCCTCCTTCCAAGTGACACAGACATCAACTTTTCAATTCGACCATGCTTGCCTGATAGGAAACTCCGGCGGTAAAAAAAGGACAGCAGTTTTGGCAATCTTCTAGCTAAGTAGTACATTAGCTTCCTTCTTGGTAATGACTCTCCCCAGATACTTCTCATTTCTTCCTTAGTCATGCTAGGTTCATACGGATTGATCATTGGAGCAACCACCGCTGCACCTGTAGATTTAGCCAAAATGCAACATGATATAAGGTCCAGCATTGTTAACAATTTGCCTTCACAAAGAAAGTTCATTATGAAACAAATATCTATACAGGCTTCTAAGTAACATTATGCATTATTATGTCAAGTAACAAACCAGTAAATGTACAAAAGCAACCAGTTCACACCTGCAATTCTGTGAGGAACATATCTAAGAGCAGCCCAAGCATGGATACTTCCACCTGAGTAGCCCAACACCCAGAACTTATCATTGACCCCAACAGCATCAGCTAGATGTAGCATATCAAATGCTGATGAATTTAAATTTCGACTAGGATGAGGATCACTCTCCCCAAAACCAGGAAGATCATAACTGACCAAACGAACGCCAAACTCTTCCAGCAGTGGTATCTTAACTCCAGGTATACCTGTTCAACAAAAAATATTATACAAAGTCCACCAATTTTGATTGAGAACATGCATATACAACTTCTAATAAACTTACCTGCAAGTCGGGATGAAAGAAAAGAATGTGGAGCCATAAGAGAAAATCTAGCTTTATCCGCTGGAACACCTATTTCACGATAAGCCAAGTGTCTACCATCTGGAAGCTGGATTCGGCTGGCGCTAGGAGGATGAACAAGCACTTTCTTCACTGCTGGTGCCAACCCATCATGTCCATTCAAATTTAGAGCTGCAAAATTTTAAACAATGTAGTATTAAAAATATATATATTCTTCTAAATTATTCGAATTTGCAATCAAGTAACCGAATTTCATAAATACGTTCCTAAAATTGTGCGAATCTAACGTTCCAGATTTTCAGCAACCACTGGCCAACCGCAAATATTAAAGGATTTAGTACCTGAAAGTGCAAGGATGAAAACGAAGAAGATAACAGGCCAAGCATGAACTGGATCACGATCCTCAGGCAAGAACTCATTCAAGAACCTCAATCGACTGGAGACCCTAGCGACAGGTCCACCAAGCTTCTGTACTACAAACGAATCTTCTGTAACTACCGTTTGCTGCAAAATATCTCTACATCCTCTTCCAAGCTCAAGAACCATCTCGCACCACGATTTCAAAAATTCCGTCACTTGTTCCTTCAAAGTCTCAGGCGGTTCCGTCTCATGATCAGTCTCAGAAACCGCCGCCGCCATCGCCGTCAATTTTTCCGGATTAAACGGCGGTAACGACGAGAAAGTGGCCGCTTCTCCGGTGTATAGTATCCCCGTGTCTTCCACTAAACTCGCCAGTTCCTCCCGCCACGTGTTTGCTCCTCTCACTTCCGCCATGATTTTGCTAAAAGAAATCGCTCACTCTCTCTCAATCAATCATCAATTTCTATGAAAGAGCCGCTTTGCTTTAACCAGAAGCCTCCCAATTAATCATGAAACCTTTTCATAAAAAAAGTTCAAAAACCAAATAAATAATGTCAAAATCAAATATAAAGACAGAACTGCAACTGAAGCTTTACAAGCGTGATAATGAAGCTTTTCATTTCTTTAATCAAACAAAAACATGAAACCAAAAATAAAAAGAAAGAAAAAAACCTAACCGAACCGACCGCCATTAAAACGGAATCAAAATCTCCAAAAGAAAAAGAATAAAAATAAAATAAAATAAAGTCCAAAAATGGTTTTCACTCACTCACTCCTCCCTATTTCACCTTCCGACACATCAGAAACCGTTGGCCCTGATTACAATCTGACCGAATTCCTTCATTTCTTTTACTGAATTAACTAAGGAATGATTTGAATCAAGTTAGTAGTTATACTCTCTTTTAATTACACACATTTGTTTTTTTAGGTGTTTAGTAATTACATTATAATTATGCTTGGTAGTAAATTTACAGCATTTATATTTTTTTTAAAATATTAATTACAATAAAAAATTATTAGCACAATAAAAATATTATAAACTAGTAATAAAAATTAAAATCAAATTATCGTATGTATTTTGTTAGTCTAAAATAGTAATTGATAATACGATTAATTATAAAAATAGTAAGAAAAATAGACATCATATAATATTTTGTTTAATTGTTCTAATGTTTCATAATTGTTAGGTTATTCTCTCTTTAATATTTAATATAAGCTCATTTTCATTTAATGCTAGTATGTGACACAGTTCATCATTTGATTCTGAATCTGTATCATTAAAATTATCAATATTTATTTCTTTCATATACTCTTCAAAATATGGATCATCCAAATCTACATATGAATGAAGCTATAAAATATGTAAGAAGTTAGTACGACCCAACTTTATTTTTTTATGTTATACTAAAGTGACATTGTTAATATAGAAAATATTTTATCATAAACGATAAATGTTCTTTCAACCACATTTTAAACAATTGAATGTTTCAAATTAAAAAGTTTGTCGGCCATGCTTGTGTCAGGTCCATAATATAGTGTAAAAAACCCTTTTATATTTGCATAATTAACATTTACCCTATAATATTTGGGTTTACGATATAAGTAGTCTATAACTTTAATCATAAAAATTTATATAAATTTAATTTAAAAAAAGAATTATACTATGTTATAACCTTTTTTACAATTTGTAAATTAAGTAAAAAATAATATAAAATTTGTAAGGATTTTATAAAGTGTTTAATAACCTTCATAACACCTTTTAACAATTTTTTTTATCATAATTTTAGAAAGTTATTTTTTACAAATAAATTATAATAAAAAAACATAACACTTTTTTTTGTGCATAACCATAATTTTATAATATATAGTATAGACACATAAATAAATTATGTACATACTTCTTAATCATAACTTTTTATAAATAAATATATAATAACACTTTTACAACATATAAATTATTTTTTATAATAAATTTTTGGCTAAAAATTTTAAAAAAAATTGGATTTCAATAATATTTTTTTTAGAATTTTATAAAATACACATAACTTATTATTTTAATATTTTTTAAAAATTTTATAATATAACAATTTTTTTATCATAATTATCTAATATTCAAGCTTATAATATAAAAAAATATAACTTAATTTTGTATAAAATAAATTTTTTAAAATTAAATATGAATATATGACTTACGTAATTACTCTAACTCTTAAAACTCTTAAATTTTGAAAAGTGACTACTGATCAACATGTCTATATCTAATTATTAACTGGTTTTCTAAATATTACCCAAATAAATTGTTATGTAATTGAATACTGAGCGTTGATTAAGGACGGATGCTGAGAATTTGTCCACGTTCGCGAGCACTGTGCCGTAAGCTAAACGGCTCATTACCTGTGGGACCGGTGCGTGTCTGGCGCCTATATCCGCTATTTTTGCACCTGCTATTGCCGGTTGCAAACGAACAGGAATGACGTGGTGATGAAAGTGCAAGTCGGTGCATGTGACATGGGAATGCTCGTTTTAACCTTTTCTTTTTGCCGGTTTTCTTTTTCTTCAATTGTTTATTGTAAAAAAAAATGGATTGATAATGGATTGTCCTTCAAAGAATCTCGTCCCTTGATTTTGATTAAAATCATTGCTGAAATTTGTTAGAATATGAATTGACGGTGATGGACGAGGACCACAGGTAATGTGCTACTCGTGAAGAGAATGATTACGATTGAGACTTGGGTATTGATGATCCTGATAAGATTGCGTTATATTCTCCTACTAATACTTTTAATCCAATAATTTTTTATAAATGTTGTAATATTTATTTAGTAATATGATTACAAAATTATAATATATTAATGTATAAGCTTAATTTTAAAAATATAATAATTAATATTAAATTAAATTTAAATAAATAATATTTTGAAATTATTTTTAAAGTATAAATATTATAATAGTAAATTGTGTGAAATTTTATTGTTATAGATAATTTCTAACTTAATTTTAATTATTAATTATTTAATGTAGATTTTTATTTAATTTTAATTATTGTTACTCGTAAATAAGTTATTGTAGCATTATTTATTTTTTAAATATCTATTTCAATTTTAATAGTACATTTAATTTGTAAAAATAATGATAATCTTTTAAAAAAGATTAAACTATTTTTGGTTTATTATGTAAAATGTAAATTGAATTATTGTATATAAGCAGATTAAAAAGATTTATTATGAAAACATAACTTGCAAAGCACCATTAAAAATTATATAGAAAAGACAAAGGTGTTTATTTTGAACTTTTTGCTCTACAGACACTTCTTTTCCTTCCTTGCTATATGCCAATTTTTTTATAATGTGAACACATTATAAACTTAATAAGCTTGTAACATAATATATGTATATATATATATATATGATTATATGAAATCCAAAGTTAGGCTTCTCGATTAAAGGTGTTTACCCCATCTCAAAACGTGAATTGATCCTCTACATAACTTGTGTGGTTGTTTAGTTGTGTACTTGTGTGGGTGTGAGTTATAATTAAATTCATTAAGTTAATTTATCTTCAAAATTTTATATAACAAATATATTATCATATACGTAATGTTACGAATTCATCCATTTTTAAAATCTCACGTAATAAATATATTATTACATGTATAATATCATATTAGCGTACTATTTCTAGCATAACTTATATGGTAGTTTAGTAGTGTGCTTGTGTGCGTGTGTGAATTATACTTAAATTCATTAATTTTATCTATTTTCAAAATCTTATACAATAAATATATTATTACATTTGTAATGTCACTAATAAAAAGATTAATTAATGGAGTTAACAGTTATCGTTTATGTCAATATTAAAATTTCAAAAATTAAAATGTATAAACATAAAGAATTAAAAAATATAGACTAAATTTATAATTTTACACATAATACAATATTAAAAATAAAATTTTACCAAATAAATTCACTGTTTGATAAAAAATAAATTTTAAAATATATAAAAGTTAAAACCCATCCATTCGAAAATTATAAAAAAAATAATAATAAGTTTGACCTATCAAATATTAATCCTTCGTGAAATTGGATGGCATGTTCAATTTAATGGAAATGAGAGTAGGTGAGGGAATGGCGTAAAGTTGCAATTTTCTTGATAACGACCATTCTACTCTTTTACCTTTTCTCAAATTTCTCCTACCGGTAACCTCACCATTAACGATGCAATCAAGTACAATCCAACTTGAATTTCATTAAACTCAAACTCAATTTCGATTTGATATTTGAATTTTAATATTTAATTTAAATTTGATCAAATATTTTTTTTAAATCCGAGTTCAGTTCAAAATATAATCAAGTTATTTGAACTCAAATAAATTTATTTATCAATTTTTATACTTGAGTTTAAATTCGGCTCAATAATTAAGTTTAAAATTAATAATATTTATTAAAAGTAATAATGTAATTTAATAATATAAAATATAAAAATTTTGATAAAGCTTGTGAGTTGTTCAAGTCAAATATTATTAAGTTCAAATTTGTCTCGACTGATAGCTCGAGCTCGAGCTCCCGAATCTAATTTAAAAATTTTCAAGTCAAATTCAAGTACCAATGTTTCATTTACACTACTCAAAACTCGCCCAACAAAAAAAATAAAATATTGGAGTTTTAAAATTGTATATATAGGTGGAATTAAAATACGTATATAAGTATTTTTTTTATTTATATTAATATTTGTTATGTTAGTATTAACTTGTGTCAAGTTTCAATAATAAAGGGAAAAGGGTTTGAACAATGAGCTCATTGGTCAGATATGTACTGCTTATTAGTCAGAAATAACAAATTTAATTATTCTCACTGCACATAAATTCAAAGCACATGATTTAAATTAGGGTAAATATATTTTTAATATTTATGATTAAATTGATAAAATTTGTAAACGTAAAGAGTTAAATTTATTGAATTATTTAGAATTAAAATTAAATTAATAAAATATACAAATATAGAGGACTAAATGTATTATTATATCACTTAAAAAAAACTTTTTGTTATCAATTTAATTATTTGATTGCTGTTGTGTTTAGGGGTTTAAGAATTTGTTTTTTTTTCTTTCTTTTAAGAATTAGAAATTGAGAAAAAGAGTTAAAACAAATGTTTGAATTGTATTTCTTTCAGTTTTTTTTCCTTAGTTTTATGTTAAAGGTATTAGTGTGGTGGTAGGTTTTTATTTGTGAGCAATTTTGTAAAATGGGAAAGAGTCACAAGACATATACTAAAATAGCCTGTTTATTTTCACTTTTGAATTAATGGTATAAATATTATGGAAAATTATTTGATATTAGGTTTTTTAAATTTTAAAAATAGGTTAAGAGTTTAACAAATGTATTATAAAAAGTTTTTATTTTCTTGCATCCTCAAGATGGTCCACGTCTGATATTTTGATTACTTCACTGTACTAGTTCCCTCATATTCAATCTCGAGTATCAACCAAGTTTCTCTAACAGGAACATTTTGAAATTTCTCTTGAATTATTATCCATCAAAACCAAAAAAAAGCATTAAGAGCCCTGAAACTTCCATTTACTAATTTTTTCCTCATCACGTGTCCAAGTAGCCTTTGGGTTTGGGGTCTTTAAAATAACAACATCAAGTTAGCAGTTTCTAACCTGCAGCCATAATTGACAGCCAAGCCTCCTCCTCAATGGAAACTCTCATCTTGGCTTTACAGTAAGCGTAGTTGGTTCTATCAAACATGAGGGGTCTTGAAATTGAAAAATCTTCCATCCCAATCAAAAATCAGCTTTAGAATCACCTTACAAAGAGTATGTATAAGTCCAGATATATGATAAGTTGAAATTGAAGCAAGTGACTATTTTAATTAAAATAGAGATGGACGTAAAATAATTATTTTCACAATTCAAAAACTTCTTATATTTATGTGGTCTTAGAGAAATAGTTAATCCATTATACATAAGTATGTACAAGCTTTAATTTAGGTCCTACTTACTCACCTAATGACAACCTCACCCTTATATTCTAAATAAGATAACTCTCTCTTTCTAAGACTTTATTTTCAAAAACTTAGATGTAAACTAAGCGATCCACTTTAATTTATTTAAAATATTCCACTCATAATGATTGTTCCATTTCGAACAAATAAAGTGCTTTCACAATATACATACTCTAACCTAATACAAGCCATACACATATAAGAGATGACTTATTAAGTTTAACAGCCACATATAAAGTTTTCAATTATCTTCATAATAGATAAGATTTTCAAAATATATATTCAACACGATACAATCTTGTAAAAGAAAGGAAGTTAGGATTGCTTTCAAAGGCTTTGGATTGATCTGATTTCAACATGTTTTAACATCACATATGGCTAAAATCATTAATGAGATCCACAAAACAAACCTCCATAAAATTTGGGTAAAAAAAAGGTGCCAATTCAAATAACGCAAGTTGTATCCAAAGTTTAGCCAACGGACATTGTAGCTAAAAGATAAAATTGACACTAACAAATATAATTGGTGAAACATGTATTATATAGACACTTACGAAATAAAGTCTAAGAGAAAAATATAAAATTCGACAATAAAAATTTAATTTATAATCAAATTCTATTTAATGAGTACACAAAAAGTTTAAAAGAAATATAAATTTTTAAGGCAATAATATAAAATTCGATCGTAACAATTTAATTTATAGGCAAATAAATAATTTTTAATCTCTTAAAATGAATTAAATATTCGATTGTAACAATAATATAAAGTTCGATGGTGACAATTTAATTTTTAAGGCAATAATAAGTAATTAAAAACTTTTAAAATGAATTAAATATTCAATTTTATAAGTTGGATCTCTAATTAAATAAATTTTAATCTCTATAAAAACTCTAATTTATCCGTGAAGAACAACAATGGACCACTAAAGATATTTTCCAAAAGATGTAGCCCATTAAAGTTCTATATTTATATTCTCAGTCATTTCTCCAAAATTGATCCAAAGTTTTTTTGGTTGAGTTTCTTCAAAATGTTTGCTAAGGCATGCTTTACTCATCGTAATTAGACCAACCATGTTGATGCTTCTAAGTTCTTGCCATGAAATTCGTATTGTGTCTATTGCAATCTAAAGTGAGAAATAAATTGTATCCAGAAGGAAAAGAAATATTGATAAGCCCAAACCTGCTCAAATCAAGTTCTGTAAGTTCTTGATAGCTGAACCCAATCGCAAGGCAGCTTTGATAAACCAACACTTCTTATGAGCCTTTTAAGAGAACAATGTAAAACTTTGCACTCTCTAGTTGTCTGAGCAGCTAGCTCACATGTAGTAGGACACAGTGTAACAGCTCTTACACCTTTGGTCGATGAGTGCTGATAGATGAAGAAAGCTAATAAGAAATCACGGGAGAATTTCATGCAATAATGATAAAAATGTACTGCCTTTAGTTTCAGATACAAAAGGCAAGTTTTTTTTCCAGATCCAGTTGGAGCCGGCCCTTTGATCAAAGTAGATGCTGCAAATTCTGCAAATGAAGTTGCTACAAGTTGAAAGAAATTTTTTATGGAAAAAAAATTCACCACTTACTGCTTGATAAATCATTTAAAGGTAATATGTCAGTATCCCAGTAGTGTTCTTAAAAAATTGCAAAAATTTGAGTGATTCTTTTGGATGGACAGCCATAGCTAACCAAATTTAAGCATCTATTGTATTAATCGTAAAATGCATGTGAAATTCAGTTATCAGCTTTGCTTGGTGAAAGGAATATCTTTATGGGATCTTTTATGAGTGCATTTTTGCTACTTAATTTTATAAATGTTTTGACAAGCCTGCCTCTTCCTGGGATTACAAAAGGTTCGTTCTTTGGAGAAATCTTTTGCATGCATGAGGGAGTGAGGCAAAGCCAAAGGTTTTATTTATACCAGTACCAGAGAGTATTGCCATCTGAACTAGACCAGAAGCTGCTAATTCAGCAACAGCAATCTGAAATGGCTTTGGCTCAATCCAAACAAGATATTGTACCATATTTTCTGTAGGCAAGACCTTGAAGATGCTATCAGAAAATACTAGCAACAACAATGGATTGGCCAATGGGGTATGACAGGTCTCTCACCATTCTAAAATCTACCTTGCAGATGCCCTTGGTTGTGATTCTCCTAGATGGAGATGGGTCCATACAATATAATATTAACATAGATATTGATATTCTGGCTTGTCTTTATGCCTGAGTTCGGGGCTGAACTCTCTCCTTCACAAAGTGATTCCTAGTTGACTTTCTTTCTTAAGAGTGTCGGATGGGAAACAGATCCTGATATCCTAGTTGACTTTTTGTTTTCTTGTTCAGACATTCTTAAATTACGAATCACTCCTTTCACAAACTTTAAGGTCTGATTCGAGACTTGAGTGTACCCAAGGGTAATGTTGGAAAACCAGTAATTGTAGAGTAAATTCATAGTGCGGTGGTGCTGCACTCGCTTTTTTCTTTTATCAAATTATTATATATTTATAATTTATTTTGGACATAATTATATTTTTATATCGTTTTTTTTTTGGTTTTTATATTTATATTATCTTATGGAATTTAAAATTAATTGCATGGTGAAGGTGGGGGAAGATTTCCTTTCCCATCCAAGAAGATAGAGATGACTTTATTAATTTGTTCTTGACCGGAAAACTTCACATGTTTTTCATCACTTATTAACAACAAATATATATATATTTTCTTTAGTTATCTAAAAATTATATAAAATAATGTTTTTGAAAAAGTACTCCCAACTTTCAAAATTTTCAAATATATTGTTCCTATAAAGAAATACATATGTTTTACTGCTGCAGCGAAGGCAGTCAGATGGCATGGAAGATGCGTTGATTTCTCATCTCCGTCGGTTGTGTTTACGAGACTGGTTGGTCACGGTTAAGTATGCCAGTCGTACGGCCAACAAGACGGCTGATGCAATGGCCAGAAGAGTTGCTCCTGATACATGGACAGCCCAGGTATTCGAAGTACCGCCAGGTGATGTTCTTCAGTCGGTGGAACCGGACAAGGCCTATGGGTTGCTTAGCAAGGAATAGTTGGTTGTCTGCTGGGTTTGGCTTGGTTTTTTGCACCAAATTAAAAACGAGATTTTACTATCATTTCATTAACCAACCCAGCGACTGATAAAATTAGACGCTTCTTCAAGATATTAGATGCCATTGAAGGCAGGGTGCAGAAAATCGTCTAAAAAATTGAATTTGAATGAAGTTGTTTGTAATTATGTAAGATATATTTGGGTAATTATTCGGTGGGTCTTATCAAATTTAATTTAATTGAATTCAATCCAATTATAGATATAACCAAAAAAAATTCTTATATTATAAATTTTAAAAAATTATATTATAAAAGTAATTTCTATATTTTATACAGTTATATTATTTAAATTCTAAAATATTCTACAGTTTTGACTAAAAAATTTATTATAAAAATATTATAATATATTTATTTATAAAAAAAATTATGATGAAGTATGAATATAACCTACTTATATATCTATACTATATATTATAAAAATAATATATTTATTTATAAAAAATGTTATAAATTTTTTTATCATAACTTATTTATAAAAAAATAATTTTCTAAAGATATGAAAAAAAATATTTATAGTTATAAAAAGTTTTGGACAATATATAAAACTTTTTTTATAAAGGTTATAATTATAAATTTTATATTATTTTTAACTTAATTTATGTATTATATATAAAAAAAATAAAACCTAGCATAAGACTTTCTCTAAATTAAGTTTATATGAGTTTTTATAATTAAAACTATAGATTATTTGGTCTGTGAACTCAAATATTATAAGGTAAATACTAATTATGCAAATTGAAAAGGTTGTCTTGCATCATATAGTAAGATATAATACCATTTGAGACAATGGTGCCATATACAAGCACCATCGACAGCTCGTGAATTCTTTAATTTGAGACATTCAAAACTTCGAAATGTGATTGAGAGAACATTTGTTGTCCTAAAAAATATTTCTCATATTAACAACATCACCTTAATATAGCATAAAAAGCTAAGGTTGGATCGTATAGCATGTTGCATATTTCATAACCTCAATCATAGGTGAAATTGAGATGATCCAGACTTCAAAGAGTAAATGAAAGAATGAGATCTTGATCATCTTAATAATGCATACTCAAGTTCAAATGATAATTAACTCGGTCAATGACCAACAAATAATAATAAGAAGCATATATTAAATACACATTAGAACAATTAGATAAAATTGCATATAATGTTTATTTTTCTTGCTATTTTTATCAATAATCGTATTATCAACTTCATCAACTACTTTTTTAGACTAACATAATACATATGATGATTTGATTTTAATTTTTGTTACTTGATTAGAAATTGTTTTTATCATACCAATAATTTTTATAGTAATCAATATTTTTTAAAAATATAAATTATGTAATTGTGTAATTACAGTTTATAATACCAAACATGACATCATGAATTATGATATAATTACACTTTGTCATAGGGAATCACAATTCTTTGTAATAAGAGTATAATTACTACCCTAGTAATTACACTTTTATTCAATTGCTCTATGTTGTCCAAACAGACCCTTAAATTTGATGTCACAAATACAAGTTCCTATTGTTTCCAATAACTCGTGGATGCATCTTTACCTTAACGACAAGGAATTCATAAAAAAAATTAAACCCGTATTTAAGTTTTCGAATTTATTTGTCTTGACTTGTATGGAGCGATTAAAGGCGAAGTCAGAATTTTTTTAGGGGCTGAGATTAGATTATATATTTGTATGAAAGCTAAAATGAAGTTCCACCCTTGTATTAACTTATATCTTTACGGTTTTCAAAAAGACTAAATTAAAATTCTAACATTTTTAGGGTAAACTATAATTTTACGATTTATTAATTTAAGATTTTAAAAATTTTAGGGGACTAAAGTAGCAATATTCCATTTTAAAGGGGTTAGAGAGGTTGAATATTTGCCATAACTTCTTCCGAGTGGTGGTCATTTTGGTGATATACGTAATTGGAAGGAGAATGAAATTGTCAAGGAGAAACTTGTGTTTCCTGCTCGTTTTAAGAAGTGAAAACAACACTAGTATTTTCCTTGTGTTTTATTTATATCAGTACTAATATTGTCTTAACTTTTATTTTTTCTCTAGGCTTAGACAAGGAAGGTATGATGGGCACCGAAGATCCTATTGTTGATGCTATTGTTCCTACTATTTTGGGAAAGAGGGGTTTTATTCCCTCGAAGCCTCTTTAAGCTCCCCAGGCTCCTTTTACTTTGAAAAAGAAGTCCATTTCGTGTCCTTCCATTAAGAGGGGAGGGGATGGGATATTAAAGGAGCCATCTACTAAATGATGAGATGTTTTGTGGAAGGCCCCCTTTAGTGGTGAAATGGAAGGGTAGTTCAACTAAAACCCTTTTCATTAGTGAATGATGTTCTACTCATATTGCGAGAGGCCATGAGAAAAGTGTTGTTAACCTTGCTACCTCCTACCACTATTTTTGTACAAGCGGTGGCTATTGGTTTATAAGATTCCTTCGAGGCTCCACATAGTAAGCAATTTTTTATTCCCATAATCTTATTGAAGCCTTTAGGGTGGTCATAATGTGATGTTTGTGCATAGGTTTTAAAGATCTCTTTAAGGGAATAAAGGTTGTTGTTGAGATCTCTATGCGGACTGTCATAGATTTGCATGAGTCATCCAATATTGTTAAGGTTGATGAGGATAGGGCTCTAGTTGTAGTAGGGAAGTGGAAGGCTGCTAAGAAGAAAGTTAGCGATGATGTCAAGTTTTGGTGGGACCAAATAGAGAAATACAAGACTGAATGATACACAACTCAAGCAACTTTAGCTTGGAAGGAGGAGAAGTTGAAAGTGGAGCAGCAGGCCCATACCCTTACTAAGTCTCGGATTGAAGAGAATGTTGTCAATGCCTTAGACTTGGGCATGAGTAAGGCCATCTTGGGGATGCAACTACACCATGGGCCTATCTACGTGTATAGCCTGGATCTCAATCCCCTCAAAAGTATTATAAGCTACAATGGGAAGGGCATTAGGTTCAATTATTTCAATCCTGATGACCCTAAGTACGATAAGTATTCAGAGATAATGAGACCCTTGTGTGTGTCTAATATTTTTTAGATGGAGGGTACAAAAGACTACGATGATGCATCGAGTGAGGAAATCAAAGCTTCGAATGGTGGTAAGGATCCTCTTAGTAATAAGCTTGTTGAGGGTGTTGGCAGGGCCTGATGTTGAAAATTGATTCTATATTGTAATATGTTTTTAAGCTGACTGTTGGTAATAAAATGTAAGAGATACGACCTATTCATTGAAACATAAGAATTGTGTAATATATGTTAGTCACTAGAAATTCATAGTGCTCGAAGGGTTCACGGAGAGGTCTAAATATTGAAGATATGTCTCACCTTCGCTGAGATCCCAAAGGGTTCACGAAAGGGTCGAGATATTGAAGATATGCCTTACCTCTATTGAGAGCCCAAAAGGTTCACAGAGGGGCCCGAATGTTATGAAAAGTAATACTATGGCCTTACTCCCAGAGACACCATTTGTTGACACATGATATGATAAGGGAGGAGTATAATGCAGGGTAAGGAAAAGGTCAAGACGGGTAATGGAGGTCGGTTCACCTATAGCGGCTGAGAGTTGGGATAAGGATAAGAGGACAGACTGATTGGGAAAACAAGTGTTTAGAGTAACTTTAGGATGCCAAAAGGTTGATCCTTTATTTATCGTTCTCAAGGTATTTATTAGAGAGGTCCTCTTGTCTGTGGGTATAATGTGTCAAGATATACATTCAATCCAGTTAAATGGGTAATGGATAATTATTGACCCATATCATGGGACTCTATTAGTACGAAGTAGTTAAGCCTAAATAAACTTTTTATTGCCTTAAGTTTGTGTTCACATTAGGATAACGTTCACCTTTTAAGCCTGGGTGGTTGGTTCCATTTAAGGTAGGATGGATGGTCATACTTAAGAAGTCAATGCGAAGTCAACGATGCCTTTTAGGTTAATACGTTTCCCTTCGACGAAGGGATATAACAAATTTTATAATGCAAAATTTAGACCTCTAACAAATACATTTACAATTTGTGTACTGAATAAATAAGAAAAGTATAAAAATTAGACCTTAATTTGTCAACAATTTTTCTCCAAAATTATGGATGTGATTTTGATTCAATAAATTGAAATTTAAACTATAGATAATTGATATAAAATAAAAAAAAGGGTAAACTACACCCATGGCCACTTTTGTTCACCTTAGGTTACATTTTAGTCACTTATATTTAAAATGTTACATTTTAGTCACTTACGTTATAGTATTATAATATTTTAGTAATTAAGCCATTAATTGTCGTTAACAATGTAACGATAAGCTGATGTGATATGCTAAATCATCATTTCAAACAAAAAATTTAGGTTAAATTATACAATTGATCCCCATATTTTTTTTTATTTTGAGCAATTTAAATTTTCCTTTTATATTCTTTAAACTTTCCTTCTTTTTTCATTTTTTTTCCATTCTCTTCTGTTTCTCCCTCTGTTTTCCTACCTTCTCCATTTCTGTTTGCGGTTCGTGGTTTTGGTACGATGTTTAAGGTTTGAGGTTAGGGTTCGGGTTTATGTTCAAGTTCGGGTCCAGGGTTCGTGGTTTAAGATTTGGGGTCTAATGTTCAATGTTCAGGATTCAGAGTAAAAAAATTACCAATATTATGTATTAATGACATAGAAAATAAATTTGAAATGTCATTAAATAATTGAAAATGGACTATGGATGATGTGGTAGGAAGGATTCATAAAATAATTTCTCTATACATATCAATCACATTATATGTTTTGATAATATTTGTTCTTCTTGACATAATGCTGCCTAAAGCTACCTATAATTCCTTCCTAACTCACGCACTCGAACCTACATCCTCTTGCATTGGCGATAATGTCCATGCCAATCGAGTTAAGACTCAATTTAAGTATATTCTTACTATATTTATACTTACTATATTTAAGCATTTTATTAAGTTGGTGTTATATTTAATCAAGTCGCCAATTTAATTATGAAATTATGGAAATACCTATATTTTTCAATTATAATCAATGTTATTATGATAATATCTTTGTCTTTTCATAATTTTATATCATTTTTAAATAAAACCATTATAGATTCAAAGATCATGTGTGTATACAATTGTATTAAAATATAAATTTATTATCACTCCACCTGTATTTATTATTGAATAAATTTTAAAAAATTTAAGATACAATATTTTCTTTTATTCTATAGTAGTAGGTCTAACAAAATTTAATTTGAATAATTAATTTTAAAAATTATTATAGATTATATATATTTGAAATTGAGTACTTTGGTTCAGTTGGTCGTTAAAAACAAAAGCATCAATCAGCATCCAATCATGAATGCCTGGTTTGGTAGCCACAGAGTGAACCACACCTTCAGTTATCCCGCAAACCACTGTCCCAAACCATAGCCTGGATGTTACCACACTGAACCAACATCCCACCTCGATGCGCCAAAACACATCCCTACTCCATCAATCTAAAAGCAAATAAAATAACCCCTTTCAGTCATTGGATTCATTCACCCATCCGTGCAAATATATATCTATAGACAGAAATATAATAAAGGAAGGTGAGCAGTGACCAACACTGTCTACAATACCTTCTTCATTTTCTACCCACAACCAAAGTCACCTATTCCCAGACGCAAATAACACCCACATGCTTTCAGAAAATGACAAATAACCATACTGCAAATTTTTCATTCTCCAAACTCTAGACCTTCATGTAAGCATATAACTCAAAACATCAAAGAAACTCGTGTAGATAAAGGCAGACAGGATAAAGGAGAAATCTCTGAATCTTTAAAGGAGGAGGAAAGTTTTTTTTTTTTTGTGCGTGTGAAAATGAAGGTGTCGTCGAAACCCATATCGAGCCCCTGTCGGGGAGAGAAGTATCCGCCACAATTGATGCGTTTTCTGAGAAGCAACGTTGGAAGTAGAAGCAGGGGAAGGTCACGTTCCAGCCCCATGTTTGTTAGAAGAAAGCACACCCCCATCGAAACCCAAGAGCCTTCTTCGCCTAAAGTAACTTGCATGGGTCAGGTTCGGGTCAGACGCTCCAAACAAACCGCTCCACCAGGTGCCCCTATTTGTCGCAGCAGCCGCTGTAAATGGATCACCAATGCTCTTTTTTGCCATAATATCCCTGGGAAAGTCAAGGCCAAGCCTTTTGTTAAACCCTCTTGGGAGAAATGGGGGACTTTTTTCCTTATGGGCTCTTGCAGAAAACCCCAAACTAGAGAAGATTCATCGAAATATGGGAACAAAATGGAAGGAAGTGAAGAGGAAGAGGAAGCTAAGATATTTGCATCTTCTTCTTGTTCATCACCACCAAAAAATGCTTTGATTTTAACACGTTGTCGATCAGCTCCGTACAGGTCTTCTTCTTTAGCTTGTAGATTTTGGGGGTCACCTTTAGCCAACCATGAAACAAATGAAGAAACAGAGGTAGCGAACAGAGGATTTGAAGACGAAGAAGAGAAAGAGTCGATTTGTAGGAATTCGGAAACTGAAGAAAAGCCCGGTTTTTGCAGCAAAATTGAAGAGAAAGAAATAGAAGAAACTGAGAAAAGTGAAGAACCGAAAACAGAGCAGCAGGGAAATGTAGGGCCTGTAGTTCTCACAAGATGTAAATCAGAACCGGCGAGAAAAGTTGCAAGGCTCGATCCTGAAATGAGATTCTGGAAGAAGAGAACGTTGGGTTCCACGTGATTCATTCCATTTTCATTTAATTAAATTTCTGTTTTTTTACCTTAAATGGACTCACGTTACGTCAACAGCTAGAGAGAATCTCTATGGGCTCTTAGGTTAACATAAACCAAGAAAACGGAAATATGCACAGTGTTAAATCAAATCAATGATAAAGTTTATGTCTTCTTAATTTTTATTTGTAATGTTAATGGTGAAAGCTTAGTCAAGTGATTATTAATTTGTAACTGATAAGTGGAAGAAAATTAGGACCATTCTTTCTTTTTCAATATTGGATAAGAATCATGGGGATGGATTTTTTTTTTTTTTTTTTTTTTTTTATATTTCAAAGAGAAAAGAAAATAGTTTGGGTTTAAATGGGATTAAATTCTGATTCCAAACCTTGGTTGGGGCATACCTAATGGATCCAACTTTTGCACTTGTCACATTGTTAAGCTTTTTCAGGGCCCAGATGCTGTTCTTCTTCAGTCATTTAGTAAACAATCAAATTGTTTCAATTTTACCCTTTTCACTTGAGTGGGAGGAGTTTTATGATTATATAAAAAAAATTGTAGAATCGGGGAGGGCTTTACTTACTAATCTTATATGGTAAAATGAACAAAAATATTTATGATTATATAAAAAAATTGTTTAAATACAAATGGTTGTGTTTTGTTATGTGAGTTATTACATCAATACTATTAAATTTTTAGTAATTTAAACAACTATTTTATTCAGCAAAAGATAATTTATCTAAAATTTAAACATTCGAAATCAAAGTGATTTAAACTAATATCAACATAATTATAAGACTATGAAAGCATCTTCAGAAAGTGGCATAGGGAGCAAAAATATCCAAGTCATTGATCTTTGTGAACAATGATGATTTTGCTTGTGGAAATTTTCAATGTATGGTAACCTTAAAGAACGGCAAAAAAAATCATCAGCAACAGCATGCGCGCTGACTTACATATATTGAGATTATACCAAATATGAGGGTTATGAGAGAAAAATGAAGCCCCAAATTCCTGATGGAATGAAACTAGGGAAGGCAGGAGATTTTGGTGTCCGAATCTATCTGATAAATCAGGTATTGGAAGAACAGGCTTTTGCGCTTTACAACCAAACATCTGCAGTGGTCAGAATCAGATTCTGATCCAAGATTACATCCAGTATCTGGCCCAAAAGATTTTGTTTGGTTTCCCTGTCTAGGGTCAACCTCTAGATTGTAAAACTGCTCAAACTGGAGCCTAATTCCTGTTTTCTTCTGCTTGTTGTTTTTAGTTTTTCCAAAACACGACAGAGATTAATGTCCCAACTTTAACAGCAACAAAAAAAAACCCCCATGAATCTTAGTCCAGACATAACCAAAATGAAGACTTATATACTCACTTGATAGCTAATTAGATCTGCTATTTTGCTTCCAATCATAGTAAATATTGCTAAATTTACTGATGCAGCTTTTTAAAATTTCCATCTGTATATAAGATAGGTTTTTCAAATATGAAATGGCATAACAGTGACTAAGGAAGCAAAAATAGAAAGAGATGGTGTGAAGAATGAGAAATCCAGTTAAGTAGAGCTCAATGGCATGCATCTACCTAACAATGTTGTGAGGATGTGGACGGTTTCAATACCCTAAGCCCATGCTCGGTACATTTGGTGCAAAACTGAAAAGCTCTGTTTTTAATTTGGTGGATGAAAGATAGAATTTTTTTTTTTTCAATGAAAATATAGAAGTTACTATATCAAGTTTTCATATAGAAAATTTCTCTTGGATTTGATTAAAAAAATTAAAAATCCAAAGATTTGACTTTTTTAAAAAAAAATTCATTTATAAAATTTAACTTTAAATTATATTTGTTATACTCACCAAAGATAATAAATTTAAAGTCCAAAGAAAAAGCGACCTAAAAAGCTCAAACTCCATATGCTCTTAGCCAACACTTACCAAAGCTCTACACCTAGTACTAACAAATGTTCGGAGCAAAACAGAAAGCAAGGTAGTGGACCTAAAGTCCTTCAGCAAGACCTAATTGGGTTAAAGATGCCTCAACCAATTAAGACATGACCATGATGGAGGACATGCTCAGATATAATTATAAAGAAAGCAGTTTAGCAGCCTTCTATTGAATCATTCTACCACTCTACCCCTATGCTATCTCCTTTCTGGCTCTCATCCTCTTTATTGGCTTAAGCATTAAAAAGCATCATGAAGGACAAGTTCCAACGCCCTCATAGTTCACCTTATGCTTGCAAGTCCTAATCCATCCAAATCCAATTATGTTCCAAAGAGATGTAAACAATATTGTTTGTAGTCCTTTTGACAAATTAGTTCCACCATTATCCTCCTCCTCCACTTGCAACTCTTCATTAATTTTTTATTCCATTTGAGCCAGCTTTTCTCACACCAATACCATTTAATGTATCTATATGGCTTACTCAATCGTTACCACTATTTTTGTGGTATCCTATCCAAAGTTGTTTGTGCGTATGCTATAGATCATATCATATACAATTGACCATTTGTTTCTAAGAGTTCTTTACTTATTCTCCATGCGAGGCTTAATTTTGATACCCAAAAAAGGAGAATTTTAATTGTAACATTTTCTGCAGTTTAGATAGATATCCTTTATTGAAGCCGCAATTAATATTGTGGTTGCCTAGGTGGTGCAATTCAACTAAGGCTTTGCATTAAACTTTACCTTCATCATCTGTCCAATGTCTCTTATGAGAATTGCTACTTAAAACTCTCACATTTGAAATTCACCTCTTGATTTGTCATTCTATATGTATAAGTGGAATGATATAATACATCAAAATTATTGCCAAATCAAATATAAAGAAGAATGAAATATACAAGTAAAGAATATAAATATTACAAATAAATACAATCAAATATTTCATGCAAATAAAATATTTATGTAAAATAGTTCGTACATTGACAACTAAACTTATATCTACATTTAATGAAATTATTACAATTACTTCAGATCAATTTACTCTATTATTTCACTCTTCGAAATAGCCTTCCACTCACTAAACATCTTCTTAGTAAATTGTTGTTGCCACTTGGTCCACTCATTTGTAGGCTCAATTTAGGAAACTACTGTTTCATTCATATCATCTCCGACTTCCTCATTACTTGAAGCTTCATTATCCAATTCCAATGGGTCATAAGACATTTCTTTACAAACATAATTATGAAGTAAGAAATGTGCAATGATAATTCAATTTTGTGTCCTAATGGGATAGAAAGAGGGGTTTCTAAGTATATTGCACCTCATTTGAAAGAGACAAATACTTAGATTTTTTTTGTCTAATTTGGTATTTAAATTTGACACCTTTTTCTGATTTAGTACTTGAACTTGAGACTTTTTTTAATTTGACCATTTTTTTGGGTCTAATTTGGTACCTAAACTTGACTCTATTTCCTAATTTGGTACTTTTTTTTGTTGATTCGGTACTTGAACTTGTCAAATCTTATACAAATTACTCCAATATACTACTAATAATAAAATTTTATGAGGTAGCAAAAATAATTATTGAATGATTGACATGTGGCAAATGACATGATATACCTTATTCAATATTAATTTGTTAAGTATAGCTCAATGCATAATTTTTTAACATGAATTTCATCTAATACTGAAGATATTTTTGCAACGTAACATGAATTTTTAATACCGTTATTGTTTTGGGGTAATTTGCATATCATTTAACAAATTTGGGTACTAAATTGAATCTAAAAAGAGCTTAAGTACCAAATTAAAAAAAAATGTCAAGCTCAATTATCAAATTGGACACAAAAACCTTAGATACCAAATTAAGATTTCGGTACCAAATAATTGATTCTGCCTTTTTAATTTGATTATTGTTACTTATTAACATTAAAATTTGGAGGAGGAGGGGGAGGAGAAAGAAGGAAGAAGAAGAAGATTGAGAATTGATGATTGACGGGTACTATGTGGGTGTGGCTAAAGCTTGCAGATATAGGTTTGGTGCACCCATTTATTGCCCAGGGAAAAGGAGCAAAATACGCCCCTCCATCCTCCAAATTTGGTTTTTGGAAGTTTCTACCATCCTGTACTGTTCATTGGTAAAATCAAATGTTTGGTTCTATTCTCATTTTCATACACTCTGTTATTGTACCATGAGCTACTGCGTTAGTTGATCCCTTGATAATGTTCTTTCATGTGGAAAAATGGAGATTATAGAAATCTGGTGGTTTTCTTGGGATGAACAGGGCACTAAAAGGATCATGCGGATGCTGTGGGATAGTTTAGTGGAAGATGAGTTGCAACGCCAACAGTGTGAATCAGTCTGTGACTTTGCTACCCATGTTTTCTGCCAGGAATTCCGTGAGCTCCTTTGCATTTGCCTCAGCCTGTCCTGGGGATTAGACCATGGCCTTGTCCATGTCCTGCCTTGTAATATGAAAGAATTCCAGGAGAGTAGCTACCTCGTAATTACATCATCAGTGATGCATGTAGTAAAAATAATGTTAAAACGGTTCGTTCTAAATTCTTTACTGATGGATACATCTGTATTGCACTGATAATAATATATTACATAGTTCTTGAATAAGAGCATGTTGGGCTTAGAGGTTTGAATCGCATAAGATGATTTCGTTAAAACCAACAGAACGGCTAATGGCTAAAGTTCTTGAACGAGGTTCTAATGTTTCTTTTTCAGATGATCAAATCAAAAACATTCTTTTCCACTGGGCATGCAACGTATCCTAAGTTTAAAATTAGAACATGCCCTCTAAACAGGAAAAGCCTATGAAGCACCACTAAAAGGCTTTATTGCGGTTGCTTTGAGTCAGTAAACGGCTTCCATGGGTTGTGGAAGCAACTAAATGAGTAACATAAGATGCAAATTAAAACAAAACATATAATAAGAGTAAATACAATCGAAATTGCAACAAGTAAACCTGCACCAGACAAACAAAAAACAGTATTTACTTCCTTATCTAGGCAAACGTATGTTAACTTCTAATTAAGATGTTAAAGTTTGACTGACTAACGTAACTCACTGGACACGGAACAGGAAGTTGCAAACAGTTTAACATGGGGAGCTGAAGAGATCAGACCTCGAAGTCCTACTCTCCTGGTGCTGAGACTCCTTGCTTCAGCCTCTCTCTTTTCATCTTCTTCTTGGATACTGGCTTCTTTTTCCTAGGAGGAAGAGTCTTTTGCGCATACGAGTAAAGTACATAGTTCCCTACAAGGAATATCAGCAGCAGCCCCACAACAACCAGTAGCACTATCAATCCGGGGTTCAACCCTTTGGCTTCAGTTTCATAAATGATCTTGTTTCCCTATTGCATCAGGGGAAACGAAATTATTACACTCTAAGCATTCATCATCTAATGCACAAGAAAAACACACAAACACAACTAGCTGCTCGATATTTAGCTTCAACATTTTAGCTTTGCATGGCCACCGAGAGCCAACAGGAAAAGTTCATTTTATCATGGAAGGAAAATTCTTAAGTGCATATGTTTTATTTAAAGAACTTAGTCCTCCTACATGGAAGTTGCTGACTTTTCAAAGGGGTTATTAAGTTATGTCATATGATACTTGCAAAATAAAAAATTCTTCAATGCAGGACAACATCGCATACAGGCAGTATTGCTCCAAAAAATAATTTATCCGAGACTTAATTGAGTGCACAAGGTTTCTACCGAGACCCCGTTAATTTGTCAGAGATATTAATTCTTAATCGAGCTCATGCTCATTTTAGCAAGCTAGGCATAATTATGGCATTGAAATGCATAACGAAATCATCGAATGTTACCAAGTGAGAACATTTTTCTGGTTGTCCGCTAAAAAATCAGTTTTCATTTTTTTTCTTTTTGGACATTAAGGAGGAGTATAGACTAACAAAAACCCAATCCGAGTTGATCATTTCAAATCCCACATTAAGAAAGGAAAATATTTCCATTAATAGCAGCTATTAAATGACTGCTTTGTCTTTAGCAAACAAAATTAATGAACAGGGAAAAAAATCTCAGCCAATCTTTACATTTACAACATATAATCCTACTATTAAACGAGTGAAAACAAAAGCTAACAACATTATTAGTTATTATCATCACCGAAAACTTGCATTGAAAATGGATCAATGTCAAATTAATTATTCCAATTAAAAGATTTAATCTGCTTAAAGAAAGAATCCAATACAGAAGAAATTTTTTTATGAATAACTAAAGATTTCAACCACCAGCACATCGCAAAAAAAAAAAAAAAAAAGAAGAAGGTAATATACATGCAATATGAAAAATGGAAACATCTTGATGTTAGATTACTCAAACAAAAACATGCAATTAAGAAAAAAAGAAAATCTAAATTATGCGAGACAATCAGCATGCACAATTCTCAAAACAATATAAAATGGAATGATTAAAAAAAAACCACTAGATCAGCACGATACCAAGTAATAAGGCGGGGAGAGAAAACCAGATCTCTATATTAGAAGAACATTTTCAATTGATTTAGCACGGATCTAGGTGAATTGCCAAAGATATTGAGATTCAAGAAATATGTACCATTTCATAAAAGGAGGGAGGAACCTTATCGGCGAAGTCGGACTCTTCTGCCATGGCTGCGAACTCAAAGGTAGAGCTCCCGACCAAAACGAATTTAGGACGGAGAAAATTCCAGAAATTGGAGAAGATGAATAAAACCAATTCCAGGTACCGTAGGTGATGGTATTTATAACGGGACTGTATTATCATGATTTGGATGCAGATTCAGATTCAGAGTTGAAAGTTGAAACCCATCTTCTCCAGTCCAATGGATCCAAGTAAAAGTTGGGCTTTACCTCTTAACATATTAAGCCCATTGGAGTGTTAGTTCGTACGAACTGTGTCAAAATATATAGGGGTAAAAAATCTCTTTGATCCCTCTCAATTTCGCTATGTAATAAATTAGTCCTCTCAAAAAATTAAAACAATTCAATTTTTGTCAATTTCGAAAGCGAGTAACTAAAAATAATTAATCGCCGCATTAATGTTTCTTTTGTCAATATCTAAAACTTAAACCCAAATCTCAGCTTTGTGGAACTGAGTCATATAAACACTTTGTGACTGATTTGTATTTAAATTTTTATATTTTTCCTTATAATTTAACGTAAAAACAATTTAACAAAGAAAAGGATTTGCCTTAGCTCATACTTTCTTTTTTTTGAGATATGCCTTAGCTCATACTTAATTACAATTAACACGTGTTTTTTTTGTTTGGAATGAAAACATCCTCCATATTTACACGGTTTGCATAGTTTAATTCTTTCATTCTTTGAGTTCATAATTATCTCTTGCGGGACAAATTTTATTGCAACACAAATATAATTAACTTGCGAGTTGCAAGCATGCTAAGGAAAAGTTGCATTCCCCAGTTTCTTTTAACATTGTAATTTTATTCACTGTTGACATAACGACAATCCTTTCGAACCTCTCCTTCATCTCCCGTAAGTGGATTATTCTCTGACAACAACAGCACAGCTCTGGCAAACTTGTCATGGAAATATCCATTATCAGCAGCCATTTTCTCCACAAAAGGGGAAGTAGTGGGATCAGAGGTCAGTTGCTGGTCGATCACCAGCAACCCCTTGTGCTTCAACAAGTTCTTGTAGTACATATTGTCAAGAATCATCGGCGTTTCCCGGTCGTTTCTCGAGTACAACACCGCCTCCGGATCAGGGTCGGGTGTCGGACACCTCCCTTTAAGGTACTCGGCATAGTCAGGGTCCAATGTCGGATCAACTGTGGGGTAGAGTCTGTGTACTAAGTTTACACAATGAACTCGACCGACGGAGTGAGCTCCTAAACAATAATAAAGCAAGATTTATCATATTATATGGAATAAATCAAACGAGAATATAGTTTTCATACACATACACATATATATATTATACCTAATAAAGCTACTATTCCTTGGGTGTCGATGCCAATGGATTGAAAGCGTGAAAGCACCAACTCCATTGAATCATTGTGGTTGGGGATGGTATTTTCTACCTCTGAAAGGTAACTTCTCTTGCTATCTTTCCGACCGGTTTTCATCTCAATGCGTGGTCCTCCAAGCAGTAATATGGGCAGAGGTATAGGTTTATACGTTTAACAAAACTGTCCATTTTATGTTTTGATTTTTGTTTTTAATGAAAAAAAAATATACAGACCAAGACAATGCCATCTCTAGCAGAAAGAGAGACGATATCAGCGCAGGAAACTGTCCTTGGACATTCTTG
Organism: Gossypium longicalyx; assembly: GCA_025698465.1. Classification (NCBI taxonomy): domain Eukaryota; kingdom Viridiplantae; phylum Streptophyta; class Magnoliopsida; order Malvales; family Malvaceae; genus Gossypium; species Gossypium longicalyx. The sequence continues at coordinate 30,115,279 of CM047003.1, forward strand.
CTCCAGAGCATCTTTAATTGTCCTAACGTACTTGAAATTTCTCATCCCAAAACTCCTATCTGATTTTTGTTCCGATTCAATTCCATTCACCGTCTCTAACAATAACGATGCATCGCATGACTGCATCAACAAAATAGCTGTTATTCTCGCTCTTCATTTTCATTATATAATCACATATTCGGATATATGTATAGAATTATAATTTTATAAATATATATATGATACTTGACTTTGCCATACATAGGATAAGACTAAATATGATTTAATTACCATCTGACCAATAAAACAAAAGATATATACCTTAACCATGCAGTCATGGAAGAGATTTCGAACCCAAGAAACAGCTGTGTTTCCATGTTTGTTGTAGAGCTTGATGACTTGTTGTTTGATGATCTCTTCAGCATTGGGGCAACTTTGAGCATAGTAGTTCAACTGGAGATCACCTTTGACTGCAAAAAAAGGATAAGATTAATTGTTTTCCTTGGTATTTTTTTCCCTCTCTGAAACCTTATCAAAACTGGCTTTCAGCCATGGAATTAAAATATTGCTAGGTAATGTTGGTAGTCTATCGTGAAATATATATATATATATATATAAATCTATGGGGTCCAACATGTCTAAATTAAGCTCGTGAGATTGGTGGCATTGCAACCAACTCTACTTTCTCCAGTTCATCTTAATCCATTGATTACACAAATTCTTAGGTAGGCAAGGTCATTGAGCTTTGGCCATAATGCAAAAATTTTACTAATTAAGAATTGTATAATTGCCAACTAATGGTAATAGTAATAGTAGTACTCACATCGGTCTAACTCTAAACTCTCACGTAAGGAAGTCTATCCCAGGGTACGAATTTGAGCATAATAGAAACACGACATAGAGCTAAAACATAAAAATGAAAAGAAACAGTTGAGTACCAGAATGAAGCTGTAGGAGTAATGGTAATAACAAAAAGATAAAGCTGAAGCAGCAATGGTGGCTCTTGATAGCCATCATCTATGAATATCTTTGGTGTGATACAACTCAAAGACCGTCGACCCAAGCTTTATATAGTAGTGTTTTAGAAGAGCCTGAAAAATGAGAAAATTAAATTAAAATAAAAGAAAGGGCAAGCTCCCTAATCTCGATCCCTCCACTACGCCACTTTCTTTGACCTTATGCCCCCTTCCCTCCTCACGCGAGCGGCCGCCCCCACTATGGGGCAACGATCAAGTTTTTCTTCAGGATTCGCTGGATGTATAATATAATTTTATACTTCATTATTGTTTATTTGTTCACATCATTAAGCATTCTACTATGGATTCAACTATATTGAATATTGATTGCAAAAGGAAAGAGATTTGTTGGATTCCTCACGTATAATTGGTTTTCCTACAATTTTCTTTAATTTTTTCATTCATGAAGCATTGATTTGAAATTATTTAATATTATAATAATATGTATTTGTATTTTAATTATAGTTTTAATTTTTAATTTGTGTTCTTCATATTACAAAATGCGTAGCTAATGGCTCAATTTTTGCTATACAAATCAGTTTATTTATGAAACTAACCGTGTTAACTATTAATAAGTGACCTAAACATGTTAATTATCAAAATTTACATAGTGTTGAATTTATAAAGAAAATTATTTAGTAAATTAGTAAATATAATTATTGAATATAATTATGTTGTTTGTTAAAAATGAATATTAATTGTTAAAATATTGTTTATTTTTTATTTTAATCTTATTAATGTAATAGTGCATATTATTTTGGGTGATTTTAGGTGAAAGATAAATATGGTAATTTGAATATCTTATTTTTTTTAAAAATTATTTTAATTTTTCAATAAAATAAATTCAACCTAATATTTTCTACCTTTGATAAGTAACTATCTACTTATTTATTTTGTTGAAATTTTTATATTAAGTAAAAAACTGAAATGATATCAAACACATTTAAAATATTAAATATTGAATCCAAAAGTTTAAAAAAAAAAGTCTGCATTGTAGCACGAATTAGGGTTTTTCTTTGGTCTGCTTTCTAGCACGAATAGTATTCTTTAGGGTTTGGATCTTGTTGCCTCCTTGAGGTACGACATGGCTAATATTGATCTGGTGGATACCGGTCTTGCTAATCTCAATATTATGGATGAAGAGGAAGATCCCATGCTGGTTTTAGGAGAAGATAATGCCGTGGAACAGTTGTATAAACTGTGCCTGGTAGGGAGAGTTCTTATTGATAGTATTGTGAATTTTCCTGCATTAAAAAATACTTTGGCCGACTTATGGCACCCGTTGAGAGGGGTGACCATTACTGAGATGGAGGATAAGAGGATTTATTTAGATTTTACAGTGAAATTGATTTGAACCGAGTCCTAGATGGTCTACCATGGTTTTTCAATCGTCATCTTATTATCTTTCACAAATTGGTAGGGGGTGAAGACCCTAATTCAATTCCCCTTTGGCACACGGTCTTTTGGGTTCAGGTACACAATTTACCTATTGGTTACACATTAGAGGAAACGGCACGTCAAATTGGAGATTTTGTTGGTAAATTTGTGGAATATGATTCATCATTGGTGACAAGAGGGGTTAGTAAATTCATGAGAATTAGGGTTATAATTGATGTTCGTTTACCACTTAAAAGGAAGAAGCGAATAGGCATTGGGCAGAACAGATTCATTTATGTTTTATTCCAGTATGAAAGGTTGTCACTTTTTTGTTTTATTTGTGGCCGACTTGGTCATGGTGAAAATTATTGCGAGGTCAGATTAAGAATAGGGAATCAGCATGTGGAATTTGGACAGGATTTGACATTACGTGCTGCGCCAAGACGAGGAGGACAAGTTGTGAGCAAGTGGATTAGAGAGGAGTCAAATACAGATAAATGGCAGGACATGGAAATAGATGGGGAAAGAAGCGTAAAAAAGTTGGGGTGGAGGCTACAAAAAATAATGAGGAGAAAGAGGAAGTGGGCCCCTGAGGACGTTCCACACGACAGCTTAGGAAAAATCTGAACACAAGGAACCAAGTTATTTCGAAATAGTTGAAGGTAAGAGGGGTGGAAGAGGATTCGGAAGACATGTTAATGGAAATCGTGGATGGTAAAAAACGGCAGAGGATTAATGTAGAAAGGGGAATCTCGGGGGATTTTAGGAAACTATCGAAAGAGGGTTTGGAGAACGATATATCGACGGCCACTCATAAGGTGGCTGACCGGGCACAATGAAAATCCTTAGCTGGAATGTTCGTGGGTTGGGTCAACCATGGACAGTTCGACGTCTCAAAAACAAATTGAGACATATTCGACCCCAAATTTTGTTTCTCATGGAAACAAAGGTTTCAAGCAGACGGATGGAGGCAATAAGAAGGCAATGTGGCTTTTTGAATTGAATTGACATAGACGCAGTTGGTACGAGAGGAGGATTGTCGTTAGGGTGGAAAGAGGGTTTGAATTTAACTTTGTGAAGTTTTCAAAATCTCATATTGATGTGGAGGTAGCGAATAAAGATGAGTTAGATACATGGAGGTTTACAGGGTTTTATAGAGTGCCAGTGGAGCAAGAAAAAAAAGAATTATGGGACTTACTAAGATTTTTGAAACGCAAAAATAACAAGCCCTGGCTGATTACCGGAGATTTTAACGAAATTCTTTTTTCTTTTGAGAAGAAAGGGGGAAGAATTCGGGAGGAAAGATAGATGGCTGTATTTAGGGAGGCAATTGAATACTACGAGCTATACGATTTGGGATTTTCGAGACAGTGGTACACTTGGGAAAGAGGTCGTCTGGTTGACAACAATATTAGGGAGAGACTTGATAGGGGGTAGCTAACTCAGAATGGTAGGGTCTTTTCCCAGGGTATAAAGTTTGTCATTTGTAACACAATTTTTTAGATCATTATCCGATCATGGTGGAGATCGGTAGGGAGGAGGGGTTGCGAGGAAGAAGGCAACAATGACATTTTCGATTTAATGCAAAGTGGATTTTGGAGGTAGGATTTGAGGAGTGATTGAAATAGGAGTGGAACTCAAATAATCTGGATGTGTTGGAGAAACTAAAGAACTTGGGGTTAACTTTGAGTACTTGGGCAAAACAGGAGAAAAAGTAGACCGAACGACGAACGAAAGAACTAAATGACAGGTTGAGCAAATTAGAAGCTGGCGAAATTAGTGATAAAGTTCTGGAGGAAATTACAAACATTAAATTAAAGTTGAATTTTGAAGCGGATAAGGAGGAACTGTTCTGGGAACAAAGAGCAAGAGTTAATTGGCTTCGTATGGGTGATAGAAATACGACATTCTTTCATAAGAGTGCGACACAACGAAAAAGGAAAAATCTAATTACGGGGTTAGAAAATGAAGCTGGGAATTTAATTACCGATATGGAGAGAGTCACTAATTTGGCTATCGAGTATTTCAAAGAGTTGTTCTCATCTACAGAGGTAAGTAATTGTGATAGATTGTTTGAGTCCTTTTTGCCATGCATTACGGAGGAACATAACAGTATGTTAATGGCAACATTTAAAGTAGAAGAATTGTTGAGGCGATAAAATCTATAGCACCCCTCAAGGCATCAGGAAAGGATGGGTATCCTGCAATATTCTATCAAAAGTATTGGCATAAAATAGGGGAGGATGTGACTACATATTATTTGGATGTTCTTAATAGACGAAGAAACGTAGAAGAGATAAATCAAACAAGCATTGTTCTTATTCCCAAAGAGAAGTCACCAAAGTCAATGAATAAGTTCCGCCCTATTAGTCTTTGCAAGGTGATCTATAAAATTATCTCAAAGGTACTTGTTAATCGTTTTTGACAGGTGCTGGACTTATACATTGAAGACACACAAGGGGTGTTTGTACCGGAAAGGCAAATCACAGACAACATTTTCGTGGCATACAAAATTTTGCATTCATTCAAAAGAAAGAGAGGAACAACAAAGAAAAGTTTTGCTTTAAAACTTGATATGAGTAAAGCATATGATAGAATTGAATGGGTTTTTTTAGAAAAAATGATGCGCAGTATGGGTTTTTGTGAAGGCTGGATCTCGCTTATTATGAGATGTATTACTAGTGTAACATATACAATGGTGATAAATAGTAGGGAGGGAGAAGAATTTAGACCTCAACGAGGGCTAAGACAAGGCGATCCATTAAGTCCGTATTTGTATCTCATTTGTGCGGAAGGTTTTTCCAGATTAATTGCACTAGCCAAAATGGATGGAAGGCTATCTGGGACAAGAGTGGGAAGAGGAAACGTATCAGTGTCACATCTATTTTTTGCGGATAATAGTGTGCTATTTGGTGAGGCTTCAAGTGAAGGGGCAATTAATATGAAAGGTATGATTCAAGAGTATGAAAAGATCTCGAGACAGTTGGTTAAATTTGACAAATCTCTTATCTACTTCAGTGGCAACGTGGATTTGGAAACACAGGCACAGGTGGGAAGGATTTTGGGAGTGAGAATAACTAGCAATCCAGAAAGGTATTTGGGGTTGCCAACTATGGTAGGACGTCGAAAGAAGCATGCTTTTGTGGCTATTAAAGAACGATGTGTCAAATTATTGAATAATTGGAGTATGCGCTTTTTATCAGCTAGGGGGAAAAGAGGTATTTTTAAAATCTATTTTACAAGCGATTCCAACTTATGCAATGCAATGCTTTAAGCTACCGGTTTCATTTTGTCGAGAGCTCGAGAATTTAATGTGCAAATTTTGGTAGCGTAATAGTAAAACTAATAAAGGTATTCATTAGTGTAAATGGAGTGAAATGTGCATCCTCAAAGCGAAAGGAGGTTTAGGTTTTAAAGATCTGTCAAAATTTAATTTGGCTTTGTTAGCGAAGCAAGGTTGGAAAATTATCACGAAACCAGATTGTTTGTTTGCACACGTTATGAAAGCTAAGTATTTCCCGAAAGGAGATTTTATGAGTACTGAGGTAGGTTCTTACCCTTCGTATACCTGGCATAGTATTTGGGGAGCCAGGCAACTTCTCGAAGAGGGGATGGGGTGGCGAATCAGTAATGGGGAATCAGGCAATATATGGAACGACAATTGGATCCGAGGACCTGGCAGTGGTAGAATAAGATGTCAGAATATGGATTTACGAGTTACTCAAGTCTCAGACTTAATTGATAAGGAAACTAATACCTGGAAGCAAGACATTATTCAATCAATATTCGGAGAGGAACAGTTGAAGCGCATTCTCACAATTCCATTGGCAAGCAGTAGACCACAGGACGCATTGGCATGGCGAGGGGATAATACTGGGACATATACAGCTAAAAGTGGATACAGATGGCTAACTACAGATGGGGGTACTAGAATACATAATGAAATTTCTACTAATTTCTTTACAAAATTATGGGAGCTTCAGGTGCCAAGTAAAATTCGTATTCTTATGTAGAGAATTGCTAACAACTATTTACCCACTTTGCATAACCTAAAAGCTCGTCAACTGGCTGTCAATCCTTTATGCCCGGTATGCGGATCTGAGGAAGAGTCTGTGGACCATCTTTTTAGGGAGTGTTCCTTCACACAGCAGGTTTTGCGGGGTTTGGAGATGCCATTTTCAACATACAACAGAGAAGCCAATTGGAAAACATGGTTAATAGCAGATTTTGAAAATAAGAGTCTGGAAACATGCAAAATCAAATCTATCGCTTACTGGGCCATCTGGTGTAATCGCAACAAACTATATCATGAAGGAGTCAGAGAGCAAGTACATGAAGTTGTTGGATTTATCAAGGCTTACTATGTAAAAATTTCTAGTATGGGGGAGATATTACAGAATACACATGAAATTAAAGACTTAGTCTGGAAACCGCTGGATAATAACACCATAAAAATTAATTTTGACGCCTCATTTAACCGAATGACAAGAAGCTCTATTTCAGGAAACATTGCATGAAATAAAGAGGGTTTGCCTATGGCAGCCTGTACCTTTCCATGGGATAATATTTTAGACCCATTTATGGTCGAGGCAAGGGCGTGTTTACAAGCTATTATCATGGCAGAAGAGCTGGGTTTCCAGGATATCTGTGTTGAAGGAGATGCGCTAACTATTATACGAAAATTGAACTCTGCAGAAGAAGATAGATCGTGTATTAGCAGTTTGATTAAAGAAATCAATGGGAGAGTTTTCAAGTTTAGGAGATGGTGTTTCAAGCATGTACCTAGGGAAGCCAACAAAGTGGCTCATGAGATGGCAAAGGAAGGAATCCAATTTCAGCATCCTCGATACTGGATAGAGGAGGTACCGCCTGCAGTGGAGAATCTGGTGAATCAAGAGAGACAAAACGGTGGTTATGGAGGATAAATGAAGAGGTAGAGTCTGGGCTCAGTGATTTTGGTTGCCCGATGAACTCGAGATTTTGACAGAGATTGTGGTTCTAGAAAGATTTGATTCTGGGAGGAAATGGGTCTCTTCAATAGTTGATACAAGGGTGTTTTGGTTTCAAATGAGGGAGAAGAAGGGTTACCAGAGCTAAGTCTCATTTCTGCCGATTCATTCTACTTTACAAGCTTCTGGAATAGTTTTTTAATTGTGTTTATTTTTGCTTTTTCAAGGCACCGTTTTGGTGACCAATTATATTTTGACAGTTTTTATTTCCTTCTTTTGAGACTGGTAACCACATTTATTACTTCTTCAAATCAATAATAGTATCAGTTGTTTCAAAAAAAATATTAAATATTGAAAATTTTCATTTTTATTGATTTATCAAACACACTCTAAGTACCAAATACATTTTGTCAAAGGTAATCAACTACGAAATTAGAACTATATATAATATAATAGATTATGGTATATCTAAATTGTGACTTGTGAGTGAAACAAGTTTTATGTAGGACATAAAATTATAAAAAAATTATATAAAAATTAAATATAGCTCTAGTTGAATTGGTAAATTTAAAGTTTTGATATTTATGGTTTCTCATATTCAAATTTGTTGTGACAGCCCTAATTTGACCCTAATCGGAAAGTAGTTTCGGGACCATAAAACCGAGTCACAAAAATAATTAAATGTTATATTATATGTCTATTATATGTGAAATTGCATGTGTAAAAATTTCATGCTTTGATTTTGTCATTTGGATGTGGAATTGTTAAAAAGGACTTGTGTGATAAAACTTAAAAATGTGATTGGTAGAATTTAGAGGCCCGAATAATGCATGGTATATTACAAGGAGGACTTGCATGTCAAATGGACCACTATTAAATTAGTGGACGGCAATGATGATAGATGATAGTAATATATGTATTTTGTATTAGTAAAATAATAACTTAATGGATATTATATGCATTCCATATTAGTATTATAAAATTTAATGATTTTATAAGAGGAAATATATAAATTAATAAAAGATGAGAGCATTCAGTCATGGTGTTATGTGCTAGCATGAAATGTATATGTGTGAGAGTTTTAATAGGAATTTCGTGTATTATGAAAGATGATGTATATATTTAATCATAGGATGGTCTTGGTAACCTTAGAAAAGAATGCATGAAAATTAAATAGGTTGCTCTCATGACCGAATATGTTAAAAGCTAATACATAGACTAGTTGATAAATATGTGTTAAAGAAATGTGAACAAATATCTACTTGATTGGTATTCGGCTATGGTTAATTGTATAATTAATTGACCGATTGTGGAGTACGTGAATTTGAAAATGAAATGGTGATAGATTTAAGTGGACAAATTATGCGAATGAATTAGCTTTTGAAATGTATATGGTTGCCGTACGTATGTGTTCGATTGAGAAGTTAAATTTGTTGATTTTAGATCAAGAGCATAGAGGGGCAAATTCGGATAAGGGAAAAGCTAAAGTAACTGAATAGCCGATCCGCGACTGTTGAAAATATTTGAAGTAAGTTTTGAGTAATCAAACATAGTTTATAATTGAATGTAATATGAAAAATGTATAATAAGAGAATTATGACATGATGATAAGGAGTGTGATATGTGCATTTATTCAAATGAAGGAAATAAATTATTAATGCGTTTGTGCTATGTGAAATCAAGTAACATATGATTTGATATGCATGAAACTTGGTGAATTGATTATCGTATGATGAATTCGGGCCTTGAGCCTAGTAGGCTATAATGCCGGTGAAATAATATCGGGCTTCGAGCCTAGTAGGCGAAATGCAGGTGAATGAATTCAGACTTAAAGTCTAGCAGGCTTCGTGCCGGTGATGAATTCAGGTTTAAAACCTAGCAGGCTTAATGCTGGTGATTTGATAAAAGTCTATGACTATAATACTTCATGTTAGAACGACAATTGAATACATTCAATATATTAAGTTGGCCAGGTACGTATCATGTACTTATATATGAGTTTGATTTGAATTGAATCATAAGTGTATAATGTGATGCATATGTGAATAAGTGTTATAACTATATCTATGATCATGATACATTCAGCCAAAGTGTGAAGTTATGTGAAAATATTTGATTTACTTATGTTATATGAATTCAGATTCAAGTGAAGTTAATATGTTAAATATGCGTTAAATGTTTGTATATATATTCGGCCAAATGGCAATATACCTAAGAAATGTCACTTGAGAATTTGATTAATCGATTTATAATTGAATTTAATCATTTGCATTGCTTAAAACTTACTAAGCTTATGGAAGCTTACTCTGTTTGTTATGTTTCTCTATTTTTATATCGTTGACTCCAGCCACTTGCTCGGGGATTGTCAGCAACTCGTCATACTATCTATCGTTTTGGTACTATTATGTTTTGGAATTCGTATGGCATGTATAGAATAGACTTAAGTGAATGATATTTTGAGATGTTGTATATAAGCCATGTGAATATGGTAACTTTTGAATGACGGTATAAGTCTGAATTTCGATCTTTGATTTTGTTTGGCTATGCATATAATTGCTAATGGACTTATGTAAATGTGAATGTACAAATGTAGTGTTTTGGATTGGTAACTCTTCATAACCCACTCCGGCGACGGATACGAGTTATAGGGGTGTTACATCTGTGTAGTTATTTTTAGATTTATTTGATATAAAAAAGATAAAAGCACTGGACACCCTAATAATTATATATATATTTAAGTTAAAATATGTTCTAAGTCTCTACACATTTGAAAATTAGTGTATTTATTTTTATTTTAAGAAATTTAGTCTCTTTACTTTTGTAATTTAAAAATGCATGTCCAATTGTTAACATTGTTGAAATTTACTTGATAAATTCATATTCATTACAATATCAATTTTTAATTACATAGCTATCAAGTGAGTATTTTTTTTTTCTAATTTCAAAGTGCCACATCAGTGAATTTAATAAAAGAATTTTAATAGTGTTAACAATTAAATCTGAAATTTAAAATACAAAAAATAGAATGACTAAATTTCTAAAAATAAAAGTAGGAATTGAATTCCAAATATATACAAAGTATATGAACTCAGAATATATTCTAACCTTATATTTATTACTTTATAAAAAAATAGACACTTTTTTTTCTAATTAAATTGATGTCTGATAAATTATGACTGAACTCAACCAACATAAATATAGTATAGATGAATAATTTTATATATATAATTATTTAAAATCCCCGACTGCTTACAAAATTAGTTCACATGTAGTCTATTTGACCCAAAGAAAAGTAAGCATGAAATATTATAGGAAGATGAAGTTGTATAACAAATAAAATATTGAGCAATTTGTAGGGCTTTATATCATAAAAAGAAATGAATTACTAAATCTACTTGCACTTATATAGTAACTTGAGAAATTATTAGCCTCTTAATATGGAGTCCAATGTCACCCTTATTCACTCAATTTTAGTGGATTTGTGGTGTTGTATGCAGTAAATTTTAGTAAGTAAAAGGACTTTATGGTTTAAACTTGAAAGAGAGGGAAATAATTGGTTTCCAAGTGGTTAGTGGGAGATACCAAAAATAAATTAAAGGAGTGGTTCATAATAAGAGAGAGATTACGTGATTTTTGTCCATTTTTCTTTAGTTAGACTGTCATGTACATGTGACGCAACCAATTTTAATTTATTAACCAATAATTTTTATGTTGATGCTTTATTAAGTACATATCGTTTTATCATTTTCTAGAATTTTGGTGTAAATAGTTTTCCTTTTATATTTAATATTATTAATTTAATATATTTATGTTATTTTATTTTAATATAGTATATATTTAATATATTATTATTAATAAATTTTGAATTATTATATATTATGTTTAAACATATATCTATATTTTAAATCCGTAATTTTCACTTACATATATAATTTTTAATAAAATTAATACAATTATAAATATATGTTTAAATAATTATATACAACTTAATTCAAGACAAAGATAAATAAATAAATAAATAATTAAACTAAACTTATACGTAACAATGCAGCACATAGATAGTAACTCAAGGATGCTTACCATTAATAATTTAATAACATGGCTGATGGCCCTGCTCTCATTCTGTATTGCTTTGTGGGCATCCTCATAAATTTGACTGATGTCTATTATTTTTATTTTATTTTTAAAGAAAAGACCACGGAGAAATGGATAAGGTTAATAATAGATTTCTTTTATTTGATCAAATAATGTCTATTTTAATAAATTAGTTTTTTTTTCTATTCAACGAGAAGAATAGTTTTTCATTTATTATAAAATTATTATAAATAAATTTTTTTATACAAAGCTTACCAAAGTTCTTTTGTTAACCCGGGCTTGAATTAAGATCAAATTGTAAGGTATGGAAACTTTTGGGCTGACATTGTGACTTCACACTCTACACGTCGTGACATCACCATCTCAATATTTCACGTCGTGACTTCATACATACCAACTTCATGACGACATTCTGTTTTAGCACGACATTGAGAGTTGAAGGTTGTGATGAGGACCCTGTTTTTGGTAAAAATGTCATTTTGATTCCCATTCAAGTCATGTTAAACAACCTACATGATTCATACGAACTTGGTACCATTAAAACAACCTAAACTCATATCATTTTATTGTCAAACAAATCACTTAACCATTCTAATCAAAACCAAATCAAACATAAGCTTAACCTACTCAAAATCAATTGATTTTATTACTTTTTGTGGAGTATGCCTTGCATTTCAGCATAAACAATGTGTGACATCGCAACGAGGAGGAGCTCTTCGTCTCAACGAGCAACTGACATCACGATGAGGAAACATGCTTCGTCCCAACAATGTGGCGACATGTTCCTCAATTTTCTCGTCTTTACTTCTTTCAATTAAACAATGTTTTAATTTCTCACTTAAACTCTGATTAGTATATATTATTTTTAAAATTACTTGACCTATGAATTTAGACTATAAATAGGCCTTCTACAACCTTTGAAAGATTTAAGTATTAGCTTTTACAAACTTTCAGGGAATTTTGTGTTTAAGTTTTGGGGGTTCTTATTTTTCGGGTTCCGAGGTTTAGTTTTTATCTTCATCTCTGTACTCTTCATTTTTACCGATTTAGTGAAATTATCTTTGCATGTGGTTTTTTATCCTCTTTAGAAGGGTTTTTCCACGAAAATTATTTGTGTTCGATCTTTTCAATTTCTTCTTTAGTTTACTTGTTCGTTACTTAATCGGGTTTATCCCCAACACTTTTAGTCAAATGCCAAACCTACTTATACCAAAACATAAATAGGCATGCCATTCAACTTCTACAAATTAACCCATCCATTTCATTTTGTGCACTATGAACCTAAATGACCTTATTTTGAACCAAAACAACCATACTCCAAACATACATCCAAGCATTATATTCAATTATATCAACTCCAACCATTCATTAACTTAGCTACTTTTTTTTTTACTTCATTTTATAACATTCCACATGCCAAAACATATAAGGATATATCATCATCTATTCTAGCATGAAATATGACTAATACCATACATTTACCAAGTCTCAAGCGAAACATGTAACACAAGATAGGCAATGTCACATTTTCCAAGTAGTTAACACTTTCAAATGCTAAAGTACACACTAAGACTCTTATTACATGCCACAACCTTAAACTCAAAATAATTGTATAACTATCAATTTAGTGATAGTATGAGCTTTGAGATGATTCAGCTTGGCGAGTTCCGCAAGGTGACGGTCCACAAGGGAAAGAAAACAATGAAAGTAATCATATAGAATGCTTTGTAAGTTCCTATGCAAAATACTACGCTTACTTTATTTTTACCTAAGCATTTAAAGCTACCTTAGTTTGATATAATTTTGGCTAGAACATGGCACTCAAAACATCAACAAAGTGAGTATTAATGTATAACCAAAATCTTTAATTGCTACAAGTAACTTAACATACCAATTCTTGTTACTTTCATATAACTTATCACATTGGTACATTCAATCCACAATCATAAGATTATAACAAGTATGCATGATTCAAATCAATTACCTTTGCTATTAACAATCATAAAGATATATTATTTTCAATTCAATCCATTTAATGACTTTTCAATTTGGATGTTAAGTTCAATTTATCGCATTTCAAAATTTCAATTTCACTTATATTGTTTTACTCGATGAACCCTAGCAAACAGACTCGAATACACATGTAACTATACCACACCATGTGCTTGTCCGAGCTGAGTATATTTATATGTATGGTTACATATCAAGTTACTTGTCCAAGCTAAACTTGTGTCATATAATACTCGAGAATTTGCAACGAATTTTGGATTTTGTTAACATCTGTAATAAATCCCGTGTAAGCGCACATAAGACCTTATTGCCATACCAATCATATCTAACCCTTTACTAAGTTCATATGGGCATTTTTTACACATATAAGCATCACATTTCAATTTAGTCCAATTCTAACATTTCATACCAATTCACAATTAATCCATCCATATTCAAAACATATATATATCATCAAACATAAAATTACACATGACAGCATCAAACATTAAATTTCATATGAACTTACTTGCTCAAAATGCAAAACAAGTGAATTCTTCAGTGTCTAATATGCAATTTTCACTTTTCCCCTATTAACTCCATTTGGATCTAAATCTTGATCTATACAATTATTTTATACAACCAATCAATACCAAACATTTTCACATTATGTCATGATATGCATAAACCTATGTAAACTTATTTTTTGATACCCCTAAAATTTTACTTTTTATTTAATTTAGTCTCTAAACTTGAAATAATCATAACTTCCAATTTCTAACTTTGGATTAAAATCTAATTTCACATATATTCATTAGAGACTCTCTACTTCCTATTCCTACTGAAATTTCATAAAATTTTTACATTTTATTCAATTTGGTCTTTAATGTACGAAACTAACAATTAAGTTTTACAATCTAGTCCTTTTCTTAAACTAAGCTTAATTTTTAATAATTTCATAGCAATTTCATCTAATTCTCAATAATGGAAACTTTCAAAAAATTTAACAGTTTTATAAATCGATACATGGGCTAGCTAAATCAAGCTCTCATGACCTCAAATCTTTAAAAATTATAAGAAAAATGTTAGAAATTGCTTACCAATTAATGGCTGAATGATACGAAATTTTATTTAGTGTTTCTTCTTTTTGGGACCACAATGGAAGAACAAACCCACTAACTTAACTTACATAGTTTAATTAAGGTTTAATTAAAATAATCAAATTTTAATTAACTTAATTTAACAATTATTTAATCATAATGGAATATGGCATCATCATCCATTAACTTTAGTTTTATAATGGTTTATTAACCATTTTCGCCTTTGGCTAATGGTTCTTTGACTAATTGCAATTTAAGTCTCTAAGCTTTCGTCAATTAAACACCTATAGCAGTTAAATTTTTACAATTTAGTCATTATACCTAAATTAAACTATTTTATTGACAAAATTGATGGACTAAACATTAATATACTTTTATATTAACCCCGTAAATATTCATATTTAATATTTGAGGACTCGTTTTATGAAAATGGGTTTCGAAACTGTATTTTTCAATACCACTGAAAATCGGGCTATTACATGAATAGAGTGTTCAATGAACAGTTCAATATCTATTTGCTTATGCTTGTTTATGAAGTTAAATAAACGAATATGAACAAGATTTTGAGACTCGTTTATTAAAGGAATCAAACACGAATAAAATTTGTTCAGTTCATTTATGTTAAGGAGCAAATTAGTTTATATCTGTTTAAAGCTAGTTTAATAAAGCATTTAAAACTCATTTAAAATTTGTCTATTATTCTATTGTTATATATTAATAAAATTATTATTGTTTGTGTACTTATTTTATTTAAATCTACTTATAAATATTTATATTTTATTATTTTATATATAAAAAATAAGACATATGTTTGTTTATTGTTTGTCTATTTATTATTCATGAACATTTTTTGTGAGCATATTCAATTATATGTTCATGAACATGTTCATTTAATACTCACAAACATGTTTCAAACGAAACATGAATATGTATAATTTTAAATAAATAAACACAAACACAATTTTGAAATTCTTAATGAACACGACTTGAACATAAACAAGTTTAAAAATAAACAAACGAACATAAATAATGGTTCATTCATTTAAGTTTGATTCATTTAGAACCCTACTTAAGCTTTTGAATTAGTTACCTTTGAAGTTCTAAAAATTATAATTCGAATTCGTGAATTTATGACATTATGAACTTTTTAAATTATGAATTCATGTTGAATGACTTAAACGTAAATCTTCCACTTTATCCTTTGAAAGATCTCTCTTAGAATATAATTTAAAAAAATTACAAGAATTTATCTCTTTATTTATTATTTTTAATTAAGAGATAAAATAAAATTTTAAGAATATCTTTGCTAATGAAACATTTGCTATTTTGCAGAATTTGTAGATTCCATAAACAAATGGGCCAATGAAACTATGAAAAATATTAACTATTAAAAGAGAGTTGTATGAATTTAAAACAAAAAAAAAAAAAAGCATTTAAGATTATTTGCTAATGTAACCATGTCACTTTTTTCTAACCAGTAAAATAAAGATTCTTTATCTTTTACACACCATTCATGTATTACATTTTTTTAACATATCACTTATGAATTATGATGTTTTTAAACCCATGAAAAATTCCTTTAATCTTTTAATTAGGCCCCTGGATTATATTGGGCTTGTAAGCTTAAAGCCGATTACAATGTGGGTTCCCTTCTAAGCGCTACCCCCAGAATTTGAATACTTTTTAATTTAAAACTTGGCTCGATTTTGCTATCTGGCTTGCCCACTCTCCACTCATTCACAAATTGTAAACACTCTTGTATTATGCTCATACATTAACTCTAAATCACATACGGGTACTTCGTTAAAAGTTTTAAAAATATAATAATAGTTAAAGGTTAATTATATTTTTTTTCGATAGAAATTTACTGCATTATATTATTATTCAAAACATTATATAAATGTAGACTTAATACTATCATCTAATAATGCACTTTGTACTAAAGTTTGGAAGTGCATCAAACAATTATAAATTCGCAAGTCTCGTGTTTGCATACTTAGCGATGCAGTTGGCTGCAACATTTTGGGTCATCGGAACATAACAAACTCGTACTTTCCAGTTACGCCCTAGCCATTGATGTATTAATCATAACTCCGTCAAGTTGCTCTTAGCCGCACCATCGACCAACAAGGACTCAACCAGAAGTGCATTATCACACTCTAGTTCTATTTTCAGGAAGCTTTTTTCCCATGCTACATATAACCCTTCTAACACAGATCTAGTTTCAATCTTGAAATTTGTGTCCCTACTGATTGTCATAGAGTAACCACATGATCAATTCGCATCATGGTATCTGAAAACTCCACCAATAAACGTATTCGAGCCATTCGTTGATATTGTCCCATCCATATTAAGCTTATTCCATCCTCTATCCAAAGGTGATCAATAACCGAGATTGATTAGAAAATCACATTGCATAACTCCTAGCAATGGGCCAATTATATTTGTTAACATATAATGTCACATACTTCATTGATAGTATATCAGTATATTGACTGATGTGCTTTTAATGCATTATTTTAATATTTTAATTATAAAAACGAAATTAAAATTTATTATATAACAATTTTTAACTGTTAAGATATATTAATGAGTGTCTAATGAAGTTTTTAAATAAGGTAATATTTATAAAAAAAATTATAATTAATTAAT
The DNA here is from genome assembly GCA_025698465.1 of Gossypium longicalyx. Taxonomy (NCBI): domain Eukaryota; kingdom Viridiplantae; phylum Streptophyta; class Magnoliopsida; order Malvales; family Malvaceae; genus Gossypium; species Gossypium longicalyx. Next base: position 30,132,436 of record CM047003.1, read on the forward strand.
GTATTCATTTGTTTGAGTTGGATAAAGTTATTTTAAAATACTAGTAATTAATTTTTTTTAAATGATGCTAGACATAGTCGTAACGTAACGGAAGTATAGTTGTCCTGTTCGAGACTGGTTGAGAAACCCAACCAAACAAAGAAACATCCCCATGGGATAGTCTGCGACCGTGTTTTCATAGCTAGCATGGGGCGACATGTTTAAAGCTGCCGCAGCGAAGCGTAAAATGATGGAACTGGGCAAAGTAAGAACTGTATTGCAAATAATAATGAAAAGGATGGATTCTGAAAAAAGAAGAAAAGGAAAAAAAAAAAAATCAAATTTCCTGGTGATAGGATATGTTAAAACATGTGATTCGGACCCATTCTTTTTTACCCTTATTTGATAATCTCAAAACATGAATAATGCAAATGAAGACAAAACCCAGGATGGAACACGGAAAAAACAGATTTGGCTACTGTTAGAATGGAAGCTAACCTTTTGTTTTAACCCGCAACATGGTGGGACCGTACCGTCCTCATAATCTTGCCTTTTTTTTTTGTTTGCCTTATCTCTTCAGCAATTAGGATGAACAAAAGATAAAAAAGATCCTATTTCTAGTTTCTTTTCAATTTACCTTACATACAAGTAGCTCAAAAATGGATCAGACAAAAAGAGCATTTGGCTCATCTTTATTTTTATATATATACTATCTAATTACAAACAAACTCTTCTTTTTGAACAATTGCATGAGCTAGGCAAGCTAATAGTTGTGCAGTTGTTTTTCTAGATTTACTTTTAGCATTCCTGCTGTACTACCGATGCAACGGTTCGAGCCCAACACTTGAGATGTTTCTTCATATCAGCAGCTGCAGACACCCTTGGTACTTTTAGATTCAGCAATGGTGAATCAGGTCTTTTTATCAGCCAAGCCTCTGATAAATACGGTCTTATAACACCACTTTCTTGATCTTCTTGTTCAATATCATCATCATCTTTAGATACTTCATGTTCGTCAGCGGGAAGATTCGGTTGAGTTTTGAGAAATCCGAGTCTGAGCAAGCCTGGGACAACGTCAATCATTCTTGAATCCAAGTGTTCTTTCTTGAATATGAAACCTAGATCCATGAACCCTTTTACTTCTTCTAGTTCTAAATCTTCCAAGCTCTTACAACTCGTGGATTTTTTCAGTTTACCCCCAAGTGAACGTGAAGTTGAGTGCCTGTGATTCCTTAGACGCTTTTCGGTTGATGGAGATGAGGAATGTGAACGACTTCTAGAGCTAACACTCCCTCTTCTTGCTCGTTTCTTCATTTCCTCTTCTTCTTCCTCATTTTTAGAATCGTCCTAGAATTAATATCACCATGAAAACAACAGCAAATGAACAACAAAACTTTGAGAAATACTGTATTTAAACATTGTTGAAGAGCGTAGGTTTATTATTACCGCTGGAGCTAATGGCTGATGATCAAAGAGAGGGCAAACAGGCGTTGAGATATTGTCTTCTGCAAGAGTTGTTGAAGACGGGCATGTAGGCGTAGCGATAGATTCCGAGTAGGGCTGCTGTGGTTTAAGGGGTTTAAGGGAAAATAGTGAAATGGGTTCTGGGAAAAGGATAATTTGGTGAAACCAAAGACGATCCATGGCTCGTATGAGACTTAAGGAGAGGTTGTCGGCCATGGCTAGTGAGAGTATTGGGAAGTGGGAGAGAGGGGTTATTTAAAAGGAAAAATCTGAATTTTTATCTGTTATTGATGTTAAACAGGGTGTCGAGGTAGACAGTTAGTTGTGCGTTATTTAAGTTCGCTCAAATTAATTCAGATATTAAAATTTATCATTGAAATTAATTTTGGTTCAAAGTGAATAGATTTTGATTTTTAATTTATTATTTATGATTAGCCAAATGGGAATTCAATTACAAATTAAAGTTATTAAAATCACTTGTGGGAGGTAGGTTCTGTGGCGATAAAAGAATCTTAATTAGGAAGAAAAAGAAAAGCATGGGAATATAGTAGAAAGTTCAAGTGATCATCAACCATGGAGAAGGGAGGATGTGGTCATCAACCTGGATTCCTCCAACTCCACATCTTTCACAAGCTAAAATTAGAGCCTTGGCCCCATGATGTGGATACTATTGGTTACATTCATATAAGGTCATTTTCTACCATAGGGTGCCTAATAGTGGCCCCAAAACAGTCACAACCAATCCAAAACAGATATGTACTCTCTTGTTCCTTGTGTTTATAGTGGAGGAAAACACTCATGACCTACTGTCTAGATCCTGCATCAAATATCGCTTTTAATTGAAGCTGTAATTTGTGACAAATCTTGAGGACTGGCAAAGTCTTTCAAATGTTAAAAATTTTCAACCATTAATGTAAGTTTTTATTATTAAAATGTATTAATTTCGAACTGAAAATATAAATTTATCAAAATTTAACTCAAGTGATTCATTCAACTAAATGAAAACTCATTATAATCGTATCATGTTCGAGTCATATATTTTAAACTAAGGTGTAAATTTTTTTTTAGATAAACCAGTAATCTCTCTCTTGCCAGCGGTATTATTTCATACATGCTTTCTATCTACCCTATCGGCCTTTGTAATGATGAAAGGCTAACTAAGATGGAGCAAAAGAGGACCTAACTTGCTTCTACTACTTGTACAATTTCATCGTCTTGTTCCTCATGGATTTCGCCTGTGTTGGACAAATACATTCTTTCACTGCATGTAAGGTTAGGTAGGTCCATAGAAGGGAATATTGCAGCCCTTCTGAAGCTCAATTCTATTGGCAAAGAAGCTTTGTTATTAGGACATTTTACGAGTTGTTGTTTCTTCCTTTTCTCCCTCACATCAGCCAGCCATTGCTCCATTATTTTGGGTACTGGATCGTCCACTAAAGGACCCTTGAGTTCTGAACCCATCTCCATCCAAATATAATCATCCTTTAGCTACACTGTGGGTAATCGCCTCAAAACTACTAAAGTATCAATTCCAGTAATAGATTAACAAGTGCATATAAAGGAAGAGTGAAATAGCTGCAAACTACTTGAACCGTGATCCTAAGGAACACATTACAAAGGGAATTAAATTATTGCAAAGTATTTGATACTCAGAAAATAGTTAGACAGAAAGCATCGATTCTTTTGGTAATAAAATCTTCATGATAATAATTAAAGTCTACTCATGAATTATAATATTAAGAATCTAATTCAAATTTAATTTAAAACGAACAAAATAAAGACATATCGTGTTATCAAAAGGTAAATTAATTTTTTTTTGGAAACAATTATATTACAATGGAAACAAAGAGAAAGTAATTGGATTACAACCAATCGACTCCCAAATGAAGGCCAGCTGAAATGCATTCTGAAAAGCAAGCATATTAATGTGAGTGAGTTCAAATTTGATGGTTTACTTTGTTGTCCTTGTCCTATAATATTTCTAGGAAGAAAAGATTATTACCGTGAACAATGTGAAAAGTAGAAGAGTGAGAATAAATCGTGATCGTCCAAACCAGAAGAGCTGATCACTTGGCTGAATTAGAGGGGTTCCCCTAGTCACTGTGTTTTGATTGTTGATTTGAAGAGCCATTTCAAGTTTTGTCCCATAATTAACATTTTCTACAATATGTCAAAAAAAACTAGACATGATCATAAACTTCTAATCATTTATTATTGTCTTATTTACTTAGGTTAGATTAAAAAATAAATTAATTTTTTTATTAATAATTTTTTTAAATTTTTTAATCTAAAAAATTAATTTACTCATTTTGTATTAAAAGAGACAAAATGGAATATCTCTTAAATAATTTTTTTACGCTTACAAGTAGGGGAACAAAAGAACACGTGCCAGATGGAATTTAAAAAAAAAAAGAACATTTAATGTATAACCAAAAAAGATGAAGAAGTATATAATGGGAAACAGAACACTTACCATGTACATCAACAAGCACGAAAATAACTACAATAAACCACATCAGAGGGCTGCAAACTGCAGACAATTTAATGTAATATTAGGTGGTCGTTGCTTTATATATGTCTTTTTGAGGATCTTGTGTTGGCTCATTTCAGGATTCAAGCTAGAAATATTAGATTAATAGAGAAGTCCAGAACCTGACGCCAACCTCTGTCTTGAGATCTTCATCCAATTAGAGGATCGTTCTATGTAATCCTGGAAATTGAAATTCCTTTACCTTCCTGAGAAGTGAGCCTGAAATTAAGGCAAGTTTTTCTCTTGTCATGTTTACTTTTTTTTTTTTTTTTTTTTTTTCAATGAAGATCATTAATTTACCGAGATAAAGCCATGTTTCAAGGTGAGATAATCAACTTTGGCTACTGGATTAAAGAATAGCTGTCTGAAGAAACATTTCTGCTCCAAAATCACAACCATCCAACAGCAATTATTGTGTATATATGGGAACTCAACTGAAATTAATGTATTAATTGTAGTATTGTAATGGAAGCTTACAATCCAGAGTTGGGAGTGATGTTTCGGTACAAGAAGAAACCTGTCGCCTTGCAAACGTTGTTTGTCTTGTTAATCTGAACCTTTCAGGATCTATAGTAAAACGGGTCATAATCATGACAGAAATATTAATAACCTGTATCATATATTGTTTCTGGACCAACAAAAACAGATACATATATATATATCTTATTTATTCAATTCTTGTAACTAACTATGGAATACAAATTCAAGTCTTGGCAGCATTGTGTTTTTGCAATTATCTTTCAAATAATAATAATAGCAGACAACTTGATGTTAAACTGACCCTTACCACATGTAAAATGGTCCACCAAGGAAATAAAAATGAGATTTTGAATCCTATTGCAGGCTTTGCTTCACACCGGTGGCCCCACAAACCTATCTTTCCAAACTTGTTTTTATTCCTAAATTAATCATAAACATACGATTTTCAAAGTGAAGAATATCAAACATTGGTGCACCTCCCAACCCATGTCACTTAAATTACTACTATTAAAATTCAATAGATTATATTTATTTTTAGAAATTAATGATAGTTTATTATCTAATTTAATATATCGGAAAAGAGAGCCATACAATTTATATACATAAAAAAGTAGAGCCACATTTCATGTAATAGAATGGGAAATTGAATCTCAACATATAATTAAAGATAGGAGTTACGCACACTGATGTTGCAATTAAAGGGGATTCTAGGGCGACAGGTACACAAATTGAATCTTTGACTATAATTGATTTATTGGAATATATTGTATTTTAAATATGGATTTATGGGATATTTGAAATGGTCTGATGATTGCAATAGATAAAGGATTCGATACTTTTTTTCAAATATTCAAGAGGCGATATAAACTTTACAAAACAAGTTCCAACATATTTGAATTCAGCTTTGGCTAAAGGACTTCATTTATTATTGGCTAATATGGTGTTCTGATCGATTCATCATGTTTTTAGAGAATTCAACAAAGAGATTAATAGGCTAACAAAAATAACGGTCGATTATAATCGTGGTTTTCAATTTTTTGGAACAACTCCATGAAGGCTTGAGTATTTATCTAAATAGTTTTTTGTAATATTTTTTCTTAAAATAAAAAAAAGGGGGGGAGTTACGCAGATTTTCATATGCTCACTCATGAAACATGTTTTTACTAGAAAAAGTGTCCACCAAAATCAAATGTAAAAACGTTTTTTTTTTAACTTTTTTTATATAAAAAATTTTAATACAATGTAAAAACGTTTTTTTTAACTTTTTTTATATAAAAAATTTTAATACAAGCGGATCGAGTCGTGCTCAAGTTTTAACTTTTTATCTACGTCAAGTTTGGATAAAATTTTAGACTCATTTTTCGAATCGGGCCTATAAAAAGGGCCAGGAATTTTGTTACTGTCCAACTTTGTCCATGATCACCTCTATTTCCACCACCTCATCTACATTTATCATTAAAAGATTTAAAAGTGAAAAATATGAAAGATTAAAATAATATATTTTAGGGTAAACTATAAAAATAATTACACAATTTTTTACGTGTTTTTGTTTTAGTCACCTAGATTTAAAAATACTAACTAACGTTATCGAAAATTAATATTTTGGTCACTCTATTAATTCATTATCGGTGGCCTCTTTTTCATTGATATGATAATAAATTCAACCCTCTAATATTTATAGGTTCTATCAATTTAGTCCTAAATCTAAAAAAATAAACAAATTTAGCCCTCAATTTTGCACATTCTATCAATTTAGTCTTTATTATTTAAAAAAGGAAATTAAAAAACTTCAAAAAAAATCATTTAAAAGTTCATTTTCTGATAAACAAACATAAGATTTTATAAAAATACATACAAAATTATAAATATATTTACAAATAAATTAATATTTTTTTCTCATTTTCTGACATGAAATTTATTTATTACAATAATTAATAATCTTATAAATAAAACAATTCAAAGGGAAAATCGTGAAGAAGATTTATGAAGATTCAACTTTTCTCTTTTTTTCAACATTAACGTCTACTATATATTGGTAGGTTGAGAATCGATGTCTTTAGGTTGATGCCTAGAATGGGCTTATTGTGTTTGAAGTTATGCTTTATGGCGAGCACGATTAAGGATATGTAAGTGATTAGGATGCAGTCTTTGAGAAACAATAAGTGAAAGGTCATGTCGACAGCTCCACAACCAAATCCTAGTTCAATGGCACAATAATGGAGGATGTGAAAATCAAGGAGTTTAATGTAACGGTTATTGGTGTCAGTGGTTGTGGGTGAAAAGCAGGCCCAACACTCAACAAATTTGACAAGGACTAAGGAATAAGGAGAGATGTATAATAAAATTTATTATTTATAAAATAAAAAGGAAATGTTTGAATTTGGTTTAAGTCTTATTTGTGAGTTTTTTTTTTGCAAATATTTTATTTATAAAAATAATGTTTTAATAAATTTAAGTAAAAAAAGAGAGAAAAATGAGTATTCATTTATTTATATTTTGCATGTATTTTTATGTTAAAATAAACTTTTTAAAATTTGAAATTTTAAGAAGACTAAATTGGCAGAATATGTAAGTTGAGGGTTAAATTATTGATTTTTCAGAATTAGGACTAAATTGATAGAATGTGTAAATATTGAAAGGCTAAACTTATTATTATGCTAATAGAAAAGAGGTCATCGTTAGTGATTTAACAGAGGAGTAACTAAAATATTAAAATTTGACAATATTAGTGACTAAAATAGAAATCCTCAAACTAAGGTGATCAAAACAAAAATATACTAATAATTAGATTTACTCTAAATTTTATCAATTTTATTTATTTACCCACGTTAGACCTGTTTAATTAATCATTAAAGAAATCCAATTAACCTAACTAAATATTAATATTTGTTATTAATTTAATTTTTCTTAATATCTTCGATAAAAATATTTTATAGAAATTTTCAATAAAAGATAGTGAAAATGATAAACAGATAAAGTTAATTATTTAATAAAGAATATGTTGAATTTGCTTTTTAAACTTAAATGTTTTAGGTTTAATTTTAATCTTCCCCATTAATTTTTTTTTTTTTGTTGAGTAAAAATTTTTGAATCATTCTCTTCTTTGGGTAAATTTTATTTTCTAAACATCAACATTTAATTTGAAAGATATTTCACATATATTTAATACATAATCTAAAAAAAATAAGTAAAATAAGCATACAAATATAAAATAAAATAAAAATTACATTTATCAAACTCTCTCATTAGATTACATAATTAATTTAAAAAAAAACATACACTATTGTTATTTTATTAAACAGAACCTTAATATCATCATTATCATGTAAATCAAGAAATATTCCTTGGTGATTTTGATGTGATTTTATTCCCAACAATCACCGTATTTAACCCCAAAATAAAAGTCACACGTAGATTCCAACCTAAAAAGTTAAAAACTAAAACTTGTTTCATGTGACAAGATGCCTAAAACAGGTATATTGAGTTGTTTTAATTACCAAAAGCCATGGTGAGGTTAGAAAACTGTAAACAATCTGCTAGAACAAATATGAATTGTGGCAGTTGCTCCATGCCCTTTCTTCTCATCAGTGAAACATTTCCCTACAAACAAACCGAACAGCAATAAGTATAGTAAAGACAGGAAAAAACACCCAAAGGGTATTTACTATTTAGTATCCAATTGCATGGTTTAGAAGTGCAAGGATCAGAAAAAGTAGCCTCAGCTTCATCAGCCAGTCAGTTGGCTATGGATTATTTTCCATGGAATTATCATTATCAGGCTGACAAAATGGTGATCTTGTATTCAACTTTCTTCCTACATGGAAGCATATAGTGTCTGCAATGATGGAAATAGACATATATCAGAAAGTAGAGAAGAAGAAAACCAGATGAAACAAACAATACAATATTAATAGGTTTCAATGGTAGGATTTAAGAAAGGTGGCCAATACTTTGGTGGGCTGGCAACTACAAGTAAACATGTTATTTTATTTTATTTTTAAAATGGCTGGCAACTTCACACTAAAACCTGATGAAAAGGACCTGATAGGGGCAGTGCCTGAAACTAAATCGCCCTGGAAAACATTACTCTATATTGTTAAATATACGTATAAAACAAAGATCAAAGCAACTAAACTATGAATGGATCTCTTTTCCGTTATATCATATATATATATATATATATATATATATATTTTATATACTTGGAGCAAAATAAGTTCATGGCTTAAAATTCCGAAGAGAAAGAATGCAAATAAGTGGACTTTTAGATCATTATTCTCCAATGGAGGAGACTTAGTTCAATCAACATCATAACATTAAGCATTGTAATAAGTTACAAAGAAAGCAACTGCAAACCATCTCCATTGACATCTTCAAAAAATATAATCATATCCGAAGTGAAGAAATGGATTAATAATTTAAGTTACTATATCAATAGAAATAAGCCTATATGCAAGGCATATAATGAACCCAAAACAAAGAGCTACATATTTTATTTATCTCTTATGAAAAGAATAAGTATAACTTATGAAAAGGCTTAACGGTCATAGCAGGGCATTTGGTCTAGTGGTATGATTCTCGCTTAGGGTGCGAGAGGTCCCGAGTTCAATTCTCGGAATGCCCCGTTTTATTATATTCGTTTTATATTTTAATCTGAAACTGGCGATTGGGCTTTGGTGGTCCTGCTTTTGGGTCAGTGTTTGTCCTATGGTAAACATTACATGTTGAACCCAGGGAGAGCCTAGCTTTTTATATAAAGTTGAAACCATACACAAATTATTACTAGAGATGATGTCAGTTTTGTCTTAAATTCTTGTTTAAAGTGAGCATTAATTATTGGAAAGACCACTATGTAACAACTACTTCAAACTTCCATTCAACACATTAACTTAACATCCTTTTTATCAACTGGAATTCACACTTCCAATGCATGCCCGGAAATAGAAGAGAAACAAACTGTGAACAAAGCCCAACATTAAATTTCAGTTACCATATAAAGCAGATTCTCTGATTTGTCTCTATTTAACCATATTAAGATTTAACAGAGAGACAAGCAGGGCCTCCCTTGTTAAAGGCATTAATGTTCAACTTATTTGCTATTTCCATGGTTCGAAGAGTTCCAATGGAAATGAAAACCAAACTTTTTATTCCAGAGGAGAAGTAGAAGTATTACAAAGACCCAGAAATCCAACTTAGAAAGACACACAAGCACTTTAAAACTTGAAACCAAGGCAAGATGGTTGTGTTAGAATAATCAGTGGCCACCACGGAGACGAAGAACAAGGTGAAGGGTAGACTCTTTCTGAATGTTATAATCAGCCAAAGTCCTCCCATCTTCCAATTGTTTGCCAGCAAAGATGAGCCTTTGCTGATCAGGTGGGATTCCTTCCTTATCCTGAATCTTGGCCTTAACATTGTCAATGGTATCGGAGCTTTCAACCTCCAAGGTGATTGTTTTGCCGGTCAAAGTCTTGACAAAAATCTGCATCCCTCCACGAAGCCTCAAAACAAGGTGAAGGGTGGATTCCTTTTGGATATTATAATCAGCCAAGGTCCTCCCATCTTCCAATTGTTTACCAGCGAAGATCAAACGCTGTTGGTCAGGTGGGATGCCTTCCTTGTCTTGAATCTTGGCCTTAACGTTGTCGATGGTGTCGGAACTCTCCACTTCGAGGGTGATGGTCTTGCCGGTTAAGGTTTTGACAAAGATTTGCATGCCCCCACGAAGGCGTAAGACGAGGTGGAGGGTGGATTCTTTCTGGATGTTATAATCGGCAAGGGTCCGACCGTCTTCGAGCTGTTTGCCAGCGAAAATGAGACGCTGCTGGTCGGGTGGGATCCCTTCCTTGTCTTGGATCTTGGCCTTGACGTTGTCGATGGTGTCGGAGCTTTCGACCTCGAGTGTTATGGTCTTGCCGGTAAGGGTTTTCACAAAGATCTGCATCTTCTTCAAAGGGAAATATGGGCTTGTAGAGATGATCTGAATTTGGTTGGGGAATGGAATTGGATTGAAGATGAGGGGATGTCTATATAGGCGAGGAGTGGAAATGGGTGACCCATTTCCTAAGGCTTAACTTTTAACCCTTAGCCGCTAAGTATTTAATTAATTTAGGGAAACTAATCATTTTCAACTAAAATTTCTAGGAAAATTACGTATTTAAAATATCTATTTGTGGTTTATTTTAAATAATATAATTTATTTTAAATACGAAATAATATTTTAATATTTTTTATTAATTTAATTAGGAATTTAAATAATAAAATAAATGTACTATTGATAAAAGTAATAAATGTGCCTTATAAAATTAAAATATATAATATTAAATAAAGTAAAGTTTTGATTTAGTGATAAATTTATGGTTTTACAAACTCAATTAGCATGAATTTAAATATCTATTTTTTATAGTTTTTTAAATAAAAAAATTAAAGCGGATGACTTGATAATAAATTCTAGGTCGAAGCGACTAATCCGATCTATTTTTCACATTCATTGGAATTCATCTATGTTTCTGCTGTACGAATATGACATTTTCTGGAAATTTCTAATAATATCTAGTGTTATTCCTATTTTGACATTCTAATTTTTGGAATTTTAGCCCTGATTATAAAGGGTTAAGAAAAATTTTCTAGTTATGAATCGGGTATAGAACCAATGGTAATATAACTTATTCTAAATATGAAATGATATTTTAGTAGTTTTCCTAATTCAGATGTTCCATTAAACTTAATAAAAGATTTAAATAATAATATAAATATAATGATAATAAATGCTTTTTTTTTTTAATAATTGAATTTCATTTATCTAGCAAACAATAACCTGCTACAAAAAGACAATAGGAAAGTCCTATACAGGAAAATATAGCAAGAAACTACACAAGTTAACTATCATCAATAGGACCCCAATTGGAACAAATTTGGATGTCAACATCATCAATCATACTTACATGTTTAATTCGCGGACTTTTTAATCTTCAACGGAACAAGGTTTACCAAAAAATCTTTCATTCCTCTCATACCATATAGAGTGAATATATGTATTCCAAGCCGATTTAAAGAGGACAACAACAATACTAATAATAAAATACCCTTAAGCTTCAAAACAACCCAATTTAACTCCTGATCCCATGACCCAACAGTTCTACTAATATAATTTTTAGAAAAGCTGTAGAACCATCTCCCAAACCCTCCTAGAAAAGTCACATTCAAAGAAAATATAATTTTTAGATCCAGACACACTAGAGATATCAATATTAAAATATGTTGTTAATCTCAAAATTTGAAATTTAAACCCACGACAACATATCTTATTCTTAGCCCTAATTTATACTTTCTCGATTATTTCCTTTGATACCAAAAGAAAGTTATGAACATTGTAATTCACGAAACCAATTAAAATAAAATACAATTATTCTAATGTACAAAACCGTCCAGCTTCACGCATAAACCAAGTGGATGTTGATGAACGCAACTTCCAATGATTACCTTATGGCTCACTCACGCACGCAACTTCCGAGTTACTGCATGCTTTCCTTTATTTATTCCATTTAGCTTTGGCCAAAAGAAAAGGATAAGACCCTAATTTAAGCCAAGGAATCCAAGGACACTTTTTTCTCCACACCACTTATGTCATCCATACACGCCAATGAACACAACGCAACCGAATAGATTCATATATATACCAATTGCGGGCATTGGTTTTCTCATACCATATGTTGAAAGCTGAACCACAATCACTCACGAGCAATTTGGGTGATGAAATCAACATATGAAATTTAAACATAATCCAACACTGGGCTCTACATATTTGAGATAGAAGCCAAACAAATGGGTTTAAAATTAATCTAACATTCCCCCTTTTTCTTTTACAAATTTCCCTAAACAATGTCATTTTGTTTGAGCAAGTTTAACATACATATACAAGAATGATAAATGATAAGCCATTATAGAAGTCACTATTTTATATCATCGGCCACAGCAGAAGCTTTGCAGATCGGACATGTATTCTTCATCGACAACCACTTCTTGATACAAGGAACATGGTATTTATGACCACAAGTCTTTAATGCCCCAACCTCATCCATGTCCTTATACTCTTCCTGCATTTTGCAACATCAAAAGTACTTAGATGATTTGGTTAGCAGGACTAATGGGATCTTCGAAAAGAGCTAGCATACATTTCGATCACAAGTAGCAGACCATAATCAATAATCATTCACCAACTCTTCTTGATAATACCATGTTGAACCAAACAACATAACCAATTATGTTTACGTTTCATACACTAAAATTCTTACCAGGCAGATCACACAAGAGCTTTCATCCTGGAATTGATCTGAAGAGCTGTAAATTGTTTCAGCCAAGCACTTAGATATCAAGTCTTCTGACAAGCCTGTATTAACACTCCCGATTCTTTCCCCTAGTGCAAGTAGTTCCTGCCCGAGAAATCGTCCAAGGTCATTTAAAACAAAACAGGAAAAAGAAAATAACAACATAATGGAAACAAGAAGTATGTACATACCTCGTAAGTCATGTTGTCTATGTCTAACCTCATATCTCTATGCTGATCAAACATATTTCTAGATCCATAAAAAGCGGAGCGGTCCACAATCATAAAACCCTGCAGAATGAAGATAAACTATAAACATTACCTGACGACTCATTAAATCAGCAAAATTGGTTGCCAAGCTGATATATCATAAATGCTAATGAATACAATTTTTCCTGTATCTCAATTGCAAAACACTTGATATGAAGCATTTGGATACAATAGAATCATCAATACGTATAAACATAGATAATTAAAGCCTGGTTATCAACGGAACAGGTCACTACCAATCACCAACGAAGGGTACTTATGAAGCAATAAAGTCAGAGAAGTACACCAAGATGAAATAAATGGAACACTCTTCAGAAGAAATGCAACGTGCTGAAAGCTATGTCAAATGAGTTTTGAAACTATTTTTAGAGGACATATAAGTCCACCTCAATTGCTAATATGCAAATACATAATTCATTCATAAGCGGTAAATACCTCAGATGAAAATCGACCATGGAAAGCTGCATCATCAGCTAGAGATTGGTATCTATCATTAGATATCCTTGACCTCCCACTCCGCTCATTATTACGCCATGTTACAGCTGATAATGGCCGAGGATGCCTGGTTGAATAACTTTCAGAAACAACCTGCATCCCCTCTTCATAGGATGCAGCATGTCCTATGTGCACACTGCTGGAAGAGGCCCTGAAATTTGGGCTAGATCTCTGAAAATAATTTGTTCGAGCACCCCTTACAGATTGTGCTGAGTTGCCATGGAAACCTTGAGGAAGAACAGGATTTCTACCAGAAATGAAATTATGCTGAAGTCCCCCAACCTCAACAGAAGCATTTGTAGCACTACTACCACCCAGAAAGCGGTTTGTCTCATGATTAAAAACATTTGAATCTGCAATTCACCAGCAACAGACTCAGAGATAATGAGAAATCAAAATAATTACACAAAAATATTCAACTAACCTGCAGCTGGAATCCTTCCATGACTAGGAGACATTCTCAAATGGCTCCAGTCCCTTGACATAGCATTAGAGCTCTGACCAGTGATGTCCACTGAGCTAGAACGTTCAACCGGGTGGCTTGTAAGGTAGGAAGTATTGCTTGATAAATGGGTCCTAACTAGGTTAGATTCAAGATCAAGTGCTGGACGGCTTCTCACATTCCGCATAGAACACTCACCCCGAATTGAGAGGCCATTGCCTCTACAGCTCGGGGGCATGGAAATATGATCCCAATACATGTGCTGAGGATCTACATTAGGTTTCTCTTGCCAAAAGTCAGAAGATAAAGGAATATCAGATGAACTTCCAGCACCAGCATATCTGCTTGATCCACCCCTCTCACAGACTGAAGGAACTCCCGGGCTTTTTCGCTTGTGAGGTCCTCTTCCACTGCTCATTGGGAGATCAACAAGACCGCCCTCAATTCCTTGGAAAGTCTGCCTATCATAATTGGAAGAAGATGCATGATGCATGTAGTTCTCAGGGGCAGAACCAAAGGTTCTAGGAGCAGATGAATGCAGAAAAAGATCATGAGATGGGCCTGAAGTGTCAGGCTGGTAGCGTGGAGCTTCAACATTATGGCTTGAGGTAGCAAAACCACTTGACCTAGGCATGGAATTCCAGTGAGAAGAAAAATGCACTGCATCAACAGGCATATTTTCTACTGGATAGAAGAATGAAACATGTTCTGCAGAGCTTGACCTCGCTGTGGAACAAAGCAAGAAATAATACCCATTACAACAATAGCTAGGTACAAATAGAGGATGCCACGAGGCAGGAAAATCCAAAACCTAGGCCCAACTCTCTAGATAGGGGAATATGATAAGTTGAACCCATACAACCTTGCAAACATGTTTTCATGCTATAAATCAATATAAATTTGTCATTGACATCAACCCTTTTCCCTTAAAATAAAAGGCAAAAGTAGAGGCAATAAAATAACAATACCTATATTTGCATAAGGTTGCTCTACATGCAAATGATTCCTGCCCTGCTCAGGTTCACTCTCAAACATTTGGGATGTGCCAAATAAATGTCTATGCCCCATAACAGTCACTTAAAAGGAAAAGAACGATGTCTCAGGAGAAGAGTAAACCTGCAAAAGGGAAAACAGATCAAATACATAGAAGAGGAGCTATTAAATATATTTAACTTCCAATGACAGGAAATAATTAAAACAAAGGATATGTTAACTGTCCCCATTACATTTTTACAAGCAAAATCCACTGATTCTAATGCATTTCATTTCTTATCAAGAACTTCCATAAGTCTAACACAAAATTTATCATGTTTTGGATCTCACATATCGGCAGCAAAATGAAGAAAAATGCAACACCAAGAATAACATTTTTAGTTGTATCCTAAATTAGTTGCCACTGAAGCTGAAAATAAAGGTACCCAATTTTCTTTTCCTACCCACAACTGTTTAATCCATTTAAAAGAGAAGACAGTTTTACCATGCTATTAAAACTCCAAAAGATGAGAATAACCTTATAAATATCAATCTCTTGAAACAAATAACAACAGACCATAGATGTAAAATTTCTAAATGCATCGGGAAGACACTCCAGCATCCACTAGACAAGCACAGGCACAAACACAAACTGATACGTGAAAAGGTCAACTAGGCTAGAACTTCAACAACTATAAGAAACTTTCTACTTTGACCCATCAAATCCAAATTGTGCATAATGAACAGTAAGTCACGTGTGAATTGATTCTTAGGAGTAGGACAAAGTGAGCTGCAAAAAAGGAATTAAATGCTTAGGGTGTGTTTTGCAGTAGGCTTTCACAAAGTAAGTTAACAGCCCTAATACCAAGTACGCAACTATGGTCTTCTTATAAACTGGCGTGCCAGCCATGGTCCTGCCTCTTGCACTTATCTGGTTATACATTTCTCCCCTCTCCAAAAAATTGGAGAGGGCATTCGTCATATTCTGGGGCAAGAAACAAAGAAGGAAAAGGTGAATGCAAGATAGATAACACTAGATTGTAATTACATACAGACTTTGAATTGGTCGCTAGTACTAACCCATAACCCCAATGCAATAGTACCTTAGATTGAGGCTAGAGAAACCACTAGAAGCAGGATTATACATCAGGACATCACCCGGAATTGATTTATAACTCAGCAGATGTATGTGATGAAAGTGATAATCACTTATCCAAGAATGGATATAAAGATTGTGAAGTCACAGTAACAGCAGAAGAATAAGGCCTCGTACTCCAGTCATGAAATTAGTAACTGAATGAATATAGAAAAGTAAGTCCTGTCTCTCTTTGGTTCAGTAAAAGAGAAGAAATCAATTTGTACTTCCGGTCTGTAAGAGAGGGACAAAAACCTATCTATTATGAAGATAAGTTAGAAGAATAAAAAAACAATAAGATAGTAAAGAAATGATTTAAAGTACAATGTAAACTTTTAACAGATAGAAAACTGATAAACGAGAAACATTAATCTGTAGTAAAAGAAAGCATCCTCAAAGAAATTGAAGAGGCAGCATAGGAGATAAACTACAATTTTGAAATTATTCATCTCCATAAGGAACTAAGTCAAATGCCATGGGGGATGTATAAATTGTTTATTGAAGAGGAAAGTTCAGTAATTAGACAACATGTTTAATATACATGAAAACGAGCATGGATTTCCATCTGTAAGAGAGTAAACATAGTCTGCTGTGATTATAGTTGCTTTTTCCAATAAATCAATCAGTAAGAGAGTAACCTTTGCCAAAAAGAACGTAGAAGTATCGTTTAAAACCAATAATTTATATTTTCTTGATAAAAATCACCAAATTAAAGGAAACAAACAGAAAACAGGAATGTCTACGATATAATTGAAAAGTAGGCGACACTAACAGTCACCATTGCTAATGTAAGATTCCTATCCATCGAAAATATATTTAGCTTCAAAATGAAAGGTCTAGACTGACTCCTACAGTACCTTCTTATTATGTAACATTTGAAGTAGAGATGAAGTGGTTACATAATAGTATCCCATATATTGTGCCTCACAATGTCTTTCTGAAATCTTTCAAGGTTAAACAATTAGGTGAGTATCAACAAAAAATTATGAGCTAGTATTATGTACATTCGTTAAAGAACTCTGCCACCAAAAATAGTGAAATGGTTCACCAGGAAGCTTTACTAATACAAATCAGGGGGATGATATTACCCGAGAAATAAAAAAAAGGCTTCAAAATGTGTGAATAAACTCCTTAGAAAGAGGCACATATAATAAAGCCTACAAAGCAACTGGGAGAATCTTACAAAACCCAGCTCCAGTGATTTCTCTTCAAAACTGAGCATCAGAAAGGTCATACCAGACGCACCATATCTTAATCCAAACTTAACAAACATTCAGCTCTCCTGTCAAGATGGTTCACTGCCTTGCATCTTGAGAGTAACAATCTTCAGTTTTGGCTTAAGTAAGCATCTAAGCCACTACATGCAAGTACAAATCAGCCCTCCGCGTCAATAAAATATGTGAACCTGCATAACTGTCCCTCCTCCGAGGCATCTAGACAAGCATGATTTCAACTGCTAAATTTTTTCAACCCCCTAAGGTTTTTACTACATTCACTGACAAGCAATATAAGACAGTTCCCATCACTTGCCTGTTAATGGTCATCATCCTGGCATCCAATTTTTCCAAGTCTTAAGTCTCCATAAACAGAATGTAATGGTTGTCCAGCAGACAATACTAAGCTCAATCTTCAGCAATGTCATCACAAGGCCTACACTATAAATCAACCTATCAGCAGAAACAGTAGAATGGTTGAATATAAGGAACTGTAAAGGCCATGAAGATGACCCCAGCAAGCTTTATAGGATTCTTAGGTCATTACACCTTAGAACTACACAGCACGAGACACTATTATCAATTCCTTAATGTCAGTCACTCCCTAAACCTCCTGTGACACACTACAACAAGCATCGAGCATGCTAACACATAGGTAAAATATAATGATTTAAGAGAATGGCATGACTACAGTCGTTCACCCCCCCCCCCCAAAATCATTTTCAATGCAATCTCCAATTTCTGAAGTGGAAAGATCCTGATGTCAAAGTGAATTCTGATTGAACAAGGTCTAAGAGTTCTGCAAATTGGTAGCTCTAAACCATTTACTTGTTCTCCGTGTATAACAGCTGACATAAACAGTCCAAAATGAGTGCATATGAACCTAATAAGAAGATATAGGAAATTTCCCCTTCAGTTGCCAAATTGACCAATGCTTTCCTGCGAAAACATTTGTAATTCAGAAAATAGTAACAAGAAAGATCACTACTAAGCTGCTAACAACTCCAGAAAGGTTTCTATGCATGGATAATTCAAAGGAATGCTCAACATGCAACAGAAACTATCTGCAACTGGTAGAACATAGATAAAATCAAGGGAATTAAGAAAGGAAATATACGAAAACTGAAGGTGCTGCAAGACATGACAAGGATGAGTATGATGGAAAGTGAAGGAATGAAAACAGAGGCTAGACACACTGCACCTAAAAGCTGATAGCAATAAGAATATGGAAACATATTGTGCAGAGATAGAGGAAACCTCATACCTTCAGATATAGACTGGCTGTCGTTCCAAAACTGGCATACAAATTAGTATTTAGGCTCGGGCAAAATCAAAATCAGTGCAAGAATGAAACGCCAAGTGAATGACCTGCATAAGAAAACATCTAAACCTAGTTGCTGCTAAGGAAACCAAGAGAAAACTATATCCAACCCTATCCATTATAACATCCAACAAGAAGTTGTTGGACATGCTAGAAGGAAGGTATGACGTATTCATCTACAAACTTGAATCTGAACCACAAAGATTGAAAGTCAATTTCTCATGTTACAGCAGCCCTAGGGGGAGCAGCTTACGATAACCATTTTCTATATCTTTTTATAAACTAAATCTTTAAACCAACATTGACAGCATCAATGTGCTGGACAAAAGAATAAAATTGAGAGGTTAAGCCTATCACAGATATCGTGCAAGCAAACATTTGAGATTCAAAATCAGGAAAGCAAATTAGTATTGCACGATAGAGGATGCAATATGCCAAAAAGCCCAATTCTTTTCCCTTGATTTTTTTTGCATTGAACCCATTGCAGGACATCGGAAAAGGTTGTCCAATTATATACTGGGTAACATCTCATATGTCAAAGCACTCCCCTTGAAAAATATGACTATGAACTCTTGTATCAGTTTTAAAACCCTTATTATCACAATTCTTATAACAAAAGGCAGAAAACCGGACTTGGAATTACTTCCTACAAACAGAGTTTCTGTTTAAATACGGTCACAGCAACAAAATCTCTACAACAATCAGATCAAAATTATAGCAACTGATCATCCTTTTAAGTCAAGCCAAGTCAAAAAATCAATGATCAACAATGAAATATACCAAGCCGATGATGATGGCCATCGCAAAGATAACGAGTTTAGAACTAGGAAACTGATTTTGATGGGAATTATTTTTCTTGGATATCTCTAATAAATAAAAAGTTTTAAGAGAATCTAAGATTAAGGGGGAAAAAACAGAAACCATTAACAGATTAACATGCAAAATCAAGAAAAAATTAAATCAACCAAAAGAACAATAATCAAACCTCAGATAAACAAAAATTTCATGATCAAAGTAGGTTTAAAACAATCAACTAACAAAATCATCAACCAAAATAAAAGAAAAGGGAAAACCCACCTCGATTTTTTTCGATGAAATTCTGAGAGAAATATTAGAATTATAACTTATAAAGGAAAAAAAGGGGGAAAAATAGGGAAATCTTATGTTCGGGACAACGAAGAAAGACAAGGAAATAAAGGGTTTGGGTGGTCTGGCCTTGTTCAGAATAAGAGTAGGCCCAAATTACCCGCCCAAAATCTATATATATATATATATATAAAAGGAAGGTACAAATGACCTTCCTTATGTTGCCACCTAGCACTTTTCTTTTTGCTTCTCTCCTTTTCGCGTTTTACAAAAATTTTGAGATTTAATTTATATATTTTATTTTTAAAAAAATTTGCATATTTTTTCTACATAATAGTCAAATTTTAAATTTGGTCTTTAAATTATGTTAAAATTATAGATTTAGTTTATATACTTTAATTTTTTTACATGATTTAGTCCATTTATTTTTATAATATCTTTAATTAGTCTAAATAGTTAATATGTTAATTATTTCAATTAAAATGTTTACCTCAATTTTTTTTTAAAAACATTATTTCAATAAAAAAATTTTCTTTATTGCTATGGTTTCAAATGACTGTTTTTAAAATAAAAATCATAATAAGTATTTTCAATGATATTTTTATTGTTATATAACTATTAAGTGAATAGTTTTTTTTAATTCACATCAAAAAATTGAATAAAAAATTTTAATAAAAATAATGAGATTAAATTTTAAATATACAAAATATATAGAAATTTAAAGTCAAATTTTTACTTTATAATTTAATATAATTACAAAATTGTTGAAGGTATTTCTGAAATTGATTTAGCCTTTTCCATTAAAAAAATTAATAAATTAATTCTCTTATTTTATTGATTGACATTGATGTAATCACGAATAATGTGATTATATTTTTTTTCTCACCGAAACAAGAATATCGCAACTATGACATTATTGACGGAATTAGTGAATAAAAGTATTTAAACAGGCAATGATATAAAAGATTGTTTAAAGTTAGTTGGATATAAAATATTTTCCACGTTTATTAAGATGAAAAGAAGAACCCCGTACTAGATAAGCATGCAATGGTGTTGTGTGGTTTGATGCATGAACCATGTGAGTTTGTTGACCGTCAAACATAGGTGAATGTGATATACTGTAATGACCCATCAAGTTGCCAAATTTGATCCACCAATGGAGAGCCGTTCACCGGAATATTTTGAAAAAGGTGGGGTTGTAGCCGTAGGAGTAGAGCAAGATTTATAAAACGCACGTGGATTTGAATAGACGGTGTATTTATTTTATTTTTATTTCACGTTATAATATTATTATAATATCTAATTTTGCTGTTATTGTTATTTTTACATTAACTGTAAATAAACACACCACCTATCTAAACTCACCCTAAGTGTCCATATTGTAATGAGTCAACAAATCACTAATTTATTTTTTATTGTGATAGAGTAATCAGAAAAATCTAATGAAGATGTAAACAACCTCTCTATTTGGTGATAAGAATTTAAGTATGTCTCTTCTTTCTTAATTATCAAAAATAAAAAAATCAATGAATTATCGAAATACTCTTATGTATATTAATTATTTAAAAGGTATTTAAATCACTTAGCATCAACTTAGTTAGATAAATTACGAAAATATCATTTTAATAATTAAAATAAATTATATGATTCGAGGGTATTTTAATTTTTTTTATTTTAAAAAACCAATAAAAATTTATATGTGGTTTGATTTAAACCCGTACTATTTACATCAATAAAAAATAATTTTACCACTAAATTAAAGCTTTATTTTAAATATATTATACATACCCTAGCACCTCAACCAAAATAATGTTGTTGATTTGAGTTAATGTCCCAAATCCACTCAACACTAATTCAAAATTGATTGCAACACTATAATAAACAATCGTAAGGCATTTAGTATTCTTAATACGTGTATTTATGCGTTTAAATTTCATATTACTCGCAATTTAATCTATTTTTCATTTTAATACCATACATATTTCATGT
Source organism: Gossypium longicalyx (assembly GCA_025698465.1). Lineage (NCBI taxonomy): Eukaryota > Viridiplantae > Streptophyta > Magnoliopsida > Malvales > Malvaceae > Gossypium > Gossypium longicalyx. Next base: position 30,154,139 of record CM047003.1, read on the forward strand.
CTTATTATTAATTAGTTTCAAACCTTACGTTTCATTATTTATTGTATGTTATTTTTTAAACACACGCTCGTGTTCTAAATATGTGGTTTCTACACGCGTACGCGTGTGATAAAATTTCTAATTATATTAAATTATATAAATATCAGTGATATTAAAATATTTAAATACCATTTATCGTTATTAATTTTTTAATATTTTATTTATCATTAATTCTAAAAATAATTTATATTAATTTCTTAGAAATATTTAAAATTCATATTTCATGTATCATTATATTAAAGTATTTAAATATTATTTATTTTAACTTTTTATTGCAATTTTTAGCCTTAATGAAAAACACTTGACATTTTTCCATGATACTTTTTTCAACCGCAATAAAAATGGAGGAGAATAAAGGAGTTGGGGTGCCTTACTAAACGATACAATGATTTGTGCAATTTACAAACATAATCAAAGGCAGTTTTGATGAATGAAACTCAACTGTTTCTCCATATAAATTTCTTTAGTTATAAATCTGTGAAAGAAGGATTTTGAGAAGTCAAGTTGTGTGATAGCACAGTTTAAAAGAATGGAGACAACAATTTTGATAGCTGGTTGCCATGATCATCTCAGGCTATTGGGAAAATCCCTTGCCCACCAGACTGGGCCTTGTATTCAATCTCAGCCTTTTAAAATCACAGTCTATACAAAGGCTAATATATTCCAATGGAAGCTTTGAGTTTGCTGGGAATCAAGTATCGTAACGGGGAGGGAGGATTTTTGCCACTCATAATTATGATTTGAAATTTAATCAATTCGTTTCAGTTTTGACTCAACTCTAATTATTTTAAAAAAAATTATTTTGAATCTGAACTAAAAAATTAATAACCGAATTTGATTTAATTTTTTTTTGAAATAAATAATATTACATTTTTCATTGTTTTATTTTGAAGTAAATAAAATTATTAATTTAATTTAGACTTAAAACTTTATATATATATATATATTTATTTATTATAAGAAAAAAAAACATAATATACATATTCGAGATATTTTTGTAAATATCTTGAAGAGGGATAGTTTTACTTCAAATCCAATTTGACTATTTTTTTTTATTTTTACCCCATCAATCTGAACTCGATTTTTCAAATAAAATCCGATACTAACAAATTGGCTCAAATTAGAACCCATAAAATTCAATTTTTTGTTGCCATCCCTACTCGAAATCCTCCAAAAAAATTTCTTTTTAATCTACTCATCCAACTAACAAATCCAATGCTCAAGTTGATAGAAAAACAGAAAGATTTACTAAAAATAAAAGTGTATTAAAAGAAAATTCAAATCTAATTACAAGATTCAAACGAGAATTTGAGATTTTTTTTTTTTAAAAATAGATCTAAAAATCTAATTTTGAATCTAACACAATTAAAATATCTAAAGTTTGATATATTTGGAGTTAATGACAAAAATATTTATATTAATAATAAGTATTTGTTGCAATGATAAAACACATTATATTTTGAAGAGGAGACACACATTGAAACCTTGAAAAACAAGTTCAAAAATTGAAAACAATATTATTAGAAAGATTGTAACACCCTTCACCCGTATCTAACACCGGGACAGAGTTCGAGGCGTTATCGGATTTAAACATTCACAACATGCAAAACTGGGCCACAAAGTTTTTGTCCAAAATTAAAACATCTTAAACACATACATATCGTCCCTTATACAGGCCTTCGAAGCCTATAACATACATTAGGGTGGTTCGGAACTAAACCAAGAACTTTGAAAATCTATGGGCAACTTAACTAATTTTCTTACTTCGGAGAGTCACACGCCCGTGTGGATTGGACTGTGTGGTTACACACGTCCGTGTATCTATTCGTGTGAACAATTTCAAGGCTATTTTCCAAGCCAATTGTCACCCTTAATTACCTACATACACTTATATATTTTCATAGCAATTAACATGGGATATTTGAGTAATTATATATCCACAATCAAGACACAAGCATGCATTCTCACAACAACACATAACATATTACCAACCATGCATGGCACACAAGCATATTCACATCACCAATATCAGACATAACATGAATAATAAGATTTATAAGTCAGAATCATTAGCTCACTAGAGACCAATATATTCGACCAAATTATAATAACACATGTTATAAAACTAGATCCCTATACATGCCACTCACTTGATAATTCTAGCATATGTGTTTATACTCTCAAGGTGTTGGCTTGATAGTGTGATGCTGCCTCCGACGATCTCCAACCCTGAGCTAACCTGATAACACTAAAAGAAATGGAAAGGAGGGGTAAGCTTTACGCTTAGTAAGCTCGCATGAAAATAATAAGCAATTTACAAACATGCTTTCCATAGTAAAACTATCCCAATTGTACATTTACACATGTTCTGGTTAAGCTGTTTTCTTGAGTCACTGTCACTAAATCATTTATATCTAGAGTTACGGAACTCAAAATTAATATCCGTAAATTTTTCCAGAAACTAGACTCATATATCTTTTCACCATAAAATTTTTAGAATTTTTGGTTCTTCCAATAAGTACAGTTTATTATTCAAATTTTCCCCTTTTTATCTATTTGACAATTTCGACCTTTCTTCACTAAAATTTATTTATCTCATAGTGCAAGACTCGAATAATGTTCCCGTGTCTTTATCCTGAAAGTAGACTCATTAAGGATTTTATTCATATGATTTCTAACTCATAATTATTTTTTTACAATTTCTAGTGATTTTCCCAAGTCAGAACAAGGGATTTCGAACTCATCCTAACATTGTCTCACAAGAATTCAAATATCTCATAATAAAAAATTCTTTTGCTTACATTGTTTCCTTTATGTGAAACTAAACTCATTAAGATTTAATTTCATATATTATTCAGCCTCTAATTTGACTTCCACCATTTATGGTGATTTTTCAAAGTCGGGCTACTGCTGCTGTTCAACACTATTTCAGTGCAAAAATCACAATAGCTATCATAATTCCATTGTCACATTGATCATGGACTCATTATTTCATAAATCTCATATTCAATTACATAATGTAGGTTAACATGATATTGCAACACAATTAATAATCATAAGCATGAGGATGATTCATCTTTCAAATCTTTTCACTTGTTCATCATGTATACACATATATATGCATGAATTCACTTACTCATCATTTATCACATTTCAATAAGGCATCACTTATGAGTATAATGTACGTACCTGTACATATCCATAGCATATCAATTAATTTTACCTTTATCATCACGCCCATCTTGGGATTCTCATCGCATTATTTATTGTAATATCCGTTGAATTTCTGATGGACCTTTCCTTTTCCAATTGTACACTCGAGGTGTACGTTTCTTTCCAAGTGGTACACACAAAGTATACATTTCCTTTTCATATGGTATACACAAAGTATACCTTTCCTTTCCAAATTCGATAGCCGAAGCTATCCTTTTTTACATTTGATAGCCGAAGCTATCCCTTTTCACATTCGATAGCGAAAGCTATCCCTTTTCACATTTGATAGCTAAAGCTATCCCTTTTCACATTCGATAGCCGAAGCTACCACTATTCATCGATCGGTGTTTGGAGCTACCACTTTTCACTAATCAAGTAGTGAAGCTACTACTTTTCTTGATCGGGTAGCCAAAGCTACCATTTTCTTGATCGGTAGCCGGCTACCACTTTTCATCGATCGGTAGCTTGAAGCTACCACTTTTCACATTGTACACACAAGGCGTACATTTCCTTTTCATAATGAGATCAAAAGATTATCCTTTAGGGACAACCTTTATTGCAACATATGCAAGATCTCATATTCTCGGTAATCACCAATTTCTTTTAAATATCACATCCCATCAAATTTCTATTAACATCAAATTCAATACAATTATAGCAAATTATATTTCATGTATATCAATAATATCATGAATAATAGACTTATTAAATCACGCGAACTTACCTCGGATCCAAAAAGGGCAATTTACCATTCTAGTCCATAACCTTGTATTTTCCCGATTTAAGCCCAAATCTCAATTTCCTTGATCTATAATATCATATTTAGCCTACTAATTAGTCACACTATTCATATGGGTCTAAAATTTTTTTTACAAATTTGCATTTTGACCCCTAAACTTTTGCATATTTGCACTTTTGCCCCAATGTTCGGAAATTAAACTTCTTCCTATTTTCTTATGTTTTATGACATGCTGATCATTTTTCCCTTCTATGGAAACATAAAATTCTCACTCTAACATGTACTTATGAATATTAGATATTTTTACCGATTATGTCGTTTTACTCATTTTCACGTAAAATCACTTAGCAAAAGTTGTTTAACACAATTTCAAGCTTCATATTCTACCATTAAACATCAAAATACATGCATATCATTCATGGGTAAATTTTTAAACATAAATCCTAGCTCAAAATAATGGTAGAAATGAGCAGATCATGTTACCGGGATTTTAAAAATATATAGAACATTAAAAACGGAGCTCGGAATCACTTACTATTATGCTTGGAAGCTTGGACAAACCCTAACCATGGCTGCTCTTGGTACATTCTGCTGTGGCAAGAAGAAAGGGACACATTTGGGGTTTAAAATTTGTCTTTTAATTCATTTTACCCCTAAATGACCAAAATGTCCTTTTACTATTCTTTTAAATTTTACCCAACCAAGGCCATTTTTGTCCAAAAAGTTATACAATGGTTTAATTACCATTTAAGGACCTCCCATTTAAAATTTCATGACAATTAGACACCTCTAACATATAAAACTCAACTTTTTCACTTTTTACAATTTAGTCCTTTTTCTAAATTGAGTGCCCAAACGTCGAAATTTTCGAACTAAATTTTCACGAAATAATTCCGTGAAATCGTAGACCATAAAAATACAATAAAAAATTAAATTTTTCTCATCGGATTTGTGGTCCCGAAACCACTGTTCCGACTAAGCCCAAAATCGTGATGTTACAAAGATAATCACAAACGCCAAAAATAAGCACTAAAAAGGCAATGAATAATACCAAAAAAAATATATATATTTATAAGTGAAAATCATCAGCAGGATGAAGACAACAGAAAAACCTTTATTAAAAATCCAAAATATCAAAGAATGTCAAAGGCCATCCCTGGCGTGGCCACCTTGGCTTGGCACATGGTGGTTGGTGCAAGGCTTGGGGCTGATCATGGCGTAATCTATAACGATTTGTATTTTTGTCAAATAATTGTATCATTAATGGGTCTGGGAATTGGATAGGTAAGATAAACATGATGATCGTCACATTGTTGTGCATCTGCTTAAAGACTACCGCCGATCGATAGTATTTATCCTTGAGAGTACCAATGTCAGATTAAAAGATGCGGTCACCAAGGTGATACATTTTGGATGCTTTGGTAATGATTTAGGTCGATGGATTAACTGAGTTCTTCTCTTATTTCTTACGTTTTTATCATTGACCCTTAACTTTTCTTCATTCACAATGTTTAATTTGAAGAAGTAAAGTGATAAACGGATGGGTTGAGCAGTGAAGAGCATAAGCAGACAGTTTATGTGACATTGAACCTCTGTTTTACCCAGCAATACACTATCGATTTAGCCTATTTTCTTATCTATATTTCAAAAATATACATTCATGGAAGTTCAAACCTTGCATTACAATCACCCAACTGGTTTACAGACAAATTCATGACAAATCTTTGAAGGTTATTACTAGCTACCCACGCTTGAATACACTTAATAAATCACCAAATTTGTATATTATGTACATAGTTCTTCTTGTTGACGCAAAATCAACAAAGAGTTACTAAGTGGTATTCGGCAATGTTAATTGTAGACTGTTACTATAGTGATTAAAAACTTGTCTTATTTATTTCGGCAATTTAATAAAGAAAATCTTCAAATCTGATTATATGCTAATATATTGAAAACACTTTGGTCTATCTATGAAAACCAATCTTTGGTAATCTGAAGATTTGGTTGGATTCATGTGAATCAATTAAGCTCTAGAATGTAGAGACGTGATTGAGATAGTGCTACTGGTTTTGGAGAGCATATCTTCGAGTAATTTTATTTTGATTGTTATTGATGTAACAACTATTTTTAATGAGTTACTTTGTATTTACTTAGATTCGATGTTAGGAAGCCGAAATTGATATATGCTTTGAGGTTTGTTTAGGTTTTCTAAAAGAGTTTATTAAGTGCATTCTTATCCATTCATTGAGGAACTATTTTGTGAGAGAGTGCAAACTAATATTGTAACCATTATCGAGTGCTTACTGTTCAAGTTCTTAATGGGAGGATTTGAAGGTGGGTGTTCTACTCTTTAGATACAAATGTGAGATTTCTATACTTGGGTAGTAATAGAATGTGAATTACTTGTTGTATTGTAGATTAAAGATAGTGAAATTTCTCACTGAGTTAGAGTCCGCAGACGTAAAGAAACTGAACTGCGTAAACAAACATTTGTGTTCTTTGAGTTTTTGTTTGTATAATTTTCGTAGTGCCAATCTATAATAAAAGTGTGCATGGGCTGGGCTGGGCTCAACTAAAAATTTAGGTCCGTTTGCTAGACCTGGGCCTAGCCCAAAAAATGGGCCTAAAAATTTGCCCGACCGGGATAAAAATGCTAAAATCCAGGCCTGACCCGGCCCACCCATATTAATTTTTATATAATTTTAAAATATATATAATACGTAAAAAAATATTAAAAACATCAAAATAAATATTTCCCAACAAATTGAAAATAAATTTTAAAAAATATAAAATATGTATACTTAAATAACATTAAGATAGATGCAACTTAACAAGCAAATGTCTCTAAAATAATAACAAAATTAACAAATGTCTTTAAAATAATAACAAAATTAACAATAGAATAAGTTTTATACAATATCCAAATAATAACAACAAAATAGTAGTAACATAATAGTAAAATGATAGCAAAATAGGGACAAAACAACAATAAAATAATATTTAAAAAAACCGTTTTTTTTCATTGAGTGAATTTGGGTCGAGTCTGGGCCAAAAATGCCTTACCCGAGGCCTGGCCCGTTTTTAAACGGGCCTTATTTTTTGACCAAGCCTATTTTTTTGGTCTATATTTTTGTCCAAACCCTCTCACATTTCGAGCGGGCCCTCGAGCCAGACCGGGTGGCCCGACCAATAATTAGGTCTAATCCATAATGATCACTGATTTTATTTTTCATTTTAAGCAAATAGGCATTATAAGTTAGCAACGTTTCCATGCTTGTGAAATCCAATAGAGTTGATAATGTAGGATTTTAATTCCTAAGCTCTGAACTAAAATTGTTGCCTTTGGGTTGGTCATGATCTGTTCCATAAAAGATTATAACACTAGTGCAATTTCTTACTGATATTACTTCCTCTTTCTCTGTATTCTCCTTGATGAGCTTCCTGCTTTGTGGTACATAACTTGTGATGAGATGAAAATGAAATCTGCAAATTCTTCTTATTAGAATTGGGCCCCTGGTCAGAAGTGCAGGATTTACCACTGCCTTGGCAGCTAATGCTTGAGGTTGAGGTTATATCAAAGCAGGGAAGATCCTCAGATGCAAAAGTGTAAGGTAACATGGGGCAGTCATTTAGCAGATAGCTTTTGGCTTTATCAACCTTGGGTTTCGCATTTGAAGGCCATAGCTCATTCAGTTTTGGGAGATAGCTATCTGGTTAGGACTCATAGAAATTCTCTCTTTCCAACTGTTCCTTGCATTGCCAATAAAGTGACCAACTAGCTTGCCTGCATGCATGGCATATGGAACATATAATGTTAACAGCCAAGACCCTGGAGTGAGAATAACGCATTTGGGACACTTAGCTCATTTCCTAATCATGTTTTGGCATGATCTTGTGGCAGTTGGTCCGAACAAATTGTTGTCTCAGCTTTTAGATATCCATCTCGTTAGCGCTAACTAGATAGCACGAAACAAGGATTTGCCTGTCAATTGGAAGCTAATGTATAGAGGAAAAAGAAAAAGGGTCCAATCTTTTTGTGGAAGGGAATCCAAAACCTCGTTGTAAATGACAAAAGAGCACTCGGCAAATGGCCCGGTGGTAAAACAATTCGGATATCATCCCACGGCACCATAAAGAATTCAATATATGAATTATTAGCACATCGAAATTTATATTAATTTACCACATATGAAATACGTAAAAACAGGTCCAAACAGAAGCCGATTTGATGAATATAAACAAATTTATGATGAGGAGATCTTGCTTGTTTAAAAGGAAAATGTGTTGAAAAAAGGAAAAAGGAAAGAGAAAAAAGTAGTGTCGGTTAGGACGGGTCCATTATTAAGAATAATTGTCACCAATAAAATAGTTTTTAGTAAAACCTAAGTTGTGCAAATGACAATAATCCACAGTCTGATCTGTTTGCTTTGCACAACATGTTGCTTTATGTGTGTCTGTTTTTTTTCTCCATGATATCCAATTGTTGGTTCTTTTTTCAGCTTTATGATATGATATCCCCAATTATTGGCTTTCCTTCAGGAGATAATTAGTAGTTAAAATGATTAATCTTTCGAGAATATCTCCTTCTAATATTGATGATAAAGTTCTTAATAGTGCTGTTGACTAATTTCTACTTCCTTTTACTTGGTATCATGAATTTAATCAATATCACAAAATTAATATGTTAGTAAAATTATATAAGTTATTTTTTTTTAAAAATAAAATAAAAATCATTCTACTAAAAACTTTAACCTGAGCTCATGAGAAAAAATAGATGTGATTTATGTTTTCATTTTCTTGAAAAATAATAAAAATAAGGGTGTTTAACTTTAAATCAATTGCATTATTCAAACCCATATAAACGTAAAAATATATTTTTTAATACTAAATTAGGTACCTTAATTCAAAACCATATAAATGTAATTTTATTTTATTTTATTTCTCCTGTTATATATATATATATATATAAAAGTACCAAACATGTTTTTTATCTTTTCACTATTAAAAATATTTGTTTTTATTTATTAAATGTGTTTTTCCTTAAAAATATTTTTCAAAAATAAAAATATCTCAACCTTGCGAAAAAATCAGAATATCATTCACAAAATTTTTTAACTTGTTTTATTATCTTATCAATAATAATTATAAATATATTATGGTCTTAGTTTGTTATCGTATGAATCCAAAATTGTCAAATTTTCTTTCAAATCCCAGCATTAATTGTGTGATGTAATAAATGAAAGATTTCATTAGATCATGTCTTATGATTGATTAAGTCATATACATTAGCTGCCTCTAACTTCTAATTTCATCTATTCCTGATTTAATATCCAACTTTTCTTTATATATGGATTACATTTGTTGACATAATTGGATTTTTTTTTTTAATAGAAGCAAGGAAGAATTGAATGATTAGTTTAGTAAAAATTGGCATGCACCGACAGCTCCAGCTCAACAAAAATTAAATGCCTCAATTTAGCATCAATATCATTCCTAATAAATATATGTATATTAACAATCTCTCTGTGCTTTAAAAAAAATGCAAAACTCTGATAACTGTACTACTAGTGATCTTTGTGATGTCGGGGATCGAAATACCAAAAAAGCACGTTTCAAGGAAGCTGATGTTGTTGAAAAACTAATATGGTGGTGGATTCTGAGCAACAGCCGATGATGTCGTTTAAAGACAAACTTTTGGGCGGAGGAGTGACCTCATCTGATGGGAATCCTGCAAGGAATCTCGGAAGGAATGAAGGTGACTTAGAAATTCTGGATGGTGACATGAATACCTCAATGGTTAATAGGATTCCGGCAATTGCTTTTTCGGAGCGCATCAAAGATATTCTCTTCAAGGAAATGGAATCAACAGTTATTCTTAAATTACTCGAGCGAAACATTGGTTATAACGTGCTTTATAACCGCATACTCAACCTTTGGAAACTTACAAAATCCTTTTATCTAATGGATATTACTAATGGTTATTTTTTTGTTAAGTTTCAAGACATGGAAGATTATAATAAAGTTTTAACTCAAGGTCCGTGGATAATTTTCGGGCAATACCTCACTGTACAGCCTTGGACAAGAACATTCAATCCAACACAGCCTTATCCCAGCATGGTGTTGGCTTGGATCCGTCTACCGGGGCTTCCAAGTTATCTGTACAAAAGGCAAATCATTGAAGCAATTGGGGGTTTAATCGGAAAAGTTCTCAAATTAGATTTTCAAACTAACAACAGTACCCAGGGAAGGTTTGCCCGATTAGCAGTGTTCGTCAATCTCGACAAACCTCTTACCTCAAAGGTTTTGGTCGACGGTGACATCCAACAGGTAGAATATGAATCTCTCCTAACGGTTTATTTCAGCTGTAGACGATATGGGCACGTCAAAGAGTTGTGTTCGTCAGCGGGAGTTAGTGCGATTTTGGAGAGGCCAGAGACGGTTTTGGAAGGTATGGAGGCCCCGACGGTGGTGACCTTTGGTGAAACGGTCGGTGGGGGTAGAGATGGAAAGAACAATGATTTCGGACCATGGATGTTAGTTGAGAGAAAATCACAGAGGGGATCACGTGATTTTAGGGCTAACGGGGATGCAAAATTAGGCAAAGATCCGTTGGGATCTAGGTTCACGCCTTTAATTAAGGGAAATAATTCAGGCAGTGGTCCTGATGGAGCCGTTGGGGGTTCTGGGAGTGGAAAAAAAAGAAGCCGCGTTGAACTATGGGGTAATTTTAAAGAGAATAGGGTTTTAGTCAAAAGGGCTTTGAGTGATTTAAAGGAGGTAGGCCGTGGTGTTGAGGTGGGCTCTATGGGTGTGATCAGGCCTGTTTTGGGCTCGGGGGTGAGTGGTCTGGTTACTACTAGAGCAAGCCTGGGCAAGGGGGAAAAGGGGTTTAAGTCGATGAAAAAGAGGCCTGTGGGGTCTGGTGATTTTTTGCAAAAAGACCAGGACCAATTTTTTAAATTTACTAATTCTGTTTCTCTTGTACCGTCTACAGGGCCTGTTAATTTAAAGGTGGGAGCAACGCAAGCTGATGGGCTGTCAAATGAATCGATTGGTGGGCCAAGTAGAGAACAGGCTGGACTGAACGATCCTTTAATTTCTAATGGGTATTTTCTTTAATGGTTTGGATAGTTCATTTTCTAATGGGCATAATGTTGTTTTAAAAAAATCAATATGCGGATAACACTTCTTCTAAAGTTTTATTTGAGCAGGAAATGGGAAAGGAGCATTCGGGTCTTCTAGAATTTAGGAAAGACAATTTGGTTCTTAATAACCCTATGTTCGAAGAATCTAATAAATTGGTGGTCAATTTAGACACTAATTTTTTAAACCCAAAGCACCATTCGGTTATTATTAAAGATTAAAATATGGATAAAACACATAAAGGCAACAAGTAAAATATTTTTATTGGTTCTAATAAATCTTTTTATGTTTCCAGAGGACGAGGTTCGGAGAATAAAGTTGGTAATAATCGTAGGGGAGCTTCACTTAATCGTTCTTTTAAGGACAAGGGCGGTAGATTAAAAAATACTGGAATTTCTCGAATTCCATTATCAGATGTTATAAGCTCCATGGTCAATCTTGTTAATTCGCAAGGTGGGCCTTGATCGGGTGTTATTGGAGGGCGTGCTGAAGGACAGACTGGTGGTCCTGACTCCACACTTGCATAATTTGGCGATAATTTTGTTATTTATTTTATTTTGTTATATATGAATTTTACTATTTTTGTTGGAATTGTCAAGGTTGTGCCAGCTTGAAATTCCCCCGTATCTTTTGGGAGTATAATAGAGAGCATAAGCTCGATTTGGTTGGCCTTTTAGAAACAAAGGTAAGTGGACCCAAAGCTGATTCTATTATTGTTAAGCTCGACTTTGAGTTTTCACATCGCGTGGAGGGTGTGGGTTTCTCGGGTGGTATTTGGATTGGTTGGAAGGACTTTATTTCTGTTGATATCTTGGGGAATCACCCCTAATTTATTCTTCTTAGAATTTCTGGAAAGTTTTATTGGCAATCGATTTTGGTCACTTTCGTATACAGTAGTCCTAATGGTAAAAAACGAAAGCAGTTATGGGAGGTGTAACACCCCCTACCCGTATTCCGAGCCTAGAATAGGGTACGAGGCATTATCGAACTTAATATGATCAATCATGTAAAAATCAGCCATAAAATTTCTTCTAAATTAAAAACTTTCATACATATGTTTAACGTCCCTTATATGGGCCTACGGGGCCCAAAATATACATTCAGGATGGTTCGGGACCAAACCGTAAACATATGAAACTTTTGCAACACTTAGAAAATTTTCACACTTTGGAGAGTCACATGCCCGTGTTTTCAACCTGTGTAACTCTCTATTTATAACTTCATCACCCTTGACAGTCGTACACTTCATATAAATAACAAGAAACGTGTATGGGCTCAATTCTCAATAAATTTCTCATCTATATATACACAATTTCACGTTATGTAATCATACAACATATATCAGCCATATCTCTGTAATCTAAATATGTTTTCATAACAACTTATCTTGATTTCATACTATTTCATATTTAAGCTTAAATAACCAAAGTATTTGAAATATCATCTTTATGCAAATAGTACACATGAGGTATATAATTCCATAATTATGAATAAACACATTTATCAAACATTTTCCATATTCATATATCAATCTCTCATGTCTCCATATATCAATAACTGTCATTTTCATGAATTCCAAGTTCAATTTCATAATTATTTATCTCGCGTTCAGTTTATTCCATGTCGAAACTTATTCATTAAAACATTTGAATTATCAATACATATGGACAGTACATTCAAGATGAACAATTATATAATCACAAATGAATTCATTTATCAACCTAGTTCTATACTCATATCTTATCAACTCGTACTTCCTTATATCACATAATTCCATGTAACACTTACCAAACTTTGTCAAATTAGTGAACTCCTTACGGAATTGAGTACTTCGTTTTCTCGATGCCATAGTTCAACTATGGTCTTACACATATTCACATAATGATGTCATAGCCCAGCTATGGTCTTACACATATTCATATACCGATGCCATAGCCCAACTATGGTATTACACGAATCACATATCTCACTGACGCCATATCTCAGATATGGTCTTATACAGTAGCATATATCACACCGATGCCATATCCCAGATATGGTCTTATACGGAAATCACTTGTCGCTTGTAGTCGAAGCTACCACTATTCACTGATCAAGTAGCGGAGCTACCATTTTCATCGATCGGTAGCCGAGCTACCACTTTTCATCGATCGCAGCGAAGCTACCACTTTTCATCGATCGGTAGCCGAGCTACCACTTTTCATCGATCGGTGCAGCGAAGCTACCACTTTTCACTGATCAGGTAGCAGAAGCTACCACTTTTCACTTGTCATTTGTCCTTGATCAGATAAGTGTAGCCGAAGCTATCACTTATCACTTTCATTTGTCCTTGATCAGATAAGTGTAGCCGAAGCTATCACTTATCACTTGTTGCCATGGTCCAACCATGGTCTTTTCCTTCAATTCATATTGTCACTGAACTGAAATATTCAATTTGATCATTTATTCAATTTTCATGCTTTTACATTATTCACGATTTTATCATCAATAAATATGAAATAACACATCATGAAATTCATAAAATTAACAAATAATCACTAAAATTTAGCCATATAAACTCACAAGTTCAATTTTTGTATTATAACAATAATTATAATTTCATAATAAATATTCCAAATAAAACATTATATCATTTCTAATCCAACACTTATCGATTATAATCGGGCATGTGATCAATTTATACACGAGTCATTCATATATTTTTGTATATTTTCCTCCTCCTCCTCTCCATCCACATCCTTAGTATAAACAACATACTTGTAGGTAACATTATCCATAATTTTCACTATCTACTTAGGTGAATATTCAAGCTGTCTATCTGTGTCATAGTCACTAAATTATTTATATCTAAAGCTACAGAACTCCAAATTAAGATCCACTAATTTTTCCTGAAACTAGACTCACATATCTTATTATCATAAAAATTTCATAATTTTTGGCTGGGCCAATTAATACATTTTATTCATTGAAATCTCCTCTATTCTGCTATCTGACAGTTACAACCCTTCTTCACTAAAAATTAATTATCTCCTCGTAGTGAATTCGAATGATGTTCCCGTTTGATTCTCTTGAAAATAGACTCATTCAGGATTCTAAACATATAAGTATAAGCCCCTAATTATTTTCATCCAATTTTTTATGATTTTACAAAATTAGAACAGGGGAACCCAAAATCATTCTGACCTTGTCTCACAAAAGTTATTGTATCTCATGATTTACAATTTCATTGCTTACATAATTTCTTTTATAAGAAACTAGACTCAATAAGCTTTAATTTCATATTTTATTCATCCTCTAATTCCATTTGTAAAATTTTTGATGATTTTTCAAATTTAGACTACTGCTGCTGTCCAAAACAGTTTTAGTGTAAAATGTTGATTTCCATTTTGCCCCAAATTTCACAATTCATACAATTCAGTCCTTGCTCAATTAACCCCTCAATTAAGATAATTTTCTCAATTAATAATTTTTCTAGACATTATAAGTTATTTCATAACTATTGGAATTCAAAATTTCCACATAAAACTCAAACTTCAAACTCTTTTACAATTAGGTCCCAAACATTCACTTTCTATTCAATTCTTTCAATAAAATCAGAATATAAACAATTTAAAGCTCTAATTCCATTCCAAATCATCATATATTTCCAACATTCATCCATAACAACTTCAAAAATTAGCCATGGAATCAAAAACTAATGAAATAATAAGTTGGACCCAATTGTAAAAGTCCAAAAACATAAAAATTTCAAGGAGAAAGCAAGAATAAACTTACATGAAGCTAGAGTATGAAAACCAGCTTGAACCTTCCTCCATGGCTGTTTTTCAGCTGATCAACATGAAGAGAAATGAAGAGAATTCTAGATATTCCAATTTAGTCCCATTTTTATTTAGCCAATTTTGGCAATTTTCCAATTTTACCCTTATTTCACCCATTTCCTGATTTTTCTCAGTTATTGCCGCCTAAAATATCTCCTTTGGGCTTATTTGCACTTTAGGTCCTTCCTCATTTGACAATTGAGCTATTTAATCATTTTAGCAACTTTTACACCTTTTTCAATTTAGTCTTTTTTATTTAATTAACCACCCAAACATCAAAATTTTCTGACTAAATTTTATCATTACCTCACCAACACTCCATAAATATTTCTAAAAATATTTATGGCTCGGTTTATGAAGTCGAGGTCTCGATACCTCATTCTCGACCCATTTTAGCTAATTAATTCTTTTAAATCACCAAATTCACTAATTCAAAAATACTTTTATATTTATATTTGACTCATAGATATTAATTTATTAAATTTTCAACTCACCTGTCGGATTTAGTGATCTCAAATCTCTATTCCCAATACCACTGAAAATTAGGCTGTTACAGGAGGCTCTTAAATATACTGTGCCGGTGGATGGGTCATCGTGGTTAGCCATTGGTGATTTCAACGCTATTCTAGCTTCATGCAAAAAAAGAGGTGGTCGAGTTATCGGTAAAAGATGTGTTCTCTTTAGTGAGTTCATGGATTTCATGGGTTTGCATGATCTGGGTTTTAGTAGGCCTAATTTTACTTGGAATAAAGGGGGAGTATTTGAGAGACTTGACAGAGTAATTTGTAATAATGCTTGGAGTTTGAAGTTTCCTTCGTCCAAAGTTCTTCATCTCCAAAAGCTTAAATCAGATCACAGACCACTGAAATTATCTCTTATGCTTGTTGTTCAGTCTTCTTTTATAATTCTTTTTCAATTTTTAGCTGGTTGGGTGGAGCATCCAGGGTTTTCTGAGTTTGTTAAGGAGAATTGAAAGTTTTATGGGAGATATGTCACTAACTCATGCGACTTTCACTGATTGAATGAAATTATGGAATAAGGAGGTTTATGGTTACATTATGCATCAGAAGTATCTTTTGAAGGAAAAGCTGGATAATGTTCAAAAGGCAATTGATCGAAGAAACTTGACTTTTTTTAATCAGGTCGAGTTGGAAATTCGAGAAAAGCTAGAGTCAGTGTTACATCATGAGGAGCTTCTTTGGCAGCAGAAGGCTAGGTGTGATTGGTTAGTTTTTGGTGATTGTAACACAAGGTTTTTTCATAGGCGAACTTTGCAAAGAAGAAAGCACAATCGGATTGTGGCTCTGAAGAATCAAGCAGGGGAGTGGATTATGGATGAAGATGTTTTGAAACAAGAAGCGGTTAACTTTTACAGAAATCTTTATGGGGAGCAACCTATAAATATAGGTAGTCTTGGGTGTGGTACTTTCTCGCCTCTCGAGCAGGAAGAGATCCAGCTTCTTAGTAGTTCTGTTTCAGATGAGAAGATTAAAAAGACTCTTTTTGATATGGCGCATTTAAAAGCTTCAGGCAGTGATGGCGTGCACGCTATTTTTTATCAGAGCCAGTGGGAGTTGGTGGGCCCTTCGGTTTGTGATTGGGTCAAAAAGATTTTCTTTGGTGAAAAGAATAATTCTCTTATTGTCCTTATTCCTAAAGTGCAACATCTAGAATGCTTCTCGCAATTTTAGCCCATTAACCTTTGTTCGGTCCTTTACAAGCTTGTGATGAAAGTCATTGTCTTTCCAAAGATCATAGGACCTGAACAAGCAGGGTTTGTCACCGGAAGGAACATAAATGATAATATCATCATTGCCCAAGAAGTCATTCACTCCATGAAGAGTAAGTAAAAGAGTAAAAGGTGGATGACTATTAAAATTGATATCGAAAAGGCCTATGATCGTGTTCGTTGGGATTTCATTTACGCTTCTCTATAGGCTGCAGGTATTCCTAACTTTCTCCTTAATGTTATTATGTCAGCTATTTCTGGTTCAACTATGCAGGTGCTTTGGAATGGAGTGCCTTCTCAAAAGTTTAAACCAGCAAGAGGAGTTCGTCATGGATTCCCTTTGTCACCCTATCTTTTTATCATGTGTATGGAGTGGTTAGGGCATGGTATTCACGCAGCGATGGCTGATGGTAGATGGTCGCCCATTCGGCTCACTAGATCAGGTCCGTCTCTATCTCAGTTATTTTTTACAGATGATTTGATTATTTTTGGGCAGGCAAAGGAGGAGCAGGCACAAATTATTAAGGATGTTTTAGGCCCCTTTTGTGGTCTTTCATAACATAAAGTTAATATTCAAAAGTCAAACATGGTGTTTTCTAAAGGGGTGGATGAAGACATTCAAAGGCGTATTAGAGGAATTCTTGGGTTTCAAGTGGTGCAGAATCTTGGTTCCATTTAAGGGTTCCTCTCTTTCATGAGAAGGTTACTAATAATACTTTGCGCTTTGTTGTTGATAAAGTGAGGAGTAAATTGTGCAGTTGGGACGCTCGACAACTCTCTCTTGCTGGCAGAATTACTTTAGCTCAAGCGGTATTACTTTCAATCCCAAGCTACTTTATGCAATCGATGTTGATCCCTAAAGGCTTGTATGACGAGATTGAAGCTATGGTTAGACAATTTATATGAGGTTCTACTAATTCTTGTAAGAAGATTACCTTACTTAGCTGGGATTCGACAATTTTTTTATTCCACAAGTAACCTTAAAAAATCATCATATGTCTCTTTACATATATATTGTCATCACTCTGACCCTACTTGTGAAATCTAAAAAACTAGCAGTTGATTATTTTCTTTAAAATATCCAAAATAACTACCCACTTTTGTCTTTTACTTAAAAAATTTAGCAAATATAATCATTTTAAAAAGGGTAAACTACATTAGTAGTCACCCAACTTCTTTTTTTTTGTCACCAACTATCTATAAATTTCTTTTTTTGGTCACCCAACTACAAAAAAGTTACAAAATGACCACTTAACTCTCATTTGTCTTTTTTTGGTCACCCAACTAGCTTGAAATTTTTTGTGTTTCTATTTTTACGTTAGCTCGTTAGTGACTAAAAAAGACGAATTTATATAGTTAGATGATCATTTTAAAATTTTTCAAAATTTTGTAACTAAAAAAGAAAGAAATTATAATTTGGTGACCTCTAAATAATTTACCCTTTTAATAAATACTATTATTTTAGAAAAAATATATATTCTGATCATAGGGTTGAAAATATAGTTTATTTGTGACCGAAATTATATAAGCGACGAAGTTGGAAAAATCAAATTCTTGTTTAGGTTAAAATGTATATATACAAATCGTGTTGGTTGAAGTAGTAGTCTATGTCTAAAACAAGTAGCATTAAAGATGTTGACTTTTGCTCGTGAATATATTTGAGAGTGAGAATCATGTGAGTCACAAAAAGGGGTCTGGAGGTTGGACCAATGTCTCAAACTTGCATTAATTTTGCCTCACCGTGGGCCTCCAAGCTCAGTCTATTGTTTTTGGAGGATAAAATATCAACAAAATATTTCGAAAAATGTGGGATATGTAAAAGATTTCCAACAATCATTTGAAAAAAAAATTACAGTCTTGAGGACATGAAATTAATGAAGTACGAGATCAAAAAATAAATGCAGTTTTGACAATGCAAGAGAAGAAAATTATGTTGTGGCTATGCTTTACACATTGTCACCACCCAAAAGATTGAATATTTGAGAGGATTTAAAGGAAGAATAAATATTTGAGGTAGTTTTTGAGTAGCGCCTACCAGTGTCTATTACTACTTAATTTAAAATTTTGTCATGTTTGAGTTAGAAAATTTTGGCAACAAAAATTCTGAGGCTTTGATTATTACTAATAGTTTGGTGGACTATAAGCTCATTTATGATATCCAAATTGTTTATAACAACATATTTTGAAGATTGGTTTGGATTGGATCAAGGCAATTGACTTCCTAACTTTTGGTGAGATTGGATCGAATTGGGCAAAACTTGGAAGCATATTGAAGATTCAAGACTTATCCTGAGCTCATTGAAGATATTCTTTATGCTTACTATCTTGTTCGTTTTATGAGAAGATTGATAATAATTAATTTAGTATGCTAGCAAGTCTCGATTCCTTATAATTTGAGGAGACTTGAATAGGTGATGTACTGAACGGAGAGAAATTATTCTTGTTCACCGAGGAATGTTTTTGGTGAGTGCATTGAGTGCAAAATTAAGTATGTTACTTGGTTTATGTCTAAGTTTTCAGGGGGAAAACTTAGAGAAGAGTTGTATAGATCTTAGATACAAACGCGAGGCGTTAATATAGTGAGTGTTAGAGGTTATAATCACTTGTTACACGAGTTCCTAAGATAGTGGATTATCTCTCTGGACAAAGCGCTGCAGATGTAGGAAAGTCGAACTACGTAAACATATCGTGTGCTCTTAGTTTTTATCTTGTTCATATTCAGTGCTTAAAGCAATTGGCACTAGTCTTAAACATTGCTTTTGGCACCGCACAAGTTTACTTTCAAATATCACTTTAATTTTTTCAATAATCATATATTCTTTAACCTAAATCTAATACCACACATCAAATATTAAGATATTGATATTATGCAAGCAAAAACAAATATTGCACAAACAATCATTCTATGATCTTTAGAATAATATGATTTTCACAAATATATAGAAGTACTTGATGTGGTATTAGAGTCAATCAATAAATTTGATGATGACAAAAACAAAGATAAATTATTTTTCTCTCTTGACATTTTCCCTTTTCTTACGCAAGTCCTTAGTGACCAAAGCTATAAATTTATTAGTTGTAATTTGAGTAACCAAATAGGCAGAAAAAGATCAACTCTATTGGGCTATGTGTCCCACTATGCATGGAAAAACCTGCCTTGCCCTTTTGTCCTATAATAATGAAGGTGGAAACTTTAGTTTTGAAGGAGAATGTGTTACACACTCAAAAAAAAAAAAAAAAGAGAGAGAGAGAGCGAGAAAATGAATAAATTTTGAGCAGTTTTGATCAACTCTTCAATCGAAACTCTATCCAAAGTCCATTTGAGTTGGTTTTGGGTAGTGGCTAGTAGATTAAAAGATTTTGATTGTGGATAGTTGGATTTTCCATATCTCGATATTGTAGTTTTGGGATTTTTAGTTTGAAAGTTAATTTTATTTTGGTGATATTATCATCTTTTTTTAATTTGTTTGAAATTATTTTTCGATTGCCTTATTAGAATTATATGCTCTTTATCACTTTGTATTGTAATCTTGTAGCAAAATTTTTGAGTATAGTTAAACTATTGAGTAGACTTTGAAGTCTCATGGTTTTTACCATTTGTTTTAAATGGCTTTTCAATGTAATAATCGTGTTTAATTTGTTTCTTGTAGTTTTTGCTTTATTTCATGTTGATTGGTAATATATTATGCTATTGAGTTTTTCATAATTACTAACTCGTATTTATTGGGAGTAAAAGAACACTAGTTGTGCTTTAGCGATGAACTTTTAATTGGTACATATACCAAATGGTCGAATGAACGAATATAATTTAATTACTATTAACTTAAACAACTTAATTAAACTTAATTTTTTTGGTTGAAATTAAAGTATTCATCATCAACAGCAGTGACTAATCCTATTATTGTGGATGCTCTCTGAAAAGATAAATGGCTAACTATAAAATATATTCAATTCTCATGAGTAAGGATCAAATCCCAGTGAACAATCACATTAACACCCGTTGATTTTAAATTTAATTGAATATTATGACCTAAAATCTTCAAAGATAAACGTAGGGCTTGGCTTACCAAATGAGTTAAGTTGTCGTTTATCGTTTATTCTTATGCTTTAGTATGGTAAACAAGTTAAATCCGATCATTTGCGTGACAAGGGTTAGCAGTTTTTGCTTTCTTATTGGTCCATTTTTTCAAAGGTAGCAGCCTCGAATATAATAGCTAGTAAAGACAGCCCATGTGGGAACCATGCATCTGTTTTGCCATGGCCCAACGTGTTAGTTGCGAGCTCTTAAGTTTTAATATTTTATTATTACAAAAATCAATAAACAATCTTTTTTTATTATTATTATAAGAATACCCCGTCACTAAAATATTAAACAAAACAGAGAAGAAAAAGTACCCTTCTTGTGACTCACGAAGTAACTTTTCACGCCCCATTGATTATGTATAGTAATTCGTAAAAAAAGCTGGTTGCATTGAAATGGTTTGGTTTAGAGATAAATATATATATATATATATTTATTCAAAGGTTTTCAATATTATATGATTTTAATAGAATATAAAATTAGTCCCCGTTAGCTGGAGATTCTTGAATTGAAAATTTGATATTATTTAAAGATGCGTTTATTTGTAGTTAGTGTAAGAATAACGGTGTCACTGAAATTAGATATTAAACGCATCCTATCGTATATCTAACCCGCACCTAATTCACTCTTATTTTTAAAATTTAAGAAACATAGTCAAGGTATTTTGTAATAATAATAAAAGATAACTCTTCTATATCATGTGGCTTTGCACAGGTTAATAGATGGGTATTTCAAAATCTTCATTTCACTTGAAACCAAGGAAAAAAGATATATTTGTCTAAATCAAACTAATTTAATAATTGAGCTGCTACACTTAAAAGGAATGCTAAGTCCCAAATCTCTATATAACAACAAGATAAATTATATTTATTTATGAATTGGAATCGAGTGATATGTCCTCAAATTTTATGATTAGCTGATATACTTTAAAATATGGGTAGGAATTAGGATTTTATGCCTTCATGTTCCACTATGCAAAAACACTTGTCCACATATATTTGGATAAATCACTAATTATATCCAATAACTTTGGACATTTTCCATTTTTCTAATCTAAATTATTTATGCATATATCAATCCTCAAGAAAAAGAAAATTATGCATATTTTTCAAACATCAAACACACCGATGTTTGAATTTAGACACAAATGAAAAGGTTCATGCACAACCATCAATGGTATTAGGATACTTGTTTTCTTTCATATCTCAGGAGAATTATATATGTCATTATTTGGAACCCCATAAAAAAACAAAACAACGCATTTCATGAAATATTATCTGTTATTTATTTATTTATTATTATTATTATAAATAAAATACAGATTGTATTTTAAATAGTTTAATTTTATATTACCAAAGAAGGTCTTGGGAGAGAATAATAAAGTAAGAAAATAGGCATTAATTCTCTGATAAATAGCAGCATAGTGGGACAGAGATTGGGAATCTATATGCAATGGATGAATGTGAAGGATGTCGCTTCTGGTCGGATACGGTAATATTTTATTAACTCATTCTTAATCCATCATCTTAGAATTAGGGTTTTTTTTTTTTTTAATAAGGATATTTGAAAACTAAACAAATTTAAAAAATAAAGAAAAACCCTAACAAATGGGACATGAGATTTTGTTTTGTGTCCCTACGTTTGCATGTGTCTCTCTACTTAAATGTTTTTTAGAAAAAAAGAAAAAGAAAAGCATAGGATACCATGGAAAGAGAGGGGCATCATTTTTTGTGGAAGTAAGCTCCGAATGCATGGAGCCAAAAGCTGATGAATTTTCTAATATGAATGCCTAAAATTTCGTATCATACGTTCCACTTTATATTATATACATTTACATTTACATGTATATGTGTATTATATTTATTTTTGTCACCTAATACATATCCATCGAGTTATAATTTAGAATATAAAACTGATGAGGCGGGTCTGGTTGGAGTCAGCTTGGATAAAGACATGGTCACATGAAACCGAGCTCACTCCATGCTTTAAATATGTAGAATTTATATGTGAGACATTGGTCAAAACGTGTTTAGTTGAAACAACTCGATTTTATTATAAATTTGTAAATGAGATCAAATAAGTTTAACCAAGCCTTTTTAGATTCTTGCATATATAAGGGAAACTTTATTAATTTGAAAAAAAAAAAGAAGAAGCAATTTCTTGGGTCTGAATTTTGGATGTATTCAAGGTTAAGAGTAATGGATCTGTGCTTAGAGGATTAAAATCAATTTCATAATCAATAAATGTTGAGTTTAATAGAAATTTACATTGTACTCTAAAAAAAATTATATTCGAATACTAAAGATAACATTATTGAGAAAAATAACTATGAACTATTACAAGATTAATTGTCAAATACAATAAAATAAATACAAAATATATCTTAATCATTAAAAAAAATCAGTTTTATACACAAATTCAACATTCATGATTCATGATTGCAGCAAGTAGGACAGAATTAATTTATGAATTAATAACTAGTTGCTCCACGTTTTTCACCATTGGAATGCATGCTTTTTGAAATAATAATGTGATTGATACGACACCGTTTCCGTTAGTTTTGTCTTTGGTATGAGATTAGTACTGGTGAAAACGAAATAAAATGTTCCCAGATTGGATTATTAGGGTGAGTTTGAATGGGCAGTGTATTTATTTGCGGTTAGTGTAAAAACAGCAGTGACGTTGAGATTAAATACTATAGTGATACTCTAGCGTGAAACAAAAAATAAGCTAAACTTACCGCACCGCACCGCCACCCCACACTCACTTTTAGTTTACCCATACTTCAAAAGAAAAGAAAAAAACACATACAGTAGGGTAGTATAATACGGATGGTCTTCACTCTAGTTGCCTTTCTTTACAAATAAATTTTAAATTTTGAAGTGAATATTTCCCTAATTGATTCTGGTTTCACTGCAATCAAATGAAAAATAAAAATACCTTTTAACACTATGAAAATAACTCACAGGTTAAATTATTGTCAACACATATCGCAACATACAATATTTCTCTTATGATTTGAATCCAAACAATTTCTTTAAATTCATATAGTCTTTATAATAATAATACAACTAATTAAGTTTTAATTGATAAAATATTAAAAATAATAATATTTAAAGTAAATTATGTTATTATTTGAATAAATTGAATATAAAAAGGATTGGTTAAAATTCCGATTCTACCAAAGCTAAAACTAATAGTAAGCAGAAAGCATCAGTGAAAACAACAGGTGTTGCAACAGCGCAAATAAATGAAAAATGTGATTGACGCCATGCCATATATGACAGCATTCAGTCACTCATTCACTGACTCAAAGAGTAGTGTTATTAGATATAGAAGTGGTGAACATGATGATGTTCATAAATAAATAAATAACTTCAGTAAACAAAATTAAAAAACGAAGGCAAAGTACATAAATATATGTAAATATCAGTGGGAGTGGCAACAACATTGCTTGCATGATAATGGATGATTTACTTTATGGAGGATGATGGAGGGTGCAGCATCAGAATCACAGTCCAAATCTTGGGTCCCTCTTCCCAGACAGGTATCACGGACCGTCCTATCATCTCTCTCGGGAACCCCCATCTCTCTCTCTCTCCTTTTTCCCCTCTGCCACTTCTTCCTCTATTTGGTCTTCCTTTTAATTATGGTTTAATCATTTCATACTTGATCTATATCACTGTAAAGGCAACTCGCTTTTAACCCCTTCCCTTTTCATCTCCCTCAAATCACTTCACTTTTCATTATTCAACATTAAACAAATAATTAATCTTCTATTTTTTCTCTCGGTAAAACAATCCCATCAATTTTCTACTTTCTACACCACTAAATTAATTATAGTAATGTGGAGAGTGAGTTGTAGTAAAACTACTACTGCAAAAGAACGCACGAAAGCCTATACATTTTCAACTAGTTAATCTAAAGCATCAGCTTGCTGTCTTGCACACACAATTGCAAGCTTCCACAATCGTGCGGTTTGTGTATGAAAGAGAAGGGAGAGAAAAAAAAGAAAGAGAGGGTGTGGCCCATCTAAAATCAATGGCTGACCGACTTTAAAGATATGTTGAGATTAAAAAGAAGAAAAAAAAGAGAGTAGAATAATGCAAGACCAAGACTATAAGAAAGAAAGAGAGGAAGGAGATATATATATACTCTTTAGTCATCATGTTTTTTTGGTGTTTTCTCTTGTAATCAAACAAGGTAACTAAAAACCAGATCTCTGTAAGAACTTAGAACTGAGAAGAGTACTAAAGGTTTTTCTTTTTTAATTTCTATCTTTTTTGTTTTAAAGTTTAGTATAAGTTGTTTAATTATATTTGTGGGGAGAGTGTGTGTGTTTTAGATTTAAGCTTGAGTAGTGCTTTTCTTGTCTCTTTAGCAGAAACTGAGAGAGAAAGAGAGAGAGAGAGAGGCAGTATTTTTTTCTGAATATATATTACCAAAGATTTATCTGCTTGTGCCTTGGAGAAATCCTTGTTTGCTTTTGTTTTGTACTGTGTTTTTAGCCTTTTGAAAGCTAGTTGTTTTTTTCTTGCAACTAATTTTCAAAGCTATCAGTTTTCGGAATTTAGTTGCAAACTATATAAAATAAAATTAGAAGAAGGAAGAAACTATGTCTGGTGAGGCGTTTTCTTTACCAGCTGCTTCAATAGGAGGGTTTATTCAAGACCCAAGTAATGCAAACCCTAACCCTAAACCTAATGCTAACCCTGCTAAGAAGAAGAGAAATCTTCCTGGAACTCCTGGTAAGCTTGCTTCATCAATTCTTTCTTTTGATAATACCCTTTGCTTAGTTGCTATCAATGATCCAATTGGTTACAGAAATGAATAGGATTCTCTTTGTTTTTGGTCTTAAACAGATCCAGATGCTGAAGTAATTGCTTTATCTCCAAAAACACTTATGGCTACAAACCGATTCATATGTGAAATATGCAAGAAAGGTTTCCAAAGAGACCAAAACCTGCAGCTTCACCGCAGGGGTCACAATCTTCCATGGAAGCTAAGGCAAAGAACAAACAAAGAAGTTCGGAAGAAGGTTTATATTTGCCCTGAGAAAACCTGCGTCCACCATGATCCATCCAGGGCTCTTGGCGACCTCACTGGAATAAAGAAACATTTCAGCAGAAAACATGGTGAGAAGAAGTGGAAGTGTGAGAAATGTTCAAAGAAATACGCTGTTCAATCCGACTGGAAAGCTCACTCTAAAACTTGTGGTACTAGAGAGTACAAGTGTGACTGTGGGACACTGTTTTCCAGGTATATGTCACATAAATTCCTTCATTGCTCACTTGTTTTCAATTCCTTTCCTCCTGGTTTTCTTACAAACGTTGCATCATAAATGCTTATATTTGAGGGGTTTCATGGCTTTGGGTGTTTTCGAATTCAATGCAATAACCTAATGATTAGGTAATAAGTGCTTGTTTGTGTATTGAATTCTGGGGGCCGTTTTAATTCAAACAGAAAAGACAGCTTTATCACCCATAGAGCTTTTTGTGACGCCTTAGCTGAAGAAAGTGCAAGACTCACTTCAGTTGCAGCCACAAGCCTAAATTTCAGAAACGATACTGTGAATCTGCCTCATGGATTTGCTAGCCGTGGAGTTCAAGATGTTGCTGGCATTCCTCAATTTGGTTCGGGTTTTCCTCAAGATTTCAATGGGATGCCTGCACCAGGTAGGTAACTGCACAATATTTGTTTCTCATCTATCTATCTATCTATATATTGTGACTAATTATGCGGGGGGTTATTCGTTTTTATTGAATTTGTCACTCAGGTTTGCCTGAGATGGTTCAAATGGCTCCAGCCAATCTCTTTGGCTCGTCTTCACACTTTCCTGGATTTGAAAACGGCGGTGCAACTTCATCAAATTCCAATAATCTCTCCTTATCGCAACTGCCACAAGGGTTAAAAGAAGAAGGTGGAAACGAAGGCAATTTAATGGAAAGCCTTTCATCTCTCTATTCTGATAATCAAAACAAGCAATCCAAAGCTAATGCTTCACCAATGTCCGCAACTGCGCTTTTGCAAAAAGCGGCTCAAATGGGTTCAACTAGAAGCAGTCCGTCCTTCTTTGGCAACAGTTTCGGTGTAATGAGCTCATCTTCCTCTCACACAGCACCTACTTTCATGGCATCAAGCAGTGCATCAATGAGTGCAACAAGCAACAATCTTGATAAGCTCATGTTACAAACAGGAGGCAAACCAAGTGAGCCGAGACTATTAAGGATGCATCACCCTGGTTCAAATTCATTCGCTCAAAGCTTGACGAGGGACTTCCTTGGGATGAGCAATGATCAATCACCACGTCCATTTTTACCCCAAGAACTAGCCAAATATGCAGCAATTGGCTCAACCATGGGTCTCAGTCAATTCACTAGCAGCAACCACTAAGCTCAGCTACCTTTCAAATACCGTTACGGGATTAGAGCTCAGTGGCAAAAATATACGATCGTGGTCCTATATATGCAATATATATACACATATATATTATCTGCAAACTGCAATATAGTATTGAAAAAGCTACAAACTGGGGACCAAGTTTGGAGTGTGGGTGTAGAAGGCAAAGCAAAAACCAAACTCCCAGAGCACAGTAAGCTCATCTTGTGAATGGTCAGTGAAACTGCCGAGGTGGCCCCAATTCCATGTTTGAAATGACTAAACAATGAGCCAACTCCGAGTAATGCATGTTTCCCCACATTGTTGTTCTTGTTGTTTTGCTCCATGTCTCAGTTCTTTTATCTTTTTTTTCCCCCTCAGTTTTATTATTATTTGCTTCCCTTTGCTTATCTTAATTAATCGTTATATTAGTTGTAATTTCTCTCTCCTTTTTCTAAACTTAACAGCTGAAGTTAATATTTGGTTGACTGGTCGTCAACGTTGGCGGGTTTCGGGATCAGGAGTGAGAAACTAAGAGATTAATTAATTACAAGTATTTGTCACTTAATTAATTTGCACCTTGTTTTTTTATGAGAAAAATAATATATATATATATATAGACAATCAACTCAGTAATTTATTTTAAAATAGAAATATTTAGTTATGATTATCTGATTATATAAATATTTAAAAGATCAAAGAAATTAAAGCTTAACTTTAATTAAAAAAACCTTTAAACCTTACTTTGCACCCTTAATTTTGTTCTATCTATGTACATTAATTGATATAGGTATAGCGGAGACTTTATTTACATCATCTACATTTCTTATTTGCATCCATATATTCAAAATAGCATCTTTTACCACAAAAATTAATTAGTTGAATATATTTATATCCAATAAATTCCACTGTTTTTGGCTTCTAGTATTAATCAACTAGGAAGGAAGGTAGGCAATGACCATGTTGAATGAAAGTAGGAAGAATCTAGGGGCTGCAAATGTAGACCTTAGTGTAATGAGTATATGTGTAATGTATATGTGTCTGTGTGGCCCAAGATTGCTTTGGAGGTATGTTAGAATTTAGAGGTTAGAAAACAAGGATAGTCCAATTTGAATTGATGGAATTTGGAAAATATATCCTCAAACATCAACTACGCTTGTAGAATATCTTTTATATAAATATGATAAAAATTAAAGTTCTCATTTATTTTTAAGGACACTTTTGCTTATCCACCTCAATATATATTCCAAGTAGAACTAAGATTATGATGCCTTATAAATACATATTTAATTACATAAATTATAACTAGGTCAAACATGCATGTGCAATGTTTGCTGATTTTTATAGTGCATTCATTTAAAATTATTGGGGGGAAAAAAGGGGTAAAAAGGCAAAAACAACCTTGGAACTAAAACATAAACACTAAATATATATATATATATATATATTGCTCTCCAAGACCTAGTGTAGGGCACCGTAGTGTTGCCCCAAAAAGCCCGTTGTTTGCCACAGTTTGTACAAAAATAGTTTTTTTTATTTTCAACGCTGTTTCTTTTTTGAAAGCGGTAATGCTTTGGTTAAGAGAACCAATGGTGAAGGGTAACAGCAGGGTGCGTAGTGAAGGAAGGGGATCATCGATCTGGCCACGAAATACACAAAAAGAGAGATATCCAACATCTTTTAACTTGGGATATATAATATATGTAAAGAAAGTGGATGTTGATTGTGTGAAATGAATGATTTTCACCTTTTTATTGGTACTTGTCACGACCAGCTTTTTGAGACCTGCATGAAGGGTCACCACATTAAGTTATGTCTTTGAACTTTGGTGTTTTCAACCACTATTCCATTGTTATTTTATTCATTTTCTATTAAGGATGGATGATCCAACGATTCCCATATATATAATATATATATATATATATATATATATATTAATGTCACATTTGTTACACAAGCTTCCAAACAAAGTTTTTAGCTTAAGAGAAAAAAATGTGGTATATAATTATAAATTGAATTAATATTTAATATACTAAAGTTAATTATAGTGTGAGATAAATAAATTTAAAAATAAATATGAATAATTTATTTATATTAAAAAAAAGTAAACTCAAAAAATTGGTAATCATTCAAAAAAAAATTTAATTTACAAGTTTACCATCAAGTGATTAGAAGTAGTAGGAGTGGGCTTTTACCCCGTGCATTTGAATCAAGTTTGAATTTTAGAGTTCACATTGTTGGCAAAGGCAGATACAAGGGGCTGGCATGAGCCTCGACCCTTTCGGAAAATTTTAATTTAAGCTCTTGAATTTTTTTTAAAATTTTAAATTACTAAAGTTAAAATTATACTTTGATCCCTCTAAAATTATAAAAATTCGATTTAATCATTTAAAAATTTGATTTCTTTTAATTTTTATTTAATTTTTAACTTATTATCAGTGAAGATTTTAAATTTTATAAAGAAAATTAAAAGGAAAGGATTATCTATATTTGGATTTAATGTCACTTATAAGATACAACATTTACCACAACATTAATAGCTAGCTGACTGTATGCACCCAAAAAAATTCTAGCTGACTGTAATTTATACTTATACTTTTAAATTAGAATATTGTTGATTAGCGTATCAATAAGAGAGGATATAGGGAGGAATTAATTACGAAGATTGGTTCATTTTAGTAGGATAAAGAGTCGGAGGTAGTAAACAAGTAAGGAGGTTGAGGATTAGATGGTGGTTATAAATGTTCAAGGGTCTATTCTGTAACAGCCTAATTTTCAGTGGTATCGGGAATAGATATTTGAGATCACTAAATCTGACGGGTGAGTTGAAAATTTAATAAATTAATACCTATGAGTCAAATATGAATATAAAAGCATTTTTGAATTAGTGAATTTGGTGATTTAAAAGAATTAATTAGCTAAAATGGGTCGAGAATGAGGTATCGAGACCTCGACTTCATAAACCGAGCCATAAATATTTTTAGAAATATTTATGGAGTGTTGGTGAGGTAATAATAAATTTTAGTCAGAAAATTTTGACGTTTGGGTGGTTAATTAAATAAAAAGGACTAAATTGAAAAAGGTGTAAAAGTTGCTAAAATGATTAAATAGCTCAATTGTCAAATGAGGAAGAACCTAAAGTGCAAATAAGCCCAAAAGAGATATTTTGGGCGGCAATAGCTGAGAAAAATCAGGAAATGGGTGAAATAAGGGCAAAATTGGAAAATTGCCAAAATTGGCTAAATAAAAATGGGACTAAATTGGAATATCTAGAATTCTCTTCATTTCTCTTCATATTGATCAGCTGAAAAACAAACATGGAAGAGGGTTCAAGCTGGTTTTCATACTCTAGCTTCATGTAAGTTTAATTCTTGCTTTCTCCTTGAAATTTTTATGTTTTTGGACTTTTACAATTGGGTCCAACTTATTATTTCATTAGTTTTTGATTCCATGGATAATTTTTGAAGTTTTTATGGATGATTTTTAGAAATATATGATGATTTGGCATGGAATTAGAGCTTTAAATTGTTTATATTCTGATTTTATTGAAAGAATTGAATAGAAAGTGAATGTTTGGGACCTAATTGTAAAAGAGTTTGAAGTTAGAGTTTTATGTGGAAATTCTGAATTTCAATAGTTATGAAATAGCTTATAATGTCTAGAAAAATTATTAATTGAGAAAATTATCTTAATTGAGGGGTTAATTGAGCAAGGACTGAATTGTATGAATTGTGATATTTGGGGCAAAATGGAAATCAATATTTTACACTAAAACTGTTTTGGACAGCAGCAGTAGTCTAACTTTGAAAAATCACCAAAAATTGTATAAATGTAATTAGATGATGAATAAAATATGAAATTAAATCTTATTGAGTCTAGTTTCTTATAAAAGAAATTATGTAAGCAATAGAATTGTAAATCATGAGATACAATAACTTTTGTGAGACAAGGTCAGAATGATTTTGGGTTCCCCTGTTCTAACTTTGTAAAATCATAAAAAATTGGACAAAAATAATTAGGGGCTTATACTTATATGTTTAGAATCCTGAATGAGTCTATTTTCAAGAGAATCAAACGGGAACATCATTCGAATTCTGTACGAGGAAATAATTAATTTTTAGTGAAGAAGGGTCATAACTGTCAGATAGCAGAATAGAGGAGATTTCAATGAATAAACTGTATTAATTGGCCCAGCCAAAAATTATGAAATTTTTATGGTAATAAGATATGTGAGTCTAATTTCAGGAAAAATTAGCGGATCTTAATTTGGAGTTCTGTAGCCTCAGATAAAAATAATTTAGTGACTATGACACAGATGGACAGCTTGAATATTCACATAAGTAGATAGTGAAAATTATGGATAATGTTACCTACAAGTGTGTTGTTTATACTAAGGATATGGATGGAGAGGAGGAGGAGGAAAATATACAAAAATATATGAATGACTCGTGTATAAATTGATCACATGCCCGATTATAATCGATAAGTGTTGGATTAGAAATGATATAATGTTTTATTTGGAATATTTATTATGAAATTATAATTATTGTTATAATACAAAAATTGAACTTGTGAGTTTATATGGCTAAATTTTAGTGATTATTTGTTAATTTTATGAATTTCATGATGTGTTATTTCATATGTATTGATGATAAAATCGTGAATAATGTAAAAGCATGAAAATTGAATAAATGATCAAATTGAGTATTTGATTCGGTGACAAGATGAATTGAAGGAAAAGACCATGGTTGGACCATGGCAACAAGTGATAAGTGATAGCTTCGGCTACACTTATCGATCAGGACAAATGGCAAGTGAAAAGTGGTAGCTTCGCTGCGATCGATCGATGAAAAGTGGTAGCTCGGCCACCGATCGATGAAAAGTGGTAGCTTCGCGCACCGATCGATGAAAAGTGGTAGCTCGGCTACGATCGATGAAAAATGGTAGCTCGCCTACGATCGATGAATAGTGGTAGCTTCGACTACAAGTGACAAGTGATTTCCGTATAAGATATACCATAGCTGGGCTATGGCATCATTATGTGAAGATGTGTAAGACCATAGTTGAACTATGGCATCGAGAAAATGAAGTACTCAATTCCGTAAGGCGTTCACTAATTTGACAAAGTTTGGTAAGTGTTACATGGAATTATGTGATACAAGAAAATGCAATTGATAAGATATGAGTATAGAACTTGGTTGATAAATGAATTCATTTGTGATTATATAATTGTTCATCTTGAATGTACTGTCCATATGTATTGATAATTCAAATGTTTTAATGAATAAGTTTCGACATGGAATAAATTGAACACGAGATAAATAATTATGAAATTGAACTTGGAATTCATGAAAATGACAGTTATTGATATATGGAGACATGAGAGATTGATATATGAATATGGAAAATGTTTGATAAATGTGTTTATTCATAATTATGGAATTATATACCTCATTGTACTATTTGCATAAAGATGATATTTCAAATACTTTGGTTATTTAAGCTTAAATATGAAATAGTATGAAATCAAGATAAGTTGTTATGAAAACATATTTAGATTACAGAGATATGGCTGATATATGTTGTATGATTACATAACGTGAAATTGTGTATATATATGAGAAATTTATTGAGAATTGAGCCCATACACATTTCTTGTTATTTATATGAAGTGTACGACTGTCAAGGGTGATGAAGTTATAAATAGAGAGTTACACGGGTTGAAAACATGGGCGTGTGACTCTCCAAAGTGTGAAAATTTTCTAAGTGTTACAAAAGTTTCATATGTTTACGGTTTGGTCCCGAACCACCCTGAATGTATGTTTTGGGCCCCGTAGGCCCATATAAGGGACGTTAAATATATGTATGAAAGTTTTTAATTTAGAAGAAAATTTATGACTGATTTTTACATGATTGATCATATTAAGTTCGGTAATGCCTCGTACCCTATTCTAGGCTCGGAATACGGGTAGGGGGTGTTACATATTCCCTCTTTATCGATCGAGGGTATATATAGTGGATCTATCCTGTTTGGAAATGCTGACGTGGCAAACTAGCTACGAATGAATCATTATTGTGGAGTGCATGACGGAGAGCATGTTCGTGATGTGATTCATTCTATCATTTTTTCTGAGTTGTGGTACAAGGTTGTTACGTTTAAGTAGAGTTTGGTGACCTAAAGGGTGTGTTCACAGTAGGATGAGTATTCACACTAAAAAAGCGAGTGTCTTAAGATCTTCACAAAGGCGGATGGATAATATCTTTTTGAAGGGAGCGGATAGTCTATTTGCGAGGACTAGAACCCTTCTGGAGGGGTTAAGAGGTTGAATGGAGCTAGGCCTTTCGAGACATTAGTAATCTAATGACATCCCAAACAATGAAGAGCAGAGAATTACTTTCTGACGATTCTAAAACAATTTGATATGTCACGTTTCCAAAGCCGAAAGGATATAATAAAGATATTAAAAATAAAATATGTGAAAGGTTGTGGTATAATTGAAATTTTTTTGAACATAAACCTCATTCTTTTAGAAATTTAGTTAGACAAGTGATTCTAAAGGTAAATACAACGAACCTTTGTGCAGTGTGGAAAATTTCAAAATCTATAGAAGATCGACCTTTAGTTTTTTCTTTTCATTTTGGTCAACAAGATAGAACCTTTTTTGGCCACAACAAGATAGACCTTTAGTTTAGGGAATTGGATCATATAGGTCTTTTTCTTTCCCCTAACAATAAGTCAGTCCAGTTAAGAAAATAGAGTTTTATTAATTAATTACTTATAATATATGTGTGAGTGTGAGGGGAAGGGACAAAGAACCAAGTTACATTAACTAATCTTAGACTTAGTTTGGATGGGCGGTGTGTTTACTTTCGGTGAGGTTAAAAACAGCGGTGGCGATGAGATTAGTTACTGTAGCGGTGAGATTAGAAACAATGGTGGAGTGTGTGTTTGGATTCAAACGCAGCTGTAGCGGTAATGTGAAAATAAAAAACGACTATTAAGGACATCAGATTAGAATTGATATATAATAAAAGTTTTTAAATTATTTTACTTATATAAAATTATTAAAATATGTGAATTTATAAGTTCATTTAATAAAATATTAAAATTTATCTTCCAATATTTTATTATAAATATTTTAATGAATTATATAATCAATTTAAATTATTTATTAGATAAAATGATAATTATTTTTAATTTTTTATAGTTGACACAGCTTGCAGCAAAGGTATTTCTTCCCCGTTATCAACAGAATTTGGTTGCCAAATCTGAAAAAAATAAAATTGATAAAGAAACTTTCAAGGATAAAATGATAAATTAATAAATAAAAGTAATACCTCTGCTACACCAGTGAACTTACTGCTGCTTTCAGCTCCAGTTGATTTTTGGGATATCAGTGTGGTGAAAATTGATTTTGGTTGCACTGAAATGCTCAACCAAACAAGTTGCCAGTGAGGTTGGTATCCCAACTGCACCTCACTGGCGTTAAACGGTGAACCAAAGGTAGCCTTAGATTTTAAAGATTTTGGACCGCCATCCGCCACTTCTAGCTACTTTATATTTCAAGATTTTTTTTATAAAGTATGCCTTAAATTGTAATTTAGTTATTTTGTTGAAAAAATAAATAAATTAGTCAATGAAAGATGGAGGGTCAAATTTTTTAAAGTCGTATAATCATTATATTTTAATAGATCGATATTGTTAATTTTTAATAAAAAATTTATATAAATTTTGTTTATAATTTTTATGATTTTTTAAATAATTTTAAATTTTAAAAGAGTTTCATTGATATTTTTAAAATTTATTATTAAGGTTTTTTTGAATCTTTAGCCTTATTAGTTTCAAAAAATTTTAATTTACGTCCAATAAAAAGAGTAAGGGTCAAATGAAATAAATGTGTAAATGTTGAGGGCTAAATTTATTATTATACTTTATATATAAACACTAAAACAAATATTTTTTAAATAAAGGGGCTAAAATGCAATATAAAAAGTATTGTGGTAGTAATTAGAATTTGAGATAAGTATGGTTACATAAACATTAATGGATTTATATTACATTTCAAGTAGCATCTGTTACGTTAATTTTGTTTTTTTGTTTTTATTATCTGCAAAAACTCTTAAAACATTTTCTCTACTTAGTTTAATTTTGAGACTTTCTAACCTTCTTTTTTTTTTTTTGATAAACTTCACAAATCAAGACACCAACCTTAGAGAAAAGATACACGTGACATTGGCATCAATGATGTCCTCCATAACCATTACAACAAATATCCAACATTTTTGGGACTAACTTCCTCTTTGGGCTGTTTGTTTCAAATGCTCCAATTGTAAGCAAGTGTTGGGTTTAGGAAAGTCCGACAAAGTGTTTGGTTGGGCTAGTCTTTGGTCCTAAGAAATAATACCCTGACGTGTTAATCTACTACAGGTTCAAAATTCCACGTGTCGGCATGTTGCCGGCCAAGTAATTTCCACGTGTACTTTACCCATTGGATGAAACAACGTGGAATGACATGCAAGTCCTCGAATGCTTAATTGAAATTCCAACGAGTACCCCAATATTGAGACGTCTCCAAATCACCAAATAAATAAACAAGTGGTATGTAAATCTTTAGAAAGAGAGGAAGACAGATGTTGAAGACGTTGAGTTTGAGTTGGGCCTTCAATTCGATGGCTTGGAGAGGATTGCTGTACACAATTTTCATACTCCATTTCGTTTTGGTTTGTCAGCTTCTGCTTCTTCAACCTCTCGTTTCTGCTTTGGGTTAGTCAACTTCTTTACTCTTTTTTTTTTTTGAGGACTGTGCACATTTCACGATTTGATCTGGGGTTTCCTTGCATCAACTTGGTGGGTTTTACCTCTAAATACGGAATCTTTAGTTTCATTCATTATCTAGGTTTTGTTTGAGGATAAAGGAAGTTCTTGCGTTAGAGATCATGTGAAACTTGAAGTCTTTTGGAGGGAAAAATTACATTTTTTTTACATTAATTGTTTGTTTTAGTTTTGATTATAATTTTATTCATTGTCAAAGAAACTGTTTTGGGGATTTTCTTGGATTATTGTTTTCTTCAAAAGCAGTCCTTGAATAGTCAATTAGTCATATGCGTTATTAATTGCTTTATCCATTAGTCATCTTTCTTTATCCATTGAGTAGACATGTGACCAAAAAAAGACTCTTCTTTTTCATTATAAGTATAGAAAAGAAGTTTTGAATTTTGTAATATGCAAAACTGCTAGAGAGAAAATATGAAATGAAAGGCCTGCCTTCCTTTGGAATGAGGCTATAAAACGATTATCAATTTAATATCCTAGTTGCCTGAGGACGTATAGTTTCCTCATTCTTTTTATGATTTATCATTATTTTTGTTCATTACCCTTCTCTGTTTGGCATTAGTGGAGTATAAATTTTCTATCGGATAGTCCAGCATGATGAAGAATATCAAATTTCACCCTTTTATAATGTACTATAGTTAAAAATTGAACTGAAAAGCACCAGGTGGTTCCAGCATGAAAGTGATGACTACTTATAACTGCTAACATCTTTGTAGAAATGTATATCTTTTGTTTGATTTTTGTATGATTTTTTAAGTCTCAGCTGCAGAATATCTAGTGATTCTTGTTTGAAGATTAGAATTGGTATTCTTCAGTTTATTGATCTGTTTTTGTAACTGTTAATTAGCAAATGCATGCATTCCCTGTTTCTTTGCCCTTAGAATTTACACTTGGATGTGCAGGTGGAAAGCCAGGAAATGCTGCTGAGTTATTTGAGAGTGTTTCACAGAATATAAAAGTGAAGCGTTACAGTGAGGCACTCAATGATCTTAATGCTGCTATTGAGACAGATCCAGCACTTTCAGAAGCATATTTTCACCGTGCATCCATCCTGCGACAACTATGCCGGTACTGTTGAAACTTAGGATGTTAGGACATGAACTTGCATTCTATCATTCACAATAGCTATTTTTCCCTTTTTCATGTTTTATTCAAAATGAAGGGATTATTACAAAATATGGTTTTATTGAGATATTCTGAAGTCTTTGATGACATTTTCCTATACTTGCTGGGAAAATGTGGTATGGATTTTTTTGAAGTTTTATGTTTCCTTTGCACCTTGAAAATAAAAAGTTTCTGGTCTTCTCTTTATATCCTTCTCTCTATCTTCATCTTTTGATTGGAAAACTACATGACAGGCGCTTTTTCGATGATGTAGATATGAGGAATCTGAGAAAAGCTACAAAAAGTTTCTGGAATTAAAACCTGGAAATTCAGTTGGTGAAAAGGAACTGTCTCAATTGCGTCAGGCTCAAAGTGCTCTGGAAACAGCTTTCAGTCTCTTTGACTCTAGAGACCATACAAAAGGTCTGGAATACCTGGACAAAGTTGTGCTAGTTTTTTCACCGGCATGCTCAAAGGTAGCACCGACTTTAAATTTCTTTTCTTCTATCTTTCCCTGAGTTATAGCAATCTTTATAAAGTCTAACTTGCTTCATTTGTTTGCAGGCTAAGATCCTGAAGGCGAAGCTGCTGTTAGCAGCTAAAGATTATTCTAGTGTCATATCAGAAACTGGGTTTATTCTCAAGGAAGATGAGAACAATCTTGAGGCCTTACTCCTTCGAGGTCAAGCATACTACTATTTAGCAGATCATGATGTTGCTCAAAGGTTTCTTTATTTTATTCCAAAAGAGTATTATGTTACTATTGGGTTACCTAAAGAATAGTGATTAAATAGACGTGATACATGATCTTTTCAGGCATTACCAGAAAGGTCTCCGCCTTGATCCAGAGCACAGTGAACTGAAGAAAGCATATTTTGGATTGAAAAATTTACTGAAGAAGACTAAAAGTGTAAGCCTACTAAGCATATTTTTATCCTGCCTTTCCCTTTTATGTCTAGTTTTAGCTTAGTGTAGGTTCAGATATGGTTGTTCTGTATCAGCCCTATTTTCTCGAACAACCTTCAATTTAACATTTTTTTTTTATAACATTAAGTTGGTCATATTGTCTACTATATGTCCTAATTTTGTTAATTGGGCTAATGGAACATTGTGTAGGCGGAGGATAATGTAAACAAGGGTAAGCTGCGCCTTGCAGTTGAGGACTATAAAGGTGCACTTGCATTGGATCCCAATCATCTTGCTCATAATGTGCATCTTCACCTTGGTTTATGTAAGGTCTTGGTTAAGCTTGGCAGAGGGAAAGATGCTTCAAGTAGCTGCTCTGAGGCACTTAACATTGATGGGGAACTCCTTGAAGCTTTAGTACAGGTCTGCTGTAGATTCACTTGGTATAAGTTTTTACTACAGTTGGTTGAACGTAATGCCATAGCTCATTCTTTAACTATGTTTGCATGCTTCAGAGGGGTGAGGCTAAACTTTTAACAGAAGATTGGGAAGGTGCTGTGGATGATCTGAAATCAGCGGCTCAAAAATCACCTCAGGTTAGTCATAATATTAAATTTATAGGCATATGTATGGGACAGATTTGAGGCTGAGGTTTTGTGCATTTTGAAGAGATTAATAAATTGTTTGCTTTCATGGCTTTTTTAGTCACTCTACGAATTATTGCCAAATGATAATGGATAATATAATAGAGTAACAGCCTCAAAATCCTTATGTTAAACTTTCATTGTTGTCTTCTTACTGTTAATGAAAGTTTAGATCTACTTAGAATTAAATTTTGGTTATTATGCTAATTTTGTGCATCTCTGAGTTCATGAGAGCTAAAAGTTGCTTGCTTTGCAGGACATGAATATCCGTGAAGCACTTATGAGAGCTGAGAAAGCTTTGAAGATGAGCAAACGTAAAGACTGGTACAAGATTTTAGGGGTTTCAAAGACTTCTTCAGTTGCTGAAATTAAACGTGCATACAAGAAGCTTGCTTTGCAATGGCACCCAGATAAGAATGTTGATAACAGAGAAGAAGCTGAGGCACAATTCCAGGAAATTGCTGCCGCATATGAGGTCTGGTTCATTAATATTCAACTCTCTTTAACTTACACTTTGCTGATTAATACGTTTTGATTGACGCCATCCATTCTAAAGATGAAATATATGAAATGGTAATAACAGATTGCATTTTACAGGTTCTTGGGGATGACGAAAAGAGAGCAAAGTATGACAGGGGAGAAGATATCGAAGACATGGGAATGGGAGGTGGTGGGGGACAGCAGTTCACGTTTACGTTTGATGGAGGGTTTCCCGGAGGCTTTGGAGGTGGTGGATTTGGTTTCAACTTTTGATACCTTACCATATGGGTTATAAAGAGATTATATTATCAATCTTGAGCGTTAACACCATGACTTTTCCTGACATCTTCCAGCAGTATGTAACTTTTTTACATCCACTATAACTGGTTTGTTCTTACAAGAAAGAATTGATCCCCTTAACAAAGTTTTGCTCCATTCATTCATTTTAAAATTTGTATAAGTTAATAATGATAGGAAAATAAATTGAAGAGCTTTAACTGAGTTCTATGCCGAGTCTTTCTTCATTGGTTCACTGGAAGCTTAATTTGTCATATATCTACTACTACTTTCCCATTGATATTTTCATAAAACAAGCTGGGCCTTTGAACCTGATTATCGGATCTTTACCAAATTGGCAAAAGCTCCTTTTTTTTTTCCTTTGGTTGAATCCAAAATGGAAAAAAAAATTTTAAATAACTAAAATTATTATATCTGACTTTACTAAAATGTTGGTATTTCTTTGCTCTAACCGAAAATTTATAATGTAGTCCATTCAATGAAACCCTTCATTTTTTTTTCAAAAAAAAAAAAAATCAAAGTGAAATAGAAATTTATCTATTTTATCTTGTCATTGAGTTGAGAGTCTCAACTTTAATAAAGTTCATAAAAACCTTTTCAATCAGCATTCATTCTGATGGCGCACTTTTGGGTTGGTGTTAATTAAAAAAATATGGATTATAATTTTTATTAAAGGCCCAATCTTTGAACCTTACTAAAACTTTTTTTGTAAAAAACATTCTAAGGTAGGCTTAAGCCTTAAAAAGCCCATAAATTAATTAAGTTTAGAAAAGTGAAAATTGCAGCTAAAAAATCTGAAATATATTTAATCAAATCTCAAACACTAAACCAAAGAAAACAGAGGGATATGTCTTATTGCCATTTTTCTCTTCAATCTATTCTTTGTCTGTCAGTCTCTCCCAACCCTTTCTAAGTTATAGCTTCAAAGCCTGAGAAACGCTCTCTTCAATTCTCCATC
The DNA here is from genome assembly GCA_025698465.1 of Gossypium longicalyx. Lineage (NCBI taxonomy): Eukaryota > Viridiplantae > Streptophyta > Magnoliopsida > Malvales > Malvaceae > Gossypium > Gossypium longicalyx. The sequence goes on from CM047003.1 coordinate 30,194,501, forward strand.
CCATCTCCACCGTCCATTGTGTTGATTTTCCTCTCATTTGGCCACAAAGTCAAACTCTTAACTATATAAAAATATGAAGCAAAACTCAGATTACAGACCGATCAGTGCAAACTAAGAAACTTATCATAAGCTGCAACCACACAGGATCCTCCCCTCCTCTTAGCTCCTTTCTTTGATCCCTTTAGGCTATTGCCATTGAAGAACAGAAAAAAGAAGTCTTTTTGTTTTTATTTTTGGGTTTTTATTGTCTTTTTCTTAATATGATAAAAATTGAGAATTGAGAAGAAATGGAGGAAGATAAGAGGAAGCCCTAGAGTGTCATGATCAGATGATATTCTTGGGTGTATGATTAGGAGACGGCATGATCAACACAGCTAACGGTATGATGTCGACATCATCTTCATCGGCGAACGCTCAATCGCCGGGCTTGAAAACTTATTTTAAAACCCCAGAAGGTCGATATAAGCTTCATTATGAAAAGACTCACCCTTCTAGCCTTCTTCACTACGCTCATGGCAAGACTGTTACTCAGGTAACTTCAAAATTTCTAGGGTTTTATATGTCCATTTTCTTAGATTATTGAAAAAAAGGGAGAGATTATATTTGGGGTTGTAATCAAGATCCATCTTTTTTATTTCGCTTTAAGTAGGTCTTACTTGTATTCAATTTGGTGGGTTTGTACTTAAAATTTCTTATTACATAATAACATTTCCGATTTATTAGTAAAAATAGGGTTTTAACAAACACTCATTTGTTGGAAGCACTGAATGGATAGATTTTGATAGGTTACTTTTTCATGTTCAATTAGAGCATTGTTGGTTGAAAGATTGAATATTAAGGACTTCAAATTAATGCCCATGTTTCTAAACTCAAATTTCAAGTGTTGTGTTTCAATATTGGTTTTCTAGGTTACCCTTGCGCATCTAAAGGACAAGCCAGCTCCGTCAACTCCAACAGCATCATCGTCCAGCTTCGGTGCTAGCACTGGGGTAAAATCAGCTGCAGCAAGGTGGCTAGGTTCTGGAAATGGCAGCCGTGCTCTTAGCTTTGTTGGAGGGAATGGTGGGAGTAAAAGTATTAGTAGTACTAGTAGGATTGGGTCATTGGGTACTTCAAGTTCAAGCACCTCAATGGCTAATACAAATTTTGATGGGAAAGGAACTTATTTAATCTCCAATGTTGGTGATGCTATTTTTATAAGTGATTTGAATTCTCAGGAAAAGGTAATTTAGATTTTTGGCTTGGTTAGATGTTTGATGAATGGAAAGGGTTTTACATGGTGCTATTTTAAGAACCTTGATGTTTGATGCAGGATCCAATAAAGTCTATCCATTTCAGCAATTCAAACCCTGTCTGCCATGCTTTTGATCAGGATGCCAAGGAAGGGCATGATTTGCTTATTGGGTTGAATTCTGGTGATGGTAATCATTGTTCTGATTTGCAATTTCGATTCCAAGGTTTAAATTCTGCAACTTATGGGTTCTGTTGTATTGCTGTAGTTTACTCCGTATCACTGAGACAGCAGTTACAGGACGTTGGAAAGAAGCTTGTTGGGGCACATCATTACAATAAAGATGGTTGTGTCAATAACAGGCAAGATTAAGAATACCACATCTTTTATACATTTTTTCGACATTCTCAAAGTTAAGACTCTTTCAACTTATTTTCCCTACCCAAGTTCTTTTCTAAGTCTCCATGTTCAGCAGGTTCTGTTTTAGGTCTTACTGCATGGTGTTGACTCGCAGATTTATATGTTTCAGTTCTAGGATAGAAGAAAGACATATTGTAATACCCAAAGGCTTGGAAGCAGAATAATTTTCCATGACATCATATAGCTTAGTGTTTCTTTCAGGTGTGCATATGTAGCTTACCCCATAAGATCATTATCAAAATATCTTTCTCTGGAATATGTTGTTTTACAGGGCAATATTGCCTTTTTGGTTGACCATGAATTTAATCTTCCATCCACCTTTGAGACCTTTTTGTAGCGTGCTTTATTTTTTTTCTCTTTGACCTTCAATATTCAATCTTTATTTCTAAGGTATCAATGTTATCCGCTTAAATTCAGCAATTAGTTGGCCTCTCTATGAGTTGATTGTTAACCTTGTTAGCAATAATTGACTTGTAATTTTGCTTCTGCCTTTGCTTTCCTCTTGGGCTTCCCTTAGGATAATGGAAAGGGGCAACCAACTTTGTGACTAATTGGTGTTTATCTTTGATATTGATGGTTTTTTATTTCTAGTGTTGGCTTTTGACTAATGCTTGTTATTTCCAGCAGTCGCTGTACTAGTATCGCATGGGTTCCTGGAGGTGATGGTACTTTTGTGGTTGCTCATGCTGATGGAAATATGTATGTGTATGAAAAGGCAAGTTCCAATACTTTCAAGGCTGTTTTTCATCTGGGGGTACAACTTACGAATTTCATGATTTTTTATACAGTACATTGGATTTTGAGTTTTTGTTTTCTTCTTTTCCCCTCTAGAACAAGGATGGTGCTGGCGATTCTTCATTCTCTGTTATAAAAGACCAAACTCAATTTTCTGTAGCACATGCACGTTACAGTAAGGTACCAGTTGGTGATTATTTTAGAAATTTGACTTTGTCATTTGTGTATGCTTCCTGAAATTAGTATTTTTTTTTTTTTACCTAAGAACTTCTTACCTAAAGGAGAAGGCCATTAGCATTATATCATCTGTACAGCTCTAGTAGGTGCTTTATTGCTTATAACATATTTTTCGCTTATCTAGTAAGTTCTAGCTGGAAAATATTGTGTTTAAAATTTGATGATTTTTATGCAGCTGGGGTGTTCATGATCTAGATTATGAAAATGGTAATTTACACCCAAATTTCTTAGACTGCTGCAATTAGTCCTAAGTTTGCCCATATTTTTTTTTTTTGAAGATCTGCTAGTAGTCATATAGAAGCCCATGTTAATCATGCATGCTGCAAACCTTTACTCAACAGATTAGCTGGCTACATGGTACAGGAATGAAAGAAGAAGGAAGAAAGAGTTTAATCTTGTGCTTGACTGCTGGTGTATGTATTTATTTTTTATTTTGTTACAGTTAATGCTATGATAGTCTTGGTACGTGGCAAGATAGTGGACCTACCTTAGCACCATAACTTGGGATTAGTCTGACTGTTGTTTGACATCATTGAGGAAGCCGTATACTTTTTACTCGAAGCTTTCCATGTATTCTGTCTTTCACTTTGTTGATGTGCCATTTTTACTTGCAGAGTAATCCAATTGCAAGGTGGCATGTTTGTCAAGGGTCAATTAACAGCATTGCTTTCTCCTTTGATGGGGCCTACTTGGCCACCGTTGGAAGAGATGGTATTTTACTTCAAATTCATATAATTTACATTTTATGGTCATTTCTTTTCTAGTTTGTTTGAAGTTTAAGTTCTCTTTTTCTCTTTTCATATGCCGGGTGCAGGCTATCTGCGAGTGTTTGATTATCCAAAAGAACAACTTGTATGTGGTGGCAAAGGTTACTATGGTGCTGTACTGTGTTGTGCTTGGAGGTGCTCTGGTTTTTGCTGTTAAACTTTTTAAACTTGTGGCTGTTTCTCTAGAGTATACTGTGTTCTCCTTTTGTCAATGTTATCTGTTTTATACATAAAATAAAATTTTTTATTGACACAATGTCCACTGAACAGTATGGATGGGAAATATATTCTGACTGGGGGCGAAGATGATTTGGTTCAAGTTTGGAGTATGGAAGATCGGAAGGTTGTGGCATGGGGTGAGGGGCACAACTCGTGGGTGAGATTTTTGTCTTCTAATGAAGGCTTCTGTTTTATTTATTTTGGATGATGTCTCTAGACTCATTTCTTATGAACTGGCACTGACAGGTCAGTGGAGTGGCGTTTGATTCATATTGGTCATCACCTAATTCAGATGGCACGGCGGAGACTGTGATGTACCGATTCGGTTCTGTTGGACAGGTATATAATCTGGTCAAACTAATGACTGCCCTGTTATCTTTATGCCATGTTTTCCTATGGTTCTTTCCTGCTCATGAATTCTGATTGTTTCTTGATTGTGTTTATGTGGGATCAACTCTTGAGTTGTGCAATTGCCTTTGCTTTTGCACGTTGTAGATGGTTCACGTTTATGTTAAAGTTACAAAGCAACATTTACAGTGGTAGGGGTTGCCTCCTTTATGTAACATTACTTCTGCATAGATTACTATCCGTTCTAGGTTTTTTGGATTAGGTTCTTGTTTAATAGTGCCGTCTATAGCTAATATGGGAATACTAGTGGCTTAAACTGAACAATGATGCTCAAAGCCAAAAAAAATATTGGCAGAGAAGAAGGGAGTACTTGGAGAAAATTCTGGGATGAACAGATTTATGAAATGTCTTACCCTCCTACAAAAACATTTTATGGTCAAGGAACATGGTTATAAAAGTTGGTTATTGTGATTCTTTTTCCTGTCTGATCCTTTAACATGTGGGGAAAAGCAACCCCCTGCCCAATAATGGACACCATCCCAACCACACAACCCACAGATGCGCACCACAATATGTTTGACCATAAAAAAATAGTTCCTTCTTTCCTGTTGAAGAGGGGCATCCGACTGTAGTGCTTGAGCATTAATATATTAGCACTGAACATCAAGCTCTGAGAATATGCTTCCTTGTAGCACCTGCTATATATATCTCATTACTGCCTTCATCTCTGTAGGACACACAATTGCTATTGTGGGACTTGGAAATGGATGAAATTGTGGTGCCATTACGTCGATGCCCTCCCGGAGGGTCTCCTACTTACAGCACCGGGAGCCAGTCTTCCCATTGGGACAATGTATCCCCATTGGGTACCCTGCAACCTGCCTCGAGCATTCGAGATGTTCCAAAAATTTCACCAGTGGTTGCTCATCGCGTACACACTGAACCCCTCTCGGGTTTGATTTTTACCCAGGAATCTGTACTTACGGTTTGTCAAGAGGGGCACATAAAAATCTGGATGAGACCAGGTATTGCAGAAAGTCAATCAAGCAACACCGAAACATTAAGTAGCAGCGCCAAGGATAAGCTATTACTTCCCAGCAAGATTGGTGGTTCTAGCTACAAGCAATGATTAGACCATCATCAAGATTCGAGACAAAGGTGGTGGTTTCATTTTTTTGTCATTTTGATTTGCAAGTTTGGCCGCTCACCTCTTTAACCCGTTGGTTGTCTTGAACTACAACCGTTTGAACTGAATTGAATTCCAGTGAGATGAATCCATTTGACAGCACAAAAGAGTTGTGGAGGACGAAAGACCCTCCATTATAAAAGTACAAACGGCTATTCCTAGAATATATGATGACACTGACACGAATAACATGAAGTTGCTCCTTTAAGATTCGTATTTCTTAGAGGCGAATTTGAGTTGTTATTTATTATTGGCGATGCATCATCGCCATTAAGATTTATGATTTTTTGTTGGATCATTGAAAGACTAATGTTGAACATGTGGATAGGTCCACGAGTTAGGTGACTGGGCTTACACAGTTTTTCTTCAAATTTGGGTAAATCATGTTTATCAGATGGGATTCAACCATATGATTTTTACTGTTTCTTTAACATTAAAAAAAATGTAATAGATCATAAAAGAAAATTTCATAGATGAGAAAAGCGCCTATTTGGCTAATAGATATTGTGTGAAAATTCCATCAATTCGTTCATTCTATGTAGCAGCATAATTGTTATAACTTCCTGTTTGATTATTAGACAGGCCAAACATATAGTGAGACAGAGGCAATGAAAAAGTGAAAAAGATGGGGGTAAAAGTCAAAAGAAAGGCAACAAGCTATACAGGAAGATATTTGAAGAAACATAGTCATCTCATTCATCAGGGCCATTGTTGACCTTTATCTCCAAAAGCCTCTCAACAGGTTGCCTACATATTGGGCAGCGATTAGTCTGGCATCTCAAAACCTTTGCACAAGAGCTGCACATGCACTGCATTATGATAAAAAAAAACAAAACAATTGAATCAGCAACCAGTCATATGCATATAGTATCTTCTTTACTGCATTTGTCTGTCTTCTTTGTGAATAGACTTTTAGATTGAAAATTGGTGAAATCCACCATTTATTTGAGACCCACCACTGTGATATAGTGTCCTTATTAGGTCCGTTATTTATTGGTTTAGGGAAACAGTCAAATTTTGCCCCTGATTTCTCATCTAATCGACCAATATTATAAAACACCAAAAAAGAAATGCAGAGAAAAAAATTGGTTTGGTTACCATGTGCCTACAGGGAAGAACGGTTGTGTCCCGAGGTTCCGAAAGGCAAATGACGCATTCTTTTCCAGGATCATTTGCATCGACCCCATTATCAACTGAATTTCCAATTCCATATATCTCTTGCAGCTCATACCTCATACCATTCACCCATAGAATCTGTTTCACTACTCTAGCGTGGTATTCACCCTTTTCCTTCTCAAACACTGCCTGAGTTATCTGAGAATTCATGGCTCCCGCCACTTGATTTCCATCTGGTCCACTCTGGTTGACAGGCAATGCCTCTGCTTTCACTGCCAGATGATAGATACTGGCATCATCCACTTTCAGTAATTCCGACTCCTCAAACATAGAGAAATCAATCCCTGTTCCAGAGGGTTGTCTGAACTTCTGTCCTAGACCTTGTTCGAAAGGCACAGTTACTGGCGGTAGAATACTTTCCTTCATTGGTGTTAGATTGCACTCCTCACCTTCTTTTGCGAAGAAAATAACAGTCATTCTGTTCACAGAGCAAAAGCAAACACTACATCTTGTTAATAACTATATCAGAGACACACAAATGGCAATCTTCAGTAGAGAGAAGCAACACAGAAGAAAAATAAGATGCTGCATAAGAAATAACCTCAATGCATAAATGCTAGTAAGAAGAAGAAAAGGAAAAGACTTTGTCGGTAATGGCTACATGGATGCTAGAGAAACAAAAATACCATAAATGCTATATCCATTAGAACAATTCAAAGTACAATACCACCCATAATGTGATATGATTGAACGACCAAAGGACGATATGAAATGTACTTGTACATTTTCAGAAAGAAATTGTGCCAGATAAATGCTTGTCACCTCAGTTGTGCCGATCAACAAACCATTCATGGTTCTTTTCGGTAATCTATTGCAAAACTTCTTTCAAGCAAAGCATAGAGCTTACTTTTCCATCATTTTACTGTAGTTAAGCAGTTCCCATAATCGATTACCACCAGGACACAGAACTCACCATCATTTCAGTCTTGATTACATTAAAGCTATTAACATTTTCTCTGTCAAGTAAAACAACAAAATCACACAGCTTGAATTTTGACACGCACAGGATTCTGAAATACCATTTCAATAGTTTTCATCCTTTTTCCTGTCATCTTGGTATGTATTTTAAAGTAGATTCACAATTGTAAATAAACTTACAGACAACCAGGTTCTTTAATCATTGTCAAACCCCATTCAAGCAAGGAAGCCTTAAGACCTCGAATCACAACAGACAAACTACAACATTGATATAAGTTAACAAAAGCTGTCCCGATAATCATTCATTCAATTCCACCCAAAACGTCCATACTTTAGAAATCCCTTGGCAAGCTTAATCTATCTAAAAGTGCTTCTCTCTCCAGCTGTAATACACTTATCGTTCTAATTTGACATAATATACATCTCAAGCTCTAATAAAGACAGCTTTTAAACAATAATCACATCAATTCTAAACAGAGAGTAAAGTTCCAATCAAGCTGCAACTACTGGTTCTCATTAACAACGAAAATTGAAAATTTCATGCGGAAAAGTTATGAGTTTTATACCTTCCAGCAACAGTAGCATCAAAAGTAAAAGAAACCAAAAACTTCCCAGCATTATCCTCATCAGGTACCAATTTCAAAGTTTCCTTCTTCAAATTAACGTCATTCCTTATAGTAACCGCCTTTTGATGCTCAATATACGGCACTGGAGGCGGCGGCACCATCGGTACATAAGGATACCTACCCCAATTGGCGGGTTCCATGTGAGGACCGCCTCGATGGTGATGATCGTAAGGCGCCGGAAGAGGCAAGGGAACCGGCGGCTGAGGCTGGTAGTAGCCTGGATATTGATAGTATTGGGGAGGGTTCGTGTTGGGGTACTGAGGAGGGTAAGGCGTGGCGGCGGCAAAGACGTAGCGATTGGCAGTGATTTCAGGTTGAGGTTGAGATGGAGCAGGCGGTTGCGGTGGCGGCGGCGGAGGGTGGTTTCGCCGACTGCCGTTCCTACGCCAGCCATGTGAACCGCTACTTCCAATGTTTCCCATGGTATTTCGCAGAAGAAGGAATATAAAGGAAAGATTTTTATAACAAAGATGGATCCAAATTTATGTCAATAATTTTTGGGTTTCCCACAAAAGAAGAGAGAAAATGAAGTTGTTCGGGAGAGGAAGGAACGAAACGGATATTTGATTAATGAGTAGAAGACAGAGAAAGGAAACGGAAGCAAAGGGAAAGTGAAGTTGGAGAAAAAGAGAATCTTTGGATTGCTATAATGGATTGCGTAAACCTTCCACCCAAACCCACCATTAATGGGAGATATTGAGAGATTGTGTGTTAATCTCAACTTTTTATCTTTCTTTTTCTTTTTAATTACACTAGTTGTTAGTTTGGTGAAATTGTATTTCCGAATCTTATGCAGAAGCACTTAGCAGCAGAGTGAGGGCATGAATGTTTGGTTCACTACAATTTACTATATCTACAGGTTTTATTTACTCACCAATTCAAATATTTTTTCGTAATTAAAATAAATTATATTATTTATTAAACATATTTTAATCTTTTCATTTTTATAATAATTAATAAAAATATACTTGTGATAAGATTTGAGTAATCTGTCTAAAAGTCGGGTAACCCGCCTAGCCCAATTTAGATTAAGTTTGGACACAAATTTTTGTATCTCAACTTGATCTAACTGGAATTCAATTAAATAATAAAAATATTTTTAAATTTTAAATATTAATTATAAAATATCAATTAAAAATATTTTTTATTTTTTTTATTTTTTTGAATAGTAAAATGTGTTTTTTAAGCGGGTCGAGCTAGCTTGAAAACGAGTCTGAGCATGGAAATTTTTGGGAATCGGGCCTCGGCCTGACTCGGTCTGGTCCATGGATAGCTCTAGATTTTAGCTTACACCAATTGGATTAGTAAAAATTTAAATTTAACACAATTTAATGTTTTCATACATTTTTTTTTATTTTAATGTGCACAATGTGTTCCAAATTTGTGGTTTCCATATATATACGTGTGTGATAAGATTTCAATTTTTTTTTAAAGTCTTACTAATACAATACAAGTATAACTTAAGTACAAATATAAATATATGCCCACCATTTATAATATAAAATCAACCAAAATAATGCACAATGAACAAAAAAGAAGAAGAAGAAAGAACAAAAACTAAACTAATCTAGAAAAAACCCACGTAATTAGACTTAATCATGGGTCGGGCCACCTATTTAGGCTCGAAGGTTTGCCTGAAAAATGGAAGTGTTTGGACAAAAATATAGGCCTGAAAAATGGGTTTGGACAAAAAAAATAAGACTTATTTAGAAAACGGGTTGACTGTCAGGTAAGACTTTTTTTGCTCAAGCCCGGCCCGAATTTAACAAAAAAATGTTTGTTTGCTATTGCGTATTGCTGTTATGTTGTTGTTTTACTATCATTTTGTTGTTATTGTTTAGATATTGTATAATTTTTATTTTATTGTTAATTTTGCTACTATTTTAAAGGCATTTGCTTGTTAAATTGTAACTATGTTAGTGTTATTTAAGTATAAATATTTTTTTATATGAATTTTCAATTTGTTGGGAAATAAATATTTTTAGTCAATTTGATGTATTATATTTTTTAAATTTATTTTTATATAAAAATAATCTAAAAGAATTCATACGGGCGGGCTGAGTTAGACTTGAGTTTAGTAATTTTTTATTCGAAACGGACTTGGGGCAAAAATTTAAGTCCAATTTTCAAGTCAAACTCGAGCCTAAGAAATGAGCCTAATTTTTTGCATTGACTTGACACGACTCATGATCAGTTCTACACACAATTCATAATTATTATGCAATAATAATCTAAAATCATGTTTTTTAAATAAACTTGTAACTTGTAGGAAGTATAAAAATAATGTTTTTTGGACAGTTAATAGTTGAAAAAAATTAAAGTAGTATATTTATAGAAAACTAAATTAAAAACAAAGGAAATTTGAGTTAAAATGAAAATCATAGTATTTAAAGTTTCAAAATAATATAATTATTCAATTAAAGGAGATATATTAAAAACTAAAATAAATTGTTTAAAAGATGAAATAAATTTCCATGATTCAATACCTTCTACTCTTTTCCAGCTTTGAATTTTCTAACATATAAATTATCATGACAAGAAATTATATATAATAAAAACCGAGTTTTAAGAGAAATGAAGAATATATATATATATATATATATATATATATATATATGAAGCGTGAAAGTTGAAATTGTAATTTACAATGAAACCAAGTTCATTTATTTCATTTTTTACATTTTCTTTTGAAAAACTAAAATACTTTTTTTTTTTTGTGCATTACATTTAAATTCGTATATTTCCCAATAAAAACTCTGCAAATCAAGAATCGTGATTTTATTTTTCTGCTTTCTTTTTTAATTTCTTAAGTTTTACGATTAATTTTTCTGGACAAAAGGAAAAAAGAAAGATATGTAAGACCACGATTTCACAATCTTTCTGCCGCTTCACAGGATCCCCCTGCCCTGCCACTCTTTCATTTTATTTTATTTATGTGGAACATTTTCAGATATATTCATTAACTCAATCAATCTATTATTCATATATTTTTGTCTTTCATCATAAGGTATTTTATTTTCTCCCGTGTCTAGCAATTATATTATAGTAAAATTTGTGTAAATAATGGCCTGCCGAATGTAGTAATCTGATAACGACTAGTGGGAAAGGCGTGATGGCAGAGACAAAAAGAGGAAAGCTTCAAACAATTCCATTGCTTATGTAGTCATAGTCAATGTCTCACCACCTTTATTACCAATTAGTTTAAAAGCCCAATCAATTTTTTTTTTCTTTCTTAAAAATTCATTTGCAAATTTCAAACGCCCAAGATGTTGTCGGTGGACAACTTGTCTTTTGCCTTAAAATAATGAAAATTCTAAAATCATTCACCAGTTTTTCATCAGAGATGGTATTTAGATTAATTTTTTAAGTTGAAATTTAATTCAAAAAATAATTTTTTTTTTTAAAGTTAGACTCCATTTAAGAAATGTAAAATTTAGATTTGACCTATCCCAATCATATTTATTGAATTTTTTTAGATTAGTTTTTACTTTTCAAAAAGTATAATACATTAAAATGTACTAAAGTTAAGGTTTAGGGATGTCGACGCCTCGCCTCTTTTCCGTACAAATATGGCTTGCCATGAATTCTAAATCATGGCATGTACTCTAGATCGCATGTTAACTCCAAAACGATAATAGGTTCACGAGTAGGTAAGAAATCATATCGATTATTCCACATGTTGATATGTTGGGAGTGGATATCGAACAATTCTCATTCGGCCACCGCAAGTTGATAGGATGCAGATCATCAAGGTCTTGAGGTGCCACGGGAATCAATTGTCAGAATCCTAACTACCGTAATGCTTTATCAGTTTTGTGCATCTCAATGGTAGCATACACTACCAATGGGACTGTGAAAAATAAAATAGAATAAAATAAATAAAATAAAAGAACACATAAATTTTACGTGGAAACCCTATCAGGAAAAAACCACGGGCAGAGGAGAAGAAAATGCACTATGTCGAAAATTTGAATCAATACAAGAGGAATAGACTATGTCTATTTATAGGCTTGTAAAGCCATATTCTAGTAGGATTGAAACACCCTATCCTAATCAATATAAAATAGATGAAGTTTAATAAGATTTAAAAAACCTTATTCTAAAATAAAATAAAAGAAGTCTAGTTCTATATGGATTTTACTTTTATTTTATTTTCCATCGTATTTTATTTAAATAAGAATTTGGGTCACTTAATTCTAACAATCTCCACCTTGACACAAATTCTCAATGAACAAGTTCTTCATCGCGAACTTTTTATAAACAAGTTCTCTACCTCTTCCATAAAACCCCTTAAGGGTTTAACTTCAACAATGAACACCAACCAAGTCTAAGCAATGCTCAAACTTGGTTATAGGAAGTGACTTAGTCATCATATCTGCAAGATTTTCATGAGTACTAATTTTGCTCACAACAATATCACCACGAGTAATAATATCACGAACAAAATGATACCGAACATCAATGTGTTTTGTTCTCTCATGAAACATTTGATCTTTTGTAAGAAATATAGCACTGATCATTTGTCACAAAATATCTTGTCTTTGATTTGAAGGTCTTCATTGAGTTCACTAAATAGTCCCTCAACCAAATAGCTTCTTTACAAGCCTCAGTAATCGCCATGTACTCAGCTTCAGTGGTAGACAAAGCGACTGTAGTTTGCAAAGTGGCTTTCCAACTAATTGCACAACCTCCGCTTGTAAAAGACGTAACTTTGTGAGAGATCTTCTTCTATCAAGATCTCCAAAGAAAACCGCATCAACATACCCTATGACTCCATCTTCGATTCTTCCAAACTGTAAGCAAACATCAGTAGTGCCTCGTAAGTATCTTAAAATCCACTGAACTGCTTTCCAATGTTCTTTACCGAGATTTTCCATATATCTGCTAATTGCACTGACTGCATATGATAAATCTGGACGTGAACAAACCATAGCATACATGAGAGATCCCACTGCACTAGAGTATGGAACATGTGACATGTACTCAATCTCATCATCTGATTGTGGAGACAAAACCGATGAAAGTTTGAAATGGACTGCTAAAGGAGTACTAACAGGTTTAGCACTCTGCATATTGAACCTGCAAAGAACTTTCTCAATGTACCCCTTCTGACTTAGGTACAATTTACTTGTTTTTCTATCTCTGAGAATCTCCATTCCAAGTATCTTCTTTGCTGGTCCTAAATCTTTCATCTCAAATTCTTTATTTAGTTGGGTTTTGACCTTTCTTATCTCTCCTTTATCTTTTGCTGCTATCAATATGTCATCAACATAAAGAAGTAGATACACAAAAGAACCATCACTGCTTTTTCTTAAAGTAAACACAATCATCAAAACTACTTCTTTTAAAATCATGAGAAGTCATAAAGGAATCAAACCTCTTGTACCATTGTCTTGGTGGATTGTTTTCAAACCGTAAAGGGACTTTTCAAAGCAAGCAAACATAGTCCTCTTTTTCTCGAGACTATAAAACCCTCCGTTGTTGCATGTAAATATCCTACTCAAATTCTCCATGCAGAAATGCGTTTTTACATCTAAGCGCTCAAGCTCCAAATCATGCATGGCCACAATACCAAGCAAAGCTCGAATCGAACTATGCTTAACAACTGGGGAGAACACATCTATGAAGTCCACTCTTGGAATTTGACTGTAACCCTTTGCAACAAGCCTTGTTTTATATCTGGGTTCTTCAACTCCTGGAGTCCATTCTTTCTTTTTAAACACCCATTTACAACGAACAGCCTTTTTACCTTTAGGAAGTTTCAAAAGGTCCCATGTTCTGTTTTTGTGGAGTGATTCCATCTCTTCTTGCATAGCAAACATCCACTTTTCTGAGCCTTCACAGCTAACCGCCTCAGAATAATTAGATGGCTCTTGATTCGCATCTATATCTTCAGCCACATTTAAAGCATAAACAACTAGATCAGCCTCGGTATACTTCTTTGGAGGTTTAATTTCTCTTTTAGTTTTGTTTTTGGCGATAGAGTATTGTGGTGAAGAAGCAACTCTATTCTCAATTTTTGTACTGGCTTGAGGAGTTGACTCTGTATTAATCTGATGCTCTACCTGTTTTTACTTTATTGGAAGAGTCTTTAAGAGATAAGTTAGGTAGCATAGCAGTTTCATCAAAAACAACATCTCTACTAATCACAACTTTTCTATTTTCAGGACACCATAACTTATACCCTTTTACACCAGCTTTATAACCAAGAAAAACACATTTAATGGATCTCGGTTCCAATTTTCCATTATCAACATGAGCATATGCAGGACACCCAAAGATCTTTAAATAATAATAATTAGCAGGATTACCAGATCATACCTCTTGTGGAGTCTTTTTCTCAATGGCAACGGATGGAGATCGGTTGATCAAAAACATCGATGAAGCCGCTTCGCCCAAAATGACCGGTGAGTTGGCATTTGACAACATACATCGAACCTTCTCCATGATCGTTCGTTCATTCGTTTCGCAACGCCGTTTTGTTGTGGAGTATGACGAATCATCAAGTGTCTCATGATTCCTTCCGACTTGCACAATCTATTAAACTCATCGAACGTAACTCTAAGCCATTATGCATGCGGAGGTATTTTATCTGTTTTCCCGTCTATTTTTCAATCATAATTTTCCAAGACTTAAATACGGAAAACACATCACTTTTCTGCTTCAGGAAGAACGCTTAAACTTTTCTGAAAAAATTATCAATAAAGGTTAGCATATAATTAGCTCCACCTCTGGAAGGCACTCTAGATGGCCCCCACAGATCAGAATGAATATACTCCAATGTTCCCTTTGTGTTATGGATTCCTCTAGTGAATCGAACTCTCTTTTGCTTCTCAAAAACACAGTGCTTATAGAAATTCAGTTTGCAAATTTCTTGCCCATGAAGAAGTCCTCTTTTGCTCAATTCTGCCATGCCATTCTCACTCATATGCCCTAGGCGCATATGCCAAAGTTTAGTAATATCATCATTTGACAAGGAAGAGGAAACGACAATTTGCATCACCCGATATGATAGAAACTGCAAAAACATATAACTTGACAATCTTTTCTCGTCCTTTCATCACAACAAGGGACCCTTTGGAAATCTTTAAAACCCCACTTTCACCGTGTGTATCTGCACTTTTGAATCAAGAGTACTCAACGAAATTAAATTTCTTTTCAATTCGGAACATGTAAATGACGTCACTAAGTGTTCGACAACTCCATCAAACATCTTAACTTTAATTGTTCCAACACCGCGATTTTACACGAAGCATTATTTCCCATCAAAACAAACAACCTTCGGATAATTTGTTTCGTAAGTTGTAAACCAATCCCGATTGGGACTCATGTGGAAGGTGTAGCTGAATCAAGTATCCACTCTCGCTTACTTTAGAATCATTGTGAAGCGACTAGAAGTTCACCATCACCGTAGTCTTCTACAACATCGACTTCACCGGAATTTTCTCGGTTGTTTCCCTTTTGATTCGCAGCCTCCCTTTTAATCTTATTTTGTAGCTTATAGCACTCATATTTAATGTGTCCTTTCTTCTTGCAGAAGTTACAAGTTTCACCTCTGTTTGAAGACTTCGATCTACCCTTAGATTTACCACGAGAATTTCGTTCCTGTGTCCTACCACGATCATCATCAGCATTCCGATCTTTTCTCCCACGAACAATGAGACCCTCTCCCTGAGAGTCGGGTTTAACCACAAGATGCTTCATCTTATCATACGAGGTTAAAGAATCATAAACCTCATCAAGCGTGAGAGACTCATGGCTATATAAAATCGTGTCTCTAAAGGTTGAATAAGACAGGGGCAACGAACAAAGTAGAATCAACCGTAGATCTTCCTTATCATACTGAACCTCCATGGCCTCCAAGTTTGAGAGAATTTTTTAAACACTGTTAAGTGTTCGTGTACAGACGCACCTTCCTCCAAACGATGAGCATAAAGACGCCGCTTCATATGCAACTTGCTTGTTAGAGTTTTCGACATACATATTTGTTCTAGCCTCTTCCATAATGCGTGGCGGTTTTCTCTTTCATCACATCCCGCAAAATTTCGTTGGACAAATGCGGATGTAATTGTGTTAATGCCTTTCGATCCTTACGCTTCTTCTCTTCATCTGCAATAATGTCGAAGGCATCTTATCTATCCCTAGTAGGGCATCCTCGAGATCCATCTGCAAGAAGCGCTTGCATCTTAATTTGCCACAACGCGCAAATGCGGTGTTGCGATCCAACAATGAATTTCATACTTCAAAGACGTCATTACCGTGATCGAGATGAATAACCCAGAAGCTCTGATACCAATTTGTGAAAAATAAAATAGAATAAAATAAATAAAATAAAAGAACACACAAATTTTACGTGGAAACCCTATCGGGAAAAAACCACGGGCAGAGGAGAAGAAAATGCACTATGTCGAAAAATTGAATCAATACAAGAGGAATAGACTATGTCTATTTATAGGCTTGTAAAGCCATATTCTAGTAGGATTGAAACACCCTATCCTAATCAATATAAAATAGGTGAAGTTTAATAAGGTTTAAAAAACCTTATTCTAAAATAAAATAAAAAAAGTCTAGTTCTATATGGATTTTACTTTTATTTTATTTTCCATCGTATTTTATTTAAATAAGAATTTGGGTCACTTAATTCTAACAGGGACATTCACGTACCAGATGTTGGGATTCAGAAAGAATACCTCGGGGATGACTTATCGAATGTCGGATCCTCGTATGGTGTCCATTCAAACTATATTAACTTGATAAAAACATTAGCTTTATATATACTACTGAATACGAAACTGACTACGCTAATATTATATAGTTCAAATTTAAATAAATAGATACCTCCGTTTCCAATCGTTGGTCTAATAAAAGCCGTATATCTTGAAGCTCATTACCCTTTTTCCTTTAGCTCGCTTCTTAGCCTTGGTATCCATAGATTTGCTCTTAGTCACTTGGAGCCCTAAAACACCATTGTCACCTACACCATTAGTCTATCCCTAATTTCTATTTCGTCGTCAATCTTCCCATCAACAGTACTAAGATTTTCTCCCCTAAGATCTCCAAGTGTCGCAAACCATAAACCTCCAAAAGCACTGCCGGAACTATCATTCTTCTCATTTCCTGTGACTCGACTTCTCCCTTTCCATTGTTCCACCACCATCCAAGGGACAAAGGGCTCATTCTCCACTCTCTGTTCAAGCCCTGACTTTTCCATCACCGGACTAGCACGATCAAAATTAGCTGGCGGTGATGTTATTTTAACTCCTGAGCACAAGTTTGCTCCATGCCCATAAAGTCCACACTTGAAGTAAATGTTAGGCAAAGCTTCATATTCGACTCGTTGAAGGTGGCTATTGATTTTAACCTTGCACACTAGTGGCTTCCTTAAATCGACCTAAACCACTAGTCGGGCGTTCCATGCGAGCACAATCCTTATGCACATCCAACTTAACCACCGGTCTAACTGTTTTACCGATCACCCTAAGAAGACAATCCGAGTAATACCCCTTAGGTAATCTCGGAAGTCGTATCCAAACAACTTGCGATTCAATTCCACTCTGCGATGTTGAGAAATCCAGTGACCATGGCCGAACAATCAGATATCTTCCAAAAGTTACCTATAGCCCCCCAATTAAGGCCTTATTGTAGTCGTTCTCGTCCTGAAATCTAACTAGGAAGAAGTCGTTTTCAAGATCCATGAATTGAATTGGGCATTTTGGATTCCACAATAAGGTAATCTTATTCAAAAGGACATTAAATCCAATCTTTCCCCCTAACAATTTAACGATAATAGTTCTAGCCATTTGACGTTCAATATACTCTTGCACCTTATCCGAAAACGTAATTGATGGGACACCGTCAACCATTTCAGTTAACACATCCCCTTTAGTTAGGGCAAAATCTTCCTCCATGAATACATTATATTCCTTCTCCTATGACGCACTAACAAGGTTGACCTATATAATACTTTGGCAACATCCAGACCTTGAACTTTTTGCCCATTTCTGTCCACCATAGAATCATCTTAGTCTAAATGTAACTCCAGCCTAGTGCGTACTTTTTTCATAGCTCTACCAACACCACTATTAGGACCTGAACTATTAGCACCCGCCGTGAGATCCACCGTAGGAAGTGTAGCACTTGTCATTTGCTAATATTAGTGACAAAATTCTAACTATCTATAATATTTAATACTTATGTATTATCAAAATCATATATAATTAATGTTTAAAATTTTTTATACAAGCAATTGATTTAACTGGTTTAATTGATAATAAAAACTTCACTAATTTTAGTTTCGATCCAAATGATTAACTTTCAAATTATAATGAATTTTTGTATTGTTTTAGTATTAAATATATTTAACAATATTTTGTAATTTATTGCTTTTTCAACTCGTTAAAAAAATGTTAATGATTTTAAACGAAAGTTAATATTATAAAAAAAATATTACAAAATTAATATATGCTGCATCATATGGAAGTACAAATTAGTATATTATAAATGATAGTTATATAAAGGTTGTATTGGATTCAATTTATATATAAAATATTCTTTTTGCTACATATACATTTTGTTCTTTTGGAAAACGATAATAATTTTTTAATTTGATACTGCATTTATACCTAATATTATTTGTATCATGATACATATTGCATATTAGAAATTGAATTGTATTTATTCATTAAAAAAAAAAAGAAGACTTTGTACTCAACTATTTCAATAACGTATTTTGAGCCAAGTTTGGGTTCAACCATTACCATTTTTTGAATAGGTAAAATACTTGAATTCAAATTTTGGGATTTTAGTTTCTAATATGTTTTAAAAAATATCTTAAAATTTGACATTTTTATCTCCTATTTTTAATTATAAATTATATATTTGGCATGTTTTAAGTTGAACAGAATACGGTATTATGTGTCTCATGCGAAAAAAGAAAAAAAATAATTTAATAAAAGTTATTGAGTCTTAACTCGATTGGTATACATATTATTGTCAATGTAGGAAGACGTGAGTTCGAGTGTGCTGAAACGCAATATCCTTCTATCTGGGGAGCGGCTATTGATAATTCTAGTCATTGTGTAAAAGAATAGATATGATCAGAACTTATAAATAGATTGTTAAAAAAAAAACTTAATAAATAGCATTATTCTTTTTTTTTAAAAGGTGTATAAAATATATGGATAAATCTCAAAATTATACATGAACTTTGATTTAATGTGCAATTGTATACATGAATTTTAATTTGATGTAATTATACACGTGAAACTCCAATTGTGGTTCAAATGTATACTTGAAATTTTAATTTTGATCTAATTATACACGTTTAAAGAAATAAATACATCAATTTATTTTTATATTGAATAAATATAATTATTTATGTATGCAACATATAAACAAAAAAAAATGATGTTCTATCAATAATTGTGTTAATAATTATCAATAATTGGATCAAATAAAAATTTCATGTATAAAATTACACAAAATTAAAATTTATGTATATAATTACACATCAAACCATAATCCATATAAATGGGTCCAACTTGAGTCCAGTCTAATTGAGGATTTGAAACGATTGTCATTGGATAAGTCTTGTGTTGGAAGAAAACCTAAGAAGTAGAAGAAGTCCAGAATCAAAGATTTTATTTACGAAGCAATTCCAAGAGCAAATGGCGAGCTTTGCATACCATTTCACCGAAATTAATAAAGCTTGAACCGGTCAGTTTAAAGACTAACGACCAGGGGGTCAAGAGGACCGTGTAGTTTCGGGGTTCGTAAGTGGAGGGACTATTTTACAAGGATAAGAAATAGGTAAGGACTGAACACCAAATATCTCACTCAATTCATAAGAAAATCAATTTCTACATTTTCTCCTAATAATGAAGTGATAAGTTAACTCTCAAATTATGAAAAAAGATAGAGAATCCAATTGAAAAGGCTTACTTTTTGGTATTGAAATTTTAGCCGATAATGATACTTACATACTTTATTTGATTTGATTTGTTTGGGTCCTTTTGGAAGACTTTAGATTTGGGTGAATTATTTTACTAACATGAATTTGATTAATTAATTTTAATAAGCAGATGCGGGTTGAAAAAGGCAAGTAGATTTCGACCTTTTCTCAATAATTTTTTTTGTTTAAAAGAAAAAACCCTTTTATTTTAATCTCTTTTGTTAAGTAATATATATATATATTTGTATATTATTGATAGGAATGTTTGGGTATTTATATATGTTGTTACAGATATTATTACAACTCATGATACGGCCCTACTATTTTATCTTGACTCTGCTGCCTTTAATACTAATATTCTCTGTGAACTCCAAATCTACTAGGTACACGTCTACAGAGCACACGATCTTTTTTGTTATTAGAACTGACATTTTGGGCAGGCTTTGCACCTGCTAGATATGTGTCTGGGTGACTTGTGGAGCACGCAATCCTTTCTACGAGCTCATTAGATGTATGCGAGTCGAGACCGTGATCTTCCCTGAGTTCTTGCGAGCAGGGTCTGCGAACTCGCCTTACTGTCCTTTCGTGCAGAGGCGGAGCCAGAACAATTTTATAGGGGGCGGATGAAATTTTAATTTTTTATAGTCTATATCTTTATAATTTTTAAAGAATTAAATTAAATTTTTATAATTTTAGGAGGGCCAAAGTATAATTTTACCTTTACTAAGTTAAAATTTTTAAAAATCTCAATGGCTTAAATAGCAATTTTATATTTTAGGGGGGCCAGGGCCCCTGCCAGCCTCCAAAATTCACCCTTACTTTCGTGGTTCATCTCGCACTCAACCCTCTGGTGGGGACCTATTCAAATAACAAGTTGGAGACCAAAATCCTTTCTAATACTTAGGTGAATGATTACTGATGTATAACATCTTTCAACATAAATTTATTTATTTGATTTCAAAAAAATGTTATCAAAAAAACTTTCATTTTCTATATCAGACTAATATACGTGAAAGAAAAGCTTTACTTATAACGTACTATACATACTTTGTGGTGTTGAACTTTTTAATTAAATCACATCATCATGTAATATATAAATTACCATTCACAAACCCTTTAGCTCACTTGAAATCGAAACATACCCTCCACAAATTTTGACGTACGGATTCAAGATAAAAATGATCATAGCCGGTTCAATTAAAGGGTGATTTGGATTAATATCGACTTATAAGATAGAATGATAGAGTATAATTCTGTAATTTAAGACTATGATATAAGAATATCATTGAAAAATTAGCACAAATAAAAAACCTAAAAGAGTGGGTTTACCCTACCTGCTTAACCTTAATTATTCCCTTAGGATTAGGGTAGCTGATATTTTTAAAATTTTCTAGCAACCTTACAATCTCATTTCTCATATGGATTGAATATATTCAGGATTAGGTTTAGTTATCATCGAAATATTTAAAAAGTTCAAAAGCCAATATTGACAAGAAAAAGTATTTTTACAGTAAAGAATAGAATTAACATTATGAAAAGGTATTATATTCTGTAGCTTGATGTTCAGTTGGGTTTGGCTTCTTTACTCTTTCCAAGCAATATCCTTTTTGAATATTATTTTCATTAATCTATGCTCCATTAATTGGGGAAAACAAAATATATATATATATTGTTAGCCAATGGCAAAGTTAAAATATTATTATTTTTATTTAAAATAAAAATAATGATTATGAATAAATTGGATTAAAATATTTAAATCTAAAAAAAAAAAAAAAGAGTATTATTTTTACTTCATCACCTAAACCTTAAAACATAGTTAAAAGAAACAACATATGTTGACAAGATTTGGATGTTTTTCTTTTTGATTAAATTTCAAGTCCATGTTGGCGGGTCCTGAGGGATGGACGGAGGGATGGATGGGTCTTCTTTCCTGTTACGGTCTTGTAAAAATCTATTTTTTTTTTTAAAGATTAGTATCCAATTTCAATAATAATGAGTAATTCTTTAAATACAGGTTTTTTTCATTTCGTGGGGAAAAAACAAACTCCCAATCTGAAATGAGCATTACTGTTCTATATGAACTTATTTGTTTTGTTATTCATCCGATTATGCTGCTAAAACTAGGCTTTGTTTTTAAATTTTCCTGGAGAAATGAGTGAGTCTAAAAGTCTTCCTTTTTTAAAGAAAAAGTCAAATCCATAGGCATTCTATGTTCTCATTGCGCTTCCTCTTTTAACTGCTACCATACTCTCCTTCCTCCAATTTGGCTGAAAACTTTTTCCCTCTAACCAAACATCTAATCTCACAGTTCAGGGTTAGAAAGATTCGTGAGAGAAAAGGGGGAAATTTCTAATTTTCCACTTTCCAGGCAGACCCAAAGACATGAAGTTCAATTCCTGTTTCTCAAAATGTTTTTCTTTTCCATCAGAAACAGCCATCATCGACATACGCAAAGAGGGTAAATAACCTAAGCTTATGTGTGTTCTCTCTTTCTTGTACCTTTGACTATGTTTCGTCTCAAAAAAGTTTAAAGAGGATTTAATGTTTCCAATATTGATTTTATTTTCTCTATTCAACAGTAGTTGCTTTCCTTTCTTTCTTCCATTGCAGAACCTGAACCAGAAAATGATCAGAATTTTACTGTCTTCTCTTATAGTGAGCTCAAAGTTGCCACTCATGGATTCTCTGCTTCAAACAAGATCGGAGAAGGTGCCTTTGGTTCGGTCTACAAGGTTAAACATCTTTTGACTTGAACTCAAAAAGTTAAAACCTTGGTTAATATAGTAATAATATAAAGTTTTGGGTTCATCTTGCAGGGCTTGCTTACAAATGGTTCTATTGTAGCTGTAAAAATGCTTTCAATTGAACTGGAATCCATGCGTGGGGAAAGGGAGTTTGTGTCTGAAATAACTACACTTACAAATCTTAAACATGAAAACCTTGTCACACTTGTAGGTTGCTGTGTTGAGGGAGCTAAAAGGTTCTTGGTTTACAATTACATGGAAAATAATAGCTTGGCGCAGGTATTACTAGGTAAACTTGTTTTCATTGTTCTGGTATTCTAAATTGAGTAATTCGTGTTATAAAAATTTCATTTGATGAATTAAAACATTGCAGAATACTCGAAATTTGATCAGATAGTGAACGAAAACGATAGAATTTATGTTTAGACAATTTTGGTTGCCATGTCTTGTCGATTAATAGGTGGAGAGCAAAACAGGATCAAACTCAGGTGGGAAGCAAGGGGAACGATTTTGCTCGGGGTCGCTCGAGGGCTTGCGTATCTTCACGAGGAAGTTAAGCCACACATTGTGCACAGAGACATTAAAGCTAGCAACATACTTTTGGATCAAAATTTAATACCGAAAGTTTCAGATTTCGGGCTTTCAAGAATTTTGAGGGATAATGCTTCTCATATTAGTACCCATGTTGCAGGCACATTGTAAGTGACAAATGCTGGTTCTTTACCAATAAACTTAATGAATATGTCTCCTGTGTGATTGAATTTATGCTTCTTGAAGTAACCGTGGCTAATGGAATTTATTACGATGGCAAATGAGATAGAGGCTATCTTGCCCCAGAATATGCCATCAGTGGACGTTTAACAAGAAAAACAGATGTTTACAGTTTTGGGGTCCTACTTTTGGAAATTATCAGCGGCCAGACAGTTGTCAATTTTGACTTAGAACATGGTGAACATTACCTGGTTCAAAAGGTAATAGATGTTATTCAAAGTAACTTGTGAATCTAAACTTCCCAATTCGTTTTCGGAAAATAAATTCTCTTAGTAAATTAGTAACTTGTTGACTTCATAATGTGTGTGAAACATGCAGGCATGGGAACTATACAGGGCTAACAGGCTTCTGCAATTGGTGGACCCTGTACTAGGTATGAACTACCCTGAAGAAGATGCGGTTCGATACATCAAGGTGGGTCTCCTTTGCGTTCAAGAAACAGCCAAGTTCCGACCAGAAATGTCAACAGCCCTGAAAATGTTGACTAATGAGATAGACATAGAAGGAGTTCAGATTTCACAACCTGGTCTTGTTGTTGATCTGATGAACATCAAGTTGGGACAAAAGACAACGTTTCGGAGCCTCTACGCTAAAGCCTCAAACATGGAAAGCACCCCAAGCTCCCTGAGCTCTTGTTCTTGACGTGCTGCCTCTATTTTTCTTTTGGGAGAACTAATCACTGTTTCTCCAAAACATTGTAACAGTTCCTATACGGTCCTGAAAATATTGTACAAAGAAAAAAGATAGAGAGAGAAGAGTAGCATTTTCCCACTACAACTTTTCATTCTTTTCATATAAAAAAAAAAAAGCATATTACAGTTTGCTAGTTGAATTCTCCCTAGGAAATGAGGAAAATAGAGTGAAACATCAGAGTCCTCCTTTTCTGCAGTATAAGATGTGAAAAAAAACCGGGTTCAGAAGCAAAAACAAATAAAAAAGAACTAATCCAAGAGATCTCAGAAGATACCTGTATCCCTAAGCTTATTTTGTTATGGAAATCCTAACTCTTTTTTCAATTTCCCCTGATTAAGACATCAGTATGCATGCATGGCTCCTCGCACGCCATACGCGAAGGCCACCAGACTCTTGATGAGCTTTGCAAATGGCATACAGGGAGCCAGGCATGCAAAATATGCATTTAATTAATATAATGCAAGCATGATGATATATGAATATGAAAATGAATGGATGCATAATATACATATATATATGTTGAGGCACACTGAATGTATAACGTCCTGTTACTTTTTAGTTTCTATAACCGAATAATGATGATAATGCTTGGACAATGGTGTCTAAGGCAGTGAAGAAGTACCACATGGCAAGCATTCTCAAGCATGAATACACACACATACTTGAGAAGTGTTGGAGAAAATGAACAAAAACTGTTGAGGTTAAGAAGATTGCATTAGAAAAAGGAGGCAAGGAGCTGTATATATACTGAAGAAAAGGAAATATGTTATTGAAAAGAAAGAAAGAAGAGGGTGACATCTTGAATAAACTCGTAATCGGTCATAATAAAGTTGGGTTCAAGGTGACACTGCCCCTCATAACTTCCCTTTGCTTTTGAGTTGTCAATTTGGCATATAGCTATAAACACAAGTTCAAGGCATATAATTTTCTACCTGAAAGACCACTTTCTTAGCCTACTTTTGTCTCTAAATGACCGGGTTTTTTGTGGTGACACTTGAGAAAGAAGAGTAGGAGTGAAGCTGTTTGGCTGGAGAGAAAGAAAAAGAAAAGATGGTAGGGAAAGTGGGTAATTCTCTTGAGGACTTTATTGTTTGGTTTTATTTTTTTTTTCCCTCTTTTCAATATCATAAAGCAAAGGTTCTTTCGCAATTCTGAAACTGATTTGTCTGGAAGTGCTTGGATGACTTAGATTCCCATGCCTATACACCTGGTTTTGAAACCTTTGTCCCATCTTCTTCTCTACAGCTTTCCCTTGCATTCCCTACCCATTCGGTATACAGTGGGACCAGATGCCGACCAAACACTATAGTCTCAAAGGAACTTAGTTCCATGATTGATGAACCCAACTCCCCCAATTGCTAATTTGCTAGCTGCTACTATGAATGCTATGTCAGTGAAGGCAACCTACCATTTCCTTAGAGGGTTTGAAGAAAGTTTCCCTTAGGGTCACCTGATAGTAATATATAATATTATACATATATGTGTGTGTGTTGGTGACAAGTTGGCCAAAAAGGCTGCAAAAATTTCCATTTCTCCTTTCGTGAATTGAAGAAGAAAACAGTGTACATTAACATAAAAGGATGCATGAACTGTTGTCTTGAAACTTGAAAACAAGAGCAATAACTGGTTCATATATTTTGTCGTTTTGGGGGTTGGAAGGTGCTGCAAGTGCGTGAATCTTTGTGTTAAGTTGTCAGAAGTGAGAGCTTAGTTAGCACTTGTGCCAAGAGTTGGGTCGACCATTGCGTTTGGCTTGGCCTTGGACTACAGATTCTGCTTTTTCTGTTGTCAGAATTGCTTCAATTTAATGTACTAAATAGCAGCTACTTAGAGTAGAGTGTTGATGATCGGATCGGTTCAGGAGATGGTTAATGAAAATGTGTTATGTTTCGGTTCGTGATATATTTCGTTTATGCAGCACATGATTATGAAAGTATTCGATATGTTTACCATCAAAGAAGATCTAATGGTGTATAATATTAATTCTATAAAAGTAATACATACAATAAGGTTATTGGACGATGGTATATAATACGACAAATTCAATCATCCTATTTTTAGTGGATTGATTGTATGCTAAATAATACTGTAATTAATAGATGAAGAGTAAGAATTTAATTACAAATTATTTAAGCTAACTTTAATTATATATGTCTAATCGATCTGTTAGCTCGATATAATCTTGACGGTTTACATTTGAATCAATGAGATGATTATATGAATACAACAAATTAAAGAAATAAATCACATGCATCATTATTCGCAGTGAATATATTTTCTCTCTATGAGCAAGAGATGATTTAGAGATTAAATTATTCATTTCTTCGAATTATTTTTTAATTAATTGTAACTAAATAATTGAAGTTCGAAGTGAAAATTAAATTAATTAGTTGAACAAGATAATTAAATTTATTTACTCACGGATTCTAGTACAACAAAGTCGCCATGACTTTAATAGAATTAGAATTGAATTAAGAAAATAATTTAATTGGAAACATTAATTAAATTCATTTTAAATAAATAATATTTTGAATATAGAAAACAAGTTATTAGGTTGGTAAAATTATATGGGTTGATTTAAAGATCAAATAACATATATAATTGAATACAATATAGGAAAAGACTCAGTAAACTCGTTTTCCATGGGATGGGTGACACACAATGTTCCTAGAGGGAGTGTGTCATTGCCCACTCTATTATCCCGGTAGGGATATGTGTTTGCTGTTTAAAATATTATTATTTTGTTTCTTTTTGTTCAAGCAAGACTTGTGATTTTATGTATAAATAGAGATTATGAGTTAAGTCAAAACTAACAATACTAAGCGATGACACACTGTCAAATTTTAGTGAGATTTATTTTCAAATAAATTCTAACTTTGAGACGATTTGCTTTTTGATTTCTATCCCATAGAGAGTTATTTATTTTCCCCAGTGGAATACTAATCAAGATTTCATTGTGTTAATCTAGGAAACAAGTCAAGGTTCGAGAATAGAGAAGAAGGTCGTGTTGGTCGAAATCTAGGAAACAACACAGTCTGCCTATTCTAAAACATATGTACGAATTTGATAAAAAATTTATTGTTATAAATAACACAACCGCTCGAGTCTTAGAAAAGTTTTAAATTTTCCTTGTGCAACAAAATCAATTTCTATATCGAATTTTTTCAACAAAAAAAGATTTAGTTTAGGGGTTACCTCACCTTGAAGATGATATACTAGATTATAAAAATTTTCAATTTGGCAAGCAAGACTTCCTTTTAAGAAAGCAACATAGAAAGCTATTGAAAAACTTAAATTAATCCACATCGACCTGGCTAGATCTCACAAAACTTTGACACTCAAAGAGAGTAAGTATTGCATAGCTTTCATTGATGATTATACAAAGATGTTTGAAAAACTTAAATTAATCTACATGGACTTGTCTAGATCTCACAAAATTGTCACTCAAAGCTAGCAAGTGTTGCATGGTTTTCATTGATGATTATACCAAGATGTGTTGGATTTACTTCCTCATATTCAAGTCCAAGGTTATTGGTGTGTTCTAGAAATTTAAAGAGTAGATTGTAACTTAAAGTATTTGTAAGATTTAAACTTTAAGGTCCGACAATAATAAAAAGTACACATTTAATCAATTCAATTTATTTTTTTGAAGAATTCGGAATTGAACATTAACTCCTTACTTCATATAGTCTACTAAGAAAAGGAATTAGTGAGAGGAAGAATCATACCATAAAAGGGGATGAATAGATGTTTGTTATACAAGAATTGCTTTCAAAAAGGATGGGCAGAAGTTACACATACAATGGTTTTTCTACTCAACGGACTTTCAAGAAAAGTAGTGAAAGGAAATACATTGTTTGAAGTTCGATATGGTTATATTCTTTAAAAAAGTCTCAAAGTGTTTAGATTTTTGTGTTTTGTTTATGTGCCACAAATCAAAAGCGATAAGCTAGATAAAAGGTGTCAAATATTAATTGACTTTGGATTTTAAATTTAATAGGTTTGAATTTTTAAAAATATTAAATTTTAATGGTTATTTGTGTTTAATATTTAAATTCTAAATTAGGTATGTAAACGGGTTATAGGTTTATGACCTTATGAGTTATGATTTAGGATTAGTTTAACATTGCTTTTAAAAAGTAATGTGGAAAAATGATTTTTAGAAGTACTTTTGAGAAATTTAGTTTAAGATTTAAGTATTTAGTATATTATTGTAAAAAATGCTATTGAGAATGTGGAGGATAATTATTGTGTTCGCCCCGGTAAATATCTTAAGAAAAAAAATATGCATTTAAATAATGTTTAAATTAATTAATATTATGAGATTTTAGTAAGAATATAAAAAATAATTTATTATAATTTGTTGTTAATATTTTAATATATGAAATATATATTTTAAATATTTTTAAGCAATTAATATTAATTATTTATAAAATTTAATTCGAATATATAAACTATATTTTAAATATTAAAATATAACCATTAAAAATTTAAAAAATATATATTGTATATTTAAAATAAATTTTAATAAGAATATAATTCCATACTCAATATAAATATTATATAAAATACTTTATAATGGCTAAAATTGTCATTTGATTTTAAAAACACTTTTGTCAAAAACAGAAGCTAAAAAAAATATATATTTTTGCTTTTAAGTTTAAAAGCACTTCCAAACTTTAAAAGTTATTAGTTTTGTATTGCTTATGTCTCAAAAAATACTTTTGACCTCCAAAATACTTTTAAAAAATAATATTAAAAATTTTAATCAATTTATTCGATTTAAAATATCAAAATCGAAAATTGATCCAATAAAACAATTAAATCAAACATCAAAACTGACGAAAAAAAAATCAATAAACCGAAAAATACAGCCTTCTCGATTCCTCTCTTCAGTTTTTCGATTTAGAATTTTTTCATACACCCCTACTCCAATGGTTTGATGGAAGATACAGTAACCCGTAATGCTTATTTATTAAATAAATTTTAAATTAAATGGTTTCTTTATACTTTATTAATTATTATTCTATTTATTTTTATTATCTTAAATATTTATATTCAATAAATTTAATTAAAAATCGAATCAATTATATAAAATATTTTTATTATTATTATATTATATTATATGTTGCACTATGTTCTAATAGAATCATATGTTAAATATAATATATTTTAAATTAATATATGTAATTTTATTATTTCTTTTTCGGAGTTAAAAATCATAATTACAAAGACAAAAATACATTAGAATAATTATAATCAAAATTAATAATTATAAAACATGATTATATTCATAACTAAAATATATCTAAACTTAATAATAAAATAAAATGTAAACTACATAAATTGTCACTCAATTATTATGTTTATTTATAATTTAAAAAATTAATTATTTTTAAAAATTAAATTAAATTGAAGAAAATAATAGATATGAATGAATATATGCATAAAAACTAAAGTTTTCGACATATCTTAATATAATTTATTCCGTAAGATTCCATCTAGAACCATACAATGCAAATCTCCACTGAACCCTTTTTTAACAAAAAAAAAAAACCCACAGAAGCTTTGAGCTACTGCCGTCTTCAATGGCGGTCCCTCTTTCCAATGGGTGCACACGGTTAAGCTCGTCATCTTCTGCCCGATTCAGACACCGGCTACTCGTTTTCTCTACTCTATCCCCTTCCTGGACTGATACTGTGAATTGGGTTGAAGCCACTTCCAGTTTTTTCTACCAAGACACTAGGCCCACTCGATGAAACAATTCGGTTGGGGAATATTGCCCCTCGATCAAACTTTCAACATTCCACGAGATCTTGATTTGTCTAAAATGGAGAAACAACTCAATCTGGAATTTTTATGTTCAAAATACCCAAAGATTTCGATGGCGTTTCTGGTCATCAATCTCAACATCCATCTATCAAAGTACCAGTGGAGGTAACCCCCAACTTCAATTAACAGTGGTGGACTCCGTCGACGGAAAAAACAAAAAAAAAATGTTGGTCAACAATGGAAGAGCGGCTGAACTAGAAGGAACTGGTGAACCTGCCATGGAAGGAAGGGTTCAATGGTGACGTAGTGGGAGAAGCAGAAAGAACTGGTGAAGCTGCCATGATTTTTTATTTTTTATTTTTAAAAATTTGAATAATAAAATAATTATTGTTTTTGTACTTGTATAACTTGAGAGTTTATTTGTATTATTTAAATTATTTATTTTTAGGGATGTATTAGAAATATTTGAAGGGGTTTGACAAATTACATAAATATTTTAGATTTTGATTTATCAATTTATTGTATTCCATTTGAATATATTTCTAATTTTATTTGCATAGATATTAATATATAATAATTATTTAAAAAATTTATTTATAATTAATGGTTCACATCGTAAACAAAAATTAATTTAAGTTCATCTTCTATTAATTTAAAAATAGATTATAATTTTAAATTATTGTTTTCTATTAATTAAAAAAAAATATGTAGATAGATTGTGTTATCATATATCAATAGGATAAGTAAGTCACATATCAAAAAGTTAAACAACTATATCAAGACTTCGAACCTACATATGATTTAATAAGGAATACTATGAGTTTTAATAAGTAAAAATGGAAAATAAGAAATTAAAGTAAAATTTATTATGATAATTTAAAAGTTTCAAGGAAAATGAAAAGAAAATTGATGAAAACTAAGGCCGGAAATTGACTCAATAATTTAAATTTAAATCCTATAAATTATTCTGAACAAGAAAATAATTAAATGATTATTTTCCCTTTATTAATTTTTATGTTGGACATTGACTCAATAATCTTCAAATCAAAATTGATAATAAAAATAATTAATTCTTATGATAAAAAATTAAAAATAGAAATATTAATGGTCATCTATTGATCGAGTGTTTATTATTATTATTATTATTTTTAATCTAAATTTGAACCATTGTTATAAAAAAACAAAAAGAAAATAGACTAAAATTTTCAAATCAAAATTAATATATAATAAAATAATGAAAATTTTTTAAAATTTTAAATCCATAGGAGGAATTTTATTATATGAAATGTTAGAATATAATATATAGTAAATGAAGTGAATAAAAAAAATATATAAAAGGTTTTAAAATGAGATTAAATCTTGGAGATTTCATAATTTAGTTACCATAAATAAATTCATCATCCAAAATATAAAAAAGGAAAAAAATTAAAAACATATAACCAAAAAAAAAGACCTAATAGATTTTTATATTTAAATCCAAGTTAAAGAAAGAATTAAATGCAGAAAGATAAAAGAGAAAGGGTATAAATTTTCACCTATTTTATAACAATATTATCATAAAAGAAAGTAACACATATTTATATTGCAATTCTAATTTCCGTTTTTATGATATTATCATAATAAAATATAACTAAATTATCCTTATTAAGTTTTAATTTCTAAATTATCCCTGTTTTTTTTTTTACCTAAAATACACCTATTTATTTTTGTTAATGTCTAAATTACCCTATTGATCTTTAATACTACCTAAAATATCTATATTAATTTTTATATTATCTAAAATATCCCTATTAATTTTTTTTAAACAAAAGCCGGACATCTTTATTAAAGTAATATGATAACTTTGTACAAATGGAAATAAAAAAACAAAAAAAAAAACCAAATAAAATACGACTTAAAAAGAAAACATCAAAAGAAAAAATTAGATTCTAGCCACACTTGAGCTTTCCTCGTCTAAAAACCAGAATACCAACAAACTGAAAAGCTCTCAAATTCACTGCTATCCACATCCATTGCTAGTAACAGACAGTGGCGGAAGCATCCAACAATAAACAAATTGATGGTAAGCACCATGACCGTTGAGACACATTCCAATCTTCCGTCTCCGGCCACCATCACCTTAAGATCTAACTCATCTACCACACCACCTTCGTAGACACTTTTCGCCATTCGTCTTCTACAAGAAAATAATGACTGGGGTCCCTTCGTTGACTAGCATCCTGTTAAAGGGAAGATCCATGCGCATCCAATCATTGTTGGAGCTACCTTCATGCAAACCAACATTTTCACATTGATATATACAGAGCTCTCTTGATATCACATATCTCCCGTGACAAATGAATGATGAGAGACCCCGCTTTGGCAAGATCCACCACCATTTATTCACCCTCAATCTACCCTCGTTCCTCTCCAAGAAGATAGCATCTAGTCCATATACACTCCCCGTTCCAATGGCAAAATCCTTGACGATTGGAAGTCCACTTGACCCACCACGACGCTTAACGACAAGCTTATCCTGTAACCCATCCCTCTATTATTCGGCATTGCCCCTAGCCTGATTTACTCCTCCCTTCACTGGAATTGATATGCTACTCATCAACTTCCCCATCCTATATGGACAACACCACCATAACCACTCAACAAATCATTGAACCGCGACTTTACTTTCTTTCTCCCAAATGCTTGGAAAATCAAAAAAACTAAACCTATCATACTATAGAAGCAAACAAAACCGTTGTAAAAAAAATTTAATAGAAAAACATTTTTTCCATGGATGAAAAGTTTATGAAAGCCTAAAAACAAAAACAGAAGGAACATATTCTTCATTTGAAAACGCGTAAAGGAACTATAAGCAAAAGGTGATTAATGACTCTGGCAAAGACGCTTACCCTTGTCTCTGCGGCGATTAACTCCCCTACTTGATCATAAATTTTTTTTTTCAAAAACGGCCTTAGAAGTTGTTTTTATATAATATATAAATTAACTAAGTTTATAAGATTTTAATCCTTAAAAAGATAACATTTTTACTTTTTGAAACAAAAATAAAATTATTTTAATATGAAATGCTTCATAAATTTATAATTTATTTTATTTTATTAAATATTATTAATATTACATATATTTTTTTAACATTTTTGTAGTTGCATTGATTATTTAAAATATATATTATGATATCCTTTACGTGAAAAGAGTGAAACTTAAAATTAATAATAATAAGTTATCTTGACAAATAAAAATTATTTTATATTTATTTTCTTAATTATTTTATATTTGTAAATAATTAAATATTTTTTTAAAATATGGATAAATAATGATACATACTAATTCAAATAGAAAAATGGTTTGAGGATCATAAATCGTAGTCAAGTAGTGAACCAGAGAAAAAAATAACTGCATAATGTGCATACGCTAATAAGGTTTTCAAAGGCACATGCAATGATGAGAGGCCTGCGTTATAAAGGAACCAAAGACATGGGAGGAAAACAAAATCTATACTAAAATCCTTGTTGGTTGATCCATTAAAAACAATGTAATTTTGTAATTCCTAGCATAAATTGTAGTCTGTAGGATAGAACATCAAAATCTTTTCTCCTGTAACCTATGTTTGAGTAGATCTGATATGGGATATGGAAAACACTAACCAAGAGTTGAACATAAAGGCTTTGGGCTTCTACTTCAAAACTATAAACATTAAAAGCTGAAAGCTAGCTTTACAGACATCAGACAAGTGATTCTAATGGTTCCAACATAATTGCAGAAAAGGCAAGTTGATATGAATTACCCTTTTATAAGTCTATTATGATGCTGAATGCAGTATTATACAATCAATGAGAGCCAACCCAATACCATATATAAGGTTTTTGGTCTTCCCAAAAGCTCAAATATTTCCATTTCCCTCAAGAAAGCTAAGCTCATCATGAAGCACTCTTAATTTCATAAAAAAAGAATCGAATCTTCTTCACTTTATGGAAATTTAGTAATACATTGCATCTCATTCTAATGTACAAGAAGCTGATTTACAGTTTCCAAACTACCTATGCATTTTGCTAATCTGTTCATTTGGTTTTAAGAAAAAATAAAAAAGAATAATAGGGGGCGAAGATCATAAGAGCAATCCATCCTTCACAATTTGCTGCAACAAAGTTACTATATCTGACATAGTAGGACGTTCACTAGGATCTTCTCTGACAGCCAACTCAGCTATATCAGCCAATTTAAGCAAAGGCTCAACATTTCTTGGAAGCGCAACGTAACAATCGATAATGGCAGCTGCCTTACCCTGTTTAATTAAGGGAACTGCCCAATCAACGATGCTTGCAGGTGTATAATCTCTATCATAAGCTTTCCTTCCACTGAGAATCTCCAACAAAACAATCCCAAATCTGTAAACATCACTTTTCATGTCTCCACTAAGATCAAGATCCTTCTCGCTTGATGTAAAAAGTCCGAAATCCGCTATCCGTGCTCCCCAATCTGAGTCCAGTAGAATGTTTGAAGTCTTGACATCACGGTGGACAATTGGAGGCTCAACTTCCTTATGCAGGTACTCAAGTCCCCTCGCAGCCTGCAATGAGATCTTCAAACGAAGGCTCCAACTCAAAGGAGAAAGCCCACCATGAAGGTGGTCATGAAGGGTACCATGAGGCATATATTCATAAACGAGCAGCCTTTCCCCCATCTCGGAACAGTAACCTAGCAAATTCACAATATTGCAATGCCTCACATTGCAAAGGATTTCAAGTTCCATCTCGAAGTCACGACTGTTGGTGTGGATTATTGTTGCAGCATTCGCTCTCTTGACAGCAACTTGCCTCCCATCCGCTAGCACTGCCTTGTAAACAAAACCGTAACTTCCCCTACCAAGCTCATTGAATTCCTTGAACCCATTAGTGGCATCTTTTAGCTCCGTAAGTCGGAAAATTTGAGCTGTTCCAGGACAAGAAGTGACTGAAACAGAAGGGAATAAATCAGCAGTGGCTTCGCCATCCAACTGGTCTGGTTTTCCTATGCAAGACTTGAACTGTTTTTTTGTCCCTTCTTCCGGTTTTGTCGCAAACATACGTGGAAGAAAACACCAACTAAGCAATATCAGCAAAAAACAAGAAACACAAGAAGCAACTATGATTGCTAGTCTAATCATATGATGCCAGTTTTTCTCTGAGGATGGTTGGAGTCCACAAACATCCCAACAAGAACTGTTTTGGCAAAGAGAGCAAGCAGTGCATATTCTGTCGGCATTCGTAGTGCATGGACTAGACAAGAAGAATCCTGCAGAGCAATTAGATGCACAAGGTGAACAAATCTGCAAATCTTTCCTAACACACAAGCTAGTCAAATCTGGCTCGTTTAGGTTTCTTGCGTTGAAAGCAAACTCCCCTTCAAGGCAAGAGGTCGGACGACAAAGACCGGGGCTGCACAATTCCAGTGGAGGATTATAATCAGGCTGCAAAGTGGCATTTCTGGACCAACAATCTAAAACTAAATCATCTTCCCTTATGCCGCATGTAGTGAAGTCTGATGAAGCGAGTGCCATGAATCCAGAATGCTTCGGAACTGAAGAAAAATTGAAACTGCCCCAACATTCAACCCCATGATCATCCTCTCGAATCCCACAAAAATGATAAGCGCCAGCTGTCAATGATATGAAATGGACCCCGATTGGACAACCGGAAAATGAATCAGAATCACCCCAACATTTCACTTCACGAGATGAATCCAGGATACCACAGATAGAACCTTTAGCTGAGGCTAAAACTGAAAAACTCTCGGAAACATTGGAAACCCCTAAAGAATCAGAATTTGGTCCCCAACAAACAAGACCTCCTTCTCTAATCCCACCACAACTAAACCCCTCACCAGAAACAATCTTTTTGAAGGCAAAGTTATTGATAGTCTCATTATAAAACAGATTACTCTGTTTTGGACTTAAAGTATTATTTGAACTTTTTACAATTTCCCAACAATCGACGGTACCAGATCCATGATCGGAATAATAAGCCCCTCTAATTCCACAAACATGATTCCTTCCAGAAGCTATATAAGAATATGCTGTGGTTTTGTAATCTGAAGGAACAAGATCCATACCTGACGCCACCAAGCTCCAACAGAAAACCTGAGAAGTATTAGCTAATATGCCACAAAGGAAACCTTCGCCGCCTGATAGAGCTGCCATTGGAGGAACTTGAGAAGGAGTGTCCATCGATGATAGTGAAGTTGAAGCAGATGAAGTAGTAGTTATAGTAGTACTAGTACTAGTAGAAGTAGATGAAGAAGGAGAGCTGTTGTTTTTGCTCCAACATATGACTTCCTGTTTCCCACTGGCATCAATGGCGCAGAAGAACCCGTCGTCGCCGAATGCGGCGGAGATGGGGCCCATTGATCCGAACCCAGATGTGGAAATGGCAGAAGCAAGGAGGAGAAGGAGGAGAAACACTGTGGTTCTGAGGATTTGCATGGCTGGCGGCGGGTCTTGGTTGTTATCGTCTTCTTCCTCCTCGTTTTCTGCTCCTCTTGTTTGTTGACATGGGATTGAAGTGGAAATGAAAGGGTGGGTTGTTTGAGGTTTAAGTGAATAATAGAAAAAAGAAAGAGATAGAGATAGTTGATGAGGTTGGTGACGAATGACGATGAAACAACGTGGGTGTCGCCATTTTTTTGTTTTTTCTTTTTCTCCTCTGTTTTGTTGGTTTTTCATTTTTACAAAGATAATGGAAGGTTTTCCATAATTAACTGTTGCTTTAGAGTTGAGTTTTACCCGCCAACAGTGCTAATCATGAAATCAACTTCTCATCAAATTACTATTTCAAAGTAAATTCCATTGTTTGGATTTCCAAGAAATGCTCCAGTAGCCCACCTTCAAATGTGTGGGCACTGGAGACCGATGAGAATCCGTAAACGCTTCAACCCATACTCAAAATTATAACACAGTTTTTACTAAAATCGTAATATTTATAAGCTTCCTCAAAATCTATTCTATTCTATTCTATTCTTAAGACAGTGATGTGTTTTTTCCAAAAAGAGTAAATGTTTTCCAGAAAAAAGGTAGTCTTTCAAGAGGGACCCATGTTGAATAAAGTGGCAGGGTTTTTTTTTAGAGGCTCCTATTTTTATTTTTTTTTACGGATTATGAAAATTAATTTGCAGGTTTTACCTCTATTCCTAATATTCAAATAATATCATGATTTTAGGTTTAATTAAGTTAGTGTCACTTCACTTATTGTACTAACAAATTTGATGGAGAAGAAATTAGGTGGGATATTAAAATTGTTTGATTTCTTTTTTTATGATGGGTTCAAATTGAAAGGTTAAATTTTTTTAAAAAAATAAAAAAGAGGCAGCTTGTTACACATTTTAATGTGCATTGGCCTAACTTATAAATAGACTAAATGTTTGTTTGTATAAATGGATAAAGAGTGCCTCACTTACCATGAAACAAATTGGGCACTAATATGCCATTATCATTTGTTAATTACAAAATATTAAACAACCAATGACCAGGAACCACTATCTTCCCGTTTCTTAATCATCCAAATATTACTAAGAGAAAAAAAAAAACAAAAAAAAAAACATTAACTTGGTTGCCAACTTTATAAAATTTTGCTTTTCCCACTACAACCACAATACAATTTTACAATTATTAAAAGAGGGTCTGCAAGTTTGATCCTACTCACCCCATAACTTTTCTTTCTCCATCTCTTCTCACATTTTATTTTATTTAAAGGATGTTATAATTTAAATTTTCTTTAAAAATTTCAAATTATTTTATTGTAGTCTTGTATTTTATTGAATATTTTTATTTTTTTAAAATTAATATATATTTAATAATTAATTTAACGGTTAAATTAATAGAATGGGCTAATTAATACAATTTATAGAAAGAAAGAAAAAAAACTCTGAAACAGGACAAGAACTGTAATCAGACAGCAAAGTTATGTTTAGATTTGAATGCTGGCAAATATAATAAATGCAAAGGGATGGAGAGTAAATCAAATTCTCAAAGTACCAAAAAAAAAAAAAAACTAAACTAAACATTGATGCTGGAAGAAAAAACCAAATCCATTATTGAAATTTCCTTGTTGGGTTGTCACCGTAATTGGGTGAGAATTGTGCAGTAGCTGCCAAAATCCTCTACCCTAGAAATTATAAACGCCCCCATCATATCACAATCACATGCTTGCTTGCTGGCTTTTTATTTTTATATTTTTTGGAACTAAACGACTCACTGTATAGTCAACCTGAATCTTTTTGCACTCCACAGTCAAAACTATAATGCCGAACAAATAGCCAATTGGGGTCACCAAAATCTTCCAAAAATCTAATCCCATTGATCTATACATTGTATATAGTATATAAATATTACCCCCCACCCACCATCCCCAAGCCCAATTATTTGCATAGGATCCATCTTATTCTTTTTGTATTCAGTTTTCTTTTATTATATGTATATCATTTACCAGACAAATAGATTAACTCTCAAGTCAAATGCTGTTGTTAGAATCCGATGTTAATACCTTAATTAATAGAGTTTAGGATCCCAGAAAGCTTGAGTTCCGGGCAGATATTAGCGTCCATGAGTAGTCACTATTCGGTGGTATTAAAGCCATTCCATTGTGTGAATATATGGTATGCAGAGTGAGGGTGAGGGTGGTAGATCCATGGTCCAGGATAAGAAGTGGACCCACATTGTGTAAGGGGGACTCTGATCATTGCATGTGGTCTGTCCTGGATGAACATTTTGCTTGGAACTCAACCTAGATTTTGCTTGCTTCTTTAAAAATATATATGTATAGTTTACTTTGTTTTCATTTTACTTTATTGCTGTATACTTGTATAGCATTGTAGTAGGCAGTAGCATGTTAACAAACGGCTGGGGTGGGGGCAGTCAAGCTGCAGAAGGAATCAAAATAAGTAAATACTAATGTTTCTTTCCATTTCTTTTTGTTTTTGTTTGTGTCCTGCTTGGTAAAGGGAAATATCCATAGTGGTCACTCATATTTGCAGCCGTAATTGATATTAATCTATGAGAGTTCAGTAAACCCATATAAAACACTTAAATATGGCCCAATCCGTAAATCTGTTGAAAGACTGGTCACCGTTTCTGGCAGCATAGATGATGTGCTGAGCATCTTGTTCTGCAGCAAGCAACTGCTGGATTCCATGTTTTTTGCTACAATGCCAAAACAAACTTTCAACAACAAGATTGATAATAACAGTCTAATTGCATGTCTGCAAAGACAAGAACGCCTCACTCGTATTAAGGTGTTGCGGTAAACTATTAGCGAACTAGGCTTATAGCCATAAACTGTAATGGTAAGTTCTCAAGGACATCATTAGCTCAA
This sequence comes from Gossypium longicalyx, assembly GCA_025698465.1. NCBI lineage: Eukaryota > Viridiplantae > Streptophyta > Magnoliopsida > Malvales > Malvaceae > Gossypium > Gossypium longicalyx. The sequence continues at coordinate 30,233,632 of CM047003.1, forward strand.
TTTTCCCACAAAAGTTCAGTCCTAATGCTTGATAAACAGTTATTAAATTAAAGATCTTTCCTTAAATCCCATCATCATCTTAAATTGTGTTATAGCTAATTATTTGAAAATGAGATAAAAAAAGGAACCTACCAACCATAACTATAAGTACTGAACTAACGATGAATTTATATATATAAAAAGATTCCATCTTTTTTCTGCTTTCTTGGTTTGATCTTTCACGGAATCCTACTCTCTCCAATGAACAAGAGAACACAAAGTTTTGATCTTCTGTCATGCAGAGAGTTAATTTAAAACAAAAAGTTAAATAGAGACTTAACTACCAAAAGAATTACCTTTGAAATTCATAATTTCATCCAGAAGTACAATTAATTAAACCCTTAAGTAATATTTAGCAATCAATTAAGCTCTAAATATATAAATTTCCGTTAAAGTTGTTGACAAATCATTAAGTATTAATGTGGTAGATGTCGTTGAAAAAAAATGATATATGACGGTTGATGTGGAATAATTCTGATAAGGACTTAATTGGTCTTTTTATTATTTGAGCCTAAAATTATTAAATTATTATATATATATATTTTTTTAAAAATACAAAAAATATAGAAAAACTATTAATATGTTACGAGAAAATGAAAATATTATTTAAATAATATAAAAATTTAGAAATTGTAGAAATTTTTAAATATATATAAATTATAAAAAAAATTTACAGTCTATTTGGACATCACAAAATAATTGAACAAAAGTGTGATTACTAAGATAGTAATTACATTCTCTTATAATTACAAAAAATTGTAATTCTCTAGACATATTTGGTTAATAGAGTGTAATTACATCGTAATTTTTCATATCATGTTTGGTAATACAATTTGTAATTACACAGTTACATAATTTATAATATTAAAAAATATTAATTACTATAAAAAATACTAGTATTACAAAAATAATTTATAAACAAATAACTAAAATTAAAATTAAATCGTCATGCGTATAATGCTAGTCTAAAAAAGTAGATAATAATACGATCACTAATAAGAAAAAAAGTAAGAAAAATAAATATCATATGTAATATTATCTAATTATTTTAGTGCATATTTGTTGGGTAATTCCCTCTTTAATATTTAACACATGCCCATTATCATCATTTGTTTGTCCTTAACCTTGACCGAGTTCAGTATCATCTAAATTTGAATCCGCATAATTAAGATTATCAATATATTTTTCTATTTACTCTTCAAAGTATGGATTATCTCAGTTCCACTTATGATTGAAGTTTTGAAATATGCAACATATTAGTACGATCTAACATTTTCTTTATGCTTTACTAAGATGATGTTGTTAATATGAGAAATATTATTTTAGAACAACAAATGTTATTTCAACCACATTTCAAAGCATTAAATATCTTAAATCAAAGAGTTCACAAGTTGCCTATAGTGCTTGTTGAAAATATTTTCTATTTGCATCATTATCATCGACCTTATAATGTTTGTATTTGCAGACTAAATAATCTATTATATCATTTTTTATAATACGCAAATTAAGTAAAATATAATATAAAATTTATAATATATAACTTTTATAATACTTCTTATAAAATAATATTATTTTTTGTCATAACTTTAGAAAGTTATTTTTAATAAATAAATTATGATAAAAAATTATATTTTATGAATAAGTATATTATTTTTATAATATATAATATGGACACATAAATAAGTTATGTCCATATTTGGTCATAACTTTTTATAAATAAATATATTATAATATGTAAATTATTTTTTATAATAAATTTGTTTACCGTAACTTTAGAATTTATTTTGGGATTTAGATAATATAATTTTTTAATATAGATTTATAAAATACACAAATTATTTTTATAATATAACTTTTTAGGATTTATAATATAATTTTTTTACAATAATCATCCCAAACACTCATATATGTTCATGCTTATAATATGATTTTTTTAACTTGTATAACAATAATTTTTTAAAAATGAGATTTGGATGTAATTACCTACATAATTACTCTAATTCTCACATTTCTCTAAGGATTGGAAAGTGTAAGTGAGGTGCTTCAATTACACGCAATTCAGTGAGACCCGTTAATTACAATACTTACCCAAACATATTGTCATTGTGTAATTACACTCAAATTCAATTATTAGGTGATTTTTTAAACACTACCTTATAGAAAATATATAAAATTTATAATAATAAAAGTTATTTAAAAAAGTTAAAAAAACTTATTAAAAGTTTTAAAAATTTATAAAAATTTATAAATATATATAAGAAAATTATAGAAAAATTTTGTTATTTTAAAAGTGTGATGGTGATCAAACTTATATGGGGTGTTGAGTATGAGGTTTGAAAAACAACGAGTTAAGTGTTTGGTGGTTTAAGATTAATAATAAGTAATGGTTTTGGTTAAGGAGTAATGATACGAGAAAAGTTGATAAAGATGGAGTGAAGAATGATGTAAGGTAGTTTGTGAGGGAAAATAAAATTGAATAATAATTTTTTCATTAAAAAGTTTAAAAAATCATTAGAAATTATTAAAATATTGTAAAATTATAAATAAAAAAGAAAATCTAAAAAATTATATAAATTATTAAAAAATTTGGTATATAAATTTATTAAATATTATAAAAATCTAAAGTGACTTTTCCTTTTATAAATTTTTATTATTTTTATATAATTTCAAAAAATCAATTAAATCACCTAAAATAATTAAAAAATTATTAAACCTTTGTAAAATAATTAAAGATCAATTAAGTCTTCCATGTTAATAATTTTTTGTCATATAAAATGTCACATTAATAATCACATCATTATTTTTTCATGTCTACTACTATGTTACCTGTCACATCAATATCTAACAGTTCATCAAAAGCTTGAACCAAAAGTCATATTCTTGAGACTCAATTGATTGCTAATTTTTTTATTAAGGCCTCAATTAATTATATTTTTCAACAATAAACTCAATTGATTTTTTTTAATTATTTTACAAAGACTTTTTTTAATACTTAAGCTTAACATAAATAAATAAGTGGAGCCGTTTAAGTTTATTTTGGATTAAGATTGAGTCAATTGGGTTGTTTTAGGGTAGAGATTTTCATGTTTGCTAATAGTTAATTTGGGTAATTTGTTGGGGTTATTTTGAGTTTGAAATATTTTGATTGAGGTTAATTTTGCATTTGAATTAAGTGAATCCAAATTATAAATCTTTTAAAGTATGCTTGGTTGAAAAAAATGTAACATTCTTAATGTAATGGGCGATATTATAAGATTTTAAATATTACCTTTACTCAATAATCAATAGATTCAAGATTTGGGAATATAAATGGCAATCTCAATATTACTTCTTTCCTAAATTATTATTATTTTATATATATATATATATATTCTTACAATCTACTCTATTTTTTAATGATTTTAAATTTTTTTTTTGGTGAAAATGATTTTAATTTATTTGTTTAAATTAGACTTACTCATTGGTTGGTTCATTCATCTAAGTCCAAAGGCCAACCTAAAAAATAGGAAAATGTGACTAAATATACGAGATCCAAAAAATGAATTTAGGTAAATTTTAAGGCCTGTTTCTTATATGGGTTAGGCCTTGAATAAGTTTGTTTGGCATCAGCCCAGCCTGGCCCCGAAAAAATTAATTATATCAATTATATATGTTAAATAATATTTATATATTTATATTAAATCACGAAGTCAATAACAATTAAACATATTATCCAAAACCTAAAAAAAAAAAAATTACTCAACTAAATAACTCAACCCAAAATATAAAAATATAAAAATTATATTTAATATAATAAAACATTTATTATATTTATGGTAGTGCTTTTAATATAAATACTTTTTTAATGTATCTTTAATGTGCTAGAAAACTTTTATTTTAGAGTTTTTTTTAGTGTATTAGTGTATTATATTTTTAACAAAATTAATTTAAAAAGTCAAATACGGGAGACCAAGCCCATGTTTACCTTCCTTAAATTGGGTCGGACTTGGGCAAAAAGTAAGCCCCTTTTTTTAGATCGAGTTGGGCGCAAATTTGGGAAATTAATCTAAATATTTTGCATGGGGTCGACTCAAACCCGACCAGCCTAACCCATGAGCACCTCTAGATATGTATGTTAGTTCAAAAATAAACATTTTATTTTTTTTCTTTCTATTTTTCAACTCTACCGAGTAATGAATGGAAATAAAAAAAAATATTTTTATTTTTTTCATCTCTTCTACCAGCACAATTACGAAAAGAAAATTTATATTTTCCTTCATTCTAATTTCTACCATTTCAACTTTCCATCCTTCCAATTTTTCTTCCAACTTACTAAGCAAAGCCTTAAATTGTTAATTTACCAAAAGATCAATAAGACCACAAATGAAACTTTTAAACCACTATTTATAGATGTTTGGAAAGAAATTATTAATGAACGGTTACAATAAAAAAAAGTAGGAGTCAACATGATAAAACAATGGGTAGTGAAAGTGAAAAAAGTTACTTGAAAACGCGAATAATTGAAGGATGTTAAGTGCAAACGCAATGTTTGTTTAATGAAGAAATAAGGAGGAAATAATTGTATTATAAAGAACCATTAAAAAGTGACTTTTTAACAATATCCGTATATAATGATTCCCAAAAATAAAACAATTCAAGAATCGTACCAACTTTCCAAAGTAGAATTGTTCTCAAAGATAATTTTTCCAAAATAAAATTGTTCCCAAAAGTGCTATTGTAAAGAACAATAATTTCCGATATTACTAATGATATAATAGTTAGTAACAAAAAGCAAACATCTACAATTATTAATTTAATTATACTTTATAATATAGATTTTAGTTATAGTTTTTTAGCTTGAAATGGTAATAAGTTACTTAAAAAAAATTATGAATCAAATAAAAACAATATCTTTGCAACTATAGTATCCCATGTTTATTTAATTTATAATCAAAGTCAGTAAAATCATTTAAATAAAAATTTTCCAATTATACTTATGTATAAAAAAGGCAGATCACCATCAAATTAAGGATGAATTTGGATCAACAGTACATTTAGCGCGGTTAAAATAAAAACAGAGGTGATATGAAATAAAAAGTAAATTAATTGTACCGCACCACACCACTCGTCCAAACCCACTTTAAAAGTCTTCAAGAAATCCAATTGCAAGCATTCTTCTCCAAAAGCATAGTGCAAGCATTCTTCTCCAAAAGCATTCTTTTCCTATATAGATCCTTCGAGTTCCATTCAATCCAAATTCTAATATAGTAGCAATACAACATACATAAATGTAAAATGATATAGCTTCAGAGTTGGAACTCTGGAAGGTGATGTATAGATAGATAGCTCCAATTCAAAGTTCAAACCCCTTCTTTCTTGGCCAAGGAATGATATTGTGCTCTAACATTATCATTCTTTCTCTTCTTGTAGACAAAGCCTCCCACCCCAATAACGAAAGCACCAACCAGAACACCTGCTACTGCTCCATTCACTCCATTCCAAGAATCCTCCTCTTCCTCCTCATAAGGCTCAACTGGCTCATCTTCAGCCCTATAGTTGAATGGCAAGATTGTATGCTGATTACTCGTTGGAGCTGAATTGAAAGTGTCTGATTCGGGGTACGAAAGTGCCTCGGATGGTGCAGGAACGATGTTGTTGGGTAGGGAGCTATAGTCATTAAGTTGAGGTACATCTTCTGGGTATTCGGATACTGTGTTGAAAGGAGGAGGAGACAGATTCTCTTGAGTGAAACTTCCATCATCCAAGGTTTCAAAAGCTGGGGTGTCAATGTATGGAGAAGAAGGAACCAATGTATTCTTTTCTTCATTGGTTTCAACATTAGGAACATCGACATTTGGAGAAGGGGGAAGAGATGTGTTTTCTTGGAAAAGATCTTCAGTGATACCGCTCTCTTTGGTTTCAGCAGCTGGAGGATCCGCCTTTAAAAGAGAAACCGATGTATTCTCTTGAGAGACACTATCCATATCTCGGGTGTCGAGGACCGAATTATCAACAATGGGAGGAGAAAGTGAAGTGGGTATATTGTTATCACCATTGGTTTCAAGGGTAGGATCAACATTGATTGATGGGGAAGATGCAAGCTGTTGATCAGAGAGAGTCTCTTCACCTTTGGTTTGAAGATCAGTTGGTTCATCAGCATTGGAAAGAGTGGAAACATTCTCTTGAGAAATTGTTTCATTGGATTTGGTTTCGACGTCGGGAATGTTGGCACTAGGCGGGACAGCAAAAAATGTTGGACTGTCAGGACTGGGAGCATGTTGCTCAGATGGTATTGTAGAAATGCTATAGTTTGCTAACAATGAAAGCACTATAAACAAGGCACCACATACTTGGGAGGCTTGTTTTGCCATGGTTGGGGTCTTAGAAATTGTAAAACTTCTAAGGATTTTTTTTTCCAAGATATGCAATGAAACTCTTGAATTTCTCAAGTTGCAGAACACCACATTATATAAACTTTGGTCCAGACCAAGTTGGTTATATGCTGAAGCATAGGTGACATTGTTTCAGCATCGAATGAATAGATTATCTGGTTGAAATCATGAAAAGATTGGCATTTAATATATACTCAACATCAGGGTTAAATGCATTGCCATAAATGGGTGCTAAAATCATTAATACCTGCTCTTGTTGTAAGAGAATTTCCCCAGACAGAAAGGTGCCATGAGACAATGAGGAAAGCTCCGCCTTAACACATGCCAAATTATGAAAGCTTGACGTGTTTCAGCCACTGTGCACATTGGGTTTAAATTGGAGTCACTATCTTGCTTCATTACTTGATGGTGCAGTTGAAAATGTCCTCCCTCATATTAACCATAGATTGACAGGATTTGTGTACTTAATTTGCTTTAAAGGCTCCTAGTTTTACAGTTATTTTCCTGGTTTAGATCAGATCACTTTTTAATTGATAAATATGACAACTTTACCACATTTATAGGACACCCAAGTTTCATAAGAGAAAAAAGGATAGGAATTGAATTAAACTTGTATAAATAAAGCGACACAAAGTACTTGATTTTTATAAAATTTTCAAAGATAACTTAGAAACACCAAGCCAAACAAAGAAAGACCATAAAAAAGGAAAGAAAAGCAGGGATAATGATGGGGCACATTGAAAATAAGTGCCACATACATAAAAGCATGACATCCTCCATTATAATTTACAAATTGAGTGGTCTGAAAAAGCCTCTTGACCACATTGATAAAACTTAATCCAATCCTCCATGGCAACCCCCCCGTTTTTTTTTTTTTTTTTTTTTTGGTTTAAACTTGTGGCTGGAGAATGATTGCTTAATTACATGGCAGAGCTGCTCCTGAAGGATCCAAGAGCTTTAACAGCAGCTGCCCTCAGGATAAACTGGTGATAGATTGCAGCAATGGCAGCACCAATGAATGGTCCAACCCAGAAGATCCACTGCAACATTTCAAAACATTACAAATGGTTGCATAAGTATCAAAAATTTTTAAAAAGGGTGTCACATAAAACAAAGGGAAACTAGAATATATGGTAAAAGTTTAAGGTTCATACATGATCATCCCATGGCTTGTCCTGGTTGTAGATAACAGCGGCCCCAAAACTACGAGCAGGGTTGATACCGGTGCCGGTGATTGGAATAGTTGCCAAGTGAACCATGAACACAGCAAATCCAATAGGAAGTGGTGCCAAGACCTTAAATTAGAATATGGAAAAATTAGTACCTAAGAACATAATTAAGAAATTAAGCAATCATTACGAAATTTGCAGCTATTGAACACATACAGGGATATGAGAATCTCTTGCATTCCTCTTGGGATCAGTTGCAGAGAAAACAGTGTAGACAAGAACAAAGGTACCAATGATTTCAGCTGCCAAACCAGTTCCAGTGCTGTATCCATCAGCGAGGCTGTTGGCTCCTCCTCCATACTTGTTGTAATATGACTTTTGGAATGCCTTCACTAGCCCACATCCACATATGGCTCCCAAACATTGAGCAGCCATATAAAATATGGCTCGAACTAAGGACACCTTCCTAGCCAAGAAAAGCCCAAAGGTCACTGCTGGGTTGATGTGTCCTCCTGCACATTATTTCAGCTAAACAATTACTCATCTGCTAAATCATCATCCGGTTTTCTTTTACCTCATTTACTGTAAACCATGAAAAACAACTTCGAAAAGAAGTCGGAAAAAAATGCCCTTTTTCATCAAACACATGAGGGGAAGAGAGTCGAAACTTACCAGAGATACCAGCAGTGCAGTAAACAAGGATAAAGATCATCCCACCAAAAGCCCAAGCAATGCCAAGAATGCCAACACCACCACATTCGTCACTGCCCTTATCAGGGTCAACCTGACTCTTGTATCCGATCACTGTCAACACAGTGATATATAAAAATAAGAGCGTGGCAATAAACTCGGCTATTACAGCCCTATAAAATGACCACTTTGTCAACTCCTCCCCGTCCACCAATGGAGCTGGTGGAGGATCATGGTAGTCCTTGGCTTGGAACTCACCACCAACCTCAACGTCCTTAGCCATACTTGCTTACAAAATTGATTGCCAAAAAGATGTGAAGTGAAGAGTATATTTTCTGTGATGGGGAAGTGGAGTTGTGTGTGTATTTATATGGGATGAACTGAGAGAGTTTTGAGTGAATGTTAAATTAACATATAGTTTTGCCGCCCCATATTACAAAAGATATGGTTTATTACACCGTGGGAGACCCCACCATGAGTGAGAACTATTTGCTCATGGACTTTGATTCTTTGGCTCCTTCATAGTTTCTAGTCAGTTCTATTTCTTTAAAAAACAATGACAGCCCCCCACTTTAACCTTTCATTTGGTGAGAAAATACAACAACATTAATTACATATCTAGTGGGTGGAGTGTGGACGTTCCGATCATGCTCAACTTTCCTATTCTGTGTTTGAAACAACTGTTTTTTTTTATTATTATTACTACATAATAATTAAATCATGGATAATGTATTTAACTTCTCAGTAATATATATTTTATAATAAATTATTATGACCCGTTAATTAATTAACTTTTCAGAGTGCCCTCCATCTTCCACTACTACACTAGCTTTTACTGTGGTTCCAATCCAACACTTTATCTAAAATAAAAATGTGAAAAATGCTGGGTCGTCTGATCCGACGAAAACTGGGAAGAAGAAGAAAGAAAGACAGATTCGGATAATCAGAGCCGTATACGATAAGTGGTTAATAATCCGCCACGTGTTTAAGACCCGATAGACAGCTAGAATCACATCCGAAATTGGTGCGTGACTAAAAGGCTTACCGACTAACCACTGTTGTTTACGACACCACCGTCCATTTTAACCCGGTCCCACTGTTGATTGGCTCAACCACTCTTCTCCTGCCACGTTGTCTTCCAGCACAACAGCAGCCACCAATCATTGGCCAGTTGCTTTATCCCTCTTTTTTTAATGTCAAATAGATGTGTAACGACACTCTAATTAAGTTGAGTATTTGGGTTGATGTTAATAAAAATATAGTTAATAACAATTTAATAAAGGGATAATTTTAAAATTTTAAAATTTTATCAACTAAGTATTAGTTTAGTTGTATCATTCTCTAACCAATAATGATTAAAGATTGTGGTAAAAATATTTTTTAGATGTTATTTCAGGGTATTTATAAGAATATTTTTATTATAAATGTGATAATATGCTTTGCAAGAATATGCATACTAACAAGGAAATGTTTTATTTAAATTTATTTTTAATTAATTATATTATCTTGATGAAGCAGTCGTGGTCCAAAGCCTGAGTAGCAAGAAAATACTACATTAAAAAGGTTTTTCGTGGCTTATGTTTAGCCACGTGTCAGATGATCAGTATTTCGAGGCTCATGTTGGGGTTTGAGCCGTTGATTTGGCTATTAAACTCTGTCGGTTGTCCTCATCCGTTACCTTCGCATATCACGTAATGCGGCTACAGAAAAAGTTTTCATGTTAGATGAGTTGTTTAAGAATAATGATATTTTTTTAATAACATTAAATAATAAATGTGAAGGAATAAATTAATTTGTGGGAAAATCAGAATGTTTTTATTTTGATGTAATTCCCCTCATTTTTGACATTTTGTTTGTTGTGGAATTAGACATGGATGTGGGGTGATTGGTCATGCATTTCATTTCGCTTCTTAAAACAAACAAAAATAGTCCAAAATTGCCATCAAATCATAAATACAGATCCAAAATGCAATTATTATGTTTTTTTTTTTTTTTTTTTTTTTTTACATTTTACTGGAAGGGTGTAGTGGGTTTGGATTGTAAATTTAATTGTAAATATTATTTTTTAAAATATAAAAATATTAAAATAGATTTGACGTGTTTGGATGAAACACAATTTTCTTCTTTTTAAAAGAAAGCATACTTTTCCATAAAATAAAATTGCAATTTTTGTCTAGATGAAGTTAGACCGAGGCTTTGGGAGTTTTATAATCTGAGTTTCAATTTCATTATATAAGTTAAATGAAAACTTTAACATAAATTTATTTCGAATTAAATTTAAATATTTTAATTATATATTATAAAATATAAGAGTTTCAATAATTACACCTCGTATTTAATTATAAAAAAAATTATTTGTACGACAAAATAAATATGAAAGGGCAGTGGATGCGTTTTTCTTTCATAATAATAATAGAGTTGAAAACGAAGGAAATTATGAATTGGAAGAGGCAAAAAGGGTGGTGGTGGTGGTTGCGGCGGTAGCATTGCTGCGCCTTTACGCTAAAGGCATGTGGAAAATATGGAAAGATGAAGTGAAGCACCAAGTCACACGCACGCATGGAACAACAACAGTGTAAAACCAAATAATTTCTTGTCTGAAAATCGCATCAACCACACATTTTGATTGGATTTTAACTTGATAGTCTGCATCCCCAAAGAAGAAGAAGACTCTTCACACGCCAACCTAAAATACCCTAACTCTTAATTTTTTTTTCCACTTAAATACAAACAAGTGAACACTTGCTACACGTTTCTCTATTTCAAAACATTGCTTCGGTTCTATCAGTGCATATTGAGCAGAAAGTCTATACGATTATGTACACTTTTTCTTTAATCTTGTTTGTTTCTAATAAATATTTAATTGATTTATCCATAGCTTTACCCTACTCAGTATACTTTTGAACTATTATATGACTAAAAAAATATAAACTTAACAATTTGTTCAGTCGTGCGATAGTTCAAAAATATATATATATATATATTTGGGTTTGTTGAGTTTTTATGGGTCAAGTCGATCATGAGTAATTTAATTAGATATGATATATTTTGTGTAAATTATTTCTAATTTAATGACAAATTATAAAGTATCATAATTTAAATAAAAATTTAATGTATAAAGACTAATATAGAGCAAGTTTTAGTAGAGGAACTAAAATGAACTTTATATAACAATATAGAAATTTCTGGTAGACTTTGATAGTGTATATCCATTGATAAAATTTTTACATTAATGAAGATTTCAAAATCGTTTTAAAATGTTAAGACTTAATTGCATTGAACCACTTAAATTATAACTTAGGTTTAATATTAGTCTTTGAATAATCAACAAGTGTTGTTGTTGTAATAAGGCACATTGTACTCCTTAAAAGAGGATTCGTTCAAATCTTGTTTAAAAGAATATCTATAAACCTCAAACGGATTAATTTTCACAAACTATAAAACAGACATTAGTTCCACTAAAAAAAAAATAGTCTCTAAATTTTAAAATGTTTTAATTGTATCCTTAAAATAGTTGTATTATATCAATCAAATCCTTCCTTCATGCCAAATATGTGAATCTAACTTTATACACATAATTAAAAAAAAATCTAATAGAAGCAAAATTTTTACTCCTAATTAGATGAATTCTTATTTGGTTCTTATAATTTATAAAATTATCAATTAATTAAATGGTAAACATGAACTTTTATCCAACGGCGGAGTTAGGATGTTAATCTAAGGGGGCCAAGCTAAAATTAGACATACTACGTAACAATTGATTCAAAATAAGAAGAAGCAGTATTCCACCATAACAATCGATTTAAACATAGAAATAATCGATTCAAAAGAAGCAATATTCCAACATGAAAATCGATTTAAACATAAAAACAATTAATCCAAAAGAAACAATATTTTTAGAAAATCGCAAAAATCTTAAACCTTGAGGGGCTACTTATATTTTTGAGAAGACCATAATATATCTACAAAAGAGCTAAATTATAAAAATTTTAAACTTTAGGGCCATAGCCCCCTGGACCTCTACTACGCTCCGTGATTGCTTTTACCCCTCTACAATTTCCTTTCTATTTTGGTTTCCATAGTGTAAAATAATAATAATAATAATAATAATAATAATAATAATAATAATAAATAATGCAATTAACTCAAATATCAAATTCAGATATTTAAATTATATTTAAAAAATAAAAATTATGTTTTCCAAATTCAAAGTGAATTAATACGAATATATTCATTTTTAAAAAACTTTTTATGTACTATAGTTTCCATCGACACTTCATGTTGGGTTTGAATATTTTAGATTAAGTTAATTATTTGTTTGTATTTAATTATAAAGTAAAAAGTTAAAAGTTAAAATATGTTTTAAATTTTTATGCATTTTTTACATTTAGAATTTAGTTTCTTATTTTTATTTTCAAAATTTTAATCTATTTATTTTTCGAATTTAAAAATTCAGGTCTAACTTTTATCGTTGTTAAAATTCTTCTATTAAATTTATTGGTGTGACATTTTGAAGTTAAAAAAAAATATACTCACTTGATAATCATGTAACAATAAAAATAATATTGAAAATATTAATTAGGATTTCTTTAAAAAACCTTTTAAACTTGTCATGATAAAATATTTATTTGAAGTAGTATTTTTAAAACAATTAACGTCAAAATTTTGATTTAAATAGTTAATAATATTAACTATTTCAACTAACTAATAACGTTATAAAAATAGAGGGGCTAATATATATATGTATATATATATATAATCAATGCAAATAAATTAAATTTTAAATTTTAACATAATATAAGGAGTCAAAACTAAAATTTAAAGCATTGAGCCTATGTGACGTTATAAAAATAGAGAGACCTAATTATATAGCTGTTCATGTAACAGTTTTAAATTTGTGTCAAGCTGGACCCATGTAACATTATATAAGGAAAGGATTAAATTTATTAATTCTAAAAATAGTGTTTTTATTTTATTTTATTTTATTGAAACAAAGGCTAGACATCTTTATTGAATCACTAAAACAACTTTGTACAAATGAGAATAAAAAATAAAAAATAGCCAAACAAAATACAAACTCTAGGACTTGAAAAAAAACATCAAAAGAAAAGTACAAATTTAAGCCACAGTTTAGCTTTCCATATCTAAACACCAAAATACCAAAAAACTAAAAACTCTCAAATTCACCATTGACTACATCCGTTGCTAGAAGCAGACAGTGGCAGACGCATCCGACAGTAAATAAGTCAATGGTAAGCACGACCCATTCCAATCCTCCATCTCCTGCCATCATAGCCCTCAAACTTAAACCATCCACCACACCACCTCCGTGGACATTTTTTGTCATTTGTCTTCTACAATAAGATAACAATTGGAGTCCATTTCGTTGACTAGCATCCTGTCAAAGGGAAGATCCATGCGCATCCAACCGTTGTTTGAGCTGCCCCTCGTGCAAACCAACATTTTTACATTGATACGTACAGAGCTTTCTTGATACTACACATCTCTCATGACAAATGAATGATGAGAGGCCTTGACTGTGGTCCATATCCACTCCTCAATCCAATGGCAACATCCTCGGCATTTGAAAGTCCACCCAACCCACCATGGCGCTTAATGGCAAAGCTTCTCCTGTAACCCATTCGAGCTTGTCATCTGACGTTGCCTTTCGCCTGCCTGACCCTCGCCCGATTTACTCCTCCCCAATGTCGGAATTGATATCTCACTCGTCAACTTCCCCACACTCTATGGACGAGCCGCCAAAACCGCCACTATAGCCACTCAACAAATCATCGAACCAAGACTTTACCCTCTTTCTCCCAGTGGCTTGAAAAATAAAAAATAAAAACTAAACAAAAACCCAAACTACCGTGCTATAGAATCAGACATAATCGTGCCATAAAAGCAAACAAAACCATGCCATAAAAATAAACAAAACCGTCGTGAGAAAACTTTAATAGAAAATATTTCTTCCATGGACGAAAAGTTCATGAAAGCCTAAAAACAGAATCAGAAGGAACAAATTCTTCATTTGAAAACGAGTAAAGGAACTATAAGCAAAAAAAAGGATTAACGGCGCCGATAAAGACGCTTATGCTCGCCTTTGCGGCCGTTAACTCCCCTACTTGTAAGGTTTTTTTTTCTAAATGAAAGCAAGTCTATCCAGTGATTTTTTTTTCAAAGTAAATGTGATTTTATGATTTAAACTGATACCTGTTATTAAGATTGATATAATAAACAAAATTTACATCGCATAGATAAGATATTCAGGGAAAGATGCATTTCAAATGACAACTGCAGCGTCTTATGAAAAAGAATTTAAGTTCAAAAGAAAAGACATTATTTACGTTTTTTCGTTGGAAGACCATATATACAGAACAACGAAAGAAGTCACCGATGCATAAAATTTACACTACATTTGTGCATTAAGAAGTGCTTAGGTTTTTCTCAATCTCCATTTGGTTTTGATTGCTTCTCCCGCATGATTCAATGAATATAGACAATTCCACACATTCCTTACATTGTCATCAAGTGTGGAGTAATCAGCGTAGAATCCTGGAATTTAAGGATTGTCGCCATATTCTTCGTCGGCGTCCTCTACAATGGTTTCCAAACGCGGTGAATGGGAAGGTTTAAGAGGGAAAATAATAGGAGCAGGAGCGACTTCCATCGCCAGACATCTTACTACACTTTGCTTAGCCATTGGAAATTAAGGTGGTTTTCGAATCGTTTATTTGATGATGATTAACAAATTAAGGGTTAATCGATATATGAATCTCTCTCTCTCTTCCTCCTTGATCCAGGGAAGAAGAGAGATGTTTAAACACCAACACCTTCAGAAGAAAAAAACAAAAGCTTTTTTGATTTTTTTGGTTTTAGAAAAGGGATAAATTCAGATTTGTGAAGGGTTGAGGATGGGAAAAGAGTTTAAATGGACAAAGGATAATGACTAAAAATATCAGGAGGAAGAAAATAGAAGAGTAGGTCGAGTCATAGGGTAAATTAATGGTAGACCGCAATCCATGGGAGGATACTTCGTAATTCACTTTCGAAAGAGAAAGAAGGGAGAAGATTCTAGAATTATGGGCGTGCCTTGATTCACCCAAAGATACCACGTGTGATGATCTTATATTGAGAGAGAAAAACTAAAAAGTTAAAAACTGTGTTTATAATGGAAAAAAAATTGCGTTTTAATCTACAATTCATTATAAGTTAAGAAAGTGATACATAATACCTTCATTTCAAATCACAATCAACTATTACAAAAGATTGTATGAAATAAAATTATTTAATAATATTTTAATTTTTTTTTGTCATTAATACATAATTTTAATAATTTTTAATATGAACTTTAAATTTAAAATTTGAAACCCTAAATCCCAAATCCAAACTTTAAAATTTAAAGCTCAAAGTTTTTAAGGTTCAAATTCAAGATTCAAGGGTTAAGACTCCAAATTCAAATTTGAGAATCGAGGTAAAAATTTTTATCAATATTATGTAGATACTAATAATCCTTTCAAAACATGTAAATATATATAATTATTGTTTAGGAATGAAGTAACATTAACCAACAAGGGATACGACTTGCTTCATGGATCATATATTTGCCATAAATGTTATCGATCACAGGTGAACGTTTTATAAATAGAATATGGCTTTTTAGTTACTTAATACCAACTTAAAAGCAAGATGTTTAGGATTTGTATACATGACAATGCTATTGCTATTAAGGAATGTTGCTGGGCTTCTATTATCGTCTTAATGCTTTTTGGTGCATGTGAATATTCGAATTATGAAGCTTCTGAGTGTGAGAGGGATAATGATGTAGTTGGGTCCGAAGTGGAAGCATGTGAAGCCAATGTAAGAGTGGGGGTTGAAAGCAATTTAGATGGTTTGCGTATATCTAAAAATAAGAAACCTTTACTCAATGTGTCAAAGAGAAATTGCACAGTGTACATGAGTCTGATTTCAGATAGTCCTAAATTCGATAGTAGTGTGTGCATGAAAAAGTTGCAAAAAGAATTGGTGTTTGCTGATAGAAGAACAGTAAGGCCGAACGGATGGAAGCATAAGCATAATGTCAAGTTTGCACGGATTAGCAAGAAAATGAAAAAAAAAAAAAAAAAAAAAACAGTCCGTAAGCAAAAGTGTCCATTGACACAGATGCGGTGAACCATACTTTGGCAAATTAAGACAAATATAGATGAGTGAAAGAGAGAACAATAGAAACACCTCATCTAAACAGATGGCTCAGCATATTAACCAGACAATTTGTCACTAGCCCAACTATTCCTAATTTCCCTGCAATGTGAAAACAGATTTTCTAATAACATTAGACACTTGAAACAACAATATGCCTAGATTTATTAACTATTTTAAGATCACTTAAGCAAACAAATCTTGGAACCACATCTATCTGTTAACTCAAGTCTATTTCAGAAGAGATATCTATGTCTGTTGAAAGCTAGTTTGTACGCGTAATATCAACCTGAGTCTGCAAAAACTATATTTGTAATTCCAAGATTGGTCTGTGTGTTAAAATAGTCATAAATTTTGACATATTACTGATAATGAGTTTCTACAACAATTTCAACTGCCTTATGCTTGGCCCTACTTAGTGACACATGAATGAATTCCCACCTTGTTGCAAGAAAGTGAGTGTGCAATTGGGATCAATGACAAATATACCAAGATAATGGTGAGCCATTTATTTAAATGGGATATTCCTATACTTAACTCTTTCACACCTATATTCATCTCTATATATACATAAATTTGCCTAATATGGTCACTAGATTTTTTTTTTGTATTTATTTTCATTAAGCCCCAAACACCTTGTCTATAAACTGTCTTAACCCTTTCTTGTCATTCCTAGCAAAACATTATACTTACGTTTCCTCTCATAGCTGCAACTTAGGATTTTTATGTCTAACTCGTTATTGAACTCATGCGCACACTATCATGAATCGCATTAGTTGCTTTCAAAATCACTCACCATCACAATCAATCCATGGATTCAACAACCACACACACTATCCCAATTCTACACAAACTTATTGGTCAACAAAGAAGTAGAAATTATAGCACATGGTTCACAAATCACACGTGCAGAAAGCATTAAAACAGCAATGGCAGTACCAAAAAGCATTTATTTTTTGGGTACAATCAAAGCTTATATTACAATTTAAAGGGAGGGATGTTAACACCAGCACTCAAACCCTAAACCTTGAGATGCCAACAAAAAGCTTATAACATGGTCAACAAACGCACTTAATGGCAGTAACAAGAGGACAAAAACATGGTTTACATACACTTAAATCACTTAATGAAGAGTACGAGCAACATAAAACATAATCCAAAGAACAACAATACCATCCCTCGTTAATGTTAACTCATACATATTCCACAAAACAACAATTTCATATATGTTTACATTCTACATATTTTAAAAATAAAAACAATCACATGATTGTCAATATTCTATGTTTACTATAACCAACTACGTGAAAAAAATGAATATCACTAAAGAACAAATTTCATTGCAACATCAATGGCACAAAAGAAAGTATATCCCATTAAACCTAATCAGTTTTGTGAATAAACCAATAAAGCAAAACATTAAATGAAGTTAATAAATCAAGTAAACTAAAATCTATTTAATGAATAAGGAAAACTAAATGAGATTCATGAATAAATAAAATGATTTAAAAGGGAAAACCAAAAATTTAATGGAAATTATAAATCAACTTTATGTATATAGATAGGTTTAAAAAGTGATCAACAAGAAAACGGTCAATGTTATCATTCTAATGTCAATAATGGTAATGACCAGTTCATAACCTCTCTTTAATTGTAAAAATAATATAAAAACGGAAACTTACTAATACTTGGATGAGCTCGGATGTGGTTTGCCAACATTTAATATGAAGTTTACCCATCTACCATTGAAATACTTGTACCCCCTGCTTAAGCATAGAAGATAAGTTAAATCAAGATTTGGAATTTGTTCCCTCTTCCAACATAAGATATTTGCAACAATAAGGTTAACTGTAATTCAAATTTAAGGCTTAGGGCTTCCACAATGGAAATGATGAACATTGAGAATCCATTGCTATTCTATAGGCAATAAACACATTCATGAAAACATTCAGAGCTCGAAAGAGCATCCATGGCTCAATCATAGAGTATAAATACCTGTGCAAAATCGTTAAACGGCAATTATCCCTAAAACCTAAACCCCAACTCAATCATCATTTTTAACATTTATCAAAAACTTAGAAAAGGGAAAACAATCATTAAACACAAACTTCAAAAATAATAATCACTTTGTTTTTCACTCCAAGGGAACATCGACTTCCCCTTCAGAAATTTCCTCCTGCAGGTCTTTAGGGTCTTTCCCATCAACCGTACAACCGACGGAGACACAAGTTCCCAAAATCTCCTTCACGGTTCCTCTCAAATCCTTGGCCATGGATCTGGGCCTCATCACTTTCGCAATCTCTATCACATCATCGAGGCTAATGTTCCCATTATGTTTAATATTCTTTGTCTTCTTACGATCCCTCTCAGGCTCTTTCAGTGCCTTGATGACCAAAGCGGCGGCAGAGGGAACCACCGTAACTTTGGCTTGACGGTTCTGGACAGTCAGTTTGACTGTGACTCGTAAACCCTTCCATTCCTTGGCGGTTTCTTTCGCGATATCTTCACCAATTTTTTTGGGCGAGAGACCCAGTGGACCAATTTTGGGTGCCAGTGAACTGGCAGCTCCAACTTCACCGCCGGTGACTCGAACGAAGACGTCGACGACTTGGGTCGGGTCAAACTTTGGCGGCATGGTTGGCGGCGATGATGCTGTTTATGATTTAGATTTCCAATGTGTAAGAACTGAAAAAGCAAAACTGAGATTTCACGGCGGAGGAGAATCGGGAAAGAGGGGATAAAAGGGGTGAGAAATTAGGGTTTTGGGGCATTTGGGCCATGGAACGAAAATTTCTTAGCATTAAAAGAATTCGAGTTCATCCGACCCAACAATTGAATCAATAAAAATGGGTTCGTGATATCAAAAGGGGTTTACCATGAATCCACATTGAACCCTAAGTGAGAGGCCCTGAACTTGATGAAATTGAAGACTGGTTTCATGCATTGGCCCAAAGCTACCTACCCCATAGCCCATTTTCAATTTTTTTTTTTTTTAAAAAAGACTACAAAAACTTGCAAATTTTGTGGAAGACAAAAAAAGAAAAAAAACCTACCTTTGGTTTATATAAACTTCAAAGGAAAAAGAATAAAAAAGCTTTCTACTTTTGGATTGTGTGTCAAATTGCCATATATTGTGAACCCTACCAATTGATAAAGAATCTCTAGACACGCCACATGCATCCTTTAAGTCCTCCAAGGAACTCCATTATGAGACAAAGGACGCTTAACTACATTTAAAAACAAAAATGGGATCATTTCTTATAAAGGGCTTTCGATAAGATAAGGATAGATTCTACTAATATTCAAAGTAAGGACAACATTATTAGGTTATTGCATTTGTTTATCCCAATACGATTTATAAGAAGATTATCAATAGCTTTTAGGTCAGTCTATAGCATGGTATGCATGCCTAGGGTTTTTTATCTCAACTTTTATGCGTTGGGTTTTCGTTTTAATTTATTTCCACGAGCATTATTCTTCTTTTCAAAGAGGAAATAAATCGAAATGTTGTCCAAGATGAGGATAAAAGCTGAACTTATTTCACAAGGTCATAGCTTTATTAGACTATTTTAGGTCAAACCTTCCATACGATGATGCATATTTATCCAGGGTTTAGGTTTTCATTAATTACACGTCTATCTGGTACAAGTAAAACGTTTTTATCGATAAAATTCAGCCATGAATTTAGCATGACAATATATTATTATAAAATAAAGTAAAAAAGTGTTGGTGGAAATTACAATGAACCTTCAAACAGTCTTTAATATATATAAAAAAAATTATCCAAATTTATAAAATGTCTATATATAAAATAATTCCCATACAGTGTTCAGTGGTTCTTTGCTTCTCCATGCAGATGACACGTGTTGGATAAATACATTTCATTTAGTCATAACGTACCACGTCATCAACACATCACGACAAAAAAATAAAAGAAAAACTGCGGTTCATGATGTGTCAAGATATGGACGCTCTGATCTCTTCTTCTTCTTTTTTAATAATAATAAGGAAAGTGGGCCCCAAGCCCTTCAGTCACTCAGTGAAAGCGTGTGCAATAAATAGAAGAAGCCAATGAAATTCTTGGAGTGATTAATGGAGGCATCTGATTGGCCCACCTTTTAGGCCCCTTGGTCCCATCCCATTGGATAAGTTTTCTTCACCCTTCGGCAGGGCCCATCACACAAGTAAATTATTACCAACTTAGTATTGGTTTTGGAGATAGTGTCCTACGTGTCATTCTACGGTATTTTAGACATTTTAAATCCAGACACATTATTTATTTATTGTTTATTAGTGTGGCTTGTATTGGATAAAAAAGGCAATCCAATTATTTTCGATTGAATTAAAAATTTTATATGCAAATCACTGAACCAATGTTGGTTTATATATATATATATATATTTTATATATATAAAATTTGAATTTGTTTTTTTTTTGTAATAAGTGGTAGAAGTTGTTTTGTGGCAAATTGTTTTATCACTTTACGTGATTTAATCAAATTTTCAAAGTCTTGGGCTTTTATCAAAATAGTCAACGTTTTATTGCATGAAACACATACCTTAAATAGTCAACTTTATCCCATTCTTTTTAGATTGAATTATAGAAAGTGCAAAATCGTAATAATTTGAGAAAATCAAATGGGGAAGTCCATGGGGTAGCGGTTGAGGAAGCAAGCATTATAAAATTTCCACTCTATATTTTATTAACAAATGATTTGGTTATGACAAAGAGAGAAGTTATCCACTGCACCACTATAAAAATGCAACGTGATCAACAATTATAGCCAAATAAATAAAAAAGCAAGGCGAAACTAATAGAAAGCCAAGAGGGTTCCCCAGTATTTCTTCTTCTTGAAAACCCATCAACTGTTTACCAAAAAGATTTTATATATTGCCTTGTTTCTTTCTTTGTTTTTGGGGTTTTGCAAAAATGGCAACAAGTAGGATCTTTTTTGGTTCAAAACCAAGATATATCTACCCAACTATGGAATTTGATGATGGGAATCTCATCAACAACCCTTCGTTTGATCATCATCATCATCATCATCATCATCATCATCATCATCATCATCATCTGCTGGAGTTCGATGAGGTGGATGTATGGAACAATTCAAATGATCAAGCAACAATCAACTTAGAAGCCAAAAAGCCATTGCCAAGTTACCGAGCTTCCTCTAAGAAAGCTTTCAAAAAGAAGGAGTTTCAGATTAGCGATAATAATAACCATAGGAGTGCCCAAATGACTGCTGCTTCTGCTTCATTGCCGGTCAACATCCCTGACTGGTCCAAGATTCTCAAAGCGGAGTACAGGGAACATGGGAAGACCGATGAAGATGCTGTCGACGGCGATGACGACGGTGATCGTGACGGAAGGGTTCCACCGCATGAGTACTTGGCTAGGAGACGAGGAGCTTCCTTTTCTGTCCATGAAGGAATTGGAAGGACTTTGAAAGGAAGAGATTTGCGTCGTGTTAGGAATGCTGTCTGGAAAAAAACAGGTTTTGAAGATTAACCCACAACATCATCAAACAACAACCCAGGTTTATTTCTTCTTCTTCCTTTTTTCAGTTTCCTTTTTCTTAGAGTAAGAATTGGCAAATTTTTAATTGCCATATATATAATTACATATATATAAATTTTATCCTCTGATTTTCAGTGTTTTGAGATTCATCAGAGGATTTGTTTTTGTTTTTGGGATGATGTAATTATTCAAGCTTTGAGATTGTTAGCAGATCTCTATGATAAATTTTTTTTTTTTGGTAAGTTTAGCCCCCTTTTTTGGGTTATTTTTATTAATTATGGAAATTAAATTCAAATAAATTGTGGATGATGATGATGATGATTTAATCTCATTGAAATGGTGGTAGTTGGCAAGATAGCAACAGGGGAGCTAAGAGCAATACTTTAAGTAAAATTTTATTTATTGTTCAATTCAATTTCAAGCAAATGACAAATCTACCTTCTTTCTTGAACAAACAAAAAATAAATAAATAAAAGACAAATCTTAGCTTCCTCTTTTATTTATTTATTTTTATTATTATTATTATTATTATTATTATTCAAAATGTTTATTTTTATGGTTTGATGTCAACAAAGTTTATTTCTTTATCTGATAACGACTTATTCTCACATACCTTCCGGTGTGTTAATAAAAGAAATAATTGTCACTGTCTATGTGATGTGTTGAAGATAACTCGATAAACTATTATATCTTTGATTTCAATAATTAAATTTCAAATTTGAAAGTGATATGTTTTTGTTTGATAATTAAAGTGATATACATTTTTATATTCATGTCAATAATAATATACTATTTACAATTTTTATTCAACTATAGTTTTATTATCGTGAGTGAAGTCATGTCATGCAAAAATCATGTCCCAAACATACTCGTTACATCAAGAGACATGTTTTCAATATATCAAAGCACGTGAGCTGTACGCACGACTATTTACTTAAGATTTAGATAAGTCACACTATAAATATTACAAGTGATTTAATTCATAAATAGATTTAAGAGTAATTCGACTTGGGTCCTATTAAATATCGCCAATTCAAAAAATTACATCTATGTATTTATTTTATAAAAGTCATTCTAACTCTGATAATCAAGACAAATTATTTTCCCAATTAGACTTATATATAACATAAGTCGTTTATTCAATGTGACCCCATAGACTATGGACAACTTAGATTACCTACTAATATAAATTGTCTTATTGCATTACAATCCAATCAAAGCTACTTAATATTAGTTAACATTTATGCAATCAATAAGTCTATATTTACTTACACATTTTACTTTAAATGTAAAAATCTTTAAACACATCATACAAATAACAATAATTATATGAACATATTTATTTATTCAATTAGATGGAAAAACAAGCAAATTATAGTAAGATAACTGCACTAAAAACACAAATCTTAATAAGGGTTTTCTTTACAAGTTTGAATACTTAGAATTAAAGTCACTTATTCCATTAGGTTTGGTGTAAAAATACACTTATTTTGCTATATTTGAAAAATATCAGCTTGCCATCTCAACTTTGATCGAAATCATATAAGTTGGGTTGAATGTATTTAGTAAGTACACTTTAAATAAAAAGACAACAGTACTTTTATTATTTATCATGTATTTTTTTTATTTTCTATTTATTTTCATCCATTTTAATTAGAAATATTTTGTTTACTCTTTTTTTTTTTTTGCTTTAATTATATTGAAGTATTCTAAAATTTAATTTCAAGCAAAATTACTTAAATTTTTAAATTTTATAATATCTGTTTGCTTTTATAAAAGTCCATATATATATATATATATATATATATATATATATATATATTTTCAAAATGTAATTTTGTTTTTTTTTGGTGAAAAATAGAAATTACAACTCAAGTATTAAAAGCATAACACATAATCTTTATCAACCAACCGCAAACTTGGTTCTCTGTCTCGCCGAAGTTTGACGATTTTGTTTGCAGTTCTATTCTCTTCTCTAGGGATATATTTAAGATTCCAATGTCAAGAGCTTCAAAAGCAAAAGTATTCTCCTTACTAAGGCAGAGTTAGAACCATTACAAACTCCTTTGTGAATAAGATTAATAGCTTCAAGACTATATGTCCAAATGATTAGTTTTCGATAGCCACGTTTGAGAGCAATTTGCAACCCATCAAGGATACCTCATAACTCTGAATCAATAACTTCACAACTATCCAAATATCTTGTGAAGCAGACAATCCACTTCCTATTATAATCTTCCAAAAGTCCTCCAGCTGCGGCAAATATCTCCCCAGGTTTAAGCGAACCATCTGTATACAAATATACCCAACCATCAAAGACTCCGGAACTAAATCTGATTTTAAAAATTTGTAACCTTGCGAAACTGATGCCGAAACATGCTACTTTGCCCAACATAATGATGTCTTGATGACCTCATCAGTACTCCACGAAAGACCTTGAAAAATGCAGAGGTTTCAAATCTTCCAAATGTGCCAAATGATAATCTCGAACAGACAATACCAGTTAACTCCTCTCACTAGATTTATGTCCTGCTGATTCCATAAATTATGCTCCATCCATTTATATAGAGACCCTGCAAAGAAAACAGATTGTTTACCTGTTAGAATTAACCGCATCCATGTGTCTCTTGCCGTTGCGCAATCTCTTAGAACATGAAGAACACTTTCATAGTTATGGTCGCAAGTACCACAAGCAGTATCTGATCCCAAACCTCTGTAAGAGTATGCCTAAAGATCAATCATGAGATGGTTGTAATAACATACTTGATTTACCATGTTTATTAATATAAGGCGTTGCCATTATTATTTCAGTTTCTTTTTTGTGTGTATAAATAAATTGTTTTATAATAATATCCTAATAATAATATGATTATTCTTAAAAGGTCCTTAGTCAAGTATTATTGTTGACTAGGATAACAATAATGCATTAAGACTAACGTGTAGTTGATTGATGATAAAGAGTTGTCATTGATATGGAGTGTCAGAATCAATGCATGAATATGTGTGTTAGAGAACAACATATTGGACTGACCCACTATGAGTATGTTTCTTGGATTATTATGTAATTGTCACAACATTACTCATAGTGATTAATATGTATATGATCCTCAGACTTGAGATCATCATTATCCCAACATCGTGAGCTGTATATTTTGATACTGATCAAGCGTACTATCAGAATCGTTGTTTTATAAAGGCTGATATTTGATATACCACAATCTATGTAGAGGGATATGGTTGATCAATATAGGATAAGTCCCTCCTACATAATGGGAGTAATATCTTAGGCCACATGATTGAGTGACATGGCCATGCTCAAATAAGTTGATATGAGATGTCATACTTACGTGTGTATCATAGTCTACTCAATGTATCAAGAAACATGGGATGGACTATGCAAGTGTGTCTATTCCATGACTTGTGTCCATTCCAGATATAAAGGACTTAAGGATTAATGCATGAAAGGTTAATCACAAAAGGTTATGTCGAATCATGACTTCTTGTAACTTAGGTAGCAATGATGCATTGCTAAATGCCACTCATTGTTTGTAATATTAGAATCGTTCTAGTATTACTGCTAACGTTACAAGAACCTACAGGGTCACACCCTAATGATTGAAATGAACGGAATAAAACATAGTTGATATTGTGTTTGGTTGTCACATGAATTAAATTAATTATAGAATTAATTTAATTGGGCAATCAAATATCAAACATATTATATGTACAAGGATGTTGTACACATAAGGAGAACATGATTCTATTAATATATGAATTTGGTTCGTATATAAATTTAAATAAATATAATTTACCGAAATCTTTATTATAATTAAAGTAATTATAATTTTCGGTTAAAACATTATTATATTTATTTATTTTAATTATGATTATTATGTTCGGATTAAAATTTAATAAATTAAGAATTCGTTATATACATACCAATTATAAGGGGAGTTATATATATAAAGGGAAAAAAACCCTAAAAAGTAAATATATATACAAACCTGAAGCTTTGCTACTAGGTCTAGCAGCCGTCAAGCAAAATATCTCTGAAAATAGTTTTGGGGATTTCTTCCGTTCATTGTCAATTGGGTGGGTTACGTAGAGGTCGAGATCATAAAGATTGAGGCTTTGATTTGAAAGCAAAACAGTATTCTCATTGCCGAGGCTTCACTGTCTACTTAGATTAAAGTTTTGGTAATTTCGAAGCCTTTTTTACCCCGATTCGTTCCTCGCACATGAATCCATGGTTTGGATCGCCGGAATATATATTTTTTCCGTTGTGCCATGAGGGTACCGGGGTTCCAACAACCTCTTCGTATCCTTTCAACATTGGTGAGTAAACGGTGTTTGATAGTAAGCCAAATGAATACTCTAACCCTTTGCAGACCCTGATACTTCCACGGTAGTTTCCAAACATCTTCTTTCGCATTCCAAGAATCTTCTCAAAGTTTCCTATACACACTTTTAATAGAGAAAGAGCCCGACGTGGAGCTCCCCCAAATAATTCTATCTAAGCCAGAATTTGGATGAGGTAGCGGGATCCCAACAATCCAATGAATGATGTTTTTAGGTAACCAAAGACAGAAGAAATCTAAATTCCAATCT
This sequence comes from Gossypium longicalyx, assembly GCA_025698465.1. Classification (NCBI taxonomy): domain Eukaryota; kingdom Viridiplantae; phylum Streptophyta; class Magnoliopsida; order Malvales; family Malvaceae; genus Gossypium; species Gossypium longicalyx. The sequence continues at coordinate 30,260,228 of CM047003.1, forward strand.
CCATTCTCCGTGACCATATCACTAAGAGCACAATCCATATCCAAGCTAGAATTACAAGCTATCTTTTTACATAGAGGCCCAACATTAGGAACCCAAGGATCTTTCCAACAGTTAATATTGCGACCATTTCTAACTGACCAAAGGATATTATCATGTATGAGCGGCCAAATCCTTGAAAGAGATCTTCATAGGAAAGAACAACGTCCCCTTGATAAAGACTCTAGTAAGCCACTTTGAACCCCATACTTAGACCGAAGCACTTTAGTCCATAAAGAAGAAAAATCAGACACTAAATTAAATCTCAACTTCATTATGAAAGAAGTATTGTGGTCTCATAAAGATCTTATACCAAGGCTACCATTTACTTTAGGTTGACATATCGTATCCCAACTAACCAAAGCAATTTTTTTTATATCCACTAGTGGATCCCCAAATGAATTGTCGAACCATAGCTTCAATATCATCACACAAACCTTTCGGGATCATCATCGATTGCATAAAGTAGCTCGGAATAGAGAGTAACACCGTCTGGGCTAGAGTAATTCTACTAGCAAGAGAGAGTTATCTAGCATCACAACTACAAAGTTTACTACGCACCTTATCAACGACAAAGCGCAGAGTATTATTCATAACCTTTTCATAGAAGATGGGACCTCCTAAATACGAACCAAGATTTTGCACCACTTGGAAACCAAAAAAGCCACTAATGGCCTTCGGGTGTCTTCATCTACTCCTTTAGAGAAAAACATATTAGACTGTTGCAGATTAACATGCATATTAACATTATGGCCTGAAAATCTACAAAAAGCGTCCAAAACTTCATTAATAACCCGTGCCTACTCATCCTCTGTCTGACCAAAAAGGATTAAGTCATCCGCAAAAAAAAAAGGTGAGAAAGGGGCGGACCTGAACTAGACAGCCGGGTAGGCGACCATTTACCATTTGTCATGGTCATATTGATACCATGCCCTAACTATTCCATGCACAAAATAAAAAGGTACGGTGAAAGTGGGCATTCTTGACGAACTCCTCTTGCCTGCTTGAATTTCTAAGACAACACTCTGAACTAGAAATAGCTGACATAAGCCTTGTCAAGGTCAATGAAATCCCAACGAACCCGATCATAAGCCTTCTCAAGGTCAATCTTAATGGCCATCCATCTTTTATTTTTTCCCTTACTCTTCATAGAATGAATGACTTCCTGAGCAATAATGATGTTATCATTTATATTCTTCCCTGTTACAAATCTTGTTTGTTCAGGTCCAATGATTATTGGAAAAACCACTTTAAATCTGTTAGTAATCACCTTCATCACTAACTTGTACAAGACTGAACAGAGACTGATAGGACGAAACTGCGAGAAACTCTCCGGGTGCTGCACTTTGAGAATAAGGACAATAAGTGAATTATTAAGGTCAGAGTCAATGTTCTTCCCAGAGAAGACTCGTTTAACCTACTCACAAATCGAATGACCAACCAGCTCCCACTAGCTTTGATAGAAAATGGCGTGTAAGCCATCACTGCCCGGTACTTTTAAAGGTGCCATATCAAACATGGCCTTATTGATTTTCTCATTAGAAACAAGCATATTAAGGAATTGAATCGTTTTATGCTCAAGAGCTGGGAAGGAGCCACACCCAAGACTGCCCGTTCTTCCAGATTGTTTGCCATAAAGATTTCTATAAAAATTAACTGCTTCCTGCTTCAAATCCTCATCATCCATAATCCACTCTCCTGCTTGATTTTTTAAAGCAACAATACGATTATGCTTCCTTCTCCGTAGAGTTTGCCTATGGAAGAATCTTGTATTCCTATCTCCAAAAGCTAACCAATCATACCTAGCCTCTGCCTCCATAAAAGTTCCTCATGATGCAACACTAACTCTAACTCTTCTCGAATTTCCAACTCAACCTGATTTAAAAAGGTCGAGTTTCTTCTATCAATCGCCTTCTGGACATTATCAAGCTTCTACTTTAAAAAATCCTTCTGATGCGTAATGTGACCATAAACCTCCTTGTTCCATAATTTCACTTACTTAGTGAAGATAGCATGAGTTGAGGGCATGTTTCCCAGAAATTTCCAATTTTTTATGATAATTCGAAAAAACCGGATATTCAACCCAACTAGCCAAAAAATGAAAGGGACTCATTGAGGATAGTTGAATTTTAGGCATGAGAGTTAATTAAAAGGTCTGTGATCTGATTTAAGCTTCTGCTAATGGAAGACTTTTGACAAAGGAAACTTAAGGCTCCAAGCATCATTACAAATTGCTCTATCTAGCATTTCAAAAATACCTCATCTATTTCAGGTAAAGTTAGTCCCACTAAAACCTAAATCTTGTAATCCCATAGAATCTATGAAATTACCAAAGAGGGCACATCTTCTCTCATTTACCCGACCTCATCTTTTTTCACAAAGATTAAGGATAGCATTAAAATCACCAATCGCTAACCAAGGAGTCCTATCCCTCGGCACAGTATACTTAAAAGCTTTCCATAACTACTTCCCTTTTGACCATTAAGACTTCCATACACAAAGGTAACCAAAATCAATTCTCGAAAAAAAATCCCAAAGATTCTAATTAAAATAAATTGGGAATGATTTCCCAAAATATCCACAAAGATTGTATTTTTCCATCCAATCCAAATTTCACTGGAGAAGCCCACAGCCTCCACACGATGCGAAAAATCCAAACCAAGTTTAGCAATAACAGGATCTGCTTTGACACCACTTACCTTTGTTTCCAAAAGCCCAATCAAATCAGGCTTATGCTCTCTATTGTATTCCTAAAAAATACGAGGAAGTTTTAAGCTCGCACAACCTTGACAATTCTAGAAAAAAATAGTAAAATTCATAATTAAAATAAAAATTAAAAATTAAAAAATTAAAAATATCGTCGTATTAAGCCGACGTAGAATCAAGGCCACAAATCTGTCTATCAGCACTACCAATAATCTCCTCAGCTCCACCCTCAACATGTGAATTGATGAGTTTAGCCATAGAGCTTATAGCCTATGTCAAAGGAATTCGAGAAATTCCAGTATTTTTTAATCTACTTCCCTTATCATTGAACGTACGATTAAGGGATGCTCCACCACGGCTAAAACCCACTTTATATATTCTCAGAACCACGTCCTCTGGAACCAGAAAAAGAGTTATTAGTGTTAACCAAAATATTTTTCTTGTTACCTTTAGATGATTTTGGCACATTGTTTTCATTAAAAATAACAGCTGAGTGATGCTTTGGGTCCAAAAGGGAAACGTCTAAATTAACAACAGTTTCGTTAAGTCCTTCGAACATAGGATTATTAAGGATCAAACTATTTCCCATTTTTCCTGAAGACCCCAATTGTGCATTCACAATATTCTGCTCCCCATTATGCTTTTCCAAAATGTTATTTTCCCCGTTTAATAGGAAACTATTCAATCCACTGGAATTTGGCCTGCCTGGCGCTAAAGGATTAGACTACCCAGGCCTATCTTCACTTGGCCCACCAAGCTTCACCTTTGGCGGCTTGCAAAGCCCTGCATAATCTCCCTTTGCATGTGCTAAACCTACAGATGAGAGAATTGAATCAGGATTAAAAAAGGTTTATTTAATTTCCAAGTCCTTATTAATTTGTAACCATCCGTCTGACCGCTCTAGCTTTTTCCTTAAAGATTTAAGGCTAAAATCACCCATGCCCAGGCCCGATCCAATTGCACCTGACCTATTATTATTGGCCATCGAAAACAACCCAACCGAAGGCCTAAAGTCTGCCTCAGTCCCACGGCCCACTCTAGCTTCATAACCCAAACCCTTTAAAGACTTAACCCTATTTTTATTACCCCTTAATCCCCCCGCCGCATTATCTTCTCACTTTTCCTCCAAAAATCCCTCAATAGATTTCCTTAAATCACCTCCTGAATCTCCTTCAACAATCAAAGGCGCAAATCTGGACCCCAACGAACCCTTGCCCGACTTAGCTACCCCATTAACATGAGAATCGCGTAAATTACGCCTTGATTTCCTCTCTACCTGCATCCACGGCCCGTAATCAACTCTTATTTCCTCACCACCATCACTGACAGCTTCGTCGGAGGCCACCACTGTCATATCCACAGAACTTTCCTCGACCGAATTTTCCCCCACCGACAAGCAAAGCTCCTTGACATGACTGTATTTACCACAACCGAAGCTTACCGTCGGGAGTGCCTCGTAATCAACCCGTTAGACGACACCGTCAACCAAGACTTGAGAGACTAGGGGCATGTCGAGATTGATGAATACTGCCAAACGGGTGAACCGTCCCCTAGTTCTGTTATCAGTTTGTAAGTTCAATTTTATGACTTTTCCGATTAGTCATCCAATAGCTTCAATAATTTTTCGTTTGTAGAGGCAACCCGAAAGTTCTGGTAAACGAATCCAATCCATCACCGTGCTAGGGTAAGGCTATGCTGGATTGAGCATTTTTCTCCACCGTTGTACAGTAAGATATTGTCCGAAAATGATCCATGGACCTTGTGTTAAAACTTTGTTGTAATCATCAATATCTTGAAATTTAATCAAAAAATATCCATTAGTGGTATCCATTAGATGAAATTATTTTGTGGGTTTCCAGAGATTAAGGATATGATTGTACAACACGTTGTATCTAATGTTACACCCTAACAACTTGAGGATAACCGTCAACTCCATTTTTTTGAACAATATGTCCTTAATGCAATCTGAGAACGCTATTGCCGGAATCCCATTAACCATGGACATATTCACGTCTCCTTCCGGAAGTTCAAAATCACTCTTATTCTTTCCTAAAATTCCTTCACGATTTTCGTCCGCTGAGACAACGCCTCCCCCCAACAGCTTATCTTTAAAAGACATAATCGGTTGTTGATCAGAATCAACCACCATATTAGTGTCTTCTCCATCAACAACTTTCTTGAATCTTACTTTTTTAGTATTCTGGTCACCGTCAGAGCACGGATCTCTATGATTAGTATCATTGCTGGAATATTGCGTCTCCATTTCTACCTTCTTTTTTTTTTTCATTTAATCATTCATTAGCTCTTATTTATTTCTATTTTGAACCACTATAATATGTAATTATTTAACCTTTTTTTCATTTATTGTATTTTTTAACTTTTTTTGGGGTGTGTCATTATCTAATATTAATTGAAAGAATATATTATATTTAAGATATGCTTATATATGATGTAATTTATAATTTAATTCAATTTTATAATAATGAAAATAATTTTATAAATAACTTGATTTTTATTTTTATTTAATTTTTTAATAAAAAAATAGAATAGGAAGTAATTAATAAAGGGTAAGTTTGTATGTTAATTTAAAATTTAGTCATGAGGTCTATGAGTGGGTATTTTTAAAACCATTAAAGTTTTGCTTGTTAGAATGAAAGAAAATTGAAAAAATAAAAATTTGAAGGGGTAGAAAAATAGATAGATCAAAAATATAAATTTTCTTTCTATAGGTGTGTTTAGTAGGAAACATGGAAACATTGAAAAAAAAATTCTTTTCATCTATTGCTTGGTAGAGTTAAAAAATAAAATGATAGAAAATAAAACATTTAAAAATACATAAATTTGAAGTAACATTCATATCTCTCTCATTTTCTCAACTCTCATCATTTTAAATTGGAAGGATTACTTTTATGCATTAGGATGAAAAGTGATCATCTCTTGGTAAAAGTACTATGGAGGCTATTGTACTAGGAGTCAAATTGCATTTTGCCTCATCTACTCAAAATATTGGCAAATTGGTCATTGTATGTAAAATCAAAGAGCAAATTGGTCCTTCTGTTGAAAATTTTATCCCTTTCAATTGTTCAAATTTGGTCCATGTACGTCAGCATAAGGTATACATGGCATGTCACATGTTACTATTTGGTTGTTTCATCAATTGTGCCTGATTTTAATAGTAAAAATGAATGGAATTTTTAACAAAAAGGATCAATTTATTCTTTGATTTAATGAATAGGGACTAATTTGCTTATTTTTAGTAAATGGGACAAAATGCAATCCAACTCCTAGTAGATGCGTTTCTATGGTACTTTTACCATCATCTCTCCTATTTTATTTCCTTTCACTTTTCCTCCTACAAAACACACTTAAAATTTATTTTCTTCCCACTTTTTCACTCCATCCTTACATCCATCAACTTTTCCACCAACCAAACACATCTTAAAAGTGTGTTTGGTTCATGAAATTAAATCTCAAGGAAACGACGAAATTATATTTCCTTATTTGTATTCCAAATATTACCTTGAGATTATAATCTTGTATTCCTATTAGTGCTAAGATTTGATAATATAAGGGTTAATTTTAGTACCCTTCCTTCCTTTGTAATGTATTGCATTCCTATTAATGCTAAGATTTGATAATATATGGGGTTAATTTCAATATCCTTCTTCCATTGTAAAGTAAGATTTCCATAGTAATGTTCATCTTATGATAGTTTTATAGTTTTATTCCATTGTAACTTATTCTTCTTCTTCTTTTATTCTTTCTATAATTTGTAATAATTTAATGTTAGATAAAATTAAGCTACTAGTTTAGTAAAATTGAATAAGATTTATTTTTTTTATCAAAATGAATTGACTTTAATTAGACTATTATTTATATTTTTGGATTGTACTAATTTTAATTACACTACTTAATCCTTTACTTTTTAATAGGTCTAGTTTCACAATTAAATTAAGAATACATATATTTATCACAATTTTTTAATTTCATAATTACAATTATTTTTTTAAAATTAAAATTAAAATTTAAATACATTTTGAGACATATATGCTATTTTCCTAATTTTATTGTAATTTCTAAAATTTCATTGATGACAAAATAAATATTTTTCTTTCTAGTAATGTCTAAAATTGTTCAACTTTTGTATTTATATATGTTTAAAAAAATATAATAAAAAAATTAATAAAATATTATTTTAGGTAATCTTACCTTATTTTAATTAGACAACAAAATCTTATATTGTGCCCAAATAAAAAAAGAAAAAAGAAAGATAATGTAACATACTAACTTGATAATATGCTAAATAACTAGACATTTTGATAATTTTATTACTATATATAATCTTACTTTCTATGAACTAAACTTCTTCTAAAAATAAGTGTGGAGTGTTAAACCTAGATTATTTTTGAAAAATGTTTATTAATTTTATTAATTTAAGGTTCATTAATTTATTTTTTCAAATAAAAAGTTTATTAATTTATATTTAAAAGTAGACTATTATTAATAAGTGGATGATTATTTTTATAAACAATTTAAAATTTATTAATTTATTTTTTCAAAAAAATTTTTATTAATTTATATTTAAAATCAAGAAAAGATTAAATCTAATATAGTTTTACTTAAGCTTGAAGAAAAATAATAAAAGATTGTTAGTTGAAAGTCCATTAAGAAATAGTTCCCCCAAATCTACAATTCTATAGCATTAAACAACGGAAAAAAAGGATACCTTATCTAAATTTTAAATTTGATTTAATTATAATTAATTATGGTCTATTATCGTTTGGGTTCATCCTAACAAAAAAGAACGAAGATAACTGCACTTAATTTTGTTGTCCAATTATGAATTATCAAACAAGGAGCCGCTGCTTGTTTTCAAACCCATTGTTTTATGCTTTTTTTTTCTTTTTTCCATTGGTTGTGTGATAAAGATAATTAATCTAGGATATGGTAATAAAGGTGATTCTTTTTGTTGCATACATTATATATTTAAAAATATAATTTGAATTATTATTAATTATTATAAATATTGAATTAATTCACAACATTTGCTTTATACAAGTGAAATTTAAATTTAAAATATTTATTTTTTCATTAAATAAAAAAATTAAATATGATATTTTTTAAATGAAAAAGAGAGATGAATTTCTAAAGATGTTGAGACAAATATTTAGGATAATACTATAGATGAAAAGGGCAATAGAGTTTGATTTTTGAAGTATGTTGTTTTTTCTTAATACCAGAGATTCTTTTTTCTTAAAAGAAACAATAGGAAAGTTCAATGTTTATATTTTTGTGACATTTGTATCGACACCGACCTGCCTTTAATAAATATTAAGCGAAGGCATTCACCTATGAAAACGTGACATTTGGTTGAATACTGGGTTATGCATTTTCTTTTTTATTGGTATATTTGGTGATGACCCTGAATTATGCCCCTGAAAAATGAGAACTAGGTGCTCAGTATCAAGTATAGACTTTAAATGCTGAAATTCAAACCCCCGTGGATAAACATGTTTTTAATGTTTCACCTTTAAACTTTTGGTTTCCTGTTATTTATTTGAAAAAAGTCTAATTTTTTAATTTAACAACTAATATTACAAAATTGATAAGTGTTGTATAAAAATATAATAAAATATTCAAAAAAGGATACATGGTAATTTTTTAAGTATACTTGTTGAATAAAAAAAAGTACATTGTTAGTGTACTAAATATTAATTCTATTTATTTATTTCGAGTTAATATTTGGTATATTGACTATAAACATTTTTAATTCTACAAGTAGATTTAAAAAAATTCTATTTAAATTTTAAAATGTTTTATTATGTCTATTGGACACTTGTTATCATCCTAACTCTGTTAAAAGCTCCACTGACAATTAGAGGTGTTTATGGGCCGGGCCGGGTTTGGGTCGGGCTCAACTAAAAAATCATGCCCATTTATTAGTCTCGGGCTGGGCCGGGCCCAAAAAATAGGCCTAAAATTTTTTTCAAGCCCGACCCGGATAAAATACTAAAATCCGGGCCCGGCCAGCCCGTATTAATTTTTATATTATTTTATTATTTTTTTAAATATATATAATACATCAAAAATACTAAAAATATCAAAATAAATATTTCCCAACAAATTGAAAATAAATTTTGAAAAATATGTAGACTTAAATAACACTAAGATAAATGCAACTTAACAAGCAATTGCTTCTAAAATAATAAAAAAATTAACAAATGCCTTTAAAATAATAAGAAAATTAACAATGAAATAAATTTTATACAATATCCAAACAATAACAACAAAATAATATCAACATAATAATAAAATGGTAGCAAAATATGGAGAAAACAACAAGAAAATAACATTCAAAAATAAAAAAAAATATGCAGATTTTTTTTGTCCTTTAGTGAATTCGGCCGGGCCGGGCCGGGCTCGGGCTAAAAATATCTTACCCGAGGCCCGACCCATTTTTTAAACGGGCCTTATTTTTTTGTCCAAGCCCATTTTTCGGGCCTATATTTTTTCCCAAACTCTCCCACATTTCGGGCTGGCCTTCGGGCCAGGCCGAATAGCCTGGCCCATGCACACCTCTACTGACAATGTACTAAATATTTTTTCATTTATTTCAATTCTAACCTACAATTATATCAATAATTATAATTAAAAAAATATTACAAATATTAAAAAAATTAAATAATAAAAAACTTTTATTTATTTATATATTATATTTTAATCTTATTTATTAAAGAGTGCCGAAGTTGCTTTCAATCTTAAACTTTATTTCTACTTGAACTTAACAATTTATACTTGGTTTTTAAATTTTTATTTGACTTGACTTAATTGATATCTAAACTTAGAAATCAGAAACCAACTTGATACTTTTTCTAGGTATTTCATTGACACTGTTAAAATATGTTGATGTGACACTAAAAATAATAGTATGATGACACGTGACAACCTCACATTTTGACAAAAAGAGCGAAATAAAAAATATTAATAAGAGAGAGCCCTGATATTTATATAAATTGGACATGCTAAATATTACAATTATTTAGGCATTGATTATTTTACCAAATTAATATTTAAATACTATTTTGTATTAGTTATCGAATTAAACTAAAAATAGTACTAAATTTATGATAAAAAGTTATAAATTCTATAAAAGAATCAAATTAAAAGAAACTTTAGAAATTTTGGAAATACAAATTCATCCTATTTTAAGAATTAATTATAAGGTGAACATAAAAACTTTAAAAAAAAAAAGTTAAACTGAAATTTTACAAAATTTAAAGAGTGGAGGCATTATCAATCCCTCCTAAATTCGTTCTGATTTAGCATTAAAAATGACTTTATAAATATAAGTTTTTTTTTTTGTTTTTTTTTATATTTCAAAATGTGAAATTGTCAAATCCCACCATGTTATTAATTATTAGTGTCACGTCAATATATTTTAAATGTATTAATCAGATACTTAAAAGAAAAAACTAATTTAACGTATAATTTTTAAATTTAAATATCGATTAAATTAAAAAAATAAATATTAAATAAATACAAATCACTAAATTCAAATACTTCTATACATATTACCCCAACCTCAACCCATTCATTACGTAAAAGATAGGGTTAATTTTCATGAAGTGAAAAAGAGGCAAAAAGGATGAAAAGTATTCATAAATTTATATGACATGAAGTTGGCGTCAAAAAAGTGATACTCGATTGATCTGATATATACTTTATAACAGTTTTTTTTTTTTTTTTGAACCAATTAAATACTGGTTTTCAGTTTATTCTTTTATTGAATATTATTCGAAAACAAAAAAAAAGAAAGAGGGAAAATGTATTAGATATATCCACAATCCGTGGGTGAGAAATTATTTTTATTTTGCTTCATAATTTTTATATTTTTAATTTTGTTAAAGAATAGTTTGTAGTTTCATTTTAAGATAATAACGTTTAAGGCTTATTTTCCATTATTTAAAAGGTAATACACACTAATTGCTTTTATTTTGGCTTTAGCATAAATCGCTTCAATTAGGGTATTCAAACCATCATTTAGTTAATACTGAATTATTATTAATTAAATTATTCAAAATTTTAAATTTCTTAACTGTTACTTAAATCGAATTTATATATATTTTTTAGTTCAAACAAGTTTAAAATATGTGTATAAAAAAAGTTAAAATATAATTAGACCTAATCATGAGTCGGGCTACCCAGCTCGCTCAAAATGTAAGAGGGTTTAGGTAAAAATATAAGCACAAAAATGAGTTTGGATAAAAAAATAAAACTCGTCTAAAAAAGGGTCAGGCCTCGAGTAAGGCATTTTGGCCTGGGCCTGACCCAACCAAGTCCAAATTCACTAAAGGACAAAAAAATATATTTTTTTAATATTATTTTCTCCCTATTTTGCTACCATTTTACAATTATATTGCTACTATTTTGTTGTTATTAGTTGAATATTGTATAAAACTTATTTTATTGTTAATTTTGTTATTATTTTAGAGATATTTGCTTGTTAAGTTGTATTTATTTTAGTGTCATTTAAATATACATGTTTTTTAAAATTTATTTTTAATTTGTTGGGAAATATTTATTTTGATATTTTTAGTATTTTTGATGTATTATATATAATTTAAAATTATATAAAAATTAATATGAGTTGGCCGGGTAGGGCTCAGGTTTTAGCATTTTTATTTGGATCGGATTTGAGTAAAATTTTAAGTCCATTTTTTCGGGCCGAGCCAGGCCCAAGCTTAGCAAACAGGCTTGAATTTTTAGTTGAGTCTGACTCGAATCTGGTCCGACCCATGCACACCTCTAAATATAACAAAAAAAAATAGGATGACATTTTTTCTTTATTTTTAATTCAAAAATTTAAAAGAAGATAAAAAATAACAAAAAACAAATTAACAAAACTAAATTAAAAACATAACGATAATGGAGTGATTTGTGATAATATTGACTTGATTTGATGAATTAATTCAGTTACAGTTAGTGGCAAGAATTCTCGTATTTCTTTATAAGTTTTATTTATTATTTTATTGAATTTTTTATATGAATCATATAAGAACAAGATCAGGGTGAGGAACTATCTGCCACAAATAAAAGAATAAAAACTAAATTGAATAAAAGTGTATAAATTAAAGACTAAATTAACTATTAATCCTTATCTATAAAAAGCAATGGCTAAATCAATATTTTGCTCCTCATAAGAATCAGTTTTACCATTTCAAAATGACTCTTTATGGTTAAAAGCGGTTTACTCATAGAATTCACCAGAGTTAAAACGTGAATTTAAGTAACTTTCTTTAAAATGTAATATATACATTTACCAATAAAAAACTAATTTATTCTTTAAGTGTTAATTAGAATCGATGGTGTGGAGGTTAAGAAGACTATTATTCAATTATATTTGTTATCATCTTTGAATTTTACTTCAATTTAACGGATTCATTTACTCTTAAAAAATCTTGATTAATGGCTCTTACAACATACTTTTCCAAACCATTTTTAATTTTGAAAAATGGGATCAACTTTAAAATGAAATATGGAGTCGCCACTAATCATTTTTATTTAAGTGTGATCGGATCACTTAATAAAATATTTTATTTTATCAAAATATTAATTTTGACCTACAAAATTCAAAAAAAAAAAGATTCGGGAGCTGATTACGCACGAGGAAGGATTAGCACCCTCGTTACGCCCAAAATTAGTACCTAATTGATTAAATAATGTCCTTATGTCTAAAATTTGAAAAGATTTTGAAATACGAGTTCTTTTAAAACATTTGAATAACTCGAATTGGATGTTAAGATTCTCTTGTTCCGATGGAATAAAATATCACGTCCAGTGCATTAGGACATGACCTTTTAAACCCTCGAAATTAAGATCAATTCTTGATCTTCAAAAATTCATACATTTGAAAATTACAAAAAGATATTCGATTATTTGGTCTAATGAAAAACCAAAACCCAACACGTTGGGCACGATTTCTCAGATTTTCAAATATGGAACATTGCCTTGTTTTGAAGTTAAGAAAACATGGACGAAACTTTAAAGGGATATTTGATTATTTGGTCAAACGGAAAATCGAAACCCAGTACGTTAGGGCACGATTTCTCGAATTTTTAAACTTCAAACATTGCCTTTATTTTGAGAAATTTTCGAATAAATGATTATAAAACCAGCTCAAAACGCATTTATTTGGTTTACTTGAAGTAAAATAGAATAATTACTCTTGGATCAATAAGTTGAAAATTACAATGCAACACTCGTGAGTGAAAGGCGAAATTATAAACATGGAACAAAATACATGAATAATATACTCTACAAATAAGTGAAAATATTATAAACATAAAAAAAAAAAAACAAATTAAGATACACACAATAGCAATGAGCTCACATCCTACTTTGAAACACTAACAATAATGATAAAAAATAATGGAAACTAAAATATAGCTAATTTAAAAAAACGATTGGAATAAAAATATAACAGGTTTTTGAATAAAATTAAAATAGTAATACAAAAGACTAATAAACAATATGAAACAATATGAAAACCCAAAACAACATATAATATACAAAACAATATGGAAACTAGGAGCCAATATGATATAAAACAATTTAAAAACTATTAAATATATAAAAATTTACAAATGAACAACACATGATAGGGCTTGAAATAGTTTACATATATATAAATAAAAACTAATATTATATAAATGAGTATTAAAATAAATATTATGAAAGAAGTAGTTTGGAGCAAATAATGTACAAAATATTTTAAAAAAACAAAACATGTCTTTTTAAAATTGATAATATAACTATAATAAAAAAATTAATGTAAACAATACATAATGAGGTAATAGTACATGAAAGAATTTTAAATAACAAAAATTTAATAAAATATATTTTTAAAGAATAAATTATATACATAATAGATTTGAAAGGAAATATATATAAATAGATTTAAAAGAAATAAAATAACATGTGACTAATAATGTATATAGAATAAAACTAACTTTATCATAAACTATATATGTATAATAATATATAAGGGTATTTAAATGAAATATTATACAAAATTTTAAATCAAAGATAATTTTATTAAACAAAAAAAAAAAGCAAAGTAAAATTATTAAAATAATTCAAAAGATATTAAATAAAATTTTAAAAGATGAATGCTAATTTTTTTTTTTAAAAATGAATTGTATATGTCGAAATATAAAAACTTAATTGAAACGAAATCAAACTAAAATGAATAATTAATAAATAAAATAAGCCATTGAAAACTGAAATAAGAACTAAAGTGCAGTGCGCGCAAACGAACGCAATTATCTCAAGTTCCTGAACGCACCATTTAAACACGGATTAAATAAAAATAGCACATAAATTTTAGGAAAAATTAAAAAAAAAACAAAAGAAATATAAATGGGACTCAATCAGACGACGGCAAAGCAGGGAGAGATCAAATGCGTAATTCACCCAAATCAATTAAATGCACGGATCCTCCCCAAGTCGGGTCGGTTCGCGCGCAGGTTAGCACGAAACGGTGCCGTTTCGACACCTGGGCTCCAAGGATTAAGCGACGCCATTTTATTTACCATTAAAACTAAAAAAAAAAAACCATTTGAATAGCAATATGCCATTTTCTACAAACAATTGAAACAAATCCCTAATCCCCCCTCTTTTAGCCAATCCTCAAAAGACCAAACCCTAGCCGCCATACAACCACCCCAAACGGTAGTTGACGGAGGGTAGATTACCCCACTCAAACTTGTTTAAAGTCGTGTTCAAAGTTCTAGCACCTCCAACCGCAAGGAATCAAAAGAAGGGAGTCTCAACCTCCGTTGGATTTGGGCTTTAACGGAGAAGAAACTCTGACGGTGTACCAACGGTTCTCACGCCTTTCCCCTTTCCCCTTTTAACCTTTTCCTTTTTTTTTTTATTTTCTTCTTTGCATACTAAATAAAAAAATAAAAAGAATTGAAGAACAGTGAAGAAAAAAACGAAATGCTATAACATATTTAAAAAGGAAAAGCAAATCACCTTTCAAAAATTTCTTTTGTATTAGATTTTTCTATTGATTTTTGTGCGTGTAAGTCCCTTTTACAGTACAATCGGCCTCCTTTTTATAGCGGAATAGAAATTAAAAATGCAAATTTCCTCATTTTTCATGCCATTGCTTTGCTGTATTTTCTGTTATTTCTCCTCTTCTCGCAGGTTAGGCTGACGTGGGCGTACGTAGGTGTACGGCAGTGAGGAGGATACTGCGGCGCAAGGGTTTGCTGTATGGTTTTTAGGTTTTGGGCTAGGATTTGGGTTATTTATTTGGGTCTAATGTTGTGTTTATTTTTAGTTTGGGCCTCAAGTTTTGGGTTTGTATTTATGGCTATAAATAATTTAATTTATAATCTATATTTTATTTTTTATTTAGTTTATTTATTTGTTGTAAATAAATTTAAAGTTCCGGGTAAAATAATGATGCGGATTACATAATCAAAATAGCTTTTGATAGAGGGAAGGATATGCTATTATTTGCAGTATATTTTAAGTTAATGTAATTTTTTTTATTTCTTTACCAAAAAAATATTTGTTCTTTTACCCGGTTAACTTGTAAAGATTTTTCAACTTAAAAAAAAAAAAAAAAAAAAAAGCCGCACCGAATCAATGTTCCAAAGCCAATACGCCAATTGAGTTTTAGTTAAGACGTTATCTGTCGTCGATCTTAAACTCCGATGTTGTTACGAGCCACCATTTAAAAGACTCTCAAAGTGAAGGAGAAAGTCAAATTCTTCCCGAACGTTCAAGAAAAGCAGACTTTATTCAGTAAAAGAATGGTAGGAAGAGAGAGGAGAATATTGGTGGGATTCGCGGTGGCTATGTTTTTGGGCATAACAGTTTATTTTAGGCTCTGGATGATTGACTACTCTGTCTCTTCTCATGATACTGAGTTGCTAAGGTTGCCTCTCCTTTTTCTGGGTTATTTATTTATTAAAAAGCTTACTTTTTTTTTATTACTAAAATTAGCTTTCCAATTTTTCTGCTTGATTAACTTGTAATTAAAATGATTTTTTTTTTGGGGAGAGAAGAAGACAGTTTGATCTTGCAAACAAGGAGGCAATGGATGAATCTGCAGAGTGGAGGCTGAGATTTGATGAAGAGGCAGACAAGGCTTTAAAGTGTGCCAAGGAACTAGAAAAGGTTTGCTACAATTTCTTATTATATTTCGATCACAAGTGTGTATATATATATATATATATTATCAATATCAACAAAGACTTAAGGAACTCAAGTCTTTTGCTACTACACCTGTGGTTAGTTGACGATGATAAGTATATTTAACATTGTTCGTTATCGAATATTTATTTATCTGGAAGAGCCCAAATTTACTTCTCTAGTGGAACATTCTTTGTTTGGAACTACATACATTGTTTATGTTGTTCATGATGTGATGATATTGTTGTTCTGCATGAAAAAAGAATCAAGAATTGATAAAAATATGCCTTGGGACTAATTAAAAGTTATTAAGTTAATTGTACACCAAGAATCTTTTCCGTTTCTACTTGGTAAATTTCTTGTAGAGGTGAAGTTATTTTGTTCATATGCATGTTGGAACATTAAAAAAAGCCTGATAGAGTATATGCCTTTTTTCCACAGATTAAGGAGTCCATTGTGAAGAAGGAAGATTCCATTAGTTTTAACAATAAACTGGCGCTGCTGCAAAAGGTGCCTTCTTCTGTTCTGAGAGTTGTTTTCTTTCTTGGACATGAGATATATTGTTCTTAAGATCTTTATCCTTCTTGTTTCAGTTGTCATTCTTTGTATACTTCTTAGGAACCTCTTTGCCTATTAGCAAGATTATTGTGTTGTGTGGCTTGAGAGCTTGTGCTCAATCCCTAGCAACCCCACCCCCAACCCCAATTATCAAAAAGAAAAAAGCCAATGATTTTATTGGAAACCCTGTTTATCAAGGGTTTTAGTTGATGAAATAAAATGGATTTGAAACTTGTTTCATTTATTTGGCCTTGAAACCTTTATCAAACCATGTTTATCAGGGTTTCAAGTGTTATTTGTTAGTAGAAATGGACTAGTGTACTGAAAGGATGCTTCATATATGCTACCTATGTGAGTAATTAAATTTACAAGCTTTTCAGGTTTTGAATTTCTGCTATTTTATTGATTAATTTGAATGTTACCAGGAGAATGCTGCTTTACTCGAGCAGGTTGAAACGTTAAAAAATAAGCTTGAGGATGAGAAAATGAGGTGTCATCGTTCGCAATAGAGAAACCGATAAAAACTTGTGGGAACTGGGGCTGATCATAGCTTCACTGAGCTGATTTCATTGCTTGCAAAGCTGCAAATAAGCTGTTCATGGTTCATGGTCCATGGTCCATATTGTCTGGCAAGGACCAATCTGTAGCTTCTTGGATGCTTTAGGCCTAAAGTTTCTTCTAATTAGTCAAACCGTTGGAACATAGAGAATTGTCTTTCTCCACTTAGAAGGTAGGTTAATATCAAAAAGAAAAAATGTTTCCTTTTAGCAATGGTTGGTTTACATGTTCGAGTTGCAGAAACAGTTTTTGGTGCAAATAATGCATGGTGAAGGCTGCGTGTATCATAAATGACCCTCCCCATACCTTTAAGAAAAATGGTATACCTTTTTCTTTTTTTTTCTTTTTTTGTATTTTTCATTCATTTCTTGATAAACTATGAGATTGTTACTTGTCAAATTCCTTGATGTTCTTAAGCGATTTGCATAATTAGTTTTCTTTGGCATCTCTACTTTTACACTCTTTTCACACTAAACACAAGTTATTGTGACAGATATTCAGAATAGTCCTTAGATTTCTTTGCTTTTTTGTCTGATAATGGCTGAATCTCGTCCAACATGGTAGATACTGTCAAAAAATCAATAGCTGAAAGTGACTAACAAGGAAAGACTCGAGACAAATGTTCTTTTTTCATTCTTTTTCTCTGTTCTTTTCTGCAACTGAAAACCAAGTCTCTGATATACAAGCAATGATCAAAGATTGGCGACACAATCTTTAATTTCAACTTTCAAGGCCTCACCAATGATTGATTCTTATTTGAAAGGCAGTAAATGTGTTGGTTTAGGAGATTAACTCTGAATTTAAAGCTATATTTGCATTCTATACATCAGAGCAAACTGCAATGTTTTAGCCGAGATAAAGTTTTGGTTTAATAATGGGAATTGATTTGTATAATCATTAGTAACATGGAGATAGCTTGTTGGACCTCTGAACTAGTTAAACGACTGCCATGGCTAACCAAGTGGGAGCTATCCTCGACCACGGGTGCCAGTCGAACACTTGGGATCTGTGGCAGGGTTCGATTTCAGTTCATGGAGAAACCTTGTTATTGTCTGCACAATTACTTCTCTATCATCAGGTTGATTTGCAGAGGCTGCAGGGTCATTGGAACTGTTGTTCCCTCTAGTGCTCTACAAAAGATTCAAATACACAGTCATCAGAGAGGAAAATCAAGGCAGAAAACCCAAAGCAAAGATGACTTGCTGCCTGTAATTTCATCGATGTATAGGTAACTTATGATATTCATTCCATGTCAAGGGTTGCAAAGACTTCTTAAGAACAGTTACATGAACCAACTAAGCTAAACACTGGGTTACGTTTGTCTAAAGTTGATATCTAGTAATTAACAAAGAAATTAATTACCCTTCGTCGCTTTGGTGGTCTGGTTCTAACATGATCCATCATCTCAACAAGCTCATCAAACTGAAAGACAAAACCCGTCCACTTAAATACTATTTTCAGTAACATTGACTACATATGACAACGTTCTCAGCCTTTTCAACTAATATTTCAGTGGTGTTAAACCTTAAATCAATTAAACCACTGTAACATTGTTATAGTACCAGTTCTGTCTGTCTTCAAATTTTCTTGCATGGTAATGAAAGAAGTTAGAAAAAGAAAAAAGAAAAAAGAGGACCATATGCGATCTTTAGAGTACTCACCATAATCATTTCAAAATCCCAATCCCACTTGTCATGCAAATAGGAAAAGAAAATGAAATCTATCTAAATCAAAGTGGTGGTGCCGTAATGCGATAGGCATTTGATCGATATATTGAGATTAATGTACCTGCTTTATCATGATTTGGTACTTCCTTATACACTGGTTTAGCCTTTTCTCTTCTTCTTCTGTTGACATTACCAAATGAAAATATGTTATCAGAGCTTGATGGAATATATATAGCAGGCTTTGTTTGCTTTCTCAAGCCTTTCTAAATAGACAATGAAAAGAAGGAACATAATATATATATGTGTGTGTGTGTGTGTGTGTATTCTCGTATAAGTAAACAGTCAAGCATAATTCTTGTGATGGCAAACCTTGTCAAAGCTTTCAGTCTAAAGAGAGAGGTTACTTAGAAAAAAAAGGGGTAATCGTTAGAAAGAAAATAAATCACTTTCCAAAATAGCAAGAGAATTACACTTTATTAACTGTAACTACTTCCCATGTTTGGCACCACAATTAAACAGATAAAACTGATGAGGAATATAAGAGGATTTGTTGACGAAAAATGAGATTTTGAATCCAGGTAAGGTTTCCAACCCCAATGAATATATCTAGCACCAACTTTAAATCCAAATAGCATATCTATAATTGCATCCATTATTTCAATGGATCAAAAGATTGATATATTCAGTGGCAGCATCTTTGGTAACCTTTTGCTTGTAGTGTAAAAAGCAAGGGTTTGCTTCCCCATGGAATGTGGGAAATCTCCAAGTCAAGGAAACACGCAAATCGTGAAGTGTATGATTGATGACATAAACATTAAACTATATTTGCTGACTTCTATTCTAGGACTAATAATTAACCCTAGTCTATGTTAAACAATAAAATAATAACGGACCAAATCATTTTCATGTGAAAGAATAAGCATGAAGGTGGATATATGATATTCCATGAACGTGTAAAGTGTGCACTCCGGAAACCATAAGGCAGCCACCACTTTTGAAATGCTTAAACTTGATACACCTCTGCTTTCATTCTAAGTAAATTCTGGATATAGATATTACCACAGTTGTGAAATAAAGAGAAGGTAGGGAATTGGTTACGAAATTTGTGTCTGCGTCACCTTCACATTAATCAATCTTAGGCTTAGTTTAGATGGGCGGTGTGTTTACCTCTGGTGAGGTTAAAAACAGCTGTGGCGGTGAGATTGGTTACTGTAGCGGTGAGATTGGATACTGTAGCGGTGAGATTAGAAACAGCGGTGGAGTGTGTGTTTGGATTCAAACGCAGCTGTAGCGGTGAGGTGAAAATAAAAAATGACTATTAAGGACATCATATTAGAATTGATATATAATAGAAGTTTTTAAATTATTTTACTTATATAAAATTCTTAAAATATGTAAATTTATAAATTCATTTAATAAAATATTAAAATTTATCTTCCAATATTTTATTATAAATATTTTAATAAATTATATAATAAATTTAAATTATTTATTAGATAAAATGATAATAATTTTTAATTTTTTATAGTTAAATATTCTTTTATAACAATGATAAATATTATTTTCACAAATAGTAACATTATACTTGGATCAAATTTTGAAGTATCTAAACGAATGATTTTTAATGAATATATATATATATATATATAGTAACATAAGACATAACAAGTTTCATTATTACTAGAAATTAGGTTATTATATAAAATTATTTTTACAAATATTGATTCATTAAACTATTTGCAATAGTTTCCCTTAACATTGCAATTTCAAGGTCACTTTCACTGTTAGAAGAACTCGATTCACCTCTATCAAAATGGCCTGAAGAGATTGGCATGTCGGGTATATTCTCAAATTGTCGAAAATCCTCATCATTTGACCAAGCATGTCTTCGAATATAATTATGCAAAACCATTGTTGCAATAACTATTAAAACTTGCTTGTCGAATGAATAGCTTGGAATATCTCTTAATATTGACCATTTTTTTTCCACACTCCAAATGTTCGTTCAATCACAGAGCGTAACGAAGAATGGGCATGATTAAAAATTTCTTTTTTTCTAGATGCTCGATGATTACCTCGATGAAAGTCAGGTAAATGATATCGTTCCCCCCTATATGGACTTAGAAAACCTGCCATTTGTGGATATCCTGAATCCACAAGATAATATTTTCCTACAAAAAAAGTAAAACATAATATCAAGTTTAAAAAAAAATTAAAAATTTTAATACTATTTTTATGTAAAGATTAATTAAAAAAATTAAAGTTCAACCTGGTGGAGGGTGTGGAAGCTTTAACTCTTGTTTTCTAAGTGCTTGCAAAAAAATTCTACTGTCATGTACTGTTCCTTCCCAACCAGGAAATGCAAAAATAAAGCACATGTTGAAGTCACAAACTGCCATAATATTTTGAGTTGGTTCACCTTTCCGTCCGATATAAGATATTTGACAAGAAGGCGAAATGCATGCTTTTATGTGTGTTCCATCTATGGCCCCTATACAATCCTTTAAAATAAATACAAGTAATGAGATAAAAGTTAGAAATAATTTATATTTTAAAAATATAAAGATTGTGTAAATTTTACCTTAAAGTGAGGCCAATATCTTGTATCATGTCGAATATGGTTCGGTATTTCCTCGAATTGACCTTCAGTGGGTTTAATCGTGTCTATTCCCATTCGAGCAAATATATGTAACATATCAGTAAAAATTCGACTAATAGTTTCCCCAGATCGTTGAAATCGCTCTGCTGCATTTGAATTTGATTCTCTATTTCCAAGAATATACAATGATAATGCTAACTTCTCCATTGCAGATACATTCCCATGCTTTAAGCCATAATTGGTTTGCAAATCATGCAACAAGCTGTGAAATATATTTTTTGGCATCCTAAAACTATTCATGCAACGATCATTATGCCCATTTAATATTTCGTCCACCCACATTTGACCTGTATAATTTGAATCCATACACGGTTGTTTAGTGAAATAAGTTTCATGATGTAACAATGTACTGCTTAACACTTGTTCTTCCTCTTCATGATAATTGTTGTGCTCAACTTGTGTAACAATTGTGGCTATTCTTCATTGAGCTTCTTCACTTAATTCAGGGGTATCATAATTCATATAAAAACTATTATACATATTGTTAAATTCATCCATAACCTAAAAAAGTAATCAAATGAAAATAAATTAATAACTTGTGACATTCTATACAACATAAAAAATTGAATAAAAGCATAGCTAAAAATACCAAACATAAAAAATATCATATATTAGGTTTACCTATAAAAAAGTAGATCATACATTAGTTTTGCATATGAAAAAGTAGATCATACATTAGTTTTACATATAAAAAAGTAGCATAGTTATATTACAATAATAATTCTAAGGAGCTTATGGTGGAGGTGATGGATGGTATGGTTGGAGGGGAAAGGAGGATGTTACTACCAAGGATGAAAATGATGCAATTGAATTTTGTTCAGCATACTCACGTCGAAGCCACCAAACCCTAACATCTGGATCTAAGTTCAAAAACACTTCTCTTTTCACCGGTATTTGGAACATTTTGATGGCAAAATAGTACAGTTCATCTTTTTTTGGAATTTCATCTCCCAAATCACGCAAAGCATCCATTGCATTTGAAATAGTATATTCAGAGTGAGGAAAAACAATTTCATTCACTGACTTCCTTGGACTAGCCATACTCTCACACAATTTCTCAATATGAGTAGCCAATGAATCTCTTGATGATTTTCTACTTGAACTTGATTTTTTTCCTTTACCGTGTACAACCCCAAGTGTTTCCTTTCTTCGATTAAGAGTTTCACGATGAGGGTTTGATGGTACCTCATTAGGAATGATACTTTCATTCTCATTACTATTTTCATCTGAATCGCCAAATCCCTCATTAGGTGTATCATCTTCCATAGGAACCCCACTTGGAAGAACACCAGACGAAGGTGCCCATGCATTCTCTCCAGTGGCTACAATGCCACCAAACATTTGCCACATTAAATCATTCAATCGTGGTTCAATTCATTTCTTCTTAAATCCTTTAAAATCAGGATTTTCCTACATAAAAGTTTAAATGTTATACTCAGATATTTATATTTGTAAATTATTAATTTCACTAAACTTTATGCATTAAAATAATGATAAAGTTAACACTAACCTGTATTTTTTCAGCCCACCATTCTTCGGTAACATCGATCGTCTTTTTAGATGGACACCATCCAATACCTGTAGATTCCTTAAGCAACTCCCTCCATAACCTCCATTCCTTTTTTAATGTATCCCACTTGTTTTTCAATTGAGGTTTTCCATAATTTTTTTGTGTTTTTGCTTGAAAAAGAGCAACGACATTTTCCCATCCTTTTGAGTTTAGATGAGTTGTTGGTCTATTACCAGCATTGACTTCATTCACGTAAAGCTTACAAAATATCAACGTCAGCTCATCATCCCAAACAACTTTTGTTGCTAAGGTACTATCTCCCTCCACAAATTTTCGTGTCTTTACCATCTATTATTATTTTGATTTTAAATGTCAACCGACATAAAACCATAAATATATAATTAGATATAATAATATAGTTTCATAAAAAAATTAAGAATAACACATCACAAAAAGATGAAAGCCATAAGATGAACAGTAAAGAAAAATTCTCAAAGATCCATGGTAAACAATTATGAGGATATAGAAAGGATAATTGATTATCATATGCTTCATAAAATTAAACAAAGACTAATTGTACTACATAACTTGTTTTAGAAATAAATTTTAGACTTAATATATCATTTGGTACCTAAGTTTGACTTTTTTTTAATGTAGCAGTACCAACTTTTTAGTATGTAATTCAAGTTTTAGGGTTAATTTGATAAAAATTAATTGCGAATATTATTAGATTTAAATTTTCATATTTTTTAATAAAATCATAACATTTCATTTCATCTTCAGATATCATATAGTGACAGAACCTGCAATGCCCTTAGAGGTCAAAACTCAATAATTCTAAGAAATTACCAGAGGAATACATCGTGTGCTTTTTAAAACACTTAACACTGACAGGTAACTCGTGTTTAAATTTTAAGGTTTGTGTGCTTAATTAATTAAAAAGGATATGATTGCAAATTATGAAAATATTGAGGGCAGTTTTAATAGGATCGAATTGTATGTGGTTTTATTAATTAAAGTGTTTGCATGGTTACTAAACCATTTAGTTGTAATGGACGGTAGAATAATAATTTAAATGGCATTATGCATGATTTTTTTTTATATGTTATTTAAGGTTATTTTGGTAAGATAATTATTATTGTAAGTATTATAAAACATAAAAAATTAGAAAGCCATGCATGCATTCATTTTAGTGCCGAATTGGATTGGTTTTATAAGTTTGAGTGCTTATGTTGTAAATTAACCTTAGACAAAAGCATAGACGGTAATTTGGAGATTGTTAAGATGAAATTATTAGTGAAGATTGATTTTAAGTACTTAATTGGTAAATAACCCTTTTAATTTGATGAGTGCCGTATATGTCCATGCTATATGTGCCGGTTTAAAATCAATTAGAAAGGCTAATATAGTAAATTAGTAATAACTAAAATATTGATAAAACAAAACACAAAAATGTTAGTGCTTGCATGTTCATCTTTTGGGGAGCCGAATGTTGGAGAAGAAAAGCTTTGAAATTTCGGCAATTTGAGATCAAAATTCAAGGTGAATTTCTAGTTAATTTTGTTACATTTTAGTAGTTTTGAACTCCTTGCTTAATTCTCTTCAAAACCCACTTGATAATTTTTGTTATAGTGACTAATTGATAATCGGCTATGGTTTAGAAAGCTATGGAATTTGAGTTTTTATGATAGAAATTTAGATATAAATAATAAGAACAAGAGTTTTTGATAAAATGAATTCCATAATTCTCAGCTTATTTGAAATTTTCTCGGGAACCAAACATAAAAGTACTGTAAACTAAACCGAAACACAATAAAGTTAAAAGAAAAAAAAACTTACTGCCATTTTTTTCTCTCTCAGCAAACTTGAGAAAGAATACCCAGATTTCCCAATAAAAAGAAGCTACTTTGTTATCAAATAATTTTTTAAGAACCCATGCCATTGATAAAGTTTGACCTTCCACTCTCTTCTCTTTTTTCCTTTGGTTTTTTTTATCTCTCTGTAATAAAAATCTTTGTTCCTTCTTAGTTTCAGATTTAAAATTTTAATAGTACTTGTTGAATATAATTTAAATTGATAAATTGTTCTAGATGTGGTATATTTGGATTATTGATTGTAAATGTGAATTGAAAGTCTTTGGAGTAATGACTTTTACTAGTGTTTCGGCTTATGAAAGTTAGCATGATCAGCTTAGAAAAGCATGAACTATGCATGTGAAATGACTTTTGTTTCGGAGTAATGACTTTCATTTGTCTGCATTTACATATGCATGAAGCGAATACAGTTGAGTGGGCTCCTATCAATAGTATTTTTGAAGCATGACAATATCAGATGTCTTTAATAATGGTGATACTACTTGATAGGATTGACTTTTGTTTTGTTCTACAGAAATGACTTAAAATTGTTGATATGTTTTCTGATGCATAAAACAGAGTTTACTTCAGACTTCACAGGATTTAAGAAAGATGGGGCACAATGGTTGGTTGATAACACAGACATCAAATTTGTAGGTAAGATTTTACATTTTTCCTCGCAGTTACACGATTTTAAACAACTTTCACTATTTCAAATACATACCTTGCCTGCTTCTACACTAACAAATGAAGTAGGCACCTCAGAGCCTCCAACCTGCAAGACACAAATCATAAGAACAGAATATTGAATGTTGAACTAAGCTCACTTTTTTTTCTCACATTTCATAACAAACAAACAAAGAATTTATATAATTGTAAGGTTCATTTTCTTCTCACTTTTCATAGCAAACAAACAAAGAATTTATCCCAATGCACTTCTAAAAACTCAATCCCATCAACACAACAAGGACTTAGTTGAATTTAGTTAATTGAAAATCAAAATAGGCTCATATGAAGAAAATAGAAATGGGAAAAGTTCATCTTGCTTTTCCTCATATTTATTAGCAAACAAACAAAGAATTATTTGTATGTACTTCCAAAAACTCAACCCCATCAAGGTCAAAGTCTATTTTCTTTTCAATTCTCCAAATTCAACTAAGCTCATTTTTTGTTGTTCAGGGTTTTAAATTTTAGTGCAATAATAACAAAACAGAAATGGTAAAAGTTCTTTTTTTAACCTCTTATTTCTCAGCAAACAGACAAAGAATTAACTAAATGCACTTCTAAAACATTAGATCATTAATCTACTGCTTTAACATCAATAGTCAAAAGGACTAACAACTGTGACAAAGAAGAGTAGAAGAAGCCAGAACTAGAGATAATAAGAAATTAATGAAAATACCTCAGCCACAACCAAGAACAAAGCAAAAAAGAGGGGAGAAATCAGTGTTAAAACACCGCTAAACCAAGAACAAAGCAAAAGAAAATGGTTGTTTCGTTCTCAAAAATAATAGTAATAATAATAACAACTGTGACAAAGAAGAGTAGAAGAAGCCAGAACTAGAGATAACAAGAAATTAATGAAAATACCTTAAAAAAGCAGCCACAACCAAGAACAAAGCAAAAAAGAAGGGAGAAATTAGTGTTTTACTTCTCAAATATGAAAAAGAAAATGATTGTTTCGTTCCCAAATCTGAAAACAACTGTGGTTGGGGAAGAAATTAATTTAAGTTTCAAGGCTAAAATGGTAAAATAATAAATAAAAGTATGGGTATGTTTGTCTCAAAAAAATACCTACAATTGTACTGGCCTTCACTGCAGCTGAATCCTCCAGCCTGTTTTCAGCATATCAGTGTGGCTAAAATAAGTTTTCACTGCACTGTGTTGTTGAACCAAACAGCATACCAGTGAATTTACTATCCCTCAGTGCACCACACTGGCCTTCACTGGTAAACCAAAGGAGGCCTAAATCTACCTAAATTCACGAAGGGACTCCCGTTAGTCCAAGGTCTCCACAAATGTTGCGCTTTTTTTTTTCTCTATACAACTTTGTGCTAGTCTACCTCCAAAATTAACCAGCAAGTTATCTTCTAAAAATTAGTTATTGATATTCTTTTATGGTCTTTTGAATGGACAGTGCGCTTACTTACAATTAATATAAAAACAGTGGTGATAGTGTGATTAGATATTGTAACGATATTGTAGTGTGAGATAAAAAAAAAAAGCTAAATGTATCGTACTGAAAGTAAATACCCATTTAAAAGGACCAAGGAAGGAAATATTTCAATCAAAGACTCCAAGAGATATCAAAATCCCATGATTGATGAACTTTCTGTAATCTATGTCTATGTTCAACTAAACCTATATTTGCTACTTATTTTTGTAATACGATCAAGTTACAATAGATTAAAAGTCACAAAAATAGCCAACAATACCAAATTTCATTATTTAATCTCATATTACAACACTAGTTGGGATAATACAGTTCAACAGTCAATATTCTAATAATCTCTCTTTATATATAGTATGCAATCTATATAAAATAAAGTATATAATACTATAATATAAATATTAAAAGATATGTTATCTATATTTAAATTTTATTAAATTAATAAATATTAAATATAATATAATATATTTTTAAAAATTGATATGGGTGGATCCAAAATAGGCTTGAATTAGCTATTTTCAAATATAAGCAAACTTGGAATAAACTTTAGGCCCATATTTCGAATCAAACCAAACTTAGATAAGTATAAAGTATATTAATATCACTACATAAACCTAACTTATGAGCCTTTATTTGAATAACCGGGAGACACAATCAACAATATTACCGCATTTGAATAGAAAATTTAAAAAAAGAAAGAAAAAAGAAGAAGATAAAATTCGGATTGAGTATAAATAGAGAATAATAAATAAGTTGATGAATGGTAGCTGAATTAGATTTATTAAGATAGAAAACATAAATAAAAAATATATATATTTTTTTATATGAGAAAAAATTATTTATACATGAGGAAAAGAATTTCAAATTTTATTTTAAAACACTATAAAAGTAAATTAAAGAATAGAGATGGAATGGATAGTTGGCAACCCAAACAAGTTTTTTCCCTTTCTTCTTTCTTCTTTCTTTTTTCTTCTTAAAGGCAAGCCAGATAATTTTAACATGGCTTTTTGGGCTGTAATTATGGTATTGTTTGTGGGTCAGATAATAGAATCTGGGCTTTCTATTTTTTAATAATATTTGTGGGTCCATTACCAAGGAGATTGGAATAAATAAATTTCCTGTTTGTGAATGATTGGGAATAATTCCTTTTCTTTTTCAACAATATTTTTGTAAGTCAAAATGTTCCTTCACTAAAAAAAATTTAAGTAAAAATATTACTCTTGAATTTCGATATTAAATAAATTAATTCTTTTCAGAAATATTAAAATAATTTTTTTTTCAATTTCAAAAATAAACAATTAAGAACAATTAATTACAATGTTAATCTTTTCGCTCAATTGTGTATATATAAAAAAAAAAAATTAGAAAACCAATACCAATGATTAACATTCGATTTTTGATTTTTCGAGGTATTCACTCCATGAGCAAACCCAATGACTAATCCTCTTCGTTTTGTAAGCTCATTAAGGGAGTAGGCGCTGGTTACAAGTTTTAAAGTTGCTCAATACCTAGGGCAAGATTTGAACCCTCAACCACTTGTTAAGGTAGGAGAGACCATTGTCATCTCACCTAACCCTGTGGTTTTGATTTTAATTGTTCACATTTTCCTTTTTTTCTTTGTTTTTTCCCATTGATTTTCAAATTTTCGTTTCTTTTTTTTAAAAAAAAGTTATAATTTTATTTATATATCAAAATGATAGAATATGTAAACATAGAAGACTAATTGTGTAGTGGTGTTTGAACCAGACTGATCGGTTAGGGAATTGATCCGAGGAGTGTCTTTGAACCAGTTAGTTTAGGAACCAGTTGAACTAACGGTTAAACTGAGATTAAAAAAATAATAATAATTTTTTAATCAAACCGATAAAGTGAAGGTCTGATCGGTTCAACTATTGGTTCGTTTTAAAAAACATCGTAACTCTGTTATTATACCATCAAAATTATGCACAACTGACCAAAAAACATTAATGCGGTGATTGGTTATTCTTAGTTGTTCATTTTTTTTAGAGATACCAACTTGCTCAATATCAAATTTGAGAGGGACTAAAGATGTGATTTTACCAAAAATCAATTAAGTCGTCATAAAAAGTTTTTACCTATTTGATCCTTTATAAAAAAAAATTTAAACACTTGCATCAAAGTTGATTGTGTAGATCATTACAATTTGTTGATGTGACAAATGATGACACAAGACGATAATACATTATGTGCCACATATAATTAATGTTGAATATGAAAAAAAAAATCCTAAATTTTAATAAAACTTGTATAACTCAAGGTTGAACTTTAAAAATGATATTATTATAAGGGACAACCACAAACCCTAAACGTCTTCATGGATTGCCAAACAGGCTTGAAGGATGACTTAACTATACCAAAAAAATAAAAATAAAAATTTTGTTCATCAAATAAAAAGTTCATATTGAATAGTTAACTCAACAAGTTTATATTGGATCTAGTGCCCTTGATAGTTTTCCGTCTATGTCTACTTGTATTTTTTAAACAAATCAGTTTAACAAAATATTCATTGATTACAGTAATATTTTTTGTATATTGTACTCAATGATTTTTGCATGTAATGAAAAATGAAAGCAAATATTGGCTTATTAATTATCTAAAGTTTAACTAATACTAAACAGTATAACAAGGTTGGATCGTAATACGGAAAGATAGTTTATATTAATAGATAATCTAAATATATCCTTAGTCTAATTGGAAATGAGTAAACAAATTGAAGACTAATATGTCATCTACCAAATCCAATTGAGTAGATACACTGTCTTGGGTGCTGAAGTGGATGGCAAGATAGAGACAGAAATGTAATTGACTGGATTGATAGTACATCGAACACGACCCAAGTAGAATAAATTGTAGATCCATTTGTAATGTTCATAACGTGACATACTTTAATCCTAAGTAGATGATGGATTATGTATGTGTGACTCGTATACTTTGATGTAAATGAAAGCTTAAGTTCAAAGAGATAAATAACTGAAAGCTAGTATGTTGGGTCTAGGACTTCTGTAGTGTGTAACATCATTCCACAACAGTGGAATTCATAGCCTAGCTAAATGATAAATGATATCATCTCATCGACATTTCATGATAGATGAAAAGTAAACATGACCATGAGTAATTTGTCTTTGTGATAAATGATTTAATTATTATTTGATAGTAATTGACTTTTCATTAAGAATGTAATGATTACCATAAGATAAAATAGTATCATACCAGGATAATAGATTCATCCTAAAGAGATTAAATATATCATATGAGGGCAACACACTTATGACAATGTCATTGGACGAACATTTATTAAGTAGCTTTTGTACTGACATATAACAAGAAATAACTCAATAATGATACTTTAGTAGAATGACTTTGTGACTAAATAAAATTATAATTAATAGGTGAAAAAGTCTGAACTTAATTATAAATTATTTTAGCCATAATTATATATATTCAATCGATGTCTCTACTAGCTTGAAATAGCAAAAAATAGATTGCATGTAGAACCAATGAATGAAAATAAATAGAAATGATGAAGTAAAAGAAATAGATCGCATAAATCACTATCCATAATGAATGCGTTTTCTCGCTAAGTATATAAATAACTTGAGAATTCATTTAAGGTTCTTCAAATTATTATTTAATTAATTATTAAATAATTGAAGTTTGAAAATGGAAATAAATTAATTAGTCATTATGGGATTTGTTGAATAAGAAAATTAAATATATTTCATTAGATATTATATTACGGTAAAGTTATCATGACTCTAATTGAATTAATATTGAGTTGAAAAAATTATTTAATTGAGAAATTAATTTAATTAATTGATTAAATCATATTTATTTTAAGAAATAGAAAATAAGTATTGGATTGGATAAAATTATAAAAGTTTGGGTTAAAATTTTAGGAAGCACATATAATTGGATTCAATACATGATAGGCCTAAACTTATCCCTCATGTAACACGAGGGGCAGCAACCCTAATAGAAAATACAAGAGTGCGCCGCCCTCTACTCTAGTTGGAGTAGGATTACATTCTCTATTTAAATAATATTATTTATCGAGTGATAATTCAACCATGATTCTTGTACTTCACTCTATAAATAGAGAGCATGGGTTGACCAAAAAATACATTTCATACATATCGATATATCGTTATTGTAATGGCCTAAATTCAAGGTTACCGGAATAGTGGTTTCGTAACCACAAATCTGATTTAAAGAGAAATTTATTTTAATATTTTTGCATGAATATTGATATGATAGGAAAATTGTATAAAAATATCGATAGAAAATTTTTACCGATTTAGTGGTTAATTAGAAAAAGAAATTATTGAAAAAATTGGGTAAAAACAAGGTATCGAGACCTTGATCTCGTAAAATTAAGTCAAAAATATTTTTATAAATATTTATGAAATGTTGGTAATATGGTATTAAAATTTCGTTAGAAAATTTTTACGTTTAGGTAGTTAATTAAGTGAAAAGGACTAAATTGAAAAGGGTGTAAAAGTTACTAGAAGGATTAAATAATTCAATTGTTAAATGAGAAGGGACATAAATTGAGCGGCATAAGCTGAGAAAAAAATCAGGAGAATTGGTGAAATAAGGGCAAAATGAGAAAATAACAAAATTTACTAAAATAAAAATGGGACCAAATTGGAATATATAGAATTCTCTTCATATTTTCTTCATTATCATCAGCCAAAAACCTTCTAAGGGTTTATTCAAGCTATTATTTCATAATTTTTGCATCAAGTGAATTAATCCTTTTCTTTTTTCTTATAATTTTTGTGTTTTTAAGACTCTTACAACTAGGTCCTACTATTAAATTCATTAGTTTTTGATTTCATGGATGAAATTGAAAGTAGTTGAGTGCTGTAAGTTTATGATGAAATAGCATGAAATTGAAGTTTTAATTTGTTTATGAGATGATTTTATTAGGTAATTTCAATAGAGATTAATTTTTAGGACCTAATTGTGAAAAAGTTTAGAATTAAAGTTTAGTGCTGAAATTTTGATTCCCAAAGGTTATAAAGTAGTTTAAAGTGATAGAATAAAGTGTTAATTGAGAAAAATCAGCTCAATTGAGAGGTTAATTGAGTAGGGACGAAATTATCATTTATTAAAAGCTAAGGGGAAAAATGGTAATAAACATCTTGCACTAAAACAGTTTTGGACAGCAGCAGTAGGCTAATTTTGAAAAATCACCATAAATTGTGGAAATCGAATTAGAGGATGAAGAAAATATGGAATTAAAGCTTATTGAGTCCAGTTTCTCATAGAAGAAATGTAACAGCCTAATTTTTAGTGGTGTCGGAACAGTGATTCGAGATCACTAAATCCGACAAATGAGTAGGAAATGTTATTAATTTAGTAATTATAAGTTAAATGTGAAGTTAGGAAAATTTTTGAAATAGTGAATAGTGTACTAAAAATAATTACTAAAATAATTAGAATCGAAAACGAGGTATCGAGACCTCAAAAAATTTTAAATCGAGTCATAAATATTTTTATAAATATTTATGGAGTGTTAATAAGTTAGTATTAAAGTTTCGTCAAGAAATTTTAAAGTTCTGATAGTTAATTGAACAAAAAAGATTAAATTGTATCAAATGCAAAATTTTGGGAAATGATTAAATAGCTTAAATGATAAAAGAAAGAGGGTTTAAAAGGCAAATAGACCCAAGTTCTATTTGGGCTGGACGACAAGGGTATGAAATCAGCAAGAAAATAAGGAGAATTAAGGGTAAAATTGGAAAATTACAAAATTTACTTGATAAAGTTAGGACTAAAGTGGAATTATCTAGATTTCTCTTTATTTTTCTGCATTCTCATCAGCAAAAACGCCATGGAAGAGTTCCCCTAAGCTGGATTTTCATATTTTTACTTCAAGTAAGTTCAATTCTTGATTATTTCTTAAAATTTTTGTGTTTTTGTGACTTTTACAACTAGGTCCACTTGTTGAATTCATTAGTTTTTGATTCTATGAAAGAAATTGAAAGTTGCTATGAATATGTGCTGGAAGTATATGATGATTTGGCATGGAATTAGAGCTTTAAATTGTTTATATATTGATTTTATTGAAAGAATTGAATAGAAAGTGAATGTTTGGGACCTAAGTGTAAAAGAGTTTGAAGTTAGAGTTTTATGTGGAAATTCTAAATTTCAATAGTTATGAAATAACTTCTAATGTCTAGTAAAAGTATTAATTGAGAAAATTATCTTAATTTATGGGTTAATTGAGCAAGGACTGAATTGTATGAATTGTGAAATTTGGGGCAAAATGGAAATCAACATTTTGCACTACAACTGTTTTGGACAGCAACAGTAGTCTAACTTTTAAAAATCACCAAAAATTGTAGAAATGGAATTAGAAGATGAATAAAATATGAAATTAAAGCTTATTGAGTATAGTTTCTTATAGAAGAAATGATGTAAGCAATGGAATTGTAAATCATGAGATATGATAAATTTTGTGAGACAAGGTTAGAATGATTTCGGGTTCCCCTGTTCTAACTTTGTAAAATCATCAAAAATTGGATAAAAATAATTATAGCATTAAATTTATATGTTTAGAATCCTGAATGAGTCTATTTTCAAGAGAAACAAACAGGAACATCATTCGAATACTGTACGAGGAGATAATTAATTTTTAGTGAAGAAGGGTGGAAACTGTCAGACAACAGAACAAGGGAGACTTCAATGAATAAACTGTATTAATTGGCCCAACCAAAAATTATGAAATTTTTATGGTAAGAAGATATGTGAGTCTAGTTTCAGGGAAAATTAGCGGACCTTAATTTGGAGTTCCGTAGCTTTAAATAATTTAGTGACTATGACACTGGTGGATAGCTTGAATATTCACATAAGTAATTAGTGAAAATTATGGATAAGGTTACTTACAAGTGTGTTATTTATACCAAGGATGTGAATGGAGAGGAGGAGGAGGAAAAATATATGAATGACTCGTGTATAAATTGATCACATGCCCGATTATAATCGATAAGTGTTGGATTAGAAATGATATAATGTTTTATTTGGAATATTTATTATGAAATTACGATTATCGTTATAATAGAAAAATTGAACTTGTGAGTTTATATTGGTAAATTTTAGTGATTATTTGTTAATTTTATGAATTTCATGATGTGTTATTTCATATGTATTGATGATAAAACCGTGAATAATGTAAAAACATGAAAATTGAATAAATGATCAAATTGAGCATTTCAGTTCAGTGACAAGATGAATTGAAGGAAAAGACCATGGTTGGACCATGGCAACAAGTGATAAGTGATAGCTTCGGCTACACTTATCTGGTCAAGGACAAGTGAAAGTGACAAGTGATAGCTTCGGCTACACTTATCTAATCAATGACAACTGAAAAGTGAAAAGTGGTAGTTTCGGCTACCTGATCAATGAAAAGTGGTAGCTTCACACTGCGACGATCGATGAAAAGTGGTAGCTCGGCACACGATCGATGAAAAATGGTAGCTCTGACTACCTGATCAGTGAATAGTGGTAGCTTCGGCTACAAGTGACAAGTGGCAAGTGATTTTCGTATAAGACCATATCTGGAATATGGCATCGGTGTGATATATGCTACTGTATAAGACCATATCTGGGATATGGCATCAGTGAGATATGTGATTCGTGTAAAACCATAGTTGGGCTATGGCATCGATATGTGATATGTGATTACGTGTAAGACCATAGCTGGGCTATGGCATCGATATATGAATATGTGTAAGACCATAGCTGGGCTATGGCATCATTATGTGAAGATGTGTAAGACCATAGTTGAACTATGGCATCGAGAAAACGAAGTACTCAATTCCGTAATATGTTCAATAATTTGAAGAAGTTTGGTAAGTATTACATGGAATTATATGATATAAGGAAATTAGAGTTGATGAGACATGAGAATAAAACTTGGTTGATGAATGAGTTCATTTGTGATTATATATTTCTACGCCTTGAGTGTATTATCCGTATGAATTGGTATTCCAAATGAGTTAATGAGAAAACTTATAGTATGAAATAATCTGAGTTCGAAACAAAATATCATAAAAACGTACTTGAAATACATTGGTATGTCTTGTATATGCTATTTGAATTCATAAATGTGGAAAGTAAATGTATGTGGAAATATGAGATGATGATATCTGTACATGGAATTTATTGATGAAGACGTACATCCAAATTTATATGATCGATTTTAGTGAACATTGAAATTGTGCTCAATAAGTGATTTGGCAATTTAAAATCGTGATTGGTAGGAAGAGTTAACGAATTGCATATTTATGAATTGTTACACGTATTTGTCTGAAATACGAGGAAGTGATGGTAATTGATACATGGAAATATAAAACTATGATATATATAAAAAACATGGAATATGTTTGATAAATGTGTTCATTCATAATTATGGAATTTATGTACCTCATGTGTGCTATTTGCATAAAGATGATATCTTAAATACTTTGGTGCAAAAAGCTTAAATATGAAATAGTATGAAATCGAAACAAATTGTTATGAAAATGTATTTAAATTATCTGTAAGTGTTTTGTGCTTCTCGATAATGCCTCGTACTCTATTCCGGCGACGGATACGGGTAGGGGGTGTTACAAGAAACGTGTAAGAAATGGAATTGTAAATTATAAGATATAATAAATTTTGTGAGATAATGTCAGAATGAATTCGGGTTTCCCTGTTCTGACTTTGAAAAATCATCAAAAATTGGATAAAAATAATTATGGGTTAAAGTTTACATGTTTAAATTATTAATGAGTCTATTTTCAATAGAAACAAACGGAAACATCATCCAAATTTTGTACTAAGAGATAATTAATTTTTAGCAAAGAAAGGTCGAAGCTGTCAGACAGCAGAACAGGGGTAAGTTTGAAGATTTTACTGTACTTATTGGCGGAACCAAAAATTCTGAAAATTTTATGGTAGAAAGGTATTTGAGTCTAGTTTCAAAAACATCAAGTGGTTTTTAATTTGGAATTTTGTAGCTTGAGATATAAATAATTTAGTGACTACAATTCAAGTAGACAACTTTGAATGAACTATAAATAATAGTGGAATTATAGAGAATGTTACATATGAACATGAAATGTATTAAATTGATAATTAAATTTTTTTATTTAGATCCAGAAAATTCAAATACGAAGCTAGATCGAGGAAAGGAAAAAGTTTGGGATTAGTAGATTTTTTTGTATAGGAACAAGTATTAAGGTAAGTTCGTATAACTTGAATTATATTCTTAAATGTTTGGAATGTATGTTATTGATGTGAATAATTTGAATGTTCATTGTATGAAAATTGATGAAATATTGATATATTTGATAAAAAAGGGAAGAAATCCCGGTTGAATGAAAAGAAAATTGGATGGATCTCTGAAAAGGAATTGATGAATAATTCTATTTACTAATAATTAATAGTAAATTCTATTTTCTGAGAATTACGAATTTTACCAGTTTATAGAGAGATAAATTATTTTCCAACTGAAAGTAAATAAATCATTCATTTTCTATATTTTTGGTTCATGTTGCTTGAGTCCATAGTCGACGCAATTCATGATACAATGATAGCGAGGAAGGTTGTTCGGTTAAAAGCCACTTGAGTCCACATCGCACAAAGCACATGTATAAATCTAGTTTAGGGTTTATTACTATAAATATCACAAAAAGACATGTATAATTTTAAAAAATAAAATTAAACTTCTAATATACCAATAATAATATTGTTTCCTTAACTGATTTTTCCAACAATTTACACAACCAATATTTTTATGAACTATTATAATTATTTTTATTATTATGAATGTTATAAGTATAACATATATAATTTAACGTAATCTTCTACTTTCATGTTTGCCTGTCAGTAAATATGATAAAAATATTAAAAATTTACTTTAGATATGACTCTATCAAAGTAAATGTATCACTCAAAACTTACAACATACCCATCGATAATTTATTATTTAATGCATTTATAATACAACTAATTGATTTGCATCATTTTTTCATACATCAAAACAAGAGTATAAAGTATAGATTTGTAACATGTTGAGCTTTTAAACATTACACAAATACAATTTTTTACTTATGTTTCAATAATGATTGCTAACATTCATTATATGAAATTAAAATACTTTTATTAAAATATAAATAATTGAATTAATGCATATCGAAAAAGCTTTTAATTTGTAGTTGTTCCAATATAAAATTCAAACAATTGTTGGAGCTGAAAGTTAGAATCAACATTATAAGAAAAAGAGTTACAAGGAGAGAATTAACCTATAATATTTGTTAATACAATTTAGATTCATGACTTAGAGAACAATTTTATTTAACAATTAATCCACAAATAGATAAAATGAAGTTATCATAATTTTATTTCATGAGCCCGACCCATCCAATTTTTGCTTAATAATATTAAAAAAACAGCTTAACATTAATTATACAGTTAAGTATGGCAACCAAATAACCGATCATAACTATTGTCTAAACATAACATGGAATAATGAAATAGATCAGATAATCAAAGTTGATGAAGTACAAGTCACATAAAAAAGTAGACATGAAAAATATCTAATTGTATGAGTACTTAAAAGAAACCTTTATTAATAAAATGATTGTCTTATGGTAAATATAAAAGGTAAAAAAATACGGATACCATAATTTTAAAGTGATAGAGAAAGGACCACCCTATCTATTCATTGTAGTTTCTACAAGCTACCACCGTCACTACGGATCTTAAAACTCATCAAGAAATAGGGGACCAATGAAGTTAAACTTTGTAGCATTGGCCATCCCTACAGCGCTGAGGGTTGAGAGAATATTTCGTCCGGATAATTGTGTAAACAGCTAATGCTATAGTTGCACTGGTAGCTATTCACAGTTCCATAATGTGACTCTTAGCGATAGCATTCATTCCGACACAACGCACAAAAAAACCCTTTTTATCTCATCACTCACTTTTCGTTTTCATCCAACCCATTTATTTCTATATTAATCTTTCTGAAACTTCAAACCACATGATTAAATGATCAAAGGATGAAATGAGATACCACAACAAACTCGACTCATCTATACAACTTGTCCCCTATTTAAATCTTGAAACAACACCACATCTCCTTGTCAAGTTGTTGTTGACTTATACTTTGCATTGGACTGTCAGTCATCACTGTCAAAAACACCTTTCGGGTGTGGAATTTCAAATTTCATTTATTTATTTACTGTGGAAGTAAAAATGAAAATGGTGAGGTCTTGAATTGAAATGACAGAGACACGGAGGCAAGTACTTGATGACATGGCATGACCCAAGGACCCGTGCGGTGGACCCCACAGTTTGATAACCAGGCTTTTTATTTCTGGTCTTTCATTCATAAAATTGAACCAAACCTCCCAAATCCCATCCCATCATCCCAAGAGTCCAAATGGACGACACGTAAGATTTACCGCATGATTGTAACGTGTCGCCGTTATCTACACACGTGACACTACTTCCTTCTTTTGGAAATTATTTAATGGTTAGCGTATGAGCTTATCCCGCTGCCTGGCTCCAAAATGGAAATGCATGCAGAATTTTATCTCTATTTCTTTCTACTATCCAATTATTAACCATACTATTCATTATTACTTTAAAACATATAGTTCATGTAATTTTGGGTATCTAAAATTCCTTCATTTTTCTTTACACAGTATCAACCCAAATCTTATCACTGCTTCTATAGTATCCACAAGTGATAACATAGCTTTCTCTAATAATATCTAATATTATTTATGGGTCCTAAATGGTATTTTTTGAGTTGGAAATAGTGAAAAATAAAAAATAATAATAATAAAAAAGGGAAGAGAAGAAAAGTCAAGAAATAGGGACAGGATTAAGTTAACGAAGCACATTGAATGCTAATGACGTAGTTGTCTCATGTTGGATGGCCCCTTTTTCCCGTGACTTGGATCTTTCAATGCAATTATACAACTACCGTTTAATATAAAATTGTATTTATATTAGCTTTTGTTTCAGTGTTTGATATTGATGAGTGGCAGTTTCTTGACGTAATACGAAAGCCAAAAAGTAAACAAGACTAGACACCATTAATGTTGTTTAGTGGGGAGGGGGGATTTGTTTATCTTCTGGGTAGAAAACTATGCGCCTTACTTGGTGGGGAAAATGGACAACTTCTGAAATCAAAGCCCTTGGTTTTAGCCTCTTTTACTACCTATATTATATAATAATATATATGAAAAACACAATGCTTTGGAAAAGGTTTTCCCCTTTTGTGTATGTGTGTGTTGTTTTGACCCATATTGGTTTTTGTTTAGTTGTTGACCGCCTGGTTTGCTTGCTGTTTTGCATTATAACTTTTATCAAATAAAGAAATTTAACAAACCTTCAAAGAAAAAAAAAACCCTAATATGTGTGTTGCTTTTTGCAATCAAATTGCTAAAAATATATCTAACTTTTATACTAGGGTTTCTGCATTGCATGTGTTTACGTAAACCGTGCTATAAAAATGAGTTTCTTTTTTTTTTTAATTGTTTTTTTGAATTACCTTTTTTTTTATATATATAACTTTTTAGAACAAGTTTCTAGAGATGGGAAAACTTTAGAAAACAAGAAAGAAGGGGAGAAATAAATGAAGGAAACGTTGATGAAACGGTTTTGAGGGTTGAAGGAGTTTCACATGATCCAACTAAGGATCTACTCTGGTCGGTAAAAGGATATGCTTATGTCTCGGCTTCTTCCGTTGTCTGTCGGTGAGAGAAGAAAACTAATTAATTTATAAATAAATGCATCACAATAATTTCTTTTGCATTCTATATTATGTTTTAATTAAATTTGAGCTGGAATCGAATCAAATTTTTAAGTAAGAAATCATTTTTTCAACTATTTTCGCAATTATAATTTTACTTAAAGAAAATAACCCAATAAATACCGAATTAAATGTGGAGTTCAAAGAAAACAAGAAACAAAAGGAGAGAAAAAGGTGGTAAAGTGAAGCCAAAACCAGAGGCAAAGCAAGCAGCAGCGCAGTCATCGAAACGCCGCAACACTTGCCCACGCTTACCTTAGCTGACGTTGGCCACACGTGAAGCCCCTCGGCCTCTATTATTTTATATATCCTCGGTTTCTATTAAAGAATTTTTAATTTATAACTAACATATTTTAGAAATGGGATTACAACATATAATGCAATTAACCCTAATTATTTTTAGGTACAAGCTTGTGGTTTAAAATTAACTCCTCAAATGTAATAGTAATTTGAAAATTAAGTTAAGATGTTTTTAAGTAATTATTTAAAATGTTTGGACCAAAAAAAAAAAAAGGTGTTTTTGTTGCACGTGAATCCCTCACTTTCTCTCTCACACGTGCGGTTCTGATTCAGATTTACTTCTTCTTTTTCTCTCTCTTGACTTTGTGTTTGACAATTAATCTCCTTTTGCAATCCCAATGTCATATCTTGCTTTCTTCTTAATTTATTCCCACACTTGCTGCATAAGGAAGGTACATTTAGTAATGAAGTATTATATAATTAAAAAAGAAAATATCAGATTAAAGAGATGGCAATGAGTAATTAGTACAGAATCCATAGAATCTGTTGTAGTGTGAAACATCTGATTCACTCAAATTCATTTAGTCAACCCAAATATTTGTTCTCTCTTCATCCTTGATTACACCCATCCCTTCATTTTTCTAGCTTTTTATTTCATACACGTAACCATTTTTGTCAATATTCACAGCTTGATCACGAACTGCCATATGTTTTGTATAAAAGATAAACCCCCATGTAAAATGAAAGATACTCATCGGACTTGATTTGATGTAAGCAGGACACAGGAAAACCTTTGAATTGTACACTTTATAGTTATTAGAAATGAAGTACAGATAGGGCAGCTTTTAGCTTTTAGCTTTTGTTTTTTCTTTAATTCCCCCAATGGAAAAAGAAACCTAATAAAACTGTAAAAGGCAAACAGAGCCCCTAAATACACAGGGCCATGTCCTACAAACTGACTTGGTGTACTTTGTAAGAACAGGCGCCAATGAAACCCGGAAACCTCAAAGGAACAAATATGCCAACAAAAATGTACGATGAACTATGAACTTGAACAAGCTTTAAAATCCAAATATCCATTGAATTTTAAGGATTGGAAGTCCGCAACATGGACTTGAGCAGCCCCCCTTCCTCCAACTTCAATAAGGTGAATAGGTTGCAGTCAGCTGTACATGTTGAATTCAAGATTTGCTTCTTCCTCTATATTCTCCTACGTTGTCGCTGCTTGAATCCGTTAGAATCGTTAATCTCCTCGCGGTTTTCATAAAGTCACTGCAATGGCAATGAGAAATTGATTACCATGCCCTTTGTAACGGCATTAACCCATAAACATACAAGGTGAATGAGTTCTACCTGAATGGTTCTTCTCCGATTTGTTTGACAGCACCCGTAGCATCCCGATAGAGTAAATGGCTCAGAGTTTCGGAGTTTTCTATACCAAACATGTCTGCCAACTTTCTCTGCAGTTCATCATAAGACCCCAGCAAAGAAAGGTCGAGCGTACGACCGACATCCTCTGATTGCATGAAAACTTTACAGTGACCAGTCTCTAAATTGGGTTCAGCTTCTTGGCGATTGTTTTTGTACCACGGGAGAACTTCGCAGGATGCTCGCTCAGGAAGGCCTTGTTGATGAAGAGCAGATCCAGAACCATCGGAAAAGTTTGCTGCCTTATCCAGATATTCTGAAGAACTATTTCCAGTAAGAACTGGTGAGATTGTATCACCAGAGCAGCTGAGAGAGATTTGCTGCTCAGTAAGAATCGGCCGACCGAAAAGTACAAGCTGAGGTGTCTTTGCACCATCAGCTTTCTTGGAATTCTGTGAGGGATGGGACATGGTTAGCACACAAGAAACGTTCTCACTCATGCTAGGCTTTCGAATGTTTGGGCCACTATTGGAGGTCCTATTAGGTACAGGAGCGTAATCAAGTGGTGGGAAACTAGCCGGAAAGAGACCTGACTGCAGTTTATTGAGGTGGAGATCTGATAAAGATAGACCGTAATGAGCATGCCTGGCTCCCTGCATGCCAGCAGGAGCAGTGTTGGGTAAACACCCAAAGGGGTTGCTGGCCCCAAGGAGGTTGCCTGAAAATGTTGGCATTGGAAGTTGACCATCTAGGTGAAAATCCGAGTGCTGCGGCAGTCTCAACTTTTTCCTTGGTGGTGAAAAGGGAGATAGATGAATCGCAGGCATGTTCGAAACCAATTCCACCAGCCAAGGACTAACTCGTTTTACATTCTGAAGCAAATCTGGCTCGTCCCATGTAACCTGCAATACAGAACTCGATCATATAAGACCATATTCCAGTTGTTCATTCACAGGATCCACATATATGGTCAATGACATCTTTCATGTCAGCTAGTAACACAAGATATGCAATTATGAACAAATCATCATATACATGTCCCAATAAATTGGCAAATTCATTATATTCTCAATGAGAGAGCACAAGTAAGCTATCCTAGTAATAACCATTGCTATGAACAGCATGAAAATCACAATGCATACATAGATACATCAACTGAAAGCAATGGAGAAACCATGGAGAAACACACAATTAGAAGCAAAGAGAACCGACCTGAAGAAGCCTCCAAGGTGAGTCAGGCCAGTGGAGGGGATCTGCGACTTGAACTGAAGATATAGTGCCCATAAACCAACTAATCCGAGAAGAATCCTCTGTTTCGAATGCCATTTTGAACCTCATTCCTGAGCACCACCGGATCTGCAATGCAGCCTTCACTAAAGAGGCCTTCACGCAGAACTCAGGAGTACTCGCCCTTGGGTAGTAAACGACCTCGAATTGTTGGCCATTGGAAGCAAGTGTTGCAGCTTCAATAACTTGTTCAGGCCTAACCTTCCTCTTCCCCATCAAATTACCATTTGAGCTAACCCCATTACTGCTTCCATTTCTCATCAGCTTGCCCTCATCTTCCCTCAGAAATGCTGAAAACCCCCCATACGGAATCATACAATTTCCAGCAGTAGCATTCCATCCGGTTGAAGACTCGGGTCCTCCACCAATCCCCCTCTTCGCCCTCCTAATTCCGATGCAGAGATCCCCATTTTCCGCCCTAAGAAACACAATCGAGTCACCAGCTACAAGCTTCTTATGGTTGACAAAAGTACTCCAGCCCGTAGTCAAAAGATGTCTCCTTGGGGTACCCCTGTAAATATGCCTAAACTTCCAGGTTTCCCCATGGACATCCTTAGCCAGAATGGTCTGAACCGGGGGATCAGCAGAGTAATCCAATCTGGGAAATATCGTTTCAGCACAGTACCTTGGAACTGAAAATCCCCCACCATTGTTAGCATCTGATTGAGTCAATGTCTTTGCAAAGGAAGCCGGTTTTTCTTGTGTTTCATTCCCATTAATGCTTCCAATTCCATCATCTTCAAAATCAGGGTCATTGGTGTTAACTGGGATCAGCCTGATTTTGGCGAAAACCTCGTCGGTTTCAGGGTCGGCCATGAACTTAACGGCGGCGACTCTGCAGAGTATATAAGCTTGTATTCGAGGACAGTTCTTGAAATCAACAGTGCCACAAGCGTGCTCGGAATGGCCCTGAGGAAAGTAAAAGACCTTGGTGTTAACTGAAGGCATTTGAACCATTCCACCAGCACAAGCATGCCATAGCTGAGAATCCAAGCATTTCTCCATCTCTTTCGGTTTCTCTTTCGACTCCATAAAAGTAATCATCTCTCAATCCAAACAATGATTGTAACAGTGAAACTTTCCTTTTCCGTTACCACTTCTCTCTTTAAGGAAATGCTGTAAGAAAAGAAACTTATTCATCAAATTCAATAACCAAAAAAGAAAAAAAAAAGGATCAGAAATAAAGGGGTAGAATTGAAAGCGAAATTACTACCTTGCAAAAGCTTGTATGATCAAGGAACACTGTGATTAAGGGCGTTCTTCTTTGCAGAGGCCAGAAAAATATCCAGCGAAGATCTTCTTTGATCTTCAATCCTCACCAGAAAGAGAATCCAAAACAAAAACTTGGAATTCCACAGAATCTCATCATTTTGTTGCCAAAATAAGAGCCAACTTCAGATTCCAAAAAGCTCCATTTTTATCCTCATAAAATATCTAAGG
Organism: Gossypium longicalyx; assembly: GCA_025698465.1. Lineage (NCBI taxonomy): Eukaryota > Viridiplantae > Streptophyta > Magnoliopsida > Malvales > Malvaceae > Gossypium > Gossypium longicalyx. The sequence continues at coordinate 30,304,321 of CM047003.1, forward strand.
CTTCATTAAACAACATTCAAAGCTTCCCAAGAGTCTGTCTTCCTCCAATTAAAAGAGTTTTGTAGCCTCCCTATAACTAGCTATGAACAACAAAATCTGCCTCAAGGAAACACTTTTTTTATGGTAAAAAATCAGAGACTAAAAGAGACGAAAAAAAAAAGAAGACAACTGTTCAATTACCATGTTTTGAGTTCACCATCAAAACTTTACTACAAAAATTAAGATCCATTAAAAACAGGGAAAAAAGAAACCCAGAAACTAAACGCACACCCCCCCAAAAAAAGAGTTCTCTGCTAATCTTACAGTCTCTTTGACCCCATAAAGAAATCCCAAAAATTCTGAGAAACTAACAACACACAAAGTTCCTGTAATCAGAACCTCCTCCAAATTCTCCTCCTATAAAGACCCAAAGAGGATATCTAGGGGGGAAAAAAGAAGGAAAACAGTGATGAATCTTCTTTGGGTGTGCAATTTCTTTCAAGGAGTCAATCAAGAAATTACTCGTTGGCCGACACAGAAGCAGATAAAAAAGCCATTAGCGCACAAAGAAGAAGAATAAGAAGAAAGTAAGAGGAAGGGAAAATAAAGGGAAAATATATATATATATATATATATATATATGAAGAGAGGCAACTTTTTGGATCATGCAAGTGTCCAAAAAGCATACACTGAAAGAACAGAGCACCCTTTTTAACACCTAAAATTATTAAAAGCAATATTAAAAACCCCAAAAAAAACATAAATATAAACTCAAAAGATAATTTAGTATTGTGTTTTTTGTTTATTCATTTTATGTTTTTATTACCCATTTTCTTCGGATCTGAAGGAAACTGTGTAAGAAGCCAGCAAACCAACAAAGATGTTTAAGAAACCTATCCATATTTCAACCTTTTTCATGAATCAAATCATATTTCTTAAAATATCGTTTTATTAATTCTCATTTATAAATTTAACTACAAAAAAGAACTTATGTTTCAAAATTTTCATTAATATTCAATTATTTCACAAACCCCTCTTCTCACGCTCCTCTATCTTCATATGTTAATTCTTTCATATCCTTTACTTTAAACAGTAAATTGAAGTCTAAAGGCAAAGCTAAGACAGTGGTTAACCAATAACAACACAACTTAACCCTGGTTCAAGTTTTAGTCAACTAGAGTTAAGCGTGTACCTTTAATTTGGACCTTTGGTTAACCTCAAATTGTTTCACTTTTGGGATTGATGCTACTGTTGTCTGCTCTTTTCTTCTCTGTTTTTCACTCTATTTTGCCGCGAGTGGTTTATACGCTACTTTATTAAAATTCGGTAAAAGAATGATTTTTCATTAAAAAAATATTATACCCTACGGCACACTTAGAGAGATATATTTATGAAAAAAAATTATGTAAAAATTAATGAAATTTTAATTGAAATGATAAAAATGAGATGGTGAGATTTTATATATAGCAATTAACAATTAAGGACTATATTGATTGAATATTAATTTAATTGATATTAATAGAAGGATGAGTTCGAGTATGTTTAAATATTTTATTTAAGATTTAAGAAAAAGTTATTTATAATTCTATATATTGTATAAAAAAATAATCAATAGCTTAATAATAGTATAAATATATTAGTTGTAAAAACGTATAAAAATATTATTATAAAATTTCATATGAAGTTTACAATTCGAGTTAATCAAGTGCAACTTAATTAAAAAAAATTAAAAAATCATTTTTAAAAGAATTAGTGTATTTTGATATATATTTTATGCACTATTAGTAAATTAAATGAAAGCATCACAAAATAATTTGAAAATAAATTTATTTAATTTGTTACTATATCGAGTTTTAATCTTGCAGTGGTAAGATAGATTGTATTGTCAAAGGAGAACACAAGTTCGAATTTCGGAGGCAATATTATTGAGAGGGGCAACCACAAACTCAGAACACAAACTGTAAAACGAATATGAAGAACATAAAAAAATAAATTTTTTCTATTAAATTTGTTGGTATACCATTTTGAAATAATAAAAAAAAACTTATTTAGTAGCCATGTAACTAAAATAATGACATTGTAACGAACCTAAGTTTAATAGAAAAATTTTAATTGTATTAACAATTGGACTCGTATTTTTAAATCTAAAAAGTTAAGGGATCAAATTACTTAAAATAAAAATAAATGACTAAATTTCAAATGTATAAAAAGTACATAGACTTAAAACATATTTTTACCAAAGTATTCTTTTATGCAATTTCTAAAACTATTCATAACCAAAATATTATTATAATTTTTTTTTAATTTTCTAATGTTTTCATACAAAATATTTAAATACAACAACTTAAACCAAAACTTTTGTTTTCCATCAAAACCAATACTTAAAATAAACAACTTTTATATTTAAAAAAAACTTTATTTCTTAAGAAAACTACTATTCCCATTTAAAACATACGGTTCTTTATATATATATATATATATATATATATATATATTTCTTCACAAACATTTTAATTCAAATATTATCTCAAAAATATTTAAAGATTTTATAAAAAATAATAAGTTCAATTTAAATTGAATCCGAAATAAGCAATCACAGTACAAAGGAATTTGAAAAACCCCAAATTGAGAGCAAGTATTTGAGCAAAATATGTAGATTTTTTAATTAGTCAAATATATTGTTTTCTCAATATTTAAAAAAATAAGTCGATTTTGAAAAGAGGTTGTGAAAGTATGTTTAATTGGACGAGGTTTTCTACTTACATGTTAGGGAAAACGTGTACAACTGGAATCAATTTCTAAAAATTTTAAAGAAAACAAGTCTAAATGTGCGTGCTTTTCCTGACTTATCAATAGCGCGTATAATTGGACGCACTTTTACACATACTTTCTAAAATCGATTTATTTTCTTAAATCTTAAGAAAAATAATCTATTTAACTAATTAAAAAAACGAAATATATTACGTATTTAGTCAAATATTTGCATCATACGGATGAATGTTAGAATAGTGTACATAGGGAGGCGCGTGGGGAGGAGAACAAATGTTTATAGTTTATGTGGTGGTGTATATCTTTTAAAACTTAATTTACGTATAATTAAAACAGTAAATCTGAAAAGTGAGGGTACTCCCATCCAATTCTGTTGTGTTAGAGCAGTGAATTGAGTCAAGTCTTGAGACTTGAACAAAAGTAAAACAAAGAAAATCTTTTGTTGGGTATTTTTGTCACTTTCCTTTGACAAAACAAAAAGGAAACCCACACGTTACCAGCCGCGCGTGAAGCTTGCAGCTGACAGTGATTTGGTTAACAAAGGAATCTGGAAGAAGAAGAAACAGTTAAGTAGACTTTCCGATTTGGTGAACTTCAAGTTTACCCTATTTGACAAATAACCACATTTGTGTGCACAATTCAACCTCACTGAAGATTAATATAATAATCTTTTTAGCTCCGTCGACATGAAAAATCTTTTGTTCATTTATTAAGGTTGAAGTTGAACCCACTCCATTTATTAATAACTTTAACAAACCTTTTAGGTAAGAAGTGAAACTCGTTCTTAATTACCAGCAGCAAAACATTGCATACAAACCGCAGCTCCAGTGGCTAAACAATTCTTCAAAATCTACCAATAGGACTCACCCTAAAATGCCCAATCCGACCTACTGGCAACTCAAAATAGCTTTCTGGGATTCACATCATATGTTTGCTCCTTTTTTCTGGAGAGGGGACCTTAAACTAGGCTGAGGAGTTAGCTTTTAAGTTTTAACGTCCAATCCGGGAGCTATAATGTGATGAACATTGTAAATTCTTCGACGTTAACTACCAGTTTCAACATTGAGCTCATCAATGTGAAGTTAAAGAAAGTATTTCAAATGAAGTTGTGTGTTAAAAAAGGGAAAGCTTTCCTTTTTCTTCTTCTTCTTAATGGAACAGTAACTGTTAAGATTAAGTGTGCAGCAGTATATTTTGTTGTCAGTAATTATTGAAGATCAGTTACTGATAAAATTATCCAAAGATTAGCAATGATCATTTATGATGATAGGGGGGACATGTCAGTTTAGCATCAAGGTTGTCATATAGAGGTATACATAAATATGCAAAATGTTGGAATCATAATTCAATTCAAGCTCCGCTTCCAATTTCAACCATCAGTCATGTTTTAAAATCTCCCATCTGCTGCCTTGCCTGGTTATTAATCTCAACTGAAACTTGAGACATTTAACCCACATTATGTTTGTCATTAAAAAAGAAAAAAAGTCTAAACAGTATCAGGTCGATGTGTATGGTTCAAGCACCATGAAGTTTTCAAATACATTTGGGTGGGAACATTAATCAAAGCCGGGACCATTCACTTAATTTATAACCTCCCTCTCTGTCCATTTTGGAAATGCCAGATATGGAACCATTATTCCCTTGTATTGTATAGCCTGTAAAACGTAAACTTTTGGCCAGAAGTTTGAACATTTGTTGGTGCCAAGGACAAAGACAAAGACCCATTACCAAGAACATTAGCTGCATTAGGACCCTCCGCCCTTTTACGTGGAGATGAAACCAAATTTCATAATGGCTGGATTTAAAAGCACGAATCACACTGGATAACACACACTATGATTTCTGCCACTTACTTCAATTTTAAATTTCAATCTGCGAATATTTAATCGACGAATATTTTCAAAAATATTTTGTTAAAAAAAAAACACTGATGAAGGATTCTAAAACATATAACTTGAAACTAATTAATAATAACACATTAAATATATATGATATTAATTTTTTTTAAATAGATTAAATTATTTATTATTGTGTTGACATCAATCTTAAATCGGTGTTAACTTGCAACACTAACTCAATCAAATACATTGTTAATATATATATACAAATGGTGAAAGTAATAAAATATTTATAATAAAATTAAAATATATCAAAATATCAAAATAAATCTTTAAATAAGTGGCAAATTAAAGATTTTACTTATGCAATTAGTTCAAGTCTCATCATATATATATTTTTACGAGTTTTTAAAATAAAATGATTAATATACTATTGAATAATATAACTAATTTTAATTATGAAATGACATGTTCAAAATTTATTTAACTGAGTTGGTGACTCTATTGATAAAGATAATAACTTGTACATGTTAAAATAAAAATAAATCTTAGTTGAGTGGTATACGTATAATTTATTTTAATATATACTTATAGGTAATTGAATGTATTTCCATCATTACGCGCATCTTTCTTGGCTAACATCATGATCATCATTAGAATTGAAAAGGCATATATAAAACTACCAACAATTAAAAGCCAGCGTACAATCCATACGCACTACAATTACAATCTCCCTCCCACGATGATAGCTAACCTAACCCAACTGTACGTGTCATACCTCAGTAACATGTTTTATGGGTAAAACTACATTTTTTGAGCTAATTTTCGTTATTGGTTGCATTGATTACAATTTACAAAGATACACCGTTAATTACTTCAATTCGATAATTACTATTTAGTCCCCTCTTCCTTTTACTTTTTCTCTTTCATTTCATTTTAATGTATATTTTTACACATACATTTACATTTATATTTTAGGTAAATCATCCTTTCCATGTTTTCCATTTTATTTTAATTAGGAATTGGAATAATACATTTTTTGGCATCACTCTTTTCCTTTGGAATCAATTAACTTTTGGTTTAAGGGTGTAAAAAACTCTTAATTTTTTTTTAAAAAAAAGGCAATTGAGTCCTTTTTTTTTTTTACACTCATTTGGGTACTTGAATTTTTAAAATGCATCAAAAAAACCCTAAAACCTTTTCAAAAAAAGCAATCAAGTCATTGCTCTTATTAAAAATTATAAAAAAATTAAAATCAATAAAAGGTATAAATATTATTAACTTTTAATAAAAAATTCAAATATTAAATATTTATTAAAAATTAGAAAAAAAATATAAAAATCATAAAAAAATATAAAAAAATTGTAAAATTTTATAAAAATTGTAAAATTTTATAAAAATTGTAAAAAAATTATAAAATATATAGAAATATAAAAAATTATAAAAAATTTATAAAGTCATAAGTAAATTATACAAAATGTAAAGAAATATAAATATCATAAAAAAATTATAAAAATTTCGTACCAAAAGGAGCATTTTATAACTTTTCTATAACTTTTATTTTATTTTATTTTTATCATTTTTCATCACATGTCACGCTGTGTTGCGACACGTGATGACTTTAATTTAAAAAAATTAGGGGTCGTTAATTTTTTTTATGATTTCTACAACATTTTACAATTTTTTTATATTTTTAAGATTTTTATAAAAAAATTAATTTTTAATTAATTTTAATTTTTTTATATTTTTATATTTTTATTAAAAAATTAATAATTTTTATAAAATTTATTATTTATTATTTTTCTAATTTTTAATAAGACCACAGGCTTAATTGCTTTTTAAAAAAAAATTGAGGATCTTTTTTATGCATTTTGAAAGTTCAAGTACCTAATTGAGTGAAAAAAAAACAGTGGCCTTATTGCTTCTTTTGAGGAAGTTTGAGGACTTTTTTGATGCATTTTAAAAGTTTAATTACTCAATTAAGTACGAAAAAGAAGGGGGCTTAATTATTATTTTTAAAAAAGTTAGAGGGCTTTTTACTCCTTCAACTTTAATTTTTGAACAGATATTTAATAAGAGATAAAATAAAAAAACTAATCAAATTCCGTTTCAAGTTACAAACATTTTTTTTTATAGAAATTAATAACAATGCTTTTGGTTCTGTTTTAAGCATCAAACTATTAATTTTTTTTAATTTAATTGAAATTAAATATTTTATTAGAAAATGACAGGTAAAGGAAATAATGCAAAAGGGCTACACTAACGTTTGAACCAACTTTATAATAAGTTGAGATATCTATTGTCTATTACCCATATATGGAAAAACAAAGCTATACTCTTAATTAGTATATTATCAGAAATGCTGACAGATAGCGTTAGCTACATTCACCAAAATAATTGCCTTCAACTATGTTGTTTGCCTACTGGTTCTGGTTTTTGCGTAGATGATGATGATGTTGGCTGCAGGGATGAAGCAGAAAAAATATTTTAAAAAGGTTAAGGTATCATTATATTAATTTATAATTTTTCAAGGGACTTCAAAATAAATTTACCATAAAAGCGACAGACAGACGGGTTGTATGATCTCACCGCTCTAATTTTGCAACATAAGCATATTAGGCTGGTTGTTGCAGCACATATATACCATACTTTTGCCTATCCATTTATAACTTCACTTTTCTCATAAAAGTGACACTATAAAATTATGCATCTCAATTATTTATTTATCTTCAAATTAATGAACTCCAGTAAATCCCATTACCTAATATACAACAAAAAATAATAATAAATAAAGTGTGAAGAATCGTTTACCCCCTTTCTCTCAATCAGATTTTGGGTTTGGGCTTAAAGGTTAAAATGTTCCAGTTAAAAGGCCTTATTGTAAAGAACCCAGTCAAGGCTACTAATGGTGACAACTCCATGGGGAATGACAAAAATGAGCCTCAAGCATGAAATGAAACTCTCAAATAAATAATCTAGGACCAGCTTTTGCCTTGACTGCAACAAACATAAAAAGGCCTTCTTCGACCACAAGGTTGTACAAGGGAGCCAAACATGTCAATAATTTGAAGCAACTGTATCCAATGAGGCGAAACATTAGGCTACATTGTCAGTCACCCAATCATAAGATACTTGAAACATACAATAAAAACATTTAAATGGATATTATCAGCTTTTCCTAGTATAAAAAGCAGTCAGATCAACCATAACGTTCAAATGCAGCCGAGCAGATTCCCACGACCAGGAAAAGACTGCAGTTGCCAGCTTCCAGCTGCATATCTTAGGCGTCCCTGATAAAATGAGAACCAGCAAGTCTTAAGAAATGCAGTCCAATCCAACTTAAAATCAGTACAATCAATTAACATTTTAATTTAGGACCAGTTTTCGTGTAACATGATAGTCGTTCTCCTCTTCAACCTAAAATGTGTTATACCGTCAGATAAGATGAAGGACAACAAGTTCATATGCTTTATAGCTACAAAAACTGAAAATCCTTCAAGTACGAAGGAAATCTCAGAACTAATGATAAAGAAAGCATAAAATTGACTAAATGTGGCCTGGAAAGCAAATCATTTTTTATAACAAAAAATCAATTAAATGCCCAAAGAATGAAGCTTGTACCCAAAGAATTTTAGCAGCACCAGTAGGAAATATCCGCACTCAAAATTGGCGCCTTGGCCTAGACTCTGCTACAGTGACCCGAATTGGTCTTCCATCCAAATCCTGCACCAGACAGATTTAAAGTAATTCACCATCGTTAATGAGCTTAATAGATTTCAAGACGAAGCAATTTGTACAAAATCATGCACACAAAAATCTAAGTTGCTATAGACATTCACATGAAAGACCAAGGTAACAATGAACTTACACAACCATTCAAGGATTTAATGGCACTGTTGACCTCATCGGCAGAACTGTAAGTTACAAAGCCAAAACCCCTTGATCTACCGCTTTCCCTGTCATAAACGACTTTCGCTTCCACAACCCTGCCTTGCTCACTGAACAAGGTCTCGAGTGCTATATCATCAACACCCCATGAAAGGTTACCAACATAGACACGATTTGAAGCTCCCATAGGAGGACCACCTCTTGCTCCCATAGGAGGACCACCCCTTGCTCCCATTGAAGAACCACCTCTTGCTCCCCTAGGAGAAAATTCTTCCCTACGAGGAGGAGGAGGTCCTGAGTTTACCCTCAATGCTCTCCCTTCCAATTCCTGCAACCAGAAGATAATTTTACGATAATCTCAATACAAGCTTGTGGTGAAAACTACAGACATTATTAATTAAACACTTTTATTGGGAGGTATTTAGATACTAAAACAGTAAAAAATTTGAGCAAACTTGACATTTCAAATACCCCTTTCCCCCACAATGCTGCAAAAGAGAACGCGGAAGAAAGTTTAAAGCAGTTACTCCATATGTTGATCAGATTTATATGCAAGAGTAGGTTTTAAAGCTAAAACAAGACATTGCTACTCAAAATTTCTAATAATATGTAAGAATTTGTTCATGATAAACTAAAAAAATGAAAAGTCACATTGTTTGGGATAGACATGTAACAAAGATGATCCAATTAAGCAATGTGGAAAGCACTAAATAGCCATCGCATATGAAAAAAAAAAAAAAAGACTTACATAGCCATTGAACTGTTGAGTAGCAGCTTCGACTTCCTCGATTGTGGACATGGTTACAAATCCAAATCCCCTACTTCTCCTAGTTACCTTGTCATAAATCACCTGCCACAAGCAATATTTCACCACAATAAACGGAGTGAACATTTTGATTCTAAGTCTACAAATGATTGAGAAACATAAAACCCGGTAATCAATAAGTAAAAACAAAAAAGTAAAACGAAAGTACCTCAACCATCTCAACATTTCCGGCGTTTTCAAACAAACCCGCAAGCTGAGCACTATCCACAGTAAAAGGAAGATTACCCACAAAAAGTTTCAAGTCAGGGGAGAAAGTAGGAGACCTTTCTTCATCATCGCTGCCAAATAAGTCCTCTTCCTGGTCATACTCAGAAGAAACAGCAACGTTTGTAAGGAACCCGGAAGAAAAAGAGGATTTTTTGGTTAAAAGCTGGAAACTTGGAAGAACAGAACAGAAGAGAGGCTTTGCATGGGCGGTAGGAGAAAGGGAGAAGAGGGAAAGTGAATTGGGAGTTGAGTCGGATAAAGATAGAACTTTGGGTTTGAGCGATGGGAGAATAAGAGATGAGGCAGATGTTGCAGACATGGCTGGTGTGGTTCCTTTAACCTTCGTTCTCAAAAGATAAGGTTTTCGAAATGGAAGAGGAGAAGGAGGGTTTAAGAACAACTGTGCGGTTAGGTTAGATATTTATAGTGGGAGAAATGGAAAAAAGATATCAGCCTAGCCTAGCCTAGCCTCTTCCATTTTCGGTGGGATTGAGATATTGGGAGCAAGTTGAGCTGGCTACTTGGCTACATTATGAGATCTGGGCCGTTCGATTTTGATGATCAGAAGATTTCAGTAGATATTTTGTCTTCTGACAAAAGCTGTTGGAGTTTAGTTCCCAACTTCCCATGCCATTCTTTCTCCTGCTGTCTTTCTTTGTCTTTGGTTTGGTTTGGTTTGGTTTGGTTTTGGTTATCACAATTGACAAAAGCCCCCAATAGCAATGAAAATATTACAAATTTCAACTGAAAATGGGTCAGACTGGCCTACAGTTTATGGGTTTAACACTTCAGGCCAAAGCCCTACAATATATGGATTCATGTCTAAGTTAAATTTTCTTAGTAAAAGTCCTCTTCAATATTGAATACATTCATCGCTTTATAACAAAATTAGAATAATTTAATTCAGCGCAATTAAAAATAATTAATCACATTATTAATGATTTATTTCAATTTAATTTTAGATAATTTTCATTAGTGAGCCTTTAATATTTACATATGCAATTAATTTGACCTTATTTCTAAAAGAAATTTAAAAAATATATATAAAGAATTAAAATTCTAAAAAATAAAAAAAATAATATATATATATATATAATTTAGCTTTAAAAAAATAGTAATACATACAAAAAAAAAAGACAGCATGCATAAACATTATTATATCAATCAAATTTATGTAAAATAGATAAAAATTATTAATGTTGTAATTAAGTTTCATCATACACTCATTTTTTTATAGTGGGCCTTGTTAGTTGGACTTTGGTTTATCTGCCAAAAGACTTATGGAGGACTTGGGTTTCAACAATTGAAAGATTATTATACTAATCAAATTTATGTAAAATAGATAAAAATTATTAATGTTGTAATTAAGTTTCATCATACACTCATTTTTTTATATTGGGCCTTGTTAGTTGGACTTTGGTTTATCAGCCAAAAGACTTATGGAAGGTTTGGGTTTCAACAATTGAAAGATTATTATACCAATCAAATTTATGTAAAATAGATAAAAAATTATTAATGTTGTAATTAAGTTTCATCATACACTCTTTTTTTTTTATATTGGGCCTTATTAATTGGACTTTGGTTTATCAGCCAAAAGACTTATGGAGGGCTTGGGTTTCAACAATTGAAAGATTATAACACTTCTTTATTATTAAAGTTGGGGTTTAACATTCTATCGAGTTTAGAGGCTTTGTGGGTTCGTGTGTTACGGGCGAAGTATGGGATTAAAGATGGCATACCCTTCAGTATCGTTCATAGTAATTGCTATTTTGTTTGGAGAACTCTATCTGAGGTGTGGCCTCTACTTAAAGAAAATATTTTTTGGTTAGTTGGAGATGGTATCTCTATTAAGTGTTGGAGGGACAGTTGGATAACAGAGATCAGCCTCTTGATTAACCTTATTCCAGCAAGTGCTAACATGGTCACTTATTGTCATTTAAAGAAGATGGTTACAGATGAAAGAACGTGGAATCTGAAACTTTTTCGAGTTTGGCTTTTTGAATATCTAATTAGACGCATTACTAGCATCCTTCCTCTACATCTTGTAGCAGGGCCTGAAAGAATTGCTTGGTTGAGAACCTCTTCAAGGTGTTTCTCTATTAAAACGTCTACCGTAAAATTAAGGAAAGTTTGTGGAATCCTAAGGAGGAAGCTTGGAATTTGCCATGGAAGGTTAAAGGACCTCAAAAGGTGAGAGTTTTTCTTTGGCTGACTCTCAAACAGCGGTTGCTTGCTCAAGTAGAATGGCAAAGGTGTGGTGTGGGTAGTGACACAAGATGTCTAATCTGCAGCCATGAAGCAGAAGACATGTTGTATGTTTTAATGGATTGTGATGCAACGAAGAATGTATGGAACTGTATCCTCCCCCATAAACTAACCATATTATTTTGAGTAATTTGCAGGAATGGATTGAGTCTAATTTGGAAAATCAACTCAACATAGTCCAGAAGAATGTCAATTCGTCATGCTTCTTTGGCTTAGTTGCTTGGCGGATATGGAAGAACAAGAATATTTGCACCTTTAATGGCGTGTCGTGGAGTGTAGAGAAGATTGTCAAAGTCTCACACAATTGGGCAAATCAATGCATTGCAGCTTGCAATGGAGGCAATGTAGTGAGACCTACTTCAAGAGTGGATATGGTGAATGTAACACCCCTTACCCGTATTCATCGCCGAAATAGGGTATGAGGCATTACCAGAGTTTACCAAATTAATTTTTCGTTAATACAAGTTAAATACTATTCATTTACTAAAACATGTCATAACGTCCTTTAGATGGGCCTCCAAAGCCCAAAACATACTTCGAGACCAAACCAGAATTAAATCGAAACCATAGAAAATTTTTCGTAAAATCCCAAAGTTTTTTTTTTGTTTAATATAACCTCTTTATAAATATCTAACCTTCACTGCAAATTTTAAAACCGAGACTAATCCAACCAACCAATGTATTTCAATCAATTTGATACCAAATTATACTTCTACTATAATCATACTATTTAACATATTTATCTTTTTTTTTACTTTAATGTATATTCATTAAACAAGTCTTAGCATTTATATAATCATCAAACCTTATACATGCCATATAAATCAAAAAGGGAATTTACAAAAGCTACCGGAGATAATCTGGATAGTGTGATCCTCTGTGTTGATCCGATCCTCCATATACTTCCACGTCAATCTACAAGAGACATTGAATACACTCAAGTAAGCTTATAGAAGCTTAGTAAGTTCATAGGCCTAAAACATAAATCTTACCAAATATTTATACACTTATACAATATACACAATTATTAAGTTCACCTGTCAACCACAGTCATTGGTGAGTTCCCTTGTATAAACTTACTACCACTTATCCATTTTCTTTAATTCTTTTGGGCCCATTTGTCACATATCATTCTTTAACCAAATTAGGGAACAGTTACGGAAAATTGAGTACTTCACTTTCACTTTGCCATAGTATAACTATGGTATTGCGTATGATCACTTATCACTTTTTGAAATTATAGTCCTGCCACGGTCTTATACTGATCACATTTATCATTTGTCACTGATCAGATAAGTGTAGCTAAAACTATCACTTATCACTTATCACTTGTCACCGATCAGATAAGTGTAGCTAAAGCTACCACTTATCACTTATCACTTATCACTTATCACTTATCACTTGTCACTTATCACTGATCAGAAGTACTCAAATCCTACATTCCGCTCAATTTGATCATTTATTCGATTTTTGGGTTGCTATTTTATTCTCTATTCATCAATAAATATATTTCATCATACATTATATAATTCATAAAATTAACATATAATCATTAAACTTCAACCATATGAACTTACCCGGGTCGATTTGCAAAATTTGTGAAAGTTCAGGGACTAATCAGCTACTTTTTCTTTGTTTCGGGTTCTCGATCTATCATTGTAAAATCATTCACTTATCAGTATTGACTTCATCTTCAACCCGCTTATAAGTAATATTATCTATAAATTCATTATTTACTTATGTATATTTCAATGCTGTCCATCCGTGTCATAGTCACTAAATTATTTTTATCTAAAGCTACAGAACTCCAAATTAAGGTCTGCTAATTTTCCCTGAAACTAGACTCACATATCTTCTTACCATAAAAATTTTATAATTTTTGGTTGGGCCAATTAATACAGTTTATTCAGTGAAGTCTCCTCTGTTCTGCTGTTTGACAGTTTCGACCCTTCTTCACTAAAAATTAATTATCTTCTCGTACAGAATTCAAATGATTTTTCTGTTTATTTCTCTTGAAAATAGACTCACTCAGGATTATAAAAATATAAATTTAAGCCTCTAATCATTTTTATTCAATTTTTTGTGATTTTTCAAAGTCAGAACAAGGGAACCCGAATTCATTCTGACATTGTCTTACAAAATCTATTATATCTCATGATTTACAATTCTATTGCTTACACCGTTTCTTCTATAAGAAACTAGACTCAATAAGCTTTAATTTCATATTTTATTCATTCCATAATTCTATTTCTACAATTTTTGGTGATTTTTCAAAGTTAGACTACTGCTGTTGTCCAAAACTGTTTTAGTGCAAATGTTGATTTCGATTTTTGCCCCAAATTTCACAGTTCATACAATTCAGTCCTTGCTCAATTAACCCCTCAATGAAGACAATTTTTCTCAATTAATGCTTTATCTAGACATTATAAGTTATTTCACAATTATTTAAATTCAGAATTTCCACATAAAACCCTAACTTCAAACTCTTTCACCATTAGGTCCCAAACATTCACTTTCTATTCAATTCTTTCAATAAAATCAGCATATAAACAATTTAAAGCTCTAATTCCATGCTAAATTATCATATACTTCCAGCACATATTCATATCAACTTCCAATTTCTTTCATAAAATAAAAAACTAATGAATTCAACAAGTGGACCTAGTTGTAAAAGTCATAAAAACACAAAAATTTCAAGAAATAATCAAGAATTGAACTTACTTGCAGTAAAAATATGAAAAACCAGCTTAAGGAAACCCTTCTATGGTGTTTTTGCTGATGAGAATGCAGAAAAATAAAGAGAAATCTAGATAATTCCACTTTAGTCCTAGCTTTATTAAGTAAATTTTGAAATATTTCAATTTTGCCCTTAATTCATCAATTTTCCTGCTGATTTCATGCCCCTTGCCGTCCAGCCAAAAACATTTTGGGTCTATTTTCCTTTTAAACCCTCTTTCTTTTATCATTTAAGCCATTTAATCATTTCTCATAATTTTACATTTGTTATAATTTAGTCCTTTTTATTCAATTAACTATCGGAACTTTAAAATTTCTTGACGAAATTTTAATACTAACTTATTAAGACTCCATAAATATTTATAAAAATATTTATGGCTCGGTTTAAAATTTTTAAAGTCTCGATACCTCGTTTCTGATTTTAATTATTTTAATATTTATTTCTAGAACACTATTCGCTATTTCAAAAAAATTTCTAACTTCACATTTAACTTATATTCACTAAATTAATAATATTTTCTACTCATTTATCGGATTTAGTGATCTCGAATCACTGTTCCAACACCACTGAAAATTTAGGATAGTAAGGTGGATCCAAGTAAGATCCGATGGAGCTGTTAAAACCAATATAGGTTGCATTGCGGTAGGCTATGTATTGAAAAACCATAATGGAGATTGGATACTTGGTTACAACTGCAAATTGGGGAAATGTTCTAATTTTTAAGAAGAATTGTGGGGTATACTCGATGGTGTGATACTGACACAAGGAAGACAACATGATAGAGTTTTGGTGCAAATAGACAATATAGGAGTTATTGGATCTATCAAGGAGTTTGTATTGAATGGATCAAATTCTCCATTAATCAGACATATCTTACAACTTTTGCAAAATAAAGAAGTTTGGTCAATTATATACGTTCCCATAGATGAAAACTTGGAAGCTGATGATATCACCAAACTAGCTTTTGGTAGGGAGGAGGGTTTATAGGTACATGAAATTTCTCCTCTGGTGTCTTTTAGTATTTTGTAATGTTCTACTTTATTTTCACGAAAAAAATTAAAATTATTTTTTTAAATAGACTAATTTAGAGATGATAATGAAGTGGGGCGAAAATAAATATTGTTAAATCCACCATTGCTTCACAATTAGCAAACTCTACTCTATCACCTATCCTGCTCCACTATAGATATATAATTTTAAAAATCATTACCACTGTTATGGATATTGGATACATCCATATATGCACCACCCACCTTGTTCCTTTTTAATTTAATTTTTTTGTACTTATCTTTAATATTTTTAAAATGTAAATATTTAAACATAATTATTAAAAAAATACTTAAAGATAAAATAAATAGATTTTTTTTCTATATTAAGTTATTACATTTTTACCTCATACTTGCCCCGTCAAAAAATCTACTCCATTCGAAGTGAAACGATTTGAAATAGCTCAAAAAATATAAAATTTATCATCTCTAAATTAATTTACTTTGATGGAAAAAATATTTTTTACGATTTTCCTAAAGGAAACATAAGAAAATAACAATCATTATATTTACGGACATTTATTTATTTATTAATTTAATACTATTTACGATA
The DNA here is from genome assembly GCA_025698465.1 of Gossypium longicalyx. NCBI lineage: Eukaryota > Viridiplantae > Streptophyta > Magnoliopsida > Malvales > Malvaceae > Gossypium > Gossypium longicalyx. The sequence continues at coordinate 30,320,429 of CM047003.1, forward strand.
TTATGCAACAGCTAATTTTGTCTTCCTAACATGAACATATTTTTCTTTTTTGATTTGGTAAGAAGAACTTAATTTGTTCCTTTTATTTATGGATGTTTGATATTTTTCACATCTTTCTTCATTTGATTTTTACTGATATTTTCAGTAGTTCATTGTACTAATTCAGAATTAAAAAATGTTAATGTCTTTTTGGAAATTTTTTATAAAAGAAGATTAATTATTTACTTCAAATAAAAAATTATAGAAATAAAATCTCATATGATGGTTTGATGGTTAAGGGCGTTTATCAACTCAAGCATAATTACGTTAGTTGCGTTTGTTATTTAAATTTTATCCAAAAAAAAATATTCTCGTTTGCTTAGTTGTTTGGGTTCTAAAATTAAGAAAAACGTATTATTGTTGAAATTAAATGATAATGCATCCAAAACTTCGTCTATTTTCAATTCATGAAAATGACTTTATATATTCAGATTCATTGGAACAACTATTTTCTCATTCATTTTTAAGTTTATTCTTAAAATGACTACGAAGGAAGACTGCTAGTGCCAAAACAGATCAGCCCAAAAATCATTGGTTGGACTCAATTATTGTACATTTTACAAGTCAAATTTGCATTTTTCATCAATCATTATATTATATATATTTTAGGTTTTAATTAAAATTTACAAAACATAAAAATTATTTGTTTAAGCCTAAAAATAGAAAGAAAAAAAATACCTGGCCTGGCTAATATATATAAAATTAATGCTTTTATTTTTAAATTTATTTGTTTAATTTGAAAAAGTAAAGTTCAACTGATAATATATATTTAGATTTAATAAAAAATCAATTGAATTTTAAAAATTTAAACCAAAAAAATATTATATAAAAAAATAAAAAAATCAAAGAGTATAAAAACTGAGGCATAATTACACCTACATAAAAGAAATACAATATATATATATATATGTATAAACACAACACAGACAAGCATCCCCTGTGAATGGCTTTTATTTTGCTTGCATTTTATTGGCTTTGATTAGTAGCAAAGGTAAGACTTTTCCCTTTTCATTAGCATCTTTATATATTTCCCCTCTCTCTCTCTCTCCAACATAACTTGGAAAGAGCTCACACACCTTTCAAATATATTATATTTAAAAGATTAATCTTTCTCTCTCTATCTCAAAACTAAGCTCTCCTTTTTTTTAATCTTTCCCTCTTTCTGAGAAGAAAAAAGAATCATAAAGAAAGGCCTCTTCTTCAAGATCTACTTTGTTGGAACTCAAACTTAAGATTGCAGAGAGAAAGATAAGCTCCAGAAAACAATCCCTTCTCATAAACTTTACCATTGAGGTAAAACCAAAGCATTTTCCTTTTACTTACCCAAAAGCCCTTATCAAACATCTTGTTTTATTTAGTTTTCGTTAGCCTCTTTTTGTTTTCCTTTTTGTGGGTTTTGTTACTTTTTATGTTTCATCTTCCTTGAATTGTGCAAGCTGGATTTCTGTTTATTTTTAGTTCTTGAGCTGAATCAGATTCATGGAACTTGATTTTATTCATTTTTAGCTTTGTGGATGCTTAATTCATTTTGGGTTTCCTTTTTTCTGGGGGGTTTTCAACTTTTGCTTGCTTTGTGATGTTTCAGGAAGATCTGAGCTGGGTTTTTAAGTTAAGATTTTATTTTTGCATTTTTTTCGTGTTGGGCAACTTTTTGGTTTTTGATGGAGCTGTTATTAGATTTTTTTCCTCTTCTTTTATTTGGTTTGTGTGCTGATCTTTACTACTACTGTTTAGCATTGATGGTGAAACTTACTCTGTAAAGTGGATTCCTAATGATGAATGCTTGCCTGCCTGAATTAGTTCGCCTTACCCTTATTTATGTGAACAAATTAGTTTAACATCCCAGTTGGTGAAATTTATGACGTTCACTATATGACTCTCTGAGGATTTTATATCTGGATTTGGAACATATTTTGTTTTGAAGATGTGGCAAATGGATTAGTCTTGATCTTGTACTGCATTTTGGTTGACCTTCATTTTTAATGTTGATTGATTACTTGATTTCTTTGTGCTGTATTGATTTTCTAACGTCTGTATGGTAGTTTACCCTGTTTGACTGATTTGGTCGGATTTTTGCTTCACAGGTGCCTGCAAAGGAGGAATTTCTTTCAGTATTTTTGTTGTTCTTCTTATGGACCGTGGTTGAGAATGTCTATCATTTTATGCTAGCTCAAGTTATTGGTAAAGTCCTGCACGAATTAGAGGAATCAACAACTTGTATCAGGGAGATGACCAGGAAGTTACATACGTCTCAAGAGTGGCGTGTTAAGGGATTGGATTCAAGAATTAGATTGGCATCTCCTGGTTGCAGTTGGGGCTGTAATTTTGCCTTGTTAGCAGTTGCTGTTCCACTGATTTTGGATAGTGAATTTTAGATGCCTGCTAGTCCTGCTGTGCCAGGGTTATTGTTAGATGTACACTCCTCTGTTAGCAAGCTTGGAGAAAACAGGCTGGATAGTTTGCTTTATCTTGGACAATCATATTTAGTAAAAGAATTTGCTAATGCCCTGCTGAACGAATTCTGATGGGTAGCATCATCTCTCAGGAGATTCAATCAACATGGGCAACCATGTAATTGCTTAACTTTTTGGAATTGGAGGTTCTTTCGCTATTCTGAAGAATTATTTAGATTCTGTACTGCACTGTGACTTGTATATTGCCTAAGTTTCAACTTTAGAACATGGAAGCTGAGACTGGGAATGGTAACCACCATCCAGGTGTTCTAAATCGGATGCTTCCTGCTGTTTTACCTGTTCTTCTGATATCAATTGGATATGTTGACCCTGGAAAGTGGGTTGCAACTGTTGAAGGAGGTGCACGGTTTGGTTTTGATCTGGTAGCCCCCATGCTTCTTTTTAACTGTGCTGCTATTTTGTTTCAATACCTGTCTGCTCGAATTGGTATAGTGACTGGGAGAGATCTTGCTCAGGTATAGTTCATTCTTTTCATGCTTGCGTTTATTGCAAGAAATTTTCTTTTTTTCCTGGTCTTTTGCTGTATGATTGTTTTATGCAATATACCACCTGCAGAGAGAGGAGAGAGAGACAGAACCAAATAGAGCTTTTCCCAACTATTAGTATTTAGCACTGATTGAAGCAAAAAATCTGGGACAAATTATAAATGAGAAAATATTGGAGAGTAATAAATTTAGAAGGCAGACTCACGTTGGTTCCTTTTGCCATAAAACATGAGGAATTATTTCTCTTATATGTCGTAATTTCATTGAAAGTGTATTATTTTCGCCTGCCTACTTATAAAAGTGTACACAAAGTAACTAAATTATGTGGTTATACTTACCAATGCACGTTTTTAATTATTTGCCACCTATATTAGCTAGAAACCTTTTCTATGGATGCGTGCTTATAAATCTATTATTACGTGCTCAATCCGATGTGTGTGTGTGTGTTTGTGGATGTCTCTTTGCTCTTGTCATGATGTGCAATTGATCTTTTCATTTTCTGGTGATGATAGATTTGCAGTGATGAGTATGACAAATCCACTCGTATATTCTTAGGAGTTCAAGCAGAGCTTTCCATGGTTGTCTTGGACCTTACCATGGTAATTTTCTTATTGACCAGCTCCTATACTGCCCAGATGCTTTTTCCAAATTATGTTGGAACTAAGACTGCTAAAATTTGTGATTTGCACTTTACATAATGATGTTTACTTTATTCTCACAACAAATGTCCTTATTTTACCAGGTTTTGGGTGTTGCGCATGGGATTAATCTTCTCTTGGGGGTGGATCTGTCCACTGGAGTTTTTTTAGCTGCTCTTGATGCTGTCTTATTCCCAGTTTTTGCCACCCTCCTGGTAAGCTGAACTGCTTCTTTTGTTGTACAATTTCTCTTGCAACATCACCAACAATCTGATATAATTTCAATATTTAGGATCATTGTAGGGAAAGTTTCCTATGCATATATGCGGCAGGTTTCATATTGCTTTCTTATGTTTTCGGAGTGCTCATCAGTCAACCAGAAATTTCTCTTTCCACGACTGGGATGCTCACAAAGTTGAGCGGGGAGAGTGCATTTGCCCTGATGAGTCTCCTTGGAGCTAGCATCATGCCTCACAATTTTTACTTGCATTCTTTTATTGTTCAGGTATCTCTTATTGGACAATGTACATGCACTGACATACATGAGTTTTGTATATGAACCACTTATTTTAGGTTTCAATGCTATGTTCTTTGGAAACTTATTTTTACTGAGAATTTGATATATTCTTCAACTATACTTGGGATTTTAGAAGCCTTTTTAGAATCTTTTCACATGGATGACTTCCTTGTAAGTTTTGTGTCCCTGCATTCTGAATCAAAGGTATTTGTGCATGTTTTTAAGTTACGTTTGTATATTTCTCTTTGTTTCCTTTTCTTTTTTATTCTTCAGCTAAACTGAACTTAAGTTTGTTAAGTATTAGTTTTCATAGAGATGATGGTTTTAGTGATAAGTTCATATCTAACTTCAATATATGTATGCTGTAAAAATACTGCTACTGACCTCAGTAGTTATCAGACCTGAGTCATATAACCTTTTAGTAGGAATTTGCATTATATTAAGGAGAAACAACATCATACTAATATATATGATAATTGGACAATTAATTTTGTTTTATTCAAGCTGTTATCATTATTGATTTAATCTGAATTTGTTTTATGGAAATATGTTAGAATGTATGAATTGTTTTTCTAATACATGCATTTCAATGTAACTGGTATCACAAAGAGATTTTTTCTCTTCCTGCTTTCGATCCACTTTTTTCTAGATCATGTTGCTTACCTTGTATTTGAGGCATGGCTGCAAACTGTGAAGGTGGATTGTTGCCCACAAGGTCTATTTGGATATTTTCTACTTTACTAGTCTTTTTCATGACGGGGTTGTTAGACTTATGGTGTCATTCTCAAGTATAGGGTATTTTGTGCTTGCAAATTCATTGGTTCTGTTTTATGGTTCTGCACTTTTTTTTTGGAGCTTACACATTTTGATTTGATTCATTGTCAGTTTTCTCAAACTTTTGCTTTCATGTTCACAGCAGCATCAGGGGCCACCAAATATTTCCAAGAGTGCCTCATGTCACAGCCATCTTTTTGCCATCTTGTGTGCCTTCAGTGGTATTTGTCTGGTAAATTATGTGCTGATGAATTCAGCTGCAAATGTTTTCTATAGTGCAGGCCTTGTCTTGGTTACATTTCAGGATGCAATGTCACTAATGGAACAGGTTTTTTCCCCCTCTTTTCTAATAAGCTAACAGTTATTGAGAGAATCATGCTTAAGTATTGCTTTACAATTCAACTGTGGATGTTAATAAGTTCCTTTTAAACATGATTGAAACAGGTTTTTAGGAATGGCATAGTGCCCTTGATCTTTTTGGTTGTTATGTTCTTATCTAATCAAATCACTGCATCAGCCTGGAATCTTGGTGGGCAAGTTGTTTTGCATGATTTCCTCGGGCTTGATTTACCAGGTTGGCTTCATCGTGCAACCATCAGAATTATAGCAATGGTCCCGGCCCTTTATTGCGTGTGGACTTCTGGAGCTGAAGGAATTTATCAGTTGCTAATTTTTGCTCAGGTTATGGTGGCTCTTCTGCTTCCATCTTCAGTGATCCCCTTGTTTCGAATTGCCTCATCAAGACCCATTATGGGTGTTTATAAGATTTCTCCAGTTGTGGAGTTCCTAGCTCTGGTAACATTCATGGGGATGCTGGGCTTAAAGATAGTTTTTGTGGTAGAAATGATGTTTGGAAATAGTGATTGGGTTGATAATTTGAGATTGAATGCTGGAATTAGCTTGTCAGTTCCTTTTATTGCTCTTCTTGTTACTGCTTGTGCATCGTTTTCTTTGATGCTCTGGCTAGTGGCTACTCCTTTGAAATCAACAAGTTCTCCAAGTGAAGCTCATGCATTAAATTGGGATTTGAACAGAACTCTTTCCGAGGCAACTATGGAGAGGGTAGAAAATGATTTATGTGAAACTAGATATCACGGAGAGGAATCTGCTCATGTACTGGAAAGATCATCAACACCGGAAAAATCTATTGGGAGTCATTCAGATTTATCTTTTACAAATTATGATTTGAATTTGCCTGAAACGATTATGGAGTCTGACCGGGAAATACATTTGACTACTGTTAATGAGAAGTCTTCTAATAGTATTTATTCTAGCCCGTCAGCTTGTAAGACCCAGGAATCAACATCGATAATTGAGTCAGCTCCCACTTTAGTTAATGAGGTAGTCAATGATGATTTACCTAGCACCAAGACTCTGAGGATTGAATCAATGAAGACTGTGGAGAAAACAGTGAATGTAGAGGGTGATTTGTCGGTTGAAAAAGATGATGATGATGGAGATAGTTGGGAACCAGAAGAGCCATACAAACCGCCTTCCGGAAGTGTTTCCTCTTTGACAGCAGATGGCCCTCCTTCATTTAGGAGCCTCAGCGGGAAAAGCGATGATGGTGGGAATGGAACTGGAAGTCTCTCTAGGCTAGCAGGGTTAGGTCGTGCTGCAAGGCGTCAATTAGCTGCCACTCTTGATGAATTTTGGGGCCAGTTGTATGATTTTCATGGGCAACCAACCCCAGAAGCTAGGAAAAAGAAATTAGATGTATTATTAGGGGTCGATTCAAAACCATTAAAGGTGGATACAAGTGGAAAGGAGTATGGTGGATATTTCCCTTTGGTCGGAGCAAGAGGATCTGATGCTATTAATTCAAGTCTGTATGAATCTCCAAAGCAACTAAAGGTGCAAAATAGTGTTGATTCGCCGTATGGGTATTCAAGAGGATCTGTGCCCTTGTGGTCGAACCACATGCAGTTATTGGATGCTTATGTTCAAAATTCGAGTCACAATATCAATTCTAGTGAAAGGAGATACTCTAGTTTGCGTGCTGCCCCATCTGCTGATGCAGTGGAGTATCAACCAGCTACAGTTCATGGATATCATCTTGCATCTTATCTCAATCGAATTGCTAAGGATAAAAGCTCTGATTGCTTGAATGGTCAAACAGAATCACCGGCATCAAAATCTCCTGGCCTGGCCCCTACAAATTACGGAGAGACCCTAGCTTTTGCATTAGGGCAAAAACTGCAAAATGGGATAACTCCTGCTCAAGCTGCTGGGTTTCAGAATGCTGCGGTTTCTAGAAATAGTTCATTACAATCTGAAAGGTCTTATTATGACATCAACTCTGGAACTAATGGTAATTCTGGCTTATCAGTCAATTCAAAGAAGTATCATAGTTTACCAGACATATCTGGGCTCTCTGTTCCTCTTCGGAATATGTACATGTCTGAGAAGAGTGCTCAGTGGGACAGTTCCATTGGATATGGGTCGGCAATTGGTCGTACAAAATTTGAAACATCCATGTATCCAAATACTGGATCAAGGGCCGGAGTTCCATTGGCCTTCAAGAAGACTTCTCAATTAAAGGGTTACAGAGATCCTTTGTCCCTACAGTTGAGCTCAAGTCCAGATACAGGATCCCTTTGGTCCAGACAGCCTTTTGAGCAGTTTGGTGTAGCTGAGAAACAACAAACTGCTGGCAGTGAAGCACTTGGAAGTGGGTTGAACTCATTAACTCGGGATACTGCTTCTAGTGTGGATTTAGAGTCCAAGCTTCTTCAATCTTTCCGACATTGTATAGTAAAGCTCTTGAAATTAGATGGGTCTGACTGGTTGTTTCGACAAAATGGTGGAGCTGATGAAGATTTAATTGATCGTGTAGCAGCCAGGGAGAAGTTTCTTTATGATGCTGAAGCCAGGGAGATGAACCAGGTTGTTCACATGGGAGAACCTCAATACCTGTCTTCTGAAAAGAGGTACGGTTCTTCACCAAAGAGTGACAGAGCAAGTTTTGCCAGCTTTTCAATTTCATCAGTTCCTAATTGTGGAGAAGGCTGTATTTGGAAAGCCGATCTGATAATAAGCTTCGGAGTGTGGTGCATTCACCGAATTCTTGATCTTTCGCTGATGGAAAGCCGACCAGAGCTGTGGGGAAAATACACTTATGTGCTTAATCGTCTCCAGGTATATTTTCTGTAGTCTCTTCCTTTCCTATAGTTAATGCATGCATCCTTCTACACTATTGTTGATTGTGACCAATGTTCCTCTAGCAGTTGAGCATTAGGGAGTGAGTGTTATTCTCAGGCTATTATTTCACAACTGTTTCTTTTTAAAGGTGAAGTGCAATTTCGGCATAAAAATGCCCCTATTGCACCATTAACTTCATTTTTACCGGGCTCCCCTCCCTTGCCCCTCCATTGGAGCTTGAAGCACTAGTGGGAGGGCCTTTTCCTATTAGTTAATATTTAATAAATATAAAATAATTTATTAAATGTGGCAATTTCTCATTAACAGGGTGTGATAGATCTTGCCTTTTCGAAGCATCGATCCCTGGTGCCCCCATGCTTCTGCCTTCAGATCCCCGTGGAATATCAGCAGAGGTCAAGTCCTCTGGTCTCAAATGGATTTTTGCCTCCAGCTTCAAAACCTGGCAGGGGTAAGATTACGACTGCATCTACACTCCTGGATATAATTAAGGATGTGGAGATTGCTATATCTTGCCGGAAGGGTCGAACAGGTACTGCTGCTGGTGATGTGGCTTTTCCAAAGGGAAAAGAGAACTTGGCATCCGTACTTAAACGCTACAAGCGCCGATTGTCCACCAAACAAGTCAGCACCCATGACGGAACAGGATCACGCAAGGTTCCAACAACTCCAATGTTGGCTTCTTACAACTCGTAGCTTCCGTTTCACTCTCTCCCAATTTATGCTTGTTGAGCTGTTCGATTTTGAATGGCAGCTCATGATGCAGTAGCTCACTTCTCACAGTACTGTCAAAACCCAAAACCAACCCCCATTTCTTTCTTCCCCGTTCTCTCTCTCTGTGTGTATTAACAGTCATCGCTGCATAACTAATTTCCATGTATGTGATATATATACCTAGGATAAAAAAGTTTACTGGATGTGTTGTAATTACAGGATTCAGGAAAAGAATAACAAAGGGGCTTAGAACAAAAGTTGGAAATTATATATTATAGCAAACTTTGTGGCCGAAATTTGGAATTTGGGTTTTTTTTTTTTTTTTTCAAGTTTACCTAGAAGATAAAATTGACTAAATTAAGGGACCATGACATCGTACTCAATTATTGTGGAGACACTTGGATGATTACTAACCTTAAAACTAGAACATAGCCTGCAACCACAATTTTTATCATCTTCCACTGGTCTCTAAACTTCGCCACTTAATTCAATTTCAAAGTAGATAATAATTATATTAGCCCTCACCATTAAAATCTAGATGGGTTTTGTGTTAGTGATATCATTTCCATTGCTCTTGCTGGTCTTGATCCTAGCCCTTGCGTTTTACCTTCTTGGTAGAGCTCAGGGTCGAAGAGAAAGAGCTGCTCAATACTTTGCGCCACCTGTGCCACCACCGGGTTCAGTTTCAGCTTCATCTCCGCCTACACAAGCGAAACCGTCCGAGGTTTAGAGAGTTGCTCAAAGATTGGGTTTGTATAAACACTAGCAATCTTTTTGGTTTTGGTTTTTGCTTAATATTTGATTATTTCTGCAAAATATTAGCTTCATATTATTTTCTGTGTTATTCGTAACTTCCAAGTTTTCCATTGAATTCTGAATAGAAATTATATGAACAAGACGAAGCACCCACCTTCACTTTTAGTTTTTTACCTCTTATCCCATTGATTAAACCCTTAAGTATATAAATAATAAAATACATAATAAAGTTATGAGAATCCTGCGAACCGTCTAAATGAATGTTAAAATAAATGGTGGCTAATTATCTATATTATTTATAAAGCAGTTTGTTGAGTTGATTTCATCTATCAATCAAGTTTTAATTTTGTTATGAAAATTATTTTAATGTCTCTTTCGTATTTAAAATAAATTATATTATTTAAAAATATTTTAATTTTAATTTTAATTTTAATTTTAAAAAACCTAATAAAAATATGTTTATGATGATATGATCTCATGACAATTGAGGTAGCAAAACATTAAATTTATCACTTAACTAAAATTTTATTTTAATATTTTTATACATGTCAATTTTATTGTGCACGAATTATTATTTTTATTGTTGATTGAGATGGCATCACAAATTAACTCGATACTAACTTAGGGTTGATGTCAACACCATAATAAATAATTAAAATCATTTAATAATCTTAATATTATGTATATGATCTTATTGAAACTTTAAAGCAGAGGAAGAATTTGAGAGTTTTTAAAAAAAAATTATTTTTGATGAAAATAAAAGAATATAAGTAGATATTTATAGGAGAGAATTTTTATATTATTCCGTGTGAGTCGCTAATATTAAATGAGTTGGTTGAGTCTATAAACATTAAATTTCTTGTTAATATTGATATCTTTAAACTCGACACTTATAAATATTGATGTCCTCTCTACTTTACTTTACAGTATTTTTTTTTCTAATAATCAAAAACATAAATTCTATAATGATTTAACCATGTATTAAGCTTTGACGCACATACATATGGATCAGATTCTAAAAAGATAACTCCTAAATAGACCTACTCTGGCTGTTAATGGTTGAAATAAAAAACCCGATGCAGTGTGAAACTAATGAAGGAAACAACTACCGGTGATGTAATAGATGAAGAGGTAGCTGCTTCCTAGTCGCATGAACCACAACTTCAAACCTACCGCATTTTTTTAGATGCATAGAAAATACATTCAATAGCATACGACAGCTATGTTTTCATTACTTATCATTTCAACTTGTCCAAATGTCCGACAAATATAGGTTTGGTTTGCAATAAAATATTATAAACTTAAAAAGCGTAATTTATACTAGGATTATTCTAAAAGGGCTTAATATAATAGTTAGTGCCTGAATTTATTTTTTTTCTAATTTGGTACCTAATTTTTTTTTGTCTAATTTGGTACTCAAACTTGACACTTTTTCCTAATTTGGTACTTAATATTTTTTTTGTTCGATTTGGTCCTTGCCAAATGTTTTATAAATTACTCTAATGTTTTTGAGGTAGCAAAAATAATCAATGTATGACCGACATGTGATAGATGACATGATGTTTTTTTTATATTTTATATGTTCAATTACTTTTAGTCTTATGTATTTAATTAATTATTTTATTAGTTGAAAATAATGAATTGCTTTTAATTTGGGATTTTAAAAATATTTTTTTTCTTATTTAATATTAATTGGTTAAGCATAGCTCAATACATATTTTTTTAACATGAATTTCCTCTAACACTGACAATATTTTTGTAGCATAACCAAAAAAGTTTTAACACCGTTAGTATTTTGTGTAATTTTTATAACATTTAATAAATTTAGTTTCCAAATTGAACCTAAAAAAAAGCTTAGATGCCAAGTTAGAAAAAAAAAAACCAAGTTCAAGGTACCAAATTGGACCCAAAAAAAGTTTAGGCACCAAATTAGAAAAAAAGTGTCAAGTTCAGATACCAAATGTTATATTAAGCATTCTCAAAACTATAATTTTTAGGCACCATTAAAATATTATCACATCATCTATTTTTAAAAATAATAAAATATTATTATACATTCGTCTATATATACTATCTTTTTCAACTTATTTAACTTTAATTGAATTATTTTTTAAATAATAAACAAATATAATTCTTCTTTTATATTTTTTAATCATTTTTAGTTTTTTTTCTAAATTAATATTTTTTATTTTTATGCAACCAAATTTTTTAAAATTAATTTCTAGTAGTCAATTTTTTCTTTTTCCATTTTAAATTGTTTTTTATTTTAAATCAAATAACATAGTTTGATAATTCAATTAGTGGTGGCTATAACTTTTCAATTTCTTACTGAAGTTTTTTTATTTATTTTTAATTGTTGGTTTCATTTTTTCTTTATTTTCAATTTTTATTTTATTTTATCTCTTCTTTTAATTATTTAATTATTTAATTATTTTTATGTAATTTGATTAAAGTTAAATTAAGTTAAAGAAAATGTCATACATATGAATGTATAGTACTAGTTATATGTGTTTAAAATTTGATGGTGTGGTACTATTTTATTGGTACCTAAAACTCATACTTTTTAGGATAACCCGAATTTAAGTTATTCCCAATTTTAAATTAATTTTGCTCAAATTTTAATTTAATAATAAAAATATTTTTATTTAAGTTTAATAATAAAATATATTAATATAAAATATTTTTTTACAATTAAATTCATCAAAATGTGTAATACTTGGGTTATTCATAGATCTTTTATATTTATATATATACTTTTAAAATCTTTAATTAGTATATTTACTTAAATATATTATTAATAACTTTTAATTAAATTAGTGTTATGAATTAATCGGACATTACTTAATTTAAGGATAAAAATAAATAAATAATCTATAAGTATGGGTACGTAAGTAATTTGATTTAAAATAAAAATAAAAACTCCTCTACTTTTCTCATCCTCCTTTGCATTATTTATCTATTGTTTTTCTTTTAAATAGAACTATTTGCATATTTTATTCCTATATTAATAAATATTATTATTTTTGAATAATTTCATTATAAGTTCTAATCATATCTATTTTTTACATAATGTCTAAAACTACTTATAGTCATTCCCTAACCCATAAATAGGAAGATAATGTGCTTCAGCACATTCGAACCCACGTTCTCTTACATTGGCAACAATGCCTGCCAATTGGATCGCAATAAACATTATTCTTTTAAAAGTAAGGTAATTGTTAATTAAGTAATTTTATTTTATTATATTATTTAAAAATTTCATCCATTTTTTATTTATTTCATCCAATAATAAATGTGCTAACTACATAGTCTACATGATTATTATAAAACATGACGCATTTAATATTAGTTCGATTAAGTGTAAATCTGTTCATGCAGTGTGTAACCTATGTAGTCCGATGAATATAAATTTAATTGTAAAATATGTAAATATTAATATAAAATATATTTTAATATTTTATGAAGAAAACATGTCGATGAATTGAGTATGACCGACTAAAAATAGCTAAGATATGAATTTTTTATTTTTGGAACTTGGTTGCTACTCAACTTGACTTGTCTCGTGGACAAATCTAGTTAAGTTTTAAGAATATTTTTTTATACAATCTTAAATTAAGTTATAACTCCAAATTTTTAAATTAAAGAATATTTTATATTTAAATACATTTGAACTCATCTTCTAAATTGTTGCAACAACAATAGCAACATAGCTAGAATTCAATATACATCTTCCTACTTTAAAAGGGACGATATGTATTATTTGTAATTTTAATTAATTTTCTCATTAGAAAAATTATATGACTGGTTCATGTATTATTTATTTACTAATAATTTTTTTAATATAAAAGTAAGAATTTATTTAAAAAGTAAAAGTGTGGACATGTTAACAATGTTAATTTGCAATGTTTTGAAATAATTGTGACTGTGTTTTAAAAAAAAGGGTTAATTTTTCATTTTCTGCTATCATTTAAAAATAGAACAAATGACGTGTTTATTGAAAAAATCCCAACATCTCAATGCTTGCAATTGAGTTGAGGTGTACTTGGGATAAGAGGGAAATGTGAAAACACAGATTAAAGGCATGATGGATGTGGATAAGAGGTTCACATTATTGATTCAGGCATGAACCCTTGGTCCTCAGCCTTTGGAGAATGATGAATGTGTGTGCACCATGCTCCAAGGCTAAGGGCCCGCCTGGTAGATTAGGTGGGATGTCAGGTCTCCAATCAAACTCTTTTTTGTTACACAAATTTACTTTATATCTTTTTTAATTTTCCTTTTTGAAACTAATATAGAAATTGAAATGAATTTATATAAGATATCACTATAATTTCAATTTAAGAGATGCAATTAAAATATATTTTTTTATAAGAAAATTTTAGATAAATTTAAAAATTTAACTAAAAATAAATTTAATATTATTTTATATTATAATCTAAATAGAGAAATTAAGAGATAAATTTAAGGAAATATTAAAATACACTTTTGTAACCTAAGTTTTGAATATTTCTTATCATTATAATTATAAACTTTATCAATATATTTATCTATAAAATTAAATTATATATAAATTAATTTAATAAATATAATATCAGTTGATCAATTGACATTGATATTGTTGTCAATATAAGAATCAAAAAGAGATTATAAGAAGGAAGATATAAAATTATCATATTTTAAACGTTATTTATGAAATCCAAAATTTTCGTTTATCATATGATAAAACATGATTTTTGTAGTTAAGTATTTATGTTTAGGAAAAATTTATTTCTCATAATAACTTTTTTGAAAGGATACTCCGGCAAATATGAATGTCAAGTCAAGTGTTTTATTTTAAGCCACTAAAGGTAAAGGGTGTTGAGTTCAACGAAAAACATTTAAAATTTTAAGCTATAACAATATAATTATTTTGATAATGTTTAAATGAAACTTGATATTCGTAAATAGTAAATTATGTAAAAAAATTTAAAACATAGATTGTAATCTACATAATCGATTATTTGAAGACAAAATAAAAAAAAAATTTAAATTAATCTGAGCACTTATAAATGTATGAGGTTTTCTTTAAAACTTAACAGAAACCTAATTCTAAAACCTATAAATAACTCATCCAATTTCTTAATTTTTTCTAATAAAAAAAAAAAAACCCTAAGCATTCCTCTCTGCATTCTCTATTATTTTATATACCTAAAAATTTCTAAATTCTAAAATCTAATTTCCAATCACATAGTGTTGGAAAATAAGTCTATTAGTATTGACTAAATAATAAATAATAAATTAAGAAATTAGAAATTTATTGTGTCATGATAAACCTATTGCTTTAAAAATAAATTTGTCCTAATCGGTATGATCGTGTAATGGATGCCGTCCTCTAAAATTAACACAGTATTTTAATATTTGTATATTAAAATAAGAAAAATGAAACTCGATTGATGTTACTCTTCTAAAAAAAAGTACAATAAAATTAGATTTTAAAAAAACTTGAAGAAATCACAATCAATCTTACTTAAAATTCAAACTCCATAACATAATTTTTCTTTAAAATGATTTAAGAGAAAACCGAAATAATTTAGTCTCTTTTGGTTTAAATACAGAAATAGATGAAAATCTGAGCCACTCATGCACGTCTTGACAACTTTGATGATTAAACCATGACACCATCCACAAAAATGCCAATAAAAATCTCACCAACCCCTCCTCTGTTCCCAACGCCCAAAACAAAATTCTATATTTTAGTAATTACTTTGATAATTATGATCATAAAATAATTCTGTAGAAAAATAATTTCATTACCAGAAGAACTCTTATAATAAAAAAGAGACTAAGATAAAGACTTAAAAATCATTTTATTTTCTATAATGTAATAGTTAATATGAAATGATCGGTGACTTTTAGCTTATATCAAAATATTTTAAAATAGCATTAACTACTTCAACAATAAAAGATCTCTTTTAAAACTATTTTTTAAAATAAAAAAGCTAGCTTTTTAAAAATAATATTTATTTAAAATACACATTTTTACATCATTTTTAAAATATTATTTAAATTATATATTTAACATAAATTTTTTCTTTTCACCGAATAGCGAGTGCTACATATTTAAATGGTGATGATCATTATATTAAAAATTGATGGAAGGTAAAAATAATAGAATGGATCTTAAATCCTAATTCTCCGGTCTCTTCTTTTATTCAATAAACTTTTATAGTTATGATATATGATACTTAATTTTTAATTTATAATATTTTATATGTAATAATATATTTAGTTAAAATATGTTGTATTTATATTAAAAGTCTTTAATTTTTACTTTGTTTAATATGATATAAAATGTTTTAAGAATAAAAACAAAAATTTAAAATAAAAAATCATATCTATCAAATAATCTAATAATATTTCCTACTTAAATTCACTTAAATTTTCATATTTATAAAAAGAGACCCAAGACATAAATTATCTTGTTTGGATATTCTATTATCCAAATGAAGCAGGGCATGCATGTGAAAAGCAATGAATCACGAATATGGTGTACTGCTTCTTTTTTTCTTTTTTTTATTTATTTATTTATTTAAAGATTTTTAGTATCCAAACACTTTTCTTCTTGTTTTATTTCAATCAAAGAAGAAAATGAATTCTCACCACAAATATATATATATATATATAATTATTTACAACCACAAATCTCCTTAATTAATTTAAAGATTTTATGTTGCAAAAGTGGAGGTCTTAGTCTTGAATATTTAAGTTCGAAATATATCATTTGTGATTATATGAGTAGGTTTTAGCTTATTTAGTTAATTATTTAGATTTTTTCAGTTCTTAAATTTATTTATGTTATAATAGTTATAATGGTTCAATTTTATTAACTCAAGACTCGTATTTATATTTTTTATTATACCATTAATATAAATTTTCAAAATTTTTATTTCTCTTTAGATATACAATGAAGATTTTCAATATTGGAAATCTTCAAAACAA
Organism: Gossypium longicalyx; assembly: GCA_025698465.1. Lineage (NCBI taxonomy): Eukaryota > Viridiplantae > Streptophyta > Magnoliopsida > Malvales > Malvaceae > Gossypium > Gossypium longicalyx. The sequence goes on from CM047003.1 coordinate 30,336,963, forward strand.
GACCATTCCAATTCAATAGTCATAAATTTTAAAAAGGTTGGGAGGCGGGAGGGGTGGGGGGAGACAATGAAAGTTGGTGAAGTTTGAAAAATAAAACAAATTTATTTATGAACAAATTCAAAAGAAAGACACCTTAATTTGTTGGAAAAATTATACCACCAACCCCGGCCATAGTTTTTGAAGTTGATAATGAAAATTTCAAAATTACATATATGATAAATGTTGAATATTTAATTTATCTTAATTTATTTTCTGATAATTTTAAAAAAAAAGTAAATAACAAGCTGATTATGACTTTTAATTCGTTTATTAATGCGTTTATTTTATTTTTTTTAACAATTTTATTAATGCGTTAAAGTTCGGATTTCCACCTACTAAGACAAAGTAGAATCCATCATTAAAAAAAGAAAAAGAAAAAGTAGAAAAAGGCTATAAATATTGGTAGTTGGTTTCATTTTGATTTTTCTTTATAAATATAATTCCGAGTAATTATAAGTATCACATTATTATAAATAAACAGTTTGTAAAATCAAACAATTACATCACAAGTAAATTAAAATTAATATAAATTTAAAGTAAAGACAACAAATTAACTGAACATTTATGATAATAGCATAAGAGAGGATTCGAAAACTTATACATTAAATTGCATAAATTTCCGTGGAATGACTTAAATAATTTTCTAAAAGAGGAAAAGAAAAATTAGAGGATAAATAGGTATTTTTAAAATAAGTAATAGCCTTTCTGTTGAAGTCTGTATATATTTGACTAAGGAATGGTCCACCGGGTCGTTAAATTTGGGCGTCTTAAGATATATAAATATTTGTATTATCTGGGCGCAGTCGGTGGTACAGACTAATACCAAAATAAATTTATTTACTCCAGTTTCAATTTGTTGTCTTCTAAGCTTTTTTTAATTAATATTTTAGATAAATTTCATAATTAAAATAAAAAAATATTTTAAAAAGTCGTCCAAAACTTATCATGAATTAGATTGAACTAAAAGGGGCATATTACAAACAAATATCCACGATAATATATAATGTTAGTTAAGGCATAGACTTTAGAGTAGGAAGTAAGTAAAACGGAAGGAGCATTGCAATTCCAAAGAAGAATCAACAACCATTTCTGCCTTTGAATGCCCAATAGAGCATTATTTCTTTTGGGTTCTTTTCATTGTGGCATCTTTTTGGATTTTGTTCAATCTTCAATCTCTCTTGACTTTGACTCAATGTCCCAATTTTTCATATAAAAATTAGATATCCGAAAATTTAAAAAAATCGCCTAAGTAATTTACATCATTTGATTTAGGACCAATTTTCTTGCTGTAAGTCATAAATTCATCAAGTTACATTGTTAAACTTGTATTATCCTTCATTAAATAATTAAAAAAGAAAAAAACAAATTTTTTACCTATGCTATGCATGAAATTATTATATGTTTAAAAAATTATTTGAAAAAATAATATTAAAATATTTTGAGTATATTACATTAATAAAAATTATAATAACATCATATAATAAAGAAGGAGAACATTTATTTTTGAACATTACTCTCATTATAGGTTATTTATCATATCTGGTCTTTTCGATATTAATCCTAAAACTACCCATAACTTATCAACCCTTAAATAAGAGGATAATGCACTTTAATGTACTCGAACCTACATCCTCATGCAATGTTGATGCCAATAAAACTAAGATTCAATCAACAACAGACGATGAATGTTTGTTATAATACTTTTACCTAATTTCACCTTTATTTACTCAAGAGTGAGAAATATAAAAAGAATTAAGTTAATTTTTTTTAATTCCATTTTGAAATACTTATGATTAATTTTTAATACAATTTTCTTAAGAGATTGGTATTAAATTTAAAATTAAATTACAAATAAAATTTATTAAAATTTTCAACACATCACATAGCATAATATAAAAATAAACTAATAAAAATAAAAATAAAAAAGTAAATAATAATTTAAATCAATTTATAATTTATAATCCAATGTTTTTTAGATAATTAATTTTACATTTTCATTTTTTTTTAACTTTAAGAAAGATATAATATTAAACATAAAATAGAGCAGAGGATATAGACATATTACCCTATTAATTCCTAGGATTGGTTTTATATATTATATAAATAAATGATTAATATCAGACTATAAGTTAAAAAGACAAAATTAAAATTGTTTAATGATGTTAGCATAACTAACCTCATATGGCAGTCTAAGTAAATCACAGAAAAGGGTGGCAATTTGGGTGGGATTGGTGGGAGACTATAAGGTCTGAAAGCATGCATTTAAGCATTTTCTCATTCACTTCTTACCAACCACATCCTCTACTCAAAGCTTTAGCCACCATCACTTTCATCAGTCAAATTTAATCCATAACCCTTTGATCATTTCTTAATCGACGGCCATTGATAAATCTCAACAAACCCAAATCTGCCTTATTTTTTTCTTCTTTCTACCATTGCCACCCACTTATGCTTACCTACCAACTCAATGGCTCTTTCCTTCCACTTTTCCTCCCTTTCTCTCCTCTATTTAAACCACATTTCTTTTCCCTTTTTTCCTCAGGAAGGATACCGACTACCTTGAGCTATTATTATTCCTTCTTATTTCCTATCCTAAGTTTCGACTCAAAACATTCACAAACAAAGAACTTTAAATACTTGTCTAGCTCATTCTCTCTTTTCCATCATTTCTTTTAACATGGAGACGATCACTCAAAATGGTCACCACAAGGGGTCTTTGGAGAGCTTTTGCACTGCTTCAAAGGGTGCCGGTGGAGCCATTGATCCTTTGAATTGGGGTGTTGCAGCTGAGTCACTCAAGGGGAGTCATTTGGATGAAGTGAAACGCATGGTGGCTGAATACAGGAACCCATTGGTGAAGCTTGGTGGGGAGACCTTGACAATTTCTCAAGTTGCAGCCATTGCTACACGTGACTTGGGTGTCAAGGTTGAGCTCTCCGAGGATGCTAGGGCTGGCGTCAAGGCCAGTGCTGATTGGGTCCTTGATGGCATGAACAAAGGCACTGACAGCTATGGTGTTACCACTGGTTTTGGTGCTACTTCTCATCGAAGAACCAAGCAAGGAGCAGCCCTTCAAAAAGAGCTCATTAGGTGAGTTTTTTTTTTTTTTTACTAAAAACTTAGCAATTATCATAAAACTGGACGGAATATCACTTTTGTGGAAATAGTCCAAACTGGACGGCAGTTAAGTTCATTGGGTCTGGTGGGATGAGTTATAACCGAGTTACCACGATTTTATCAATTATAATGAGTTGTTTAGTGGCCCTACTACTTTTGGAAAAAGCATGAATACATGTTAGCTTACCAAGGTTGATAAGGCTATTAATAGAAAGGTCAAGGAAAATTTATGGCAAATTAATACCTGGTGAACAGGGAGTTGGATAAAATATGATGAGCAGCAAGTATAATTAAATCTGTTTGTTGTTCCTACAGGTTCTTGAATGCTGGGATCTTTGGCCATGGAACTGAGTCATGCCACACACTTCCTCACTCGGCAACCAGAGCAGCTATGCTTGTTAGGATCAACACCCTTCTCCAGGGTTACTCTGGCATTAGATTTGAGATTTTGGAGGCAATTACAAAGCTTATCAACAGCAACATAACTCCATGTTTGCCACTTCGTGGCACAATTACTGCCTCTGGGGATCTTGTTCCTCTTTCCTACATAGCTGGATTGCTCACAGGCAGGCCGAATTCCAAGGCCGTAGGACCGAACGGTGAACCCCTTGATGCAGAGGAAGCATTCCGTGTAGCTGGTATCGATTCCGGGTTCTTTGTGTTGCAACCTAAAGAAGGCCTTGCTTTAGTCAATGGCACTGCAGTTGGTTCAGGCATGGCTTCCATGGTTCTTTTTGAAGCTAATATTCTGGCTGTTCTGTCAGAAGTTTTGTCAGCAATTTTCGCTGAAGTCATGAATGGTAAACCTGAGTTCACTGACCATTTGACGCATAAATTGAAGCACCATCCAGGACAAATTGAGGCAGCAGCTATAATGGAACACATACTTGAGGGGAGTTCTTATGTTAAAGCAGCAAAGAAGTTGCATGAAATGGATCCCCTGCAGAAACCGAAACAAGATCGGTATGCTCTGAGGACTTCTCCTCAGTGGCTTGGTCCACAGATTGAAGTGATTAGATTCTCAACCAAATCAATTGAAAGAGAGATCAACTCTGTGAATGATAACCCTTTGATCGATGTTTCAAGGAACAAGGCGCTACATGGTGGCAACTTCCAGGGTACCCCGATTGGAGTGTCGATGGACAATGCTCGTTTGGCTATTGCAGCTATTGGGAAACTAATGTTTGCCCAATTCTCTGAACTTGTTAATGATTTCTACAACAATGGTCTCCCATCAAACCTCTCTGGTGGTAGGAACCCAAGTCTGGATTATGGTTTCAAAGGTGCTGAAATAGCAATGGCTTCCTATTGTTCTGAGCTCCAATACCTTGCTAATCCGGTCACTAGCCACGTTCAAAGTGCTGAGCAGCACAACCAAGATGTTAACTCCTTGGGACTAATCTCTTCAAGGAAAACTGCTGAGGCTGTTGATATTTTAAAGCTTATGTCCTCTACATACTTGGTGGCACTTTGTCAAGCTATTGATTTGAGGCATTTGGAAGAGAATTTGAGGAGCACGGTGAAGAACACCGTGAGCCAGATAGCTAAGAAAGTCCTCACTACCGGTGCCAATGGTGAGCTTCACCCTTCAAGGTTCTGTGAGAAGGATCTACTAAAAGCTGTGGACAGGGAATATGTTTTCGCTTACATCGACGATCCCTGTAGTGCTACCTACCCGTTGACGCAAAAGCTGAGGCAAGTACTTGTTGAGCACGCATTGACAAATGGTGAAAATGAGAAGAATGCAAGCACTTCAATCTTCCAAAAGATAGCAGCTTTTGAAGAAGAATTAAAGGCTATTTTGCCAAAGGAGGTGGAGAGTGCAAGGGCATCAGTTGAGAATGGAAATGCTGGAATCCCTAACAAGATCAAGGAATGTAGATCCTTCCCGCTGTACAAATTTGTGAGGGAAGAGCTTGGAACTGGGCTGCTAACTGGAGAAAACGTTATGTCACCTGGTGAGGAGTTTGACAAGGTTTTCACAGCTATGTGCCAAGGGAAGATCATTGATCCAATGCTGGAATGTCTCAAGGAATGGAATGGTGCCCCTCTTCCAATCTGCTAGTTTGCTTTATTTTTCATAGTTGAGATGTGTAATCCAAATCTTTTGCATTTGTTGTTGGAATTTCCTTGTAAAACAAGTAAGTTAACTATATGAATCCATTTTCACAACTCAAACCTCTCTAATAGTAATATTGTCAATGTTTAAATCATAAACTACTATCTAAACTATACCCATTTTTTCAAGTTGATATTTAAAATATATATATATATATTTATCACAACTTATACTTAAACTATAATCCATTGTTTAAGTGTAGTTAAATTATACTTTGTTACCTAAATTACCCCAACTATTAAAAAACTATTAGCTAATTATTTTGTGACATGTGGCAATTTTTAATTAAAGTAATTCAAAAAATGTTATATATTATTTCCTTAAGTTTTTTTTTTAAACATATTCATCTATTTTATTCTTCATCCAAGAACTTTGATGACGAAAAATTCAAGAACGTGATGGAAAGCTAATATAAACCCAATTTTTGGAGCAAAACCTATATATTGACAAGTTTTTTTTCCTTTTTAACTTTTTAAATATATCTAAGAGGACACATATAATATCCTCAACCTACTTATGAAATTTAAAACATGGGTTAATATTTGATACATTGAGCAGTGTAATTTTTTTTATTCTATAAGCAGGTTTTTAAAATGGTCATATGTCATTCTTTTAAAAATATTTATTTTAATATTTTACTATATCCTATAGGATATTTGTCAACTTTGTGATCTTATAAAATCTAAAAATTTTATTGACAGTGTATGAAATCTTATTCCTTAAAATATTACAATCTTTTTGCAGTCTCCCGTGATTTTTTTAATGATTTTTTTAGATGTTAAATAATTTGTCTTTACAATCATTTTTTTCTACTCAGTTTCTCCCTGTACCTGGATTTCACTCTTTATCTAATTTTTCCCCTTATAGAAGTTCATCATGCATTCGAAGTATATAAAAAGTAATGAATAAAAAATATATATTTTAAAATCTTTATCTAATTTTTCCCCTAATAGAAGTTCATCATGCATCCGAAGTATTAAAAAAGAAGGAATAAAAAATATTTTTTTAAGAAAATAAGATAAATTTTGAAACAAGGTGAAAAATAGATCATAATTGAGGGATAAAAAAGGAAAGAAACTGGCCGAAATTTAAGTTGTCTCTAAAAATTGGGTTTGGTTAAATTTTTCAACAAGTTCTTATATTTTCGATTACATAACTTCTTAAATGATAAAGTATAGTTTAATTAGGTAACGAATAAAGTTTAGTTCTGGTTTTTTAACTAAAAATGTAGTACTTTAGTTACCATTTTGTTATTTAATTTCTATTTGGAATGAAATTGAAAATAAACCTTAGCTTCATTTTGGCATATTTCTGCCGCTTCCCATCTTTATTTCACTTCCCTACGAGGCACATGGGGCTTCCTACATACTGAGGACCACGCCCCTCCCCAAAATCCCAAGGGGTGACAGATGCTTGACGATTCTAGAGCTACCCTGAATTGGCAAGTGTGTGTTCAATAATTCCAATAACTGAAGGAAGTGTCAAAACAACAAAGGAGCTGACGTATATTAACAGTGTATGGTATGGGGAGGGTGGGTCCTCTCCTGGAAATCCTCGACCATTATTGACAATCAGTAACGCCCAAAGATGTTTGGTTACAATTTGTAAGGGAAAACAGCTAAGCCTGAGCCCTAGAAGTGAGTAGCAGTGAAGCAAACAAATGCACATTTAATTTCCATAGAAATGGTACAACTGTAGCTTGCAGAGAAATAAGCAATTTAAGACCATTTACTTCCCTCATTGGTAAGGTGTTTAAATGAAGGTAGCACGTGGATTTGATGAATGAATGGTTCATAGCTGCGTGGGTGTTTCAAGTTTTTGAGCCGTTGGTGAGTTTAGGTAAGTAAAACGTGATGTCTGTCTTTTAAATGACACGTCTTTCATGCAGGTGAATTCCATAGATTCTCTTACAGTCTGTTCACGATTGCCTTCTTTGGAGCCCAAATCAATGTGAAGTGATTTTGTTGAAAATTTATGTTTTTCGACGTTTTGGTATGTATTTTGAATTAATTTTTAATATCTAACTGGACCCATGCATATGGATCTAACTTAGAAGGTTTTCATATTTTAAATTATTTTTTATTATATTAAAATTAAAATATAATGTTTTTGCACCCGATTAACAATTTTAAAATTTATATACTTACATATATGTATGTAATATAATTTTCTTTTTAAAAACTGAAAATTACAATATGTATGAAAAATCTTTAAAAATATTAATAAATCCCAAACAATATATTGAAACGTGTAATATATTAGCATTAAATTTAAAATCATACAGCCCCAACACGGTACTGAAAATGTTCATAGACTAATATTAATCTTTTATCATTTTTCGAATATATTAAAATTTTTTTTAAATTTCGAATAAACCTTTGAGCAAACAATTTCGTAACATCATCGCCTCTACCTTTAATACTCAAAATAATCTCGAATTGCAAGTTACGTAAAAAAAAAAAAAAAAAAAGGGGTTTTATTGCCCTTTATCAATTATGTAATGTTAAAAGTGAGGATAAATTTGGGATATTATTTTTATTAGATTATGATTTATTACTATGTGGATGAATTTTTTTATGTAAAAGTATACTTATAAAAAATTTATATAATAAATATATGAGATGAAATTTTTTTATGTAAATGTATATTTATAAAAAAAATCATGTAAGAAATATATAAGGTTTTAGTTAAAATAATAAAATTAAAGTTGAAGATTTTAATGTTTTAGATTTAAGTCTTTAAATTAATTTATATATTTTTATATAAAAAGATTAAAAAAAAAACACGCTTATAATAATATATGTTACTTCTTAAATTCAAGTTCTTTTTTTAATAATTTTCTATTACTTGATTAATAAAATATATATGTATATTCCTTGTTTAGTTTGATTTTTGAGTGATAGGTTAAATTGAGTTATGATTATGAGGTATTTCGATCTACTGTTTTATTAATATAGTTATTCAAATCTAAATTTATTTACTTAAGATTTAAGAATGGACCATTCTCTTTGTTATAAATTAGCATAGTCATTATAAACTCTTGAGATATTTTTTATTAATGAAAATCATCATTAATTAGTTTGATCGATAACAAATACTAACGTAACTGGTAAAAGTAATGATAAGTTAACATGTGACACGCTATATAGATGAGTTGCAACATCAACATATATTATAATTTTTATCATATAATGTGTAATTGACTATTTTTATCAACAATATCATTTTAATCCTCAATAACATGTGCTATTTTTATCATATTATGTATAATTGACTATTTTGACATTTTTAACAATTTTTAATAATCCTTTAATATATTTTAGAATTTTTATGATTTTTAAAATATATTATAATTTTTACATATATATTTTATACTTTTAAAAATTTTTAATAGTTTATTTATAATTTTCTATAATATTTTAAACTACGTGTAGAATGAATATCCATTTATCCATTTAAAGAGTTTTTTATTTTATTTTTAAAAAAATTAAATATATACTAATATGACATACCATCCCAACATATTTAACAAGGGGTGAATATTCAATTGAGTCAAAAAAATTCGAGTTAGTCGAGTTGACAAATCTTATTTTAGCAACCGAATTCAATTTGAATTTTTTTCGAATCGAGTCAAAAAATTTTGAGTCGAGTCGAGTCGAATTAACGGATCTTATTATTTATACTTAATGTTTTGTTTACATGGACCGATTATTTTACAAGTAGATGAAGTACAAGCTTTTAGATTAATTTTGAGTAAAGGAAAAAATGAGAGTGAGGCGATTCAGGAAGGAAAGTAAGACTAACAGGTAAACATTTATCAAAACAACGTGGTTTTGCCTTTTAATTTAATAGTTTTGACTTTCAACTTTAGAAAAGGTAAACATTTATCAAAACGACATAGTTTTCTCTTTTTTTATTTGGATTTTCGGATAACTCAAATTAGGGGTGAGCGTTCGATTGAATTGAGTGAAACCGTTTGAGTTAAATTAGAAAAATTAATAATGTTAAATTAAAATCTTGTACAATATAACTAATTCCATGTTAGAACACAAAAAATTGAAACAATATATATTTGAAAACTTTTTTTAAGAAAAATAATAATAAAAATAAGATATTTTAGTATGATAAACTTGAATTATTAATCACTTATTTAGATTCCAAAATTAATATTTTATTAAATTTTTATATTTTTTATTTTTTAAATATATTTTTTAGAAATATAAATATTAGAATTTCTATAAATATTTTGAATTTTAAAAATTATTTTCAAATTTTGAAAATTACTTTGATTTATTTGTAATTTTTGTTAAGAGAGAAACCAAATTGCTTATTTTTAAAATTGACAGGGACCAAAACGGTATTTATACTAATCTGTTATTCGAATTATTCGAGTTATTTGAATTGTAAAAATTCAACTTGACTCGAACTTGAAATCCAAAATTTCTTATTTGAGTTGACTTGAATAATTCGATTCGATTAACTCAAAATTTAAATTTTTTTTATTTTTCCGAATCAAATTTAATTTTGCTCACTCGTATACTTAACCACAGTATATGTCTCATTGTTTTTTCACACTAGCATTGAATGAGTCTATTTTCCTTGAATGGGCAAGAGAAGTAGCCTTCTTAGATGGGCCTTAGTGGAATATGGGAATATTTTGACAATCAGTTTACCCATTGGGTCTGACCCGAGTTACCTGGCTTTTCCATGGAACCCATTGATTTGTTCGAAAGCTTCGATTTTCATGATAAAAATTATGCATATGATTTCTTAATATAAGTGATAAATTAATGGGTTTAATAAAAAAACTAAATAAAAATGCAGTTAACTAATACGAACTCTTAAGGATATGGACTAATCTAACTGAGATTTACATGTGCTAGTTGGACCAATTATGAGAGCTGGAGCTAAAAAGATTCAAAAAGCATTTTTGGAGATGAAGTTGAAGCATGGAACAAGGTGATGAACCCTCTTGCAAGTTGATATTGGTGAACCACTATGGCTTCAAGGCTTTTTCTAAGATTATAAATGTTTTAATTATGACGTCTAGTGCTTCTCACCATCCTATTAAACTTTTAACTTCAACAAGTTGAGTTTAGTATTAATTGGACTCGTATTACCTTTCTTTAGGTTAATATTAGTTTAGTCTACGCAAAATAATTAAAATTAATCAAAAAGAGATTTTTCTCTAAATTTTATATTTATTTTACTATTATTGAGTTTCAGACGAAGTGAAAAAAGTTAGATTCAAATAAGGTGAAGCGCACGAGCTTTTGCTTTTGATACGAGTATTTATAATGTTTTGATACAAAAACTCTTATTTATTTAAGACACTTATTATTATTTGGATTAGATGTCTAACATTAAATATCATAAAGGAAGCAAGCAAGCAAGTACATATTGGTGGATGTAGTGAGGGAAGACTTAACATGGTTTCTTGTATTGCGGTGTAAAGCATGGTAGACTATGAGAAATAAGAGAAATCAAAAGCAACTAAAAAGAGGAAATGTACTCAAAAGTGTGAAAAATTAATTCCAAAAAAATAAAAATTAAAAAGGAAAAGGAAAGAGAAAGAGAAAAAGTACGTGGTACAATGTATTGAAAAATTTAGTTGTTTTGTAATCGGAGAGAAAAGGGTTAAGAGAGAAAGATTAAGTTGAAGAAAATATGGGAATGGTATTAAGTGTTTAACCTATCCCGGGATGTAATTAAGTGCTTGGTCAACCGTTTTCAAACTCTTCATCATTTCTTGATCCCGAGTCTTGTGTTATAATTCTAGATATATTGACCAACCAAAAAGGTAGAGATCGAGAAAAACTATCAAACATATGAAAGTATTTGTTTTGAGTATTGATTTGTTGAATGGTGCTAATTTGTAGTTAAATTGATTATGTATCTTTTTCGATTTTTAGCCAAAAAGAAAATCATTATGTTGAAGGAGAATTTTTTGATTGAAGTCTCGACAATTTTTGTTGTTCCAACTTCAAAATCCATTTCAAAGTTGTTGAAATTTTGTTGAGCAACAATGGGGTTTTCGAGAAAGAAGTAAATGAGGGAGGCTTGGTTGAAGTAGAAGAATATGAGGAGTAAGAATAAGAGAAGTTTAGGGATTTGATGAAATAAAGTACATGAAAAATAATTGGTGCTTATGTGGCCAATATAACATGCCACATCACTTCTCCATTAAGGTTATAGTGATTTTTGATAGATGAATGATCAAAACGTTTGAAATTAATAATACTATTGACTAAAACGTAAGTTTTTATAGTTGAATAACAAAAAAAAATTAATTAAAGTTGAGTTTGACAAAATAAATACTAACTAAAAAATCTAGGACTTTTAAAGCAACGTTAATAAAGTCATAATAGGGTTTAAAAAGTCGAATTTAAGGTAAAAAAGGATTTGAAGTTGGCTTAGGAACTTGACGGCGATGGGACACAACTTTTGCTTGTGTGAAAAACAAATGAAGGGAATGGGGGTATTTACAAGCATGAAAAAAAAAATTTTAAAGAAGAAAAAGCTCAAACACTCATTCCAAAATAGTTGCCTCGATTGTAATCGGCAATGAAAATTTGATAAGAGTTGTAGGGCCTAAAATTTGCCCGGCCCAAACCACTAGGAGCTAAGCAGACCCAAACTTAAATGCCCATTTACAAACATGGCCCAAACAGCCCAAAAAAAAAAACAAAACACAAACAGATTGCAAAAAATCTAGGAGCCATCATTTGCACCCGAGGCAGTCCCCAGGCACCGCATGTCACGCGACTCTTCGCATCGTGCACCACTCCACCTCCACGTCAGAGTCCACACCTAGCACGTACCTGCAAACAAGCAAAAGAAGTTGAAAAATTGGCTATAAAAGCCAAATTGAATCAAGAGGAGAGGGATTTTTTTTTTTGGCTCCCGATTTTTGGATATACACAATAGCAGAACATGCAAGAGTAATTGATATCAATAAAAAATCAGATTGAAGGCCTAGAAGGTTGTTCTTCTTTTTTTTATTTTTTATCTATTTTAATATTTTACGTTTTAAAAAAATTGTTTTATTTTGTAATTTGTTTATTTTAAATATTCTTATATCCAATTTACTTCTTCTAAAAATCTTATTTTACTACATATATATATTTAAAAAAAAAACACTATGATTCATTATTTTTATATTTTATACTCATTAAGTTTCTGCTTTATGTGCATTGCAAGTTGTTAACAAACATTTTTTATGATTATTGGTTTTATATTATAAAGATTGTAATTCATATATATTCGTTAGCATATTTTTTTTTATAATGATACAAATAGTTTATTTATATTGTCTGGTATGTATATTATTTGTTTTAAAATTTGGCCAAGCATACGTTGCAATTTTTATGTACATAATTGATGTCACATTTTTGTTAATTTTAGTTGTAAATTGTTTTGTACAGCATTTATGTTAAATTTCAACTCACAATATTTGTTTTGGAATTCATTTATATTAAGTTTTATATTTAGGCATTAATGTTTATATATTGCCTGTTTGCCTATTGTTGTTTTTATGCATTTTTATATTTATATTTATACCCTTATACTACAGTCGATGAACGGTGAGCTATGATATTTATTGTTCGTTTCAAATTGTTAATTTCATTTTTTCCTATTTTCAAATAAATCGTATAAATGAGCTCCACTGTTTTTATAACCACTCGTGTTTCAAAGGAATCCTTTCAACATAAGAAAATATTTCGTATTTGGGGAGTTTGAAAAATCGTGCCCAATCGTGCTGGGTTTCGTTTTTTCGTTCAACTAAAATATGGAATATTTTTATTTATTTATTTATTTATTTTTGAAATTTTCATCCACGTTTTCTTAAAATAAAACGAGGCAATATTTCGTGCTTGGGAGTTTGGGGAGTCGTGCCCAATCGTGCTGGGATTCAATTTTCCATTCGACTAAAATACAAAATATCCTTTTGAGGCTTCATCCATGTTTTCTCAAATTAAAACGAGGCAATGTTTCGTATTCGGAAATTTGATAAATCGTGCCCAATCGTGCTGGGTTTCAATTTACCGTTTGGGCCGAATAGTCAAATATCCTCTTTTAAAAAAAAAAGGTTTAAGTGCATGTGTTTTGGAAATCCTGAGGTGATCTTGTGTCGAGGATTCAAAGTATTGTATCCAATCGTGCTGGACGTAATGTTTTATTCCTTCTAAGCGAGAGAATCTCAACATCCGATTCAAGTTATCCAAACGTTTTAAAGATTGTATTTTAAAATCTTTTCAAATTTTCAACATTAGGACATTAATCGATCAATACGGTACCGATTTTGGGCGTCGTGAGGGTGCTAATCCTTCCTCATGCGTAACCGACTCCCGAATCCGTCTTCTAGTTTTTCGTAGACCAAAAAATGTTGTTTTAATAAACCAAAATGTTTTATTAAAATGATCAACCACAGGGTGACCCGATCACACCTAAACAAAAAAGATTGGTGGCGACTCCATGTTCGTTTTAAAGTCGACCTCTATTTTTCGAAATAAAAATGGTTTCGACAACTTGGCGACTCCACTGGGGATAATAAGAGAGTCAAGCCGTAAAATTGGTTTTTTTTGTCCTTTTGTCAAAAATTTAAATTTTGGGTTTTTAACATATGATCATTTCATTGCATCTCGTGGGTTTTATGGTCTTCATCTTATTACTTTTTTTTTGTTTGTTCCCTCGCATTGCATCTTACATGATCGCCGTGGTTATACCCTTTAAGTGGGAGTGAGAAGCTATGCCTTCGTGAGGTTTTCACCTCCGCATGGGCTAGTGGACTGCTTCCGGGATACATTCGTACCTATGTCTTCGTGAGGTTTTCACCTCCGCATGGCCATAGGGAAATGTATTCCCCTGAACCGAACTCGATTCGTATGAGCCTATAATGGGTGAGGGTTGAGGAATCTGCTGGTTCGGGTACTCTTTTCTTTAGAACTGAGCCACATATAGTGAACCCTAGGGATCTATCCTAGATATAGCTATGTTAAACTTTTAGTGGTACCCATATAAGTGTTTAATTATTTTCTATTTGTTTTGGATTTTATTATTTGGTACTAACTCGTTGTGTTTTAATTGCATATCATTCCATCATTAGGGAGGTGTCGATTCCTATTCAATTACTAAGTTAGAAAGCTTGCTATGGAGAACGAATTCCTTGATAAAGTAGAAGATAATACGGTTTTGTCCGCATATGGTGGGAGAGAATAAGCAACTTGAGAAAAGGGATAGCCTGGCTGAAGGGTATACATCAGAGTTATGGGACTTCACCCGGATCAGTGTGACACAGAATGAGTTCCAAGAATTAAGGGATATATGGGACGGTTGGGGCGATGAGACTAAGCAAACTGTTTCACCAAAATTTCGGTGACCTACCTTACCGCTTGACATTAAGGTAGATAAGAACTTGTTAGGGCCATAACTCGATTTTGGAATCCTGCGTATAGTTGTTTCACTTTTGGGAAGGTAGACTTGGTGCCCTCTCTGTGGAGGAGTATACTGACTTTACTTCGTTGTCCAAAGGTTCAAATCGATAGAGTGTATTTTAGGGCTGCTAATGCCCAACCTTTTGTAAAGAAATTGATAAGCATCACCGGAATGAGTGAGCAGTGGGTTCTTGCCCGAATACTGACAAAAGGTGAAGGTAAATGTATTCCCAGGTGTGTTTGAGGATCCGATCGTAGTACGATCGGACATAAAGAGAGAGGTTGACATCTTCGCCTTGAGTATCTATGGTTTGGTAATTTTCCTAAGACTCTAAGGCATATAGACGAAGCGATAGCTGATTTATTTGATCGGCTTGGCAAAGGTGCCACACACGATTAAGCAATTCTATTTGAGACGTTTAGGTCATTGAGTGCATGTCGGAGGCGGCGAGGCGCGATTTATAGGTGCGCGCGATTATTGTCGATATGGTTCCATAGCCATTTCGGAAGGTGGATAAAGTTTCTTATCGGGTTTTTCCAAGAATTATTCCCACTAAAGGAGATAATGATCACGCTTAGGAGAGACGATATATCGAGAGAGAACTGGATCGCGCTCCTTCGAAATCTCCAGGAGGAAAGCGTCGAGTGGAAAGCTCCTTGGTTAGTTCCTGATGAGATCCTCTATAGGTGTGGGATTTTTGATTGGGTACCTCTGCCTGGAATTTGGGGAGCCATTGGATATGCCCCTTTGCTCGTGTTAAGGCAATATAGATCGAGGCAGTTTGTACCAGTAACGCATGGGTTAGCTCAGAGTGAGTTCTCATATAAGAGGAGCCATTATAAGAAGAGAATTCGAGAGATTGCCAATGCCTGGAGACAGATACATCAGATGAAGAGGTTAGAGGTAGATTCGATGACAACCCCAAAATATGAGGGGTGGTTGCACAGAAGGACCAATGATAATATCCCTCAGCCAAGTTTAGGGGACGTCAAATCGGTGGATGAATACCTAAAAGTAATTCCTTCCGAGCTAGAGATCATCAAGCAAGACTTCAATAAGAGAAATTCGAAGTTAAGGAAGAAGATAGAGCAGTTGGAAGAAGAAAAGGTGCATTTGAGGTTAGATGTCGATGTTCAGAAACTCGAGGCTGAGAAGTTAAGAAAGGGAAAGAGAAAGGCCGAAGAGGACTTGGATGGTTTGAAGGCTGATTACAAAAAGCTGCATATGTCAATGAGAACAGCTGGATTGGGGAAGACATCGGAGCAGTGGCAACGAGAAGTTCAAGAGGAAAAGGCCAGAGTTGACCAGTGGGAGAGGAGGTTCCACGATGCTCGAGCACGGGAAAGTACCTTGAGAAAGAATTTGATCGAATGCCAAGATGAGAGGCAGTTATTAGCAGTTCGGATAGGGGAATTAGAAAAGGCGTTGCATCAGAGTCGTGGTCATAACTTGGACATTGAACTAAAGGCAAGCTTAAGTAGGGTCGACGATTTGAAAGGAAGGGTAGAAGAGCTTAAGGCCGCATTACAGAACTGTGAGCATCGAATTGAGTTTCTCGAATCAAATAATGAGCAATTGAAGGAACAACTTCGTCGTTCGCAGGACCAAGTCAGGGATAGAGATCATGTCATGAGCGAAGCCGTGGCACAGATTCGATCAGTGGCTGATTATTTACAGACTTTAGCGGTTCAAGCTGATGTGCTAAGTATGAAGTATGAACTAGAGTCGGACCGGGGTCATGAGTTGGCTTGCCTTCTTGAGAAAGTTAAAACTTTGAGTATTAGGGCAAAGTCGTATATATAGTCTATTTTATGTAAAGGATTTTATTTTCTAAGAAAGTTTCTAAATGGAATTGGATCAGAATCGATGCCTTTTTAGTTTTGCATTCATTTCATACATTTGCATTTTCATCGCATCACGTGCATTAAGTTTTAAAAAAAAACTTTTAATTGATTTAAAATTATATAGAAGAAGAAGAAGAAGAAGAAGAAGAAGAAGTTACCCTGGAACATCAATACTACACGCGCAAAAAAACTAAAGCTATGGATCAAAGGTTGGAAAAATTGGAACAAATGCAGAGTGAAATGCAGAGAACATCGCAAGCACGAGATGCAAGAGCAAGCGCCAAGATTGACAAGATATGAAAAATCAGATGCAAGAATCGCAGAAGGACATGATGAATCAGCTAACTTAGTTGTTGCTCGGAGGGCCAGGGAAAGGGAAGAGCCCTATAGTCAACCCAGATGGCGATAGCGAGATCCTTACTTACCCTCCAGGTTTCACCCCAGTGCATACCCCAGTACCACCTCAAAGGGTGTCTGTTAATGTCAAGCCCCAGTATCAAGCCAATATTTCGGCACCAATGAATTTCCCGATGGGCTCGTGTTCTAAACCCGAGGACAATCAGGTAAATCCTTCGGTCCCCGACTTTGATGAGATGGCAGAGGTAGGGAAGGCAAAAGCAGAACTCCCAGAACAGCTGGAAGTCCGATACAAATGGCTGGAAGAAAAATTCAAAGCGCTGGAAAATGCAGATTATCAATGCGGTATGGATGCTAAAGAGTTGAGTTTGGTTCCGGATCTAGTGCTCCCTCCGAAGTTCAAGATGCCAGAGTTTGAGAAATACAATGGAACCAGTTACCCTGAGGCCCATATTACGATGTTTTGTCGGAGGATGACTGGTCATATCAATAATGATCAATTGCTTGTTCACTGTTTCCAGGATAGTCTGAGTGGGGCTGCGGCTAAATGGTACAATCAGCTGAGTCGTACCCAAATTAAATCGTGGAGAGACCTAGCACAGGCCTTCATGAAATAGTATGGCCATGTGACTGATATAGCACCTGATAGGATTACATTACTGAACATGGAGAAAAGGTCAGGTGAAAGCTTCAGGAAATACGCCTAGAGGTGGAGGAAGTCGCTACGCAAGTCCAACCACCACTCTTTGGAAAAAGAAACGACTATCTTTGTTTATTAATACCTTGAAGGCACCTTTTATTAATCATATGTTAGGGAGCGCAACTAAGAGTTTCGTGAGACATAGTGATGTCTCGCGAAATGATAGAAAATGCAATAAGGTGCGAAAAGATAGGAATAGGGAAAAACGAGAAGGTCACCCAGAAGAAAGAAAGGAAAATGAGGTAAGCAACGTGAGCTCAAAGCTATTCAAAACTGTCACCGTTAATCAATCGAGAACGATAGTCACAAAGCCAAAGAGCCATACCAAGGCGAGAGCCTAACACAAAGCGAGAATACGAGAGGTTTCAGTTCACTCCTATACCGGTGACGTATAGGGAGAGTCTGTACAAAAAGTTGTTCGATGCACACGTAGTAGCCCTTTCCACTTAGAACCGTTACAACCTCCATACCCTAAATGGTATGATGCAAATGCTCAGTGCGAATACTACGCAAGGATTACAGGACACTCAATAGAGAACTGTACCTCGTTCAAAAGGTGTGTAGAAAGGCTTATTAAAGCAGGTGTTGTAAAATTCGATGATACGCCTAGTACAGGAAATCCGTTGCCCGATCCACACCGATAAAAGGTAAACGCGATAATTGAGAATGTGAGGAGGAAAGCCAAGCTGAATATCGCAGATGTGAGAACCCCATTGAAGCTAGTTTGGAAAGAAATGCAGAAGAGAGGTTTAGTCCCGCAGGGGTTGGGGAATAAAATCCAAGACACACGGAACTACTGTGAGTTCCATTATAAGAAAGACCACGAAATCCAGAATTGTATTGAGTTCAGGGCCCTAATACAGGGTCTAATGGATAATAAGGAATTGGAGTTCCTCGAGTCTGTCGAAGAGGAGGATGTATGTTCTCTAGGAGGAGAGTCAAGTGAAGAAGGCTACAGAACCGACTGTCCAGTGATAATTATTTCAAAGCCCAGAGTTAGTGGAGTAAAAACAAGAGTCACACCAAGAGTTGTAATCCATAAGCCAACGGCTCCCCCTTACAAAGATAGTCGTAGGGTGCCTTGGAATTATAACTGTAATATAGCAATTTCAGAGAAGGAGGGTTCGGTTGACACACTAAACACAGAAGCCGAACCAGCAAAAGGGAAATCCGTCATGCTCAAGCAAGAAGTCGAGAGATTAGAACCACTGGTTAATGAGCCAGTAATGGAACATGAAGCCAAGGAGTTCTTGAAGTTCCTAAGACACAGCGAGTATAGTGTTGTGGAACAATTACACCAACAACCGGATCGTATATCGGTATTGGCTCTGCTGTTAAATTCAGAGGTCCACCGCAACGCATTAATGAAAGTGTTGAACGAAACCTATGTTGCGGATGAAATTTCGGTTAAAAAATTGGATCGTCTGGTCGGCAACATAAGTGCTGACAATTTCATCTCCTTCAGCGATTATGAGATACCGCCAGGGGGTAGGGGGTCTACTAAAGCTCTACATATCACTACACGTTGCAAGGGGTATACACTACCCGAGTCTTGGTCGATAATGGAGTGCATTAAATGTATTGCCTTGGTCTACGTTAAACCGTTTACCTATAGACGACTCTCATATGAGGACATGTCGAACATAGTAAGAGCGTTTGTGGCACGGAAAAAGGAAAGTGATGGGAAGGATAGAAATACCTCTCCGATTGGCCCAAACGTATGCAGGTAGATTTCCTCGTGATGGATATTAAACTATCCTATAACCGCATCTATTAGGAAGACCTTGGATTCACTCGGTGAGGCGAGTGCCATCCTCGCTACACCGAAGCTAAAGATGGTTACTGAGGGTCGGCTAATAACAATAAAAGCGGAGGAGGACATTATTGCGTCAGTTACTAGTGATGCACCTTACGTAGAGAATGACAACGAAGCGGTTGAATGTTCATTTCGATCGTTAGAGTTTGTAAATTCAACATTTATACCATTTGAAGAAGCGAGATTTCGATACCGAGATATCGGGGCTTCAAAAATGAAACTGCGATTGTGTGATTGGGAAAGGCGTTATTGGCGAGAGAGACTCGGGGAGGTACCTCCGTGGACAAGTTAGAGTACCGGTCTTGGTTGGCAAATAGGATCGCTTCGGTTTGGGATTCAGGCCAGATGCAAGCCAAGTGAAGAAAGAGTTTGAAAGGAAACAAGAACAGCGGAGAGCGAGATTGAGTGGGACAGAAGTCAGGTGGGAACTGATGAGCTTCCCCTACATTTCCCAAACATTTGTATCTGGAGGGTTTATTCATTCTGCACGGGAGAGGATAAAAGAAGGAATGGTCGAGGATGTGATGGGAATTTGGAACATCAACGCCACGTTTGAAGAGGAAGCAATGGAAAGAAATTTATCAGACATTTGCCCGTATGAGCCTGGGAGTGTTTTGGATAACTGGACTGAGGAAGAAATTCCTGTAATCTTTAGAGCTAACACAGAGTAATATTCAAAACTCACTTGTTGTCTTCTAGCCTAGGGACAATAAGAATCTTTTGTGAAATAGGCTCATATTCAAACATTATTATTTTCAATAAAAAATGCATTTTCATATATCGGTTTGAGCAATTATTCTGTCTTCTTTTTTATTTCATACACATCCATACCATACAAAGGAATTATTCATTTCGTTTTCTTTGGGTATTCTCTTATACTCATAATAGGCCCCCAGATGTCAACGTCATGAGTAATGCTGATACGAGACATGTGCTTTGAGGGATTTCAGGATTTTGAAGAGGATGAGGATTGTGGTTTATCTCCCGATTTGTTAAGAAAAGTGGAGCGAGAAGAGGAACAGATCTTGCCACACAAAGAGACTATTGAGTTTGTGGCCCTGGAAGAGGGGAAGGAAGTTAAAATTGGCACTTGCGTTAACGAGAAAACAAGACAAAATCTCATTGAGCTGTTGCAAGAATTTAAGGACGTCTTTGCATGGTCATACTAGGATATGCCTGGTCTAAGTATCGATATCGCAGTGCACCGTGTCCCTACAAAAGAAGGGTGCAAGCCAATTCAGCAAAAGCTTCGAAGAATGAGACCCAATGTAGCAATGAAAATAAAGGAAAAAGTCAAAAAGCAGTTTGATGTCGGCTTCTTACAGGTGGTTAATTACTCGAAATGGGTGGCCAACGTCGTCCCTATCCCTAAGAAAGATGGGAAAGTACGGATATGTGTAGATTACAGAGATTTAAACAAGGCCAGCCCAAAGGATAACTTTCCATTGCCTCGCATAGATACTCTAGTGGATAATACGGCAGGCTATTCACTGTTCTCCTTCATGGATGGGTTCTCCGGGTACAATCAGATCAAGATGCATTCCGAGGACATGGAAAAAACCACGTTCATAACTTTATGGGGAACGTTTTGCTATAAGGTGATGCCCTTCGGGTTGAAAAATGCAGGAGCCACATACCAAAGAGCCATGGTAACCTTGTTCCATGATATGATGCACAAAGAAATTGAGGTCTACGTTGACGACATGATTGCAAAATCCCGAACTGAAGAGGAGCATGTGCGAGTGTTGAGAAAATTGTTCCTGAGGTTGAGAAAATTCCAATTAAAGCTCAATCCGTCAAAATGCACCTTCGGAGCTAGGTCCGGAAAGTTACTCGGCCGAGAGTCGAAGAAGGGAATAGAAGTCGACCCTGATAAAGTCAAGGCTATACAGGAGCTGCCTCCACTACGAACTCAGAAAGAAGTCCGAGATTTCCTAGGGAGACTAAACTACATCGCACGGTTTATTTCGCAATTAACGGAGAAGTGTGACCCCATATTTCGTCTTCTTAAAAAGCACAATCCTAGGGTATGGGATGATGAATGCCAAAAAACCTTTGAAAAGGTTAAACAATATTTGTCTAGTCCCCCAGTGCTAACACCACCAAACCCTGGTAGACCATTGATACTGTACTTAACAGTATTTGATAAATTGATGGGGTGTGTGTTCGGCCAACACGATGATACTGGAGAAAAGAAAGAGCGATATATTACCTCAGTAAAAAATTCACTGAGTGTGAAATGAGGTATCCGCCAATTGAGAAGCTATGCTGTGCTTTGGTTTAGACAACACGAAGGTTGAGGCAATACATGTTGTACCATACAACTTGGCTAATCTCAAAATTAGACCCTCTCAAATACATGATAGAGTCAACCATTTTAAATGGGAGGATAGCCCGATGGCAGATTCTGCTCTCCGAATTTGACATAGTCTATGTAAACCAAAAATCTGTGAAGGGGAGTGCAATAGCAGATTTCCTAGCCAATAGAGCTTTGGAGGACTATGAACCTTTGAATTTCAGCTTCCCTAATGAAGATCTAATGTATGTATTAATAGCCAAGGAGACATGCTCAAGATCATTCTTGAAAATTAAATTTTTTTTGGAGCATCAAATGCTATTGGAAATGGAGTTAGGCGATCGATATCCCCAAATGGAGATCATTATCCGTTCACTTGCAAGCTGGATTTTGATTTGCACAAATAACATGGCGAATCATCGAGGCATGTATCATAGGAATTCGGGCAACTATAGACCGCGAAATCAAAGTATTAGAAGTATATGGAGATTCGCATTAGTAATTTATCGAACTAAAAGCGAATGGGAAATGAGAGATCCCAAATTGATCGGCCATCAAAGTTAATCCCGGAGTTAATTGGAGAGTTTGATGATATTACCTTTCATTACCTTCCGTGAGGCGAGAATCGGATGGTCGACACTTTGGCTACACTAGCTTCCATGATCAAAGCAAATGAACAGAAGGATATGAAGCCAATTCAGATGTGTATTTGTGAGGCTCCAGCTCACTGCTGTAATGTCGATGAAGAGGAGAGAGAGATGATCATCCTTAGTATCAGGATATCTTACAATATGTGAAGAAGCCAAATGCGTACCCAGATCAAGCAACCGAAAATGATAAAAGAACATTGAGGAGGTTAGCGATGACTATGTCCTAGATGGTGAGGTCCTATATAAGAAGAGAAAGGATCAGGTATTGTTAAGATGTGTTGACGCTGTTGAGGCAAAGAAAATTCTAGAGGAAGTCCATGATGGTGTCTGTGGGACACATGCCAATGGTTTCACAATAGCTCGACAAATCATGAGATTCGGATATTACTGGTCTACAATGGAAGGAGATTGCATCAATTACGCTAAGAAGTGCCATAAGTGTCAAATTTATGGAGACAAGATCCATGTGCCTCATTCACCCCTTCATGTTATGACTTCTCCGTGGCCTTTCTCAATGTTGGGCATGGACGTTATTGGGCCGATTTCACCGAAGGCTTCTAATGGGCATCGTTTCATCTTTGTGGTCATTGACTACTTTACCAAATGGGTAGAGGCTACTTCATACGCCAATGTCACAAAGTCGGCGGTCAGTAAGTTCCTGAAGAAAGAGATCATATGTCGTTATGGTATGCCAGAAAGAATCGTATCTAACAACGCGTTGAATCTGAACAATAGCGCAATAACAGAAGTCTGCAGTTGGTTCAAAATTAAGCATCACAACTCGTCACCATACAGCCCGAAAATGAACGGGGCAGTTGAGGCAGCTAATAAGAATATCAAGAAGATTGTGGGGAAGATGGCAGAGACCTACAAAGATTGGCATGAAAAGCTCTCATTTGCCCTTTATGCTTATCGGACATCTGTCAGAACCTCTACCGGGGCAACACCTTTCTCATTGGTTTATGGGATGGAGGCAGTTCTACCTATTGAGGTCGAAATCCCTTCTCTCCGAGTTTTATCAGAGCTAAAGTTAGACGAAGCAGAATGGATCCAATCTCGTTACGATCAACTAAACTTGATTGAAGAGAGGAGGCTGAAGGCTATTCGTCATGGTCAAATGTACCAGAGGAGAATGATGCGAGCCTACAACAAAAAAGTTCGCCCCAGGGTGTTCCATGAAGGGGACTTAGTATTGAAAAAGATTCTCCCTATGCAAAAAGATTTCAGGGGGAAATGGATGCCAAATTGGGAAGGTCCCTATGTGGTAAAAAAGGCTTTCTCTGGAGGGGCATTGATACTAGCAGAGATGGATGGCAAGAGCTTGTCTAACCCGATAAATTCAGATTCTGTCAAAAGATATTTTGCTTAAAGCAGTTGAGGTGAAAACCCGTAAAGGGCAATAAAAAAAAAGGAGAGGCCAAGGTGAAAACCCGTAAAATGGCACCTTGAGACCAAAGGGGCTTTGAATCGAAAACCCGCAAAGGGCAATTCAAATTTCGGTCCAAACTGGGGCAAGCGGTAGTCTCACTACACTTGAATCGACAAAGAGGAGATAAGCTACATCTTGGGGCATCAACAAAATGCTATAAATCCCTTAAGCACATGCCAAGCTTAAAAAGGTCCTCGAAGAGATCGTGCAGAGAAGCTCAAACTGCGAAATCTGGGGCACCTATTTTTCCTTTCATCCATTCTCGTACTCTAAATAATGAATACTTTCTTTGTTTAGTACATCTTTCACGAATTCTGACTCGAATAAATTTCAGATTTACCTACCCTTACAATCTTTTTCAAGCATTTTGTATTAAAATAATGATTAATGAGCTAACATCGTACTCACAAAAGGAGTTTTACATATTACTCTGAAAGGTTTCTAAATAATACAAGAACTTGAAACAGGACAATTATTTAGAACACACCGAGCTTAAAATGGCTAGAAACGTGTGAGGGATAAGGAATTAACCGCATCTTCAGGTCCTCTGTTATCAAGCTGAACAAGAAGACACACGTCAGGAATGTTACCAGCGAGCGATTAAAATAAATCATTCTCATTTTGCATTTATGCATTTAACATCCATAAGACATCTAGTTAGGAACATTTGATCATGGCATCCTAATCATTTGGCATAAGCATATCACTCTTCGACAGATGGATTCCCCAGTGGACAATGTAGCAAGATTACAGATATCATTAGCCTTATCTTCACCGGCGAGAGTGGAGCGGGCTAAATACTAGATCTTATCTTCACTGAGCAGGAGTGAAGCAGATCGAATTTTGGGGAATCTTATCTCCACGTACCGACGATGGAGCAGATTCCAACCATTAGCCTTATCTTCACTGAGCAGGAGTGGAGCAGATCGAATTTTGGGGAATCTTATCTCCACGTATCGACGATGGAGCGATTCCAACCATCACCTTATCTTCTTATCTTCAGAGCGGAGTGGAGCAAAGCTAAATACGAGATCTTATCTTCATCGAAAGCAGAGTGAAGCGGATCGATCGAATTTGGGGAATCTTATCTCCACGCGTCGCACGGCGATGGGTAGATTCCAACCATCATCCTTATCTTCACCGAAAGGAGAGTGGAGCGGGCTAAATACGAGATCTTATCTTCACCGGCGAGGGAAGAAGCAGATCGAATTTTGGGGAATCTTATCTCCACGTACCGGCGATGGAGCAGATTCCAATCATCAACCTTATCTTCACTGAGCAGCTATGGAGCAGATCTCAGCTACTAGTCTTATCTTCCTGAAGCTGCAGGAAGCAGACTGAAAATTACAGATCTTATCTCTATGTATCGACTATGGAGCAGATTTTAACTACCAACCTTATCTCTCTGAAGTTGCAATGAAGCAGGTCGAAGTTATAAACATTATCTTTTGAAAGTTGCTACTTGAATAAGAGGGGCACCAAGACTCGACAAGTCCAGGCAATTTTGTTCCCTTTTGAAGTCTTTGCTCCGTTATCATTATACGACAACAAGCAAGGAGGGGCAGCTGTAGGGCCCAAAATTTGCCCGACCCAAACCACTAGGAGCTAAGCAGACCCAAACTTAAATGCCCATTTACAAACATGGCCCAAACAGCACCAAAAAAAAAAACAAAACACAAACAGATTGCAAAAAATCTAGGAGCCATCATTTGCACCCGAGGCGGTCCCAGGAGCACCGCATGTCACGCGACTCTTCGTGATCGTGCACCACTCCACCTCCACGTCGAGTCCACACCTAGCACGCACTGCAAACAAGCAAAAGAAGTTGAAAAATTGGCTATAAAAGCCAAATTGAATCAAGAGGAGAGGGATTTTTTTTTTGGCTCCCGATTTTTGGATATACACAATAGCAGAACATGCAAGAGTAATTGATATCAATAAAAAATCAGATTGAAGGCCTAGAAGGTTGTTCTTCTTTCTTTTCCATTTTGTATTTCTTTTTCTTTTTATTTTTCTTGCTTTCTTTTCCTTGCAAACTGTTTTTACATCAAAATCGGGGAAGAAAAGGCTTACCTAGCCTTACCCCGTGGTTCAACGTCAGAGGTGGAGGCGCAGAAGCGCCGAGGACCCTCGTCTGTGACATCTCAAAGCAGAGGCAAATCCCTAGTAGAGGGTGAAATGGGTTTTGAATTTTCTTGAAGATAATCTACTAGGTTGCTGTTTTGGGGGGGGTTTCTTTCTTTTTTAGCTTTTACCATACGTTTAAAGCAGCACCATTTGGTGCTGGGCCCACATGATTGACCCAAAATGGGTAATTTAGGTGTTAAGTCCCCCCTTTGAGATAGTGATTAATTGGGCCTTGCTTGTGTTTTCTTGGATTCTTTAAATTTATCCCTAAAATTTGCGTGTCATTCCAGTTTAGTCCGCGTTAAGGTGCAGCATTTTGGGACTTGGGAAATTTGCATTTTTAGTTCCTGCTTGTTAGTGCTTATCTAGTTCAAGTCCTGGATCTTGTTTTAATAATTCGACTTGTTTAAAACTATCCTCTAGATTTTGTTTTTGATCCAATGGAGTTCTTTCTTAGTTTTTAAATTCTTCTTTTTTTTTTATTTTTTATCTATTTTAATATTTTACTTTTTAAAAAAATTATTTTATTTTGTAATTTGTTTATTTTAAATATTCTTATATCCAATTTACTTCTTCTAAAAATCTTATTTTACTACATATATATATTTAAAAAAAAACACTATGATTCATTATTTTTATATTTTATACTCATTAAGTTTCTGCTTTATGTGCATTGCAAGTTGTTAACAAACATTTTTTATGATTATTGGTTTTATATTATAAAGATTGTAATTCATATATATTCGTTAGCATATTTTTTTTTATAATGATACAAATAGTTTATTTATATTGTCTGGTATGTATATTATTTGTTTTAAAATTTGGCCAAGCATACGTTGCAATTTTTATGTACATAATTGATGTCACATTTTTGTTAATTTTAGTTGTAAATTGTTTTGTACAGCATTTATGTTAAATTTCAACTCACAATATTTGTTTTGGAATTCATTTATATTAAGTTTTATATTTAGGCATTAATGTTTATATATTGCCTGTTTGCCTATTGTTGTTTTTATGCATTTTTATATTTATATTTATACCCTTATACTACAGTCGATGAACGGTGAGCTATGATATTTATTGTTCGTTTCAAATTGTTAATTTCATTTTTTCCTATTTTCAAATAAATCGTATAAATGAGCTCCACTGCTTTTATAACCACTCGTGTTTCAAAGGAATCCTTTCAACATAAGAAAATATTTAGTATTTGGGGAGTTTGAAAAATCGTGCCCAATCGTCTTTGGGTTTCGTTTTTCGTTCAACTAAAATATGGAATATTTTTATTTATTTATTTATTTATTTTTTTGAAATTTTCATCCACGTTTTCTTAAAATAAAAGCGAGGCAATATTTCGTGCTTGGGAGTTTGGGAGTCGTGCCCAATCGTCTTTGGGATTCAATTTTCCATTCGACTAAAATACAAAATATCCTTTTGAGGCTTCATCCATGTTTTCTCAAATTAAAAGCGAGGCAATGTTTCGTAGATTCGAAATTTGATAAATTGTGCCCAATCGTCTTTGGGTTTCAATTTACCGTTTGGGTCGAATAGTCAAATATCCTCTTTAAAAAAAAAAAAAAAAAAGGGTTTAAGTGCATGTGTTTTGGAAATCTCGAGGTGATCTTGTGTCGAGGATTCAAAGTATTGTATCCAATCGTCTTTGGACGTAATGTTTTATTCCTTCTAAGCGAGAGAATCTCAAAATCCGATTCAAGTTATCCAAACGTTTTAAAGATTGTATTTTAAAATCTTTTCAAATTTTCAACATTAGGACATTAATCGATCAATACGGTACCGATTTTGGGCGCCGTGAGGGTGCTAATCCTTCCTCACGCGTAACCGACTCGAATCCGTCTTCTAGTTTTTCGTAGACCAAAAATGTTGTTTTAATAAACCAAAATATTTTATTAAAATGATCAACACATGTGGTGACCCGATCACACCTAAACAAAAAGATTGGTGGCGACTCCATGTTCGTTTTAAAGTCGACCTCTATTTTTCGAAATAAAAATGGTTTCGACAAGAGTAATATAATTAATACAAGTTAAAAAACGTATAAAATTATTTTGATAAATAAAAAAATCTACATTGATGATATACAAAAGTTTTGGATATAGTAATTTATTTTAAATATATAGTATTATATACATTTAAATTTGTAATGATTATATTTTAATATCTAAAATATAGTTTATATGTTTAAATTAAATTTTACAAATAATTTATATTAATTACTTAAAAAATATTTAAAATTTTTATTTCATATATTAAAATATTTATATTTAAATATAAATACTAAGTAATAAAAAATTATTTGTTATGTTATATCTATAATATATAGTTTATAATCTATTTATAATTTATAATTATAATATAAATAAAAGAATGAATTTAAAAAAAGTTTGAGAATAATTTCTATTTTTAATTCATATTTAAAAATAGTTATAATATTTAATTTAGAATTATTAGTTAAAAATTAAAATAAAATAGAAGTAAGAATAATTATATATTTAAAAATAATTATAATATGAGTTAATTACACATTTAAAAATAATTAAAATTATTAATAAAATTAGGTTAATTTTAAAATAGAATTATTACTTGAATAAAGCTCTAAATCTAAGTCAAAAGGTTGTGATAATTATAATTTATTATTATCAATTAGTTAAAAATAATTTAATGTAAATAAAAGTTGTGTTAATTTTGTTTTAAAAAAAAAGTTATATGTTAGATATGGAATAAATGCTTTTAACTATTATTTAAAAATTTATATTATAATATTTAAATTAATAAATTAATATATTTTAATTATATTTAATGATTTAATTAAGAAATAATATTTTAGGTTAATTGCTGTAATTAAAATTTTAATATTTTAAAAAATTAATTAAATATTATAATTTAAATTAATATATGAGATACAGAGATAGTGATTAAAATTTTTATTACAGAGTTATTTGATATGAAATACAAAAGTTGAAAAATTAAAGAGTGGTGTTACGAAAATTACTAATTTAGCCAAGCAGCTGCTCATGAACTTTTCGAACTTTGTCGCCGATAATAACTCTGAAAGAAAAAAAATCTCAGAGTGGAAATACAGGTGGCATTAATTCATTGTTTATATATTTAAAGAAAAACCTACTGAAAAAGAATATGTCCTCACTGGCCTAATTTCGGAATAAAGCAATTAGCTTTAAAAAATTTAGTTTTTATTTATCACAAAATCGAAAAACCTTGACTCAGCCAGCCACCAAGATCAATGGCGACGCATATCCTGAGACGACAAGTGAGTCAGATCCTTTCCCATGCCAGCCCTAACCCTAATCCTACCTCGTATTTCTCTTTAGCTAGACCTTTCTCTTCGGCCACCGACACCATTCGAGCCACTCTCTTCCCCGGCGATGGCATCGGCCCCGAGATCGCTGAGTCCGTCAAACAGGTTGCCGTTCTCTTTCACTTTCTCTATTTTTTGTTTTTTTTTTTAAATTTTTATTGTATCGAATTTTGCAAAGTCTTGATTTTTTTTTTATTTGCGTCTATGAATTGAATCTTAAGCGTTGAAAAAAAATTTAAGGCTTGCTTTGGAAAGTTTATTTTTTATTTTTTATTTAGCACAAACTTAATAAGTGGCTGTTTCTAGTTTAAAGAAGCTGATCTATAGAATTGTAGATAGATAATTGTTTGTATAAGAAAGTCTTGATTACGACCCCTCTTTTATTTTCTCTGTGAATTTTCTTGTTGAAACTGAGTAATTTTATTTGATTTAGGTTTTTAGAACTGCTGAAGTGCCAATTGAATGGGAAGAACATTATGTTGGGGACCAAGTTGATCCAAGAACTCAAAGTTTTCTAACTTGGGAAAGTCTAGAATCAGTAAGAAGGAATCGGGTAGGCTTGAAAGGTCCAATGGCTACTCCTATTGGTAAAGGTCATCGGTCTTTGAATCTTACACTAAGGAAAGAACTTAATCTGTATGCCAACGTCAGGCCTTGTTACAGTCTCCCGGGTTATAAGACTCGGTATGATGATGTGAATCTTATCACTATTCGTGAAAACACTGAAGGGGAGTACAGTGGACTTGAGCATCAAGTGAGCTTGTTTTTTTGTAGTTCTTGTGCAATTGGAAAAGTGGGGTATTCACTATAATATGAGTTAATTCTTTTTCTTTGGGTGCTAGGTGGTGAGAGGTGTGGTTGAAAGTCTCAAGATTATTACTCGTCAGGCAAGCTTAAGGGTGGCTGAATATGCTTTTCATTATGCTAAGACCCATGGAAGAGAGAGAGTTTCTGCAATTCATAAGGCCAATATTATGCAGAAAACAGATGGTCTTTTTCTTAAGGTTTGTCAATTCAAAATGCATATTTTGTAGTTAGTTAATTATTTGGAGTACCTTTTATTAAGCTTGGTTTGCTTCTCTTTTTCCAGTGCTGTCGTGAAGTTGCAGAGAAATATCCTGAGATAACTTACGAGGAAGTAGTCATTGACAATTGTTGTATGATGGTATGACTGATTTCTTCCTACAAACATTTTATTCCTTTCTTTTTTCAAAGTTTTGATGGGAGGGAGAGAAGTTAGCTTTTGATTCAGCTACTATAGGCACCACCTTTCTGTCTGCCTATATTACTTTGACAAATGGAAAAATTGTGCATTTCATCTTATATTGAAGTTAAAACTGATATAGAACTAATTACTTTCTTGCCACTTGCAGCTTGTGAAGAATCCGGCACTTTTTGATGTATTGGTGATGCCTAACCTCTATGGTGACATTATCAGTGATCTTTGCGCTGGATTGATTGGGGGCTTGGGCTTAACACCTAGGTAACTCCAGTTTCCTAACAATCATAGGTAGTATACAACTATACATCTTGGTGGTTTTACGACATATACTCTTTCTGCAGTTGCAAT
Organism: Gossypium longicalyx; assembly: GCA_025698465.1. NCBI lineage: Eukaryota > Viridiplantae > Streptophyta > Magnoliopsida > Malvales > Malvaceae > Gossypium > Gossypium longicalyx. The sequence goes on from CM047003.1 coordinate 30,367,793, forward strand.
ATTGGTGAGGGAGGAATAGCACTTGCTGAGGCTGTTCATGGTTCGGCACCTGATATCGCTGGAAAGGTGTGTCTTCAAATCTATCTTAGGACTTCCAATTGAGTGTCTTTCTAACATTTTTTTTCTCTAGAGCCATTCTTTTGGCACAAACAAGAAGCACTATTGAGAAAAAAATGAATATGTTTAGGGATTATCACCTCTTTAGTGCATACGAAGAAAATCTTAATTCTTAATGCTTGAGAGTTGAGACTAGATGTCTCGAGATAGGTTATGGAATGTCAAGGTCTATGAAGGTGTAACTACATGCATATTATGCTAATTGTAAAGCTAGATTAGGTTTTTAATCTTGGATTTCCAAGGTGACTTTTGAGATTGGATTAAGCTCTGTAGCATGTTTGAATATTGTAGTTTATAGATCGTGGTTCTTTAAGTTTTCAGTTATTTATGGTAGTTTTGAGTAGGGAAAAAAACCCAAATTATTATGTTCGCTTTTCATGATTCTTTTTTAGTTTCATAGTACAATTTCATTTCCTACAGCTCTAGCTAATTATTTGTATGGTTGACATTATTTAGAATATGGCAAATCCAACTGCCTTACTATTGAGTTCGGTCTCAATGTTGCGCCACTTAAATCTCCATGACAAGGCTGATAGGATTCAGGAAGCCATTCTCAGCACAATCGCAGAGGGTAAATATCGCACTGCTGACCTTGGTGGCACATCAACAACAACAGATTTTACAAAGGCCATTTGCGATCACCTTTGAAGTTTGTTCCTTTGAAGCATTTCTAGTTTTTGCATTTGACTTACTTGCAATTTGTTTGCTACGGTTTTTTACCTCAGCTTAAATGTTTTCTTCCCTTACTAAGAGGAATAAAATCACATCGAAGATGATGGCTATGCTCTCGACTCTCTATCTTCAGCCGTGGAGAACACATGGCATCATTTAAATTTGTTAAAATCATAGTTTAATTCACTTGTATTCTGGCTGATGGCCATGCAATATTGAATCTCAGACCTACGAGATATCATCTTTTAACACTTTAAAGATTAATATGTTCCAATCTGGTTATATTTTTGGGTTTTATATTTGTACTTTTTACGTATATATTTCCGTGATTGAGGTGCAGCTGTTATTTTTTTGGGAAAGAAAAACCAGGTGGCCTTAAAATCAGGAAAGAGAAGCATTTTGTGTAATTTTCATACAAAATTTGCAGACAAGACCCCTATTCTTTTTCATGCCACCGTTGCCTACAGGGTACAGAAGTTCTTTTCAGTCTAACATATGAACAGGCTATCGGATAGTCAAGAACTGAGGGATACTTTTTGTTCAAAAGAACTGGACACTGCATGTGTGATTGTCATACAAAATTTGCAGATGATCAGATCTGATCCAAAGACAATACAAAATGAGAATCTATATATGGTATATGTAATCATCTCCTTCATTTTCCTTGGGGAACATTGAATAAAAATAGAAAGCTTAACTCTTTACTTTGGTTTTGTCAATAAATTCAACTATTTAATATTGACTTAATATAATAGATCGGAAATTGTAGGTTTATATGTTTAATAATGGACAAAACTGGGGAAAAGAATCCTACTTTGGTCGCAGTTAGTTGTTAAATAGTGATTTCAATTTTCACCAACCCCAGAGGAAAAATCTATGGCAGATTTTTAAAAAATAATTTAATTATTATTATTTTTTTAATTAAAGGAGTGGACATTTGAGCATCTAGGTTGGTAAGATGGGGACGCACTGGGCCTATAAACATTGAGTAACACAATTCATTTTCGCCACACCCGAGATCTGAAAAAAAATCACCTACTCTCTCACTTTGCTCTCTTCTTGTTCCTGTCCTCTTTCACCAAACTATCGCCGACAACCTCTCCAAAAGAATGGCATATGACGGGATTCTGTTGGGGATGGGTAATCCTCTCCTTGACATTTCGTTAGTCGTGGACGAAGAGTTCTTGAAAAAGTACGGTTCTAAGCTTTTGATTTTGTTTCTTCTTATCTTGTGGGATGTATTTTTCCTATATTGGGACTTGGGGTTGATTCTTTGTGTGGAATCTGATCTGGGTTTGGTTTTGTTTTTGGTTTCAGATATGATATCAAGTTGAACAATGCAATTTTAGCTGAGGAGAAACACCTTCCCATGTAAGCTAAAAATGTTTTCCTTTTTTAATATGAGCCCAGATTAACTGAAACTGTGATTGTTATTTATAGTGGTTTTAGTTTTTGTATTAAACGCTTGCTTCACCCTGATATGCGTGCGTGTATGCATGGGCTTATTCGATCTGCTAGATCTACGTTTTATATATGCACATTCGATTTATTTTGTTCCCTCAAATTGTTGATCTGCTTGTTTAAGCTAGTTTTTATGCATATAAACTAATTGATGGTTAATCTGCATGAAACTTTGTTTGTGTACCTTTGTAGTTTAGAGCAAAGGTTAAAAATAGTAACTTCGTAAGACTTCACCTTTTAAAATAGGATAAATTTGAACATATTACCAAAAGTTTCAATGGTGATATCGTTGCACATGCTGATCATCGATCTCTAGGGAGAAACTGAGTTTTTTAATGCAGATCTTGAACCAATTCTCTTGACGAGAGGTCATCTCTTTCATGCTACTTTTGAAACATGAAGCTTTTAAGTGTCTTTCAAAATGATATGATCAGTTGGTTGAGAAGTTGGTTTTTAAGTATGATGTGGTTCTTGATATCATATGGTTCTGCCTTCTGACTACCAAGCTCTTTATGACAGGTATCAAGAAATGGCATCCAAGCCCAATGTAGAGTATATTGCTGGAGGTAATGCCTGGGTTGCCTTGGAATCTGAATTTTCTGTCAGAACTTAGTGGTCAATAATGATTCTCCCAAATTTTTGTTTTGTGCAGGTGCTACTCAAAATTCAATCAAAGTTGCACAGGTATATCATTATGCTTCTTATTTTGATTGGAGCTTTGGGAAAATGTTGTCATAACATTTACTATCACCTTAAGACTAAATTTGTTTCTGCCTTATGCAGTGGATGCTTCAAATTCCTGGTGCAACTGGTTACATTGGCTGCATTGGGAAGGACAAGTTTGGGGAGGAAATGAAGAAGAACTCAAAAGCTGCTGGTGTTAATGTGAGCCTTCTTTCTAAACCACTTTTTCCAAACCTCTAAAACAATTGAAAACTTGAAGTGGGAAAAAAAAACATTATATGTATAAATAGAGCGAGAGAGAGAAAGATTTGTTTCAGTTCCACACAGCTTTAGCCGAATGGTTATGCACTTTTGCTATGTCCATTGACCTTCCTCTTTCTGGATGCATATTTATTTTGAGTTGCAATTTTGTATTTCTTAAGATAGATCTGGAGCTGAGAATAATGGTATTATTGATGTTGTATGATCATGTTAAATCAGGTTCAATATCTCGAGGATGAAACTGCGCCAACAGGAACTTGTGCTGTTTGTGTTGTTGGTGGTGAAAGGTAAGTTTGAGAATGACCTTATTTTTCCTTTTTTCTTATAAGCTGCTATTTTTATTGTTGTACTTATGTTTGCTTCAAGGATTATGATGTTAGAAAGCATCTATGTTTTATCTACTGGAATAGCAAGATTCAAACTTGGATCTATCTGCAGGTCACTCATTGCAAATCTATCAGCTGCTAACTGCTACAAGTCTGAGCATTTGAAGAAGCCTGAGAATTGGGCGTTGGGTACTCATTTTCCTTTATTTTCTTGTTTTGGTTGGACTATACATTGATGAAACTCATTCACTGGGGAAAATCTTATAAGAATAATTGAAATAAACAGTTGTCGCTTCTAGGGACTAACTTGTTCATAAATACTCTTATGCAGTTGAGAAGGCCAAGTACTTCTATATTGCTGGATTTTTCCTTACTGTATCTCCGGACTCCATACAGCTTGTTGCTGAACACGCTGCTGCAAAGAACAAGGTATATTGTATCGCGCGTTGCTGAAATCCCTCTGTATGAAAGTTCACCAGCTTAGTGGCCTCACATATTTATTTTGTCTGCAGGTGTTCTCAATGAATCTTTCTGCTCCATTTATTTGCGAGTTCTTTAAGGATGCACAAGAGAAAGCACTACCGTAAGAATTCTATCATATTTTCCTATTGTGGAAATTAATACTCATGTATTAAAGTAAGTCTCTGAGCTTATTGTCTATCAGGTATATGGACTTTGTCTTTGGCAACGAAACTGAAGCAAGAACCTTCTCAAAGGTTCATGGCTGGGAGGTAATAGGTGTTAAATATAATATGTTATTATGAATTTGATGGTTTATGTTTGGTAATGACCTGTTTGGGCTGGTTTTGCTGTCCAGACTGATGATGTTGCAGAGATAGCCCTGAAGATTTCACAGTGGCCAAAAGCTTCTGGAACATACAAGAGGACTACTGTTATTACTCAGGGTGCAGATCCGGTAATTGTTGCCGAGGATGGGAAAGTGAAGCAGTTCCCTGTTATTTTGTTACCCAAGGAAAAGCTTGTTGATACAAATGGTGCAGGTATACAGTCACTTCCAACACTTGACAGTGTTAATGCTAAAATGAAATGCCATACAAGACACATACCTCAGATCAGTTATAGAAATGATTTAACTTGGATCCAAATCCATCAGTGAGTCAGAAACGAAGCCGCAACCATTTAATGGAGCCATTTTTAACAATTTAATGCAATTTTGTGCAGGTGATGCCTTTGTTGGAGGCTTTCTTTCACAATTGGTTCAAGGGAAGTTCATTGAGGATTGCGTAAGAGCTGGTTGCTATGCATCCAACGTTATCATCCAAAGGTCTGGCTGCACATACCCAGAAAAGCCTGAATTTAAATAAAGCTATTCCACTTTCCTGATCTTCTCTCCACTGTTGTTTTCAAGTTTCTGATTGTTAAGAACCCTCTTGCTAATTGAATTTTGTTTTTATTTTTCCTATTTGCCGGTGTCATTTCGATGCGTGCATCTTGAAATGGCATATGAGAATAACATTTTATGTTTATTCATGAAAGGAGCCAGTCGTTTCATTTCATAAGCTTATGGTTGAGATGAGTTTGTGGATTGTGATCAATGTTTTTTTTCCCCTAGTTTTTCTTACATTCTTGCATTTGGTAGCTGGCCAGAAGGCATTTCAATGGCTTCTAATACTCGTTTCATTTGCTTTGCATTAATGCTTAGTTAAAATCACAATTGAAATCTCAGTTCAGTATAAGGGACTAAATAATACACTAGTGTTTGTAAGCTATTTGAGTTCAATTTGAAAAAAAAAAAAAAAAAAACTTAGCTTGTGTTCAAACAATTTAATTTATTGGTTGAATCGAATTTGAGCATCATAATATTTGATTCGAATGGCTTTCAAGTCTAATCAAACTTTTGATTATTGAGTGACATTTTTGTTAAAGCATCAATAATCTTGTTAGCTTCCCTAGGAACATATCTCAATGACCACCTTCTTTCTTTAGCTAGAATTTGTTGAATACTTTTGATCAACTTCGTCAAAGTCATTACATTTGTAGTAGTTGTCTATCCAAAATACTCTAAAGCTCAACGACAACGATCGAACACTTTTCCAAGAACATTTTGATTACATTTTTAAACTATTAATGTTATATCAATAAAGTCTTTTCATTATTAAAATCGTTAAAATGGCACATTAAATTTTATATAATTTAAAATGAAAATGTTAAAAGAAAAGTATAATGATGTTACATAACTTTTAAAAGTAAAACCGAATAATAAAAAAAGTGAACAATAAAGCTTCTATAACAAGTTTCGAAAACTTGAAAGTTAAGATTTTTACTTCTATTTTTAGAATATTCATTTTTTTTTAATTTTTAAATTATGTTGCATGGGATATGAATTTTAAAAATAAAAAAAATCCATTTTTACAATATATTTTTTTTAAATATTCATTTTAAATGACGCTGCATGAGATATGAAGTCTAATTTAACAATTAAATTAACAATTTTAGCAACAAAGAGTCTTACTGATATAACCTTTAATAGTTTGGGATGTAAATAGAATATTTTAGAGTTTGAGAGCTAATCTAAAATGAAGGTTCATATTTGTGGATGACTAGTGTAATTAACTCTTTAATATATATTTATATTATAAAATTATATTTTACAATGAAGTTAAGTATAAATAAGTTTAAACTTGAATACGAACGAATTTAATTAAGCTCAAAATTTTCGAATAATTAGATTAAAGCTGAAGCTGAGTTTGAAGATGGAAATTGATGTCAACTCACTAACACTAATTTAGGATTCAAAAGATTAGAAAAATGTGGATAATTTGGAAGGTACTTTTTGGAAGACAAAGATGGAATTTGGTTGAAATGAATGTGGTTATTTGCTTGTTGAATTGTGTAAAAAATAAAAAACAAAAATCGTTTCATAGAAATTGGATCAATGGGCCCAATCCAAATTCTAAAGTTAATTCCCAGACCTGACTCTCTCTCACCTTTTTCATCCAATTCCCCATTGACCCAAAACAAATTCCTAAACCAAAAAAGCAAAGCAGAGAAAACCAGAAAAACAGAATCCCCCTCCCTCCCTCCCTCCCTCCATTTGCACCCCTATGTTTCTTCACTTCCAACAAATCTGAAACCATCTCCAAAATTAAAGACAAAAAACCGCCATGACCGATCACCACCAGCGGTTCGGCCAGCTACGGTCCACATCTGAGATCCTGAAAAAGTCCGCCGTGCATTTCACCGCTCACCCTTTCACATTCCTCTTCCTTTCTTTCCTCCTCCTCTCTTTCCGTTCCTTGGTTGAATCCGGTTCCCTTCTCCTCAATTCCTTCATCGACCGGGACCCTTCTTTCAAATCCCTCCTTTCTCGCCTCGACCTCCATCATTCTCATCCCCACGCGCGTCTCCACCCTGCTCGTCGCCAAACACGCCGTCCTTTCCTCCACCTCACGCGCGTCGGCACTCTCGACGATGGTTTCTTTTCGTCCGACGATGATCACCGCGACCGCTCCCTCTTCGGCTCTTTCCCCAAACGCCCCCTCAATGGCACCCCCCTCATTCTTTCCAACTTCGGTACTAAATTGGGGTTTTCGCACTTCGTGGCGGATAACGGGATTCTGCTACCGGAAATTGTTCGTTACGGAGTCAAGTTCAAAACAACCACGTTTGACTACGAAAACAATGAAGGGGAACAGCAGGAAGAAAGGATTGTGGATTTTCAGTTCGTTTATAAAGGACTGGAGTTGGGACGCCGTGACGCGGCGGCGCTTTTCTTTCTCGTCAGCTTCTTATCGGCGGCGTATGGATGGGTGATTTTAGGGTTTACCACGATTTACTCATTGGTGTCGGGTGTTCTTTTTGTTACAACCGTTAATGACTTGATTGGACGATTTGTGTCCTTTTTTGGGGCTTTTTGGGATGGGTCGAAAATAGGTTTGAAAAGACTCACTGGATTCGTTTTAATTAAATGGGCAGTAAGAGACGCGGTGACTCAGCTTCTTGGGTTCTGGTATTTCGGAGAAATTGAGGATCACTACTCCTTTTTTAAGCTCTTTGTTAGGTTAAAGTTGATGCCTTTTTCGGTTACGTCTCCATGGATTAAGGGTTATGAGAAGGAGATTTCAGGGTTTTTGTTTACATGGTTTCTGGTCGATACTTTAGTTTCATTTGCATTCTCATTAGCTGCTTGGATTGCCATCGTGGATTCTAGAAGAACCGGGAGGGAAATTATAACAGAAGGTTGTTATTTGATGTCAACACTGTTGAACCAAGCAATTCAGATTAAGTGTTACGAAGCTATCTCAGGTGGGTCTTTAGCAAGATGGGTTTTGACTCATATAGGTGGGGAATTTTTCGCTATGGTTATTCAGGCAGCTTTGGAGGTATATTTCATGGTGGCTTGGTTGATATTTTACTTTGTGGTGAGGTGTAGGGAGGCTAATGCAGACGGTAGGAGGTATGGGAGGAGAGAATTGGAGGCTTTGATTGATGGACTTAGATGATACTCAAGTGGGAAAGAAAGGGTTATTCTTGCTGCTAGAATTTTCAATTGTCACACTGAAGATAGCGGCAACATTTTCGAATGGTTTCGACTCTCCCTGTTTTGCAGTGCTAGTGATGCAATACCACCATTGTTTTGTGAAAGAACTTGCCAATGCTTTGCATGTACTTTTATCATGAAGCAATATATTACTTGTGTATACTTCCGCCACATTGCTTCTTTGTGTATATTCTGTTGCAACCAATTGTTATTACTGCCTTGCAGTACTTGTTCCTTGCTGGTATCAATGAGAATGGTAATCGTTTCTCATGCTCCAAATGTTGCTGATGCTGTTATACTAAAACCGTTGTATTTGTGTTATGTCCTTTCCTCTTTGTGCATATGCTAAAGTTTTGAATTTCTCCTCTATTTGCAATGTGTGAAGCTTTCTTGTTTTTACCGCAATTTTGCTGGAAATCTTGTTTGTAAGATGCCAACTGGCTTATATTATCTTGCAGTTTGTAAAATTGTACATGAGGAAAAAGTAATGGCTTTAAGTTTGCAGTGCTGAACCATTATGCTTACTGGCCTTATAGAGTTAGTTTAATGAGCTTTAGGAGCGAAACAATCATCATACAGACAATAATTATCTAAAAGAGATCTGATGAATGTTTTGGTGAAGCTAAGAAGATGAGTATTTTAGTCATGAAAGGTGCACTTCAGGTCTTGCCTAAATATCATCTATTCTTGATTCAGCTGTGAGCCTTTTTATTTCCCATTTTCTCGAAGTGAGGGAAAGTAGGCATGCTGTGTTCATATGCGTTTTATGCTGTAACGTGCAAATTATTGGAATGGGACATGCAACTTTAGCAAATATTTTTTATGTTTCTGTACTAGAGTATCAATATAGAATCCGACTTGGAAATGATGCATTCTGATATGCGTTGAGTTAGAGGTGAGTTAAAAGCATGCAGCATTGCCAGATTAAGGCAGGTTCAACGTTTTCTAAACCTGTATGTATTAATGATTTTTTAAAGGTTATGAAAAGTTGCTTTTAATTGTTGCTAAGTTACTAAGTTTTGTGGAAGTTCTGTAAGTTGGCCTGGTGCATTAAGGTTTGAGGCGAAGTATCGTAGACAACTGAGTGTAATAGACTTCAATGGTGAAGGCCTTCTTATATCTGTACAAGGTTCAACTCACTACAACGATGTATGATAGTATTTGAATGTGAACATTATTATTTATCCTTGATATGGATTCTATTATTTCAATGTTTTTGTCTATTAAGGAGCAACAGGTATTAAGCAACTGTTTTGCCAACATGGTTGGACAGGTTAAATGGTACTGGATTTTAGATTTTAAAAGAAGCTCGTGGGCTTTGTCCTTTGAAATACATTTTCCTCCATGTTGGTGACAGATGGCTGTACAATCTTGTTTCTCATACAGAGAAGTATCTTATCATAAGCAGTATTTATGCATGTGCGTTTAGTCGATTATCTTGCTTGTGTGGATGGATGATATGTAGATTTATTATTAGACAAAAGAATCAGTATTTGTACCTAACTACCTATTGACTTTGTTGGTATAGACAGACATCAGATGCTCATGCGTAACGAATAGGAAACAAGAATTAGCTATACATAAATTTGTGTATGATAATCCAATATTTAGGATATTTTGATTCAAAAGATGAATAATAGAGTTTGTCAAATCGCCAAAGTTGCTGTACTTTTAAGATGCCAATTCTATCACTACCCCTTGTAGAATTGTTGATCAAGGTCATTGCCTTCTCTGTTCCTCAGTTGTTTAATTTAGTTATTCGAGTGTTGGATGTGTAACTTGTTAATGTTGGTTGAATTAAAATATTTCCAACTTAGGGAATATGCAAGAGCTACTGGACATTATGTCAATGTGAACCGTTATGTGAACATTACTGCAAATTGTTATGTCCCGAAATTGTTTATTGGCTCTTACTTTGCTTATGCATCATCCAACCTTGAAGCTATTGCTTGAATTGACTCTCTTGCTTTTCTTTTAATGGTGTTACATTGAAATAAACTGCTAAATATTGCTTTCTCATTGTCAATCAGCTTTACTTTTTGAGGTAAAAAGTTGAATTGCTACTGGGATTTGATTCTTTTCTGAGTTTCAAGCATTCTGCTTGCCAATCTAGTCATGGGTTGATTTGAAACGCTTGACCTCTAAATTCCTCCACACTCTTCTTGAATCCTTAGCTTCTGAAATTGGAAACTTAGGCAAACCCAAAGAATCATGCTTTGATAGTTTTGCAGCACTTTGACTGTCTGTTTCTTCTTGGATTAATTACGTGCTTTAGCGTATCTGTTAGTATGTTTCCTGCTTTATTATTACAGGCAAAATATCAGGGGCACTGCCCTGAGATGGGCTCAAAGAGACTAAGGGACTTGCATGCCAAGTGACATCAATTAGCTGTTATTGTTGTTTCGAGTTTCAAAGATTAGAAACTTAGAGCTAATGAAACCGACAGTTTTGGTCCAGCCTGAAATTGTCAGATACTGTCAGCTTGTGGGGTCTGATCCAGTTTCTTGTTCAGTATTGATGAGGCACCGTACTGTGTTTAACTAGTTTCTACTTAGGTCATGCATGGAGCGGTTGAGGCCCCGTAGAAACAAAAGTTTAGCATAGTTCAGTCCAATTAACATTAATAGGCTAAAGAATTTATGTTTAAAAAAATCTACAGTATACTACATATTAGCATCCTGAGTTGGACTCGAACCTCGTGAATATCAATCACATTTGTGGAAGAATGCCTAAAGACACAGAGGTTTTCGATCTGGCCGAGAGCTGGCACATCGAACAACATTGAGGAAGAGGCTTTCATCACATGGAATGCAGAGTTTGGAGTCGGTGTTGAAATCATATTCATCCTGAGCTTGATCCAGCAATGCCTTGAATAGCGGGTGCTTGAGCAAGGTGATTTTAATCACAAACCTCTTATAGTTTTCACCAACATACACTACTAGGTGACCCTTTGGCACATCTCTAGGGATTGAGCTTCCTTCATGCATGGAATTCGTCCACTTTGCCCACTGATAACAACACTCGCCACTGCTACAAGGTATGACCCTACTCCCCATCTTCCTCCACTTTGTGAAGCATGCCTTTAGAAACTTCCCTTTCATTTTCTTCTAAGGAAATTAATAGTGATATACGAATACAGACAGAAAGTAGTAAATGAAGAGAAGGGGGAGTTGCATACAACGATGAAACAGATGAAGTGAAAGAAAGGTTTATATAGCAGTAGGATAGAAATAAGAGACAGTGTCTTTGTATGGAGCATTAATGGTTGACAAGACAGGTAACTCAGCCTAAGCGATGGTGAGCTCGGGTTGATCCAAGTCTTGGTAAATTTATATGACTGTTGAGATGGTTGCCTTCATTTTTCCTTTGTAGTAGCATTTTGTGTCGTGATACGATAGTGTACGAACATGCATCTCATGATATTAAATCTAAACAAAATTATTGCGTTCTTAGTCAAGACAGGAAGTGTCTGTTTCTAGCTCTGTTGAGAGAGAGAGATAAAAGGGATGGTGCTAGGATTAGTGATCTTTCGAAGTTCTCGAAGTAACCCCACGAGTTGAGAGAGTGGAAAAAGATAAGATATGAAAGAGGGATGGGATAAGCTTCTTGGACAAAGTGCGATCCCCACTTATAATTTTGTTGACATGCTACTTTTAATGGCTACCGTAACTAAAATACATACACCACTTTACCCACTCTAGAACCATTTACTGTATTCTGTTTCCTGGGTAGAGTAATAAGGAATTTGGGGTGTTTTAAACAATATTTTTGTTATGAATATTGTGAATGAAAAAAAGTAAATGATGTTCAACCCGGTTTGACTTCAAAATAATCGGGATTCAATGTGAATACCAAATAATGAGATCTTTGACCCAAAAAGAAAATTATGATACAAGCAGAGCCAAGACCCTGGGTAGTCTCAGTCATTAAAACCCCTGATTAAACCTACATTGAAGCAGCATTTTTCTTGGTTTAGGTGGGTTTTGGGCACTTTTTGGGTATGAATTTATCTTATACATTGTCAATGGGCTTTTCCTATGAAGCAAAGCATATGCTTGCTGGCTGCTGAGTTCTGCTGGTGGATTCGGGATAAGCTTCTGCGTGTCTCTGCAACTTGTCTGTGCATGCATGTAATGGGCTAATCTATTCCTGCAAGCGAAGGATGGAGTGAAACAACTTAGATTGCTGTCTTCGCCAATAGATAAAAAATTAGAAAGAAAAAACAAAGAGAATGAGAAAGTCGTTTTATCGAATCTTACAAATCATCTATCCTTCCCAACGGTTGATAGTTAGGAACATTCCATATACTTATGTCTTCAGCTCCATATCTTACCCAGAAAACCGATAGTTTATTCCCTCTTTACATTAATGTATCCAAAGTTTTATTTTTAATACATCACATGAATCCCACAAGTTTTAGCACGATAAAAGAATATAAAAAAAAGGGAAATATGGGTCGTTAGATTGATAAAAGACAAAAGTGAAGATAACTACAGTTTCCAGGCTCTTTTAATTTTAGGGTTTATTTGTTGAAGATATAGCTGATGACAGAGATGACTGAAAAGCCAGCACAGGGTTCATCCCCTAAAGACAACATGTGTTGTACTCAGTTGTCTGAAAAAGAGCCTCTCATTTTTACACATCATTGGACTAGAAGCTGCCAACGGTTTTGAAGACATGGTGAGAGAGAAGGCAAATGGAGTTAATTAATACTTGCAGTTTTGTGGAGTCCAATTCTTTCAGCTTTCCATTTTCCTTTTTCTTTTTTCTTTTTTTTTTTATGGAATTGTGGGAGTGATATTTGGAAAACATTGCATTGACAGACAGCTAATTTGGGTTGTCAAAACATGCATCGCCAATTGAATTTAGCCCAACAGGTTTTACATTTTAAATATTACCCATTATGTTAATGAAGAAGATATTCCTTCAATGGAATTTCATTAAAAAAAAAAAAAAAGGAACAAGCTCATGTTATAAATGCATTTGTGATGGTGATAGTACCAGGGATAAATGGCCTAATCACTCCTCGTGTTTTTTTTTTCTTGGCAGGTAATTCTAATATAACATAATTTTTGAACAACTTTGTGGGTTAGTAACTGTGTGATTGTATTTGTACTGTGAGTTAACAATAATTTGCTTGGAGACAAAATTAATAATAAAATAAATGAATTGATAGGATTATGAGTATTTTTCTAAAAAATTTTTAAAAATAATTGTCTATCATGCAATTGTTTTTAAACAACCCTCCCATTAATTTTATAAATATTATAAATAATAATAATTTTAAAGTTGGTGGTGCTCAAAAGGTTTGAAGTTTTGCCTATACATAAGTTATTTATTTTGGTTTAAATAAACAAAATATCCTCCTAGTATTTGTTATTTTTTAAAAATTAAATTTTAATTTTTTTTAGATTAAGTTGATTTTCAAATTAAATAAATTCAATTAAATTCAGTAATTATATAAAATATAGATTTTTCTTTTACATATTGGGTGGGTGATCCTCAATCTATAATATCCAAATTTTCAACAAGAATTTTGTTAATTTCAGTAGATTAAGTTGTCTAGAATTTTTACTTGATAATGATTTTTAATTTATTATGTAAAATGGTAAAAATGAAATGCAGTGAAAAAACCTAGTTAAGATTTATTATAATGTATATTAGAAAAAGTATAAAAATATGGATTTGTCAAATTTTAAGAATTTTAAATTCATTATTAAATAGATATTTAATAAATTTATGTATTTAAGAAATTATCATAAATGTTATATTTATTAATAGTTTAGTGCTCAATTTATATTATTTTTTAAATCTAAATTCTAAAATCTTAATTCCCAAAAGCTACCTAAATTATTTAATTTAAATAGAAAATGAAAAAAAATGACTAAGAACTATACTCCTCAATCTTTGAAGTGAAAAATATTAGGTATTTAAGTACATTCGAACTAATATTTCTTAAGTTGCTCCAACAACGATAATATCAATTCAATTAAAATATAACAAATATTTTTTATTTATTTAAATGTATATATATATTAGTATTTTCTATATTCGATATATAATTATAAAAATATACTTTAAATATGTATTTTTCAAGAAATATATTCACTTTAGAAACATATAAACTGTGTATCAAATGCTCAATCCAAATATCCTAACTAATATTGTACTTAATGGGTTTTTTTTTGGTTGCCTAATTTTGAACTCGGGACATCGAATCATTAACCAAGGGCGTAGCACGGGAGATAGGCAGTGCCTTGACCCCTTTGGTTGATAGTACAATTACAATCTTAGGCACTCTCAAAATAGTAATAATTCAATTTAATACCTTTCAACTTCTTTGATAAATGAAAACTTTTCATTTTTGGCCCTCAAAAGTTTCCTAACTTTATTTCGATTTCATTAGAAAATTCCTAGCTTCTCTCCTAATAAGGACTTAATTAATAGTGAATGTACTTGAGAGATCCCTCTATTATAGGAATCTAATCAAGTTAGTTCATCTATTATTAACTAGATCAATTTAATTCATATATTATTAAAAAGAATCAAATAAGAACAAATTGGAATAAAGCTAAAATTTACTGTTTAACATAGTTAATATTTGTAAATAAAATTTATTGTTTGGAATTGAATTGCTGTTGAAAATTATTAATTTGGTTAAAAAATAATATAAATATTAAACAAGAATTTGGTTGAATTTTTAATTTTTTTATACAATGTCTAGAACTATCAATAACCTTATCGCAACAAAGTGGCGGAACTAATGGGCTGGCGTGACCCAGCCCCCCTAAAATGATTTTTTTTATTTAGGTTATTTATAATTTATAAAATTTTAAATTAATAATAGTAAAATTATATTTTGACCCTAAAATAATAAAAAAAATTAATTTAATCTTTTAAAAATTATAAAGATATAGATTATTAAAATGGTAAAATTATATTTTTACCATAATAAATATATACAATTTAATTTCATAAAAAAAAATTCTGACTCCGCCACTGATCCTAACCTTTAAATAAGATAATCAAGATATTAAAACATACTTAAACCTACTTTCTCTTATATTAATACTTTTTTTACGTAAATATATATTTTATATAAAAATAAAAATAATAAAAATACTCTCAAAATAATACAAATCTTTTTATTGCTTCGGTATCCTATTAACGAAGTAAATTAACAACTTTATCAAGCACAGATATAGATGAGTTCAAAATCCCTGGGGAAAGGCGTGGGTGCACATGATGGTGGGGCCACAACCCACAAGTCAATCACATTCCAAGTCTTTAAAAAGGGGGGCTCATTGGCACAGTGGCTCCGGTGAGCATAGTCTTTGGAAGAGACACCCAAAAAGCAAAAACACAGGGTTGGGTTGGGTTGGGTTGGTGAATGGTGAATGGTGACACATGAAGCAACGCTCATACTATGCCTCGAGCTGGCTAAGGAGAGACCATGTCTCCCCAATTATTTTGATTGGACTTTCCCTTCCCTCTCACTTTCATTTTACTTCCCCTGCACGTGTATTCTTCTGTTTCTCTTAGCTGTACTGTCTCACGCCTTTCCCTTTTTCTTTTCTATTATTATTTATTCCCTAAAGCATTGTTTTAAGCTAAGTTTTCAAAATCCAATCAATAGTTAATTAATTAGGTTATTAGTTTTCTTTATCCATTATATAATTTATTAAAAATAAAAATATTCTTTATCCAGTTCAATTAAATTTTTAATTTAATTTCAAACAATTCACACTAATTTAGCTTAAAATTTCTTTTAAATTCAGAGTTAAAATTGAATTTTAAACTAATCCTATTCAATTTCAAAAATATTGATTTGAAGTGATTTAAATACTTTCCCATTGCTTCTCCCATTACCCATTTTACATTTTTTTATTTATAAGAAAAGAAACATGCAGTGTAGCTAAACTATTGCAACTCGTTGCCAAGCCGCTACTTGCTCATCCTGCTCTAACAGATGCAATACCCCGGCAGGTGGCTCATAATACACCTTCCTTCTAAACGGTTGTTCAGTCGACAACGCAGCCATTTCATCCGCAGCACGATTACCTTCACGGTACACATGTACCACTCGCACCTCCCATGACCTGGCCAACAAATTCAGTAGGATGGATATATGGGGTTTGTCTCTATAGCAATTTAACCACTATTTATAACATTCCTTAATCTCATATTTAAAGGCTCATAAACAAGGTGAGCGTTCAGCCAATTAGATCGAGTGAATTTTTTTTGAATTAGTCTGAGTTGAAAAGTTTCATTTTATTATCTTAATTTGATTTTATTTTATTCTTTTCAAATTAAATTAAATAAAATTGTTCAAATTAAATTTTAAAAAATAAAATATGTTAAATTAAAATTTTATCACAGTATAACTAATTATATGCTAGAGCACATAATTTGAAACCATAAATATTTAGTAATTATTTCAAAGCAAAATAAGAGAAAAAAAATAAGATACTTTTATATAATAAACTTAAATTGGTAATTTACTTGTTTAGGTTCTTAAAATAATTATTTTGAAAATTTTACACTTTTTTACATATCCTTTATAATTTTTAAAATTTTTTATAATTTTTTAAATATGAAATTTTGGGATTTTTTTTATAAATATTTTGATTTTTTTAAAAATTATTTTGATTTTTTTAATTTTTTGTTAGAGAGATTAATTTACTCATTTTCAAAATTTACAAAAATAAAAAAATATTTACACCAATTTATTATAAAAGTTATTCAATTTATAAAATTTAACTTACTCCGAATTTAAAAAAAATACTTATTCAAATTAACTAAAAAATTTTAAATAACTTAATTTGAAATTAAAAAAGTAATTTTTTAATAGTCGACAAGTCCATCATAAACCCTTCATAAGTCTGTTTCGATGACCGAGCACCGTCCAAACCGTTTGGAAAATCCCACCACCCATTTGCCACGGCCATCTCTATGATGCCCCGGGAAGAGGCCATTCCCTCCTCTTTACCTCTTAAACTCCCTATTTAAATATTAATTCATTGATTTACTCCCCATAAACATTAAGTTAAGAGATAGTTTGTATATAAATATTTTCTCTTCGAGGGATATTATTACGTTTGATTTAAAGAAATTACGTTGAGTCTATAATATTAATCATATCAAAATTTATTAATATAAGAGATAATTTCAATACTGTTAGGATCGACCCGATTAAGCAACGAATAAGAAAAATAGCGGAATAAATTGAGAAATTGAACACACAAATTTAACGTGGAAAAACCCCTCCAAAGAGGATAAAAAACCACGGGCAAAGATAATTTTACTATAATGGCAAAAGAACAAAGAGTACAAAAGATGGAGATAAAAACTAAACCTCGAAAAACCCGAAAATAAAGAACCCACAAAACGTAAACACAAAATTCTCTAAATGTGTTATGAGTTCTAATCTCTAATGAATGTTTTTTCTAAGGTTGTAAAAGAGCCTATTTATATGCTAAATTCATAGGTCAAATAATAAAAAAATAATCTAAACTAATCAGTGTTTGATTGAAACAAGTAAACAGAGTTTAATTGAAAGATTATTTTTCAAATTTGACTGAAAATAGGAGTCATATTTAACAAATCTCCACCTTGACTCATATTTCCACAATGCCATCTTTGCCAAAGCCCGCCACGAGCCTATCTTGAACTATGCAGGGAATTAACTGAGTCGAATTTTTGCTTAGAAACTGGAAGACTTCTAGCCTTCGACTTGTACACTGCCAAATCAAAACTAACCCGGGTTTGATTTTCACGAACACAGTGCCCTAACTTTTTAAAACCTGCATCTAAAAGAGAACCTCTCTTCAACGAAATAGTCATACCTTTTTCCCTCCTATGGCCAAGTTGCCTCCGCTCCAAAAAAGTTGACTTCAACTCCGTAACGGACGAGGGACGTCCGATTTCACCGGTCACTGTATAACCTTCCAGAATATAAAGACTGCCGGTTCTTTTACCTTTTAACAAAACGAGAGCTCAATGAGATACTTTAATGCCGCTCGACTCGATGTTGATTTTGCATCCTTTCAAGTCTAAAATACTTAAGGAGATGAGATTCTTTCGTAAATCAGGTACATACCTGACATCTGAGAGTGTCCTAATCGTCCCATCGTGCATCTTAATTTTAACAGTACCAACACCAATTACCTTACTAGATGAATCGTTTTCCATGCGCACAACTCCAGCTTTAATCGAACTGTATGTGGAGAACCATTCTCTATTGGGACACATGTGGAAAGAACATCTTGAATCTAGGATCCACTTGGACGTGAGCTTGGTGTTATCGCTTGTTGACACTAACAAGAAATCATCACCATTTTCATCGGCCAAATTAGCACCAGCTACATCTTCCTCGTTATTCTGAGCAGCTTTTTTATTTCGCAGTTTATAACAATCTGCTTTGACGTGACCTGACTTTTTACAATAGCGACACCTTTTATCTCGTTTCTTTGATGCTACCAAAACGGAAGCTTGCCTATCTGTCTTGCTACCCAAATGAAGCTCATTGTCGAGTTTGTCTCTACTCAACAAATGACCCTTCACATCTTCGAACGAGAGTTTGTCTCTGCCATAAATCAGGGTCTCCCTGAAAGACTTGTATGAAGGGGATAAAGAGCACAATAATAGCATATCCTGATCTTCATCGTCAATATGAACCTCAACATTCTTTAAATCATTTAAAAGAGTAATAAATTGACTGATATGATCTCTAAGAAGCTCACCTTCGTTCATGCGAAACGTAAATAAACGTTATTTCAACACTAAACGATTAGCCAGAGACTTAGTCGCATAAAAAGTTTCTAACCTTTTCCACAAGGCGGATGAGTTCTTCTCCATCAATACCTCCTGCAATACCGTATTCGCGAGGCACAACTGGATTGCAGACAAAGCCTTTTCATCAAGCTCTTCCCATTCTGTTTTATTTAGATTCTCAGGCTTTTTCCCAATAACAACTTTTTTCAAATTGGATTGAACTATAATTGCCATCATCCGAACTTGACACAAATTGAAATTTGTCTCACCATCGAACTTCTCAATTTCAAATCTTGTTGCTGCCATCTCTGAACGGGCTGATTTATGAAAATTGAACTAGCTCTGATATCACTTGTTAGGATCGACCCGATTAAGCAACGAACAAGAAAAATAGCGGAATAAATTGAGAAATTGAACACACAAATTTAACGTGGAAAAACCCCTCCAAAGAGGATAAAAAACCACGGGTAAAGATAATTTTACTATAATGGCAAAAAAATAAAGAGTACAAAAGATGGAGATAAAAACTAAACCCCGAAAAACCCGAAAATAAAAAACTCACAAAACGCAAACACAAAATTTTCTAAATGTGTTATGAGTTCTAATCTCTAATGAGTGTTTTTTCTAAGGTTGTAAAAGAGCCTATTTATAGGCTAAATTCATAGGTCAAATAATAATAAAATAATCTAAATTAATCAGTGTTTGATTGAAACAAGTATACAGAGTTTAATTGAAAGATTATTTTTCAAATTTGACTGAAAATAGGAATCATATTTAACAAATACATTTATAACTTTGCATTATCTTAATTGGAATTTGTGACAATTTTATTTTATTTTTTTAAATCATAATGAAAGAAGAATAGAGACTAATGAAACACTCAAGTATTTTACCCGGTTGGCATAAAAAATTATTGCAAATTATTAAAGTTTACAACTCCTCACGTGAGTATAATAGCCAGGGTTTTGAGTAGACTATGAAATGTATATTAGAGTTACATCCACTTAAAATTATATATTCTCATCTCATATTATTAATAACAAAATTAAATACAGAACCATACTTGAATCTATTGTTGGAATTTGCTTAAAAAATTTTGATCTTTCAAGAAAATAGTTTTTCTCTTTAACGTGGATAGAAAGAAATACGAGATAATCTTATTTCTTGGGGACTACTACCTCTTTAAATAACTGATTATTAAATAAGTTTTGGGTATTTATAATTTGACCCCTCATCAAATTATAAATGCAACTTGTGATATCTACATATTATTTTCATGACACTTTAATACTTATAACACTTATAACATAATTGGTCATTTAATTTTGTATCATATTTTATAATAATATTATATATTATACATATATAACCAAAATTGAAGATTTTAATCCAATAATGCATGCATATGAATTATTTTTTTTTTGTTTTTTTATATATTCTTATTTTATTTATTATTATAATTGGGTTTTGTTTATTATTATTAAAGTTTACGAAACTTAACATGCTATTGTTTTGCTTTAATATTTTACTTTATTTTTAGGAATAAATTTTAAAATTACACACAAATTTTTGTTGAGTATGTAATATTATATATGAACTTTGGTTTTTTTTTTTATAATTTCATACATGATATTTTAATTTGATTTGGTTTGATTTTCATAAACAACTAATATCATTATTGATATAACATCATTTTATATTTATATATTATATATATAAATTATTATACTTATCCAATATAAAAGTAATTTGATGTATTCATTTCTTTAGAGTCTACATTTGAACCAAACTTAAAGTTTAATGTGTATAATTGCACAAAATCAAATCTCATGAATCAAATTGCACATTGGGTCAAAGTTCATGTATAGATTTGATATTTATCCCTTATTTTTATAATGACTGTATAATGCCAAATTTAGCATTCGATTTACATCTTTTATCAAATTGGCCTTTATTCTTCTTCTTTTTTTCGAGTTAAATTTATCTCTCAACCTTTTCGAAAAGAGTCGAATTTGACCATCAATCTTTTAAAATAGTCGAATTGTTATTTTTTTAATGAAAATACTAACTAAAACATTAATTTTTTAAACATGACAGCCTGCATGTTAATCCATGTGTACTTCATGTTATTTTTGTATGATTTTTTTTATAATTTTTTAGATTTTAGATTTTGAATATTTTCATAATTTTTAAATTACTTGTTGATGTAACATATAAGAAAAAAATATAATGTTAGCATGAAGTATTCACGGACTACCACAAGAATTGTCAGGCCAACATCGTTTAAAAGTTAATGTTTTATTCAGGATTTTTATTAAAAAACAAATTAATTATATTTAAAAAGTTAATAAACAATTTTAGCTGATTAAAAAACTAAGGGACAAATTGAAAAAGATGTAAATATTTGATATTATGCCATATATAATACATTATCACAAGTCATAAAAAAATTGTGTTCACATTGTATTTGAATGGCATTTGACATTTTAATACAGAATAAATAATATTTAAATTATTTTATTTTTTAAAAATCTGTATACATTTATTCCATAAATTTTGAATATTAATAGTAAATTTTATCTTATCTTAATAGTAAAATTTTAAGAAATAACTTTCATATTTTACTATTATATTATATTTTTAAGTTTAAAAGCCCTATTTAAGGTACGGAAAAGATATGAAAGCATTTTAAAATTGAAATTTGTATGTATATTTAGTAAAATAATTTGTTATTCACTAATCTAAACATTAAAATTCATGAATAACCATTTTTAACTCATGTTTTCAAACATTCATATTTATTAAGAATGTTTTAAACTATATAAAGTTTAATATAAAATGGTATTTACAGATGGTCGGGATTTAAATTATACCCAACGTATTGTTTGAAAATCCTGGAAAGAAATAATAAAATTTATTTTAATAATTTAAATTAAATATTAATTAATTTGTATGTTTTATCACTCTTCTTAATACGCTGCATGTAACAGATGTGCAATGAAATGTTCTACAATAATAAAATTATACATTTTTAAATTTTATTTTTTTGGTTAAATATTTTTTTTACAATTTAAGTTTAAATTTTATTTTTATTTTGTAACCATTTTATGTATTAAAATATGATTAAATAATGTTTTAATTTTGTTATAATAAAGGAATACAATTCAATAAATATTTAGAATAGATGCATCATGCACAGGATGAAACTAGTATGGACTGCAAAAATGCAGCCCAAGCCTTCACTTCTTGAGCTCAAGCCTCAAAGATAAGATGGGCTTTCTTAGGCTCAACTACAAGCTTATAGTAACCTTCAACTTCTTCAATAATTACTGCATGATTTTGATATTCAAAGGCCATAATTTTAGGAACTCAACACAAATTTGTTCACAGGAACAGATAAAGATTAAAAAAAATGCTCACCATTTTCTCCCATTTTGTTTGTGTGTTTGTAGGGAATTTAATGCACGGACTGTACAGATATGTATGCATGTGCACCAAGAAAAATATCTCACCCAAAACAATAAAGAATACAACTTGGCTCGACCTAACTATAAATGTTTTCCATCATTAAACTATCACAAAAATAATTATTTATGTTTTTATTTTTCTTTGCTTTATTTTATAATAAATGACTAATATGACCGTCAATTTATATATAGATTTCTTTTCCACATCAAAATAATGAGATTTATTTTGATCCCTTATATACTATTTTTTATTTATTTAAATGTTCCATTAATATTAATATTAATTAATTAATTAAAATTGAATTAAATGGTTTTGATTTACACGAAGCTTTAGGTGATTGGGTTCATTTCTGTCTGATCCATTTGATTTCCAAAGAACAGTTGCGAGAAATTTCTAAGTTTGGGTTGAGTGAATTTTCAACTATTGTCACAAAATTTAACAATGGTGGATTCATTTATTTGTTACTATGGTAAACTTATTTGTTTGTTTGTTTTTCAAGAAAAAAAAAATTGAAGGTTTTTGGAGATAATGATTTTGCTAAAATTTTTGCAATAGTGGGTTCATTAAAACTTGTTTCATTGTGATAGAAATTGTTAAGTGTGCACTTCATTGGAGGTTTAATATGAGGCTTCTATTTAAAGGACAGTCAAGCATTTGCTATATATGTTTTCTTTTGTTTGTTTGATTGATTTTCGATTGATATTGGGTTCACTAAATTTTTAGCAATAATGGTTCACTGAAATTTGTTTCATTGCGGTAGAATTTATCAAGTGTGCACTTCATTGATGGGGATTATTATATGAAATATATAAAGCCTAGTAGAGGTGGCAAGTGAAGTGGAGATACATGCTCTCACATAAACAGATAAACATAGGAATAATGAAGGAACAAAATAGAAGTAGTTTGTTAACAAGCTCAAACTTAACATGCATTTGTGAGTTTTGCCTAGAGATATTTCACTACCAAATCTCAAGATATAAGTAATAATTTAAACTTAATCTCTCTTAACCCCTAAATAATTGTAGTCTCATCCAGGTCTTAAGTACATATAGTATTAACTCTCTCTAATAAAAACAACCCTTTATATTGAAGGTAAAAAATAAATCACTGAAAACACTCCTTAATGGACAAAAATTATACTATCACAATCTTTCTCAATCTTGTGAAATAAACTGCCATGTATAGGCTCTGAACATCGGCTTCTCTTACTCAGTTTAATCTTCTTTTATCATGGGATAAGATGTTAACATCATATATCAAAACTCTATCATCAAGATTGCTTAAAGCCAATCTTCAAGACTCCTTCTTGGACCAAAACTTTTCTAAGCCTGTCGAATTGCTTCTTTTAAGATAGTGAAGAATGATTTCCGATCTTTAACTCTTCAAAAACATGCAACATCCTTAGCTGATATACAAAAGCAACTTCATGTCTAACTCAAACATCAATCTGCTATTGATCTTCATAACTAACTTAAGGTTGAATTTTTCTCAACCATACTTTCTTATAAGATCTAGTTGTTGCTTGTCTTGTGGGAACTTTGCATGCAACAACTGTATTTTGTTGCAACTGTATTTTGTTGCCATCTTAAATGATTAAGGAGCTTGAAACTTTGAGGTACGATGTGAACAAATTTACCACAAAATAATTGTAACACCCTTTAACCGAATCAAGGACCTATTCCCAATAAGTGATGTTACATCTGATACACGAAGACATCAATAGTCGGTCAAAGTACGAAGTCAACCGTAATATTTTTTTTTGGCCAGATAATTGTAGTAAGTTTGGAGCCACTAGAAACCACTTCAAATATTTATTAACATCATGAAAACCTAAATTACGCTAGAATATGCATCGTTACAGGAACTAGGAGTAGGTATTGATACCGCCAGAGGGGTACGGATACTTGAGACTTGAAATATCGATGCTTTAAAATCAAGTATCGATGTTGAACTCTTTTAAAAAATTAATTAGCTACTAACTTAGAGGGTACTGGCTCCTTCCAATCAGGTACCGATACCAAGGATTTAGATATTGATTCTATATTTCTCTCAAACATTCACTTAGATACTAACTTCAATTGTATTGGTACCCTTACCTTGGGTACCAGTATCTTGCTATAAGGCAACCCAAAATTTGACTCCTAAGTTACTTTTTACACAAGCAAAGTCTATATTTAACTTCCATACGCCCTAAATCATTTGATTATGACTCACAACTATATAATCAACCATGCTCATTTCACAACATAGATCACAACTTAAAGCATAACCAACAGTTAAACATAACCACATCAACTAACATTATAGACTCTTCTAAACCAAAAACCATAATGAGCATAAGGCCTTTAATTATAAGGCTAATATACACATAAAAAGTTACAAGAATTAAGATATAGTAGCCTTCTCTCAAACATTCACTTAGATGATATAATAGCTTTCTCTCAAACATTCACTTAGATACTAAATTCAATTGTATTGGTACCAATATCTTGCTATAAGGCAACCCAAATTTTGACTCTTAAGTTACTTTTTACACAAGCAAAGCCTATATTTAACCTCCATACACCCTAAATCATTTGATTATGACTCACAGCTATATAATCAATTATACTCATTTCTTAACATAAATCACAACTTAAAACATAACCAACAGTTAAACTTAACCACATCAACTAATATTTTAGGCTCTTCTAAGCCAAAGCACACCAAAAACTATAATGAGCATAAGGCCAAATGGGGACACTTAATACATGCAATTTCAACAATCCAAAGTAAAGTACCAAAAGTAATAATTACAATAGGCTAGGGAGTGACTTGATGAATGAGAGATCTAATATCGCCTTTACGATCATTTTATGAACCGCGTAAGGGAAAACAAAGTACCACATGCTAAGCAATTGAAATGCTGAGTAGTGCTCTAAACTAAATAAAACTAAATTTCTTCCTTTACCATTTGACAGTTTTTAAAAGTTAAGCATCATAGATGTGTCATTTAACCATACTATACCAAATTACTCACTGTTAAGTATGACTCTTATTTCAGTTAAATTTGAGAAATAATCTTCTAGTTAAACTCTGTTTATTTGTTTCAATCAAACACTGATTAGTTTAGATTATTTTATTATTATTTGACCTATGAATTTAGCCTATAAATAGGCTCTTTTACAGCCTTAGAAATAACACCCATTAGATATTAGAACTCATAACACATTTAGGGAATTTTGTGTTTATGTTTTGAGGGTTTTTTGTTTTTGGGGTTTTCGGGGTTTAGTTTTTTATCTCCATATTTTGTACTTTTCGTTCTTTTTCCATTATAGTAAAATTACCTTTGCCCATGATTTTTTATCCTCTTTGGAGGGATTTATTTGTGTGTTCAATTTCTCAATTTATTTTGCTTTTTTTTACTTGTTGCTTAATTGGGTCGATCCTAACAAGTGGTATCAAAACTAGTTCAATTTTCATAGATCAGCCTATTTAAGGATGGCAACAACAAGGTTTGAAATTGAGAAGTTCGATGGAGAGACAAATTTCAATCTATGGCAAGTTCGGATGATGGCAATTCTAGTTCAAACCGACTTGAAAAAGGTTGTTACCAGGAAAAAGCCTGAGAATCTAAATCAAACAGAATGGGAAGAGCTTGATGAAAAGGCCTTGTCTGTAATCCAGTTGTGCCTCGCAAATATGATATTGCAGTAGGTATTGATGGAGAAGACCTCATCCGCCTTGTGGAAAATGTTAGAAACTCTTTATGCGACTAAGTCTCTAGCTAACCGTTTAGTATTGAAACAACGCCTATTTACGTTTCGCATGAACGAAGGTGAGCTTCTTAGAGACCACATCAGTCAATTCATTACTCTTTTAAATGATTTAAAGAATGTTGAAGTTCATATTGACGATGACGATCAGACTATGCTATTATTGTGCTCTTTACCCCCTTCATACAAGTCTTTCAGGGAGACCCTGATTTATGGTAGAGACAAACTCTCGTTCGAAGATGTGAAGGGTCATTTGTTGAGTAAAGACAAACTCGACAATGAGTTTGGTTTGGGTAGTAAGGCAGATAAGCAAGCTTCCGTTTTGGTAGCATCAAAGAAACGAGACAAAATGTGTCGCTATTGTAAAAAGTTAGGTCACGTTAAAGCAGATTGTTATAAACTACGAAATAAAAGAACTGCTGAGAGCAACAAGGAAGATGTAGCTGGTGCTAATTTGGCCGATGAAAGGGGTATTGATTTCTTGTTAGTGTCAATGAGCGATAACTCCAAGCTCATGTCCGAGTGGATCCTAGATTCGGGATGTTCTTTCCACATGTGTCCCAATAGAGAATGGTTCTCCACATACAGTTCGGTTGAAGGTGGAGTTGTGCGCATGAGAAACGATTCATTTAGTAAGGTAATTAGTATTAGTACTGTTAAAATTAGGATACACGATGGGACGATTATGACACTCTCAGATGTCAAGTATGTACATGATTTACGAAAGAATCTCATCTCATTGAGTATTTTAGACTTGAAAGAATTCAAAATCAACATCGAGTCGAGCGACATTAAAATATCTCGTGGAGCTCTCGTTTTGTTAAAAGGTAAAAGAATTGGTAGTCTTTATATTCTGGAAGGTTCTACAGTGACCGGTGAAATCGGACGTCCCTTATCTGTTACAGAGTCGAAGTCAACTCGTTTGGAGTGGAGGCAACTTGATCATAGGAGGGAAAAATGTATGATCGTTTTGTTGAAGAGAGATTCTTTTTTGGATGCAGGTTTTGAAAAGTTAAGGCACTATCTTCGTGAAAATCAAACCCGGGTTAGTTTTGATTTGACAGTGTACAAGTCGAAGGCTAGAAGTCTTCCAGTTTCTAAGCACAGATTCGACTCAATTAATTCCCTACATGGTTCAAGATAGGCTTGTGACGGGCTTTGACAAAGATGGCGTTTTGGAAATATGAGTCAAGGTGGAGATTTGTTAAGTATGACTCCTATTTCAGTTAAATTTGAGAAATAATCTTCTAGTTAAACTCTGTTTATTTGTTTCAATCAAACATTGATTAGTTAAATTATTTTATTATTATTTGACCTATGAATTTAGCCTATAAATAGGCTCTTTTACAACCTTAGGAATAACACCCATTAGAGATTAGAACTCATAACACATTTAAGGAATTTTGTGTTTACGTTTTAAGGGTTCTTTGTTTTCGGGTTTTTGAGGTTTAGTTTTTTATCACCATCTTTTGTACGCTTCGTTCTTTTGCCATTATAGTAAAATTATCTTTGCCCGTGGTTTTTTATCCTCTTTGGAGTGGTTTTTCCATGTTAAATTTGTGTGTTCAATTCTCAATTTATTCTGCTTTTTTTTTTTTTACTTATTGCTTAATCGGGTCGATCCTAACACTCACTATTTGAATTCATTGATTAAGCTTACCAAATATTGCACTCAAGTTTCATTAATTATCCCAATTTCCACATTATTCATAATCAAATACTTCTCAGTTTACTTAACTTCCATATCAAGATATTCTTAATTACTAGCATTAATTAACTTAATCAAGATCTTAGTCGCATAGCCAATCTTATTACCAATTGATTCATTACTAATAAATGCTATTTTAGACCAAATTATTTCACTTGCCCTCTTTCTTATGAATCATATTTAACAAGCTTTAATTACAAAAGTATCTATTCTTACTTTTCCTTACCAAGTTAACATTTTAGCTATTGAGTTAGATTTCTCATTTTCTTACTTTTAGTTATGTCGGTAGAGAGAGATAATATGCTTTGTACAAGCAAAGTGCAGATTGATTAGCATTTTGGTTCACTTCTTCCCCTACAGTCCAAAGCATGGGTAGTCAATACAAGAGACGACTATTAAAGTATGTTTTTAGAAGAGTTGACGTATAATATAATTGGTTAAAAATAGAAACAAATGATAAAAAAGATGCTGGAAATTTGATTTAAGGATATGTTTTTGAGATTTAAATCAAGGGTGGGAAAGATATTTTAAAGGTTTACCTCACGTCAACGGCAATGGAGTTCGACGGGATATAGGTATGTATGTATGTATTCAATGGAATGATTACAAAAGTTGGTATTTAAAGACCACGTTGACTTGGATGACCATCGTAAGCATCACGGAAGCAAGATTTTTCTTGGCTCCTTCCTTTTTAAACGCTAAAATAAAACCAGCCCTCTTATTTTTAGTCCCCTCATTTTCAAACTACTCGTTCACACTTTACTATTTATTTCTCTTCAAATAATTGGGTTATGTTCTCTTTTTTTCGTGATTTTCTTTTTAATAAATTTTGGTTGGTCATATGACTTGTTGCCTGAGCTGCCGTGTTCGGACTTCTTTTATAGAATTCAACACCGTTCTTTCATAAATTTCAAGCATTTTCTAGGTCTTTTTGGGGGGCGTTGGAATAAAATAATGGGTTTTTCTTAAAATCCTTAAATTTCGATGCTTGTTCAAGTTCAATAGCGAATTTTCTGTCTTTCCAAACAAGATAATTGAAGGTGAGATTACAGTCTAATTTCATCAATTTTTGTCTTATTAATTATGTAGTCTTAATAATGGTCTGTTCCGAAATTAAGAAGCATAATTTCCGATTTTTTTTTCTTTTTGATTTTATTTTTCTTGGCTGTTGATTATGATCCATAAATGTAGTTTTGGTAGCTCATGTGATGATATCTCTAAAGCTTAGGAGGTGGGATTCCTTGGAATCATTAGAATTTATACCTTGTCTTTTCGTTCATAAAATTTAGAAACTTTCTTGCTTTTACTTGCCTTTTCAATATGTATTATGTGAATTTGCTTAATCTAGTTAGCTATAAGCTCCTGCGTTTTTTAGCTGTTTGCCATGGATCTTTGACTGAAAATGTGAATTTGAGTTTTCCTTGGAATTTGTTATTCATGGTGTGTTCTTCATTTTATTGGCACGCCAAGCCATTAACTTTGGGTATAGTTTTTCGTTTGTAGACAAAAAACTTTCTTCTTATGATTAGCTCTTGACTTTGCAGGTTGTGTTCGTAATCTTTGATTTGCTTGATCATATCTATCTCTTTCCTGCATCCGGGTTCCCACTGTGGAATTTGTTGTGTTTAATCATTTGAGAGCTATGAAGTGTTTTACATTCCCCAATTGGTATAAAAAAGATGAACCAAAGACCCCCAGATCACTTTCAAATCGGTCTCTGAACTCCATGTGCACTGATCGCGAAATAGCAAGGTCTGGATCTGAATTGAACTCTCAGAATGTCTCAGGCGTCAGCAGTGAGTCAATGGGGCGGTCCTATTTTCCTAGCATGTCTCAAAGACCTAGCAATCTCAGAGTGTTCACAGTTTCTGAGCTTAAATCTGCAACCAAGAACTTTAGCCGCTCTTTCATGCTCGGAGAGGGTGGATTTGGCTGTGTTTACAAGGGTTCTCTCAAGAGTCCTGAAGATCCGTCTGTAAAGATCGAAGTAGCAGTGAAACAGCTTGGTAAAAGGGGGTTGCAGGCAAGGCTTCTTGACTTACAACATATTGAAAGTTTCTCTCTGGATTAATTTGCCTTCTAGTGTTTATCTTTTGAAATTCCATACGTACAATTGTTGATATTTTGAGTCATTATAGTGGAGAGTTTGATGTCATATGCGTATTCATGTATCTCAGTTCTATCGAAAACAGGTTCCATCCCGGTTTTTCTTTGTATTCTTTGTGACCTTCCTTGTTGAAAAGAGTCTGCCTGGTTTGTCTAGACCCCTTTGAACTCAATTTGATGGCCTGGAACATAATTATGTGACCAGTAATAACTTAGCCAAAATAAATTCTATAATAAATAAAAGGTAGAGCTGGATTCTTCAACCACTGAATGAATTTGACTATCTACTAGTCAAAATTGATGCCTTAGTACGGTGCCTCATAAATTGTACTCAGAGATGAGGAAAAGTGTACATTTTTCCAGAAAATATTGATGCATTGGTGCTACTGCATGATGCATGCAAGATACTGACTGTAAAAATAAATTGCCTCTTGTGATTTTGAGCTGAGAGTTAATAACTTTTATAAACTTAACAATCCCACGTTTTAATTGGCAGGGCCACAAGGAGTGGGTGACCGAAGTAAATGTCCTTGGTGTGGTTGAGCATCCGAATCTTGTGAAGCTAGTTGGTTACTGTGCTGAAGACGATGAAAGAGGAATCCAACGGCTTTTGATATATGAATATATGCCTAATAGAAGTGTGGAAAACCATTTATCTGTGCGGTCAGAAACAACTCTTTCCTGGGCAATGAGATTGAAAATAGCCCAAGATGCTGCTCGTGGGTTAGCATACCTACATGAAGGAATGGAGTTCCAGGTATAATGTTTTTAAGTTTCCATTATAGATATTACTGGTATTGCGTTGTACCTATTGCATTGAAAATAGTCTCTGGACTATACCATATGATACTAATATAGGTTTTCTGTATCAAATTTCACTACAGATCATCTTCAGGGATTTTAAATCATCTAATATCCTTCTAGATGAGCAATGGAATGCAAAGCTCTCTGACTTTGGATTAGCCAGGTTGGGCCCTTCAGAAGGATTAACTCATATCTCAACAGCGGTATGTTCAAGCAAATTGACCTACTTGAAATGTATCCCTTTAGTCTCTGTTCATTTTGAGTACTCAAATTTTCTTATCATCTCTAGTAGGTGTCTTAATGGTGTAAACCTCCAAAAGTTTCTACTTTTCATGAAGAAAATGTTCTTTAATAAGTTTAGATGAGGTTGTATTTGCCTTAAGAGCATATCTGAAACAAATGGATGGTTTCATTCTTTTTAAGATAAAAGAAAGGTGCCCTTCGATGAAAACACAACCAGGTTAATCTCTAATTACATGAGGAAAAAATTGGTTTTTGTTTTTGGTTAGGTGTTAAATGTTCAGTTTATGTAGTCAAAATTGCTTGGTAGAATTATGGTAATATTTCAATATCTATTCATTAATCCTTACACGAATCAAACTGATGATCTTTGACAGGTTGTTGGGACAATGGGATATGCGGCTCCTGAATACATCCAGACAGGACGTTTAACATCCAAGATTGATGTGTGGAGCTATGGGGTCTTCCTCTATGAACTCATTACTGGCAGGCGCCCCTTAGACAAAAACCGTCCCAAGAATGAGCAAAGGCTATTGGAATGGGTAAAGCCATACCTATCTGATAGGAAATTCCAGTTGATATTGGACCCTAGACTGAAAGGGAAATACCAACTCAAGTCTGCTCAAAGGCTTGCGGTTGTGGCCAACCGATGCTTAGTCAGAAACCCAAAGTCACGCCCTAAGATGAGTGAGGTTTTAGAAATGGTGAATCGGATTGTGGAAGCATCATCAGCAGGACCCAGAACTCCTGAACCACCATTGAATGATGTCTCTCTGGAAACTGCTAGGGAACGTAAAAGAAGGATTATAGATTTAAGAAGTGGTGAAAAGTTTGTTTGGTCATGGACTCCAAAGCTCATAAGAACATGCTAACAGCAGGTAATTTCAAGGTTTTAAGCAAACCAGGCCTAGAGCAATTTCAGTTGGTTAGATATAGAACTTTACTGGGCAACGCAATCAAACTTCATGTACAAATATATATATGCATAAGCAATATTCTCTTCTTTGTTCATATGTATGCAAGTGCTCTCAGAATATAGATGTGAAAAAGCTTCTTTGCAACTTCTTATAGGAACCCATTGAACATTCTCGTTTTGGTTTAAGTGGCTGGAAATGGTGCTCAAAGAAGTAGAATTTGAACCCAGAATTTAGGTTTGTTAGTTTTAATCTCAACATCTGCAATCCATTCTCCGATTCTCGCACTAAGGTCTCTTTTGTACCAAAAAGAAAGATCAGAATTTGGGTGTTGGGTCTGAATTCATATGGGTACTTATGAGAAAACCCTTTTTTTTTTTGCTCGGAAAGCGTAATAGCATGTAACAAGAATCCTTGTAATTCGTTCACATCACTACCAGTCTTGTATTTGTTAACAACATTGTATCTTTTTCAAGAAATGGTGTTTCATATTTTATCCTGTAATATGCTCACTTCTTTTATTATTATTTTCAAAAGTTGATCAGCATCCAATGCAAGCTTAATACAAAATAACATATGCTTCATGGTTTATATATATGATTAAAAAACTTGGATTTTTGGTTTTTTTTTTTTTTTCCTACTTTGTTGATACTTGACAGGATTCAGTTGTGCCCTTTCAGCACATGTTAAAGGCTCTCGTATTCATGTTAAAAATGATAATGAGACAGACGACATCATCGTCATCATATAATAATAAAATAATAAATTTGATTTAAGGCACTTCACCTTAATTAAAATAACAAAAATTTGGAGTGTCAATAAATATCTACTGCCACTTGTTGTCCTGCCCTAGGACAACCATCAATTTCAACACCGAATTAAATATTTTAGTAGAAAATTAAATTATTAATTATATTATATATAGCTTTAGTGGCGGCAATATTTAATTTTATTCTTTTAAATAAATAAATAAATAATGTAAAATAATTTAAAATATAAATATGTTTAACTTTTTTTCCTTTGCATATTTGACTCTGTTTTCTAAAAACTTAATTCTTATATTTTTCAAATTTAAATTTAATAGCTTTCTTTTTTTTTAAAAAATTGTATAATATTTTAAAATAACAAAATATTTATTTAATAATCATGTAATAAAATAGAAAAAATTGCAATGAATTTGAGTTCAGTAAGAATAATTCTAATGGTGTTATTAATTAAATTTATATTTTAAAATATGAAAAATAAATAAATTCCAGAGGAAATTCTAAATATATAAAAAAATGCAACTGTTAAAATAATTAAATTAAATTATCCATTAATCAAATGGTAAGGCGGTTGTGGGATTTTTTTGGACCATTTTGGACGTTAAATTGATTTCAAATAAAAGGTCAGAAGTGTCATTTTCGGAGCTAAAATCACACAATCGCAGCCGTAGATCAGGTAACAACTCCCATCTCAAACACTTAGATTTTGCATACTCAAATTTTTTTAAAAAAATTAAAAAATAAAAATTACTAATTGGTAAAATGCCCGTCCGTATGCAATCGGGTCGGATTGACGCGTGCTTGTCGTTTTAATTAACATCCGCGGGAAACAGTTTATTTATAAGTACGTGAAATAAGATTGCCATATTTGGTTTAATTCATTTTTTTTCCTGAGGTTTTCAAAAAAATTTCAAACGTTTTGATCGTTATCTTTTTTGTCACTTGTGTACTCCATTAATACAGCAACAGTTCATTGTTTTCTTTTTCTTCCTTGTTTTTTTCTCTTTAAACCAAGGTTTCAAGCTTTCTGGGTTTGGTGAGTGCTTATAGATTCCATTTTTGTGGCTCTTCTTTTGATTGAATTGGGACTTGGGAATGATCATATGTTTCTGGGTTTTCATTAGTACTGTTTTTTAGTGTTTCTGAATTCTGGGTGTTCTTTTTTCTTTTTTCATTTCTGAGATTGCTTAACGTTAAAGCTTAGATTTCGATGGAATCTTCGTATGCGTTTCTATGCTTGATTCGACATTTAAGGTTTTTTTTTTTTTTGAATTGATGTGTTGTATATTTTTTTCCTGATTTCTGATTCCATGGTTATGCATTTCTTTTTATTGCTAAGAAAATAATGTTGGAGAAATGCAAGTTATGTCTAGGCATGGACGAGAGATTTTTTAGAATTAGTAAAACTTTTAGCCATTAGATTTTCATTATTTTATTGGGAATGAAATTTCTAAGTGGAAAAGTATATTACAATAGAATGAGAATCTAGATCAAAAGGGTAAATAAAGAACTCGATTTTATCTAATTTGACTGTTTCCAATTAAGGGTTTTTCTTGTTCTTTTTTGAACTTTTAGGATATATTAAAATTGATTCCTGAAGTAAATTTAGACGGCTAACGCGATCTTATTGTATGGTATGATGGAAATCCATTAAAACAAAACCTTTTTTTAATCTAATATTGGTTTTGGCTTTTGATAAAGTTGATTCCAATTTAGGGTTTAGCCTGAAAAGATAGTACTATCTTTTTTATTTTTCTTTTTGGGCCTCTTTTTAGACAAGATTACCTGGATTCTTAAGTCATAAGGAATGGTGCTAACTTTTGTAATGGTATATACAGGAACAAGTATCCTTAGATTGAAGAAAACAAACTGATAAGCTCATAATTTGTTTATTTAGAGATTTTTAATTTCTTTGCCTACTAAATTTAATCAGTTGTTACTATATTTATTTTTTCTAAGGTTTTATTTTGATAAACTTCCACAAAGTAGCAGTAATAACAATAGTTCTGTGAAGAACTTGGTGTTGTATAAATAACTGATTTTGAAATAGTTATAATAACCTCAAACAATATATATATCAACTTGATCATTTGCTCAATTTCAGTGAAGAATAAGTTGCTTTTGTCATTGTTTCCTAGGATTGTAATCTATCCTGCCATAATGAGTATATTTCTGGAGCATCTTATTTTGGTTCTTGAAGTAGAGCCTTCGATTTTTTCAGGGTAATTCCAGTTTTATGAGTTGTTTCTTCATGCATGGAGTATGTAAGATGGATATCCAATTGGTTTTTCCGTGTGAACAAAAGTCTAACTGAGAATTGTTTGTTCAGGTGGTGATCAAGTAATCTTTTTAGGTGGAAAATTCACTTGAAGTTGATGACTATGTATCAGCAAGATTCAGATTTTGTGCATTGGGTTCTGGGTGGCGACCCTTTTTACCATTCTGTATATAATAATGACATGGTGCAACAAGATGCTGGTGACATCTATCATCATACACACTATTTTAGAGGTCATAGTCATACTGATACACAAAGCAGCCAGATAGAGAATGATGAGGTCATTGCTCGTACCCTTCAGGAAGAATTCTCGCATCTTGCTGTGGCAGAAACTTCTGACTTTTCTCATGCTGGGGAAGAGCAGTCGCAAGCATCCTGTGAACCTCATGATTGGCTTACTCCTTCAACAACAGACTACTGTTATTCAGGTGGCTGGAAAGTTTTCCCTGCATATTTATTTCTTTTATGGTATTTATCTGCTTATCATTGTTCAGAACGTATTTGCCACAATGTGCAGGCTATGAATATGGCCAGGATGAATCCGATGATTTGGTGCTACATAGTTCATGCTCTAGTTCTAGCCCCAGTGATTCAGAGGATTTTTCTGGCTCTTTGGAGCTGACTGAGGGTTATTTACTTGATGATGAAGTAGGCAAGAGGTTGAATCAAATGGTTCCTATTCCTGTAAGTTTACCTTAAAAGTGTCATAATTCTCTAATTTTTTTACTTTTATGTCCATACATGTGATGTTCTGATTTTGAGTTAAAATTGTTAAAAGAATTTAATTTCTATTGATGCATATGATCCTGCATCTCTGCCATTTTCTTCATAGTGTTTAAATCTGTTTGTTGCAGCATGTCCCTCGAATCAATGGCGAAATACCATCAATTGATGAAGCAATGTCTGATCATGAGAGGTTGTTAAGCAGGTATTATTTATACTGTTCTCTTTTTCATTTTTCATATCTTAGCATGTTGAGTTTGATGCTTTGAGCAACGTGAATAAGAAATGCATCATTTTTCTCTCCATAAAAGATGTTGTTGGCTGACTTGGTAATTTGGTTTTATCAGCTACTTAAGGTTCATGCTAGATATATTTCTTTCTCTATCCAGATTGCAGGTATATGGTTTCATGGAGCTCAAGGTTCAGGGAGATGGCAACTGTCAGGTGTGTTCTCTTGTTATGTTTTAGTTTGAATTGTGCATTCAGCTATAAAATTTATGGTCAATTATTTTGCTTTTCCAGTTCCGTGCACTGTCACATCAGTTATTTCATACACCTGATAATCACAAAATTGTGAGACGACAAATTGTGAATCAGGTTCGTTGTCCCGGAATAAATTACTGGCTTACACTCAACAATAAATTTGTTTATTAAGGTATATAGTACATATCGGTCCTGCTGTGGCTAACTAATAGTTTCATGTTTTGCCACAGCTTAAATCTAACCCTGAAGCATATGAAGGATACGTCCCCATGGATTATACAGACTATTTGAAGAAGATGTCAAAGTAATCTTTCTTGTTATTGATGTTTCAAGCTTTTGGGCAGAGAATAGCTATATTAATACTAATTATGAATGATTCCAGGAGTGGCGAGTGGGGTGATCATGTTACATTGCAGGCTGCTGCGGACAGGGTATGCGTTATAAAAGTAGCAATCAGATTCCCTTGAAAGAAGATTGTGTTGCGACTACCAATTAACCATATATTTATTTACAAATAACTGTTGCAATGGATATTCTCCTCTGTTCCCCTCCCCCACCCCCCAAAAAAAAATTCCTTGATCTGGAGCAACCCTTAATAATTCTTTTTCTTTCTATTTGCTTTCAATCAAGTATCCATGCATTTTTCAATGTCTAATACCATCAAACTTTCTTTTACCATTTTTTGGCAGTATGGTGTTAGAATTTTTGTCATTACATCTTTTAAGGACACTTGTTACATCGAGATTCTTCCTAACTTCCAAAAAATGAAAAGCGGTGAGATTTTCAGCCCTTACCTCTTAGTTTTTCCTCTTTCTCCTCTTGTTGAATTTTAGAATCGCCTAATTCTAATTCACTTTTGTCATCCAATTGGAGGTATTATTACTTTTGCATATATGTTAAACAAAAAGTCACTTGTAGAAATAACGACATCGATGATGAAGACTCTGTTTTTTATGCTGGTATATTCTAACACTTGCGACTTCTTTATGTGTACTGATGCAGTTATTTTCTTGAGTTTTTGGGCCGAAGTTCACTACAACTCAATCTACTGCCAAGGAGGTGATTTATATTACATTTTCCTCTTTGTTTTAGCATCCACACAAAGTTCATTTTTATTCAAATACATGTTGCTCCGATCCTTCAGTACTAGTGTGTTAACATTCCAACAGTGTGGCCTGCATGAAAAAACTGACATATCAGTGTATGACTCTTTATATGCATACTGTTTCAAATACAGGGGAATGCTTAGCTTAGTTTCTTATGGAATGCCTATAACAAGAATCTTGATAGGACAATTTGGGAATCTAATGTTGTATTGAACTTAAAAAGGGATTTGCATGTTCCTAGTTTTAGTATCATTCTTCAAATATTGCTAAATCTTGGTTTGTGCGTGGTTCTAGATCCTCCTTCATCCGAGGTTCCAAGGAAGAAAAGATGGTGGAATTTTGGGAACTAACACGGCAAAGATGAGCCAGGCTTCCATTAATTTCCTCCCTCTGACTTGCCATAAAATGTAATCATATTTGATAGTTGTATTGTCAGGAGAAACAGTATTATATATTTTTTAATTCCCTTTGAATTTTATGAAATATTCACAGCTTAATTCTTTCATGCATGAAATAAATTGAAAGAAATCTGTTATTCATACTTTATTCTTTATTGATTCATTAAGAGTGGGTTTGTTTTACTGACAGTTCACTTTTTTGTATTTGTTTTGTAAAAAATAGTTTATCAATGAAAAAGAAAAATGCCAGCAAATTTTAAAAAAATATATATTATAAAAACTCTGAATTAAGTAGTTTTGATATATTATTTATAAAATTTATTTAATTATAATATTCAAAATAATTGAAGTTAAAAGTCTAAACAGTTTAACTTCCACTAGAGAATATAAAATAAAGGGTAATGCTTCAATAATATTTTTTTTTGGCAAATTTAAATATATAATCCATAATGCGTTTCATTTCACTAAAATAAACTTTCAAAAAGAAATTTAGAAAAAATTAACAAATACCAAAAAATATATGTTTTCCAAAATAAAAATAGATACAAAAACAATTTAATATAAACAACCCTCTCTCGTTATACCATCCACATAATAAGGGATTATTTTACACTTCTAATCATATTTATTTTTTAAAATTTTCAAATTAAAAGATTATAATATATTAATAATATTAATTAATGATATTTAAATAATATATTTAATAATTCATTTTATTAAAGACTATTTTCATTCAATAAAATATAGTTAATACACTTTTCTATATAAAATATAAACATTTTATTGAAATAAAATTTTAATTTATTTCACTAGGGAATAGAAATAATTTTATTAAAATTTGATATAAGAGATTATAATAGAAAATTAATTTGTAAATAGCGTAACTCTAATCTATCACTATTTATTTTTGTACATGTAATTTAAAATTTAAGTTTTAATTTGATATTAGTTTTTTGCATTTAAGTCTTAGTTTAGTTGATATTAATATTATTGCTCGTGAAAGAGGATGTAGATTGAGTGCGTTAAAAAGAGAACATAAGAAATTTTAAGTATTACACTCCGTATAAAAAGGGAAATAAATCAAAGAAGCTTTCTGTTGAAAGATTATAAGAAATCGTCAATTGGTTAGTTAGGTTTATGGGTATTCATGATAGAAGGAGGTAGAAGTTTTCTTTAAGGCTTTTACTGTGTTTTTAATTCTTTCTAAAATCGGTTTTTGTTCCCAAGACAACGAGATTGGTGAAATATGCCCAATAATGTTTTGATGCTTTCGGCTTGTTTCCTTCTCTCAATAAAGTGGTAGTCAGTTAACTTTTATTCGAAATGTTATTATGAATTTTTGAAAAAATTAATCAAATTTTTTACACTTAATTCAATTAATTAAATAGTTTTTTTTGATTAATGTTGACCGTTATAGCAATAACGTGATCGTTATAACAATAATGTGACGTTTTATATGAAGGACAGTTACTAACGTTACAGTATCACGTCAATAAAAATTTTTAAAAATATAAAAATATTTAATTTTTTATTGGAATGTTTGTTTTAAAGCTTAATTTCGTTTTAAAAAATAAGATAAAAGAAGTGAATTAGTAAAAAGTTGTTATGTAAAGGAATATAACATAAAATATGATATAATGATGGCTAAAAAGATCAACTTTTTAATAATAAAAATGAATATGGCTTTTAATAAATAAATAAATAAATAACTGATTTACTTTATTTCCTTTTGCTTAAGCCTAAAATACAATCCTTACTATATTGTTATAGGAAGGACTAATGTAAACCTCACTTTCCAATGTGGCGAAAGAAATCAAGTTTAACAAAAATAAAAAGGAAAAAAGTCCTCGGCTTCTAAATTCAATAATAATAATAAATTGTTCTTGTTTGAATCTTATCTTACATCTCATGAATTTAATCAATGGTGGGGCTCATTTTCTCCACTTTCATCACTTTTTTTTCAATTCACAGTCGCACTTTCTGGCAAGCCAAACAGAATAAGAATAACAGTAAACCTTAAAAAAAAACTGGCAATACTTCATTTCCAATGCATTCCTCAGTAATTTACAACGATGAAACAAAGAAAGCATTTCCAATTTCTCAAAGGTCTAGCATCTATCATCTGATCAAATTCTAAAAATCTAAACTAAATATGCAAATACCACTCGACAATAAATATGTTATTTTATATATGTGGCTGATGGCTGTACTTTGAGATCTCTACTCTTGATGCCTTTTCTCTTCCTCCTCTTCCTTTCCCACCTGCTGCTCTTCCTCCGCTGCCGCCGTCGGCTGCAAAAGCAACGCTGTAAACGGCATATGTTGATATCCATTTCTCCCTACAGTTGAATACTGAAACCCCATTGGCTGGCACAAGTCCAGCCGGCAACTCGATGGCGACGTTGTCACAGTATACATCCCCGCCACGACGCCGCTACCTATCCCAACTGGGTGCAGCTGACACGATTCCGTAGGCGAAGAAGTTGTAGTGAGCCCAGAGGCACAAGAGATTTCATGGGCGGCGGGGGTGGTGCCGGACCCAGTGGCAGCAATGATAGAAGGCTCAGCTTGACGGAGCAGCCATTCAATGGTCTCACCGTCGGAGCGATGACCGAGTTCTCGAGTGAGTTGAAAGATCCGAGCTGCACAAAGAGCCGGCATCCGAACACGACGGCCACGGCCATTCACTTTGGTGTGACGATCTTTAGAAGTCAAAGGAATGGGTTTCCGGAGTTGGGTCTTGGGAGTAGACTCGCCGGCGAGTGAAGAGTTAAGGTTGGAGTCAGTGCGGTTGGAGGTGGCGGAAAATTTGTGGAACGCCATTTCAGAGCTCATAGCAAAGCTTAATAAAAGGTTTAGGTTTTTTATTAAAAAAGAATATAAAAAAGAGAGGATGGAGGAGCGGCGTGGGATTGAGGCGACCCCACAAAGAGTAAAGGAGAGTCTCTTTTTAAAGGTGAGATGTGAGATTGATTAAAAGAGGGGAGGGGTGGGATTTGTCTTCACGTTAAGACTCTAGCTGACGTGTCGTTCTAGGGTTACGTTGATCTTCCTGAAGTGATACTTGGGTCGGGTCCTATTGTGGGGCCCACTTAATTAGATGTTGTTTCGGTGGCACTTCTATTTGGGTTGATAGTATCTTTGCCCAAATTTTTGCCTCCGTTACAACTCTACAATAATTGCTTTAGATAAATTTATTTTTATTCGGTATTTTAAATAAAATGATAATATCGCACATTCAAATAATTATCTAATAAAATAATATTTTTTTAATAACAACTCCCTCAAAACCTTAAATATTAATATAGATATAAATTTTCATTCTTCAATAAGCAGTTTTTTTTTTTCTCTAAATTTGAGATATTTTACCTGGCGAAATATGTCTTTTTCATAGCATTTCCTTTCACTTCTTTAAGAGAAACAAGGAAAACATAAAGGTAATAATTTGCTTCGGTTATAGGAAATTTTTATTGTGATTTTATTTGATCCTTAAACAGAATCTCAAACGTAATTTCACACAAACTTAAATTTAAAAAAAAAAAAAAAAAGGAAATAGAACAATGACTTTTGTGACAATGATATTAAACCCAATTAGCAAACAATGATGATTTTATTGTTAAAAAAATTGTGCAAGAAAGAGAAGTTAGAAGAAAATAAAAGATTGATTTGAAGCCTGATTAAGATCTTAATTTTTTTTTACAACAATAAAAATAAAACAGTGAAAATAACATTAATGAGTTTTAATAGAGGTACACTATGTTTCTCGTTACGAGTTACAATTTTTTTCATAATATTAAAATAAAAAATCATTTGTACCACTAAATGTCAAAAGTGCTTATTATTATTATTATTTTTAATCTTATACATGTGTACATAAAACTCAATTCAATTACTTAAATTATAAAAAAGTTGTCTATTTAAATTTTTTTTATGACAAGTATATTGTATGTTCATTTCTAGAAGTGAATGAATCCTACACCCTTTATTTGCAATGATATAATTAGTCTAAAATGTTGCCAATTATATTCATTCCTGAAAGTGAACCATGAATCATTTGTTTTAATTAATCATCGTTTGGAATAGATGATATTTACATGATTTTACTTTTAAAAATCTTAACATACGTACAAAACATCATGAAAAGTAATAAACTGATTTTTTTTTAATAATTAAATTCCTCATTTTTCTTTTTGCACTTAATTGAGTACTTGAACTTTCAAAATGTATCAAAAAGGCCCTCAATGTAATGACCCGAAATTCTCGGGCACCGAAAAAGTGAGTTATAGGGCCTCCGTCTTAGTGAAATAAGTTCGAAAATAATTATTAAAAATATTTATGAGCCTAGTGGTGTGTCTAATTAGAATCTAATTAGGTGAATTTAACTTAATTTAGAGTAAGTAATAAAAAGGATTAAATTGAATAAGGGGTAAAAGTTTAATTTTAAAGTAATAGAAAATAAAAAGGATCAAAATGGCAATTAAGCCATTTACATAAATTGAGGCGGCAAATGGAAGAAAAATCAAGATTTTTTTTAATGTATGTATTATATATATTAAAATTATTATTATGGTTTTATATTAAATTATTATAATTATTTAATTGATAATATATTATAAATAAATTAAATAGAAGACAATTGTATGATAATAAAATATACATGTGTAAGAATTGTATTGGTACAATTGTAATTTAAATATTTAATTACTTATAATTTAAGTATAAAGATAATTGTTAAATAAATAATTAAATTATTAAAATTATGAGATTTTTGTTTGAGAAACAAATTAAATAATGACAATGGTAATAAAATTATTGGTACAGATGTAAAAATAAATATGTATCCAATTGTAATATTAATATTTGTTATGAAAATAGATATTTATTAAATTAATTAAATATAAAATATAACATAAAAGAAATAAAACAAATGAAAAGAAAAAGAAAAAAAAAAAAGAAAGAAAGTTACAGAGAGCATTCGAAACAGGGGAAAGAAGAGAAGAAAAAAGAAAGAAAAAGGGAAAATAGGGTTTTTAAAGCTTCAAGTTTAATTGGTAAGCTTAATTAAGTCCTTTTCTCTTAATTTTGATGTTTTAGAAGCTTTGAAACAAGATTTTGATGAAATTAAGTTGATAGTTCAAGAGTTCATATGTTTCCAAGTAGAGTTCATGTTGGAAAATTTATGGAATTAGGGATTTAATTGAATGAATTCTAAGTTAGAATTGATTAAGGGATTAAATTGTAAACTAGGCTATAAGTTTTATGTTGTAGGGACTAAATTGAAGAAATTTCAAAATTAGGGAAATATGCTGGAAATTTTATAGTTAAATATAAGTTTAGACAAAATTTGAATAGAAAAAGAGAGTGAATTGGATTAAGAAAATAATTAAGTATTAGTTAGGATTAAATTGGGAATAAGATAGGAATTGTTTAGAAATTTAATTATTTATTATAATTAATGCTGTAAATAATAATATAAATTACTATTATTTTCGTAGCCAACAAAGAACCTAAAACGTCAGCATCGAAAGGAAAGGAGAAAGTCATCGAGGACTAAAACGGGAGAATTACGGTGTGTAGTACTATAATTCGAATTTTAATTATTATTGATTGCTCAAATTTTAATTGTTATGTATGGTAAGTAAGACTTGAGGTAAGTATGTGAAATTGATATGAATATTGAGTGAAAATGAAAGTGATGCAAATTGAGTCAATTTGAATTGAATAAGTGAATTATGGAATATGTGATTATTTGAAAAGTGTATTGATTGAAAAATGAATGGTGATTTGAATTGTGATTTGAATACCCTATTAACTAGTCGGGCTGAGTCGGATATAGTTGGCATGCCATAGGATTAGAAGTGTTCAGGGATACTTCGACCTCGAGTCGATGAGACACATTGGGTGTCACTATATTTCTTGGATAGATTCGATGAGGTATTGGGTACCAACTTTACTTGGCTAGGCCGATGAGACATCTGGTGTCAACTATTACTTGAACTATCCGATGAGGCTTTGGGTGCCATATTGATGTGTTTGGTTGGATCCGTGTATCCGCCAAAGTCCGAGTTACGTTAATAGGGTGAAAAATTGAAATGTGAATTTAAGGTATTGAAAAAAAAATTGAATTATGAATAGAAATTGGAATTGTGATAGAAAGAGAAAAGTATGAGCTAAATGTTCATAAGTGGTTTAAATTCAAGTTTGTGAAAAATTACATTGATTGTCGAATAATTAAATTGAATTGTTATTATGAAAAGATGAAAATAAAAATATATATAAAGCATGAATTAGTATTTAAGAAATTAATTGTTATGAATTTTAATATTTATATTTTTATTATTGATGATATATTTTGAATTATGGTAATACCATCGAGTATATCCATACTCAAACAGACTGAGTTGTTTCCGTGCGCAGTTAGTAGAAGTCAATTGTCTTGGCCCAGCATCCAGAACATTCCCGACTCTAATACAAATTTGGTGATGTATATTTTCTTTTGGGTAAAGGTGGCATGTACATAAGTGTTGTTTAGTCACTTAAATATGTATATTACTTTGGGTAGTGAAGGACGAATTATAAAATTTAGATGGTTAAATGAAATGGTAAGAAAAGTACATGATATTTTGATACATGAACATTAAGTTGTTAAATGAATGAAGTTTTTAACCAATTTTGAATGATGCTATGATAGTTATTAAGTTAAAATTATGTTAATGATATAAATATTAGTTATATGAATGTGAAACATTGGTGTTGGTTGTTTTGGTTTGAATTTGCGAAGGTTTAGGTAAAAAAATAAAGAGAATGCTGCACGAAAATTTTTATAAAAAAAATTTGGAACACTCGAACAAGTCTCGTTCTACTTTTAATACGTGTTTGAACTTCGAGAGTCCAAGACAGGGACTTAATTATTATATTATACTATGAAAGTTATATTAATTGTAAATTATTCGCAAGTTGTTTGATATGTCCAGTAATGTCTCATAACTTCGTTCCGGCAACGGTTTGGGGTTAGGGGGTGTTACACTCAAACTTCTTCAAAAAAAGCAATTAAGCCCCTGCTTTTTTTCCACTCAGTTAGGTACTTGAACTTTCAAAATGCATCAAAAAGACCCTTAAAAGTTTTCAAAAAAGCAATTAAGCCCTGCTCTTATTAAAAATTAGAAAAAAATTATAAATAATAAATTATTAAATTTTAATAACAATATAAAAATTATAATTTTTTTATAAAAATTGTAAAAAATAAAAAATTATAAATTTTA
Organism: Gossypium longicalyx; assembly: GCA_025698465.1. Lineage (NCBI taxonomy): Eukaryota > Viridiplantae > Streptophyta > Magnoliopsida > Malvales > Malvaceae > Gossypium > Gossypium longicalyx. The sequence goes on from CM047003.1 coordinate 30,412,597, forward strand.
TTAAAATCATAAAAAATTTAATGACTCCTATTTTTTTTCAATTAAAGTCATCACGTGTCGCAACACAGCGTGACATGTGGCGAAATGATAAAATAAAAAATAAAAAACAATAAAAGTTATAGAAAAATTATAAAATGCTTCTTTTGGTACAATAATTTTTATAAAAAAATTTTACGAAATTTATATTTCTTTACATTTTGTATAATTTTCTTACAACTTTATAAAATTTTGTAATTTTTATATTTCTATATATTTTATAATTTTTTACGGTTTTTACAAAATTTTATATTTTTTAAATTTTTAATAAAATTTTAATATTTGAAATTTTTTATTAAAAAATTAATAATATTCATAGCTTTTATTGATTTTAATTTTTTTTATAATTTTTAACAAAAGCATGGATTTAATTACTTTTTTTGAAAAAGTTTGAGGGTGTTTTTGATGCATTTTGAAAGTTCAAGTACCCAATTAAGTGCAAAAAAAAAGCAGGGGCTTAATTGCTTTTTATAAAAAAAGCTTGATGGCCTTTTTGATGCATTTTGAAAGTTCAAGTACTTAATTGAGTGCAAAAAAAAAGTAGGGGCTTAATTGCTTTTTTTGAAAAGATTTGAGAGTCTTTTTGATACATTTTGAAAGTTCTAGTACTTAAATAAGTGAAAAAAATTAAGTAAAAGTTTAATCGGTTTTTTTTTTTGAAAAAAATTAAAATTTTTTTACACCATTAAGCATAATAAATTATATAAGTTTTTGTACATTTCCTAAATATTTATTATGATATTTCTAATTTATGATACATTTGAAGCTTAACATCTTTTACTTATCTATCTATATGATCAAAGATTATATGAATGTGGCTAAGTATAAAGAAATAAAATACCAATTAAATATTGGTAGACAAATTCCCCAATAAATGAAAAATAATTTTTATTTTGACATGCCAGTTATTCATATTTTTTTATTTGAAATAAATTTCACATAATTTATCTATTAGACTTTTATTACTGTTTTATTTATTACGATATTTTTAATTCATTAATATTTCACTTATAATTAGTGCTTTGTATTTGTATTATCTGTATATTTTATAAAATGAATATTTTCTAAAAATTATATATATTTTTTTTGAGTAAATGGCCTTATAAACTCGAGTTAAACATTTTTAAAAATAAATGTCATAATAGTACTTATAACCATATACAAAATAAAAATGATGAAAATAGAATGGATAATTGTCATAATTTAATATTAACATCGTAATTCTACTAAAAGTGGAAGATTAATGAAAATAATAAGAATATTTGAATAATTTTTTTATTTTTAATATATATTTTTATATTTTTGAAATGTTATATATAACATCTTTTATGGTGTATTTTATTTAGTTGAAGATTATAAATTATTTTGGTTTTTTGGTTGGATCCAAAATCAATAGTAAAGATGCATATCTTGTAAATTGTGATATAACATATATTATACTTAAAAGAGAAAAAAATATTTTTCTCATTCAGTAACAAACAACGTAAATGCTAATAACATATCAGGCAGTGCAAAATTAATCGAAGGGATAAATTATTATAAGTGATGCATTATTCTCATCAAAATATCGAAAAAATTTATTAAGCTTCAAAGATATTTACTCAAAAAAGAATTATATTGAGACAAAAATGAGTAAATTATTGAATATTTTCAAATCATACTATCCGTAATGGTTTTGGATTAATTAGCAATATTAGAGAAGTCCGATTAATCTATGAATGGTATCATAAGGATTGGAAGATAAAATTTAGACACATCTTGTGTGAAAGCAACACAATACCTGATTGTTTGACGAAGGTGACAATAGGAAGGCTAAATCAGTTAACTCGCTTCGAAGATCTATCAAGATATGTTATACGATTAAATGAGGATGATGCTCATATTTCTTGACAGGAAGAGTCCACTAATTTTACCCATTCCTAATTTCTAGTAGTGTTTTTATTCATTATTAAAAAAATTATTTTATATAATAATTTATAGATATATTTTTTGTTATAACTTTATAAAATACACAAATTATTTTTATAATATAATTTTTTTTTCCTATAACCATCCTAAACACTTATATGTGTTCATACTTATAATATAACTTTTATAACTTGTATATAAATAATTTTTTAAAATTAAAATTAAATATAATTATCAATATAATTACTCTAATAATTATTCAAAAATATTAATTTTGTATATCTTCAAATAATTACATTTAAAAGTAATTATGAAATAACTTTTCAAACACTACTAACGTTATTTGGAGGGGTGACTTAACATTGTGAACTATTGAGTAGTTAATATTTTTATATTATTTAAATAAAATCCCCACAAGTAAATGGCAGGGTTAAATGGGAAAAATAAGGAAGAGAAAGGTGAGAGAAGTGGGCAATGTGACCCCATCCTATATTGGGTTGTTTGTAGTTTTGAATAAAACCGGAGGTGTGTGAGTCGTCTGACAAACTGCCACACAAATTTGACCAATCTCGGTATTTGCAGCACTCATTTCCGCCATAATGCATGCCTTTGCCTCTCTCTGTCTTGTCGCACTCAAGTTCAGTTAAGTTGAATTAAAAGCACAATAGAGTTGGACAATAGAGTTGGATATTGGGTTTGAGCAAAGCTATTATAACAAATGACTTAAAATTGGGCTTCTGAACAAAATGGAGCAGGGCCTAAACTTAGGTTGGAGGCCGACAAAAATATAAAAAAATATCCCAGGGGTCTCGCTTTCAAGCAAAAGGTGGCCCAACCATATCCATTTCTTTTGAGGGGGTGGAAATGTAAATAAATAGAGTATATATCTTTTCGCTGGCTCACTGCTCTGCTTCTTGTTCTTTATCTACAAAAAGAACACTCCGAAGGCATTCGAACAAACAGAAACACACTTACCCCAGCCAGAACAAGAAAACAAGTCGTGTATTAATTAACAGAAGCTGCATATTGTAGAGATAACACAATAGTTACTTGCCATCAATGGAAGCTGCAAGGAATTTTCTCTCTCTTCCTCCATCTTTTTCTACGAGAACCCAACTTAAGAATTCTGTCTCTTCATCACCATCTTCTTCAGGTAACATCCATATCTATTGTTTCTGAGTTTTAGTAAATTACCCACTTTTCTCTTTTTTTTTTTTTCTAATTGTTTTGCGCCTCTGGTACTTGCTATATATATATATATATATATATATATAACTTCCTTGGGCTTTTCTTGTTGAAGCAATTTGGTTTGTGTTGTATTTGTTCTTGGAAATGGGTTATCTAGTCACATCGTAGAACTGGGAAATAACTGTTACTTTTTTATTGTTCAATTTGCTTTTATGTTAAATACATAAATTCTACCATTTTAGGCAGCTGTCTTGTAAATCGTTTATATATGCTTATTATAACTTCCAGGTTCCTGAGAAAGTTGTGCATCTATATGGAGATATTGATGGATGGATAGATAGATAGATAGGAGAAGTGCCTATATCTGTTTATGTATGACTGTGTGTTTTGCTCTCAATTTCCTGAGTTAATAATACTAAGTACTGAATGACAATGTATGCACAATACAACCATGCAGTTTCAATGTTTCACGAGCAAGCGGCTGCTGCTGCTGCAACATCTATTCCGATTAATTCGGTAGCTAGGCATTTTCCTACATCAGTTCTCTCACAAGAGCAGCGCGATGACTGCAGACCTCTGCCTATCTTGCAATACTTTAAGGAAGATAAAGCATATCCAGTGAGACTTTTGTTTATCTATGCACAACATATATGTATTATGTAATTTGCACACTTGCCTTTTTAGTGTTTGTTTTTGGTCATTTTGTTGATATCCTTCCTTAAATATTTGCAAATCCTTGTTCAATCTTAGGGGCCAACAGACAAACAGCAGGTTGAGAATGGGACAACACTTCATGAAGAGAAGGCCTCCAACAACTTTGAACAGCAGATGCTCCAGTGGCCTGATTTAAGGCAATTGTAAATGAACTAAGCCTCATTGACTGCTTCCTGCATTAAATAGTTGCGACGGCAATCCTTTCCCTTGAATTGCATCCTCATGTACTGCCTTATTTTTTTCTTTCATTCAGATTGTCAGTCTTGGAATTAGGGGAAAATCCATCATCTTCCTTGAATATGCAGCCTGTTGCAGCTGATACTGAGGAGATTATGAATGTTGAACCAAGTACTATATTGGCCCTTGCTAAGAATGCTTTGTCAGCTTCTAAGCAAGCTTTAGCATTAGCTGAGGACCTCAAATTAGACCTTGATGATTCACTTTCTAATAGGTTAGCTTCTATCTTGTCTTCCTGGTTGCACTAGTGTTCTAGACTAATTATACTCTTCAAAGACTGATAACTAATGCTATTGCAGTTTGGGGTCGGCTAATTCATCTACATTGCCAGTTGAGGAGGAGGAAGCACCTACAGTTAGGTCAACAAGACGTTTAGAGAGACAGTCTAAACGAAGGAGGATGCCATCTAAATTTATGATTTCTGAGACCTATAGTTCACGAAAGACAAATGTAAGAAAAAGGGCTAGTGGAAGTTATGATCCCAACGATCCCCTTCGATTGTTCTTAAGGGGTCCTGAGACAACACAACTCTTGACTGCTAAAGAAGAGTCCAAATTAATAGTTCAAGTTCAGGTGCCTTTCTCAATCCTGCCCTTTCTTTTTTCACTTAAGTCATGGAAAATAGAGAATATTTGGTTAATGAAAGGTCTTATTCACGATGCATGTAACATGTACAGGATTTGATGAGATTAGAGAAGCTGAAGAGTAAGCTTCAATCTCAGTTTGGGCGTGAACCGACCTTGGTTGAATGGGCTGAAGCCATTGGTCTTAGTTGTTCAGCCTTGCAGGCAGAAATCCACAATGGAAACAGAAGCAGGGAAAAATTGGTGTATGCGAACTTCCGAATGGTGGTTCATGTTGCTAAACAATATCAGGGCCGTGGTATGAACCTTCAGGATCTGCTGCAGGAGGGAAGTATGGGGCTTATTAAAAGTGTCGAGAAGTTCAAGCCACAAGTTGGATGCCGATTTGCCACCTATTCTTACTGGTGGATACGGCAAACCATTACAAAGTCTATTGTGCAACATTCCAGAACCATTCGTTTGCCGGTAATTACAATTTCTTGTGTTTATGCTTGATATCATGTATGCTACCTTAACATGGTACTGTAGGTATGTTGAAAGTATATAGTTTTTTGCTAACATAATAATAATGGATGAGACAATATCTCTTCAAGTTGCTGGAGATGTTATGAGTTTATAATATGTTTAAGTCAGGCATATAACTTTTTATATATTTGAGAAGCATCATACCAACAAAGAACCTACTTAATGTTTTCAGGAGAATGCATACAGCCTTTTGGGCAAAGTAGTGAAGGCAAAGAGATCATACATTCGAGAAGGAAATCATTGTCCTTCCAAAGAAGAACTAGCAACACGTGTTGGAATTACAGTTCAAAAGTTGGATAAGTTGCTGTTCACAACAAGGACGCCGCTTTCTATGCAACAACCTGTATGGACAGACCAGGATACCACCCTTCAGGTAATGCCTCGGTTTAAGCTTGGTCCCTGTGTGGATAGCATCTAGTTTCTTGATGATATGGATGGCAAAAGATAGGCCAATTTTCATGCAAATGGTTGCAGAAATAAGTGTTTTGGAGGGAACAACACCAACTCATGTAGAAATTCTTAAAATTTCCCTAAAAATATGAAGCTAATTCTTTGTTCTTATCTTGAACTGCAGGAGGTAACACCAGACACCGGTATTGAGATCCCTGATGTTAGTGTGGCAAAGCAACTAATGCGGCAGCACGTGCGCAACCTTCTACGTGTTCTCAGCCCAAAAGAGAGGAAGATAATCAAGCTACGGTTCGGTATTGAAGAAAGTAAAGAGAATTCTCTGTCTGAGATAGGAAACATATTTGGATTATCTAAGGAACGGGTGAGGCAGCTAGAGAGCCGGGCATTGTACAAGCTAAAGCAATGCCTAGTCAAACAAGGACTTGGTGCATATGCCGATTTGCTTGTTTAGGCATAGAGACACAGACATATTCGTTAGATTTTACATGTAAATTCGAGGGCAAGAGTGAAAAATCTGTTGTTAGCTAAAGAACAAGGCCTAAGCCTATGACCCTGATTGAAATGCTCCAACACTGTAATCTAACAATGCTTTTGTTTTGCTTTTTGTTTTTATATAATAGGGATCAATACTTTTATCAAATGTTTTTGGTGAATTTTGATTTCTTTTACTCAATTATACATATAAAATTTTGATTTTAAATTAATTATATATTTTTAAAAAAATAAATTCAATTATATTGTGTTTGGTATGTATAAAGAGTAAACATAAAATAATATTAAATAAAATGTGATCAAATTAAAAATTTCATATTAGCATTTGATATATTGATAATATACTTTTTTATTCCACACAATGTATCCTTTATTCAAGATTAATTTTTTAATATTTTATTATCTTCTTACATGACTGTTGTCAATGGTTAATCTCGCTTGTGAAGTCTAATAACTTCAAAGACACTATGCCGAATATTTTTCCTTTCATATATATATATATATATATATATATATTAAAATATTAAAATTAACTTATTACATTGCAAGTTTGAAACTATTAGGATTAAAGACACACTAAATGGAAATTAAAATTTACTCACTCTTTTTTTAAAGCTAAACCATATTACTTTTAAAGAAAAACACTAAGGAAAAGTTAATTTAAACGTGGTATTTGGATTTTTTTTCATATTATAAACCGAATCAAATCGAATTAAATCAAATAGAATTTTACTTTTTACAACTTAAAATTTTATGATATAAAAATAATTATTTAATATTTAAAATAGTAAAAATAAATTAAAATATCGTATAAAAATTATTTTTTAAAATATATTATTTAAGAGTTATTAATTATTTTTTATTTACTTGAAAAATTATTATTTTTAGAAATAATTATATAAATGATTTTAAAACATCATTAAATGATATTTAAAATCTACTAATTTTGTAAAAGTAAAATAAAAAATAAACTTTGTATGAAAAACTGAGAATCAAATTGAAAAATTGATAATCAAACTATGGGGTCTTTTGGATTTTCGTTTAGCTCCAAGACAATGAGACCTATATTAAAAATTATGCAATCGAAACACAATATTACCTTTGGATGACAAGCCTATGGTGTGGTGGAAGAGATGTAATCACACCACACCCTAAAAATCTCACTAGTCTATTTTACCCGGTTAAAATTTTAAAACTACATTTGTAGCATATTTATCTTTTTTCTCCTTCATGATGAATCCAATAAAAAGCTTAAAGAAAAACAAAGAAATCATAATAAAATTTATAATAAAAAATTAAATAATTATAAGTAAGTTAAATATAAACCTAAAATAAAATATATAACTATATAAATAAAGTAATACTAAATTGAACAATTATAATTAAATATATAATTAGCTCTGAAATATTAAATAAAATAATAAATATTTGATTTTTTTCTTAATTTTTAATTAAATTATTATTAAAGATAAATTTACTTGTAATAATTTTAGTTATTTATTAATTTGTAAATGTTAAATAATTTATATATATTTTTATTATATATCATGTTTAATCTAATGTCATTTTTTATTATTATCTTAAGGCTACAGTTGCATTTGAATTCAAACATACATTCTACTCTCTCAGTTATTTTTAATCTCAATAATATAGTATACAATCTCATTATTTCTAATCTCATCACTACATTAATTAATCTCACTACCACCACTATTTTAACTTCACTGAAGATAAATACACCACACATCTAAACTAAACTATACTAGAGTTAGAAAAATCCAAAAAAAAATGAGAACAAAGAAACAGGACAATGCAGAGAAAACGATGTCGCTTTGAGGACTAAAAACCACCCAGGAATGAGGCTTAAAAGCAAGCTTGCTGTTAAATCGTAGTAACTATAGCAGCAATGTCAACTAAAAACCTCGTAAAAATATTCGAAAAATCCCTTCCCAGATGCCCCAGTTCACCAGCAAATAAAAAAACTGCAGAAGAAATTGCTGAAATCCTCATAAAATCAGGCCTTAAACCCTTCAAAACCAATCCGTCTTTGATCTCTGATCTCAACTCAAACACAACCGACCTCGTTCTTTCAAACCCAAATCTCCCTATTCATTACTGTACCCTCTTCTTTAACTTTTTAAGAACGAATCTTTCTCTTACTCCCCAAAAACCCAATCTTCAAACCCATTTATCTTTCATTCGCAGATTGCACAAAGCTGGAAATTTCGAAGAAATTAAACAAGTATTGAAGTTTATTCTCTCCTATGATAATCTTAGATACCCAGTTGAGGAAATTCTTTCTCTCTTTGATTTTGAGTTTGATAACTCATATTTCCTTAACAAGTTGTCCAACTTGCTTTTTAGAGTTTGTGTAGATAACAAAAGGTTTGAAGAGGCAAATCTGGTTTTTGATTATATAAAGAAAATGGGTTTTAATATTGATGAAAGGTCTTGTATTTTGTATTTGGTTGCATTGAAGAAGAGTGATAAAGGAGATTCATTTTTTGTGTTTTTTAGAAGAATGGTTGAGTCTGGCGTAGAAATTGGTGCTTATTCTATGACAATTGTGATTGATGGGTTATGTAGAAGAGGGGAAGTTGAGAAAGGTAGAGAACTGATGAATGAAATGGCTAGTAAAGGGGTTAAAGCTAATGTTGTTACTTATAATACAATTTTAAACGCTTATGTTAAAAGGAAGGATTTTGGGGTTGTTTCTGAGGTTTTGATGTTGATGGAGAGGGAGGAAGTGGAGTATAATGCTGCTACTTATACTGTTTTGATTGAGCATTTTGGAAATATTAGCAAGCATGACGAAGTTGAGAAGCTGTTTGATGAAATGCGTGAGAGAAAGGTGGAAATGGATGTTCATCTTTATACTTCGATGATACACTGGCACTGTAGAAGAGGGAGTATTAAGAAAGCTGTTTCTTTGTTTGATGAGTTGACTGAGAAGGGCCTTGTTCCGAATGCACGTGTTTATGGGGCCTTAATTGACGGTCTCTGCAAGACTGGGCAGATGGAGGCAGCTCAGCTATTGCTAAAAGATATGCAAAGTAAAAAAATTGTGGTAAATCAGGTGATAATTAATACACTCCTGCATGGGTATTGCAGGAAGGGGATGATGGATGATGCTTTGAGGTTAGTGGCTGTTATGGAGAAGAAAGGCTTTAATCCTGATGTATTTACTTACAACATTATGGCTAGCGGGATGAGTAGATTGAAACGATATGAGGAAGCAAAGAGATGGTTGTTCATGATGGTAGAAAACAAATTGACGCCTAATGCTATCAACTTCACTACTTTGATTGATATTCACTGCAAAGAAGGAAACATTGTTGAGGCAAAGCGGCTGTTTCGACAATTGCAGGGAAAGGGGGAGAGTCCTAATACTGTTACATATAATGCTCTTATCAATGGATATAGCAAGAAAGGGGAAATGAAAGACGCATATAAGCTAAGGGATGAGATGGAAGCCAAAGGAAGAATTCCTGATGTATACACATACACATCACTTGTGCATGGTGAATGTAGTTTTGGGAATATAGATGAAGCAATGAAACTATTTAATGAAATGCGTCAAAAGGGTCTAGTTCCAAATGCAGTCACCTATACGGCTATAATTTCTGGGTTGTCTAAGAAAGGGAGATCAGATGAAGCTTTTAGACTTTACAATGAAATGATCAGTTTGGGCCATGTGCCTGATCAAAGAGTTTATAGCTCACTTGTCGGTAGCCTTCATACAACCTAGGGCCAATAGTTAGATGGTCCTTTACCTTGCTTTCCCTTTTTTGTGGTATTTAGTTTAGACTTCGTGATATGCAACTTGATGCTAACAAAACCTCAACCTATCTTCAGGATGATGCATATATCATCATTTTATGCTATAGGACTTTAACCAAAGAACATTCTTGTTGGTGAAATGCCTGTGAAAGAAAACGTGGCTGAACTTGGGCTCCTTCAAAACAATGCAATGTCTGATTTTGATGTTAAATGCTTGTTCAGAGGGTGGCTTGTGTTGTGAGTGTTCGTTTTTGCTGCAGGCTTCATTGAGATGTTTGTTTATTGCATCAATCTACGGTTGGTGCTGCATCTGGGAAGGTTAGACATGTTAACGGTGGGCAATCGAATTATATGGATTCTAAATCCATGCAGGCATGTTTCTATCTGTGAAATCTGCTCCAGAAGAGTATTTGCATACTGAGAGAAGTTAGTTCAGTGGATGTCGAGGATCCGAGGGAAACAGGAACTGCAAATTTTATTATGGATCTCTCAAGGTCGTAATATGCCTACCCCTAAACATGATTCACCCTCTTATTGGGTACTAATTAAGGTGTAGACGGTTCAATAGTCAAAACTGTAGATGAATTTATTCCTATGTGTGGTTGCACCTTTTATAGCCTCTTCAATTCAACCCTCTCATTATAGCCAGTGAAGCTTAAGATTCTTATATCCGATCCAGGATAGAAGATCCTGCTATCTTCCTCAAAAACTGCAGTGGAGACCTTGTTTATTATATGTTTGTACTGCCTCCTGTTATGATGGCCAAGCTCTGCTGACTGCAGATCCATTATAGAAGAAGCTGCTAAGCTTGTTGAGGCTGGTATGCAGACTTTGGTGAATAGGTTCTGTATATCAGTTTCAGGAAATGTTTAAGCTTTCAAAAGGCATGCTTATGAACTTGCTATAATTTGATTTGTTCTAAAAATGACATTGTTAAACTCTCTCCATAGGTCTTTTGAAATATTGCCCTGGAAATTTTAGTGTACATACATGCATTTCAACCAAAAGTCCTTTTCTATGCTTCCAGCCACTTACATGTTCTCAGGTCAGTCTTCAGAATGGCTAATGTTCAATTGAAGGAAAGGCTTTACTCCAGGACTATACTGTGGCCCAAGGAAAGGTTTCTCTTTTTTCTGTTATTTTATTGGCCCAATTTGATTTATATTGTTTTAGTTGGACCAAAGAAGTCTAGCAACGCATGCAGTTCTAACATTGGATGTGTATGTATCTTAGAGGTATCATCAAATATTATTATAGTTACCTGATTCGGATAAATCAGATGATGTTATGTCATTAAAAAAGTTTCAAGTTTTATTTGAAGCATTTATGGTGTCTAAATTAATACAACAAGCTATATGTTCTTAAATAAGATTCAATATTTAATTCACGGTGCAAACAGTGTATAAAATACAAATAATTTAGAGGAATATGATGATATTAACACTGGATGTAAGTAATGATAGAAAGAGGGCGAATTTGGAGTTTTGAAGGGATATGTTTTTAACTTTTAATTAATAAAGGTGCTTATCATTTGAATGGACATATGGATATAAAACGAACGGATGGAAGGAGAGTTCGAGTCACTCATCTGTCTCATCATCTCTTTCTAATTGTCCCATTTGGAGTTTGGGATGCAATAATGGCCGATCGAATAAGGTGTTGGGGAAGGGGCGACACGTTGTTTATCCCAAAGAGAAAAAACAAAAAAGGATAAAAGAGTACAAACATCAGGCTTACCCAACACATGGAAACAATATACTGCTCTCTCTCGATATTTCCTTCCAAGTTGCTAGGAATTGTAAACAAACCCTTTTGAAGAAACCTCTTCAATCATGCGAAAGGGCATGTTTAATTCTTATAAAATGAGTTCTTGTCTGTGTCAGCCAGGCATGCAAAGACATATATAGAGAGAGAGATCTTATATATATATATATATGCATGTCTTGACTAGGTAGCAGCAGCGATCAGTAAATAAGACAGAAAAGGCCGTGGTGTGAAAAGCACCCTCGAGTCTGTAATTGGTTTAAGCCAGATTATTGTTTTTTTTCCTATGTAATGGTTGATACTTCATCATATTCTTGTAATAAAAAAAAAAAGCTAAACTAATGACTTTGTCACACTAGCTTTATTTGGTATAGGCAATAAGACCCACAAACATCACCCATTGAAACCTCCAACAATTCCTATATAAACTCCAACGCTAGCCAAAAACACTACGAGTTAATCCTGCATGATCATCAAATCATTACCGTAAGGAATATTGAAGTTAATTATGGGTGAAACTGAGAACGAACCAGGAAGCTCCATGCATGGAGTTTCAGCAAAAGAACGAGCCTTTGCTTTCTCAGTCGCTTCCCCAAAAATCCCAACAGACCCCACTGCAAAATTCGCCCTACCCGTCGATTCTGAGCACAAAGCCAAAGTCTTCAACCTTTTGTCATTTGCCAAACCCCACATGGTCACCTTTCATCTCTCTTGGCTCTCTTTTTTCACTTGCTTCGTCTCCACTTTTGCAGCAGCTCCTCTTGTCCCCATCATCCGAGACAACTTGAACCTCAAAAAAGGCGATATCGGCAATGCCGGCATAGCTTCCGTTTCCGGTAGCATTTTCTCTAGGCTTGTAATGGGAGCAGTATGTGACCTACTAGGACCCCGTTACGGTTGCGCTTTTCTTATTATGTTGTCAGCCCCAACAGTGTTTTGCATGTCATTCGTTTCATCTGCAGGAGGATATATAGCTGTGAGATTCATGATTGGTTTCTCCCTTGCAACATTTGTGTCATGCCAATATTGGATGAGTACTATGTTCAATGGAAACATCATTGGACTCGTCAATGGGACGGCAGCCGGTTGGGGAAACATGGGGGGTGGAGCCACTCAGCTTATTATGCCGCTCATTTTTGAGTTAATCAAGCAAGCTGGTGCAACTCCATTTACTGCTTGGAGGATTGCATTTTTCATACCAGGATGGTTACATGTGATTATGGGGATTTTGGTGTTGACATTAGGCCAAGATTTGCCTGATGGGAACCTTAGTACTTTGCAGAAGAAAGGAGATGTCCCAAAGGATAAGTTCTCTAAGGCAAGCATATGCCATGATTTTCATTTACATGCTTTTGTTTTTCTTTGCAATTTAGGGAATTAATTAACCTATGCCATCCACTGTTTTATTAGGTCCTCTGGTATGCCATCACAAACTACAGGACATGGATCTTCGTTCTTCTCTATGGAATGTCTTTAGGTGTTGAACTAACCACTGATAATGTCATTGCAGAGTATTTCTTTGACAGGTTCAATCTTCTCATTATAACTTTACAAAATTAAAAACAGCAAGTGACAATTAACATCGGTCTTTGTGACCTATATATATAGGTTTAACCTCAAGCTCCGTACAGCCGGCACCATAGCTGCCACTTTTGGCATGGCAAACATTTTCGCACGCCCCATGGGAGGGTTCTTGTCCGATCTAGCTGCACGTCGGTTCGGCATGCGCGGCCGGCTCTGGAACTTGTACATCCTTCAAACTCTAGGAGGCATCTTTTGCATTTGTCTTGGAAGAGCAAACTCTCTCGACCTTTCCATCACCTCTATGATCCTCTTCTCCATCGGCGCACAAGCCGCTTGCGGAGCTACCTTCGGGATCATCCCCTTTATTTCTCGTAGATCGCTGGGTGTCATCTCAGGCCTAACTGGAGCCGGTGGGAATTTAGGGTCTGGTTTAACTCAACTGCTGTTCTTTACAAGCTCGAACTACTCAACTGAGACAGGAATTTTCTACATGGGGATCATGATTGTGGCATGCACATTGCCTGTAACGCTAGTTCATTTTCCACAATGGGGGAGCATGTTGCTCCCTGCTTCAAAGCATGGGGAGAAATGCAGTGAAGAGTACTACTATGGAGCTGAGTGGAATGCGGAGGAAAAAGAGAAAGGGTTGCACCATGTAAGTCTCAAGTTTGCTGAGAATAGCAGGTCTGAGAGAGGTCAAAGGGTTGGTTCTGCAGCAACACCTCAAACTTCAACTACAGAAGATGTATAGATATTCATTTTGTTGATACCTACAAGGTTTAAACTTGAACTTTGTCTATAATATTATCCATTAATTTCCAGCTTATGAGTTTCATGGTGCAAAGTGTTTGAAAATGAAATAATTATATTAATGGAAGCTTGTTAATACCCCCATAAGCCTATAAAAACAAAGAAATGCAGCAGGACTTCTTCTTTGTTATTGGGCCTGAATTCCATCCTGTTAATAAGGAAATTGTTATTGTCCTCTCACCTGACTGAGATTGAGCAATAATTAAAAGGATAAAAAAATGTCAAATTTTGTCATAATCCACTTGTATTTGTTGATTTGTTGTGATCTAAATCCAAGTGTATATGCCAAAAATCACATTAAATAAATAAATTTTGGTAAAAAACATTTTATTCCCTCAATTTCGATATTTAATAAATTGGTTAATTATATATAAATATTAATAATTAAATTTATTAATATATCAATCAAAATTATGTACGATTCAAAAAAAATATTAACATTATGAGTTAAATTGCTCTAAATTTTTTTAAAAAATGATAAATTTACTCAATGTCGAAATTGAGAAAAAATTAAAAAATGTGTTTTTACCATAAATTTTGGATTGACAAAATGCAATGTATAAAGACTAAATGGGAAAAGAAAAAAAGAAAGAAAGTGCAGGGACTTACTTCGAGACCAAAGAAAGAGTTGTGGGAAATGGAAACTGTACCTCTCATTTTACAAGCTGAATGGTCTTGTAGTAGAAAAGGTGAAGAGAATAAAAAGAAAACACAGCAATGATGATGATAACATTTCAGTGGGAAATCTATTAGAAGTTTTGTTTTTTCTCTGAAGATCCAAAAAGATGAAATGGAACTGGGTTAGCACATGGGTGGGAGGCCCCATACACACAGGATCTTTTACTCTTTGACTTTCTTTTTGTTTCCGTTGTACAAAACACCCAGCACTATCCGTACCCCTTTTCTGCATTGCCTCAATTAATCCTTCAAAGTGCTTAGCTACCTTCGAACTAAAGGCTCCTTTGGCATCTCCTCCTTGTCATTTTTTAAGGTTAAATTTTGCTATTAGTCCCTGTATTTAGAAAATATTATGGATTTAATCCTTATACTTTTATTTGGTATTTTTAGTCCTTGTATTTGCAAATTTTAAATTTTCAATCTCCACCGAACAACAATTGTTAAGCCCATTCAATAAAGTTATGTTATTTCAAAAATCCGATGCACCAACCATATTATCATATGTGTACTGTCATGCCAGCTGATTATTTTCACATATTACTTATTAAAAATCTAATTAATAGATTAATGGCTATCATTTGCATTAAGACTAAAATTTCAAAATTTAAAAAAGTATAGGGACTTAGAATGACCAAATTGGAGAAAATGGGCTAAATCTACAATTGTCTGAATAGTACAAGACTAGTAATTGAATTTAACCAAACGGATTTGATTACTTTGAGTCAAGATTAAAATTTCAAAATTTGAAAAGTATAAGAACTAAAACTAACCAATTTAAAAAAATATAAAGACTAAAATTAATCAAATAAAAGTATAAAGACTAAATCCATAATTTTTGTAGAATACATGGATTAATAACAGAAACCCTTTTTTACCGTATGACTAAGTTAAATTAAGCTGACAAGTTAATAAATTGGGTTTCAGATATATTTCAGCCATTGAAGGACAACCAATAATTACAAGAAGAAGACATCTTCTCTACTGTTATATATTGAAGCATGTTTGGTTATCATCGCATTATACCACAAAATGAAAAGACCACTTTGTTGTGCCACTTTCCCCCGGTTCTTAGGGAGAATGATGCTCCATTGCTTAGCTGAAATAGAATCTGAAGGCACCTCGCCCACGCCACTACTTTTTATACTGTTTAGCTTTCTATTATTGTTCATGAATCAAGATCATGTGGATTCATCTTTTAGCATTCAAATTAACCCTAAACTCACTCAAGAGTTAGCACATAAAATTTCAGAATATTCATAAGTTTCCACCATAGCATTGAATCAGAGGACATCAACCCAGAAAGGGTCACTAACAAGTCTTAATATCAATCTATACCAATAATATAATCCGCCATACACTATAAACTGTATTTTTTCTTCTCTTTTGTATGCTGCTCTGTCGTATCCTCCTTACGGAGCTATGTTGATAGTTGGGGGTTGGTTTGGCCCTCTAATTTTGTTGTCCTCTAAAGTACAAAAATAGTCACCTAATTATCCAATTTGTTATATTTTGGTTACAAAATTATTATTATTTTTGGTTTAGTCACTTAACTTATTGAAATTAAATATTTTAGTTGCTATTGTCGTTAATTTAGTAATGGAAGTCTAATGATGCTTACTAATTTTATCAATTTGATCTTAAATCTAAAAAGTTCAACAAATTTTTTATTTTAGTTCTAATTCTAAAAAATATATTTTAGACCTAATTTTAGTTCAAGTACCTTGGCGTGGTCCAAAAGAAAAAAAAAAGTACTAATTAGATACAAATAAACAAAGTGAGGGGACAAAATATATATTAATCCTATTTTATTTTGGTTCCGTGTGGGGGAGCCCAACCCAGAACCAAATTAAAACATATCTGATTCAAAAACATTTCTCCTTTTTCTATATAAATAACACCAACTGCTCATTCAACCCTTCATCCTTTCATATTTACTGCTATTTTGTATTAGCAGTGCCGATTAACAACAACGCTACATCATCTCAAGCAAGAAACAAAGTAAAAAAAGAGAGAAAGAAAGAGCTTAGTTGTTCACATGGCAGGCAAAGAAAACGAGACAAGGTCCCCTAGAAACAAGGACGCTAGCTGCGAACCATGCAGATCTTTTGGTCAAAAATGCAGTCACTTGGTTAAGAAGCAGCGAGCCAAATTCTACATCCTCCGACGTTGCATAGCAATGCTCGTGTGCTGGCCTGACCGCGGCGAGCCCTAAAAAGAAAACCGGCCACCTTGGTTTCAGTTTCAGTTTCATTTCATAGTCTGGAGCTACTTGTATAGGAGTACTAGTGTAATTAAAAGAAACATGTACTTTTAGATTAATTTTTAGTGCAGCTGTAGCTCATATCAGTTTTCATGGATAAGGAAATTTATATAGTGTTACATTAGGTTTTTTTATCCAGAGCTTGCATAATAAATGTGTGGATCTGTTTCGAGTTTTGGGTATTCATTCTTTTGATTTTCCTGTAATCTGTGCTACAAATTTGCTTTAGCTGCCAAAAACATTCAACCGAAAATCTGGGTTTTCACCAGAATTCTCTGGACATGACATATATGGGGGCAGTTCAGTTTTGCAATATCATATTCATTTCTCATTGGTGGAAGAATGAAGTTTTTTTCGTTACTTTTCTGCTTAATTAGCAGTTTCCTACTGATATTTTCGGTTATATAATTTCTTCATGCTTTCCATTTTTTCTTTTCTTTGAAGGGAATTTGTGAATTAGAGCAGGATTTCTTTGATTTATATATTGGCTCTGCATAGCTGGAACTTGCGTCGGGGATTTGGGTCAGAAATATTTCGCGTTCAAATCTTGTAAAGAAATTTTTAATAAAAAAATTTTATCTTCTATTTAAGCTCGATTAATCATATTTTTCAAAAAGAAAACTTGTTCATGGACTTTTGCTGATCTGATGTTTTCATTCATTTCGTAAAAACTTGGTGTTATATATATATATATATATATAGAAATGCAGAGTCTTCTTTCTGTTTTTGTTTGTAATTTTTCTCTCCACTTCCTCACTTGAAATCATCATTGGTTAGAGAGAAAAGTATAAAGAGGACAGTTAAATTCTACTTTCCCAGATTTCGAATCTTGCTCTTTTTTTTCACTGTCAATCGTATCCATCATTAAACTAAACTAACCCATTTCCCTTTCCCTTTTCCTCTGTTAGTGTTACTTGTAATTATCAAAAATTCATTTTTAAGGAAAGTCTTTTAACCCAAATTTTAAAAATATTCATTTATCGTCTAATGAAAAACATTAATTAAAATGCTTACTTTTTATTAATTAATTCTTATCTATTTATTTTTATTATCTCTAATCTTTATATTCAACCATTTTTAATTAAAGATAATAAAATTTTATAAAAACAGAATGTATTTTTCAGTAAGATTCTTTTTTTAGTTAAATTCACCATGCATCTCTAACGATCTCTTTTATTTTAAATTAATCTTTAAACTTTAAAATATTTTAATTACATCCTTAAATTATTGAGTTTACATCATTTAAGCCTTTTTGTTACTAAAATCATTAATTTAACCGTTAAATGACACATCAAATCTTATGTGATATAATTTAAAATGAAAATTTTAAGAAAAATAATATTATAAAAATGGATATTTTAAGAATTTCAATTTCGAGGTTTTCAAAACTTTTATTGAAGTTTTAACAAAATTATGTACCAATGTTTCTATTGTTTTTAATTTTCATTTTAAATTTAGCTACATAAGATTTGACGTATGATTTAAAAATTTCAATAATAAAAGGGCTTAATTGATATGATATCAATAGTTTAAGGATGTAATTAAAATATTTTAAAATTTGAGGACTAATTTAAAATGATGTTATATTTTAGGGGTGTTTGATGTAATTGACTCTTTTGAAGTTAAAAATACAACGTAATATAATCTGAATGCATTTGAGTAACTATAATCAAAATTAATCATTATATAACACGAACATAATACCTAAATTAGAATAAATTTATGTAAAAATAATTATGAACCGAAAACTTATACACTATTTACACAAATTACAACTCAAACTTAAGACATCGAAGTTTCTAAAGCCTTAGTTTTGTCATTAAAATAAGACATCACAGCTATAAATTTAATTTTAAAAACTATTATCATCATAAATATATTTTGTCCTTGTCTTCTCTTATACTTTTTTGTTTTTTTGTTAAATATTTTTTTTAGAAATGCCTGTTAAATATTTAAATTTTAAATTATGTATATAAACTTTTTTTTCTCTTTATTTATTTTTATATTTTAATTAATTTCTTTTTTATTAAAAGCTTATAAATATTGATAACTAAATAGTTTTACATCAATTTAATGAATCCATGTGAAGTTCAATACTTAAATTACCTATAAATACACTGAATTTCAATTTTCAAGCAGAGTCAAACACTTTTTTTTTTTTTTTGAAAGATGTAGAATATATTTAATTTTAAAGTGCTTTAATGTGCAACTAATTTTTTATTATCTTGTAATTAAAATGGAGAAATAAATAAAATAAATAAAAATGTATAATTGATAAACAATAATGATGTAATTTTTTATTTTCTTAATAAATAGATCACAAAGAAATTATGAGATTTTTTTCAAATATGAAGGGACACGAGGAGTGTGATATATTTATTTATTTTTCATGTAATTATCAAAAATAACATTTTTATTCAACTTATATTTCAAGTTGCAAGGTGGCCTTCAATATGCCAGAATATATGCACTATATTATACAGTGTGTGTGTTTTTTTTTCTAGTTTTGGAATTTTTGGAAAACATAATAAAGGAGATTTAAGTATTTGCAATATATATGGGGAATCATCACCCACTCATTCTCATGTAGACGCTAAAGGAAGATGACAAATAGAACAGGCAAAGCCTACTCAGAAAAGGTTTTCTATTTCACGGAAATAGCTAAGTTGACTAATAAATGAATTCTTGACTACCTTTTACATTGCTTTCTGCCACATTTTAATTAACATAGGGTCAAATCTCATTTTCAGACTTTAACTTGATAAATTTTCACATATTGGGGTTTATATTACTTTTTTGTTCAAATTAGGTCCTAAATTTGGTAATTGTTTTTACATTAGGCCTTAAACCTTTTTTTGTCCAAGTTAAGCCTTGAATTTGGCAAATATTTCCATGTTGGGACTTCAAACTTTTTTCTTATCAAAGCTAGTCCTTAAAAAAACCTAAAGTTCAAGCCCTAATATGGGAACAATTGTCAAGTTCAGGTCTTAACTTGGATAAAAAATAAAGTTTAGGCTCCAATGTAAGAAAGTTGTCAAGTTCAGGTTCCATATGGGAACAAGTTTAGGACTTAACTTGGATTAAAAAAAAATTCAGACCCTAATATGGGAAAGGTTACTAAGTTCAAGCCCCAAATAATGATTTAACCCATTAATTTATGACTTTTTTCTCTCTTATTTTTCTTTTAGATTTATCCATTTATTTTTTTAATATTAACATCATTATAGTTTTTTATCATATTTGCTTCTTTTGATACAATATTTAGAACTACCTATAGCCCATTTTCAACTCTTAAATAAGAGGATAATGCACTTCAGCGCACCTGAACCCATGTCCTCTTGCACTTGTAATAATATCGATATTAATCGAGCTAATACTCAATTGAATTTTTTTTATCTAATGAAAGTTGTATTTCCTATTGATATTAATGCCGGAATCATTTAACTTAACTACATGGTTAAAAGAAAAAAAATTGATATGGATAAAGGTATTTGAAATATTTTTGGAATATAAATTAAATAATCATAATAATTTGAATTGAATTAAAATTTAATTTAATATAATTTAATTTATAATTATATGATGCAAAATAAATATTTTATCTTTAAAATAATTAAAATAACTAAAGTTTCTATATACAATTTATTTTTCAACGAAATACCATATAAGTCACTGGTGATATTTTTATTTACTTGAGAATAATTTTAAAAAAATATTTATAAAAATAGATTTTGAAAATTTATTAAATAATATTTAAAAGTCATAAAAAAACTCATTTTATTAAAATAAATTTAAAAACTCAAAATAAAAAATTAATATAAAAATTTAAAAACTAAATTAAATCGAATTATTATATACAATTTAGAAAATAAAGAAAAATGAATCAATCAAACCAAAAAAACTTCAGCATCATCTTCACCGAACTCAATCAAAATAATGCACTGCGGCGGCAATGTAATGATTCCACACATAAAGCTTTGAATCCGTAGCGGGCATGTAAATTTTTAACTATATCCAGCATAAAATCTTTATTCTTAATTATATTCGGAAATTAATCGAGAGAAAATCCAAAATATCAATTGCGTGATTATACTGATAAATAAATCTTTCTTTTTATTATTATTGTTTAAAATGATGGTAGTTTTTTCATTATTTAAGATGGTGTTTTTATTATTATTATAATTTACATATTTTATTATTAAAATAATTTTAAAATGTAATTCAACTTTTTATAAATTAAAATCTTAAATTCTACTCCTAAAAACCCTAAATAATTTACTCATATCTTAAAAGTATTTATACAAAAGAATATTTAAAAAATGAAGGGTGAAGATTTGTCTGCGAGTATAAAAAAAATTCACCGACTCTGAGTTAACCTTTTCCCAAATGAAATGTATTTTGACTAAATCAAGATAAAAACACTGGAATTAAATCGGACTTAAACAAAATCTGACCGGCAAGCAAATATCACATGGGGACACCAGTATCCAATATCAAAACATATAGGATTGGGATACTGCTTCCAGAGAAAGAACGGGCTCCTGTATTACAGATAAATCATGCTTTTCTCTAATTGTCTTGTTCATGCAGTCTTGTCAAGTGGATTGTTCCTTTAATTCAAACACACGGTTTATCCTAATCAAGTTTATTTGATACCAATGAAGTGATTTCAGTACGATTTTAATTATTTGAAAGCTAGTTAATTTTATTTATTTATTTTCATTGGTTTTATAGTTGTCATGCTTAAAGAAAAACATTGGGTTAGTAGAATATACCTTGTCCTGGAAGTAGGCAGGTAGAACAATTTCAGTACAATTTGATTATACTTGCTGGGTACGACTATTGCTTACTAAGAGCTTATAGGTTGCATCCAGAGCTTCGTCTCAGCAACTAAGTATAATTAAAGGCGAAACATCTAAAAAGAGGTGGGTGGGTGGGTCAATAGATTTTGTCAGCCGACAGCAAGGAAATAAATAAATTCAAGTGATAATTGGATTTAAAATATTAATAATTATATCTCGTGCGGCCCTCATTAACTATTGTTTTCCTTTCTTCAAGAATATATATATATATTGCTTTGCTTTATGTGGCTTTGGTCCCACTTATCCTGCCATTTATAGTGATATATTGCATTGGTTTTCTTTTATTTACCAAACTCTTTGTCAAAGCAGTGAGAAACACACCTAACCATTGTGGAGTAGCATCTCAATTTCATGGACACAATCATATGAACGTTTTCATCTCCTTCCCCAAAAGGTTTTCAAGTACACTCATTGTTGCTTCTTTGGTATTATAGATGAATGAAAGCAATATGTTGTTTATGTTACTGAATATTAGTGGTAGTGTTGATTCAATCAATGCCCGCCGCATTAATGTGAAACAAAGAAGAAAAATCCAGATGGAAAGGGAAATATCATGAAGTAACAATTGATGCATTCAAAAGTTGTGCATAGAGATATAGCTAACTGCAGCAAAAAAGGACCAAAGTTTTTAAAGATGGGATTTGGATGGGGCACCAAAATGTGGAAAAGAAACTACGACTATTGGTGTATGACCATTCGGCAATTCAATGGAGGGAGGGGAGGGGACCCATTAATGAGCAGAGCCAACACGTGCATTCTGACAACGTTGAAATATAGGGGGAGGGTGGTTTCGTTGAATTTTGTCTTTATTTTTGTGTGTGTATATGTGTGAGTCATTTCTTGCCCATTGGGGTTGGGAGGGTTTGCCATTACTTACAACAACTTTAGAGCGAATTCAATGGAATCAATATATCTCTGGCAGTGGCAGTGGCAGTGGCAGTGGTAAAAGGCAAAGCCTGCCTGGCTCACCATAACAGCGGCATTCAACCATGTTGTTTATGAGTTGTTCCTTTCATGACTTTTCACGTGGAGATGCACGTGTGGGTATCACTCAATGAAAAAGTAAAAAGAAAAGAAGGGAATCAATCACAAACAACAAAGGCACTACTGTTTTGAAAGGATAAAAGAGGAATGCAAAGACATTTAACAAATGAATAATGGGTGGTGAATAGGTTTTATCTCTTCCAACCACACTGATTGTTAGTTGTCCCAAATATAATTTTAGCTTGTTGGGGCGGGGGTTTACCTAGTAGGATCTGATGAGGACTCTACTCTTTTACCTCTAAAATACTGATCCTTTCTTCCATGGAAATTGCAGACGCAAGTCTAACAATGAATTTACAACATTTTCAAATTTTATGTTATAGCTTATAACTATACAAATACACGTACGTTAAAATCTCAAAATATCCAACTTCTCATTAGCCATAAATTTTAAAATTATACACCAATTTTGTTCTAATGTATAAATTTATACATTAAAATTTGATTTGATTCAATTCTCATAAATTATCAACACAATTATTAATATAATATCATTTTATATTTATATATTACATATATAAATAATTATATTTATCTAATATAAAAATAAATTAATATATTTTATTTATCTTTTAAAATATATATATGATTCAATCAAAATTTAAATAATAATTATACTAAATAAAAATTTATATATCGAATTTACAAATTAATAAGTACACTGATATGGTGGGGTTATTAAAGGTTCGCCTTTTACGCATGATCTACATTTATATGGATATGATTTGCTCTCTTTGCCATTATTATTTACATTTGAAATTATTTCTCTATTCCATTTTATTAGTATCTTTTCTGAATTTAAAGATTATTAATATTTAAATTGGAATGTTGAAATTAATTAATATAAAAAATAAATAATTTTTTCCCATCATCCTCATTTATATTCTAAACAACCTTTCCCATTCTCATTAAAAATTTCACAAACCCGTCAACCTGCTTCCTTTCGCATCAATCATCATCTTAACTTTTATTAATCATTTATGCAGTCGTAAAATTTTGAATTTACAAAAATAAAAGAAAATCAAATAAAGCTAAAAATAATTAGATTTGATTAGAGAAGGAAAAAGGAGTTCAATCTTTCTTGGGCATTAAAAGAAAATCAAATCAATGTACAAACAAATTCTTCACTTTTGCAATCCCATCACTGCATCTTTATCAACTTCATCTTCACCTAATATTTAGTAAGTTGATAATGTGTTTTTTATCTCATAAATAATTTTAAAAATTATCACCTATGTTTTTTTTAAATATTTTATTATATTTTTATAAAAATATTTATCAATTTTTTAATTTTATTTGTAACAATAATATTTTCCTATAAAATTAATCTCAAAATTAATAGCAAGCATAAATAAATTATTTTTATTTTTGAAATAAGTTCAAACCAATAAGTTATTATAATTAATACAACTAGATGTTAAAATTTCATTCAATTGAAAAGAAGAATGCTCTACTCATATCTTCTCCCTACTTGGTTCCAAATCCATTTTGTCTAGTTTATGTGGTGTTTGATTCCTCTTAGTGTGTTTTTATTTTGTATATCTTGAATTTTGTTATCAAGACTCTTTAGTCCAATAAGATTAACCTGAGTATTGTGTCATTCTAGCATCTTGATTAAACCCTCTAATCTAAATCAGAATCAAAAGAAGCGGAGGAAAGAGAGGAATTGTGGCAAAAGAGGCGCATGTTTTGACAAGCATATCACTTTTCAACAAGGGATAATGTGAAAAAAAAAAAAAAAGCTTGTGTGGCACGATATTATTGGAAGGGATCATATTTTATGTGGTAAGAAGGGCATATGTAATAACTTTTCTATTACATGTCATGTTGAAACTTCTCCAAGAACAGCAAGTTAGGATAGTTAAAGTGCAGTGAGTTTTATTGACATTTCTGATTTGTTTATCATTGGTTTGTTTTCTATCAGCAAATAATCTCTAGATCAAACTAAAATTAATGTTATTTTTTTGCTGAAGGATTTGTTTTCAAATGGCAGAAGGAAGGGAGGTGGTTGATTGAAAGCAAACTCTATCCTTACCCCTAAAGCCTTTGACTTGGTCCTATTTGGTGTTGAATTTGTTTTGAATTTACTTGAAAACTGGGATGGATTCAAGATTTTACTTCTAAATCTGAACGACTTTTTAACGTAAAAAAGTGTCAATTCTTATTGGATACTTCTTTCTTCTTTTTATCAAACAAATTAATTTAATGTTTTTTAGAAAACATGAACGATTTAATTGTAAAAAAAATTAAAAGAAAAAAATCACACTATATAAAATTAAATATTTCTTTCCCATATGAAAAAAAAACTAATGCTATACTAAAAATTTCATAAATATCATTATAATTCCAAAAATTAAATTTAAAAATATTGGTCTTAGTCCTATTTCTCAATCCCAAGCATCCTAAATTACACCATCCCTTTTTTTCATAAGATTGAACTCATCAATGATAGCATACGTTGAAAATTCTCAAACTCTCTCTTTTTCGATGTATACCACCAAGTAAGTTGAAAAAAAATCATCTTTCATTTTGTTGCGAAGCCTTGTCTTCACAATTTTCATGGCTGAAAATGCTCATTCGGTTATTGCAGTAGACACGAGAAGAGTTAGCACAAGACAAATAATTTTATTAAGAAAATGATAAATACTTGATTTATTTGTCTTAACTAGCACTTGACACAATTCGGCAATTGTAGAAGCTTTCTACAACTCCATGTTTTGATTAGCATCAATTTGAAAATGATCCAATTGAATCTTCATGTGTAGCTTTTCTTGCTCCATAAAATCATCCGAATAAAAATAATTCATAAGCTTACATATATCTTTCACCCGAAAAGCTTTGTAATTATCGCGTGGATCCAAAGCAGAGCTAAGAACAAGTAACTCCACTACTTCATCATTAAAGCAAGAATTCATTTCTATTATTAATGAATCAATACAATCAATGAATATATCAAATTGATAGTGATGCTCAATTGTAAGGTTATCTCTCTGGATGGGAGACCGACCTCGACCAGCTTTGTATGGAACACTTAATCAGGGACTTCTATCTTATGATCTTTACAAAATATCACTTTCTCAAATAAAGGATCCCACCCATGTTCTCTGAATTTCTAGAGAAACGCTTTAGTTGATGACACCAGCTGCATCGTGTTTAGTATATCCTGCTATTTATACTGCAATGCTTGATAGAGATCATAAATGATTCCAAGCATCTCAATCACGAAAAGCAAGATGAAAACAAATTCAACATATGCCATTGCATCATATATTCCATTAGCTTCACTCCTTTGAGTAAGGTTGTCAGACTTGATGATATCTTGTAATACAATACAAACGGAATCGAACATCCTTATCAAGCTACTGAGAGAAGCTAAATGAGATCCCCGTCGGATATCGCCTGGACATTGGAGAGTACCGACTTGTTTTTCATTTTGCTAGTTTCAAGCTCACCACTGTCAATCAACTCCGCAATATGAGGTGCCTCAAATTCTCTTAATTGATCATGTCGCTTGCCTGAAGAAACAACCAAATTGATTATACCAGTCAAGTATGAAAAAAATTGACGAATAGGAATAACCTCCTTGATGCAACTACTAGAGTTAATTGGAGACGATGAGTGAGGTAATGAACATAGTGTGCAAATTGGCACTTTTTAGAAAATAACGCTTGCAAGGCGTTCCATTTGCCACGTATATTTACTTGCACCATCATATCATTGACCACGAATATCATCCACATTAAGGGAATGACGTAAAAGAACTTCACAAATTGCCTTCTCCAAAACTAACGATGTGGTGTCCTTCACATGAACCAAATCAAAGAATCGTTCATGTATAAAATTTTCTTTATCAACAAATCACAATACAATTGCCATTTGTTCTTTCTTTGACTCATCAGGAGCTTCATCCACTATAATGCAAAACTTTGAACCTCCAATCTTTTCCCGAATGAATCCTTAGATTTTACTCGCCAAAATAGAAAAAAGTATCCTTTTAAACAGTCAGAGTGACATACTGTGCATTTTGAAGGGCATTTTGTAAGACAATTGCCTCCACATCTTTATTTTAAGAAGCTAGGAGTTTTATTAGTTCAAGAAAATTACCTTGATTTCTTAAATCTTGTGCTTTATCGCGTCCACTAAAGGCACAACCTTGAAATATAAGTCACTTGATAGAATATATTGACACCTTAAGCTGTAACTGATTTCTTGCAACTTGTTTAAAATTTTGTTTCTTAACAATCCTCTCAATATTT
Source organism: Gossypium longicalyx (assembly GCA_025698465.1). Taxonomy (NCBI): domain Eukaryota; kingdom Viridiplantae; phylum Streptophyta; class Magnoliopsida; order Malvales; family Malvaceae; genus Gossypium; species Gossypium longicalyx. The sequence goes on from CM047003.1 coordinate 30,439,670, forward strand.
TGTAAGGAATTCTGAAGACGAGATAAATTTTCATTGCATTCTTATGTAAATAATTTTCATCCTTATCCACATAAGTAACAAAAGGACATTTAAATTATTCATTGGCCTTCTTCCATATTTGAAATCATTGGCTTGTAAAAGTATTTCCATGATGCCCAAATGGCTTATTGAAGAGAACACAAGGAAAGCAATATGCAACATTCTTACTTGGTGAAAATTAGAGATAAATCGAGAATAACATGTACCAAGATGGGAGAAATCAACGTACATTCTTGTCAATATACTGAGGAGATGTTGAGGCCTCACTTGGAGAAATCGGTTGATATGGCTCAAACTTAATGTAAGCTCGACAGACTTCGTCATGTTGATTTGGAGGGTAATCCCAAATAGATTTTCAAAGTCTTGGATCACGCTCTAAAGAAAAAGCATCAAACTTTTTTGTTTCGACATTTGGAACATTACGAAGACGTTCAGAAACTTGAGAAGACTCAATATCTCGTTTAGGAGCCTGGGAAGACTCGATATCTCGTTTAAGAGCTTAGGAAGATCCGATATTTGATTTTTTCCCACTATTAATAGAAGGTTAAGGAGCTGATTGATTATTATTTTTTTTTGACACTCTTTTCTTGAAAAAAATTAATCTTTTTGTTGACCATAATTTAATCGAAAAACCTGAAGACTGTAATAATATATTAAACAATAACATATTAGGAAAAAGAAAAAAAAAGTCAAATAAATAGAGAACATAGTTTATGCAAAAATATTTACCGAGAGGTTTTTTGTGTAAGGAGCCAAAGGGAAGATAATTTGTATTCTTTACTTTGTGCTCTTAATCTCAGCATCGAACTCTTTTCTATTTCTCTCGGTTGTGTCAGCACCTTACCAGAGGAAGATAATTCTTTAGCAAGACATACAAATCATAATATAATAAAGTTACTATCATAATATGTATGAGTATGGGCCAAATCAATTAATTCTAAAATTTGGTTATAAAGTCCATATGGGCCCTTTAAGTTTAGTCTTTCAAAACCCATCATATATTAATATTTGATAATTATTATTTGGTGAAGGGAGACGAACGTTATACTATGTGAATACCAAATCTAAAATACATGATAATTTATATATAAAATTTAAAAATTTAAAAATTTCAAGAGGATGCGCAAGGATCCTTCCTGCGTGGAAATGAAGGCTTTGTTCTCAAATTTCAATAAGAAGATTTTGTGGATAATTTTTCAATTTAAAATATTAATTTTTTTTGTCAAGATTACTTGGAGAAGCTATCGATCTTAGCCTATAAATAGGTTGTCTTGATGCTCCTTGGGTGCATCTTTGGAGTGCTTTTGGTTGAAGTTATCATTCTTGCTTTCATTGGGTTTTAGCTTTGTAACGTCCCCTAACCCTATACCGTCGCCGGAACAGGGTTACGAGACATTACCAGTCAGTACAGTCCAATTCCGTCATTAATTAAAATAAATATTCACACACGTCCTAGTTTTAAGATGTCATCCCTTTAATGGGCCCTCGCGGTCCAATATGAACAGTAAATTCAATTCGGGACTAATTTAGAATCACTACGAATTTTTAGTAAATTTCAAAATTCATACTACATACCGTTGCCAACCATAATTTACTCATTTCATCAATACTTCTACAACCTAAATGACTCTCATAAAACATCCTAGGTACATGCCATTACCAATACTCAACATACTTTACCTCATTGAATTCGGGATCGGCCTGGGATGCTGATTCAATAGTCTAACCTTAACTTAACCTGCACACGGAAACAAACCGTACGCTGAGTATGGTATACTCAGTGATATTTCTATAATCCGAACATTTAATAATATAACAAATACTTAAGATCATAATAACAATTACAATTATTCAATTATTTATTTCATAGATAAATTTTAACTACTTACCATATAAATTTTATACAAATCATATAATAAACACAATAATATAATTGTTCAATTCTTAAATAAATCCATTATTATTTACTCCATTCTTTCACTTACTATTCGGTATAGCTTTCCTTAATTTATTCACAATTCAATATCATTAAACTATATTCAACTATACACTTATCAATCATATTCCATTTTCATTCATTTCAATAACAGTCAATTTCATTTATATCATATCAACTTACTATCCCTGATAGCTTTCACTATATACATACGATTCATATATTTCAAATCACATTTCAATTCATCAAGTGGCATCATATATCATCAATTCGAACTCCAATCATTTCATGAACTTTTGGTTCATATTTTCAATTTCATATCTAAATTTTCAATTCTCAATTCAATTTCTCGTTTCATTTCAATAGCTTGATCAATAAAATTTATTCGATTTATCTTTCACTTATTTACCCCTATTAACAAATTCGGACTTTGACGGATACACGGATTCCAACCCAAACACACCAGTACGGCACATTGTGCCTAAAACGGTACATAGTATCTGATCAGTATACGACACATAAAGTGTCTGATACGACACACGAGGTGCCTGATACGACACACAGGTGCCTGAAATACGACACATAAAGTGCCTAATCGATAAAGCCGGCAAATCCCGTACACTTTCAGATCCTATGGCATGCCAATTATATCCGACTCAGCCCGACTAGTTAATAGGATATTTCATTCACTTTCTCAATTTATAATTCTTTCATCAATATACCATTCTGATAATCACATATATTCACCCATTTTCACAATTCATGCAATTTCATTCAATTCAACAATATATTTCAATTATTCACATTAATTCATAATTCAATACAATTCAATTCACTTTTCAATATCAAATATTCAAATATCACAATCTCATATATTCATATCAATTTCCTCATATTTCCAATCAATATATTTTTCATTTAACATTCATTCAATATTCAAATTTTTACATAAATCATATATATTATATAATTCAATCAATATAAATTCAATCAAAATAATTTCAATCAATATAAATTCAATAAATTCATCGCATACCAAAATCAATCCATTCCAATTGTAAAACATCATAATTCTAACACTAACAATTGCCATATGTATATAAATATAACAAATAATGACTAAGTTCGGATTATAGAAATACAAACCGTAGTTTCTGAGCTAACTCCCGTTGACTTTGTCTTGTCCTTTCTTAGCCGAGATTTCCGGTACCACATTGACTACGAAAGTAATACAATTCATAATCATTAATACATTACTAATTTATATCTTGAGTTACAGAATTCTAAATTAAGATCCGCTAATTTCTCCTGAAACTAGACTCACAAATCTTCTTACCATAAAATTTTCAAAATTTTTCGTTTAGCCATTAAGTACAGTTTATTATTTAAATTCACCCCTATTCTACTGTCTGACAGTTTTGACCCTTCTTCACTAAAAATTAATTATCTCACAGTACAGAACTTGGATAATATTTCCGTTGATTTCTCCTGAAAATAGACTCATTAGGGATTCTAAAAATATAACTTTAAGCCTCTAATTATTTTTCTCCAATTTTTGGTGATTTTCCAAAGTCAGAACAGGGGAACTCGAATTCATTCTGACCTTGTCTCATAAAATTCATTATATCTCATAATTTACAATTCAATTACTTATACCGTTTCTTCTATAAGAAATTAGACTCAATAAGATTTAATTCCATATTTTATTCATTCTCTAATTCAATTTCTAAAATTTTTGGTGATTTTTTAAACTTAGACTACTGCTGCTGTCCAAAATAATCTTAGTACAAAATGTTGATTTTCTACTTTTAATTTCAATTTAATCCTAACTAAATTCACTTACTTTTCTATCTTAATTCATACTTTATTTCTACTCAATTTTTAACCAAACTTAGACATAATTATCTATTTTTCATCATAAAACCATAATTTCGAAATTCTTTCAATTTAATCCATAAAGCATAAAACTTATGAATCACTTTACAATTTAATTCTTATTTCATTTCTAACTTAAATTTCTATCAATTTAGCCCTTAATTCATCTTTTTATTCAAAAATAACAATATCTAGAAATCTAACAACTTTCAAAATTTTCACTTAAATCAAGTAGTATTCATCTCTAGGATTCCATAAACTCAAAATTTACAAGAAAAGGGATTAAATTGACTTACCAAATTAACTTTAAACCTTGAAATCCCAAATTTTCATTTTTATTTTTCTTTCTTTCTTTCTCCCCTGTTTCTTCTCTGTTTCGTTTCAATTTCATTCTGTTTCTTTAGTTTATATAATATAATATAATATAATATAATAAAAACATAAAATATCTTTATTATATAATAATATAATAATATACTAAACATAAAAAAAAATCATTTTCTTCACGATAAACCGCCTCAATTTATATTTTTTGTATAATTTCCCTTTTAGTCCTTTTTATTTTCTTTTAATCTATAATTCAACTTTTACACTTTACTCAATTTGGTCCTTTTACTTAATTACTCTTAATTAAATTAAATTCACTTAATTAAACTCTAATTAACCACTCATTTTACTTCATAAATATTTTTAATAAATATTTATGAATCTATTTTTCAGAAACGGAGACCCGAAAATACACTTTTTCGGTAACGGTAAAATTCGAGTCATTACGAGCTTTGTTTTTATTTTACTCTTTATCTAAGCTTTTCTTGGGGAGTAAAACGTTGTTTAAGTGAAGTTTTTATAGTGAGTGATTGTAAAAATTACGGTTCTTTGTTAAGGTTTCAATTATTCCATGTTGTAAGGGTAGATTTAACTTTAGACAATAAGGTTTTGGATCCATTGTGAAATAAAATCATTAACTAAGTAAAGCTTCACAAAATAAGATTGTTATCCGAACTGCTCTAACAACTCATGTGTGTCATTTATTTATTTGCTTTTCTCTCTTATAATATGTTTGTTATACTGCCTAGTTTCAATCAGTGTTGGAACATTACTAAATCATTTAATGATTAAACATTTTAAAAATTTATAAAGTACTCAAAATATTTTAAAAATTAAAAATATAAATCATTATTAAAAATACAAAATTTATAAAAAAAATTATGAAATTATTAAAAATATTAAAAATTATCTAAATTTGTCCATGTGTTGTTATCTATCCCATTTTTCCTTGTTATAGAATTTTTTAAACTTTTTTAAAAATAAACACAAATTTAATGTTATTTGATCAGTAATTCAAGCAATTGTGTTCATCAAAATATCTGAAAAAAGAAAATAGTTATATGCTCATGTTGGTTTTTCATATGAATTATGAGTAGAAACATTAAATTTTCACTTACTAAAAGCTTAACAATTCGATTGATGAAATTTTTAGGTACATTTTGCCAATTTTGAGATGATGAATAATGCAAGTGTAGTGGGATAAAGAGCCGTAGAGATGATAAATATTAGTCCTCAATAAGGCATGATATATATATATATATATATATATATATTATTATATGTGTAATCAAATATTTTGACCATTTATTTTACAATTTGTAATAGTTTTATATAATCTTAATTTTTTTAAATTACTTTTTTAAAATTTTAATAATTACTAATGATTTTTTATATTTTTCTAATTATAATTTTTATAGTATTCTGAACTACATTAGATTATAATTTGGATGATTATTTGTTTATAATTATTAAAACTTGTTTACTATTCATTGTTTAGCCTCATTTCCATTTAATTAAAAGTTTTTAATAATATTATATTAATCGTACTAATGAAGTGAGCGAAAGAAATTATATAAAAATATATTTATAAAAGATTTATTTAAAATTAAATTAAACAAAAATTTATTTATAATTAAATTATAGGGAGAGTGGTGAAAGATTTATTTTTTAGTTGTTTTATTTAATAATTTTATATAGGTAAAAAGTTTTTATGGTCTTTCTCAATTTTGATATTAAGTAAATTAGTCCCTCTAAAAAAATTAAAGTAATTTAATCCTTATCAATTTTAAAAGTGTAACTAAAGACAATTAATAACTATGTTAATGTTTTTTGTCAATTGTACTTTTTTTATATAATAATAAATTTAGTGTTCAAAATTTATACATTTTATCAATTTGGTCTTGATTTAACAAATTTAGCTTACAATATTTATATATTTTATCAATATTTATGTAAAATATATAAATAATGAGGACTAAAATTTTTGGTATGCCAATCAAAATTATGCACAATTAACTAAATCTATTATCGTAATTAATTATTTTTAATTTTTTACTTTCGAAATTGATAAGGATTAAATTATTTTAATTTTTTTAGATGGACCAATTTAATAAATATGGAATTAAAAGAAAATGGGAGGTGTTTTTACCATTATTTTTTAGAAAAATAATTTTAATTTTTTTCTAATTAAATTAGTGTTTAATTAACTTGTGATAATAGAAACCTAATTAATAATTTTATAATAGAATAGATTTAAATCATAAAATACAATTACATAAAATTAATTATGGACATTTTTTAATCACACACTACTAAACATATAATCGAATGAGATGGGAATTAACTACAAAATGATTTCAAATTGCGAAGACCCAAATGAAAAATTAAATTAAAGGTAAAAAGTGGGAAGGACAGTGAAATGATGTGATATGAAATCATGAAATACTACTAGGTTAATCTCCAATTTCTCACGTGTGGTTTGTCTCCAGTGAAGTGGTTAAGTCTAATCAATAATTCACATCCACGGCCCTATTTTTCTTACATTTGATTTCCAGATCTCATCATGGCTTCCTTTATTTCCACCCATATTATCACAATTTCTGACTGCTAATTAACATGTAAAATGGTTATAAAAACTACACCATGGACTCTTTTAAATGAATATGTTTTTACGATTCCTTGGAAAGAGCATAATAAGGTGTGAACGGAGGGCGGAAGAAAGTCCAATTTAACTGCGAACCATGTCCTAAAAATGATAGGCAATGGCAGTACTGTTTTGTCAGTTAAGGTATTATATAAAGCAAAGAAATGTTATGAGTATGTCAAATACTCAAGCATTGTTTACTGAAATATCAGAATGACATGACAGCATTAGGTTTTTTTCTCCCAAGATAGATAGAAATGAAAATGATCAGTGGTCAAAATCTGGCCCTTTTGTTGATAATTTTGCTGCTAAAGTTTTTGCTAAGGCGAGGAGCATTTCGCGCTTTCCCCCCTCCATTGGAACCCTCTTAGATATGTGTGGTTTGATTGGTGCCGGAAGGTATAGGTAGTTTTAATATAACGAGTTATATTATATTATTTTTTTATTTAAAAATAAATAAATAAATTTTATATATTAAATTAAAGAATAAAAAAAATTTATAAAAAAATTCATTTAATTTTATTATTAAAAATTAATCATTATACATGTCACTTTTTAATTATTTTATCAATCACGTCAATTATTAATAATATAAATAAATAAAATTTTTAACAGAAATAACTAATTTGGTCTTTGATTTTATATATTAAGATTAATTTATTTATTTTTAAGTAAACAAGACAAAATATAATCTAACTTCTAACATAAACACCTCCATAATACTTTTACCTCTTGAAACAATTCACATCCCTCAAACCACCCCAACTGTGAGCTCTTAGCAGAGGATTTTGCCTTGCCAATTTTATGAATATTTCTAAATGAAAATTGAAGTTGATGCCAGAAGGTTTACATTAGTTTTTTTTATTGCAAAATGTCGTGCAACAAGTAACTTTGAAATATATATTTAGAGGCAGCAACAAGTGTGCGGATGTTATGACTCGTTTAGGCAACAACCATCTTATTCCATCTTTTATGGAAGTTTTTAATTTCGACTTGATTGTTATTTGTTCTGGATTGTATTAAGACCATTTTAATGATTGACTTCTGTAAACAGTTTCATCCCTTACTGCTTGCTTGATTTATTTTACTTACTCATTCTTGATTAAAAATATATATATATTATCTTACAAATATTCAAAATTGTATTATATAAATATACATTATAAGATACTCATTTAAAGTACATTATCATCTTATTTATAGATTAAAAAAGAAATATAAATAATTTTAAATATTACCTCAAAAAAAAATAGTTAAGAACATGGATACAAATTTATTTAACTATCTATTTCATCAGTATAAATTAAAATTGCATTTAATGGCTATCATAATGCATTGCCAATTAAACGAATGAATTGTTGGATGGATTTAGTTTTAATTTCCAATTACCATAATTTTAGTGATTCTGCATGTCACTCGATTTTTTTTTTCAATTCAAATTGAATATAGAAAAAGAAAATTTAATTTCAGACAATTTTTATGTTAATATTTTTTCAAGTTTTTCATTTTCCATTATAAATGTTTTACCATTCTCCATGTTTTGAATTCTTTATATATATATATATATATATATATATATTCATATGATATAAAAAGTAAAGAGAAACAAGGTTTACAAGAATGGCACATAAAATGATTTTAAGGATAATGTTGCTAAGGTTGAATTCAAAATGTACAACAAGAATCTTAAGTTTAAATTCAAAATAGATACAACAAAATATTTCTTAAAATTTGAATGAGACATTTGACTAAGTTTATTTGTCATTATTCTCCTTGATACCGTCTTGGCAAACGGAAGGGGGGAGAACTACCATCAGTTTGACCTTGAAAGCAAAAAATTATTTCTTCGATATCGTTTGGTTAAGGCATCAGCTAATTGGTCAACAGTTGAAATATAAGACACCTGAAGATGTTTCTGGCAATCTTGATCTTGAACAAAAATAAAAATCAAGCTCAAGTTGCTTTGAGTGAAACTGAAAAAACTGGATTGGTAGCTAAATATGTGGCTGAGACATTATCATACCAGATTTTTGGTATGGTAGGAAGCGGTTGGTTAATATCTCGAAAAAGACATTGTAGCCAATAAACTCTAGAGGCCGGCGATGCTAAGACATGGTATAAGTATTAGTGCAAGATCGAGCCATTGCTTTTTGTTTCTTTGAACACCATGGGTTGAGATTAGGGCCATGAATATAACATAAGCCGAGGTATTTTTTTGGACAATTTTGTCACCTCCCCAATCCGCATAAGAGATAGCAAAAAGAGATGGAGAACATGACGATTTGAGTAGGAGACCATGGTCTGCTGTACCTTTTAAATACCGAAGTATGTGTTTCACATCTTGCCAATGGTTGATAGGAGGTGAGTGTATGAATTGAGTTGTTTTGTTACCTGTCATGGTTATGTCGGGTCGGGTAAGAGCTAAGTATTAAAGAGAATCCACCACCTGCTGAAATGATATAGGATCTTCAAAATGATATCATCAACATACACAAGGTAATAAGCAGTCTTATTTCCAAAAGAATAGATAAAAAGGGAGTTATCAGCTTTGGATCCTTTGAAACCATTTTTTTGTAATGCCAATTTGATACAAGAAAATCAAGCTCATGGGGCTTGTTTCAAACCGTATAAGGACTTCTTTAAAGAACACACATGGTGTGGCTTGGTGAGATATCTAAAACCTTGGGGTTGTTCTATGTAAACCAACTTTTCAAGCGTCCCATGTAAAAATGCATTGGATACGCCAACTAGAGTGGACAATAAAAGATAAGACGAGACGAACCGTGGCTGGTTTGATGACAGGGCTAAAGGTTTCAGCATAGTTTATGTCTGGTTTTTTATGAAACCCTTGAGCCACACGGTTTTTTGATGCGATAAATCCATTTGCAACCAATCACATTTGCTGCCCATGATCTTGGCACTAAATCCCATGTCCCATTTGCCATCAATGCATCTATTTCCTCTGACGTTACTTGACGCCAAATTTGTTGTTGGTTGCCTCTTGATATGTGCAAGAGGCGATGAGTGTCGTATGAAAGACTTTGTATTTTAAGTTGCCAGTTATTGATCTAGTAAGCATGGGGTGTTGGTTTTGATCATGATAGGCAAGAGAGAAAATAGAAATTGGTGATAGCAGTGGACCGAGAACTAAAGATTGCTCATCACATTCTCGAGAAAATTTGGTCATCAAATAAGACATGATTAGTAAAAAACTTTATTGTTAGATAATGGCAAACATTTATATCCTTTATCAATAATGCTATAACCAAGAAAGGCACATTTGGTAGAACGAGGTTCCAGTTTATTTTTAGTGCAAAGACAAAGCCATGGATAATAACAATAACAAAAAACACGAACAAGGTTATATCCTCCATTACGTTGAAAATTTAGTTGATAAGGTGATATGTGGTTTAGCTTTGGAGAAGGTAAATGGTTTATTGTATAAACGACAGTGGCAAGGGCCTGATCTCAATATTTTGGTGGTACAGATGACTGGTATAAATAAGCTCGACCTGTTTCAATAATGTAGCAGTGTTTTCATTCAGCACATTCGTTTTGCTTGGGTGTGCTTGGACAAGAGCTTTTCTGTATAATGGCATTTTCAGCAAGGTAGTGATACACGTCACAACCAATCGAGTCAGTCGGTTTTGAATACAAGACGTCACATTTGTTGTCAGAACAATTCAGATCTTTAGCTTGATAATTAGAATCATGAAAAGATAATTTATGTGATTTACCATGTTTCACATAAAAATGGATCGACTTTAGTAGTAGATAATTTATTTAAAATAAAACTTTATTGACAATTTAAATAAAATTTAATATGTTTAACACAAAGATGGATCAACATATTATGATGTCATCATTTATACTTTTAATGTTTCGAATAGATTGATTTTAATAAAATTTATTTTATTCATATTAATATTATTTGTATATATGTTCTTTTTTTGTACGTAAAACAAATTATTTATAAATATTGACTCAGTAATTACTTAATATTTAATTAATACTAAGTTAAATCTATTTCTTTAAATGTAAAAATTTTAATAAAATTTTTAGATAATGTTAAAATTTTTAAATGTCTAAAAAGGTTTTTTTTAAATTTTTTATTTTTTTATTAAATATATTTTAAAAATAAATTAAATAAAATTAAAAAGGTATTTACATTATTTTTTAAAAAAACTCTAAATTGTAGCTTATTAATCGATCTTAAATTATAATTAAATTTAATTTTTAGACATTTTCGAACTTTTTCAAACTATTTATACATATGAATTTGATTTCAATAAAAACATCCTTTCCATAAGTATTTTAAATTAATAAATCTATATAAAAATATTTAAAACATTATAATTATATTTTTAGTTAATGTACTTGAGATGTTCCTCTACTATAAGGACCCGGTTAAATTAGTCCTATTATTACTTTCAACTATTAAAAAGAATAAAAAAAATCAAATTGAAATAGAATTAACATTTATTATATAAAAATATTATTTACTGCTTGACAAAGTTAATATTTAAAATTTTTTTATGGTTTTATTAGTGAAATTTTTTGTTTACAATTGAAAAAAATAAATAACCTGTGAATCATACAACTATACAAATTAGTTTAATTCTATAAGCTACGATTTTATTATGCTTTTAAAAAAAATAGAATAATTTAAAATAATCTATTAAAAAAATTAACAAAAATTAATATTATCAGTCAATCCTTTAAACACTTTTGATGGTACATAATAAGAAGCAAATGGTAAATTTTTTGAATTCGATATAACTATTAATTCTTAAATTTTCAGTTCAAAATTATATCAAAATCTTAAAATAAAATTTCAATTTATAACAATTTTGAAAACTAAAGTCTAAAAACAATTAATTGTGAGGTTTATTTCTTTCTTCAATGTTTTACACTTCTTTCATAAGAAATTCAACGAATTTAGTTAAATTTGTTATTACAACAATAAAAAATTTTAATAAATTAACAAAAAAATAAATAATTACTAAATTTTACTCCCGACTTCATTTAGAAGGATACATTTAATGGATATCGAAATTAGTAATTAAGAAAATGACTGCAAACAGAAGTCACAGCGATAGTATAGTTGTTATGTTTTTAAAGCCAACAAGTTGGTGGTGCAGCTCAAGGCAAGGACTTATTTGGTTGTCATTCATATTTCATATACCACACGCACAAACATAAAAATAATCCAAAAGGGACGCAGAAATTTAATCTTGTAAAATCTTTAAATCCCAAAATAAAGCAAAAACACAGTATTTTATGAACTCCCAGGGGCAGCCACCCCCCACCCCTCCTCCTGCTGAAAGGTTGTGCCAAGGAGCTTCTACATCCATCCAGTCAAATTTAATACTACACTATATTAAAAAAAAAAAAAAAAAAAAAAAAGGGTCTGCTTTTGACACCATAACTTAAGACACAAACAGAGATGATCTTAACTGTAGAGGTCATCTTCATCGGCTCCTCCAGCAGAAGCTGCAAAAGGGTCCGATGCTGCAGGCCTTGCACCAGTTTCAGCGAACCTAAACTCACTTCCAAATCCCCTTGACTGCTGCAGCGTTTGAGCAAATGCCTGGTATTTGCGGATGTCGGCATCACTCACACTCCTACGAGCAAACTTCATTGATTCCTCAAAATGAGCAGGCTTGATTTCTGCCACTTCATCCTCCACATCTTCCTCCATCGCTTCAGGGTTCTCCGCTCTCCTCCTTTCTCTCTCAATATCCTGAGAATTACATAAGATATCTAATGTTATAATCCCAACCTCATGAGAACATTGCATATTCTACCATCTACAGCACAGAACATAAATTTAGCATAGTCGAACCTTTTCAATGTTCTCTCTGATGGCATATTTAACTGCGCGCTGACAAATTTCAGTAATATCAGCCCCACTAAAACCTTGAGTATACTTGGCAAGAGCTCTGAGGTCAACCTCTTTTGCAAGTGGTGATTTCCTCAAGCAAGCCTTAAAGATCTGATGGCGAGAATCCTCATCAGGGAGGGGAATGTAGATCAACTGATCAAGACGACCTGGTCGCAAAAGGGCAGGATCGATAATGTCAGGTCGGTTGGTGGCTCCAATTATAAAAACTGTTTTCTTGGCAGACATGCCATCCATCTCAGTAAGAAGTTGATTCAGAACCCTATCAGCAGCACCCCCTGCATCACCTACACTGCTTCCTCTCTACAGTATATAACATGAAGCACAGTTAGAAGACATGCGAGACTAAGAACATCGAATATTGACAAGCATAATTTCATTCTAGAGTAATCTCATAACACAGAACGAAACTCATAATCCATAAATGCATTAGAATTCATTAGCCTTGAACACACCTGGGTTGCAATTGAATCAAGTTCATCAAAGAAGAGGACACAAGGAGCAGACTGGCGAGCCTTGTCAAAAATTTCACGTACATTAGCTTCACTCTCTCCAAACCACATTGTGAGTAATTCTGGACCCTTGACACTAATGAAGTTTGCCTGACATTCATTGGCAATAGCTTTGGCCAGAAGTGTTTTACCACATCCTGGAGGGCCATAGAACAATACTCCCTTTGAGGGTGACATACCAAACTTCTCAAACTTCTCAGGATGCTCCACTGGATATTGAACAGTCTGCATTACAATGTAGAAAATTAATCCCATTTTTTAAAAAGAGTAAAGAGGAGAAAAATGGAAAGTAATCAAACCAGTAAATTCTATTACCTCTTGAAGCTCTCTTTTAACATTCTCCAGGCCTCCAATATCTTCCCAACTTACATTAGGCACTTCAACAACCTGACCAAGCATGTAAGGAAAAGGTTGATTATAATCAGAACCGACTCCCCAAAAGAAAAATTATAATCAGCAAGAAAGCTGTTCATCGATAGAAGTATCTTTGTCAGTACTCACAGTTTCGCGTAATGCTGATGGATTGCTTGTTCCAAGAGCAGTCTGGAAGTGCTCATTGCTAACTGCCATAGAGTTGAGTATCTCCGCATCTATTGACTCATCTTCCAAGTCAATCACATCCATCTTTTCCCTGATGCACTGTAATGCTGCCTCAGTACAAAGAGCTGCAAGATCAGCACCAACATAACCATGTGTGTCCTTCGCAATTCTTTCTAAATCAACCTGCATTATTAAGTGAAGTACATTAGATTCACTAGTTATTTTGGACAGGAAGAGAAGTGAAAAGATGTTCTAGGGAAGAAAAGCTTTTGACGTTACATCGTCAGACAGCTTCATGTTCTTTGTGTGGATGCGAAGCACCTCAAGACGGCCAACTTCATCAGGTACGCCAATATCAATCTCCCTATCAAACCTTCCAAACCTTCGGAGAGCTGGATCAATGCTATTGGGACGATTTGTGGCCCCAATAACAATGACATGTGCACGGGATTTAAGCCCATCCATCAATGTCAAAAGCTGAGAGACTATTCTCCTCTCAACTTCACCATGGGTCTTCTCTCGCTTGGGAGCAATTGAATCGATTTCATCAATGAATATAATAGACGGTGCATTCTTCTCTGCTTCCTCAAATGCTTTTCTGAGATTGCTTTCACTCTCTCCAGCCAATTTTGACATGATCTCAGGACCATTGATGCAAAAAAAGAAAGCACCAGTTTCATTTGCAACAGCACGTGCAATCAAAGTCTTTCCAGATCCGGGAGGTCCATAAAGCAAAATTCCTTTTGGTGGCTTCACACCAATTGATTTAAAGAGCTGTGGATGCCTCAGTGGAAGTTCCACTAATTCCCGAATCTGAGCCATCTGTTTTCTCACTCCACCAACATCATCATAACCTACCTCATCTAATCTATTCTCATCTTCTCTCCTTACAGGCTCTCCCTCGCAGAATATCTCAGTATCTGGTGCAACCACACAGTACTCAGGAGGGTCAGTCTCAATAACCTTGAATTCCACACTTCTCATTCCACCTCTCACAAGGAAGAGGTCACCCTTCCTCACTGGACGGTATGCTTCCAGAAAGTAAGCTGTATATGCCAAACTACGGCAGTCAGTATTTATGGACAACATTGTCAACAATTCAACAATAAGTTCAGTGCGTAATTATGTTAAGAGGCATTGTTTATCAGCATATGACAAGTGATACAGGAGAGCAATTATAATGCAGACAAGTACACACAAATAAATGCCAAACTACAACGTTGTCAAAAATTCAACATTAAGTCCAGTGTATAATTATAATACGTGGCATCTATTATCAGCATATGACTAGTGATACAGGAGAGTAGTTATAATGCAGTTACATCCACACATATAACCAAGCCTCCTATAAACTATAACAGTCCACCTCAGATGCATGGATAAAGATACTAACAAAAAAGGAAAGACAGACTATAAAGTACTTCCAACATCACATATAGAGAGAGAGAGAAGGAAAGAAAGAGGGGGGAGAAGCAGGAAGTCTCTTGAATAAGATTAAAAATTATTTTTTCAATTAATCAATTACTCTCATTTATATTAATCAAGAAATCAGTGATGCTATTAAGAAACCACATGTTATACTCTTGTCTTACTATTGATTAAGAGAAAAAAAAAACTACTTCACCTCTTTACCTAACCAAAACTATCACTAATAAATTATGAAGACCATACTAAATATACGTTCAGAGTAAAAGATAAAGAATAAACTCACGTTTCAGGTAAGCATCAAACAGATTTCCAGTAACCCCTTCAATTGTGTCATCCACGGGCAAGATGTGCACACGTTTTCCATACTTAACATCAGGACACTGATGCACAGAGACAACATCACCTAGCCTAACCCTCAAGTTTGACCTCACAACCTTATTCATCCTGATCTTTGGCTCATCGCATGCGTCATCAGCAAGAGCAATGCAAATGGTATCTTTCCTCTTTTTCCCCTGTGGACCAAAAGAATAGTGCAAGGGACAAGATTAACAAGATGTAAACTTAAAGGCATTGAAAATTTATATTTATAAGAAGAAATACAATTCAATGACTACCCAGCCACATAAAAAAGAAAGCTTCAAACAGGCAATGCCCTCAAAACTATTGTTGCACATTCCTCGGTAAAGATACAATCTTTGCTGAAAGACTTAGCAAATTATCTGGGTTAACTAAACTATTGACAGAAACTAGAGGAAATTTTGACCCACGACAACATATCATGTAACAGCCCACGCAACTTGCTTTTTACAGCCAATCTACCACAAGTATCACCTAAATTGAAGATGAATACAAACTCCAATAAAACCCCAGGAAATCCATCAAAATAAACCCCAAAATTTCAAACATCTTACTGCAAACGAAACCCTAACACACACACACACACACACACACAAAAAAAAAAAAAAAAGCCAACTAAGAGGAACAAATACCCATTAAGCAAAAGAAATCAGAAAACTAAAAGAACCCAAAGAAGGGAGATTAAATAAAATCCAAATCTGAAGTAGAAACCTTGATCAGGATAGTGTCACCGCGAAAAAGCTGGAGCTTTTCCATGGTATCAGGATGAAGAGCAACGACAGAGTTATCATCGTTGATTGCCTCATCAACAACAAGTCGGTTCGGTGCCTTCTTTCTTTCCAAGATCGCAGTACTAAAATCCTTCTTAGTCCCCTTCCTGAAAACACAAAATCGGAACCAAATTAAGTAAAATCTAAAACAAACCCATCAAAGAAAAGGAGGGAAGAAAATCTGGGTACTCACGAGTCAGATGATTCTGCTTGGCTAGACATGGTGAATTTGGGCGATTAAAGAACCGAAAAATAAGAATAAGCTTTGGGGTTTGGTGGAATATGTATGTGGGATGTGAAGAAAAGCGGTGGGTTATTTATAAGGAGAATTAAAAGGCAGCTCCGTTTTCTTGTTGGGAAAGATAAGGTTGTTTTAGTCAGATTGCAACTCTCCTTCTTTGCTTTTCGATTTTCGAACTCGGCCTTTGGTAATTTTCTTAACCTACTTTTATATATATTTGGAAAAAGAAAATTATCATTATTATTATTTATTTGTATGATCAATCTAACGTTTAAATATAATTATATTTAGTGATTCATTTTGTTGTTTTATCAATTTAAGAATTGCAATAAGTTTGAGAGAGGGATACTCTCAATATATATTTATTTATTTATTTATTTATTTATTTATTTTTTTCAATTTTTTAACTTACTCAAATTCTAGTAAGTAATATTTAATTTGTCTGAGAGTAGGTTAAACAAAAAGTCTAGTTCACATTAAATATTGTTTATTTCCACCCTCAAATTTATAACATTAACAACTTTCAAAAATCATCAGTAGCATTATAATTTTATACAAATAAAAAAAATGTTATTTAGATTAATTAGAAAAAAAAAAAAAGAGAGAGAGGAGAAGTTATTTTGTACTTTGGAAATAACCTTGCTTCACTATGTTATTATGGTTAAGGTCATGTTATCCTTTAATAGCAGTCATTATTTTATTTTAATTATTTTTTATGGAGTTGCTCCAATTAGGGGGGGAAGAGCTTTTATCCATAGTTGTTAATTCAACAATAGAAAATCCATTAAAAGGAATAAAACATGTGGGTAAGATATTAAAGATCCATTATTCTGGCACTAGTTCAACCATTTTTTTTATTCTCTAGAATCTTCCATGCTCCAAATGTGAATTTTCTTTTCTTTCTTTGTTATTAGTATTTTTCTTTTCTAATCCCAACAAAAATTGGATTGTTGGGAGACCCATTAAATAATCTCCACACAAAAACATAATACCAAAAAAAAAAAAATTTAACTTAAAAAGAAGTAATATAAATTTAAGGATAAACTATAAAAATAGTCACTTTTATTTATTTCAAGTTACATTTTAGTAACTTATGTTTGAAATATTACGTTTTAGTCACTTATGTTATTATTTTGTTACTAAGTGATCACTCTTCCGTTAAGTTCCGTTATCTTCCTAACGGTAATCTTATGTGGCAGTCCAACTAGATTTTAAGTGCCAACTTGAATTTCCTAATGGGATGAGAATAGATTTTTTATTAAATAAATTTAATTAATTAAAAATTTTAAACTCTAAATTTTAGTTAAAAAACCGTTATTCTCCCCCTTTTTTTAGTTTTCTTTTTCAATTGACTAAAAAAGCTATTATCATCAAAAAAAATTATACATATACAAAAACAAAAGAGGATTCAATAGAGGGTCCAAGTATGTCTTCTTCACTGATAAATTTATATTCTAAAACTTAAAATGAAGTGGTTGTCGACAAATAAGAAGATGGTAATCGTTTTTGTTCCTAATCATTGTATTTTCCAATTCTTCACGTTCTTGAATAATTAGTTTCTCAATCCAATTTTTTCTAATTTGAATCGGCTTATTTATTCATAATCCCTTTGTGGGTATCCATTTTTTCTAATTTGAAATTCTTTTAGTTGTTAATATTCATATCAAGAATTTTAATTTAGTGTTTTCATTAAACAATAAAAAATCTAATGTTTTGTTTTTCAGTATTGAATAAAAGAGATATAGGAATGCAAAGAAGACATGCCTGAACCCTCCATCGAATCCATCTTTATGAAGCAGTCAATTTGATTTCAACTATTTTGATCTTAAAAAGAAGAGACTGAAGAAAAATTAAAAAGAGGAGATGAATAGATTTTTTTAGTTAAGGTTTAGATTTTAAAATTTTAATTAATTAAATTTTTAATTAAAAATCTATTTTCATCCCATTTAGAAATTCAAGTTGGCATCTAAAATCTAGTTAGACCGCCACGTAGGATTACCGTTAGAGAGATAACAGAACTTAAAGGTAGAGTGATCACTTCGTAACAAAATAATAATATAAGTGACTAATACGTAACATTTCAAACATAAGTGACTAAAATGTAACCTAAGGCAAACAAAAGTGACTATTTTTGTAAATTACCCTAAATTTAAATACGATACCAAGTGATTAAAACATGTTTGGATGAAGGATTTATAAGAAAGATTTTTTTTTGTATAGATACTTTCAAGATTCTAAAAGTAAACATATATTGTTGAAAGATTTGTGAGTAATTTCAAAAAGAAATTTAAGTAGGTTAATTTTATTTTTCAAATCCCACATTTAAATAGGTGATTTTTCAAAAAAAAAAATTATTTGATTTAACACACATAATTACACTATAAGATAAAAAAAAAAAACTTAAAAATCATTTTTATTGAAGTCTAATATATAATTTTTAATACTTATTTTGTTAAAACCATTTATAATTTTTTACAAATATAACGATATCTATATTGAATATGTTTATACTATTTAGTTTTAATATAATTATTCTAAAAAACTTGTAAAATTTAATAATTTAATTTCTCCTAAATCAATTAATTATCTAAAACAACATTTACAAATGCTAGCATTTTAAATTGATGGATTCTAAATTATTAGCATTTTAATTTTTTTTTAAAATTTTTAAATTTTTAAAATTTTCAACCAAATACACTCTAAAAAAATAAAACAAGAATTTCGCATATTTAAAATTAAAATCAGATCCTAGAATCAACATTATTAAAAGGTATTTACTTAAATACTACTCTAATTCGAATGGGAATAAAGTTAAATTATAAAAGGATAAATCTCAAAATTATATATGAACTTTCATTTAATGTGTAATTATATATATGAACTTTAAATTGGTGCAATTATGCTCATGAAACTCTAATTGTGGTTCAAATGTATACTTAAAACTTTAATATTGATTTAATCATACACATTTAAAGAAATAAATACATCAATTTATTTTTATACTAGATAAATATAATTATTTATATATACAATGTATAAACATAAAATAATATTATATCAATAATTATGTAAATAATTTATAAGAATTGAATCAAATTTAAAATTTATATATAAAATTATATAAAATCAAAATTTATACATACAATTACAGTAATGGTAAAAACAAATAAATACAAATCATTGTATTTCTATCTTAAGATAAGCTATGGGAATACGGAGTGTAGCTCATTTCCGATTACTAGCCAGCCCATTCGTTTTTGCAGCTTTGGGCCCCACTTTGACACAGAGACGTAATGCTTTAAGGTTTTTCTTTTACAAATAATAGAATTATGGGAAGGTAAAATTATAGACTGGAATATCGCGTATATTTTATTTATCTGTTTTGTTTATTTAGTTGAAATAAAGGATTTTGGTTTTTTTGTTTGCAATATTATTTAACAAAACGTTTTATTAAATTGTTATTGTTATAAAATTTATTTTTTAAATAAATTTAATATTTAATAGTTTTTAGCTTCATTTTCCATGAAATTATAATAAATGGTAATTATTATTTTTATTACAATTTAAATATTAATAAGTAAATATAAAGTGTTTGAAATAAATTTATAAATCATGATGATAATTATATGTAATATTTTAATAAATAAATATTTAGAATAAATATAATTATTATATTTTTGAAATATGATATCTATTGTTTCTTCATTTTAAAAAAATATAGAATTTTATTTTTATTTAGAGAAAAAAATAAAGAAATTGATTAAAATAATAAAAAATAATAGTAAAATTTTTTGAAATTTCATTTTACTTTAGGAATGGGTTACACTCAAATTACACCTTATATCCCAACATCTTAAATAACTCAAGGAATTGGTAATGTTAAGATCACGTCTTATATTCCAACGTCTTGACACTATTTGAAATTGTGAGATGTAGGGTACTCGGAATGTTTCAAATTCAAACAAGGTGACTTTAATCTATAATGTAAGATTACAAGATGTAATGCAAGATAATATGAACCGAACACACTATTGGTAACAAAATTATTAAAATGTAAGATTACTTAACATATTACCAATTATGTTACGTTATATTGTACGTTATATTTAGCTAAAACATAAGATTTTATCGTTTCATTTATGGAATGTAAGATTACTTAAAAATACATTTTATTAAATTATATTCATAAAATTTAGTTATCATACAATGGGTTATACTAGTAGTATTTTATGCTACGAATAAATCAATACATTTATTTAGTTAATTAAATTGTTATTTTTTAAATAAAGATATTTAAATTGAGAAATAACATTAAACAATTAGGATTTTTTTAATAGAATTGATAGGAAAAAAAAAGAGGGAAAAAATACATTTTTTTATTAGAACACATCATTCGTTATTGTTCAAGGGGATCACAATTATAAAAAAAAAAATGATGAAATTACTATAAAGGTAACATTTTAGGCATAAACAAAATATAATATAATAGATAAAATATGAAATTTCGACTTATAATAATAAACATAATTAAAATGTCAGTTGAAAGATATATTAAAGAATCGGAAAATTTAATTGCTATAAAATATGAAATTTCAATTTATAATGATAGACATAATTAAAATGTTATTTGAAAGATATATTAAAGGATTATTATTATTATTATTTGGTTGTGGCTTAAATAAAATGAATTAAAATTATTAAAAAAAGAATAAAAATGTCAAAATTTTTATATTACTATGAGAATTTTAGATTTCCTACAAAAGAGGTCATATTAAAATCATTACATATAACCCTCTAAAAATAATTTGATATTATTTTTTTTATTTTTTATCAAAATTTCGACCTCTCATTCATTTTTCCTGACCCTGCTCATTTTCTTTTTTAAGTCTAATTTCATCCTTACGAACAAACAAAATAACAAAAAAAAGAAAAGAAGAAAACTTCGATTTTTCAAAAATTGACAACTAAGTCCTTCATAAATTATTTTTACATAAATATTTGCTTATTTTCACTCCTGACATTTCTTGCTCGGTGCCGGGCTAGTTTTCTTAAAATGAAACTTGATTTGATACTTGAATTATAAAATATTTGCAAATTGAAAATAAGAGATGTTTACCAAGTGTTTGTTTAGATAATATAATAGTATATATCACAATTTTATCATGTTACTCGGAAGAGTGAAACTAGAAAATATTTTTTGGGTGAAATTAAATTGTATAAATCGTAAAAATATAATCTTATCTTTTTAATAGTTTATATTTTTAAAATTTTTAAAAGATTAAAACAATTTTTTTTATCATTTTTAAATTCGAAATACAATTTTATCATTACTAATTTGAAATTTTATAAATTATAAAAAAAACTAAATGAAAATTTTTCATTTTAAGGAGGACCAATGATCTTGTCACATCTATACTTTTTATACTTATATATTAAAGTAAGTTTGAAAGGATTTTTTTCGTGCGGATATATGACACACATTCATCATGCTTCTTTTTTCTTTACATTTTATAGTGTTTGTTTAGATAATATAATAGTATATAACACAACTTTATCATGTTCCTTGCAAGTTTGAAATTAAAATTTTTTTTAGGCAGAATTAAATTGTATATTTTTATGATAGTAAAAATGTAATATTATTTTTTAATACTCTATATCTTATAATTTTAAAAGATTAAACCAAATTTTTATAATTTTAAGAGACAAAATGTAATTTTATCATTACTAATTTAAATTTTTATAAATTATAAAGATAGTTAAATGGAAAAATTTTCATTCCAAGAAGTGCCAATGGCCTTGTCACATCTATACTTTTTTATACTTATATATTAAAGTAAGTTTGAAAGGATTTTCTTCCAACATATGACACACTCACCATGTTTTTTTCTTTTTTTTTCTTTTTTACATTTTGTAAAAGTGGTTAATTTTTAATTTCGGTTTTTTTAATATGTTTAAATTTAATATTTAATCATTATATTACAATTTCTAACATATAAAAGTGGTTAATTTTCAGTTTTGTCAATCAATGTACTTAAATTTGAGATTTTTAATTCTTATACTTTAATCTCTAACATAATTTGGTCTCTATATTTTCTTTATAATATTATTAATTGATTTAATATTTTTATAATGTAATTAATTAGTCCAAATAATTAATATCATTAACTTTTCAATTAAAATGTTATGTAGTTATATATAATTTGAAAGTAGATTTATAAATCCAAAAAATAAAGGGATTAAATTATTAAAAATAAAAATAGGAGAACTAAATTCCGATCAGGGTATCAATCCAAAGAGAGGCATCATACCAATTGACTCACAAACCAGTACGAATTAATTGAACCAGACTAAAATATCAATTGAAATAGTTATTCATTTTCTAAATATATATATTTTTAATTATTTATTCAATCGAACCATATAAATTAGTGGCTTGATCAGTTCGACTATAAATTCGATTTTAAAAATTTTGCTTAGAGTATATTATAATTTTCAATTTTTTACTTTGTAATTTGATATAAACAAATAATTGTTGAAGAATGAGTAAGATAGTAATATTTAAAAAATAAAATGCGGATATAATTTAGTCACTTTTTTTTATTTGTTTGCTAACATTACAAGGTAGATATATATTCCCTAGTAGGAAAAAGCAATTGCATTTGAATCTTTAATTTCCCAAAGAGGGAAAAGTGTTCAAAATCTACATGCTTTCACCCAACTCAAAGCAAGTTATCGAACCCACTACAACTTTCCACTCTCACCACCAAACACTCACATTTCAGCTTAACGTGCTAAACCCCAATCGGTTCACTCATATACAAACCTAGCATTTTTTTTTAAGTAAGGTAATAGCAATTCGATCCAGCTCACTAAATCCTTAGACCCAATAGCTCATTGGGTGAAGCCGCTTTTTATTTATACGATGAACTTAAAAAGATGATTTTCATTGTGTTTAAGAATTTTTTACATTCATTAATTACATTAAATTTTAATTATATTTGAAGTCGAATAGATTCAAATCCTTTAAATAAGGAAAAAGTTCTCTTAAAGTTTTTTTTTTTTATCAATAAAGTTTAAATTCGAAATTTTATTTAATGGACATTAAGTTCATTATCACTTAAATAACGTAATGTATCCAAATTTAAATCACAAATTTGTGATATTTTGTTTTTCTCTAATTTTTTTTATACAAAAATAATATAGTGTCTTTCGTTGATATCTCAATCATTGTTATTTTAATATAAGAAGTTTTGTCTAAATTATCTTTTTAATAATTTAGTTTCATCCTCCTCTCAAATATTTATATTTTAAAATCAAAGAAACTTCATCTATTGTTTATTATAAGGTTTGACAAAAACAGTTAATGTTATCTCAATTTTTTTTATTTACTTACTCTTGATTAATATAGGGATTAAATTATCTTGTTTATCACTGAAGATTTCAATTCCATTTTGTGTAGCTCGGAACATCGTGGAGGTGCCAATGTTCGGAATATATGTTGCAAGTTGTTTTAGGATTCTGTGTTTCATCATGGGCTTTGTGATATGGGATTCATTAGTCCTAAGTATACTTGGATGTATGGAAATTTATCAAAAATATCAGACAAAGCTATTTGTAACGTAAAATGGGATAATTTTGCTCTTGATTCTTTGGTTAGACATCTGCACAAGTTAAAATATGATCATTGTCCCATTCTCATATCTATTGAGGATTTGAATGCTCGAAAGAAGAAGAGTCTGTTCCATTTCTTGGTTAGTTGGATGTCCCTTCCAAAGTTCAAAAGAGTTGTTCAAGGGAGTTGATAGCCTTAGAGTGCTTTGGTGGGTTAAGTAAGCTCATTGAGACACTTCAGAAGTGGAATGGGGAGGTGTTTTGTAATATTTTTAGGCTGAAGAATGATGCCATTTCTTAATTTAAGAGGATTTAATATGCTTTTAATTTGTATGACTTTGAGAGACTTTATTGTCAGGAAATTTCACTAAGAATGAAACTTGAGGAAATATTTATTCAAGAAAAAATATTATGACAACAAAAATCAAAATACGAGTGATTGAGTAACGATGATCGAATCATAAGTTATTTTCATAGCGATTCTCTTGTGCAAAAAAGGTAATCAAATTAAAGCTTTAAAGTTACAAGTAGTAATTGGTGTTTTGACCAGGAGACTTTGAAGGCTAATGTTATTGCCTTTTATTCTCGACTATATGGTATTGACAGGCCATGGTCGGGTCAGTTTTCGTTACAAGGCCAATTTCTTTGCCTTTCGAATTAGGAGATAGCTAGCTGAGAGAGGTAGTTTCTTTTGATGCCAAATTTTATTAGTTATAGTGGGATATTGTGGGTCAAAGTACTGTTGACTTGGTTCATGAAGTTTTTTCGGGGGCGTCATTGATGAGTCTCTAAACTAGATCCTATTGGTTCTTTTACCCAAGATGGATGGTTCGAAATCTTTTACTTAGTTCAGGTTGATTAGTATTTAAATGCTGTTGTATAAGATTTTTACAAGGACAATTGTGAATCCTCTCAAAGAAATTATGTTGAAATTCATCAAACCCACTAAGCCAGTTTCGTTGCAAGGTGGCACATTAAAGACAAAATTCTGATTACACAAGAAATTATCCATTCAATACAAACTTGTATTTATAAATTGATAAACAAAATAATTTACTCACATAAATATGCACTAAAAACCAATTCTTTAAGGAACTAGTTAAGTGCTCCCTCTCCCATGTATATTAAACTTAAGCAGGTTGTTGTATGTATAGTATAACGTGGCTTGACAAAACACAATCAATGTATATCTAATTACATAAAAATAACTTTCAAATATGTCTTAAATAAAGAGCATATTGGCACGAATTTTTTTGATATCAAATTCAATAAAGATTAAATTTTTTATTTATAGAAACTTCAATAATATTGAAAGTCTTGATTTGATCTTTGCTTAACTTAATTCTTGTAAAATATATTTTCAGTAATAGGTTGTTAAAAATCCTTAAAGATAAGTAATTAAAAGCTCCAAATAAATTTATTCAAAATATGCTAATCAATTAAAATTATAATAATCTGATAGATATTTCTTAAATTGCAATTGACATTGCATCTAGCTTTTGTAGTTGACACTAGCAATTTCCAAAAGCATATGTAAATTAAAAAAAATTATAGTAACCAAAAATAGCACTAATTAGAAAACTCAAACCAGCACCGATGAAGTCAATAACAATTAGGGAGATCGAAAAAAACAACAACAAAGTCAATGGCGGTGATCAAAGAACCAAACTATAGGGAGGAGGACTTCATGCGTCATCACATGAACAAAAACCTAAAAATTGTTGGTGGTGTGTGAAGCTTATCCATAAAAGATTCGGTCATTGAACTTTGAAGTTTAATGAGGCTAAAACTCCATTAAGGGAGGCAATGAGAAGAGAAAACAAGCCTAATTGTGTAGATGTAAAATTTGGATTTTTAGGGTTTGAGAGATTAAAAAAAACCCTGAATCTAAAGTTTTAGACTAGAAATCAGAAAGCGACACAAGGATATTTATACTAAAAATTTATGCTATCAATCTTATAACTTATAACTTATCAACACAATACAATCTTATAACTTATCAATTATACATGGTTTTTTCTGTTAACATTTGCTAATAAACCCTAAAATCAACAAACTCTTTCGTCGAATGCATACGCCTACCATACAATTCAACCAAAAACATGCAGGGTTTTTTTTTTTTTTTTTTTTTTTTTTAACTTTCTAGTTGCAATGAAATATGAGAAAGCCGAAGTTATATAATACGATGTATTAACCTATGAAAATTTATATAAAATACAAAATATCTTAAACCCAACTGTAGCATGATAAATACACAGAACAAGAGTTATTGGCTTATTGGGTCTAATTCTTGGCTAACTCAATTCCCTATTGGCAGAATTGCTTGTCAAGCAGTTTCTCACAAATGTCTCAACAATCATGTAAATTGCAGTTGCTTCCAATGTCCGGCAAAACAAATTTCAAGAAAGTGTGCTTGGCATGTATCTTCATGATCATCTGATTAACAACTTGATAAGATTTTACATATAAAAAAAAAAAAAAAAAAGAACTGACAAGATGCAACCATGGAACTTGGAAGAATTAATAGCTTTACCCTTCTCTAGAATGGCATAACACAAAAATGAAGCTTGTTGGATTATCAATATGAGGAAGCATATGACTAAACTTACTTCCAAGAAAGGGTAGACCGTGTCTGTACCAGCACCGAGTTATGCTACAGATGATCTTCAAGCAATATGTGGATAGTTCAGCTACGAACAATGTCTTAAAACCAGCAAATGCCCAATAACTTATTCAAGAGCCAGTTCATTTGGAAAGCATTAATCTGTACATAGGAGCGCCTCTATCTATAACATGTTGCTCCCAGTCTGAATGAATGCCAAATGGGTTCTCCTCGAGCCATGCATTTCCATTGATTCTTATATTGTATTGATCATGCGAAAGATGAAGTTTGCCCTTTCCGTACTGCAGAAACTGTTCTTTCATTCTCATAGCAACTGCTTCGACATCAGATTGCAGAAAGACCTGAGAATTAAATAACCAATAAACCAACTATATGACTCATTGTTGGCTTAGTTGCAACTGAGCATGGCCTTTTGTAAATCACATTTATTATCATTTGATTATTATCAAATCACTGCAATTTCAGATGTTCCATTTAACGCCAACATAAGATATAACTACCATCCGTTATGTTGTAATCAACAATGGCATAAAAGAACACAAAGGAAAACACATCCGATCAACTGCAAATAGTATTTTCAAAAATGTTATGAATTAATCTTCTTGTTGGTGATAATTTCATCAAAGAAGTGGAGGAATATTAGAACTTGTGATGCACATGATGGAACCTCAGGGGCTCATGTATTGCAACAAAATTATGTTACCTTCCCCTTAGATGCAAGAAGATCGGCCACTGCTTCAATTAATGACCTTTGCAGCATGCTCCACCTATTTTCTGGTTTGTTAAAATCCGGGTTTGGACACTAAATGGAAAAAGTAAGTATGCTTAAAGTTCAATATTTGCATAAAGGAGAGGAACAAAGCCTATTTTGCATTTCCAGAAAGAAAGAGAATATCACAACTTGAACTCAGTGACCATTGTTGTCTACCTGAACTGAAACAAGAACCAATTCTCCTGGGTAACTGGAGACAATGGAACGGAATGTCGTTGTTGCATTTGAACCAATAAAGTACCTACACATATGACCAAAGCAACATGGTGATGACTCTGAACTGAAGTCAGGTCAAAATTGATATAATTCTTCAATTAGTCTTTATCACAATACATCTTTTTCATAATAATTGCAAGAGCTCTTACGCGTTTCTTATGCCAGATTGATGAACAGAATCCAGACAACGTCTTACAAGCTGCGAAACTAGTACACTATAAAGATAGACCAACTGAAAGGTGAAATAATAATCTCAAAACCAAGAAAACAATAAAACAGACCTTTCCATTAATCTCCAAACCAAGAAAATTCAGATCCTTCCTATTTTGGGCCATTCCCATGACAAAGAGTCCATTGCCTGCCATAGATAATCCAGATGCAAGAATTGATTATAAAGAGGAAAAAAGGCTCAAGGAACAGAATCATTCAACTAAGTGAGCCATTAAACTACATATTGTGTGAAGTAGTAAATAAATATAGATCATTATCAAAAAGGCATTATTTGCTTTTTCTTTTTCTTTTGGGACTATAATAGGAAACATGATAAGTACCGCTTCCAATATCAACGACCAAAGGTTGGGATGCATCATGATAGGCCACACTCCAGTCAATCTCAAATGGGTATGCCTGCACAGATAGCATCCACTTTAAGCAGACTCAAAAATCTGTAACTCTTGGATCTTTGAATTGCAAAACTAAAACCATTAAGAACAATCCTTAGCATTTTAAGCAAGATGAAATAAGGAATCAGTTCTGGAAGATAAAGAAATTTCAATGAGGCTACCTTTAGTATTTATCGTACATGTCAAGCACATTTCTCCACAGTCTTTGGAGTGAAAAGCAAAAAGTACAAGTATTACTCTAGGATATGATGCAAAAATCTAAAAAAATGTACTTTAAATAACAATATGACAGTAATGCGAAGTAAAAGTTGAACATAGATGCGGTTGGCGTACTCTATCTAAGGACATGACACCAGGCAGCTTTTGTTCCTTGAGAAACTCCCATACAACTGAAGCATTTTCTAGCACATTGAAAGAAGATAAAGAGTTTGATTCATTTTTTATTACTTCACATGCTGTACTCCCAACAATTGTTATCTCACATTCACATTGACTCTGTTTGCAAAGCATCTGAGCCAATTTAGAAGTTCCAACTGTGCAAGGTTTGGAGGAACTGAATTTCACCGGACCAATCCATATAATCTTCTGTAATATGTTGAGCAAATGCATCAGGTAAGTCAGACCATGAGAATCACCAGAATTAGCATTGAGCTAATTGAAAATGGTTGACACAAAGAAAGCTCGAAGGACAAAAATGATACAGCCACGTAAAATTTTTTTTTTCTTTCAAAATAATAGGTATTGATAATTTCTTCATACATGCTTGCTTTACTGCATAAATGCAAATCAATTAAACAATAATTTCAATGGTTGATAAAAACATTAATAGTCAGCATTGAACTTAACATCAAATTAAGGTTGTCAAATATACCGTTTGACATACTTTGCAGCTCAACCAGTAATATAAAGTGATTGATTTGTCTACCAGATCATGTCGCATATGTAACTAGGTAGCCAATCACACCAATGTGCCCTAAATTCTCTAGAGTTATGAATGTCAAAGTATTGAATGCCAAAAATCAGTGATGTTCTTGCAAGTTGATCATTTAATAGATCCTCAACTAATTAAGGATGCTACAGAACAATTTCACATGAAGAAGGACCTATGCTCAACCTAAAGTAACAAGCATTTGTCATAGTACTACGATATCCATTTCCACTTACCTTGGAGTTTGTTACCAAAGAATATATTGCTTTCAATGACCTAGGTCCAAGATCAACAGGTAGCCAACCTAAACAGAAAATTTTCTGTATGAGTAATTTAAAAGAGAAAAACCATTAAATATGTATATTTTTATTATAGAATTAGAAATTTAAATGGAATAGCTCAACCATATATCTAGTTTGCTATAGTCTAACATACTTGCAAAAAGTATATGAACCGTAAATGCAGGATAGCAGCATATTCATTTCCAATGGAAAGATGAATAAGATGAAGGAGAAATGGTTAAAAAATATGGCTACTACATTGTAAACCGTACAGCCAATCATTTGGTACTTAATTTCAAATTTTGGGCTAAGCATGTATTTAAGAGATGGAAAAAAAGATCATTGCATCATAGTTTACATAGAAAAGAGGAACCAAAAACGAAAAGCAAAAGGAAAAACAATAAACACAATTATATAAGAATGGATGCAATTTTACTAGCTGACACTCCATGAGCAGGAAAAACTTCCAATTCCGTAGGAAGATGCTGATTTGTGCACCAAAAATCTTTTGGATATGACATGAGAACGTTCTTATCATGTGCAAACTGAACAATGTCTAAAGCTGCTTTATGTGCATCACGTTCCACCAGATTAGTAGGAATACTGTGTCCTAAAGCATGCATTATCTGAAAGGACATTTGTCCAACAAAGACCAATGCATCACATCTAGATGCTAAAAATTGTAAAGCCGCTGCCTTGCGCTTGAGATTGCCTCCTCCAATCTGCATCAAGTCATAGCAAGTTACTGACAAGTGAAGAAGAAAAATAAATAGAAACATTTTCCTAGAATTACTAGGAAAAAAAAACCATACAACTGCGAGATATGGTTTTTTCTTAGTTTTTGCAATCTTCTTTAGCTGATGAAGGTTTTCTTCAAAGGAAAAACCAGCCATAGAGGCATAGCAAAAACGACCAACACCAACTGTTGATGCGAGAACTTTATGAGACTGACAAAATGAGTCATTAACAAGAATATCAACTTCTGATGATAAAAGTTCAGCGAACTTTGAACAGTTGGCAACTTCCTCTTTATATTCAGAAAGATTCTCAAGCAAAAAGATGTCTGCTTTCTGCAGGTCTTCCCTCCTCAGTGGTGATTTGCAAGAAATGCATCTTAAAGCAATAACTTTGAGCTGGAGAACAGATGACAAGATATCTGAAATGTAGAGATAATAATATATTAACCGCAGAGCAATCCTTAAACTAATGGGTTTAAGGCTGGATAAAGATTCAATTATGCCTCATTATTTAATATCTGTATGGCCCAATATCTTTCATTTATAGGCATAAATGAATTCCAGACAAGGTTAATGAAATGTTGTACTTTCATTTTGAGATGGCTACTCCACTATACGCCAGTATTCCGAATGTTAACACAATAAGTTTAGGTTCTAACTTCTAGCTGTTAATGCTCACCAGTAAAAGCTTCTCTGCTGAAAACAAAAACCATCAAGAGCTTAAACTAAAAGATGGAATGGCTTAAAATACCTGCAACAGCTTGTGCATCAAGAAGTCTGGGATTGATTTTCCTACTCCATTCACTCACGAGAATCACTTTAGCCCCACATTCGTGTAAGTACTTAATGGTGTACAGTGCTTTCGAAGCAGACTGAGAACTCAAATCCAGTTTTTCTCCAAGCAAAATGGTAGAATCAAATCTCACCATAACAACTTTTGCAACAAGCTCCTCTCGAGGAAACTCTCTAAGAGTTTGTACGTGTGGCAAGGCCTCCAATTCTCCTTCATCATAGAGACAAGTCTGGGTAAAAATCCAATTGGGAAAGAAAATTAAACTCAACCACCTGGAAAATGTTTTCACCAACTTAAATCAGCTTAAGCTAATTTAGCCAAGAAGGCCTACAAATGCAGCTATAATAGCCAGCCCTACAACATAGAATCAATTCCATAAACCTACATTGTAAAATGTTTGTTTCCAAATTTTTTTCTTTTAAGCATTGTTACAGAATTAAGTTGTTGATATTCCATAGGTCATGCATATGGAGAATTCATTCAGATGATCAACGAGAAGACATATTCTGGCTTCTTTGAGTTATCTTCGTATTCTACACAGGGTTAATAAGACAATCAGCTTACAATTGTCTTAAACTTCAAAAAATATGCTAACACTGCTCGTTCATAACTACCAATGCTCATCCATACCTATGTAATTCATAGAAAAAGAAAAACATTCACTCAAAGCAAGGCTAGGAAGCAAGGGACCTTTTCTTTATGACAGCTGTTAACATTACTTACAACCTCGAAACCACCTAGCAATAAAATTACTTTGTGAAAACAAAGAAAGAAAGAAAAAGAAGTAAGCTTGAACCATTAGTCTCAGTTTTCAAAATACATACCTCGGAAAGATAATTGGACGTTATTTATTGGAAAAGAGCATGACCCATGTTGAAGCAACTTCTTTTCTTTACTAGGATAATTGCGGGAACTCAACTTGTTTAATGAAAGAGTTGCCTGGACTGTCTTCAAAACTGGACTCATGTTCTCCCTGCCAAAACAACAGGAAAAAGAGTTGAACAATACGAAAGGAAAATTGCTAAAAGTAAAGTCTAAAGATACAAACCTGCAATTAGATTCAATGAAAGCCAAGAGCAACTGAGTGCAATTTTCAGGACTGAAATTTCCTCCTTTGTTTTACTGCATTCTCTCAGCAACCAACCATAGATAAGAAGTCTTAAGAGTAGCTAATGAAATGCTGCGTTTAATAAAAGAAAGCAAATAATTTTCAGAATTATCGAAAAAAAAAAATTCAGAATATAATATAACATGGCTAGTACGACGCCGTTTCCTTCAGAACTAAGATTTTAATATTGAAGTGGTTCCTTTATCACTGTAGACCGTGTAGTGGTGATAGTAAAATAAAGTACAAAAAAGAAAAATTGTGTTTTCCGTTGGCTTTTAGGTTGTGAATTGTGGATCGACGCCGTCAACGATGGGATTAGGTTTCATGGTCGGCGTTTTGGGGGTCCTATTCCTCTTCCACGCAGCTTATTCCACAATTCAGTGTAAAATTCCGATTACTTGGTATTCATCTCTGATCTGATTTGATGGATAAAGTTTTAAATTTTCTTTTTGATTGGGTTTTCCAGATAGGGGGCTGTTGAAGATTATGGAGGAGGAGTTTTCTGGTCCGCCCATGAACGTAAGTTTGATTGTGTTAGATCTGATTTTGTTAAGAAAATTTTGTTCTTTAAATCTAAAGTAAGTAAATTGATGTGATAAGTGCAGGTGGTTTTAGAGTTGCTTCTAGGGTTTGTTTTCTGTATTTCAGCTGCCCTAACCGTGCCCGGGAATTTTCTCTCCATACATCCTGATTCTGAGGAGAATAGGTATGTAGAAACTATATATTTGTTTCTGTTCTTAGTGTTTATAAAGATAAATTACTGGTTAAACGTGGAGTTCAGCGGATTAATTTTCCATTAGGGATCAGATCAGATAAGTTGTTGCTGTTTGCATTCATTTAACTTTGTGGGGAAGAAGGAAAGTTCTGGGTCCTAAGAAATGTTACTTGGATTCTGCATTTTTCCCTGAAGTATCTGTGATATTAGCAACATTTATGTTCAACACATATTAGCAACATTTATGTTCAACACATATTAGCAACATTTATGTTCAACACATATTCCTTCAGACACAGCCGTTGGGGCGTGACAAAAATGTGAATAGAACTTAGAAGATTGGGCATGGTGTTGAATATACCTTTATCTGGCGTTTTAGTCTGGGTAGCGTAGTAAATGAAGTTGTTATTGATGTCTTAGGAATCATGATCATGTTCGGACTGCCTTTTAGCATCTTCTATAGTTGAAATAAGCTGTGTGCCCCACATTTGATGGTGTGATTGTATTTCATAAACTACCTTTATCAATTTGCTGTGCGTAATATAACATTTGCACCTAGTGATTTTTAATTGAATGTTAGTAGGTAATCACAGGAGTGAATCTTCACCAGTTTTCACACAGACCAATATGCCATAGAAGGTCTTAGTGTGTTTAATCTTTGAGTATATCCTCTTGAGGAATTTTCCTCTACACTCCCAAGTAGATCCACAATCAGCTATATCTTTTGAATAATGAACTCAATGAGAATCCGGCCAAATTGGTTTTGACTAATCATTAATATAGCAAACAAGCACTGCAAACTTCTATAGTAATAAACACTCTACTGTGCTTTGCTAAATTAATAGCTATAATGTAATTGCTCTCATGAACCTCTCAGCCACATGCTCATGCATACTGGCTGATTATTCTTTTCAATTTTGGTAGCTCTTCGACGTGATGCTTTCCATAAAAAGGTGTGCTAGTGAAACTTCAATATGTGATGCATAACTCAAATTGTGTTCGTGGGAAAGTGAAAATTTTAGAATTACTACTGTTGCTTTATTGTTGTACTATTATTATATGGCACTCTGATATCGAAAAGTATAATCTGGAATGCAGGATTGTTTCTTTATCAGCAAACTTGGACTTTATGATCTTCAATCACAGAGCGAAAGCACTTCCTTTAGAAACTGATATGAAGCTGAAGCATTAAGATCAAAGAAGCTTCATGGTCCTTTGATTAAGGAGATTAGCACTGTTGGCAGGTCTGTTGAATGTAAGAGTAGAGAGCCTATGTCTTAGGTCATTGTCAATTGTTTTCTGAAGTGGTAGTGTTTTTTAACCTTTCATTACTTGCTAGAATTTGGATTTTGGCTTTCTTGTTTACTTTTATGTTACTTTGCCTGACATACTGAACCCTAGTTTTTAGTTGGAATCATTATAAGGGCTTCTACCAGGCCAGCAATTCAATATATTCTTCTTCTTTACATTTTCTTCTGTCTGTAGTCCTAACCTGTTTCATGTTTGGCACAGAGCAAATTCTTGAATTTCCAATTATATCCAATCCAAAGTGGGTAGTAATTCTAAAACTCCAGCTATAATCTAATGTTAATCCTTTTATTCATTACTGATGGTTTGTTGTTGAATTGCAATTGACTTCAACACAGTCCTCTTAGTAATCTTTTAGTAAAAGGATTGAGCCTATCATATCGTCTATCTTTTAGATAGTTACAATGTTATCCAGATATGTAAGACCGACTGAACACAAACTGAAAATTTCTCCTGGGATCCATAATTCTCTTATGTGTGGATCCTTGGGGTTTGTGTATTCTTTTCTATTCTATTATCTTATGGTTTTGAATCATGAATCGTGGGCTGTCGTGGACAATTTAACCATGCATGCACATTTGATGCACGATATTTAGTCCAACGTCATGAATCTGGTACAAACAATTTTCCTCTGCAACCCAAAATCGGGGGCAACGTTTTGTCTACTAAAGAAACAGACGTGGCAGCATCGGCATCAATTGGTAGACTTGTCAAAGACAAAGCTCTGCAAAAGTGCAAAACGTATCATCATCTGGTGCAATAATAGAGTTTCGGATTGATCTGTTGCTCGAGGAGTATCAAGTTGACCACCAACTCCATGCGAAATTCTTGAGCAAGAGTTGCAAAATACATTCTGAACTCGAAGATATGTTGTTCACATGTGAATGCAATAATGCTTGAAACTGAAACTCTGCAAATTTAACTAAAACGATGTGTACTTCAGTATAAATAAATAATCAATGCAATCCTAGGGTTCACATTTTAAGGGAGAGGCAGACAAGTTCAATTGACAAGAGTACAAAGAATAGCAGAATGCAATAATGCTTGAAATTGAAACTCTGCAAATTTAACTAAAACGATGTGTACTTCCGTATAAATAAATAATCAATGCAATCCTAGGGTTCATTTTAAGGGAGAGGCAGACAAGCTCAATTGACAACAGTACAAAGAATAGCAGAACGCATATAAGAGTGTGCAATGAAGCAACTGAAGAGTAGTTTCCTCTCCGATTTTATGTTGGAAACCAAAAATGGTATAAGCAATACAATGTGTTGAAAATTCATGACCCTTTAGAAAAGGGGAATTTCTCAGTTGTGCTCGAGAATGGGTGAGCTAATGTTCTTTGTTGCACTCAGATATCTGGGATACCCACCATTTATGAAGTTACTAAATGTAGAAGAACAGGAATATGGTTCCACTCAAAAAGGGTGCTCTAGTCATCTTTGTAAAGCAAGATGAAGCATGGATGGAAAATCAAGGATCCACGCTACCCAAAAGTTTATTTTGTTAGTTATATGACGTGGCAGTTTATGATTTGCTGAATTTTTTAACGGATATAATAGTGTAAAGTGAATGATAAAAAAATAATTTAGATACCATTTATGATAAAAAATAAAGTTTAGGTACCAACTTGGAAAAAATAATATAATTTAAGTACTGATTTGTGAGTTAAGCTATTTTTTAAATAGATTTAATGGTTTGACTAATAGTTGGACTAACGAAGGTGTCAATTTAGGAAAAATGGTATAATTTAGGTACCAATTTGTGAATTAAACCTTTTAATAATAGTAAAATTGGACCAAAAAATTTAAATAAATAAATTCAGAGGACTCAATGTCACAAAATTAAAGTATAAGGACTATATTTTAAATTATAAAAGCATATAAGGAGTTTTGACAGATTTAAACCAAAAGAAAATGTTTTGAGTCTATCATCGTTATTTGTACAGTTATGAAGCCCGGAACTGTGTGATGGGCTTCTTATAAGCGATCGTCTTTTAAAATCAACTTGGAACTGCCTCCTCCCCTCAAGCGGCTCCCTCACATCAACAACAAACCGTCAGCCGTCGCAGGTTACTCAGTCATGCCATCTTTCCTTTGAATCTCTGATACATGTTTCAGTCTGAACTGATTACTACAATTTTTGGGTGTGTAGTGGATAGATATGTCTTTTAGGGGACGAGGACGAGGGCGGGGAAGGGGATTTGGTGGGCGTGGCTTTGGTGGATACGTACCGCCAGAACCCTTTGTGCTTTTCCCTGTAAGTGATGTTCAACTACTTGTTTTCCAGGCATGGGTTCTGTTGTAAACTATACACAATGGTTGAAGATTATGTTGCCTTATTTTGGGGGATTTGCAGGATATTGAACTACCTGATGTAAAATCTGTGCCTGAAGAGAAAACCTTAGTCGTTTGGAATTCAAGGTTGCTAAACTATTGGAAAGCCTCTCCTTACTATCTTGAAGAACATGTTTCAAAGAGTGGGTGTTTCAAATTGTAGCTTTTTTTTTAGTTTGAATTGGTTAACGCATTTCATTGTTGTAAATGCATCATATATTTTGCTTCAAGTGAATGATCTTGTTGCGCCTAATCAATGATATTTTAACCTTATTTGCTTCTTCAAATCAATAATCTTTGAAAATGTGAGAAGACAACTTATAAAGGGTGCTTCTTGAGAAACAAACAAGTTTTTTCCTTCAGTCGTGTGAAAGTTAATGCTCAAGTGCATAAAGCAAAACTTTCAAACTAAGCATTTGTAGCAGTTGAATTGGAATTTCTTTTTTTTTTTGTCATTAAATTGCATGCCGCATGTCTACAAGTGTGTCAGCCAATTTTCTTGGATGCAATCTTATACTTATTGTTGTTAACTTTTCCCATTTCCAGCCGCATGCCGATATTCTTCTTGCAAATTCATATGTTATGCTGGTTATATTATACCTGTTTTGATATTTCCCTAAATGTTATGTTAGAAAGCCAGAGTATGGATATTGAAAGATTTTCTGACTGGGGGAAGCCAAAGAACACCTCAAAACGCGATAGCCTTAACCAGGTTCTACAACTCCAATCTCATAATTTTCCTAAAGAATTGATTGGAGGTTTGCAACTGAAACAACTTATGGAAATATTTCCCTGATTGTAATTATATATTTATATATATTGTACTTGAGAGCTTTCATCTTTCCCTTTGCTGATTTGGTTACAATTGAATATTGGAATTTCAGATTCAAAGAGAGCGCAGCGAAGTGCCAAAAGAATGCGATGGAATCTAGACTCAGGTTTGAAACGGAAGCATGTCTTTATTCTTCATTGTTTTCCTGTATTTCATATTATATATTTATTGCTTGGAGTAATAGACAGTGAATGGATTCCTCTAATCAACATAATTTTTTGACTTTGTGTACCATGAAGAAACTCTCAACCTTCTACATGTATATGATGTACGGGCATTACCAGTCTAGAAAGTGCTTCTATAGTCATTAAGCTAGCTGCTTATCATGCCACTATAGAGAGATGGTTTAATGCTATGTTACTCGGACTGGGGTGTAGGCGTCAGATTAGGGTATCTGTTAGACACATAGGTTCAATTCTTTCCAAGATTTTCATGTATAGGTCTTTGGAGCATCATATCTTCATCCTCATGTTGGATTCGGGCACTATAGAAAAAAATGAAGAGTCAAAGTAACAGATTTAATGGGCTCAGCAATCATACTTCACTACACTCCTGTGATGATTTTGGAATATTTGATTTGTTTGAAATGATCTCAGAGTAGCTGGACCTGTGTGACGGAATGATTGTTTCCAAGTAGGAAAACTTAATTGTTTTGGACCCAAAGCTTAACACAATCGATTTATCACCATCCTTAGAAGATGGCATCCAACAAGTTTGGTGTTCGAATTCCAACATGTGCAACTTTTCACTATGGTTTAGGTTATCATTCTTTCAAAGTAAAAATAGAAGTATGTTGTTTTTCTCCAACTTGAACTTAAAACCTCCGAGTCAGAATAGAGCAACCTAGCCTTGGTTCCAACTTTCCTTGTCATAATGATGTTTTCTACTTAATGGCTTAAGAAGAGTATCAACATCTTTCAAATCTCAGTTTAACAGTTTAAATAACCTATTCTGGTTTACATGTTTCCTATTTGTGAACAGGCCTGGAGAAATTGGACGTGTTTGAGAAATTTGAAAAGGTAAATTTTCCTACCATAGCTCATTAAGCGTATACTTTGGACTTGAATTAACAGCTTATTTTAAAAAAAAAAAGGAAAACCTGTTGGAACTTGATAAAATCTCTGCTTTGTTGGTGTTCTTTTTCCAGTCTCTCATAATGGATGCTTGTTGGCCTTAATAGACTCATTGTTTACTTGCCAGGATGGAGACAAAGAAGGAAAGGAGAAAGGTGATGGAGAAGAAGAAAATTCAGATGAAGAACAGGGAGCACAGTCTGACGAATCATACAGTGATGATGGAGATTATAATGAGGTTAGCGTAAAGCTTGAGATGCTAAACACTTTTGAATCCAAATGTTGCTTAGTATTAATTCACATGATACCAACATCTGTTATTCCCTTTAGTTTATAAGAGAGTTTAAGGAGTCCTTTAAAGAACCCACCATAAATGTATAATCTATTTGGAATTTTGTTTCAAATTGTGTTCCTAATAATGTTTACAACTTTGCAGAATGAACATTTCGATGATGATGAAGATGATTATAACATAGAAGATAACCATGATGGTATGCATTTTCTTTTTCATCTGCTTACTATTTGCAACTGAATCTGCGTCTAATTGTTACAGATCGATAAATGTTAACTTTTCAGTATGTATGGGAATAGAATATTGAGTTTTTTTTTCCCTTTAACTGTTACAGATGAACCTATATATTAGTTGCTCTTCAATTGGAATGGTGGACTTTTTGAAGTTCACTCAGTCAAGACAAGGTACCTGCTGGTGACATGATGGTCGCCCGCCATAGTACCCGACATGCTGGTGACACTAGTATTAGTTCAAAATAAATATACCATGCTTTCGTAACCTGTTTAGTTACCTTGTATATTTCACCATAACAGCACATTAGATACATGGAACGCATGCTAAAGAGCAAACTCCAAAATGACTATATATATTGTTAAATTATCTTTTTGTACTCTTCATATATTTGACATTTAGTTTTTTTTTTTTAATAATTTAATCCCTTACTTATTAGATTTAAAAATCCAAATTCAATTGTTAGCACAACTAAAATTATTTTCTTAAATTTATTAAATTAAATTTATTGCTGTAATATTTTGAAATAAAAAAAATCTCATTTGATAGCGCCATTTAACATAAAAAAAGAAAGAAAATATTGTAATGAGGTTGAATTTAAAATATTTTAAAATTTTCAAATTGAACATCTAATAAATAATCCATGAATTTGATAGATTATCATGAATGTGACATTTTTCAATATTTATGAGATTTCAATAAGGAAAATCTAAAATACACTTTTAAGACTGATTAAGTTCCATCGGAAATTCCGTGGTTTGTCTGAGAATAAACTCAGCTCTCCTTTTCTTATCGTCCCTCTCCTCGTTACGTAAAAAAGCTGTTGTGCCCCTCTCACCTTTCTTCTGCAAGCTCAAATCTAGCGGCTCACCCAAGATTTTCTTGCCGGTTCTAAACTTGAAATGAACAGCAGCCCTCTTTTCGGGAAGGTGCAGTTTTTCACCATCTGATGGCCCCCCTTTCATTGCTTCAATGGCAGGAGCAAATGCCTCTAGCATGGAAACATGATCACCCTTGCTTGCTTCATCAGTAAGCTTAGCTGGGGAAACAACCAGCGAAACATCTTTCTCTCCTGGTTGCAGTGGGGCAGCAAGAAAAGGATTACTTTCACCCCCTTGTACTTTTTCCTTTTCGGCATCCGTGGCCAAGGAAGCTGAAGTTCCAGAAGAACCATTACATACCAGCCTCTGTTGCAACTGCAGCAAAGCCTTCTCAGCCTTTCTCCGCTGCCTTGCTTGCTCAATCTTATCAGCACAAGGATCCGATGCCCTCTCATTCCACATGGGTGTATGAATATAAGTGTGTGGATCAGGGAAAGCTGGCAACCAAGTTGGGATATGCTTGCCCGGAGGCTTTTCATTCATATGCTCAAAACTTGGAATCAACTTCCTATTTCTAACAATTGGAAACTCCGGCACTGGCTGAGCAAATGGGGTTTCCTCTTCCGAACCCACAAACCGAATTATTTCCCTAACTGTGCCAGAGCCTACAAGACAATGCCCAATATCGGAAGCACTCGGAAATCCATGTGAAGCTTCCAACTCTTCTAAAGCCCGAGTTATATCAAACAGATTGCATTCCGTCCTACCAGCAAAATTAGCATGAAAACTTGCATTTCTTCCAAATTCACAAAGGTAACAAACTAAGATATCAGTAAGAGCCTCCAAAGCAGACTCTTTAAATCCCTGAAAACCTACACTCTCGCATATCTGTGCCACCGCAATCTTTGAAACCGCTCTTCCAAATTCATCAGCTTTCAGTCTTCCCAGCGACAACCTCTGCTGGTTTTCACTCTTTATTGTGTCTCTTGTACTTTTCACATCTCCATGGCTCATGTTCAAAACCTCATATCAAATTTTTCACTTTTTTCCTCAAAAGTCTCATATTATATTTTCTTTCATCCCATTAATCCCCACCTAATTGCTCATAAATACTCGCCATCACCTTCTTATCTTGTTAATTGGAAAAGTCTGATCAATGAAAAAAAAACCCGAAGAAAAACAGACCCAGAATCTTTTTTTCCCTATATATTCCCCAAAACAAATATAACCAAAAAAATTACAGCTGATCCGAAGAAACCCTAGATAAAGTCTAAGCTTTTACGTCTACAAAATCAAAATTGAGGATAAAAAAGATTCGGAAGCTTACCAGTCATCCAAGAAATTCAAAAAAAAAAAAATCTGTAATGATGAACAACTTCAGCTGAAATAAAGAAGCAGAGCCTAATTTTGAAGCACACCCAACCCGAAACAAAACCCTAAGAAATACTTTTAACTTTCCTAGAGGTATTAAGAGCTTCCAATAAAGGGTCAAGGAAAATGGAGGGAAAATTTACGAAACTGAAAAAAAAATCCTTCTAAGACCCTAAAAAGGTGCGGATCAAGCAAAATCGAAATTCGAGAGCGGTGAGAGTGAGAGGGGTGGATGCAGTGAAAGGGTGTTTTGGGTTTATTATTTAGACTTCTCAGGTAAACGAGTATTAACATTATACTCGCTTTGTTTTTGGGCCTATAAGGCTAGCCCAAAACTATATCGTCTTACTATAAGAATGGTTTTTCATTAAACCTGGCAAAGATAAGAGCGTGGCTTGTGGTTGTGAGAGAGGAGAAGAAAAGAGTGAAGCTTCGGAAATGGAGAAGTACTTTGGGAATGCATATAGAGGTGACCCGGGTGTGCCCCATGCGGGCCCGGATCGGTTCGTGAATATATGGATAGGGTCGGCTGCTTTCTCTGTACTCACTTGGTTCAACCCTTACATGTGGCAGCTCACAAATCAATTCAAGTAATTTTGGTTCAACCCACTTCTCTCCTTAAATTCTTCTGTTTCATCTTTTCTCCCAGTTATATATTTAGGGTTCATGTGACTTCTGTGTTTAATTGCCTCGTGCGTTACATGTAGGGTTTATGTGAATTAGGTTGTACTGTCAATATATATTTCCTCTCCTAGTTTTGTTTCATCTTTCTCCTATTTTTTCCTTGTTAAATTCCATATTATAAAGTTGATATATTGAGTGTATTATGTATCTATGGACAGTACAAGACAGGGTAATTCATTGTTTCCATTTATCTTACGGTGTGGTCTGACTGGGATAGCAATGGTGCAGTGGGGTTGGATTGTAGCACTTCTTCCTTTTAGAAGTCTCAATCTCCTTTTTCAAGCAGGTTTCGAATGAACAACTTCCAGTTGTGAAAGATTTCTATTGCTTTGTTGGTAGCATCTTTTTTTAGCAAGTTACCTTTGTGCATATTTCTGTTCCTTTTGGAATTCATAGCCATTCTTCTCACCAGATTGAGTTAGACAAGTTTGGCTTATTGACAGTTTTTGCAAGAATTCCATTTCATAATGCTGGAATTTGTCTACTTCGTTGCTTCTCATACTTTTCTCTGTAATATTCCTGGATTTTGTCTCAGTAACTTTGGTCTGCTTCAGGGCATATGCAAGACACATTTTGATTTGTTAATGATGTAGCTTACCGGAGTCTGTACCCATTTCATCAAGTATCCTTATATGGATGCAATGATTCAGTTTTTGCTAGGAATTTGCTTACGTTCTTGTTAGTCTTAGCCAATATGAATATTTGATGTTCTAATCTATCTACAGCAACCTGTATATGCCTCTCAGCATTGTATTTCTTCAGTGAAATCATTGCATATTTGGAAAACGGGCTGTTCATAGGTGGCAGATTCTGCATTATACTAATCTAGCATTCATTTATACGTTCCTCTTCATCCTCGATATCGCATGTTCCAGAGTTGCTTTTTATTTATTAATTTGGAGCATGTCAATTTGTAGTTGGCATGACAAAGCAATGATATTTGAACATTACCATTGGAAGAAAGCAAAGGCTAAGAACCAACCATACAAATTTAAGGTTCGTTGTCTGTTTTCTTTTGTTGACAAACTTTCTTAAAAAGTACTATGCAAAGTCCTAGATGCCTTATACGAATTTGACATAAAGCGATCTCACAAACCCTTCTCTTTTGTTCTTTTCAGTGGAATGAGTACATGGACAAGGATCACAGGGACTCGTATTATTTCAACTGGCCTGTCTACTTCCCATAGTGTTTCTTTCATGTAGGCATGCTCTTTGATAAGTAGTTCAGACACAGAGGACTTTACCTGCCTAAAAATTTATGTTATCTTTATTGCTTTGTCCCTTCTTCCCGACTCATTATGCTGTCTTAACTCTACCCTATCGTATTATGGTGAATGCTCTATGGTTCAAGTAATAACAGGATCTTTTGTCAATTTTTGTCATGGTTCTTATGATGCTTTTGAGTGAAATGTACTGCAAATCTGCTAGTGGTTAATGCTATTGGAAACAGGATGGGAAGATTGTTGTTGAATGGTAAGTTGTAAGTTGAAAAAGATTTGTGCACATCCCTGGATAACATTAGTCAGTGATTGTGCTGCCATTGACTTGTTTTCAAAAGCTAAGGCAAGTTTGGGTGATAATACAACCTGTGCGTTACCGGGTTTTAAGCAAATTCCGGCTTCAACATATCAGGTTGAGCTAGTTATGGGATCATTTGCATTTGGATTGATATCTGTTTCAATCTGGGTTAAATGTACAATTTGAGGCTTGTACTTTCACATTAGGGCCTGAACTTTTTTTAAGTTAATCTATAAGTTTAACAATTGTTCTTATATTGGGATTTAAATAATTTTTTGTTTCGAGTTAATTTTTGCACAATTATTAAGTTTAAGAAATTAATTTTACCAAGTTAAAGATTAAGTTAGAACAAAAAAAAGTAAACCCTAATGTGGGAATGATTGTGGAAAAAAAATGGATTAACCCTTTCAATTTCAATGGATCGCTGTTGATCTAGGCTAGTAACTAACTGTTGCAACCGGTCCTTCGAAAGTTGTCAATGAAATAAAAATAGGGAATGATAAAAACATCTGGGTGGAAAATTTTGAGCCTGCAATGGGATAATCTTGTTACTTTATAAATGAGCAATCAAACTGGTAGCAGTAAGAATATAAGGTTGAAATTATGAGAGCTGCTCATTTCTATTTTGCAAGTGAAACAAGAATTTGGTTAACTCGATTCTTTCATGTTTACAAATAAGTAAGATTAACTGAGAATTGATTAGAATATTAATTTGGATAAAGAGATTGAACTTACTTTTAAAGG
Source organism: Gossypium longicalyx (assembly GCA_025698465.1). NCBI lineage: Eukaryota > Viridiplantae > Streptophyta > Magnoliopsida > Malvales > Malvaceae > Gossypium > Gossypium longicalyx. Next base: position 30,483,858 of record CM047003.1, read on the forward strand.
AATGATTCAAAATTAATAAAAAATAAAAAATTAATGGTGAAATAAATTTATAATTTTATTCAATTATTTAATTATTATTAGATTCCTATAGGAATGAATTAAATTAATTGATTCCACCGCTGATTCGATTTTTTGCTCTAGAATTCAGTGATTAATCTCAAATTAAATAAAAATTAAGGAACACTCCCATGTCACAGAGTTTACTTTATAAGCATGACACGTAATCGACCACTTGGAGACGTTCTTTGCCAAGAACTTTCAAAGGAAGTTGTTTAAATCCTATCTAGGAACAGAAGCCAAAGGGAAAAAGAACCCCCCCTTGAAAACAGGCAATGGCGTTTATTCAATATTCATCTCCTTGTTTCAGAACAACCTCATTTCCTACTTTATCAGTGCCCATCAGAGCTTCTTCACGTCTGTATCTGCCAACCACTTTCAGAAAATGGGTCCCAGATTTTAGAGTCAAGTCCTTGAACTGGGTCTTCTCTGGTGCTCTTGCTCTTACATTATCTGCAACAGGCAAGTATGATTAACTTGTAATGAATGCTGGTTAGGCTGCTTTCTTAGTAATATTGCTTACGCTCTTGAGCACCACTTTGTTTACTTTAGAATTAGTCATATCATTACATTATACAAGTTCCCAATGCTGTGATGTTTTGGCTTATTATTTTTGTCAAGCAAAATGGGGCTTATGAGGCCAACATTTTAGGGGTTGGGTTCGCGGAGGCAAAAGTCGGGGTTAACAAGCCGGAATTGCTTCCTAGAGAGTTCACTCCAGTGATTGATGTAGCAGGCTTTCTCTCTGATGGCCAGGTTTGGTTTCTTTCAATTATTTTTTACTTTTTCGTGGGACAAAATGTTTGGATATGGAATATTGGTAAACGCTGAAACTAATGAGAAACTATTAAACTCTTCAAGCCTTCAAGGCATATAACGAATCTCACATAATTACTTTTATAAACCTCCATTGTGCAATGGAGTTCAGTGATTCACTATGTTTTTCATTGATGAAATCCATCCACTTAGCATTCATCAGCGTAAAATTAGAGTTATCTGATTTGGTGATACAAAACTTAAAGGGCTTCCTTGGTTTTGCTCCATTTATGGAATAGTTATTCAATCTTGGTTGAGCTCTTGTGTCTTCCAAACGTAAGAGTTCTATTTATAAGCAAATATATATACTTTATAAACATTGCTGTCCGCATAGATGTCTTTCATATAGACATTACTGGCCAAATAGATATCTCTTCGTGTAGACATAATTGTCCAAATAGATGTATGTTTGTATAGACATGAATTTTTTAAATATGTCTTGTTAAAGACTTGTAACATTTGACAATCACATACAAATGTGGCATTATTTTGAAAATGTTCCAACATTAAATGTGTTTTTTTAATGATTTCTTCCTATAACTTGCTTGTTTTGCAAGATGAACAACTTTAGTTTTTACATGACATATTTCATAGTGATTGAGTACATAAGGCCCTTACATGTTAATTGACCAATAATTATATCAAATTGCATGCTTAGATCCGTACTTTTGATCCTCATTCTGTCTAGTTTTAGCTCTCTCATGCTTGCTAAGGTATCGTAAAAATGGGCAAAAAAAAACTTTTTGAGCATGCTTTCCACTTTTTTGAAATGTTATTGTTTATCCTCTGTGCTCTTATTGAGGAAAAAGCCATAGAGTTAAAACTACAATTGCTATTTTCAAGAAAGCTCGAGGAACAAAAGCATTCATTTCATCTTGTCTTCTGGATAGTAGGCCAAACTCTTGTTGGAAGAAGCAAATATAATTAATAGATAAATAATGCTACTGCCTTTTACAAACGGAAGATTAATACTGACACCAGACTGTTAAACCTCAGGAGAAAAGACTCATTCAGGAGATCAGTGATATCGAAAAGGATACCGGCTTTAAGTTGAGAGTATTAGCACAAAATTACCCTGACACACCAGGTATGAGTAATATATAGCTTATGTGTCATTGATCTCACTGTGTGTGTGTTTTCTTATAATTAGATTTTCTCTTTAAAACTCATGTTTATTCTATTTGATTTAACTCTTTGAAGCTGTTAGCAAAGTTCAAAATTACTTAAAACTTCTCAAATTGCTACAGGGTTGGCAATCAAAGACTTTTGGCAAGTAGATGATCGAACTATAGTTTTTGTTGCTGATCCCACCTTTGGTAAAGAATTTGACTACGGCATTGTCTTTAAACTCTAATATGATGGATGGAAAATTTCTAATTATGGATGGATTTCGGACCAGGCAATATATTGAATTTCAATGTTGGGGATTCTGTTGACTTAGACATTCCCCGAAGCTTTTGGAGCCGTTTGGCGGGGAAATATGGAAATATGTTTTACTGGAAAGAAAAGGTAAACTTGTTCTATCATCCATGTATAAATCACAGTTTGTGTACGAAAATGTTCAGTTTATGCATGATTTTTTCCCTGAAAAGTAATTTCTGAGTTATTTTGGCTGAAACAGGGGGAAGATGCATCTATTGAAGCTGCCGTCATGGCAATATCCAATTGCTTAAGAGAACCTGTGGGGCCAAATAATTGTTCCGAGGTAAAATAGCACTATATTAGTATTACAAGCATGATCAATTCCTTATGTTTTCGTTTTCATCCCGTTTGATAAATAGATCATCTGCAGCTCTTTGTATAGGTTGATATTATGTACTAGTAGAAACCAAGTTGTAAATGATTTTTTTACTTATTTTTCGGATGATCTACTACTCATATAATGTTTGTCAATTTGAATTGAAGAAATGAAACAATGCTGCAGATTTGAGTAGCATTAGAGATTTAGAAAACAATAAATAATCCATGTTAGAAACTCATGATGTATTGTCCTCATTTAAGTATCCTTAAACTTCTTGGATGTATATTTAACAATCTCAAAGGATGTATTGCAGACACTTTAAGAAAACAGGGATAGGGGACGACGCATTTCCCGGTCACCTATTGTATTTATTATATCTGCATTTTGAAGCAGTATTTTCTAAGAAAAGCAAAAAAAGACATCAACTGCTGATCTAAGAATCTTCCTCGGAATATTTGTATCTCATAAGAATGACATTGTGCAGATACATGCATGCATGCATACATACATACATCGACACTCTGGTGTATGCTTCTGTTTCTGCAGAAGTCGTAAACAGTATGGAATTTTACATGCAGGAGCATTGAACTAATAGGGGAAAAAAAAGGAATAACATTAGCTTAATCATCCTGTCAGAAAACAATATAATGGAACTACACCTAGAGACTAGTAGTTTTCTTTATTTTGTCTTCTAAGATCTTCTGTAACTCTTCAGGTTGACAAGGGACAGTTAGAGCTCCCATTTGTTGGAATCCATATTCCTCTTTAGCTTGCTCTAATAGCCTTAAAAACGCTGGATTCCTTAGATAACTCAACTCCAAGATAAACCTCTTTGATTTTCCACCTTTGACTGCAATTACTGCAAAATGTCCTTCCTTCACATCGTTTGGTATCTTTGTTTCTTCAACATCCTCATCAAACTCAATGTTATTTCCATCGCGGCCCCTTGACGGTAACTCTGAGAGAAAACTCTTTAGCTTTTTCATCAAAAGCCTAACTATTGCAAGCCCTGTATGACGTTGTTCCCAGTTCTGCTGCATTTTCAGGCACTCTGGATAACTCTTGGAAATACTTTAGTGTTTGGTTTTGTGATTGATTGGTGGATCCTAAGGCATTTATACTGGGGAGTTGAAGGAAATGGAAGCCAATGTGAAATTTCTGGGAGACATTATGGGGGCCATTTTCATATGGTTGGAGCCAAACTTATCATTTAATGCCATCTTCGATACTCCATATATTTAATTTCCATGCTTTCTCGTAGACCGGTGGGCTCTTTTGAAACGCGGTATACAGTACATCTATGCAATTGTTTTGATGTTTGCCACAGTGTCTCTGCCTCGCTGGACTGGTTGAGCTGTGTTTACCATGCCGTAGGTTATGTCAAAATCGAAATCGAATCATACTATTTCACCGTAAAATCTAAAGGGAAAGTCGTCCGTCCTTTCCAAAACATGCGAATGAATGAATCTGACTTACACCTGTCATTTGAGCACATTACAGGTGAGATGAATTTGGGTTCAGTCATATATGGTTGATAGTAGATTTACATTCAAGTCATTTGTATTTTTTTTAATTGAATTTTACCTTTTTAAATATGAGTTTTGAGACTTTGAATTAATTTCTTTTTATAATTAAATTGAATTGGATAAAGTTCAAACTCATGTTTGTCATGTTTATGCAGACATAAGTACAAAAAAGGTTGTTCTAAACCAAAAGAAAATAGCTTTTGTTCTAACCCCCATTACTAATTGTCGGTTAAAGGGTTTCTTTTTAGCTGTTAGGTAACGAAAAGAATAGAATGCCACCTTGCCTATAGTAGATCATGCCTGTTTAAGTCTCTTTTCTAAATGCAGGCAGGAATCTACGACGGACCAACCTACAATATTTTTATTACATAAACGATTGAAGATTTATTACAATCCATTTTAACAAATCTCATTACCACAAAAACTATATATAAGAAAACCAGTTTAAATATTCCATTTAAATTTAAAACAATCAAATGGGTGTCAGCCGGTGGCTGTTATATATTTTCGATTGACTTCAACAAACTTAAAAGGACGACCGTAAATTTGAGCGCATTAAGATTTCCATAGGTGATTCCAATAGCTACCCATAGACTATCATTGCAATCAAAGTCATAAGAGTTGGTCCCATGCATTAAAGTGACTCAAGATACAGGCATGGGGGAGGCAGCAGAGCAGAAATCATGGTGCCACTAAGTATGTATTTATTCTTACTTAATGATCTGTTTAAACATCAAGTTGTCTGTCATTAACAATTGATTTTGTCTTCATAAAGTTGTTGCTGATATTTGTAAACCAAGTGATTATACCTTTCCTCGATATTTGCAATTTCAAAGTAAATGATGATATATACTTGGATATTTTGTTGGAACCGACAAACGAGTGGATCTGTTTTCCAACGATAGTCAAGATTTGAACGAAGTCAAGAGAATCCAATAATTGAATTTCACAAATAATACATATAAGTGGAAACTTTTACCGTGTTGTACTACTGTGTACGGTTGTTTTGTCTGACGGTGGGGAAACAGATAGATGAAATTAACGAGTTCATGGGACCGTAGAACAGTAGCGTCTGGTTTATAGCTTTGGAATGACAATGGCTGAGCATCCATGGTCTTTTCTTAATGATATTCCAAGGTTTTCTGCAAAACTCACTCAGTAACCTTACAATATTTCAGTCTAGAAAATAGCAAGCAAGCATTGAAAACTGCAGCTGGCTTCTTTTCACTGCCAAATGATTTTTTCCCAACTATTTTGAAGGCAACCTAATCATGTGTTTCCTTTCACTACTATGCATACTTTAAGATTTCCAAGCACCATTTTTCTGCATTTCCTCAAGTTCATTTATTGTAGTATTCAAGTAGGTGAGGTTACAGCTGGTATGAAGTGGAATTTCTTAACATAATTGATGGAATTTCTCCATCATCCTCGGCTTGGGAATCGTAAAATCGGTCGAAAATGATTACACAGTCATTAAAACTCTTTTGCTCATTCTTTAATAAAAAAACACAAATTCTGGTTGAAGGTAAGGCAAAGGACTGAGGGCTTCATGTGATATACTAAGCAAGTAATTACCAACTTTTCAAAAACGTTAAGGGGATAGTATTAGTTAAAATATACAAATGAAGACATGTTGATTCGTACAAGAACTCGAAAAAGTTTAAAGAAATCTTTTTATTTGTTTTCCTAGTAGCTAGCTTTCTAGTATGTTAGCTTTACATGTGTCCCCAACTTTCAGTGCAAGCATTGTTGCTTCCTTTGCTGTGTTGTAGAATCTCCTGCAGTTCATGAGGTCGACAAGGGAGAGAAAGAGCCCCTTACTGCTGGAATCCATATTCTTCCCGAGCTTGATCCATTAGACTTAGAAATTCAGGGTTTGTTAAGTGGTGTAATTCAATAACAAACCTCTGTGTTTCTTTTCCCTTCACTGTAAAAACAGTAAAAAATCCTTCCTTAACATCACCTGGCACGGCTTTACCAACACTCATGTCTTCATTGAATTTGGAATGGTTGAGCGCCGGAGCTGCACTGTATGCTGAACTCGAGAATCTCTTTCGCAATTTTTTAAAGAAGGCCTGAACATCATTAATCCTCTTCTGTTTTCTGCCATTTTCTTGATTGACAACTTCTCACTGAACTTTTGAGTTTTTTTTTGAAATCTATGCTCCTTAATGCCAGACTTGGAGGGTATTTATATTGTTTTTGCCTATAGATGATTGAAATGTCTAAGTAATACTGTGAAGCCAATCTGTTACAGCCTAAATGCATCAACAGACACAGCATTATACTGTTCTCAACATCGATATTCCTGTTCAAAGCTTTTCCTTGATTTTGCCTTATCTTTCCACAGGATATTGCAGATAAAGTGAGAATAAATTAGCATTTCTCGATGATAAGACCCTTTGCTTGATGTGGAAAACTGATACTTAACAGATGGGGAAACTTACCGGAAGTTAACCATAAATTGATTGATATAGGCCATTAACATATACGGTTTGATTATCTTAGTTTATATTTGTTGAAGTTAGTTTCCATGCAACACATGCAGCTCATGCAGATTCATGCACATAAGTTATCCGGGTAAAGTACGTGCAAGAATCCATGCACATAAGTCTCCCAGGTAAAGTACGTGCAACTGAAGATGTTATGCTACTGTTTTATCTCAGTTTCATTTTGTTACTTTTTAGCAATGATTTTGTAACTTAGTTCATTTTAAATTATGTTTGGATGACAACTTGATGTAACTTGATGGTCAAAGAGCTGGTTACCAGCTTTGTCTAAGTGTGCAAGTAATATCACCTAGTTCCAATGTAATAAGTGGAGTTAGGTAGTGTTTAGGTGACCAGCCAATGACTGGTATATGTAATGGCTTTGAACCAAAGTTTCTTTTGAATGAAATCATCAGATTTTCTTTCCATATGCTCCATCTTTCTTTGCCTACTAAATTCTGTTCTCCATTCTTGACAGTAGCTAAAAGCTTAAACTTCAAGCATTTTTTCCCTCATATTTTACCCGGGTGAAATATGTTGCTGTTAAAGTCCAGACTGAAGTTCTTACTTCATCAGGTTAAAGTGTGCCAAATCCCCAACAATTGGTATCTAGAGCCCTTATCTTAGTGGACTTGTTATAGTTGGATCACATACTGATGGCTTCATCAAGCTTCTCACTAGCTGCACCTCCAGTTTTCAATGGAGAAGGATATCACATTTGGGTAGTCAAGATGAGAACCTACCTCCAGGCATTTGATCTATGGGAGGTAGTTAACTCAGATGTTGAACTAGAACCATTGAGAGCAAATCCAACAGTAGCTCAAATGAAGCAGTACTCTGAAGAAAAAAGTAAAAAGCACAAGACCATGTCATGCATTCAGAACTGTGTTTTTGATGTAATTTTTACTAGAATCATGGCTTGTGAAACACCAAAACAAGCCTGAGACAAACTCAAGGAGGAGTTCCAAGGTACTGAGAGGACAAGGCAGCAGCAATTGTTAAATCTGAGAAGGGAGTTCGAGAACTTGAATATGAAGGAAGAAGAAACTGTCAAGAAGTATTCTGACAGAATCATGGCTGTAGTTGTAATAGCCTAAATTTTTAGTGGTGTCGGAATAGTGATTTGAGATTATTAAATCCGACAAATGAGTAAAAAATATTATTAATTTAGTGAATATAAGTTAAATGTGAAGTTAGAAATTTTTTGAAATAGCGAATTGTGTACTAGAAATAAATATTAAAATAATTAGAATCAGAAACGAGGTATCGAGACTTTAAAAATTTTAAACCGAGCCATAAATATTTTTATAAATATTTATGGAGTGTTAATAAGTTAGTATTAAAGTTTCGTCAAGAAATTTTAAAGTTCCGATAGTTAATTGAATAAAAAGTACTAAATTATAACAAATGTAAAATTATGGGAAATGATTAAATGGCTTAAATGATAAAAGAAAGAGGGTTTAAAAGGAAAATAGACCCAAAATGTTTTGGGCTGGACGGCAAGGGGCAAGAAATCAGCAGGAAAATTGATGAATTAAGGGCAAAATTAGAATATTGCAAAATTTACTTAATAAAGCTAGGACTAAAGTGGAATTATCTAGATTTCTCTTTATTTTTCTGCATTCTCATCAGCAAAAACACCATATAAGGGTTTCCTTAAGCTGATTTTTCATATTTTTACTGCAAGTAAGTTCAATTCTTGATTATTTCTTGAAATTTTTGTGTTTTTATGACTTTTACAACTAGGTCCACTTGTTGAATTCATTAGTTTTTGATTTTATGAAAGAAATTGGAAGTTGCTATGAATATGTGATGGAAGTATATGATGATTTAGCATGGAATTAGAGCTTTAAATTGTTTATATGCTGATTTTATTGAAAGAATTGAATAGAAAGTGAATGTTTGGGACCTAATGGTGAAAGAGTTTGAAGTTAGGGTTTTATGTGAAAATTCTGAATTTAAATAATTGTGAGATAACTTATAATTTCTAGATAAAGCATTAATTTGGAAAAATTATCTTCATTGAGGGGTTAATTGAGTAAGGACTGAATTGTATGAACTATGAAATTTGGGGCAAAAATCGAAATCAACATTTGCACTAAAACAGTTTTGGACAGAAGCAGTAGTCTAACTTTGAAAAATCACCAAAAATTGTAGAAATCGAATTATGGAATGAATAAAATATGAAATTAAATCTTATTAAGCCTAGTTTCTTATAGAAGAAACGGTGTAAGCAATGGAATTGTAAATCATGAGATATAATGGATTTTGTAAGACAATGTCAGAATGAATTCGGGTTCCCCTGTTCTGACTTTGAAAAATCATAAAAAATTGAATAAAAATAATTAGGGGCTTAAATTTATATGTTTATAATTTTGAATGAGTCTATTTTCAAGAGAAACAAACGGAAAAATCATTTGAATCCTGTACGAGAAGATAATTAATTTTTAGTGAAGAAGGGTCGAAACTATCAAACAGCAGAACAGGGGAGACTTCAATGAATAAACTGTATTAATTGGCCCAACCAAAAATTATAAAATGTTTATGGTAAGAAGATATGTGAGTCTAGTTTCAGGGAAAATTAGCGGATCTTAATTTGGAGTTCTGTAGCTAAAGATAAAAATAATTTAGTGACTATGACACGGATGGACAGCATTGGAATATACATAAGTAAATAATGAAATTATAGATAATATTACTTATAAGAGGGTTGAAGATGAAGTCAATACTGATAAGTGAATGATTTTACAATGATAGATCGAGAACCCAAACAAGTCGAGGAAAAGAAAAAGTAGCTGATTAGTCCCCGAACTTTCACAAATTTTGCAAATCGACCGGGTAAGTTCATATGGTTGAAGTTTAATGATTATATGTTAATTTTATGAATTATATAATGTATGATAAAATATATTTATTGATGAATAGAGAATAAAATAACAACCCGAAAATCGAATAAATGATCAAATTGAGCGGAACGTCGGATTTGAGTACTTCTGATCAGTGATAAGTGACAAGTGATAAGTGGTAGCTTTAGCTACACTTATCTGATCAGCGACAAGTGATAAGTGATAAGTGGTAGCTTTAGCTACACTTATCTGATCGGTGACAAGTGATAAGTGATAAGTGATAGTTTTAGCTACACTTATCTGATCAGTGACAAGTGATAAATGTGATCAGTGTAAGACCGTGGCAGGACTATGACTTCAAAAAGTGATAAGTGATCATACGCAAGACCATAGTTATACTATGGCAAAGTGAAAGTGAAGTACTCAATTTTCTGTAACCGTTCCCTAATTTGGTTAAAGAATGATATGTGACAAATGGGCCCAAAAGAATTAAAGGAAATGAATAAGTGGTAGTAAGTTATACAAGGGAACTCACCAATGTTGTGGTTGACAGTGAACTTAATAATTGTGTATATTGTATAAGTGTATAAATATTTGGTAAGATTTATGTTTTACGCCTATGAACTTACTAAGCTTCTATAAGCTTACTTGAGTGTATTCAATGTCTCTTGTAGATTGACGTGGAAGTATACGGAGGATCGGATCAACACAAAGAATCACACTATCTAGATTATCTCCGGTAGCTTTTGTAAATTTTCTTTTTGATTTATATGGCATGTATAAGGTTTGATGATTATATAAATGCTAAGACTTGTTTAATGAATATACATTAAAGAAAAAAATGATAAATATGTTAAATAGTATGATTATAGTAGAAGTATAATTTGGTATCAAATTGATTGAAATGAATTGGTTGGTTGGATTAGTCTCGGTTTTAAAATTTGCAGGAAGGTTAGATATTTATAAAGGGGTTATATTGAACAAAAAAAAAAAAAAAAAACTTTGGGATTTTGCGAAAAATTTTCTATGGTTTCGATTTAATTCTGGTTTGGTCTCGAAGTATGTTTTGGGCTTTGGAGGCCCATCTAAAGGACGTCATGACATGTTTTAGTAAATGAATAGTATTTAACTTGTATTAACGAAAAATTAATCTGGTAAACTCTGGTAATGCCACGTACCCTATTTCGGCTATGAATACGGGTAAGGGGTGTTACAGTAGTTAACAGCATAAGCCTCCTTGGTGAGCAATTTAATAAGGCAAGAATTGTGGAGAAAGTGCTCTCTACCTTACCAGAAATGTATTAAGCAAAAATATCCTCCTTAGAGGATTCAAGAGACCTAGCAAGCATCTCCTTAACTGAGCTCATTAATGCCCTCTATGCTCAGGAGCAAAGGAGAGCTAGCAGGATGGAGGAGCACCAAGAGGGTGCTTTTCAAGCTAAAACCAAGTCTGCTTCAAGTTCCTCAGCTTATAAAGGCAAGAAGAACTGGAAAAACAGGCCTAAGCCTGATGCTGCAAGAGGAGAAGATCGACTCTGCAGATTTTGTAAAAAACTTGGTCATCCAGAGGCCAGATGCTGGTTCAGGCTAGATGCTGTGTGTCAACACTACAAGAAGAAGGGCCATGTTGAAAGGGTCTGCAAAGAAAAAGGCAGACCTGGCCAAAACCAACCACAACACAAGAATGAAGTAGCTCGAGTGGCTGAAGACAAGAAATGACCATGAAGAGCAAGTCTTTACTGTTTCTTGCTCAGCTGGCCAGAAGAAAAGTACAAAAGGCTGGTTGTTGGACAGTGGCTGCACTAACCACATGTCACCAGATGCAACCATTTTTAAAACCTTGGACAGATCCTGCAAAACCAAGGTGAAAATTGGGAATGGTTAGTTAATCAAGGCTGAAGGCAAGGGAGATGTGCAAATATGCACTGCCACAGGTGACAAAATCATCAAAAATGTGCTGCTGGTACCTGAGATTGACAGGAACCTACTTAGCATTTCTTAACCTACTAGAAAAGGGGTATTCTGTTGTGTTCAAAGGTCAGGAGTGCCAAATCACTGATCCAAATGGATCAAGTTTCATGACAGTCACCATGAGTGACAAATGCTTTGAAGTCAACTGGTCAGGTGACTCACACTCAACCCATGTTGCTTCAACAGAAGACACTAAGCTTTGGCATCAAAGACTTGGTCATGCCAACTTCAAATCTATGGATCGGATGGTCAGCAAGGAAATGGTTGAAAACTTCATCAAGACAGTACAGATTGAAGATGTTTGTGAGGTTTGTCAGATGGGAAAGCAAGCCAGGCTTCCATTTCCTGCAAACACCACCTGGAGAGCATCAAGCAAGCTGGAATTGGTGCACACTGATGTTTGTGGCCCTATGAGAACTGAATCACTAAGTGGCAACAGGTACTTTATTCTCTTCATTGATGACTGTACCAGATATTGCTGGATTTATTTTTTGAAGCACAAATCTGAGGTTGTTCAAGTGTTTATGAAGTTTAAAGCTGCAGTGGAAACAGAAACAGGCTGCAAGATAAAGACCATTAGGTCTGATAATGGAACAGAGTATACTTCATCCGGGTTTAATACCTTTTGTGATGAAGCTGGCATAAGACACCAGCTCACCAACACTTATACACCTCAACAAAATGGTGTAAGTGAAAGGAAGAACAGGAGCTTGATGGATATGGCCAGATGTTTATTGTTTGAGAAGAATTTGCCCAAGACCATGTGGGCTGAAGCTGTCAATACTGCTGTCTACATTCAGAATAGGCTTCCAACTAAAGCACTTGCTCACAAGACACCTTTTGAGGCCTGGTTCGGGTTCAAACCACCATTGGCTCATATGAAAGTCTTTGGTTGCCTATGTTACAGCCAAGTACCAGCTGTTAAGAGGGACAAGTTGTCCAAAAGGGCTGTTCCTGGTATTTTAGCCGGGTATAGTATGGTCAAAAAGGGTTATAGGATCTTGGATCCTTTAACCAACAAAATTCAAGTGAGCAGAGATGTGGTGTTTGATGAGAAGGCTTATTGGAATTGGGAAAGAAATAAACCTGAAGCCATTCCTGAAGAACTTATGATGATCGGTTTGAATCGATCGAGAATGATCCGAGAGATGGATGTTGATGATGAACCGATCGTGGGTACAAGGACTTTGGGTGATGTTTATGAAAGGGCTCATGTTGCACAATAAGAACCATGCAGTTTTTGAAGAAAGTGAAGGCGATGAAGGATGAAAAAAGCTATGGCAGATGAAATTGCCATGATTGAGAAGAACCAGACATGGGAATTGGTTCCTAGACCAGCCAAGAGGAAAGTTATTGGAGTAAAGTGGGTCTATCGAGCCAAGCAAAATGTTGATGGAAGCTTAAACAAACTGAAGGCCAGGTTGGTAGTCAAAGGATTCAGCCAAAAGTATAGCCTGGACTACCTAGAAACATTTGCACCAGTGGCTAGGCTAGACACCATCAGGTTACTAGTTGCCTTAGCAGCTCAAATGCAGTGGAAAATCTACCAGCTTGATGTGAAGTCTGCATTTCTCAATGGCTTCCTTGAAGAAGAGATCTACATTGATTAGCCTCAAGGCTTTGTTGTGTCTGGCAAAGAACAAATGGTGTACAGGCTTAAAAAAACATTATATGGCCTGAAACAGGCTCCTAGAGCTTGGTATGCTCGAATTGACAGCTACTTGGTCAGTTTGGGATTTAACAGAAGTGTTAGTGAGCCAACACTATATGTTAAGAAAAATGAAGCTGAAATACAGCTTATTGTATCCTTCTATGTCGATGACCTTTTGGTAACTGGAGGAGCTCAATGCATGTTGGCTGAATTCAAAGCCAAAATGAAAGACATGTTTGAAATGTCTGACTTGGGGCTAATGACATACTTCTTGGGAATGAAGGTGCGCCAAGCAGAAGGAAAAATCTTCTTGGGACAGAGAACATTTGCCTTGAAGGTTCTGTCTAAGTTCTCAATAGAGAATTGCAAGCCAACAAGCACTCCTATTGTTGTTGGAATGAAGCTGTCAAACCTAGGAGATCATGATCCAGTCAATGAGTCCACTTATAGGAGCTTAGTTGGTTGTTTGCTATATTTAACTGCTACTAGGCTAGGCATTATGTTTGCTGTCAGTTTACTCTCAAGATTCATACATTGTTGCAATGAGAAGCACTTTCAAGCAGCCAAACGAGTGCTTAGATATATCAAGGGTACTTTAAGCCATGGGATGCTATTTAACAAGGCTGAAAGTTTGAAGCTTGTTGGATACACATATAGTGACTGGGCTGGTTCAAGTGATGATATGAAAAGCACCTCTGGATATGCTTTTACCCTTGGCTCAACCATGTTTTTTTGGAGCTCAAGAAAACAATCAATGGTGGCTCAATCAACAGCAGAAGCTGAATATGTTGCAGCTGCCAATGCTGTAAATCAAGCCACTTGGCTGAGAAAAATTCTAGCTGATCTTAATCTACATCAAAGGAAGGCAACAGAGATCTTTTGTGATAACAAGTCTGCTGTTGCAATTGCAAAGAATCCTATCTTTCATGGTAGAACGAAGCACTTCAGCATCAAGTTATATGTGATAAGAGAGATGGAACAAGCTCGAGAGGTGGAGCTGATTCATTGCAATTCAGAGGAACATGTTGCTGACATTTTCACAAAGGCCCTTGGTGTGTCAAGGTTTATAAAACTAAGAAAGCAGCTAGGTGTTACAAGCATGGAAACTAAGGAGGAGTGTTGAAGTTAGTTTCCATGCAACACATACAGCTCATGCAGATTCATGCACATAAGTTATCCGGGTAAAGTACGTGCAAGAATCCATACACATAAGTCTCCCGGGTAAAGTACGTGCAACTGAAGATGTTATGCTACTGTTTCATCTCAGTTTCATTTTGTTACTTTTTAGCAATGATTTTGTAACTTAGTTCATTTTGAATTATGTTTGGATGACAACTTGATGTAACTTGATGGTCAAAGAGCTGGTTACCAGCTTTGTCTAAGTGTGCAAGTAATATCACCTAGTTCCAATGTAATAAGTGGAGTTAGGTAGTGTTTAGGTGATGAATTTGTTGATCTTTTGACCAGCCAATGACTGGTATATGTAATGGCTTTGAACCAAAGTTTCTTTTGAATGAAATCATCAGATTTTCTTTCCATATGCTCCATCTTTCTTTGCCTTCTAAATTCTGTTCTCCATTCTTGACAGTAGCTAAAAGTTTAAACTTCAAGCATTTTTTCCTTCATATTTTACCCGGGTGAAATACGTTGCTGTTAAAGTCCAGATTGAAGTTCTTACTTCATCCGATTAAAGTGTGCCAAATCCCCAACAATATTCCCTCTTTAACATGGATTGTTAATAAAGGACTCTAATTAGCACTTGTTTGCCTATACGTAGAAATGACCGAATGGGGCCTGGTTAAAGGTGTTTGATTATTGTTTCTGCAATTCTCTCAGTGTTTGTTTTATAGCATGCATGCATGCATGATCTGATTCATAGAGTTATACAAGAGAAAGAGGATAGGGCCAATCCGCAGGTGATTCTTTTTCTCCTATCAACTAGTAGGCCCTCCATGCATCTATTGAAATTTGCAGGCACTTAGATATCAAGCGCAACTACGGATAAGAGGATGCAACTGGATAAGAATGCCAGGTTTGGAGGCCTGTGCAGTTGCGCCATCTCTTTCAGGCTCCTTCCTCGTACCATACTAGATGCATTTTCTCACAAGTGACAATTGCATTTCACACATCATTTTCACTTTAATAAGAAAAAACTGTAATGTTTAGCATTTTTGCTTCTAAAATGAAGTTACTCTTATCTGAAACAGACATCAATTGAATTTGAATGCACATGGAGAAACTATCTGTGACTGTCAACTGTACTGTAGGTCGAATGGCTATAGTTTAAATGGTATCAGCATGAGGTAGAATTTAATGCATATTAATTTTTTATGATGCTTAAAGAGTTTGCATAAAGAAAATTAAAACAAACTACTTGTTTGTGGTTAGACCAACATGTATCTTGATCATCTTCGAAAATTGAACTTTGTTGATACTGGTGTTCAATAAAGATGGGATAAAGAGGCTGATTCATTTGTGACAGCTGGAGAGCCGAAGATAAAGGCTAAGTAGGAAGTAGGAGATGACTTAGAAAGATCTGGAGAGTGGGAATAGGTTATATGGTGGTATGTTTAAGGAGAAGCCAAGCTCTTTGTATTCATGTGCTAGGGTATATATAGGGGAAAATATTTTTGTCTGTTAGTGCCATGTCATCGACAATAACGATGGTGGCCCGCTTGTGCGGTCAGTTAGGTGAAATGGTCGTTATATATTGGTTGTCATACTGTGTGATCTTATTTTGACATTCCATTTATTGAGGTAGTATGAGTTTGTTATGCCTCAAAAGCCTTTTAATGTTCCTCAAGGACATTCTGTAGCAGGTGGCTAAAAGCGGATGGCTGAGAGCGAGTGCCTTCACTTGCGGGTGGCATGAGGTATACGAACTGTTACTGATGGAATAAGGACGCCATTCCTGGGCGCCTTCTGTGCTGCCCCTCGTGTTGCCACTGTCGAAACATTGGCAGCAAACAAAGTAAAACCAGAAAGCAAAAACAAAGAACTGAAGCAAAAACAAAAAGGAAAGAGTTTGAATGATGATAGCCGGACAACATCACTGATCTTTCATTGATAATTTGAAAAAATAAGTAAGTTACATAAAATTGGACAGTTACCTAATGATGTAACTGCTCCCACTAATGCATAACAAATACAATCTTTGAATTCCATACAAAAGCAAGCTGACATATAAGTTATTACATCAAGTTCAAATAAAAAACTAATCCTACTAACTTTGTGGACAAATTACAAAGAAACTAAACAAAGTTATATAGGAACAAAATGAACAAAAAAGAATGAAACTAGCTGCTATACTCGGTTCAACACCAATGCTGGTCTTTTGCTCATCAGCTGCTGGTCTCCTGTTGCATTGCAGGCCAATGCTCAACACTCCTCATTGGACTGTATGCAACAAACACCAATTTGACTCCTCAAAGCTTCAAATTTTGTAGTACCGAGTGGCTTAGTTAAAATATCAACCAATTGATTTTCTGAACTACAATGAACAAGGCTGACTTCTTTTGATTGTTCGGCTTCTCGAACAAAATGGAATTTAATTTTGAAATGTTTGGTTTTACTATGAAAAACTGGATTTTTTGCTATGGCAACTGCTGATTGGTTATCAACCCTGATCTCAGTGGCTTCAACTTGTTCTTCATTCAAGTTACTTAGCAGCTTTTTGAGCCAAATGGCTTGATTCACAGCTGCTGCAGCTGTAATATACTCTGCTTCAGCTGTGGACTGAGCAACAGTCTGTTGCTTCTTTGAGCTCTAGAAAAAAACTCTTGAGCCAAGGGTGAAGAAGTAACCAGAGGCGCTCTTCATGTTATCAACAAAGCCAACCCAATCACTATCAGAATATCCTACCAGTTTAAGCTCTTTTCCCTTTTCAAACTTAACTCCATAGCTCAAAGTTTCCTTGACATATCTGAGAATTCTTTTAGTAGCCTTAAAATGAATAACATTACAACAATGCATGAATCTTGAGAGGAGATTAACACCAAACATAATATCAGGCCTAGTTGCTATTAAGTAAAGTAAGTAACCTACTAGGCTTCGATTTTTCTTCTCATCAACCCTCTCTTGATTTCCACTACTAGTCAGCTTTTCCCCTTGAGCCACTGGTGTGCTGACTGTTTTGCAATTTGATATGCTGAATCTGTTGAGTATCTTGAAAGCAAAGGCATGTTGGCTGATGAAGATACCTTGATCAGATTTATTCACTTCCATGCCAAGGAAGTATGTCATAACTCCCAAATCTGTCATTTCAAAGACATTTTGCATTTGTATTTTAAATTCTTCAATCATCTTTTCTTTGCTTCCAGTCACCAATAAATTATCTACATAGAGTGAAATAATAAGCAAGGTTTCATCTTCAGATTTCTTCACATAGAGTGTAGATTCACTCACACTTTTCTCAAATCCGAGCCTACACAAATGTAACACCCCCTAACCCTAAATCGTCGTCGGAACAGGGTTACGGGACATTATCGGATAATCGGATAATTTACGAATAATATTCAGATAATTATCAAACATATTATAATATAATTATAAATTAAAATAAAACTTTTGCTAATTGACTCTTTTTTTTTTTTTGAAAAAATTCAATATAACCCCTTTATAAATATTTAATCTTCCTTACAAATTCAAATCGCAACCAATTCAAAACCAATATCACAATCCATACAATTTCATATATAAATATACCTAAACATATCTTAACATCAACTCAGTAATTTACTAAGTAAACATTCGCATATATTGTTTAATTAAATAAACTTCATTCATTCTATTTCAACATGTTCCCAACTATACCAAATATGTTATGATAATTCTATTTCCATTTCATTAAACCAAGTATCAAAAGATCATGTTAATATTAATTATACCAAATATATCATATAAATTAATTTATACCATTTCATTGTTTAAACACCAAAATATCAAATATCATTCTTTACAACAAAAATCATATAGCATTTTAAAGTATTAAAATAACACATATATACATGCCACTTTTATTAAAAGAAGAATACATCACCGAGTTTGCGCTAGAGTCAGGATCGCCTGGATGCTGAACCGAGACTCTGAATACCTATTAACCTGCGCACGGAAGCAACCGTACGCTGACTATTTCATACTCAGTGGTATTACCATAATTCAAATTATAAACATAATAATCATATAAATTAATTCATATAACTTTAATATTTACTAAACCAATTTAAACATAAATTTGTCATTCTCAATATATTCATACAATTTAATTTTGCTATCTGTCAATTAAAATCATATACATTCATGTTGAGCCATTATCTAATTCATGAACCATTGGTTCATGCTTTCCATTCTCATACTCACACTTAAATCACATTTTCAATTCATGTTCCATTTTCACATTTCTTTCAATGGCTCAACCAATTCCTTTTATTCGACTTAACTTTTCTTTTAATTATCCCTATTAACAGACTCGGACTTTGGCGGATACACGGATCCAACCAAACACACCAGTTTGACACCCAGTGCCTCATCGGATAGTTCAAAGCAAAGTTGACACCCAGTGTCTCATTGGCCTAGCCGAAGTAAAGTGGTACCTAGTACCTCATCGAATCTATTCGAAGTAACAGTATGACACCCAGTGTCTCATCGACTCGAGGTCAAAGTATCCCTGAATACTTCCAATCCTATGGCATGCCAACTATATCCGACATAGCCCGATTAGTTAATAGGAATTTTCAATTCACAATTCCTATCACTTTCAATTTCAATTTCACTTTCTCAATTCAATATACATTTCAATTATTCACATATAATCGCAATTTAATTTAATTTCATACAATTCAATACTAGTACTTACCATGCATATCAACTTAAATTCAACAATTAATAATAATTAAATTCGAATTATAGTAATACCAACATGTATTTCTCATTCAATTCAATTTTATAAATTCAATTCAATAAAATTACTTACCTCAATATTTACTTGCTATAAAATAAATAAATTTAAAATTAATACTTAATAATAAATAACTTGAATTATAGTAATACAAACCCAAAATTCTTGATTTACTCCTCGGTAATCTTCTCCTTTCCGTTTTGAGCCGACATCTCTGGTTCTTTGTTAGCTACGAAAATTAAAATAATTATACTATTAATTACAACACTAATTAAAATAAATAATTGAATTTCTAATCAATTCCTACCTTATTCCCAATTTAATCCTAAATAATTTTACTTACTTTTCTAATTCAATTCATACTTTATTTCTATTCAAATTTCCTCCCATATTCTACTTAACTATCTAATGTTCATAATAAAACGCTAATTTAAAACTTCTTTCAATTTATTCCCTACAACACAAAACTTATAGCCTAATTTACAATTTAATCCTTTAATCAATTCTAACTTAAAATTCATTCAATTGAATCCCTAATTCATTATTTTGTTCAACATGAACTATGTTCAAAAACCTAAAAACTTCCAAAACCTCAACTTAATTTCATCAAAACTTTGTTCTAAAGCTTCTAAAACATAAAAATTAAGTAAAAAGGGCTTAATTGACTTGCCAATCAAAGCTTTAAACCTTAAAACCCTAGTTTTTCCTTTTCCTTTTCTTTCTTTCTTTTTCTTCCCCTGTTTCGAAATGCTTTCTGTCTTGGTTTCTTTATTTTTCTTTTATATTTTATTTCTTTATATTATTTTATCATTTAACTAATATAGATTATTAATTTAATAATTATAAAATATCTACTTAATAACAATATAATTAATACATTTGTATACATGTATCTTTGTATATTTGTACACTATTATTACCATCCATTTGTCTTTATTTTATTTATTTAACAAATAAAAATCTTATAATATCAATATTCAATTAATAAATACATTTAACTTAAAATTTAAGTAAATATATAATTATAATACAAATGTATATATTCATATTATTGCAAATGTCATTATCTAATTTATTTTTCATACCAAAAATCTTATAATTTTAATTATTTATCTAATAAATATCTTTAACTTATTAAAAATAAATAATAAATATCTACTTTTTATTACAATTGTATTATACATATTATTACACATGTATTATCTCATTATCCTACATTTGTCAACTTATAAATTTATTCACTAATATAATATCAATTAATAATAATCAATAGATATCTTTTACTTATTTTTTTATAAAAAATATACAAATATATTACAAGTGTATTTTCTTGTATTTTACACATATCTTTAATTATAACCATACAATTGGCATGTTTTGGTTTATTTACTTATTTTAGTTATAAATTAATAATACTATAAATTAACATAACATAATATATATAATTAAAACAGAAATCTTAGATTTTAATGCATATATGCAGCCTCATTTCATAAAAATGGCTTAATTGCCATTTTAGTCCTTTTTTCTTTTACGTTATAATTAAACTTTTACACTTTATTCTATTTAGTCCTTTTTCCTAATTATTCTTAATTAAGCTAAATTCACCTAATTTAAACCTAATTAAACACATTACTAGACTGATAAATATTTTTAATAGTTATTTTTGAACTCGATTTACTAAGACGGAGGCCCGATATTGCACTTTTTCGATGCTCGTGAATTTTGGGTTATTACAATAGATATGTGTCAACCCTGTCATACCAGGCCCTTGGTGCCTGCTTCAGGCCATAAGTGCCTTTTTCAGCCTATAGACCTTGTCCTCTTCTCCTAGGACCTTAAATCCATCAGGTTTCTTAATGAAAATCTCCTCCTTGAGAAAACCACTAAGAAATGTTGACTTGACATCCAATTGGTGAATGATAAACTGTAATTTATACATATTTTTACCTTATGCTTGGCATATTTATGGATGATTTTTCCTTGGTTTTAGTGAATTTGATGCTCCTAATCCTTTAAATTCATGTTTTACACTTAGTGAGCTTAGGAGAGCAAAAAGAACAAGAAACGGGCCAAAAACGGATAAATTAAGCTTAAAACAGTGTTCCACACGGCCTAGGCACTTCTACACGGGTGGTCCATATGCTCGTGTGAAGCACACGGGCAGGCCACACGCCTATGTGTCATGGCCGTGTTGATATTAATCCAAGTCAGAATTGCACACGGTTTGAGCATTTGCACAGGGGCGTGGCACACGGCCGTGTCCCTGTCGAGCCTAAGTCTAGTTCTATTCAGAAAATGGCACTTTTGAGGGTTTTGAAGCATTCTAAAGCCTATATAAACGCCCTAGAAGAGGATTCAAGGGGACACGGAGAGTAGAAGGCAGAAAACACTGAAGGATAGCCATCGGAATCAGCTCAGAGAGAGGATCTACATCAAGACTGAAGATTTCCATCCAATTTCTAGAAGTTCTTTAGGTTTCTTTATGTTTTGTTGTTTTCTAAACTTTGAGATGTTTTCCATTATTTTTATGAACTAAACTCCCTAAATATTTAAGGGAGATGAAACCTAGGATGAATCTTATTACTCTTTGATTTATATGATAAATACTTTTTCTTATTCTTTATTGTGAGTTTAACCATTGTTTTAATATTCCAGGATATTAATTCAGGTTTTTGATGTGCTTATTTAGTAGAGGAAAAGTCCCTGTTTAAGAGTAAATCATTCATAATTAAGCGGAGTTGCATGCAATCCTAGAGATAGGACAACATAAATATGTCGGATTAGAGTTAAATCTAATAAGGGAGTCCATAGATCGAGTTAATGCGACAATAGGAGTTTTAATTAGAAAGAGATTTCAATTAATCAACCTAGAGTCAGTTGTTTCTAGTCTCGAAAGGGATATTAACATAAATTAGGGATTCCTACGAAATAAGTCAAGTGAATAAATCGTCTAAGTCAAAGGTAATAAGTGAAGTCTAGGTGGATTCTTTCTTGGGTATTGTCTTCTCCATTGGGTTTTTTAAAGTATTTTCCAACTTCCATCTCTGTCGTAATCCTAGATAATTAGATAATTAGTTTTAGTTTAAAAACACCCTTTAATTTTTAGGCTAAATAATAAAAAGATAGTAATTACTAGTACTTTTAGTCCTCGTGGATACGATATTTTTGGTCTCACCATAACTATACTACTGTTCGATAGGTGCGCTTGCCTTAAGTCAAATTTTTAGTTAGTTACACGACCATCAGTGAACCCTCCATTATTTTTGGGCAGCTAAGGCAAACAGTAGCTTAATTGTATCAAGCCTTGCTACTGGTGCAAATGTCTCCATGAAATCGATGCCATACTGCTGACTGTAGCCTTTCACCACAAGCCTTGCCTTGTGCTTGTTCAATGAGCCATCAACATTATACTTGGCTCTAAAAACCCACTTGACACCTATGACTTTCTTATGATTTGGTCTGTCCACCAATTCCCAAGTGTCATTCTTGTGGATCATGTCTAACTCAGCCTCTATGGCCTTCTTTCAATGTTTGTCCCTTGTAGCTTCCTCAAAATCTGAAGGTTCAACTTTTGCAACATTACATCTTTGATAGATGTCAGCAATAGTCCTAGTGCCTCTCACATGAGCATCATTAAAGTCTTCGTTACTTGACCCTTCTTCAGCAGGTTTAAAATTGTAGTCTAGCTGACCTTCTTCAATAAGACTTACATCTTTACCATTCCAGCTCCAAATATTTTCTTCATCAAATCTGATATCCCTACTCACCACAATCTTCTTTGTTAAAGGATCAAACAACCTATAGCCCTTTTTAGTACTGCTGTAACCAACAAATATTCCTGGAACACCTTTTCTTTCAAGCTTGGTTCTTTTCTCAGCTGGGATGTGAGCATAACAGACACAACCAAACACTTTGAGGTGTGAAACTGTTGGCTTGAGTCCATACCAGGCTTTAAAAGGAGTCTTTTACTTCACAGCATGTGTTGGCAGCTTGTTAAGCAAGTACACTGAGGTATTGACAGCCTCATCCTAAAATTTGCTTGGCAGCTTGCTCTAAAACAGCAAACATCTGGCCATATCAAGCACAATTCTATTCTTCCTCTCACATACTCTATTTTGCTGAGGAGCATAGACAGTTGTGAGCTGATGATGAATTTCAGATTGCATACACAATTTCTGAAACCTCTCAGATAAGTACTCACTGCCATTATTAGTTCTCAGGGTCTTGATCTTGTAACCTGACTGATTCTCAGCTAGTGCCTTGAATTTGCTAAAAGCTTCAAACACTTTAGACTTCTGCTTCAAGAAATAAACCCAACAAAATTTGGTCAAGCCATCTATAAACAGCACAAAATACTTGCTGTCATTCAAGGAAAGAGTCTTCATTGGTCCACAGACATCAGAATGGACCAACTTAAGCTTGTTTTGATCCTTCTATGCCTTATTGACTGAAAAAGGCAATCTAGCCTGCTTACCAAGCTGGCAAACTTCACAAACAGTGTCTCTGGACTCAACTTTTGACATGTCATCAACTAAATTCAGCTTGTGTAGCAGATCAAATGATCTAAAATTGACATGGCCTAGTCTTCTATGCTATAGGTCTGTATTATCAACAAGGCTGGTGTAAGCCTTCTTCTCAAGTTGATTCATGTCAAGCATAAAACACCTATCAGTTATTGCTATTGTGACCAACTCTTAACCATGTGCGTCTTTAACAATACAAGTGCCACTCTTAAAAACCAGTGAATACCCTTTTTCTACTAGCTGTCTAGCACTAAGTAAATTTTGATCTATGTCAGGCACAAAAAGCACATCAAAAATCACTTTGTTACCTTAATAAGTGTTGATCACCACATTGCCTTTGCCTTTGGCTTCAATCATGCTTCCATTGCCAATTCTGATTTTAGAGGCAAAACTTCTATCGAGGTCCTTTAACAGCTTTTCATCAGCTGCCATATGGTGTGTACAGCCACTATCCACTAGCCAATCACATTTAACTTTGCTTGAGGATGCAAAATAGGAGGCTGTGAAAACATGCTCCTCCTGAACTTGAAGGTCTTCAGCAGCTTGAGCTTGCATCTGCTACTGACCCTGAGCCTTTCCTTTGTTCTTGCACACCTTCTCAACATGGCCAAGCTATTTGCAGCTTTTGCACTAGATGTCCGGCCTGTACCAACAATATTTCTCTAAATGTATGGTCTTCTTGCAGTGAATGCATGGTGAAAACCTCTTCTTACCTGCATCCCTCCTTGGTTTCTCCCTTTTATCGAGCCAAGGCTTTTTCCCTTTATGGCTTGAGCCTGAGCCTTCTTTGGACTTTGCTTGGAAAGCTCTTTCAGGGTGCTCTTCCTGCCTGTTGGCCCTCCTTTGCTCAAGTGCATACAAGGAGTTTATTAACTCAGACAGTGAGATGGCTGACAAGTCTCTCGAGTCCTCAAGTGATGAAATTTTAGACTCAAACTTCTCAGGGAGAGTGGTGATGACCTTTTCAACAACTCTACTCTCACTAAAGTCTTTTCCAAGGAGCCTTATGCTATTGACAGTGGCCGTTATCCTATTTGAGTACTTCTTGATGGTCTCTGACTCTCTCATCTTCAGATTCTCAAAGTCTCTCCTAAGATTGATCAATTGTTGCTGCCTTGTTTATCTGAACCCATGAACTCCTCCTTCAGTTTCTTCCATGCTTGCTTAGGTGAGTTGCAAGCCATTATTCTGGTAAAGATCACATCAGACACTCTATTTTGTAAGCAAACCAATGCTTTATGCTTCTTAGTACTCTCTTCACTATGCTATCTTATTTGAGCAATTGTGGGATTGGCCCTCAATGGAGGTGGTTCAGCATCATTCTCTACTACATTCCACAAATCTTGTGCCTGGAGATATGTCTTCATTTTTACCACCCAAATGTGATAATTTTCTCCAGTGAACACTGGTAGTAGAGGAGGAGTAAAGCTCATTTTGCTGAAACAAACTCAACAGCTTCGATTTTTCTTCTCGAGCTTTTGTTTTCTTAAATAAGGCAACCAACAACAGAAGCCCTCAAAGATGACAGGCTTTGATACCATTTGTTGGAACATTGGCAGCAAACAAAGTAAAAACAGAAAACAAAAACAAAGAACTGAAGCAAAAACAAAAAGGAAAGAGTTTGAATGATGATAACCAGACAACATCACTGGTCTTTCATTGATAATTTGAAAATATAAGTAAGTATCATAAAATTGGACAGTTACCTAATGATGTAACTGCTCCCACTAATGCATAACAAATACAATCTTTGAATTACATACAAAAGCAAGTTGACATATCAGTTATTACATGAAGTTCAAATAAAAAACTAACCCGACTAACTTTGTGGACAAATTACAAGGAAACTAAACAAAGTTACATAGGAACAAAATGAACAAAAAAGAATGAAACTAGCTGCTACACTCGATTCAACACCAATGCTGGTCTTTTGCTCATCAGCTGCTGATCTTCTGTTGCATTGCAGGCCAATGCTCAACAGCTACGTGCTTAAGCTGGAAAAGGGGTATAACAAACTTGTAATAATAACATATCTATCCCATGGAAGAGAAACAATACATCTCAGTGGTAAACAGATGTAAGAGGATTGAGAGATATATATTTGAACTAAAATTGCTGATGAAAGTATCAATCTCAATGGAAATTTTCAGGCGAGAGAAGTGACAATTGCCTAAACTATAACCAATTAGAGTTCTTATCTATTATCCAAACTGACATTTATAAAACTTTCTGATAAGGTTTTGAATATGCCATAATCAATTTTGTATGTATTAAAACATTGGTCATAACTCATAACCGTCACTGCTTAAATGCCATGAATTGGACCCTTAGGACTATTATTATCATAAAAAAATAGAACCGTCCCATCAATTTCCATTTCCGCTATTATTTTCCTGTAACTTGTATTGCCTAATAATTTTATTATTACTTAGAACTATACAAATATGAAGTATACCATGTTCTACTACTGTTCAGAATGTCCCTAAGGTTGCCTTATAGTTAGGAAACAACAAAAATAATTGAATTATGTCGAATACATGGGACCAAAGGAAACAGGGTCTTATTTGGGTTCTAAAATGACTGGATCTCAGTAGTTCTTGATTTATCTACATCATCATATTCCAAACTTTTTGCATCACTCACCTTGTTACCTAGCCTTGTCCAAGTTTGCTTTGCAAAATTCCAGCGTACAAAAATCAGATGTTAATGTATAACCAAGCAGTGAAACTACAGCACTGACTTATTTTTACATGATAACTTCAGATTCCAAGAACATGGAACTTAGCAGAGGGCTTGTTTCCGTTGCCAAATGATTCTTAGAACTATTTTTAGAGATACCCAAACCCTATATATATTGTATTTTTGTTCGTAAGTTAAGCGTACTATGGACTCTACGAGAAACTAGTTTACATGAGTTACTTTCCACTGTATTCCCTTATATTTGAATAACAGATTATGATTTACATTAGACGAAACCATAAAACTTTGGAGTCTGGTCGAGTTCAGGTCTTCACACTTGGAAAAAGTTTGTTTCTGCAAATGTTAACGCGTTTCAGAACCCTTAAAACAGCTTATTACCGGAAGTCTTAGGGTTGTTCTGAAAATAGTCCATTTAGCTTACTTTGTGAAAATAGTCCATAAAATTTTCATTTTCACTTGCTGCATGCTAACTCCATCATGTCAATAGAAAAGTATGCAGTACATAAAAATACTAAAGGTGTAATTTAATAAAGAACTGTAGAATTGGAGAAGGAACTCCACTGTCACCAGAGAATTAAATGAAATAACTTATTTGTCCAAAGCCATTGGCTTTCTAGGCTAGTTTCCAGAGTTGTAGAATATCCTGTAATTCTTGAGGTCTACAAGGAAGACAAAGAACGCCCTTTTGTTGGAATCCGTATTCTTCCCGAGCCAGCTCCAGTAGACTCAGGAATCCAGGGTTTGTTAAGTGGTCTAGTTCAATAACATACCTCTGCGCTTCCTTCCTCTTCACTGCAAAGACTGTAAAATATCCTTCCTTAACATCATCTGGCACTGTTGGTGAAGCCGCTTCCAATTCTTCATCAAAATCTTCCTGGTTGAGAGCTCGTCCTCTGGATGCTGAGACCGAGAGTCCCTTTCGTAGTTTTCGAAAGAACGGTGTAAACATCATTAAAACCTCGCTTGCTTTCTATTATGTTCTTGATATGAATCTCTTAGTGAACTTTGATGAGTTTATTTGGAAGGTATGCTCTTTTTGCCTAGTTTGCAAGGGAATTTATATTAACCTAGGCTAACTTGTATGAAGCAGTGTGGAGCCACTTATAACTGCGTAAGAGTCGTCAACTTGAGTAGGACTACACGGATTAACAGACACGGAATACTGATCTGGTAATGTGTTAATCTCACTTTCGCCTTATCTTTCACTACCATATTTGGAGCTGGTGGGACTAAAGTACATATTGAATTGTACACTGTTGTCTTTTCCTTTTCTCTCCCTTTTTGATGACATTGTGCATAAAGCCATAAAGCAGTTTCCCTAATATGGGACATTGGTACTTTACGGAAGAGAAACTGTTGCCGAAATGGCTAACTAGAAACCGATTTGTGGTTGCAGGAATACTGTTTGTAGCAGATATGCTACATGGTATCCTTGTTGACGATTTTAGCAATGGTTTTGAAGTTCTTTCATTTGAATAATAAACTTTCCAATATCAGTGTCAGGCTCAAAAGAATCTGCCAAGAAACTTACATTGTTATTGATATAAACAGGTCAAAGAATTTTCTTTATCAACAAGCTGTTCTACAAGAATCTAGCTTTATCAAAATAATGTCATTTTGTTTTCTTCTTTTTCTTCTTCTTCTTCTTTTAAGTTCTTTCATTTGAATATTAAAATTTCCAATATCAGTGTCAGGCTCAAAAGAATCTGCCAAGAAACTTACATTGTTATTGACATAAACATGTTAAAGAAATTTCTTTAGCAACAAGCTGTTCTACAAGGACTTTCTTCTTCTTCTTCTTCTTCTTCACACTGGTCTGTCGTGATGCTTGATAAATCCATGCGTAGAACACCCTTGTTTGTGATTGGATTTGGATTTATAAAGTTTTGAAGTTTTCATTTTGGATTTACTGTTTGGTAGACCCTACACATGGGTGTTGAAAGAAGTTTATGGTGTGGATGAGAGGCTAAGTGGATAAGATTGCTACCACTTTCTTGCCCTTTCATCTCACAACACCAGATGCATGGTTGAACTGTTTCTCACAAGGATGATTCCCTTTTCCTAATCCAGTTTCCATTTTTGTGGGTCTTTGCAGAAGAATAGATTTTGACAAATTTTAGTTTTAGTTTAGTGACTCCATGGTGTCCAACAACCGGTTAAGGCATCGTTTCCATGCATTTTCTTAACTCATAAACTAAAAAATGGCTTACTCCATATCTGGATACTGGCACAAAATCTTTTTCATGTATCATTAGCAATTTGAATTTTGACATGCAGTTAATGGCACAAAATCATTAATTAGAAATTGCACATGCCAAAAATTGCCTCTCACATTAGCAGAAGGAGGTCAGCTCTTTCAAGCCTTAACAGTTTTCTTTTTTTTTTTTTCTTCTAGCCTATTGTTGGTGCTATGAACAATAAGCAGGCTGGTTCAGTTATAACTTGGACAGCAAGAGTCGTGGCTTGGAGAAGAAACAAAGCAGAAATTTGCTTAAGAACAAAACTGAATTGAATGCAAAAATTGGAGAGTTTATGAATGAAAACTGATTGATTTTCATTAAGAAAGAAGTTTGGCCAGACATAAGCTGGTCAAAATGAACAAATTTCACCTAAACAATCACTTACTACCACTAAACAACATTGAAACTTGTTAAACATTGCTTGCACACTTTGACAAGCTGATTTATCAGCTCAATACTACCTAACTACATCAAATACATCAGCAACAAAGTTGAAAACAAACTAAATTACATAATAACAACTTAAGGTAACAAAATGAACTGAAATGGAACAGCTTCTTCAATTGCATCTGCTTGGCTCGGCCTGCATGGCCTGTTCCTTGCTGCATGAGCTGCATGGAGGCCAACTTCAACACCTATTAAGGAAAGATTTGCTGATAAAGTTTCTCAACTCAACCATGAACTAGAACCCAAATTTAATGATCAAATACATGAAAGCCTTTTTCTAATGGCCTGTGTTTCTGCAAAAGTTATAACAGTATGGAACCTCGAACTCCTTCAAGTATAAAGTCAAAGCAGATAGACATTCATAGCAATCCAGTTTGGTGCTGTTTATTTATTTTTATTTTCTGATTTCCTCATACATAAATTCTTGTGTGATGTAAATAAATCGAAGAGAAAGAAAGCCCAGAAAGGCCGCTTCCCTTCTCAACTGCCTTGCTTAATGCAGATCAGTCCAATGATTCCTAAGGCTAGAAGACAAATGGCCTTTATAAATGAAGGAATCAATAAAACCCTTAATTTTTATTTGCAATTTTTTACGTTTGTCTGCTGATTGGGACACAAATAAATGAATTTTGTTGATACATGGGACTATAAAACAGTAGCGTCTGGTTTGTAGGTTTGAAATGACTAGAGCTGAGTATCTATGGTCTTTTCTTACACTGCAAACATACCCATTCAGCTTTTAGCACTGCAGTTGCAAGGTTTCAGTTAGAAAATGGCGGCAAGTTACATGCTAACTTAACAATGAAAACTGCAGGTTTTGACAGGAAGATTTACAAAGATTACAAATATCGCATATAGACAGTAATTACCAGCTTCGCAAAGGGATAGCATTAGTGAAAAATTACAGATCTGATATCTAAGCAAGATATGTTGATTCATACAAGAACTCCAAAAAATTACCAGAAATCTTTTTATTTGTTTTCCTAGTTGCTTTCTAGTATGTTAGCTTTACATATATCCCCCCCAACTTTCAGTGCAAGCATTGCTTCCTTTGCTGTGTGGTAGAATCGCTGTTGAAGTTGGCCTGCATTCCGCATTTACACCACATGAAGTATGAAGAAGCAGATCAAGCCACACTTGCAGCACATGAAGTATGCATGCAGCTGCTGAAGCACATTACTGCTATTATATTTCATTCCGTTTTGTTACCTTAAATATTGCTTTGTAATTTAGTCAGATTTGAACCAAGTTGATATTGTTTTGATGTAATTGTTGAGCATTGGCCTGCGATGCAACATGTGACCAGCAGCTCAACAAGCAGACAAGCAATGGAGCAGAATCGAATGCAGCAACTATCTTTGGACCATTTTGTTTATTTTGTTCTAATGTAACTTAGTTTAGTTACTTTGTAACTTGTTGTTAAAGTTAGTAGGATTTGTATTTGATTTGAAATTGATGTAGTAGCTGATATGTCAGCTTACTCGTGTTTATAAATCAAGTTTGTATTAGTGTATTAGTGGGAGTAGTTATATTAGTAGGTAACTGTCCAATTTGTTTTTGGTAACTTACATATCTTTTGAATCATCAATGAAATGATTTTGATTTTCCTCATTTTTGTTGTTCAAACTCATTATTCTCTCATCTATTTTGCTTCGATTTTTCACTTTGTTTTATTGGCAAATTCAAATTTGTTTTATGTTTTTGCTACTTTGATGCTGTAAATTGTTCCAACAAATGGTAATCAGAGCCTAAGTATTTGAGGGCCTCTGTTTTGTTGGTTGTTTTTTTGAGAAAATATAAGCTTGAGAAGGAAGAAATCGAAGCTGTTAAGTTTGTTTCAGCAAGATGAGCTTCACATCACCTCCATCTCCAGTGTTTGCTGGTGAAAACTACCACATTTGGGTAGTTAAGACAAAGACATATCTTCAAGCTCAAGACTTGTGGAGTGTAGTTGAAAATGACATCGAACCACCTCCATTGGGAGCTAATCCCACGATTGCTCAAATGAGGCAGCATGCTGAGGAGAGCACCAAGAAGCATAAAGCCTTGGCTTGTCTGCAAAATGGAGTGACAGATGTAATCTTCACTCGAATCATGGTCTGTAGCACACCTAAAGAAGCATGGGAAAGGCTGAAGGAGGAGTTCATGGGGTCAGATAAAACAAGGCAGCAACAAGTGATTAACTTGAGGAGAGATTTTGAGAACCTGAAAATGAAAGAATTAGAAAGCATCAAGCAATACTCAGACAGGATCATGGCCATTGTCAATAGCATAAGCTTGCTTGGTAAAGATTTCAGTGATAGCAGGGTTGTTAAAAAGGTTATCACCACACTCCCTGAGAGATTTGAGTCCAAAATCTCATCACTCAAGGACTCAAGGGACTTGACAACCATTTCTTTATCTGAGTTGGTGAACTCCCTTTATGCATTGGAGCAGAGAAGGGCCAACAGGCAGGAAAAACATCCTGAAGGAGCCTTCCAAGCAAAAGCCAAAGATGGTTCAGGTTCAATCTAGAAAGAAAAGAAGCCTTGGCTTGATAAAAGGGATAAGCCAAGGAGAGCTCAGGCAAGAGAAGGTTTCCACCATGTGTCTACTGCAAAAAGACCACACATTTGGAGAAATATTGCTGGTATAGGCCAGACATCCAATACAGGAGCTGCAAACAGTTTGGCCATGTTGAAAAAGTGTGTAAGAATAAAGGGAAGGCACCACCACAGTAGCAGATCCAAGCTTAAGCTGCTGAGGACCTTCAAGCTCAGGAGGAGCATGTGTTCACAGCCTCCTGCTTGCATCCTCAAGTAAAGTCAGAAGTGATTGGTTGGTGAATAGTGGTTGTACTCACCATATGGCTACTGATAAGAGTCTGTTCAGAGATTTAGATAGAAGCTATGTCTCAAAAATCAAAGTTGGCAATGGAGATTTGATTGAAGCCAAAGGCAAGGGCAATGTGCTAATCAATACTTGCTCAGGTAACAAAGTAATTACTGATGTGCTTTATGTGCCTGATATAGATCAGAATCTACTTAGTGTTGGACAACTAGTAGAAAAAGGGTATTCACTGATCTTTGAGAATGATGCCTGTATTGTTAAGGACACACATGGTCAGGAGTTGATCTTAGTAACAATGACTGATAAGTGTTTCATGCTTAACATGAATCAGCTTAAAAAGAAGGCCTACACTGGTCTTGTTGATAATGTTGGCCTATGGCATAGAAGATTAGGCCATGCTAATTTCAGATCACTTGATCTGTTGCACAAACAAAATTTGGTAGAGGATATTTCTAAAGTTGAGGCAAGGGATACTGTTTGTGAAGTTTGTCAGCTTGGTAAACAAGCTAGGTTGCCTTTTCCAGTGAACCAGGCATGGAGAGCTCGAGAAAGACTTGAGCTGGTGCACTCTGATGTTTGTGGACCAATGAAGTCCTTTTCTTTGAATGACAGCAAGTATTTTGTGTTGTTCATTGATGATTTGACCAGATTTTGCTGGGTTTACTTCCTGAAACAGAAGTCTGAAGTGTTTGATGCCTTTAGAAAATTCAAGGCACTAGTAGATAACCAGTTAGGTTGCAAGATCAAGGCTTTGAGAACTGACAATGGTGCTGAGTACTTGTCTGAGAGGTTTCAAAAACTTTGTGAGCAGGCAGTGATCCATCATCAATTAACCATTGTTTATACTCCACAACAAAATAGAGTTTGTGAAAGGAAGAATAGGACAGTAATGGAGATGGCCAGGTGTTTGCTATTTCAAAGCAAGCTTCCAAGTAAATTTTGGGTTGAGGCTGCCAATACCTCAGTATATCTACTTAACAAGCTTCCTACTCGAGCTGTGAAGGACAAATCACCTTTTGAGGCATGGTATGGACTTACACCATCAGTTTTACATCTAAAAGTGTTTGGATGTGTGTGTTATGTTCTCATTCTAGCTGAAAGAAGAACCAAACTTGAAAGAAGGCCTGCTCCTGGTATATTTGTTGGCTACAGCAGTACCAAGAAGGGTTATAGAGTGTATGACCCTTCAATAAAGAAGATTTTGGTGAGCAGGGACATCAAATTTGATGAGGAAAAGGCTTGGAGTTGGGAAGGTTTAGATGCAAGTCAGTTTAATGAAGACCAGAAGACCAGTTTGACATCAGCTTAGAGCCAGCTGAAAATGAACATGAAAATGTTGATGTTGATGATCCTCCTATGAGAGGTACCAGAACCATTGCTGATATTTACCATAGGTGCAATGTTGCTATAGTTGAGCCTTCAACCTTTGAAGAAGCTGCAAGAGACAAGCACTGGAGAAAGGCTATGGAAGCTGAACTTGATATGATCAAGAAAAATGAAACATGGGACTTGATTAGGCCAAACCAGAAGAAATTCATAGGTGTCAAATGGGTTATTGAACAAACATAAGGCAAGGCTAGTGGTGAAGGGCTATAGTCAGCACTATGGCACTGACTTTATGGAGACATTTGCTCCAGTAGCAAGGCTTGACACAATCAAGCTTTTGTTTGCTTTGGCTGCTCAAAAACAATGGAAGATTCATCAACTTGATGTCAAATCAGCTTTCTTGAATGGTTTTCTCAAGGAAGAAATTTACATAGAGCAACCAGAAGGGTTCAAAGTTTTAGGAGAAGAAGAGAAAGTCTATAGGCTGAAGAAGGCCTTGTATAGCTTGAAACAGGCACCTAGAGCCTGGTATGACAGAATTGATGAGTATCTGTCAAGGCTAGGGTTTGAGAAAAGCCTAAGTGAGCCAACACTTTATGTGAAGAAAACTAAAAATGAAACCTTGTTAGTTGTTTCAATTTATGTGGATGATCTATTGGTGAGTGGAAGTAAAACTGATTTAATCAATGACTTCAAGACACAAATGCAGGAAGTGTTTGATATGACAGACCTAGGAATTATGACATACTTCCTTGGGATAGAAGTGAATCAGTCTGATCATGGCATTTTCATTAGTCAGCATGCTTTTGCCCTGAAGATCCTAGACAAGTTTTGCATGTCTAATTGCAAACCAGTGAACACACCAATGGCCCAAGGAGAGAAGTTGACCAGTTTTGAAAGTCAAGAGAGGGTTGATGAGAAGGAGTACAAAAGCCTAATTGGTTGTCTGCTTTACTTGACAGCAACCAGACCTGATCTCATGCATGCTGTTAGTTTATTGTCAAGATTCATGCATTGTTGTGACACATCTCATTTCAAGGCAGCAAAAAGGGTACTCAGGTATGTTAAGGGAACCTTGAAGTTTGGTGTCATGTTTAAGAAGGAAAATGAGCTTAGGCTGATTGGTTACTCAGATAGTGATTGGGCTGGATCTTTGGAAGACATGAAAAGCACCTTTGGTTACTTCTTCACACTTGGCTCAGGAATATTTTGCTGGAGTTCAAAGAAGCAACAAACTGTTGCTCAATCCACAGCTGAAGCAGAGTACATTCAGCTGCAGTAGCAGTGAATCAAGCCATTTGGCTTAGGAAGTTGTTGTTTGATTTGAATAAAGATCAAAGTGAAGCTACTGAGATTAAGGTTGATAATCAATCAGTAGTTGCCATTGCTAAAAATCCAGTCTTTCATGGCAAGATTAAGCATTTTAAAATCAAATTTCATTTTGTTCGAGAGGCTGAGCAATCAGGAGAAATCAGTCTTCTTCATTGTAGCTCACAAGACCAAGTGGTTGATATTTTGACCACGCCACTTTGTGCAACTAGGTTCGAGGACTTGAGAAGCAAGATTGGTATATGTTGCATACAGTCTAAGGAGTAGTGTTGAGTATTGGCCTGCGATGCAACATGTGACCAGCAGCTCAACAAGCAGACAAGCAATGGAGTAGAACTGAATGTAGCAGCTATCTTTGGACCATTTTGTTTATTTTGTTCCTATGTAACTTAGTTTAGTTACTTTGTAACTTGTTGTTAAAGTTAATAGAATTTGTATTTTATTTGAAATTGATGTAGTAGCTGATATGTCAGCTTACTTGTGTTTATAAATCAAGTTTGTATTAGTGTATTAGTGGGAGCAGTTATATTAGTAGGTAACTGTCCAATTTGTTTTTGGTAACTTACATATCTTTTGAATCATCAATGAAATGATTTTGATTTTCCTCATTTTTGTTGTTCAAATTCATTATTCTCTCATCCATTTTACTTCGGTTTTTCACTTTATTTTATTCGCAAATTCAAATTTGTTTTATGTTTTTGCTACTTTGATGCTGCAAATTGTTCCGACAGTAATTAGGTACTGATGGATTGATAAATCAGTACATCTATGTGTGCAAGCAATGTTTTCATAAGTTTTAATGTTACTTAGTGATAGTAGGTAATGTTAGGTGACAATCTGTTTTAATTTGACTAGCTAAATGTCTGGTATATGTATTGGCTTTGTGCCTTCATTCAAGGTTAATGAAATCATTTTGAGAATTTCATTCAAAAACTCTCTCTTTTCTTGTTTTATTTTCTTTGCTCTCCAAGCCCGATTCTGTTTATTTTCACTAGCAAACATACAACATTGTTGCTCAAACTTTTGTTAAACTTCATTCATCATTGTCCAAATCCCAACAATCTCTTGCAATTCATGAGGTCGACAAGGAAAAGTAAGAACCCCTTTCTGATGGAATCCATATTCTTCTCGAGCTTGATCTAGTAGACTTAGAAATTCAGGGTTTGTTAGGTGGTCTAATTCAATAAGAAACCTCTGTGTTTCTTTTCCCTTCACTGTAAAGACAGTAAAAAATCCTTCCTTAATATCACCTGGCACGACTTTACCAACACTCATGTCTTCATTGAATTTGGAATGGTTGAGCACTGGAGATGCGTTGTATGCTGAACTCGAGAATCCCTTTCGTAATTTTTGAGAGAAAGGCCTGAACATCATTAACCCTCTTTTGCTTTCTGCCATGTTCTTGATTAACAACTTCTCACTGAACTTATGAGTGTCTTTGAAATCTATGCTCCTTAATGCCAGACTTGGAGGGCATTTATATTGTTTTTGCCAATTGATGATTGAAATATTAAATAATGTTGTGGAGCCATCTGTTACAACCTAAATGCATCGATAGACACAACATTATGTTACAACCTAAATGCATCGATAGACACAACATTGAAATATTATGTTGCTTAAATAAGCTGAAAATAATATTAAATAATTACAATTTGGCAAGTCTTAGAACTTATGCAGTACAACTTATTTTTTTATTGGCTGATTTTAATCTAATCAGTAATCAAAATATTTTGTCAAAATTTTATTGTTTCACAACAAGTCGCCAACTTACAGAGTAAGTGTTGAAGTTGGCCTGCATGCAGCACATGAAACAGCCAAGGAGTAGACAATGCTACATAAGTTATGCGGATGAAGTACATACAGTCCAAGTTATGTGGATGAAATATGAATATCAAGCTACTGTAGTATTTTTAGATAAAGTACATGCAACTACTGAAGTTGATGCTACTGTTCAATTTCAGTTTCATTTGGTTACTTTAAGTAATATTTTGTAACTTAGTTTAATTAAAACTAAGTAGGTAATGTATTTAATACATTCGGTGCTAATAAGATTGATAGATCAACTTACCTAATTGTGCAAGTTGTGATTTGCAAGTTGCAATGTACAAGCGGTGCAAGTTACAATGAAGTCTAAAAATAGTAAATATGTTAAAATTGACCAGCTTATGACTGGTATATGTATTGGCATTATGCCATATTTTTAATCAATAAATTTTAATAGAAATCATTCGAGAAAAATAGTCTCTCAATTTTTGCATTCATAGTTCAAGCCAGATTCTGTTTGTTTACTCAAAAACCTCCAGACTTGAATTTCAAAGTTTTTGTCATTCTTTATCCGGATTAATTACGTTGTTGCTCAAGTTTTTACTAAGCTTCATACTTCCTCGGGATAAATTGTTTCGAAATCCCCAATAATTGGTATCTAGAGCCTTATTCTTAGTGGACCTGTCATTTTCAATCCTTAGAACCATGTCTTCATCAGGATTCTCACCAACGCCACCACCAGTGTTCAATGGAGAGGGCTACCACATTTGGGTAGTGAAAATAAAAACCTACCTACAGGCATTCTATTTGTGGGAGGTTGTCAACTCAGATGTTGAACCAACACCTCTTAGAGCCAACCCAATAGTGGCTCAAATAAGACAACATTCTGATGAAAGAACCAAAAGGCACAAAGCCATGTCTTACATCTAGAACAGTGTGTCTGATATGTTTTCACAAGAATCATGGCTTGTGAGTCACCAAAGCAGGCCTGGGATAAGTTAAATGAGGAGTTCCAAGGGACTGAAAGAACAAGGCAACAACAACTACTGAATTTAAGAAGGGACTTTGAAAACTTGAAGATGAAGGAGGAAGAAACAGTGAAGCAATACTCAGACAGAATCATGGCTGTGGTAAACAGCATAAGGCTACTTAGAGAACAGTTTAGTGAAGCAAGAATTGTAAAGAAGGTGATCTCAACCTTACCTGAAAGGTATGAAGCAAAGATCTCATCCCTTGAAGACTCAAGAGATCTGACCAGTATCTCATTAACAGAGCTGATCAATGCTCTTTATGCTCAAGAATAAGGGAGAGCAAGTAGACTGGAGGAGCATCAAGAAGGTGCCTTCCAAGCCAAAAGCAGACCAGCCACAAACTCCTCTGCTTACAAGGGGAAGAAAACTTGGAAAGATAAGCCTAGAACAGATGGTGCAAGAAGATATCCATCTTGCCCACATTGTAGAAGGCTAAGTCATCTGGGTAAAGTATGTTGGTTTAGGCCTGATGTGCAGTGCAAAATCTGCAAAAAGATGGGCCATGCAGGCAAAGTTTGCAAAAACAAAGGCAAACATAGGCCAAATCAAACTCAACAGCCAAGAGCTAAAGTTCAAGTAGTAGAAGAAGGCAGTGACCAAGAAGAGCAAGTCTTTGCAATTTCTTACTTAGCTGCCAAAAGAAAAGCCACAAAAGGATGGCTAATTGACAGTGGTTGCACAAACCACATGACCCCTAATGTTGCTACCTTCAAGACAATTGATAGAAGTTTCAAAACAAAGGTGAATGTTCGAAATGGACACTTCATCAAAGCAGAAGGAAAATGAGATGTGCTGATTGAAACTCCTACAGGTACCAAACTTGTTTCAAATGTACTTTTGGTGTCTGAAATAGATAGAAACCTACTCAGTATAGCTCAACTGCTAAAAAAGGGCTACTCTATGGTGTTCAAAGGCAATAAGTGCCTAATCAGTGATTCAAATGGATCCAAGCTCATGTCAGTGACCGTGGCTGACAAAAGCTTTGTTGTGAACATGCCACAAAGGCAATCTCCTCAAGTGACGCATCAGGTTAGGCCATCGAGTTCTAATTCAGAACCTTTGCATCATCGACCCATTACTGATCATAGTAGTCCGAAGCTTAGAGATCGTCGTTCACCAAGAAGTGCTACACAATCTGATCCATTGAACCGAAAGAAGCTTGGCACTCGTATTACGAATTTAAAATCTCAATTGGGGAAAGCACAAGAAGAGTTGAAAAATCTCAAAGACCAGTTGGCTTCAGCAGAAACTGCAAAGAAAGAAGCACAACAAGAGCTGGAAAATAAGACCAAGAAGCCTAAAGCTCGGGAAACTATTGAAGTTAATGAGAAGGTTTCTCCAAAGAGAACTCAAGATTTTAAGAAATCCGATTGTAGCATTAGAGATGAAGTCTCTGAAGATTTTGTCATAGATCAAACTGAAGCTGATCAAAATGGTCCTGAAAAAGACATTGATGATGAACCAGTCAGAGGAATTAGACCATTGGCTGAGATTTATGAAAGAGCTCATGTGGCTGCAGTTGAACCAAGCTGTTTTGAAGAAGCTGAAGCTCAACAAGGATAGAAGCAGGCCATGCTCGATGAGATGAGTATGATTGACAAGAATCAAACTTGGAATTTAGTTCCAAGAACAGTAAACAAGAAGGTTATTAGAGTGAAGAGGGTGTTTCGAGCCAAGCAAAATGCTGATGGTAGCTTGAACAAACTCAAAGGAAGGCTGGTTGTAAAGGGTTCAGTCAGAACTTTGCAGCATGCAAGCCAATGAGGAGTGTTGAAGTTGGCCTGCATGCAGCACATGAAACTGCCAAGGAGTAGACAATGCCACATAAGTTATGCAGATGAAGTACATACAGTCCAAGTTATGTGGATGAAATATGAAGATCAAGCTGCTGTAGTATTTCCGGATAAAGTACATGCAACTACTGAAGTTGATGTTACTGTTCAATTTCAGTTTTATTTTGTTACTTTAAGTAATATTTTGTAACTTAGTTTAATTAGAACTAAGTAGGTAATGTATTTAATGCATTCGGTGCTGATAAGATTGATAGATCAACCTACCTAATTGTGCAAGTTGTGATTTGCAAGTTGTAATGTGCAAGCGGTGCAAATTACAATGAAGTCTAAAAATAGTAAATATGTTAAAGCTGACCAGCTTATGACTGATATATATGTATTGGCATTATGCCATATTTTTAATCAATAAATTTCAATAGAAATCATT
Organism: Gossypium longicalyx; assembly: GCA_025698465.1. NCBI lineage: Eukaryota > Viridiplantae > Streptophyta > Magnoliopsida > Malvales > Malvaceae > Gossypium > Gossypium longicalyx. The sequence continues at coordinate 30,523,266 of CM047003.1, forward strand.
CAAGAAAAATACTCTCTCAATTTTTGCATTCATAGTTCAAGCCAGATTCTGTTTGTTTGCTCAAAAACCTCCAGACTTGAATTTCAAAGTTTTTGTCATTCTTTATCCGGATTAATTACATTGTTGTTCAAGTTTTTACTGAGCTTCATACTTCCTCTGGATAAATTGTTTCAAAATCCCCAATAGTAAGGGCTAGCCTAACAAAGCTCGCACCTTTAGTGACTTTGCAACTTAGGTAAACTCGCACATTTGATGAGCTCGCATCTTTAGGTGAGCTCGTAGATGTGTGATCTGTGTTCGCCATTGCATAGATGGTCACTTCGTAACACTCCTCCTTAGCCTCCATGCAGTGAACCCCAATATCATAACACAACTTCTCGAACTTCATCTTCTTAAGAGGTTTTGTTAGAATGTCCTCTAATTGATCTTGCGAACTATAGTGAACTAGAGTTACTTCCTTAGCTTGTTCCACTTCTCTCACAAAATGATACTTGATTTTGAAATGTTTTGTCCTTTCATGAAACATTGAGGTTTTTTGCAATTATGACAACAGACTAATTATCACACTTTATCATAATATTAAATTAACATAACTTTTGGTTAGTTATAACTTTTCATTTACAATTATTGAAACACTATATATATTTTGAAAATGTTCTAAGATAAACCTCTTCATTTCTCCACCTTTGGGTGTAATTACTGCAAAATGCCCTTCCTATAGATGAACTTTCCAAGGGAGAGTAAGCTAGGGGGAGAGGGATTTCGTATGGTTTGCAACTTGCTACCAAGCATTATTTAATGAAATCATTGAAAGTCCTTCTAGACACGGAAAATAATGGAGGTACATGATTTCTTAGCTAAATGTTTGACTAATTTCGGACAGTTTTTCCAGCCAAGCGTGTAATGAGATGTGATAACCATTGAGAACATACAAACTAATATGAAGGAATCCAGATCTCATCTTTTGTCAGGATGACACATATTTACACATTTTCTTTTGTTGATGAAGCCAAGAACAGCAAGAATGCAGCCACGTGTATGCTTTATAGAAGCTAACTGATGATCTGTAGTGTTTATTATACCAAAACTTGGTCTTATAGATTCTAGAATATGAGTTGAAGTAGTAGTTACCTATGAGCTTTTGCCGCTCTACTTTTTCTTCTATGATGTAAATAAGTCGAAGAGAAAGAAAACCCAGAATGGCCACCTAGTTTAGATTATCTCTTTTCAACTGCCCCACTTGATACAGATCAGGCCAATAATTTCTGAGGCTGGAAGACAAAGTTATTCACATGCATAAACGAAGTAATGCAGGAAGCAATAAACGTTCCTTGTTATTTGCAATTTTCAAGTAAATGAGATCAATAATTTGTTGGAACAGAGTGGTTTTTGCTGCTTATGCAAACCCTTAGATTTTTTTCCCAACGTTGGTCAAGATTTAAGATAAACCAGAGAATCCAATAATTGCCTTACACAAATAATAATACGTAAAAGTGGAAATTTTCACCGTGTTGTATACTTTATACAATTTGCTACGGTTGTCTGCTGGTTAGGACACAAATAAATGAATTTTGTTAGGACATGGGACCATAAAACAGTAGTATCTGAACCATCCAAAATATAGAGAAGAGTAGCGTCTGGTTTGTAGGTTTGAAATGACTAGAGCTTTGTATCTATGGTCTTTTCATACATGATATATTCCATAGTTTTTGCAAACATGCCTAGACAGTTTTGGTCTTTCTGGTATAACACTGCAGTTTGCGAACATTCCAAATGATTTTCCAAACTATTCTGGAGGCAATCTAATGACGTGTTTCCTTAATATTTCAGACAATAACGACTTTCAGTATCTGCTAAAGTTTATTTCTTGTAGTGTTAAAGTAGTTGAGGTTTCAGGTGTTGTGAGGTGGAGTTTCTCACATAAGTGATAATCCTGTTGGTTTTGCATCATCCATGGCATCCCAACTGTTAAAACAGTCGAATAGGATTAAGCTCTGATCTAAACACTTGTGATTGTTCTTCCTTGAAGTTCAAGTTGGCTCAAGCCTAGAAAAAAAAAACACAAATTCTGGTTCAAGCCTGAAGGTACAGCAAAAGATTGAGGGCTTCATATGATATAACATGCATGTAACCAGTAATTACCAGCTTTTGCAAAAACTTTAAGGCAATGGGACAAGAGGGGATTGTAGAAAACCAGATATGATTCATGGAGAAGGCAAAGTTAAAAGGAACAAAGCTCACATATTGATTTGCATGAGCTAAACCCTTTTATTCAACTTACAAAAGTTTGACATTGCACACTAAACCACAAGGATATTACTTTAATAAGACAAGATAACATAGCTTGACACACTAAAGCCTTAAAAGTTTGCCAACCAAGCAAGACATTATGGTGCAAAAGGATTCGACAGCAAAAATATCACGACTACACACAGTGGGATAGCAATAGTGAAATTTTACAAATCTGACATCCAAGCAAGACATGTTCACTGGTACAGGAACTTGAAAGATTACAACCAATATTTTATTTTTCATCCTAGTAGCTTCCAGTTAAGGTAGCATTACCATATCCTGACTTTCAATGCAGACATTGTTTTCTTTGCTGTGTTCAAGAATCTCCTCTAATTCATGAGGCTGACAAGGGAGAGAAAGGACCCCCGTTTGATGGGATCCATATACTTCCCGAGCTTCATCGAGTAGGCTTAGGAATTCAGGGTTTGTTAAGTGGTCCAATTCAATAACAAACCTCTGTGTTTCTTTTCCCTTCGCTGCAGAGACAGCAAAAAATCCTTCCTTAACATCGCCTGGCACTGCTTTACCGACACTCATGTCTTCATCGAATTGGGCATGGTTGAGTTCTGGAGATGTGCTGTATGCTGAACTCGAGAACCTCTTTCGTAGTTTCTGAAAGAAAGGCCTGAACATCATTAACCCTCTTTTGCTTTCTGCCATGTTCTTGATTGACAATTATCGCAGTGAGTTTATGAGTTTCTTTGAAAATCTACATGCCATTCTGCCAGACTTGGAGGTATTTATATTGGTTTGTGAATCAAAGTTAGAAACTATTGTCAAGTAACGCTGTGGAGCCACACGGTATTCTACTGTTCTCAACACGAATATTCATGTTAACATATTTTTCTTGATTTCGCCTTATCTTTCCACAGGATATTGCACTAAAGTGGGACTAAATTCAGTGTTTGTTTATGATAAAACCCTTTACTTGATTTGGAAATTGGTTCTTACGAGAAGGGGGAAGTTACTAGAATTTAATCATAAATTGATTGATGTAATATTAGGCCATTTGCATTATAGTTTGATTGTTTTCTTAAATAGTAGCCTCTCCAGTACATCTTCCATGAATCTGCAGTCACTTGGATTTTAAGCACTGTTACGGATGAGAGTAACTGGATAAGAATGCCAGTCTTAAGAGGCCTGCGCAGTTAAACCGTCTTTTTCATGCATGCCATTTTCATTCTAATCAGAGATAAAGACCAGTGATTTGAATTTTCAGCTTTCACTACATGATCCTACTCTATTTGAAACAGGACCGCACATTGATTGGGTGTGCATGGAGAAAATATCTGTGTCCGTACATTGAATGGCTATGGCTTATACAATGTCCGCAATGAGGTACAAACAATGCCTTTAGGTCATCTTCAAAAATTGATCAACCTTGGAAGAAAAACACAACATCTCACTGGTATAAATAAGCTAAAGAAATTAAAAATAAAGGTGAACTCAAATTGCTGATAATCAAGAAGTTTTTCTACTGCTAGACTGTTAAGGGCCAAACTTGATCATCAAGAAGCTAAGTTTCTTCCTACTTATGATTCTACAAATCTGAATCCAGTGGTTTCGCTTCAATTCTACTTCTGGTTTTCTTCTCTAACCTAGTCTTAAAAGTTGAATAGCCTAATAATATCATTATTACTTGGAAATATGCAAAAATATGAAGAAGCACCATGTTGTCCCTACGCTTGTCTGATGGGAAACAAAGAAATAATTGAATTATGTCGAGTACATGGGACCGTATAAGATAGGGTATGGTTTTGGTTCTAAAATGACAGGAGATAAGAATTTCTTGATTTATCTACACCATCATATTCCCAACTTTTTGCATCACTCATCTTGTCACCTATCTCTATCCATGTTTGCAGAATCTCAGTGAAAAATAGGAAAACCACGATGTAGTTTCAACTGATGTGGACTGTTTATGAGATTAAAGAATTTGAGAAGAAAAGAAGGAAGAACGAGAAGGGAATAGAGGAACAGAGAGGAAGAAGAAGGGAATTCTCTTGAATTTGGGTGACTGAAATCCACACCCTCATTCCCTCCTTTATTAACCACTTTAGAAATTAACAACTATAACAACCCACAATCAAAACAATACGCACCGTTTCAACAATTCACATAATTGAAAACTAAATGACAGAATATAACCCACAAAGCAAAAAAATGCCGTACTTTGTCAGCCTTGTTGAGTTTTCACACAGGAAGAAAATCAGATCTATTTTACCCGGGTAAAATATGAACAACTTGTTGAATTTAGAGTAACAAAGTAATATTTTCGGATAAAGTATGAAGTAAGTTTTTTATTCAAGAAAAGAACAGACAGAAGCAAAAAGAATGAGGAATTGAGAGAACAAGAAGATAATTAGTACATTTCATTGATCCATCAAAATATATGATATACATAGAAAGCTTACAACAATATTTTTAACTTGTTGAAATGAACAAACATTAAATTCATCCTAATGATAACCTAGGACCTGTCTATAACTGGAAAGTACTTGACTAACTTTATCCAGTCAAAAAGTTTCTGTCAAATCATATACAAGTCGTCTGTTACAACAAAACGTACTTCATCCGGATAACATACGTACATTTGCAGTTTGCTGTATTTCATCCGAGTAACATACATACTGCTGTTTGTTGCCACCTTTAACAAGCCTATCCACAATGACCATGATGGTGTCCTTGCCCTGAGACCGAGGCAAGCCGTCAATGAAGTCCATGGAAATCTCAGCCCATGCCTTATCTGGAATCGGAAGTGGTTGCAACAAGCTTGAGGATGCAATGCACGAGACTTGGATCCCACGTAGAGAGTAAGAGATTTCTTAGTGGAGTTTATATGGATTTAGGCTCTCTAACCTCAATAGTTAATTTTTGAGTATGATTCTTCAAAGGTCTGTATCAACTGGTATTAGAGTCAACTATCATGCTTTTCAGTTGCAATCCTACGGCACAGGTAGTGACATTAACATTGCAGTGTTTGCTCGAGGCTAAATTAAGCTAGTACAAAACTATTCTACGTGGACATCGAAACTGCGTAACGTGGTGAATTGTTATGTACCAATTGTAAAATATGGGACTTGGATCCTATACAGGAAACTAAGAAATTAAGTCGGTATCACTAACTTCCATATTTGATGAAATAATTGGCAACGACTAAGCATCGTTGACTTACCGTCTCTTTCATTGGCTAGAAAATGTCAAATGAAGTTGTTCCATTTCTTTTAATACCACTATTAAAATTAAAGTAATTCCTACCTACTTCATGCGATCAAAATTCGTCACCATTGCCTGATGGTAGACGAACATACATATATATATCAAATGCTGGGGCCATTTTCTGATTTGTAGGCATGAATATTTTGAAATGACTGAAGCTTAGGGTTCATGGGTTTAATCTAAGTGATAGTTGTTCATTTCCTTTATTATTATTATTGCTGCATGATACATCTACCTGTTAGTTAGGAGATCTAAGTGTGAGAAAACGACACGACGGGGAAGCAAGTCCACTATTAACGAAAAGAACAGCATGTTCTCAACTTCTCTTAAATTTTCGAGAATGACGTTTCAGCCGATGTTTTTGAGCATCGTTCCTCAAAACCACCAGTTTGAAGATACCATATCTAGTTTTGTTTAAACCTTAATATAATTTGAAACTTTGTAATTGATAACGGGTGAGTTAACTGTCTAAACTCGAAAGTTCGTTCGAAAAGTAAAAGAATTTGAGTAAAAATACATGCTAAAAAAATGGGTTTGGACAAAAAGAAATTTTTTTTTTAAACGGTTCGGGTTTCGAATAAGATTCTTTTGCCGGGGCCTGGTCCGGCCTGAATCAACTGTTTCGTTGTTGTTTTCTTGTTATTTCGCTATTATATTACTACTATTTTGTTGTTATTATTTGAATATTGTATAACTCTTATTTTAATGTTAATTTTTCTACTATTTTAGAAGTATTTACTTGCTAAGTTGCAACTATCTTAATGTTATTTAACTATAAAGATTTGTTTAATGTATTTTTATTTTGTTGAGAAATATTTATTTTAATGTTTTAAGTATATTATACCTTTTAAATTTGTTCAATATAAAAAATAATCTAAAAAATTAATACGAATAGGTCAAGTCAAGTTCGAATTTAACAATTTTAATTTAGGTCGGACTTAAGCAAAATTATAAATTCATTTTTCAACCTGACCTAAAAAATAAACTTGAAATTTACAACGACCCGACACATAATCAAATCTACTCACAATTAATAACCTTGTACATTAATTCAATTTTTACTTAACTAGCAACTTGCTTTTTATATTTAAATTTAGTGCAAACTCATTAATTTTCATGTGAAAGAAATGTTGATACTTTATTTTAATTTACTATTTGAATGGTTCACAAACACGTTCCATTTGTGTTAATTATTTTTATTTTTGGACTAAATTATAAAGTAGACAAACATTGAAAGCTAAAGTATGCTTCAAGTTATATTTTTTTATACATTTTAATTTAATTTTCATATTTTTTTAGGAATTTAATTTTTTTATTTTTTTTGAATTTAAAAATTCAAGTTTAATTATTAATACTGCTAAAATTTTTTTGTTAAATATGTTAGCGTGATATTTTAAAATTAAAAATTTACTCGCATGATAACTATGTAATAAAAAACTTTGATGTAAATCTCAAATCATGTAAAAAATTAAAATATAGAAATTAAATCTTAAATTTGAGAAAAATATAAACATCAAACTTTTCATCATTATTATATAATTTTAAAAAAAAAAGTTATTATTTTCTAGAAGCAAATGACAACAAACTTAACAAGTACAATTTGTATCTCAATTCTCAATTTTGGAATTCAGATATATATGTAGAAAGTGTCAAAAGTTTTTTGTTTTTTTGTTTTTGTCAATAAAGGAACAATATTATTGCAAAAGCTTAAATCTTAAAACGGTATAGAGAATCATTAGCATCGGCTAACAAAATAGAAATAAGTTCAACAAGTGCTTCATTACAAATAATATAAGCATCCAAAGTAGAAAATAAAATTGATGGAGTTTGAGTTTGAAATTCTCACCAATTCATCCTCACATTAGTTGGCTTCCCTAAAAGCATGGCTCAGCAAGCCTGGAATCGGTGTAGTAGACTTGTAATCATTATCCAATGTTTGTAGAAGGGGATTAGAATGCATAGTATTCATAATGAGATTTATTACAGCAATAGCATCTACTTTTACTTTTCTGAATTACAGCAAAGGCAAGATTGATGCCATCTCTGCTCACAGCTCGATCGCAACACTCTAGGTATGTGGGATGTGACGATAAGTTCCTTTGATCCAGTTGCCATTTTGATCTCTAATAATTAGTCTTGATCCTGTCGTGCCAAGGTTGCTTAGTGCAAAACCGTCTGAATTGATTTTGGCCTAACCTGGTACCGCTTCACCAAAAGTATAAGAAGTGGAAGTAACCTCGAAATATGACAAGGTTCTTGGGTTATCTTCGCTTTTGGGTTGTTCCGGAGAATTTGGCCTAGTGGATCAGATAGGGAGGTAATTAAGAGTTTTCTTCTTAACATTGTCCTATAACGCTGAGTGCATTTCCCTTCTTTCAGAAATATGGTGAATTCTTTTTCACTATTCACTATTATCATCACCAACAAAAACTCTTCATCATCCCATCTTAACCATTAATCTCATTGTAATTGAAATTTATTCCATTATTCCTATTAATTGTCAACTTTGTAACTCCCATTTTTTTTTTAAATATTATAAATAGGAGACTTTCACAACTGGTGAAAGGACTTTTGGGACATTAGAATTCAGACTCTCAAAGTTTTCTCAACTTATTCTCTTTGCTTAGCCTTATCATCAACCGCATTTCTCTTTCTTCACCTTACCAATCACCATCTATTGTTGCGCTCAGTGTTACTGAATTTGCTCCAGACTTCCTTTCTACCTTCTTCTAGTACATCTTGTTCACTTATTTGCAACACTCACTGCCTCCATCAAAAGAACCCTCTATAATGGCAATTCAATCAATCCAATCATTGTTCCAATGTATACCTTTATTATTATGATCTCTTATGATGTTTCAATATTTAACGAAATCAAGAATTCACGAAGAAAATGTCAAAATTAATTACATATCAAATGCAACCAATTAGCTCAGCAAGCATACATAAAAGTTATTCATAACTCATTTCTCTATTCACATTCTTACTTTCTCGTTCTAATTAATAATTATTAGACAAAACACACAAATAAAATTCAATAAAATGGAAAATGAGCATTGTATATATATCATACTCCTTATTAAACATTTGTAACACCTCTCGCCTGACTCGATCGTCGGGTCCGAGCTACAGTATGCTACATTTGTTACCGGAGCAACTACAGTCAAATTACAGTAATATATTCATACGCACATGTAATTCAATGCTAAACACATTCATTTATGGATAAACAATCAAAATCGAGTCTTAATCGAGCTTACCAAAGCTTTTTTATCAACCTGGGCACGAAATAAGACCAAAATTGCAAGGTTTTAAAAGTTTAGGGCCAACGTCGTGATGTCATTTCCTCCGTGTCATGACGTCGCCAAAATAGTATGTCACGTTGTGACCTTATGCCACTCGATGTTGCGATGTGACTCACTATCAGTCGACATTACGACGAGGGAGGTTACTCGTCGAGACGTGAACTTTGTTTTTGGTTAAAATGAACCATTTGGTACCTATTTCAATACTTCCAACAAACCTTACCATGTATACATCAAGTACCAATTTCAAATGGCTCAAAACATGCCTAAAACATAAAAATCAGGTTCAATCATTCAAGTTCATCATCTTAACAAAACAATCAACTCATAATCATCAATTGAATCTAACATATCAATGTCATTAGAGTATACCAACCTCGAATCATTCAAACATCTTTCATTACCTATGTCATACCATTTTGAAATAATCCATTTCATTTCATTTACCTACACTTGTGAACCTTATACATAAATATGGCATAAAAGCCTCAAGCATATCTATCAACCATCCAAACTAGGCCACATTTTACAAGCATATTTCAAGTTGTCAATATTCAAATACACTATCATTTCATTCACTAACCAATTAAGCTATCATTTCTAACTCATTTCATACTATTCCATATGTTATTCATATAATTATAAAGCATTATGTCTTTAGCATATAAGCACATATATGTCCAACACCATAGGTAATACTAAAACACTAATTTAACATGGTTAAAACAACTTGCCATAAGAAAGCACATTCACATGATAATATATATACCATGTCACCTATATACATTCCACAACCATTGACTCAAAATAATCAAATAATTACCGAATTGAGGACAGTGTGAGTACCAACACAATCCAGCTTGACATGTTCCGCAGGGTGACGATCTAAAAAGAAAAAGAAAAACAACTAAGTAAGCATATAAAATGCTTAGTAAGCTTATATGGAAACTAAAGCTTACATTGATCATTTAAGTATAAACAATTATTCTACTAGCTGCCAAATTAACTTCCCTTGGCACTTGAATACATATCTAACCATGTAATATCACCACAAATCGAATATGTTAGTTACGTTCTTGAATCATAATACCGTTAACATTTAAAACATAATCACATGATAATATGTATGTCAAGTATCATCAATTTCATTTCATTTTCAATTCATGACCTAAATTCCATTTTCAATCAAATGAATATCGTTCGATGGAACTATAGTAAAATGGAATCGGATACATGGGAATGTAATGTTCACACGAACTAACAATATTTCAGGGTTGCTCACACAAGTTGACATTATAATTGGATTGTACACACAAGCTGACATTATATCTGTAACAGCCCGATTTTTAGCTAAATCAGAACAGTGGTTTTGGGACCACAAATCTGAGGTCATAAAATTATTTTGATATTATTTTTGGTGTTTACAACGTGTGAAAGTATATGTGTGAAAATTTCGTGAGCTAATTTTATCATTTACTAGTTGAATTTAAGAAAAAGGACTTAATCGTGTAAAATGCAAAAGTTGCATTCTATATGATAAAGGTGCTTAATTGTCATGGCTTATTAAATGAAAGGTCCTTATGTTGTAATTATACCTTTTATAGTGGAATTTGACATATATGGGCATTAATATGATGTTTTTAAATGGTTTATAATAAGGTTATAATAGTAAATTGATTTTTAAGTTTTATTAATTAAAACAAAAGCCAAATTAAGCTTCCTTTTCATTCATCTTTGGCCGAATATAGTGGAAGAAGAAAACATAAAATTCATTCTAGGGTTCAGCGACTTAGAAGCTTGATTAAGGTATGGTTTTGAGTCAGGTTTTGATGATTTCTATGTTTTTGTGATCGTTGCTTCGTGTTCTAGCTAGCCCATACTTCAATTTTTGAAAGTGTTGATGATTTTGAAAGTTATCATTGATGAATGCATAAATGATTGAATGTTTGATGATGGAAATGAGTATTTTTTGATAGATTATCATGTTTTGTAAAGTAATTTTTAGTGAAATTGCATAAAAGGGACTAATTTGTGAAAAGTGTAAAATGTGGGGTTAAATGTGTGAACTATTAATAAATATGGGCTGTTATGGAGCCTATAGAAATTTTTCTAGCATGAAATTTGAAATAAATTATGTAATTTGTGATTTTGTGAAATAAGGACTAAATTGAATAAATGTGAAACTTTAGGGGCTAAAGTGAAAAAATGTCAAAATATGTGTTTTTGGATTGAATTGAATAAATATGTGATTGAATAAGTTAATTTTGAATACATCTAGATCAAGAAAGGACGAATTCAGATCTAGATCGGGGGAAAACCAAAGTTATCGACTAAACAATTCAATTCGCCGTTTTAGTATCCGAGGTAAGTTCGTACGTGATAAACATTGTTACAATTATGTTTTTAATGCTTTAATACTACATAAATTGTATAAATGCGACTACAATTGAGTAAGACAACAAAGCGACTATGTTTGGCACCTAGTGTGCGTTTCGAGATAGCTTCGGCTATATACAGCACTTAGTGTGCGAATTGGAATAGCTTCAGCTTTATGTGGCACTAAGTGTGCGATACCAAGATAGCTTCAGTTTAATGTGATGGCACTAAGTGTGCGATATCATTATAGCTTCGACTAAACATTTATGCACTAAGTGTGCGAGTTCTTAGAGCATTGAGAGATTTCTGAACAATTTAACGTATTGAATAAAGAGGTGAGAATGAAATAAATAAGTACTAGAAAATAAAAGTACGTACTATACCTATGTGGTAGTTGATACTATATGTATGAAGCTTGATGGATTTGTGTATACATGACAAATTGTCATGGATTAGAATTGAATGATGATATGAGACTTACTAAATGTTTATTAATTGATGATTTGTATATTATGAACTATTGAGTATATTTGGTACGAACTTACTAAGCTATAAAGCTTACTGTGTGTTATTTGTCTTTGCTTTATAGATTATCAAAGCTAGCTCGGACATCGGGGATCATCGAGAACCATTATCACACTATCGATCAACTCATTGATACTTTTGAAGCTTTGTATATATGGTATATGGCATGTATAGCTAGTGTCATTTTGGTATGTTTTGAATTATGATTTAAGTCATGAGATTTGGCCTACTTTTGGCTTGAAAATATTGGAATGTATTTGGTCATTTAAGTTGGCCTAAGTATTATGCATAATGCCTTATATATATTAGCTTGTTTTGAGTAGGTTGGCCTTAGTTGTTGATAGAGTTAAATGATGTGTTTTGTGTTATGAAATAGATGATAATATGATGAATTAATGTATATGGAACTTATGCAAGTTGAGATGATATTGGCATAATGATTTGGTAGGTTTTGAATGTGAAATTGTGTAGTTGAAATGGTTGATGATTGATGGTATGATATGTGTGTGAATTGGTATGTTTTGGTTGCCTATAAGTGTATAGAAATGGTTCCAAATTGGTTGCTATGTGTGCATGAGTGAAGGGTGGCAAATTGGCTTTGCAAATGGCCTATTTTTGTCCACAGGGGCAAAGACACGGGCGTATGTCTCAGTCGTGTGTCACACACGGCTATGTTACACGGCCGTGTGTCCCTTGAGGTACCTTTTCGAATTAAGGCAGTATATCATACGGTTTTGACACGGCTTAGACACACGTACGTGTATATTGACCGTGTGTGGCACACGGGCTAGCACATAGGCGTGTGGTAGGCCGTGTGACCCAAGTCAGTAACCTCCCTAGTTTTCCCACGGTCATGGCACACGGGCATGTCCTCGGCCGTATGGTGCAAGTCAATATGTATGCCCTAGTTTCACACGGCCTGTGACACGGGCGTGTCTAGTGGCAGTGTGAGGCATGCGGCCTGTTCACACGGGCGTGTGACCCTTAAATTTTGAAAAATTTTCTAAGTTTCTCAAAGTTTGCAAATGTTATCGGTTTAGTCCCGAACCACTTCTAAGCATGTTTTAAGGTCTCATAGAACATTATAAGGGACATTGTGATTGTTTTGAATGCATATTGATTATGAAGGTATAAATGTATGTTAATGAGGTGTGTTATCCGGTAGTGCCTCGTAACCCTATTTCGACGTCGGATACGGGTTAGGGGTGTTACAATATCAAGGTTACCCATCCAGGCAAAACCTACAATACATATGATTCGAGGAGATGAAATAAATGTTAGATCTTGTAATAAGTTGCAAAATCTTTAATTAATCACACATATAACCCTAATAACATGTCATATGTATCCCAACCTTTTACTAAGTTTTCTCGGGCATGAATTTCATATAAATAATATTATCAATAAATAATATTATCATTTCCTATACACCATTTCATTTCTTATATAAGACATATACTCAGTCAACATTCTCTTTTACATTTTGTTTTATTATCACATAATCAACATTCTCTTGAATTTACAATTCAATCCTTTTTTAGTTGTAAGTGTCAAATTCACTAATTCATTTCAATCTAACACACAAATAAAATAGAATACAAATTAACATAACATAAAATATAAAGTAATAAGTTTCATATAAACTTACTTGATCAAAACAACAAACAATCAAATCTTCAAGGACTAATCAACAATTTTGGTTTTTTTTTATTATCACCGGTTTGATTCAATTCTTAATCTATACAATTATTCCATTCAATTTATCAACACCAAACATTTATACACTATTTCATGATATGAATGAACCTATGAAACTTCATTTTTTATACCCCTAAACTTTTACATTTTATTCAATTTAGTTCCTAAAACCGAAATAACGATATATTTCAATTTTAAGCCTCGATTTTAAAATCCTTTTCAATTACATCTCTCAAGGATTTCCTAGTATCTATTATTACTGAAATTTCATATCGATTATACAATTTATTCACTTTAGTTCTTATGATCAAAACTAACAATTAGTCATTATAATCTAGTTTTTTTTTCACATATAAGCTTAACATCTATCAATTTAACACCAAATTTGTCAAGAAATTAACAATGGAAACTTTTAAAAACTTTAAAAGTTTTACAAATTAGTACATGGGTTAGCTAAATCAAGCTTCCATAATGGACTGAATGTTTGAAGCTTTCATAAGGGTTTTCTTTCTTTCTTTGTACGGTGAAGGAGAAGAGTGGAGAAAATAACCCTTTTTATTTTATTTTAACTTATATAGTTAGATTAAACCTTAATTAACCTTAATTAGTTAAACCTTAGTTAATTAAATCTTAATCACAATTAACTAAATTTAGTGGATGCTAACAACTATTTGATGAAGCAAAATGGTTTAATTACCATTTTGAACTTTTAGCTAATTAAAAATCAATAGTGATAAAACTTTCACAATTTAGTCCCTAAACTTAAATTAAACAATTAATAGACATAATTGAAGGAAAAAAATTTTAATATCACTTCATAAATATTTATATTTAATATTTATGGATTCAATTATGGAAATGGGGTTCCAAAATAGCCTTTTTTGCATCATTGAAAATCAGGTTGTTACACTATTAATATTTCACAACCACTTAGCTATTTTATTCTTGAAAGAACTTTATTATCCATGATATATATTATATAGAATGGACTAACTAACCTATTCATATATAGCATCATCAAATGTTTGCTTCTTCTCAAATTCAGGGTCTGAATCATCATCGAAAGGGAAGAACTTTAAAATCAATAACCATGGCAGTTGATGGACCACGATGGCACCTATGCTCCATCTGGGAGAAAAGAACTTCCACTAAACCATCCTTCTATCCAACCTTTCAAGCCTAATTGAATAGCATTCTCTACCATCCATTTTCTATAAAACACATTCTGAACCCTACCCTTTATGACAACCTCTGCTTGCATTGTCACAATCGACAATACATTACACTGAATATAGAGAGGTTAAAACCCCAAATTATAAAAACCAATAGGTTCTTTACTTGCACAAAGTTAAACTTTGTAAGAGAACATCCAAATGTCATTACACAAAAAAAAGGTAATAAATGACATGGAATAAACCCTACTTGGAATAAATTAAATTGATACATCTTATAGAGATAACCCATTCTTAATCCAAATCTTAATTTTTGAAAAGAAGAAATAAAACCAAGTATTGAAACCTAAGAGATGTATAATCATGATTAGTATAATCTATATCAATTAGTACCATATAAAAAAATTCTAATACCTAAATGTAAGGGAGTTGCAATTGACCCAATTAATTACAATTTAGTGTGAGTGTATGTACAAGATACCAATGCAATCTAAAATAATATATTCTAAAGACAATGAAGAGAATCATCAAGTATGTGAATAGCACATTAGAGCAGGTGATTTAACTGTCAAAGGACTATAACATTAGCTTGGTTGGTTATAGTGATGTCGACTAGGTAAATAATGTTGATGATAGAAGGAGTATGGTCGACTCCTAACAATGTCATAAGTTGACATTCCCCACCCTATCACGACACTCATAGGGTAAGAGATTCAATGGCTATGACTTACGCCCAACTTTTTTCCTTTATAAATAAAGATATACTATTTACACCATACAAAAACCTCATAGAAGCGCAACCTCAACCCCTTCCAACCATCAACTCAAGGGTTCTTCACCCTTCAATAGTGTGGATCAACTCATATCAATGTTCTCTGCACCCCTACAAGATGAACCCAATAGCAAACCACCCAACGTTTGTGTTGTAAGAGTGATGTTTAGCATTTTTGCTTCTAAATTTATGCTATGTCTGAAACAGGACCTACCATCGATGGCAAAGCTAAAAAAAAAAGAGACCCCACCTCGATGAATGTACATGGAGAGAATATTTGTGACTATCAACTGTGTTGTAAGTTGAATGGTTATAGTTTATATATGGTACAGGCAAGAAGCAGAACTTAATAATCATCGTCAAAAGTTGAACTTATGATAGCTGCATACATGTTGCATCAAAGAGAAACTCCACATCTCGGTGGTAAATAGAAGAAGACTAAGAGATAATAAGTGAACTCAAATTTTTGATAAGTTGTATTTGTGAGAATCAATCCCAATGGAAATTTTCAGGTTCGAGAGAAGTGCGACTATGATAAATTAGAGTTCTTATCTATTGCTGTTGCTAGTGTTACGGGGCTAGACCTTTCGTCTCGCAATCCGTGCGGCCTTAGGCGATTAGCTCATCCAAACTCGCCTAAGTCAACCTTTTCTCCCAAAAATGAGGATTCCTTAAGAACTCTTCCAAGGCACCAAATTGAATAGCGGAAGCGATTGTGCCAAAAGAAGTAACAAATAAGCAAAGAAAAGCCAAAGAAAGTATGCACACAAGGTGTTTGAGTAAATGCCTAAGAATTCTATTACTCTTAAGAATTCAACATACAATGGATGGTTTACAAATGAGGGGGAGGCTCTCTATTTATAGTTGAGCTCCCCCAAAACCGACGGTCAAGATACATTTACATCGACGGACGAGATTAACGATATCCCATGATTTAAGTGATTTACAAGATATGCCTTATCAAATCTAATCTAATCTTTACAAGATATGATTCCCTCTATCTTTTAAGATTAGTTACCCAAAATAGCCTAAGTTGCCAAATCTTCGCTATTGGGCCACCCAGGCTTCAATCTAATAGGCTTCTCCAACAATTCATGGAATCGGGCCAGTTCACGTGGGTTAAATGATCCCCATCTAATCGATCGACCTCCATGGGATGTATCTTGTGCTATGGTCACAGGCTTAGAACTTTGGCCCGTGACATTCTCCCCCACCCATTCTCGCAACACCCTCGTTGCGACTTCTGAATGACACTGGCTTGATTCGCCTTGGAACTCTCTCGTTGCCTTGGCCTCTTCCCGACTTGCCTTGCAATCGGGTTGTCCCTTTCTTCAGAACCTTTGCCCCGGCTTCCGTCGCCTCTTAACTTGAACCGTTGCACTCGTTGGCAAGAAGTCTCCACTTTAACTTGCCCCAATTCTGACTTGGTCCCATTGGAATCCCCTCGATTTTCACATCTTGGCTTCGTTCCGCCCACAGTCCATCGGCCTTCTTGCTTATGAACTTTGAAAGGGCCCCTACGATCTTGCCAAGCCAACAAGTCAGAAATCAAAACACTATCAGAGTGTTTACAATGTACCTTACTTGCGGCATTTACTCGCTTCGACTGTTTTTGCATCGCTTCTTTCCTCTCGAAATTCGATGCACAATCCACCTTCCCCAAAGGTGGCGTCTCTACAGTCGACTCCACAAGCCTCATATCAGACTCACGCCCCACTAACTTTTTCAAAGTGGCTTCTGTAGCCTTCCGTTCTGTCGAATTAATGTTTCCTCCATACGAAACATCTTCGACTAGTTGGATAGACGACAACACCTTGGTCCCAACCTTCATATCCCGATGCACTGGCACAACAATCTTTGATGACGGACCAGTGATAATATGGATTTTATCGGCCCATGGAAACAAAACTGTCTGGATCTTGTCAAGGAAGTTTAAACCAAGCACATAATTGTAATCATCTAATTGGATTACCTCAAAGTATTCCTTGCCTTTCCATTCACCGATTTGTAGCTCCACATTACGAGCTACACCCACAGTTGGGGCCTCCTCCGAATTTACTGCCTTAATCTTCTTATTCGATTTCCTAATCGATGCACCAAGCTTCTTAGCGACTTTTTACGATATGAACAAGTCCGAAGCTCCCGTATCAATAAGAGCACTCCGCTTCTGACCTGCAATGTTGATGTCCACAAACATCAATCCCTCTCTATTATTCCTTTTGTTAGGAATAAGAACCATCGAATCGACCCTCGATGTTCTTCCCTTCATAGGCTTCGCCTCTTCTTTCGGCTCAACTTTCGTTTGGATAGCTGACATCATCAATCTCTTCGGACATTTTCGTAACATGTGTGGTCCTTGACAAATGAAGCATTTTATTCTCTTCCCCTTGTCCATTAGGTTGTTGGATCCCCGCTTCGCATCTTGTGGTCTCTCATTGCCACTTGTGCTATCAGTTCCCCACTTCGCATCTCATGGTTTCTCATTACCACTTGTGCTATCAGTACTGCGGCCATCATCGCTATGTCCCTCTTCATCTTCCTCATGGTTTCTCTCACCATTGCCCTTTCCATTGGGCTGAGAAGATTCAAACTTGTCTTTTGTTAGACCAAGTTCAACAAAGGACTCTGCTTCAGCTATGGCTACAGTAAGTTTGGTGATCCCTTGCCTACGCAACTCTTGCTTTGCCCACGGCTTTAACCCATCCTCAAACCAATAGAATGTTTTTTTCTTGCTCAAGTCAGAGATTTGAAGTATCAACTCACTAAATGCCCGAACATACTCCCGAACAGTGCCTTGTTGTGTGAGACGGCGCAACTTAGCTCGAATCTCCTTCTCGGCATACTGTGGGTAAAACTGCTTCTTCAACTCTCTTTAGAACTCCTCCCAAGTCTCAATTGCGTTCCCTCCACGTTTTTCATCCGTGGACCTACGACGCCACCACAAGAGAGCCACATCAGTAAAATAGATTGAAGCAGTGTTTACCTTAATTGCATCATCCTCGATGCCCAACGCTCGAAAGTATTGCTCCATTTCCCACAATAAGTTGTCTACGTCTCTTGCGGACCTTGCACCTTTGAACTTCTCCGGTTTGGGAACATCCATTGCTTGTTGCTTCGGCTTTGAAGACAACATCCTATTACTCAAAGCAGCCTTGTAAATCGTGAGCTCCCCCTTAAGCTCTTCGATCTCTTTCTGCATGGCTAACATCATATCCTCGAGATTCTCATCTCTCTCTACCAGCTTTTCCGTAGTGGAGTTCACTCACTCATTCAGCTTTTCTGCATTGGCACCGAGAGAATCCAACACAAAATCTCTGAGTTGCTCCTCCATTGAGTCAAACCCATCTGTGCGTCCCTCGACCAACTCAAGCGTCTCCTTCATGTTCCTTAGGGATTTTTCGAGATTAGCAACTCGATCTTCCAACGCTGACAGCATGTCCCTCGAGTGACTTGCTTTTCTACCCCTCTCACGGGTCTGCATCGGCTCATTCTGATCAACAACTTCTTTCGACATCCCAATGGTGCCTTCGAACCAATAGCTTGGATACCACTTGGTTCGAACACTAGCTCGGATACCACTTGTCACGGGGCTAGACCTTTCGTCTCGCAATCCGTGCGGCCTTAGGCGATTAGCTCGTCCAAACTCGCCTAAGTCAGCCTTTTCTCCCAAAAATGAGGATTCCTTAAGAACTCCTCCAAGGCACCAAATTGAATAGCGAAAGCGATTGTGCCAAAAGAAGCAACAAATAAGCAGAGGAAAGCCAAAGAAAGTATGCACACAAGGTGTTTGAGTAAGTGCCCAAGAATCCTATTACTCTTAAGAATTCAACATATAATGGATGGTTTACAAATGAGGGGGAGGCTCTCTATTTATAGTTGAGCTCCCCCAGAACCGACGGTCAAGATACATTTACATCGACGGACGAGATTAACGATATCCCATGATTTAAGGGATTTACAAGATATGCCTTATCAAATCTAATCTAATCTTTACAAGATATGATTCCCTCTATCTTTTAAGATTAGTTACCCAAAATAGCCTAAGTTTCCATATCTTCGCTAATGGGCCACCCAGGCTTCAATCTGATAGGCTTCTCCAACAATTCATGGAATCGGGCCAGTTCACGTGGGCTAAATGATCCCCATCTAATCGATCGACCTCTATGGGACGTATCTTGTGCTATGGTCACGGGCTTAGAACTTTGGCCTGTGACACTAGAGTAGGCTGTTAAGGGCCAAACTTGATCATCAAGAAACTGATTTTCAACATACTTGTGATTCTACAAATCTAAACTCACATTTATAAAAATTTCTGATACATGGCATCTTAGAGAAAAAACTGATTTTCCATTTCTAGTTTTCTATTCATCTAGTTGTATTGCCTAAAAGTTTTGTTATTGCTAAGAACTATACAAAAATATGAAGAATTTCCATGTTGTGCTACTGTTCAAAATGTCTTATCGGTAGTCTGATAGCTAAGAAACAACAACAACAATTGAATTATATGTCGAATACTTGGGACCATTGAAAATAGGGTCTTGTTCGACTTTTAAAGTGACAAGAGCTCAGTATTTATTAATTTATCTACACCATTATATTCCTAATTTTTTGCATCATTCACCTTGTCCTCTTTATCCTTATTTACTTTGCAAAATTCCCATGTGACTTATTTCCATTGCCAAATGATAACTTCAAAATTTGAGAATATGACACTTAGAAGAAGGCTTACTTCTATTGCCAAATGATTTTTAAAACCATTTTTAGAGATACCATAACCTTATATATATTGTATTTCTGTTCATAAGCAAATTATGGACTGTAGAAATTTAAATGAGCTCTTTCCCTTTGTATTCCCTTATATTTGAGTAATAGTTACTAAGGCTACCTTATTATGATTAAATCATCCATTGTGCTAAACATACTGAGGATCCATTATGATGTATATGCAGACAAAACCATAAAACTTTAGGGTCTAGTCGAATTTAGGTCTTTGCACTTAGCAAGGTTGTTTCTGAAAATGTTAATGTGTTCTAAGACCCCTAAAATAGCTAATTACACAAAAGTCTTATAGTTGTTCTGAGAAAGAAGTCCATTTAGCTTGTTTTGTTAAAGAAAAGGAATTCAGATTGATTGCGTCAGATTGGTATTTTGTCCAATTCATCAACTTGATTCAGTTACACAGATTAACAAACACAGAATACTGATCTACTGGTGTGTTAATCTCTCTTTCTGTTGAAAATGGCCAACCATGCTGCTGTTATGTTTTTGTTAAAGTGCATGTTGTTATGATTATTTTGTTGAGTGCATACAACTTGTATACATGTTGTAGCAATTGTGCATGTTGCAGCAACATATTTTCTGTTTTAGTTGCAATGTAATTTACTTTGGTTGAAAATGAACTTAGTTGTTGATGTTTTGATGGGTTTAAGTGATGATTAAGCTGATAAGTCAGCTTATTCATGTGTACAAGCAATGTTTTAATAGTCCCAATGCTGATTAATGGGATTAGTTGAATATTTGGTGTTATATTTTGATTATAAATGTATTTTTTTTCATATTGAATGAGTAAGCATATCAGTTGTATAAAGCAGATTGCTTCCTTGCTGCACATTTGTGAACAAATAAATTGTTGAATGCCTCATTGCTGCACGTTTGTGAGCAAGTAAATTGTTCTTTGTTTCTTCCTACTTTGTTCAATATCTTATTCTCTTCTTTTGCTGCTGCCAAAACCCCAACAAATGGTATCATGAGCCCAAGTCTTTGAGGGCTTATTTTTACTTCTGCTGCTAGTTAAGAAAGACAAGTTGTTAAAGCCTTTCATCTTTAAGGGCTGCTTGTAAGAAAGACAACAACAACTTACTCCTGTGAGACTCCCAAACAAGCTTAGGATAAGCTAAAGGAGGAGTTGACGGAGTATGTGCATAAAGACACTCCACAGCAGGAGGGAGTATGTGCAAGAAGAAACAAGACTATAATGAAGAAAGAAACAAGGTAAGATGTGTTTGAAGGCAAGTTGCCAACCAAAGCTGTGAAGGAGTAGAAGACTCCATCTGATGATAAAATCTTTGGCACAAAAGACTGGGATAGTCAAGTGTGTAAGTCAGATTTGGTTGAGAATGAAGCCAATGTTAAAAATGAATTGCTTGACTAGAGTCAGGTTGAAACAAAGCATCTAAGGACTGCCAAGTTCAAAAAACTAATGAATGATTGGTATTTGCAGCATGGAGGCCAATGAAGAGTGTTGAAAATGGTCAACCATGTTGTTGTTATGTTTTTGTTAAAGTGCATGTTGTTATGATGATTTTGTTGAGTGTATACAGCTTGTATGCATGTTGTAGCAATTGTGCATGTTGCAGTAACATATTTTATGTTTTAGTTGCAATTTAATTTAGTTTGGTTGAAAATGAACTTATTTGTTGATGTTTTGATGGGTTTAGATGATGATTGAGCTGATAAGTCAGCTTATTCATGTGTACAAGCAATGTTTTAATAGTCCCAATGCTGATTAGTGGGACTAGTTGAATATTTGGTGATGTATTTTGATTATAAATGTATTGTTTTCATATTGAATGTGTAACACCCTTTAACCCTTATTCATGTGTACAAGCAATGTTTTAATAGTTCCAATGCTGATTAGTGGGACTAGTTGAATATTTGGTGATGTATTTTGATTATAAATGTATTGTTTTCATATTGAATGTGTAACACCCCTTAACCCTTATCCGTCGTCGGAACAGGGTTATGGAGCATTACTGGACATTTCAGAACAAATACGAAAAATTATATAATAATATAACATACACATCATAATTTAATTAATTCAAAACACATTCAAAGAAATCTAAAACATGTCAAATAATCAACCTAATTACTTAACCAATGAACCAACATAGGTATTTTATAAATACTTACTAACTTAATTCATTTAACTTTGTTTAAACCAATTCAAACTTTATACCAAATTTCAACCTAAAATTTGCATATGTTAAATTCATTCATACTTCAACCAAAACATACTGTTTTATAATCTCAACATAACTCATAAATTTATACATATAATCAACTAAAATCATCTTATATCATCAGTTACAACCATTTCTCAAAATGACATACACATGACAACCTAGGTACATGCCATTACCAAAAGAAATATACTTCACCACTTTGAGTTCAGGATAGGCTTTGGATGCTAATTCAACGTTCGAACTTTAACCTAACCTACACATGAAAACAAATCGTACATTGAGTATAAATTCAATGGTATTTCTATAATCCGAATACTTATTAACAAGAATTTGCAATATTTATATATATAAATACATATAACAAAAGTCATTTAAACAAATAATCAATTTCATAACATATCATATATAACACTTTCAATTCTCATCTCTTACTATTTCAATTTCATAATTGCTATTCAAGTAGTTTTTCTCAATAGAATACACATATCATCTCACTATATCAATACCCATTTTATGAACCCATTAGTTCATACATTTCAATTCCATAACTCAATTCAACATATCAATTCGTTTCATGTTTAAAATCATCCAATATCTTTCATATTGTCAATTCATTTATTTACCCCTATTAACAGGACTCGAATTTTGGCAGATACACGGATCCAACCAAAACACACCAGTATGGCACCCAGTACCTTATCGGATAATTCGAAGTGGTATAGTGACACCCAGTGTCTCATCGGCCTTGCCGAAGTAAATTGGTACCCAGTACCTCATCGAATTTATCCGAAATAATAATATGACACCTAGTGTCTTATCGACTCATGGTCGAAGTATCCCTAAACACTTTCAATCCTATTGTAACACCTCCTACCCGTATCCGTCGTCGGAATAGAGTACGAGGCATTACCGAAAAGCACGAAACACTTACAGATAATTTAAATACATTTTCATAACAATTTGTTTCGATTTCATACTATTTCATATTTAAGCTTTATTCACCAAAGTATTTAAAATATCATCTTTATGCAAATAGCACACATGAGGTACATAATTCCATAATTATGAATGAACACATTTATCAAACATATTCCATGTTTTTATATATATCATAGTTTCATATTTCCATGTATCAATTACCATCACTTCCTCGTATTTCAGACAAATACGTGTAACAATTCATAAATATTAAATTCATTAACTCTTCCTACCAATCACGATTTAAATTGTCAAATCACTTATTGAGCCCAATTTCAATGTTCACTAAAATCTATCATATAAATTTGGATGTACGTATTCATCAATAAATTCCATGTATAGATATCATCATCTCATACTTCCACATACATTTACTTTCCACATTTATGAATTCAAATAGCATATACAAGACATACCAATGTATTTCAAGTATGTTTTCATGATATTTCATTTCGAACTCAGATTATTTCATACTAGAAGTTTTCTCATTAACTCATTTGGAATACCAATTCATACGGATAATACACTCAAGGTGTAGAAATATATAATCACAAATGAACTCATTCATCAACCAAGTTTTATGCTCATGTCTCATCAACTTGTATTTCCTTATGTCACATAATTCCATGTAATACTTACTAAACTTCTTCAAATTAGTGAACATCTTACGGAATTGGTCTGCACCGGTATGTGCTGAATTTTACTGATAATCACTGATGCCATAGTATAGCTATGGTCTTTTCACTAGAATGCCATAGCTCAGCTATGGTCTTACATCTTATACACATATCACATTGATGCCATATCCCAGATATGGTCTTACACAAAAATCACTTGTCACTTGTTGCCGAAACTACCACTATTTACTGATCAGGTAGCCGGAGCTACTATTTTTCACTGATCAAGTAGCCGATGATCAGGTAGCTGAAGCTACCACTTTTCACTGATCAGGTAGCCGAAGCTACCACTTTTTACTTGTCATTTGTCCTTGATCAGATAAGTGTAGCCGAAGCTATCACTTATCACTTTCACTTGTCCTTGATCAGATAAGTGTAGCCGAATCTATCACTTATCACTTGTTGCCATGGTCCAACCATGGTCTTTTCCTTAAATTCATCTTGTCACTGAACTGAAATACTCAATTTGATCATTTATTCAATTTTCATGCTTTTACATTATTCACGATTTTATCATCAATACATATGAAATAACACATCATGAAATTCATAAAATTAACAAATAATCACTAAAATTTAGTCATATAAACTCAGAAGTTTGATTTTTGTATTATAACGATAATCATAATAAATAATAAATAATCCAAATACAACATTATATCATTTCTAATTCAACACTTATCGATTATAATCGGCCATGTGATCAATTTATACACAAGTCATTCATATATATATATATATATATGTATGTATATTTTTCCTCCTCCTCCTTTCCATCTACATCCTTAGTATAAATAACACACTTGTCAGTAACATTATCCATAATTTTCACTATTTACTTATGTGAATATTCAAGCTATTCATCCGTGTCATAGTCACTAAATTATTTTTATCTTGAGCTATAGAACTCCAAATTAAGATCCATAAATTTTCCCAGAAACTAGACTCATATGTCTTCTTACCATAAAAATTTCATAATTTTTGGTTAGGCAAATTAATACAGTTTATTCATTGAAGTCTCCCTTGTTCTGCTGTCTGACAGTTCTGACCCTTCTTCACTAAAAGTTAATTATCTCCTCATACAGGATTCAAATGATGTTCTCGTTTGTTTCTCTTGAAAATAGACTCATTCAGGATTCTAAAAATATAAATTTAAGCCCCTAATTATTTTTATCCAATTTTTGATGATTTTACAAACTCATGACAGGGGACCCGAAATCATTCTAACCTTGTCTCACAAAATTTATCATACCTCATGATTTACAATTCCATTGCTTACATAATTTCTTTTATAAGAAACTAGACTCAATAAGCTTTAATTTCATATTTTATTCATCCTCTAATTTCATTTATACAATTTTTGGTGATTTTTCAAAGTTAGACTACTGCTGCTGTTCAAAACAGTTTTAGTGCAAAATGTTAATTTTCATTTTACCCCAAATTTCACAATTCATACAATTCAGTCCTTACTCAATTAACCCCTCAATTAATATAATCATCTCAATTAATACTTTTCCTAGACATTATAAGTTATTTCATTACTATTGAAATTTAGAATTTCCACATAAAACTCTAACTTCAAACTCTTTTACAATTAGGTCCCAAACATTCACTTTCTATTCAATTCTTTCAATAAAATCAGAATATAAACAATTTCAAGCTCTAATTCCATGCCAAATCATCATATACTTCCGGAAAATATTCATAGAAACTTTCAATTTCTTTCATAGAATCAAAAACTAATGAATTCAACAAGTGGACCTATTTGTAAAAGTCACAAAGACACAAAAATTTCAAGAAATAATCAAGATTTGAACTTAATTGAAGTAAAAATATGAAAAATCAGCTTAAGGGAACTCATCCATGGTGTTTTTGCTGATGAGAATGCAGAAAAATAAAGAGAAATATAGATAATTCCACTTTAGTCCTAGCTTTATTAAGTAAATTTTGCAATTTTCCAATTTTACCCTTAATTCTCCTTATTTTCTTGCTGATTTCATGTCCTTGCTGTCCAGCCCAAATAGACCTTGGGTCTATTTTCCTTTTAAACGCTCTTTCTTTTATCATTTAAGCTATTTAATCATTTCTCACAATTTTGCATTTGATACAATTTAGTTCTTTTTGTTCAATTAACTATCAAAACTTTAAAATTTCTCGACGAAACTTTAATACTAACTTATTAACACTCCATAAATATTTATAAAAATATTTATGGCTCGATTTAAAATTCCCGAGGTCTCGATACCTCGTTTTCGATTTTAATTTTTTTAATATTTATTTTTAGTACATTATTCACTATTTCAAAATTTTTCCTAACTTCACATTTAACTTATACTCACTAAATTAATAATATTTCCTACTCATTTGTCGGATTTAGTGATCTCAAATCACTGTTCCGACACCACTGAAAATTAGGCTATTACACCTATGGCATACCAACTATATCCGACTCAACCTGATACAGTTAATAGGGTTTCAGTTTCAATTTCTCAATTTTCAATCAATACACATTTCAATTCAAATAATCACATGTATTCATAATTCAATTCAATACCACAATACTCACCTCAATTTCACTTACTATAAATATAATAATAAATACAATAATTAATAATTAGCTTTGGATTATAGAAATACAAACCATAATTTCCATATCACTCTTCATCAACTTTCTTTTTTCCTTTTTTAGCCGAGGTCTCCGGCACAACGTTAGCTATGGAAATCGAAACAGTTAAAAATATTTAAATTATACTCAACTTTTATCTAAATTCCAATTTAGTCCTTAATTTAAACTAACTCTTTTTCTTACAAAATTAATTTCATATTTCATTCAATTTCCACTTTAATCTAATTTCAACTCCTTAATTTCACCATAAGCCCTAATTTCAAAATTCTCTCAATTTAGTCCCTATTACTTCAAAACCTATAATTTATTTAATAATTTAATCCCTTTCCACTTCTAACTTAAAAATCTATCAATTTAAACCCTAATACTTCAAATTATTCAACATTAACATCTAAAAATTCATTAATTTTCAAATTTTCAACATAAATCTAGTATTTTGTTCTAGAATTCCAAAAACTCAAAAATTACAAGAAAAGAAGCTAAATTGACTTGCCAAATTGAATTTGAACCCTAAACCCTAATTTTTTTTCTTTTTCTTTTCTTTCTCCTTTCTCCTTTCTCCTTCTCTGTTTCGTTCCAATGCTTTGTTCTTTTTCTATTCTTTTCTTTATTTATTTGTTTCATTTACTTTATTTTATGTTATATAATATAATAATAATATAATAATAATATAATATAATATAATGCAATACAATACAATATAATAATAACATAATAGCATAATATCATTTACTTAAATAATAAGTAAATAATTAACTAATATATGTATTTTATTTTGCCACATGTATTTCACTATTACCACACACTTGTCACTTATGGCTTAATTGCTAATTTAGTCCATTGACTTTTCTCTATTCTATAATTAAGTTTTCACCATTTATTCAATTTAGTCCTTACACATAATTAATCTTAATTCAAACTAATTTACCTCGCCAAAATCTAATTAATCACTCAACTAACTTCGTAAATATTTTTAATAAATATTTATGAATTCATTTTACGACAACAGTGGCCCGAAAATGTATTTTTCCAATACCCATAAATTTTGGGTCGTTACAAAATGAGTAAGCATATCAATTGTATAAAGCAGATTGCTTCCTTGCTGCACATTTGTGAGCAAGTAAATTGTTGAATGCCTTATTGCTGCACATTTGTGAGCAAGTAAATTGTTCTTTGTTTCTTCCTGCTTTATTCAATGTCTTGTTCTCTTCTTTTGCTGCTGTCAAAAC
Organism: Gossypium longicalyx; assembly: GCA_025698465.1. NCBI lineage: Eukaryota > Viridiplantae > Streptophyta > Magnoliopsida > Malvales > Malvaceae > Gossypium > Gossypium longicalyx. The sequence continues at coordinate 30,551,100 of CM047003.1, forward strand.
CCCAACACTTTCGCGTATCTTTTCATTAAATAGTTGGAGCTAATGGGACTAAAGTTAAATATTGAATCTTATGTTGTTGACTTTTTCCTCTTCCCTCCCTTTTTGATGACAGGGTGCATAAAGCAATAAAGCTCATCCCCTAATATGGGACATTGGTACTTTACAAAAGAGAAACTGTTGGCGAAGTGACTAGCTAGAGACTGAATTGATGTTACATATGAACAATTTGAAGCAGATATGATACATGCTATCTGTGCTGACGGATTGAGGATGGTTTTGAAGTGCTTTTCATTTGAATATTAACTTCTCTAACCAAAAACTATCAAGAAACTTACATTTTATTAACATAAATAATGTTATAAAGTCTTCTTTAGCAGCAAGTTCTTTTACAAGAATCGAAGTGAACTTCGTCACAATAATGTCATTTTGTTTTTTTCTTCTTCTTCACACCGTTCTCTCGTGATGCTTGATAAATCCATGTACAAGTAATTGGATTTATTAAGTTCTAAAGATTGCATTTTCAATTTACTATTTAGTAGACCCTGCACATTGTTGTTGACTTAAAGAAACTGTGCATTGATATGGATGAGTGAGGCTAAGTGGATAAGAAAGCTACCACTTTCAAGCCTTTTCATCTTACAACATCATCTATGAATTAAAACACAAATTATATGATCACATACACGGAACCCATGTTTTTAATGGCTTATGCCTCTGGAAAAGTTATAACAATATGAGACTCCTTCAAGTATAAAGACAGTATACAGTCTATTCACACCTATCAAATTTAATTCTTTTCTTTTCTTTTAATTTTCCCATGCATAGATTAAGAATGTTACATCAATATCAAGTTTCTTTAGTATTTGAATAATGACGAATTCTAAATGATAATGCTAAAACAATCAGATAATACTAATAAGAAGAATCATTACCCTAAAAGCAATCAGATAATGCTAAAATAGTCTACAACTCTTCTGGTTGACTAGAGAGGATAAGGACTCCTACTTGTTGGAATTCATATTCTTTTTTAGCCTACTCTAATAGCCCCAAGAATTTTGGTTTTCTCAGATACTTTAACTCCAAGATAAACCTCTTCTTTTCTCCACCTTTGACTGTAACTACTGCAAAATATCATTCCTTTTTAGGACCATATTTGGTTCTTCAAAATCTTCATCACACTCAAAAACATTGTGATCAGATAGTAAGACTGAGATGAGTCTTAACAACTTTTTGGTTAAAATTCTAAGCATCAGAAGCCTTGCATGGCGCTTTTCCCACTTATGAATTGTTAGTACAAATCTTCGGTGAAGAAAATCTCAAACACACGAACAAAATTCAAACAGAAAAAGAAGAAATAGGATAAGGCTCCAAGGCGTGTATCAAGTCCCTATCTTTAAGGTTATATTCGCCTCTACCTATCTTCGGTGTGTAAATGAGTTCCAAGCAAATTAACCTCGAGGATACAATGAAGCCAATAACTATTTGTGTTTTGCACTGACAAGAATAGCCCACTACACATTGAGCAATGTTTGACAAGAAACTCGATTTCTACAAAGGATTTCTGCAGTAATACTTTATAGAAAAATCTAATAATATTAGAAAATAAATGAAGGAAAGAAAGAACATTAGAATTTGTTGGTGTGTTTCCAAACGATATTTCATTCCTATTTATATGAATTTTTATGTCTTTTCATAGAGATATATTTCAATAAGTGTCTTTCTGAATAATGTCTTTAAAATAAACACATAATTATTCATTTAATATTATAACTATTCAAATAATATTATTTAAATAGTTATAATTCTTTTTAAAAAAATCAAATAATATAACTTTTGATTAATTATACCCATTCATTTATAGTTATTGGAATATTATAAATATTTAAAAATGTTCCAACAATCACCCCCCATTTTCAAAATATTTTGCATTTTGATATTCTTGGAAATCAATTTGCATAAATGAAGGTATCTTACGATTGAACCTTCACTTAGTGAAAACATGTTAAAGTTAATCAAAATTGCATGGTAGACTAAGCTTTGAATCAATTATTCCATTTGATTAACCGAATACATCTCACACAATGATTTCAACATTGGTTAATGCATAGTATCTAGGGACACTATTATGGCTATGTGTCTATGTCCTCTTTTCATAAGTGCTGTCAGAGCCAAGCCCTTGAGCTCCTAGAAGCGGCCACACTTCCACTCACATAAGTAGGTCTCATTAAAAGTGTTCCGTAATTATAACTCTCTAACATATTTATGTTATGGGTCTATTAAGAATACATTAATCATTCTTCCCTTATCATTACGGGTACCTAGCACTTTAATCTTAGGGTGGATTTATTTATAGTGCTAGCAGTCACATACAAATGATGTATTTTGTCTTATTGAACTTAAGACTTGACGTTATACCAAGCGTTGAGTCGTATTTCCATCATGGGTGACTCTAATTAATGGGCTTGAGTCCTATCCCATTTGAGTCTAATGTGTCTAGACTTTTCATTATATACTTGGCTATATGCCTTTGCTAGAGTAGTCTCACTATCACAACAGATAGAAATAAGTGAAATTGGCTTAGGCCATAAAGGTACATCATAAAGTAAATTTCTTAATCATTCTACTTCTTTAGATGCAGCGGCTAATGTAATAAATTTTGTGGCCATAGTGGAATCAGTAATGCATGTTTGTTTCTTGGAACCGCAAGAAATGGCTCCTCCACCAAGAATGAAGATCCATCACTAGTAGATGCGTGGTCTTCCAAACTTGTAATCCAATTGAGCATATCCATTATAACACAATCCATAGTTAATAGTTTTCTTTAAGTACCTAAGTACTCTATTCAAAGCTTGCCAATGCAAACTACTTGGATTACTTGTGTACCTACTCAATTTCCCAACAACATATGCAATATCTGGTTTTGTACAAGTCATTATGTACATAAAACAACCAATTAGACTTGCATATTTCAATTGATCAATTTTCCTACCAGCATTAGATACCAATTTTATTTAAGGATCCATGGGTGTAGATGCTAGTATACAATTGAAAAGATCAAACTTTTTAAACACATTTTTAATGTAATGTGATTATGATAAAGCTATAGTACTTTCATCTCGGGTTATTTTAATCCCAAGAATAACATCTACTACACCCATATCCTTCATAGCAAAGTTGTTTGACAAGAATTTCTTTGTGTTTTCTATTTGTTCCAAATTCGTGCCAAAAATGAGCATGTCATCTACATATAAACAAATTATGACACCTTTTCTATTTTCAAATTTGTTATATATGCACTTATCGGATTCATTTATTTTATAGCCATTAGCTAAAACAACCTTATCAAACTTTAGATGCCATTGTTTTGGTGCTTGTTTATGTCCATATAAAGATTTAACAAGCTTACATACCTTATACTCTTGTCCTAGAACAACAAATCCTTCCAGTTGTTCCATGTACACCTCCTCTTCCAATTCACCATTTAAAATTGCAGTTTTAACATCCATTTGGTGAACAACGAAATTATATATAGAGGTAAGTGATATTAAGAGTCTAACTGTAGCAATTCTTGCTACTGGAGCATAGGTATCAAAGTAATCAATACCTTATTTTTGTGTAAAACCTTTGGTTACCAATCTTGCTTTAAATTTATCAATGGTTCCATCGACCTTCATTTTCTTTTTGAAAATCCATTTACAACCTATTGGTTTGGAACCTGGTGGAAGATCAACTAAAATCCAAGTTTGATTTCCTATTATTGAATCCATCTCATTATTTATTGCTTCTTTCCAAAAAGTAGAGTCTTGAGATTTCATTGCCTCTTCAAATGTAATAGGATTAGATTCTGTATTATAACAGTAAGTTATCTTATTGCATATTCTTTCACATTTTCCTTCTACAAGAAACATAATGAAATCTGGTCCAAAATCTTTGACCTTTTTAATCCTCTTACTTCTTCTTAATTCTTGACAATATTCATCATTATTATCAATTTGTTCCAATGGAGTCTCATTCCTATTTAAAGAATAAATCGATTGTTTTAGTTGTAATTGTCTTAATATAGAATTAAATCTATTTTCATCAAAAATAGCATCTCTTGATTCAATAACAATATTAATTGAAATTGAATCATTTGGTTTAATTACCATGAACATATATGCCTTGCTATTATGTGCATATCCTATAAATATGCATTCAATTCTTCTTTTATCTAACTTTTTACGTTTAGGTGTTGGAATTTTGATAATAGCTCTACAACCCCAAACCTTCAAATAATTAAGATTTGGTTTCCTTTTCTTCTATTGTTCATGGGGGTTATTTTAATTTCCTTATTAGGAACCCTATTCAATATATGACAAGCTATTAAAACAGCTTCTCCCCAAAAACCTTGTCCAAGACCTGAATATGATAACATTAAATTTACCATTTCAGTCAAGTTTCTAATTTTCCTTTCAGCTACACCATTTTATTGTGGTGTGTAAGGGGCTGAAACTTGATAGAAAATTCCAGTGGATTCAAAATAACTTAGATTATAGTATTCTCCACCTCTATCTAATCTTAAGCACTTGATAAATGATTCACACTGAAGTTCAACTTCAGATTTTTAAACTTTAAATTTATCAAGCGCTTCATCTTTTGAATGCAATAAATATACATAACAATATCTAGAACAATCATCAATAAAAGTAACAAAATATTTCTTTCCACCTAATGTAGGAGTATTATGCATGTCACATAAATCACTATGTATCAAATCAAGCAATTTTGTTTTCCTTTTAACCTTAGGGAAAGGGTTTCTTGTAATTTTAGTCAACATGTTATTAAAAATAGGAATTAAACATGTTATTAAAAACAGGAATTAAATCTAACTTATACATGTCATTCAATTTTCTATAATTCAAATGACCTAATCTATAATGCCACAAACAAAAAGAGTCAACCATATAAGCAGAAATAGTATTTTTATTCTTATTAATAATATTGAGTCTGAACATACTCTCATACATATACCATTTCCCTACAAAAATTCTTCAGACAAAATAAACTTATTTACCTCAAAAACAAGTTTGAAACCAAACTTATTCAACAGACTTCCAGACACTAAATTATTCCTAACTTTTGGTACATAATATAGATCATTTAAGGTTAAAACCTTTCCAGAAATGAATTGTAGTTCAACAGAACCTTTGTCTTTGATTGTTGCAGTGGAAGAATTTCTCATGTACAAGATATTGTCATTTTCACATTGTGTGAACTTTGTGAACATGCTTTTGTCTTTGCACACATGTTTGGTTACTTCGGTATCAATCCGCCATGTATTATCATCTTGTGCCATATTAATTTCAGATATCATTACAAAGAACTTTTCGTTATTATCAGCCTTAGAAGATGATTTCTTCTTTAAAAATCAACACTAATTCTTGAAATGTCTTGGCTTACCATAATGATAGCATGAGCCCTTTTGTTTCTTTTTGAACTTAGGTGCTCTATTAGTCTATTTGAACTTTCTTTGAATGGTTTAGTAGTCTGTACTTCCTCCGTAACATGCACTTTGACATTTTCAGAATTTAGGTTCTGATCTTGCTTTCGATATTCTTCTTCAATACGAAGATGATTTGCCAAAGCCTCAAGAGATATTTCCTCTTTCTTATGTTTTAGACTTCTTTTAAAGTCTTTCTAAGATGGAAGAAGTTTGTCTATTATGGAGGATACAACAATCATTTCATCCATTTTCATATCATATTGCTTTAATTGATTTAGCATCTTTTTAATATCACGGAATTGTTCCATAACAAAATGACCATCAACCATTTGATAATTATTGAAATGTCTAACAAGAAATTTCTTACTTGTAACATCTTCGGTCATGTATCTTATCTCCAATTTGTCCCATAATTTTTTAGCAGTGACCTCGTTTTGGTAGGTTCAAACAAACCATCAGATAAACCATTCAATATGTGGCCATGCACATGTAATTAGCATTGTCCCATTTTTTGTCTTTCTCGGGTTGTAGCAACAGATTTGTTATCATTCTCTTCCGGTCTTGGAGTATCCAAAATATAAGCAATCTTTAAAGTTGATAATAAGAAGTGCATCTTTTTATGCCATCATCGAAAATTGTCACCATCAAATCGATTAAGTGTGATAAAGTTAGAAGCCAACTCCCTTAGTGTTCCACTTTCATGTGTTATGGTAGTTATCATGAATTATAACCTTAAAATTGTTAGTACAAATCTCCGGTGAAGAAAATCTCGAACACACGAACAAAACTCGAACAAAAAAAAAGAAATAGGGAAAGGCTCCAATACGTGTATCAAGTCACTATCTTTAAGGTTATATTCACCCCCACCTATCTTCGGTGTGCAAATGAGTTCCAAGCAAAATGAAAGAAAGAAAGAATATTAGAATTTGTTGGTGTGTTTCCAAATGAAATCTCATTCCTATTTATAGGAATTTTCATGTCTCTTCATAGAGACATCTTTCAATAGGTGTCTTTATTAATAATAATGGCTTTAAAATAAACACATAATTATTTATTTAATATTATAACTATTCAAATAATATTATTTAAATAGTTATAATTATTTTTTTAAAATTAAATAATATAACTTTTGATTAATTACACCTATTCATTTATAATTATTGAAACATTATAAATATTTAAAAATGTTCCAACATGAATTGCGAAACACATTTCACAATATGTAATATGGTTTAAAGTATACTCTTAGTACTAGATTTTTGTTATGTGATAAAATTGCAGACCACTGAAATAAATTTGTACAAGACTGCTAAAGATTAAGAAGATGGAAACAATAGATGAACTTTCCAAAGGAGAGTAAGGTTGGGGGAGGGGGGGGGGATTTCGTATGGTTTGCAACTTGCTACCAAGCATCATTTAATGAAATCATTGAAAATCCTTTTAGACACGGAAAATAATGGACGTACATGATTTCTTAGCTGAATGTTTCGTATTGGTGTTTGACTCGTAATTTCAGACAGTTTTTCCAGCCAAGCGTGTAATGAGATGTTGATAACCATTGAGAACATACAAACTAATATGAGGGAATCTAGATATCTTTTCACAGGTGACACACATTTACACACTTGCTTTTGTTGATGAAGCCAAGAACAGCAAGAATGCAGCCACGTGTATACTTTATAGATGCTAACTGATTATTTGTAGTGTTTATTATACCGAAACTTGGTCTTGTAGCTTCTAGAAGATGAATTAAAGTAATAGTTACCTATGAGCATTCGCCACTACTTTTTCTTCTATGATGTAAATAAGTCAAAGTGAAAGAAAAACCAGAATGGCCACCTAGTTATTCAACTTTCCTGCTTGATGCAGATCAATCCAATAAATTTTGAGGCTACAAGACAAACTAATTCACATTCATAGACGAAGTAATGCATGAATCAATAAACCTTCCTTGTTATTTGCCATTTTCAAGTTAATGGGATCCATAGTTTGTTGGAACCGAGTGGTTTCTGCTGCTTATGCAAGCTCTAAGATTTCTTCTCCAAGAGAATCCAATATTTCATTACACAAAATAATAATACATAAAACTGGAAATTTTCACCGTGTTGTATACTTTGTATAATTTGCTACGGTTGTCTGCTGGTTAGGACACAAATAAATGAATTTTGTTAGGATACGGGACCATAAAACAGTAGCGTCTGAATCATCCAAAAAAGAGAGAACAGTAGCGTCTGGTTTGTAGGTTTGAAATGACTAGATCTTTGTATCTATGGTCTTTTCATACATGATATTCCATAGTTTTTGCAAACATACCTACACAGTTTTGGTATTTCTCGTATAAGACCGCAGTTTGCAAACATTCCAAACGCTTTTCCAAACTATTTTGGAGGCAATGTAATGACATGTTTACTTAAGATTTCAGACAAGAATAAGTTTCTGCATCTGCTGAAGTTCATTTCTAGTAGTGTTGATGTAGTTGAAGTTTCAGGTGTTGTGAGGTGGAATTTCTAACTTGTGTGATGATCCTGTTGGTTTTGCATCATCCATGACATCGCAACTGTTAAAAGAGTCAAATAGGATTAAGCTCTCATTTAAACACTTCTGGTTGCTCCTCCTTGGAGTTCAAGTTAGCTCAAGCCTTGAAAAAAAAACACATTCTGGTTTAAGCCTTAAGGTACAGCAAAAGATTGAGGGCTTCATATGATATAATATGCATGTAACCAGTAATTACCAGCTTTTGCAAAAACTTTAAGGCCAGGGGACACGAGGGAATTGTAGAAAACCAGATATGATTCATGGAGAAGGCAAAGTTAACGGAACAAAGCTCACATATTGATTTGCATGAGCTAAACCCTTTTATTCAACTTACAAAAGTTCGACATTGCGCACTAAACCACAAGGATTACATTAATAAGACAAGATAACATAGCTTGACATTGCACACTAAAGCCTTAAAAGTTTGCCAACCAAGCAAGACAATATGGTGCAAAAGGATTCGGCAGCAAAAATATCACGACTCCACACAGCAGGATAGCAATAGTGAAATTTTACAAATCTGACATCCAAGCAAGACATGTTCACTGGTACAAGAACTTGAAAGATTACAACAAATATTTTATTTATCATCCTAGTAGCTTACCGTTAAGGTAGCATTACCATATCCTGACTTTCAGTGCAGACATTGTTTTCTTTGCTGTGTTCTAGAATCTCCTCTAATTCATGAGGCTGACAAGAGAGAGAAAGGACCCCCGTTTGATGGGATCCATATACTTCCCGAGCTTCATCGAGTAGGCTTAGGAATTCAGGGTTTGTTAAGTGGTCCAATTCAATAACAAATCTCTGTGTTTCTTTTCCCTTCGCCGCAAAGACAGCAAAAAATCCTTCCTTAACATCGCCTGGCACTGCTTTACCGACACTCATGTCTTCATCGAATTTGGCATGGTTGAGTTCTGGAGATGTGCTGTAAGCTGAACTCGAGAACCTCTTTCGTTTGTGAATCAAAGTTAGAAACTATTGTCAAGTAATGCTGTGGAGCCACACGGTATTCTACTGTTCTCAACACGAATATTCATGTTAATATCTTTTTCTTGATTTCGCCTTATCTTTCCACAGGATATTGCAGTAAAGTGGGACTAAATTCAGTGTTTGTTTATTATAAAACCCTTCACTATTGAAAATTGATGCTTAACAGGGGGGAAGTTACATAAATTGATTGATGTAGAATTAGGCCATTAGCAGTACGGTTTGATAGTTTTCTTCAAACAGTAGGCCCTCCAGTACATCTACAATGAATCCGCAGTTATGTAGATTTTAAGCACTGCTATGAATGGGAGTAACTGGACAAGAATGCCAGCCTTGGAGACCTGCGCCGTTGAATCATCTCTTTCATGGTACTAGATGCATGGCATTTTTTATTTTAATCAGAGACAAAGACCATTGTTTTGCTTTTTCTGCTTTCACTACTTGATCCTACTCTATCTTAAACAGGCCCTTTCATTGATTGAGTGAGGATTGAGAAAATATTAGTGGTTTATACAATGTTGGCAATGAGGTACAAACAATGACTTCAGATCATCTTCAAAAGTTAACCAACTTGAAATTAGCCATATATGCGTGTTCCTTGGAAGAGAAACTCCACATCTCACCGGTATACATATGCTAAAGAAATTAAGAAATAAAGGCAAACTTAAATTGTTGATAAGTAATTTTATCAGTCAGTTTTAAGCCCAAGGAAAATTTTCAAGCGAGAGAAGTTTTTCTACGGCCAAACTTGATCATCAAGAAATACATATATATATGGCTAATAATATCATTATTACTTAGAAATATGCAAAAATATGAAGCACCGTGTTGTCCCTACGCTTGTCTGATGGGAAATAAAGAAATAATTGAATTCTGTTGAATACAAGGAACCATATAAGATGGGGTCTGGTTTTGGTTCTAAAATGAAAGGAGCTCGGAATTTCATGATTTATCTAACATCATCATATTCCCAACTTTATGCATCAGTCACCATGTCACCCTTCTCTAACCCTGTGTGCAAAATCTCAGTGTAAAGTAGTCAAATTATTGATAGTCCTTTCAAACACGGGAAACGAATAGAGAGGTGTTTGATTTCTTAGCTGAAAGCTGTTTGAGTCAACATTTCAGACAGTTTTTCCAGCCTACAGTGTGTGAATCATAAGAACCAACAATGGACTACATACTAACATCATATGATGGGAATCACTAGAAGAAACAAGTTAATGATGTTGGTTTTGTTGATGAAAGCCATAAAAGTTAAAATAAGCAGTTAATAACTATACTAACTGATGATTTGTAGTGTCTTTTTTATGTCAAAAACTGCTCTTTTTTCCGAGTTATACTTGGCTTTGAGAAGTAAGCTACTTAAAAGCTTTAGCAAGGCATATGGTACAGAGCAGACCGTCCATTTTCAAATGCAGATGAGTGAAATGATTGCTGAGGCAGGAAGACTGAGTTAGCTTAGATTCAACATACCAGCAACCAGTTCTTAAATTTATCTATTTTTGTATGGATTTCTCATTAATTTTTTTGCATGCAACGTCTTTTCATGGAACTTCGATTCAACAAGTACAATTAAATGGGAAAATTCTGCAAGATGTATTTACTTTACACCATTATTAATATTAAGCTGCAGATAATTCATCTCGAATCCGAGATCTAGTCTATAGCTAATTCATGCAATCATCTTAAAGTTGAAAATTGACAGGTCTGAGTTCGTATCTCTTCACTTGCAATTTCTTCTCCTGATAAACATTATTTTTTTCATGTTTTATGCCTTTGTAATCAATCATTGAATCAAACGTGAGAATATTAATGAAAAAAGAAAACACCATGTTGTATTTCTGTACAATGTCGCCACCATTGTCTGACGGTAGACAAACAAACATACGTATATATCAAATACCATTGTCTGATTAGCCATGAATATTTTGAAATGACTGAAGTATAGAGTTCAATGGTTTTATCTAGTGAAGTTGTTCATTTCCTTTATCATTATTGCATGATACATCTCCCCATTAGTTAGGAGATCTTTGCAAGGCTATCACTACTGTAACAATACTAATAGGCATAATTTTTGTTATGATATTCATATGTACTAGTATTGGTGTATTTCAATGTATCATTTTGAGTTTATCAAAGAGTCCACTATTAACAATACTAAACACCAGTTTGAAGATTCCTATCTAGTATCATTTAAGCTTAAAAATAATTTGAATCCTCACAATCGAGGACGTTGTACATTACTAATTCAATCCTTCTTTAACTAGCATTCATTGATTTGCATGTGAAGAGTTACGTTGAAATTTTGTTTAATTCACAATCCAAATCGCCCAACTTAAAACAAGTACAAATTATATCTCAATTCCCAATTCTGCAATTCAGGTATGCGTGAAGAAACTGTCAAAAAATTTATAGTACACCCATCAAAGGTAACCAATTAGTTGAGCAAGCATGCATGAAGCTATTCATAACTAGTTTCTCTATTCACAGTCTCACATTGTTGTTCTAAGAATTATTAGACAGAAGGCTCATCAAACAAACTTCAGTTAACTGGAAAAGGACCATTATATATCATACTTCGAAACTCGTTAACATCGATACTACTTATTAACCATCAGTATTTCACAACCACTTGGCTATTTTATTCCTCAGAGAACTTGATTATACATAACATATATATTATATAGAACGGGCTAACCTCTTTATATATAGCATCATCAAATTGTAGGCTTCTTCTCAAATCCAGTGCCAGGATCGTCATTGGAAGGGAAAACTTCAAGCCCAGTAACCATGGCAGCCGGTGGACCACGACGGCACCTCTGCTCCATCTCCTGAACAGAGTCCGGGCTACCAGAGAAAAGAGCTTCCACTGAACCATCCTTCCTGTTCCTAACCCAACCTTTCAAGCCTAATTGAGTAGCATTCTCTATTGTCCAGTTCCTATAGAACACACCCTGAACCCTACCCTTTATCACAGCCCGTACCTGCATCATCAAAACCCTCAATTCAATGCAATTATTACATAGAGATTGAAACCCCAAATTGCACAAGCAAAAATCAAGAGATTCATTACTGGCACCAAGTTAAACTTTCTAAGAGAACATCCAAATGCCATCATCAAAAAAAAGAGGTAACAAATGACTTAGAACCCCACTTGGAATGAACTAAATTGATACATTTTACATAGATAACCCCATTCTTAATCCAAATCTGAATTGTTTAAAGGAACAACCAAAACCAATTATTGAAACTCAAGGAAGAGATGTATAATGCTGATTAGCACATTTTATACCAATTAGTACCATGTACAGAAATACCTAAATACACCAAAAAATCTAGAGGAGTAAAAAAATGAATTATCAAATATATACAAAAGAGACTAGTGCGTTTGGTTCGACAAATCTTAGATTATATTCCGTAATAAGATTACGGGAATGTAACATTACGGGTGAAATATGAAATTACCTTACTTAATTCATTTGACTGGAATGTAAGTTATGATTGATGAAATGTAAGATTACCTAAAAGCACATTTTACTCAATTTTCCTTGTTATAGAATTTGGTTTTTTTAACAAGTTTAGTTCCTTTAATATTTCTTAGTCTCAATTTCCATAAAATTATGATAAAGTATTACAGCTCTTACTTTTTATTACAATCTATATATTAATAAGTAAATATATTATGTTGAAAAAATTTATAAATCATAATTATAATAATTCATGAAAAGTTGTTGCAATACCAATCATAATTATAGTTATAACCATAATTAATAAATTATTAAATAAAATATAATTATTATAATTGTAATGTATGAAATCTACAGGTTCACTATTAAGAAAAAAAATATTTTATTTTTAATTAGCCTTAAATTTTATTTAAGAAAAAAACTTAAATTGATTAGAATAATAAAAATAAAGGTGAACTGGTCCAAAATTTAAGTTTAGACCCCTAATCTAATATTATCTCAAGAATAAGCCGTGATAAGATCACCCTATATTATCATATGACCGTAATGTGAGATTATAGGATGATTGGAATGGTGAAATCCAAACACCGTAATCTTATTCCAGGATATAAAATTACGAGCCCTAATATTACATTCGGCGAACCAAACGACTGTTATTGGCATACATAGATTTCAATATTTTCAGGTAGCTAAATTGCACAAATAAATCAAACATGTCAATTATATACAAGAAACAGCCAAAACATCACTAGGAACATACATAAAAATTAGCAGAAAATAAACCCTTGTGCTATGTGATCACTGATTCAGACTAGAAATATAAAAGCATTACTCAAAATTAACAAAATTTCAAAGGAAACAATTAATCCATCACTAAAACCTAAATAGTTCAATAAATTCATAAACATAGTCATAATCTTGACAACTATCACTATGGTTGGCAAAAAGAGAGCCCTTTTTTTTTTATCAATGACATAATTCCTCCCTATAAAATGAATTTCCAAGCAAAACAATCAAAACCAAACATTTATACCAATAGATAATACATAATCAGACTAACATTTAAATTAAAAAATCCAACCTTGAAACCTAATGTTTGTTAAGCAAAGAAATTTGATTTCTTCAAAAAACCCAACATTCAAATCAATTAGAGTAATTCATAAAAAGAGAGATAGAGAAACTCACCGTTTGGGTTTGGGAAGGCTGAGAGGAGTAATTGTCAGCTTGAGAAGTGGCCATTGAAGTTAAAAGAGATGGAAGAGAATGAAAACTAAGTGGGAACAAAGAAGGAAGAGGAGGGTGAGACCGAGAAAAACGAGGGCAAAGCGGAAAAGAAGTCTGGGGAGAAGGAAAATTAGAATGAGAGCGAAAGGGGAATCTGAGAACAAAACAACTACTTGTATATTGGGTCCATCTTTTTGGAATAAGAAAATGAAGATTGTTGGATTCCCGAGATATGAGGAATTTGATGCTTGTTTGATGACTGATTAATGTTAAAGATGGTGCCACTGTTTGGACTGATAACCCCATTTTTGCTTTTGCATTTTTGAAATGTTTGGATTTTATAGGTGGACAGAATTTGAAGAGTTCTTTGATTCCATTTGATAAAGCAGGGGAAGCGGACCTGTAAAACAGTGTTTTTTTTTTGGGGTTTATATATTATTTGGTATTTGAGTTTGGTTTTAATATTTAATTTGGTACCTCTGTTTGTTGTTCTAATTTAATAACTTAGTTTAGTTTCAATATTCAATTTGGTATCTAAACTAAATGAAATCATGCCTCCCAATGAATATTTGGCACATATGCTCTAGTAAAAAAGAATAGGTACTTAATTAAGACAAAAAAAACTTAGGTACTAAATTGAACATTAAAACTAAATTCAAATACTTCATTGAGATAAAAAAATACTTAAGTATCAAATTAAAAAAACTCAGTACCAAATTGATTATTGAAACCAACTGAAATACTTAATTGAAACAAAAAACTCAAATATCAAATTAAATATCGAAACAAAAGTATATTAACTTTTTTAAATTCCATTTTTTCTCTTCCCCCAATGATTTAATATATCTTAATAAGCTATATGTATATAATTTAAATATTTTTTAATATAATTATAATTATAATAACTTTTAACTATCATTTAGTTTTATATAATTTTAATTTATAATTTATTATTTAATATAGTCATGATTTAATAATTTTTTATTTTATGTATACACACATTTTAGAATTACGTTTTTAAAGGTTATTTTTTCACTTTCATCTCTCTATCATCATTATTACATTTAGAACCAAACAGATATTTTATAATTTATTTTAATCGGTAAATAATTAATATTATGGTAAATGTTATTTTTAATCTGAAAAAATGAATTCTAAATTTCATTTCGTTCTATTTTTATTGAACTTTCTTCAAAAATTTTACTAAAATTACATTGAAAATTTCCTTACAAGTACTTATGCGTTATGAGTAATTACATGTATTGAATACATGAATCTTTCTTGGCCGTTAGTGAACATCAATGAGCAAAATAAACTGAAAAATAAAAACTTATAAATAAATATATGAAAATTTTATTTTTACACAGTTAAAAAAATTATAATTGTATTTTTAATTCTTCTACTATTTTTTTTTTATTGTTTTTATTATACATAAACTCATACAGCATCAAACATTATTTATTTTTTAATAAGTCAAAATATAAATTTGTCAATTAAAATTAAATGACTAAATTGACCAAATAAAACATGCATATTAATAACAAATAACATAAAATGGGCTTTCTTAAGAAGAATATAATTTGGCCTTTTTAATTGAACAAATATATGTTGAATAAGGAAAGAAAAGAACAAAATATGGAACTTACCGTAGGTTTAGAGGATGGAAATTGTGTATGTGATGAGGCAGCTTTACAGTTGAGGGCAAAGAAGGTCCAAAAGGATGTAAACAATGTCAGAACAAATGGCAAAGAGAAGGGTGAGAAGGAAGAACACAAGGGTTACACGAAAAAGAAGGATGAATAGGATCAAAGCTACGATGGTTTGGAAGAAGAACAAGATTGGTGAATCTGATATCAGCATTGTTGGGTTTTTGGTGAATCTGAAGCTTTTTCAATGCTTAAAAGACTAAACGATTAGGTGAAGTTCATGAGGCTTCTAGGGTCCCTCCATAGTATACATGGACCATTGAATCAGTTGTTGAATAACTCTTTGAACCTTCTCAAGACTTCTTTTACTAAATAAAACATATACTCCACTTGGGAATCTTTTTAAGCTAAATTAAATTGATATTTTTCTTCATGTGACAGATCAGTCTTGGTAAAAATATTATAAAAATTCTTTTATTAAATCAGATCAGTCTTGGTAAAAGTACTATAAAAATTCTTTTATTAAAAGTTAGGTTGTATTTTGCTTCATTTACTTAAAAAATAAACAAGTTAGTTTTTAGTTCTTTCTGTTATAAATTTTATCAATTTCTACTAGTAAAATCTAATGTGACTAACATAATAACTAAACAATTTAATTCCTGGTTCTTTCTATTAAAAAATTCATTCATTTCTACTATTAAAAGTTGACATTATTGACGAAATAATTGAACGGTTACACATAGTGTGCCATGTGCACCTCATACTGACATACATTGACCAGTTTTTAACAGTGGGAATGAACAGAGTTTTTAGCAAAAGGGTCATTTTACTCTTTGATCTAGTGTACAATAACTAATTTACCATTTTTTGAGTAAAAGGGCAAAATGTAATAAACTCCTAGTACAAAAGACTCCATGGAATTTTTACAATTCAGTTTATTATCATTTGTGATATTCTAATACCTAATTTTGTTAATAGACTTTTTTTCTTTTAACTTCTCTAAAAATATTAATTAAACCACTCCCAAAAAAAAAATCCATCCAATTAAGTTGTCGGACATTAAAAAAATCATCAATTAAGTTTTTTGACCAATAATTTTCATCTTTGACTGTTATTGTGTTGATGTAGTCGTTACTATCTATTAAATCAATCGTCATAATGTTAGTGTGGGACTACCACAACAAAGAAAATAAAAAATTCAAAAATAATAATTAAAAATTAAAAATTATTTAAAAATCCACATATAAAATGAACCTTAATAAATCTTACCAAATTGATCCTAATCCCAGCTTGGTCCTGGTGATTTTCATTTCCCTAACTTGGTCAGGAGTAACTAATCTTACCAAATTCAACTTAGCTTCCTCCTCTGCATAAAATCTCTAAACAATTCAACTGAACAACCAGTAACATTGGTGACTTCAATGCCAATTAGCTTCTGATAAAACCCTGTAATCTCCTTTGCGATCTTATCAAAATGATCAAGCTTGACCCCGTTTTCATCGAAAAGAAAATCAATAGGCTGTCTTTTATTTTTCACATTAACCAAGCTATGGAAAAAACTGGTATCATGGTCTCCATCACAAAGCCATTTGAGTTTAGCTTTTTGCTTATAGAAATTCTTCTCAGCTTCCTCTTAACTCTTTAAGTTCATTATTTCAAACTGAGTAGAAACTCAACTGGAATCAGGCCTGGATTAGTCAGAACAGCTAGCTGCACCGCTTCAAGTCGGCTTCTAGTCTCCCTTACTCTGGGAAATATCACTATAATAACGTTTATTATAACTTTTTCATAATTAATTGAAAGAAAAGTTCATAACAGTCTAGCTTATCCAATATATTTTTGTGAACCGAACCCAGTAGGACAACTTTAAAAACAATGGGCTGAATTTGGGCCTGTTTAGTTGTGCTTAAAAAAATACTTTTAGCTCTAAAAGTAACACAAGTTGTTTTTGACTGAAATTTTAAACTGTTCAAAAATATTTTTGAAAAACATTCTAAAAATAAGAAACTAAAATTTTTAACTTTTTCTCTCCCAAAAGTATTTTTTGTGTTTAATTATTTTTCATCTCTCTAATAATATAGTACTTTCTCTTTTTTTTTTCTTGTTGCTTAATTACAAATGCGTTAAAATTATTAATTAAAAATAATAAAAATATTTTTTTAAAATACTAATTATAAATATTTAAACATTTAAAATATAGTTTATATATTCTAATTAAATTTTATAAATAATTAATATTATTACTTAACAATATTTAAAATTTATATTTTATATATTAAAATATTGACAACAAATTATAATAATTTTTTTTATTTTCTCACTAAAATATAATAATGTTAAATAATTTAAATATTATTTAAATATATATTTGTTACATGATAATAATATATTTAAAATAAATATTTTACTTCTTAATAATACTAACTCTTAAATTTTAAACTGAAATTTTTAAAAGTAGTTTCTACAATACTTTTTTATAGTGCTTTTCAAAAATATCACCAAAGTAGCCAAAACAATCCTGAAGCGTATAAAGGCTATTCCAGATTTCTCTTTTCCTTTTTGTGAACCCAAACCCGATAGCGGCTTCAACGTTTTCATATATCAAATATTTTTAATGTTTTCTTTTCCTCCTTCAGTAATGGTGGCTAAGCAAAGCAATGCTTATCCAATATATCTTTGAGAAGGTCAAAACCATAATCACACCAACCAACCCACAGTAAGTTTTTTCCCTAAGTCAAACTCTATATTCAATGCACTTTTTTTATCAACCGTTGAATATTTGTCCCTCAGGTTAGACTAAACAGAATTTGAATTGGGGTGCACGTGGGTCCAGTAACAAACACACGTTGAGAATTTTATAACTCTTTTTACACGTGATCTACATCTTGCAGCTGCTTCATGTGAATATTTTTAGGGTAAATAAATTAAAAAAAATTTATCATTTAAATTACATTTTAATCATACACATCGAGTAACGGTAATATAATAAATTTAAAAAATATATTTAAATAAATTATACAAAGTAAAAAATTGTTAGAGGACAGCATGAGCACAGGGTGACAGACTCTAATTAAAGAATAAAACGGATATAATCATCTATTTTAACTGATGTATTTATTAACATGGATGATCGGTTTTATTTCCTTCCCATTGGACTGCCACTCTAATTCCATGATTTTGCTTTAATTTGTAAGTTGATACAATCTTATATATATATATATATATTATATTTTATAGTTTTGAATTAATGGGAAAATATTCTTGGATTGATACCAACGTTTTTATCTTATCTGAAAATAACTAAAGCTTTACTCTTTTACCAAAAGAATCTTTAATGCTAATATTTCATTTGACATTAATTAATTTATAGAAAATTTAAGAAAGAGACAGATATATAATTATGAACTCAATCCTCATTTTGGTTTTCTTTAATCATAAAAAATGGCTGCATGTATATACATTAAAAGGTTACATTTTTTCTTCTTCTCTTATCCAAATAGTTGAATTTACCCTAAAAAATAAAAAAAATAATAATAAAAAGTTGAATGTTACTTTTGAATTGTAAACAGGCCACAAGATCTATACTAAATATTCAAAGCAAGATCTTGCCTTAATTAATTATAGGAAGAAAAGTAACAAAACTATTTATTACATCAACAGCTATACTCAATTGAAATAATAAATCTGAATTACAATCTAAATATTTATTCTGTGGGATAGTCAGATTTTAAGATTTTAAAATTTTCAATATAATCATCTTATTTTTTTTAAAAAAAAAATTCAATAGAAACCCAAACTTGTCTCAATTGAATAAAGTTTTAATTTAATAATGGAATTTGGAATTAGTTTAAAGTTTATTAAAAATTGAATGAAATTTTTTAATAATAATAATAATAAAAGAAAAAGAAAAAGAGAATGGGATTAGGAATTGGACCAGAAGAGAAGGGGGTAGTTGAATGGAGGAAAAAGGAGCTGAAAAATTGGCGTGCAATTTCAAACTCCAGCAAGGCGCCATGTGTAACTGACGTGGAATGGGACCATTCACGTCTGGTGGCTAATTTCTTCATTTCACCATCATAGTCAAATCCATGATTATGATATTTATGTAATTATGTTCCATCATTATAAATAAATAAATAAATAAACATTTGAATCTTCCATTTCTCCCCCACATCAAGATACCCCAAATCCAAACCCTTTTCAAACCCATCATCCATGTCATGCATGTATGTATGTGAAACATACATAGATGGTGGGACATTATGCTAATGATGCTCATCATCATCTCATTGTTGTTGTATTAAAAACAAAAGTGAGGCTCATAGTCAGAGCTGAGTCAGAAAATTAGGACCCTCACCTTCCCTTTGCTCTTAATTTCAACTTTTATAATTATTGATTCATATATTCATTTAATTTAACTATAATATAAAAAATAAAATTTACTTCAATATAAATTTAATTTTGGAGTCACCCTGGAGGAGGCCACCGATAAAAATATATATTTTATTGAATCAAAGTCTACCTTTATTGGAATGTTTTGATTTTTAGAAATTTTATAAATAAAAGCTTGGGGGATTTGTTATTTTGGGTACATACATCAGATCGAACTCCATTTAGTTGTATCCAAAACATAAAAAATAAACAAATGAAGCGTATAAAATGAAGATGCCTTGTAAGATATCAACCTATATGCTCATATATACCTCTATATAATAAGGGTAGGCTTGAGTTGGATAATGTTTCATCAAGATCTCCTTATGGAATTCCAGTGTTAAAACATTGATTAAACTCAATCATATGGGGGCATTCTCTACCAATATTTTAATTACTTAATTAATGGACGTAGGTACGTGCCATACTTAATTGGATATATATCATTCCCCAAATTGGTGTATAAAGGAATGTAAAAATCATTGAATGATGGAATGCACCAACTGCGTGCCTTATCCGTCCTCCCCCACTAAATTAAGGATAATTTTTGTGAGTTATAAAACCTCCCTTTGACTTACATTGTTAATTAGTTTAGTTTAATCACAAGAGATGAGATCCGTGATTAGTTCGAAACTCAATTGCATCAACCGTTAATCTGTCATTAACATACAATTAATTAAATAATAATGAACTTGTCATTTTGTTTTCGGCAGGCATGCTTCATGCTTGCGTTGCCATCCATCCAATCCATCTACTTTTTAGAAGCTTCCCAATCAACTTATATTCAAAAAGTTACTGCTGCATGTTAATGTAATTGGAATTATAATACAAAAGTAATCTATTTAATATATAAACAAATTAATTTTCTGCAATTTATGGACTAAAGGGTTTTGCCATCAAAATTAAAGCTTTATTATTATGATTGCCATAGCCGACTTATTATTGTTTAATAGTCTTTTTCACTCGTGAATCATGATGTCAGAATTAGAGTATGAAGAAGGAATATTATATGATATGATATCAATTAAGGTTTATGTAAGCTGATCATTTTTTTTCTTCTTTTAAAAAATAACTCATTAAATAATTTGTTAGGTAACCCCCTCCATTTTTGTCAGGTTCAACAAGGTTAAATGATTAAAGTAGCTGATCTCAGGCCTGCTTAATGTTATGTTTTCTTCTTCACTACTAATATAAAACAATTATGTGTTTCAATGTAAGATGAGTACAATGTTGAGTTTGGTAGAAAACAAATTTTAGCCATGCTTTAATAACTTCATATTTAAACCCAATCCTATGAAATCATATTAATCATATAATAGTATATGTTTTTTTGGAGAAGGGGTTTAAAATTTTGTGAAATAATATGTTGATTGGTATGAAATTGTGGGTGTAGATAGGTAAAGACTGAAGACTCATAAAGCATGACATATAAGCTTACGTGCCATTCCACTAACAACAGGGACTCCATTGTTTGGGTTAATCGTCGTCTCTCAATGGAGGGGTTCATTTGTAATCATCGAATCGCCACCAAGAAAACATGTTGTGGAATTGGGGTGGGTGTGTGTTTTTCTCCATGGAAATTTCATCTCATTTCTTACTCGGGTTGCATTGCACTCAAGGAAAGAACATGTAGTGTTTACACATAGTTGAAAGGAAACATTGGGGGTGTTTCCAATGAAATTTGACTTTTGGTGTGGTTGGAAAATGAGAAATCCCTTTTCTGCAAAAATAGGGAATTCACTGTAAGGTTTTTGGTAGGAGGAGTCGTTCTCATGGGTGTTCAAGAAATTTGGAAAGTTTGTCATATAAGGGGAAGTTACTTTCATTTCCACTGTTTTATTTTTTTAACATTTTCAATCGGTTTTTTTTAGACAATACTTAAAATTACTCATAATCCTTTCTAACCCATAAATAGAAAAATAATGTGCTTCAACACACTTGAACTCACGTCCTCCTACATTGATAATAATGCCTATGTCAATCGAACTAATACTCAATCAGCATTTCTTCCGTTATTTGACGCTACATCACTTAATAATTTTTAAGTTTTTTGCATGCACATTTCCGAGTTATATAAGAACCGTAACCACTAGACATGAAAAATTCAACAAACCTATTTATTTATGAATATGAATTGATATATATTATAACTTTGCCAATAAAATGATACAATTTCATTAAAAATAAACTTATATATGTACAGACAATTTTCTTTATTACAACTCCATTTATCTAACAAAAATTTGAATGTTATACAAAAGTGATTTGTTATACTATTATAATAACATCTGAGATATTTATAACAACATTTAAGATTCAGATTATTTTTTTAAAATTAAATTAAAATTTAAAATATTATTAATTAATGAGATTTTAAAATTATCTTAATAAAATTTATTAATATAATTCTATTTATTGAAAATTATTTTTATTTAATAAGAACGGATTACTATATCTTATTTATATAATTTTAAATTTTAAATTTAAAACTATTTTTTTCGATTCTACTTAAAAAAAAATTGGTGTAAAGAATTAATTTAATAAAAAATATATTGGATATTTTATAGTTGTTATAGAAGAAAAAATCGATGCTATAGCAAATTAATTGTTATAATGAATGATGGTAACAAAGAGAATGATACAGAAATGGCTTAAAGCATCTATTTTTAGTAACTTTTCCTTTGCCCTAAAAAGATTAATTAAATAATATCCTCAACTGTTAAATGATGGAAATCACTTTCAGTAATTAAAATAAATAATATTATTTAAGAGTGTTTTAATATTTTCTATTTGAAAAAATTAAAATATATACGGGAATTTGAACCCAAACCATTTAATTAAAAGTTTATTTTAATACATTTTAATTTTAATTATGTACGCTTTATTATTTCCATTAATTGTATATATCTATATTTACTATTTATTAAGTGTTTTATTAAGTTTGTGTCATCCTCAATTGGGTCACTAACTCGATTAGGAAATTATAGAAATGCCCTTCCATGTATATGGTGGGATTTACACCCGCACTAATTGGATTTGTAAAACCTTAAATTATCACTCAACCAAAGCTTTATTTTTTTGTATTTAATACATTTTCATTTTAATATGCACTAGTTATTATCCCTATTAATTGTTGGTTTTACTCACAATTTAAGCAATTTATTAATTTTAATATTGTACATATTTCATGTGTTCTTATAATTAATTAATTTCAAACCCTACGTTTTATTGTATATTATTTTTAAACATCCATTCTTATTTTAAATTTGTGTATAATAAGACTTTTAGTAAAACCTATAAAAATTTGTATATTTTTATCCTCGAAGTTGGGAACATATAAACTTCATAATTTAAAACATGATGCACGCTTTTGAGCTTGGCGAGAAAAAGGTGCTTGGTTGGTTAGGAGCGCGAGAGGAATGCAAATTTTCCTTTTTCAAAAGACTATAGTGTCAAATTTGTCCTTGAAATCAGGTTTTACTTCTAGTATTTTGTAAATGTGCGTATTATACTTGCAAACAATTTAAGTATTTGATAAAATTTCATATTTAATGCATTGATGATATAACATTTTACACTATCTTAGTAAATTAAAATGATGATACCAGATGAGATTATTAATTGCATTGTCAGTATTTCACTAATTCACTCCCACATCCTTATGCAGGTTCAAATAGGATTGCTTGGGTGGACACCTCAACAAGTTTTTTTTTTATATTAAGAGCGCTTATAGGCTGATTAAAGAGAATTCGTAGGGTTCGAGGGATGAAGTGTGGAACCTGCCATGGAAATGTCAAAGTCCTTAGAGGGTTTGACTCTTTATTTGCCTGGCTCTCAAGTAACGTTTTCTTATGCAAGTGGAGAGGCTAAGGCATGGTATTGAGAATGATGATCAGTGTACGATCTACGGGGTAGTTTCGGAGAATGTAATTCATGCCATGAGAGAGTACTGTAGTGTAGCGAAAGGTGTTTGGTCACAAATTATTCCAATTGAGGAGCATGCTTGCTTCTTTTTCGGGCACTTGCGGGAGTGGCTTGCGTCTAATTTGTAAAATCGTCAAAATTTCGCCTTTAAGGGGATCGATTGGTTGGTTTTCTTTGGTCTAGTTACATGGTGTATTTGGAAGAATAGGAATTTCCTTATTTTTCCAAGAATGCAATGGAGTGGAGAAGAAATTATTAAAGGTTCGTATAGTTGGGCTAAGCAGCATGTGTCTTTTTGCAAGGTAAACTCTATTGTGAGGCAAGTTATGAGGGGCGAGTATAATTGGATAGGTAGTTGGGTGCGAATAAGATCTGACGGTTTGGTTAAGATATAATCAAGATATGTTGCTGCAGAGGGAGTCTTGAGAGATGAGTAAGGGGAGTGTATTATTGGTTTAAACCGACGGTTGGGGAAATGCTCAATCTTTGATGCTGAATTACGAGGTATTTTAGATGGGCTGTCAATGTTGCAAGGAAAGCAATGTGATAGAGTATTGATGCAAACAGATAGTTTGGAGATTATTGAAGTTATCCATGAATCTAATTCAAGGTCTTTTAACTTGGCGTTAATCAGACATATACATCAACTCCTGAAGAATGTAGAGAATTAGATACTAGAATATATTCTTAGAGAAAAAAAACAAAGAAGCAGATCGAATGGCCAAAATAACTTTTAGTAGAGAGAATGAGTTACAGTTATTTGCAGAGTTTAATTAGTTGTAATTTTATTCTTTTCAAAAAAAAATGATGATACTGAATGAATTTAATTTTAAAATTTTATGATGAACTGCCATAATTTGGTTAATTGATGGTACGTGCATAAACAGGTAGCATTGATTTTGACCCAAAAATGATAAATTTGAGAATTAAAAGTTAAAATGATAGTGAAATTAAATTTTATAATTCATTTGTTACTATTGTAAAGCAATTATTCACATTACCCCTGCATAAAATGTATCGCATCAAATATTAATTTTTTTATAAATGGAAAACCACGATAATTTATAAAATGTTAAATTTTAGTTTTTTAAATAAAATAAATATTAATTGATATTTTTTTATTTTTAAATATAATTATTATAAAATTCTAATTAAATATAAATATTTATTATAATTAAATATAGATAAAAATATTTTTATTAATTAGAATCAGCATATATTTGAAATAATACTTAAATCGATGTCTTGTTACGAAATAAAAATAGATATTATTTTTTGGGGGTTGATGATGATAATAATAAGAGCATTGAAAGTCATAATCAAAAGGTTACAATCTTAAAATAAATAAAAAAGCATAATGGGGATGATGCAAGCAAAGGCGTGACTTCTCTTATCCTCTAAATGATTGGTGAACCTCGGCTGCCCCATTTTCGTTGAAATTAATAAATAAACAACTAATACGTCACCGTTTCTGAATACAAACAAAAGACTCCACCCTCCTCTTTCCTAATTCTACACGTCCTTTCATTTCACCATTTCATGCGTTTATATATATATTTATATACACACAACCTTTTGTCTTCTTCATCTTTTCAATGGTGTGGCCGTGGACACAGTTTTACTTCTTCTCCAGGAATTATAAAATTATTTATTTGTCCAAGTCTCATCGATATATATATATCCACCTTGAAAGCCCTCTTTTCATGGCGTAGCTTTTGTCCTTCACCAAAGTGCAATGTTTAATATATACATATGAAACCGCATGCCCACACCTCTATCCTTTCCTTTCTTTTCCAAATGACTTCTCTAAAAAAAAACCACCATAAAAGTCAATTGGTTGTTCACATTTCATGGAACCATATACATACCAATGAGTGAATGCAGTCATTTCTCATAAACATGTTCCAACACATATCTTTTTTTATTATTATAATAACAATACTAATTGAATTAATAAGACTTAATTTATAATATATATTATTTTATTTTGTGATATATATATATATATATTATATTCAATTCTAATAAATATCAGTATGTGATGTGATACACTAGCACAAATACCATTTCAATACATGATATATTATTTTAGGGTTTTTTTTCTCTCGTTAAAGAAAACTATTATATATGTATGCTTATATCCATCCAAAGTTTACATACACATATGCATATTGTTGCTAGAGTTTTAGAATTGTTGTATGGATGAGTTTCTAGTTATAATGATAATTATGAAAAAACACACAACTTTTAATTGGATTTCCCAATATCTATACTATTAACCAGTTGCTTCCCTTTGTTAAACACTCTTGATTTTTAATCTGCCAAAAGAAAAAGAATCATTGATTAGTTTTCTTATGTTCAAACACCTGTTTTAAAAAAAAAATTAGAAAAAAAAGGATTTTTATTGAAAATACTAATAATTCTAAAACTATATATCATCCATTATTTCATTAAAGGACCACAAAGAAAAAAAAAAAAAAAAAAAAAGGCAAAAGAGATAAGGATAGTCGTACGTTTTATTTCAATTAAGCTTTAATGCATTATTATTAGCTTTCACTGTGAAGATGATGTAGGGAAATATGAAATCAAACGTGATAAATAAATAAATTTTATATTTTCGGATTCTCTCTCCACTAGGAATTATGTAATTCCTTCAAATGAAGTGATTCCTTCACGTAAATTAAAATTAAAAATTAATAAAATTATTATAAACGTGTAACCCTTAACGAGAGTGAGTGAGTGGATAAAAGGCTACAAATTTCAGCATAAATAGCCTTTTAAATGCCATGAAAAGGTACATATAGGAGTATCGATTTTGTTTCATGGCCTTTTGGGTGCAATTAAACGTGCTTTTATTTTGGGTTTTCTGGAAGTTTATTTCTGAATTATGATAAGAGTAGCTGTTTGTAGTTTATAAAGGTTATTATTGTAGTTAAACCACAATGACCAAATCAATTTGACCAATGACTCAAATATAGTAATTAAAACTCTATCTCTCTTACAAATTTATAACATCTATGTTACTTTTGTCATTCCTTTATAAATAAATAAATAATGTTATATATTAAATTATTTCTTAAACAAATAATTTATTTTGTCTCTACAGTTAATAAATCTACATAACGCCAATTTAGATGATCTATTAAATGGAAGGAAACTTATTTTAATTAATTCAACACTTTTCGTACTGTCCCAGGAAGGAGTAAAAAAGAAATCAAATACTGTGTACTACACACAACAATTTTGTACCGCGCAAAGTTCTCAACTTTTCCCAATCACTATCGTCAAAACCAAAAGAATTAATAAAGAATTCCTATTTAATAAATTTTTTTTATACAATTACTTAATATAAAATGGAAAAACTTGGCTAAGAAGATAATGTAAAAAAATAAAATAAAATAAACGATTTTATATACAATTAAAGATAAAATTGATACCATTATAATTTATTAAAGATTAACCTTTTAATAAAATAAGATAAAATAAAATAAAATGCTAATCTAATCATCACTCACCACTGATAAACCAAACACTGTAATCTCAGCAAAGACAAAAACAAAATTTTATGGAACATTAAATTCATACGACGGTACCACGTGGCATCCTCTATTGCCACTCACTACTCGCGGCTCCATCACAAATTAATTTATCAAGTTTAAAATGAAATAACAATTTATATTTCATAAGAATAGAATTTATAAAAATACAACGAACAAAAATTTATATAAATAAATAAAAAAAAAACCCGCGACCGTCCCAACACTAACCAGCTCAAGCCAAGCCGGCTTTGGCCGGTTCTTCCATATATTAAAAACAAAAATAAAAAGGTTCTAAGTTCTAACCTTCGCGATAATTCCAAAATTCTACTATTTCCTATTACATCGTCGGTCCATTCCTTTTTTCAAAGTTCTCTGTTATTTACTTTTCTATCCCTAGAAAGTTCTGCTATTTACATTTGGTCCCTTTTCTTTCTTCTCTCTATAGTAATCATGATTAATTCCTTATTATCCACCGTTGATTTCCTTTCTTACATGATGGAGCAGGCGTTTGGATTCTCATCGCTGAACATCTGAGGCGCGTGAAGGGGATGCCGCGGGTCCACCATGTACCCTTGATTCACATACCCCGGGTGAGACATATACCCTGTACTCGCATACCCAGGATGAGACATATACCCTTGATTCATGTTCATGTACCCCTGGTTCATGTATCGGTACTCGTGATGCTGCTGATTCTGATATCCTTCCACCGCGTTACTCGGACCACCATACACGTTTCTATCTGACCAATACATTGGCTGTGGAGGATACGCGTATCCATGATACTCCATCTTGCTCACTTCCATCTTCGTTTCACCGCCGCCTTCTTTTTTCTCGCCTCCGGCGGCAGCAGCTTCTTTTTCTTTCCCATTCTTATCAGCGCCGGCATCTTTCTTTTCTCCGCCGTCTTTCTTCTCACCGCCGTCGTCTTTCTTAGGCGGAACCACGTCGACACTTCGTTTCAACTTCTCCTTGAGATAAGGAACGAGTTCTTTCAAGTCCATGGTGCCTTTCACGGTTACTAAATCTTTAGTTCCATCAATGTCAACTGATTGAACGCCTGTAATAATAATTCAAGTAAAACCACGTCAATATTAGCATTGTTTTAATTAATTTATACACATTTTATTACTTAAATTAATTTTATTAGCTTCTAAATATATGATTTTCAATTTTCATTATTTATTTAAATAAACTTTTATGTTACTGTCCGTATTTTAAGATTTCTAGTTTGATTAAATGCGCCTTTACTTATCCCCTACTCCAACGGATTAATTAACACAAGATAACATCTCCCAACGGCAAAATTTTAGTATTATTTCAAATAAATCATAATTAATAAACTTACCATCGGTTTTCTTGATTATTTTTCGCATTTTTTGAATGCAACCGTCGCAATGTGTTCTAATCTTCAAAACCACCGTACTCTGTAAATCAAACACAATTTAATTAGGATTAATTACGCTAAACTCGTCGTTAAATTATGTATGAAAAACAAGTTTGTTTTTTTTTTTTTTACCTCTTTGGGTGCCTTTTTTTCTTCCTTCTTCTCTTCTTTCTTCTCCTCGGGTTTCTTCTCAGCCTCTGGTTTCTTATCACCACCTCCAGCAGCAGCAGCGGCTGGGGTGGCATCTTTCTTAGGCTGAGGGGAAATCAGGTCGACTTTCTTCTTAGTTTTCTCGGCCAACCTATCTCTGACTTTGGCCGGGTCCACTTTGCCAATCACCGTTAGCTTGTTGGCTCCACAATCCGTTTTCACATCTTCCACACCTTCAACCAACAACAACGTCCGTGTTAGGCAATTTCAATTTGATAATTTATCTATTTCTAGTTAAGGTTGAAAAATTAGCACGATCCACGAAGCCTGATCCTTATCCAGTTCCCCGATTATTACGGGGAAACTTGTCGAACGACTCACGGAGACTAACTAAAACGATGTATGTATCCAAGTTTGACAAATTCCAAAATTGTTATTATTTTAATCAATAAACTTAAAATAATTACCTTCATAATGTTTAATCGACCGTTTAATCTTCTTGGCACAACCTTCACAATGCATATCAATCTTGTAAACGGCGGTAACCTTGCCGTCGTCTTGCTTAGCGCCGGAATCGGCGGCGGGCTTCTTCTCGGCTTCAGGCTTAGCTCCTTTTTGCTGGAAAACAAGAAACATAACTAGAACTCAGACGAGATCAAAGAGAAGAAAAAAAATCCTAAAATAATTGAAGAATCGGAAGGAAAAGATCGGAGAGAATGTTGAAGGAAAGAGCTGGTAACTAACCTCACCCATTGCTTGACTGAAATTTTACTTTAAATTGCTAAAGATTATGGTTATTGAGGGATTTGAGAAAGAATAATGAAGAGCTGTTTGAAGAGATGAAACAAAGGCAAAGAAGCGCATTTATAATCAGGAGAGGCGGTTGATAAGGTATGTATGTATGTATGTATGTATGATGAGTGTATGTTATGTATGATGGTTGATGGAGGAAATATAGGATGATGTGATTTTTATGATGGGTGTTTGGTTATATAAGTGATGAAGTCAGCAAGGGTGGGCTAAATGGTTTGGGTTTATCAAAGAAAAAGGGGAATGGTTTGGGTTTTGTTGTTTATAAAATTTATTGTTTTTGCTGTGCCGCCGTATTGGACTGATGGTTGCGGAGGAACGACCGCTTCGTGGCCAATAATGTTTCTATTGGATTATGGTAGTGTTGAAATTATTTCATGTGTATAGATATTTTTAGATTTAAAACATTAAAATATTTATTATTTATAAAATAATAATTTTATAACTAAATTGGAACAAAAAATATTAACTTAGACAAATTATCAAATAATATTTATGTAATTTATTGCGGTTGGGTACTTTTTGGAAACGGGACTGACTGTGGGTGGGTGGGTGGGTGGGTGATTTTGAAAGTCTCGTTGAACGTTTTAGTATTTGTAAAACAAAATTGAAACGGCATTCAAAATTCAAGCGTAGGTTTTAGTGCATGGTAATTTTTAATTAATTCATTTAAAGTTAATTAACTACCCGCATTGTAATTCGTTTGACCTCGCTTTTACCAACACTGTTTCTGTTAATATTTTTATATTAAATATAATAATTAATTTAAAATCGTTTGATACTATTTTTTAAAGTGAAATGTTTTAATGCATTCACCATGTAATATATATATATATATTGTTTTGTTTGTGTATTAAATTTGTGTTTTAGAGTGCTTAAAAAATTTATTTTAGAGGAAGTTGTACGTAGAAATTAATTTATTTTATTATAATGCCTTCCTCATTTGGAACAAATTTTTACATTATGATAGCACTTTATGCTATTAGGCTGCAATTTGTGTATTAATGTATATATTTCCTTGTAAACTAAGTAGTAATATGGTTTGAATTTAAGATGCGAAATCCCTTTCTTTGATAGGGATTTTGTGGTCTAATATTGGAATTTTCTTTGATAG
Organism: Gossypium longicalyx; assembly: GCA_025698465.1. Classification (NCBI taxonomy): domain Eukaryota; kingdom Viridiplantae; phylum Streptophyta; class Magnoliopsida; order Malvales; family Malvaceae; genus Gossypium; species Gossypium longicalyx. The sequence goes on from CM047003.1 coordinate 30,581,799, forward strand.
GGCAGGGCAGGGCAGGGCAGGGTAGGGTGGAAAATCTAAAGGGTAGCTATTACGTTTAATATTGGGAGTTGTCGTTAATCATGAAATTATTCAAAATTATTTTATTCAATCAATTTCATCTGTTAAAATACTTTAAATTCAATTCAAATTTTTATGTAATTAATAAAAATATAAAAGGTTGAAAGCCGTCGTGGATATTTTTTGCGTAACAAAACAGCGCGCCAGATTGTTTTGTTGCCGAATATCAACATCATTGTGCGGATACATGGTGCACATTGGCTAAATAATCTGATCACACATATCAAAGCTTCGCATCATATATATGTATATGCATACAAATCTTAGTTTATAGGGAGATAAAAGATATGTGATTATAGGTGGGTGAAGCCAAATGAGATGATGATTTAGGTACAAAACAAAAATAAGCGATGTAACCAACCACAAAAGCAATGATGAGATAGAAATCGGGGAAGCCAGAATCCTAGGGCGCTCTTCAGCTGGGGGAGGGGAGGCCAATTACCGATGGGAGACGTTACTTGAGACCAAATTTTTGAACGCGATTGACATTGATATTCACGTCTCAAAAATCATGTGTGTTACGGTGGTGAGGGGCTGGGCCAGCCAGCCAACAAGCCCCCGACATTTGTTGTACGAGACAAGCTAAGAAAAAGGGGTCCCCCATCGCCATAGCCTTCCCCGATGCTGGATTAATTTTGTCATCTAACCAATAGCCAACCCAACTAAGAAACTTCCCTAGAAATATCCCACACATTCCTCTCTACTTTTGCAGCAAGCAATTCCGAAACAATAATGACAAGGAAAAAGAAAAACAAATTTTGTGTAACATGTTTCCTTCGTTACACTGGAATAAAAAAACATCAGTAATTAAGCTTAATATTTGAATTATTATAGTTGGTCTGGTGTTTATGCTTGGCGAGTAACTCTTTAATTATCAATAAAAAATCTAACATTCATGCAGCCTTTATTTAATTTTGAGGGTTACATTTCACTTTCAAAATTACACTTTTCATTAAGGGTTATTATTATTCTTCTTCTTTGAAAACATTAAATGCATGAAATTATTATTTTTAAACATACATCTTGTCGCCTAGGCTTTTTTATTTTGACTATTTGTTTCGATGATTTTGATAAACCAAAAAAAAAAAGGAAAAAAAGAGAGAGAGAGAGAGTAAATTAAATGTGTGGGTTAACTTCTGATATGAAGCATTAGTCCTTGCAAATAAATCATTTATATTTGGTACAGAGCAGACTGTTTATGGACAGTATAAAATATTCTCACCTTGTTTATTTGGAAAAAAACCAAAATTAACATGTGGATGTGGTGGTGGTATTGTTGAAAGAGCATCACGTGGGCGCAGCAGTACTTCCTCAATCGACACCTGCGCATATCCCCAAGTTGTTAGCTAAAATATTTCTTTATATTATTTTCCTGAGGATACCCCTAACATAATACAAAAAGAAATTTTCATTCGCCGTTATTTTAGGGTGTTCAATTAAAAACACTAGACCATTTTAAAGCTCGTTATGTACCATTGAGTTGAGTGTATGTTGATGAAATGAGAAGGGAAAATGCATTTACTTTCAAGTGGGAGATTAAAAAGTCTTCCTAATTGAGGATATTAATGAGATGAAGGTTTTGATGTTGAGTTACCACCTTCCTTTATAAATGCCTGCATTTACATCGACGGCCCACCCACCCACCCATTTGAAAACCCAAAATCAAATCCTAAACCTGCTAACACCCACGTTCAATTTAATGTTTGTTGATCCAAGTAGACATACTAATTACTACTCCCATTTATTAACACCCACTTGACCATATTACACTTTTGTACAAGTTTGAATTATCTCCTCTTATTAATTGCAAATCTAACTCCAATATTCAATGCTTCTTATTTTGTTCCAACCTTCAATTAATTAGGAGGATTTCAAAATTCCAATGGAATTCACATCCAAATTTCATATTTTTATCATCCAATTATAATTTGGATTCTACTATAAAACTCTACTTTTTCGCATATTTTAAACTTGTTAAACAATGATGATTAAATAAAAGATTAACATTTTTTTGAAGGTGTTTAAATAAAGATTCAATTAGTATTTTATTCACTATTAGTGGAATTTTTTAATTCCACAAGCAGTGTTTAGTATATCACAGTGTCTATTTTAATTTTTTTAATATTCCTTCAAGACACATGATAACATTTCACTTCTACTTGTGGAGTTAAAAGAACTCTTAATTTTTCATAAAAAAAATTCAATTGTATACTAAATTTCAAGTTATTATTTATTTATTTATTTATTTTTCAAGTAATAACTAACTCAATAGTTATATGTTCTATTTTAAACACGTCAACCCTCACTTAATTTTATACTACAAAATTGATTTTTTAGTGAAGTGTATGAGAAACTTTTATTTGAATCTATAATATATATATATATATATATATATAAAAGCACGTTTTGAAAAAAACTTTTAAACTAATGAGAATATTCTTTATTTTCTATCATATTACTAAATTCATATTTTAAAAAAAAAGTTAAAAGTAGAATAGAAGTTGTAATAATTATACATTTAGAAATAATTATAATTTAATAGAAGTTATGACAATTATTACACATTTAAAAATATTATAATTTAATTTACAATTATTAGTTAAAAATTATTTGACTAATTTTAATATAGAATTATTACATGAATATAAAATATTTTAAAAGAATTGAATAGCATAAAATATTAATGCGACTCCAATTTAAGCATTTAACTAAAAATTGTTATCCAAAATTCTTGACTTGAATATAATAGTGGTTAAAACTCTTGTTAAACTTCAGCACGAATTTGAACTGTATTAACCCAATCCCCTACCCTAAAGGGCCGCTGCATAGGACGGAGCAAAGGAATAGTGTAGCCCGTCTAATTTCGAAAGGCCACAATTGAAGTTTGGCCCAAATAAAGCCCAATATTGTGGGTTTGATATTGGGTCAAATGAAGGCAATAATATTATTCAAACCCAAATTAAGAAAGGGTAAATTACACCGTTAGGCACTAAATTATAGGTGAATTTTTGTTTTGATCGATTAACTAAAAAAATTACAATTTGATCAGTAAAATTTTCAAAATTATTTTTTTGTCACTTGGCTATTAAGAGATACTTTTTTAGTTGGTATAATAACAATTTTAATCCTCAACTTTTATATTTTGTGCAATTTGACACTAATTATATATTAAAATTATATAAAAAAACTCAAATTTATTTAAAAATAGAAATTTCTATATAAAAATTCTAGAAAAATAAAATGTAAAAAATATTGTTGTTGAAGAACTGATATGTATGAGAAATAAAAAAAATATTTTTCAATAGAATTCAATAACAAATTAAAAACAAAACAAAACTAGAAAAGTTAAATTATTTCATGCTTCCTCAATGTTTCTCAAACCCAAATTAGTAATAACTTCAAGCTAAATTTCATACCTTTGAAAAAATCCAGAACTGATATTACATAAGCTTGTTAAATCGACTTTGATGCCATTTTTTTAGTGCAAAAAAAATAATATACCATAAATTATTTTTTTAGACTCAATTAATTTAAATTATTTTTCAAAACTAAAATTGTAAATAAAAATTATATTCTAATTGTTTCCTTTTTTTTATAAAGAAAAATTATCTCAAGAAACAGAAGAGGTAAAAAAAAAATCAATAATTTTACTAAATGTTTTTATTTTTTTATGTTCTCTGAAAACAATAGGTATAAGATATTTCTAACAGATAATGCTGAAATAAAAATTAGAGTATTTAAAAATAATTTTCTCGTACTTTATCTATTTTTAAATGGATAATACACTAGAAAAGCACTTAAACTACCACACAATGTTTAAGCAAGCTCTGATGCTTATCTTGTTGTTAAATAAGCCCCTAATCCATTTAATTTTTTACTTTTAATATTTTATGCTTTATGTGGAGAATGATATAAGAACATGACAAATTTTCATTTTTACCATTATATTATATTTTACTTTTTACACATGAAAAGATGTCCTATTAAACACTCGTATGTTTGGAATTTAATTATTTTTAACCTATCAAAATTCTTCAACTTAAAAAAAAAAAAAAATCACTATACTCCATTTCCTACACCTCGCATCGTAAACCAAACACATTTCACTTTCCTTCAGTCTACTCTGTTTCCCATACTTGCTGCAAATTCCTCTTTTTCTCTCCTTTTTTCCTATCCTACTCGTTTCCACATTTGCCATAGAAGAAGCAACATCTGCCATGCTAGATTGCAAAGAATAGTACCCATAACCATCATCATCTTTTTCTTCATTTCTTGAATCTTTCGGCGTATTTTTTTGCCAAAAGTATAATGAGGTTAAGCTTTCTAGCATTCTAGAAATATACATTATAGTTTCGAACAAAAGAAGAAGAAAGAATATATATTATAGAAAAAAAATCAACAAATACAATTTGCTCAACGATGCCATCTCAGTTCACTATTCCAATAAATAGATGGATGTGATAAATTGATGAAACGAGTAAACAAATGAATATGATCTATAGATGGATAAAACTCTCAAGTATACTGAAATTTTAATTAATCTATACAAGAAATAGTTTTAAATTAAACTTTTTTATTGAATAAAAAATATAAAACTTGTAAATAACTTAAAATACTTTAAAAAAATCCAAAATGCAGAATAAATAACTAATAAAATAATAAAGTCTAATAAATTTAATATTGAGCTCATATATAATAAAAATTAAACCTAAAAATCGAATCCAATATAATTTAAACTAGAATTAAAAGCCCAAAACTCATAATTTTCATAATAATTTCGTCCAAAAATTTTGCTCGCATAACTAAAACGATTATAATTTGAGCACCTAGAATTGAAATCAAGTGATTCAAAGTATGTCTCGAAGCTAAGACATAGATCTTCGAATGCTATGAAAACACCTCAACCTAGAAATGCCTAGTTATTCGAATGCTATAAAACTCTCAAATATATTGAAATTTACAAATAACTTAAAAAATATCCAAATTTCGAAATAAATAACTAATAAAATAATAAAATCAATTAAGCTTAAAAATCGAATCCAATATGGTTTAAACTCGAATTAAAAGCCCCAAACTTGTAATTGCCATAATAATCTCATTCAGAAATTTCACTCGTGTAGTCTTTACTAAAACGATCATAACTTCAACTCCCCAACTTGGTGCGATATGACTTGAAAGTCAATGAAGCATTCATATTGTTTACTATGATACATAAAGATAAGTAAAAAATTTTAGATTAAGAAAAAAAAATAGTGGGAATAAAGGTAACCAAAGAAAAGACTGACCCACAGAGTCACTTCTAACATTCATGTAGAAAAAAGAAAAAGGAGAAGCTTCAATAAGTTCTGTTTTGTCTTGTATTGGTTTCTTGTAAAAATGGTGAATGAAAATTTGGGTGCCCCCACTTTAATGTTTCAATCATGCTCACTCCACAGTCTAAAGTATTCTCTGTTTCAATAATTCCAAACCCTTTTTTCAGCACCTTCACTTTTCGTGAAGTCGAAGTTTCCTATAAACTCCAACTTTGCCTCAATCAAAACTAGTTTTCTTTACGTCCTTCAGCTCTAAAGCTCTAACAATATAGCAATTTCCCAACACTTGCGTATTGTTAATTTGGTATACGGAAAATGATATTGTTTTGAATCAAAGATGGCACATACAAACAAGTAATATGACTCATTAATGTAATAAAAATCATCATGTTTTTGTGCCTCTCGGGTTGGTCTGTGTTCAACACTTTTCAATAATCAAAGAAGAGGGTTAGGCTTAGGATCCCTTTAGTCACTCTGGGCACATGCACAAAAAGCTTTGGTTAGGTCATCTTTTTTCCTTTTCCATGGAAGGTTAGGTCAACTTTTGGTGAAGAATAAAATTTAGATCCGTTTGTATTAGTTAAAAGCTGTGTTTTACTGTACCAACTAATATTTGGTATAATACTAACTTCTAAAGACAGAATTTAGGTTTCAAACAATGAAAATAATATTGTTTTAAAAGACAATCTGCACCATGAATATAAGTTATAAAACAAACATATTTTATTATAATGTTAATATTAAATTTAAAAATATAAAAAAAATAAACTATATTACACTCTCATAAGGATTAATCTCTATAAATGATAAAAATGGGCTATTAAATGGATAAAATAATCTAATTTTTGCAATTTAAAAATACTATTTTATAATCCAAATTGAAAATTCAAGAGTTTGGTACTTTTATGATTTAGAAATCGACTTATTTTTTTTTCATAAAGTAGTTTTGTTATTTTATGCATATATATCTCTTTTGATATTTCAATTTACTGAAACATTTCTCTCCAATAATAAACAAGCATTTAAATTCTTAAATTCTTGGTTTTATATATATATATATATATATATATATATAAAACCCCCTTAAAATGCAACCACATTGCCAACAAAGTTGTTGAATAAAATGAAATAAAATTCAATCGATTTCTAGTAATAGGCAGCCTATGATCTTAACAATCTTCTAATTCCATACAACATTCCACACTTTCCATCTCAAAATTCGCCCTACTCATACGGGTAAAGGTTGTTTAGAAATCCCAAGATTAAAAACGTAATCAAAATCTTTTATTGTTTCATTTCTGATATCTACATAATTCTAAAATATTAACACGATTTGAGTTAATTTAAATTTAACGTAAATTACAACTAAGGTTACTAAATTATTAGTAAGTTTATGTTTTGATCATTTAATTTTATAAAATTACAAAAATAGTTACTACTCTATTTGAAAGTTTCTATTAAAGTCATTGAACTGTTAAGTTTTTTTTAGAGTTCGGCTAGCGAGCTCTAAGCAACAGTTGATACAACGGATCCATACACATCGACAAATAGAAGAACATACCTTAGATCTAAGTCGATTTGATGATTAGTATCGGAGATCAGAGAAGAAAATTGTTGGGATTTTGGTTTACAAATTCGTGACATTCAAAATTATTTCATGAAAAAAAACTGAACCATAAAAGAGAAGAGGAAGAAGAGTTTTCAATTGGTGTAGATGATACAAATAAAGAATGCCATACAACAATGTAGTTTACCGTAAAATTTAATATAACTTATGTATACGTAAAAATATTTAATCTACTATTAATGAGAATTTTAAACTTTACCAATGAGATTGATAGTGGCCAATATTGTTGTTAAGTCGGGGTATAAGTAAAATATTTTAAAAAAATTAAGGGTTTAACTAAAATTTTCAAAATATTTAGAGGGTTTAATAAAAATTTCTAATATTTTTGAGGGATTTAATAAAAATTCCAAAATATTTGAGGGACTTAATAAGAATTTCTAAAAAAAATTAAAAAAAATTAAGAAATTTAACGAGAGTTTACAAAATTGAGAAACTAATTAAAAAATTTATTAAAAGGATTAACAATAATTATCCTAATTTTCCAAAGTTGACTTGGAGGTGCCCATGAAGATGTGGATGATATATATCATCTAGAAAAATATTTTATATTAATAATATTGTTATTGAATTTGGACTTGTAAAGGTGTAATTTATATATTCTTTAAAAAATGTAATTTAGAAGATATTAAATTAGATAAAATTATTTCTAAAAAATCTAAACATGATTTAAATATCATTATATAAAAGTATTAAATTAGGTGAAATTATTAATAACACTTTGATTTCGGTAGACGTAGTACAACAGTTTTAGTTGGTAGAACTAAACTAACATTCGTTAAAAAGAAAAAAAGAAAAAATGTAATCCCTCAACTCAAAATAGGGGTATGTGGACCAGTCCATTGAAAATTCGACCTTTATTCCCCCATACCCAATATTACACTTCTCAAAAGCCTAACAACAAAAACTAAACCCTTACAAAAATAAAATTTCCCTCTTTTCCACAACCTTCCTTCAAACCTCTCCAAGCCTTGAAGCCCCCTCTGGCTCCAATTTTCCATAATAAAAACCTCGTCTTTCCTCACTTCCAAAGTGATTTTCTTTTTTCAATTTTTTTTATTTGAAGTAATAGAATCAAACAGATAGAAATAATATATTATTTTGGGTTGGAAGCTACTATTACTGATTATCCTCATTAACATTTCTTGATGTCAAGCACCCATTTTTCATTAAGGTCAGTTATCTTCTGGGTTTCTCTCAATACCCCCAAATTTTCACTAAATTCTTACTTTTAATTTCTGGGTTTGGTTTTTTAGGTATGGTAAGTGGTAGTAACCATATTCAAAACCATAACCACCATGAAAATGGGGAGAAAAACCCAACTTTGGGAGGAGCTTCTAGGTCGTGGGGCACGACCGTTTCCGGTCAATCCGTTTCGACTAGCGGTAGTGTTGGCTCTCCCTCGAGCCGGAGCGAGCAAGCTACGGCTACACCAGCTAGTGAGAATACTTTCTTAAGATTGAACCATCTCGATATTCACGGAGATGATGCTGGATCTCAAGGTGCTGTTGGGTGAGTATGTTTTTTTTTTTTTTTTTTTTGTAGAATACCGTTTTAGCTTGAATTTTTTATAATCCTGTTTAATGCTTGATTCACTTGTGGGTTTTCGAAGGAAGAGGGTGAGGGTTTACATACATTGAAGAAATCTCTTGAATTGTGCTTTCATGATATAAATTTGTAATTGTTCATGCTTGAATTTGGTAAACATTATGGCATTATGCTACAATTCAACATTTTTTGTGGGCTAAATAGCAAAGATAGTTTGAATTGGTGAATGTTTTGATTATTAGCCTATGAGGTAGATGCCGGCATTTAGTTTGTCTATGGCGCTTTTCCTTTGATTACTAGCAAAATAATGCAGTTGTTGCCTGGTGGAACTATGTTATCGTAATGCTAGGGTATTATATGAATTTAACTGATTGCCAATTTCATTTGAAGTAGTAAAAAGAAGAAGAGAGGTCAACGTGCAGTTGCAGGTGATAAGAGTGGCAGAGGGCTCCGCCAATTTAGCATGAAAGGTTTTGTTTCCTCTTTTCCATTTTCCTTGCCTTCAAAAGTTTGTGATTTATGTTTTATAACAGATTGCATAAAAAGCTCTGTCAGATATTTTTCATATGAAAAATTTACTACATGTGCTTGTTCTACTACCATGGATATTGCAGATGAGTTAGCAGTTGTGGCTTTACTAACTGATTTCTTGTTTGAATTGTCTTTGCTTTTATCCAGTTTGTGAAAAGGTGGAAAGCAAGGGAAGAACCACATACAATGAGGTCAGGTGGTTTCAGAAAGTTATTCTTTCATTTATGTTTCTTGTTTCTGTTAAATTTATTAATGGTCATTGCTTAGTGCTTGTTGCTGTGTGTATATGATCTATCTATTTTGGCTAAATGATTTGAATTTTCCCTGAATTCATTCTTTCTGTGTTATATGATGCATGCAAAAGCTGAAAAAATATATATATTTTACTGCTTTAAAGGACTAGATATATGGATTGTTGGGTAACCTTGATCCAAATTAGTTATGTGTTTGACTGTTTCTTCTTGTGGTTCAGTGTTTGCATGCCTTAACTTTTAATTGCAAGACTATCATATTAAGATATAGAATATTTGCTATAATTGCTCCAAAATTACCCTCTATAATGTAATGTAAATATTGATATATCATTGCAGAGTAGACCTGAAAAATTGATATCATGGTGATTTCCTTTTCATCATCCCATTTTTCTACTCTGATTGCTTACTAATCTACAGTGGCAAGTATATTTCATGATTAAGTGGTTTTGTTATTCTAAGCATCAATCAAGTTCCACTGTGGATACTTAGTTCTTGTGCCCTTTCAAACTTTCAAGCAGTATGATACTGATTTTCTTTTGAAATTGATTTCATATAGTGATGTGATTGATAAATTCAAGTATTCCTTCTCATGCTAGCCAGCACTCGCTTGCTTGTGTATGAAGTTTTACCTTCCTTTTCTAGCATTTCAAAGGTTTGGAGAATTACTATTTTGTTTGCTTAAGGGAGCTGGAAGTTTCTTTGCTTCTCTCCTTGCTTGGAAACAGTCATTGGTTGCTCTATCGTTTACCTATTGATGGTTTATTTTATAAGCCCATGTCTTTATCTGAGAGTGAAAGTTACTCCAGGTGGCAGATGAACTTGTAGCTGAATTTGCTGATCCTGGCAATAGTGTAGCATCACCAGATCAGGTTTGCAATACTTTATTTATGTCAATATTATATTCTTTGATGTGTAAGTTTCATTTTTTATCCTAAGAGTGAAATTAACGATGTTGATACCTCTTTTTCTTTTAAACTATCAGCAACAGTATGACGAGAAAAACATCCGCCGAAGAGTTTATGATGCTCTGAATGTTCTAATGGCTATGGATATTATATCTAAGGATAAAAAAGAAATACAGTGGAAGGGACTTCCTCGTACTAGTCTGAGTGATATTGAAGATTTAAAGGTGACAATACAGTTCCCAATTTTGTCTTTTTATGTCAAGTAGGCTTGATCTGCCATGACTATTATGGATCTAATATTGAGTTTAACAAGCTCTTCAAATGTAAAAACAGACTGAACGGCTTGGGCTGAGAAATAGGATTGATAAAAAGGCTGCCTATTTGCATGAATTGGAGGAACAGGTAAGAAGAACACATTTCAATTTTAACATGTTTGTAGAATTGCTTTCTGCATGCAATTAGGTTGAGAGTTTTCTTATTTTTCCTATTCATCAAGTTGTTGTATTTAGACAGAGAGCTGTTTGAGGACACCAAGTTTCACTTGGCCCCTTTGTTTGCTGGCATTTGGTTATGTATTTGTTTTGCTTCTCAGTTTGTAGGTCTTCAGAATTTGATACAACGAAATGAGCAACTATACAGCTCAGGCAATGCTTCCGGTGGGGGAGTGGCTTTACCTTTCATCCTGGTGCAGGTTTATCATCTTCGCAAATCTCTCATTTTCTTAAGGAATGAAAAATAATATTTGTAACAGTGGGGTGTGGCTAATAGGCGATCGATGGAGCATGAATGTGCTCAACAGATGCAAAGTATGTTTTTTTAGTTATTTGGAATCTTTCATAAATCCTGAGGTTTCTTAATTTCTACTCTCTTGTCATTTTGAAATTGTAGACACGCCCTCATGCAACCGTTGAGGTAGAAATATCGGAAGATATGCAGCTGGTGCATTTTGACTTTAATAGGTAAAGTTTTTACGCTATAATCATAACTTAGCAACATTCAGCAGGATTTGTGGGTATTTTGAGTGATTTCTTCTAGAATAGGATAAGTATTTGACTCATGTTTTGATGATAAACCATGGAATGCCTAAGAGAGAGAAAGTAGGGGCTAGTCTAGGTGGGTAAATTCTGTAGTCGATGGCAGCCTTCACTTGACAAGCAAGTGACGAGTGACCAAATGCTAAAATTATCTTTTGATTCTTCACTTACCTTGTTTTTGTTTCATTTTCATATTATCGGTTTTCTGTTTTACAGCACTCCCTTTGAGCTCCACGATGACAATTATGTTTTGAAGGCCATGAAATTCTGCGAGAGACCACAAACCGATGAAATGGCACACAATTTTTCTGCAGATGGTGAAGGTTCTAGCATGTCTGCAATGTACCAGCAACAGATCCTTGCTCCCCCGAGGACAAGCACACCAGGTAGGCCTCCTACATCCCTGCCTCTGCCGGGAATATTGAAAGCTCGAGTTAAGCATGAACATTAATAGTTGAGTTTCATGTCAATTGCCGAGAGACAACAATCTATTTGTACATTGTGTAAAGTAAATTGCCAGAAGCGTGCCCTGTAAGATGAGCCTCACCTCATAATATGTTACCCCACATTAAGCCTGAGGCTTTTGGAGGGTATCTTTCTATTTCCTGGCAAGTCGTCAGCTTTTACATCAACATAATTTGCTCATGTATTTGTTTTATTCTATTTCCCCCACTGTAGTAGAAATTAGCTTTATTTGTATTAGACGGTAGAGATTGTTGGCTGCATAAAGAATTATATAGAATGAACTAGTTTTTAAAATCTCTTTTTTCCCTATTATTTTGTTGTGAACTTGAAATGCTAAATTCAGAACTTGCTAATTTGGTCCATGAATTCTAGCAATAGTAAATGTTTCTTAAATGAGTAGTAGTATTTCAATTTAAAATTTGTTAAATGTAATTATTTTGAATTTTGGGATTCGAACTGAAGTTGGATTTTTAAGCCTTGTTACCAGTTAATGACATGCAATTTCCCTTCTTTGTTGATGACCTGGGTTCACTCACTTTTAAGCTTGGTAGTTGACCAAGATTTGATGTTGGATTATTTTGCCTTGCAATGAGGGAATGGAGTGGCATATCCTTCGTTTGGTAAGTACTCGGTTTAGTTCGGTTTTCAATTAACTAATTCTAAAGTTGCAATTAACCACCTGAAAAATACTAAAAAGAAATTGCAATTAACCAAGTCGAAGTGAAATTTTTTTATTTATTTAATTGATTAGTACTTTTTAATTCTTATAATGTAAAATTAAATATTTTATATTCAAAATGGTGAACCAACTATAATTTTAAAAATAATTAAGAACTAATGAACTGAACTAAACCAAACTAATAGAATTTAGTTCTTATTTTTTATATTCGGTTTGGTTTTGTGTTTCCAAAAGCAATACGAATCCAATGATTTTTTAACTCTAAAATATAAAGCAGCCCAAGTCAGAAGCGAAGGTGGGTGAGTGGTAACATGGTGGAGAAGCGGCATCTCTAATAATTGGCTTATTTACTTCAGCCTACACATCAAAGAAATAAGTTTTGGGAAGCAACAAAGCCTAAACGCTGCTGTTATAGCCAAGAATTCATTTCATTAATTATTCACTGTTATAGTTGAAAATCAAAAGAAATTAGAGGTTTTAATTATTATAACAGCTATGCTATGCCAAAATTACAGCTCCCCTTGGCCACTGAGTAGGCATTGCCTTTTAGTTACAATAATTAAACCAGAAACTGCTTTAGATTCTTCACAAGACTCGTATCATTGTCTAAGTTTTATTTTTTAATGAGCAGGATTCATATCACATTACTTCGGTTTTTACTGATGAGGCGCAAAATGCAAATTATACTTCAGATGTTCTGATGAGGCATTGGGTGTTAGATATATCAGTGTCTTCAGTTAATAGGAATCATAAACATATGTCTTGCTAAATGACATTCGATATTAAATGCTAATAGAAAATATGTTAAAATGACAAAAGGTACCATGTGAAAGATGATGCAAACCGATTAAAATGAGTCCTGAGGCCCTGAGGGCCAATATGGATACAAAACAAAGCAATGGATTCGAGTTGGAGATGAGAAAAGAAATGTACTTGATGATATATTATGACACATATGTAGTGTTAGATGGTGATTAATGTAATTATATGTTCAAATAGGACATGCCAAATGAAATGTGGTATGAGATTATGTACATGAGAAATGAAATGAAAACTTGATACTAAATGATATAACTTATTTCTATTTGAATTATTGATTCAAATCATTTTAGTATCATTGAGCACTATTATTCAGTGTACGGTTTGTTTATTTTCGTGTGCAAGTACCATAAAATTTAAAGTCATAAAGTGATCGAATGTTAAGTTAGAAATTGATATTTGGTATATTATGATGGCAAACGGTTACACTTTGAAGATGAACAAATGTGTTGGATGACAAATATGTATGAATATCTAGTAGATTAACGTTTACTTGCCAATAGGCCATGTTATAAGGATGGTATAATGGCATTTGAACTAATGCCTAAGTTGTATTGTTGTTGAGTTATTGGGTTACGAAGATCATTTGATACTTGTACTTGACAAATTGGAGATGAATGATGTAAAATATAGGGGAAATTGCTTTCAAGGTCGTGACACTCCTCTTTCGGTGTCGTGACATCAAGCTTCTGTTTCCAAAGAGGTCACGACGTACCCCTGCTAAAGTTGTGACATTAGCATTTTGTCTTCAAGGTCACGACTCACCTTGGTTGAAGTTGCGACATTATGCTTCTGTCCTTAGTGTTGTGACATGAATCCTTAATGTCGAAACATTTAGAAATCTATTTGTTTGAATGAATCGTCAATTAGATATTTAAATGAAATCATAAAAATGAAATCATAATTGTTTCAACAACAAATGTGACATCTCACATTTTAAATTTGACGACTAGGTCGGATATATGATGTACAAGTTAGTTCCCACTTCAAATAGCCATTTTTTAAAATATATAGTAGGCATAAAAATTTAAAGAGAAACAATGCTAAAAAACAAGGACACGACTAACTAAATTAAGTAAATAAATCAGAAAGCAAATCAATTTTGAATCATATTTTCAACATGAGTTCGTTCATTTGGGCTATATATGAGAATATCATCGATATATACTATAGTGCACTGTCCATAATAAGCCTTGGTCATGGCCTTTCGAAACAATGATGCGGTTGTCTTCAAGCCAAAATACATCACTGTCCACTGAAAGTGCTGGTTGGGTATACAAAACCCTATATTGGGTCTTTCTACTGGATCTATTCTCAATTGCCAAAACCCAACTTTAAGGTCAACTTTGGAAAAAAAACTTTGGCCTTAGCTAGACTGGAGAATAACGAGTTTCTATTGGGTGAAGGGAACTTGTCATCTTGAAGAAAATGATTGTGTAGCTGGTAGTTGATTACCAATATGAGCTTCCCTCTTGTTTGTTCTACTCTCTTGTTGACATAAAAGGCCTTACATGACCATTGAGAATTGGAAGGTTCAATTAACCTTTGTTGTTGTTCCTTGCATTCTTGTTCTGTAGGATTTTGATGTTCAGGGTTCATTCCCGTGTGATTGAATGTGAATATGAGCATGTCACATCTTTAAGTTCTGGATAATCTGATGGATTCTCTCTGACTGTATGATAAACAACTTAAGAATTGGTACAAATGGCTTGAACATCTCTTTAAATCTGACCCCATCAGGTAGGATTCTTGGATGTTGGGCTCTAGTGTAAAGATCAAAGCCTACAACAATATCCTTTCATAAAAGCTTGGATCCAAATACTGTCGTCTTCACAAAGCACCCTGGAAAAATTGGATGGTAATTGGTCTGCTAATCAAGCGGGTGATAAACGGTTGATTTGCAGCTGAATTGAAGATTTTGGTGTAGGGCTTCCACCATTATGCTCGAAGAATTTTTGGATTCATAATTGTCTATGGCAGTGATAGGTTTGTTGTATTTGTCCAAGTAGATGGTAACGGAGATATGATGAATTGGTACCATTGATGAAATACTTGAACAATTTTTTCTTCAGATTTGAACCTGAAGCATATAAATTCATTCAAACGAACACTAGTGTCATTGGAAGAACCTTTTTTCTGAATTTTTTGACATGTCAACCAAAGAAAATTTCACTCCTATTTATAGGAACTCATAAGTCTCTTCATAAATACATATATGTTTAATAGGTAATATAGATACATCTCTCAAATAGATATAAATCAAGTGATATAACTCTTCGTGTTTAAGAGATATAATTGATCGCTATGAATAGTTAACTCTTGATTTAACTAAAAGTTTACTTTTTAATTTGTAGCTATTAGAACATTTTATATATTTAATGTTTCAAGCGGTTAAATTTAGAAATTGAACAATTAACAAGCTCAATTTCTTTGAAAGATAACGAGAACAACATGCACATTAGAGCCTGTCTGTTGGTTTGTCTACAGTCTTGAAGGTTTTGGTTGGTACATAAAAGTCCGTTGGCTTGAGTTGCCTCCATACCCTCATGCTGCCGGTATATGATGGTGGAGACTAGATAGTTAATATTTTTCACATGTTGGGCTGCCACATCTTGTCTTCAAGTACATTTGTTGGATGGAAATGAAACGTGGAAGCTTCAAGCCCACTTTCCTTCCTAGTGGAGCATTATCTGAATTCTGTCTTTTGCCCTCCAGTGTAGAAAGTATAGCACTTTTAAATCATGGGCTTGCCTCCAAATAAGACTAGACATCAAAGCCCCGCCTCTTCTATTAGGCCTAACCTTAGCAAAAATTTGTTTTCATATGAAGTAATTAGTGAGGTTGAAGGGCATATAATCAGTCTGATTTATGGTCTCTGTTGAGTCCATGGTTGAGGTCTGACCTGACTAACTGACTCATTTGGCGTCTCCTGTTTGTAATCATCCTAACCTACCATAGAGTAGTTGAGTAGTGTTTTAAACATATGAATATGTTTGAGATAAACCGTGTCTCTTTTTCTTTTTTTTAGTCATTACCATTTCCAAAGTAGACAAAGCAACAAGAGTTGCAGTTCAGTACTTTGCTTTGCAGTGTGTCATCTTCCAATATACCCCCAAATTTCCCAAAAGTTAGACAAAGCACTCAGGCAGGCTCAGCAATTGAAAACCTCAATCCTTCGTCAAAAAGCCACATTCCACAGCAAAAGGCCCCATCGGTGGATCTGTGGCCATTGGCCACTAACATCCTTGTATGTTTTCTTTAGCAAACAAAAGAGATTAGGTTGAGGGCTCCACAACGCTCTCATAGTATCACATGAGAGATGAAGACACCATCATCTCTGTGTCATTTTCCCTTTCTTTTTTACCCTCTCACGCTTGCCCACTTACTTAGGCTGAAGCATGGCTTTCATAATCCTATCATATCCATTCCCCCTTTTGTGTCTTTGTCAATTTCTTCCTTTTCACTTTTGCTTCTCTTTAAGTTGCTATCTCTTCCTTAAAAATGGATTCATTGCACGTGTATAAACCACCATGTGAGCTTCACACTCCATTATTTTTGTTCCACATTTGGGTCTCTCAATAATATTCTCCATAATATCTTCAAATAATAATTTTTCCATAACACAGACCAACAATTACAATTGGATCAAGTAACTATAACTTTCCTTATCATTTCCTTGGAAATATTCATGTAGATTCAACATGTAAGGTTAAAATCACAAAAAAGATAAAGAAAGATAATGCACATATATTATATTATATTAAAACATTAAATCCAGAATAAACAGCCAAAAAATATGTTAAAGGGGTATATGGTATATACTCCTTTTCTACTATAATTCTAGAAGTTCACTAGGCTTCTCTCTCATTGTCATCTTTTGGTTTAGCTGAAGAACTTGAGCCGGATGTCATTCCAACAACTTGGTTATGTGTAAACCTTTGTAATTGTATCATGCGGGCATAACACCCATCAGGATAATTTTTAAGTAAAGATGAATGGGATCCTTGCTCTGCAACTTTCCCATCATCTATCACTGCAATGACATGAGCATTCCGAATTGTCGACAACCTATGAGCAACCACTATTGTAGTTTTCCCAGAGCAGGCACGGTCTAGAGCCTCTTGGACCGATCTCTCAGACTCGGCATCAAGGGCACTTGTTGCCTCATCAAGCAGCATAAGCTCTGCCTTCCTCACAAGAGCCCTTGCAATTGCAATTCTTTGTTTTTGGCCTCCGGAAAGTTGAACTCCTCTCTCCCCGACAAACGTTTTGTAACCTTCGGGCAATGAAGATATGAACTTGTGGGCATTGGCTAGGGTAGCTGCCTCAATGATTTCAGCCTCAGTAGCTGACTCATGTCCATAGGCAATGTTTTCATAAATGGTGGAAGCAAAGAGGCATGGCTCTTGTGGAACAATTGCTATGTGTTTTCTCAAGGATTTGAGGTTGTACTTCCGGATGTCCTTTCCATCAATCATAACACGGCCAGATGAGGGCTCATAGAATCTCTGAATAAGTGCAATGACCGAGCTCTTACCACATCCACTCGGACCGACAAGGGCAAGAGTTTTTCCAGCTCGGGCACGAAGATTAAGGTCACGGAAGATTGGGACATCAGGACGCGAGGGATAAGAAAAGTCAATATGCTTTAGTTCAACTTCTCCCCGAAGGCGGTCTGGAACTTGTGTGGCATCAGGGTCATCAGGCTCTATCTCAGTTTTACGGTCAAGAAGATCAAAGACCGACCGCATGGCTTGACCTCCCTTGATGAAGTCAGGAGCCAGGGTCAATGTTTCAGCTGCACCATTGGCGGAAACCATGAGAACCATAAAGACTCGGATTGTCTTTGAAAAATCAGAGATCCCATGCTTCACAAGCCAGGAAGCATACCAAAGACCAAGGGCATAAGAAGCATATAGTGAAAACTGAGCTACACCAAATCCACTTCCCGCAATTTGACCCTTCCAGAAGCAGCGCCTCAATGGAGTTTGAAGGCTTGAAGAGAATAGGCCAACAATTTTGTTCTCTGAATTGAAGGCAGCAACAGTTCTTACATTGGCAATAGCCTCCCCGGCTAGTTGCGTAGCCTTGGCATGAGCAGCTTCTAAATCTCCTGAGAAACCTTTCATAAACATTTTCTGTTGAAAATCCAACAAATATAATTAATAACTTGATATCATCTGAAATTGTGTAGTTGTGGATCATATTTAGCCCAAGAAGCAAATAGAAATTAGTTTTAGCATACAATTCAAACAACCATAAAACTATCACATGCTAACAATGGTTTCAACATAACTTATATCAACTGTCAGCAAGCATACTTCGATGACAGCATGCATGTGCAAGGGATTAATTTCAGAAACAAACCTGCAAAACAGTTGCTGCTACAACCACAGGGAAGACTGCAATTAGGACAAGGGCAAGGCGCCACTGCAAAACAAAGCCGGCAGTGCAGGCAACTAACATGAGAGCCGTGTTCTGCACAATCACTGAAATGCGATCTCCTATAGCTGATCTGACATTGTTGGCATCAAGAGCCAGCCTTGCAGAAATCCTAGCACTCTCATTTTCCTCTTGATCAAACCATGCCATTTCGTTTTTCAGCACAGCTGTCAGCATCTTCTCTCTCACACGTTTTGTGAGGTTTTCTCCCACAATATCCCAAAAGGAATGCTGCAGTGTGTTAAAGAGAAGAGCAGCGGACGAAAGCCCAATTAATAAATAGCAGTATTTCCCAATTTCTCTTCTCATGTAAGCGTGGTCTGGGTTGTAGTAGACACTGAGAACAGCACTTAGCACATATGCAAAGAAAGCACTGAGGGATCCGCAGACAACAGAGCCTATAGAACCAACTAAAGCATAAACCCATTCAGGAGAATTCATTTTGGCAAGGCGCCAAAAGGAACTAGCTTGCTCCTTGAAGGCAAGCTTTTCCATTCGGTAATTAGGGTGTGAGGCCTCAAGGGAAAGACTAAAATCAGAAGTAGAGAAGTCAGAAAGCCTTCGTGAATATGGTGATCGGCCATATGATGAATTCCGGGCTATAATTGGAGAGCTTACTGAGTTCCTGGCACTAGAAGGCCTGCAGATGAACCATTATAACAGATCTCAAATTATAATGTAGCTCTTTAGGTTTAAAAATGTAAACAGCTTTTCCAGATATACAAACACATGCAAAATTGTGGAAGATACCTTGCACTACTTTTTCGAGCATTGTTAAGGGCAGTTTCGTGTGCCATTTCTTGCATTCGGATGAGCTTGGCATAGGCACCATTTTCTCCTTTGGCAATGAGTTCATCATGTGTTCCAATTTCAGAAACACTTCCCTGCTGGAGCACAGCTACAAGATCAGCCTTGCGAATAGTGGAAAGGCGATGGGCAATTACAAGAGTTGTTCTCCCAATCATGAAACGATCAAGAGCCTCTTGAACCAACTTTTCTGACTCGGAATCTAGAGCACTAGTTGCTTCATCCAAGAGTAGGATTGCCGGGTTTTTCAACATTGCCCTGGCTATAGCAATTCTCTGCTTCTGCCCACCTGAGAGTTGAAGTCCTCTCTCCCCAACCTGCCATTTCCAAATTATTAACACCAATTGGTTTAAGCTTTCATGTAGATTTTTTCCTATGTTTGTACTTTATTTTTCTTTTTATCACAAGTTAGAAGAAATGAAAGCATTGAAATTTTATTCGGCCCGCAGCCCGAATTAGATTTCTTTGCAACATGCTAACAGTGGCATGCGCATAAACTTAAACGAATCATAGTCATAATTATTTTATGTTAATTAAAATGATTGGAGGGAAAAAATCTCCTCATTTAATTCCATGTCTTCTATTTTTTTCTCTAAAAAGTTCCATTTTTTTTTTTGCAATAATTTGTAATTTTAAACCAATCATAAAAGGTTCATAAATTATTTATTTATGAAGCCTTCCTTGTATATTTTATTTTCCTATATCCCATTTTCTTTTCTCTCTGATTGGTCATCTCCCTTCTATGTAATTTGGTCTTATTCCTGCACATGCATTGCTGACTGAACCATGTTACCTTCTGATAAATGCATGCATATTCAAAGACTTCCCTTATTTGACTTTAGAATATTGTATAAACTAAAAACTTGTTAGGTTCTCTTTGTTAACCAAGTGAAACAACTATAAGGCATTAAAAATCAAACGAAATAAGATCCCCTATGGTCAAGATCCATGATTATATTTCACCTTCCTTAGTGCCTACTTTTCTCATTTCCTCACCTTCTCCAACTGCCATAAAGTCAACACCCCAACTGGTATATAATTATACAATTATGGTTCAGCATTTATGGCAACAACAGTCATAACATTAATTTCACCTTATAATCTTATAGTTTTATGTGTTTAAGAAGGATATCAGGCCAGAAATTGCCAACCGTTTAATGTTATGACAAGTGTTGCAGATGGTAGATACTAGTGGTGAAGTATGCAATTATTAAAACCGACTTAAAAATGAACCATCTGAGATTAGCTAACCTGAGTGTCAAAGCCATCAGGAAGCTTTACTATGAATGAATGTGCATTGGCCACTCTGGCAGCTTCTTCGATCTCGATTTGGTTAGCATCAGGTCTACCCAAAAGAATATTTTCTTTAATGGTGGTGGCAAAGAGAGCAGGCTCTTGGCTCACAAGTCCTATTTGTTGCCTCAACCATCTGAGCTTTAATGTCTTTATATCGTGCCCATCTAACAGCACTTCTCCTGCACAAGTACATTTAATAATTGAGATTTCACACCCTACAAACAAATCTCCATAAAATACATACCCGCATAGAATAAATGAACTCTAACAGCAGAAATAACTTCAGTAGGCATAAAAACATTAATAGTAACATTTACTTCAAGTGAGATAATATCGAATGTTGTTGGTTATAGAGGTTGAAATTTTAACATTATAGATTACCTGAGGAGGGATCGTAGAATCTCTCAATAAGGGAGACAACAGTACTTTTACCCGAACCACTGCTTCCTACCAAAGCTATGGTTTTGCCGGCAGGAACAGTTAGGGAGAAATTGTTAAGGATCCTTACATCTGGCCTTGATGGATATGCAAAATCCACATTTTTCAGGTCAACTAGACCAGTAACAGACTCCAACTCCAAACCTGACTCACTATTCCTATCGATCCCGGGTTTGTTATCAATTATACGGAAGATTTTCGCTGCTGCAACTTTGGCCTTCACAAATGCGGACATGCTTGGTGCAGATTGCCCCAAACCCCTGATAATTTAAAGAGATATTTTTTAGCAAACAAAATACTTAACTACAGCAATGAAATGGAGAAAACAGAGTACTCACAATCCACCAATCATAACAGCAAACATGGTGGCAATGGCAAGTCCTCCATTGGTGTAATGATGCCTAACCAGATAACCTCCGTACCAAAGAAGAAGAGCATAACAACAAAAGACGACAAAGTAAGTTGCCCCTAAACCCATTCCCTTTGCAAATCCAGTTTTGTAACCAATCTTTTGCGCAACCTTTAATGCTGAGGAGTAGGCTTGTAATGCTCTTGATTCACCAACAAAAGCCAACACAACTCGAATTTGGACCACTGTCTGCAATTTAGCTCATCTTTAGCAAGTACCCAGATGAGAAAACAGAGGAAAATCTGGAAATAAAATGGTTTCTATATCTTTGTCCCATAGATTGAAATTCAAAATTTCACACCCTTTTTACCTGTTCCACAATATTCCCTCCTTGTGATAAAGCTTCTTGGCTTTTTGCAGAGAGCTTGGCCAATGTGGTGGTATGGATTGCTCCAATCACAGCAATGAGAGGAACCACTGCGAGTGTGACCAAAGCCAATTGCCATACTGCTGTAAAACCCACCACAAAACCAGACACAAAGGTTGCCATGTAGTGAATGAAATTGCCCAACTGCACAAAACAAACCAAAAAGAAAAAGGAAAAAAAAGTTTAATTTGAAACCAAAAGGGAAGAAAAGGAAGTATATTGAAGACTATATTTCAGTTTATTACCTTCTCGCTAATGGCATCCTGGACCATCACTGCATCAGTGTTGATGGCAAACACAACATCAGAAGTTCTAACCTCAGTGTCAAAGTATTGAATATCCTGGTCCAGAGCTGCTTCTAAGTACTTGATCCTCATCTTTGTGGTTTGCCTCTCTCCAGTCCACATCCAACACGATATTTCTGCACATAATTTTCAAGCTCTTCTCTTAACCATTATTACCTCAACAAAACTACCCAGAAAATTGAAATAAAACAAGAAGAAGAAAGTTTGTCTTGTCTATGGTTTAACTAACCTGCCCACGAAGATGCCCAAATTGCAGCACCCACCACAAGGAAGTAAAATGCATACTACAAATCAGGAAAAAGAAAAAGTTGAATACTTCTTTTAGTGAAAATCCTTTAGCTTAACAAAAGAAAAATGGAAATTTGGTTTTTTTTTAAAAAGTATTAACCTTTAAAACTTCTTGCATCATCTTGTCCATGTTATTAGCATTAGAACCAAAAGAATTGACAAGATCGGCAAAGAAACGAAGGAATATAGGCAAAGAACAGCCGTGTACGAGAGCTCCAAGTGACCCAATTCCCATCAACACATAATCCAAACCATCAGCAAATCTAAACAGTTCACCAAAACCAACTGAAGGAACATCCCCTGGCTTCTCCCCACTACCATTATTACTCCCTTCTTTTTTCGTCTCAGATGAAGAAGAAGCCGCTGAAGTTTCCATTTCTCTTCTCTCCCCTCCTGCACTTCCCTGAGCTTCAGCTGGACTATGCTGTTGAGTTTTGTCCGTTAAGTGTGTAGGAGTTAGAGTTGGGGTGGAAGGATTGGTTTTAAAAGGGTCAGAAGGTGAAGCAGACACAAGTTCAAGGCCTTGCATTTCGGACCATTTCCATTGCTCTATCGTCTTTACCTCCTCCAAATCTTGTGACATTTGCAAATTTCTAAGCTTTATGAAAAACTTAATAAAAACACCCCCACCCCGCCCCCCAAAGACTCTCTTTTCTTTTATTATCTTCCCACTATTTATCTGGCTTTTCAATTCATTGTTTCCCACTAATTAACCACCCACTTTTTTCTTGATAATCGTTTGTTTCTTTCTCAGTTTTTACTCCAATGTTCTGCTGTTGTTTTTAGGATCAACTATTAGCGGTTAAATGGGCTTTTTCTTTTATGTGCTTTGCTTCAGTTTGCTTGCAGTGTAAAAAACATGGAAAGTGACACAAGATGCAAAACAGGGATTTTCCACCCGACAAAACCATACCGTGTGAATACTTAAGAGCTGGGATTTTGACCAAAACAGCTTCAAAACTGTTTGCGGAAGAGAAGAAAAAAAGAAACAAATCCCAAATAACAATCTCTCAATCTTAAGACTGTATATGTTTATTACTACTTTATTTATTTTTTTTTAATCCCAACAATTTGTATGAAAAGGTTGGTTTCCAATCCCCTTTAAAATATATGCACCTTCTTGTGTGATTGCCTATCAATGCCCCATTGATTCCGCTGTCCTTTCTCTAACCATACGTTTAAAACACAGCCATTTCACATTGTCACATATACACCCAAACACTCCTTTTTGTCCATGATTAAACATAAAATAATGATGA
This sequence comes from Gossypium longicalyx, assembly GCA_025698465.1. Classification (NCBI taxonomy): domain Eukaryota; kingdom Viridiplantae; phylum Streptophyta; class Magnoliopsida; order Malvales; family Malvaceae; genus Gossypium; species Gossypium longicalyx. Next base: position 30,605,659 of record CM047003.1, read on the forward strand.
TGCATGGAAAAGGGTAACTTGAAAATGAATTTTTTTGGCTACTTATCCTGCCAAAGTGAATGAAAAGGAGATTAAATGCGAGTATTAATAAATAAGTGCAATAATACTAATTTGTCCACTAAGCAAGGCTTATTATGATATTACAAGGCATCATAGATCTTATTAATTAAGGAATAAGGAGTAATCTCATGGCTTAATCTTGTCTTTTTCTTTTATAAAAAAAAAGGACTTTAAATTGTTTAGATATCCCTGACTTGACATGGATACATTTAATTTAAATCTGGTTGGAAAGAAGTCGTAAATGTTCCACATTGAACTTATAGAGTTAAAATTTAGTATGCTAACATATTAATCCTTTTAAATAAGCTTGATTAAAGAATTGGTTCTCAAATCTTGATTTTTGTTTTTAACCTTATTAACCTTAGATATAAAGATGAAACCTAGTACTGATCCTCGCCTAAAATATTATGGGTAAAAAGTTTGAATTAGAGTTATGGCTAAGCTTCTGAAGCTAAACAACTAGGCTTCTTTTGTCCTTAACCTTCAAACATTCTAATCAAAAAATAAAGCAAGTAAAATCCCAACTTGAACTTTAACAATTATTTTGTCAGATCCAACCACTAAGATCTCATCAATTTCCTACCATTAATTCTTGTCCCTCGAAAGGAAAAAACAGAGATGAGAATTTCATGTGCAGAAATACACATTACACATGTAGTATTAGTACCAATGTATTATATTTTTATATATCCAATTCAAATTCTTCAAAAAACAAAAAACAAAGAATACGATTCCACCCAGGAAAGAAAAAACTTGTCAGGAAATCATTAACAAATCTGGGGATTCCCTCTAAAATTTGGTTCTTTATAGAAAATGACAGCAAATGTACCAATATTTTAAAAAAGCTACCATCTTCTTCTCGAATTATAGCCATTTTGATATTTGAGTCAGAGTACTTTCACCTGCCAACGTCACAGTATTATTTGAATTTGGATTAGTTAAAAATATTTTCTAAAATCAATTACTGAATTAAAATTTCTATTCTAATCCGACATACCGTACCTCATATTTCCAAAAGTATTTTTATGGATGGCTTAAAATAGATAAAATTTTATAAATGATTTCTCTATTATGTGTTTGCGGCACATTTAACCATTTTATTATGATTTTATATTTTTAGTATTTTACTTCTTATAATTTTTTTTGAATTATGATAATAAGATAAATCTTGAACAACTAACACGATTAAAGCGACTCGAACCTAGATAACATTTATGGCGATGAAGACTTCTTCTTTTGATCTTATTGAAGTATACAAAAAGAAATGATATAATTATATAAAGATATCAAGATATATATATGATGTTGCTTAATGAAATTGATAGAAAATTTAACCATAGAATTAAAATTAATCAAATTATAATAGATACGCTAAAAATAGAATGGAGATCAACCTTAAAATACAATAAAGTTATAAGACGGAAATAACTCCCTAAGCTGTATTTTTATAGAAAAAAAAAAAAACAAAGAGTGGGTTTTGATATCTTTCTCTCTTTCCACGCTTATCGTACTGGGTTTAGCTTTTAACTTATTCCTCTGCAAAACTTGTTTGGCAAAGTGAGGTTGTTGTGTTGTGGCCATTTGTCGACTTCTCTTGCTTCAAATGGGCATTTTATATTTATTTACTGCTCCTACTTGTTTTTACCCTTCAAATGTTTGATTTTTCTTATGTATTTGATTAGTCAAATTTGTATTGTCCTATTTCTTATCTCTTTCCCGTAGAGCCTTGTTTTTGTGTTGGAAAATAGAATAAAGGAGGAAAACAAATAAAAGGAGAAAAACATATAGAGAGATGACAAACTTTATATTTTGTTTGGTTGATATACCATCAATCAAGATTTTAAGATATTGTAGTAAAAAGAATTAATGATATATTTGTCATACTTTTAATCTGTTTCTGGAATCTAACTATTATTTATGAGTTATTAATTGATTTTTTTAATTTTATGTACAGATTTAAAAAATTATCAAGTGTCCTTAATTGATATTTTGAATGAATTAATATTTTTTACATTAATATTTTATTTTTTTTTCACATGCAACCTTAAAAAATTGATATATGTCTCTTTTTATAAGTATTCATTTTTTAAAAATATTTTACTACACTCGCACTTGTCAAGCCCTTGATCTTGTTTGTAGAGTCTAGAAATTTCATTGGCTATGTACCGTGTGTCTTGCTTATCTATTTTTTTTTTAAATGAAAAATTACTGTTAATATAATTTTCAGACTCCACAAGCATGTTAAAGAAATGAAAATTATTCATTAATTTATCGATGATGTGTGTTAATATGATTTGCAAAGAATGTATAAATTTATACAACTATGCAATTTCTTCATTGTTTTCTTTTTCTTCTTGGGGAAAGTCAGCTGAGGAAAATATATTCAGTAAATACTTGAAGAATACATCACCAGAATCGGAGGTAGATGGAGAAACTAACACTACCCAACCGCCCAATATTACAGATAATAAGGTGAAAGCGGTTTGGATTATAATTTCCTGTTTTTATTAAATTTTATTTGGATTGTAATTAAGTATATTCAGTTTGATCTATAGATGAAATTGTAATTAATTAAATCAAAATTTCAATTCTTATGATATAAAATAAACATTTTGATTCTGAATTAGCAAAATATTGTTTAAAGTAGTAAAAATTAAAAATAGATGAATGAAATTCAATTTTGGAAGTAAAAAGTAACCCAAAAAAAAAAAAAAAGAAGAAGAAGGATTCCAAGTGTCAAGGAAAGAGACATGTTTTGGTATGGTGAATTGGAGAAATATAATTTTAATTTGTGAAAAATGAAGTAAAAATGAGGGGCTTTGGACCCCAGACAAGAACATGAATTGAGAGATTATGAATCATTGAACCATATCCTATTCAAGGCTTAAACATCAGATATCCTATATTCATGGGAAAAGGACATGAAGCGAGAAAAAGAAAAGGAGATATTAATTGTGGTGAATAATATGATAATAGTGACCACCCATGGAACTCTTACAAAAACAACTAGGATTATATAGTTATGAAATTAAAGAAAGTTTGATAGCTCCAAAATGTAGGCGTGAACAATGACATCATGAAGAGATTAAAATTTCAGAAGATGGTTAAAAATTAGGTGTAAAGCAAGTGAGTTGGTGTGGAAGTTGCATTTAAAGAAAATTAAATAACATTATTCCTAATGATTTAATTTGCAGGTAATGTGGTAGAGAGAGTCAAAAAGGGAAACCCACCTCTCCCTTTCTTTCCTTGTCATTTGGTAGATTATAGTTTATTTATTTATTAGGGTGCAAATAGGATTTTATAAAATTAATACCCGAATCCCACTCATATAATTCTCTAAAGTGATGCATGTGATGCTCATTATGCTATTCCATTGTCTTTATTATGGTTAAGTGTGCGTAAGTCTTTGGTAATTATATTCTTATGTTCATCTATTTCAAGTTTTTAATTATAATATCAATTTGGTTTTATTTTTTAAGTAATCATCATTATTCAATGGACTGCGAAATCGGAGTTGAATAAGCTATAATTACTTCCATCTTAAAACCTTTTGACATCAAATTCAAATTGAAATGCAATTTTTTATTACTTTTTTATTATTTTATAATTAAAATTTTTTAATATTTAAATAATAATTTTGTTATAACAATTACACTTTACAAAATGTTGAGTTATACAAAGAATGTGTCTCACAATGTAAATAGCGTGGAAAGTCATTAAGACGGTGGTTTAGAGTGCAAGAGGTGATATTTGAGCAGGGTGACCATTAAGTGCTCACTCCATAGGTGTCAGTGGTAGAGTGGCAGATTGTCAACTAAGGGCACTATTGGAGCTTATGTGAGGTGACTATTCGGAGCATTATCAGGTCTCGAGAGGTGATGGATTCACAGGTGCTAGCAGGAACTCTTCCTTGTATATCATCAAGGGATTTTGTGGGTCTACATCTTGTGATGTGATTTTTTGGTAAGGTGAAGTTGAGCTTCGTCAAGTATTACCTTTAAGTGTAGGCAAGGTGGCTCGATGGCAACATAACAATTGCCCCATAAACAAAAGGCTAGTTATAAAGTGACCTATCTTGAGTCGGATCTCTAGCGAGGTGCTAGAGCAATGTTTGAAATGTGCCCTTATCATTGTATCTTTTCACTAATTGCTTATGAACATGCATTAATGTCTTATTGAGTTTTTCAAAATACATTGTTTTTTTTATTACCGTCATTTCTTTAGTGCTCTACTCTATAAGTGTAGGTGGTAAAGTGGTGGATTGTCAACTAGAAGCATTGTTGGAGTACAATGTGAGGTGACTAGTCGGAGTGTTGTCAAGTTCAAGAGGTGAGGAGTTGACAAGTACTGACAGAAACTCTTCCCTCTATATTTTTTGATGATTATGTGAGCATATCTTATGTGACATAATATTTTAGTGAAGTAAAATTGAGTGAGATTTTAAAATCGAATTTCACAAAATTCTTCTATTGGATGGCTTGATGAAGGACAATATAACTAGAGTCTAACAAATTTAAATGGAATTAAATCCACCTTGAGTACATTTTAAGTGTAGAACGTATTTAATAAAGTGAATATAAATTCATCCATGGATCCAGTGGCAATGGCTATGTTGGCATCTCGAAGAGTTGTATCCAGGTGTTCGAAATTAAAAGTGCATTTTGTTTGTAATTTATCTTTAGCCATCTTCTTTAAATATTATTGTATCCCCATGTTTTTTCTTTTCAATAGAATAAAAAAATAAAAACTGATGAAGACCTTCATCATTATGCTACACAGTATTTCGGTAAACATATCTTTTCTTTGTCTTATTAAAATTGAAATATACCTTATTTTGCAAAATATATATACCTCATCATGATTTTATTTATTTATTCATATTTTGGAGTCATTCTTTTTAAGATCAAGCAGCTTTCATAAATTGCTAATAAAATGGACCCTAACCTTTCCTTTAATAATAAATATTTCTTTTTATCAAAATATTTATAATAATAATAATAATAATAATAATAATAATAATAATAATAATAAATATTTCTTATTTTCAATTTTCTTCTATTTTTAGTTTTCATGATAAAATAATATAAAATTTAGATTGAAGATTTACCAAATGTGGATGTGATCAAATTTATGATAGATTTGTCTAATTAATTAACTAAAACAACATCAATTGATTTAATTATTTATTTTCCTAGGGTAAATTTTATTTATAAAAATATATTGATTCACTAAATTCCTACATATTATAATACTTGTATCGAAAAAATTCTTGATATTAATCAATACATAAAAAAAATAAAAATAAAAATTCTTTAATCACAAAGCTTTCCATGATCCATTTCTCGAGCAGCGGAAACCAAGTAAAGATATGGTAGGGCACTTGTTAGACATGTGATCTAAAAGTTGAACAAATCTATTTATTTTTGTAAAATCAAAGTAACATTAGAGTAGAAGCATGAAAATGTGTGAAGTGGTAAAGGAAAAAAATAAAATAGAATGCAGCCTTGGCTTTGGGGGTCCATATTTGGACTCTCAATTCCAAGCTATGACTTGCTTTATATTTAATTACATCTATATTTTTGCATCAAAAGCCTAATCTAAATGCGGCTTACCACCATAATTTTACTATTCGATTTTAATTTTAAAAAAAAGGAAAACAAACATATATATATATGATATTAATTTAATCGACCAAACAATCAAAATGGTGGGTTGAGTGAGATAATCAAATTAATAATTATATATATAATGCATTTATTTTTAATTAAATGTCGTTTAATTTGATTTTTTTAATTTTTTTTGAAAAATGAGTTTATTTATGAAGTTGTTTATTTCATAAAACTAAACTCAATAAAATTAGTTCCCATCAATCAACTTTTGCATACCCTTAATTATTAAAGACAAAAGTTGATAGAGCAATCGCATAAAATTTCACATGCTGAAATACTGCCTTTAATCACTACCCTACAAATTTAATTTCTGCCCTTTTATGATTTCTAATTTAATCCTCTCTTATTTAGAGCCACTGAAATCTCCTCCATATCACATTTATATATTTTTGTCTGTTTTAATAATTAGATTAGGTTAGCACTTAGCACTCATTTGTTTCCTAGTTTGATTACAGCTAGAATTCATCTGCACAACCAACTTGTCATTCATATGTTCCTTCAGTTTGTAATCATAGTTGGGTTAATCATGCAACTTATTTTCAACATTTCAACTTCTAATAATCAATATTTATACTTTAAGTATATGTACATGAATAATTATAATTAAAAGAAAATTAATATTAAGTACAACCGGATTAAAAATTAAAATTTTTCTTAATTTAAAATAGATTAAATTTGGATATAAACCACGAATTAAAACTCAAATAAATCTGAGACTTTAGCCTTAGACATCAATTTTTTTTTTTTTTTGTAACTTACAACTCTCATGAGAGCTTACAACTTGTTTTGTCTAGAGAATCCATGTTGTTATATTGCACCATGTATCTTCTAAATGACAAAAAATTAACCATTACTATCAATAGTAGATATCTTGATTTTGACAAAAAAAAAATAGTAAATTTATTTCCTCGTAAGTCTTTCTTCCATGGAATGTGAATCTCAAAATCATGATTTACCCTGCATCTTTCCGAATTTGTAGTGAATACTCTTTGACTGTTGCTTGTTTAGAAGCTAGTAAATTTTGATTCGTAAGGCTTGGATTGGATCTGCTGATATAGCATTGAAGAGCACTTTGTTCCTCTGAAGCCAAATGTTCAACAAAATTACAATTTCTTGACATTGTTGCCTGACTACATCATTGGTCCAATTTTAATATCTATGCTATTAAGGGAGCAAAATCTAGTAGGTATGGGAACGCATGCAGTATTTTGATCTGATTTAGTGAACCCAATTCCTGAGCTTGGAAGCCTAAAATTTCTTTAAAATATACTTTTGGTCGAGTAATAGTTTTTCCCCTATTTTTTAGAATTAACTCTTTACTTTTAATGATTCTTTCTTATCTTTCCAATTAATATTTGGATTCTCTTTACATGGATGTTATTTTCATCTCTCTTTTAGATGTATATATACTATATTATAATTGTATTTATAATATTATATCTATAAATTTTGATGAATTAATAATTAATATTATACAAATTTTGATATATCTACAAATAATATTTTATATCGTATTCTAAATTTTTTTTAAAATCATGTTCACAATATGTAATTGAGATAAATATCAAATTTATATGTGAATATTGGTTAAATGTGTAATTTTATACTTGAACTTGATTTGGTGCAATTACACACATAAAACTTGAAGTGGGGTTTATATGTAGATATGAAACTTTGATTTTAATTCAACTGTACACATTTTAAAAATTGAATATATACATTTATTTTCATATTAGATTAATATGATTTTTACATATGCAATATATCAACATAAAATAGTGTTAGTTCGATAATGTTATTAGTGATGTATAAAAATTGAATTAAATCAAAATTAAATATATAAAATCGCACAAAATGACATACACATTAAACTAAAGTTTTATGTATAGTTTTGATATTTATTGCTATGTAATTATATCCTATAATAAATAAATTGAAGGTGGTAATAGTGGGAAATCTGAGCAACAGGATTTGGGCTTGTTGGAGAAATTATACCAATTAGTCTCTACACAGCCTATATAAACAAAAAAGGTGATAGCTAAAGAAGGAATTGAAGGATTTTACCCATAAAACAAAACATTAATTTCTACCCAATTGATAATTAAAAATCTAGATATGGTTGTGTGGAAAAGGGACAAGAGCGAGAACAAAAAAGGGGTCAAATTTGATAAACCTACTCCTTTTCTTTTCATTGCACACCAAACTTGACTTTCTTGGTTCCCTATTTGAAATTTTAACAAAACATTACTAGGATTATTTTGATTCATATCATATGCAAAACAAACAACTTATTTTTTTAATTACTGATCATATGATTATCTTCGATGGGTCCTAAATGATTAAAACTTCAATCTCTTCATTTAGGCCTTACTTCATGATGCTATGACTGTTTATATGGTAAGAGTAGAGGATCAGATAAAAGTGTACGTGTACGGGATAAATCTGTTGGTTAAGGTTTTAGTTTGTCTCCTCTCTTTTATTGGCTTTTGTTTTATTTGGAGTTAATTTCTCTAATAAAAACCTTAATTTGCTCTTACAACCATTTTAAAATTATAATACTGAATAAATCTAAATTTCAAATCTCATTTTTAATATAGTTTAAGTTAAATTTTGAGAATTTTGAAATTTTAAATTCAATTCTCGTCTTGTTAATAACAAAGCTAGAGAGGCTAATAAGGACCTGATCCTTTTAAAATGAATTTTTTTTTTAATATACGTGCATCTTGTATTAATGTACTTGCTTTCTTATATATTTACTCTAGTTAGCTAGATAGTTAGAGTTGAGTAAATTGTTAAGTTAATTATTCAATTCGATGCTTGTAGTGATTGATTCTATTGGAACTTAAAAAAAATTCTCAATGATATTTATATGCTAAATCACACTCTCTTTTATAAAAAGTAGTAAAGTAAGAGGGCTTTGGTCCCACTTGGTTAAATGGTAGAATTATAATTTCAATCCCTTTCAAATACTAATAATGGCATAATGATAAATTTAAAATGTTTACCTCTTTTGTGATTTATTCTTTATTATCATTATTATTATTATTTTGGTTTTGAACCTTTAAATTATAGGCAAATTGTTTCTTTAGATGAAAAAGTTGACTAGACCATTAAAATTTTAATGGCATTAACATGACAATTTACTTGACAATCCATGTGTGATTCATAAAATTTCAAAAAAATGGTACTACAAATTCATCAAATTTTAAAATGTTCATAATTTAAAAAATATATATCCATATTAACAATAAATTACATTTAGGCTCCTATGCGAGTTGCCAATATAACTAAAACTTTATTAATCTAGTCAATCTTTATGTTTAAAAAATAATTTAAGTAAACTTTAAAGATTACCAACCAAAAGTGATCTAAAAAGAATTATGATAAAATTAATAAAATAAATAAATAATAGAGATTAAATTTATTATTAAGCTTATTAATAATCTAATTTAATCTCTTTTAACCTTCTTGTTCGTTTTTGGCATTTTCAAAGAGTATAATTCCAATAGAAATCATTTTAAACTTTGATGTCCTCAAATCTTTTTAATTTTATGTCGAGTTTCCACCATTTACTTCCTATCTTCGTCCTGTTGGGATTAGTAAACTATGAAATTACCTTTTTTTTTGGGGGGGGGGGGTTTGAGCTTACCTGACAATGAAAATAATACATAACGAAGGGAGAAGCTAGAAATTACAAAAATACTTCATATAGATGTGGTGACAAGTTTTGGTTGAATCGCAAATCACTTTATCAGATGCACATTAATGCTTCTTTTTTTTTTTCTTTTTTTTTTGGGGTTGTAAGAGATGGCATCTGACCTGAGAAAAAGTTATTCTCTCACGAAGCTGCTTACGAAAAATTCTGATACTTTGGATTGTAAGTAAGGAAGGGAATATTTCATACTTTTCCAGGGTTGCACCTCTTGCTTTTTAGCTGCTTCAATGCCTTAAATCATAAATTTATAAAGCAAAAAAGAAAAGAAAAAGATCTTCTCAGTGGGATAGTTCAATTTAATAATCTGCAGTCCCAATAATGCAAATTGTACAAATTTTAAATCAATTCAAATTCAATAGATTTCCAACTATCTGCCCTTTTGTTCATGTCCAGTAATGAATTAATTTGCCGATGTCCAATACAATACAATCCAGCTCAACCAATAATGCATTCTTGTACGGCAATTAATTTTTTTTCCTTTCAATTTTATAATCATTCCCCTTAATTATTGTTTGAATTAAATATATTATTTTATTGAATTTAACAAACAAATGCATTCACTATTTAATTTTTAAAAAGAGAGTTCAAGTAGCTTTAAAAAATTGGTATGTATTTTTTTTTTTATAAATATTTTATTATATCTTTATAAGACACTTATATCAATTTCTTAACTCTATTTATAAAGTCTAAAAACTCTACTATAGATGAGAATGGAATACATTTCATGATCAACCATTTATATTTTTAGAGAACACCCGCGACAAAAGAATCAATCACTACTATCGATGTTGAACACATTAATTTCGATAAAAAATAATATAACTCAATAATGTCATTTTAATTTTGAATTCCTTAAAAAGGGTGAAGTAGGAAGAGTGTTGATTTTATTTAAATTAGGTATCCTTAACGGTAGCAAGACCAAAAAATAATAATAATAAACATTAAATTAAAAATAAATAAAAAACGAAATATTCCATGATCTTTAATTAGTGGTTTCCACAACATCTGGCAATATTGGCACAATTAAAGGGATTGAAAATGTTGATCTCACATGTTAAATCAATCTAAGTAATATTTTTTGGGAATATATTTCAATTAATTATAGTATACTAGTTAATTTGTTGTGAAGTTTGGTACGCAAGTGCCCAACTCAATACATGCAAAGATTTGTTTTTCCTTTTTTAACTTCAAAAAAGAACCCTCACCACTACACCCTATCTTCGTTTTCACAAAATAAAAATAAAAATAAAAATAAAAAACAAAAACTCACCTTATAATAAATGGGGGAAAAAAAGAAAGAGAATTTTTGTTGAAGGATTCTTTATATATTATTAATCCATGTTGTTGTTTTTTCAATCATATAAATAAAGTATGAGGTATTGTATTTTAATTATTTAATATCTAAATTTCTGGTGTACTTAAGTATTTTAGGAGTGATAGTTCTGTTTTCTTTTCTTTTTAAAAAAATTCTACACATAAATATAAAAATTATTAAAATCTTTAAATTATATTTTAATCGAATTTAAAAATCGTTGTTGTAAGTGAAAAGAGGGGAAAGAATGTAGATTCTCTTTTTTTCGAAAGCAATAATTGTAAAAGATATGTTTATTAAAATTTGATCTTTAAAATAATTATTTGTATATTTAAGTTTTAAATTCTAACTCATTACATATCAATTTTATTATTTTAATTAATTTCAATATGAAAGAAAATTTAAAGTGATACACGTCTCAACAATCAAAATTTTATTGATTTTTTTTTTGCATCATTTTTTTTACCGTCTAATTATAATTTAAATAAATTATAAAATTTATAAATACAAATATAATTATCATATGATCATAAATATGTTTCCAAACAATTAGAATATAGAATAAAAGCCAATACTCAATACTAACTAAAATCCATGTACAAAAACAACACACGAAGGATCGAAGACCTGCACATAACATTACTCAAATTTAGATACCGAGTCCATGCTTTATTGGCAAAAATTAAAAGTGTTAAGTATTTAAAACAAAGTAAAAATTTATTTTTGATATCTTAACCTATAAGAAAGGGTCATTAAACAATTGAATTTGATATTATACTAATTACAACTAGAATTTGATTTAAATTTATTTAATATAATTTATATTAAATACTAATTTTTTTAATTAAGTTTGTCGAAACCATTTTTTAAATTGAAAAGTGAGGGTAGACTTTAAAATAAAAAATGAAGTCGCCACCAATCCTTTTTGATGAGGTGTAATTGGGTCACCTCAAAACGTGATCGTTTTTCAATAAACAGATTGATTTATCCAAACACGATTTTGGTCTGCGAAAATTAGAAAAAGCGGGTTCGGGAGTCGGCTACATTCGAGGAATGATTAGCACCCTTGTAACGCCCAAAATTGGTACCTAATTGGTTAAGTAATGTCCTAATGTTGAAAATTTGAAAAGATTTAAAAAGAACAGTCTCTTTCGAAATATTTGGATAATTCGAATTGGATGCTGAGATTTTCTTGTCTCGAAAGAATAAAATATCATATCCAGCACGTTAGGATACGTCATTTCAATCCCTCAATACCAAGGTCATCTTAGGATTTCCTAAATCCATGCATCGAAACTTTAAAAAGATATTCGGTTATTTGATCAAACGATAAGTCGAAACCCAGCACGTTAGGGCACAACCTCCCGAGTTTCCAAACACAAAATATTGCCTCATTTTTTTAATTTAAGAAAACATGGATGAAATTTCAAAAAGATATTCAGTTATTCAGTCAAATGAAAAATCGAAACCCAACACATTAGGGCACAACTTCTCGAACTTCCAAAAACACAAAATATTTCATTATGCTAAGAGGGTTTTTTTTTTTAAATGCGAGTGGTTATAAAAGCGGTGGAGTACATTTATTCAGTTTATTTGAAATAAATAAAAAAATGAAATAAACAATTTAAAGCAAACAAGTTGGTAATCTCAATTATAAATCAATACACGGAACTAAAAAAATGAGGTAACTAATATGAGACATGTACATGGTTAATATACCATACCAATTATCAACAATAATACAAAGGTATAAAATATGTAAATTAAAGCACACAAAAACAGTCAAAAACCAGCAAACAATACATAAAATAAATTATATGTATATGAGCAAACAATATATGCAAAACTTTAAAATAGATTATAAAAATGAATGAAAATAAAATTATTAATGCATACAACTTAAGGTTTATCATATAAAGGAATGTTAAAATAACTATTATAAGCTGAAATTTAAAATTAATGTTATACAAAACAATTTAAAATCTAAATAAATACAAATTGATGTCAATTATGTATATAAAAATAATGATGTATGCCCATGCAAGATTTCAAGACAAATAATGTGCATGAAGTGAAAAATTAAATAAAAATAACATCTATAAAATAATAATGGATGAGAACGTAGATAGAATAACTAATTTTAATATAAACTATACATATAATAGGGTAATTAAATAAATAAAAAAACACCACATTTTAACAATATGATATAAAGAATATTTTAAAATAATAACTATATAATTAAACGAAAAAGAAACAAATGAAAGTAAAAACAAATTAAAACAAGGCACGACCATTAAAATAATTCAAAATATATATCTAAGTAATTTTAAAAATGTTAAATGAAATAAAACTTAATTGAAATAAATCCAAACTAAAAGGGATAATTTACAAATAAAATAAACCATTGAATAAAAAAATAAGGACTGAAGTGCAATGCGCACGGATGCCCAAGGATTAAAATTGCAAATATCCCGGTCTCCAAAACGCAGCGTTCCGGCATGCGCATTTAAATGGCTCAAGGACCGTATTGAAATCAAAATTAAATTGCTGGGTCAAAAATAAGAAATAAAAAGAAAAACATGAATAGGACAAGATTGAATAGCCACGAAAATGCAGAAGGACCTAGAGAGCAAATTGCCCCTTTTATTAAAACGCGCGGATCCTCCCCGAGTCTCGAGTCAATGCGCGGGTCTGTGGACTGAGACGACGCGTTTAGACGCTTAAACCCCAGGCACAAAACGGTGTCGTTTTATGTGTAATATAAATCTAAATTTTTTGACCAAAAAACATTTGGGTCCTTTGGTTTTTTTAAAAAAACAACTGAATTCTCCCATTCCCTCTGCTAGGGTTTCGTCCTAGCTTGAGGGCGCCACTCCTATGGGTCATCGGTGCCTCGCACCTCTGCCTCTGTCGACGAATCGTGGAGCGAAGTCAGGTAAGCCCTTTCTTTAATCTTTTATTTAAAAATAGATTTGTAAAAAAAAAACAGAAATAAACACAAAAGAGGAAAAACAGAGGAAAACACGATCATGGCATGAAATTCCCCGAAAAAAGTAAGACTAACACCTTTTAACCTCCGAATCTTGTTTTTCGATTGCTATTGGCTTTTTGCGTATATTCTCTGCTATCGTATTAGTAAAAAAAAGATCCCTTTACACATCGATCTTCAACCTTTTATAGCCGAATATAAGTACAATAATCTTTATTTTGTTGCTATTTTCTAGCCAGATATTGCGGTGGCGTGGGCGCTGTAGAAACCCAAATTTGCCACCAACCCATTACATAAGCCCAAGACCCAACATAGCAAACCCGGATGGCCCAAAATATACCCCAAACCCATTTACAAATACATAAACCCACTACAACACCCTCAGCCCAACTACAACCAATACCCAAGCCCAATACCTAAGCTAACCCAAATAGAAACCCTAGCCCCCTAAAGCTGCTAACCCTAGCCTCCCTACTTGCCTTCTGCCCTCAACCACATTTTTTACTTTTGGCCTCCCACTTTCACTGTTCTCTGACGCCGCCACTGCAACACCGGCCACCAACCGGTCATGTCTCCACCGCTTGCCCATCCCCTGCAAATCAGACAAGACAGAAACAATAAAAAAAAGGGTTGTAAAAGGGTTATAAAACCCGATTCAAAGACTTTGTAAAAGGGGGGCATTTTTATTTTTCAGGCAAAGAGAATAAGAAACATATTCAATTTTTGAGCAAAATATAGTAATTCTATCCGCAAAAGAACAAGAATAGCATTAAATCAGAGAAACCAATATAAAAAATCGGAAAGCAAGCGTTTGAGGTGATTTATTTACTTTTATTATTTTATTTTTATTTTTTTTTCTATTCTACTGATTTATATATATATATGCACATCATAAATATAAAAGAAAGAAATAAAAAAATAAAAAAATAAAAAAATTACCTTTTGAACACGCGGTAGCCGGCTCCAGCGACGGACGGCGGCCGGCGAAGGTCCGATGACGGGCCGGAGACCGGCCCATGGCCGGATCCCTTCCCTTCCCCTCTCCCTTCTCTCCCTTTTCTCCTTTTTTTTCTTTCTCCCCCATCTCAAATGTTTTTTTTTTAAATTTAACTTTTATAGGGGGTCAAAACGCACCGTTTTGGACCCCGGTTTTGATGAACAAAACGACGCCGTTTTGAAGACCCGACCCGAGATCCGACCCGAACCCACCTAGGATCCGCGTGTTTTCAACTCAATGGGCTAATTGTGCGCGCAGTCCTTCCGCATTTTCAAGGTTATACAATCGAGTTTGCCTTTATTTTCAATTGAGCCCAATAATTTATTTTGGTTTTTGATTTGGTCCTCGTACATACGCAGTGTTTTAATGACTGGAAATATTGCGCTTTTGGTCCCTTTACGTTTATCGCGTGTTCAAATAAGTCCATTTTCCTTGCTTTTATTTTTATTTCGAATTGGCCCCGAAATTTAGTTTCTTAAGTCAATTTCATCCTTTTTTTCGTTATTCTGCTTTATTATTATTATTATTATTATTATTATTATTATTATTATTATATATATTTTCTGTTATATAGGTATATGTATATATATTTACATATGATTTTATTTTTAATTATTTTATTTCAATATTTTATTATATTATTTTTGTTTTTTTTTTCTCTTTGTTATCAATATTGTTGCTATATTTATTATTAGTATTAATAATAATGTATATTTTATAGGTATATATTATTTTTTTAAATACTTTTTTAATACCTTATGCATTGTATGTATTTTCTTAATAACTACATTATATGTATATATATACTATGTACATATTTTTAATATTATTATGTATATATATGTTATGTAAATATTTTAACATTATATTATATATGCCTTTTATGTATTATATATATATATGCACCTTTTAGTGTTGTATTATTATACATCATGTATATGTTTCTAATACTATGTTATATTTCCACATATTATCTTACGTATATATTTTTCATATATGTTATATACACGTGCTTTCTTTTAATAGTTTATATATTATTATGTACATATTTTGATATCATTAGTTATATATTTTTACATGCATTACTTTATGTACACATTTCCATATTATCCCATATATACATATATATTAAACTCTATTATATGCATATGTTCATTTTTACCACATTTTATATATTACTATTACATTTGTTTTATCCTCATCTGTATTTATTATTAATATTAGTACACATATTTCATTGCACATATATATATATACTTTTTATTAGTATTATTTTTGTATATCATATTATTCATTATTATACATGTATATATAAGATTTTTAGTATTTATTATAATATTTTTCTTATTACTTACATACTTTAATGCATACATGTATTTATATATTATTATTATATTATTATTATTATCATTGGTTATTCTATTATTCCTACTTTCAATACATATTGTATATACTTTTAATCTAGTATTATATATTTTATATATATATATATATATATATATGTTCACTACTATTTCATATTTACATTATTACTATTATTATCATGTTTAATACCATATGCATTATTATTGCTTTATACTATATTATCGCATATACATTGTTAATTTTTATGTATTTGCTTAGTATATTCTCAACTTGTTATTATCATTTTTGCATTCGAATTTAGCATATTAGTTCACATCTTATTTCAATATAAATATTAGTTTCCTTTTACTTTCTTTATCTAGAAATGTTTTTATTCATGTTTTCTAATTCATTTCAATAAACAAGGTAACGTGCGATTTAACACTAAGTAAATCGATTTCATCGCTATGTTGGTTGAAAGTTGATCGACTCGTGTTAAAACGGTATGTCCTTCTCAAAAATCAAAAGAATTGAAATTTCTCGTCTTTTCGATCGGATCACGACTAAATGATTATATTGAACTCGTATTTTTGAAAATCAAGACAACACGTGTTTATAATATACCAATTTTGGGCGTCGCGAGGGTGCTGATACCTTCCTCGCGCGTAACCGACTCCCGAACCCTACTTTACTCTGATTTTAGTGTAGACCTAAACTCGGCCTTCTTTTGTTTTAAAAATAAACTTATCAGGTGTCTGATCACACCTATAAAAAGGATCGGTGGCGACTCCTCTCTTTATTTTGAAATCAAACTTCAGTTTTCAAGTTTTCAATAAATCGCCACAATTAGCGACCGAAAGCAAATTTTTACGTCGCTACAGCTGGCGACTCCACTGGGGACCCATGTTTGAGAGTCGTGTTTGGAATTAAACTCGCGTTGTCAAAATTTTCAAGTTCCTTGTTCAAATTAATATTTAGTCGTGATCCTCAATTTGTGTTTTCAAAATGTCATGCATTCGCATTATGCTGTAAATGTTTTTTTAAGCTTTAAATTTTTGTGGTTTTAGTTTTGGTTTAGTTTTTAAATAAACGTAAAGGTTTGTGAGTTTCTCCCCACACACCGTGCACTTGCATTTTGCATAACATGAGCTCTCTACCCGGGCTCCGTCCGTTTAAGTGAAAGTAAACGCTACGCCTTCGTGAGTTAACTCGTCCCTCCGCACAGGCTAGTGAATACTTTCGAGTTGCATATGACTTATGCTTTCGTGAGTTAACTTGTCCCTCCGCATAGGCATAAGTAAATGTAATCCTTCGAATTGAACTCGTGAGCCTGTGATGGGCTACGACCGAGGCTTCGTACTAGTCTTAGTAGACGATAGTACGAACAATTCGAGTACCTGTCTAGAACCGAAATCACATATAGTAAACCGTACGAGCCACCTAATTAGAGCCATGCCGAACCTATGCCCGTTAATAGTCACCAAAATAAGTGCACGGGAGGAACGCCTCTTATCTTTTGCATTTTCACTTTCTATACAAAGGGGATAGGGTCTGTTTAATAAACTAGTTCGAATTGTTGAATTTTCCATGTTTTTCTACCTGTATTTAATTACTAATCAAGGTTGTTTGTCTTTGCCTTATTGTTTCTCATCATGCATTATAGGCATCATATTAGGAAGGTGTTGACTAGAGATTGGTTGCCAAAAGAAACGGGTTTCTAAATGGAAGAGTCAATTATACAAACAGTTGAGAAGAATGCCATGGTTCGGGACTGGTCTCTAAGAACTCAGAAAGAAAAAGGGGATAGTTTAGTGAAGGGGTGTTTTGCCAATCTGCCCAAGCACGTAACTGTCAATATTCGCTAGAATAACCTTGAAGACTTAGTTCGGATTTGGAATCAGTGGGACTCGGATATTAAGGGTATATTCACTGAGAAGTACGGAG
The DNA here is from genome assembly GCA_025698465.1 of Gossypium longicalyx. Taxonomy (NCBI): domain Eukaryota; kingdom Viridiplantae; phylum Streptophyta; class Magnoliopsida; order Malvales; family Malvaceae; genus Gossypium; species Gossypium longicalyx. The sequence goes on from CM047003.1 coordinate 30,623,692, forward strand.
ATATAGCCTACTTGATCACTATCAACATAGATGAGCGTTTGATTCAAGCCATAATCAGATTTTGGGATCCGACCTACCAATGTTTTACTTTCAATCAGGAAGACATGACCCCGACTATAGAAAAGTATGCTGCTTTACTCCGTATTGATAATGCACAACCCTATAAGATATATGTGAAAGAGCCTAAGCCAATGACCTTCAAGAAAAAGCTAGTGAGATTGAAAGATATGACTGACGCGTGGGCCGAAAAGCAGATAAAGAAGAAGAATGAAGCCATTTGCATTCCATGGTCTTCCCTACGAGATTTGGTTCTGAACCATCCTGACATGATGAAAAGGGTGAATCTATTCGCTTTGGCAATCTACGGTTTGATCATCTTCCCGAAAGTTCTCGGATATCTTGAAGTTGCGGTAGTTGATTTCTTTGAAAGATTAAAACAAGGAATCAACCCTATCCCGACTATCCTAGCCGAGACCTTCAGATCCCTGAGTAGTTGTCGAAAAAAAGGGGAAGGACGATTTATTGGATGCGCGCAGTTGCTCAATGTTTGGATTTTGAGCCACTTCTGGAAAGTAGAGCGCACTCCGTTCCACATGTTTTCAAAAACATTCGCCCTATTGGAAGCCTATCTCAAGAAAGAATGGCCTAAGGAAGTCACCGAGCAACATTGGGTCTCAGTTTTTCAGAACCTTCGCGCCGAGGATATAACATGGAGAGCACCGTGGATACGCCCTTCGTTTCTGCTGTATAAGGTCGAAGATCAAGACTAGGTGCCACTACTTGGCTTATGGGGAGGAGTTGGATATGCCCCGCTATTAGTCCAAAGATAATTTTCTTCGCGATAATTCATACCCGCCACTGGAGGATTATCACAGTCCGAGTTCGCTTTTGCGGGTGAGGGATATATGAAGAGGGTCCGCAGCGCCGCAAAATCCTGGAAGGAAGTTCACCTGATGGAGTTGGCTCTGTACGCTGATACTCTCACTCAAGATTATGACGTATGGAGGATACGGCGGATAAATAGTCAGCAAGTTTCGTCGATGAGTTGCGCCTTTCAGAATCCCTTCCTAAAGGAATTGCCATCCGAGTTAGAAATGGCAAGACAAGAGTTTGAACGCGAAAATACCAAGATGTCAAGGGATCTCAGTGCTCTGCAAGAGGAAAACTACCAGTTAAAGATCGATGTTCAGATCGAAAGGTCCAAAACCGAGGAAGTGCAAAAAGAAGTGGAAATTGTAAGAAATGATTTAAGGGACCTTCATCTGGAAAGCAAGAAATTGAGAGTTGCTATCAAGAATAGTGGGTTGGGAAAATCATCATCGAAATGGAAAGAGGAGATAAGCAACATCAAAGGGGGGATGGAGTTTTGGAAGGGAAAAGCGAAAAAGGAAGAGGAAAAGGCCGCACGGACTATGATTGTAATACCCCTACCCGTATTCATTGCCGGAATAGGGTAAGAAGTATTACTAGAGTTTACAAATTAAATTTTTTTTAAACTCAATATATCCCCTTTTATAGATATCTAACCTTTCCTGTAAATTTTAAACCGAGATCAATCCACATCAACCAAACCAATTCGACATATTTTCCAAATATATTCATGCATATTTATAAGATAACATCATCACATAACCAATTCGACAATTTCGGGTCCGTCAATTCATATTCATGTGCGCACATTTCCATTTCAAAGAGCACACTCTCGCGAACCTCATCCTTACAGCGGGATTACCAGTCCAGGCTAAATCCCCTGTAATATAAACTCATAGAGTATTGTCGGGATTACCAGTCCAGGCTAAATCCCCTGCAACGACAATTACTCTAATGAGCTTGGATCTGAATTACCAGTCCAGGCTAAATTTAGACCCTAATTCGGATTACCCGTCCGGGCTAAATCCATTTTCCACATATTCTTCGGGAGGGCTATATCAGGATAAGATCACCCGTCCGGGCTTGATCCTTTTTACCGTCAATTCCTTTTCCAGAGATCCATCGAATTTTCCTTTCATTCAACTGAGATTTCTTCCCTTTTTTATCAAATATATCAATGTTTCATAAAATTTCATATAATGAACATTCAAATCATATTCATATCAAAAACATGCATTTCAAGCATTTAAGAATATAATTCAAGTTACATGAACTTACCTTAATACTTGTTTGTGCACAAAAATCTACTAATCCTGAACTTTTTCCTTTCCTCGATCTAGCTTCGTATTTGAATCTTCTGGATCTAAATAAATAAATTTAATTATCAATTTAATACATTTCATGTTCATATACAACATTCTCTATAATTCAACTATTATTTATAGTTCATTCAAAGCTGTCTACTTAAGTCATAGCCACTAAATTATTTATAGCTCGAGCTACGGAACTCCAAATTAAGTTCTGTTAATTTTCCCTGAAACTAGACTCATATATCTTCTTACCATAAAATTTTCAGAATTTTTGGTTTAGCCAATCAGTACAGTTTATTCTTTAAAGTCACCCTTGTTCTGCTGTTTAACAGTTCTGACCCTTCTTCACTAAAAATTAATTATCTATTCATACAGGATTCAAATGATATTATAGTTTATTTCTATTAAAAATAGACTAATTAAGGATTCTAGACATATAAATTTAAGCTCATAATTATTTTTATTTAATTTTTTATGATTTTTTAAAGTCAGAACAGGGGAACCCGAATTCATTCTGACCTTGTCTCACAAAATTCATTATATCTCAAAATTTACAAATCCATTGCTTACACTATTTCTTCTACGAGAAACTAGACTCAATAAGATTTAATTCCATATATTGTTCATCTTCTAATTCGATTTATACAATTTATGGTGATTTTTCAAAGTTAGTGTACTGCTGCTGTCCAAATTGTTTTAGTGCAAACTGTTTATTACCATTTTTCCCCTAAGCTTTTAATAAATGAGAATTTCGTCCCTACTCAATTAGTCTCTCAATTGAGCTTATTTTTCTCAATTAACACTTTATTATATCACCTTAAACTAGTTTACAGCCTTTAGGAATCATAGTTTCAGAAATAGACTTTAATTCCAAATATTTTCACAATTAGGTCCTAAAAATCAATTTTCCATTGAAATTACCTAATAAAATCATCTCATAAATAAATTAAAACTTTAATTTCATTCTATTTCATCATAAAATTACAGAACTCAATCATGGTGACTTTCAATTTCATCCATGAAATCAAAAACTAATGAATTTAATAGTAGGACCTAGTTGTAAAAGTCTTAGAAACACAAAAATTATAAGAAAAAGGTAAGGATTAACTCACTTGGTGCAAAAATTATGAAATACCAGCTTAGATAACCCTCCTATGGCGTTTTTAGCTGCTGGAATTGAAGAGAAATGAAGAGAAATCTAGATATTTCTTATTTAGTCCTAGCTTTATTTAGTTAATTTTGCAATATTCCAATTTTACCCTTAATTTATCAAATTCCCTGCTGATTTAATGCCCTTGCCGTCCAGCCCAAATAAATTTTGGGTCTAATTGCCTTTTAAATCCTTTCTCATTAGACTCTTAAGCTATTTAATCATTCTAGCAACTTTTACACCTATTACAATTTAGTCCTTTTCATTTAATTGACTACCCAAACATTAAAATTTCCTAACGAAATTTTAATACCACATTACTAACATTTCATAAATATTTATAAAATTATTTTTGACTCAGTTTTACGAGATAAAGGTCTCGATACCTTGTTTTTACCCAATTTCTTCAATAATTTCTTTTTCTAACTAACCACTAAATCGGTAAAATTTTTCTATCAATATTTTCATACGATTTTCCTATCATATAAATTTTCATGCAAAAATATTGAAATAAATTTCTCTTTAAATCGGATTTGTGGTTACTGAAACCTTTGTTAGATAATTTTGAATTTAGGCCATTACAACTCTCCCCCTTTTAGGATTTTCGTCCTCGAAAATCTTACCGAAGAAAGAGGTTTGGGTATTGTTTCCTCATTGCCTCCTCTGGTTCCCCATGTCGCTCTCGAATCCCATGCTTTTGCCACAATACTTTCACCAAATTTATCTTTTTATTTCTAAGCTCTTTTGTCTCCCGTGTCAATATTTTGACCGGGTTCTTCACCGTAAGTCATATCCGGTTGAATCTCCACTTCTGTCGGAGAAATAACATGTGAAGGATCTGATCGATATCGTCGCAACATAGATACATGAAAAACATTATGGACTCTATCAAGTTCCGGTGGTAATGCCAATCGATAAGCGGCCAGGTCCAATTCTTTCTATGATTTCATATGGCGATAAATCTTGGACTCGGTTTACCTTTTCGACCGAATCGGAGGACTTTCTTCCAAGGAGACACTTTCAAAAATACCTTGTCACCGACTTGAAATTCAATCTCTTTTCGTTTAAGGTCGGCATATGACTTTTGTCGATCAGAAGCTGCTTTTAGACTATCTCGAATAACCTTTACTTTTTCTTCTGTTTCCGGATCAAATCAACCCCATGTATCTTCCTTTCACTGAGCTCTATCCAATATAACGGTGTTCTACATTTTCTACCATACAAAGCTTCATACGGAGCCATTTTAATACTCGACTGATAACTATTATTGTAAGCAAATTCAATCAAAGGTAGGTACTTCTCCCAATTACCTTCAAACTCTAGTACACAACATCAGAGCATATCTTCCAATACTTGAATTACACGCTCAGATTGACCATCTGTCTGAGGATGAAATGCGATCTTTGAAGTACAACTGAGTACCCAAGGCTTCTTGCAATTTGTTCCGTAAAACGAGGCGTAAATCGGGGATCTCGTATCGATATAATAGAGACAAGCACTCCATGTAACGACAATCTCGGATATGTACAGTTCAGCTAGTTTATCTAAAGAATAATCCATACGTCACAGGAATAAAGTGAGTGACTTTGTCAATCGGTCAACAATCACCCAAATAGCATCTTTTTCCTCGGAGAAAAAGGTAACCCGATACAAAATCCATAGTGATTCTTTCCCATTTCCATTCCGGTATAGTAATTGGTGAAGTAACCCCAAAGGTACACGATGTTCAGCTTTAACTTGTCGACATATTAAACACCTTGATACAAACTCGAGAGATATCACGTTTCATTTCCGCCACCACGGTACATCTTTTGAGATCATTATACATTTTATTACTCCCGGATGTACGGACATAAGTACCGGTGTGAGCCTCACGTAAAATCTTACGTATGAACTCGAATTCGAGGTACACATACTCTACCTACCGAATAATAAACAACCATCGAACCAATCTGAAATTCAGAATCATTACGACTCATCTTTGTGCCCGTTTAACTTGTAACTTATCATCAATCTTCCGAGCTTCACATATTTGCTTTGTAAAAATGTCGGTTTAGCTCTTAATTCTGCTAGAATTGAACCATCATCGATCAATGATAACCAGGGTATTCATAGCTCGCAAAGCTAACAGAGATTTCCGGCTCAAAGCATCAACTACAACATTAGCTTTACCGGATGGTAATCAATAACCAAATCATAGTCCTTTATCGAGTTCAAGCCACTGCTATTTGTCTCAAATTCAAATCTTTTCGTGTCATCAAATATTTCAAGCTTTTATGATCAGTATAAATATGACATTTCTCACCATACAAGTAATGCCGCCCATATCTTGGTATAAATACAATAGCGACTAATTCAAGATAATGTCTTGGGTAATTTCTTTCATGTGGTTTAAGTTGTCTTGAAGCATAGGCTATTACTTTACCTTCTTGCATTAAGACACAACCTAAACCATTTAACGAGGCATCACTTTGTAAATAACAAATTCCTTACGGTTCAGTTGCACTAATACAGTGCTTTCGTTAGTAGATCTTTCGATCGATTGAAACTTTGTTGACATTCATCATCCACTCGAACTTAATATCTTTTTCGCAATAATCGAGTCATTGGAGAAGCTATCATAGAGAAACCCCTGTACAAATCTCCGATAATAACCACTAAACCCAAGAAACTTCTAACTTCGGATACATTCTTGATGGACTCCAATTGACAATAGTTTGAGATTTTACTTAGATCTACTCGATACCTTCGACAGATACAATATGTCCTAAAAACCCACTTTCGAAGCCAAAATTCACATTTACCGAATTTAGCATATAATCGCTTCTCTCGCAGAATTTGCAACACAATTCTCAAATGTTTCGCATGTTCTTCTACATCCCGAGAATAAACCAAAATATCATCAATGAATACTACCAAAAATCTGTCTAAATCATTGTTTGAATATCCGGTCCATCAAATCCATGAATACCGCAGTGCATTAGTTAACCCAAATGGCATGACCGAAACTCATAATGCCCGCACAGTTACAAGGTTGTTTTTGGCACATCGACTCATTTACCGTGAAATGATAATAACCCGATCGAAGATCAATTTTTGCTCTGATAGCACCTTTGGTGATCAAATAAATCATCAATCCGGTAACGGGTACTTATTCTTTATGGTTACTTTATTAAGCTGCCGGTAGTCGATACACAATCTCAAAGACCCGTCTTTCTTTTTCACAAATGAACCGGAGCACCCCAAGGTGAATGACTCGGTCGAATAAAACCCCTATCAACGAGCTCTTGCAATCGTGTCTTTAACTCTTTTAATTTCTGCAGGAGCCATCCTCCAGACGGAGCTATAGAAATCGGAGTAGTTCGGAATCAAATCTATAGAAAATTCCACTTCTCTTCTCGGTGGCAATCCTGGTAATTCCTCCGAAACACATCGAAAAATTCACATACTCTTTGAATCGCTGTATTTTTGACTCGAGATACCTTGGTGTCAAGTACATAAGCCAAGTAAGCATCATACCCTTTTTGACATACCTGCTGTGTTGCCATTATCGAAATCATATCGGATAACCCCTCTCATCGATCGATTTAACCCGAGCAACTCACCATTCGACATTTTAGCACAATATATTTTTGTCTACAATTTACTACCGCATCATCTTTGGGTTAACCAATCCATGCCCAATATCACGTCAAATTCATCAAATGGCGGTAACATCAAATCGGTAGGAAACAATAACCTCTTACCATCAAGTGGACAATTTTTACAAATTTTATCCACTAAAAGCAGATTGACCCAGGGGGTTCGAGACTTTAACCACAAATTCAGTAGGTTCAACAGATAAATTTTTAACAATTGCAAGTTTAACACATATATATGAATGCGTAGAACCAGGATCAATTAATGCAGTAATATCAGTATCAAGTAAAGAAAATGTACCAGTAATAACATCAGGTGCTGAGGCATCTTCTCTCGCACGGATGGCATATGTCCTAGCAGGTGCTCGTGCTTCAGACCTGCCTACAATATCTTTCGTAGTTCCTCGGCTACCACTGACATTACCAGATGGTCGAGGTGGTCCGCCTCAAAGCTGGATTACTCGGCTTCGATATCTGTTCAGTTTCTTTTTCACCTCTTTCTGGACAATCTTTGAGGAAATGGTCAAAAGAACCACATCGGTAACAAGCCCGCTCTTTAATCGACATTCACCAAAATGAGTTTTATTACGAGATCGGCATCTCGCTTAGGAGTGCCAACACTACCAACACTTGGTCACTAATGGAGTAGAAGGTCTTGGATTAGTGCGTTGAGAACCTCGCTCCGCCCGAATACCCGGTGGGTGAGGTAGAACGATCTCGATACTTCTTCAATTTCTTTGAAGCGTAAAACCGGGATTTTCCCATCGGTCTTTTACTAAAAATTCGAGCTTCCCTCTCGGCTTGTTTCTTTTCTTTGCTCAATTCTTACGCTTTATAAGCTCTCTCGCCAATGTAGCAAACTCTCGAATTTCAAGAATTCCAATCAAGAGCTTAATGTCTTCATTCAACCCTTCTTGAATCGTTTGCATATTTCCGCTTCGATTGTACCCATTCTCGAGCATATTTACTCAATCGAACAAATTCTCTTTCATATTCGAATCTTGATCCATTACCTGTTTCAACTCAAGAAATTCTTTTTTCTCTACGATCGAGAAACCTTTGGTGATATATTTCTTTTTAAATTTATCGAAAGAACTCCCATGTAATTTCTTCTTTCGGAACAAGCTGAAGCTTTAGTATTCCACCAATGGTAAGTCGTGTGTCTTTTTAGCGATGAGACGGCACACATTTGAGACATTCTTGGTGTACAAGATAATTCCTCTAAAACCCGAGTAGTGTTTTCTAACGAGAATTCAACCCGTTCGGAATCATCATCAATCGCTGCTCAAATTCTTGGCCCCATATTTTCGAATTTTATCTCTGGAGCTTTTCCTTTCTCGGACGTGATTCGGTACATGTACCTTGTGGGATCTCGGGAACCGGTGGAGGAGCAGGAGTGGGAGCTTGAACTTGCTGCACTACAAGGTTAGTTCTTAAGTATTGATTAAACCATTCATTCATCATTTGAAAGAAGGCTGTTTTTGCCTCCTCCCCTCGACCCTCTGTCTCGGGCCTTCTACTGCTAGTTTTTCTTCTCTTTGTCTTGAAAGCGGAGCATGATGACTCGACTTCCTCAGTTGAGCTCGGTCGGATGACACTACTATAAGAAAAACACATTTAAATGGTCAGGAGATATCACACTATCAATAATAATTAAAATGGCATGTATAGGTAATCCCGTATTTACTACATCAGTCCTAGAACCGGCTAAATCGTAGCTCTGATACCAATAAATGTAATACCCCTACCCGTATTCATTCTTAGGAATAGGGTAAGAAGTATTACCGAGTTTACAAATTAAATTTTTTCTTAACTCAATATATCCCCTTTTATAGATATCTAACCTTCCCTGTAAATTTTAAACCGAGATCAATCCACATCAACCAAACCAATTCGACATATTTTCCAAATATATTCATGCATATTTATAAGATAACATCATCACATACCCAAAACCAGGTTTGTTAACCATACCAATGGCTAACTCTACATTCATTTCACAAAATCATTTACTTTATTAGCTTATACATGCCATTGATTTCCAAAATAAAGTTTCTTTTATATACCGAAATCCACGAGGTTGATAGTGTGATGTGTCTCAGACCAAATCCGATCTCCGAGCTCTTAACACTACAAAGCAGGGAAAATGAAAGCAGAGGTAAGCACTTTGTGCTTAGTAAGCTCATGTAACAAGAATTATACTTACATAATATTTCCAATACAATACAATAAACATTTATATATCCATTCAACGCATTATTACCCTAATATGCACAAACTCAACATTCAAGTTAATACAATAATTTGCATGTACCATTAATATATACTATGATTGATGAGCTCATCAATACCATGATTTCCGTTTCCTTGTTATTTTTCCATATTTATCCCGTTGAATTTCTCAGAATTTCGATGGATTTTCAGAGGTACACTTTTAGTGTACAATTTCGGGTCCGTCAATTCATATTCATGTGCGCACATTTCCATTTCAAAGAGCACACTCTCGCGAACCTCATCCTTACAATGGGATTACAGTCCGAGCTAAATCTCAGTAATATAAACTCATAGAGTATTGTCGGGATTACGGTCCGAGGCTAAATCCTCGCAACGACAATTACTCTAATGAGCTTGGATCTGAATTACAGTCTAGGCTAAATTTAGACCCTAATTCGGATTACCCGTCCGGGCTAAATCCATTTTCCACATATTCTTCGGGAGGGCTATATCAGGATAGGATCACCCGTCCAGGCTTGATCCTTTTACCGTCAATTCCTTTTCAGAGATCCATCGAATTTTCCTTTCATTCAACTGAGATTTCTTCCCTTTTTATCAAATATATCAATGTTTCATAAAATTTCATATAATGAACATTCAAATCATATTCATATCAAAAACATGCATTTCAAGCATTTAAGAATATAATTCAAGTTACATGAACTTACCTTAATACTTGTTTGCGCACAAAAATCTACTAATCCTGAACTTTTTCCTTTCCTCGATCTAGCTTCGTATTTGAATCTTCTGGATCTAAATAAATAAATTTAATTATCAATTTAATACATTTCCTGTTCATATACAACATTCTCTATAATTCAACTATTATTTATAGTTCATTCAAAGCTGTCTACTTAAGTCATAGCCACTAAATTATTTATAACTCGAGCTACAGAACTCCAAATTAAGTTCCGTTAATTTTCCCTAAAACTAGACTCATATATCTTCTTACCATAAAATTTTCATAATTTTTGGTTTATCCAATCAGTACAGTTTATTCTTTAAAGTCACCCCTGTTCTGCTGTTTAACAGTTCTGACCCTTCTTCACTAAAAATTAATTATCTCTTCATACAGGATTCAAATGATATTATAGTTTATTTCTATTAAAAATAGACTAATTAAGGATTCTAGACATATAAATTTAAGCTCCTAATTATTTTTATTTAATTTTTTATGATTTTTTAAAGTCAGAACAGGGGAACCCGAATTCATTCTGACCTTATCTCACAAAATTCATTATATCTCAAAATTTACAAATCCATTGCTTACACTATTTCTTCTACGGGAAACTAGACTCAATAAGCTTTAATTCCATATATTGTTCATCTTCTAATTCGATTTATACAATTTATGGTGATTTTTCAAAGTTAGTGTACTGCTGCTGTCCAAATTGTTTTAGTGCAAACTGTTTATTACCATTTTTCCCCTAAGCTTTTAATAAATGAGAATTTCGTCCCTACTCAATTAGTCTCTCAATTGAGCTTATTTTTCTCAATTAACACTTTATTATATCACCTTAAACTAGTTTACAGCCTTTAGGAATCATAGTTTCAGAAATAGACTTTAATTCCAAACATTTTCACAATTAGGTCCTGAAAATCAATTTTCCATTGAAATTACCTAATAAAATCATATCATAAATAAATTAAAACTTTAATTTCATTCTATTTCATCATAAACTTACAGAAATCAATCATGGTGACTTTCAATTTCATCCATGAAATCAAAAACTAATGAATTTAATAGTAGGACCTAGTTGTAAAAGTCTTAGAAACACAAAAATTACAAGAAAAAGGTAAGGATTAACTCACTTGGTGCAAAAATTATGAAATACCAGCTTAGATAACCCTTCTATGGCATTTTTAGCTGCTGGAATTGAAGAGAAATGAAGAGAAATCTAGATATTTCCTATTTAGTCCTAGCTTTATTTAGTTAATTTTGCAATATTCCAATTTTACCCTTAATTTATCAAATTCCCTGCTGATTTAATGCCCTTGCCGTCCAGCCCAAATAAATTTTGGGTCTAATTACCTTTTAAATCCTTTCTCATTAGACTCTTAAGCTATTTAATCATTCTAGCAACTTTTACACCTATTACAATTTAGTCCTTTTCATTTAATTGACTACCCAAACATTAAAATTTCCTAACGAAATTTTAATACCACATTACTAACATTTCATAAATATTTATAAAATTATTTTTGACTCGGTTTTACGAGATAAAGGTCTCGATACCTTGTTTTTACCCAATTTCTTCAATAATTTCTTTTTCTAACTAACCACTAAATCGGTAAAATTTTTCTATCAATATTTTCATACGATTTTCCTATCATATAAATTTTCATGCAAAAATATTGAAATAAATTTCTCTTTAAATCGGATTTGTGGTTACGAAACCACTGTTCCGATAATTTTGAATTTAGGCCATTACAATGATGGAGCTAAGGAAGAAGAACGCAGAATATGAAGCCGTGTCTGCCGAGGTAATGACTAGTCGATCTAAATTTCAAGAACTAAAAGAAAGGATACGGGATTTAGAAGACATACTGCAAGATCGTCAGCAACAATTGGATAGTCTCTTAAAAGTCTTGGAAGAAAAGAACGATCAATATGATAGAGATACCCACGCTTATAAAACGGACCTCCAAGAAAGAGAAATGCAACTTGGCTTCTTGATCAACAAAATCCGTGAAGTGGCCATACACATGGTACAATTATCAGATGAAGCAGAGGATCTCAGCTACCAATTCCCGCCGAGTCAACGATCGAGCATATCGAAATTCTTAGAGCGAGTAAAGAAATATAGCGAAATAGCTAGAAAGTTCGTGTAATAGCCGAATCAAAATGGCGAAATGTTTTTGTAATGAACTCTTTTGATGAGTGAAATGCCTAAATAGGGGCTATCTTGAAATCAACACCAAATTCTTGCATATTTATTCATAACTAACATTCATTCGTCATTTATTCAACATTTAGTTGTCATGCATTCATCTCATTCATTCATTCATTCATTGTATATTCCATGATCGTTCGCTAAGGTTAGGATCATATAATGCGCAGTTGCAATACTTCAAATCTGGAATCACGCCACTCGTATAGAACGCGTCGACAAGCTAGAACAATGGAGGCTGAATTCAATGAAAGGATTGAAAGAATGGAAAGAATCTAAAAGGAATTACAAGAGCAGTTGGCTAGGTCATAGCAAGAGACGAGAGACTTAATGGTGAGATCACGAGAAGAATCGCTCGAACAGAAAGATCAAATGGCCAAGATGATGGAGATGATGTCAGCATTAGTTAAAGGAAAGGGACCCATGCAGAGCCTTGACATCGATGAACCTCGGTCAAGAGTTAATCACAATCAAGATCCGCTCTATCCCCCCGGATTCACTCCGCCACACGTCCACGTAGCACAAAGAGGGTGCACCCAAGGGGAACCCACAGAGCCAGAGCAACAGCCGGTGCCATCTGGTCATTTAGGGTAAGGAATATTTATATCAAATCTTGGAGCTAATCCAGCCAATCCAATTGTTCTAGAGTTGGACGATCCAGTGGAAATAGCCAGGTTGAGAATGGACGATCACGAGGCTCAAGAGAAGTATAAGAGCTTGGAGGAAAGACTTAAAGCAATAGAAGGCACTGAAGTCTTCTCTACACTAGGTGTTAAAGAACTCAGTTTGGTACCCGATCTAATTCTGCCTCCAAAGTTCAAGGTGCCTGATTTTGAAAAGTACGATGGGACAAGATGTCCAAAAGCGCATCTTGTCATGTTTTGCCGAAAATGGACCGGTTATGTGAACGAAGATAAGCTACTCATACATTGCTTTCAGGATAGTCTAGTAGGGCCGGCTCTTCGGTAGTACAACCAGCTTAGTAGGAAAAAGATCTGATCCTGGAAGGACTTGGTATCAGTATTCTGTGAGCAGTACAAGCATGTATCAGATATGGTGCCAGACCGGATGACTTTGCAAATGATGGAGAAAAAGCCGTCAGAGACTTTTAGACAATATGCGCAGAGATGGAGGGATATCTCAGCTCAAGTGGAGCCACCACTGACTAAGACTGAGATAACAGTCCTTTTCATCAATACTCCGAGAGCACCATTCTATGACAAGCTGGTGGGAAGTGCTACGAAGGATTTTTCGGATATCGTAATATCTGGAGAACTTATTGAGGGTACCATCAAAAGTGGGAGGATGGAAGGTTCAGAAAGTTCAAGAAGGGCAGCACCCATGAAGAAGAAAGAACCAGAAGCCCATATAGTGGGAATGGGAAGCCGTTATGTAACAGCCTAAAATTTTAGTGGTGTCGGAACAGTGATTCGAGATCAGTAAATCCAACAAATGCGTAGGAAATATTATTAATTTAGTAATTATAAGTTAAATGTGAAGTTAGGAAAATTTTTGAAATAGTGAATAGTGTACTAAAAATAAATACTAAAATAATTAGAATAAAAAAATAAGGTATCGAGACCTTTGGAATTTTAAATCGAGCCATAAATATTTTTATAAATATTTATGGAGTGTTAATAAGTTAGTATTAAAGTTTCGTCAAGAAATTTTAAAGTTCTGATAGTTAATTGAACAAAAAGGACTAAATTGTATCAAATGCAAAATTTTAGGAAATGATTAAATAGCTTGAATGATAAAAGAAAGAGGGTTTAAAAGGAAAATAAACCCAAGGTCTATTTGGGCTGGACGGCAAGGGCATGAAATCAGCAAGAAAATAAGAAGAATTAAGGGCAAAATTGGAAAATTGTAAAATTTACTTGATAAAGTTAGGACTAAAGTGGAATTATCTAGATTTCTCTTTATTTTTCTGCATTCTCATCAGCAAAAACACCATGAAAGAGTTCCCTCAAGCTGGTTTTTCATATTTTTACTGCAAGTAAGTTCAATTCTTGATTATTTCTTAAAATTTTTGTGTTTTTGTGACTTTTACAACTAGGTCCACTTGTTGAAGTCATTAGTTTTTGATTCTATGAAAGAAATTGAAAGTTGATATGAATATGTGCTGGAAGTATATGATGATTTGGCATGGAATTAGAGTTTTAAATTGTTTATATGTTGATTTTATTGAAAGAATTGAATAGAAAGTGAATGTTTGGGACCTAAGTGTAAAAGAGTTTGAAGTTAGAGTTTTATGTGGAAATTCTGAATTTTAATAGTTATGAAATAACTTATAATGTCTAGTAAAAGTATTAATTGAGAAAATTATCTTAATTTAGGGGTTAATTGAGCAAGGACTGAATTGTATGAATTGTGAAATTTGGGGTAAAATGGAAATTAACATTTTGCACTACAACTGTTTTGGACAGCAGCAGTAGTCTAACTTTGAAAAATCACCAAAAATTATAGAAATATAATTAGAGAATTAATAAAATATGAAATTAAATCTTATTGAGTCTAGTTTCTTATACAATAAATTATGTAAGCAATGGAATTATAAATCATGAGATATGATAAATTTTATGAGACAAGGTCAGAATGATTTCGGGTTCCCCTGTTCTAATTTTGTAAAATCATAAAAAATTGGATAAAAATAATTATGGATTAAATTTATATGTTTAGAATCCTGAATAAGTCTATTTTCAAGAGAAACAAATGGGAACATCATTCGAATCCTGTACGAGGAGATAATTAATTTTTAGTGAAGAAGGGTTGGAACTGTTAGACAGCAGAATAGGGGAGACTTCAATGAATAAACTGTATTAATTGGCCCAACCAAAAATTATGAAATTTTTATGGTAAGAAGATATATGAGTCTAGTTTCAGGAAAAATTAGCGGACCTTAATTTGGAGTTCCGTAGCTTTAGATATAAATAATTTAGTGACTATGACACGGGTGGATAGCTTGAATATTCACATAAGTAATTAGTGAAAATTATGGATAAGGTTACTTATAAGTGTGTTATTTATACCAAGGATGTGGATGGAGAGGAGGAGGAGGAAAAATATATGAATGACTCGTGTATAAATTGATCACATGCCCGATTATAATCAACAAGTGTTGGATTAGAAATGATATAATGTTTTATTTGGAATATTTATTATGAAATTATGATTATCGTTATAATAGAAAAATTGAACTTGTGAGTTTATATGGCTAAATTTTAGTGATTATTTGTTAATTTTATGAATTTCATGATGTGTTATTTCATATGTATTGATGATAAAACCGTGAATAATGTAAAAGCATGAAAATTGAATAGATGATCAAATTGAGCATTTCAGTTCAGTGACAAGATGAATTGAAGGAAAAGACCATGGTTGGACCATGGCAACAAGTGATAAGTGATAGCTTCGGCTACACTTATCTGATCAAGGACCAGTGAAAGTGATAAGTGATAGCTTCGGCTACACTTATCTGATCAATGACAAATGAAAAGTGAAAAGTGGTAGTTTCGGCTACCTGATCAGTGAAAAGTGGTAGCTTCTGCTACCTGATCAGTGAAAAATGGTAGCTTCTGCTACCTGATCGGTGAAAAGTGGTAGCTCCGGCTACATGATCAGTGAAAAATGGTAGCTCTGGCTACCTGATCAGTGAATAGTGGTAGCTTCGGCTACAAGTGACAAGTGACAAGTGATTTCCGTATAAGACCATATCTGGGATATGGCATCGGTGTGATATATGCTACTGTATAAGACCATATCTGAGATATGGCATCAGTGAGATATGTGATTCGTGTAAGACCATAGCTGGGCTATGGCATTGATATGTGATATGTGATTTCGTGTAAGATCATAGCTGGGCTATGGCATCGATATATGAATATGTGTAAGACCATAACTGGGCTATGGCATCATTATGTGAAGATGTGTAAGACCATAGTTGAACTATGGCATCGAGAAAACGAAGTACTCAATTCCGTAAGATGTTCACTAATTTGAAAAAATTTGGTAAGTATTACATGGAATTATGTGATATAAAGAAATACGAGTTGATGAGACGTGAGCATAAAACTTGGTTGATGAGTGAGTTCATTTGTGATTATATATTTCTATGCCTTGAGTGTATTATCCATATGAATTGATATTCCAAATGAGTTAATGAGAAAACTTCTAGTATGAAATAATCTGAGTTCGAAACAAAATATCATGAAAACGTACTTGAAATATATTGGTATGTCTTGTATATGCTATTTGAATTCATAAATGTGAAAAGTAAATGTATGTGGAAATATGAGATGATGATATTTGTACATGGAATTTATTGATGAATACGTACATCCAAATTTATATGATAGATTTTAGTGAACATTGAAATTGCGCTTAATAAGTGATTTGGCAATTTAAAATCGTGATTGGTAGGAAGAGTTAATGAATTGCATATTTATGAATTGTTACACGTATTTGTCTGAAATACGAGGAAGTGATGGTAATTGATACATGGAAATATGAAACTATGATATATATGAAAACATGGAATATATTTGATAAATGTGTTCATTCATAATTATGGAATTTATGTACCTCATGTGTGCTATTTGCATAAAGATGATATCTTAAATACTTTGGTGCAAAAAGATTAAATATGAAATAGTATGAAATCGAAACAAATTGTTATGAAAATGTATTTAAATTATCTGTAAGTGTTTCGTACTTCTCGATAATGCCTCGTACTCTATTCCGACGACGGATACGGGTAGGGGGTGTTACACGTTATACCCCTAATCCGTATCCAAACCAACCCCGACCTCGAAATTATCCACCTCCGAATTTCTATTATCCTCCTCAAACCCCTTACTTCCAAGCACCACCTCCTTCCTACCCCGTATACGCCACAAACCACCAAAGACTCGTCACCACATTCCCACAAAACACGGTACCCGCTCAAAGCCAGCCCAGAAACGAACCAAGACCAGCAAGGCCTAACCCCTGAAACCCCCGTACCCCTGAAACAATTAATTTCTCCTCATTATATGGCACCCCTGAAACCCCCGTACCCGAAATGGTACGCTCCAAACGCTAGTTGTACATATCATGCAGGAAACCAAGGGCATTCCACGAAAAACTGCCTTGCCTTCAAAAGGAGAGTTCAAGGACTCATCGATGCGGGTATTCTGTGATTTGATGGTACTGGCAGTACGGCCGGGAACCCATTCCCAAACCACACCGAAGGGAATGTGAGCGCAGTGGGAGGGGAGGACAAACGACAAAGTAGAAGATGGGTTTCCGAAATAAGAGCACCTCTGTAGAAAATCTAGGAGGTACTAGTTGAAAAGGGTTTGCTCTGTCGTCCTAACAGAGTGTTCGAAGGGAAAATTGCAATAGGTCAAAGTTTTTGTGAATTCCATGGTTTTGAGAGACACAACATTCAGTCCTGCGAAGAGTTTAGGAGATTGCTGCAAAATATGATGGATAATAAGGAGATCGAGATCTTTTATAAAGGCGAAGAGGCTAATAGAGGAGAAATATGCGCCTCTGACAATCAATCGTCAAGTTTCCTGTATAATGCCGACCAACCGTTAATAATTTATTACGATGCGAAGAAGGAGCCGGTAAAACCGAAGATGATCATTGAAGTACCATCTCCTTTCCCCTACAAGGATGACAAAGCCGTACCATGGAAATATGATATCAATATCGTCACACCGGAAGGTGGAAAGTCCGAAGCCACAACTGGAGATGTTGGAGAGGTAGGTCATTTTACCCGAAGTGAGCGGTGCTATTCTAAAGAAGTCGAACCAGCAAAGAAAAACAGTGACTTGAAGCAAAAAGGAAAGGCAGTAATGTATGAGGCCGAAGTCAAGCAGGAAACTCCACCCGTACAAGAAACTAAAAAGCCTGTGGAGGAGGATGAAGCATAGGAGTTCTTGAAATTTATCAAGCACAGTGAATACAATGTGGTGGAACAGTTAAATAAGCAGCCAGCACGAATCTCAGTTTTATCTCTACTGTTAAACTTAGAGCCACACCGGAACACTTTGCTGAAGGTGCTGAATCAAGCTTACGTAGCAAACAACATATCTGTTGAGAAGCTTGATCGGTGGGTAAATAATCTGAATGCGGATAATTTCATTTCTTTTAGTGACGATGAGATACCGTCAAACGGTAGAGGCTCAGTGAAAGCACTGCATATTACGACTCGCTGTAAGGGCTACATAATACCGAACGTGCTCATCGATAATGGGTCGGCACTCAACGTTATGCCTTTGGCCACACTTTTCAGAATTCCAATGGATCTGTCCTATTTAAAGCCCTGTCATTCCACGGTAAGGGCATTTGATAGGACAAGGCGTGAAGTTATGGGAAAGATTGAGATACCTCTAGAAGTGGGCCCGTATATATACGATGTTGAATTTCAAGTCATGGACATTACACCATCATACAATTGCCTCTTGGGAAGACCTTGGATCCATTCCGCTGGAGCAGTCCCATCATCCCTCCATCAAAAGGTGAAATTTATCATGGATGGCTGTTTGGTCACTGTCGAGGGAGAAGAAGACATTGTAGCATCTATTTCTACTGACGCACGATACATTGAAGTGAATAAAGATGTTGTGGAATGTTCCTTTTGATCCCTTGAATTTGTCAATGCCACCTTCGTCGCCGAGGGAAACAGAATTCCAATGCCAAAACTGTCAAGAAATACCAGAATGGGTATCAGGTTGACTGTAGGAAGGGGAGCTCGAGCAAGAAGAGGTTTAAGGAGATATCTGCAAGGAATAGTCAGGGCTCTGAAGCCAGTGCACCACAAGGCCAAACACGATTTAGGTTTTCAGTCGGACATATGTCAAAGAAGGAGACAATGGAAGAAAGATCAGGAAAGAAGGATCGCAAGAACCTTAGGCCGAGAAATAGAATGGGAGCCCATAGCATACCCTCCTTTGTCAAAAACATTTACGTCTGCAGGAACGATGTACCCCGAACAAGACAATAAACGAAGCACACTGTTAATCATTGAAAGGGGTCTCCAGAATATCAGTATAAATGTCATTGACAAAGGAGTCGACATATAAGTAAAGACATCTCAAGGATACGCCCCTTGTCCCCGGGTTTCATGTTGAACAATTGGACTGCAGAAGACCTTCTTGTAGTTTATAAGTCTTCAGAGTAATGCTCAAACATTAACTCTCTATTGTGTCCTTAGATATAATAGAATTCTTTTGTAAGAGCTGGCATTCGCTCTTTATCATTCAAATGAATATCAATGAAGATGCATTTTGTCACGATCTTTTACATTATCACTAATTTCATAATCATTTTCTCATTTCATAGCCTACCCTTACATCTGCCTCATGCCATGCCATAACATTTCGTTTGTTGGTTCCAATACTTAGATGCCCCTCTATAGTTTCCTTTTCCATTCAACTTTTAGGTGCTCAGATATCAACAGCATGAACGAACCCGTTACGAGTCCTGAAGTCGATTTTGAGAAGGCTATTTGTTTAGGAGAATTCGAAGCCGAAGAAAATGCTGAAGACTATGTCTCGTCTCCTAACTTGCTAAGAATGGTGGAACAAGAGGATAAACAGATTTTGCCTCATTAAGAATCGGTTGAAATAGTAAATTTGGAAACTGAAGAAAGGAAGCAAGAAGTGAAGATTGGGACCTCTATTTCGGGGAACACCAGGCATAATTTGATTGTTTTGCTCCGTGAGTACAAAGATGTATTCGCATGGTCATATCAGGACATGCCAGGATTGGATGAAGATGTGGTGGTCCATAAAATCCCATTAAAGCCAGAATACAAACCCATTCAACAAAAGCTAAGACGGATGAGGCCTGAGATGTTGCTGAAAATAAAAGAGGAAGTCAAGAAGCAATTTGACGCTGGCTTCCTACAAGCCTCCAAATATCCAGAGTAGGTGGCTAACATAGTCCCGGTACCAAAGAAAGATGGCAAAGTACGAATGTGCGTGGATTATCATAACCTGAATCGAGCAAGTCCTAAAGATAATTTTCCTTTACCACACATCGATACATTGGTGGATAACACAGCCAAGCATTCATTGTTTGCGTTCATGGATGGATTCTCGGGTTATAATCAGATAAAGATGTCCCCGGAAGATATGGAGAAAACTACCTTCATAACGATGTGGAGAACATTCTGCTACAAGGTAATGACGTTTGGATTAAAGAATGCTGGGGCAACATATCAGAGGGCTATGGTGACGTTATTCCATAACATGATGCATAAAGAAATAGAAGTCTACGTCGAAGATATGATTGCTAAATCCCGAGGGGAAGAAGAGCATGTAGTGAACTTGAAGAAGTTGTTCGACAGATTGAGAAAGTTCCAGCTAAAGCTCAATCCGGCCAAATATACGTTTGGGGCTACCTCGGGAAAATTGCTAGGCTTCATCGTCAGCGAAAGAGGCTTTGAAGTTGATCTAGATAAAATAAAAGCCATTCAAGAACTACCACCTCTGCACACGCAAAAAGAAGTCAGAGGATTTTTAGGAAGGTTGAACTACATCGCTCGGTTCATTGCCCAACTTACCAACCAATGCGACCCAATCTTTCGGCTTCTTCGAAAACATAATCCGGGAGAATGGAACGAGGAATGCCAGGTGGCCTTTGATAAGATAAAACAATATCTGTCTAGCCCTCTAGTGCTAGTACTGCCAATTCCGGGAAGACCACTGATATTGTATTCGACTGTGTTCGAGAATTCAATGGGTTGCGTATTGGGGCAACACGATGAGTCAGGAAAGAAAGAAAAGGCGATTTACTACCTAAGCAAAAAGTTCACTGAATACGAGGCAAAGTATTCGTCCATTGAAAAATACTGTTGCGCTCTGGTTTGGGTAGCTCGGAGACTCAGGCAATATATGTTTTATCATACGACATGGTTAATTTCGAAGCTGGATCCAATAAAGTACATGATGGAATCGCCTGCACTCTCAGGAAGAATGGCACGATGGCAGATCTTATTATCAGAATACGATATCATCTATGTAAGTCAAAAGTCGATAAAAGAAAGTGTAATAGCGGATTTCTTAGCGGCTCGAACGACAGAGAAGTATGAGCCCTTGAGGTTTGATTTCCCAGATGAAGACTTAATGTGCATCACAAAAAAGGAATCCGAGTCATCAGATGAGAAGCTATGAAAGATGAGCTTTGATGGTGCATCGAATGCGTTGGGGCATGGGATCGGAGCAGTCTTGGTATCGCCAGAAGGGAATCATTACCCGTTCACTGCCAGGCTGAATTTCTTCTGTACCAACAACATAGCAGAGTATGATGCCTGTATCATGGGGCTTCGTGTAGCAATTGAACGAAACATCAAAACTTTGGAGGTATATGGAGACTCAGCATTGGTGATATACCAAATCCGTGGAGATTGGGAAGTGAGAGATTCGAAATTAGTCAGATACAGCGATCTAGTGGCAGGACTGATTAAAGAATTCAAAGAAATAACTTTTAATTACTTCCCACGAGAAGAAAACCAATTGGCTGATGCCCTAGCCACTTTGGCTTCAATGTTCAAAGCAAACAGAGAAACAGAAATAATGCCTCTGCAAATGAGCATATATGAAATCCCTACACATTGTTTCAGCATTGAAAAAGAGCCAGACGGACGGTCATGGTTCCATGATGTCTTAGAATATATCAAGAATCAAAGGTATCCCGAACAAGCAAATGAAAACGACAAAAGAACAATTAGAAGAATGGCAGCGGGATTTGTTCTTGATGGGAACATCCTGTACAAAAGAGAAAAAGATCAGGTGCTCTTGAGATGTGTAGATGCTGTCGAAGCTAGAAAAATACTTGAAGATGTCCACGAGGGAATTTGTGGGACACATACCAATGGTTTCACTATTGCCAGGAAGATTATGAGACTCGGCTACTACTGGCTGACGATGGAAAGCGACTGCATTAGTTTTGCAAGAAAATACCACAAATGCCAAATTTACAGCGATAAAATTCATGTAGCCCCTTCGCCTCTTCATGTCATGACTTCCCCGTGGCCTTTTTCTATGTGAGGCATGGATGTTATAGGGCCAATTTTCCCAAAAGCTTCTAACGGACACTGATTCATTTTTGTGGTTATTGATTACTTCACAAAATGGATAGAAGCCGCTTCATTTGCCAATGTGACGAAGACTGCAGTTTGCAAGTTTTTGAAAAAGGAAATCATTTGTCGATATGGTTTGCCCGAGAGAATCATTTCAGATAACGCCTTGAATCTGAACAACAAGATGATGAAAGAAGTGTGTGAGCAATTCCAAATAAAGCATCATAACTCCTCGCCCTATCGCCCAAAGATGAACGGGGCTGTTGAAGCAGCGAACAAAAATATCAAGAAGATTATCGGGAAAATGACTGAGACTT
This sequence comes from Gossypium longicalyx, assembly GCA_025698465.1. Classification (NCBI taxonomy): domain Eukaryota; kingdom Viridiplantae; phylum Streptophyta; class Magnoliopsida; order Malvales; family Malvaceae; genus Gossypium; species Gossypium longicalyx. Next base: position 30,646,214 of record CM047003.1, read on the forward strand.
ATGAAGACTGGCATGAGAAGCTACCATTTGCTTTGTATGCATATCGTACATCTGTACGGACATCAACTGGGGCAACTCCTTTCTCTTTGGTCTATGGAATGGAAGCTGTACTACCTATCGAAGTTGAGATCCCTTCTCTACGAGTCTTAATGGAGTCGAAATTAGAGGAAGCAGAGTGGGTTCAAGCTCGATATGACCAGTTAAACCTCATCGAGGAAAAACGTCTAAAGGCAATTTGTCACGGACAGATGTACCAGAAGAGAATGATCGCGGCCCATGACAAGAAAGTACGGCCAAGAGAATTCAGCGAAGGAGAACTCGTGCTGAGAAAGATTCTCCCAATACAAAAAGACCTGCGAGGAAAATGGGCACCAAATTGGGAAGGACCATACGTCGTGAAGAAGACATTCTCGGGTGGAGCTTTGAATCTCAATGAGATGGATGGGAAGGAGTTACCTAACCCAGTGAATTCAGATACTGTGAAAAAATATTATGCTTGAAAATAAAGAATCAAGATGAAAACCCGAAAAGGGCATCTTAAAAAAAAAAAAGAGAGGATCAAGGTGAAAACCCAAAAAGGGCATCTTGATTAACATAAAAGATTAGAATGAAAACCCGAAAGGGCATTCTAATGAAACAAACCCGGGCTTAAAGAGCAATGAGGTTGAACGGTGGGTCAAATAGTGAGACTACAGTATTTGAGGCATTTCTGAAAGCTCGAAATCTTCTACGCAAGAAACCATGCTCGAAAAGATTCTTGACTGAGGAGCGTGGAAGAGTTCATGCGTTGAATGTCCGGAGCATTTGTATTTGTTGAAATGCTATCCCCTTTTTCTTTGTGACATTTTTACTATCATTGGTTAATCTTTTTGTTTGTACATTTGAAATGAATAAGTGTGAGGTATCTTTTTGTCCCTACCTGACCATTTTTTGCATCTCATTATGTATTTCGTTTATATGATAAATAGTGGAATGACATGCTCTAAACAAAAGAAATGTTAAGCATTACCCGGATAAGGACTTGATAAGTACAAGAGCCTCAAAGCAAGGACAAAGTTCAACCAGGGGCAAAAGAGCGATACCTGAGAAACGCAGATTATTCGTGAAGCTTGAGGACAGGTACAAGGCCTGAAGAGAAAGTCAATAGCCAAAGCAATGAACGCAGATCATCAAAAATCATGACGGAAAGGGACATATGACAAACGAGCCCAAGGCGCATAGCATGATCATGTAGGCATAAATGCATTTAAGACCAACACGTGCATATCATGATGACATCATGCATGACATACACAGGTGCTCCAACAGAGCAAGAAATTTTGAATGATAGCTGTACTAAATCAAAAGGACACCTGAGTTCCACCAGATGACAAGTTTTGGTATTTTGATGTTTTTATTTTCAAAAACCAACTCATATTGCGAGAGATGAGTTGAGTCTCAGGGCACGCTGAGGTATTTTCAATTTGTATTTTCAAAAACCAACTCATATTGCGAGAGGTGAGTTGAGCCTCAGGGCACGCTGAGGTATTTTCAATTTGTATTTTCAAAAGTCAACTCATATTGCAAGAAATGAGTTGAGCCTCGGGTCACATGCCGAGTTTATTTTCAAAGTCTGTTTTTCAAATTCTGGTTTTAATTTTCTTTTCAAAAAAATCAACTCATATTGCGAGAAATGAGTTGAGTCTCAGGGCACGCTGAGGTATTTTCAATTTGTATTTTCAAAAATCAACTCATATTGCGAGAAATGAGTTGAGCCTCAGGTCACATGCCGAGTTTATTTTCAAAGTCTGTTTTTCAAATTCTGTTTTTAATTTTCTTTTCAAAAAAATCAACTCATATTGCGAGAAATGGGTTGAGTGTCAGGTCACATGCCGAGTTATTTTCAAAGTTTGTTTTTCAAATTCTGTTTTTAATTTCCTTTTCAAAAAAATCAACTCATATTGCGAGAGGTGAGTCGAGCCTCGGGGCACGCTGAGGTATTTTCAAATTCTGCTTTTCAAATTCTACTTTTCAAAAACATTCAACTCATATTGCGAGAGGTGAGTTGAGCCTTTTAATTTCTGTTTTTCAAAAAACCAACTCATATTGCGAGAAGTGAGTTGAACCTTGGTTCACGTGATGAGCTATTCCCAAGTTCTGCTCTAAATGTCAATTTTTAAAGAGTTAATTCATATTGCGAGAAATGATTTGAGCTCAAGATCACACGCCAAGTAAAGAATAAAGACTGAAGTTGATTGAAGACACCAGAATTGGCCTCCCTGAAGTGGCAGTGGAGCAAGTCAAAGTTGCAAGTCTTGTCTCCCTGAAGTTGCAGTGGAGCTGATCGAGGATATCAGATCTTGCCTTTCGAAAGTTACAGAAGAGAAGACCACAAACCTTTTCTTACTGAAGCGATAGAAGAGCAGAGTGGAGCTGTAGACCTTATCTTTCTGAAGTTATAGTGAAGCAGATTGAAGCCACGAAATCTCATATCCTTGAAGTTACATTGGAGTAGATTGAAGCTACGAGGCATATGTCAGAAGATGCAGTGGATTGAACCAAAGCTACAAGATGCGGTGGACTACCTGAGCAAGAAGAGCATCAAAAGCAAGTCAAAACTCAGCAAGACTGGACAAATTTGGTTTTCCTTGAAAATCTTTGCTCTATTCTCGTTGCACGACAATAAGCAAAGAGGGGCAGCTGTAGAAACCCAAATTTGCCACCAACCCATTACATAAGCCCATTTACATTAGCCCAAGACCCAACACAGCAAACCCGGATGGCCCAAAATATACCCCAAACCTATTTACAAATACATAAACCCACTACAACACCCTCAGCCCAACTACAACCAATACCCAAGCCCAATACCTAAGCTAACCCAAACAGAAACCCTAGCCCCCTAAAGCTGCTAACCCTAGCCTCCCCACTTGCCTTCTGCCCTCAACCACCTTTTTGACTTTTGGCCTCCCACTTTCACTGCTCTCTGACGCCGCCACTGCAACACCGGCCACCAACCGGTCATGTCTCCACTGCTTGCCCATCCCCTGCAAATCAGACAAGACAGAAACAATAAAAAAAAGGGTTGTAAAAGGGTTATAAAACCCGATTCAAAGACTTTGTAAAAGGGGGGCATTTTTATTTTTCAAGCAAAGAGAATAAGAAACATATTCAATTTTTGAGCAAAATATAGTAATTCTATCCGCAAAAGAACAAGAATAGCATTAAATCAGAGAAACCAATATCAAAAATCAGAAAGCAAGCGTTTGAGGTGATTTATTTACTTTTATTATTTTATTTTTGTTTTTCTTTTTTTTTCTATTCTACTTATTTATATATATATGCACATCATAAATATAAAAGAAATAAATAAAAAAAATAAAAAAATACCTTTTGAACTTTCTGGCCATCATGACGCGTGGTGTGCATGTGCCAAGCAAAGGTCGATAACGGACGGAGACGCCCCCATGCCGGATCCCTTCCCTTCCTCTCTCCCTTCTCTCTCTCCTTTTTTTTTCTTTCTCCCCCATCTCAAATGTTTTTTTTTTTTAAAAATTTTTTTAACTTTTATTGGGGGTCAAAACGCACCGTTTTGGACCCCCGGTTTTGATGAACAAAACGACGCCGTTTTGAAGACCTGACCCGAGATCCGACCCGAACCCACCTAGGATCCGCGTGTTTTCAACTCAATGGGCTAATTGCGCGCCCAGTCCTTCCGCATTTTCAAGGTTTTACAATCGAGTTTGCATTTATTTTCAATTGAGCCCAATAATTTATTTTGGTTTCTGATTTGGTCCTCGTACATACGCAGCGTTTTAATGACTGGAAATATTACGCTTTTGGTCCCTTTACGTTTATCGCGTGTTCAAATAAGTCCCTTTTCCTTGCTTTTATTTTTATTTCGAATTGGCCCCGAAATTTAGTTTCTTAAGTCAATTTCATCCTTTTTTTCATTATTCTGCTTTATTATTATTATTATTATTATTATTATTATTATTATATATTAGTATATATATTTTCTGTTATATAGGTATATGTATATATATTTACATATGATTTTATTTTTAATTATTTTATTTTAATATTTTATTATATTATTTTTGTTTTTTTTTTCTCTTTGTTATCAATATTGTTGCTATATTTATTATTAGCATTAATAATAATGTATGTAGCGACGTAAAAATTTAGTTCGGTCGCTAATTGTGGCGATTTATTGAAAAACTTGGAAATTGAAGTTTGATTTTTGAAATACGAAAAGGGGGAGTTGCCACCGATCTTTTCTAGGTGTGATCGGACACCTAATATTTTTATTTTAGGAACAAAAGAAAGGCCGAGTTTAGGTCTACGTCAAAATTAGAGTAAAGTAGGGTCCGGGAGTCGGTTACGCGCGAGGAAGGTATTAGCACCCTCGCGACGCCTAAAATTGGTATCTTGTTAAACAAACGTTGTCTTAATTTTCAAAATTGCAAGTTCAAGATAATTTTGAATCGTGATCCGATCGAAACACAAGAATTTTTAAATTTTTTGATCTTTGAGAAGGATATACTGTTTTAACACGAGTCAATTGATATTCACCCAACATAGCGATGAAATCGATGACTTAAATGTTAAACCGATACGTTGCCTCGATTAATAATTAAAACATAAAAATATTTATGAAGTAAGAATTGAAAATAAATCAAAGATACAAATAATAGCATTATTAATGAAAAATGTTAACATGGGATGCTAGAATATTCGAAAAACAATAATAATTATGATATTTACAAAAGAAATAAAAATAAAGACAGATCATGAACAAATAAAAATACACTTAGTAATAATAACATAAGATAATATATACACAAGGTAACATGAAAATATATACAACCAATGATATGAGAGAGGTGCATCGAGTAATATATATAAAAATATAGCCAATAATATTGAGAATACATATCCATAATATATATAATATATATACATATACGTATAATATAGTTATATAAAAAATACATACAACATATAGTATTAAGAATAAACTCAATGTATATGGTATTTAAAAAAATAGTATTAAAAAACGTAATATATGTGCATGAGATAATGTAAGGAAAATAATATATATATATATATATATACAGAATACATTTCAAATTAACATATACTGTATGCATATATAATAAAATACACAAAAATAATACTAGTAAAAGTATATATATATATATAAACGTAATGAAATATATGTACTAATATTAATAATAAATATAAATAATATGTATATAGTATGGTATAAAAACATAGATATATAAACCATGGTACTAAAATATACATATAATATATAAGAATATATGTAATGAAGTATTAAAAATTTGTACATGATATATATAATAATATAATGTTAAGAATATACATATGGAAGATAATATTAAAAGCATGTATACATGATATATATGAGAAAACATAATATAATATTAGAAATATATACATGAATAATAAAACATATGCTAATATTAATGATAATAATAAAATAATGTAAAATATATGCATAAGATTGTGAAAAGAGAAAAAGGAAAAAAAGAAAAAAAAATATATAAATATTATGGTAGTTAAAAAAAATTATATGGAATAATAAAAACAACATATAACAAAGATCATAAAAAACACAATATGTATAAGAAGTTAGATAATATGTACACAATATACATGTGAAAAATATATGCATAATATAGTATTAGACCATAATAATACAACATTAAAAATATATGATATATATAAAGTATAGTATTAAGAACACATATATAATATATGAAGAATATATACCTATACATATAATACTAAAACATTTAGGTGATGTATACATATTAGAATAAAAACCTTAGTACTAATATTACATATGTTATATACAAATATATTAAGTGTGTATACGTATTATAAATATATAAATATATAATAAAACATAGACTAATACATAATAATAATAATAATAATAATAATAATAATAATAATAATAATAATATTAATATTAATATTAATAATAATATTATAAAAATAATAAAACTAAAGAAGAATAACGAAAAAATAAAAAAAAAGACGAAATTGAATGAAAAAAGAAGTTATTGGGGCCAATTTATAATAAAAACAGAAGAGGGGGATTCATTCGAACACGCGCTAAACATTGAGGGGCCTAAAAAGCAATTTACCCGTCCTTTAAAACGCTGTGTTTGACCAGGGATTGAATTGAAAAGCGCGACAAGTTTCAGGGCTAAATTAAAAAAACAATAAATTTGATTGTAAATTAATAAAAAAGCGGAAGGGCTAAATGTGCAATTAGCCCTTCCGTTCAAAAACGCACGGACCCTAGGCCGGACGGATCGGGTCGGATCCGATCCAAGGGAAAACGGCACCGTTTCAGCACTGAACTCTAATGCCAAAACGGCACCGTTTTGAAAGGCTATAAATAGCCTAAAATTCGAAAAAAAAAATTTGAGAGGGGAGAAAGAAAAAAAAAGAAAGAAGAGAGGGGAGAGGGGGGGCTCGGAGCGATTTCCGGCTAGGGGAGGGGACTCCGGTCCGATCGCCGGACCGTCGCCGGTGCCGTCGCCGGCCACCGCGGAAAAGGTAAATTTTTTCTTTTTTTTTTTTAAATTTTTTTATATTTATTTTTTATTTTATGTTGTATATTTATGTGTATTGGTGCTAAAATAGGTTTTAAAGCGAAATAAAAAAATATATAAAAATATAACCTTTAGTTTCTTTGCTGCTGACTCTTCGTTGTCTGATATCGTTGCTTTGGTCTGACTATTCTGGCATATGGATACCGATAGAAATCAAGGATTCAATATCTTTGTTTATGTTTTTAAAATGTCGAAAAAAAAAGACCCCCTTACATCTGTTTCACACGGGTTTTATAACCCTTTACAAACTATTTTCAATTTTTTTTTTGTTGTCATTTCCTTTCTTTTCTTGCAGGTGCCACTTGCTGGCGATGGGACAAAGGCGCAAGTGTGGTGGAGCAGTGGCCGCGATCGGGGCATGGGGCGATCGGAGGGTTGGTGGCGCAAGTGGGGGGTAGGTGACTAGGGTTTCAAAAGCTGAAACCCTAAGTCAGATTTTGGAGTTTTGGGCTTCTAGGCTAGGTTAATTTAGGGTATTGGGCTAGTGGTACTTGGGTTAGGCTAACTGGGTTGAAAATATTGTAAACGGGCTTGGGTTTTATGTTTGGGTTTTGTTATAATGTATTTGAGTTATGGGTAGGTTAGTTGGTTGTTTTGGGATTAATGGGCTAATGTTGTAAATGGGTTAATGTGTAAATGGGTTAATGGGTTAATGTGTAAATGGGCCCGGGCAATTTGGGCTTCTACAATGTATATTTTATAGGTATATATTATTTTTTTAAATATTTTTTTAATACCCTATGCATTGTATGTATTTTCTTAATAACTACATTATATGTATATATATATACTATGTACATATTTTTAATATTATTATGTATGTATATGTTATGTAAATATTTTAACATTATATTATATATGCCTTTTATGTATTATATATATATATATATATGCACCTTTTAGTGTTGTATTATTATACATCATGTATATGTTTCTAATACTATGTTACATTTCCACATATTATCTTACGTATATATTTTTCATATATGTTATATACACGTGCTTTCTTTTAATAGTTTATATATTATTATGTACATATTTTGATATCATTAGTTATATATTTTTACATGCATTACTTTATGTACACATTTCCATATTATCCCATATATACATATATATTAAACTCTATTATATGCATATGTTCATTTTTTACCACATTTTATATATTACTATTACATTTGTTTTATCCCTAGTGTATTTATTATTAATATTAGTACACATATTTCATTGCACATATATATATATACTTTTTATTAGTATTATTTTTGTATATCGTATTATTCATTATTATACATGTATATATATAGATTTTTTAGTATTTATTATAATATTTTTCTTATTACTTACATACTTTAATGCATACATGTATTTATATATTATTATTATATTATTATTATCATTGGTTATTCTATTATTCCTACTTTCAATACATATTGTATATACTTTTAATCTAGTATTATATATTTTATATATATATGTTCACTACTATTTCATATTTACATTATTACTATTATTATCATGTTTAATACCATATGCATTATTATTGCTTTATACTATATTATCGCATATACATTGTTAATTTTTATGTATTTGCTTCGTATATTCTCAACTTGTTATTATCATTTGTCTGTTCCGAATTTAGCATATTAGTTCACATCTTATTTCAATATAAATATTAGTTTCCTTTTACTTTCTTTATCTAGAAATGTTTTTATTCATGTTTTCTAATTCATTTCAATAAACAAGGTAACGTGCCGATTTAACACTAAGTTGTCGATTTCATCGCTATGTTGGTTGAAAGTTGATCGACTCGTGTTAAAACGGTATGTCCTTCTCAAAAAATCAAAAGAATTGAAATTTCTCGTCTTTTCAATCGGATCACGACTAAATGATTATATTGAACTCGTATTTTTGAAAATCAAGACAACACGTGTTTATAATATACCAATTTTGGGCGTCGCGAGGGTGTTGATACCTTCCTCATGCGTAACCGACTCCTGGACCCTACTTTACTCTGATTTTAGTGTAGACCTAAACTCGGCCTTCTTTTGTTTTAAAAATAAACTTATCAGGTGTCCGATCACACCTATAAAAAGGATCGGTGGCGACTCCTCTCTTTATTTTGAAATCAAACTTCAGTTTTCAAGTTTTCAATAAATCGCCACAATTAGCGACCGAAAGCAAATTTTTACGTCGCTACAGGCGTGTTGACATGGAGGTGCGATGGAGTAGCGCATGACGCGGAGGGACGTGCGATGTGCGGTGCTTGGAGGCTCGGCACAACGGTCTGCTAGGGTTCTAAAAACCTGCTGAAACTATTTGATGTTTGTGGGCCAATTGGGTCGTAGGTTTTTAATTTGGGTCTAGGTCTGTTTTTGGTATTTGGGCTATTTGTAAAAGAGATGGACTATTTTATTTTAGTTTTTGGTTTATGGGCCCGGGCTAAATTGGGCCATAACAAAGTTGATGCTCAATAAGCTTATAACACTAATTTAATTAGAGGTTTAAATAATACTAAATTTTATCACACCCACACGATGTGAGTGAATTAAAAAAATATTTATAAAAACATATCATCGAATGATTATTAATAGAATGGTAAAGGGTTAACTATTTACAAATATATGCGTGCTTGGCAAAAATTTGAGGCCTATATTTCGAACTAGGCTTGAGTTAGCATAGATTGTGCTAATGCCATGATAGTCGATATTATTTTGTTACTGACTGTACCTATCGATACATACTATTATAATATTAAACAAATATCAAATAATTTAAGTTTCATTTCGGTCAAAACTTCGATGTCTTTTGATAATTTTAGTGTGTTTCAGCTAGACTTGTTTAATGGTTGAGTTATCTATTCAAACACAAAGACTCGTTCAGTATTTGAGAGGGGTTGAACAAAAAATACTAAACCCAAAAAGAAACAGGCTTAACAAAAAAAGGATTAAGCCCATTTAAATATAGCCAAGTTTATGCTCTAATATTCAAAGCCAAACCCGACTCATTTTCAAGTTTATAATATGATACTTGTTCTTTTCTTTTATATATTATCTAATTTATATTAGATTAAATTAAATATATTATACAATAATGTAAATATTGAATATAGGTTAAGTCATTAATGTTTAGAAATTTAATAAAAGAAATAAAATATAATGGTTATAAAAAAATTATATAATTACTAAGCATTAACTAAAAGTAATTATATTTTTAAAAAATAATATTAATAGTTTAATTTAGTTTGGGTTAGTATGGGTTTAAACAAAATTTAAAGTTCATATTTTAAATCAAATCAGGCTTGGGCAACTATGTATAGTATGAATACCATGCATAGGCTCGACTAAGACCGGCCCATGAACATCTAGTTTCAGCGAATATCGATGTATACACTATTTTATTATCTTAAACCATATTTAAAAAATTTATCATAATTATTTTTATTTTTTATAATTATATTTTAAAATAAAATATAATAATTTAATTAAGTTATTCAACTTAATTAATAAATTTAAATTTAAATTTGCTTATAAATATTTTTATATGTATGTAATTGATGTGCATTTGCATGCATATAAAATATATAAAAATTGATACTGGTATTACTCCATGCGAATGTTAAAACAAAAATAATACATCTAACAATGTGTTATCAAAACCCTAAAAACTCTTGTTTTTTTTTTCAAGTTGTTTTGTTCTTCTCTTTGCAGGTTGATTACCACTCTTTTTTTTTACTCCCATCAACCCACTCTTTATTTTTCCTCCTCATTCATTTTATGTATCTTTTCTCTTTTTAGTTTATAGATCTATTTTATGAGTATTTTTATTGTTTTTACAAGTTGTGATAAAAGATGCTAGTGCCTATCATTATTGAAATTCCATCGGCCACCAGTAATTTTTTTGAAAAGTAGGTGATTCTTCGTTGGCTTTTTAATCTATTTTTGTTTTGAGAGTATTTCAGAATAATAAATGATTTCATGAGTTGATTTGGGCTCGTGTCATCTTAAGTTTTATATTTTTTTTCATTGTTTAACAAGTTTCACTTTTAGAAGTTTTTGTTTGCTCTTGTAGCACTTTTTTAGTATTACTTATGCATATAGTCTTGTTTTTGCAAATGATTTTAGGGATAATTTTTTCATTGTCCTCTCCAGTTTTATGAATGTTCGATTCTATTATCATTTTTACCCGTTGCGTTAGGTCATTTGAGGTTGATTTTCTTATCATCCAAATATATCGCGCTTGAGTTGTGGTAAAGTCAATTGTGATAGTGACATAATGTACTTTTATTATGTTAATAACGCTTATCTTTTACCGCTTACAACTAATATATATTTAATTTTTTCTCTCGAATTAATATGTTATCAACTACTTAAAATAATACAATATTAACTAGCTTAAGTAATACCATTTAGTGACTCGATTCAAACAGCATCCACGACAGGATGGGGAATGGGATGTTTTTAAAATCATTAACAGCACACTTTCTTTTACGCAAGTAATAAAGATAGGTCGTGGAAATGAGGGACAATATAATTTGGAGGAGTCTAAAGTAGGGTTAATTCATTGAAGATGATTATTATTATTATACGGCCATCCAATGGAGATTTTTCTTTAAAATAAAAATGGAAAGGAGAAGATGGGATTGATGAAAGTTGACCTTGAACGGGCAAATGACAAAAAGATATGTTTGTAACTTTAATGATGAATTATTATTATTGCTATTTATAGTGGCAACTGGTTTTCCATATCTACAAGTTTGTCATCATATCGCACTCTATATGCCATTTTCTTTTATTCATGCATTGCTTATAAAATGGATCATACTTTTTACAGAAATTATATGAAAATAAAGTCGGAATATTGAAGAGAAAAATGATGTTTAACATTTATTAATCAAGAATTTGACTGAGAAAAAATGGAATAGGTTAGCCTTCAAATTTTTAGAGTGGTACTCTTTTTTGTCAATTCCTTTTCAATGTATTTTATTTGTTAATACAAATTTTCACACTTAATAAGTAATGAAATATAATTAATTTTGTTATGGAATTGCAGCTCCTCCCACTTATTTGTGGAAGCATCAGAAATCACTCAACCGAAGCTTTGATGGTACGGCCATTGTATGGGCCTCTGGCTTGCTGATGTGGACAGGCCAGTGGGTCCTCTTTTAGGAGGCCGAAGCTAAACAGGTCATTAGACAATATTTTTGTAATTGGGTCAACTCATTTACAAATTTAATAATTTAATGAATAATATAACACATATCTTATTTGATCCGTAAGGAAATTAAAAAAAAAAAAAAAAAAAAAAAAAAAAAAAAAAAAAAAAAAAAACATTCCATCTTCCTCCTATGACTTTTCTCCTTAGCATCTTATTTCCTCTTCACAATTAATATCACGATTCCTTTATTTATTTATTCTACTGAATTTTTTTTTTATAAAGCATGGAATAATGTGAAATTATTTTATTATGATTGAAATTTGAGTTTTATACACGTGATTGGGGAATTGGTGGCATTATCCGCCATTGAAACATATAGTCTTAAAATTTAAGAGATGATATATATTTGGTAGACGTAAAAAAATATATTATATTTTCAGAAAAGAAATTAAATTTAAATTTTGGAATTGATGTTATTCATCATAATGGTGATGCCATGAAACCAACCAAACCTGAGCAAACTACGAATGATGCAGGCCCAATCCAACATTATGAACACGCACCAAAATTGATTGCTCATATTTGTGTTTGTAATTAAATTTTGAATTGGAGATATTTGACTAAAGTGCAACCTAGATTAACCCTGGGAAGCAAGCAAGGGTGGTCTAGAGTTCTCAAGGATGTCCCCCACTTAAAATGGGTTTTCGCAAAATAATAATAATAATTAAAAATTGAAATAACTAGTAGATCTATTCCTAGAGTTTTCAATGTTAATCAAACAGGTGGGGCTACTTGTCTCTTGTCTCTCCCTCTCAAATTATCTAATTCCTTAATAAAATGACGCTTTTTAAATGTATTATAAAAATTAAAATCTAATTCGATTATGAAATAATAAAACATTATTTGTGTTGATTTGCAACTAAAAGATAATTGAGCCTTTTGACAATTTAAAGACATGGAAGGGAAGTTTTCTCATTTTCCAACTGATTAAGACATAAGTGGACTTTTAATCTACCAGAAGCATGTGAAAGACGATAGATATTTGGACAATTGAATTTGAAATATGAAGCAAAAGGCAAGGACCACAGTTATTAAGTTTGATTAACCCGACATGAATTTTTTTTTTTACAACGTTTTCAAAGACACAACAATAGTGTGTCCAGAAAAGGGGTTTGAGATGCTTTGTGACCTTTCTGAATTATTGAACTATCTTTATGTCAAAAAAATCACTCTAGGAAAATGTCGTTTCATTTTATTTGGGCCCTAATAATCAGATTTAATAACCTTAGAGACTAAATAGATCTCAAAATTCAAACAATAACATCCTCTCCTAAATTTGTAACATAAAAAAAATGTGCCATTATCTAAAACAAATTTGCACCAGAAATAAAAGAAGTTCAAATTTCTTCTTCTTCTTTTTCCCGGAGACATCAAACAATCGAAATAAATGATGCCATTATTTAGCTATTGCGTGCACTCAATAAAATCATCTTTAAAGCCATTTCTTTCTAACATCAAAACTTATCGTCCTTGCTTGAATTTGAAATGATGGAAAAGATTGGAAATCAAATCAACCAATAAATGGTGAAATAATTGATGGAGTTGAGTAGTTGGGGCATTAGATTTTTTGCCTTCTATTTTCTTTTGGGCCCTCAAAAGCCCACGCTGTAAAATGATTTTAAACTTGTGAATTTAACACCCCCCCCCCCCCAACCCCCCAAAAAGAAGGTTCAAAAAGGAGATGGATTTGATGTAATGCTAACGCAAGAAAAAAGGAAAAAAAGAAAAGAAGGGAAAATAGAGAGTGAGAAAGTGTGACAGTAGGAAGAAGCATTTGGAGTTGAAAAAGAGGATCAAAGCATGCAGTTTTTAAAAAATAATAATAATAAAGAGAAAATTGTGTTGCTTGGTGTAGTGCAATGCACGGAGGTTGGGTGGCATTTCAAGGTCGTCAGAGGCATGCCCTTGAATTATTATTTTTGCTGCTATTTCTGCTGTTGATAGGATACTTGAGAGGCCGAGGTTGTAAACATTGTCAGTCGATAATAGCTTGCAGTTGCATGCTAAAGAAGAGGCCACCACCATTTTAATCCGTCAACTGTCCCACATCCACCAGCTTTTTATCTAACTCATATAATTATATATATTCCTTTTGACACTTGTATTCTATACATGCTTTGTCTGTAAGCCAAGGACATTTTTCTCTTGTCTTATATTTTTGGCTATCAATGTTTAGGGAACCAAATAATGCCGATAAATACACGTACCAATTCATCATAACTCACTCTTACACGATCGGAATTTACTTGGGAATAACCTTGGATGTAGATGATGTTTTATTAATAAATCATCGTTTGGGTGAGGGAAAAAAACAGATTTAGATGACCAAGTTTGGGAGTATATAGCTTCAATGATAGCTTATTAGACAATGGCAGGTAAGGGGGAGAGGTGGAAGTTGTTAGGGCTTATAAATAGAGTTGGGCTTTTTAGTTGAAAGCATTTGAATTCGATCCCGTGATGGTTGGAAATGGGGTTTTTTTCTTCTTTAGGATAGCTTTTATTATTATTATTATTATATTCTCAACATTTCTTTTGAATTTAAAACATTTCAATCATCTCTTGAAAGAATTTAATTTATGTAATTATTTTATAAGATCTTCAGATTGTGACTTCTTTGGGGTTTTTTCTTCTTTAGGATGGGCTTTTTAATATTTTGCCCTTTAATAGTACTCAAAATTAGAAAAACGAATATTTGTCAAATTTTTGCAAAAGTATCATTTCTTTTATATGGAAATGCCATAAATATTAGATTTCTGCTAGGCAAATAGTGTACACATAACTTAAATAAAAATTATAGCAGTAGCTTTGGACCTAAGAAATTCACAGTTGAAAGCTTGTTTGATTTTTACTTGTCAAATATTAATTTGTAGTAAGAAAAATATAAAGATGAAAATTAAAAGTATGTGTATAGCTTTCAACAATATTTATATGAATCAAACTTAATATTACATATATGTCATACAATTGTTCTAAATATTTAAGTCAAAACCAATATTTTGTCAAATATCGGTAATGAATTCTTGACTTTATATCTTGGATCGAACCTTTTCTATTAGTTCTCTTCTCAAAATTTTTCCAGAAGCTGATTTTGGGACACTTTTCAAGAAAATAATACTCCGTAATTTTTTATAATGTGCAACCTACGAGCAAATCAATAGAGAGGGCGTAGATTACAACAAACAATCTTATTACAAGCCTAGCAATTTAAAAAAAAAAAAAATCAATCTCATACCTTATTTGCCACGAACTGTTTAAAATCTTCTTCAGTTAGTGAACTATTGGGATGTCGAACAACGTATGCAATCGGAACCTCTCCAGCTTTAACATCGGGAAATCTAAAAAATTGAGTTTAATGTGCATTACTAACCCTTACGAAGAAGTACAAAAAAATTGAAAAGAGGTTGGAGATGGAGCTATACTTACGGAATAACAACGGCATCAGTAATGTCTGGATGAGAAAGAAGTAATCCTTCTAACTCTGCAGGTGCCACCTAACAATTAACCTTATAAATACATTAAATAAAATAGATGGAAATGTACATGGAGTGTTAAAAGTTGTTAAACTAAATTTCATCGAATCGAATTAATCTTGTTTAATGAATTTCTCCATTTATTCAATAAAAGATTCAATTTAATTTGTTAATTTACATTAGTTTTTAATTCGAAAAAATCACATAAATAAATATTTTCTAATTAATAAATATTAAACTCATCTTCATATCCTAACCCTAATTCGGAATGGCGGATACTAATATCCCAACTCCTCTCAACCAAAAATCTAAAACCAAATAAATATCCCACCCAAGAGTTAAAATTAAAATTTACAATTAATTTAATTAAATTTAAGAGGAAAAAGGAAGAAGCCCCAAAAGATGAGAGTAGTTGTGGTGGTCAATGCTATTGCAGCTTTTGTTTATTTTGCTCTCGTGTTTGGATCCAAGTCACACTTACCTTTTCGGCTCACCTTATGGTCAAATTATCTACATATCTGTATTTTACCCAAAATAAGTGTTCATTTGATTCATTAGATTATATAATTAAGTAAATGAATTAATTTTTACATATTTGATATTAAAATCAATAAATAATTTATAAATTTTGAAGTTAACTCAGTAAAATTTGATAATTCAAGTGGTGATTTTTTTTTAATTTTTTTTATATAAATAAATATATTTTAAAAAAAATTGAAATTGTCAAACGTGATTATTTTTTATGGATTATCAATTTATTTTATTTTTTATCTACATATAAACCGAACCCAATCAAATACACACTTTAATAACAAACTATTAAAGAAATGTATGGATAATTTATTACCTGAAAACCATAACATTTGATAAGCTCCTTTATTCGATCTACAACAAATAATTGTCCTTGTTCATTGAAATAACCTAGATCACCAGTACGTAGCCATCCTTGCTCATTTATACCTACCTTTGTAGCTTCTGGATTGTTAAAATAACCTAACAATAATAATCCACAAATGATGTTGTCAAATTACCTTAATTTATATGTATTAAAAAAAAATCAATTCGTAACTATCATTCATATTTCGTCACGCACTCACTAGATAAAAAGAATAGCTTGAGATTTAAGGGAGTAGTTAAAACTAATGTTTATTTCATTATGTACTACTTTAATATTTACATTTTTAACAGAAATGCTAACTAAAACGTTAAATTTTTAAACATGGCAATTCATGTCTACTTTATTTATTATTTTTGAATTTTTATCAACTTTTTATAATTATTTTAAAATTTTAACTCTTTTTTTAATAATTCTTAAATTATTTATTGACTGACATATAAGATAAACAATGTCATGTCAACATAAAATATGTATGGATTACTACATAGATTGTCATGCTAACATCGTAAAAAAAATTAATATTTTAATCAACAATTCGATTAAAAAATTTTTAACTCATTTTGAAAGGTTAATAACTAAATTTAATCAAATTAAAAATATATATAGGTGATGACTATGTTGACCTAAGAATCCTAACAACTTCAAATTATTCAAAATCTTGGTCACGGTTTGTATATAATGTAGTTAGATGAAAGGACAATAACTATTCATGCCCCCTGTAATTAAGATACCAAACACTTTTATTTCTATTTGAATAAAGCGAGAAGGAAAAAAAAAGAAGTACAAGCTGACAACTGTAATCTTGATAGATAAAAGGGCAATTCTTGCATTTCTTGTAACGAAAGTTATGAGCAAAAGTTCAACCAAAAAAAAATAAAAAATCTGTAATGCCATTATCGGGTCCCTATGAATAAAGATCAGGATAAGGAATTGCTCATTTCCTAGAGACTAAATTTTTCTTTTATAAAAGTGATGGTCATTCTGAGGCATGGTTAATTATAAAGCATATTTACCTGGTGTAATTGTGGGTCCTCGAATCCATATTTCTCCAATCTGATTTGGAGGGAGGGAGTTCATTGTGCCTAAACTAACAATTTTGGCTTGAATTAGAGGCATTAGACTTCCGGTTGATCCTGAGAAACCAAGGCCTTCCTTCGGATTTTCCATTGAAATTTTCCCGCAAGCTTCTGTCATACCATATCCCTGCACCATGCATGTTTGCATTTTAATTCCTCATTTTACAACTTAATAACCCACTTAATTCTATTATGCAACCAAAAACAATACTGCAGGATTCTCAGACGCTAATCAAATATTATTGTAAATTCATGAAGTAGCTATAGGGCTTTGAAATTATTTATGAACATCTCCCTTTCACATTTTCCAAGAGGCAACAAAGCAGAATGGGCTACTTCAAATTTTTATATATAATAATACCACGGAACACTAGTAGATCTTAATATTAAGTTTTGGGTTCTGGTTAAAATTTTTAAAAATTTTAAGATTTAATAAAAATTTCAAAAAATTTTAGGTCTAATTAAATTTTTTTTAATTTAAGAGCTTAATGAAAATTATGAAAACATTTGAACGGCCTAATTAAAATTTCTAAACAATTTTAAGGATTTTATGAAAATTTTCAAATGTTTTGAGGTCAAAGCCTCCGGTCTGATAAATATTTAATGCATCTTTAATGTATAAATCTCATGCATATAAGTGAACAATATATTGAAAGTTTTGATGTGTGGGACTTAAAAGGGCAGAGTTTTTCTGGTTTGTTGAATTATGGTTTGGACGGCTTTTATGTTCTAGTTTGTGACTTGTTGGCTTCTGCTGCTTTCTGATTTGCAGCTGTGGATTTTGGCGTGTTGTACAAGTGGGGAGTATTGGGTTTTGGTTCTACTACCTGAAAAATTTGAACATGGGGCAAAATGTTGACACATGTCTCGATCAAATCTCTGCTCAGTGGGGCTGCACTACATATAATTTGCTTCAACGATGATAAATCATACTTATTGTTCATCATCTGCCATTGCTTTGCCAAAGAAACCATAACCGGAGGCACAACGAACATATGCGTGACCTTGTACTTCTCGATGGCACCCAACACTTTGTCCAGCCCAAACTTGGCCATCGAAACCAATACATTTCCTCTTCTCAATTGTGCCAACGTTAAGACCGAACCAAACCCATGAAACATTGGCAAGAAACACAAACATACACTCCTTCCTTCCCTGTACCTGTCTTGATCGGCGGTGAAATTTAAGGTCGAAGCGATGAAATTTTTATGTGTCAGCATCACCCCTTTACTGGTTCCGGTTGTTCCAGATGAGTACATCAATGCCGCCACATCGTTCTGCTGTACATCGTTATTCGAATTCAAATAATGGTCAGCGTAGTTTTTTATAATATCCGAGTAAAAAGAGAATTTTGGAATAGCTGATGATAAGTTGGGGGAGCTTGATGATTGTAAGAAAACCAATGGAACATTGAACTGGCTAACTTTGCTATAAAGCTGAGGGATTGTGATGATAAGCTTGGGATTGGAATCTTTGACTTGTTTGGATATCTCGGTGAAAGTGAAAGAAGGGTTGGCAGTGGTGGCAATGGCACCAAGAGAGACGATAGCAAGGAAAGATATGGGGAAACGTATTGAGTTGGGGGCAAAGATAAGAACGACATCATGTTTAGCAACGTGAAATTGGTGGCGTAATGCATAAGCAAGAGACGAAACATGAACTTTGAGTTGAAGAAAGGTTAGGGTTTCGTTAGAAGTAGCATCGATGAGAGCGGTGTGATGAGGGATGGAGGAAGTGGATTGGAAAATAAAGGAGGTGACTGAGAGGTCAGGGCTTGTTGGGAGCTTGATGGGGGGCCTTGGGGAAGTGTAGGTTTGGGTTTTTGGATTGAATGAAGAAATTGCCATTGATTTTGTGGGAGGGGAGGGGGGGGGGGGGGCAGTTGATTGAGGAGATTGGGATCAAGGCTTGTGGATTTTTCTTTTGGGGGCTAGGCTTGAATGAATTTATATTTGGTTTTGCAAAGTTTGTCGAGTTTGAATATAGATGATGATGAATTATTAAGTTTGAATTATTATTTTGTTGTGGTCATGGTCTCAGGTCTGCTCTTTCGGCTGCTATCAATGTTTGCTAATTCTTTTATCGATTTCTTTATGGGACGTCTTGGAAACAGCTACAAACGAAATAAATGCAAGATTAAAAAGAAAAATTAAAATTTTAATATATCATTTTATTCTTAAATTTTGATAAAAAATTAATATGGTATTTATGTTATTTTTTTAATCTAATTTAATGCCTGTATTTTAAAAAATATATATATATATTTTAGTATTAAAAGATAACTGTGAAAAATAAAATAAAAATAATAAAATAAAATAAAGACACACAAATTTTTTACGTTGAAACCCTTTCGGGAAAAAACCACGGGCAGAGGAGAAGAAAATTTATTATGTCAAATTCGAATTAATTACAAGAGAAATAGACTATGTCTATTTATAAGCTTATAAAGCCATATTCTAATAAGACTGAAACACCTTATTCTAATAAATATCAAATAGATGGAATTTAATAAGGTTAAAAAGACCTTATTCTAAAATAAAATAAAAGAACTGTAATTATATATAGATTCTTCTTTTATTTTATTTTACCACTGTATTTTATTTAAATAAGGATTTGGGTCACTTAATTCTAACAATCTCCACCTTGACACGAATTCTCACTGAACAAGTTTTTCATCGCGAATGCTCAACGAACAAGTTCTCCACCTTTTCCATAAAACCCCTTAAGGGTTTAACTTCAACAATGAACACCAACCAAGTTTAAACAATGCTCAAACTTGGTTATAGGAAGTGACTTAGTCATCGTATCTGCAGGATTTTCATGAGTACTAATTTTACTTACAACAATATCACCACTAGCAATAATATCACGAACAAAATGATATCGAACATCAATGTGTTTTGTTCTCTCATGAAACATTTGATCTTTTGTAAGAAAGATGGCACTCTGACTGTCACAAAATACTATGCTGATTTGAAGGTCTTCATTGAGTTCACTAAAGAGTCCCTTCAACCAAATAGCTTTTTTACAAGCCTCAGTAATCGCCATGTACTCAGCTTCAATGGTAGACAAATCGACTGTACTTTGCAAAGTGGCTTTCCAACTGATTGCACAACCTCCGATTGTAAAGACATAACCTTTCGGGAAAAAACCACGAGCAGAGGAGAAGAAAATTCACTATGTCAAATTCGAATTAATTACAAGAAGAATAGACTATGTCTATTTATAGGCTTGTAAAGCCATATTCTAGCAAGACTGAAACACCTTATTCTAATCAATATCAAATAGATGGAATTTAATAAGGTTTAAAAAACCTTATTCTAAAATAAAATAAAAGAACTGTAATTCTATTGGATTCTTCTTTTATTTTATTTTACCACTGTATTTTATTTAAATAAGGATTCAGGTCACTTAATTCTAACAATCTCCACCTTGACACGAATTCTCAATGAACAAGTTCTTCATCGTGAACTCTCAACGAACAAGTTCTCCACCTCTTCCATAAAACCCCTTAAGGGTTGAACTTCAACAATGAACACCAACCAAGTTTAAACAATGCTCAAACTTGGTTATAGAAAGTGACTTAGTCATCATATCTGCAGGATTTTCATGAGTACTAATTTTACTCACAACAATATCACCACTAATGTGTTTTGTTCTCTCATGAAACATTTGATCTTTTGTAAGAAAGATGACACTCTGACTGTCACAAAATACTGTGCTGATTTAAAGGTCTTCATTGAGTTCACTAAAGAGTCCCTTCAACCAAATAGCTTCTTTACAAGCCTTAGTAATCGCCATGTACTCAGCTTCAGTGGTAGACAAAGCGACTGTAGTTTGCAAAGTGGCTTTCCAACTGATTGCACAACCTCTGATTGTAAAGACATAACCTGTGAGAGATCTTCTTCTATCAAGGTCTCTAGCAAAACCAGCATCAACATACCCAATGACTCCATCTTTAGTTCTTCCAAACTGTAAGCAAACATCAGTAGTACCTCGTAAGTATCTTAAAATCCACTAAACTGCTTTCCAGTGTTCTTTACCGGGATTCGCTATATATCTGCTAACTGCACTGACTGCATATGATAAATCTGGACGTAAACAAACCATAGCATACATGAGAGATCCCACTTCACTAGAGTATGGAACATGTGACATGTACTCAATCTCATCACCTGATTGTGGAGACAAAGCCGAAGAAAGTCTGAAATGGGCTGCTAAAGGAGTACTAACAGGCTTAGCACTCTGCATATTGAACCTGCAAAGAACTTTCTCAATGAACCCCTTTTGACTTAAGTATAATTTACTTGTTTTTCTATCTCTGAGAATCTCCATACCAAGTATCTTCTTTGCTAGTCCTAAATCTTTCATCTCAAATTCTTCACTTAGTTGAACTTTGACCTTTCTTATTTCTCTTTTATCTTTTGCTGCTATCAACATGTCATCAACATAAAGAAGTAGATACACAAAAGAACCATCACTGTTTTTCTTAAAGTAAACACAGCTATCAAAACTACTTCTTTTGAAATCATGAGAAGTCATAAAGGAATCAAACCTCTTGTACCACTGTCTTGGTGACTATTTCAAACCGTAAAGGGACTTTTTTAACAAGCAAACATATTCCTCTTTTTTTAAGACTGTAAAACCCTCTGGTTGTTGCATGTAAATGTCCTCCTCAAGTTCTCCACGCAAAAATGCAGTTTTTACATCTAATTGCTCAAGGTCCAAATCATGCATGGCCACAATACCAAGAACGCTCGAATCAAACTATGCTTCACAACTGGGGAGAACACATCTGTGAAGTCTACTCTTGGAATTTGACTATAACCCTTCGTAGCAAGTCTTGCTTTATATCTGGGTTCTTCAACTCTTGGAGTCCCTTCTTTCTTTTTAAATACCCATTTACAACAAACAACCTTTTTACCTTTAGGAAGTTTTACAATATCCTATGTTCTATTTTTGTGAAGTGATTCTATCTCCTCTTGCACAGCAAACATCCACTTTTCTGAGTCTTCACAGCCAATTGCCTCAGAATAATTAGATGGCTCTTAGTTTGCATCTATATCTTCAGCCACATTTAAAGTATAAGCAACTAGATCAACCTCGACATACTTCTTTAGAGGTTTAATTTCTCTTCTAGTTCTGTTTTTGGCGATAGAGTGTTATGGTGAAAAAGCAACTCTATTCTCAATTTTTGTACTGGCTTGAGGAGTCGACTCTGTATTAATCTAATGCTGTAACAGCCTAATTTTTAATAGTGTCGGAACAGTGATTCGAGATCACTAAATCTAAAAAATGAGTAGGAAATATTATTAATTTAGTAACTATAAGTTAAATGCGAAGTTAGAAATTTTTTTGAAATAGTGAATAGTGTACTAAAAATAAATACTAAAATAATTAGAATAAAAAACGAGGTATCGAGACCTCGGGAATTTTAAATCGAGCCATAAATATTTTTATAAATATTTATGGAGTGTTAATAAGTTAGTATTAAAGTTTCGTCAAGAAATTTTAAAGTTCTGATAGTTAATTGAACAAAAAGAACTAAATTGTATCAAATGCAAAATTTTGGGAAATGATTAAATAGCTTAAATGATAAAAGAAAGAGGGTTTAAAAGGCAAATAAACCCAAGGTCTATTTGGGCTGGACGGCAAGGGCATGAAATCAGCAAGAAAATAAGGAGAATTAAGGGAAAAATTGGAAAATTGCAAAATTCACTTGATAAAGTTAGGACTAAAGTGGAATTATCTAGATTTCTCTTTATTTTTCTGCATTCTCATCAGCAAAAACGCCATGGAAGAGTTCTCCTAAGCTGTTTTTTCATATTTTTACTTCAAGTAAGTTCAATTCTTGATTATTTCTTAAAATTTTTGTGTTTTTGTGACTTTTACAACTAGGTCCACTTGTTGAATTCATTAGTTTTTGATTCTATGAAAGAAATTGAAAGTTTCTATGAATATGTGCTGGAAGTATATGATGATTTGGCATGGAATTAGAACTTTAAATTGTTTATATGTTGATTTTATTGAAAGAATTGAATAGAAAGTGAATGTTTGGGACCTAAGTGTAAAAGAGTTTGAAGTTAGAGTTTTATGTGGAAATTTTGAATTTTAATAGTTATGAAATAACTTATAATGTCTAGTAAAAGTATTAATTGAGAAAATTATCTTAATTTAGGGGTTAATTGAGCAAGGACTGAATTGTATGAATTGTGAAATTTGGGGTAAAATGGAAATTAACATTTTGCACTACAACTGTTTTGGACAGTAGCAGTAGTCTAACTTTGAAAAATCACCAAAAATTTTAGAAATGGAATTAGAGGATGAATAAGATATGAAATTAAAGCTTATTGAGTCTAGTTTCTTATAGAAGAAATTATGTAAGCAATGGAATTGTAAATCATGAGGTATGATAAATTTTGTGAGATAAGGTCAGAATGATTTCGGGTTCCCCTGTTCTAACTTTGTAAAATCATAAAAAAATTGGATAAAAATAACTATGGGATTAAATTTATATTTTTAGAATTTTGAATAAGTCTATTTTCAAGAGAAACAAACAGGAACATCATTCGAATCCTGTACGAGGAGATAATTAATTTTTAGTGAAGAAGGGTCGGAACTGTCAGACAGCAGAATAGGGGAGATTTTAATGAATAAACTGTATTAATTGGCCCAACCAAAAATTATGAAATTTTTATGGTAAAAAGATATGTGAGTCTAGTTTCAGGGAAAATTAGTGGACCTTAATTTGGAGTTCCGTAGCTTTAGATATAAATAATTTAGTGACTATGACACGGGTGAATAGCTTGAATATTCACATAAGTAATTAGTGAAAATTATGGATAAGGTTACTTACAAGTGTGTTATTTATACCAAGGATGTGGATGGAGAGGAGGAGGAGGAAAAATATATGAATGACTCGTGTATAAATTGATCACATGCCCGATTATAATCGATAAGTGTTGGATTAGAAATGATATAATGTTTTATTTGGAATATTTATTATGAAATTATGATTATCGTTATAATAGAAAAATTGAACTTGTGAGTTTATATGGCTAAATTTTAGGGATTATTTGTTAATTTTATGAATTTCATGATGTGTTATTTCATATGTATTGATGATAAAACCGTGAATAATGTAAAAGCATGAAAATTGAATAAATGATCAAATTGAGCATTTCAGTTCAGTGGCAAGATGAATTGAAGGAAAAGACCATGGTTGGACCATAGCAACAAGTGATAAGTGATAGCTTCGGCTACACTTATCTGATCAAGGACAAGTGAAAGTGATAAGTGATAGCTTCGGCTACACTTATCTGATCAATGACAAATGAAAAGTGAAAAGTGGTAGTTTCGGCTACCTGATCAGTGAAAAGTGGTAGCTTCTGCTACCTGATCAGTGAAAAGTGGTAGCTACGGCTACCTGATCAGTGAAAAATGGTAGCTCTGGCTACCTGATCAGTGAATAGTGGTAGCTTCGGCTACAAGTGACAAGTGACAAGTGATTTCCGTATAAGACCATATCTGGGATATGGCATCGGTGTGATATATGCTACTGTATAAGACCATATATGAGATATGGCATCAGTGAGATATGTGATTCGTGTAAGACCATAGTTGGGCTATGGCATCGATATGTGATATGTGATTACGTGTAAGACCATAGCTGGGCTATGACATCGATATATGAATATGTGTAAGACCATAGCTGGGCTATGGCATCATTATGTGAAGATGTGTAAGACCATAGTTGAACTATGACATCGAGAAAACGAAGTACTCAATTCCGTAAGATGTTCACTAATTTGAAGAAGTTTGGTAAGTATTACATGGAATTATGTGATATAAGGAAATACGAGTTGATGGGACATTAGCATAAAACTTGGTTGACAAATGAGTTCATTTGTGATTATATATTTCTACGCCTTGAGTGTATTATCCATATGAATTGATATTCCAAATGAGTTAATGAGAAAACTTCTAGTATGAAATAATCTGAGTTGGAAACAAAATATCATGAAAACGTACTTGAAATACATTGGTATGTCTTGTATATGCTATTTGAATTCATAAATGTGGAAAGTAAATATATGTGAAAATATGAGATGATGATATCTGTACATGGAATTGATCGATGAATACGTACATCCAAATTTATATGATAGATTTTAGTGAACATTGAAATTGAGCTCAATAAGTGATTTGGCAATTTAAAATCGTGATTGGTAGGAAGAGTTAATGAATTGCATATTTATGAATTGTTACACGTATTTGTCTGAAATACGAGGAAGTGATGGTAATTGATACATGGAAATATGAAACTATGATATATATAAAAACATGGAATATGTGTAATATCCCGAATTAGGGCCTAATCGAAATAGTGGTTTCGTGACCACAAATCCGAGATAGAAATAATTATTTTATAATTATTTTGAGGTTTATGATATGATTGCATGATTGTGTGAAAATTTTGTGAAGAAATTCTATGCATAAAATGCTTAATTTGAAGTTAGGGATTAAATCGAATAAGTTGCAAAACTTGCATTTTAGAAGTTTTTAGTATGAAATTGCTTCGAAATAATAATTAGGAGGTCTTAAATAGCAATTTGACCAATTTCTAAAATTTTGGACAAAAATGGGCTTGTATATGAAAATTTTCAAAGAAAGGTAATAAGGGCATTTTGGTCATTTGGATAATTAATGAAATAAAATGGGAAAAATGACACAAAATAGTCATCTTCCCATTTAGTTGCTGCGAATGCTCTATCTCACCATAGCTAGGGTTTCTTCAACTTTCAAGCTTCATAGTAAGTGATTCTAAGCCCGTTTTTAATGATTTTTACGTTTTTGAGATCCCGATAGCTCGATAAAGCTTATGTTAGCAATAATTTAACCTAGGGTTTATATTTGGAAAAATACCCATAGGTGAAATTTGTGTATTTTGATGTTTTATGATAGAATATGAGGTTTTAAATTATGTTAGACAACTTGCACTACTCGATTTTAAGCAAAACGAGTAAAAGGGCTTCGGTAAAAATACCTAATAGTCACAAGTACATGTTAGAGTGAGAATTTGATGTTGCCATAGAAGGAAAAGTGATCAGCATGTTGTAAAACATAAGAATAAGGAATAAAGTTTAATCCAGAGCCTAGGGGCAAAATGTAAATATGCAAAAGTTTAGGAGTAAAATTGTAATTTTTCCTAAATTTGAATTAAGGATTAATTTGATAATGTGAGTATTAAATAAGCTAAATGTGTTATTTTAGATCAAGAAAGACGTGGAAACGACCCCAATCGAGGAAAAGAAAAGATTGTGGACTAAATTGCAAAATCTTTGTATTTTGGTACCAAGGTAAGTTCATGTGTAAATAATGTAGCATAATTGTTATTTTTAAGTCATTGATGTCAATTATGTGATATGCTGATTTTTATCATGAAATATATGCTTTGTGGTTAATTTGAATAAAATGCAAATTATGTGAATTACTTGTTAAACATAATTGTTAATGAGTATTGGTTTAGGCATTCTACGGAAGACGGCAAGGATATGTGTTCGAGGAAAATCCCGTTTGAACCTTAGGAATAGATTAGGATACAAGTGACATGTCACTAGGATGGTTGAGCATCCGAACTCGTTGAGTTGAGTCCGAGTTCACTTATGGATGCGAATGTTCGAACTCGTTGAGTTGAGTCCGAGTTCGTGAGATGTAACTAGGCATCCGAGCTCGTTGAGTTGAGTCCGAGTTCACTTATGGATGCGAACACCCGAGCTCGTTGAGTTGAGTCCGAGTTCGCTTATGGGCGGGTTACATGATTGCTTGATTGCATATGTGGCACTTATGTGCAAGTTATCCATGTATCCGAATTATATTCCGATGAGTTCAACGGGTAAAGTTCTACTCAAATGGAGGAATACTTGAGATGAAAAGAGACGTATTGGTAAGTGATGTGAAATGGATACTTCGGACAGGTATGTACTTAACCCTCGGGTTGAGTATTGATACAATAACGATAAGGTAGTAAAATGATGAGTGATGATTAGAAATGGGATTTATGTTTTGGTGATACCATGCTAATGTTGTTTGGTATGATTGCTTTGTTATGTTACTTATTATTTGCATATGAACTTACTAAGCATTTATGCTTACTCCCTCCTTCTTACTCATTGTAGTTTTGGACAAGCCAGCTCAGGAGTCGGGATAGGTCGAAGGATCAGTCACACTATCCGGAGGAACTTTTCGGTAAATGGCTTGTAAATTTAAGTATGGCATGTATAGCAATATACCTATTTTGTGTAAATGATCTTATGATATGGTTATGGAAATGGTTAGTTTAGATTATGTTTGATGTTATGGAAAGTTATTAAGATACTTAGTGCATAAAACTCATAAAAAGGGATGAAATTTGCCATAAACAGAATATTGCAGCAACACTGATGTGAGTTTGAAATTTACTAAAAATCGTAGAAATTGAATTTGGTGATGGATTAAATATCAAATTTAAGCTTAATATGTCTAGTTTTACATAAAACAAATGAAACAGGTAAAGGAATTATATGTTAGAAGATATTTGAATTTTAGTGAAACAGGGTCAGAGCAGTTTCTGGATCCCCTGTTTCAACTTTATAAATTCACCATAAATTGTACAGATATAATTAGGTGGTGTATTTTATATTATCAAAATCCTTATTGAGTCTAGTTTCAGGAGAAACAAACCTCATAATCATATGAATTTTTTAAAGAGAGAAATGTGTTTCGTAGTAAACAGAGGTCAGTCCAGTCAAGTCCTGTAACAGGGGTAACTTTAACTAATAAACTGTACTAATTGGACCAACCAAAAATTCTAGAAAAAAATTGGTAGATAGATATATGAGTCTAGATTCAGGGAAAATTTACGGATCTTGATTTCGAGTTTCGTAACTCGAGATATGATTTTTTTTGTGACTGTGAGGCAAGTAGCTTAAAAGCTGTGAATGTAGAAACAAATAATCCAAAGTTCTAAAAATGTTAAATTAAGCTTAGTAACACCTCATACTTGACTCCGGCGACGGTCTCGGGCGTGGGGGCGTTACATTTGGTGGTATCAAAGTAGGTTTAGTTGGTTCTCGGACTACGTATTGTATGTACGGATTTTGCTATACATGCCATATGTATAAATTGTGATAGTGTGACGACTTCTGACCTTTTTAAATAATTTTTTTTATAGTAAATGGATCCCGATCTAGCTGTGGCAGATGAAGTAGAGAGTAACGCGCCAGCTCCGGCTGAAGGAGCAGCGCCGACTGAAAATCCACCTGCTACTGTTGGTCAGGGAGGAGGAGAAAGGGGTCGGGAAGCCTTTCTCCAAATGATGAGTGCATGGTACACTCGAGTTCGTTAAATGCACGAACCCAAATGTACAACCTCCCCACCTCCCTAATTCCTCAACCTGCACTCGATGCCTCAAGGTATGGATCTGATGAAATTTCATAGAACTCCAGTTGATAGAATCCGCAAGCAAGGGGCCGAAGAATTTAAAGCAAATATTGATGATGATGCCGAGAAAGCAGAGTTTTGGCTTGAAAATTCTATCCGGGTATTTGATGAATTATCTTGTACACCTGAAGAATGTTTGAAATGCGCTATATCTTTGTTGAGGGATTCAGCTTATAATTGGTGGAAGACTTTGATTTCGGTGGTACCGAAAGAGAAAATAACCTGGGAATTCTTTCAAGAAGAGTTTCGGAAGAAATATATTAGTGAAAGATTTATTGATCAGAAGCGTAAAGAATTTCTTGAGCTGAAGCAAGGTAATATGACTGTTACAGAATATGAAAGAGAGTTTGTTCGATTAAGTAAATATGCCAGAGAGTACGTTCCTACAGAGGCCAAGATGTGCCAACGATTTGAAGATGGGCTCAACGAAGATATCAAGGTATTTGCTAGAATTCTTGAATTAAAAGAAATGGTAGTATTGGTTGATCGAGCTTGCAACGCTGAAGAACTACTTAAAGAGAAGAAAAAGGCAGAGACTGAGACTAGAAATTGGAAGAAAAGACCGACGAGCAGTTCATTTTCACAACAACCTGGAAAATCAAGAAATATGAATCCTCGTTCCCAAACTTCAGTTGGGCAATCATATGGGAATTATAAGAAGCAAAATGTGGGTCCTAAGTCTCGCACTACTGGCAGCTGACCAGTGTAGGGAACTCGAGATTTGTTAAACCTGAGTGCCAGGTGTGTGTGGTAGGAATCATTTTGGTCCGTGCAGAGCAAATGAATGTTTTCGATGTGGTTCTCCGGATCATTTTATTAGAGACTCGCCAGAGAGAGAGTGAAAAGAAAAATTTCAGAATACAAAAACAAGTGGGGCGGATTCGAGAGGAAGATATCCAAGAAAAGCTGGAAGTGAAACAAACAGTAAGAATGTAGCCAGGGATGCACCAGTTAGACCTGAAGGAAGGGCTCTGGCTAGAACTTATGCTATTAAAGCACGCGAAGATGCTTCCTCACCTGATGTAATTACCGGTACATTTTTTCTCTATAATGTTACTGTTATTGCTTTGATTGATCCCGGTTCTACTCATTCATATGTGTGCATGAAATTGGTGTCTAGTATGAATATACCTGTTGAGAACACAGAATTTATGATTAGAGTGTTTGATAAATGTGTTCATTCATAATTATGGAATTTATGTACCTCATGTGTGCTATTTGCATAAAGATGATATCTTAAATACTTTGGTGCAAAAAGCTTAAATATGAAATAGTATGAAATCGAAACAAATTATTATGAAAATGTATTTAAATTATCTGTAAGTGTTTCGTGCTTCTCGATAATGCCTCGTACTCTATTCCGACGACGGATACGAGTAGGGAGTGTTACATTTATTGGTATCAGAGCTTCGGTTTAGCCGATTCTCGGAACGAATGAGATGTGTAAAGTGTCTAGAAATTCATGCCATATAAATCTGTGATAGTGTGATGTGTATGATCCGATTTAATCTTTGTTTTACATATCAACAGAAATACTTTTCAATCGAGCTATTTCATAAAGTGTTGAAAGTGACACTGAGGTGTTTGAGTAAGAATGTGTTTATGATGAGTCGAAACTTGGAAAGGTATGAAGAAGAGTTCATGATATGGATGTGATGAGGTACGAAATGAAATAGTCATAAATCGAGAAATATGGGAAAAGTGAAATGAAATGGAAGTTTATCTTTTGATGAGCGCATCTATGTTTGTGTGACATTCATAGGATATTATGTGCCTGACTTGTTTGATTAAGTAAATGCTATGAGTAAACTTACTCAAAATTCATGGAATGTATGTTTAAGTACACTTGTTTGAAAAGGATAATTGAAAAGTTCGTGTAACATAATTTTGTATGTTAATTTGCTTGAAGTGAATTATGTAATTGTAAGGATATGATGTTGATGATAAATGCTAAGTCATATGTGTGTATTTATGAGAGTCCAGTTAGAGGCTTTACGACCTCACCCCCTTATCAATATGGTATTTTATAACTAAAATTCACGAGAATTATGTTGAATAATTCACAAGTGTGGAACTAAAGAGTATAGAAGTGGAATAATTAATAATGCAGACGGAGTTAAAAATAGTTTGACAAGTGAATACAATTTTGAAAAAAGATATCAGATTATTTTAAAGATCATTCAGATTTCGTAATGTCACGGTTAAAGAAAAAGTTAGCCTCGGCTAATCGACTTATTCAGATATGATGTCTAAAGTATGTGTTTGCTGAAGTTTTTCCCGAATTGGTTTTCGTTAGTGAATGAAATGATGCAGGGTTCATGATGATAGAATTAGTCAGAGAAATGATAATTGAGTAGTAAAGATGTTTGTGTGTGTGACAGCTATAGTTGAAATGAATATGATGATTTTTTTGGGTATTATATATATTCTTTTATCCTCAGATATATGTGTGTGGTTGTTCAGTTTTTGATGGAGTTCTTATGTTGTGAGAATGCTAGCTAACTATGATGTTAGACGAAAGCCCTGTTGGTCTGGTCGGTTTATGATCAGTATTTCTTCATCTCTTTAGAATTTTATTCTAATATGTTGCAATGAAGTCAATGGTAAAAATTTATATGAGACTACTCTTACATTTCTCACGATTATGATTTTATTTTATACATGCGGTAAATATATTATCTTTGTTATGATGAAGTCCAGTGATGTGAGTGTTTTCTTTCCGCTTTCTCGAGGAATTATCAAGATCTTTATTATCTTCTTGTGTGTTAGATGTGCTAGTGATTGCAAAAGCGTTATATAATATTTTTGAGTTCAAGTTCAGATGTCTATTTGTTAGCAAGTAAGCCGAACATCAAGAGTTTTAAGATTATTGCAGTCAGTGATAATACTAGTGTGATATGAGATAGAATGGCTATAGATTTCGAATTGGGATTGTCATTAACATCAGAAAAGAAAATGTTATTTAGTTTATGGTTAACCATTTGACAAAGAAATATCTGTATGATCATTTCAGTAGGTATAGAATTTTTATTTGACAGATCAGCTAAGTATATGTGTTCCTAAGAGGGTAATTTAGAATTTTGACAATAAGTTCCAACAATTATTCTAGAATTCAAAGGTGACTGGAAAAATAAATAAATAAATAAATAATATTCAAGGTTAAACCGAATTGTGATTCTGAGAAGTTAGTAAAAATGTTTCATGAGTGTTGAAAGCAACTTCTTCTGATGAGATTTTCGGGGATGAAAATCCCTAAAGGAGGGGAGAGTTGTAACAGCCTAATTTTTAGTGGTGTCGGAACAGTGATTCGAGATCACTAAATCCGAAAAATGAGTAGGAAATATTATTAATTTAGTAATTATAAGTTAAATGTGAAGTTAGGAAAATTTTTGAAATAGTGAATAGTGTACTAAAAATAAATACTAAAATAATTAGAATCGAAAACGAGGTATCGAGACCTTGGGAATTTTAAATCGAGCCATAAATATTTTTATAAATATTTATGGAGTGTTAATAAGTTAGTATTAAAGTTTCGTCAAGAAATTTTAAAGTTCTGATAGTTAATTGAACAAAAAAGACTAAATTGTATCAAATGCAAAATTTTGGGAAATGATTAAATAGCTTAAATGATAAAAGAAAGAGGGTTTAAAAGAAAAATAAACCCAAGGTCTATTTGGGCTGGACGGCAAGGGTATGAAATCAGCAAGAAAATAAGGAGAATTAAGGGAAAAATTGGAAAATTGCAAAATTCACTTGATATAGTTAGGACTAAAGTGGAATTATCTAGATTTCTCTTTATTTTTCTGCATTCTCATCAGCAAAAACGCCATGGAAGAGTTCTCCTAAGCTGGTTTTTCATATTTTTACTTCAAGTAAGTTCAATTCTTGATTATTTCTTAAAATTTTTGTGTTTTTGTGACTTTTACAACTAGGTCCACTTGTTGAATTCATTAGTTTTTGATTCTATGAAAGAAATTGAAAGTTGCTATGAATATGTGCTGGAAGTATATGATGATTTGGCATGGAATTAGAGCTTTAAATTGTTTATATGTTGATTTTATTGAAAGAATTGAATAGAAAGTGAATGTTTGGGACCTAAGTGTAAAAGAGTTTGAAGTTAGAGTTTTATGTGAAAATTTTGAATTTTAATAGTTATGAAATAACTTATAATGTCTGGTAAAAGTATTAATTGAGAAAATTATCTTAATTTAGGGGTTAATTGAGTAAGGACTGAATTGTATGAATTGTGAAATTTGGGGAAAAATGGAAATTAACATTTTGCACTACAACTGTTTTGGACAGCAGCAGTAGTCTAACTTTGAAAAATCACCAAAAATTGTATAAATGAAATTAGAGGATGAATAAAATATAAAATTAAAGCTTATTGAGTCTAGTTTCTTATAGAAGAAATTATGTAAGCAATGGAATTGTAAATCATGAGATATGATAAATTTTGCGAGATAAGATCAGAATGATTTCGGATTCCCCTGTTCTAACTTTGTAAAATCATTAAAATTGGATAAAAATAATTATAGGATTAAATTTATATTTTTAGAATTTTGAATGAGTCTATTTTCAAGAGAAACAAACGGGAACATCATTCAAATCCTGTACGAGGAGATAATTAATTTTTAGTAAAGAAGGGTCGGAACTGTCAGACAGCAGAACAGGGGAGACTTTAATGAATAAACTGTATTAATTGGCACAACAAAAAATTATGAAATTTTTATGGTAAAAAGATTTGTGAGTCTAGTTTCAGGGAAAATTAGCGGACCTTAATTTGGAGTTCCGTAGCTTTAGATATAAATAATTTAGTGACTATGACACGGGTGGATAGCTTGAATATTCACATAAGTAATTAGTGAAAATTATGGATAAGGTTACTTACAAGTGTGTTATTTATACCAAGGATGTGGATGGAGAGGAGGAGGAGGAAAAATATATGAATGACTCGTGTATAAATTGATCACATGCCCGATTATAATCGATAAGTGTTGGATTAGAAATGATATAATGTTTTATTTGGAATATTTATTATGAAATTATGATTATCGTTATAATAGAAAAATTGAACTTGTGAGTTTATATGGCTAAATTTTAGGGATTATTTGTTAATTTTATGAATTTCATGATGTGTTATTTCATATGTATTGATGATAAAACCGTGAATAATGTAAAAGCATGAAAATTGAATAAATGATCAAATTGAGCATTTCAGTTCAGTGGCAAGATGAATTGAAGGAAAAGACCATGGTTGGACCATAGCAACAAGTGATAAGTGATAGCTTCGGCTACACTTATCTGATCAAGGACAAGTGAAAGTGATAAGTGATAGCTTCGGCTACACTTATCTGATCAATGACAAATGAAAAGTGAAAAGTGGTAGTTTCGCCACCGATCGGTGAAAAGTGGTAGCCGCGCACCGATCGATGAAAAGTGGTAGCTACGGCGCCACCGATCGATGAAAAATGGTAGCTCGGCTGCACCGATCGATGAATAGTGGTAGCTTCGGTTACAAGTGACAAGTGACAAGTGACAAGTGATTTTCGTATAAGACCATATCTGGGATATGGCATCGGTGTGATATATGCTACTGTATAAGACCATATCTGGGATATGGCATCAGTGAGATATGTGATTCGTGTAAGACCATAGCTGGGCTATGGCATCGATATGTGATATGTGATTACGTGTAAGACCATAGCTGGGCTATGGCATCGATATATGAATATGTGTAAGACCATAGCTGGGCTATGGCATCATTATGTGAAGATGTGTAAGACCATAGTTGAACTATGACATCGAGAAAACGAAGTACTCAATTCCGTAAGATGTTCACTAATTTGAAGAAGTTTGGTAAGTATTACATGGGACATGAGCATAAAACTTGGTTGACGAATGAGTTCATTTGTGATTATATATTTCTACGCCTTGAGTGTATTATCCGTATGAATTGATATTCCAAATGAGTTAATAAGAAAACTTCTAGTATGAAATAATCTGAGTTCGAAACGAAATATCATGAAAACGTACTTGAAATACATTGGTATGTCTTGTATATGCTATTTGAATTCATAAATGTGGAAAGTAAATATATGTGGAAATATGAGATGATGATATCTGTGCATGGAATTTATCGATGAATACGTACATCCAAATTTATATGATAGATTTTAGTGAACATTGAAATTGCGCTCAATAAGTGATTTGGCAATTTAAAATCGTGATTGGTGGGAAGAGTTAATGAATTGCATATTTATGAACTATTACACGTATTTGTCTGAAATACGAGGAAGTGATGGTAATTGATACATGGAAATATGAAACTATGATATATATAAAAACATGGAATATGTTTGATAAATGTGTTCATTCATAATTATGGAATTTATGTACCTCATGTGTGCTATTTGCATAAAGATGATATCTTAAATACTTTGGTGCAAAAAGCTTAAATATGAAATAGTATGAAATCGAAACAAATTATTATGAAAATGTATTTAAATTATCTGTAAGTGTTTCGTGCTTCTCAATAATGCCTCGTACTCTATTCCGACGACGGATACGGGAAGGGGGTGTTACAAATGCTCCACCTGCTTTTGATTTTCTTTATTGGAAGAGTCTTTAAGAGATAAGTTAGGTAGCATAGCAGTTTCATTAAAAACAATATCTCTACTAATCACAACTTTTCTATTTTCAGGACACCATAACTTATACCCTTTTACACCAACTTTATAACCAAGAAAAACACATTTAATGGATCTCGGTTCCAATTTTCTATTATCAACATTAGCATACACAGACACCCAAAGATCTTTAAATCAGAATAATTAGCAGGATTACCAGGCCATACCTCTTGTGGAGTCTTTTTCTCAATGGCAACGAATGGAGATCGGTTGATAAAAAACATGTAGTAGAGGTTGTTTCTGCCCAAAACGACTTCGGTAAGTTGGCATTTGACAATATACATCAAACCTTTTCCATGATCGTTCTGTTCATTCGTTCTGCAACGCCGTTTTGCTGTGGAGTATGACGAACTGTCAAGTGTCTCACGATCCCTTCTGACTTGCACAATCTATTAAACTCATCAGAACATAACTCTAAGCCATTGTTTGTGCGGAGGTATTTTATTTGTTTTTCCATCTGTTTTTCAATCATAATTTTCCAAGACTTAAATGCGGAAAACAAATCGTTTTTCTGCTTTAGGAAGAACGCCCAAAATTTTCTAGAAAAATCATCAATAAATGTTAGCATATAATCAGCTCCACCTCTCGAAGGCACTCTAAATGGCCTCTACAGATCCGAATGAATATACTCCAATTTTCCTTTCGTGTTATGGATTCCTCTGGTGAATCGAACTCTCTTTTGCTTTTCAAAAACACAATGCTCACAGAAATTTAGTTTGCAAATTCCTTACCCATCAAGAAGTCCTCTTTTGTTCAATTCTACCATGCCATTCTCACTCATATGCCCTAGGCGCATATGCCAAAGTTTAGTAATATCATCATCTGACAAGGAAGAGGAAGCGACAGCTGCATCACCAGTAACAGTAGAACCCTGCAGAATATAAAACTTAGCAGTCTTTCTTTGCCCTTTCACTACAACAAGGGAACCTTTGGAAATCTTTAAAACCTCACTTTCAGTTGTGTATCTGTACCCTTTTGAATTAAGAGTACTCAATGAAATTAAATTTCTCTTTAATTCTAGAACATGTCGCACGTCACTAAGTGTTTTGACAACTCCATCAAACATCTTAACTTTAATTGTTCCAACATCTGCGATTTTACACGAAACATTATTTCTCATCAAAATAACACCTTCAGACACTGATTCATAAGTTGTAAACCAATCCCAATTGGGACTCATGTGGAAGGTGCAACCTGAATCAAGTATCCACTCTTCGCTTACTTTAAAATCATTGACAGAAGCGACTAGAAGTTCACCATTGTTGTAGTCCTCTACAACATCAGCTTCACCGGAATTTTCTGGTTGTTTTCCCTTTTGATTCACAGTCTCCCTTTTAATCTTGTTCTGTAGCTTATAGCACTCAGATTTAATGTGCCCTTTCTTCTTGTAGAAGTTACAAGTTTTACCTCTATTTGAAGACTTTGATCTACCCTTATATTTACCGCGAGGATTCCATTCCTGTGTCCTTCCACGATCATTATTAGCATTCTGATCTTGTCTTCCACGAGCAATGAGACTCTCTCCCTAAGAGTCAGGTTTAACTACAATATGCTTCATCTTATCATACGAGGTCAAAGAATCATAAACCTCATCAACTGTGAGAGACTCGCGACTATATAAAATCGTGTCTCTAAAGGTTGAATAAGACGGGGGCAATGAACAAAGTAGAATCAACCATAGATCTTTCTTATCATATTGAACCTCCATGGCCTCCAAGTTTGAGAGGATTTCTTTAAACACTGTTAAGTATTCGTGTATAGACGCACCTTCCTCCAAACGATGAGCATAAAGACGCTGCTTCATATGCAACTTGCTTGTTAGAGTTTCTTTAAACACTGTTAAGTGTTCGTGTCTAGCCTTTTCCATAATGCAGTGACGGTCTTTTCTTTCATCACATCCTGCAAAATTTCGTTGGACAAATGCAGATGTAATTGTGTTAACGCCTTTCGATCCTTACGCTTCTTCTCTTCATCTGTTAAAGTCGAAGGCGTCTTATCTATCCCTAGCAAGGCATCCTTCAGATCCATCTGCGCAAGAACTGCTTGTATCTTAATCTGCCACAACGTAAATCTGGTGTTGCGATCCAACAGCAGAATTTCATAATTCAAAGACGCCATTACCGTGATCAAGATGAACAACCCGGAAGCTCGGATACCAATTTATGAAAAATAAAATAAAATAATAAAAAAAACACAGATTTTTTTACGTGGAAACCCTTTCAGGAAAAAATCACGGGCAGATGAGAAGAAAATTCACTATGTCGAATTCGAATTAATTGCAAGAGGAATAGACTATGTCTATTTATAGGCTTGTAAAGCCATATTCTAGTAAGACTGAAACACCTTATTCTAATCAATATCAAATAGATGTAATTTAATAAGGTTTAAAAAACCTTATTCTAAAATAAAATAAAAGAAGTGTAATTCTATATAGATTCTTCTTTTATTTTATTTTACCACTGTATTTTATTTAAATAAGAATTCGGGTCACTTAATTCTAACAATAACAATTTTAACTTTTAGTGTTGTTTCCAGTTTTAAAATTGATTTGATGAAAGTTAATTGTTAGTATTATTATGTTTGAAATTATTATGATTTTGTTAATAGAATAAATTTAGTGTTAATGTGAATTTATTTAATTTTGCATTTAATTTATCAAGTACCAATATTTGTGATTTAATTTCGATTTTAGAGTTGATTTGATAAAAATTAATTATTTATATTGTTAATTAATTATTATTTTTCATCAAATCAACTAAAAAAATTTGAATTAAACTAAATACTAAATTATACATTAAACCTAAAAGAAATTTCTAAGGAAAAAGGAAAACCTTAAAAAAAAAAAAACTAAAACTGTCCCTTCATCTTCAAAACCTTAAAAAAAAACATTGCCTTATTTTTAAAAATTCTTTTGGATTAAATGAAATATAAATTTTTAAAACAATGATGCATTTAACATATTGCAAGATATCAATACTAAATAATATAAATTACATGAAACATACTTTAACATTTCATGCAAATATAATATAGAAAATAATAAACATAAAATATAAAATTACATGGTATACACAATAATATTTCATACAAGTATAACCTAAAATAGCAACATAAATGATCAATTTCCATACAAATATATAAAAACAATAAATAACATAAAAATACAAATAATTTATGAGATAAAATTAACATACTAAAACAATACTAAATAAAAAAACGAGAACAAATTATGAACATATGTAAAATAAGTCAAAAAAATAAAGATGAAAACTAAATACCGTTAAAAAAATAAATGAGGTATTAAAAATATTTAAAACAATATATAAATAATAAAGGAGAATTTTTAAAAAATGGTTAATTAATTAATAAAAAATACTATATGATATAATAATTTAATATATATTTATAAAAATAATATTATATTAAATAGGAAGAAAACTTTATAGTAAATTTTAGAATATTACATAATATACTAAATATTTAATAATGATATATGTATTATTTAATAATAATTTACAAATTTTTAAAATTATACATAATAATAAATAATAAATAATAAAATAAAAATATATAATAAAATAAAAATAATATAATGAATAATATATATAATAAAATGATATAATATATAATAAAATATATAAATAAAATATATAATAATATATAAATAATATAATAAATAATATATAAATAAAATAATATATATAATAAATTTTTTACATATATAAATAATGTTTATAGTAAAAATAAATAATATATAAAATATTTAAAATAAATAAATTATATATAAAAAATTAAAAAGGATTAAAATTAAATAAAATAAAACTCTAGGGTTAATTTTAAAATAATAAAAAAATTTGGACCTAATTGAAACGCGCGCTAAAATCCAAGGGACTCACTGGGCAATTAGCCCTAATCCCCAAAAACGACGTCGTTCCCAAAATAAGTTTTATAATGGCCATTAGGACTAAATTGAAACAAAAATAAAAGGTTAGGGCCAAATTATAATAAAAATAAAATGAAATTATAAATATTAAAAATGCGGAAGGATCAATTGGGCAATTAGCCCTTTAAACAAAAACACGCGGATCCTTCCCGGTTCACGGGTCAACGCGCGGATCCCTGCCTTTGAAACGACGCCGTCTTGAAGCCTATCGTTTTAAGCAAAACGACGCCGTTTCCATAAGGCTATATAAGCCAAATTTTGGCCCCAGAAATTCATTTTTAACCTATTTTAAAAAATTAAAAAAACTCGAAAAGAGGACAGAGAGCGAGCCCTCGGAGCTGCCGCCGAGCCCCGTCATCGCTCCCACGCGCCACGCCGCGCGCGCTGCCGACTCCGCCACGTATGGCGGTCGGGATTCGAAAAGCTTCACTTTTCACAGCGAATCGAGAGGTAATCCTCTTATATTTTTTTTCAGTACTTTGTATGTATGAAATGCAAGTATCCAAGAGGAAAATAAAGAAAATAAAGCAAGAAGAATCACCTCTGTTTTCTGGCAAAGCTAAAAAATCTATAATCAGTTTCTCTGTGTTTTTATATCTGAAAAATCCCCCTTTTTACAGATTAGAAAAGAGGCTTTTATAGCCTTCTGTTAATTGTTACAAAGATTTCTTTCCATGTTTGCTTCTCTTTTCTACTGTGGTTCCTTCCTTTTGCAGGTACCAGTGAGGATATCACGACAGTGAGTGCACTGCTGTTGATTCGTGTGCCAATTACGGCGCTATACGGAGCTGGAGTCACGGTGCCGATGGAGGCGTCGATGAAGGGTCACTGGAACAGCACGAGACGAAGGGGCGTGACGATTGGAGTGCTTGTGGCGCAAAGCTTCTGTAAACCCTAGGGTTTCCTAACCTGGTAACTGATTTGGGCCTTTTGGGCCCCGTGTATCTTTAGGTTGAGGGTGTAATGGGCTGCTAGGTAGTTTAGGCTATCGGATTAACAGTGGGTTTTGTAAATGGACTGAATATTTAATTTTTTTAATTTTTTTGTGTATTTTTGTTTATTGTTTTTATTAGGCCCGGGCGAATTTGGGCTATTACAACATGAATTATATTATGTTCTAATGTTCGAATATAGAAATACCATTGAGTTATACTTAATGTACGAATTTGTTTACGTACGCAAGTTAGGTGTTTTGGAAAATCAAACAACGACTTTCAGCATCAGCCAAGAATCCCGAACTCATAAATCTCAGTGAATTTCTTTTGTTAGTTAGGGCATGTACCTAAGGGACTATTATATTTATAACACTTGAAGTCAAAAGGATGAATTGGTATTTTGTTATGGTATATGTATATGTTAATGTTTTTGGTTATGGCATGAATCATAAATGTATATATATGTATATGGAGATTGGTTGAATGTTTTGATGATGCTTGGCATGGAAAATGTTATGGATATGTGCTAAGTATGAACTAATCATGCTTGAACGGTTTAAACATACATATTTGAGAAGATTGTGTTGTTTAGGTATGAATGCACAAACATGTTTAAAAATGCTTAGATGATGAACAAGTAGGCTAACAAGCACCCTTAGTTGATTGATGTTATAGAAGTGAATTGATAAGGTTAGATGATGTTTGAATGGTTTAATATGGTATTGAATGAAATAATTGGTATATAAATGACAAAATAATGTATTTGAGTATTAAATGTGCTAAAGTAATGTGTGGGTATGAATTGGGCTTAAAAAGGATGTTTTGAGGTGTTATGAAATGGTTTTGTGCATGCCCTATTTGTGGTTAAAGGCATCCTTGCAACTATTGTAGTTTGAGAATGAAATGGGAACTTTAAAAGTTGTTTTTGACAATTTTTACACAAAAGTATCGATACCCTGGCATAGGTATCGATACTTAACCATTTGAATAAATTTTATCAGACAAACAAAATGTCAATTTGGTATCAATACCAGGTTAAGGTAACTTTGCACAAAGTATCGATACTTTGCACCAAGTATCTATATTTTTTACAAACTATACTTTCATAAAGTATCAATTCCTATTTCCTAAGTTTTAAACAACTTAGTCCTATTTCATGCTCGAACATTAAAAATGGGTTCTCGTATGCTCGGTTTAGATAAATTCAAATTGTATGGAAGATTATAGCTGTGTGTTTGACAGAATTACAAAATTTTATGACGTAAGTTGCCCTGACAATGAATGTAACATCCCATTACTTAGATCCATCGACCGGGTCTCGAAACAGGGTCTCAAAAAAAAAGTGAAAAAATAATAATACATATATGTTGATTATTACTTGTAATGACCCAAATTTTACGGTTATCGGGAAAATAAATTTTCGGGTCTCCGTTTCTGAAAAATGGATTCGTAAATATTTATTAAAAATATTTACGAAGTTAATCGAGTGGTTAATAAGAATTTAATTAAGTGAATTAGCTTAAATTAAGGATAATTAGATAAAAGGATTAAATTGAATGAAGTGTGAAAGTTTAATTATAGAAATACCACTGAGTGTATACTCAGCGTACGGTTTGTTTCCGTGCGCAGGTTAAGTTAAGGCTAGATTGTTGAATCAGCATCCTAGGCCGATCCCGAATTCAATGAGGTAAAGTATGTTGAGTATTGGTAATGGCATGTACCTAAGATGTTTTATGAGAGTCATTGAGGTTGTAGAAGTATTGATGAAATGAGTAAATTATGGTTGGCAACGGTATGTAGTATGAATTTTGAAATTTACTAAAAATTCGTAGTGATTCTAAATTAGTCTCGAATTGAATTTACTGTTCATATTGGACCGCGAGTGCCCATTAAAGGGACGACATCTTAAAACTAGGATGTGTGTGAATATTTATTTTAATTAATGACCGGAATTGGACTGTACTGACTGGTAATGTCTCAGAACCCTGTTCCAGCGACGGTATAGGGTTAGGGGACGTTACATTACTAGTTCTATGTTTTTTTTGAGCTTAAACAGTTAATTTCATATTTTGAGAAGAAGCTCGTGTTATTCTTAAATAATTTCGATTGATGTAATTATTAAGCATTAGTTTATTTTTCTAGTTAGGTAATTTATCAATTCAATCCCGATTTTAACCCTTTTTTTCAGCCTTTATCCACACTTTTAACCCAAGCCCCATTACAACCTTTTAAAGACCTTTTGATTTGTGTATCATCTCATTTCATAGTGGTGGGGATTTGATTTTCATGCAAGCCTATGGTAATGACTTTTCATGTTTGACTTTTGAGTGCTTAATTTTTGAACCTTAAACACTTTGAGTGATTTGAGTGAATCTTTAGTGAGGATGTCAATTCTTGTCGATTTTAAATTAAAGGTAATTTGTAACAACCCGAATTTTAAGGTTATCAGAAAAATATATTTTCGGGTCTCCATTTCTGAAAAATGGATTAGTAAATAATTATTAAAAATATTTATGAAGTTAGTCGAGTGGTTAAGTAGAGTTTAATTGAGTGAATTTAGCTTAATTAAGAGTAACTAAGAAAAAGGACTAAATTGAATAAGGGGTAAAAGTTAAATTATAGATTAATAGAAAATAAAAAGGACCAAATAGGAAATTATGCCTATCTCATTAGATGAGGCCGCATAGCATGATAAAATCCTAGATTTTTTTTAGATTATATTATTATTTTATTGTAAATTATGTTAATTATATTATAATATTATTTTGACAATTGCATGGTAAATAAAATAAATAAAAGAAAGACAAGTGTATGAAAATGATTTGATATAAGTGTATAAATAAAATATACACATTTGTAATACAAGTATTTGATAATAAATAGATATTTATTTAAATATTAAATTATTGTTATAATTATTAATTATTATTAATATTATATTATATTATGAAATAAATTAAAATAGTGACTAATGTGTGGTAATTATAAAATACATGTGTAATAAATTGAATATTTATTATTTATAAAAGATATTTATTAATTAAATAATTATATTATAATATTTTTATGAAGTAAATAAATAAAGGTATGACAAATGTATGGTGATAAGTGAATACATATGTACTAATAACATACACATGTGTAGTTAATAAATAAATATTTCTTATTATTTAAGTATAAATAATGTTATATTATATATAGATATAAAACAAAACAAAAAGAAAGAAAAGAAACAAAATAGGCAAACGTGAAGCAAGGGAAGGAAAGAAAGAAAGGAGATAAGAAAGAAAAAAAGAGAAAATTGAAGGTTTGAAACTTTAAAGTTTAATAGGTAAGTCAATTTAGACATTTTTACTTAATTTTGATGTTTTAGAAGCTTTGGAACAAGATTTTGATGAAATTAAGTTGATAATTTGAAATTTATTAGATTTCTAGATAATGTTCATGTTGAGTAAAATGATGAAATAAGGGTTAAATTGATAGAAATTCAAGTTAGAAATGAAATAAGGATTAAATTGTAAAGTAATTCATAAGTTTTATGTTGAAGGGCTAATTTGAGGAAATTTCGAAACTAGTGAAATAAGCTGAAAAT
Source organism: Gossypium longicalyx (assembly GCA_025698465.1). Taxonomy (NCBI): domain Eukaryota; kingdom Viridiplantae; phylum Streptophyta; class Magnoliopsida; order Malvales; family Malvaceae; genus Gossypium; species Gossypium longicalyx. The sequence goes on from CM047003.1 coordinate 30,690,144, forward strand.
TTAGTAGTTAAATTTGAGTTTGGATGGAACTTGAATAGAAATAGAGTATGAATTAAGTTAGTAAAATGAATGAATTAGTTAAGACCTAATTGAAAATAATGTGTAAATTGAATAGAAATTCAATTATTTGTTATAGTGAGTGCTGAAAATTAATAGTATAATTATTTTAATTCCCGTAGCTAATGTTGTCTCAGGAAATCTCGGCTAAGCGAGGAAAAAGATAAAGACAATGGGAGTTAGCTCAGAAATTACGGTTTGTATTTCTATAATCCGAACTTAATACTTAAATTGTTGGTTTTATTATTTAATATATATATATGTAGTAGGTGTTTTGAGATAATTATTTGAATTGGATTGAATATTGATTATATTGAATTGATTTATGAATATATGTGAATGTTTGAATTGAAATGAATATTGATGTGGAAATTGAATAATAAATATTTGTTATATTGGAAAATATATGTAGTTGGAAGTGTGATGAAATTGATAGAAAAATGTGATTATTGTGAAATTGAATATTTATTAGTGAAAAGTGAATGGAATTATATTGAGTTGAAAATATATATTTAATTAATTAAAATATGAATTAATTGAAAATTGAAAAGTGAATTAAATACCCTATTAACTAGTCGGGCTAGTCGGATATAGATGGCATGCCATAGGATATGGAAGAGTACGGGTTTGCTTGCTATCGATCGAGGCACTTATATGCCGACTCATCGTTATCGTTATCGTTATCAGCATCGATTCGACACTTTGTGTGTCGGATATTGTTACTGTTTCGGATTTGTTCCAATGAGATACTCTGTGTACCGTACTGTTATTGTTACCGTTCCAGATTTATTCTGATGAGGTACTCTGTGTACCGTACTGATACTGATACTGTTACTGTTACCATTCCGGCTTCGGCCGATGAGGCACTATGTGCCGTATTGGTGTGTTGGTTGGATCCGTGTATCCGTTTAGGTCCGAGTCATGTTAATAGGGGTAAATAAAGAAACTGGAAAGATCGATTGATACTGAATAACCGATTATTATTGAATAATTGATGGTTACCGAATAACTGACTATTACTGAATAAATAATTGTTCTGATTGACTGATTGTTAATGAATATTACTGATTGATAAATTGCTATTGAAAAATAATAAATGATTTTGAATTTAAAGTAGACCAAAACATTGGTTGGAAAGTGAATGTTTGAATATTCATTGAGTTTGAATAGTTCAATATATATATAAATTAATATGTTTTATAATTGTTTAAGTGTTCAGATTATAAAAATACCACTAAGTGTATACTCAGCGTACGGTTTGTTTTCGTACGCAGGTTAAGTTAAGGCTAGACCGTTGAATCAGCATCCCAGACCGATCCCGAATTCAATGAGGTAAAGTATGTTGAGTAATTGTAATATCCCGAATTAGGGCCAAATCGGAATAGTGGTTTCGTGACCACAAATCCGAGATAGAAATAATTATTTTATAATTATTTTGATGTTTATGATATGATTGCATGATTGTGTGAAAATTTCGTGACGAAATTCTGTGCATAAAGTGCTTAAGTTGAAATTAGGGACTAAATCGAATAAGTTGCAAAACTTGCATTCTAGAAGTTTTTAGTATGAAATTACTTTGGAATATTAATCAGGAGGTCTTAAATAGCAATTTTACCAATTTCTAAAATTTTGGAAAAAAATGGGCTTGTACATGAAAATTTTCAAAGAAAGGTATTAAGGGTATTTTGGTCATTTGGTAATTAAAAGAGTAAAAAAAGGAAAAAGATGGCAAAATATGTTCATCTTCTTCATTAGGACGAAAATTAAAGGGTTCTCCATAGCTAGAGTTTGTTTCAAGCTTCCAAGCTCCATAGTAAGTGATTCCAAGCCTCATTTTTAATGTTCTTTACGTTTTTGGAGTCCCGGTAACTTGATTTAGCTTATGCTAGCAATTATTTAACCTAGGGTTCATATTTGGAAAAATAACCATAGGTGAAATTTGTGTATTTTGGTATTTTATGATAGAATATGAGGTTTTAAATTATGCTAGACAACTTGTGCTACTCGGTTTTAAGTGAAAACGAGAAAAAGGGCTTAATCGGTAAAAATACCTAATAGTTATAAGTACATGTTAGAATGAGAATTTGATGTTGCCATAGAAGGGAAAAATGATCAGCATGTCATAAAACATAAGAAAATGGGATGAAGCTTAATTCCCGAGCTTAGGGGCAAAAGTGTAATTTTGTAAAAGTTTAGGGGCAAAATGATAATTTTTCCAAAGTTCATATTTGGGTCTGTTTTGATGAATGTATGTATTAAACAAGATTAATTTGGCATTATAGATCAAGAGAAATAAGATTCAAGTCGTGATCAAGGGAAAAACAAAGTTTACGAAGAATAGGCTCGATTGCTAATAATTTTATACCGAGGTAAGTTCATGTGTAAATGTAGTAACATAATTGTCATTCTAAGTAATTTAATATTATTTATGTGATATGATGATTAATATTATGAAAAATTATGCTTTATTTTATGGTTATTATTGAATAATATGTAAATTATGAATTGCTACCGAGTATCGGTTTCGATGTTCCGTGGAAGACGGCAAAGATGTGTAATCGAGGAAAAAGCCCGTTTGAACCTTGGGAATAGATTAGAATACAAGTGACATGTCACTAGGATGATTGGGCATCCGAACTCGTTAAGTTGAGTCCGAGTTCACTTATGGATGCAAATGTCCGAACTCGTTGAGTTGAGTCCGAGTTCGTGAGATGTAACTAGGCATCCGAGCTCGTTGAGTTCAGTCCGAGTTCACTTATGGATGCGAACGCCCGAGCTCGTTGAGTTGAGTCCGAGTTCGCTTATGGGCGGGTTACATGGTAGCTTGGCTACATATGTGGCACTTACGTACAAACTTTCCGTGTATTCGAATTATATTCCGATGTGTTCAACTGGTGGATCTTAAGAGAATAAGGAGAATGCCTAAAACGAAGGTGACATGTTGGTAAGTGTGGTAAATGAGAAAATTTGACAGGTATGTGCTTAAACCCTCGGGTTAAAAACTTGGTATGATGAAATCGTAGAAAGACATTAAATGCAAATGATGTTTTATGTGGGATTGTGTGATTATGTTACTTGCTATTTGCATGTGAACTTACTAAGCATTTATGGTTACTCCCTCCTTTTCTTTCATTGTAGTTTTGACAAGCCGGCTTGAGAATCGGGATAGGTCGAAGACTCGTTCACACTATTCGAAGGCTTAAATCGGTAAAATGGCTTGTATATTATGAATGTGGCATGTATGGCAAAATACTCACTTTGTGTAATTTATCTTATGATATGGCTATGGTTTGGAAAGAAAAGGGTTTGTAAATGATTAGCCATTGGAATGACCAATCTAAGTCATATTTGATGTTATGTATGATTAAAATGATATTTAGTCCATGAAAATCCTTAGTAAAGTGAAATTTGCCATAAAACAAAATCTGACAGTAGCAGTGATATAAATTTTAAAAATCACTAAAAATAGTAGAAATGGAATTAAATGATGAATAAGTTATTAAATTGAAGCTTAATGAGTCTATTTTCATATGGATCAAACAAAATAGGTATATGAATTATAATTTATGAGATATTTGAATTTTTATGAAACAGGACTAGAGTGATTTCTGGATCCCCTTTTCTGACTTTGGAAATTCACCATAAATTTTATAAAAATAATTAGAAGTCATGATTTATATGTACAGATTTATTATTGAGTCTAGTTTTAAGAGAAAGAAACGTCATAGTCATTAAAATTCTGTACAGAGAGATATCTGATTCGTAATACACAGAGGTCAGAGCAGTCAAACCCTGAAACAGGGGAAACTTTAACTAATAAACTGTACTAATTGGCCTAGCCAAAAATTCGAGAAAAAAATTAGTAAATAGTTATATGAGTCTAGTTTCAGGAAAAATTTACAGAATTGGATTTTGAGTTTCGGAACTCTAGATTTGAATTTTTAAGTGACTGTGACGCAGATTGCTAGCTTGACTGGAAATTTTAAAAATAAATTGTTTGAGCTGTTTAAGCAGTGAATTAAGTCTGTTAACACCTCGTGTTCGACTCCGGCGATGGTCTCGGGTACGGGGTGTTACATTTGGTGGTATCAAGCAGGTTTAGTTGGTTCTCAAACTAACGTGTTGTATGTACGGGTTTTGCTATACATGCCATGCCATATATATATTGTGATAGTGTGACGACTTCTGACCTTTTAAATGATTTTTTTTATAGTAAATGGATCCCGATCCAACTGTGGCTGATGATGTAGAGAGTAATGCACCAGCTCCGGCTGAAGGGGCGGTGCCGACTAAAAATCCACCTCCTACTGTTGGTCAAGGAGGAGGAGAAGGGGCTCGGGAAGCCTTTCTCCAGATGATGAGTGCACAGTATATCGAGTTCGTCGCATGCGAACCCAAATGTACAACCTCTTCCACCCCCTCGATTCCTCAACCTGTACCCCCGATGCCTCAAGGTGTAGATCTGATGAAATTTCACAGAACTCCAATTGACAGAATCTGAAGCAAGGGCTCCAACTAGAGCTTATGCGATAAAGGCACGTGAAGATGCTTCATCACCCGAGATGATTACTAGTATATTTTCTCTTTATGATGTTAATGTTATTGCTTTAATTGATCCCGGTTCTACTCATTTATATGTGTGCATGAAATTGGTGTCTAGTATGAATATGCCTGTTGAGTACACAGAATTTATAATTAGAGTGTCGAATCCGTTAGGCAAATGTGTGATAGTTGATAAAGTATGCAAGAAATGCCCTTTAATGATTCGGGGTCATTCCTTTCCGGCCGACTTGATGTTGTTGCCGTTTGATGAATTTGATGTTATTTTGGGTATGGATTGGTTGACATTGCATGATGCTATAGTAAATTGCAAAGAAAAGGTTATAGAATTAAAGTGTGAAAGTGGTGAAATTCTACGGGTTGAACTAGGCAAATCAGAGGCATTATCTAGTGTGATTTCTTCAATGTCGGCTCAGAGATTTGGCGTATGTAATTAATAAAAAAGAAGTCCAAAAGAAAGTTGAATCAGTGCCGGTTGTGTGTGAATTTGCGGACGTATTTCCAGAAGAATTGTCGGGTTTGCCTCCAGTCAGGGAAGTAGAATTTGGTATTGATTTGATACCGGGAACAGCTCCGATCTCGATTGCTCAGTATAGAATGGCACCCAGAGAGAGTTGAAAGAATTAAAGTCGCGATTGCAAGAGTTAAGCCTGACAAAGGCTTTATGAGACCGAGTTTTTCACCTTGGGGTGCTCCCGTGTTATTTGTGAAAAAGAAGGATGGTTCTATGAGATTGTGTATTGACTATTGGCAATTAAACAAGGTGACAATCAAGAACACGTATCCGTTGCCGAGAATTGATGATTTATTTGATCAACTAAAAGGAGCAACATGGTTTTCAAAGATTGACTTGAGATCTGGGTATTACCAGCTGCGAGTAAAAGAGTCGGATGTGCCTAAAACTGCTTTTAGAACAAGGTACGATCATTATGAATTTTTAGTTATGCCATTCGGGTTGACAAATGCTCCTGCTGTGTTTATGGATTTGATGAATCGTATATTTCGGCCATACTTGGATAAATTTGTTGTGGTGTTTATTGATGATATCTTAATTTATTCAAAAGATGAGACAGAGCATGCTGAGCATTTAAGGATAGTTTTGCAAACTTTGAGAGATAAGCAGTTATATGCCAAGTTTAGTAAAAGTGAATTTTGGCTTCAGGAAGTTGGATTTTTGGGTCATATTGTTTCAGGTGATGGTATACGGGTTGATCCTAATAAAATTTCTGTAATACCCCGAAAATTTTTACAGTAAAATATTATCCGTAATGTAGTAAAATAAGAAAATAAAGTGACAAAAAGGGTAATTTTGAGTTATGTCAATATTGAGAAGTATATTATGATGTATTAATTCAAGAAAGGACTAAATTGTAAAAGTGAGAAAAGTTTTGTTGCACAAGAATAAATACTTAAAATTTAAGGGGTTAAAGTGTAAATATGAAAAATTTAAAGGACCAATAGTGTAAATATTTTAAGAGTGGAATGATTTAGAAACTAAGGAAAATGGATGGATTAGGACCAAATTGAATAGGTGAAGAACTATGAGGGACTAAATTGCAATTTTATCAAATTAAATGATGACTCAAGGATGGAATTTTAAAAGATAATAAAGGGAAAAATGGTCAATTTAAATAGAGAGAAATCTAGAAAGTAATGATGATGTTGATGATATTTTATGATTATTTAATTAGATATATATTACTTTAATAAGATATTTTATTATTTTATTATTATTTCATTATTATTTATTTAGTATAAAAGGAACGAAAGATAAAGAATTATCATCATCTTTCCTTTCCCATGCAAACCCACGTATAAGAAGAAGAAGAAGAAAAGAAGTTTTCTATCTTTACAATTTAGTCCTTTTACCAAAAATTCATTATTTTCACCTAAAAATTGAAAGAATTTCCATAGCCATCAAGAGAGAAAGATAGCAAGGATATGATGGGGAGTAAGAATATCAAGTTGGATTCAAAAAATAGAAGCTGGAGGAGAGAGAAAAATCAAGTTAAAGATTGAAGTCAATAAGAAAAGGTAAGTACATCAAGATTTCAATATGTTTTTAAGTTTGTTATTATTGATAAAGCATGGAAATAATGTTATAGTAGAGTTTTATTACATAAGGTGCTATGTTCTTGATATGTTAGTGAAGGGAAAATAAGAGAAAGTGATGAGAAATGGTGTAGAAAAAGAAAATAAGGGGTGTTATGACATAGTAATTAATATCTTATACCAAAACAGTTTTGGACAGCAGCAGTAGTCTAACTTTGAAAAATAATCAAAAATTTTAGAAATCGAATTATAGGATGAATAAAGTATGAAATTAAATCTTATTGAGTCTAGTTTCTTATAGAAGAAATTATGTAAGCAATGGAATTGTAAATCATGAGATATAATCAATTTTGTGAGACAAAGTCAGAATGATTTCGGGTTCCCCTGTTCTGACTTTTGAAAATCATCAAAACTTTTATAAAAATAATTATGGACTTAAATTTATATGTTTAGAATATTGAATGAGTCTATTTTCAAAAGAAATAAACGGGAACATCATTCGAATTCTGTACGAGGAGATAATTAATTTTTAGTGAAGAAGGGTTAGGACTGTCAGACAGCAGAACAGGGGTAAATTTAAAGAATAAAATGTACTTATTAGCTAAACCAAAAATTATAAAAATTTTATGGTAAGAAGATATATGAGTCTAGTTTCAGAGAAAATTAGCGGATCTTAATTTGGAGTTCTTTATCTCAAGATATAAATAATTTAGTGACTATGACTCAAATGGACAGCTTTGAATATACATATAAGTAAATAGTGAAATTATTGATAGTGTTACTTATAAGCATATTATATAAATTTAAGGATGTGGAATGGAGAGGAGGAGGAGGAAAATATGTATGAATATTCATCTAGCATGGTTAATTTGCATGTTTTAGGCTCAGGGACTAAATTGAATAAAAGTAAAACTTTATGGGTAATTTTGTAAAAATATCAAAAATGACCAAATTGCATGAAATTGATTATTTTATTATTTAAATTACAAAATTGAATGAAATTATGAATTTAGTTCAAGATCAGGGAAAAACATGTTTTTAGGGATTAAATTGAAAAGTGTTGAAATTATGGAAAATTTTGATATTTTATAGAATTCATGGGCTGTTATTAATATGCATGAGAATAATAGCTGGAAATAAGGATTAAATTGCAAGAATTTTGTTTTCCTGACCCTAAGGATGAAATCGTCATTAAATAAAAGTTTAGGGGCAAAATAGTAATTTTGCCTAGAGCATTAATTAAATACATTAGAATATGAAATGAATGAAAATGATGATCAAATTTATTTATAAAGATCCGGACGATTCAAATAAGAGATTTGATCGTGGAAAAGAAAAGATATCAGATTAATAAAATTATAAACACAAACAAGTAGTGAGGTAAGTTCATGTAACTTGAATTATATTCTTAAATCCTTGAAATGCATGTTTTTGATATGAATATGATTTGAATGTTCATTGTATGAAAATTGATAAAACATTGATATATTTGATAAAAATGGGAAGAAATCCCGGTTGAATGAAAGGAAAATTCGATGGATCTCTGAAAAGGAATTGACGGCAAAAAGGATCTAGCCCGGACGGGTGATCCTATCCTGATATAGTCCTCCCGAAGAATATGTGGAAAATGGATTTAGCCCGGACGGGTAATCCGAATCAAGGTTTGAATTTAGCCTGGATTGGTAATTCAGATCCAAGCTCATTAGAGTAATTGTCGTTGCAGGGGATTTCGCCTGGACTGGTAATCCCGACAATACTCTATGAGTTTATATTACAAGGGATTTAGCCTGGACTGGTAATCCCACTGTAAGGATGAGGTTCGCGGGAGTGTGCTCTCTGATATGAAATGTGTAAGACCATGGTTGAAAGATACCATGGCAACTTGATATGAAATGTGTAAGACCATGGTTGAAAGATACCATGGCAACGTGACATGAAAAGAATAAGACCATGGTTGAAAGATACCATGGCAAAGTGACGGGAATGAATAAGACCATGGTTGAAAGATACCATGGCAGCGTGACATGAAAGGAATAAGACCATGGTTGAAAGATACCATGGCAACATGACAGAAAATGAGTAAGACCATAGTTGAAAGACACTATGGCATCATGTCAAAGATAAATAAGACCGTGGATGGGAGACGCGGCAACATCTATTGAACAATTGATATTCAGGTAATATGTATCAGATGACGAATGGTTATATGAAATGGTTATGTGAAATGTTTACAAGAACTGGTCATATGAAAATATATGTACAAAATAGTTGTATGAAATAATTATGAAGATAGATAAATGAAATAAGAATAAGTACATGGAATATAATTTATGTTAAGTTTGATATAAACTTTACCGGAATAAATATACATAAAATATTTGAAAATGATAGAGCATGAAATATTGATATAATGAAACGATTGATATATACTTATGAAGAAACGGTAAGAGAATGATATGTTTCATGACATGTACATATATGATTATCTTTGATATGTTGATACAAGAAAATTATGTAAGTAAAGACAATTATTAAACTCAAGTGTGACATGTCGAGAAAATAAGTATATCAATATTGAATTTATACGAAATATGTGCAAGTATACTAACAATGATGTTGTTTGACGCTTAGACAAGTGTCAAGCTATTGATTGAATGGTAACATGTTTAATTATAAGAAGCATTGAAATGGTAAGTACTTAGATGAAAATAAAATTTAAGATTTTGCGAACTTTTTTTTATGATTTTGATTTAATTCTAGTTGGTTTTTAATGTATGTTTGGGGCTTCAATGTCCCAATAGAGAGACGTTATGATTATCTTTAAAATATGAATAATAAATGACTTAGAATTATCTGAAAATGTTCAGTAAACTTCGGTAATGCTTCATACCTATTTCGGTAATGAATACGGGTAAGGGGTGTTACAATTTCGGCCATTGTTGATTGGAAACCACCGAAAAATGTAACCGAGGTTAGAAGTTTCTTGGGGCTAGCTGGGTATTATCGGCGGTTTGTAAATGGATTTTCTATAATTACTGCTCCTATGACTAGACTACTCTGAAAGAATGTTAAATTTGAATGGACGGAAGAATGTCAACAGAGTCTTGAAGAATTGAAAAAGTTATTAACTGAAGCACCAGTGTTGGTACAACCCGAATCAGGTAAAGAATTTGTGGTGTATAATGATGCTTCTCGAAATGATTTAGGATGTGTACTTATGCAAGAAGGAAAAGTGGTGGCTTATGCTTCGAGGCAGTTAAAATCTCACGAAAGAAATTATCCGACTCATGATTTGGAATTAGCTGCTATAGTGTTTAATTTGAAGATTTGGCGACATTATTTGTATGGTGAAAAGTGCCGAGTATATACCGACCACAAAATTCTTAAGTACTTGATGTCACAAAAAGACTTGAATTTGAGACAGCGAAGATGGTTAGAGTTATTGAAAGATTACGAGCTTGTTATTGACTACCATCCGGGAAAAGCGAATGTGGTTGCCGATGCTTTGAGCAGAAAGTTGCTATTTTCTTTGAGAGCTATGAATACTCAGTTAAAGGTATCAGATGATGGTTCGATTTTAGCAGAGTTAAGAGCAAGATCGATGTTTTTACAAGAGATTTGTGAAGCTCAGAAAAACGATGAAGATTTGTAAGCCAAGAGAAAACAGTGTGAAGCTAATACGGGGTCAGATTTCAAAATCGACTCTGATGGTTGCTTCATGTTTAAAAACTGGATTTGTGTACCGAAAAATGATGAGTTGATTCAAAAGATTTTGCATGAATCACATAATGGTTGTTTGGCGGTTCACCCGGGCAGTACAAAAATGTATAATGACTTGAAGAAAATGTATTGGTGGAATGGAATGAAAAGAGATATCTCCGAGTTTGCATCAAAGTGCTTAATTTGTCAACAAGTGAAAGCTAAACACCAAGTACCTTCGGGACTACTCCAGCCTATCATGGTTCCTGGATGGAAATGGGATCGAATTACTATGGACTTTGTATCAGGGTTGCTGTTAACTCCGGGGAAGAAAGATGTCATCTGGGTAATAGTTGACAGACTGACTAAATTGGCTCATTTTATTCCGGTACATACGGATTATTCTCTTAATAAGTTGGCTGAATTTTATATCAGTGAGATTGTTAAGACTTCATGGGATACCTTTGTCGATTATTTCGAATAGAGATCCACAAACTAATGGACAGTTAGAGAGAGTGATTCAGATTCTTGAAGACATGCTCAGATGTTGCGTATTGGAATTTCAAGGTAGTTGGGAAAGGTATTTACCGTTAGTAGAATTTGCTTATAATAATAGTTATCAGACGAGTTTGAAGATGGCACCTTATGAAGCATTGTATGGTCGTAAATGTCGGACACCATTGTATTGGACTGAACTCAAGGAAAATCAAATTTATGGAGTTGATCTAATAAAAGAAACCGAAGAAAAGGTGAAAGTGATTCGAGATTGTTTAAAAGCTGCTTCGGATAGACAGAAATCTTATGCGGATTTGAAACGAAAGGAAATCGAGTTTCAAGTTGGTGATAAGGTATTTTTAAAAGTGTCTCCATGGAAGAAAGTCCTTAGATTTGGACGGAAGGGCAAGTTAAGTCCGCGTTTTATTGGGCCGTATGAAATAATTGAAAGAGTTGGACCAGTAGCTTATCGGTTAGCATTGCCATCTGAATTACAGAAGATTCATGATGTGTTCCACGTATCTATGTTATGTCGGTATCGTTCGGATCCTTCACATATAATTTCACCGACAGAAATAGAGCTACGACCGGATATGACTTACGAAGAAGAACCAGTTAAAATTTTAGCTCGAGAAGTCAAACAATTAAGAAATAAAAGTGTCGCTCTCGTGAAAGTATTGTGGCAAAAGCACAGGGTAGAAGAGACTACATGGGAACCTGAGGAAACTATGAGAAATCAATACCCACACACATTTCTGGTAAGATTTGAGGGACGAAAATCCTTAAAAGGGAGAGTTGTAATATCCCGAATTAGGGCCTAATCGGAATAGTGGTTTCGTGACCACAAATTCGAGATGGAAATAATTATTTTATAATTATTTTGATGTTTATGATATGATTTCATGATTGTGTGAAAATTTCGTGACGAAATTTTGTGCATAAAGTGCTTAAGTTGAAATTAGGAACTAAATCGAATAAGTTGCAAAACTTGCATTCTAGAAGTTTTTAGTATGAAATTACTTTGGAATATTAATGAGGAGGTCTTAAATAGAAATTTGATCAATTTCTAAAATTTTGGACAAAAATGGGCTTGTACATGAAAATTTTCAAAGAAAGGTATTAAGGGTATTTTGGTCATTTGGTAATTAAAAGAGTAAAAAAAGGAAAAATATGGCAAAATATGTTCATCTTCTTCATTAGGACGAAAATTAAAGGGTTCTCCATAGCTAGGGTTTTTTTCAAACTTCCAAGCTCCATAGTAAGTGATTCCAAGCCCCGTTTTTAATGTTCTTTACGTTTTTTGAGTCCCGGTAACTTGATTTAGCTTATGCTAGCAATAATTTAACCTAGGGTTCATATTTGGAAAAATACCCATAGGTGAAATTTGTGTATTTTGGTGTTTTATGATAGAATATGAGGTTTTAAATTATGCTAGACAACTTGTGCTACTCGGTTTTAAGTGAAAACGAGAAAAAGGGCTTAATCGGTAAAAATACCTAATAGTTATAAGTACATGTTAGATTGAGAATTTGATGTTTCCATAGAAGGGAAAAATGATCAGCATGTCATAAAACATAAGAAAATGGGATGAAGTTTAATTCCCGAGCCTAGGGGCAAAAGTGTAATTTTGCAAAAGTTTAGGGGCAAAATGGTAATTTTTCCAAAGTTCGTATTTGGGGCTGTTTTGATGAATGTATGTATTAAATAAGATTAATTTGGCATTATAGATCAAGAGAAACAAGATTCAAGTCGTGATCGAGGGAAAAACAAAGTTTACGAAGAATAGGCTCGATTGCTAATAATTTTATACCGAGGTAAGTTCATGTGTAAATGTAGTAACATAATTGTCATTCTAAGTAATTTAATATTATTTATGTGATATGATGATTAATATTATGAAAAATTATGCTTTATTTTATGGTTATTATTGAATAATATGTAAATTATGAATTGCTACCGAGTACCGGTTTCGATGTTCCGTGGAAGACGGCAAAGATGTGTAATCAAGGAAAAAGCCCGTTTGAACCTTGGGAATAGATTAGAATACAAGTGACATGTCACTAGGATGGTTGGGCATCCGAACTCGTTGAGTTGAGTCCGAGTTCACTTATGGATGCAAATGTCTGAACTCGTTGAGTTGAGTCCGAGTTCGTGAGATGTAACTAGGCATCCGAGCTCATTGAGTTGAGTCCGAGTTCACTTATGGATGCGATCGCCCGAGCTCATTGAGTTGAGTCCGAGTTCGCTTATGGGCGGTTTACATGGTAGCTTTGCTACATATGTGGCACTTACGTACAAACTTTCCGTGTATTCGAATTATATTCCAATGTGTTCAACGGGTGGATCTTAATAGAATAAGGAGAATACCTAAAACGAAGGTAACATGTTGGTAAGTGTGGTAAATGGGAAAATTTGACAGGTATGTGCTTAAACCCTCGGGTTGAAAACTTGGTATGATGAAATCGTAGAAAGACATTAAATGCAAATGATGTTTTATGTGGGATTGTGTGATTATGTTACTTGCTATTTGCATGTGAACTTACTAAGCATTTATGCTTACTCCCTCCTTTTCTTTCATTGTAGTTTTGACAAGCCGGCTTGAGAATCGGGATAGGTCGAAGACTCGTTCACACTATCTGAAGGCTTAAATCGGTAAAATGGCTTGTATATTATGAATGTGGCATGTATGGCAAAATACTCAGTTTGTGTAATTGATCTTATGATATGGCTATGGTTTGGCAAGAAAAGGGTTTGTAAATGATTAGCCATTGGAATGGCCAATCTAAGTCATATTTGATGTTATGTATGATTAAAATGATATTTAGTCCATGAAAATCCTTAGTAAAGTAAAATTTGCCATAAAGCAAAATCTGATAGCAGCAGTGATATAAATTTTAAAAATCACTAAAAATAGTAGAAATGGAATTAAATGATGAGTAAGTTATGAAATTGAAGCTTAATGAGTCTATTTTCATATGGATTGAACAAAACAGGTATAGAAATTATAATTTATGAGATATGTTAATTTTTATGAAATAGGGCCAGAGTAATTTCTAGATCCCCTGTTCTGACTTTGGAAATTCACCATAAATTTTATAAAAATAATTAGAAGTCATGCTTTATATGTAAAAATTTCTTATCAAGTCTAGTTTTAAGAGAAACAAACTTCATAGTCATTGAAATTTTTTACAGAGAGATATATGATTCGTAATACACAGAGGTCAGAGCAGTCAAACCCTGAAACAGGGGATACTTTAACTAATAAACTGTACTAATTGGCCCAGCCAAAAATTCTAGAAAAAAATTATTAAATAGATATATGAGTCTAGTTTTAGGGAAAATTTACAGAATTGGATTTTGAGTTTTGGAACTATAGATATGAATTTTTAAGTGACTTTGACATAGATTGCTAGCTTGACTGGAAATTTTAAAAATAAATTGTTTGAGCTGTTTAAGTAGTGAATTAAGTCTGTTAACACCTCGTGTTCGACTCCGACGACGGTCTCGGGTATGGGGCATTACAATAATGGTAATGGCATGTACCTAGGATGCATCTAGGTTGTGAAAGTATTGATGAAATAAATAAATTATGGTTGACAATGGTATATAGTATGAAGTTGAAATAATTGATAAAGTAAGTGATATACTTAAAAAGATTCATTGGATAGGTTATAAAAAGTTTTAGATTGGTAAGATTTGAGTATATTTAAGTGTATTTGGATTATTTGAATGTCGACAAATTGTATTGGTTGAAGTTTTAATTTGCAGGGTTAGAAGCATTTATATTAATAAATGACTATAATTGAACTGTACAGACCGGCAGTGGCCTGTAATCTTATTCCGGGGATGGACATGGGTTAGAGGGTGTTACATAATTACTTAGATAAGGGGAAATACCTATGTTTTCATGATTTAAAAATGTGTGACTTGGATTGTTTTAATCTTTAGTGCTCTTTTAGTTGAATTATCAATATGTGATTATTAATGAATTACGATAAAACATTATTGATGAGAATAATGAATTGAGAAAGTTTAATTTTAATTGTGAGTTTAGGAATTTTGCTTGAGGACAAGCAAACGCTTAAGTGTGGGGATATTTGATAAGCCATAAAATTAACATGTCTTAATCCCTTTCTTGTTGCGTCTTTGGATGATTGATGCTTAAGTGTGGGGATATTTGATGCTTCTAATCCTTTAATTTCATGTTTCTATACTTCGGAGAGCATAGAGGAGCAAAAGGAATGGAAAACGGGCCAAAATCGGTCAAAACGAGCTATTTTCAGGAGCCACACGGCCTGGGCATTCCCACACAGGCTGCTCACACGTAATAACTTTTCAATTATTAATCAACAAAGCTTTGAACCATACTGAAGCCACAACCATCAGATAAATTAAAATCATAGTGCCATAATAAGGCCGACATCTCAACCGTATAGATATATAATGTCCCAATTATCAATAATACATTTTGAACATAAGAGAAATTGAAATATAATTACAGTCATTCAATAGATATTTTTCATAGATAACCATATAGAATCATAAGAAAGTAGAGATACTGTAATCTCAAATATACCACTATACTGATCTTTTTAAGAAAGCACCCATATCAGATGACAAATATCTCAATGATATCTTAGAGGAAATCCAGAAGTAAAGCATCACTCATATGCACCAGAATCAACAGTAACAGAAACAATATAATCTTTATGTATACTAAGCAGATCAACAACCAGTACAAACAGAATACCAGCATCACACAGATTTAATTGTCAATCTTTTCTTTCAAGAAAATGAAATATAATACCAGAGAAAGATATAATAATGCCGATTGTAACCCGAACAGCCCAACAATGCTTTCATATATCAATATATATAGATAACGTTCTCATATGACAAGAATTTCATCTGAAAATATACAGCTTCACATACCTCTGAGGATAATCGAACACATAGAGTACCCAGAAGAGTTCTCGTAAACCATTCGACTATAATCGCTGTGCTCAAATATCTTTATAATTCGAATATGATTCTACTGTCTATCTCTGACATCACTAATTTCTCATTATCCCAACACTAACAGAGGCAAATTCGGAAGAACTTCCAGTTAATATATTCTTTAGATATCATACCTGAATATTTGGTTCCATATAATTCAACTTTTCTTTTAACAGTGACTTTGCTTATTACAAATGGCCTTCAACACGATCCAATATCTTTTCTGTTATTGTCTTCAGTTGTGGACTCATTCTCTTATCTGATCACAGTACTAATCCTTCAATCACGAAACTCTGTCATTGCACACTTGTAAGCTTATTTAAGCCATATAATACGGATTTCATTACAATACCGATGAGGGGGTGAGGGTCATAAAGCCTCAAATTTATCTCTCATATATACATGCACATCACACATACTATTATGAATGGCCAATTCATTACTAATTCCATATTCTCAAAACACCTAACCATCTTTTACTTACGATCACTTTTGTACTCAACACATAATTCATACGCTAAATCAAATTATTAATTCACAATCAAAATATTCACGTAACAATCACATACCAAACATCACAACTCATATACTCATATAATTATAACATTTATCAATAGCAGAATATCATGCATTCTGATTTATACCTTTACGAGTTTCAACTCATCACCAACACATTTTCACTCAAGCATTTGAGTACAGCATTCTGTACTAATGGAATTAGCTCGGTTGGAAAGCATATCTGTCTCATCAAAATAATTTTCGTTAGAGTCAGGAGATATCGCACTATCACAGGTTAAATGAGGCATGTATAGCTAGACTCACATAAGCTATGGTAGTCCTAGAACTGACTAAACTATAGCTCTGATACTAATCAAATGTAACACTCTTAACCTGTATCCGTTACCGGATTTGGGTTATGAGACATTACTGTATAAAACACAATTCAGCACACTCATTCCTCACCTTTCATACACCAAGAATTAATAAACATTTAAAACTTATAAATTTCAAATATCCTCAATTCACTTATTATAAATTTGAATACATGGGTCATAATTCCAATTCAGAAATAATCAAACCTTACTGAACATATATCGCAAATAAGCACATTTCAAAAATTCCAACAAATTCAGTACGAACATATATCAAAACCCAACTGATTATGTTCCATAATACTAAATTTGAACCAAACTTGTATATATCAAAGACATGTTCACATATTTAATACTTCCAATATTCAGTTCCTTATATCCATCATATTAATGCCATTTTCATAATTAAAATCATATTCCATTATATATCATTACACTTCATACTTTGAATATATGCCAATTTCTATCTCATTAATTGTATATCAAACATATCATTTGATAATTTCTGCACAAGTTCATAATAAAACCAATTGAATCATATTACATGAATTATTATGCAATCACATATGAAATTTAAATACATTATAACATGGCCGAGCATACTAATGATGCATATATATACAAGTGCGCAATTCATCCTAAAAATAAAAGCCATACTTAAAACTTGAACACAAATAACACTCCAGCGTGCATCTAATTCATATCTATATTAATATGCCTAAACTTCATATTTTTATCCTATTAACTAACCTAAAACATACTTAATCATTACCATCATTAACCATTAGAACCCATACCGATACAATCAACCAAAACAATCATAAAACATATTCATTACTTACCACTTAGTAACCGAACCTGTTAAGTTAATATACAATCATCCATCACTCTAATTATACCATATTTCATATTTCCAAAATAAGCTAACTATAAAAACGACTACCAAAACCAAACTCATTAAACATTTTAATTAAGAACATGTAAAACCAAACTTAAGCATAATAAGCAAGTCATTTTCGCATGGCTTTAAATACATATTCTGTAATACCCTGAAAATATTTACAGTAAGATATTATCCTTGATATAGTAAAATAAGGAAATAAAGTGAAAAAAAAAAGAGGAAATTTTGAGATATGTCAATATTGAGAAGTATATTATGATATATTAATTCAAGAAAGGACTAAATTGTAAAAGTGAGAAAAGTTTTGTTGCACAAGAGTAAATACTCAAAATTTGAGGGGTTAAAGTGTAAATATGAAAAATTTGAAGGACCAATAGTGTAAATATTTTAAGAGTGGAATAATCTAGAAACTAAGGAAAATGGATGAATTAGGACCAAATTGAATAGATGAAGAAATTATGAGAGGACTAAATTGCAATTTTACCAAATTAAATGATGACTTAAGGATGGAATTTTAAAAGATAATGAAGGGCAAAATGGTCAATTGGAAGAGAGAGAAATCTAGAAAGTAATAATGATGCTAGAGATATTTTGATATTTTATAATTATTTAATTAGATAAATATTATTTTATTAATATTTTAATAAGATATTTTATTATTATTTTATTAGTATATAAAGAAAGAAAGATGAGAAATTCTCATCCATATTTTCCCATGCACTAACGTGAGAGAAAGAGAGGAAGAAAGAAAGTTTTGCTTTCTTTACAATTTGGTCCTTTTACCAAAAATTCACCATTTTCACCCAAAAATCAAATGAATTTCCATAGCTACCAAGAGAGAAAAATGTTAAGGAGACGATGGGGAGTTAGAATATCAAGTTGGATTCAAGAAATAGAAGCTGGAGGAGAGAGAAAATCAAGTTAAAGATTAGTATCAATAGAACAAGGTAAGTATATCAAGATTTCAATATGTTTTTAAGTTTGTTATTATTGACAAAGCATGGAAATAATGTTATAGTAGAGTTTTCTTACATAAGGTCCTATGTTCATGATATGTTAGTGAAGAGAAAATAAGAGAAAGTGATGAGAAATGGTGTAGAAAAAGAAAATAAGGGTGTTATAACATGGTAATTAATATTTTGTACTAAAACAGTTTTGGACAGCAGCAGTAGTCTAACTTTGAAAAATCATCAAAAATTGTAGAAATCTAATTATAGGATGAAAAAATATGAAATTAAAGCTTATTAAGTCTAGTTTCTTATAGAAGAAATTATGTAAGCAATGGAATTGTAAATCATGAGATATGATGAATTTTGTGAGACAATGTCAGAATGATTTCGGGTTCCCTGTTCTGAATTTGTAAAATCATAAAAATTTGGATAAAAATAATTATGGGTTTAAATTTATATTTTTAGAATTCTGAATGAGTCTATTTTCAATATAAACAAACGGGAACATCATTTGAATTCTGTACAAGGAGATAATTAATTTTTAGTGAAGAAGGGTCAGAACTGTTAGACAGCAGAACAGGGTAATTTTAAAGAATAAACTGTACTTATTGGATAAACTAAAAATTCTGAAAATTTTATGGTAAGAAGATATATGAGTCTAGTTTCAGGGAAAATTAGCGGATCTTAATTTTGAGTTCTATAGCTCCAGATATAAATAATTTAGTGACCATGATGCAGATAGACAGCTTGAATATTCATAAAAGTAAATAATAAAAATTATGGATAATGTTACTTACAAGTGTATTATCTACATTAAGGACGTGGAATGGAGAGGAGGAGGAGGAAAAATATGTATGAATATTCATCTAGCATGGCTAATTTGCATATTCTAGGCTCAAGGACTAAATTGAATAAAAGTAAAATTTTATGGGCAACTTTGTAAAAATGTAAAAAAAGATCAAATTGCATGAAATGGATTATTTTATTATTTAAATTAAAAAATTGAATGAAATTATTAATTTAGTTCAAGATCGGGGGAAAACATGTTTTAGGGATTAAATTGAAAAGTGTTGAAAGAATAAATTGAAAAGTGTTGAAATTATAGAAAATTCTGATATTTTATAGAATTCATGGACTGTTATCAATATATATAAGAATAATAGCTGGAAATAAGGATTAAATTGCAAGAATTTTATTTTCCGACCTAAGGATGAAATCGTCATTAATTAAGAGTTCGGGGCAAAATGATAAATTTTGCCTAAAGCATTAATTAAATGCATTAGTATATGAAATGATTGAAAATGATGATCAAATTTATTTATAAAGATCCGAACGACTCAAATATGAGACTCGATCGTGAAAAGAAAAGATATCGGATTAATGAAATTATAAACACAAACAAGCAATGAGGTAAGTTTGTGTAACTTGATTGTATTTTAAATACTTGAAATATGTGGTTATGTGATGAAAATATGATTTGAATATTCAATTCATGATATTTGATGAAATATTGATAATACCGAAATAAATTAAAAATAAATCTCGGTTGAATGAAAAGGAAAAATTCGATGGATCTCTCGAAAAGGAATTGACGGTAAAAGGATCTAGCCGGACGGGTGATCCTATCGATATAGCCCTCCCGAAGAATATGTGTAAAATGGATTTAGCCCGGACGGGTAATCCGAATCAGGGTCTGAATTTAGCCTAGACTGGTAATTCAGATCCAAGCTCATTAGAGTAATTGTCGTTGCAGGGGATTTAGCCTGGGTGGTAATCCCGACAATACTCTATGAGTTTATATTACTGGGATTTAGCTCGGGTGGTAATCCCACTTTGTAAGGATGAGGTTCGCGGGAGTGTGCTCTCGATATGAACGTGTAAGACCATGGTTGAAAGATACCATGGCAACTCGATGAAACGTGAAAGACCATGGTTGAAAGATACCATGGCAACCTGATATGAAATGTGTAAGACCATGGTTGAAAGATACCATGGCAACCTGATATGAAATGTGTAAGACCATGGTTGAAAGATACCATGGCAACCTGATATGAAATGTGTAAGACCATGGTTGAAAGATACCATGGCAACTGATATGAAATGTGTAAGACCATGGTTGAAAGATACCATGGCAACGTGATATGAAATGAACAAGACCATGGTTGAAAGATATCATGGCAACATAACAGAAAATGAGTAAGACCATAGTTGAAAGATACTATGGCATCATGTCAAAGATGAATAAGACCGTGGATGGGAGATGCTATGACATCTGTTGAACAATTGATATCCAGGTAATATGTATCAGATGACGAATGGTTATATGAAATGGTTGTGTGTAATGTTTACAAGAACTGGTCATATGGAAATATATATGTACAAAATAGTTGTATGAAATAATTATGAAGATAGATAAACGAAATAAGTATGAGTACGTGGAATATAAATTATGTTAGGTTTGATATAAGCTATTATCGGAATAAATATACATAAAATATATGGAAATGATGGAGTATGAAATATTAATATAATGAAATGAATCATATATGCTTATGAAGAAACGGCAAGAGCATGATATGTTTCATGACATGTACATATATGATTATCTTTGATATGTTGATACAAGAAAATTATGTAAGTTGAGACTATTATTGAACTCAAGTACGATATGTCGAGAAAATAGTTATATCAATGTTGAATTTATATGAGATATGTGCAAGTACACTAACAATATTACTGTTTGATGCTTATACAAGTACTAATCTGTTGATTGAATGGTAATATATTTATTTACATGATGCATTGAATCGGTAAGCATTTAAATTTTTTTTAAGTAATCTGCAAATGGTAGTAATGCTTCGAAACCCTGTTCTGGCAACGGATACGGGTTAGGGGTGTTACATTTAGTGGTATCAGAGCTACGGTTTAGTCGGTTCTCGGGCCAAACGTAGTATATGTGAAGTCTAAAAACACATGTCATTATAATATGTGATAGTATGATATCTCCCGACTCTGATGAGATTTGCTTTACTATTAAAATGAGATGCTTTCTGACCCAAGATAATTCTTATAATGCTAAAAACGATACTCAGGTATATGTGTAAAAAGTTGATTAGAATCAATCAGAATTCATAAAGGTATGAATAAATACGTGTCGATGATGAATGTTATGTGTATTAATAAAAGTAAATTATATTGCTACATGAAATATTGTGTTTGATGACTAAATTACAAAATATATAAAATTGGTATATGAAGTACATGATAAGTATTATTAGTAAATTGTGGATGAATAGTGAATTTTGAAAAATATTACATGTATTAAAGGTAGAGAAGACATAAATAAACGGATTATTGATATAAGGATTAAATTGTAAAGCATGTAAAAGCATTATGCGAAAGGTGTAAAAGTGATATGCGTGCATGAAATAATTTGCCCAAGTAGGCAAGATTAGAACTACTAGGATATTAAGGGACCTCAGCATGCTCTCTCGATTACTAGTAAGTTAGTGCTCTCTCGATTATTAGCACATTCAAAGCACATTCGTACATTCTCTCTGTATAGCACTTGGTGTTCTCTGTTTAATAGTGCATAATAATGCACCTCTCAGTATAAGTCCCGTATATCCAAAGTGTTCTATCTAGTCTACTGGGCCTCTACTAAGTAAAAAGTAAACAATTTTCGTTACGAGGAAAATGATTATCTCTGAGTAAAAATGTTAGTTATGATAAAGCAAAACTCGTAAAAGTACGGATAAATGTTTTATAGTACTTGAGAATGATAAATGTTATATGAGTAAATACATAAAAATTAAATTATGAGGTTTTACGATCTATACCCCTTTACTAATACAGTTATATGCAATCTATACTAGTCAATAGATTGGTGAAAAAAAAATTGCAAAAATATTTGAATATAGCCATTATAATTGGGTATATTATATTAAATTTTTGGGGTTTTATATGGGTATCTTATATATACCGATATTTTTGAGGAGGCATATGGAACTGTTCATGTTTGGATACTATAATCAATATATGGAAAGGTTGGATAAATATGCTAATAGACGAGAAATTATCGCAAAGTCCGATTGATTCACAAGTGCTACTACTCTATTTTTCTTTGGTTTTCCAAGCCAATATATGTGATAGAACACTTGATAATAAGATTCATACGATATTATTTTCCATTTCTGTTGGTAGAGCTCTGAAAGGCAAATGTGAAATAGTGTATTGAAAATAAATTGTGAAATAAAAGAATAGAGAATAGATATAAATGATAAACTGGGTGAATATGTACAAAAAGAAACTATAGAACTATAGAAATAATGAAATTCATGATCAAAAGAAAACAAGGAAATTTCGAGGATGAAATTTATTTTAAGGGGGAGAGAAATGTAATACCCTGAAAATATTTACAGTAAGATATTATCCTTGATATAGTAAAATAAGGAAATAAAGTGAAAAAAAAAAAGGAAATTTTGAGATATGTCAATATTGAGAAGTATATTATGATATATTAATTCAAGAAAGGACTAAATTGTAAAAGTGAGAAAAGTTTTGTTGCACAAGAGTAAATACTCAAAATTTGAGGGGTTAAAGTGTAAATATGAAAAATTTGAAGGACCAATAGTGTAAATATTTTAAGAGTGGAATAATCTAGAAACTAAGGAAAATGGATGAATTAGGACCAAATTGAATAGATGAAGAAATTATGAGGGACTAAATTGCAATTTTACCAAATTAAATGATGACTTAAGGATGGAATTTTAAAAGATAATGAAGGGCAAAATGGTCAATTGGAAGAGAGAGAAATCTAGAAAGTAATAATGATGCTAGAGATATTTTGATATTTTATAATTATTTAATTAGATAAATATTATTTTATTAATATTTTAATAAGATATTTTATTATTATTTTATTAGTATATAAAGAAAGAAAGATGAGAAATTCTCATCCATATTTTTCCCATGCACTAACGTGAGAGAAAGAGAGGAAGAAAGAAAGTTTTGCTTTCTTTACAATTTGGTCCTTTTACCAAAAATTCACCATTTTCACCCAAAAATCAAATGAATTTCCATAGCTACCAAGAGAGAAAAATGTTAAGGAGACGATGGGGAGTTAGAATATCAAGTTGGATTCAAGAAATAGAAGCTGGAGGAGAGAGAAAATCAAGTTAAAGATTAGTATCAATAGAACAAGGTAAGTATATCAAGATTTCAATATGTTTTTAAGTTTGTTATTATTGACAAAGCATGGAAATAATGTTATAGTAGAGTTTTCTTACATAAGGTCCTATGTTCATGATATGTTAGTGAAGAGAAAATAAGAGAAAGTGATGAGAAATGGTGTAGAAAAAGAAAATAAGGGTGTTATAACATGGTAATTAATATTTTGTACTAAAACAGTTTTGGACAGCAGCAGTAGTCTAACTTTGAAAAATCATCAAAAATTGTAGAAATCTAATTATAGGATGAAAAAAATATGAAATTAAAGCTTATTAAGTCTAGTTTCTTATAGAAGAAATTATGTAAGCAATGGAATTGTAAATCATGAGATATGATGAATTTTGTGAGACAATGTCAGAATGATTTCGGGTTCCCCTGTTCTGAATTTGTAAAATCATAAAAATTTGGATAAAAATAATTATGGGTTTAAATTTATATTTTTAGAATTCTGAATGAGTCTATTTTCAATATAAACAAACGGGAACATCATTTGAATTCTGTACAAGGAGATAATTAATTTTTAGTGAAGAAGGGTCAGAACTGTTAGACAGCAGAACAGGGGTAATTTTAAAGAATAAACTGTACTTATTGGATAAACTAAAAATTCTGAAAATTTTATGGTAAGAAGATATATAAGTCTAGTTTCAGGGAAAATTAGCGGATCTTAATTTTGAGTTCTATAGCTCCAGATATAAATAATTTAGTGACCATGATGCAGATAGACAGCTTGAATATTCATAAAAGTAAATAATAAAAATTATGGATAATGTTACTTACAAGTGTATTATCTACATTAAGGACATGGAATGGAGAGGAGGAGGAGGAAAAATATGTATGAATATTCATCTAGCATGGCTAATTTGCATATTCTAGGCTCAAAGACTAAATTGAATAAAAGTAAAATTTTATGGGCAACTTTGTAAAAATGTAAAAAAAGATCAAATTGCATGAAATGGATTATTTTATTATTTAAATTAAAAAATTGAATGAAATTATTAATTTAGTTCAAGATCGGGGGAAAACATGTTTTAGGGATTAAATTGAAAAGTGTTGAAAGAATAAATTGAAAAGTGTTGAAATTATAGAAAATTCTGATATTTTATAGAATTCATGGACTGTTATCAATATATATAAGAATAATAGCTGGAAATAAGGATTAAATTGCAAGAATTTTATTTTCCTGACCCTAAGGATGAAATCGTCATTAATTAAGAGTTCAGGGGCAAAATGGTAAATTTTGCCTAAAGCATTAATTAAATGCATTAGTATATGAAATGATTGAAAATGATGATCAAATTTATTTATAAAGATCCGAACGACTCAAATATGAGACTCGATCGTGAAAAAGAAAAGATATCGGATTAATGAAATTATAAACACAAACAAGCAATGAGGTAAGTTTGTGTAACTTGATTGTATTTTAAATACTTGAAATATGTGGTTATGTGATGAAAATATGATTTGAATATTCAATTCATGATATTTGATGAAATATTGATAATACTCAAATAAATTAAAAATAAATCTCGGTTGAATGAAAAGGAAAAATTCGATGGATCTCTCAAAAGGAATTGACTGGTAAAAGGATCTAGCCCGGACGGGTGATCCTATCCGATATAGCCCTCCCGAAGAATATGTGTAAAATGGATTTAGCCCGGACGGGTAATCCGAATCGTAGTCCGAATTTAGCTGGATTGGTAATTCAGATCCAAGCTCATTAGAGTAATTGTCGTTGGTGGGGATTTAGCTCGGATGGTAATCCCGACAATACTCTATGAGTTTATATTACAGGATTTAGCTCGACTGGTAATCCCACTTTGTAAGGATGAGGTTCGTGGGAGTGTGCTCTCTCGATATGAACGTGTAAGACCATGGTTGAAAGATACCATGGCAACCTCGATATGAAACGTGAAAGACCATGGTTGAAAGATACCATGGCAACCTCGATATGAAATGTGTAAGACCATGGTTGAAAGATACCATGGCAACCTGATATGAAATGTGTAAGACCATGGTTGAAAGATACCATGGCAACCTGATATGAAATGTGTAAGACCATGGTTGAAAGATACCATGGCAACCTGATATGAAATGAACAAGACCATGGTTGAAAGATATCATGGCAACATAACAGAAAATGAGTAAGACCATAGTTGAAAGATACTATGGCATCATGTCAAAGATGAATAAGACCGTGGATGGGAGATGCTATGACATCTGTTGAACAATTGATATCCAGGTAATATGTATCAGATGACGAATGGTTATATGAAATGGTTGTGTGTAATGTTTACAAGAACTGGTCATATGGAAATATATATGTACAAAATAGTTGTATGAAATAATTATGAAGATAGATAAATGAAATAAGTATGAGTACGTGGAATATAAATTATGTTAGGTTTGATATAAGCTATTATCGGAATAAATATACATAAAATATATGGAAATGATGGAGTATGAAATATTAATATAATGAAATGAATCATATATGCTTATGAAGAAACGGCCAGAGCATGATATGTTTCATGACATGTACATATATGATTATCTTTGATATGTTGATACAAGAAAATTATGTAAGTTGAGACTATTATTGAACTCAAGTACGATATGTCGAGAAAATAGTTATATCAATGTTGAATTTATATGAGATATGTGCAAGTACACTAACAATATTACTGTTTGATGCTTATACAAGTACTAATCTGTTGATTGAATGGTAATATATTTATTTACATGATGCATTGAATCGGTAAGCATTTAAATTTTTTTTAAGTAATCTGCAAATGGTAGTAATGCTTCGAAACCCTGTTCTGGCAACGGATACGGGTTAGGGGTGTTACATATTCATTCAAAATAATTAACTCCAAGACTAGCCTATACATGCCACATAACCGAGTCTCAAAAAATTATTTACTGACTCCATCGACTTCCAACCCGAGCAAATCTCTGAAAATCTATAAACATAAGAAAAAGAAACACAGAGTAAGCTTTTAAGCTTAGTAAGCTTGTATCTTAATAAACTTAACTTAACAAATACTTTCATTACAATGCCGTAAACATAATATGCTATCTCACACAACCTTTCTAAATTTCATAACATGTTCTCATATCAAATTATCATCATTCAATATTATACTTACTCACTTAACCAACTTTAACTTTCACAAACTTATTCAATTAAATTTTCATACATCAACCCTTTCACACTTTCATATAGCCAAATGAACACATTATGGGAAATAACACATTGAATTATACATCTTTCTCATATGAATCACGTATGACCATTTATAATCAAATTCACTTTTCATTCATATAGCATCTGACAAATTTCACATATGCAACTTTACAAATCACATCTTATTCATTCATTTATGATTCATTGGCACATAATCATATTTCATTTCCACATACATCATAATACATTCTTTGCACATATACTTACCTTATTTTCAAATAGGTAATCAATTATCACATACTTGATCGTTTTAGCTCGTTTAACGTATTCAACTACCATATCAGCAACAAATCTCTTAGGCATAAACTTATAATAATTCACCGGCATAAAGCCTGCTAGGCCTAAGCCTGTATCTCACACCGGCACAAGACCTGCTAGACTCAAAGTCTGATTTTATACACCGACAATAAGCCTGCTAGGCATAAGCCCAATTTAATTCACTAGCACAAGGCTTGCTAGGCTCAAAGCCCGAATACCACCATTATAAAGTCGTCTCATAAATAATTCTTATAATATAGCATGTATACCTGTTCATTTTGTTCAATCTAATCATTCAATCACAATTTATAATTGCCCTTTGAATCATTCAATATTTTGCACACTAAGTGTCATTTTCAATATCTCGCACACTAAGTGCCATTCTCAATATTTCGTACACTAAGTGCCATATTTGATTGCCCCGCACACTAAGAGCCATATTTAGTCAATATGTCGTCAGACATTAAAATAATGACGTATATACAATTTATACTATATTAAAGCATTAGAAGCATAAATTTAACAATGCTTATTGCATACGAACTTACCTGGCTAAATTGTAGAGATACCAAAGTTCAGGGGTATTTTGGTAATTTTCCTATTTTTCTCGATTTTCCACCTGATCTTGATCTAAATTAATAATTTCATTCAATATATTAATTTAGACAGTAAAACACTTCATTTCATACAATTTGGTCATTTTTGTCATTTTTACAAAATTGCCCCTAAATTTTTACTTTTATTCATTTTAGTCCCTGAGCTCAAAACATGCAAATTAACCATTTTTAACCATAATTAAGCTTACCCGAATGTTCATGGTATCAAAAAAGTCCATAAGTCACTTTATGGAAAAATTATAGTTTTGCCATTAATATTTCAACTTCCTTACAATTTAGTCCCTATATCATAAAAATGCAAATTCATGAAATTGAGTAAAATTCTACTATAGCCGAATATCACTAGTGTCTCTAGCAGCCCACACATTTCATTTATTTCACATTTTAACGACAAAGTTTTAACATTTATTAATTTAGCCCTTAATTGTCAATTTCACAAAAAATTCACTTAACAAAAAGTGTTTAACTATCAACAAAGACTCATATTCTTCCATTAAACTTCAAAGCCCTATTATAGTCATCAATAGAAAATATCAAAATATTCAATGGTTTTGCAAAATAGCCCCCTCATTAGATAGATTAAGCAACAACGATCCCGAAAATATAAAAATAATTAAAAACGGGACTAGAAATGCCTACCATGCATTAGCCGAAAGTTGGAAGCTTCTCCCATGGCTTCTCAAGCCTTCATATTCAGCTGGTAAAAAGAGAATGAAAAAGATGACACATTGATTCTTTTATTTTATTCATTTTATTATTATTTTTTAACCAATTTACAATATTAACCTTTATACTATTTATTACACCAAATGCCAAGCCATCATATCCCACTATCTCTTTAATGGGATAATTACCAAATAAGGACTTCCACTTTAAAGTTCTATAGCTATTTAATATCTTTAGCTTATAGAACACAACTTTTGCACTTTATGCGATTTAGTCCTTTTTGCTTAATTAACTATCGAAACGATAAAATTTTTCAACGGAACTTTAATACCATCTTATTGCCACTCTGTAAATATTTATAAAAATATTTATGACTCGGTTTATAGAAACAAGGTCCCGATACCTCATTTTCTAAACCCACTTGACCTTAGGGTCATACCACTTAAACTTAATAAATCGCTTATAAAACAAAAATCACAATATCAAAAACATTTTTAAAATCACAATTAACTCGTAAATATTAAATATAATATTTACAAACCTACTCGTCGGATTTGGTGGCCCCGAAGCCACTGTTTCGATTAACCCTGAAAATGAGTTGTTACAACTCTCCCCCCTTAGGGATTTTCGTCCCCGAAAATCTTACCAGAGAATAAATTAGTGATTTACTTTCACCAGCCTCATCAATTTCTCACCTAGCCTCAAATTTCTCAACTTTTCAATCTCATGAGCTAAGATTATGATTTGCTCTTTGCTATACATTATAACAAGCTGAGTTTCTACTTCTGTAAGAGATACTATAGATAAAGGATCTTATTTGTATCATCACATCATATATATAAGAAACACATTACGGGTCTTCTCAAGTTCTGATAATAATCTCATTCAATCCGATGAATTGTGAACTCATCTTCTCTTTATAGCTAAATCGAGAAATTCTATTCCCGCTATAATACTTTTACAAATACTCAATTTTCTAATTGAAAATTCAATGCTTTTACGCATCAAGCCCACATATATTTTATGCAAATCTGAAACTGCTTTTAGACGATCATGAATTACTTTCATTTCCCCTCAGTCTTTCCAATCACATCGACCCCGGAATTCTTTTTATAAAAATTCAATTCAATACAATGAAGTTTAGTAATTGCAACCATACCACACTCATACAATGCTATCTTAACATTCATCTCAAAATTATTATTATACGTAAACTTAACCAACAATAAATGTCTTTCTCGATTGCTTTCAAGTTCTAGAACACAGTGTTACAAAGTAATTCCATACCTAAAGCTCACAGTACTTTATTTCAGTAACACGATATAATCCTCGTGTCTCCATTTGAACAATGAAAACTGGCACTCTTTTATTACTTCTCGTACGGACAAATAATTACCACTGTGCTAGATGTCACAATTGTTGTAAAATCTCTGGATTTCTCAATAGATGAACTCTATCTCGACACAACGAACGATTGTCGGTTCCAATCTGAAATTCTAAATCAGAAATCAATTTACGTTGTACCCTTTTTAACTTGTAATTCACTGACACACCTCTTAGCCTCACAAATTTGCTAATTAAACATCAATTTAGTTTCTAGTTCAGCCAATAACTACTCATCATTTGATAAGATTAATCACATGATTATCGGTCGTAAAACACATAAAGATTCTCGCTCAGAACCCCAAAGACTATAATCGTTTGCCCTGATTAATAATCAATCATTGACTCATAATCTTTCAACAGTTCAAACCATCTTTAATTCTTGTGTCGAATAACTCTTTACCTGATGTAGGCTAAACCAGAACTGACGCTTCAATTAACAATGTCTTCAACTGTTTACCACTTTATTAATAAATATCACATCATTTAGACTTCCCAATCGCGATCTACTAGAACATTTCTCAATAAAACCATTTTGATGGATATAATTCTGTATCATATCTTCTAGAATATGAATCCAGCATTCAGAATATTCATCTATTTATCTGTGAACATTCAATTTTATTTCCACCTTGTGGATAGATTCAAATACAAGTAACTCGATTAATCCTTCAAGCAATTAATCCAATCAAACTAGACAACTGAATCGATCTCGACTGTCAAGTAATAACTTTTCAATTATTAATCAACAAAGCTTTGAACCATACTGAAGCCACAACCATCAGATAAATTAAAATCATAGTGCCATAATAAGGCCGACATCTCAACCGTATAGATATATAATGTCCCAATTATCAATAATGCATTTTGAACATAAGAGAAATTGAAATATAATTACAGTTATTCAATAGATATTTTTCACAGATAACCATATAGAATCATAAGAAAGCAAAGATATTGTAATCTCAAATATATCACTATACTGATCTTTTTAAGAAAGCACCCATATTAGATGACAAATATCTCAGTGATGTCTTAGAGGAAATCCAGAAGTAAAGCATCACTCATATGCACCAAAATCAACAGTAACAGAAACAATATAATCTTCATGTATACTAAGCAGATCAACAACCAGTACGAACAGAATATCAACATCACACAGATTTAATCATCGATCTTTTCTTTCAAGAAAATAAAATAGAATACCAGAGAAAGATATAATAATGCCGATTGTAACCCGAACAGCCCAACAATGCTTTCATATATCAATATATATAGATAGCGTTCTCATATGACAAGAATTTTATTTGAAAATATACAGCTTCACATACCTCTGAGGATAATTGAACACATAGAGTACCTAGAAGAGTTCTCGTAAACCATTCGACTATAATCGCTGTGCTCAAATATCTTTATAATTCAAATATGATTCTACTGTCTATCTCTGACATCACTAATTTCTCATTATCCCAACACTAATAGAGGCCAATTCGGAAGAACTGCCAGTTAATATATTCTTTAGATATCATACCTGAATATTTGGTTTCATCTAATTCAACTTTTCTTTTAACAGTGATTTTGCATATTACAAATGGCCTTCAACACGATCCAATATCTTTTCTGTTACTGCCTTCACTTGTGGACTCATTCTCTTATCTGATCACAGTACTAATCCTTCAATCACGAAACTCTGTCATTGCACACTTGTAAGCTTATTTAAGCCATATAATACGGATTTCATTACAATACTTTACCGATGAGGGGGCTGAGGGTCATAAAGCCTCAAATTTATCTCTCATATATACATGCACATCACACATACTATTATGAAATGCCAATTCATTATTAATTCCACATTCTCAAAACACCTAACCATCTTTTACTTATGATCACTTTTATACTCAACACATAATTCATACGCTAAATCAAATTATTAATTCACAATCAAAATATTCACGTAACAATAACATACCAAACATCACAACTCATATACTCATATAATTATAACATTTATCAATAGCAAAATATCATGCATTCTGATTTATACTTTTATGAGTTTCAACTCATCACCAACACATTTTCACTCAAGCGTTTGAGTATAGCATTCTGTACTATTGGAATTAGCTCGGTTGGAAAGCATATCTGTCTCATCAAAATAATTTTCGTCAGAGTCGGGAGATATCGCACTATCACAGGTTAAATGAGGCATGTATAGCTAAACTCACATACGCTATGGTAGTCCTAGAATCGACTAAACTATAGCTCTGATACCAATCAAATGTAACACCCCTAACCTGTATCTGTTACCAGATTAGGGTTATGAGACATTACTGTATAAAACACAGTTCAGCACACTCATTCCTCACCTTTCATACACCAAGAATTAATAAACATTTCAAACTTATCAATTTCAAATATCCTCAATTCAGTTATTATAAATTCGAATATATGGGTCATAATTCCAATTCAAAAATAATCAAACCTTATTGAACATATATCGCAAATAAGCACATTTCAAAAATTCCAACAAATTCAGTACGAACATATATCAAAACCCAACTGATTATGTTCCATAATTACTAAATTTGAACCAAACTTGTAGATATCAAAGACATGTTCACATATTTAATACTTCCAATATTCAGTTTCTTATATCCATCATATTAATGCCATTTTCATAATTAAAATCATATTTCATTATATATCATTACACTTCATACTTCGAATATATGCTAATTTCTATCTCATTAATCGTATATCAAACATATCATTTGATAATTTCTGCACAAGTTCATAATAAAACCAATTGAATCATATTACATGAATTATTATGCAATCACATATGAAATTTAAATACATTATAAAATGGCCAAACATACTAATGATGCATATATATACAAGTGCGCAATTCATCCTAAAAATAAAAGCCATACTTAAAACTTGAACACAAATAACACTCCAGCGTGCATCTAATTCATATCTATATTAATATGCCTAAACTTCATATTTTTATCCTATTAACTAACCCAAAACATACTTAATCATTACCATCATCAACCATTTGAACCCATACCAATACAATCAACCAAAACAATCATAAAACATATTCATTACTTACCACTTAGTAACCGAACCTGTTAAGTTAATATACCATCATCCGCCACTCTAATTATACCATATTTCATATTTCCAAAATGAGCTAACTATTAAAACGACTACCAAAACCAAACTCATTAAACATTTTAATTAAAAACATGTAAAACCAAACTTAAGCATAATAAGCAAGTCATTTTCACATGGCTTTAAATACTTACTCATTCAAAATAATTAACTCCAAGACTAGCCTATACATGCCACATAACCGAGTCTCAAAATATTATTTACTGAAATGATAATAGGATAGTGTGATGTCGTCTCCATCGACTTCCAACACGAGCAAATCTCTAAAAATCTATAAACATAAGAAAAAGAAAACACAGAGTAAGCTTTTAAGCTTAGTAAGCTCGTATCTTAATAAACTTAACATAACAAATACTTTCATTACAATGCCGTAAACATAATATGCTATCTCACACAACCTTTCTAAATTTCATAACATGTTCTCATATCAAATTATCATCATTCAATATTATACTTACTCACTTAACCAACTTTAACTTTCACAAAGTTATTCAATTAAATTTTCATACATCAACCCTTTCACACTTTCATATAGCCAAATGAACACATTATGGGAAATAACTCATTTAATTATATATCTTTCTCATATGAATCTCGTATGATCATTTATTCACTTTTCATTCATATAGCATCTGACAAATTTCACATATGCAACTTTACAAATCACATATTATCCATTCATTTATGTTTCATTGGCACATAATCATATTTCATTTCCACATACATCATAATACATTCTTTGCACATATACTTACCTTATTTTCAAATAGGTAATCAATTATCACATACATGATCGTTTTAGCTAGTTTAACGTATTCAACTACCATATCAGCAATAAATCTTTTAGGCATAAACTTATAATAATTCACTAGCATAAAGCCTGCTAGGCCTAAGCCTGTATCTCACACTGGCACAAGGCCTGCTAGACTCAAAGTCTGATTTTATACACTGGCAATAAGCCTGCTAGGCATAAGCCCGATTTAATTCACTAGCACAAGGCTTGCTAGGCTCAAAGCCTGAATATCACCATTATGAAGTCGTCTCATAAACAATTCATATAATATAGCATGTATACCAGTTCACTTTGCTCAATTTAATCATTCAATCACAATTTATAATTGCCCTTTGAATCATTCGATACTTTGCACACTAAGTGTCATTTTCAATATCTCGCACACTAAGTGTCATTCTCAATATTTCATACACTGAGTGCCATATTTGATTGCCCCGCACACTAAGTGCCACATTTAGTCAATATGTCGTCAAACATTAAAATATTCACATATATACAATTTATACGATATTAAAGCATTAGAAGCATAAATTTAACAATGCTTATTGCATACGAACTTACCTGGCTAAATTGTAGAGATACCAAAGTTCAGGGGTATTTTGGTAATTTTCTCATTTTTCTCGATTTTCCACCCGATCTTGATCTAAATTAATAATTTCATTCAATATATTAATTTAGACAGTAAAACACTTCATTTCATACAATTTAGTCATTTTTAGAAAATTTCCCTTAACGTTTTACTTTTATTCATTTTAGTCCCTGAGCTCAAAACATGCAAATTAACCATTTTTAACCATAATTAAGCTTACCCGAATGTTCATGGTATCAAAACAGTCCATAATTCACTTTATGGAAAAATTATAGTTTTGCCCTTAATATTTCATCTTCCTTACAATTTAGTCCCTATATTATAAAAATGCAAATTCATGAAATTGAGTAAAATTCTACTATAGCCGAATATCACTAGTGTCTCTAGCAGCCCACACATTTCATTTATTTCACATTTTAACGACAAAGTTTTCACATTTATCAATTTAGCCCTTAATTGTCAATTTCACAAAAAATTCACTTAACAAAAAGTGTTTAACTATCAACAAGGACTCATATTCTTCCATTAAACTTCAAAGCCCTATTATATTCATCAATGGAAAATATCAAACTATTCAATGGTTTTACAAAATAGCCCCCTCATTATAGATTAAGCAACAACGATCTCGAAAATATAAAAATAATTAAAAACGGGACTAGAAATGCCTACCATACATTAGCCGAAAGTTGGAAGATTCTCCCATGGCTTCTCAAGCCTTCATATTCGGCTGGTAAAAAGAGAATGAAAAAGATGACACCTTGATTCTTTTATTTTATTCATTTTATTATTATTTTAACCAATTTACAATATTAACCTTTATACACTTTATTTATTACACCAAATGCCAAGCCATCATATCCCACTATCTCTTTAATGGGATAATTACCAAATAAGGATTTCCACTTTAAAGTTCTATAGCTATTTAATATCTTTAGCTTATAGAACACAACTTTTGTACTTTACGCGATTTAGTCCTTTTTGCTTAATTAACTATCGAAACGATAAAATTTTTCAACGAAACTTTAATACCATCTTATTGCCACTCTGTAAATATTTATAAAAATATTTACGACTCGGTTTATAGAAACAAGGTCTCGATACCTCATTTTCTAAACCGAGTTGACCTTAGGGTCATACCACTTAAACTTAATAAATCGCTTATAAAACAAAAATCACAATATCAAAAATATTTTTGAAATCACAATTAACTCGTAAATATTAAATATAATATTTAAAAATCTACTCATCAGATTTGGTGGCCCCGAAGCTACTGTTTCGATTAACCCTGAAAACGGGCTGTTACAAGTTTTGCTCATGCTCATGCTTTGACAGTTATTACACGTCCCTTGGATGCTAGTTGGTATGTTGATTCTGGTGCAACCTACTATGTGACACATGAAATGGAAAATGGTATGGTTCTTATTGGAAATGGCACTACTATTGATATTTCAATGTTGGCTATTCCTCTTTGGCTTGCGGTCCCAAAACTAATTGATAAGGTTTCGATTACATAAGTTAGTTTTTTGGTGGATGTTGGGTGGTGTGTAGATATAATGATGATCGTACTGGTGAATAATGGTTGTTTGGTGGTGGGGAATCTCTAGGTTATTTGAATAAAGAATGGAGTTCGTTTTGATCTGTTTTTTGAGAATTTTCTTAAACATTAACCTTATTATCCATTTTACAGATGCTCCTTTATAAATGAATCTTTTTTTTTTCTTGAAAGCTGACAAAGGAGTTAGTGAGAGCTAGCAAGAAGGGCATTGGCACTATTTGGGTGCCTAAGGATGACCACCTATCCCCAAAATAGTTATACGGACCAAACTATAAATTTTAGAAAACCTAAGGGCTTTTTGTATTTTTTTTTTTTTGGTTTTTTGGTTAATTTTGTAATTTTTATTTTTTTTGGAATTATATATATAGGTATATAGGTATAAATTTAGAACATTCATAAATTTCAAAACAAATGGGCCAAAGCCCAAAAATTGATAAAACAATCCAAAATGATTAAAAATGGGCCCAAATCAAATCAAAATTTCCCATTCCATTAAACAAAATGTAAAATTTAAATTTGTGATATCATATCAAAAAAAATATTAAAACTAAAATGATTTTGATATTTAGAAATTACAAATCAAATTTGTCAATTAAATTATCCCGGCAAATTTGTCAAATTAGAAATTCCATATTTATGATAGTTTTTTATCTATGTTTTTAAATGATTGTTTCTTTTTCTTCCTCCTCTTTTAAACTACACCATAAGTGTAGATCTACAAACACAATTCACTACTTCAACCTTCTTTTCACTGCTTGTCACCATCCTAACACCATTTTTCGTTGAGGGGAATGGAATAGCATTCTCTCCTTATTTATTGAATGGTAAACCATTCATTTGTTTAATTGAACGTAATACTTATTCCATGAAATGGTCATTACTTCCCTATTACTTGTTTTCTCATAATAGTTATTCTTTGATATCACCCAAGAATAGTTATTTCATACAATATTGAATAACAAAAAAAAATTAATTTCCAGATTAGTCCTTTAAAACTTGGACTTAGGAAATATAAAAATAAAATATTTGAAATATTTTAATATAATTTAATATAAAATATTTAATTTTAAAATATAATTTAATAAAAAAGTAACTTAATCATATTTTAATATAAATTAATATAAAAATAATTATATTAAAAATATTATTAAATTATATATTATTATTTATTATTAAATTATTTTTAATAATAACTCTATTATAATTGAATAACAATAACATAATCTACTACTTAAAAAAACTTTTGCTAAGAGTACTCTGATTATTTTAGATTTTTTCCTTATACTATTACAACATCATTCCATTCAACCAAACAGTTAAATTATTGATTACAACTCTTATTTCATTACAGTTCCGTTCCATTACAACGAACTAAACGCAATGTAAATGTGATAGGTTTTTTATATTTTTCACTTGCTCTTCTCTTTCATCTCAACACCTTTATAGCGAACATAATCGTACGAGAGAGTTTCTTTTTTTGAAATTTTAATGGTTAAGTAGATGGTGGTTTGTAATTGAAAAGATTGAAAAGAGTTGATTTTTGTCATTGTTGTTGAAGGTAATATAGCAAAAGGTCTGAATAGCCTCTATCATTGAATCTCTAATTCCATTGAATCACCCATTCACCGAACCAAATCATTAAACCATATTGTAGAATTATAGAATAAATATAAAACGGAACCGAAGGATGTTTTGCATTGGTATGAATACAATCATCACACTCAATCTTTTTGAGTACCTTGTATGAGGTAATATTACGGATTTGTTTTGTGATCTATGGGCAATCACGCTAGTGGCTTTGGAGCTATTTGTGTAACCAGGAATTTTATTAAAAATATTGGAAATTAAGAATTGAGTATTTTATATCTTGGATCCAACTTTTGCAATGAGTTCTCTTCTTAAAATCTTTCCGGAAGCTAATCTTGGGATACTTTTTAAGAAAGTCACACTTCGCAATCTTTTATAATGTGCAACCTATGAACAAATTAAGATAAGATAGATTGTAATAAATAATCTTATTACAAGCCTAGAAAAATAATTTGAAACTTAAAGAGAGAGAAAATAAAATCAATTTCATACCTTACTTTTTACGAAAAGTTGAACATCTTTTTCAGTTAGTGAGTTGTTTGATGCTCTAACAACATATGCAATTGGAACTTCTCCAGCTTTAATATCAGGGAATCTAAATAATTAGAAGAAATAAAATAAAAGTTTAATTGATAATGCATTCCTCGCCATTTGGGGCCTGAATTTGGCAACTGCTCCCACAGTACAGTTTGAATTTTTTTTTGTTCCAAGTTAGTCTCTAAACTTGGCAATTGTTCCCACATTACAGCTTGGACTTTATCTTATCCAAATTGCTCTTTAAACTTAGCAAATGTTCCCACATTAGGGTCTAAATTTTTTATCCAAGTTAGTCCTTGATCTTTTCTTGAAAATCCTAAAGTTCAGGCGTTACTGTGAGAACAGTTGACAAATTTAGGGAGCAACTTGGATAAAAAAAAAGGTCCAGGCCCTAATTTGAAAAAAAATTGCCTAGTTCAGGCCCTAATTTAGGAACAATTGTCAAGTTTTAAGGATTAGCTTAGATTAAAAAAAAAAATTTAAATCCCAATATGAAAGTAGTTGACAAATTTAGACTCTCAATAATGATTTAACCCTTACCAAAAATATAAAAAAGAAGTGCGAGATCAAACTATACTTACGGAATAACAACAGCATCAACAATGTCAGGATGAGAAAGAAGCAACCCTTCTAGTTCTGCCGGTGCCACCTAATAAATAACCTTATAAATGTGTTTTTCTTAATAACCCTTATAAATACATTTTTTTTCTAAGTCATCCAGATATTTTATTGAAAAAGAAAAAATAAAATAAATAAAGCTAGAGATGTTTGAAAACTTCACCTGAAAACCATAACATTTGATAAGTCCCTTTATTCGATCTATAACAAATAATTGTCCTTGTTCATCGAAGTAACCTAGATCACCAGTATGCAGCCACCCTTGTTCATCTATACCTACTTTCGTAGCCTCTGGATTGTTAAAATAGCCTACAATAAAAATCCACAAATAATGTTGACAAATTACCTTAATTTATATGTATTAAAGGAAAACCAATTTGTAATTATCATCCATCTTTTATTGCACACTCAATAAATACAAAAAATTGATGAAGAAAAGAAAATTTGATGGTTTGATGTCTTTAGGTACAGCCTTCCACTAATGAAATCAAATTAGTTGGTCCCGAAAGACTAGGAATACACTAGGTTGATATAAGAATCCTAACAATTTCAAATTATTCAAACATCTTTGTCGTGGTTTGTAACTATAATGTTGTTAGATGAAAGGACGATAAATATTCATGTATGTCTTGTAATTAAAGTAGTTAACATATTTATTTCAACTTGGATAACGTGAGAAGAAGAAAAAAAGTGCAAGCTGACGACTGTAATAATGTTGGATAGAAGGACAATGATTGAATTTCTTGTAACAAAAGTTATAAGCAAAGTAGCAAACAATTATTCATGATGCCATTATTGCATCCCATGTGGTTAAAGATCAGGAGACAATATATAATAACTATAAATGCTGAAGTTGGAATATTAATCCGTTCGTTCAAAAAACAAAGTTGGAATATCAAACTTGTCTCATAAAGTAATAGTATGAACCAACTGGATTGAGCCATGGTTCATTGTAAAGCTTATTTACCTAGTGTAATAGTGGGCCCTCGAATGCATATTTCTCCCATCTGATTTGGAGGAAGGGGGTTCATTGTTGTTACACTAACAATTTTGGATTGAATTAGAGGCATTAGAGTTCCGGTTGATCCTGAGAAAGGAGGGCCTTCCTTAGGATTCTCCATTGAAATATTCCCGCAAGCTTCTGTCATACCATATGCCTGCACCATGCATGTTTTCATTTTAAATCATGATTAGCTCAGGCGCCTCATTTTACAATTTAATAACCCACTTAATTCTATTATGCAACCAAAAACAATACTGCAAAATTTTCAAATGCTAAAGAAATATCAATGTCAATTTATGAAGCGAATTGGACTGTGTGTGTAGCTATGGGACTTATTTATGAATATATCCCTTTCACACTACTCCATTCGATTTCAAGAGGCAATAAAACAGAATGTGATACTTAAAATTATATATATACACATGGCATGAATGTTTAAGGTTTTTAGAATTGGACGGATGATTAAATTGCTCTGGTCACCAATTAGATTGATCGGGCCATCTAGTTTGATTAAATAAACTATTAAAAATTCATGAAAATATAAAATATTTAAAAAATCCGATGCAACTAATTAGTTCAATCTTTTTTATATGGATCCATATCAGTTCTCAAGAAAACTAGTATAATGCTTTTCTCTAGACTAATACCTCAGTCGGTTCTTGGTCCAACTGGTCTGACCAGTCGATCTGGTTTAATTCAAACAACAATATTAGTGGCAAATCCTAGTATTTAATTTTGGGGTCTAATTAAAATTTTTAAAAATTTTAGAGGTTTTAATAAGAATTTCAAAAAATGGGAATCTAATTAAAATTTTTAAAAAAATTGGCGCTTATTGACAATTTTTTTTTAAAAAATGGGGGGCTTAATTGAAAATTTAAAAAAAAAATTGAAAGGCATATTTAGAATTTTTAAAATTTTTAGTATGTGAACATGTTATATGTGTCATAAATCTATTAAACGGTTTTAATGAGTATGATTGTGAAAATTACCTGAAAAATTTGAACATGGGGCAAAATGTGGGCACATGTCTCGATCAAATCTCTGCTCAGTGGGGCTGCACTAGAGATAATTTGCTTCAACGATGATAAATCATACTTATTGTTCATCATCTGCCACTGCTTTGCCAAAGAAACCATAACCGGAGGCACAACGAACATATGCGTGACCTTGTACTTCTGGATGGCACCCAACACTTTGTCCAGCCCAAACTTGGCCATCGAAACCAATAAATTTCCTCTTCTCAATTGTGCCAACGTTAAGACCGAACCAAACCCATGAAACATTGGCAAGAAA
This sequence comes from Gossypium longicalyx, assembly GCA_025698465.1. Classification (NCBI taxonomy): domain Eukaryota; kingdom Viridiplantae; phylum Streptophyta; class Magnoliopsida; order Malvales; family Malvaceae; genus Gossypium; species Gossypium longicalyx. Next base: position 30,731,280 of record CM047003.1, read on the forward strand.
CACAAACATACACTCCTTCCTTCCATGTACCTGTCTTGATCGGCAGTGAAACTTAAGGTCGAAGCGATGAAATTTTTATGTGTCAACATCACCCCTTTATTGGTTCCGGTTGTTCCAGATGAGTACAGCAATGCCGCCAAATCGGTTTGCTTTACATCGTTTGAATTCAAATGTTGATCAGCGTAGTTTTGTATAATATCCGAGTAAAAATAGAATTTTGGAATAGCTGATGATAAGTTGGGGGAGCCTGATGATTGTAAGAAAACCAATGGAACATTGAACTGGCTAACTTTGCTATAAAGCTGAGGGATTGTGATGATAAGCTTGGGATTGGAATCTTTGACTTGTTTGGATATCTCGGTGAAAGTGAAAGAAGGGTTGGCAGTGGTGGCAATGGCACCAAGAGAGACGATAGCAAGGAAAGAAATGGGGAAACGTATTGAGTTGGGGGCAAAGATAAGGACGACATCATGTTTAGCAACGTGAAATTGGTGGCGTAATGCATAAGCAAGAGATGAAACATGAGCTTTGAGTTGGAGAAAGGTTAGGGTTTCGTTTGAATTAGAATCGAGGAGAGCGGTGTGATGAGGGATGGAGGAAGTGGATTGGAATATAAAGGAGGTGAGTGAGAGGTCAGGGCTTGTTGGGAGCTTGATAGGGGGCCTGGTGGAAGTGTAGGTTTGAGTTTTTGGATTGAATGAAGAAACTGCCATTGGTGGGGGTGACTTGTTGCTTAAGGAGATAGGAATGGATGCTTGGTTTTGCAGTTTTGGATTATTAAGTTTGTTTTGTTTGGTTGCACTTATGGTTCAAAAATGCACATTTGTTGGCATTAAATATTGTCTCCAGCTTGTTGAATTGGTCTTCGTCTCGGGTAATCATTTATTAATGTTGATGTTAACGAGTTAACAACTAAATGCTTGTAAATGATCTGGTTTTAAAAAGTCAACTCCTCATATTTTTGTTACTGCGGAATATTAAGAGACGTGGCAGGGTCTTAGGCACTGTACTGGTGTTCTCTTTGGATAATAAATGGTTAGTCAATGTAAATGTTGTTACCACTTTTAACTTTGATATGTTTTTCTTTCCTTTTAATTTAGGGTTCGTTGTTGGGTTTATATATATATATATTGAAAGCGGGCTTTATAAATTTTAAATATATTATATCTAATATAAATATAAATTGAATAATTATAGAAAGTAAATATATTATTAATTATGTTATTATATAAGATTTATTTTTATATGAAAATCTAATAAATGTATAAAATTTTTATTATGATAAAGCTAATTTTAATTATCATTTGATATAAAATAAAATATTATTTCAATAATGTTTAATTATTATTGTAAAAACTTAATGTACATTTTATTATTTAATATACATATATTTTTAAATATTTGTTATACTATAAATACATTTTATACGAATGTCTCTAATATTTAAGCACTTTAATATTTTTTAACTATCATTTAATATTAATATAAATAATATTTTATTATTTTTTAATTTATTATATATACACTTATTTTAATGCCTTTGATGGTCATTTTCTACTTCCATCTCATTGTTGCCAATGCGGTGTAATCCAAACACACATCATAATACTCAATTTTACTGCTACAATAGTTAATCTCATCGTCACTATTGTTTTTAATCTCATCAAAATCAATCTCAACGTCCTTCCAAAGGAAGTCTGACTCTTATAGAGTGAACAATAGAGTTATGAAAGACTTTATTAGATATGATAAGAAAAGTTCTTTAATAAACCTTGATATGATATGGGGACAACCCACTCAATATCTTAAATGAGGTGATTAGGTATAACAATTACCCCAATCAAGTGGGAAATGATAAAGTGGCATTCCTCAAACGATGCTTTTTGGTGACATTTTAGAGGAAATGTAATGTGCTTTCATTTGTGAACTTTAAAAGATGAACTCTCTCAATATTGAATTTAAAAAGGTGAAATGAGAGTGATGAGGCCTAAAATGGGAAGAGCAGACCTAAAGAATTGCTTAAGGCATAATCGTATTTTATGTTATTTTGCTTTATTGCCTCTATTGGGTTGTTTTTATTGCCTCTAAGTTCAGGATGTCTTGCTTATCTCTGTTTTTTTTTTTTTTTTTGGTGTTAAATATTATTGTAGTGTTGATAAAAAAATTATTGGTAAGGGAGAGAGAAAGGAAAAAAGTAGGAAAAAATATAACGGGCTTGAGTGCACCATGTAATACTCTTAATTTGGCCTGATAGTGGTCTTAATTAAGTAACTGCACATTCGATGTCCAGATGCATCTCTGGCAATTTTATCGTAAATGATACCTAATCATAACCAATCAATTCATACTTCTCTTGCCATGCTTCAAAAGCTCGAGGTAATGAAAACATACACACCTAATATGCATATCTAAAACTAGACTTGTTTATGATCCAGACTATCTATTTAAATCTAAAGGCTCATCTCAAAAAGATAGTTAGAGTTAATAGGTTAGAAGTGTCTCAAGAATAATGAAATATTAAAATAATATCTAAAAATTATTTTAATTGTTGATGAGGTAATTTTATAATATTTATTCATCACACATTTATTTAATTTATCATATATATTATAATAAATATATTTTAAACTCACCCTTACTTTCTTCTACCATTTCATTGTTAACTATGAAAATTTCATTATATAATTGTATGTTGTTAATATTTTTAATTTTACTTTATGCTATTTTTCTAATTACGATTATGGTTATAATTATAATTCTAAAAAAATCTCTAATTTATAATAATAAATTTTTATTATTTAACTAATTTACAACTTCAAAGTAATGAATTGTATTGGAAAACTAATGTTGATTGAAGATGATGAGAAAATTAAACTCAAATATGATGACGAGAATAATAGATTAAAGCATAAGAATAAGATAGAAAACCTAAACATATTCATAATAGTAATAGTATTTATTTTTAAATTAGATTTTATTTAAATTTTTTGGAAGTTGGATTTTTTTAGTTTGTTTAAATATATTTTTTATTTCAATTATTTTTAGGAAGTTGAAGTTTTTTTAATTTGTTTTTAATTTAATTTTTTTATGATACAACTAATTGGTTTAATATTAATAGATGTTTCACTTAAAAAAATAAACTATTATAAAATTAGATATATTATGATAATCTCATCCCAATTAGATAAGTTGATTTTGAACAAGACTCTTCAACTTTAATTCGATTATATTTAATACAATTTAAATTATTTTTTTAATGTATAAAATTATTATTTGGTTTTGGATTAGGAAAATATTTCAAATAAAAAATGTTAAAAATTAATTTTAAATATTCAAACTAAAAATATTGAAAATAATGTTTTAACATTAAATTAAAAAAAGTAGAAGTTAATATGATATTTTAATGTATTAGTGTAAATATATGAATTAATTCAACCTTTAATCTAAATTCTCAAAATAGTTTTTTAAAAGAAATTAAATTTAATCTTTAAGATATTTATATAATTTTTCTTGATATAGTTATTCTTTTACCTTTATTTAAAGTCACACTGTTCAACTAATCCATCCACAAAAACACTTTCATTATAATTTAAACTATTTAATTTAATCAATAAAAATATATTATTTTAAATTATTTCTTATTTAAATCAAGATTAATTCTATTATCAAACAACAATAACAAAAAAAAAAAAAGGCATACACAAAAATGTAGTATATAATTACTACAAGAAAGACACATATGAATAATTTATTTGATAACTTAAAATAGCTTTATTATTTAACATAATAATAGTCTCAATAATTAATTTACGTTAATTTTGTAGATATAACAAAATAATAATAATAAAAAGCATAGATCTGTAATATGTTAATCTCTTAAAAGTTGTACATGTATACATTTTAATATTGTACAATTATTTAAATTATGATTTGAAATTTTTCTCTTTTTTTTAATAATATGTATTTTTAATTGTTTTTAATAATGGTAATGAAAAATATTCGGTACATTGTCAATAAAATTTTTAGATTTCACAAGCAAGATTAGAAGATTGACAATAGACCTATACATGGCCCGCCTAAAAGTAGGAGAGTTTTTGGTAAAAATATAGGCCTAAAAAATGAGTTTAGGCAAAAAAATAATGTCCGTTTAGACAATGGGCGAGCCCTTGTGTAAGGCTTTTTTTTTTGCCTAAGCCCAACCTGAACTGGCCCAAATATGAAAACAAAAAAAAGACCCTTCTATTTTTTGCTTTTTTTATTATTATTTTCTTGTTATTTTTTTTACTATTTTGCTATCATTTCACAATTATGTTACTATTATTTTGTTATTATTATTTGAATACTGTATAACTTTTGTTTTATTGTTAATTTTGTTACATTTTTTACATTTGCTTGTTACGTTACATTTATCTTAGTGTTATTTAAGTATACATATTTTTCTTAATTTATTTTTAATTTTTTGAGAAACATTTATTTTAAAAATTATATAAAAATAATATTAAAAATTTAATATGAGTGGGTCGGGCTCGGGTTTTAGTATTTTTATCCAGGTCGGGCTTGAGTAAAATTTTAGGCTCATTTTTTGGGTCGAGCAAAAGCCTAGCAAACGAGCCTAAATTTTTTGTTGAGCCCGACCTGGCCCAACCCATGGACACCTCTAATTGACAAGTATCTTATAAGGGTATAGTAAAATATTTAAAAAATAACTATTTTAAAAAAGAGAGATACGTAACAATTTTTTAAGGTTTCTTATAAAATAAAAAAAAGATACATTATCAATATACCAAATATGAGCTCAATGATTATTTATATTAATTGTATGGAATAAAATTTTTTTATTAAATAATAAAAATATAAACGCATATCATGTGACATAAAAAACTAGTTCTAATAAAATGTTTTAAATTTTATATAAAATATATTAATCATATTTATTAAATAAAAATAATATTTCATAAATAGAATTATATTTGTAAATTTTATTAAAAATACAATCTAAATTTCACTAACTAGTAATATTAATATATTATATTTTTTAATTAATAATCTAAATCTAAAATGTTGTTATATTTATTATAACCTCTCGAATTCGAGCCTAATTTGACCTAAACGTTAGGCTCGAATTCGAGAGATTATATCAATCACTGAGATGACTTAGCAAGATTATCAGAATTTTTTTAAATAATTATTTTAAAATAATTATTTAATTTAATAGAAAACTTAGTTTAGACGTCGACTTATTATTCCTTAATGTTATTATTATCTAGCGACGGAAAAGATAGTATTTACTTATGTTTTTTTATTAAAAAATGGTATTCATGCATAATCAATTATTAATAATAATTTAGTAACCTAACTAAAAATTAAGATTAAATGTCATGTAGAATTAAGCAAACCTAAGTCCTAAATCCAATGCTATGGTTTAAAATAAAAATATCACAATCTTGATTAATAAAATAAGTCTAAAGATTAAACCTTAATAAATTGAAAGAAAAATAGATTGTGATGAGACCCTCTGGATGTCGTGCCTACATCTTAATCTAGTGAGTTATTTGAAAGGATGAAATTTTAAGGGGGTGAGCTTTGACGCTCTGTGTGAGTCCATTTACAATAAAATCAATGCAACAGATATTAGAACATGTTAATTAACATTGCATAAAATAATCATAGATAGCAGTTCAGTTTAGAGTATTGAATTTTCAAGTGCAACCATCATTGATATGTCAGAACTCACAATAACAGTTTTTAGAATTAACCAAATTATCATATTTGCCCACAATCATCATATTCATGCAAATATATACATATATATTCACGTACATATATACATATATATATTCACGCTTATGTATCAAAACATAATTTTTAGATTTGTATGCACATGATTTGAATGATGCCATACAGTTTCGGCTTTATGTAGCAGTTGGCATCTCTCTCTACTGAGAAACTATCATCTTCTACACATGAAATATTTGAAGAACATGTTGATGAGCTATGGAAAAAAGGTTCAATCTTAGGAGATCAAGAGTGAAAAATTGAAATTGGAACAAGGGCAACTTTCAGAAGAAAACAGTGGGTTATGTTTCCAAAATAAAAAATTGGCTGAAGAAGCTTCATATGCGAAAGAATTGACATCAGTAGTTGTTGTTGGTGTTAAGAATTTAGTTGGTGAGATGATTAGACTTTCAGTGTAAAATGCAAAGTTTGAAAAGGAATTATTGGCCGCGAAAAGATCTGTTAACCAAACCATAAATGGTGTTAATCACAAGTATAGTGACAACACAAGACCTTGGAGGAGGGGGTGGCAATCTAGCCACTCCCATGAAATTTTGATTTAAATGATCTAAAGATGGAATTGCTGGCTAGGAAACAATTGGAGGCAGCTCTTGAAGCTACACTAGCCGAGAAGAAAATCATATAAGACGATTATTGAAAAAAATTAAAGAAACGGTTTATTATAGATCAGATGATCAGATAATAAATATTTTTACTAAATCTTTCTATGTTAGATAATTTGATTTTTGTAGGAATAAACTTGATATCTACGGCACCTAAGTCAAGAGGAGAATTTTAGTGTCTCAAGGACTACAAAATTTTTTATCATTAATATGAATAAGTACTAGAGAGATCTGTTAACTTATTAGTAGGAGTAGAAAATTCCAAATTGATTGAATTTATTAGTTGAGACATGTATATAAAAAGGGGTTGGCTAAAAAAAACCCCCAACATACTAAAAAAAACACCCTAATTCTCCTTTTCCGATTGATTACAACATTTCTCATTTTATTGGATGAGTGTCTTTCCCAATGAGTCTTTTTATTAATACAATAATTAGAGTCAAGATCTTAAATTAATGTGGTCCAAAGAAATTAATGTGGTCCAAAAAATTAATTAGTACATTTTCCAAATATCTTCATTTTCAACATCTTAAATTAATTAGTGTAATCAATTTAGTCCAAAAAATTAGAGTCAACATCTTAAAAAAGGGGAAATTTTAATTTTGTTGTAATTAGTAGATTTTCCAAATATCTTCATTTTCAACATCTTAAATTAATTAGTGTAATCAATTTAGTCCAAAAAATTAGAGTCAACATCTTAAAAAAGAGGAAAAATTATTTTTGTTGTAATTAGTACATTTTCTAAATATCTTCATTTTCAACATCTTAAATTAATTAGTGTAATAAATTTAGTCCAAAAAATTAGAGTCAACATCTTAAAAACGGGAAAAATTAATTTTTTTGTAATTAATACAATAAATAGGCAGAGTTATATATATATATATATATATATATATGTTTATTTTGATGAGCATTAACAACACCCTAACGTAAACTCATATTATTATTAACAAAATTAAGTAAGTCCTTCTCACTACACTCTATTATTTGTAATTTTATTTTTTATAAATTTGTTCTAAACTGTTTTTTATAAAAATCTATTTTTCTAATTTTTCTGTTTTTATTTATTAATTCTTGTATAAATTAAAATCTGTTTTAAATTTTTATAACTACTGATTTTTTTCGTCATAATTTGTAGTGTTCAACAAAAGATGTCGAATTTTTACGGAAGTAACTTAAATGAAGGCAATGAGATCTCTATGGCGACATCACCATTTTTTATCAATCGGGTATAATATTTATCATGATGTTAATATTTTTTTATCTTCATAACATTTAATTTTTATTAACAAAATTATTTAAATTTTAGGTGTTCGAGTCTCGTGAAAAGCTGATGCAATGGGTGCAAAACACGACATTCTCTCTTGGTTATATCATCATCGCGAGAAGATCAAAAGCAAAGGAAAATGGTGTGGTGTCTTACGTCACACTTATTTGTGACTATGGCAGTGAATACAAATTTAAAGAATCAAGTGAAAGTCCGGCACCAAAAAGACCAACTGTAAATTCTGATTGGTAGGTTCGTATTTAAAACAATATGATTGGTGGACGTTGAGGGTGATATGTGATCAACATAACCATCCACCTGCACAACATATGGAGGGACATGCTTATGCAAGGCGGTTGAAAGAAAACGAAAAATAATTGTTATTTGATTTGACAAGTAAGAATGTTACACCACGTGACATATTATCGACACTGAAGGAGCAGGACGAGAATAATGTTTCTACACTAAAAACCATATACAATGCACGGCAAAAGCTTCGCTCGTCCCAAAATGTTGGTAAAACTCCGATACAGGTTCTTATGTTGCTTTTGAATGATAAACAATTTTTTATTGAGTTTTCAGTAAATAATATTTCAAATGAATTGGAAAATTTATTCTTCATTCATCCACGATCATTGGATATATGGCGTGCATTTCCGCACGTTTTGATTGTAGACGTAACGTACAAAACGAACAAATATGATCTGCCTTTTGTTCAGATTGTTGGCGTGACTTTAACCAACAAGACATTTAGTATAGTTTTTGCCTTTATCATTAACGAAAAGGAGGAGAACTATAATTGGGCATTAACATGTCTAAAGTTGACACTAGAGGAGTGCATGTACCCACATGTTATTGTGACGGACAGAGAGTTGGCTCTGATGAATGCATGCCAACAAGTTTTCCCCGATGCCACTCGATTACTATGCAAATGGCACATTACTGAAAATATTAAAAAGCATTGTAGGCAGTCTATCAAGTCGCAACATGAGTGAGACTCCTCTCGTGCTATATGAACTGTACTCGTTGAATCTCCAACGTGGATATTGTACACCGAAAACTACAGAAAACTCTAATCAATGTTGAATGAATATCCAGGTACAAGCCTCGTTATTCTATAAATAATTGTTTATAGTTTTAGAAGACTTTTTATACATAACTAAGATTTATATAAATTCAGGTGTTTTAAAATATCTAGATCAAGTGTGGTTAAGCAAATATAAGGAAATGTTTGTGTCGGTCTGAATTGATCGGCATCTCAACTTTGGAGAACGAACTACGAATAGAGTTGATAGCCAGTATGCAAAGCTAAAGAAACACATTTGTGCAAAAAATTCTTCTCTAGATAAATTTGTTTGTTGTATCGATTAGATATTGATATATGAAAGTTTTGAAAATAGTAGAATTATCCTCAAACAGAGACACAACTTATCGTGTTTCAGATAATTGCGGGGTTTTGTGGCACTTGAAGCTCTAGATATCCTAGAATGGGAACTTTAGCGGTCGAGTAGACATCAGCTTGACTCTTCAAACTATGGTTGTAAACTACATCATAGTTGTGGGTTACCATGCGCTTGCATGCTATCAATCTACTTGAATTTAGGTGGTATATTTAACAATTATTTTCTAAATTTTATATATATATATTGAATTTTTATAAACTAATGGCATTTCAATGCAGGTGAGTGTATTCCGTTGGATTCAATAGATGTATTCTGGAGGAAGCTTGACGTATCATCATCAACTTCTATGGAAAATGAGGATATTTGTTGTGACGGTGAGTTAGAAATGTTCAAAGAAAACTTCACTAAGTAGCCAAAAGCCGGGAAAAAAAGTCTGTTAAGAAAGTTAAGAGATATATTACAGCCGAGTAAAACACTCATTAAAGAACCTACAATTCAAAAAAATACGCGTGGACGACCAACCTTGAAGAAACAACAACAAAAACGAGTCGATTCTATAAGTCAAGCTCCCAAAAGACGTAGCCATTCAACCACGTCAAAATCTGTTGGGTTGGATCTAGTAGAGTTGAACAGAACCTGCAAGACATAGTTCATACGTAACTGAAATTCCAGACTTAAACTAGGAGCCATCAGAGTAAGTTTCAGACTTCGTAGACTTAAACCAGATGCCTGAATCATGTGACACTCATCCACTAATAAAAGAAATTCCAGATATGTTCCACCCTTACATCACACATTTACAATATGTCAGGGGTAATAGAAATTGTGGATTCTGACCAATATCAGTTTATCTTGGTTATGGCAAAGATCAGTGGCTCTATGTTCGACATCAACTGCTAGACGAGTTATTGAGTTCATATGATGTCTATGCTAGAGTTTTCACTGATGGAATCGATGAATTACGTAATTCACTGTGTTTCTCACAATCGCCTACACCAGCAGAACACTGGATGGTTATGCCTATGACAGGTGTCCTGATTGTCAACAGGTTTGGGGTGATCATCAATTATTTAACCAAGCTAGGTGACATAACTTTCTTTCCTCTTTGGAGAGGTCCAGATCATTTTCAATACCATCATGCTATTACAATTGCACATGTATATGATAATCATAATGTGATGGTACAATTAGAAGGAGATTACCCAATGCCTACTATTTCGGCTTATTGGATTCGCCATAGAGCCCCGTCTACAGCTAGATGACAAACCATGTATATGTCATGTCTGGAATTTTATAGACAACTGAAACCTTGTAATCTCAAAACACCTGTTATAACTATAGAGGATTATTGTTGAATAATATTAATTTATTATATTTTAGCATTTTGCTCATATTTTTGTATTGATGTATTCATATATATGTTTAACAATAATCCTATAATAAAAAAAATATGTTGAATAATAATAATACTTATATCTTTAATAATAATAATAATACAATAATAAAAATATGTTTAACAATTAAATGAGATAAAAAAAAATGAGTGGAGAGGTGATAATTAATTTTTAATCATTACAGTAGAAAAATATTAATTACTAACTAATCAATAAAGTAAAAAAACATTAATTAATAACTAATTATTAATAATAGTAAAGGTGTGTTATTTATTAGAATATTTTTTTAGTATGTTTATGTTACGTTCTTATTTTGTATGATTCTGTTAAATCTAACATAATTTTATTTTGCACCGATAATTTTTTGCATAGTCAATCACCTTGAAGCTGTATTGCAAAAATAGAATAAAATAATCCTTGCTTTAATTTATAATAAAATAAAATAAAATAGAGGTTGAAGTTTGATGCTCGCTCACTAGCAAACATACAAAAGCAAATAATGAATCACCTAAAATATATTATTTGTTGAATCGAAAATTTTGCCCAAGATATATTAAAACCTCATGGATCATTTAGGTGCCATTGCCATAGCTTTTGACTTTTTTTTTTACACACCACTAGAAACAAACATTCCTACAAACTCTTCCCGGCCCCCATATATATTTTAAAAACCCAAATTATTTATATATATATATATATATTTATATTTAAAAGGTGAAGACGGTCAATGGAAGAAGAATAAAATATAAACCACTAAACCCATTAGCCAATATAATTTGATAAACCCTAAGGCATCGTTATCCTCATCATATCATATGATATTCAAGCTCTTTACACTCTTTTATTTCATGTTGGATTTGTTTATCATTTTCTCTCACTTTCAAAAATCAAACTATTTTTTATGCACTGGGGGGTAATCAATAATTGAAACCTGCTGATTATCAACCAATTTAAAATTTTAAAAAATTTCCACATCATGTTTGCTAACTACGAAATGATACATGTGATGGAACAAAATCATTTCAACAATTATATTTCTCCATGAAATTGTTCATGTCTTTTTATGGATGTAAAATTGATCAGCTACCTGGGATATCGATTTTGAAATTTTAAATTTTCAGACATATTTTTAGTTAGAAAATATTTTTAGGGGTTGAAATTAAATTATAATTTTTACAACAATAAAAATGTAATTTAATCATTTTAATAGTTTATATAAATATAATTTTTAAAAGATTAAATTAATTTTTTATCATTTTTAAGGGGTTAAAAGTATAATTTTACTTTTACTAATTTAAAATTTTAAAATTTTTAAAAGATTTAGATGAAAAATTTTCCATTTTAGAGAGCCCGCCCCTACCCGCCACTAGTTTCACCCCAAATATTCAGTAATTCAGATTTTAAATTTTAAAAATAATATAAATGGAATGATAATGTACATAAAAAGAAACATAGTATATATGCATGATTATTTTTTAAAATTCGTAGTTTTGTTGAGTGCCTATCTATTATTGAAAATTTGAACTTTTTTAAGAAAACTTTGAAATTTTAAAGAAATGATTGAATTCAACAAATCCATGCTTTTTTACTTCACCCAATTCTATAATTATATTAAAATAATATATGCACTTAATTTATTATAATTAAATTTGTATACTTGAATTTCAAAAATTAAATTTAGATTTTATAAATAGACTAAACCAAAAAAAAAAAATTGAATAAGCTTTAAATTGCGGATAATATTCAGATTCTGATATTTAAATTACTCTTCATATTGTGGATGCTGATATTCTATCTGAATTTATTAATTTTGTATAAATATTTCCAAAATTACTTAAACCCATGACCCTTTATATGGATTAAGCTTTAACTATTAACACTTGCCTTAAATATTAATTAAAATTAATAATATGTGACATATAAAAATATAATAAAATATTTTTTAAAATTAAATGTAATAATTAATAATAAAATTAAATATAATAATTTATTTATTAGAAAAAGGTACCTTCTTTTTAACATATTATTTTCTTAAAATCTCATTTAGCTTCACTAATAATGAGATACAATCATCAAAATACCTAAATTTAAAAATTTAATTAATATTTATTTAATATTATAGTATTATTTAATAATGTTGGATAAATTATATTTAGTAGATATTATATTTCCAAAAAAGTATGCAATCCTCAACATTAAATTAAATACATGGACAGTCAAAATAGATGTTAAACAATTAGTAACATTTCATATTTTTTCAAATATATATTATATTAAAATTCAATTAATTTATTCATGAGTAATAAATAGAATGTAAATTTTAAAATTTCCGTATACCAGTGATTGTTGGATGTATGCAAGTGGGTGTAAAGGAAGTGTGAGATAAGGCCAAACCTCCTGCATGAAAGAAGTCAAGTCGTAATGCACCCAATGGAGACCAAGTACAAAAAAGAAAATTTTCTTAAATCATTATTTTTTCAAACACCATGCACTAAATTTACAAATTGGGGTGTAGCCTGTCATATAATAGTACGTGTAACATCCTATTTTAACTTATTTTAGGCAAAAAGATATATTAATTTAATATATAAAATTGACAGAGTTTTTCTTCATTTTGAGAAGACTAAGATAAGGATTAACATCAAGTCATTTTTAGAACATGAGGGATAATATCCACAAAGATACAAAGTCCTCAACCATTGGGATTGACTAGCTTCAAAGTTAATCAATGCATAATCATTAAAAATGAAATTATAACTTGGATTAAAGAACTGGTTTTGCTTACTTTTTAAGTTTGGTCCTTGAAAATATGATGGCTTCTCTCTAGTTTCCATGAAATTTAATGTTTTATTTCTGAATATTGCAGTCAAAATCTATGGCCACTAGCAAATTACATCATTTCCCAAAAGGACACCCCAAAAAAAAAAAATTCTAAATCTGTAAAATCTTGAGCCCATTCCCTCCCCCTTACCCTTCAAATCAATGTGATTTTACACAGTCAAAGTCAGATCAATAGTACAAAAGATTTTCATCTTCTTTGTTTTCATAAAAAATAAAGCTGTTACAACTACTAGTAGTACTTATTATCTGCTTAATTCCCTCAATCCCTATTTCAGTTTCATCCAACAATCCATTTGATGACTTATGATGATCAGACCATCCATCAGTACCATGATCCCCATTTAATGCCATCATCAGCTTCTGGCTTCCATCAGCAGCTTCACTGTAGAAATTATTATAACTGTACATCCCAAATTGTTGATGATCACCATCATATAATGTACCATTGCTATTCTCTAATTCTTTGTTGTGGCTGATTTGGTTGCTGCAACTCCCATCAGAAGAACTACAACTAGCTTCCCCCCCAAACATTTGGACACCATTATCATGCAGTTGATAATGCAGGATTTGACCCAATAAACTCTCCTGCGGTTGAAGAACTGATGCAGCATTTACAGAAGAAGCACTGCTGTTTGAGAAACTTGAGGAATATGATGCTTCAAAGCATGAAAAAGATCTAGCTGGAGTGTGGTAGGTGTTGTTGCTGCAATTGTAGAGTAACGGCGATGATGAGGATGGGGATGGGGATGAAGGTGAAGATGATTGTAGAAGAGATGAAAAGCTAGCAAGGGGAATCTGATGAGGTTTCCTTTGAGATTGGGGAACCATGCCAAATAGTTTCTTCTTTAGCTTCGTGTTCCAGTAGTTCTTGATATCATTATCAGTCCTGCCTGGCAACTGAGCTGCTATAATTGACCACCTGTTGCAGCTCATGATGAGTTAAGTTCCATTAGAACACTTGAGAAACTAAAAACGGCATGCATGGAAAAAAAATGGGAGAAATTTTATCTAAAAGTAGCAAATTTTATCTAAAAAATGGGTGATTAATACCTGCTACCAATGCTTGCAAAGAGAGTGCAGATTATCCTATCTTCATCGTCAGAGAACTCTCCATGTTTAATATTAGGCCTGAGATAGTTAAGCCATCTCAATCTGCAACTTTTCCCACATCTCTTAAGGCCTAAAAAAAATCAAGATAATAAAAAAAACAGCTACAGAAAAGACCTTTTAATTTAGAGGTTGATAATATAGGATCAGTTAAGAGTTGATTAAAAGCTCACCAGCTTTTTGTGGGAGAGCAATCCAGTTCCCTCCGGTTCCATGTTTCTGTATATACTCTTTCAGCTTAGCATCTTCTTCAGGGGACCAAGGTCCTTTCTTCACATTAGCCTTGTCACAACAAGGAGCCCTTCCCATGATCTTTGGGTATTGGAAAACCAGACCAACAAAGTTTGTTTCAAAACCGTGGGGGTGAAAGGTGATGGTGGCTAGTTAAGTTTTTCCCCGAAACATAGACTTGTGCAAATTGGTTTTGGGACACTGATGGAGATATTAATATAGAGAGATTAAAAAAAAAAAAACACAAGTCAAAAGACAGGGCTTGTAATTCCAATCATCTTGTTTATTGATTAGCTGAGCTGAGAGAAGCTTCCATCATAAATTAGTATTACTCGAGGCAAACGTGACACCGTTCCCCTAACAGGCCTTGTCTCTTCTTTCTTTACTCACTCAAAAGAATCCTGCTAAATTTTATTCCGGATTTTAAAATGGGTAGTGGATAGTGGATACTAATATTATTATTATTTTATATGGAGGATAATTATTTGTTGTATTTTTTAATTTCAAATAGTTAGCTCTATTTAATTCATATTTAAATGAGATACATAGTAATTAAAATTTTTCACTTAATACACCACACAATAATTTTTATATAAATATATTTATTTTAAAAGAAAAAACATTTATGTTTATATTCTTAGTCGAATACATATTATAAAAAAATAAAATGAAAATGAAAATTATTATTATAATTTTTTCAAACGTGGGCACCCAATTAATTTTCATCCGTAAAATAATCATAGATTAATTTAATATATGCATACCTTTCAAATTCATAGACTTGAGTAATTATTATTTTTATTTCTTTTGCACCTCTCTGTATTAAAGTATAATACTATATAATTTATTCATAAAAATCATCCAATACGATTTGTATAACTAAAAACAAATGATCCCAAAGTTAAATTTCAAGATCACGTTTGGTATTAGATTTTATACATATACAATATATAGGTCTTCACATGTAACTTTCTTCCTATTGCATGCTTTTCATATACTATGATCAACTAAACTTAATTCCTTTTGAAGAGATAATTCGGTGTGTCTATATATATGATGTTTGAGAGTAGGGTAGAATGCGAGAGATTTAAGCACAAATACTCGTATCATACAATATTAAAGTCTTGCTAACAGCTAATAGGATGTTGGGAAATTAAGTATTCAAATAACTCTTGTATGTATCCACGTAATATACATAATGTCATCATACATCTAAATTAATTAATGCAAGAGCAACATGTCTCGCCTAAACATCACGTCACACTAAATGAGCACGTACAATCTGCAAAAGATATATTAAGAAAGGTTCTTGATGACACTCACTAATCTATCAAACCCAAATTTAACAGGCCTTTCAAGTTAACTCTAACAATGCCATGAACTAATATCCACCATCCTATTACAACATTCCCATTATAAAATACCTCATAAGTAAAAGAAAAAGTTCACAAACATAACTCTCTAATAAAGTGGCAAATTTTAACAAATTTTTATATCATCCATAATAGTTGTATCGATTTTTGCATCTCTATGAATGTCAACAACCTCCCTTACACACCAATAAATACTTTATGTAACTTTAGTATTATAAGAGACTTAATTCACTCGTAATAAAACTTACATTCCTCATCACCGCGATAATTAGGCAGGTCTACAAATTTTATTTTTTTGAAAAAAGAATCTATTCAATTGGGTCAAACAGAAATTTGACCAGCAAGTAGGGGCTAGTGAAATAAAAACATCCTAATCTTGGACCAGTCTAAAGTTAAATTTATGGCCACAAATAGGTTACTTTAATGGCCAAGAAAGAAGCAAAAATGGATTTGGAGACATTTATGCAACTCTTTTTTATCCTCAATATTTCTTATTAAAATTTTAAAATTTTAAAATTTGTTATAAAATAAAAGAATAAAAAAATAAATAACTAGAAAAATAAGAGAACAAAAGAGAAATATATATTTTATTGATCGTTAGGGATGTCTACAAAGTTTTTCCAAAATTTATATTTATAGACATAAAAAGTTTATACAATATAAAACTTTATTTCTAATGATTTTTAGAGTCGTAAGTATATCAAACTTATTTTGATCATAATGAACATCTATTTAATAATAAAATATTCATAACACTCTCATTAGATGTCTATTGATAGATAATATGACTCATTAAATCTTTACTAAGGTACAAATCTATGCAAAAAAAAAAAACCTTATCAGAAAAATCTAATGGGACCAAACATCAGTTAAGGGAAAAAAATACAATGCGAATTTATTCTCCCTCATGACAAAATCACATAATATCTTAAATTCTAAATATTCCTATATCGAATACTAGATTTTCAAATAATCACTTGAATGGATTTGCTAAGCATTTTTATCACTATTTTTTTTAGAGTTATGAGTAAGGAAAAAATTTGATGAAATATATTTTGATCTCTTTAAGAATTTCAATAATAATCATAGCAAATTTTGATCACGATCTTTATATAAAAAAAATACAAATAGGTATTTTGAATCATTTTATACTAATATATATGTTCAAATCAAGTCATCTAAATATTTATACAACTGTATTGAACATTTTCTTGGAAATTTCTGTATGCTTCTAATATTCTTAATCCTTCAAGAATTTTAATATAAACTTTTATTGTCGAAACCATTTTTTTGAAAACGGGAATCAACTTTGTTTGAAAACGAAGATTAAAATGGGAGTCGCCACCGATCTTTATTAGGTGTGATCGGATCACCTTTGTTTTAATAAAACATTTTGAGTTTACTAAAACAGTGTTTTTGGTCTATGCAACTCGAGAGAACAGGTTCGGGAGTCGGTTACGTGCGAGGAAGGATTAGCACCCTCGTCACGCCCAAATTTGGTACCAAATTGATTAGTTAATGTCTTGATGTCAAAATCTGGAAATCAAGAATAGATTTAAAATACGACTCTTCTTATTAACGCCGATAAAAAATGCTTGGGTTAGATCAAAATGATTGCTAAAGATTTCCTCGTCTCGAGATATCAGAGCATCACATCCCATAAGTTAAGACACAATACCATGAACTCCCGAGCGCAAGTTTGTCTTTAATTTATTGGAATTCCGTGTATTTTAAAACTCGAAAGGATATTTGGCTATTTAGAATCAATGAGAAAACCGAAACCCCGTAAGTTAGGGCACAAATCCTCAATATTCCAAAACGCGAAACATTGCCTTATTTTGAAATTTTTATTTTTGAATAATAATAAGTATAGCATTTGATGATGCGCGTTCATTTTGTTTTGAATAAAACACATAGGTCTATATTGAACAAATACGTTGGAGTTTAATACACAACATGATTCGAGCTAAGTAAAACCAAAAGTATAAAATAGAGCATGGAATAATGAAACACGAATTAGATACAATATTAATGAACGTCGCAATATGAAGATGTTAATGAATAATTTCTAGTACATGTAATGGCAATATTCACAATGTATATTACTTTTTAACACCAATCAATAATCAAAGACAAATAACGTAAAATAACATGCGAAAAAAACAATTCAAAGCAAACAGGGTAAAAGTTTAAAAATTGATAACCAATGAAATAATTAAGATTTAAAACTCATAATACTAAAGAATGGTTCAAAATAAATGACATATGAAAAAGATTTAACATGAATAAAATGTAAAACAATTTGAAATAAAATAATATATAAAGCAAATTTCAAATAAACAATATGTTAAATAAATCAAGATGAATAATTCACAAAATAAAAAGACCCTTTAAAATAACTTATAAAAGAGCTTAAAATAAATAATGTGTAAAAGAGAAATTTAAAATAAATATTGTACAAAAATAATTTAAATAAAAATATATATATATAAAAATCCAAAATAAATAATATATATAAACGTTTAAAATAAGTAACATATAAAGTCTTGAAATTAATAATAATAAAAGGTTTAGGATAAATAATAAAAAATTTAAAATACTTTTCATATAAAATAGTGTAATTAAATAACAAATAAAAATTTAAAATAGATAATATATAAGATGGTTTAACTCAAATGATGTGTAAAATATTTAGAATGAATAATGTGAAAAGAGAAACTTAAGGTAAAATGATGTATATAAAAAAACGTTTAAATAAAAAATATATGTATACATGTAATAATTTAAAATACAAAGATACATATAAAAATCTCAAAATAAATACTACGTATGATGATTTAAAAGAAATGATATATATAAAATATTTAAAATTGATAATAATTTAAAATGCATGATATGTTTAAAAATAAGTACAATAATAATAGTAATAATAATGTAAATAAATACAAAAAGAAAAAAATATAATATGACGGAACCAATATAAAATTAATTAACTTGATAATATGATCATAGAAATAGTAATAATAATATAATAATAATAATAATAAATAAAATAAAATAAGTAGTTTATAGGAAATTTAAAAAAAAATAACAATAAAAGGCATTTGAAATGATTAACATATAAACCAGTATAACTAAATAATATATATAAAATTTTAAAATACGTATTATATATAAATAAACTAATTTAAAACAAAAGGGACATATAAGACTTCGTAATAATATGTATGATAGATTAAAATAAATAATACATATAAAAAAATAATAAGAAATAATAGTTTAAAATGCGCAGAATAAATTTAAAATACCTAATAATAATATAATACTAATTATAATAAAGACAATAGGTATAAAATATATGGAAAAAGTGATGAATAAATGAATGATTATAAAATGATGACAAGTAATAAGGTGATAATAATAAAATAAAAAGAATGCAAGAACAACTAACAATTGAGTACCAGAATTAACATAAAAATACATAAACGAATATCATATATAAACAAATAAACAAGTGAATGAACCAATGAATTAAAATAAAATAAAATAAAAGGCTAATTTAAATTTAAATCGAATCTAAAGGAAAGATAGAACAAAATAAAAAAGAGAACAAAGGGTTGAAATGAAATATGCAAAGGAAATGGAGGGTTAATTAGGAAAATATCCCCAAAATTCTGAACGCACCATTTTTTTGATAAATCGAGGGGTCAAATCGTGTTATAAAAATAAAATGGAAGGGTGAGATTAGGAAGTAAAATCAAGTAATAGGATGAAATTGGATGATAACGAAAATACGGAAGGATCAAAGAAGAAATTAACCTATCCATTTCAGAAACGCGCGGGTCTGCCTAGCGGGTCGGGTCGAGTTGCACGGGCATAACATAAAACGGTGTCGTTTTGAGGCCACCATAACAGGCCCCAAACGACGTCGTTTTCTCACGCATATAAAGCCTTCTTTAACAGATCAACCAACCCCTTTTTTTTAATATTAACCCTGGCCGTTTTCATCCATCCAAACCTTAAAGAGGACAAGCCCAAGCCGCCATGTAGCCACCGCAAACGGTGACCGACGGAGGGTGGTCCGTTCGTATTCTAACCCCGTTCAGACCCACATCCAAGGATCTAACCTCTATGATAGCAAAGAATCAAAAAGATAGTATCATCCTCTTTATTAGATCTGGTTTCAACGGAGAAGAAACTCCGATATGTACCAACGGTCTACGATTTAGGTGAGTTACTCGCTTTTATCCTTTTCTTTTCTTTTCTTTTTTATAAATAGTCCAAAAAATGAAAAAGGAAAGAAGAACCACAAGATTAGACTGTGAAATATTGAGTCGAATCAAAAGAGAAAAAAAAAAAGAACAGTCACCTCTTTGCTTTGAATTTTTTTATTGATATTCTGTAAAAACCAATCCCCCTAATTGTTTTTTCCTCGGTCTTATATAGCCGATTTACAAGTCATTACTTTTCTATTGTTTAACCACTATTCATACTGCTCTAATTTGATGTTTCTCTGCTACTGTTCCCTTTTCTGCTTTTGTTTCTTTGTTGCCATTTTTGTTCTTGTTTCTGTTTCTTCCTTTTTAGCAGGCAAAGTCAACGAGGCAGGAGCTGCTATTTTGGTGCAAGCGTGATCTCGGGCGGTGATTTTGGCGAGGACGAGCGCCTTGTGACAAACATGTGGAGTAGCGGCGCACTAAGAAACCCTATGGTTAGGGTTTGGATTAATTTTTGGGCCACTGGGCCTTTAATTTATTTTGATTTATTTTTCGTGGGCTGTAATTTTAATTGGTTTTCTTTTGTTTTTGTTTTTGTGTCTGATTTGGGCCTGTTGGGTCCGGGTAAATTTGGGTTCTTACAGCTGCCCCTCTTTGCTCATTATCGTGCAACAAAAATAGAGCAAAGACTATAAAAGGGGCCAAATTTGCCGAGACCTGCCGAGTCTCGACTTCTCTTGGCGTTTCTTTTCTTCAAGTATCTTCAATGTGCTCCACTGCAACTTCAGAGAAATGGTATTTGTTTTAACCTGCTCTACTGCAACTTCAGAGAGATAAGATCTGTGATTTATAGATTCAATCTGTTCTACTGCAACTTCAGGGAAATAAGACTTGCTATCTTCAGCCCGCTCCACTGCAACTTCAGGGAGATAAGACTTGTAACTCCAACCTACTCTACTGTATCTTCAGGGAGATAAGGTTAGTGGCTTCAATTTGCTTCACTGCAACTTCAGGAAGATAAGACTTGTAACTTCAACCTACTCCACTGTATCTTCAGGGAAATAAGGTTAGTGGCTTCGATCTGCTCCACTGCAACTTCAGGGAGATAGGATTTGCCATGGTAGATTTGATCCGACCTGCTGCAACTTCAGAGGTATAGGATTTGCAACTTCAGAGAGATAAGATCCGCTATTTTCAGCCTGCTCCACTGTAATTTCAGGGAAATTAAACTTGTAATTTCAACCTGCTCCACTCCAACTTCAGGGAGATAAGGTTCATGGGTTCTTCAATCTGCTCCATTGCAGCTTCAGGGAAACAAGATTCGCTATCTTCAGTCTACTCTACTGCAACTTCAGAGAGATGAGACTTGTTTCGATTTGCTCTACTGTAACTTCAGAGAGATAAGACTTGTACAATTTCAACCTGCTCCACTGTAACCTCAGGGAGATAAGATTGATGGCTTCAATCTGCTTCACTGCAACTTCAGGAAAATAAGATTCGTCATAATTTGTAGCTTCAATCGATCTTGCTACACCGTCCTCTGAGGGACATGACCCGTAAAATTAATTTCTTGAGCCTATGCTTAAGCCAGATGATTAGGATGTCATGAATGAATCAAATTCTCCTAACTAGATATGTATGATGTTTGCAAAAATGTTGTTTTTCTTTTAATGCTTAATTTGATATTACTTGCTGCTCATCAAGGTTTTATCAATGACTTATTATTCAGTCCTCCTCTTCAGTTGATATTTCTTGAAGAATAATCATAATTTGGGCCATTCTTTTCCAATGCTTCTTTGAATTTGGGTAGTTCAAACTAATTAGTCCTGTTTCAAGTCTTTGTATCATTTAAAGTCATTCCAGAGTAATATGCAGAACTCCTTTTGAATGTAATTAGAACATTAATCGTTATTTCAATGAAAAGTGCTTAAAAATATTATCGCAATGGATAAGACAGAATTTTATTGAGAAAAAGCTCGAAATGAATAAGATAATCAAGATAGCAAATTTTGCTGAGATAGAAAATGAATAAAAATAGGTGCCCCAGATGTCGTAGCATGAGCTTCTCCGCCCAGAACTTCTTGAGGACCCTTTGAACTTGATATGTGTTTAGAAGACCAAGAGTACTTTGTTGATGCCCTAAGATGTAGCATTCCTCTTTCTTGTTAATTCAGAGAAGATAAAATTACTGTATGTCCCATTTTGATCAAAATTTGAATTGCCCATTCCTGGGTTTTCAACTCAAAACCCCTTTGGTTTTAAAGCGCCCTTTTGTGGGTTTTCGCCTTAGCCTCTCCATTTTTTTTAGGTAAAGTACCTCTTGACCGAATCTGAATTTACAAGGTTAGGCAAGCTTTTGCCATCCATATCAGTCAAGACCAGAGCTCCTCCAGAGAAAGCTTTCTTCACCACATAAGGTCCCTCCCAATTTGGCATCCATTTTCCTCTAAAGTCCTTTTGTATGGGGAGAATATTTTTCAAAACAAGGTCTCCTTCATAAAATTTTCTAGAATGAACCTTCTTGTTATAAGCCCGCATCATTCGCTTTTGGTACATTTGACCATAGCGAATAGCTTTCAGCCTCTTTTCTTCAATTAAGTTTAGCTGATCATATCGAGACTGGATTCATTCTGCTTCATCTAACTTTAGTTCTGACAACACTCGAAGGGACGGGATCTCAACTTCGATTGGCAAAACCGCTTCTATTCCGTAGACCAAAGAGAAAAGCGTTGCCCCGGTAGAGGTTCTGACTGATGTTCGGTAGGCGTAAAGGGCGAATGGTAATTTCTCATGCTAATTTTTATAAGTCTCAGTCATTTTTCCTACGATCTTTTTTATGTTCTTATTGGTCGCTTCCACCGCGCCATTCATTTTGGGGCGATATGGTGACAAGTTATGCTGTTTGATCTTGAATTGGCTACAGACCTCCACTATCGTGCTGTTATTCAAGTTCAGCGCATTGTCTAATATGATCCTCTCAGGCATCCCGTATCGACATATGATCTCTTTCTTTAAGAACTTACTGACTGCTGATTTCATGACGCTGGCATAAGAAGTGGCTTCTACCCACTTGGTGAAGTAATCGATGACCACAAAGATGAATCGGTGCCCGTTAGATGCTTTCGGTGAGATCGGTCCTATGACATCCATGCCCCACATAGAAAAAGGCCATGGGGAAGTCATGACATGAAGAGGTGAAGGCGGTACATAAATCTTATCTCTATAAATTTGAAATTTATGGCACTTCTTGGCATAGTTGATGCAATTCTCCTCCATAGTGGACCAATAATATCCGAATCTCATGATTTGTCTGGCCATTGTGAAATCGTTGGTATGTGTTCCGCAGACACCCTCATGGACCTCTTCTAAGATTTGCTTAGCCTCGACAGCGTCCACACATCTTAAGAGCACCTGATCTTTTCTTCTTTTATATAAGATCTCTCCGTCTAAGACATAATCACTGGCTAGCCTTCTCAATGTCCTTTTATCATTTTCTGTTGCTTGGTCTGGGTATTCACGATTTCTCACATATCGCAATATATCCTGATACCAAGGATGATCATCCTTTCCCTCTTCTTCGTTAATGTTGTAGCAATGAGCTGGAGCCTCATAGATACTCATCTAGATAGGCTTCACATCCTCTTTCTTGTTTACTTTGATCATAGAAGCTAAAGTTGCCAAGGCGTCAGCCATCTGGTTTTCATCTCGTGGGAGGTAACAGAAAGTAATATCGTCAAACTCCTCAATTAACTCTAAGACCAGCCTTCGGTAATTGATCAATTTAGGGTCTCTTGTCTCCTATTTGCGTTCAATAGCCGCACGAATACCCATGATGCATGCTTCATACTCCGCCATGTTATTTGTGCAATCAAAATCCAAGTTACTAGTAAAGGGATAATGATCTCCATTTGGGGATACCAGAACTGCCCCGATTCCATTACCCACAACATTTGAGGCTCCGTCAAAATTCAGTCTCCAATGATGATCTTCTTGAGAGTCTTCTTCTGTGGTCGCAACGTACATTAAGTCTTCATTTGGGAAACAAAACTCAAAGGCTCATAATCTTCTAGAGCCCTACTGGCCAAAAAATCTGCTATCGCACTCCCTTTTATAGTCTTCTGGTTCACGTAGACTATGTCAAATTCAGAAAGTAAAATTTGCCAACGAGCCATTCTTCCGTTCAAAGAATTTGACTCCATCATGTACTTCAGAGGGTCTAGTTTTGAGATGAGCCAAGTTGTATGGTACAACATGTACTGTCTCGGTCTTCGGGTCGTCCAGATCAAAGCACAACACAATTTCTCGATCGGCGAATATCTTATCTCGCATTCAGTGAATTCCTTGTTAAGATAGTATATCACCTTCTTTTTTCTTCCTAACTCATCATGTTGGCCTAATACGCACCCCATGGAGTTCTCGAACACTGCCAAATACAATATCAATGGTTTATTTGGACAAGGCGGCATTAGCACTGGGGCATTGGACAGGTAATGCTTGACTTTATCAAAAGTTCTATGGCACTCCTCATCCCATACGCCTGGGTTGTGTTTTCTAAGCAGACGAAATATCGGGTCACATTTCTCCGTTAGTTGTGAAATGAACCGGGCGATATAATTTAGTCTTCCTAGGAATCCTCGAACTTCTTTTTGAATGCGAGGCGGAGGTAATTCTTGTATGGCCTTGACTTTATCTGGGTCAATTTCAATCCCTTTTTCACTAACTACGAATCCTAACAGCTTTCCTAATCTGGCGCCGAAGGTACATTTTGAGGGATTGAGCTTTAGCTGGAACCTTCTTAATCTTAAGAACAATTTCCTTAAGACTTGTATGTGCTCATTTTCTGTTCTGGATTTCGCAATCATATCGTCGACGTAAACTTCAATCTTCTTGTGCATCATATCATAGAACAGGGTTACCATGGCTCTCTGATATGTCGCTCCTGCGTTTTTCAGTTCGAACGGCATCACCTTAGAACAAAACGTTCCCCACATGGTCACGAATGTGGTCTTTTCCATGTCTTCGGGATGCATCTTTATCTGGTTGTATCCCGAGAAACCGTCCATGAAGGAGAAAAGTGAGTGACCTACCGTGTTGTCCACTAATATATCAATGTGAGGCAATGGGAAATTGTCTTTTAGGCTGGCTTTGTTCAGATCTCGATAGTCCATGCACATCTATACTTTTTCATCTTTCCTAGGAACTGGACTATATTGGCTACCCATTCTGAGTATTTAACCACTTGTAAGAAATCGACGTCGAATTGTTTCTTGACCTCCTCATTTATCTTCAACAAAACATCAGGTCTCATTCTTCGGAGTTTTTATTGAACTGGCTTACATTCTTTCTTTATAGGGAGTCGGTGTACTATGATATTGGTATTCAACCCGAGCATGTCTTGATATGACCATGCAAACACATCCTTGAATTCTTGTAATAACTCAATGAGGTCGCGCCTTGTTTCTGCGGTGATACAAACTCCAATCTTTACCTCTTTTCCCTCTCCTAAGCTCACGATTTCCACTGACTCCTTGTGAGGTAGGATTTGTTTTTCATCTTGTTCTACCATTTTTAAAAAATCTGGAGATAAGTTACAGTTTCAGTCATCTTCAAAATCCTGAGAATCCTCCTTACACATATCTTGCTCAAAAGGAGACTCTGAGTCAGTAACAGTGTTACTCATATCATTGATATCTGGAGACCTATTATAGAAATGAAGAAAAGTCCAAAGAACAAAAGAATCTAAGAATATTTATTGTTGGTATGATTATGAATGAAATCGAAAGAATAAAAGAATATTTGCTCAAGATGATACGCAAAAGATGTATTTTTATTGAAATAACGATATTGGATAAGAGCCTATTTCACAAAAAAATTCTTATTACCCTAGGCTTAGAGAAATAAGCTTGTTTTGGACATTACTCTGAATTAATTTTAAAAGTTACAGGGATCTCCTTCGCGGTCTAATTGTTTAAAACACTCACAGGTATGTTTGGGCAAATGTCTGCTAGATTCTCTTCTCTCATCGCTTTCTCGGATATGGCGTTGATGCTTAAAGCAGCCCCTTTCCTTGTCTATTTTCCTTTAGAGTAAATGGTCCCTCCCGACACAAATGTTCTAGATATATGAGGAAAGGTCATTGACTCCCATTTGACCTCTTCTCCAGTTAAACGTGCTCTTCTCCTCTTTTGCTTCTTCTCTATCTCCTTTTTTTTCTGCCTTGCATTTGGCTTGTACCCTAAGCCAAAACGATCTCGTTTATCCATCAGCATGGGTGCCTCGATCTTTCCTTGTAGGTTTCTCCCAAGCCCCTTTTCGGGCAAAACTCATTTCCTAACTGTCAGTTGTAAGCCCATCCTTATAGTTTTGGAGATTTTGGACATTGGGACCTTATTTTTTTCGACGATGAAAGTCGCGTTCACAAATTTCAATGATCAGAAAGAGTATTCTATTACTTCATCATCTGTCCCCACATAAGGTGCGTCGGTAACGGACGCAATGATATCCTCTTTCGTGTTTACGGTCACCAATCGCCCTTCCGTTATAAATTTGAGCTTTTGATGTAGCGATGATGGCACTGCCCCTACTGAGTGGATCCAGGGCCTTCCAAATAAGAAATTGTAAGATGGCTTAATGTCCATTACCAAGAAATCTACCTCGTACGTGCTTGGACCAATTAAAAAGGGTATTTCAATCCTCCCCATTACTTTTCTTTCAGTACCATTAAATGCCCTCACTACATTTTGGAATATCTTCATATAGGAACTATCTCCTGGCAACCTATTCAGTGTAGATAGGGGTAGGACGTTTAGTGCAGACCCATTGTCAATCAATACCCCCGGTAGTGTATATCCTTTACAGCGGGTGGTGATGTGTAGCGCCTTTGTTAACCCCATTCCCCCCGAAGGTATTTCATCGTCATTGAAAAATATAAAATTGTCGGCACTTATATTATTGACTAGACGGTCCAGCTTGCTGATAGAGATATCATCCGCGACGTAGGTTTCGTTTAGTACTTTCAATAACGCGCTCCGATGTGTCTCCGAGCTCAAAAGTAAGGCTAGCACTGAGATACGAGCCGGCTGCTTATGTAGCTGTTTTACAACACTATATTCGCTATGCTTTAAGAACTTTAAAAATTTCCTGGCCTCCTTTTCAGTTATCGGCTCATTGACTGGTGATTCAGGTCTGATTGTCTTCTCCTTACTTCGTTCGTCTATTGGAGTCTTTTCTTTGACAATCTCGGCTCTTGTACTCGCAGAGTCATAACGTCTCCCCCTGCGTGTATAGAATCCTACATCTTGGCTCTTCTCTGAAGTATTAGCCGGATTCTTCTCTCTCGGGATTGTCACGTTGCAGTCATAGTTCCAGGGAACCCTTTTGCTATCCTTATAAGGAAAGGATACGGGTTTCTGAATTATGACCCTCGGTGTCGTTTGTATTCCTGCTTCATTATTCCTAGGTCGCAAAATGATCAGTAAAGGGTGATTAACTCTTTGGACCCCTTCTGTTGTTCCCTCTTCTTCTTCTGATCCTTCAATTTTCTCATAAAACTCTATCTCCTTATTGTACATTAGATTTTGCACCATGGACTTGAACTCATTGCACTCTTGAATGTCATGGCTCTCGTCAGCATGAAACTCGCAGTATTTTCTCACTTTGCTGGGCCTTTCCCTTGAATGTTGTGTAATCAAACCTCCATGGATCATTTGTTTCCAAACCCAACTCAATGGGGTTTTTACTTCCACCACATCGGTCTTGATCCTTTTGTTCCCGCTCTCAATTATCGTGTTTACCCCTTTATTAGCATGATCGGGCAACAAATTTCCTGCTACGTTGAGTCTTGATGGGTTATCAAATTTCACGATACCCATGTTGATAAATCTTTCTACCAACTTTTTAAACGCAGTGCAGTTCTTGATTGAATGCCCCGTTATCCCTGCGTGATACTCACATTGGGCATTAGAGTCATAGCACTTCGGGAATGGAGGTTGAATAGACTTCAAGTAGAAAGGCGACACTACATGGGTATCGAATAAACTCTGATACAACTCTTTGTATGATATTGGGATAGGCGTAAACTGGACTCTTTCTGTGTTAGGCCTCGGGTTTGAATCTTGTCTTGCGGAGCCCTGTTGGCTAGTTGTCACTATCTTTGGTTGACTCACGGTGACTGGCTTGGAATAACTCTTATTGTAAATGCTTGCACTGTTTACCTCATTTTATTTCCTTCTCGGGGCTGATTTTTTGGTACTTTCCCCTGCTTCAATCTTCCCGCATCTTATCACGTTCCCTATCATCTCTCTAGATATCACTATATCCGAGAAGCTCTTAGTAGCGCCTCCCAACATGTGGTTGATGAATGGAGCCTTCAGTGTGTTGATAAAGAGCATAGTTGTTTCTTTTTCGAGAAGGGGTGGTTGGACTTGCGTCGCCACCTCTCTCCATCTTTGGGCGTACTGCCTGAAGCTTTCATTTTGTTTTTTCTCCATGTTTTGTAACGTGATTCGGTCAGGCGCTAAGTCTGTCACATGGCCGTATTGCTTCATGAAAGCTTGCGTCAAGTCTTTCCATAAATAGATTTGAGCGCGGCTTAGTTGGTTATACCATTTAGCCGCAGACCCGACCAAACTGTCTTGGAAGCAGTGGATCAACAGTTGATCATTGTGAATGTACCCTGCCATCCTTCGACAGAACATGGTGATGTGAGCTTCTGGACAGCTAGTCCCATTGTATTTTTCAAAATCTGGGATTTTGAACTTAGGAGGAGGGAGTACCAAATCTAGGACCAAACTTAGGTCCTTTGCGTCTATTCCGCAA
Source organism: Gossypium longicalyx (assembly GCA_025698465.1). Lineage (NCBI taxonomy): Eukaryota > Viridiplantae > Streptophyta > Magnoliopsida > Malvales > Malvaceae > Gossypium > Gossypium longicalyx. The sequence goes on from CM047003.1 coordinate 30,760,328, forward strand.
TGGTAATCAGCGTTCTCCATTGCTCTGAGTTTTTCTTCCAGCCAACGGTATCGATCATCTAGTTGTTTTGGCGGTTCCACTCTTATTTTCTCCACCTCTGCCACATTATCGAGATCAGGAATAATGGGATTGATTGGGTTATCCTCAGGATTGGATCTCGAGCCCGTTTGAGAATTCATTGGTGCGAAAGTATCGGTTTGATGCTGTTGAGGCCTGATAGTAATGGATACCCCTCGTGGGTGCATCTTCGGTAGTGTCTGGACGTGGATTGGAGTAAAACCCAGAGGGTAAATAGGATCTTCATTTTCGTTCACAGTATTCTTTCCTTTCTCGCGTTCTTTGACCAGCAATTGTGCCAATTGGCTCAACATATTATTCTGGGACTCTTGCATTTGTTCATTCATCTCTTGTTGTATCTTAGCTAACTGCTCTTGCATCTGTGCTTGCAATTGCTCTTGCAATCCCTTTGCATTTGCTCTAGTCTCTCTAACCTTTGATCCATCTCTTTAATTTTATGGCGGGTATTGTAGAAATATTCGTTTGGTTGTTTCTTGTTGGTTTCCAGGTTAACTGAAATAATTCTCTTTAATTAGTTTCTTTTTGTGAAATTTAATGCATATGATGAAATGTAGTGCAAATGAATGAATGCAAAAAAGGTAGAACAACTTTGCTAGAAGTAAAATTTCTTTACATAGAACGGATGATTACATATACGACTTTGCCCTAATGCCCAAAGTCTTAACTTTCTTAAGAAGTCAAGCTAACTGATTCTGATTCGTACTTTAAGCTCAATACATCAACCTGAACTGCCAAGGTTTGCAAATGATCGGCTACCTCTCGAACTTGAGCCACAGCTTCTCCCATGACATAATCTCTATTTCTGATTTGATCTTGAGAGTGGTGAAGTTGTTCTTTGCAATGTTCATTGTTTGCCTCAAGGAATTCCACTCGACTTTTGCTATCTTGTAATGTCGTCTCGAGTTCCTCTATTTTCCCTTTTAACTCTTCGATTTTGCTTAGGCTGGTCTTCAACTCAATCACAGAGTTACGGCTACGATGCTGATGTAGTGATTTTTCTAATTTGGCCACCCGAGCTTGTAATTTCTCTTTTTCACTTTAGTTTTCCAACAAACTCTTTTTCAAAACGTTTTCTCGTACTTGAACATCTTGAAGCTTCTTCTCCCAATGATCGGCTCTAGTCTTTTCTTTTTCAATTTCTTGGCGCCACTACTCCGACGTTTTGCCCAAACCGGTAGTTCTTATTGACATACGCAGCTTCTTATAGTCAGTCTTCAGACTATCCAAGTCCTTTTCAGCTTTATTCTTCCCCTTCCTTAGCTTCTCAGCCTCTAGCTTGTGGATGTCGACGTCTAATCCTAGCCGCATCTTTTCCTCCTCTAATTGCTCTATCTTCTTTCCCAATTCCAAGCTCTTTTTCTCAAAATCTTGCTTGATGATTTTTAACTCGGATGGAACTACTTGTAAATACTCTTCTATCAGTTGGATGTTCCCTTAATTTGGCATAGGGATATTGTCGTTGACTCTCCTACCCCACCACAATCATACTCGGGGGTCGTCATCGGGCCCGTAGTGAATCCTATCATTCTTCGTGTTTGATTCCAAGCATCTGATATCTCACGAACTTTCTTCTTATAATTGTTGTCTTTATAGGAGAACTCATATTGTGCCAACCCTTGTGTCGCCGGTATAAACTACCTTGATCGATATTGCCTTAACCAACCCCCCTTTTTTGATATTAACCCTAGCTGTTTTCATCCATCCAAACCCCAAAGAGGACAAGCCCAAGCAGCCATGTAGCCACCGCAAACGGTGACCGACGGAGGATGGTTTGTTCGTATTCTAACCCCGTTCAGACCCACATCCAAGGATCTAACCTCTATGATAGCAAAGAATCAAAAAGATAGTATCACCCTCTTTATTAGATCTAGTTTTAACGGAGAAAAAACTCTGATATGTACCAACGGTCTACGATTCAGGTGAGTTACTCGCTTTTATCCTTTTCTTTTCTTTTCTTTTTTATAAATAGTCCAAAAAATGAAAAAGGAAAGAAGAACCACGAGAAAAGACAGTGAAATATTGAGTCGAATCAAAAGAGAAAAAAAAAAAAGAAAAGAACAGTCACCTCTTTGCTTTGAATTTTTTTTATTGATATTCTGTAAAAACCAATCCCCCTAATCGTTTTTTCCTCGGTCTTATATAGCCGATTTACAAGTCATTACTTTTCTATTGTTTAACCACTGTTCATACTGCTCTAATTTGATGTTTCTCTGCTACTGTTCCTTTTTCTGCTTTTGTTTCTTTGTTGCCCTTTTTGTTCTTGTTTCTGTTTCTTCCTTTTTTGCAGGCAAAGTCAACGAGGCAGGAGCTGTTATTTTGGTGCAAGCGATGCAGTGGGCGGTGATTTTCGAGGCGGCATGTGCGCACTGACTCAAACATGTGGAAGCAAATGGTGCACTAGGAAACCCTAGGGTTAGGGTTTGGATTAATTTTTGGGCTATTGGACCTTTAATTTATTTTGATTTATTTTTTGTGGGCTGTAGTTTTAATTGATTTTCTTTTGTTTTTGTTTTTGTGTCTGATTTGGGCTTGTTGGGCCCGGGTAAATTTGGGTTCTTACATTTACTAAATAGTGATTCATATACAAGTCTATAAAAATAATGATTAAACACATGCCAAACATTTCATAAACTACCAAACTAATAAGACATTTAAAGATTATTATTGCATCCATGATAAAGAATAACTTTTTTTATTTTTGGCAAAGTGACTTTATAATTTTAAATGTTTAAACTACTAATTCAGAACTTCTCAAATTTAATTTTATTGAAATTGGGTGTTTCAGTTTTGTCCATCCATTCCATATTGATATTACTTAATAAATTTATTGAATAATATTTTCAACCCCTTGAGCCAAACTTCACAATTTTCAAACAATCATCAAAATTTTATAGAATTTGGTCACTTGTAAACCGATTTAATACTAAACCCTTGATTTGATTTTCATGAACTGTGTGACTGACGTTATTGCCTAAGGTAATCTTGTGTCCTAATGTTATGATATGTTATGATTGAACAGCTCAAAATTAATAATTTATTAGTTGCGTAATTGAGGTCTACTTAAAGATTTTTTTTCTCATTGTCATTAAATTCTATTCAGATATCTTTTTCAACGATAGATTCGGCTGAATTTACTTTGATAAGTTTAATTATTTTATATATTTTCTAAAAACTAATATTTTCTTTCTTTTTTAACATATTTCTCCTCTTCTTCTTTTTTTTATTTGATGGGAATTCATAATATAAATTTTATAGTATATTTACAATAATTATCTCTCTTTAACAGCATACTATTATAAAGGATAAAATCTTGACGAACAAGTTAAATTTTAATTATATTACCCTTATTTTATCAAATAAATTATATTATTTCGTTTTTTTTCAAATTATTAAATATATTAAAATCTTAATTAGAAATAAAATTCATGGTGTACGTCGATGATGTTAGTTCTCAAGTTACGTTTCTTGTGAATAAAATTATTATTTATTATATAATAAGTAATCATTATTTTAATTAGTTAATAATACATTAAATATATATATATATATATATATCACCAAAATTTGTACCACATTTATTGCTAGAGTGTTGCAGATATAACTAAATTTGTATACTGAATTGAACCCACTAAATTGATTGCCCATTAATCCTTAATAATTCTTTGAAGTTTAAGGTAAATCTGGGTATTGAATATCCAATTAAATTTATTAAAGACTGAAGTTATTAGTTAAGGTGAGGATTTAACTATTAAAAAAGAGGAATTGAAATTAAATTGGAGACATGGATGAATGGGTAGGAACTTCCACAAGTACAATTATAGATTGGGGTTTATTTTCAAGGGGAAAGGCAATTTTACATCTAAAACTCAACACTCAAGCTGCTCTCGTAAGCTACCATAATTGACCAATTGTTTGTATGTATCAACTAGGGAGGGTAATCTACACTTTTTCTTTCAATTTCAACCAAAAATAAATACGTTCTATTCATAAAAATCAAATTTTGAATAAAAATTTTATGGACTCAATCTAAATTCATGTTTAATGATAAAAAATTTTATTTAAATTTAATTATAGAATATATATATATATATATAAAAGTGTTAATTGCATCAAATATCTCCAAATTATTATCCTCATTTTAAATTGGTTATTAAATTTCAAAACATTCTTACTACATATTAAAACTATTAATGTTATATAAATAAGGTCCTTTTAAAATTAAAAATTTAAAGAAAAATGCATATTATAAAAAAAGATATTGTAAAAATTACAAAAAATACAACATGTGAAATTTTATATATTTTTTAAAAAAAATTATTTTTTATTTTTTAAAATATTATCTATTTTATTTTTAAATATATTATAAAATTTTGAGATTTTAAATATTATTTTTTGAATTTTATGATTTTAAAGAATAATATATATTAATTTTTTTTCTAAAATTATACATTTAAAAGAAAGGTTGAAGTTAAGTAAAATGAGACACATGATTGATTTCCATTGGTTTAAATTTAAGAATTTAACACCAATAACCTTAAGTAGCTATTTGAGTAATGGAATCTAAAGTTAATACTTAATTTGGTAGATTAAATTTTGAAACCAAATTCAACCATCGTTTCATATATTAAACCTAAAAATATTATTATTTTAAATAATAAATCAAGATTTTTAAGTTTATTAAGGTTTGATCCATACCTAAAAATGTTAAAAAAGAGTTTTATGTTATGCACTACTTTGATACAAGGGATTAGAAATTGAAAGCTTGACTAAATTGTACTATAACCTTCATTTTAAATTGATTTTTGAATTTTACATCATTCTAATTACGTTCCTAGACTATCGATGTTATATCAATTAAATCTTTTCTCTACTAAAATCTTAATTCAATTGTAAAATGACATATAAGATCTTCTGTGACATAATTTAAAATGAGAATTTTAAACAAATATTATAAATCAGATGTTTCAAAAATATTAATTTTGAAGTTTTCGAAACTTTTTTAAAAGCTTTATCGTTTAGTCTTTTTTTTTTAGTTTTATTTTATTTTAATTTTTACTTTTAAACATTATGCACCAACATTCTATTTCTTTAAAAAAATTCATTTTAAATTAACTACATGAAATATGACATGAACAAATGGACCTTATCGATATAACATCGATAATTTAAAAAATGTAATTAATTTAAAGATGTAATTAGAATAGTTTAAAATTTAGTGACCAATTTAAAATGAAGATCATAATTTAGAGATGTGTGATGCAATTAACTCTAAAAGTTGTATTTTTATTTTTTTTGGATTATGACACTTAAAACCACGCGGTAATAATGTAATTTAATAGGTAACCTTATTTGTTTTAGTCTTCATACAATGCATTACATGTAATTGTCATTTATTGTACTTTGATGTTGATTGGGGAAAGACTTTATCACCAAGATTTATAACTCTAATATATGGCCCATTTCCTTTAAATATTACTCACTTAAAACAAAATCTGACCTTGATTGATTCCCATAATTTTTCTTCTCCACCTTAATAAATTGATAAACTTGTGGGCCGACCATAATGTTAAATCTATATATTCACCATCACTACAATTTTAAATTTTATAATCAGATTGCGATAGATATAAATAAACAAACTATGTGGCTATATTTTATTCTAGTTAATTTGAACCATTAAAAAATTTTAATATTGGGTATTAAAAGCAATTTTATTTATATAATATTAAATTATAATATATTCATTTAAAAATTATATTTATAAAAATTTTATACTGAAAGTCTTGATTGAAATAATTAAATTTAAAATTTAAAACTTATGTGCGTCAACTGTAAATCTTATATAATATTATTTTATCAAAAAAAATAAAAAAAGACGAAAGCACTCTTGTATTAATATTTATTATTTTGTGTATAAAAATATATTTTAGTAATTTTTCAAATAAATTAATTCCTGATTACACTCATAAAGTGGGTGAAATAAAAAACTATAAAAAATTATATTTATAAAAAAAAAATTATATTAAGACCAAATGATGCTTTGATTGAAATGATTAGGTTAAAAAATTAAAAATCATATCACATAAGTTGAAGTTTTATTATAGTATTATTTTATTAGAATTAGAAAAGATAAAAATAATATTTTTCTATTTTATAAAAGTGTGGTGGATTGAATTAAATGTTTAATATAAGTATATAATATATGAAGGTCTTCATATTATAAGTTATTGAATATGTGGTTGGTGCCATCTTTTCATTACCTTCCCTTCCTAAACGTTATATATGTGTGTGTGTAGGAAGTCTTGACTTCTGTCTTTCCCCCTAAAAAAATTCATTCCAATGACTTTTTAAGCACTAATTTCCATGCTCTATGATCAACAACATGTTGATCTCCCTTTCCAACCTGGCTTACAACAATATTAAAAAGCAAATTGCCAATGTCAATATCTTTTCCCAAAGAATGAGTTTTCTAGAAGAAAATGATCATTCACATGAAATGAGTTTTTTTTAATTTTGTTTTGGAACAAGAAAAAATGGGTATGAATAATTAGATATGGTTGCATGCTGTGGGTTTGATTCTATTTTGGTTGCAAATGTGAAAAGCATATATAGTCTCGAAGTTGAGCTACAATTTGTAGGTTTCAAACTACCAATAAATAATACAAGACCTTTTAGGTCAAGGAAATGGCCTGAATATCTACCAAAATAACCGACCTAACCCCACCCCACACCACCGTCACCCTACGCTCGTCTGGTTTTTCTCTTCTCTTTTCATCTCGTGTTTTCAGTTTCATCAGGATTCATATTTTAATATATATAGTTTGACAAGGATTAAATCTGTGATTTCATTTGGCATTACCTTGCACATTTCTTTGTGCGACTTAATTGCAACTGCACTCAACTTTTTCTAGCAGTTGAAGGTCAGTTCATTTTTGTGTAGTTGTAGATAGTTCATAAAAAAGTAATATGCTTTCTATTTGTTGCGATCATATTAATATTTATTATAATTGATTATGATAACATTTGTTACATTCATAATCACGATAAATATGATATGAAAAATCATAATTTAAATCTTTACACCTACTTACAAATCAATATGAAATTGTCATAATATAAACCCTCAACTCCTTTCAACTAATTTGTTTATTAACAAAATATATATGGTTTACTTTGTGACTTGATTGAGAAACAATTTCTTTTTTTAGAAAGTTTGAGATTGAGAATGGGACATACATAAGTTGTAGTAAAACAAATCAAAGAAATAGGCGAAGCCCAACCCATAACATTGACGTCGTAACAAAAACAGAAAAATGGATCTGAGCCAGACAAGTACGGAACCGTCAAATGTGGGTGCAGGTCGGACCCATTTCTCACAAACCTTATAAAAATGCTAAGCCCGGAAGTTTATCCATCTTAGAAAACCAACAAAACTCGATTCAATTTGATTAGAAAAAAATTATATTTAAATTAATTAAATTGAATTATTTTATTTTTTGAATAAACTAGAATAATGATTTAATTTTTCGAATCGAGTTGAATTTTATCATTCAAATAGTTTGAATAATAAATTGATATAAATATCTCTTGAGTCTTGGAAAATAATTTATAAAATAATTCAAAATTTTAAAATTTTATATTTTATAAGTATATATAAAAATCTTAAATATATTAAAATATTTATCTTTTTAAAAAAATCAAAATGATAAATTTAAGTATCATTAAATAAATAAATTATCAAATCAAAATTATCATATTAATTATCTTGTTTTTTTTACTATTATTTTTAACTTTTCATTTCAACTTAAAAAATTATTCAAATTTTTTTTAATCAAATTAAAATAATAAAATAAAATCATCAACTCAATTAATACAAATTTTATTCGAACACTAGACCCTACGCATTACCATTGCATCTCTGTAGCCTTAAATATCAACGGTGGATGCCGTCTCCAAAAATCAGTGATGAGAAGCAGGAGATGATATATTGTGGGGCGATGATAAATTATGCAGAAAATTAAAAGAGCCAAGCACCGAAAAGAGCGGGGAATCGAGAGCTAATCAAACGACTCGTTATTCGGGTCTATAAATAAAATCCCATTTTTTCCCTATATTTCACTTCCTCCTATCATTTCAATCTAATTTTCTCTTCTTTCAGATCTCAATCAAGGTAGTCTCTTCCTATCCCCTCTTTTTCTTTCTCTTCTATTTATTTATTTTTCTAAATTCTCGCAGATTTTTTATTTGAATTTGTTCTACATTTTGTTGTTCTAGATAAACATTGTAGATTTGGAATGCGAATGGTAATATGTTTTTAGGTCGATAAATTGTTTCATTTCCAATTTCTGTGATATGATTTCGTGGTTTTCGCTTTCTCGGAAAGTGTAGGTTCAATGCAAAAGCAAACTGTCTTTTTGAAATAAACTGCAAATGTTTGATTGTGAAGAAGAAGATTGCATGATTTAAGTTCTGTGAATTGCCTGCGAGCAATGAACTTGTGTGTACTGGCTAGGATTTGAATCCATGTGGCAAACTCATCTTCTATTAATTAATGTAGAGTTTGTATAATTCTTATACCAAGCAAAATATTTGCCGACTACATTAACTTTTAATTAATTAATTAGTGAATGTAGCCAGGATTTAGCTACCCATTCTCCTCGAGTTAAGTCGATCCTATTTTACTTGATTGTTACTTCATAATTAAAGAAATATATATTTAAGGTCAATTATATTTTAATATTAAACGAATAGTTTATTTTGCTCGCATTGCCAAAAATGGGTTTGGGTAAAGAAATTCAACCTCTGACCTGACATGGCATCCCTTGGGAACTACGTGAGAATAAGATAGGGATATATGTTCAACATAGCTTTTATCATACTTCCGTACTTATATTTGATACACATATGACCAATATCTTATGTATAAACACGTGTATGTTGTTCGGGCACGTGCATTTTAGTGAAAATAAATAGCCTGAAAATGAATTTTCCTTTTTAGGAACTTTTAAGGAAGCAAAAGCTCCAATGAAATACAGCATTAGTTTCTCTTAAGGTGAAATTTGAAGTTGAATTCAATGTGACGACGATATTTACAATTTTCTTTTGTTTCTTGTAGATTTTATTACTATGGCTGTGTTGCATCACTTTTGTTGTTTGTCAACTTAATTTTTCACTTTAGTGAAGTCAATCTAATGCATTATGATGTGAAGTGCAGATATGGATACCTTCTTATTTACTTCCGAGTCTGTCAATGAAGGTCACCCCGACAAGATCTGTGACCAGGTTTCGGATGCTATCCTTGATGCCTGCCTGGAACAAGACCCAGAAAGCAAAGTGGCCTGTGAGACTTGCACGAAGACTAACATGGTTATGGTCTTCGGGGAGATCACCACGAAGGCCAAAATTAACTATGAGAAAATTGTTCGGGATACTTGCAGAGGTATAGGGTTCACCTCAGCTGATGTCGGCCTTGATGCTGACAACTGCAAAGTTCTAGTTAACATTGAGCAGCAGAGCCCTGATATTGCACAAGGAGTTCATGGTCACCTCTCCAAGAAACCTGAGGAAATTGGGGCTGGTGACCAAGGTCACATGTTTGGCTATGCCACAGACGAAACCCCTGAGTTAATGCCTCTAACCCATGTGCTTGCGACTAAACTTGGTGCCAGGCTCACCGAAGTGAGAAAGAACAAGACATGTCCATGGTTAAGGCCTGATGGGAAGACCCAAGTGACTGTTGAATATCGCAATGATGGTGGAGCCATGGTCCCCATACGTGTTCACACTGTTCTTATTTCAACCCAACATGATGAGACCGTCACCAATGAGAAGATTGCAGCTGATTTGAAAGAGCATGTCATTAAGCCTGTCATTCCAGCAAAGTATCTCGATGACAAAACCATTTTCCACCTCAACCCATCCGGTAGGTTTGTTATTGGTGGACCTCATGGAGATGCAGGACTCACTGGCCGCAAGATTATCATTGATACCTATGGTGGCTGGGGTGCTCATGGTGGTGGTGCTTTCTCAGGGAAGGATCCCACTAAGGTGGATCGCAGCGGTGCATACATAGTTAGGCAAGCAGCAAAGAGCGTGGTGGCCTCAGGCCTTGCACGTCGCTGTATCGTGCAAGTCTCCTATGCAATCGGTGTGCCGGAACCCTTGTCAGTTTTCGTAGACACTTACAAGACAGGCAAAATTCCGGACAAGGATATTTTGGCATTAATCAGGGAAGCTTTCGACTTCAGGCCAGGAATGATCTCTATCAATCTCGACTTGAAGAGAGGAGGAAAGTTTAGGTACCAAAAGACTGCTGCTTATGGTCATTTCGGCCGTGATGATCCTGATTTCACTTGGGAGATTGTTAAGCCTCTTAAGCCCAAGGCCTAAGTTACTAATTACTACCATAGCCATAATGTCATGTGGTACGTATCTGTCAATTTGTTTCATTTTACATTCTTTACTTTTCAGAGCGTAATTTATTTCCCCAACCATTTATTGTTTGTCATGGATATATTCTTTTAAGATTTTCCTGTCTACTTATTCAATTCAAAATATTTTCTTTTATTATAGAACTACTTTCATCAGAGGTGTATACACATCTACATCATGTATACTTGATTCATCAATTTTTGTCATGATAATGAAAAATAATACGATCACAGCATAAACAATCTATTTAACATATATTTATTATAATCATAGATATCTAAATTTGAACATGCACATGAGTTTCCAATAATGTAAATGTATGATAGAAATAGAACAAACTCAAATCCTGAAGTTAAATAAGTAGGATGCTGAAGAAAAGCAAAGGGGACTTGGACTGGATGAGAGCATTGGTTTCCAGAAAATATTGCTTCAGGAATGTAACCACAAGCGATCATGAAGCCGCTCTTCTCCAGCACCAAACATCTCGTCCACTCTTTCTCCATCTCGATAAAAATGAAATGTCGGAGTGTAACGAATGTGCTGCGTGGTTTCTGGGCATTCATCAATATCTGCGTATACGAAAGGGAGCTTGGGGAACTGGTTGCTCCATTTGCAAAACGCAGGAAGAATCTGGCTACAAATACGGCACCTGAGACATTAATAATTTCAAAAATTACTAAAGCAGTCAGTAATCAATTTGTATCCCTATTTTTCCTTTTGTCACAGAAACTTTACACCAAACAGATTGTGTGCATACCATGAAGCTCCGTAATTTATAACTGTCTGCAAATAAAAGAGAGTTTTGTTAAGCATGTAGTGTTAAAAATTTTAACTTCAATGTAAACCAGGAGTAAAAGTTGAAAAGAGAAGCGTTTACAGGAGATTTAGAAGACTTGATATGAAGAAGAATGTGGTTGAGATCTTCATCACTTGAAGCAGTCTTCAAGTTGGCATGCTTATCGGATGGCAGATCCAACCCTTTCTTATTACCGTCTTCCATTTCGGTCATTAATTTACAATGTTTTTCTTCCCTAGTCCTTCTCTTATTCTACCATTAAACCCCGCTTACCCCGGGTTTTAATTTTTCTAATGATTTTTTAATTAATAAAGTGAATTAGTTTTATAAATAAATGGTCTATATAGTATATAAAAAGAGAGAACTAAAACGAAGAAATTCGACGAAAAATAAGCGAACTGAATGTCTTTATTAAACATGAAAAAAAAAAAGTAAAAATTTATCACTAAAGTTAAAAAAAAAAAAAATCTTAAAGTACTTGAGAAATTTTCTAAAAGTTCTTAGCTCTTGTAATTAATTTTTTCAATTTAGTCCTTATACTTTTAGAATTGGTCATTTTAGTTCTTTTACTTTTAAAATTTTAAAAATTCACTCTTGACCTAAACAATAGTAGTTAAATATGTTTGGTTAAATTTTGTTATTAGTCTTATTCTCTAATTGAATCATTCATAGTCGTTAGGGGTGAGTAAAACTTGATTCGACTAAGAAAATTTCGAATTTTGAGTTATTCGATTTTTTCAAATCAACTCAAATAAGTATTTCGAGTTCAAGTCGAGATAAATTTTATAATTTAAATAACTCAAATAATATATTGATGTAAATACTCTTTCGGTCCCTTTCAATTTTGAAAATGAGTAAGTTGTTCTTTCTCAAAAAAATTAAAATATTTTTTAAATTCAAAATATTTTTAAAATTTCTAAAATTTATATTTTCTTAAAAATTATAAAAAAAATTAAAAACTCTAAAGAATATATAAAAAATTAATTTTTTTCTAAAATAATAATTTTTAAAAATTAAAATGTTTTTTAATTTAAAATATTTTAAAATTTCTAAAATTTATATTTTCTTAAAAAATTATAAAAAATTAAAAATTTTAAAGAATATATAAAAATATATAAAAAATTATTTTTTTCTAAAATGATAATTTTAGGACCTAAATAAGTAAAAATTAACAATTCAAGTTTATTATACTAAAGAATCTTACTTTTTCTCTTATTTTGCTTTAAAAGAGTTTTCAAATATATATGTTTTCAAAATTATGTGCTCTAACATAGAATTAGTCTAACAAAATTTTATTTTGACAAGTTTACTTTCTTGATTTAACTCGAACAATTTCACTTAATTCGATCCGACTTGAATTTCATTTCACTCTACTTGATTTAAAAAAAATTAAATTAAATTAGGATGATAAAATGAGACTTGTCAACTCAATTAACTAAAAAAATTTTCACTCAATTCGATCGAACGCTCACCCTAATAGTCCTTATATTTTTTTAATTTTAAAACTTCAATCTTCATACAAATAGCAACTCCATTAACTAGATTTTCTTAGACTAACATGTACAAATAGGTAGCTAACATGGCCATAATTTATACATAACACATATACATACACCGTTAACATAATTTATCCTACTTTCTAAATAATTATTATGAAAATATGATTTTTTTAACTACATTGGAATTTAAAAAATCTACTGCCACTATCAACTAAATATTTCCCTGTAAAAAATCTTTTTTATTACTCAGTTTTTCTTTTTCATAAAAAAAAAAAAACATATACATATACAAACATTCTAATTACATCCTTAAACTAATAAAATTATTAATTTAACTATTAAATAACACATAAAATCTTAGGTGACATAATTTATATAATATCGATAATTGGAGGATATAATTAAAATATTTTAAAGTTCAAGAACCAATTTAAAATGAGGGTCATAACTTTAGGGATGTTTAGTGCAATTAACTCAATATAAATAGTTAAGCAAGGTTAGGTTGAGCGAGGGATCCAGAAAAAGCCGATAGCCTTGTTCACAATCCATCAGCTAAAATTTTATCAAACGAGGAGATCATAATCGAGGAGAGTAGTCAAAACCCCACAATGTGTTGTTCAACTCCAACACCATCAAGAACAAGCTACTAACATAATCTATCATTCGATCAATTTGAAAGTGAAAATGGGTACAGCCTATTTTGGTCAATCTGCAAACCAAAATGATTTCTCCCAAGTTTCTAGTCATAGAGGCCTTCCTCATGCCAGGTATCAACTAAAAAATCCACCATCTCCTGCATTTTCACCATGCAAATGGGCACATCAATGTCAGCCAGAAGCCAAAAGTTGAAAGATGTTCTGAGACACACTTACAGCTAATGGAATAGGCTGTTGAAATCGTTCGGTCGAACAAAGCAAATCTTCATAAGTTGTGGTCCAGCTGCAAAAGGTGATTCCAAGGTTAAATAATGAGAGGAACTGAATGTCTAGACACCGATATTATAGTAAGTAACCGTGACATACTTAAAAAGACTGAATATATGCAAGGCAAACCCAGGACCAAAGAATATAGCACGCGGCTGCACTATAAGGGGAGAAACAGAAAAGGTTTGGGTTCATAATGTTCTATCTTATTTTTTTCCAAAATACATCTGCAAGTAGATTAACTAGTTAACACATATTTAAGCGTAGCGACAAACTTCATGCACCATATTTGGATCATAACAAAAGGGAAGGGGCATGTCCAAGAGGTGGCTTAAAGTAGCATCGAAAAGATATCCATTGCTTGGTTACAAGAATTCACAAGCCCATCCTACAATACGAGAGTTTGAGAGCTAATATTCTGATAAAGAGTGATTAGCAAACTGTTCATAATTTAATATCACTTGTAGTACCGATTACTTTCAAGTAGAGATTCCAACAAAGCAGAAAAGAAAGCAAATGCCCAAAAGCGGAGTTAAAGCAGCATGAGATCATAGCTAATGCACTATAAAGATGCTAAGAATTAAAAGTTGAATTCCTTGCTGTTTCATGAATATAAAAGCGAGGTTTTGAGAGTTTAGTTGAATAAAAAATCACTAATGATACTTAATATCTTAAGTAGGAAGAAACCCCAGGCATATACCTCATTATTGGTTCCCGGGGCATTCTTTTTGATTTTTGAGACTGATCCCCGGCCCACTCTCTTCTAACCTCATGCCAAGTCATTTGAGCTGCACAGTAAGATTCCACACGTTACCTCCAATAGAAATATGGTTTGAATTGCTTTTAACAAATAAGTAACAGAACACTCACATTAAGGTTGTAAAAAAATAACACTAAAATATTAATTCCAGTAATCTCATATTAGACTTCAATAAAAGCAATAATTTTGCGGAATGAAAGTCCCCATAAGCAATGACCACAAATCTTATTCGTGTATAACCCCTTTATTGAGAAACCTCATACACCTCAACAACCATAAGTCCAGATAGTTCGCAACACCATACCAGTTCACTCCAATCTCGTGTTGATAAAGTTTCTGCTACTGAAGTTCATATTCAGATAAAGACACGCAAACCCGAAAAAGGTTTTAAGCTACATTTACTCATTTAAAAAGCATGGATTTCCAAGCCCAATATCTAGAACTAGCTTCTGGAAAACATTTGATTCCCCAGTTACCCCGACCACAATAAACCAAGAACACTAAAACGGATTCATTGCACGTAAGCAGACATCCTAGCTGTATAAAAGCAATATATAAGATTTAAAATGGCTTCTTACAAAATAATGCAGGAAATTACATTAAGGCATGAAGCTTGAGTATGCTCAGTTCTAAACTACTTTCTTCTAATTCCAGTAAAATACCAAAAAAGCAGTTCTACTATTAAAGAGTTGCATGGAAGGCTGGTTTCAACAGAATAAAAGGCTTCCTAGGAGAAAATTGATAACCTTAAAAGCTTAAATAGAAGCATACCCTGGTTAACAAATACCTCCTTCTCAGTGGATTGACCTCTGTTAGCATTATTTGAACCCATTGAAGGGCGATTTTCACGGGAATGGTGATTAGTACCATTGGTTTCCATTTGCTTTAGGTTGAGCAACCATTGCCTTCTAAACTACCATCATTGATCACATTGAGGGCAAGAACTGTAAAGAACCTCTGTATAAGAAACAATCTATGTGCTTCAAATGAGAAAAACCAATTGCATCAGTAATTTTATTGGGAGGAAAACGAGCTACTCATGAAGATGACAATAGTCAGTAACAATCTCTAATCTTTAACTGGTGACCAATATTTATGGTGATACCAATTACATCATATTTTCTTTTCCTACCCCAGGTTGGGAATCTTTTACTATTACATTTCATTTTTGGCAACAATTTCCCATCTATTCCCACGCTGCAAAAGCTGCAGAAAAGAGGAGAAGGAACTATTCGAGCACCTCACTTGATTAAACAATTTCTAACTGATGATCACCAGGGTCACGGAAAACCTAACTACTCTAAACTTTCTACCCTAACCACCTTAAATGGTAAGGAACATTTTTAGGGAATCACGTCAGTGAAGAAGGACTAGAGCAAAGAGACATAGAGATGGAGAAAGACAAAAATGGCTTTTCATGCACCCTATATAAAGTCCAAATGCACCTTAATGTACACCGATTACCAAATTAGGCAATAAATACCATTAACTTTCTTAGAATCTTCTGGACCCGGACGAACCTAATCAGATCCTAAAACACACTAAACCAATGGTTACAAATTATAGTTTTCCAATCCAAATATAATGGTTACATGAACAATCAAACATAAAAGAAATTTATCACTATGCAAAGAGGAAGTTGATGAGAAGCAAAACCCACAAATACCCAGAAATTTAAACGTGGATAGAAATTGATATAAAGATAAACAAAACACAAAATCTAAGCCAAAAAACGAAACCCCAGATCGCTAAAAAGCCCTTAATGAAGAAAGAAGAAGACTTTACCTTGAAAGTAGTTTTTTAACTTAAAACTATGTTGAGAGCATTAAAGAAGACACTGATGGTTTTGGCCTTTTTCTTTCTCTTTCTTGTTCTTAATAAAGAAAAAAAAAGATATTTCCTTTGGAGATTCGAGAATTTTTAGTAATGAAACAAAGGGGGACAAAAAAAAAGCTAAAATTAGATCCTAACAAACAACATCTATAGGATTCATTACTAAAAGGAAAGATCTGGGATCTGGTGCTCACATGGGATCAAATCCAAGGTAATGAACATTACGTTTTCTTTTTTTCATTTCTTTGATCAAAATGAAGTTGGCATTATGTGATTGGGTGAAGGAGGGACATTCCATGAAATCTCATAAACCGGTAATCAATGGGGTTGGTAAGTGGAAAATGTACCACCCAACACTTTTAGAGTTTTGTTCCTCTTTTTAAACTAGTTTACGGATGTGTTCGTGGGTAGAGTTCCTTCTCAAAAATATGTTTAATTAGTTCCAATTAAATTTGAATTAATACTAACTAATAGTTTGATTGCATAAGTTCACACGGTTGTCCCTAAAATAATTTCTCTTCTATCTCTTCATTTTAATATTAAATAAATTATTTTTTTAAAATTAATTAAATCATCATTTTTATTAGTATATAATAATAAATTTAGTTCTTAAAGTTTACACATTTTGTTAATTTGATTCCAATTTAATAAATTTAGCTCAAAATATTTGTGTAAATATTGAGACTAAATTTGTTATTTTTTTAAAATTAAAAATAAATTGACAAAATATGTAAATATCGAGGGTTAAATTTATTATTATATCGATAAAAATTATGTACAATTGATGAAAAATATTTATGTCGTGGTTAATTGTCTTTAATTACTCACTTTCAAAATTGATTAGATTAAATTACTTCAATTTTTTTAAGGTAAACAATTTATTCAATTTCAAATTTGAAAAATGTTGAATAAATCTTTTTACCCACATTTTCAAATGCCTTAATTTTTAAATTAAATAATATTATCAAATATTTACAATTTAATTCATTTAAATACATATGTCAACTTAAGTAATAGTGTAATATTGAAGTAAAGTAATGGGTCTTTTTACCCGATTAATAAAAATAAAACTTAAGGGTGCAAAAAGTTCTCAAATTTTAAAAAAAAAAAACAATTAAGCTTTTTCTTCTTCTTTTTTGCACTCATTTGGGTACCTAAACTTTTAAAATACATCAAAAATACCTTCAAACCTTTTCAAAAAAAAAAAGTAATTAAGCCTCTACTTTTTTTTACTTTTTTTTTGCACTCAATTAGATATTTAAACTTTAAAACTGTATCACAAAGACCCTTTAAACCCCTACTTTTATTAAAAATTAGAAAAAAAAATTATGAAAAATTAAAATAAATAAAAGCTATAAATATTATTGAATTTTAATAAAAAATTCAAAAGTTAAAAATTTATTAAAATTAGAAAAAAATACAAAATAGTAAAAAATATTAAATTTTATAAAAATCGTAAAAAAATTATAAAATATATAGAAATATAAAAAAATATAAAATTTTATAAATCCGTAAGAAAATTATACAAAAGGTAAAGAAATATAAATTTCGTAAAAATTTTTATAAAGATTATAGTACGAAAAGAAGCATTTTATAACTTTTATGTAACTTTTATTGATTTTTATTTTTTTATCATTTTTCATCATATTTCACACTGTATTACGACATGTGATGACTTTAATTGAAAAAAACTAGGGGCCATTAATTTTTTTATAATTTTAGAAAATTTTACAATTTTTTATTTTTTTTACAATTTTTATAAAAAAATTCTAATTTTTAATAAATTTTTAATTTTTTTATTTTTTATTAAAATTTAATATTTTTTTCTAAAATTTATTATTTTTATAATTTTTTTTCTAATTTTTAATAAGAACAATGGCGTAATTACTTTTTTAAAAAATTTAAAAAAAATTATGCATTTTAAAAGTTCAAGTACTCAATTGAGTGAAAATAAAAAAGAGTGGCTTAATTGCTTTTTTGAAGAAATTTGAGGGTATTTTTTTATATATTTTAAAAATTCAAGTGCTCAATTGAGTGAAAAAAAAAAGGAAGAGTTTAATTACTATTTTCTTAAAAATTTGAAATCATTTTACACTCTTGACCCTAACCCTAGTTACTATTAGGTATAGTCTGCAGACCGCCATTGCTCTTGCCCATCTGTTTATCTCCTTGCATAACTCCCGGCGACCATCATTTCCTTTGACCATTTGCATTTGTGAGCTTCAATCATCCGACAATTAAATTAATCCTTTCCTTTTCATTTTCCTTATTAATAAGAGCATAATGGAAGACATTTTGTTCCTTTAGTTTAGTAAGAGCACAACCTCATGTAATAGTTATTTGATAAAAATTATTATTTTTTCTTTAAAACGGAATCTCATTATATTTATAATAATAAATCTAAAATTGAATTAATATTTGTACTTTGGTGATCTAAGTTGTTTTTAACTTTTTATCAAATTATCTTCTCCATTATCGTTAAATCTCGACTTACTTAAAGTGTGGAGTGCTGGCTCAAACTTCTCTTTATAGAAAATTAAAACTTGAACTCTTAAGAAAATAAAATTTATTTTCTGAATAAATTGACACTATTTTCTAACAAAGTAATAACGCTCAAGATATGAATTACTCGTGTAATTTTGACTCAACTCATAATTCTTATTTATAAAAAAAAGATAGAAAAATTTTACTTGAATAATAGATAATTAAATAATAATATTTTAATAAAAAATACAATAATTCTCTTATCTAGGAATATGGAGTGACAACACCCTTGCTTGGGATCTAGGGTTATCACCCATCATGTTGCAAAATGGGCTTATTGGGCCTATCTCTAATATTAAGTATAATTATATGTGTTATCTAAATTTTTAATTAACATAATAAATTTTTTTTATTTTCTAAAATATTAATTTAATTAATTTTTTTAATTAAATTATTTTCTCAACCTAATTTTAATTTATTTAAAGTCATGTCAACTTTATCATATTAGAATCTATGAGGAAATATATTTAATTGTCTAATTGTCTCATTCAATAAAATTGCGATGATTAATTAATTTAATTTCTACTTCGAATTTCAATTATTTAATTTCAATTAATTAAATAATAATTTGAATAAATTAATTAATATTTAAGTCATCTTTTGTACTTAGCGAGAAAATACATTTATTGTGGATAGTGATACATTAACCTATTTTTTTTAATCATCATTTTCATTCATTCCAAAGTATCGGTTCTACATGCAATCCATTTTGAGTTACATCAAGCTAGTAGAGGGACCAATTTGACATGTATAATTAGGGCTCAAATAATTTGTAATTAAATTCTAACTCTCCATTTATTAATTACAACATTATTTAATTATAGAGTCATTCTTCTAAAATTTCATGTGTAGAGGCTCAAATTTGCCAGGATCCAAATAGAAAACAAACCAAAAAATTAAAAAAAAATAGTCCAAGTCCATTTGTTTTTTACAAGCCCAAAATTACATGGCCCGACAGGCCCAACAACTTAAAAAATTTTCAAAAAGGGTTTCTGGCACTGCTGCCCATGTGCGCCGTACACCTCGTTAGCACGAAAGACGCCCCTTCCCATCATCTCCACCACCACCTGCAAAACAAAAAGAACACGCAACTGCAGCGCAAAAATGGGAAATAAACGGTACATGAACAGTAGCAAACAGTGTTGTAAATCTGGCTATAAAAGCCACCACAAATCTTGTAATTTTTACAAAGATTTTTCAATACAAAAAAAGACAGAGATAGAATAAAAAAAACAGTGAATCGAATCAAACAAAAAATTCACAAAAAACAAGAGAGCAAACAAATATAAAGCAAGCCGAATCGAATTAAGGTGGTTTTCCTTTCTATTATTATTTTTTCTTTTTTTATTATTTTCTTTTCTTTCTTTTTTCGAAGCTATTTTTACATATATACATAAAAAAAACACAAAAAAAGAAAGAAGGTTCACCCTTTTTTTGTGACCACCGGAGGAAAAGAAAATTTTTTGATTTCTTGGCGCCGCCACAACGGTGATTGATCGAAATTAAGCCGGACTCAGAGAGGGGAAGAGAGAGTTCAGAGTTTTTTGAAGTTTAAAAAAAAAAACAAAGATAGAATGATTTAATTTTTTTTTTAAATGTGACTTAAATAGAAGGCTAAAACGACGTCGTTTTGGCCTGGGTCTTTAAACCCCAAAATAACGTTGTTTTGAGCCTTACCCCGCGAACTGACCCGCTTCAGGCCTAGGATCCGCGTGTTTTTTAACGGAAGGGATAATTGCACTTTTAGCCCTTCCGCTTTTTTATAGTTTTGCAATTAAGTTTCTTTTATTTCTAATTTTGCCCTAGAATTTTGCTTTGATTTCATTTTAGCTCCGTGTAAAGTGTTGCGTTTTGAAGGGCGGGGATATTTTCCCCTTTAGTCTCTCCTTATTATTCGTGCACTCGATTCGGTCCTTTTCTCTTTTATTTATTTTCATATTTGCCACAAACTTTTATTTTAAGTTCAATTCAGTCATTTTTTTTGTTATTTCAGCTATTTTATTAAATTAATTAATTTTAACATTATTATTATTATTATTATTATTACTATTATTATTTTTTTTACTATTATTTATTATTATTACTATTACTACTATTGTATTATTATTATACTATTAAACTGATTTAGTTAATATTTAATATTTATTTGTTTGTTTGTTTATTTATTTATTATTATTTTTTATAGATTGGTTTTATTTTTACTTTTACCCTTATTATTATCATTTTATTATCTATTTATTTATATCTTTTTATATACTTTCAAATTTGATATTATTTATATTTATTACTTTTACTATTATTATTGTTATTAATATTTTATATCCATTCTTTTACCTAAATTTTATATTTGTTTATACTAATTTCTTTATTTTTCATTCTTTCGTTTTTAAAATACTTAAATTTAACTTTATGTATATGCATTTTATCTATTTCGTTATCACCATTTTATTTCATTATTATTATTATTATTATTATTTTATTTTTACTTAATTAATATTAGATTTAATTGATTAATGCCATTGTTTAGTTATATTATCATTTCATTTGTATGTATATCACTTTATTATTATTACAATCATGCCATGAGTCGTTTTTAAATATTTATTCGTTTCTATCATGTCTCGAATAATAAATAATAATAAAGGGGCATTTCAAATGTTATATTCGCTTTCACACAATTGGAAATTCGAAAAGTCGTTACCTAACTTATGGGGTTTCGATTTTCTTGATGAATCCAAATAAACGAACGTTTTTGAAGCACGAATTTAAATATTCTCGGGTATTAAGAAAAGATCGTATTCTAACTTACGGAATATGATTTCTTTCTAAAACCGAGATAATCAAATATCTTTCAAAAAGATAAATAATTTTCAGTGTTTATTCTCGTTTCGGGGATTTAAAATATTATATCTTAACTTACGGGACATAATTTTTTTCTCGATTAACGTGAAATATGACATTTTTCTCAGAAAATTTCCAGTTAAGCAGTAATTTAACAATGAATCATATTTTTTTCTTCAAAGTTCTCAAATTTTCGATACTAAGACACTAATCTAGGTACCAATTTTGGGCTTTACGAGGATGCTAATCCTTCCTCGTGTGTAACCGACCCCCGAACACGTCTTTCTGAATTTCGTGGACCAAAATCGTTGTTTAAGTAAATAAAACTGTTTATAAAAAAAACCACTTTTACGAGGTGATCTGATCACACCTCATCAAAAAAGATTGGTGATGACTCCCGTTTTTATTCGTTTTCATTTTCAAAATCAAGTCGACCCTATTTTTCAAAAAAACGATTTCGACATCATGATTAAACTTTTCTTTATTAAATTTAAGTAAGAATTGAATCATGTTCGAATCTCTATATGATCTAATCAAATCAAGTGTTTCAATATAATATTTTTGTCTATAGTTATATCTAAGTAAAATTTAGCTTTTTTGAGTGTCGATTCGAAGAAAAGAATGTTACTTCAAAAGTCTTAAACAAATAAACTCTAAATAAGTAAATATACAAATAATAAAATAGTCCTAATGAAAGCCAATGGAATCCGAAAGTGTCCTTAGCTCCTGAAAAGGGGCAAAAAAAAAAAAAAAACTTACGGCCGAAATTAAATTTTAATAAATTAAAATTTTAATTTTTAATAATTTTAATTTTTAATAAATTAAATTAAATTATTATTATTTTAAGAAGTTACTTTTATTAATTTAAAAATTTTAAATTTTTAATAAAAATTTAAATAAATAATTTTTCATTTAAAAAACCCCACCAGCCCTCTAGATGCGTTACTGTCCCAATTCCTTCTTTCTTCCTTCGACTATCCATTAGATGAAACAAATCCGATTATAATTGAACTGATTCGAAATTTTTATTTTCTAGACAGTAAATGATATGGGTCGTGTGATTTTGTCAAAGATTTCGTCAAACAATTAGAATTTTGAGAACCCTATGCAACATTTAAGCCCCGCATTCACCATTTTCTTATCAAGATATAATTAATGTTATACTTGCAGTGAAATCGAGGATAAAATTTGTCCATATCTATATCTTTCACGCACAAATTGTTGAGTTTTTAAGTGGGATAATTATTAAAATTATATATAAATAATGGTATAATATGTAATGATATATATAATATTTTAATTTAATTTAATTTTTTTACAAAAATTAACATATTATTGAAATAACTCTATTTTAGATTTACATATTACATATACTAATAATTATATTTATTTAATATAAAAATAAATTAATGTATTCATTTATTTAAATGTGTAAAATTAAATTAAAATTAAAATTTTATGCATATATTTGAACAAAAATCAAAGTTTAAGGTCTATTATTGCACAAAATTAAAGTTCATGTATCAAATTATATATTAAATCAAAGTTCATATATAATTTTGATATTTATTCTTGAACCCCATTCTTTGTAAATAATATGTTAGTTTTTTTAAATTTTCTTATGTATAGGTCTTGTCTAAATATTTTCTGTTATCAATTGGATTATAATTTATAATAGTTAATTATGATAATAGTTATTTGAATATATATTATTTATACTAGGTTTTTTTTTAAATACCCTTTATGTTTCATTTTTTTTTTCTAATGTTTGGGTATCCGTTTAATTGTTTGACACTTTTTTTTATCATGATTTTATGTGATTCACAATTCTTATTTTTCATCTTAATGTTTGAATTATTATTTTGCATCTTAAATATTTTTTTTATAGTTTTTTTTTTTTACCCTTTCATCTAAAATGTTAAAAAAATAATAAAATTTATTAGTTAATTTTGATTGAAAATATATAAAAATAGAAAAATTAAAAAATCCAAGATAATAATTTTCATATTTTCTTATTATTTTAACCTTCAATGTCACAATGAAAAGCAAAACTATAAAAAAAGTTACATAATATGTAAATGTTGAGAGTTAAATTTTTTTAGAACCAAGACTAAATTGACATATTTTTATAAATGTTAAGGGTTAGAGTTACTATTATGTCAATTCCAAAATAGTCACTATTAGTCCACTGATGACCAAAAAAGATAAAATTAAATATTTAAGTGACTATTTTATAATTTTTCATACTTAGATGACTAAAAAAATTACTAATAATTAGACGCTTACTAATATAGTTTGCCCTTTTTATTTAATCCTGTAATGCTCTAAAAAAATGTAATAATGTTAATTTTTATCACCATTATTAAAGAAATCTAGAGACCCAATAATATAAATTGTAATTTAAAATACTTATTCTACAGTTTTATATGTAACGATTTTATTGAATGACTCTTTGATTTCAATACATTAATTATATGAATGACTTTTATTAATATATAAATGTTGATATTTAAATATATTTGCATTGAGAGTAATGATATAATTGTTATATAACAATTAATTTCAAAATATTAATATATTTATAATAACAATTACATTTTCCCTTCTGTTATGTCCAATTATATTTAAAACCCACATTTAAACAAGTTACATATAATTAAATATATGTACATTCATTTATACAATTTACATTTTTACTTTGCAGGCTTCAATAGTAAATTTTTCTAAAATATATTCATAATTTTTTTTTTACATCATTTACCTAAGTTAATTCGATAATTCAAGCAAACAATGTTATATTGGGGTTCCAAGTCAATTTAATTCACATTTCATTTATACACATTATTATTATTATTATTATCATTTTAAACTCTTTTGAGGTATCTCAAGTTATTTTTAGGCATTCTCTATAGTTTGGATGTGATTGGAAGTCATTTGAACTTCTTTCAGATCAAATTGAACAAAAATAAAGTAAAATATGACATTTGTATGGATACTCATTATCTCAAATATTGATACATCTTCCTTGGAACTATTCATTTTTGCTCTTTGCAGTACTTGTACCAATACGAATTCAACAAGTACTGATACATCAATGCAAGAAGAACATGCCCAAAACACTTTCATTTCGTGCAAATTTCAAGACCAAACATATCTCAATCATTTTAAACAATTAGACACCTTAAAATATCATATTTCATCATATGCTCATAGCATAATTTAACGTTTTCACTAAGCCATCAAAACATTTAAACTTCTCCAAGTACTTTCAATCACATTACCATGAATTAAGTTTATGTACATGTCATACTCTATATCATATATCATGAGTTAAATTTCATATTATTTCTCGCAAACTTTGATGATATGATGTGATGTAATATATTGATGACGATATTCTTTCAAAGGCTTCAGTCTAATATTTTACCTGCGCATTTGTGATATAGCTTAGTGAGTACTCATGCCTTCAAATCTTACAATTATTTTAATTTATTTAATATGAACAATATTACGACTAAAATTGCTAAAAAAAATTAGGGAAATGTGCTACTTTCTAAGATATTTATGGAAATAAATTGATTTTGGAGAGAGAAAGTAAAAACACACCTTGTTCAAGATGCGCTTTCTGACTTTTTTGATACATTAGCTCATTTGGTTATATGGTTAAATATTACTGGTTTGTCTTCAGGTTTGATTCCTCTTCTACTCACATTCGTATTTTTATTTCTTTTTGTTTCAAGTTTTGCTTTTATTTTTAATTACTATTTATAATATATTAGTTTTTTTATTAGATGGTTAAATAATAGTGATTTTCTTCTTGAGTCTTAGGTTCAATTCCTCTTCTAAGCACATTTGTATTTTTTTATTTTATATTGTTTCAATTTTTTATTTTTAATTAATAAATATATTATTTTCAAGTTTTTTTATTTTTAATTCATTTTTTAATTAATAACTCTTTTACTTATAAAATCAAATAATTATTGCAAATTATATAATAAATTTTTTTGATAAATTTGATATTTATCATTATGTTAAATATATTTTATTTTTAAAAACATCAATTAATTTTTTGATATATTTTTATTTATATATAATATTTATATGTCAAATATTTATTTTTTCCACCTATATTGTGGGTATGGTGATTTCTAATATTATAAAATCAAATAATTATTTCAAATATTATTTTTATTTTTATATGTAAAATGTTATAGGCCAATTTTGGGCCGTTGCTGTTATAGGCCAATTTTGGGCCGTTTATAACTCACACTCAGCCCAAATACATTTACAACCCATCTAAATTACCCACATTACCCAAACCCCATGACCCATTTACATTAAACCCAATAAAAGCCAAAACAAAATAACCCATCAGCCTAATTACCCAAACCCGAACAACCCACTAACCCAAAAAACCCTAGCCTCTCTTTACCTAACCCTAGCCCCTAAACTACCTCAGCGCCGCAACCCTCCCCACTTGCCTCTGCCAAGACCACCAACCGCCACCAGCACTGGTCACCTGCCCTCTGCCACCGGACTGCTCTACCTGCACAACAAATGAAACACGCAACACAATGTAACAAATCGACTATAAAGCCGAATGAAAACGATTGTAACGGGGTCCTTTTTTTGGTTTTTTCGAATATTAAAAAAAATAAATCAATACAAAAACGACTAATATTGAGAAGCAATCAAACAAAAAAAGTGATTTCTTTGTTCCTTTTCCTTTTATTTCTATTATCCTTAAATAGATAAAGAAAGATATCAAATCTTACCTCGTTTGGGGTGATCGGAGAGTAGAGCCAAAAGGTTTCTCCTGATTTGCGTCGGTTTTGTTGAGGTTTTTGGACACTTTGACTACAGATCTAGGGTAAGGGGAACCAAAGGGCTAAAAAAGGGCCGATTTTGCGATTCCGACCGCCGTACACGGTGGTGGTCGCTGCATGAACGACTGACGACGACGATACCGATCGCGAAATCGCTCACCGAGCACCTTAACCATAGCTAAAATGAATTTTTAAGAAAAAAGTTAGCTTTTATAGCAGGTCTAAACCGTGCCGTTTTGCACCTGGGCATCTAATGCTGAAACGGCGTCGTTTAGGCGCCGACCCGCTCCTAGGATCCGCGTGCTTTTTAGCAGAAGGGCTAATTGCGCTTTTAGCCCTTCCGCTTTTTCATGATCTTGCAATTAAGTTTTTGTTATTTTTAATTTTGCCCCAATACTTTGATTTGATTTCATTTCGGTCCTTATGCTGCTGCGCGTTTTGGGAGGGAGGGATTATTTCCCTTTTCAGTCCCCCATGTCATTCGCGCTTTGCGAATGGGTCCTCATTTTTATTTTTATTCATGATTTGGCCCCAGAACTCAGTTTTCAATTCAATTTTAGTCCCTTTTTCGTTTATTTTTCAAATTTATTTTGAATTTTCTATTATTTTCGCTATTTCATTTAGCTTTAAATATTATTCATGATATATATATTATTTTTATAACCATTATTTTTATATTACATTTATTATTATTATTATTAGATTCATTATTAGTATTATTAGTACTAGTATTGATTCTCACTCAATGCTAATATATGTATATATACATGTACATGTTTATGTAGTATGTTAATAGTTTTTATTATTACCACTTCTAATATATATATATATATATATCGTATATGTTCTTATGTGTATTATGTATATATTCTCAATACTATTAGTTATACCTTTTATATACTATTTCATTCATGTATTTTTATATTATCTTTATTATTGTTATTAACATTAGCATAGGTTTGATTATATATGAATATATCTTTAATATATATATATATATAGGTGCATATTTACATGACATTATTAATAGGTGTTTTCAACATTAGTATTATGTACACGTATACTTTGTTGTATTGTATTTTTATATCTATCATGTATACATTTCGAATATTACATTATATTTTTACACATTATCTTATATATATATATATATATATAATTTTTTATAACTCTATATTATGCATGTATTTTTAACATTATCCTATGTATATACTTTGTAATATTATTATCATGTTTATACTTAAATATATACACATGTAAATAGGTAACATTATTAGTATTTTTTTAATATTATGTTTCCATCACTTTACTTATCGTTATTATATGTTTATATATACGTTCGCCTCTATTTCTTGTTTTATACTATTACATATACATTGTTAATGTTTTATATATTCGCTTCATATATTCTTAACTTTTCATTATTATTTGCCTATTCCGAATTTAGCATAGTAATTCACATCTTATTTCAACATCAATATTAGTTTTTTTTTCACTTTATTTTTATCTAAAAATATTTTCATTCATTTTTTTTTAATTTCAATAAATAAGGCAACGTGCCGATTTAACATTAAGCCGTTGATTTCATCGCTATGTTGGGTGAATATCATCGGCTTGTGTTAAAAACGGAACGTCCTTCTCAAAAGAAACTGAAACTTGAAATTTCTCGTGTTTTATTTAAATCACGATTTAATGTTACATTGAACTTGCAATTTTGAAAATTAAGACAACATTTGTTTAACAAGATACCAATTTTGGGCGTTACGAGGGTGCTAATACCTTCCTCGTGCGTAACCGACTCCCGAACCCAATTTTTTCTCTGAACTTTGACGTAGACCTAAACGCAGCCTTCATTTTTGTTCAAGAATCAATTTTCTTTTCAAAAAAGATGATTTATTAGGTTCCCGATCACACCTAAAAAAAAAATCGGTGGCGACTCCCTCTTTATTTCAAAATCAAACTTCAGTTTCCAAGTTTTCACTAAATCGCCACAATTAGCGACCTAGTTAAAATTTTTACGTCGCTACATAAAATATTTCAATTAATTATTATATATCATTGTTTTTTATCTACATTGTAGGCATGATATTTTAAATATTTTTATATGTGAAATATTTCAAACACTCACACAAAAATATATAATACTAAGATTTACTACACTCATGATACGGATTGAAAAATAATTATTACACATATAAAAATTGTATTTACTAAAAATAATGATATTTGACAATAATTATTTGATTTTATAAATAAAAGAGTTATTAATTAGAAAGATTAATAAAAAAATTGAAAATAATATATTTTTAATTAAAAACATTAAATTTAAAAAAAAATCATTATAACAACAAATTTAAAAAATCACAAACGGCAAAGTTAACAATTAAAAAAATCTGTATAATAACAAATTTAACCCTCAACTTTTACATATTATATCAATTTAATTATAAATTTAAAAAATTAACCCTCAAATTTTATAAATATTTTCAATTGGATCCTAATTTTAAAACCCCTCAACCCCCGTGTCCCTCTCTCTCCCTCTCTACCGCTGCTTCTTTTGGGGACGAAAATTATTTAGCTGTAATTTCAAGTATTTGCTTCTTTTGTATACTACCATATTCTTCTTTTTAAAAAAATTCTACCCTTTTCTCTTCTTCTTTCAATTCCTCGTACCCTCACTTTTTTTTCACCGTCCTATGACCCTTTAAATTGTTCTCTCCTTTCTTTCTTTTTTTACGCTCTACGTGATAAGGTTCCCATTTGGGACCAAATCTAATAGTAAAACAACATTAACATCATTCGACAAGACCAATAGAATGATTAGAGGATTGTAACTTTGTTTCATACGAGCTTACACCAATTTAAGATTTTGATTAGTTTAAAGCAAGTTACTCAATTAGTATTAGAATTCTTTAAATGGGCAAAAACCCAGAAAGGATTTTAACACACAAATAATTTTTATTGTATATTTATGCATTATTTTATTTTATGATAGAATGCACTTTAATTTTAGTGGTATCCTCAAGGAACTCATTTTATCGAGACAAAAGGTGATATCACTTGGTTGTATATAGTCATAGATAATATGTGCAAAGAAAGCGAATTGGACACTTTGCAAGTATGGTTTTTTTTTGGACAAACGAAATAGATTAGCTTATTACTAGATATTATCCTTAATTGATGGATATGAAAAGGTAGGATTATTGGATATAGAACATAGCATGTAAGCCTAATGTTATAATGCCTTATTAAATTGCTTTTGTAAATTTCAGAGGATGCCCCTCAGCCTTCAGTTTTTTCATGAAAAGCGGAAAAAGGGGAGGGGGAGGGAGAGGGATGGGTGGAGATTTTAAAATTAGGATAAAATTATCAATGTTTGTAAATTTTGAGGATTAATCTTGTAAATTATAACTAAATCAATATAATATTAAAAGCTGAGGACTAAATTTGTTATTATATCAATTTTTAATTGTCACGACGGTTTACCATTTGTAATTTTAACGAGAGTAATTAAAATGACCAAACTATATAACGTAAGTGTTTAAATTGCAAACCTTTTATTCTAGATGCGTAAAATGAAATTATTTTTATAGTAGAATGATTATTTGTGTAGTTTACTCAAAAATAAATTATGTATAATATTTATTTATTTATAACATTAAATTAGAACATGTATAGCACGGATTTGCAAATAAAAAAATATAAATGTGTGGTTATAATAATGTTTTTTAATAAAACTTACATATTATCCTGTAAGTAAAATCCATAAAAATTAATCTAGATAGAATTTAAAATTTACTGGGGTAATTTGTTTATTTTTTATTTTTTACAAATTACAAACAGTTAAGGGTTCTCCTTTTATTTAATAAAAGAAATTGATCTCAAATGATCTAATTTCAAAAATCTTAAACATGAATTATTCAAAGAAACCAAAATTCAAAATTTTTTAAGGCTTAATGATAAATTCGGCCACTAACGTTTGTATATTTTATGAAAAATAATCATAATTGTATTTTTGAGCATTTTTTAGCCATCAACCTTTTTTTTTTTCCTAATTTGTTTTTTCTAACAAATTTAATGAATAAATTCAAGGTTTCAAATTTTCTTTTCTTTTAAAAGGTTTCAATTTTTCATATGTTTGTCTATTGAGAAGTTTTTCTATTTAGTTAATTTTTTTTAGATAATTACGTTTATTTTATTTAAATTAAGAGTTATTTTTTAATTTATTTTATAATTTTTCACATGTAATTATCTTATTGGGTTATTTAAGTAATAAATTACATCTCATTAAAAATATTCTACATATGAGATTCTACATCATCCCCGTTAATTTTTTTTAATGGTACTTTCATTAAATCTATTAGGAAAAGTAGATTGAAAAAAAAAAAACAAAGATTGATGGTAAAAAAAATTCAAAAATACATTTAGAGCCATTTTGACAAAACATGTAAACGTTAATGGCCAAATTTATCATTAAACCATTTCTTTTACTAGCCTAATTATATCTTTAATAAAATCAAAGAACACCTAATTAACCTAAACTCAACCCAAACTCCAAAATTGTTTACTTTCTTAGCATCTTGTACCACGTAGATAGCTAGAATAAGTTGCATTTCCCTGTATTTACCTACATACAAAATGACAAGTGTGCATGTTTATGGTGTATGGGTACAACAATGTACTTGAGATCCTGATTTTACCCATCCAATTTAGTTACTAATTGTCATAAAAAAGGAAAAAGAAAAAGTTCAAGATTCTTTCGGACTTTCTTCATCAAATATTGAATAACACAAAAAAATGATAAGGAAAAAAAAAAAAAAAAAGACATTATAGGAGTATCAGAAAACAGCGCCATTATGAATCAGTATAGTCGGTTGCTGTATTTTTCAATGGCATAAATATATAATAACATGAGGAATTGCAGGTAAAAGACATGCCTAGAAGAAAGGATGGATCTGATTTTATCTATCTATTTCATTGTAATAAACTTACTGATATTCTTAAGTATATGCTTATTTGAAGAAACCAACCAGAAATTTTCAGAAATAATAGCATCTGAATGATCAATCAGTAATATGTTTAATCAAAATCTAACACAGGGCCCCAGATAAGATAGCTGATGACCCACTTACATTTAATCAGTTTTCAGATGCTTAAACAGAAGCACCATTCACTCACACATTTTGGCTCACATATTTTACTCCAAATCAGAAGGTGACCCACACTGAAAACCTTCTTCAGCTAAGGAATGGTTAAAACACACACACACAAGCCATTTGAGTTTATATAACAATGAGGAGACAGAGATACATGTAGCTTTCAATGAGAAAAAAAAGAAGAAGAGAGGGACTAATAGTACAAGTGAGATCCTGTTGGAAACAGGGGAAAAAAAGCACATTTAAGAGATACCCCCATCTACCCCGTTCTGTATCTCATCTTCTTTTCTTAGCTTTTTTCCACCCATGTAAAGCCAAGAAAACAAAGAATGGGATGGAAATTAGTTTGTATGTACTTCGTAATTGTTACGAAGGGACTTTAATTTCTTCAACTACACCTTTATTTTATCCCAATCAGGAGTTCTTATGTTGGTTTCAGTGCTTGTCCATATAAGATTAGATTACTTTTATCCATACTGCGTATGAGAAATCTGTTTAGCTTTAAGCCTATTTTACTGTTAAGTTAACCCTTTCATTACCTTCTTTCCTGTCCCAATGGGGACCCGCTATCTTCTTGCTTCTTTTTTTGTTTTTTTTTTTTGGTGGGGGGAGGGTTAATAATTAATCAAACTGTACTGCCGATGCCATACTCTTCCTTCATTTACACCTTGTCCCGTTGCTTTCTCTCTCTCACAAGTCACAAATCAACACCCCCCCCCCCCGGGCCAGCGTTTATACACTCCCAGTCATTCCACTTTTCCCCAGCAACTTATTGTTTTCATCTTGGCTTTCCCTCTTCACTTCACTTCACTATGGCTATCTTCCTCTCCTTTCTTCTCATTCTCTTGTTTCCTTCAGCCAATGCTGGGTGGCCGCCTTCTCCTGGTTACTGGCCTAGCTCTAAATTTAGGCCTATGAGCTTTTACAGTGGGTTTAGAAATCTTTGGGGTCCTGGTCATCAAAGTCTAGATCAACATGCATTAACAATCTGGCTTGATAGAACTTCAGGTCTTTACTTTGTTATATTACCTTATATTAATCAATCTCATCTTTATTTTTGTTCCTTATGTGATTGCTTTGAATTTGGTTTTCAGGAAGTGGATTCAAGTCAGTGAAGCCATTTCGTTCTGGTTACTTTGGAGCCTCTATTAAAGTCCAACCTGGGTACACTGCTGGAGTCATAACAGCTTTCTATGTGAGAAATTGAACGAAACCATAATTTCTAACTTCAATTCTTTCTTAATGCACTGTTTTCTAAATTGGAAATCAAAGAAATGATCATTAAAAATGGCAGCTATCAAACAATGAAGCTCATCCAGGATTCCATGATGAAGTGGATATAGAGTTCCTTGGAACTACATTTGGGAAGCCTTACACTTTACAAACCAATGTGTATATCAGAGGGAGTGGGGATGGCAAAATCATTGGAAGGGAAATGAAGTTCCATCTTTGGTTTGATCCAACTAAAAACTTTCACCACTATGCCATTCTTTGGAGCCCCAGGGAGATCATGTAAGTACATACAGAGAATCAATCAATGCTGATCATATTGGTTATGGAAAGTAGACCTTAGAAACTCCCTGAATTAATATTAAAAATAAGGATTGTCAGCCATATTATAATGTCTAATAATAGGATAACTATAATAAATATCGTGAGAATTGATGGTGGGGAGGATTTGGATTGTCCCCATTTGTTGTAAAGTATTGTTGCCTTTTTCAGATTTAATAATTTAGAACTTGAAAAGTGAACATTTTGGTGATTTGCTTTTCTCAAAATGACCATTCGAATTTATTCCATTTATTGATTTATCTGATAATTTATACAGATTCTTAGTAGATGATGTGCCTATAAGGAGGTATCCAAGGAAGAGTGCTGCAACATTTCCTCTAAGGCCAATGTGGGTGTATGGTTCAATATGGGATGCCTCATCATGGGCTACTGAAGATGGGAAATACAAAGCTGATTACAGATACCAACCATTTGTTGCAAAGTACACCAACTTCAAAGCAGGAGGTTGCACTGCCTATGCGCCAGCTTGGTGCCGCCCAGTCTCTGCCTCGCCTTTCCGGTCCGGCGGGCTAACAAGGCAGCAACGTAGAGCAATGAGATGGGTTCAAAGATACCATATGGTGTATAACTATTGCAAGGACCCCAAAAGGAACCATGCCTTGACCCCAGAGTGTTGGAGCAAGTGAATGAACTTAATAACGGTTCAATCGAAAATTTATTTTTACTTCTCCATGTGAAAAAAATTTACTATCTGTCCACTTTGTTTTCTGGGTGTCTTTGAGATGGATCCCACTTTCCACCAATACCGATGGAAGTCTCCGGAAGAGGAAAAGACGAAAATTTACTGGATTTTTTTTTTTTTTTTTTTTGTGTGGTTGCTCTCTTGGTGTATATC
The DNA here is from genome assembly GCA_025698465.1 of Gossypium longicalyx. Taxonomy (NCBI): domain Eukaryota; kingdom Viridiplantae; phylum Streptophyta; class Magnoliopsida; order Malvales; family Malvaceae; genus Gossypium; species Gossypium longicalyx. The sequence goes on from CM047003.1 coordinate 30,794,422, forward strand.
AGATTGGAAAATAATACAAAGGGAGGGGGAAGAATCAACGAAATGGGAGAATGGGGTGATGCAGATATGGTGTCATGGGAGTTTCAGTGTGTTGTTTCATTAATCATTTCTTAAAAGCCCAAGTTATCTATTTTATTTTATTTTTCCTTTTTTTTTTTTGTCATTTTCATTCTTTTAATATAAAAAATTGGCTTAATGTAGACATCAATTTCTAAAGTATATTGTTTTTCTGGCTTTAGCTCTAATTTTTTTTTTTCTCACTTCAAACCCTAGCGATATTATACATTTACAGCTCAGTCTTTTCAACATTAAAATCTAATGGTTGTAATATTCAACCCAATTATACAATGCCACCATGCTATTTAAAAAAAAACTTAAAATTGATAAAATATTAAAAAAACAGAAAATATAAAAAATTACAAAATATAAATTTACTAAAAAAATTAAAATTTTTAATATTTTTAAAATTTTATAAATCATATTTTTAAAATTTTTCTATAATTGATAGATCTTTCTAGGTGATAAATTTCGATAAAATTTTTTTTCAAGTTATTTAAATAATAAACAATAACACTATTCAATTTAAATAATAATTTTTACTGTTTTGATTTGTCTCTTGACCCATATTTTAAATTTGCAAATGAATTTTTTTAATAGGAAGTGAATATCTAAATATTAACATACTCATCCGTTGCCTTAAAATATTTTAATTCAGTTTTTTTAATCCTTAATATTTATTATCACAATTACAAATCAAATATCTAAATTTGTCATCATTCTCCCTATGTCCACGTCTATTGTCTAGTGTTTGATTAAAACTTTAGTACAAAATAAAGAGAGCATGTGTATAATAATAAACGAATGAAGCTTACTCTAGACATTAAAAAGGGAATCGAGTCAAATTAATATGTTGCTATAACATGTACTAAAAATTGATGTACTTTAAAATATTAAAAATTTTATATAAAAATGATTATTTTTTATTAAAATATTTTTAAAATATAATTTTTTATAAAATTTGGTTGTATTTTTAATTAAATACAAATTTATATAAAATGTTTAATATTATGATTAGAGAAGGTATATTTTATTCCAATATAAAATAACTTCTATTATTTTTTAAAAATTTCAAGAAATTTTACCCTTTTTTACAATTTCTGTATTTTTTTTTTTAGTTTATATTATTTCTTTACAATTTTTTTTAAAAATTCTAACATATTTTTAAAATTTTAAATATATACAACTTTTATATTTTGTATTTTTAAAAAAATAGTTTTAAATGATTTTTAAGTTTTTTTGGAATGATAATGCCATTGTAATATTTGCGTATAACACATGACAAATGATGATTGGTTAGATATGTCAATCAATTCTTTTTAACATCCAAAGGATTAAACGAGAACATCTAATAACGTTTAGCAACTGAAGTGGGTTAAAAAGAATTTGGGTAAACTATATACATAGTTATCTAACTATTAGTGCATTTCTATTTTGGTCTCTTAGATTTACAATTTTCTATTTTAGTCACTAATATAATTGAAAATTAATATTTTGGTCAGTTTTTCGTTAAATCACTAAAGGAGTGCTAATGTAGCAATTTTTCATTGGCATAATAACAAATTTAACCCTCTAATGTTTACAGATTCTATCGATTTGGTCCTAATTCTAAAAAAAACAACAAATGTAACTCTCAACTTTACACATTATGTCAATTTAGTCTTACTTCTTAAAAACCTAAAATTAAAAATGATTTTAATGGTCATTTTCAATAAAAATACATAAGATTGTATAAAAATGCATACAAAGTTATAAAAACTCATACAAAATTATAAATTATAAATAAATTAATACTTTTTTTTTTCTCTTTTTCTTACATGAAATTTATTTATTAAAATAATAATTTTATTAATAAAATAATTTCTTTTAAAACTCATAAACAAAACTTAAATTGGATTCAAACTTTTTCTTTTCTTTTTTTTAGTTTTATTTTATAATTAATAATTTATTTATTATAAGTTTCGTCTTGCTCCTTAGTTTTTGCCAACTTGTTAAGTGTTAGGCACTACCTTCTCCATAATCAATGACACCAATAACCTTTACACCAAATTCCTCGATTTCCATATCGTCTGTCATCATGCCATCAAACTAAGAATCAATTGTGGAGCTATCGTCATGACCTTCCATCTATTAGGTCTCCAAGGCCTCAACCTCACCTATACAACCCTAATCATGCCTACCTTCAAGCACAACCTCAAATACAATAAACTTGTTCTAGACAACACCCTAAAAACATAAATTCTTACACTTTTTGACTTTAGGTTGTAGTTTGTGGTCATTAATGTTGAATAAATGGAATAGTTGAATCTACTTAAGCCTTTTTCATTATTTTTTCCCTTAAATTGTTTTATTTATAAAATTATTATTTTAATAAATAAAAGTCATTTTATAAAATGAGAAAAAAATATATATTTTTTTAAGTATTTTTTTTTATAATTTTGAATGTATTTTTATCGAAAAATGAGCTTTTAATTTATTTTATATTTTACAGCTTTTTTGAATTTTGAATTTTGAATTTTTAAGAATCAATGCTAAATTGATATAATGTGTAAAGTTGAGAGTTAAATTTGTTGAACTATTTAAAATTAGGACCAAATTGATAGAACCTATAAACATTAAAGGACTAAATTTAGTATTATGTAAATGGAAAAAAAGGCGTGAGTGATAAAATATTAAATTTTGGTAGGATTAGTGATTAAAATAGATATTTTAATCCTAAATGACTAAAACATCAACACGCTAATAATAAGTAGGTGATCATTTATATAATTGAGGGAAAATGGATGAGGATCATTCATAAGGCGCCCACTCCAAGAATCACTCAATGAACCATGTGGTATCCAAGAAGTTGATTAAAGGAAAAAAAAAAAATTCCCAGCAGAAAACCTACTAGTAGTAATAATGCAGGTGCACATGATAAAAAGTTAAAAGAGTGACAAGTGATACCCAACCCCAAGATTTTAGTTCTTTAACCTGAGTATCTGTTTTCTCTACTTATTCATTGCATTGGATTGGGAAAGTAGTGTGCGCTCCAGAGTTTGTTCCTGCTTAACTGCAACTCCCAAAAGCACTTGTCTCATTGCTTGCCTTGTTATTATTGGAGCAGCTTTAATACCAGTAAGGATTATGGTTGTGGATAACTGTTATCATTCTTTGTTTCTTCTTTCTGAAACTTGCAGTTAAAGGATAGTCGAATTTTAAATCAAGTAAATCTTTGTTTCAAGGGTTGTAATGGTGGGTTTTGAGCATTTGGTTCAATAAAATTTTCAACTCACTTTCTAATCAAGAAAGGTGACTACCAACCTAGCAAAGAATCTTAAACAGGCGTGACACTAACACTTGAATAATAGAAGCAGCTGATAGAACGATTATTATTGAAAAAAAGATATATGAATTCAGTACGTAGATTATGACAATAATGCCGACATAGTGAATGAAATTAGAGATGCTTTGGGCAACAATCATTCAAACAATTGCTAAATGGAAGAATGAAAAAGAATGGGGTCGTTGGGGAGGAGCTTTACAACATACTACTGTTGGGAATGAAAATGGCTACAATGTTTCTTTTTCAAAATCCAAAAATATGCAATCAAGCAAAAGTCCAAATCTACTTTTGGTCTGGGCCTTTCTTCTCTTGGCATTTCGTAATAATTTTATTTCATTATGATTCCTTTTTTTTTTCCTTTCCTTTTCAAGCTCTAGCTTGTAAGGATCAATGATGATGGCCTCCCAATAATTGTTCAAAAGTAGTGTATCATTTTGCATCAGACTCAGGAAGATCATAAGCCGAAATTTCAAAATTACTCCATTCACTCCGTATTAAGTTTTCTGATTCTACTCCCAAGGATATAACATCTATAGATGACACCAACCCTTTCCACTGTCAATATTCAAAGACACACACGTGTACATATATAACAAGATTATGCAACTCTTAGGTGGGATCCAATTAACTAAATCATCTAAGTAGTTTGCAAACCAGTAACTATGATACAATATAAGCAGCAAGTGGAGCTGACAAAAAAGAATGCTCCCCCTTGCTAAATGGGGAAAAGAATTATTGATAATAAAGTAGAACAGCTACTAAAAAACTGAGATTAAAACCCTATTACTATGTGGGACGATCGCCTCCGGGAACAATCAGAAACCTGCAATCATGTTCAAGGCAGGTGTATAATATCAACAAAAATCATTGCAATAACTCTTAACCATCAGATGGGCCTTAAACTTAGGTAGATATATATATTTCACGATCTTCATCCTTGGAAATGGAATTCTTTCCGACAGATTCCTAGTTGCCATCCAAATCTATTTTAGAGCATGATTACCGTAAAGTTGCAATATATCATCACATAAACAACCTAGCAAGCCTCCATCCACATCATGCACATACTTTACATCATAAATAGGCTGCTTTCGCAATTTAAGATGCTGAATAACAGTAAAAGATGGCAACTCTTGCAAGACCAGTTCACCCGTACGTTCATCCCCTGATGCAAACAAACACCCATGACTCTCTATGTTCATAACTGCAGATCTTGGTAACCGAACATCATTGACATTGGCGCATGTAACAGCCAACTTCTGATAGCAGTTGCTTCCGAATCTCTTCAAATGAACATGGGAACCCTGAACCCCTTGCCCAATTGCAGGAGTCAGTAAGTGTTGAGAATATGCCATTTCATTAGAATTGTCAATTCTTGGGCGAAATGAAGCAATTATGTCATCACTGCTAGGACAATAAGCAAGAGATATACACGCTCCTTGATTGCCAGTCTCCAAAACAACAGGTCGCCTTCAAAAGAGTTGAACAAAAGTTTCTTAGACAACCTATAAATTAGAGTAATCAATTAACAGAAGTCATCTATGCTTGGGCCCTAAACATTGTTAACCACAAGGAACTAACACTTCGGTAAGGTTCTGATAATTCACACAAGAAGCATAAGCTACATTTCTTATTAAATGATAAAAACTTACCTTTCCTCAGATCCAACAAAGTTCCACTGAAAAATGCCAGCGGATGATGCTGACAAAACGGCTGTAACACCTGAAGGAAGGGTTGAATTATGTAAAGAATATATGGTATGAACTGGGTTGCTTGTCAGCCCATTAACAAATTCCAAAGGCCTCGCAGTTTGGCGCATGTCAAACACCACAAGCGAACCATTCTGCATAAAACTTTTAAAGATTAGTTCAATGACCCAGATTTATCTGGAGAAGAAATCAAGCTCATTGTTGAAACCTGAAGTCCAGCATATATTTGATGGGAACCGTTGAGATCCCACGAACATGACCAAGCAGGAGCCTGAAAGTCGAATGTCAGTACCACAAAGAATCTCCATTAGTGGGAAGGATATAAAAGAATTAGAAGAATTCTCAACCTAATAAGTAAATGAAGTTATAGCTGACAGGAAATTTTACCGGTAGATCATAGGCAAGGACAAAATTGTTAATCTTTGTGCTGCAACAACATGAAAGATCAAATCAATTAAGAGAAATACTAGGAACAAGTCAGATGAATATTCAATCTGAGAATGGTGCTACCTGAGAACTGATAATTTCTTTCCTAAGGAAGCAAAAAGTGACAAGCTACCATCAGAGGGGCAAATGTGCAGATCCCTTACAGCTTTAGAGCCAGTCGGCAATGAAATGTCTTCTCTCGTATATGGAGCTACCAAGCTCATCTGCAAACCATGTTTAGAAATTCTATAAGAGTATTCTTTGCAGAAACTGCAGGTCATGATAATAGTCACATTTCATGTTGAAGCTCAGAAACTTTACTTTGGTAAGGACATGCACTCCGCCCAACCCTTGCAACCTCCGTGTCATTAATATAATTTTGCTTGAAGCATCTATATCAAATAGCCGTGCACCATCCACCCCAAGCTCCTTCTGCAAGATCAAAACAATGAAGGTATATTTAACATGAGAAGTTACAGTCAACTGTGCACAAAGCAAGATGTTAAATATTATGAAAAAGAGTCCATGTTATAACCACACAACAAACAAGATTAAAATGAAACATTTTAAGAGACAAAGCAGACTTTATATTTTTATTTCCAACACCATCTTATTCAGATAAATGTTTCTAATATTTAAGTCCTTAAAAAAGTGAGTGTGAAATAGATGTTGCAAATTATAGATAGAAACAAGTTAAATGAAATAAATTTATTTTGTGAACTTTTGAGGACAGCACAGAAAATTCAGAAAGGGCAACATCCAAGTAATGCTAAATGCAATGAAGTTCACACATAACCATGAAAATAAAGTGTTTGTAACTTCAAGAGAACTTCAATTGGCATTTCATACATAAGCTAATGCCACACACATTTAAGTGAGTTGTCAAGAGAAACAGGAATGCAAAAAAGGGAAAGAGTAATACCTGCAATATGAAAGGTCCTTGCCCATTGAACTCTGAGCCTAGGTTTTGGCACAACAAGATGAGTAAGTGAACACTGTACCAGAAATAATGAAAAGAAAAAACCAAAGATGCTAGCCTTTAAGAAAATGGAAAAAGCACCAATCCTCATATTTCATGCATAGAAGTTTCTACTGAAGATGATTTAATAATCTCATTGTTAAGGACTAGAAGATAAAGATCATTAACCCTATGAGAATACATCTCTTCCTCAAAGGAATGGCAGAAAAAGGATTACCAAGAGATGGAACACAATAGCCTCCCATTGAAGGTGGATGTCCCAATGTCCTGGGCTTCACATCTAACAAGTGCTCCAAATAAATTGTTTTCTGCAAAGTCAAAAAGTTAAAATGACAAAATACTGTTATTATTATTTTAAGAAACAGGACAACCTGCAGAGAGTGTAATTTATATGTATCAAGCACCCAAATATAGTTCAGGCCTTCCAAACTTTTAACTCTAATTGGAGAACAAGAACTGAAAATCAATTACTTAATAAGGTTAGAGATCTCAAAATCTATACTACACCAAATATTATTTCCTCAAACTCTGAACCACACACAACATTGGTTGCCATAACAAACATGCATATAACTGACTGCACTAGATGCTGCAAATGTGAGATTGCATTGCTTTCAAGACAAATGAGGCAAGCTCAAACTTAAGCACCTAACACTACTGCATAAAACAGGGCACAAAAGAAAGTACCGGAGAAGTGGAAAACTAAACAAGCAACAAATTAAGTAATAAAACTGCAACAACTAAGACGCTCATCAAATATTTAACAGGGACAACTAACATTCATTGTACACAGTGAAAAAGTACTTAATAAACAAATTCAATAGGACATGGTAGTTTTAAGAAGCCATATAGAGAAACAACAAAAAACAAAAACATTTACAATCAGCATACCTCTTTAAGCTGGTGAAGTTCTCGTTGCAACAAAGCTTCTCTCTTTTTCCATTCAGCTTCTTTCTTTTTCCATTCAGCTTCTTTTTTAATTAGAACAGCATTCTACAATTTTTTTTTCATTTTTCAGAATATCAGAAAGATTCACAGAGCTGATTATTACAAAACAATACCAAGTTTAAGGCATTTTTCTTTCTTCTTTTTCCACTAAGAAGTCTTACCTTCTTGTCAAGAGAGATGCACTTAGCTTCAAGAGATTGAATTCTCTGCATCAAATAAGGATACATCGTTAACATTACACTTCTTCAATATTTCTTCATAAACTTTATCAATTCTCTGGAATTTTAGTATGACCTTTTGTGATTCTCCATCAATAGCAACAACCCGTGAAGCAAACAATTTTCTTACATCTTTTAATGTACTTTTCCTGTTACATTGAGGACACTTAAGAAAGCAAGATGACATAAAAAAGAATGTCAGATATATATACGACCAGCCATAAAGAATTGGAAACTATAACATGGTTTGATGATGAAATCAACCTTTTTTGTAGTTCCACGTTGTTGTAGCCATTTTCGGATGCATGAAAAACCAAATATATGCCCACAAGGAAGACAACTACAGCCAAGCAGTTGGACGATTGATAAGCATATCTAGTGAGCCAAAATTTCACATTAAAAATAAATAAATAACCCATCATTAACATTAGTAGAAAGTAGAACACATACAACAATAAAATCTTCAATTATACATAAACTAAATGCTTACTACATGTTCAGTTATCATTTCCTATCCAAAAAAGTTCATTTTTTTTATCTTTAATTATATAAAATATTAATAATAAACCAAGGAACCTATAATTTGGCGCGAACAAGGGATAACCGAAACTAATTTCAATTAAAATCCCTAGAATTCCAAGACGAATTGTAAAATGCACGGACCAGACGTGATGGTCACCAGTTGTAGTCCAAGCTTCCATACAGATAGGGCAAAACAACCCATCGATGTCCCCACGATTCCATTCGTTCCCTTGAGAATTTTCCCCACTCTCTCCCGCATTGGAACACACCGTAGCTTCTCCATTTTTGCTTTCTTTTTCGGCCAAAACCCCGGGAGACTCCATCAACGGAATAAACCCTTCTTGTTCTTGTTCTTGTTCTTCTTCGGTTTCTTCGGAATCTTCTTCTAATTCTGGTTCAGTTTCTTCTTCAGATTCTGAACCGAGTGCAATGTAGTCACTAGGGTTTGGCATTTGAGATTTAGGATTCTGTTGAAGGACTAAACAAAGATTGGTTTTTCCCCCTTTTTCCCGTTTATTGGAGAGGTTTTTCTTGGAGGGAGATGTTAGAAGGAAAAAAATGAATTATATTGAGTCAGTCGGTGAGTGCAATTTTAGGTATTTATTTAATGGGAAAAATATTGGATAAATTTCCAAAATAGTCACTTTTGTTTGTCTAATGTTACATTTTAGTCATTTATGATTGAAATGTTACGTTTTAGTCACTTACTTATCGTGTTGTAACATTTTAGTCACTGGGTGTTAATTGTCGATAATGGTGTAATAGTAAGCTGATGTGGCACGTTAAATCATCATTTCAAATGAAAATTTTAGGTTAAATTATACAATTAATTCTTAAATTTTTTTTCGTTTTGAGCAATTTAATATTTTTCTTTTATGTTCTTTGAACTTCTTTTTTTTTTCATTCTCTCCTCCTTCTCCCTCTGTTCTCCTTTCTTCTCCATTTCTTTTAATGTATTTTTTTATATTTTTTATTTGTTAAAACTAATCCCTATACTTTTATTTTTTTGAACAATTTAATTTTTTCTTTTTCTTTTTTTAGTTTCCTTTTATTCTTCCCCTTTATTTTTATCTCAACTCATATTCTTCACTACAAAAACATAATATTTACTCACCAAATAAACCAAGTCTTTGTTTCTTTCACATGATTCCTAAATTGAATTTCGCAGAAAACCAAATATCAATCATTCTTAATCAAACCTCGATTTGAATATAACCTAATTTTGAAACTAAAATTGGATCTAACTAATCAATATAAAAAATCATACCCTTAATCAAATCTAACCATAAATTGAATTCTTTATATTCAAACAAATTTTTTCTTCTAAACTTTTACAAAATTGTATAGATTATTCCTTTCATTTACCTTTATTTTTGACGAATAAAATTAAGCATACGATAAAATTGATCAAACCTTATTGGATATTCCCAAGCAAGCTTGATTTGAAGTTGAGTATGGATGAACTGAAGAGAGAAAAGAAGCATAGAATCAAACTGTTTTGGGTAAAGTTGAGGGTAAGTTTCGTATGGTGGTTGTTTTAGTCATTGAAAGTTTAGAGCTTGTTTGAAAAATTCGTGAAACAACATAATTTCGAGAGGGCGAGAATGTTGTTGGTAAGATAGATAAGGTGGTCGTGGAGTTAGTTAGGAGGTTAAGGGAATGAGCTCGGAAAATTTTGTTGAGGGTGGATTGTCATAAGTCACAACTGGTGAGGTCTTTAAGTGAGGTGAGCTTGTGGACTAGGTCATTGAGAGATCTAAATTGGTTCGTTAAAGTGATGATGGACGATAAGGGTTTATAACTGTGGGATAAGAATATGTGAAGCAAGTTTTATTTTGGTTTCAACTTTCAATTTTTCTTTTTTCATAAACATAAAAAAAAGTTTTAACAAATGGAAAATATAGAAAACTACGCTAAAAGAGATGAAGAATAGAGGAAAACAGAAGGGGAAGCAAAAGAAAATGAAAAATAAAGAAAAAAAAGAAAGTTAAAAAAACATAAAAAGAAAAAAATTAAATTGCTTAAAACGAAAAAATATAGGGACCAATTGTATAATTTAACCTAAAATTTTTGTTTGAAATGATGATTTAACGCGCCACATCAGCTTAACGTTACATCATTAACGACAATTAATGGCTCAATGACTAAAATATTACAACACGTTAACATAAGTGACTAAAATGTAACATTTCAAATATAAGTGGCTAAAATGTAACATAAGTTAAACAAAAGTGACTATTTTGATAGTTTATCTAAAAAATATTTAACTTTTTTTTGTTGGTAAATAACATATTTAACTTTTTTTTAATATTTATAATTTATAATTGAATATATAAAATTCTTACACAAGGATAAAGTATTATTTTCAACTAAATAACCAGTAAAAAAAAATATTGGATGAAATGTTTTTCAAATTTTTTGTATATTAATTTTCTATTACCAAAAAATATGAAAATAAAAAATAAAATAGAATAAATTAATGAAAAAAAGTCTGCCAAACGCAGCCTAGTAAATCCAACGACCAAATCACGGTTAAAGAAGAGGATCGGATTCTTCACTTCAAAGGAAATAAAAAGAAAAAAGAAAAGAAAAGAAAAATCCAATCTTTGGTTCTGTTCCGGTCCGGACAAGAAAAAGGAGAGCAAAGAAACCGAGCAAAGATTCTGGCAAAGCGAATGGCTCAAACCATCTCCTACATTACCGGCTCTCAACTCCTTCCCCTTAAACGCCTTCCGAATATCGCCATCATAGATGTCAGGTTCAGTTCTTTACCTCTCTTTTTTCATTTGGGTTAATTTCCACGTTTTTATGTAGATTTTTTTGTTTCGGTTGATTATTTGGGAAGATATTCAATCTGGGTTTGTTTGTTGCCGTGGGAATTTACTAATTTAAGGGATGATGAAAGGAGTTACGATGGGCATATAGCTGGGTCTTTGCACTATGCCAGTGGCACTTTCACTGATAAGATCTCCAATCTTATCCAAGATGTCAAAGGCAAAGATACTCTTGTTTTTCATTGTGCTCTAAGCCAGGTACTTACTTTCTTCTTCATCTTCTGCTGGGTTTTCACCGTTTGACCTCTCTTATTTTATTGATTTCTATTTTGTTTTCTGATGGATCAAGATTGGTAGTTTTGGCTTTGAGAGTCGATATTTGGTTTTTCTCATTGTTAATTAGGGTTGATGTTTCAAGTATTTGTGGATTAAGATTTGAAAGCTAGCTTAGTTAACATAGATATCACGAGATAATACAAGACAGAGCTATTGCAACATCTGGATCTACCCAACAAATCAGCTTTCTCTAGCAAAAACATGTGCTTTGGGAAGATTGCAAGGATGACTGAATGGCCTATGCTATGCTTTTCTGGCAAACAGTATTTCAGCATGCCTTGGTAGATTGGGAAATTCATATAGGTGTATTCAGGTAGTCTGTTTATTGCAACTGAAAATTGCCTGTTCTGATTCCGAAGCTTGGACTTAGGTCTCTATTAAAAGTTACAAGTCCACATTTAAGATTGTTTACTGTGGTGCTTACCTCCCTCTGGATGAAGGTGTCATTTTTAGATTGATGTTTTAGTCTTGGAATGAGATAACCATTATCCCTTCTGGAAAGTATGTCTTGTGTTGAGTGAAGCCACGTAGAGTGAACAGGAGGTTCATATGCATGGACTATAAAAGTGATGTGTGAATCAAGGTAGAATTGAAATACCTATTTGGGGCTGAAGTATATTTGGTTCGGTGCAGTGCCTATACTCGAACTTAAGCTGTTTCTTTTCATTGTTTGTAATAAGTTTCGTCACAGTTTCTTTGACAGTGTTCTTTTTGTACTCTTCCTCCTGCTTGCATACAGTTGAGCATTCATAGAAGTCAATTTGTAATTGCTTTTGAATAGATAATGTATTCTTAGGTCCATGCTTTTGATCTTATCAGTGTGATTCATCATATGGCAGCATAAGATCGCAAGCTTACATGCATAACCAGTCCACATGATGCATTCAAATATTTTGTTCTCAAATAATAATGGTTCCTTTCCATGGAAGAAGATCTGTACAAATGCTGAATATCCTGGTGATGATGCTTTTGCAGGTTCGTGGCCCAACTTGTGCACGGAGGTTAGCGTATCATCTAGAGGAGTTGAAGGAAGATACTGGGATCAAGAACATTTTGGTTTTGGAGCGCGGTTTCAATGGCTGGGAAGCTTCTGGACGACCTGTTTGTCGCTGCACTGACATCCCTTGCAAGGGCGAGAGTGCATAACCATTTTATCATCCATTAGAATTAATTGGGGCTGATAAGGAAGCAAAAACATATATCATCTACTTGGTGCCAACCATTTTTCCAGTTATTTTCTCTTCTGATTGATAATGTTTAATGGAGATATACTATATTACTGGGTTTGGTTTCTACCAAACGTGTTTTCACTTTTAACACTTGGTGCATGGTTGGTTACTGTCCCTTTCTATTTAGGACAATATGCATTATATAATTACAATGAATAAAAACCAAAAGTTACTAATACTATGATTCGAATTCGATTTACTGAAGTTAAAAGATGATTGCATGAACAAAGTGAACTATGAAAAAGAAAAAATACTCTCCCTATAATTAGCCATCATCAACGATCCGAGCTACATATTCACTTGATAGACTCTATAAGGGTTGAATCTTGAATACAAGTTATTTAAAAAAGGTTTGGTTAAATCAAATTTTTTTACACACAAACAACCTTAAACTAAAGTTTTTCAAAGTAAAATAGCTTTTGACTTTTTAAAAATTTGTTTGAGTAAAATAGCCAATTTATTAAGTTCCTCCTCCGTTCCAAGCCAAACCAAATCACGATACTTTAGGTTTAAATCTCACTATAGTATTATTTTATAAAAATATTTTAATTATTTTTCAATTAAGTGAATTTTTTATTAATTTGTAACACCAATCTAATTAAAGACTTAAATAATAATTAAATATATTAACAAATTATAATTTAGTAAAATATGATTTTAAATAATTTTATATTTTGTTAATTAAAGAATAAAATCTTTCATTTAAAATAACGAGTCTACCCAAATAAAATAAAATAAAGTAAGAAGGGTACTATGCTAAACAATTTTAGATTTTTATCATCCTTAATTTACAATTTATGAACTAAAATTCCTTACTTAAGAATTTAAATCGTACTTTATAAAACCACATTTTCTTTATCCTTTCAAAAATATTTTAAAATACATTGTTAAATCAGTATAGTTTTGGTTAAAATATGTTATAAGTTTTTGTACTCTTTTTAAATTTATAATTTAGTCCTAAAGCTTTAATATTTAAAATTTTAATCCTTACATTTTTTATATTTCAAAATTTAGATCCAATTGTTAACATTGTTAATATTATTTTTTAAAATTTGAGTTCATTGCAACAATATTTTTTTAGTTACATTGCTATTGAGTTTTTTTTTATAATGTCACATCAAAAAATTTTAACGGTATTAATAATTGGACCTGAGTTTTGAAATTTGAAAAATAAAAAGATTAAATTTATGAAAATAAAAATATAAAGTCTAAATTCTAAATTTGGGAAAAGTAAAAGAACCTATAACACATTTTAACCTTTAGGGTACGTTTGGTTAACTGTAGTGGAATAGGACTGTAATTGAATAGGGTTGTAATGTAATAGAGCTGTAATGGAATAAAGCTGTAATCAGTAATTCAATTGTTTGGTTGAATAGAATGGAGTAGAGCTGTAATATAATTCTTGTGTTTGGTTGAATGGAATAGATGTTATAATAGTATAAGAAAAAGACTTAAATGACCAAAGTACCCTCAGCAGAAAATTTTGTAGGTAGATGATTATTGTTATTGTTATTAAATTTTAATAAAATTATTGTTAAATATATTTTATTAAAAAATAATTTAACCATATTTTAACATAATTATTATTAAATATAATTTAATAAAATAATATATAATTTAATAACATTCTTAATATAGTTATTATATGAATTAAAAAATCATAATATATAATACTATAAAAATAATATATAATCTACTTTATTATTTTTAAACTGCAATACATATTTAATGTGCTAAAATATCATTATTGAAACAAATAATTTAATTATAAACAAAATATTAGAAGTAATAAATAACTTGAGAATTATATTTCACATCCAAACATAATATTCATATATTAACAAAAAATTACATGATTTCATTAGTTCATATGTCATAATTCATATGTTATAAAATTTTACAACATCAAAAAGTTACAACATTGTAATCACATTCTATCATGTCATTATACCATCAAAAAGTTACATAAGTATGCATATTGTGTTATTATTCAGAAAAGCAATGTTAATTCCTTGAGAGCGACCACATCTTGGTCAACTTCTTGAGGTTCTAATCTGCTACACTAAAACTGTACGTTGATTGATTTGATTTTCTATGTTCTGAAAGTGGTTCTCCATGTTTGCCTACAAACGTTGAGCTGTATTAGCGAAAGGCTCAACTAAATCTTCAAGAGATTTACCTGGCTTAGAAAAGATAGTTGTGAGGAAGCATGCAAGCTCAATTCATAGCCAATATCAGGAAAATTCAATAAATTCAACCTCAACATTTACACAAATTGTAACACCCCCTATCCGTATCCGTCGCCGGAATAGAGTACGAGGCATTATCGAGAAGCACGAAACACTTACAGATAATTTAAATATATTTTCATAACAATTTGTTTCGATTTCATACTATTTCATATTTAAGCTTTTTGTACCAAAGTATTTAAGATATCGTCTTTATGCAAATAGCACACATGAGGTACATAAATTCCATAATTATGAATGAACACATTTATCAAACATATTCCATGTTTTTATATTTATCATAGTTTCATATTTCCATGTATCAATTACCATCACTTCCTCGTATTTCAGACAAATACGTGTAACAATTCATAAATATGCAATTCATTAACTCTTCCTACCAATCACGATTTTAAATTGCCAAATCACTTATTGAGCGCAATTTCAATGTTCACTAAAATCTATCATATAAATTTGGATGTACGTATTCAGCAATAAATTCCATGTACAGATATCATCATCTCATATTTCCACATACATTTACTTTCCACATTTATGAATTCAAATAGCATATACAAGACATACCAATGTATTTCAAGTACGTTTTCATGATATTTTATTTCGAACTCAGATTATTTTATACTAGAAGTTTTCTCATTAACTCATTTGGAATACCAATTCATACGGATAATACACTCAAGGCGTAGAAATATATAATCACAAATGAACTCATTCATCAACCAAGTTTTGTGCTCATATCTCATCAACTCGTATTTCCTTATATCACATAATTCCATGTAATACTTACCAAACTTCTTCAAATTAGTGAACATCTTACGGAATTGAGTACTTCGTTTTCTCGATGCCATAGTTCAACTATGGTCTTACACATCTTCACATATGATGCCATAGCCAAGCTATGGTCTTACACATATTCATATATCAATGCCATAGCCCAGTTATGGTCTTACACATATTCATATATCGATGTCATAGCCCAGCTATGGTCTTACACGTAATCACATATCACATATCGATGCCATAGCCCAGATATGGTCTTATACGGAAATCACTTGTCACTTGTCACTTGTAGCCGAAGCTACCACTATTCACTGATCAGGTAGCCAAAGCTACCATTTTTCACTAATCAGGTAGCCGGAGCTACCACTTTTCACTGATCAGGTAGCAGAAGCTACCACTTTTCACTGATCAGGTAGCCGAAACTACCACTTTTCACTTTTCATTTGTCATTGATCAGATAGGTGTAGCCGAAGCTATCACTTATCACTTTCACTTGTCCTTGATCAGATAAGTGTAGCCGAAGCTATCACTTATCACTTGTTGCCATGGTCCAACCATGGTCTTTTCCTTCAATTCATCTTGTCACTGAACTGAAATGCTCAATTTGATCATTTATTCAATTTTCATGCTTTTACATTATTCACGGTTTTATCATCAATACATATGAAATAACACATCATGAAATTCATAAAATTAACAAATAATCACTAAAATTTAGCCATATAAACTCACAAGTTCAATTTTTCTATTATAACAATAATCATAATTTCATACTAAATATTCCAAATAAAACATTATATCATTTCTAATCCAACACTTATCGATTATAATCGGGCATGTGATCAATTTATACACGAGTCATTCATATATTTTTCCTCCTCCTCCTCTTCATCCACATCCTTGGTATAAATAACACACTCGTAAGTAACATTATCCATAATTTTCACTAATTACTTATGTGAATATTCAAGCTATCCACCCGTGTCATAGTCACTAAATTATTTATATCTAAAGCTACGAAACTCCAAATTAAGGTCCACTAATTTTTCCTAAAACTAGACTCACATATCTTCTTACCATAAAAATTTAATAATTTTTGGTTGGGCCAATTAATACAGTTTATTCATTGAAGTCTCCCCTGTTCTGTTGTCTGATAGTTCCGACCCTTCTTCACTAAAAATTAATTATCTCCTCGTACAGGATTCGAATGATGTTCCTGTTTGTTTCTCTTGAAAATAGACTTATTCAGGATTCTAAACATATAAATTTAATCCCATAATTATTTTTATCCAATTTTTTATGATTTTACAAAGTTAAAACAGGGGAACCCGAAATCATTCTGACATTGTCTCACAAAATTTATCATATCTCATGATTTACAATTCCATTCCTTACATCATTTCTTCTATAAGAAACTAGACTCAATAAGCTTTAATTTCATATTTTATTCATCCTCTGATTCTATTTCTACAATTTTTGGTGATTTTTCAAAGTTAGACTACTGTTGCTGTCCAAAACAGTTGTAGTGCAAAATGTTGATTTCCATTTTGTCCCAAATTTCACAATTCATACAATTCAATCCTTGCTCAATTAACCCCTAAATTAAGATAATTTTCTCAATTAATACTTTTAATAGACATTATAAGTTATTTCATAACTATTGAAATTCAGAATTTCCACATAAAACTCTAACTTCAAACTCTTTTACACTTAGGTCCCAAACATTCACTTTCTATTCAATTCTTTCAATAAAATCAACATATAAACAATTTAAAGCTCTAATTCCATGCCAAATCATCATATACTTCCAGCACATATTCATAGCAACTTTCAATTTCTTTCATAGAATCAAAAACTAATGAATTCAACAAGTGGATCTAGTTGTAAAAGTCACAAAAACACAAATTTTTTAAGAAATAATCAAGAATTGAACTTACTTGAAGTAAAAATATGAAAAACCAGCTTAGGGGAACTCTTCCATGGCGTTTTTGCTGATGAGAATGCAGAAAAATAAAGAGAAATCTAGATAATTCCACTTTAGTCCTAACTTTATCAAGTAAATTTTGCAATTTTCTAATTTTGCCCTTAATTCTCCTTATTTTCTTGCTGATTTCATGCCATTTCCGTCCAGCCCAAATATACCTTGGGTGTATTTGCCTTTTAAACCCTCTTTCTTTTATCATTTAAGCTATTTAATCATTTCCCAAAATTGCATTTGACACAATTTAGTCCTTTTTGTTCAATTAACTATCAGAACTTTAAAATTTCTTGACGAAACTTTAATACTAACTTATTAACACTCCATAAATATTTATAAAAATATTTATGGCTCGATTTAAAATTCTCGACGTCTCGATACCTCGTTTTCGATTCTAATTATTTTAGTATTTATTTTTAGTACATTATTCACTATTTCAAAAATTTTCCTAACTTCACATTTAACTTATAATTACTAAATTAATAATATTTCCTACTCATTTTTCAGATTTAGTGATCTCGAATCACTGTTCCGACACCACTAAAAATTAGGCTGTTACACAAATATTGCAGGATAAATTTATTAAATTAGGACCCAATTGATAGAATATATAAACAATGAGGGCTAAATTTATTATTATACCAATTAAAGTAATTTATAATCCATAAAAACATTAACTCTATGATTAATTATCCTTAATTTCTAACCTTCGAAATTGATAGGAAATAAATTGCTTTGATTTTCTTAGAAGGACTAAGTTTCTCAATTCGAAATTGAGAGGAATTGAAGAGTTCTTTTTACCATATATTTTTTATGTCTATCAAAATATAATAGTTATCAGGTAAAGGTAGCTCAAATAGATTTAAGCCTATATTTGACCCCATAATCTCTTGAAGCAATTAACAGCCAGATAAATGCAAAGTAGATTTAAACATAAGATAATTTAAAACTATAACAGCCTAGAGATAAACAATCTTTTAGAGGCAAAATCTGTTTCAGAAATTATAAAAACTCATCAATCCAGAACATGTGGATCATCTGACCACTTTCATTACTGGACCTTATTGTTGTTAAACCACTTCGAAGTTACATAAATATGTATATATGAACTTCTATATATGATCAACTTTGCTGGGGGTTAATCATCCAATAAAAGCAAATATGGTCACCTTGTAGACTACACATATCTACCTCCCACATGTCTTTGTTTCCAATGAATATCAACATTGTACTATTCATTAAAGGGACTGTCTCTCACCTTCTGGTTATATATTCATCAAATTTCCATTGCTTTATATCCAGAAGAGTTTCAAGACCTAAATCCTCCCTCTTTTTCCTTTCATCTCGGAATGCTTTCTTATTAACCTTAGAGCAAAGCAAGATGGTCAGCGCTAAGAAGCTTATCAAGTTAGCAAGAAAATGGCAAAAAATGGTTGTAATCAAGAGAAAGAGGATCACATCATCAAGTGTCACCTCAGATACCGACGCAAACAGTTGCAGACGTCTACAGCAGTTGAGCAGGGCAATTTTGTTGTATATAGTGTGGATCAGAAACGCTTTGTGCTTCCATTGGAATATCTCAAGAATGAAATAGTCATGGAACTATTTGACTTGGCTGAAGAAGAGTATGGTCTATCAGGCAGTAAAGCTCTCATCTGCATGTATTTATAAGAAACTCGATGCCTTTGGAAGGATTCCTGTTAAATAATGAGCCACCTTTCTGCATGTAACCCAGTAAAATTGGTCAGTAAATCTAAGCTTGTAAAGAAAATGAGAGCTACACATAAAATTAAGCTACATAAAAATACATGACTGAAGAGAAGTCAATAGTAATATGGCAAATTATAATGATATATTTAGGCAGCCCTCTGTGACAGTTTCAGTACTAGATAAGTAACTGCTACTTGAAGAACCATTCATACTTATCCCAATATAAAAAAATTATCGACTTGGAGTTCAATCTTGTAAGCCTGACGTTGCTCAAGCGTAGCAGTATCTGGCAATTCAAAATTCATTTCTGGATGCAACTCACAATCAGCGACAACTCCATCTTCTACAATCGAGGTTGAAGGTCTCTCTGATGAAGTGTCACTCTCGAAGCTCCTAGACAAGTCAGAATCACCTATCTTCAACTCTTGATCCATCCAAGCTCCCATTGACTTAATGATGCTAACTAAGCACTGCACTAATTCATGCAGGAGAAAGATATCCTAGGAAAGAGTATTCCAATTTCAGCTTTCAACCCTGACCTAAATTTTGTTAACAAGCTCATAAAAACAGAACACTGAAGTTGGAAAACTGATATTACTAACTTATAGATCCAACTAAAGTACTAGAATTTATAGTACAATAATAGAAAATCGAAGGCATCTTGTACTTGGAAGAGGATGCAGATACATCTATATCTATTTCCAACTCCATTTATACCTAAAGGAGAGTCTATCTATACCGCTTGCAGCAGCGAATCTCGGTTCCATTTGACCCTCTAGTGTCTGGACTTCAATTTATGTCTGCTCCAAAGCACTATAATGTATATTTCTTAATAAATTTTTATCTGTTGCACCATATCTCCAAATCTGAAATACTGTAAGATACAATAATGAAAACTAAGTTATTATCAGTAAAAAATTTGGGAATAAAACTCTGATTTAAAGAACGACAAATATTGCAAAAGGGATATGCTTGGGTATTACAGACAATATAAATTCATCAAAATTTGAGTTATCTCCTCCATTAATTAGTTTATTTTTATTGTCTCCAGCAACAAAATCAAAATAATAAAACAAGGATTAAGAAGAAGAGATCGATATGATGATTACGATTGACTCCCTGCCATTCAATTCTAGTCCGTAAGTTTCCTATAAGAGAAAACGAAACATCATCTCCCCCCAAAAAACAGAGATTTGGGAGTTGAGTTATAGCTTATTTTTTTTAGAAATTTTAAAGAAAACCCATCATCAAAACCTTTAAACTTAAAAGAAAAATCTGCTAACCTGAAAGTGTATTGTTGTGATAAAAAAACAATTTTGAAAGCATTTGCAGAGAAAATCTGAAAGAGATTTTGGGAAGAATTTTCTTCATTTCTATTCGGCGATGGTCGGAATGGCCATTCCAAGCTTTCAGCGCTGAATCCCTATTATGCGTATGAGGGAATAGAAACGCTTTAAGTAATACGGTCGAATGAAGAAACGGTGAACCAAACAAAAGCATTACTAGTCATCAAAGAATAGGGAGGGAATGGAATAGCCATTCCCTACGACCAAACATAGTGTTAGTTTTGGTTTGTTTGTATATTGGATCCGGTAGACTGATCAGAGCCGTCAATGGCAACCTCTATCCGGATCTAACTACCTACTAAAACCCGTTATAATTCAGTGGAAATCCTATGTATAACCAAATTATAGAATAAGCGTCGAAACTAGAAAACTACATCTCAATTTCAAGAAGCACGAAAAAAAATCAAAATCTTCCAAAAGGGAAAATTTAAAAGATGGTGAATTTTAAGAATTTCATTTCAAATTCAATTAATTTTCTATAATTCTTCGACCAAAGTTGTAAATCTTTTATTATTAATTTCAGGTTTGTATAGCTTGCCTATTGCCACTCTTCCTCGTACCGATCGTCAATATTTTGCCTCTCCTCTTCTATTTCATCATGGTAAATTTATTTATTCTTTAAACTATCTTCTTTTTTAGTATATACTTTAATTAACCTCTGTTTCGATCAATTCCTTTATTTTTTTTGTGGAGTTTAGGGCAAAATTTACTGGCTTCTTGGATGGGAATACCGGAAACCGGAGAGGGCACCTGCGGCGTGTCAATACAAGCCGCCTGCAAAACCGGAAAACTCTAGCAAAGTGAGTTATTACTAATTGCCAGCTTAAATTAATTTGTGCTTTTTGAAAAAAAAAAATTGAATAATTAATCCTAAGCTGCTCTAAAGTTAATTCTGGTTTAATATCTATGCTGGTTTATTGTAATTACTTGTTGAAATACTGGTAGCTAGGGTTAGTAAGGGGTTTTTCTTATGTGCAATTGGAAGATTCCAATTATAATATAACATACTATGTTAGCCGACTCTTCATTTAGATCCCAACACATTTTCAGACATAGATATAAGGGCATGATTGGAATAACTTGGAAAAAAAAATTGAGCATACCCATATCCAACATGTCACCCCAAGTATGTTACAATTAAAAGATATAGGTTAATGATGTGCATTAGTATAACTATAAACACTTTTTTTTTTCTGTTGTATGAAAGAAGCATAAGGGATTCCAAATATTTCCAACAAGGAAACTAAAAGATGTAGAACGTTCAATGCCAAATCTGGCCATGACTTGAGCAATGTCCTTCAGTGTTATTTTAATCTGAACAGGAGCTGCCTAAGTGGTTGTCTGTTCATGAATCTATTATAGTTTGATTGAGTTGAATATGGAGGTTTTATGCTTTGAACAATTTATTTCTCCCCTTATTTGGTTAGTGTGGAAAGGAGATGAGAGTGGAAAGAATTTCTAGTTTTTAGTGGAAAGGAGGGAAGAGATAAGTTAACTAACAATTTTGTTATTTATCTCTTTTGCTTTATTTGATATAAGCACTTATCAATAGATTAAAAAGTGTTGAGGATACGATCCAATTTTGAAAATGGTCTAAAACTTATTTTCCCCGAACCCCAAATATCCCTACTTGAGAGACCCTGATGGTGATTCTTTATGATCATGTAGAGTTGTTGGGAGTTTTATTGATTGGTGATATTATTTTGACTCAACAAGCTCTCTATCCTTTTTGACTGGTTATTATTACTTGAGTTATTGTTCTCCTTTGTCTACTTTCGTTCCAATTTTTTATTACTATTTGAATCACTATATAATAACTTAGCATGAGTGGCCAAATTTACTGGTAGGTAGGTAGCAGGAATGTAAGATTTCATAAGCTAGTTAAACTTGGGAAAGTGTTTCAGGTCCAATTGCAGGAGAAATGTCTTTTTTCTTTTTCCTTTTTAATAAAAAAAGAAATGGAGTATGTAACATCTAATTCTCTTTGTGTTATTTGTGTTTTATGCAAGAGAGACATGCCAGGGTGGACTGGTCTTAGTTCCATGAGTTGGTTTTGTATCATTCTCGAATAGAATATCTTTATTTGTAGCATTCTTAGTAGGCAGGGCTTCTCTGCAAGCTTATGTTGTGTGCAAAAGATCCAGCAACTGCCAACTTCAAAATGCTTTATATTAGTATATAAGTTATTGCTCAAAATCTGAAAATAATCATGTTTGATTTTTGGCTGGTGATTGTTGCTGCTGTCCTGGCTCTGGCCTCTCCAAGTTGTACATTTTAAAGTGTTTAGATGTGGTTATATAATCTTCAATTTGGTAATGATTTTCCGGTATTTTGACAGGTTGGGCCAGAAACTGAACCTGCTGTACCAGAGTCTAGTTCGAAACCAATGGGAGTAACAGATAACAAGCAGGACTGATACTGAAGTTTGTAAGTGGGTTCTATGGAACAAAATCCAGGCATAAATGTATGATCTTTTTGAAGATTAACTTCTTAAGTTTGTTGATTTGTATCTGAACAAAGAAAAAAGAATTTTGTTGATTTCCAGAGGAAAATGTTTTTATAATCTAATGCTAAGCTTTGGATGTTACGGAATCAGTTATCCATGTTAAGCGTGCATTGAAGTCTTGGTGAGAAAATGTGGAAAAGAAAGAAAATATTTCCTTGTAATCCCCCTTCCTAAGGACAGTCCAATTGAAGAAAATCAATCTGTTGCCTGGTCCATTAGCCCAAAAGCTCATTTATCCTGCATCTTAGCCTTGTACTTCCACCACCGAGTTATTTTATGCACGATAAAAAAATAATTAAAATATAATGATAGAAAATAATATTCCTTTTGATCTAAAAAAATAATACTACTAATACATTAATATTATAGTATAAATCATTAATCATCATGATGACGTAGGTGAAAAAATTTACCTAAAAAATGTATATTTATTAAAATTTTATGTATTTATGTAAAAATTAAAATAAGAATAGTAAAACTGAGTAACACAAAACGGTATCCCGAAACAACATCACCCCAGTCACGCAGAAGAGGGGTTAAATAGTCCGGAAGCTGTCGACGAAAGGAATACAAACATAGCAAAATACTTTCAGTGGAAGGAACAATAACAGAGCTTCCAAGTCTGGCCAGCATGTTTGCATAGCGGTTGCCTTCCTAAATGCGTGTTTTACTTTGTAACTTTCAAACTAGGAGATAATGGTCCTACACTCGTGAACAAGTGAAAATAAAAGGGGGATAGTGATAGTGTCATTCTCGATGAAAGCAATGACAGAAGTAGCATCAAATTCAATAATAATATTTCTGATATTAAGATCTTTAACAAGATGCAACCCATCCCTAAGCGCCTACAGTTCCGCACACACACTCGTGTCTAGGGGACTGTGTCGATAGCTTCCCACGATCCAATCTCCTTTACTGTCCCTAATCAACGCTCCTGCTCCCGCCTTCCCTGAGTTAGAAAGTGCAGAGTCATCACTAAGGATTGGAAAGGACTTAATAGGGGCTGAGATAACAAAATACTCCATGGCTTTATTCGTGACGTCGCTATACAATTCCTTTCCTGCGAAAATCTTGTTACGGGTCAACCAAATTTGCCATATAGTAAAAGCAAACAACACCTTCCAAGGTATACTATGAACAGGGTGCCATTTCTTTGAAGTAATATTGTTGATGATCCAGTCATTCAGACTTTGATTAACAGATCCTGAAGAAACCGAAGGAGGTCTAATTGACTACCACCAATGTTTCGACTTCTCACAATTCATGAGGATATGTTCGGTAGTTTCTTGATGCCTTAAGCAAAACGAGCAAGTACTATCAAGTAGGATTTGTCTACAAGCTAGGAAACTCTCTGTAGGGATCGCTGTTAGTACAAATCTTCGGTGAGAAAAATCTCGAACACACGAACGGAACTCGAATAGAAGAATAATAGGACAAGGCTCCAAGGCGTGTATCAAGCCACTATTTATATTCGACCCACCTATCTTCGGGTGTGCAAACGAGTTCCAAGCAAATTAACCTTGAAAATACAATGAAGCCAACAACTATTTGCGTTTTGCACTGACGAGAATAACGCACTACACACTAAGTAATGTATGACAAGAAACTCAATTTCTATAAAGGAGTTCTGCAGTAATACTTTATAGAATAATCTAATAATATTAGAAAATGAAATAAGGAAAGAAAGAATATTAGAATTTGTTGATATGATTTCCAAATGAAATTTCATTCCTATTTATAGGAATTTTTATGTCTCTTCATAGAGACATCTTTCATCAATAGGTGTCTTTATGAATAATAATGTTTTTAAAATAAACACATAATTATTCATTTAATTATAACTATTCAAATAATATTATTTAAATAGTTATAACTATTTATCAAAAAATCAAATAATTTAATCTTTTGATTAATTAAACCCATTCATTTATAGTTATTTAAACACTATAAATATTTGAAAATGTTTCAACAATCTCTCACCATTTTCAAAATATATTAGATTTTGATATTCGTGAAAATCAATTTGCATAAATGAAGGTATCTTACGATTGAACCTTCACTTAGTGAAAACATGTTAAAGTTAATCGAAATTGCATAGTAGACTAAGCTTTGAACCAACTATTTCATTTGATTAACCGAACACATCTCACAATGATTTCAACATCAGTCAATGCATTGTATCTAGGGACACTATTATGACCATGTGTCTGTGTCCTCTTTTCATGAGTGCTGTCAAAGCCAAGCCCTTGAGCTCCTAGAAGTGGACACACTTCCACTCACATAGGTAGATCCGATCAAGAGTGTTCCCATAATTATAGACACTCTAACATATTTATGTTATGGGTCTATTAAGAGTACATTACTCATCCTTCCATTATCATTACGGGTACCTAGCACTTTAATCTTAGGATGGATTTATTTATAGTGCTAACAATCACATACTAATGATGTACTTTGTCTCATTAAACTCAAGACTTAACGTTATACCAAGCGTTGAGTCGAGTTTCCATCATGTGTGACTCTAATTAATGGGCTTGAGTCCCATCCCTTTTGAGGTCTTTTTTACTGCATCTCTAGCAAGACTTTTTGTCAAAGGATCCGCCAAATTTTCACTTGACCTCACATAATTAATAGTGATCACTCCATCAGAGATTAATTGTCGGACATAACTATGTCTTAATCCAATGTGTCAAGACTTTCCATTATATACATGGCTATATGCCTTTGCTAGAGTAGCTTCACTATCACAACGGATAGAAATAGGTGAAATTGGCATAGGCCATAAAGGTACATCATAAAACAAATTTCTTAACCATTCTGCTTCTTTAGATGCAGCGGCTAATGCAATAAATTCTGCTGCCATGGTGGAATCAGTAATACATGTTTGTTTCTTGGAACCCCAAGAAATGGCTCCTCCACTAAGAATGAAAATCCATCCACTAGTAGATGCATGATCTTCCAAACTTGTAATCCAACTAGCATCCGAATACCCTTCTAAAACGGGAGGATATCCATTATAACACAATCCATAGTTAATAGTTTTCTTTAAGTACCTAAGTACTCTATTCAAAGCTTGCAATGCAAACTACTTGGATTACTTGTGTACCTACTCAATTTCCCAACAACATATGTAATATCTGGTCTTGTACAAGTCATTATGTACATAAGACAACCAATTAGACTTGCATATTTCAATTGATCAATTTTCTTACCAGCATTAGATACTAATTTTATTTGAGGATCCATGACTGTAGATGCTGGTATACAGTAGAAAATATCAAACTTTTCAAGCACATTTTCAATGTAATGTGATTGTGATAAAGCTATAATACTTTCTTCTTAGGTTATTTTAATCCCAAGAATAACATCTGTTACACCCATATCCTTCATAGCAAACTTGTTTGACAAGAATTTCTTTGTGTTTTCTATTTGTTCCAAATTCGTGCCAAAAATGAGCATGTCATCTACATATAAGCAAATTATGACACCTTTTCCATTTTTAAATTTGCTATATATACACTTATCGGATTCATTTATTTTATAGCCATTAGCTAAAACAACATTTTCAAACTTTTGGTGCCACTGTTTTGGTGCTTGTTTAAGCCCATATAAAGATTTAACAAGCTTACATGCATTATGCTCTTGTCCTGGAACAACAAATCCTTCCGGTTGTTCCATGTACACTTTCTCTTCCAATTCACCATTTAAAAATGCAGTTTTAACATCCATTTGGTGAACAACCAAATTATATATAGAGGTAAGTGATATTAAGAGTCTAATTGTAGCAATTTTTGCTACTAGAGCATAGGTATCAAAGTAATCAATACCTTGTTTTTATGTAAAACCTTTGGCTACCAATATTGCTTTAAACTTATCAATGGTTCCATAAACTTTCATTTTCTTTTTGAAGATCCATTTACATCCTATTGGTTTGGAACCCGGTGGAAGATCAACTAAGATCCAAGTTTGATTTCTCATTATTGAATCCATCTCATCATTTATTGCTTCTTTTCAAAAAGTAGAGTCTTGAGATTTCATTGCCTCTTCAAATGTAATAGGATCAGATTCTATATTATAACAATAAGGTATCTTATTGCATATACTTTCACCTTTTCCTTCTACAAGAAACATAATGAAATCTGGTCTAAAATCTTTGACCTTTTTAATCCTCTTACTTCTTCTTAATTCTTGACAAGACTCATCATTATTATCAATTTGTTCCAATAGAATCTCATTCTCATTTGAAGAATAAATCAATTGTTGTGGTTGTAATTGTCTTGATATAGAATTAAATCTATTTTCATCAAAAATAGCATCTTTTGATTCAATAACAGTATTAATTGAAATTGAGTCATTTGGTTCAATTACCATGAACCTATATGCCTTGCTATTATGTACAAATCCTATAAATATACATTCAATTCCTCTTTCACCTAACTTTTTACGTTTAGGTGTTGGAACTTTGACAATAATTCTACAACCCCAAACCTTTAAATAATTAAAGTTTGGTTTCCTTTTCTTCCATTGTTCATAAGGGGTTATTTTAGTTTTCTTATTAGGAACTCTATTCAATATATGACAAGCTGTTAGAACAGCTTCTCCCCAAAAACCTTGTCCAAGACCTGAATATAATAACATTGAATTTACTATTTTAGTTAAGACTCTATTTTTCCTTTCAGTTACACCATTTTGTTGTGGTGTGTAAGGGGCTGAAACTTGATGGACAATCCCAGTGGATTGAAAATAACTTGGGTTATAGTATTCTCCACCTCTATCCGATCTTAAGCACTTGATAAATGATTTACACTGAAGTTCAACTTCAGATTTATAAACTTTAAATTTAGCAAGCGCTTCATCTTTTGAATGCAATAAATATACATAACAATATCTAGAACAATCATCAATAAAAGTAACAAAATATTTCTTTCCACCTAATGTAGGAGTATTATGCATGTCACATAAATTACTATGTATCAAATCAAGTAATTTTATTTTTCTTTTAACCTTAGAGAAAGGGTTTCTTGTAATTTTAGTCAACATACATTTATTGCATTTTTTAATATTATTATTAAATATAGGAATTAAATCTAACTTATACATGTTATTCAATTTCTTATAATTCAAATGACCTAATCTATAATGCCATAAACAAAAAGATTCAACCATATAAGCAAAAATAGTATTTTTATTCTTATTAATAATATTCAATTTGAACATACTCTCATACATATACCCTTTCCCTACAAAAATTCCTCCCTTAGACAAAATAAACTTATCTGCCTCAAAAACAAGTTTGAAACCAAATTTATTTAACAGACTTCTAAACACTAAATTCTTTCTAACTTCTGGTACATAATATATATCATTTAAGGTTAAAACCTTTCCAGAAGTGAATTGTAGTTCAACAGACCCTTTGCTTTTAATTGCTGCGGTGGAAGAATTTCCCATGTACAAGACATTGTCATTTTCACGTTGTGTGAACTTTGTGAACATGCTTTTGTCTTTGCACACATGTTTGGTTGCTCCAGTATCAATCCACCATGTATTATCATCTTGTGCCATATTAATTTCAGATATTATTGCAATGAACTTTTCGTTATTATCAGCCTTAGAAGATGATTTCTTCTTTAAAAATTGACATTCATTCTTGAAATGTCCCGGCTTACCACAATGATAGCATGAGCCTTTTTGTTTCTTTTTGAACTTAGGTGCTCTATCAGTCTGTTTGAACTTTCTTCTGAATGATTTAGTAGTCTGTACTTCCTCCGTAACATGCACTTTGGCATTTTCAGAATTTAGATTCTGATCTTGCTTTCAATATTCTTCTTCAATACGAAGATGATTTGCCAAAGCCTCAAGAGATATTTCCTCTTTCTTATGTTTTAGACTTCTTTTAAAGTCTTTCCAAGATCGAGGAAGTTTGTCTATTATGGAGGATACAACAATCATTTCATCTATTTTCATATCATATTGCTTTAATTGATTCAACATCTTTTCAATATCACGGAATTGTTCCATAACAAAATGACCATCAACCATTTGATAATTATTGAAACGACTGACAAGAAATTTCTTACTTGTAACATCATCGGTCATATATCTTGTCTCCAATTTATCCCATAATTTTTTAGCGGTGACTTCGTTTTGGTAAGTGTCGAACAAACCATCAGATAAACCATTCAATATGTGGCCCATGCACATGTAATCAACATTGTCCCATTTTTGTCTTTCTCAGGTTGCAGCAATAGATTCATTTTCAGTCTCGCCAGGTCTTGGAGTGTCCAAAACATAAGCAATCTTCAAAGTTGATAATAAGAAGTGCATTTTTTTCTGCCATCATCAAAAATTGTCTCCATCAAATCGATCAAGTTTGACAAAATTGGAAGCCAAATCCCTTAGTGTTCCACTTTCATGAGTTGTGGTAATCACATGAGATATAACCTTAAAATTGTTAGTACAAATCTCCAGTAAGGAAAATCTCGAACACACGAACGGAACTCGAATAGAAGAAGAAATAGGACAAGGCTTCAAGGCGTGTATCAAGCCACTATCTTTAAGGTTATATTCGCCCCCACCTATCTTCGATATGCAAATGAGTTCTAAGCAAATTAACCTCGAGGATACAATGAAGCCAACAACTATTTGCGTTTTACACTGACGAGAATGCCCACTACACACTGAGTAATGTATGACAAGAAACTCAATTTCTATAAAGGTTTTGTACAGTAATACTTTATAGAATAATCTATTAATATTAGAAAATGAAAGAAGGAAAGAAAGAATATTAGAATTTGTTGGTATGATTTCCAAATGAAATCTCATTCCTATTTATAGGAATTTTCATGCCTCTTCATAGATACATCTTTCATCAATAGGTGTCTTTCTGAATAATAGTGTCTTTAAAATAAACACCTAATTATTCATTTAATTATAACTATTCAAATAATATTATTTAAATAATTATATTTCTTTATCAAAAAATTAAATAATATAATCTTTTGATTAATTATACCCATTCATTTATAGTTATTGGAACACTATAAATATTTTAAAATGTTCCAACAATCGCATCATGTAAACACTGTTAAAGAAAGAACCTGATTTTAGATGGTATTTTCAATTTCCATATTTCTTTCCATCCAGATGCAACTCTTGTAGAACCAATCCCTGGAGGAACAAACTTACTTCTTACAAGCTCTTAAGCACTCGATAGAGTAAATAAACCTTTACTTTCATAATTCCAGTAAATCCCATCATTAGCATTAGACCAAGAGGAAATATGGGTGCTTATAAAAGCCTCCATAATATTTTCCAAAACAGTTAGTGATAGAGCTTCTAGTCCCTGTTTATCCCAACGCAACTTCACTTGTTTAAATGATAGATCAGCTTCTCCCTTGCACTAGGGACCTAGGAGCTCCTATACCTGACCAGTTGTCTTCGCAAAACCTGTCAACCTCTCATCGCGAACCACCCATCGAATGCCTTCTTACAGTAATCCACTCACCTTTCTAAAAGAGCTCTATATGTTCGACATATTTTGAACATTTCTAGTCTCCAATCTCCCTTGGACGTATTTTGCAAGCAAGAGTTTAACCCATAATTCATCCTTCCCATGAATCATTCTCTATCCAAGTTTAATAAGAAAGGATTTGTTCTTGTAAGCAGCATTCTTGAGACCCAATCCCCATTGGTCATTGTATTTGGTGACAGTTTCCTATTTAATCTTATGTAATTTCCTTCTATCCACCCCATAGGAAGTTACGGTTAATTCTATCAAGGTCACTGTTAATGCTTAAGGGGAGCAATGAGCCTTGCATATAAAAGTTTGGGACAGATGCCATAGTCGATTGAATCAAAACCAAACGCCCCGTTGGTGACAACAAATTAGCTTTCCAACCACAAAGCTTTTGTCTGACTTTGTCCGCAACAAACTTATAATAAAAAAGTTTCACCCTAGAATTGAGTAGAGAGAAGCCCAAATAACGGCCCAGTTCATCCGTAGCCCTGATTTGGAGTTCATTACAAACTTCTTCCCTTAGTTGAGTGTTTGTATTTGGAGAGAAAAATTTCTTGATTTCTCCAAGCTGATTTTTTGCCCGATTCTTTTGAAAAATTCTTCAAGATATCTTTGATTAATTGGACTGAGCCTTTATCAAATTTAGCAAATAGTAAAACATAATCGGCAAAGAACAAATATGATATTTCTAGTCCTCCATTAGATGCCTTTAAAGGCCTCCATTTTTTCTCCATGAAAGCTTTATGAATTCCATACGCATGATAAATAAATAAGGAGATAAATGGGTCTCTTTGTTTTATATCTTGAGTAGGGAAAACTCCGGAAGTTTCTCACCATTAACAATTACCGACATAGAAGATTTGGATACACACTCCAATGCACTCTTCCGGAAAATGGAAATAGGTAAGGACTTTCCTAATAAAGTCCCATTCCAATTTATGGTAAGTTTTCTCCATATCAATTTTAATGATCATGTATCCATATTTTTCTTTCCTATGTCTCATGAAATGTATAATTTCTTGAGCAAAAATGTCATTGTCCGTAATTTGTCTACCTAGGACAAAGCTTCCTTGTAAGGGAGAAATGAGCTTACCAAACATAGGTTTTAACTTTTGCACCATTAGTTTCGTAATAAATTTGTAAGTGGTGTTACAAAGGCTAATGGAACAATGAGGGTATTGTTAATCCCTTCTAATAGCTTGCCTAAGTCGAAGGTTTCCTTGACCATAGAAAAGATTCTTTATTTAACCTGCTACTAACACTTGAAAAGAGATTGGATGAAGGCCATTAAGCCCGGGGGCCTTCAAGGATTTAAAAGACCAAACAACCCTTGCCACCTCGATCTCGCTAATCGGGTCAAAGAGGGCATTCTGATCCTCCACGTTGAGTATCGGCTAGTCTAAGGGCGAGGTCTCGATCTTACGCAAATCCCATTCTTGAATCTTGACCAAAGGTGAAGAGCCCTTCAAAGTACTGTTGTATGATATAAGTAATGCCACTCTTCTCATAAATCCAATCTCCTCTATCATTTTTCAGTGCCAAATACGATTAAAACTTCTCCTTTTGGTTGTATTGAGGTGAAAAAAAGCGGGTGTTTCGTTCACCTTCAATAATCCAATTCACTCTGGACTTCATAACTCATAAATCATTTTCTTAGGCTAAAATCTCTTGGTAAACACAAGTTAGCTTTCGTCGTGTTGGAACATTTTTAAATATTTATAGTGTTCCAATAATTATAAATGAATGGACATAATTAATTAAAAGTTATATTATTTAATTTTTTGAAAACTAATTATAACTATTTAAATAATATTATTTAAATAGTTATAATATTAAATGAACAATTATGTGTTTATTTTAAAGATATTATTATTCAGAAAGACACCTATTGAATATTGATAAATGTCTATATGAACAGACATGAAAATTCCTATAAATAGCAATGAGATTTCATTTGGAAAACACACCAACAAATATTAATGGTCATTCTTTCCTTCCTTCATTTTCTAATATTATTAGATTATTCTATAAAGTATTATTGCAGAAACCATTTGTAGAAATTGAGTTTTTTTGTTATACATTGCTCAATGTGTAGTGGACTATTCTCCTTAGTGCAAAATGTAAATAGTCATTAGTTTCATTGTATCCTCGAGGTTAATTTGCTTGGAACTCATTTGCACACCAAAGATAGGTGGGGGCGAATATAACCGGCTTTTTTTATAAAAATAACATTCAATTTTAATTAATTACTTAAATAACTTATTTTTTTGATAAAATACAAAAATGACCCAAAATCTACCGTAAAAGTTGGTGGAGCCAAAATGTTTGGCGCCACCAACATGCCACGTCAGCAATTTACATTAAAAAAATTATTTTTTTAGTGAAGCCATGTAGAATAACATTACTTGTATAAATACTAGGGAAATACTGTGATTTTTGAAAGTATAATGAGAGTTTAAGTAATTTTACCTTTTTCTGATAGAGCCAAATAAATTGGCGCCACTAAATTTCAAGAAAATAGCTACCTGTCACCTATTTCCTATTAAAACAGGTAAAGAAATTTTTTTATTATTTTTATTTTTTTCCTTCAAGTAAGATTTTAAGATTTGTCCTTTTTCATTTGTCTTTCTTTTTAAGTTTTTATTTATTTACTTTTTTAAAGTTTTTTTTAATTTTTCCTTATTTATTTATTTGTTTATTATTGGTTTTAAAATATTTAAAATGTTTTATAATATTATTTTTTAAAATTTTAAATATATAATTATTTTTTTAATTTTAAATATATATTTTTAAAATTTTAAATATATTTTTAATAATATAAAATATTTAAATATTTTAAAGATACGACCTTTTAAATTTATTATTAGTTTTATGATATTTTAAATGTATATTTTAAATTTTTAATTTTATATATAATTTTTTAAATTATTATTATTTAATTATTGTTAAAGATATTTAAACTTTTTTAAATTCTATTTAAAATTTTAAAAATAATATTTTATTTAAAAAGGAAATTTGAATTAATTAGAAAAAATAAAAAAAATCATTGTTAAAAAAAGAATTTATTTGTTAAAAAATATAACTTTATTTAAAAATATATATATTAAAAAATAAAAATTTAAATTAGAGAATTAAAAATATATATTATAACTAGTGATATCAACAATGTGACCAGTTATTAACCTAATTATTAATTAAAAAAGAAAGAAAATAAGATGAATGGTGGGGTTTGGTCCTCTTCAAATATTTGTAAAAGGTAGGAAGAAAAGAGAAAAAAAAAAGAGTAAGTTATTTATAATTTTTATTTTATATTTTATATTTTATAGTTATTGTAATATAATAATTAATTGTATTGTATTTATGTTTTATTTTATATTATGCAGATTTTAAAATGTATTCTGGAGCAAATACGGATCACACTTCATCGAGAATCAACGAAACAATAAAATTAATTATAAATTAAATTAAAAAAATCATTTTAGTTTCTCGTTTTTTCTTGCTAAGTGCTACTTTACTCAACGTGTTTTGATTGCATCAAATTGATCTATATTTGGTTGTTATTATTCATTTTTAACTCTTTTCTTGTATGAAATTAATCTCTACGTGTTAGTTATAATTTTTTTTAATTTAGTACACATTCATAAATTTATATATATTTTTTAGTATGACGACCTTTCTGCTTAATGTTACTGTTTACTGTGTTTGGTTACATTTGTGGGGTATAAAAAGTTATATTTGTCTTTAACGAGTGAATTTTTTTTTATAAAAGTTCTAGTATGTAAGATAAATTTTCGAGTTTGAATATGCCTAATTTATATTATATGTAAAACTTTATGTATTATTATAGATATCAATTCAATAAAAATAAGTCTTTTCTTATTTTTATATTTACCCATACCACCTATAGTTTTTTAGGACATTATTATTATTTTTTATGTACTTTTTGTAGTTATATAGTTGCCTTTAGTTTTAATGCTTAACTATGATTAGGACATAATAATCACATTTGATTTTTATGTGTTATTATTAATATTTTATGACAAATCTTCATTCTATTATTAATATTTTATTACTTATTTAATTTAACTTAAATAAAAAATACAAATAAAAAATATTTAGAATGGCTATGATGTTATAGTATAAGTGTGATGTTTTTGTTTTCTCAACCTTTCAATTTTACTATTCAATATTTAATTTTATGTTTAAATTATATAGATAATTGATTAATCATATTTTTATAAAAAATTTACCATAAAGGATGGGTATCGGGTTTTGAGGTCGCGGTTTCATTTTCTCAAGTACGATCTGGACGAGCGGGTCATGCAATACTTACAGTTGGTGGGATTTGGGGACGTCGCATTGATCTAGAGGTTTGACTTGAGGGCAAACTTAATATTCGCCTTGGTTGAGCAGAGGTGTACGGAGACCCACACCTTCATTATGTCGTGCGGGGAGTGCACTATCACATTGGAAGTCGTCGCTATGCAACTTGGGTTACAAGTTGACAGTGTTGTGGTCACAGGTCAAAGCAAAGTGTTGGAACCATCAATAATATGCCACAAATTGCTTGGACGGTCCCCTAATGATGGGGAACAGAATTTTACATGCTTGACATTGGCATGGTTGAGAGCAAATTTTAAGGAGTTATATTTTAAGGAGTTATCGAGCATTGCTACTGAGCACAAGGTGATGTGTGTTGGAGCCTATATTATGCAGCTGATTGGGAGGGTACTTATGCCGAACAACACGTCTAATAGGGTCCACTTAACGTGCTTGCCTTTATTAGAGGATTTCTCTTGTGCCGGTAGTTATAGTTGGGGATCGACAATGTTGACCGTATTGTACTATAAGCTTTGTCAAGCAACAAAACATGGGGTTAGTAACATGGCTGGTTGTCTGGGCCTACTGCAGTCTTGGTCTTTATACAGGATGTTGTTTCTAGTAGTTGTTAGGCACCAATCATATTCGTGGCTACTTATAAATAGGTAAAAATAAAATTATACTTAACATTTAACGACTCATAAATGTGTATAATATTTTCCAAAATTTAATTGCTAACATGTTTGTTTTGTTTAATATGGGCCACATATCCAGGAATTGCTACAAGCCAAACATTAATAATTTACTGCCAAATGATAGAGGCGTACGCCGAAGAGAAAGTAATATATATTAATATGGTTAAGTAACGTTGATTTAACTTATCCACTTTCAGTATGTGATGTGACTTGACTCATTATGTTATATTGTGCAGTTCTTGTGGATGTCGTATTCTGCACTCAACATTGCAACCCTTATTCCTCAGTGGGTTCACGCTAAAGCCCACATGTGGTGCATTAACACGCCGGTGCTCAACTTCTCAACCGTTGAGTGGTAAACGGTGATCAAATTATGCGATAATTTGGTGTAGAAAATTTGTGTCGGTCGAGCCACAACAATTTGCTGATGTCCACGGTAAGACCATGAGAGGGAAACATACAATGGATTGGAGCATGGAAAATCAATGTTATGTAGCACTATGGAATGCCCGGTACGACAAGCGGCCTAAAATGCACTCCTGTATGTTTGATTTCAGTCCCTCGACTGAATACATACAGTGGTACATAACTCGATGGCGCATTTATTTATATGGTGTACTACTTATGATAGTATCAGGTCACGGCAACAGACGTGGAAATCAACCTTTAGGGGAGCTAGAGGATCAGCATATTACGGAGCCTGACTTGGAAGACCAACTTTTAAACACATCGGATCAACATTTTGTGATGAGTCGCAAAGCAGTTCATATCACCCGGACATGGACGGTTCAAGTTCATATCACCCGGACATGGGCAGTTTGAATTTATATCACCCATACATAGGTGGTTTGAGTTTATTTCACCCAAAACAACCACCGATATCATTTGATATGTTTGGTAATAACATGTACTCCACCCCGCCTCAGGCCACGTTCGATCCAGCTGTCGATCCTCCTGATGTGTACAGTACACCCCAACGTCCACCCCGTCAATGAAGACCCGTAAACTACTATACCCTGAACGAAGATACCACTCCTAGTTCTTTCCAATTTTGAGTTATATAAATTTCAAGTGTTATGTAATATTTGTTGTATTGGTTTAGAGTTCTATAACTTATATATTAGTCTCTTTTTGTATAATTTATAATATCTTTTAAAGTATTAAAAGTTACAACTATTAATTTTAAATAAAAGCTTAACATTAAATAATGCAAACTTTATTTCTAATCATAAAATGCAAACATCAAGTACAATACTTAATTTCTTTTAGATCGTGAAGATTTACCAGTGTAGACGTTTCCATTGGGACATTTCTTCGATTGTGGCCAACTGTTCTACATATGGTGCAACGCTTTGGATTGACTTGTTCTCTTTTATCTATGTCATTCTGAATCCTCGTTGTTGTCGGTCGACCTTTGACTCTCCTACGTAGTGACCGATCTGGCAATATCTCGAACGCAGGCAGTTGCACTTCCCATGTCGATACATCCCTTAATACGGGGAACTAGTTACCCCAAATATGCAGCGTATGTTCAAGTGTGTACATATCGTCGATGTTCGACATTCAAACTGTAGGTAACACATGCTGCAACCACATACGCACACGGGTATCATAGTGTTTGGAACATCCCGCACTTACACCACCTGTTTTAGATATCAACTCCGTAGGACCATGGCGGGATCCTCGACTGACGACCAATGTACTCTGTCACTCGAAAAGTTTCCAAGTTTTGGGAATATAGTTCTGCGTTCATAGACCTAGCCTTTTAAACATTCTCTTTCATGGCATCCCTGATTTTTTTTATATGCACGTGTCCTGCCTCTAACTGTTTTGCTTATTTCAACCCTATTTTGGGTATTAAGGTTGCTAGCCTGTAAAATGTGGCTGAAAAAAAAGTTGAAATTGGCAAGTGACACGTACGCCTTAAGACGGAATTAACGGTCTCAGCGAGGTTAGTTGTCATATGACTATATTGGTACCCCTCGTCAAAACATTGAGCCCATTGCCATGGCTCCATGCTACCCGACCACTATCTGAGGGAAGGTTTAGACCCAACTATATCAGTCTCTAACCTTGCCAACTTATGTCTGAATCGGTGTGCTTCCAGCTCGTATCCTACGTATGTATTCCGATAAAATATGTTACCATCCCAATTAGGAAATAGACTCAAAATATTTACAAATACGAATTTAAATAAGATATTTTTACCCATTTTCACAATTCATTTGCACTAGTTTTTGTTTTTGTTCTCATTGTTGAAGTTGACAACGATGTGACGAATACAATAAATGGACCTCAACAGAACCTCGAATTGTCGAATCGCAGTAACAAGACCCTTCGATTTGTTAGATATAATGCAAATGTTGTCTTGCCTGACAACATGCCTCCGCAAGTTCCGAATGAAATATTTCCACGATTCAGAGTTCTCCGACTCCATGATAGCAAAAGCGATCGGTAATACATTTTCGTTACCGTCTTGTGCGACCGCAATCAGAAGTATCTGCGTGTATTTTCCATAAAACTATGTTCTATCAACTTGCACTAGCGGTTTACAGTGGAAGAAGGCCCTAACACATAGATCAAAAGTCTAGAACAGTCGACGAAAAACTTTTCTCCCCAATTCCAATTATCTATTCGAGCCGTTATAAGGCAACGTTTGCAAGTCCACAACAGTTTCTGCGATGTACTCCACCATCGCTGAAATCTAACCCTAATGTATGACTCATCCCAGTCGCCGTACAATAGTTGCATGGCCATTTGTTTTGCCCACCACGGTTTCTTGTATGACACTCTGTACTGAAATTAAGCTTGCATGTCCGCAATCAATGTCGACACAAAAATGATTGGGCTATCTTTCACTAGTGGCATGATGCAGTTGCAAATACTTTTGGTATCCAATTTTCGGTGGACTTTAGACATACGCGCGACAGTACATGTATGATGCCCTTCTAATTTTCTTATTTTCCACTGTTGAGTCATCTATATAAATGCAGCCCAAACTTGCCAACCACACCCATCACTGGCTCTCCAACATTCCCCAATATATAATGTCGGTGTAGATTTGGCAACCTTGTAATCAATCGACAGCTTCATACTGTATTGTTTGATGGCAAACATACAGTCCGCCTTGTACTCGAACTGTTGCCTAACGAAAAAATCTTCGAATTGCGAATTTGATGCCAATCTATGAGCAAGTACTATATCGGCGTACTTAGGGAACTCGGATGCATGTGATGCATCTGGATCTACATTCAACATATCGGCTCCAGGTTTATTTCGTAAAATAATGCCACGACTCGGGTTACTGAATAAAGGGCTGTGAACATCTTCAACCTCCTTCGGGCCTTCATCATCAATATCGTCCGAAACCTCATCAACATCGGGGTCACTAAAATCTTCAATGTCTTGATCAAAATCTTCACCATTATTGGTCATTTCTTCGACATCTGCCTCTGTGCTTATTATTACCTCCGGATGTATTTGTAGACGGGGACCGAGGGTAGAGTTGTTATACGAACTCCCACCATAATTAGGATTTTTGGATATCTACGATATCCCTTCGCATTCTAATTGGTCTATCCATCCGACATTAAGATCAAAGTCAAATTCGTAATGTTGACTTATTGGACTAACATTCTCAACAGGCTCAAAGTCTGCTAACTCAGCAAATAACTTAACTGGTTGGGGGTTCTCACTTCCAGTTGACCACCATATTTCTATCATAATGCCTAAGTCATCATCATCTAACAGCTGCATCTCACAAAATTTGAACGCATCTGTAGAGATTAGAAACTTGTAAAATAATCTAGACATCGCCCTTCCACAACGGATATCTATTTTTGCACTGATCTTCCTTTTCATTTCTACTAGCTTCACATTTTTTTGAATCGCAAACCTACTTTTTGCCGACCTTGAAATACACAACTAAAATCACTTTCTACAATTTTACTACAAAAAAGAACATACACAAAAAACACCTCATTATTCATCTTCAACAGAATTTTTGAACTCTCCTACTCAATACAATAATTTCACCATTTTATATATGCTAGAGAACTAAGAGCTGGAGCCATAAAGAATGACTCCACCAAAATAAAATATTAAATATTAAATTTTTATATTAAAAATATAAAAAATTACACTTGAAATAAAATGATGGAGCCATTCTAAATTGCTTCACCAAATAAAATATTAATTTTAAAAATTTTAAATTTAATTTAAAAAACATTTGAATATCTTTAAAATTAATTTAAAAATTAATAATTTATAAAAATTATATTTAAAATTTAAAAATATTTAAAATACACATTTAAAATATTATAAAACTAATAATAAATTTGAAAGGTCATATCTTTAAAATATTTAAATGTTTTATATTATTAAAAATATATATTTAAAATTTTAAAAAATAATATTATAAAACATTTCAAATTTTTTAAAATCAATGATAAACAAATAAATAAAATAAATAAAGACAAATAAAAAACTTAAAAAAGTAAATAAATAAAAACTTAAAAAGAAAAAAAAAGGAAAAAAGACAAATCATAAAAAGTAACGTGAAGGGAAAAAAATAAAAAAAAAATTGCCTTTACCTATTTTAATAGGGAAATAGGGTGACAGATGGCTATTTTCTTGAAATCTGGTTATGCTAATTTATTTGGCTCCACCAGGAAAAGGTAAAATTGCTTAAGTCTCTCTTATACTTTCAAAAATCACAGTATTTCCTTAATATTTATACAAATAGCGTCATTTTATATGGCTATACTAAAAAATTAATTTTTTAATGTAGATTGCTGACGTGGCATGTTGGTGGCGCCAAACACTTTGGCTTCACCAACTTTTATTGTAGATTTTGAGTTATTTTCGTATTTTTATCAAAAAAATAGGTTATTTAAGTAATTAATTAATTTTATAAGGTTATTTTTATAAAAAAGTCAATATAAACTTAAAGATAGTAGCTTGATACACGCCTTAGAGCCTTGTCCTATTTCTTCTTTTTTTGTTCGAGTTCCGTTCATGTGTTCGAGATTTTCCTCATCGGAGATTTATACTAACACGTTGTAGTTCTAGGAAATGATTATTAGAATTATTTTCAAGAGCTCTTTTAATGCCCACAAGCCGAACCATCAACTTCTTATTAATGAACACATTTCCAAAGGTTGCCCGATTCCAAATCTTTAACTAACCGGTATAGGATTTAATCATAGAATTAATTGGTTGTTCAATGCAACTCCAAAAAGGGTTTATCGTACTTTGAAATTCAGGATGTCTGAACTATATTTTCTAAGACCTAAACAGTTTGTTTACATGGACCCAAAAGCCTACGTCCATCATATTATTAGAGTTGGGACATTTATAGAAGGCATTTAACCTATTTGAATTTACAGGTAATCTTCTTTTCTTATTACTACTAGATAGAACCTCATTAAAGTCCCCCATTATAGCTCAAGGAAGCTAATATTTACTAGCAATTAAAGTTAAGTTCTGTTACAAAAGTTTAGGTTCACTAAATATTGGATTAGCATAAATTGCAAACAAAATCCAAGTAAAGTTTACGTAACTTAACCAACACATGGATCTCCTACTCTGTAGAGCAAAGTTCCTCCACGTCGATCGTCTTGAACCTCCAAAGTATCCAAATACCCCTTTTGAACCATACGTACGAGTATCTATCTATCTATCAAAAGGTAAGCTCGCCAAAATCCTAGGTACATCTATACCCCTAGCCCTAGTTTCAAAGATAACCATCAAATGAGGGTTATAAACACTAGCCATATCCCTAACAGTTTCACCAAAGTTCGCATGTGGTGTACCCCTATAGTTCCAGCTAATGATAGTCATATGATTATAGAATGATTGGTTAAAAGGATGTGTCGGGTCCCTTTCAAAGCCCTTTATCAAGTTGGGATTGAACCATGGCTTCATCTCTACTTTGTTCATGAAGCTTGATCTGCTCTTGAACCTTATAGGCCATACTTAGATTCGGTACTGCTGGATTAGTAGGTTCACCTTCAACTCGAACGTAGAGAAATTTTGGTCCATTAGGTGAAACTCCAAAAGTTCTTCCTTTAGACGGTACTGTGGAATCTCTATAATCCATTGTTCCTCCCTTTCGTTGCTTCAGGCTCTCTGGTTCATATGTTCCTATGGATCGAAGGGCGATGGAGGAGATGGCCACATAGGTGGTGACAAGATGAGGATCGGCACTAAGCGTCTCTCTTCCACTGCTTGTGACTCATTTCGTTTGGTGTTTCCGTTTGAATTTCCCCTTGAAGAAATCGCTCTTGAGAGAACACGTATTACTGTGGCCTTGTTTGTTCCCAACTTGGAGTCCTCCTTATCCCTCTCGACAGTGTTTCCCTTATGGTGGAGGATAGTCGGTCCTGTATTGGATTGTTCTCATCCATCCATTCTATCATCATTTTGTTTGCAAGTCTTGACCTTATCTCCTAACCGAAGGCTCTTCTCCAAAAAATTGCCTGTTGCCACGTCCTTTGGTCCCTCATCCGAGCCATTTTCCAGTGTGGGTTCAATGGTTAATTTTTTCCTAATAGAAATATCAGCTTTGGTCGAAATAGGGTTATCTTCCCATGCAACGTCCAATCTATGAGAGCCTTCTCCGATTAGACAAACAGTTTTGTTGTCTAGCATATTAGTACTCTCCTTTCTTTTTTCTTTTTTCTTAGTCTTTGTACTATGAACAGAAGAAAATATGTCTTATCAACATCAGAGAACTTACTCCCATCACATAGCCTAGGCCGACTCATATTTGACTTTTACGTAGGTGGCCTGTCTTTAGGGTTTTTGTTAATTACGATCCCTTTCATTCCTTATGTTTCCTTAAAAGTAAAGCCCCTATTCCTATTTGACCTTTTTCTTTTATTTCCATTAGGAAATTTTCATATTACGGTACCCATATTCTGGGTATCCTTCTTTTAGACTTTCTCTACTTTCTTTCCAGCATTTGGTAAACCTATGGATTGTTCAATCTTGTCGTAATTAAGGCCAACGCTCTTACTATTGCTTGATTGGCCAACTTTCCACTTTCTATGTACTTGGTTAGTACTGTTGACTTCCTTATTTTGTCTCTTACTTTGGACCAACAATCAAGGTCCAAAGCCATCTTCTTCAACCTTTTTCCTTTTAGGTGAAGCATTTGCTTGAGTGCTTTAGGTACCGACAGCCAGACCTAATTTCAAACTTTCATCTTTTTTTTTCCCTCCTCCTTGGTGATTGCTATTTGGGCTTCAGGACAATATTCCTTTCCATGACCAATTATCCCATAAGAGAAGCATAATTTCTCCATGCCTTCATAGCATAATCTCTGTTTTCTTGCCTCCATAAATATTTCTTTCACCAGTCGTTTATCTAAATTAATCTCTACACAGATGCGTGCAAATTTACCCTTCTCTATTACCAGAGTATAATTATCAACTTTCACCAATTTACCTATACTTGTACCAATTTTATGGAGAATACCACTATCATAGTACTCGATTGG
Source organism: Gossypium longicalyx (assembly GCA_025698465.1). Classification (NCBI taxonomy): domain Eukaryota; kingdom Viridiplantae; phylum Streptophyta; class Magnoliopsida; order Malvales; family Malvaceae; genus Gossypium; species Gossypium longicalyx. The sequence goes on from CM047003.1 coordinate 30,837,546, forward strand.
AAGTTCAGTCAATTGAACTCAAATGGCAACTTTGTCAAGTTTAGCTTCAGAAGTTCTAAACTTGGGAGTCCATTTTCTAACAGTAACAAACTTTCCTCCAATAAACCAGGGGCCTCCCCAGAACTCATTATCATAATCCTCTTCTATGTTGAAATTTATTAAGAAGAAGTCGCACCCAAGATCAATCATTTTTATAATCCCTAAAGGATTCCATAACTGAGCCAGCTTTTGATTAAGAAATTGATAACCTAGAGGTTTCCCAAAGACCTTCACAATTAACGTTTTTTTCCCATTTTTACACGATTCTTCATTTTTCACCTTGTATAAGCGAGATATGAGCCACCTGAGTCGCTAGTGTTTCCTCCAAAGAATCCTCACCATCATCACTAGGAGTTTCAATTTCCATGGAGTCAACCTCCTCTTATAGGATCACTTAGCGTAGATTTTCCAGGTTACTACCTAGAAGGGAGTCTCTGAAGGATTTTTTTCGAGTTCTCAACCTGATTACACTCATCACCACCCATTAAATCACCAATTTTCCTAACACTCCTATGCAGTTTCGCTTTTTGTTCCCAGAAGAGAGTTTTCTTTTGAGAGAGTTATGGTAATTATATCCAAGTTTAGACTTTAAAATATAACACCAGTCTCGTAAAAAAAGTGGTAATTATAAGTCATCATAAAACCTAATACATATTAATAAGGAAAGCTAGTAAAAGCAAAGCACATACAAGATGTGGTAGAAAGTCACCTTGATTTTATATTAAACATAAAAATATTTTTATAATAATACAACTTATTTTGTAAAAAAATGATTTTTTAAGTTATTTTTCAATTAAATTAAAAATTCATTAACAAATTATACTAACTCATTCAGTTAATGTGCCATGCCTCTCAGTATTATCTATTTTGTAAAAGAAAAAAAATATATGGTAATAAAATTAATGGCATGCATCATAATTCATATAACATAATTAATTATTTTAAATATGTCTTGGAGATACGTCATATTGTATAACACAAACTATGGCTGTGTTTGTTTACTTGTAAAAAAAGCTTTTACAAAAAAGCTTTTACAAAAAAGCTTTTTAGCCTTTTCCAGTGTTTGTTTGGCTGAAAATAATTTTCACTGTAAAACCTTTTACAAAACACAGGAAAAGAAGCGTTTATTTTAGTAAAATGTCTTACAGATTTTATTTTGGTAAGACGTTTTCCAAAGTTTTTCCCTTCACCAGTAACTTAACCTGAAGCCTATTCCCCTTCCTCCATCCTTGCCACCCTGATCTATTGCTTGCCGTCAGCCAATAGCGGTTTCACAAATACAAAGTACCAAAACAAAAAAAAAGGTGAAGAAAGAGACTGAACAGCCCCTCTTCTCAGACATTGTCTCTGACCTTGCGATAACCGAGCGATCACCACCAACCCCCTCCCAGAATGTTGCATCGAGCATCAATGCTATTGGCCCGTCAACCCATTTTGGCAGCAAGGGCTCAACCCTTCTCCACTGATCTGCCAGCAGCTCCCTCTACGAATGCTACATTCACGGAGGTGTGGACTAAAGTGATCCCCAATATGGACCCTCCTAAAACATCTCAATCTTTCATGCAACCTCGTCCTCTCACTCCTTCCTCTATTCCTTCCAAACTCACTGTCAATTTCGTCTTTCCTTATCCTTCTGAATTGGCCACCAGAGGGGTAACATTTGGGTTTGATTTGTGTTCAATTCTATTTTCTGGGATTAGGATTGTGAAAATGAATATTTTTATGCTATTCTCCGGTACAAGGCAAAATGTCAAACCTTTATTTTTTATTTTTGCTGAAATTATGTTAATTGTTTTTCGATAGAATGTAATGCCAATTACTTTTATTGTCTTCTCTGTTTGTAATGGTGATGATCTGAATGGGTCTCTAATTGTACGACGTTACTGTTAATTTCAAACATTTGCCCTATACAACTCCTAATGGTGAATTTATCTAATAATGATACCATTTCAATGCAATCTTTAAATCGTGTTACAAATTCTGAAACAAAATTAAATTTCCTGAAAGATAAGACAACCAACTGTGGTATTGCACTGCAATTTAGAGTGTATTCGTATTACCTTTGCTAATTTTCATATTCAAAAATTGATTATAGGATATCTTTTAGGCTTTTAGCTGTAGCTCCTTTATCCCAAAAGAAATTTTTGTTTTCATATTTGTTGTCTATTTATTGTCAATGCCAATTCTACTACTCCTTTTAGATGAAAAAGTTAATGGCCATATCAGGCTTATTTGATTGTAAATTCGTTGGGAATGTACTTAAAAATGCAGTGACATTGATAATTAGTGTCCTTAAAATCCTTGAGTAGACAAATGGAGAGTGAGGGTTGTATTTTTATTAGCGTTTGCTATCCTACTTTACTTCATGCACTTCCACGCCTTGCCGTCATGATATTTCTAAGCATTCACTCGGATACTTAGAGCATTTGTGTTGGAAAGTTGGATTTGCTTATTTAAAACTTATCTGTTCATATTTTAGTTCCATGGTATTCCTTATTATGCTATATATGTTTTTATTTAATTTTCAAAAGTATTTGCCTTGCTCTGAATTTTGGACATCGAATGGAACCTTATAATTTTGCACAAAGATAATTAGGTTCAACTCATGTGCATAGATTGGTAATGAGGGAAAAGATGTAATTCTAAAGGATTGCATCTAACTACCAAAACTACTGCCTATCTATCACTTATATTTGTTCCTCGAAGGATGATGATAATATTGATACTTGATCAAATTTGCTAGTCATTGCTATGATTTGATTCCACTATTCAAACATTTTTCTTCCATTCTATCTTTATTTCTTTTGATAGGTTCCAACACCAAAGGCCACTAAGAAATCTCTTATTATTCTCAAAATGTAATTATGGCCATATCTATCCCTTCCTTTGAAATGGGTCACTCAAGTGACAGAGTTAATTGTTGAAGGTTTATAAGGGGAAAGGGGTAAGAGATTAATTCAGAGATCAAACTTGAGACTAATATCAATTGAAGACTCGATATCAAATCCTTTGTCACTCCACTAGTGTTTTTTTATGTTCTACTCTTTGTGTTTTTGTATGGGTTGGCATATGAAAATTGAAATAAAAATGCAACTTTTCATTGTGCCTTTGCCAAGCAAGAAAACCGTAGAGTGTATGAAGGAAAATAATGGATAATATAGTCTTTTATGAATTAGCTTTGTTATTATCAGCTTGTTGTGTTAGTAGAAATATGTTACTCCATTGGTAATTAATAATTTACTAGGATATGATGTTTAAAAGTGGAGATGTTTGGATTTGTAGAGTTTAGTTACTGCAAATGTTACAAATATTATACCGTGATTCCAAGATTTTAAGTATTGTTATATGAAAAATGAAGATTTATATAAATCATTGCAATATATGTGAAAATAATGTAAAATATAAATTTAATAGATATAAATAAGTTCAATTAAACAATGAAAAAATAATAAATTCTCGAATGTATGTTTGTTTAATTTTAAACAGCTTTTGTAAAATATTTTCAGGAAATCTGCCAAACAATAAAAAATATTTTATACAGATTCGTCCAAACATTAGAAAATATCAACTTTTCTATAAAAATAAGTTATTTTCTAAAAATTATTTTCCAAAAACTATTTTCAGTCAAACAAACGAACCCTATATTTTCCTTTCATTTTCGATTTATCGTAAAGAAGAGGTGCATTACAAGCAAGTGGATGATATCCATATTGTTTTCAACCATATCTTTGGTCACAAATTCCTTTCATTTCTTCCTCCATTATACATTTAATATTTTAATAATTTGATTCTCATATTTTAACACAGATTAAAAATTTTAAATATTCCTTTTATGTAAATAAACTTTTAATCGAAATATATATAATATTTTAAAATAATAATAAAAATATTAGATTAAAAAATATAAATATTTTAATAAATTTAATGAATCGTTAAAGTATTAAGAGAAAAGAAATGCAAACTTACTTGAATTTCATATAGGTGCTTCCACTTGTTCAATGGGTGTTATTGGAGAGGTCTCCAATCCATCAATGGAAATTCAGAAGCCAAAATCAACTTCGGTTGGCTTACAAGAAGAAAATCTTCATCATCAAAGCAGCCAAACACACACGCTCTCTTTCCACTCCCCGCTTTGTCTTTTATCTGTCTCCACTCTCTGCAACATTTCTACTCTACTAGAGTTTTTTTTTTTTTCTTATAGAAAAGCAAAAATCTTTCACTGTTCTTTTCAAGCTTTGAAGAAGAAGAAGAAGAAGAAGAAGAAGAAGAAGAAGAAGAAGAAAGTAATAAAAGATATGGGTATTCTACATGACGACGTAGTTTTGATAAGTCAATCAGATAAAGAAGGAGAGCCGAGTATTATTACAGTTAACTGCCCTGATAAAACTGGTTTAGGCTGTGATTTATGCCGCATCTTGCTCTTTTTTGGTCTCAGCGTTGTTAGAGGAGGTAATCGCAATCTTTCCTTCTTTTTTACAAATGATTGTATGTCTTCACTTATAGCTACCTATAAAGTATCAACTTTTTTTCACCCCTTTTAGCGGGAAACAAGCTATGAAGAACTTGAGGTATTGGTTTAACTTTTTAGGGAACTTTGATTTTTAAAGTTTTGGTTTTTGGGTTGTTTGGAGCAAAAAAAAAAAAAAAACCTTTTTAGAGTTTTAATGGATGAGTATTAAATTTCATTTTATATTTTGTGGTGTGAAGATGTATCTACGGATGGGAAATGGTGCTACATAGTGTTTTGGGTGGTTTGTAAACCCACGACAAGATGGGAATTGTTGAAGAAAAGACTAGTTGAGGCTTGCCCTTGTTGTTCTTCAGCTTCTGAGATTTTTTATTACCGTTCTGAATTGCAGCCACCTAAGCCTCCTGATGTCTTTCTGCTTAAACTTTGTTGTTATGATAGGAAAGGCCTTTTACATGGTAAAACTTTTTTCTTCTTTTCTCAACATCTTCTCTAGTTTCAATTCCTACCAAGGCTTTTTTGTCTTGAGAGATTTATCCTTTTCTTAGATTCTTTCTGGGGTTCTGCTTTAATGGAAAATTAACTTAAATATTGAATTATAGAAATCCAAGTTCACCTTTTCTTCTCTGTTAGTTCAGCTATCATAAAGGGTATGAAGAAATAGTTTCTTCATAATAGGGTCATTTTTCTGAAGAACTTAAGCAGTCAAATGTGATTGAAACTAAAATCAGTGAATGAAGTTTAGATTGTTTTTTCTTCTTTTTTGGCAGATGTGACAGAAGTTCTGTGTAATCTGGAACTCAATATAAAGAAAGTGAAAGTATCAACCATTCCAGATGGCACAGTGATAGACCTCTTCTTTGTTACTGATACCAGGTTTTGTTTCTTTGATAATTGATATGATCTCTCCGAATCAGACTACTATGTGAAAACTACTTTTGTGCGTCATGTCGTAGAAGTTTAAAGTCCATTCAGTTTATGTAATATGCTTGATAGCCAGCATGAGTTACGCTTCTTTGAAATGACTATAAATGTATCTGGAATCATAATCATATGCACATCTAGGTAGGACGTTTCTTGTCTTGGATTCAAACTACATACATATGTGATATGTCTACGTCTATAAGAATATTCTTAACATCCATTTTGTAGACAGGGTTAAGGGATTCAGATCTTAACTCAAATGGACAAGAATATATTCTCTGATAGGACAGTACTTGCAAATTGGAAATGATTTTAGAATGATATTATAGGTTATAGTAATTATAACTTTATGAGCAGAGGCATATTGCATTTTCACCTGGAGTTTTGACAACCCTTTTTTAGTTTTTCTTAATTTTCGAAATGTAACGCACTTCTGTAAGATTATCTATATGTTTTTTTTTTTTTAATCTAGGGAGCTATTACATACGAAAATAAGGCAGGAGGAGACTTATAAAGCATTGGAAGATATTATGCAGCGCATTGTGATTAACTTTAATATTGAAAAGGTTGGACCTGAAATTGCTGCATGTTCTCAGGCATCGCCGTTTCTCCCATCTGGAATAACAGAAGATATTTTCCACTTAGAGGTCTCCAATGAACTCCCAAGTGTATCACTTACTTCCAACAATGTTTCTGTTGTGATGGACAACTCGCTCAGTTCTGCTCACACGCTTGTTCAGATTGTTTGCCAAGACCATAAAGGTCTTCTATATGACATCATGAGAACTCTTAAGGATTACAGCATTCAGGTATGTAGAATAATTACGATATAATAAATTGATGTTCTACTGAACTTTTAAGTTATAGGCTGCCAATGATCATGGACAGTTGTCTGATCTTTTATGTCTGCAAGGGTTGGTTTTAGAACCATTCAAGCTTGAATTATTTACAATATTTGTGTTATGCTCGTATGAATATATCTATACTTGTTTGAACATTTTGATATTCAATGGGTTTTATTCTTCCGTCATTTTCACGTGGCTTTATTTATATGTGTTGCCAAGTGCCCCATGAATTGATAAAACTGCTCTTGCTATGCTCCTATAAACAAATGTTCAAGATCATGGTGTGTATAGCTTAACACAATTGACATTATTCCTTTTGAATTGTGGAAGCTCCTTTTTACTTGTTTAACTGTCAGTTGCAAAGATAAGCATGCTTTTGCTCATGCAAGTAGGCACTAGTTTCACCATTTTAATGCGTCAATTTCACAATGTAACTAGATTTCATATGGACGCGTCTATATAAGACAAGGAAGAAAGTGTGAGATTGATTTGTTTATAATGCAAGCTGATGGGAAGAAGATAGTTGATCCTAGCAAGCAAAGTACATTGTCCTCGCATCTAAAGATGGAACTGCTCCAACCCCTCAGAGTAGCTGTAGTGAGCCGGGGTCCTGATACAGAGCTTCTTGTAGCAAATCCGGTCGAGTTATCAAGCAAGGGCCGGCCTCTTGTTTTTTATGACATTACCCGTGCTCTCAAGATGCTTAACACTTGCATCTTCTCGGTACCTCCTCAGCTCAGTTTTGGCAATGCTTTCCTGCATTTTGTTTGCCCATGTCAATAAATGCATATTTTTGTTACTTAAAACTAGCTTGCAGCATAGGGATTTAGAGTCGATATCATCTGGTTGCATGTTTTTCCCATCTTGTCTGCGGTATATTGTATACACCGATTTGAAATTTGATGATGGGTTCAATTCCTACTCTGATAAGGGGATTGTCAGAATGCAATAGTATGCTTATTTGCTTCTCTCCTACTCATCATTGCTGTTTCTTATATGGTGGTGGATATACTACATTTTTACTGATAGGCTACCTGCTTTTCCAAACATATTAAATGTATGTAGTGCTTGATCAGAATAAGAACTAGCTTATATGGAGTCAATTACTGTTCCTCTATTTTTCTTTTACTAGTTGCATGTATAACTCTTTTGTGCATGCATGTATTTCAGGCGGAGGTTGGGAGACATATGATTGGAGATCGAGAGTGGGAAGTTTATAGAGTTCTACTAGATGAAGGAGCTAGTTTATCTATTCCAAGAGAAAAGGTCGAGGAAGGAGTTTGGAAGCTGTTGATGGGTTGGGAATAGCTATGATCACAACATTCTTCATCATCAATGGGCATGACCAGCTTGTAAAGTATACCTTGCCCCGTAACACTGTGCAGTCCAGGTATATTATGGGTCATATGTGATTAAAATTTCACATCTTACTAGTTTCAGCTTGTTATGAGGCTAAGCTTGTGCTATAGGGATGAGTTCACAACAAGAGATAAAGAGTAACGCTCTTATGGCAGTATATATGTTTGGAAGTTGTGTCATAGAGGTAGATATCATGTATATCTCATTATGTAAAGAATCTTCAGAGGATCTATTGGGTAAATACGAAAGCAGTTCGATGAAATTTCTAAATCTATTTTACTTTTCCTGTACATTAAAAAATGCAAAACATGTCGAAAAGAACAGTGATTTCTAGTTTCAGCTTATTGTCATTTCTGCCCCAAGATGTTGCCAGAGATAGTCTTTGTACCTCTTTTGTCTTCAAAACTGAATAGCTTCACCTGATATTGATGGACAAAAAACTGTTTGATATGGTTGCTTGAAAGTGTTAACATGTTTTTACTGTTTGAGAAAGGTTGCCACTGACACATGATCCGAATCAACTGATCCCAGAACTTGCTTCCAAGAAGAACGTTCTTCCTAGCAAAGATACTGGAAATTTTTTTCTTGAATTTGCTTATTGAAGGTCTCTCTGCTGAATAAAGTATCGGTCTCATGGAAACTATGGTTTTCTTCCAAAAGAGTCCTCAAACTTTATCTATTTAATATCCCTTATTCTTTATCTCTTGATGTCCAGATCAAGAGATGCCGAAAACTAGTTATAACCAAGCATATATATTGTTCAGATTATGGTCAAGGATATTTCATTCAACAGCATATTCTTTTAGGGACTTGTTTGTTCTTGTTTTGCAACTTTTCTGAAAAATCATAAATGTCTCTTTTTGTCTGTCACTGTCTACAAAATATAACGTCACATACGAAATAGCTGTGTTTAATCTTTAAAATGTCTATTTCCATCACTTCCATATTTGAGATATTGTCGTGTTGCACGATTTGTTTTATTTCATCAAGGTATAACCAACGGTTCCTCAGATTCCAACATTAAAAAGTTTCATGGTTCAACGACGTCTTTTCCAGTGTTCATCAACATTTAGCAATACAAGCATTCCCCAGAGTTAGCACATACAAAAAAGAAAAGCACATTTGTTTAATGTCTGAAGTAGTGGAACCTGCAATTTATTGAACCGAAATTGCTTCATTACAGCTTCCAATACATCCCCAACTTTTGTAAGATCCCAGCAAGAACTCCATAGAATGTGATCTCAGCAAAAATCACGTACAAGAGAGTGCCTAGGTTCCTCGAGTGCCATGCATCAATGAATACATGTGTTTGTATCCAAGTAACCTGAGCATATTCATCGTTCAGGAACTGAAAACTTTCCAAACTGATATGGTAAAACTTGCAGAAAAGCATAGGACTTACAAGTGTTTTATCAGGGTTGTTATAGTACCAGCCGTTGATGAATGCTGCAAGTATACCTTGTGCACCCAATACAAAGATCAGCATGGAGTTCATCCCTATCCATTCCAAGAACAAGAATGGAGTCCTCAATCCCCAAACATCAATCTGTTCGTTTTTCCGAAAACGATAAGCAAAAAAGGAAACAAAAATCGACCCTAAACTATAAATTTGCATCCTAATGTGAAGAATTAATGGCAGGATCCATTTTTGTAATACCAGAATGTAGAATCCAGAAAATACAACTCCTGCAGCACCAGCCGTGAGGCAGACATAGCTAATGGTGTAGAGTTGTTTATTGATAGGAATAGCTGAAAAAAAGAGGAGAAACAACCTTGGTTAATTACTTGATTCATCAGTTTGACACATTAAGTATTTTAAGCTCCACAAATCATGAGCAGCCTAAGACACTAACCATGTGAAAAATGAAGAAGGAATGCTAGGACAAGTAAGCCAATTGCCATTGATACCCATTGCTTGAGTCTTTGGGAGTGACCCTGCAAAAAGTTTCTGGGTTTGTTGAACTGTTTTCTTCAGGAAATTTATGATACTTCAACAACTTCAATGGAGTGCTTTCTAACCTTGAAATGCATCAAAACATGCCCGTAATGGATGCCGGTGGTACCCGAAAGAATAGCTGAGATTGAACTATAAGAAGAGAAACGATTATTAATCTAATGTTCAGCCCAAAGTAATCATTCTTTCATTTAGTTTGTTTAAGAGTTGATCGACAGGTTTCAAACCTTAACAAGCCTTCAGGTTCGAAATTTGCATGGCACCACCCTGGAGCATCCTCCCGAAAAGGGCCGGAACGTGGAGAACTGAGGGTACAAGCCTAATAATTTGTTCAAGGGATTCATAAATAGATTTGTGGGGAACTTGTAAGGGAAAATTAAACAGATTGAACCAACCTTAAGATGTTGCCAGGCAGGGCTCTTATACAGATGATTTATGCCCAAAATCTCCCTATCCACATACCCAACAGCGTTGCAAGCAGGCCCCAAGTGGCCTCTCATCCCACATTTCACCTGCAATAACCAAATTCCAGAAATTTGCAGCTTCAAGTACATAAAATAATTGCAACGATCTTCTTATATCAGAACATACTGTATATGCCTTCCCTTCCTTATGATTAATGAAACTCCAATCTGGTACATATAAGGAATAGGTTGTGATCATGTAAAAGGAAAAGGCGATGAACCCTCCAATCCTGGATGGGAAGTAGATCAAATTACAATCTCTCATTTATGTTAGCAAATGATGAAAGTAAGAGTTAAGGTGAAGATGGAGTTTACCATTGCCATCGATAAGCAGTGAAAATGGATAAATGTCCAGGAGATAAAACAAGAGGTCTCCTTTTTGTTGTCAGAGTTTCTATCAAAGCTACAACAAAGTAGACCAGCGCTATTCTCTGCGGTCAGTAAAATGTAGTATTGCTTTAGCTATCTTTCTATTCTACTTTTTCTTGCTTTATCAATTATCACATGCTTTTTTTTTTTTTTTTTCTGACAATGGCTTTTACACAGATGTTTCATACACTTGGAACGAGTTTCAGATATTATCCAACTCAGAAAGTTTAGGAAAATGAAGAGTTCGAATAATTAAGAATGGAAACTGTTGGTTTTTGACCCCTCTGACTTTTTCTCTTTGGAAATTGAGCTTAGGGGTGAGTCAAGCTGGGTTTCATTAAATTTTTTGGAATTAGGCTGGATCTGGTTTAGGTAAAATTTATAAATTTACCATAATACCATTCTTTTTAATTTTATAATTATTTTTATATATTTTAACTATATTTTTTAATTTTAATTAGATATTATGATTAAAAGGTTTATAGGTCGAGTTAAATTTATGTATATCATATATAATTGTCAAAACTTGATGTTTAACTTAAAATATGGACTCACGTCATGCTTACATTTATTCATATTTATAAATAACTAATTCGAACCCGTTTAAGTCTACTTATATGATTATTTTTTAAAAAAATTTCGAAAACTATATTACTTTTATTTAATATATATGTAAAATTTTATTTTACTACCATTATAATATAATATATCTAACTTTCATACAGATTTTTTATTTTTTACTTTTACACAATATCTAGAACTATTTATAGTCTCTCCTCAACCCATAAAATAAAAGGATAATGCGTTTCACGAACTCATGCTCTTCTTTATTGACAACAATGTCTATACTAATTGAGTTAAGACTAAATCGACACCGATTTTTTTTTTTAAATGATAAAATATGAGCTTGATTCATAAAGCAACTCTATTTTATAAAAAAAATTCTTTCAAATATATTATCAGTTGAGTTTCCACAGTGTGGGGATATGAAAAAAATATAATAGAGGTTACTAATTATGGTTTTCCTTTTTTCTTTTTCTTTTTTTGTTATAAACTAATCATCAAAAAATTCAAAATAATTGGATGACCAAAAAGAAAAACAGAAGTGACTACTAACGTAATTAAAAAAATGATAGGGGTATAAGAAAGAAGACCTGGAGAATGCCACACCATCTAATAAGCTTCATGTCAACCCCATAAGCGAGATCGATATTATCAGCTAATGCATGAGAATAACCTCCTGCAGTGTGTCAATGGAGACAGTGGTAGCTCATGTACCATACAGAACTACATTGTTGTTAATATAAAATCACAATTTATAATATGGCAAACCTTGCAACACAATTCCCCAAAATAGAAGCTTTAATGTCCGCAACGTTATCTTATAAATAGCATCCTTGATCTTGGGAACTTTCTGCAATATTGACACCATCATGATATTTATCACAATTGTATTGCATGCTTGAAAAATATATATATATATATATACACACACACATATACGGTTTTTAAAGAAAAAAAATATTGTATGCATGTATACCTTGAGAGCCAAGGCTATTGCAACACCAACAATGAAGAGGAAAAAAGGCATTACAAAGTCAGCTAACATGCATCCCTCCCATGCTGCATGATCAAGTGCTGGATATGCTATGCCAGCATGATCTACCAATATCATCATCTACAACCTCAAAGAGAACACAATGAGTCATTTTCTAGTTTTTAAGGCTTAAAGTGTCGATTATTACTTAGCTCAAAATCATTTCATGACTTACAACGATGGTTAGCCCTCTAAAAGCATCCAAGGTAGCAACTCTCTTGCTCTTTGTCTTCTCTAATGGTGTTTCCTCCTTCCCTGTCAGTTCACCCGTAGCCACACTCCAATTATCTTTTGCTATATTATCAAAGCATTCTCCATTGTCACATTTGTTATCACCCTCTAATTCCTTATCATTACTATCATCTTCATGACCTAATGGAGTCTGGCCAAACCCTTCTTCCACTCTCTTAGGATCTTCCATTTTTAGTACTGTCTAATAACTTGAAAGTTGGTGCATATAAGGTTGTTTAATGGTAGGCCATCATGTACCCAACGCCAAATAAATGATGACGTCTCGGATAAACCAAGGACTGAGTGAGTTATTTAATTAAACAAGAAAGGGAAAGCATGGTATTGTTGGTGATGCAGACAACACGGTGTTGGTGTTCAGTATATCCAAATATTAATTACATTGCAATATGCACAATAAATTCTCTATGTAGAATTTGTCCTCAACCATAATTTTAATCCAACAAAGAGATTTATGATATTGATAAAAGTAATGCATGCTAATACTTAATTAGGATGAGAGTTCGGTTTAGTTCATAGTAATTTATGATAGAGAAATCTAAGACAAAAACATTTATTTTCTTAATAATTAAAAATAAGTTCACAGCCAAAACAGAGGGCATCGCATGGTCAGTGGTGTAATTTGATAAAAACCAAAGCTCAAAAACTCTTAAATATTTATTTTTAATCTCAAGTTCAACTCGAGATATTATTAAATTACTCGAGCTCGATTAAGTTCGTTTACCAATTTTTGTACTCAAATTCAGTTTAATAATTAAGCTCTAAGATTAATATTATATATTAAGGGCAATAACGTAATTTAATAATATAAAAATATAAAAAAATTCGATGAAGTTTGTGAATCGTTCGAGTCAAGTATTACTAAGCTCGAATTCGGTTCATTCAATAACTCGAGCTACTTGTGCTCGACTTAATAATTATCGAATTGAGTTCAAATTTTTCTCGAGTCAAACTTGAGTGGCTTGCAAGTACCAGTATCTCATTTACACCCCTAAACATAGCTCTACATCTTGAAATCGTTAAATTCCAAATTAGTACCTTTATTTAAGAAATTAAATAAATTGAATTATTTGTCCATTTGCTATAAAAATAATACAGCAGGAACATCAATAAAGTATTTATTTTTTTCAATATTGAAAAAGATAAGTCCTTATACATAAAATCATATAATCCAAACCTTGATTATTCATACCACAGGTTATTTCTTAGTTTCATATTATAAAGCAATATTTTCAAGGGAAAAAAAAATCCAAGTCTGGCTTCTGTTTGTATTGATGAATCCATCTAGGAAATATCATAAATGATAAAAGGGATTTATCAATTTATTGTTTCAGCTAAATATATTAATTAACATATTAGGGTTATTTATATAAGGGTCAATTTTTTTTAAATTGTCATATAAAGAACAAATCATTATAAAAATATTCAAATGAAGGCCAAATTTTTATAAAAATATTTAAATAAAGGTTTTTCTATATCAAATTTTAAATTATATTTTTATTTTTTCTTCTTTTCAAGTAATATATAATTTATTTATTATATATTTTATTCTAAACACATCAACATGAAAAATCCTTTTATATAAAAAACCCCTAAAATCATAGACTGTTAAGTAATTAATAAAGTTATTGTAATCTTAGACTAACTTATAGATTAAAAAGAAGAAGTGGGTTATAGCCCAAACAAAGTCTAGGCCTACGAAATTCTAAACATCCAATTTGTGCAGCTTTGGACCAAAGAGTCAACCATTTGAGATGATAAGTAGCTATCTAGAATCAACAAGTCTTATAAGAAAGAACTCTGACCAACTAAGGTTGCAAGGCCAATAAATTAGTCATTTGGAAGGCTAGCAAGCCAACTTGGCAAACGCCTGACTAATGAATGCTTGTCAAGCAGCTCAGAAACCAAGCATAAATAGGCAAGTATGACCCTTTTCTTACCATATACACTCCCAGCTTTACCATTAACTTGGCTCTCATGCTTAATTCAAAATGCACCTTAAGAGTATAAGTTCCATAACCCCTAGCTCACATTCATCTTGTAGGAACACCAAACCCCATGTCCACTTTATTTATCTCAAAGTATTGTTGTCAAGCTCGATTCACCAATCACCACCAAAAAGACATCAGAAAGCAAAGTTCTTGATTTGGATGATTGTGGCCAATTAAAATGAGCACCCTTAATTCATGAGTTTTTCTATCATATTATTTATTTAGTTCATTGTTTTAAACTATTATATAACTCGAGTTGAATTGGGCTTTTTCAGGGAGAAACAATAATAGCTATTCATTGCCTCCTCCATTGAACGGGCTAATCTAGCCATGATAGAATACATTCTTTTACTTGACATTCCCATTTTGTTGCTGAGGTTTTTGGTATGATGCTTCTTCTTCATCAACTGTATTCTTCCTCTCCCTATTTCCTTGGAAAATAACAATTTAAAATTTAAAAGTAAAATTAAAAACCAAGTATAAAGCAAAATAAATAATTTAGATTAAAAGTGTTAATGGGCCGGTCGGCACGACCCGCATTGGGTTGAGTTTAAGTTTTGTTGATGTATGGGACCAACAAGGGAGAAAAGTGGTGGTGTTGGTGGAGGTGGAGGTCAATTTACTTTGGGTGCCTTTGGTTCTCCGTTTGGCATCAGTCTAGGGCGTTTTTTATTTATTTTTGTGCAACTACAGCACAAACCTCCCTTTAGATGATCAAATTTCAATGCAGTTGAAGGGAGTAAAACGCACCACACCCTAAAATTTCCACTCTCCATTTATGCCCAGTTGAAAATTTAAGCACCAGTTGAAAAGAGCAATATGTATGTTACAGCAGCA
Organism: Gossypium longicalyx; assembly: GCA_025698465.1. Lineage (NCBI taxonomy): Eukaryota > Viridiplantae > Streptophyta > Magnoliopsida > Malvales > Malvaceae > Gossypium > Gossypium longicalyx. The sequence continues at coordinate 30,852,642 of CM047003.1, forward strand.
TACAAATATTAAAAATAATAAACATTTTTCCCATTATTTTATAATAATAAACATTTTATCAAAAGAAATTTTAATCTACCATTCCTTGAATTAACTATTTTTAGATTATTTATTTTAATTTTTAATTTTTAATTATTTTAATTTAAAAATGTTAAAAATTTCTATTTTATATAATAAAATATCGGAAGATATATTTTATATTTTATTAAATGAATTTATAAATTCACATATTTTTAATAAATTCATAAAAGTAAAATAATTTTAAAAATTTCTATTATATATTATTTCTAATATAATGTCCTTAATAGTCATTTTCTATTTTTACCTCAAAGCTATAGCTGCGTTTGAATTCAAACACACACTCTACTTCGTTTTTAATCTCACCGCTTCAGTATTCAATCTCACCACTACAGTAACCAATCTCACCGCCACCGCTGTTTTTAACCTCACCGGAGATAAACACACCGCCCATCCAAACTAAGCCTTAGTCTAAGTGGAGAGCCAAAGAGGGAAGTGATTTTTTATAATTATAAATTTACAATTTTTATAATTTTTATGATTTTTATTTTTTTCTATTTTAATATTTTTTTAAAAAATTCTATAAAATTATAATATTTTTTAATATTTTTCTATAAATTTGATTATTTTTTTTTTGCCACATCTCACTCTATGTTGCGACATGTGATGGCTTTAACTAAAAAAAATCTAGGCCATTGACTTTAACAGTTAATGATCATAAGGTCTTTTAATATATTTTGGGAGTTTAAGTACTCAATTGAGTGAAAAAAAAAAGCTTAATTGCTTTTCCTAAAAAAGTTCAAGAGCTTTTTACATCCTTAAGCCTAATAAAAATAATATATTTTTCAAAATGCCTCAAGACGGTTTAAGTTGACCATTTACAAATATGAGTGAGCTTGAACAAAATTTGTGACCTGTATTTAGGACCAAGTCAAGCTTGGGCAGATATAAAATATATTTATATCAACATACATACACCAATCTAAAACCAACTTGACTCGATCCATGAATATCTTTATTTATAATTAATGGTTTTTGTACAAAAATTATCTATTTTATGTTATTTATTATGAAATTATATATTTTATAACTAATTAATTTTCACTCATTATTATTTATAATTAATTATTTCTGTAGGTTAATAAGTTAACGAATGAAACTTATATATCATATACATAAATTAAATTATTATATTTGTGCGTATTATTATGTGATGAAATTTTTATTTAAATTTTTTATCTATTAATTATTTGATTATATAATATTTTTTAAATTTTGAATTGATATTTTTTTTTTACTTTTTGAAATAAAAATATAATTATTGGAATGAATAATATTGATGCATAATTTTTTATGCATCATCAGTAAATAATAGCATAATACATTGTCAATAAATTAAATAAAAAATATGAAACAACTAAAAATAAATACTAATAATTTTATTTAAATATAATTAAATATTTTTTTAACTATTATAAATAAATATTTAGGTCTTTAAATTTTGGGTCAAGTGTCTTGGATTTAAAGTTTAGTGTTTTAACATTTATTTATAATGAATTATTATTTAATTATGTTCAAATAAAAATTATTAATATTTATTTATAAGTTTTTCACTATCTTTATTTTATTCAATGATGAAGTGATATGTTCGAAATTTATGCACGTCATTTAAAAAATTTATAAATTATTATAGTTTAATAAATATTGTGAATATTAATTATACATATTTTTAATATTTCTATTTTTGTATTGAATATTTAGATCATATACTAAGATATTCTAAACAAAACATACCACGCACATGGCTATAAGAAAATACATTAAGGAATTTTGATGATGAAAGTGGAAACCAATGAATTGTAACCTTCTACGACTGCATATTGTTTAATTACATTTATTGAAGAGAAAGTGGAGTGATATCAGAATTAACATAAAAATATAAGCCGGCATTAAAATGAAAATGCTGAAAGTAAAACATCAGCCTCCCCTCCCCCCCCCCCCCTTTTTTTTTTTGCTTATGGCCTGCTTACTGTATTCAGTTTACTAATTAAGTTTACAGAAGGAGTTTTATTAAATTAATTACATTTAAGCAACTACGTTATTAATTTAATCCTCTATTTTATATTGTATGGATTAATTTGAGTGAAACGATAACAATCTGACTCGTCTTAATAGCTTCTTAATGGAAACAGAGTTTTCAATAGCGTTGACCCACAAGATGAAACAAGAATTTGATTCTCTTGAAACATAAAGTTCAAGAATGTTCCGCCAATCAGTACAAGACAAACATCTAAGACAGAAATGGTTCCATTTGACCTTTTTAATCTCCAAGTTATGCTAAAGCTGTTTCATTCACGTCTTCAAAAGCGGACTGTGATAACCAGCTCCCAAAGCTCTGTTGTGGAGACTGCTTAAACTGAAGGAAAAAAAATGGTATTAACTGGGAAAACTGGTGGTGGCATGAAGGACTTTGTGTTTGATGTACTTTCCAGTAGATTATTCATGGTTTTCGCGACACTCATTATTATGTCTGTCAATGGTTCAGGTTACATGTTTGGTCTATATTCTAATGACATTAAATCAGCATTAGGGTATGACCAAACAACTCTGAATTTGCTCAGTTTCTTTAAGGACTTAGGTGGGAATCTTGGGATCTTGTCGGGGCTCATCTACGAAGTGGTGCCACCATGGGTGGTTCTTTGCATGGGTTCACTAATGAATTTCTTTGGCTATTTTATGATATGGGTATCGGTCACTGGCCGCATAGTCAAGCCCCATGCATGGCAGATGTGTTTGTATATGTGGATAGCTGCAAATTCACAGTCATTCCCGAACACTGGTGCATTGGTCACGTGTGTTAAGAACTTCCCTGAAAACAGAGGCAGTGTCTTAGGCCTTTTGAAGGGGTTTATCGGTTTAAGTGGCGCAGTCATGACTCAATACTATCATGCATTTTACATGGATGATTCCAAGGCTCTCATCTTGCTGCTTGCTTGGCTTCCAACCATTGTTCCCTTAATTTTTCTTCGAACTATTCGGATTATGAAAGTTGTTCGGATGGCGAGAGAGCTCGAGATCTTTTACAGATTCCTTTACATTGCTCTTGGACTTGCTGGCTTTATGATGGTTTTGATTGTTTTGCAGAACAAGGTCAGGTTTACCAGGACGGAGTATGTGGCAAGTGATTTTGTTGTTGTCGTTTTATTACTTCTGCCACTTGTTATTGTAATAAAAGAAGAATTTAGCGTTTGGACCGGCAAAAAACAAGCTTCAAACAATCATTCCCAAGTGAATGTTGTGACTGAGAATCCTCCCGCAGTTCCAGTAAGGCCAGCGGAAGCCACGATCCGGCCGCTTGCTTGTATTAAAACGATCTTTAATCCACCAGAAAGAGGCGAAGATTATGGCATTCTCCAAGCCATTTTTAGCATTGACATGCTAATTCTCTTCATTGCAACAGCTTGTGGGACTGGAGGGGCATTAACAGTTATTGACAATCTGGGACAACTTGGTAAATCATTGGGTTATCCGAAACATAGCATATCCACCTTTATATCCCTAGTGAGCATATGGAATTTCTTTGGACGGGTTTTGGCAGGTTATTTGTCTGAAATTGCCTTGACAAACTACAACTTCCCTCGTCCCCTAATGCTCACTCTGGTCATCCTTTCGTCATGTATTGGCCATCTTTTGATTGCCTTTGCAGTCCCCAATTCCCTTTATTTTGCTTCAGTAATGACAGGGTTCTGCCTTGGTGCACAATTGTCATTACTGTGTGCAATTATATCCGAACTGTTCGGTCTTAAACACTACTCCACAATGTACAATGTTGGCTCAGTTTCAAGCCCTGTTGGATCCTACATCTTCAACGTGAGAGTGGCTGGTCATTTATATGATAAGGAAGCTTTGAAGCAAATGGAAGCTTTGGGACTTGAAAGAAAACCAGGACAAGACCTGACCTGCAATGGGGCAACATGTTATAGATTGGCTTTTGTAATCATCAGTGCCGCTACCTTGTTGGGGAGTATAGTTTCATTGATTCTGGTCTTTCGGACAAGAACATTTTACAAAGGCGATATCTACAAGAAGTTCAAAGAGGGTGTTGCTCCAACAGGAAATGGTGATGTTCCATTAAGAGAAATGGAAGACAAGGCAACTACTGCCGTCCCAGAAACAAAAACAGCCGTCTCTGCTGGATAATAAACACAAGTGAACTCTATGTAAAGCATATACTTGGAACTATTTAAGTCAAAAATAAACTTCCCCTCCGATAGTAAACCTTGGTGTTTGCCCTTTTTGTATTTATGTCAAATGAATTAGTTGAGTTTGATATTAGCTTTTTATTTATGCAAATGGCTAAATGGATATTGTAGTGCTAAATTGCAGCTCTCAGCAGAAGACCAAATGTGGAGCTCTACGAGCAACATTATAGTAGTTTTAGCTCTTTTAACTGAAGATGGGAATATTACATGCTTTCATGGACTAACTGCCATCACTTGCTATGATTTAAATATGTATATTTTAGTAGTATTGGCAGACAAAGGCGGTTAATAATCACATGTGAAATTGGTTTCAAACTTGTCCGAGGCAATGATTAATTTATTAGTACCGAATTTTGCGAGGCTCAAATCACTTGCTTTTAGGGTTTGGCACCTCAATTCTTGTTCTAATAGAAACGGGGGAGGGTGGCTTTTAATTTCCCATGGTTTTACATCGAATCAAAACCTCTTATTCACCTCGAACACTGGTGCTTTTGCCATTAGTAAAAGAATAAGATAATGTTTAGTACTACTTAAAAAAAATATTTTAAGCTCTAAAATCATTTTCTGCTCGAAAAGTTGTGCTGAAAAGGAGTAGTTAAAATTTTTAATTTTTTCTCTTTCAAAAGTACTTTTGGTGCTTAATTTTCTTTTTATCCTTTCAATAACATAGTACTTTCTCTTTATTTTCTTCATGCTTAATTACAAATGTGTTAAAATTATTAATTAAAAATAAAAAAATTTAAAATACTAATTATATATATTTAATGGTTATATTTAAATATTTAAAATATAATTTATATATTCTAATAAAATTTTATAAATAATTAATATTTATTGCTTAAAAATATTTAAAATTTATAATTCATATATTAAAATATTAACAACAAGTTAAAATAATTTTTTTATATTCTTACTAAAATATAATAATATTAACTAATTTTAATATTATTTAAATGCATATTTGTTACTTAATAATAACATGTCTAAAATGAATATTTTATTTCTCAAATGTACTTTGACAGCAAAGCTAAACACTCAAATTTTAAACCAAACTTCTCAAAAAAAACTTTTCCACAGTACTTTTTTCAAAAGCATTTTTTAAAAGTATTGCTAAACTAGAGTTTTGGGGTTATTAAGTACCCATTTTAGCTTAGATTCATACATCATTAAAAATAACATCGGAACCAGATTCCTCAATGTAAAAATAGCACTACAGATTGAATTTTGATTTTTTATTGAAAAATAATAATCTTTATACATTTTGAAATGTGTAAATTAACTCTTTTGTTAAATTTTATTTATTAAATGATGATGTAGAATGTTAAATCCATGCTAAGAATTTTTTTTTTATGGGTAAACTAGAGAAATTGCTACCCACTTATGCATTTTATTCTATTTTAGTCATCCAACTATTAATTTTACTTTCTAAAGACAATAAACTTTCCATCATGAAAACAATGCAACTTTTCATATTTGGCTGGAATCTTTTGATTAAAAACCTTGAAACACATTAACAAAGTCAAAACGTAAAGAAAATCAAGTCAAGTAATGATCCTTTTTAAGACTTTTCATGTGATCAAATTTTCTTATTTGAAGAGATTCATTTTCCAAAAAATATTACTCTTATAATATCTTTGCTACTTTAGTACTTTATTCTATATTGAAGACTTGATCAACTTAAATTCAAAGAGATAAAAATTTACGTTGATTATAATTTTACAAATCATTATATGTTTATTTAAAAAAGTCACCTTATCGTTTTTATGTTTGAAATTGGAAGAATTTGTATCTTTGTTTATTAATTGTGTAATTAAGCTTTCAAAAAAAATTAATGAAAAAAGAGTTAAGTTTAAATCGATTAATAGTGAATTATTCTTTGAACAAATTTGTAACCAATTTTTATGTTAATTAAAAAACTTACATGCTTTAATAACGTTAAAGCATTTTTAATCCCACCTCTTTATGAAATATTTCAATTTCTTCCAATCTTTTACCACCGAGCTTATCATTTCTGTTCGGTTCATGAAAAAAATCAGAAGGATGGCGTGGAAATTAATGGTGAGCAACAGCAACCTATCTATGTTCTGATAAGACAAATATAATTTTGAATGGATTTTTGTAACCTAAGCAATAGGGGTCTTTCAAATAAAAGGGTGTTTGTAATATTTGATACATTATGGGATAGGACCATCAACCATGTCGTTATCCTGAAAAGAACAAAGAAAAGCAATGGTTTTATGAGCAAAGAGAGATTGCTTGAATCCTTGGGCAATGACGCAGCCAATGATCTCACCAACTCATCATCTGTAGCTTCGATGCTTACCTGCTGTTGGGGGATTAAATGCGCCTCCATCATCTCATAATTTCCTTCATAAAACCTGAGTAGGAATCATGTAGAACCCTGGTCCAGAGGAAGCTGTATTGAATACGATATTCCTGATCCTCCACTATGCTCTAAATTTTGAAATCTATCCACAAATCCCATTTAAGGATATGGATTTAAAGTTTAAACTCCTTCAAAAATAAATGTTCATATTTTTTTATGGGTCAAATGTTATCATGAGTTTTTCAAGATTTTCAATATAATTGAAAGATAAAATTTAGGATTAAAATCGAACTCAAATACTTTTAATAATCGATCTTTGTTAGTGATTCAATTAATTATTTGACGGACGGTATTTCAAAGATTTATCCTAAAAGAATTTGTTACTCTCAACACTTCTTATTAATAAATAAATCTTAAATCTATATTCAACCTTAAACTCTTGATAATTGATACTCCATTTGGATAAATTCTGTTGATGTTGAAATTAGTTATGACTCTATTATTTAATACGAAATTAGCAATGATATACGTGTTTGAAGTCAAACTCAACAATTGCAATGAGTTTGAAATAGAAAATTATTATCGAAAATATTTGATTAAATTGTATCTATATCTAATAAATAATGAAATTTATGTTTATTAAAAAATAAAATTTAATTTTTATTATAATTAAAATAAAAAATTATTAAATAAAAAATATATTTTAAAATTATTTTATGTTAACTACTAATAATTATGAAATATATAAACAATATTTATATAAAATAATATAGTAATAAAAATATATATTAAAAATTAAAAAATAAATTGAATGAAATATAAGAGAGAAAGGTAAAATAATTTTTTCTCTCTCATAAGTAAAGTTTTTGCCAATATTATTACAACGTAAGAAATAGATGGGTAGGAATGCTTAAACATATATATATATATATATATATATATATTCTTTTATTATGAATAGAAATAGAAAATTTTCGTCTCAGCAGTGGTCCAGCGCACCGATTGTCCCTCTTCACCTCAAACAAGCATCCAAATTCCAAAAGCACTGCGCATTTCCTCTCAAATATTTCCTCATCTAAACCACAAAATGACAACACGCTGGGACTATGGCGGCAGCGGAAGCCTAGTACAGCAGATTTTGTTTTGGTAGTGTTAAATTCAATTTTAAATATATGTTTACATATATTTCGATTACCTACATTTTATATGTTTATATGAAAATTTAAAATATAAAATACTTTACATCCTTCTCCTACCTACTTGATTAATTAACGTATTCAGTCTAAAATATACGAGGTAGTAAATGTAAATTATTATTATTTTTTAAAAATTACAAAGTTAAAACTAATAAACTTAAATCAATGGAGGAAGGAGGTTATTATTTGAATAGACATATTACAAAATTTTCATTTTCATCCTTAAATATTGAAATGTAATTCTAATTATTTTGTATTTATTCCACTTTGAAAGTTTGGAAGGCGTGTGTGGCTTTATCCACATGATTTCTTTTTGTAGATTTAATATGAATTAGGATGAAGTTTCTTTTCTGAAAAAGGACAGTGATATCTTCTTATCGCTATTACTAGTCTTAGCTCCCTGCTCACCCAGGGTATTTATATATTTTAATTAATTTAAATTACAAAATTTTATTACTTAATCATTTTAATGGTAATTTTATTATTAATATATTAAATAGATTTCTGAGTCAATTTCGATAAAATTCTTTTTGACTTTGAATATTAAACGAAACTCTAAATTAATTTTTTTTTTTTGAAAATTGCAAACAAATGATGTATATTAAAAATATGGTTACTAATAATTTTATATTTTGTTAATTGTTAATTTTAAATTTATAACAGTTTATAATAATCAATTATTTTAAATTTTAAAAACCTATTTTTTAAATAAATAGTCGACAAATTCTAAATTGATTAGTGACTAAACATATAGATTAATTCCATTAAGTACATGACTTAAATTTATTTTTATAAAAAATTATATCAGATTTCTTTAGGACAATAATCCTAAAAGAAAGTTTGCAAACAAATAGAATATGAATTTAAATTGATTTGGAAGTAGATGTAGGAACAAAATCATTTTAATACTTGATATAAATATTTTTTTTTATTTTAATTAATTTATATTTTATCAATCTTAAATTAATTTACGAGTCAACATTCGAATTAATAATTTTTAAATACATTATTTAACAATAAAACAATAAGTTTCTCTAGTTTAATTAAGTACTTTTCCAACTTTTAAAATCTAAGTCTTCTGATTTCAATTTATGAATTCAACCTCTCAACGATTGATTTAAAAATTAAAAATCAATTATAGACTTTTATTGATTTTGAATATGTGGCATTTCAATATTTAAAAGTTTGATTAAAAATTAAATTTAAATTGGTAACACGTATTTAAATTTAAAATAAATCAATTAAAAATGTTACTAATTAAATTTTAATTTTTAAATGAAAATAAATTTTTAAAGTTAAAAGTAAAAGAACTAAAATTTAAAGTTTAAAAAGTAGATGAGAAAATTAGACATTTTTCTCTCTTTTTCCCACTCGAAGCGGAAATTAACCTTGCAAATGTAGGGAAAAGAAAACATGTAAACGTGTCAAATTTTGGAAGCCGATCTTCTACAGTGTTCTATGTATGTTGTTTTAATATATAGTTATAGATTTTAATTCCGCTGCCGTCAATCTCATCTATGTGATACCGGCGAAAAAGATGGCAATCCAGCCGACCAACTAAATTTGTTTTCAAATTAATTTATAATTTACTTCTTCCAAATTCAACTCAAAAAAATTAAAATTAAAATTACCTAATCTCCTCCAACTTTATAAAATATGCCAATTGAAGGTTAGCTTGATTGACATCGATATTATTACCAGTGTAAGAGAACACGGATTTAAATACGTTGAAGCGTATTATCTTCTTATTTAAAGGTTGGAGAAGAGCTATGGATAGTTTTAGAGTTTATATAAAAAAGAATAAATATCATAAGAACTTAAAATGTGAGCAATATTTAAAGAAAAACTTTACTAAATATACCACAATGTTTAATTTATTTAATATTTTTATCAAAATAAAAGAATATTATTTTATTTTTTATTATCATTTGATAAAAACAAAGCATTACAACTATTTATCCATTTATAAATCAAATAATTCATTCAGAATAATAAATTAACACAAAAAGGATGTGGTTCTCGCCTTTTAGAACACGATCATATCCTTGATGTGCAATTAGTTGGTTTGGCCTAGGGCCTCCTTTATGTTGTAAAAAAGAAAAAAAAAAGAAAAAAAACCAACTGATAGCGATAAATATTAAAATTATACATAAATTTTAATAATGCTATATATGAATTTTAATTTTGTGCAATTTTATATATAAAAATTTAAATTGATGAAATTTTTACAAATCACTAGTAATATTATTGAAGTAACATCATTTTACATTGATATAATGAATACACAAATAATTATATTAATCTAATATAGAAATAAATGTGTGTATTCATTTATTTAAATGTGTATAATTGAATCAAAATTAAATTTTTATATACAAATATAAACTACAATTATAATTACCTATGAAATCAAAATTTATGTATACATTTAACATCTATCCTAATTTGATAATCATAAACTTACAAATAAAAATTTGATTTTATAAATTAAATATCTCAACGTTCATGCTAATGTATGTAAGAAAATAATTCATCTTCACTTTGCCTCACAAAACATGTTGAAGTTTTTAGAGATAAAACAAAGAATTGTTAAGTAACGGCAACAACAACATTTGACTAAAATATCAAACAACGATCCAATCAAAACTCCACTAAAGAAAGATTCAAAGTTGTAGATCTACAATATCACCTCATTATATGCTAAGAAATACTCCCACCGGTCCATTATAGAATAGCCATGAAATCTCGGTTCTCCAACCATAAATCAATGGCGTACATGTGAGATATATTTAAAGTTTTGAAAACAACATTGCCTATTAACCCAAAAAAAAAAAAAAGAAGGTGGAAGAGAAAGCAACTAAACCGCTCAGCCAAGATAGTCAATTTCATTTTGGTACTGTCCCTTCCGGTTCGAATACTATGTTATAGTAATAATGTAAATCATAATAATGAACTTTTAAGGTATGTTTCGATACAAACTCCAAATAATATTAATCATATTGATGCTTATTAATTGATTTTGTCAATATCAATTCATACAAAAAATAATCTTAAAATATAATTATAATTATAAATTTTTATTTTTATTTATTTTAAATTTGTTGAATGATAAATTATTTTATGCATAATATGACTGTTTAATTTATGGAATAATTATTCTAGAGAGTAATAGCAAGCTGACTGTGAATTGCAGAAACTATGTTGGATACTCTTTGTAATGAAACTCTTGTGAGACGAATTAAGGAACTACGAACCAGAGATTGGGAGATTCAGATCAATCACATCTTTCGTGAAGCAAGTTATGTTGTTGACATGCTGACAAGGTTGACTACTGCACAAGTATTCGCGCTGCAGGAGCTGCAACATCCTCCTCTTGGCATCAAAATGACACTTATTGCTGATAAATTGGGAGTTTCTACAAATAGACTGTGCGCTGTAGTTTTATTTTGTTTTAAGGTTTAGCCTTCTCCTATTTTACCAAAAATATATATAATTGATGAACATTTTTTAATTGAAATTTATTTAATTTTATTATTTAATTTTTGTAAATAATTTTTTTATATACATAATAAATATTTTTTTAAAAATAACGATAAATCTAATATGATGTGTAAAAATAAATCAATACTAATATGTATACTAGAAAATTAGTACATCTACCTAAACAGTTCTAAATGTCTTGCACCAAGTATCCCTCAACAATATTTGAGAAAAAAAAATGAAAGGAAACTGAGAGAGAGAGAAAATGTTTGAAGTGCTTAGTATTACTTTTAAGAAGTATTTTTTTTAGATAAAAATATATTTTTAAAATAAAAGTATTTCTAAACAAGTTATTTTTTAAGAGAAAAAAAGTTTCTCTCAAGCCTAAAAGTGGCTTTTTTGATAAGTTAAAAATTTTAGCTTCCTTCAAATTTTTTTTTTCCTCAATAGCACTTTTGAGAAGCATTACTAAATTAAGCCTAAATCAACATAATTATGAAAGAATTTTTGTATATTATCAACAATAGAAGAGTTACAGTATATATAACCTATAACACATGAAACTTCACAGGAAAAGAGTTGAAGAATCCCTATAATTAAGGATTAACTCAATCTTAAAAAAATAAAATCTCATCAAATTATAATCAAGAATCGACTCCATCGAAATAAAATCTAATCAAATTTGTCTCAATCAATTCCTTGATTTCTATCAATTATTAGTAGTAATTTTTATTTTTATTTTTAGTAACTTTTTTCCCTTTAATGTTTGAAATTTGTACTTTATCTTTAATATTATCCTTTTTATATATATATAAATTTTTTTTTGGGGTGAAATATCCTTTTTATATTTTAATAATACTATTAATGGTTTTTTAGTGCGACTATTAATGATCTTTTAGATATAATTATCCAATATAATTTTTATTTATCATATTTTTTAAATTAATTTGAATTTTATATAATAAAAATAGCCGACACTATCAAATCGAAATTAAAAGTGGAGTAAAAAATTGTGGCATCCTATCCTTTAAAATACATAAATATACGTGTACATTGTCGTTTCCGGATTTAAATAATTTCAGTCTACCATGTCTTCATGTGATATATTTGTATATTTATAATGTGGTATGAAAGTCTCTTTATTTAAGACCTCCATAAACTCATAAAATGAGCTATAAATAGGTGATGAGCTTGCCTAACCTCCTTTGCAAATACCTACCCTACCGAACCTTGTGTTCAGTGTTCTAACATCACCTACGTTAGCAAAGAGTAGGGGAAAGAAAGATGGTGGCCGATCATTTCAGCGGCAGCGGTTGTGGGTGGCGAGATATAAAGACATTCGGGTTGAAACTGATTCTGGGACGGTGGTTCATGGTGTTTGCTTCACTGCTTATCATGTCGGTATCTGGCGCAACATATATCTTCGGTCTATACTCAAATGTTATTAAAACATCTTTGGGCTATGATCAAACAACCCTCAATCTTTTAAGCTTTTCCAAGGACTTGGGTGGCAACGTTGGGATCTTATCGGGGCTCATCAATGAGGTTACGCCGCCGTGGGTGGTTCTCTTGATTGGGGCCGTCATGAATTTCTTCGGATATTTCATGATATGGCTCGCCGTCACCGGCCGCACCGCTAAGCCCCATGTGTGGCAAATGTGCGTTTATTTCTGCTTAGGTGCAAATTCCCAGGCCTTTGCCAATACTGGGGCTCTGGTCACTTGTGTCAAGAACTTCCCTGAAAGCAGGGGAAGTGTTTTAGGCCTTTTGAAATCTTATGTAGGTCTAAGTGGTGCAATATTGACGCAGTTATACCATGCTTTCTATGGGGACAACCCAAAGGCTCTTATCTTGCTGATAGCTTGGCTCCCTGCTGCTGTTTCTTTTGTGTTTCTTCGGACGATTCGAATCATAAAGATCGTTCGAAGGCAAACAAACGAGCTTAGAGTTTTTTATAACATTTTATTCATTTCTCTTGGACTTGCTGTTTTCCTTATGGCTTTAATTATCGTACAAAACAGGTTAAGTTTCAATAGGATCGAATATGTCGGAAGTGCTTCCATTGTTTCTATATTGCTGTTTTTCCCACTCGCGGTCGTTATCAGAGAAGACTTGAAGATTTGGAAAACAAATAAACAAGCTTCGAATGATGTTTTCCAGGTAAAAGTAGTGACGGAAAATCCACCGGCGCCGGCCGTTGAGTTAGCAACACCACCGCAAACGGTGACATCTGCAGGCGGAGATCCTAAACCCGCGGAAAAACACGACGGTTGCTTGGAAAACATTTTCAAGCCTCCAGACAGGGGTGAAGACTACACCATATTGCAAGCACTTTTCAGCATCGACATGTTGATTATCTTCATCGCAACCACATGCGGTGTCGGAGGAACGTTGACGGCAATCGACAACTTGGGTCAGATCGGCAACTCATTAGGCTACCCGAGTCATAGTATAACCACTTTCGTTTCGCTCGTAAGCATATGGAACTACCTGGGACGAGCGGTCGCAGGTTTCGCTTCCGAATACTTGTTGACGAAATACAAGATACCAAGGCCATTGTTGTTCACTTTCGTGATTCTCTTGTCTTGTGTCGGACATGTTTTAATCGCTTTTGCAGTCCCAAACTCTCTTTACTTTGCTTCAATCATTATCGGATTCTGTTTCGGAGCACAATGGCCATTAATGTACGCCATCATCTCCGAAATTTTCGGCCTTAAATACTACTCCACGTTGTACAACTTCGGTTCCGTGGCTAGTCCCGTTGGTTCTTACATTCTGAACGTTAAAGTGGCTGGACATTTATACGACCAAGAGGCTTTGAAACAAATGAAAGCTTTGGGTCGTACGAGGAATCACGGGGAGGACTTGACTTGCAATGGAGGGCAGTGTTACAGAAAGGCTTTTCTTATAATTATAGCCACCACATTGTTTGGATTCCTTGTTTCTGGTATTTTGGTCATTAGGACCAGAAGCTTTTACAGAAGTGACATTTACAAGAAATTCAGGGAAGAAGCTCAGGTTGCCGAAACAGACATGGGTTCAAGTTCAACTTCAAAACAAACTCACTCCATGTCTACTACAGCTACTTCAACTACCTCACCCAACTGACTAAATAGTTCTAAATATTTTAATTTTGCTTAATTCAGCCTGTGTTATCGGTTTTCTCTCTCTCTCTTTCCTTGGGAATCGTACCCTTTTGCAAGATCTAAGCTTTAATACTGAACTTGTAAGAACTTATCAAGGAGTACTCGACTTTGGCCACGTGAATGTGGACATTATATGATATTTAGATTTAAAATTTCGTTTTACTATATTTAATTTTTTTTAAAACATTCTTAATGATACTTTTAGCTAATTTAACCTATCTCTTCTGCTAAAATAACACTTTTTTTTTTGTATACATTTATAATCACCTAAAAATCTTAATTAAAATAAGATAATACAGTTTGAGTCTAACCCATAATCTTAAATAATAAAAAAAACCAACTAAATTAATACCGATAAGACTTACTAAAGCCTAAGATTAAACAACCGGCACCAGACAAAGCCTGAGATTTTTTTTTTTACTTTTTAATTTTTGAAAGAGCCTGAAATTCATTTAGAATAACAAAATGTCCTATTAATTTTGAGATCATGAATCAGGGTTGCAACAGATGAGCAGCTGTGAAACACAACAAATACAAGACAAAATGACGCATCCAAGATTTTGATGTTTGAGGGTCTTTGAAAGAATCATGACAAAGAAGATGACATTTTATATTTGGAGTCATCAACGGTTACTCTGTTTCACTCTAGTGACAAGCAGTATTTTTTTTTTTAATAAAATGATAAATATAAATATATATTCATCAATATTCGGAGTCATAAACTGTTGTTTGTTGGAAAAAATTTTAAATTTAAAAACTAAATTTATATTATAAAATTATTTTATATGTTAATAAAAAATTGATTGTGGACAATCTTAATTAAATAATTTATATAAATTAATTGTAATTTCGATAAAATCATGAGAATTTTACCATATTAGAATTTATGTGTAAATTTATTTAATTATTTAAATAAAATTAAACTACTATATACACAATTTAACTTCCACTTTAGATTCAATTATTTAATTTATTCATCAATTAAATAATAATTTAAAGAAATTAAATTATTTCTACGTTATATTTCGTGTTCTTAAGAAAATACATTTACTACGGATAGTAATTCATACAATCCATTTCTTATTCGTCGTTTTTGTCCATTTATATCAGGTTCTTATTAGGCAATCCACTCAAAATTATAATAAACTAGTGAAGGGACTGGTTGAACATACATAAATAAGGCTAAAATAATTTGTGGTTAAATTCCAACTATTGTCTATTAATTACAAAGTTATTTAGTCATGGAGTTAATTCACTAAAGGTATCATGACTGATCTACTTAAATTGAGCTTTTGTCCAATGATATTGTCATATGTGTATTACCCTTATAGGATCGCCATGATCCCTTTAAGTTAAATTTGTTCTTCTAATTTGATATGTTTTATCTCATGGTTACCATTGTATATTCCACAATGAAAATGATCATTACCAATTCTAGTAACTGTAAATCATTTGTCCCAGACAAATGGCCTGTGACCATGTTCCATTTTCATAATTCATATAATGCCAATAAGAGGAAAAATATTTATTCTTTTTATCAAGCTATGATTCTACTATTGTGAGTGAGGCAATGCCATGCATAATTCATGTACCCAACATGCCAATTTTAGGCCCATTACCTCGAAAGCATAGGTTTTAAATATATCAAAGCACATGAGCTATACATACATACTCATTCACTTACTCAAGATTTAAGTAAGTCACACCATGAATGTCACAAGTGAATAAATCTATAAATGGACCTAGGATAAATTCATCATGAGTCATATTCGCTATATTGCCAATCTAGATAATCAAATCTATGTCTCTATTTATGAGAGTCAATCTAGCTCCAATATCCAAGACATGTTATCTCCTCAACTAGACTTATAAACGCCATAATAGTCTTAACATGAATCTTTTTCTCAACCCAATCCCATGGACTATAGATATTTTAGATTATCTACTATTATAAGTCATTTTCTAGCATTATAATTCAACCACATAATGCAATTTAATATTAGTTAAACCTTAGATAATCATTGAGTCAATATTTTGCTTAGTCATTGAGTTTGTTGGAGGTATCGCGATTCCAAGGTTTGAATATCGCAATACCCTCTCCTTTGGTATTGTTCTTGTTCGATTTCAGCCTCCAACACGTCCCTACATCACTCAACCACACGTTAGGGTCCCCTATTGCACTATTGGCCGATTTGAGTCTCAAATGAGTAAAAATAAAACAATTACACTTATTACCTAAAAAACTAAAAACTACGGAAAGACACTACTTTGCTTGAAAATAAGCTCCTTAAGTATATCGAAATAGCCTAATTCATTATATCAAATTATGGCAGGTCAACAACATACTAGCTTTCGGTTCCTTATTTATTTGAACTCACGCTTTTACTTACATTAAAGTAAACGAGTCAAGCATACATAGTTCATCATATACTTAGGATTAAAGTATGTCATACTATAAACGTCACAAGTGAATAAATCCATAAATGGATTCAGAATCTATTCTCCTTGGGTCCAGTCCAATGTACTATCAGTCTAGTTAGTCACATTTATATATTTATCTTTTAGGAGTCATCCGCTCCAATGCCCAAGACAAGACATATCCCTAATTAGACTTGATAGACAACATATTAGTCTTTCAATTAGTTTGCTCATCTTTTTATTAGACTAAAGACTTGTTTAGATTCATATACTAATATAAGTTGTCTTTTTGTATTACGATTCGACCATGTAATACTACTTAGTATTAGTTTAAACATTAGACAACTAGTGAGCCAATATTTGCTTCAATTTTGTTTTGCATGCAAAAACCACATGAAAACATCATACAAAGAATATTAATGTAATCCATGAATTATTTTATTAATCAATCTATTTAAAAAAATTATAAGTTTACAAACGAATATACTACACTTAAGACACTATATCCAACACTTATTTTATAGCGAAGACGGATGTTAATATACAATTCAATGGTACATGGGATAAATGAACCCCAAATGGCAATTTCCTTGAATCAAAATTCAAAAATTTCAAACTTGGCTCTAATCCACAAACTATTATTGGCTTATTCTTTATATATGCCATAGCCCGAGCTCGATCACCAAATCCATTGTCTCTGTGCTAGAAAATTGCATGAACATTTTCACCCATTAACTTGATTTCCACTGAACCAGTGTTCCCCCAGTGCATATTGATAAGCTATTGTATAGAGTTGGAATTTGAAGGTCTGCCAAGAAATTACCCTACCAAAGAGTGACTCTATACCATAATTCCATCATCAAACACCTCAATCAGAGGTTTAACCTTCAACAATCCTTCATAGATTTGAGGAGGGAAATATTGGAGAGTCTGATCTGTACTACTACCAAATAATTTTTTCCAATCCATAGTACCCACAGTAATTCCTCAGATTGCACCATAGTACCAGCCTCTAATGTAAACTCGGATAAGAAAACAAAAGAAGGTATGATTTACAAAACAAATTTAGTGTTAAATTTGTAGAAATTTAGGACAAAACAGTAAAATATCTTGATCGCTAATTGTCATGCTATTATGCACTAGAAGTATTCTCACACATCTCTTTTATAAATTTTGGTAACAAGGTCAAACATCCTCTTTTAGCACAATTATATCAAATAAAAAATTAATTTATATTAAAAATTTAAAATCTTTCAGTACAATGAAATATTCCTGACTTTTTATCAAACCCATTTTAAGTTAACATGTTTGATAATTCGGTTTAGATGTTCAAAATTTATATTAAAATTTACTAATTAAGAAAAAACATTACTTAGATGGCAAGATGTAATTTATTTTAGAATTCATAGACATTGTTATAATTCCACATTTGTATTTATTTGAATAAATAAATTATTCACTTATTGTTTTAAAAATTAATGGAGAATTTTACAAAAGACAGACTATTCTTAAATTATATTTTATTTTAAGAAAAGAGAAAGGAGGAGGTTGAAAATTTGAAATATGTAAAAACTCTAGGACTGTTAACAGAATTAGGTGCAGGTTTGTTATTCTGGTACTTGATGAAGTGGTAGGTTGTTACAATGCTTCCTTAAGCTGTATCGAACGGTCACTATGTACTCATTATATACGCTAATTGATTATTTGATACCGATCACATATGTCAAATAATGATACAACTGACTGGATGCACTTTGCAATTATTAGGGTAAATTTAACCACAAATACCAAACCAACCCCACAGAGATCCTAAACCTGCCTTCCTCTGTCGTCATAATCACGGAGTGTATTCAAAATAGACCTTTCCGAAGCTGACACCATTTTGTTTGGGACCTCCCACGCCCACCATCCCACCACCCTCTTCAAACCCTAACCCCACCACCCACCACCATTGCCACTACCTCTCTTAACTTTCTATCTTTTTGCTATACGATTGGTTCACAGAAGCAGTGCCAAATCTTAGATAGACATGCGACAAAGATATATCTAACTTTTTTTTTTTTTTTTTTTGGAGTCTTATCGTATTTGATTAATGGTGTTTCATATTTATATCTAAGATATATGTGAGATACAGACATCAAGTTAATGTACAATCATTTACTGTTGGAATACTGAAAATTCCGGTAAGATTAGTAGAGACCCTAAAAAGAAAATGCGGTGGGTGACTTTGACATGAAAACGTCTTCCATATTTGCATATGTGGGTGACTTGAAATGACTTGAGAGGTGTTCCACATTCCACGTTTCACATTTCTCCACCTTTAACTTGTCGGTCCAAAAATCTCATTCTTCATCCTCGTTACCATGTGAATGTGACCTTCATTTTGTACTTGAAATATAAAAGCAGATGGGAGACATTCATCAAATGACAAATTCTTCAATTATTGATTTCATTGTGTTTTTCTTTTATACATTTCATAATACATATATATTCATATCTGCATAAAAATTGATATCATTGCATTTATCAAACCTACTCAAAATTACCGAGTACGTAGCCTTGCAGTGAAAAAGAAGAGAAAGAGCTACCCCATCATATGCTAGCATCCTTTTGCGGAATGCCAAACTTTAGGTACATTGTATTCTTGGTTTTGACATCATCTATCATATTCATTTGTAAGATAACTGTTGAATACTTGTTAATGGTGGCCACAACCCCTTTTCTCTTTATGTTCAATCAAATCAATCACATTTCCACTCAAGACAAGTGTAAAGGTGGTCGGTTTTTAAGTTATCCATTGAGCTAAATGGGTTCAATGGGCTAAATCGCTTAGGGCTTTTTATGCTGCCCTTTTACCATCTTTTTATCATCCAGATTCAAGCCCAACCAAGTAGGCTTTACCTTCTTTTTATCATCCAGATTCAAACTTTGATGAAGAGGAGTTGTATGTGCTTTTCTGCAACCAATAAGATAGTAATTTGTAGCAATAATGTGGTAAGGTCGATTGTGGTGTTAAAGATGGAATAGGATTTCTTTTTGGTCCTCATCTATCACTTTGCACACAAAAAATAAACTTTTCAAAACCTTATCCCATCCCCCTACACAATTTTCATTTGGAGACAACCAAACCATTTTTAATCCCAACTTATTACTAAAAACTAAATAAAAAAAGTTAAGACCTTCCTTTGATTTCACCAAATTTTTGAAAAATGGAAACATTAAAAATATATATTTGGTTAAAATAAAAATATATGAAAAATTAGAAAACTTATTTCATTGTTTTCCCTAAAAATATTTTGTAAAATTGTTTATATTTAATTAATAAATTGGGATTTATTCAAACCCATTTAAAGGTAAAATTATTGTCTCTTTTTTTCTCAATATCTTTTAAATATCAAAATTTCTTACCATGTTTCAATTCCATATAAATTGTATTAGCAAGGTTTAATATATAATTTGGTATCTGAGTTTGACATTTTTTCTTAATGTGATACATGTGTTATTTGTTGGTCCAATTTGATACATGTATTTGACAAATGTTATATATTTTAGTACCCAAAGGTAACAATATTAACTTTTTAATGTTTAATTTGATTTTAGAGTTGATTTGATGAAAATACATAATCAGCTAATAATATTAACAATTAAATTTCATTAAATTAACCCTATAACTTGAATTAATTCACATCCATCCGATTGTATTTTACAAATTAAACAAATTCACAATTAACACAAAAAATGTATTCAAACTTAATAATATATTAGCAATTAACTTACATCAAATCAACCTTAAAACTAGAATTAAATACTAAAAAGTTAACACAATTATCTTTGGATACCAAAATATATAACTTTTGTCATATACAGGTACTAGATTAGACCAAAAAATAACACATATACCACATTAAAAAAAAAAAAGTATCAAACTCGGATACTAATTGTATGTTAAGTCTGCTAGCAAATAAAGTGTACTTTTTAAATAATAATAAAGTCATCATTTGATTTTCATTTTTAGATTAGAGAAGAAAATAGAACAAATATTCTTGACATAAAAATAGAGGGACTAAAGTCTAAGGAGTACAGAGAGTGGGGATACAATTAAAACTAGAATTTTTGCTCAAAGCTGGTACATTGAGAGGGTTTAATATGTATATGGGCCCTTGTACGACAAGAAATTTATCAATTTGACATCTAAAGAAGTTTTTGGTAAGTTTGATATCTGTACTCTCATACCCATCCAACAGAAAAAACTGGCATGATAATAAATAATCAATAAATATGTGACATTTGTCCAAAATGCCACCCCAAAGTCATGTAAGAATAAAAGGAATTTTTCAAATTTATAAATTTCAAAAAGTGAAAATATAAATTTCTTAAATTATAATAAAGCGGAAATTATAATGAAAAGTTTAAAATGCATAAAATTACAAAAACAAAATCCTAAATTATTAAAAGATCTAAAGTTATTCAATATGTGAAAATATAAATAAATAAAAAAAAAAGAGGAAAATTGTAAAAGAATAAACTTTCTAAAGTTCTAGAAATTATTATAATTTAGAACATTTTTAGTTTTTTTTAAGTGATGATACTGTTGCATGTTCGAACAGATGATAGAGCCATAGTTTTGATGGTGTCAAAGTCACTGACTCACATATTTGACTTTTAATTACTTATATTTTTAATATTTTTAATAAAAATATATAAGTAAATTTTCGTTGTAAATTAGAATATCATCATTATTCAATCCAACAGTCTTGAAAAGGGAGAAGAGAAGTTTAAATTTTGGTGGATTCTCGTGTATATAAAAAATTAATTAATTACTAAATTAGGTTAGGGGAGAAATTATTTAAAGAAATAGGTTGTTTGTTACAATTCTTCCTAGTGTTGTTTGACACACTCTTTTTATCTTTTTTTTTTTTTTAAGAATTTTTTATTGGTGTCACCACTGTGTCAAGTGGCACCAGTATATATTTGTAAAATACTAATAAAAATATGGATATAAAATTGTGGAAAAATAAAAAAATAACTTTTATCGATAAATTTTTTAAATTGCCCCGAAAGAAAAAAAATGAAAGGAAAAAAATATATTTTTATTGGAATCGTCTGTGTGTCAAACGACACTTGATATATTTTTAAAAAAATTGGCCTGAAAAAAAAGTCATTCCCCAAACAACTTCCTATTTAGGGATTTTTATGAAGAGATATTATATGTAATGTGAGGAGTTTGGGGAGGGTGATTGTAACAATTGTGATTGATATTGAGGCGATAAAATCATTCATTGAGTGATAGGCTACAATTACTTCTTTGTGTAATAATAGATTGAGCCTAAAGCAATAAGTGATTCAAATGATTGTTGAATAAAATTATTTACTCAACAAGACTTCACACATGTAAGATTAGGAAATCTGAAATGCGTTAACAAGAGACTTTTTCATTAAAGTTCATAATTTTTGTTAAAAAATTAAGTTTTAAAAAATAATTACTTTAGAAGTTTATGGAATCTTTAATTGTTATATGTCGAAACAATTTTTTTTTTAAAACGGGGTTGACTTTGATTTTAGAAATAAAAACAAAAAACGAGAGTTGCCACCAATCCTTTTTGAGGAGGTGTGATCGGGTCACCTCAAATTAATCATTTTAATGAAAGTTAAGATTTACTAAAACGATAATTTTTGGTCTACGAAAATCAAAAAATGAGTTCGGGAGTCGGTTACGTACGAGGAAGGATTAGCACCCTCGATACGCCCAAAAATTGGTACCTAGTTGATTAATTAATGTCTTAGTGTCGAAAGTTAAAAACTTGAAAGACTTCAAAATAAGATCCCTCTTTTTTGTAGAAAACTCGAATGTTAAAAACTTTCGCATCTCTAAGTAATAAAACATCACATCCAGTAAGTTTGGACACAACATCTCGAACTTTTGAGAGTGAGCTTGCCTTTTATTTAGAATTTGTGTATTCTACCCCTTTTTGAAAGGATATTCGATTATTTAGGGTAAACGAGGAGAATCGAAACATAGTAAGTTAGGGCACGATCTCTCGAACTTTCAAATACCGAACATTGCCTTTATTTACAAAAATCTTATTTCGAGGTAACAAGGTGTCATACCCGGTAAGTTAGGGCACAACATCTCGTATTTTCGAGAATAAACGTTTTATTCAAAACTCATATTGCGATTTAAAAGAATATTCCGTGATTTAGGTTAAATGAGAAAAATCGGAACCCAGTAAGTTAGGGCACGATTTTCTCGAATTTCCAAATACGGAATATTACTTTTATGAAAGGATTATTTTTGTCGGGTAAAGAATGATATAACGCAAATTTGTAAAAACGAAAAGAAATAAATCATGATGTTAACAAGCATAATAATAAATGAGTAGTATGAATGACAAAAATGAAAGAAATAAAGAAGCTATGTAACTTAAGAGGAAAATAATAGGTAAAAATAATAAAAATGATAAAAATGAAAATAAATAAGAATAAATGAAAAAGGAAATTTAATAGTAAACCGATAAATAAATAAGTAATATATAAAATAGTAAAAGAATAATAATAATAATAATGTTGACGAAAGGTAAAAATGTGTTAATAAGGATAATAATAAAAAGAAAATAATAATAATAATAATATGCTAATAATATAATGGTAATGATAATAATAATAGTAATAATATTTATTCATTTTGAATAGCATAATAACGACAATATAATACTAATAAAATAAAATAATAATACATTAATAATGATAATATGTTGTTAATAAGAAAAATACTAACAAGGATAATGATAATAATGTGTTAATAATGATAGTGATAATAAAAAGAAAATAGTAAATAATAATAATAATAATAATAATAATAATAATAGTAGTGGTAACAATAATAATAATAACAAGTTTAAAAATAAAATAAAATAAAAAACATATATAATCTAATGTATTTTCTTTAATATACAAAAAGGTGATAAATAAAAGAATAGACGATAATAAAATAATAAATAATGAGGTAATAATAATAATAACAACCATAATAACAAATAAATAAAATAAAATAAAATAAAATAGAAAAATAGAAAAATAGAAAAACAATAATAGAAATAGTAACACTAATAATAATAATGAAATACAAATGATAGTAATAATAATAGTAACCATAATAAAATTATTGATAAATAATAATAATAATAATAATAATAATAATAATAATAATAATAATAAAAATAACAACATTGATAATAATAGAAAATAATAATGATAAAACATAATAGCTGTAACGATCCAAAATCCGTGGGCACCGGAAAAGTGTGTTATCGGGCCTCCGTCTTAGTGAAATAAGTTCGAAAATAATTATTAAAAATATTTATGAGTCTAGTGGTGTGTCTAATTAGGTTTCAATTAAGTAAATTTAGCTTAATTTAGAGTAATTAGCAAAAAGAATTAAATTGAATAAGAGGTAAAAGTTTAATTCTAAAGCAATAGAAAGTAAAAAGGGCCAAAATGGAAAATATGCCATTAAGTAATGGTTGAGGTGGCATAAACGTATTAAAAATCTAAGATTTTATTTAGATTATATATATTATATTATATAATTGATTATTATAATTATTAATTGTTATGGTTTTATATTATTACTAGTACTATTATTAAATAAATTAAATAGTAGAGAATTATATGGTAATAAAAATATTGGTATATTTGTAATAAATAGATATATGTGTACTTGTTATAAAATAATTTGTTTACTTAATATTAAAGTAATAGATAATTAGATTAAATTATATATTGATAATTAAATAATTATATCATAAGATTTTTTTTTATGATAAATAAATTGAAATTATGATAAGTGGATGGTGATAATAAAATACAAATGTAAAATATATATTTGTACATTTGTAATATTTATATTTGTTATTAAATAAATATTATTATTAATTGATATTATATTATTAGATTAATGAATAAATTAATAATTTGACAAATGTATGGTGATAGTAAAGTACAAGTGTAATAAATTATATACATATAATTGTAAAATACATATTTATTTACTTATTATTTAAGATAAAACAAACATAAAAAGAAACAAAATCATTCGAAAAACAGAGAAGGGAAAGAAGAAAAGAAAGAAAAAGGGGAAATAGGGAATTTGAAGCTTGGAGTTTAATTGCTAATATCGAGCCTGAAGCATCGGCCCAAAAAGGAAAAGGAAAGATTGTCGAGGATTAAATCCGAAGAGAATTCTGGTTTGTATCACTATAACTCAAGCTTTATAATTAATATGTGTTTAATTTAATACGAATGTGTGGTAAGT
Organism: Gossypium longicalyx; assembly: GCA_025698465.1. Classification (NCBI taxonomy): domain Eukaryota; kingdom Viridiplantae; phylum Streptophyta; class Magnoliopsida; order Malvales; family Malvaceae; genus Gossypium; species Gossypium longicalyx. Next base: position 30,877,799 of record CM047003.1, read on the forward strand.
ATTTTAAGGTAAGTATTTAATGAACTGATAAAATTTGTGATTGGGTATTAAAATTGAGATTGATACTGAACTGAATTATGGGATATTGAATATTGTTTTGAATACCGAATTGAACTGTGAAATTACTGAATAATGTTACGTATATTGCATTGAACTGTAAAATTTCTAATGAAGTGAATTACTGTATTGCTATAAAAATTGATCAAAATAATAAATTATAATTAATATTGAATCGAAATGGAAATTATACTGAAAAATTATTTAAATACCCTATTAACTAGTCGGGCTAGTCGAATATAGTTGGCATGCCATAGGATATAGAAGAGTACGGGTTTTCTTTGGCTTCGATCGGGCATTTATGTGCCGACTCATCATCATTGTTATCGCCGTTTCGTTACCTATTCGACACTTTGTGTGTCGAATACTGTTACCGTTACTGTTACAGATTCAACACTTTGTATGTTGAAATCGTTATGCATTATCGCCATCGCTACCATGCTATCGACATCGATTGAGTGCGCGTGTGCCGTTAAGGCACATTGTGCCGTACTGGTGTGTTGGTTGGAATCCGTGTATCCGCCGAGTCCAAGTCAAGTTAATAGGGACAAATGAAATAAATCTACTGATAAAACTAAATTTGAATGATATAGCATATGTGAAAGTTCAGAATTGAAATAAAAAATAATAATAAGAATGATATATATATAATCGAATGATAACATAAAGAGATTAAATTGTTCATTAAGTGATGATAATTGTAATGTAAAAGTATGTGTGTGATTTAATGTATTTAATTATAAACTGAATTATAGTGATACCACTGAGTATATGCATACTCAGCGTACGGATGTTTTCGTGCGCAGGTTGTAGAAGTCAAGTACTGAACTAGCATCCAAAGCCAGACCCGACTTCAGCAAACTTTTTGGTGATGTATATTTTCTTTTGGTAATGTGGCATGTACATAGAATGTGTATAAAGGTTATTATGTTTTGAATATAAATGGTTTAAAATATTAGTATTACAAGTCTAAGAATTATAATGAAAAAGATTATCCATTTCAATTTAATTAGTACAATAATAAATTTAAATTGATATTATATTGATTAAGTTGATTAGAGGTATTTAGATTAGAAAATGAATGTGTGAAATAATTTGGTTGAATTGGTTATGCTTGAAATGGATATGGTTTTAATTGCAGGGGGATTTATGTAAAGATAAGCAGAAATGCTGTCGAAATTTATAAAAAATAAAAATAAAAATTTGGAGTACTTAAAAGAGTCCCGTTTCACTTAAATGTATGTTTTAGACTTGAGAGTTCAATATAGGGATTTAGTAATTAAATTATACTATGAATGTTATTTTATTTGTGAATTATTCATAAGTTATCTGATACGTTCGGTAATGCCTCGTAACTCTGTTTCGGCGACGGTTCGGGGTTAGGGGTGTTACAATAGCAATGGTGAGAATAATAATAATAGTAATTATAATATACAATAATAATATTAAATGTAACAAATAATATTAATAATAAAAAATAGTAATAAAAATAAAATAATAACAATGATAATAAAAAAATACTAGTATAATAATAATAGTAAAAAAGGGAATAAAATAAAATAAAAATAAAATAAAATTAGCAAATGGTAATAAAAATATTGAAAATAAATGATAATGGTAAAAAATAGGAAAATAGTAATGATAATAATAATAATAAAGTAGAAAATACTAATGCGTTAATATAAAAAAATCTAATAATAATAATAGAAAAGGAATAAAACATGAAAAATGTAATGATAATAGTGGTAGTAATAAAAATAATAATGCTAATAATAGCAGCAAATATAATGGTAATAACAATCATAATAATAACAATGATTTAAATAATAAAATAGCAAAAATGACTAAAAGGGATTAAATCGAACTTGAAACAAAAGTTTTGGGGCAAATCTGGAGTAAATAAGAGACAAAAGGACTAAATTGCATGCGCAAATAACCAGGAAGGACTAAAATGGGCAATAACCCTTCCCTTCAAAACGCGCAGCATAAGAGAGAACCAAAATGAAAACCAAAATAAATTACAGGGTAAAATTAGAAATAATGAAAATTTTAATTTCAAAACAATAAAAAAGCGGAAGGGCTAAAAGTGCAATTAGCCTTTCCGTCAAAAACACGCGGATCTTTGGCCTAGGGCGGGTCAGATCGGGCAAAACGACGTCGTTTTGAGTGTTTAAGGCCAACCCCAAAACGACGTCATTTTGAGGGCCTATAAAAGACAGATTTAAAAAAAAAATCCATTTTCACTTATTTAAAAAAAAAACACTTCCTTCTTCTTTTTTTTCTCTGCAGGTGCTCTTGGTCCAGTCAAAGCCCCGGCGACCCACCACCGTCCTCTGTCGCGTTTCCGCCGCCAACGACCGTTGCGTACGGTGGTCAGAGGTAAAAAAAATTCCTCTTTTTTTTTTGTTTTGAGGTGTTTGTTTTTCTAATCTTTATATTATGTATTGATGCATATAAAATCGAAAGAGATTCGAAAGTAAAAAGAAATAAAAATAAAAATCACCTTTAGTTTTTCCGTTTTGATTCTTGGTGTTTGATTCACTGATTTGAGACTATCACCCTGCTTTAGTATTGTTAAAGTCACTATTTTGCTCTCTTTTTTAATGAAGATCGAGTGTTTTTTATTAAAAATACCGAATCCACAAAACATTCTTGGCTTGGCTTTTTAAAGCCATTTTACATGCTTCTTTTTTTTATTTATTATTTACTGTCTTTTCTCCCTTTTTTGCAGGTGCAAGTGGCGGTGGAGCAGGTGGCGGTGGGTGGTGGTGGCAGACCTAGGTGCGGCGCACCTAGGTGTTAGGGGGCTAGGGTTCTTTGTGTTTAGTTTAGGTGTTGGGCTTTTGGGCTGCTAGGGTTTTTTTAATTTTGGGCCATTAGTTTGTGTTTGGTTGTAATTGGGCCGGGCAAAAGTGGGCTTTTACAGCTGCCCCTCTTTGCTTTTTGTCGTGCAACGAGAACAGAGCAAAGACTTTTGAGAAAGACCAATTTTGTTCGGTTTCGCCGAATCTTGACTTCTTTGGTGCTTCTCTTTTCAAGTGGCTTTATTTCAGTCCACTGCATTTCTAGGGGTATAGGAAATGTTGCTTTAATCTGCTCCACTACAACTTCAGAGAAATAAAATTTGCTATCTTTAGTCTGCTCCACTGTAACTTTAGGGAGATAAGATTTGCTATGATTTGCTCTACCGCTCTACCGATCTACTCCGTTGGAACTTCAAGGAGATATGAATGGTGGCTTCGAGCCTCTCCAATGTCATTTTAGGGAGAAGAGATTTGTAGCTTCGATCTAATCTGCTGTGTAACACCCCCTACCCGTATCCGTCGCCGGAATAGAGTACGAGGCATTAACAAGGACTACAAAAAAAACACTTACAGATAATTTAAATATATTTTCATAACAACTTGTCTTGATTTCATACTATTTCATATTTAAGCTTTACTCACCAAAGTATTTGAAATATCATCTTTATGCAAATAGCACACATGAGGTACATAATTCCATAATTAAGAATGAACACATTTATCAAACATATTCCACATTCATATATCAATGTCTCACATTTTCATATATCAATAACCGTCATTTTTCTTGTTTTTGAGATAATTATGTATAACCATTGATAAGCATGCAACTCATTTGTTTCTTCTTGTCAATCACAATTTCAAATGACAAATTCGTGCGAATGAGCTCAACCTCATTAGGTATTTAAATTCTGTCATTTTGATTCACATACTCATAATTTACTAACATATCTGTCAAACACAATCTCGAATGACAAAATCACATAATTGAGCTCAATAATAATAATGATAACATTACTTACATTTCTTTTTCCACATGTTACATTTACGACTTACCAACTTGTCCATTCAAAGGAACAGACTTACGGATTTGAGTACATCATGATCTGAAGCCCGAAGTCTAGCTGAAGCACATAAGTGCTAAGACGAAGCCCGAAGGCTAATCGAAGCACATAAGTGCTAAGCGGAAGCTTAGAAGGCTAATCAAGCTCACCAGGTGAATGAAACCCCAAAAGGGTTAAGCGAAACTCATATGAGTCACTAAAGCTCGTAAGAGCTAAAGCGGAAAGCAAGCGTGAGAATTCGTAACAAATGCTGAATCTCTGTTTACTTGGGTAATTTACCGTCAATTCATCTTTTTTTCTTTGAAAGATTGTACTTATTTCTGCGTTAGTTCCTCCAAAATTCTCAATTCAATTTCATAACTTTTGTACATAATTTACTTATTTTCAACAATTAACATACATAAATATTAATCACCATTCATAAAATAATATTGAAATTTAATAATATTAACAAATGGTCACTAAATTTAGTTATATAAACTCACAAGTTCGATTTTTATATTATAGCGATAATCATAATTTCATAATAAATATTCCAAATAAAACATTATATCGTTTCTAATTCAACACTTATCGATTATAATCAGGCATGTGATCAATTTATACACGAGTCATTCATATATTTTTGTATATTTTCCTCCTCCTCCTCTCCATCCACATCCTTAGTATAAACAACACACTTGTAGGTAACATTATCCATAATTTTCACTATCTACTTATGTGAATATTCAAGCTGTCCATCTGTGTCATAGTCACTAAATTATTTATATCTGGAGCTATAGAACTCCAAATTAAGTTCCGCTAATTTTTCCTGAAACTAGACTCATATATCTTCTTACCATAAAATTTTCATAATTTTTGGTTAGGCCAATTAATACATTTTATTCATTGAAATCTCCCCTGTTTTAGAGGAAAACTACTCTGACCTCTGTGCACTACGAACCAAATTTCTCCCTGTAAAGAATTCCAACGACCATACCGTTTGTTTCCCTTAAAAATAGACTCAATAAGGAATCCATGCATGTAAAGTATGACTCTTAATAATTTTTTTTCAATTTATGGTGAATTTCTAAAGTCAGGACAGGGGATCTCGAATTCATTCTGACCTTGTCTCACAAAATTTATCATATCTCATGATTTACAATTCTATTGCTTACATTATTTCTTCTATAAGAAACTAGACTCAATAAGCTTTAATTTCATATTTTATTCATCTTCTAATTCCATTTCTACAATTTTTGGTGATTTTTCAAAGTTAGACTACTGCTGCTGTCCAAAACAGTTTTAGTGCAAAATGTTGATTTCCATTTTGCCCCAAATTTCACAATTCATACAATTCAGTCCTTGCTCAATTAACCCCTAAATTAAGATAATTTTCTCAATTACTACTTTTAATAAACATTATAAGTTATTTCATAACTATTAAAATTCAGAATTTTCACATAACACTCTAACTTCAAACTCTTTTACACTTAGGTCCCAAACATTCACTTTCTATTCAATTCTTTCAATAAAATCAACATATAAACAATTTAAAGCTCTAATTCCATGTCAAATCATCATATACTTCCAGCAAATATCCATAGCAACTTTCAATTTCTTTTATGGAATCAAAAACTAATGAATTCAACAAGTGGACCTAGTTGTAAAAGTCACAAAAACACAAAAATTTCAAGAAATAATCAAGAATTGAACTTATTTTCAGTAAAAATATGAAAAACCAGCTTGAGGGAACTCTTTCCTGGTGTTTTTGCTGATGAGAATGCAGAAAATAAAGAGAAATCTAGATAATTCCACTTTAGTCCTAACTTTATTAAGTAAATTTTGCAATTTTCCAATTTTGCCCTTAATTCTCCTTGTTTTCTTGCTGATTTCATCCCTTGCCGTCCAGCCCAAATAGACCTTGGGTCTATTTTCCTTTTAAACCCTCTTTCTTTTATCAATTAAGCTATTTAATCATTTCCTACAATTTTGCATTTGATACAATTTAGTCCTTTTGTTCAATTAATTATCAGAACTTTAAAATTTCTTGTGAAACTTTAATACTAACATATTAACACTCCATAAATATTTATAAAAATATTTATGGCTCGATTTAAAATTCCCGAGGCCTCGATACCTCGTTTTCGATTCTAATTATTTTAATATTTATTTTTAGTACACTATTCACTATTTCAAAATTTTTCCTAACTTTACATTTAATTTATACTCACTAAATTAATAATATTTCCTACTCATTTGTCGGATTTAGTGATCTCGAATCACTGTTCCGACATCACTGAAAATTAGGCTGTTACAATTCTCCCCCCTTTAGGGATTTTCGTCCTCGAAAATCTTATCAGAAGAAATTGCTTTCAACACTCATGAAACACTTTTACTAACTTCTCAGTTTCACAAAAGAAAACCCCAATTTAGCATTTAACTTAGTTGAAATCAAATCATCATCAAATAAAGCCAATCATGTAGTCAACATTCACAAAATAATCAAGATTTTCCAATACGTATATAATGTAGAGTAACAATCCGTATAAACAGAATAATAGCTTTACATGAATCTCACCATTTACTTTTATCTTCAACGTAACAGAATAGTATAACAAAGAAAAATAAAGAAGTCCCAATCATAATTTAATTAGACCAACGATGCTCTCATCAAATATTTTAGCTAGCTAGCATTCTCATACAATAAGAATTTCATCAGAAAACGAACAGCCACATATTCCTCTGACTAATTCTGTCATCCCTAATCCCATAATATTTCATTCATTAACAAAAATCAATTCAAAAGAATTTTCCGGTAAGTACACTCTTTAGACATCATATTTGAATAAGTCAATTTACTGCAATTAGCTTCTTCTTTAATCATGACATTGCATATCTCGAATGATCTTTAAAACATTCTAATACCTTTTTCCAGAACTGTATTTACTTTTCAAACTATTCTCGTTTCTGTATGCCTTACTAATCACTTCAACACTATACTCTCCAATTCTACAGATGTGAATTTATTAACATAATTCTCATGAAATTTTATCATAATTACAACTCTGGTAAGGGAGTGAGGTCGTAAAGCCTCTAACTCAACTCTCATAATTACACACATATGACTTGACATTCATACATAATATTATTGTTTTCACATATTTCACTTCAAGCAAAATTAATACACTTATATAGTCTATCAATATTTTCTGCCATATACAATTTCAAACGATGAATTCACTTAGTTTAGCTCAATATCAACAATTAATCAATTTCAATCTCTTAAGTTCATTTATCAACCAAGTTCTATACTCATATCTTATCAACTCGTACTTCCTTGTATCACATAATTCCATGTAACACTTACCAAACTTTGTCAAATTTGTGAACGTCTTATGGAATTGAGTACTTCGTTTTCTCGATGCCATAGTTCAACTATGGTCTTACACATCTTCACATAATGATGCCATAGCCCAGCTATGGTCTTACACATATTCATATATAGATGCCATAGCCCAACTATAGTCTTACACGAATCACATATCTCACTGACGCCATATCCCAGATATGGTCTTATACAGTAGCATATATCACACTGATGCCATATCCCAGATATGGTCTTATACGGAAATCACTTGTCACTTGTAGTCGAAGCTACCACTATTCATTGATCAGGTAGCCGAAGCTACCATTTTTCACTGATCAGGTAGCCGGAGCTACCACTTTTCACTGATCAGGTAGCAGAAGCTACCACTTTTCACTGATCAGGTAGCAGAAGCTACCACTTTTCACTTGTCATTTGTCCTTGATCAGATAAGTGCAGCCGAAGCTATCACTTATCACCATGGTCCAACCATGGTCTTTTCCTTCAATTCATCTTGTCACTGAACTGAAATACTCAATTTGATCATTTATTCAATTTTCATGCTTTTACATTATTCACGATTTTATCATCAATACATATGAAATAACACATCATGAAATTCATAAAATTAACAAATAATCACTAAAATTTAGCCATATAAACTTACTAATCATACTTATTCAACCAAGTGTACATAAACATACACTTATTCAATTTTGAATAAAATTTACTTAATCAAACATGTTGGGCACATAACATCATAGACATGCCAAACAGACACGGATAGTCTTATCATAATATAAACTTTCATTTCATTTCACCTTTTTATATTTCAACTTATGGTTATCTCATTTCGTACATTATCACATACATATCATGAACTTCTATTCATACCTTGTCAAGTTTCAACTTAACACAAACACATTTTCAATGTCTCAACACCAAATTTTCGCATTGTCAAGATTAGCTCGATTAGAAAGCACCTCGGTCTTAACAAAATAATTTCGTTAGAGCCAGAAGATATCACACTATCACAAGTAGTAATATAGCATGTATAGCTAAACTCACATACGCTAGGTTAATCCGAGAACCGACTAAACTATAGCTCTGATACCACTAAATATAACACCCCCTACCCGTATCCGTCGCCGGAATAGAGTACGAGGCATTAACAAGGACTACAAAAAAAACACTTACAGATAATTTAAATATATTTTCATAACAACTTGTCTTGATTTTATACTATTTCATATTTAAGCTTTACTCACCAAAGTATTTGAAATATCATCTTTATGCAAATAGCACACATGAGGTACATAATTCTATAATTAAGAATGAACACATTTATCAAACATATTCCACATTCATATATCAATGTCTCACATTTTCATATATTAATAACCGTCATTTTTCTTGTTTTTCAGATAATTATGTATAACCATTGATAAGCATGCAACTCATTTGTTTCTTCTTGTCAATCACAATTTCAAATGACAAATTAAATGCGAATGAGCTCAACCTCATTAGGTATTTAAATTTTGTCATTTTGATTCACATACTCATAATTTACTAACATATCTGTCAAACACAATCTCTGAATGACAAAATCACATAATTGAGCTCAATAATAATAATGATAACATTACTTACATTTTCTTTTTCCACATGTTACATTTACGACTTACCAACTTGTCCATTCAAGGAACAAATTTTTACGGATTTGAGTACATCATGATCCAAGCCCGAAGTCTAGCTGAAGCACATAAGTGCTAGACGGAAGCCCGAAGGCTAACTGAAGCACATAAGTGCTAGACGGAAGCAGGCAGAAGGCGAATGAAGCACATAAGTGCTAAGCGGAAGCTTAGAAGGCTAATCAAGCTCACAGAGTGAATCGAAACCCCAAAAGGGTTAAGCGAAACTCATATGAGTTAACGAAAGCTCGTAAGAGCTAAGCGGAAAGCAAACATGAGAATTCGTAACAAATGCTGAATCTCTGTTTACTTGGGTAATTTACCATCAATTCATCTTTTCTTTGAAAGATTGTACTTATTTCCTGCGTTAGTTCCTCCAAAATTCTCAATTCAATTTCATAACTTTTGTACATAATTTACTTATTTTCAACAAGTAACATACATAAATATTAATCACCATTCATAAAATAATATTGAAATTTAATAATATTAACAAATGGTCACTAAATTTAGTTATATAAACTCACAAGTTCGATTTTTATATTATAGCGATAATCATAATTTCATAATAAATATTCTAAATAAAACATTATATCGTTTCTAATTCAACACTTATCGATTATAATCAGGCATGTGATCAATTTATACACGAGTCATTCATATATTTTTGTATATTTTCCTCCTCCTCCTCTCCATCCACATCCTTAGTATAAACAACACACTTGTAGGTAACATTATCCATAATTTTCACTATCTACTTATGTGAATATTCAAGCTGTCCATCTGTGTTATAGTCACTAAATTATTTATATTTGGAGCTATAGAACTCCAAATTAAGTTCCGCTAATTTTTCCTGAAACTAGACTCATATATCTTCTTACCATAAAATTTTCATAATTTTTGGTTAGGCCAATTAATACAGTTTATTCATTGAAATCTCCCCTGTTTCAGAGGACGACTACTCTGACCTCTGTGCACTACGAACCAAATTTCTCCCCGTAAAGAATTCCAACGACCATGCCGTTTGTTTCCCTTAAAAATAGACTCAATAAGGAATCCATGCATGTAAAGTATGACTCTTAATAATTTTTTTTTCAATTTATGGTGAATTTCTAAATTCAGGATAGGGGATCTCGAATTCATTCTGACCTTGTCTCACAAAATTTATCATATCTCATGATTTACAATTCTATTGCTTACATTATTTCTTCTATAAGAAACTAGACTCAATAAGCTTTAATTTCATATTTTATTCATCTTCTAATTCCATTTCTACAATTTTTGGTGATTTTTCAAAGTTAGACTACTGTTGCTGTCCAAAACAGTTTTAGTGCAAAATGTTGATTTCCATTTTGCCCCAAATTTCACAATTCATACAATTCAGTCCTTGCTCAATTAACCCCTAAATTAAGTTAATTTTCTCAATTAATACTTTTACTAAACATTATAAGTTATTTCATAACTATTAAAATTCAGAATTTCCACATAACACTCTAACTTCAAACTCTTTTACACTTAGGTCCCAAACATTCACTTTCTATTCAATTCTTTCAATAAAATCAACATATAAACAATTTAAAGCTCTAATTCCATGTCAAATCATCATATACTTCCAGCAAATATCCATAGCAACTTTCAATTTCTTTTATGGAATCAAAAACTAATGAATTCAACAAGTGGACCTAGTTGTAAAAGTCACAAAAACACAAAAATTTCAAGAAATAATCAAGAATTGAACTTACTTGCAGTAAAAATATGAAAAAACAGCTTGAGGGAACTCTTTCCTGGTGTTTTTGCTGATGAGAATGCAGAAAATAAAGAGAAATCTAGATAATTCCACTTTAGTCCTAACTTTATTAAGTAAATTTTGCAATTTTCCAATTTTGCCCTTAATTTTCCTTGTTTTCTTGCTGATTTCATCCCTTGCAGTCCAGCCCAAATAGACCTTGGGTCTATTTTCCTTTTAAACCCTCTTTCTTTTATCAATTAAGCTATTTAATCATTTCCTACAATTTTGCATTTGATACAATTTAGTCCTTTTTGTTCAATTAATTATCAGAACTTTAAAATTTCTTGACGAAACTTTAATACTAACATATTAACACTCCATAAATATTTATAAAAATATTTATGGCTCGATTTAAAATTCCCGAATCCTCGACACCTCGTTTTCGATTCTAATTATTTTAATATTTATTTTTAGTACAGTATTCACTATTTCAAAAATTTTCCTAACTTTACATTTAATTTATACTCACTAAATTAATAATATTTCCTACTCATTTGTCGGATTTAGTGATCTCGAATCACTGTTCCGACATCACTGAAAATTAGGCTGTTACATGCTAAAACTTCAAGGAGATACGAATGGTGGCTTCGAGCCTCTTCAGTGCCATTTCAGGGAGAAGAGATTTGTAGCTTCGATTTACTCCGCTGAAACTTCAAGGAGATACGAATGGTGGCTTCGAGCCTCTCTAGTGCCATTTCAGGGAGAAGAGATTTATAGCTTCGATCTACTCCGCTGGAACTTCAAGGAGATACGAATGGTGGCTTCGAGCCTCTCCAGTGCCATTTCAGGGAGAAGAGATTTGTAGCTTCGATTTGCTCCGCTAAAACTTTAAGGAGATATGAATGGTGGCTTGAAGCCTCTCCAATGCCATTTCAGGAAGAAGAGATTTGTAGCTTCGATCTACTCCGCTGGAACTTCAAGGAGATACGAATGGTGGCTTCGAGCCTCTCCAGTGCTATTTTAGGGAGAAGAGATTTGTAGCTTCAATCTACTCCGTTGGAACTTCAAGGAGATACGAATGATGGCTTCGAGCTTCTCCAGTGCCATTTCAAGGAGAAGAGATTTGTAGCTTCGATCTATTCGCTGAAACTTACAGGAGATATGAATGGTGGCTTCGAGCCTCTCCAGTGCCATTTCAGGGAGAAGAGATTTGTATCTTCGATCTACTCTGCTGGAACTTCAAGGAGATACGAATGGTGGCTTCGAGCCTCTCCAGTGCCATTTCAGGGAGAAGAGATTTGTAGCTTCGATCTACTCCGCTGAAACAATCACATTCTGTTCAGCAAGCTTGCCCCGCTGTAATTGCAGAGTCCCTTCTACTGTACCTTCTGGGACATAAAGTTTGTACCTTCTGGGACATTTGGTTTCATCCATCCATCATGCTACAACTCAGAGGTATGAGATTTGTATCATCTTCAATCGATTAATTTGTTACACCATTCCCTAGGTGTAATGACCAGATGTATATGTCTGATATCTGTATGAATGTAGAGTATCATTTTTATTTTCCCGAGAATGATCTCCTTTTACACTTTGATTGACATTGCTCGTTATTTGTCGAGGTTGTATCATCGACGAAACGTCTTGTCTTTTTGTTCAACCAATAAAAAATTCCAAAGAGATAGTCATTTTACTCCAATATTTCCAACCCTTAGGCTTGGTGAGTTTTAAACAATAATCCTGTTTCAGGTTCCTGTACCATTTAGAACTTCTAGAGTAATACGCAAAACTTCTTTTATGAAAGTATTATTGGTCCATTAATCGTTATTTCAATGCAAAACGCTTGAAAAAAGATTATATCAATGAACAATAAGGAAATTGATTGGGAACATATCTCGAAATGAATAAATTAATCAAAGATTACAAATGCAATAAGAAGGAAATTAAATTAAAATGAATAAGTTAATCAAAAATAGCAATGCAATAAGAGGGAAATTTATTAGGACGTATGTTGAAAAGAGTAAGATAAACAAAGATAGTCAATTCAAAAAGGGTAAAACGAAAAACTAGGTGCCCCAGATATCGCAACTTGAGCTTCTCTGTAACAACTTCTTAAGGACCTTTCTGAGCTCAATATGTGTTTAGAGGATCCGGAGTACTTTTTCGATGCCCCAAGACGTAGCATACTTCTTCTTTATTAATTCAGGCGTAGCAAGACTATTGTATGCCCCACTTTGATCCAAATTTGAGCTGTCTTTTTCGGGTTTTCAGCTCAAATCCCCTTTGGTCTTAAGGCGCCCTTTGCGGATTTTCGCCTCGGCCTCTCCCCCTTTTTTTTGTGAAGTATTTTTTGATTGAATCCAAATTCACAAGATTAGGCAGGTTCTTGTTATCACCTTGATCAGTATCGACGCTCTTTCAGAGGAGGCCTTCTTTACCACATAAGGTCCTTTCCGGTTTGGTGTACACTTTTTTTTGAAGTCCTTTTTGTATAGGAAAGACCTTTTTCAATACTAGGTTTCCCTTTCGAGGTGAACTTTTTTGTTATTTGCTCATGGTGGATAGCTTTCAACCTCATTTCTTCGATCAAATTCAACCAATCACAATCAAAATTGGATCCATTTGGTTTCGTCTAACTTCAACTTTGACAGGGCTCAGAGAAAAGAAATCTCATCTTCAAAATCGTTTCTATCTCATAAAACAAATGAACAATGTGTTGCTCCGGCAAAAGTCCTGGCCGACGTTTGATAAGTATAGAGGGTAAATGGTAACTTCTTTACGCCAATCTTTACAAGCCTTGGTTATCTTCCACAATCTTTTTTTTTTGAATTTGAATTTGAATTTGATAATTATCGACCTTGTAATATTGGCATATGAAGCTACCTTCACCCTCTTAGTGAAGTAACCGACGACCACAAGGATGAATCGGTGTTGGCCAGAAGCTTTTGACGAGATCAGCTTCATAATATCCATGCCCCACATATAAAAAATCTGTGAAGAAACGGACGAGACACATAAGTCTTGTCTTCTTCCATCTAGCACTTAGGGCATAACTGATACAATCCCCTTCCATGGTGGACCAGCAGTACCCAAACCTCATTATTAGCCTAACAATCGAAAAAAACATTATCATGTGCTGTTCAAACACCCCATAGCATTCTCACGTCTTAGTAGCCCAAGCGTATCTTGATGCGATCATGCGAAAACATCTTTGAATTGAGAAAAACTCAATGATGTCTCGCTTTGTCTTTTTGGTAAGCTAGGCTTTGACCTTTACTTCTTTCCTAGGCTCGTAATGTCCGCTGACCCTTTATAGAGTAGGATTTGTTTTTCATCTTGTTCTACCATCCTTAACAAATCAGGAGATAGGCTAAAATCTCTATCATCTTCAAGGTCACGAGATCCCTCTAGACACATATCTTGCTCAAAATGAGACTCGGAGTTAGTGACAGCGTCGCTCATGTTATTGATATCCGGGGACCTGTTGTAGGTACGAAGGCAAATTCAAAAGAATAAATAAATGTAAGAATGATTATTTGTATGATATGATCATGAATAAAGAATAAAATAATATTTGAGATAAAATCCAAAAGAACGAAAGAATCTAAAAGTAATTGTCTGTATAGGATAAAAGAGTATTTACTCGAAATGATAGCAAAGATGCATTTTATTGAAATAAAGAATTTGGACACAAGCCTATTTCACAAAAGGATTCTTGTTGCTTCTAGGCTTAAAGCAACAAGCGTGTTTTCAATGTTACTCTAGATTAGCTCTAACAATACAGAGCTCTCTTCCACAGTCCCATTGTTCAAAACATACCCAAGTATGCAAGGGTTTGGCAACTTTTATTGCCCGGTTCCCTCTTCGGATATATCATTCAGATTCTCCGATATTCCTTCCAGGCTTTTGACTTGTTCAAGGCATCGCAACTCTTTTGCCCATACTTTCAAATATCGCATTTATTGTATTGTCAGAACGATTAGGTTCTGAGGAATCGTCGAACTTTACAATTCCCATTTCGATGAACCTTTCGACCAGCTTTTTAAATGTAGTGCAGTTTTCGATTGAGTATCCCGTTATCCCCGCGTGGTACTCGCATTGAGCATTCTTATTATACCATTTTTGGAATGAAGGTTGTACGGGTTCTGAGTAGAACGGAGATACCACATGCATATCAAAAAGATTCTGATACAACTCCTTATATGACATCGGGATAGGTGTAAATCGAAGCCTTTCTGTATTTGGCCTCGAGTTGGATTCTTGCCTTGAAGAGCCTTATAGCTAGTGGTAACAGTCCTCAGCTGGCCTACATTGACCAATTTGGAATACCCTTTGCTCATATTATTCATTTTCATTTTTATATTATTGACTTCATTTTCATTTCTCTTTGCTCATCGTAGTTTCTTTCTCCAAAAGAAGTGGCTGGATTTGTGTCGCTACCTCTCTCCATCTTTGGGCATATTGTCTGAAGCTCTCACTTTGTCTCTTTTCCATATTCTGCAGTGTAATTCTGTCGGGAGCCATGTCTGTCACGTGGCCATATTGCTTCATGAAAGCCTGTGCCAAGTTCTTCCATAAATGAATTTTGGCACGGCTCAGTTGGTTGTACCATTTAGCCGCTGATCCGATCAGACTGTCTTGGAAGCAGTGGATTAACAATTGGTCGTTATTAACATATCCTGTCATCCTTCGATAGAATATCGTGATGTGAGCTTCAGGACAACTAGTCCCATTATACTTTTCAAATTCTGGAGTCTTGAATTTCGGCGGGAGTACTGAATCTAGAACCAAATTGAGATATTTGGCGTCAACCCTGAATGGTAATCAGCATTCTCCATTGCTCTAAGTTCTTCCTCCAACCACTTGTATTGATCTTCGAGTTGTTTTGGCAGTTCAATACTTACTTTTTCTATTTTTGCCATTCCGTCTAGATCAGGAACTACATGATTGGTTGGATTGTTCCTCAGATTAGGACCTGAGCCCATCGGGTAGTTTATGGGTGTCGAGGTACCAGCCTGATGTTGTTGGAGCCTGACAGTAACAGATGCCCCTTGTAGATGCGCGTTTGGTTGGGCTTGGGCACTTATTGGGGTAAAACCTGGGGGATAAATAGAGTCTTCATTACCGTCCTCCCCGTTGACTACTGGGTCTTTCCCTTTTTCGAGCCTTCCAACTAGCAATTGCGTCAATTGGCTCATTATACTTCTTTGAGATTCAAGCATTTGATCCCTCATATCCTGTTGAATTTTGGTTAGTTGTTCTTGCATCTGTGCCTGTAGCTGGTCTTGCATATCTCTTTGTAATTGCACTAATCTTTCCATTCTTTGGTCCATTGCTTGTCTTGCTGCGAGTACCGTAGTGATACATAGTTCAGTAGAATTTTGTCGGTTCCCAAGTTAGCTGAAATGATTTTACCTAATTAGGGTCTTTTTGTAAAAATCTAATGCATGCGATGAAATGCAATGCAATGCAAATGCATGGGATGAATGCAAAAAGAAAGGGAGGCATTGATTCTGGGTTCAATTCCATTAGAACAACTTTTCTAGAAAACAAATTTCTTTACATAAAGCGGATTACATATGCGGCCTTGCCCTCATCTCCAAGCGAAGACACCGATTTATTCCTTCGTATCCGGATGTTATGGTCAAATCTTGCAAATTATCCAAAAGATGTCCCTATTATCTCCTTTCTGCTCGGTCTGGACCGAGGCTCGTTGCTCACTTATCTCCGCGATGGTTGTCAGCTTCCTCAAGACATGATGACTCTCGAATAATCTTTGTTGGCTTAAATCCTTAGGCAATGAAGCAAAGTCGTGTATTCCTTCATGGACTATCAGCCTTCTCTTGTTGTTTACTCAGACTATATTCTGACGGTCGTATTATATTCCACTTTATCAAGCAATCCATTCTCCATGACAAGCTTTTCTATTTAGCAATCGAATGTGACTCAACGCCTCCTTTCTATGATAAAAATGCAATGCAATAAAAAAAAAGAAACATGTTAGTACAGGAGAAATAAACACAATAGAGTACCTATCCGAGTGACCACTAGGGGTTCGGAGTGGCTCTACCTAGGGTGGGTTCCTACGGCTTGCTATATGCGGCTTGGTTCTAGAGTAAAGGTACCTGAACCAGCAAATTCCTCGATCTTCACCCATTATAGGCTCATACAGACCGAGTTTAGTTCAGGGGAATACATTTCCCTTTGGCTGCACGGAGATGAAAATCTCACGAAGACATTGGTACGGATGTATCCCGAAAGCGATCCACTATCCTGCACGGAGGAGAAAACCTCACGAAGGAATAGTTTCTCACTCCCACTTAAGAAGGTGTGACCAAGTGGTCATGCAATATGCGAGGATATATATAAAAGAAACTCGAAGCAGTAAAGCAAATAGGAATAAAATAACGAAAACCGTAACAAAAACGGATGAAATGCAATGAAGGGATCGTACATTAAAACCAAATTTTCAATTTTCAACAAAAAGACAAAAGTTAATCAACTCGTGGCTTGACTCTCTTTTTTAAGTCTCCAGTGGAGTCGCCAAGCTGTCGAAACCATTTTTTTTAAAAAAAAACAGGGTCGACTTTGATTTTGGAAATGAAAACAAAAAACGGGAGTCGCCACCAATCTTTTTTGAGGAGGTGTGATCGGGTCACCTCAAATTAATAATTTTAATGAAAGTTAAGATTTACTAAAACAATAATTTTTGGTCTACGAAAATCAAAAAATGAGTTCGGGAGTCGGTTACGTACGAGGAAGGATTAGCACCCTCGATACGCCCAAAAATTGGTACCTAGTTGATTAATTAATGTCTTAGTGTCGAAAGTTAAAAACTTGAAAGACTTCAAAATAAGATCCCTCTTTTTTGTAGAAAACTCGAATGTTAAAAACTTTCGCATCTCTAAGTAATAAAACATCACATCCAGTAAGTTTGGACACAACATCTCGAACTTTTGAGAGTGAGCTTGCCTTTTATTTAGAATTTGTGTATTCTACCCCTTTTTGAAAGGATATTCGATTATTTAGGGTAAACGAGGAGAATCGAAACACAGTAAGTTAGGGCACGATCTCTCGAACTTCCAAATACCGAACATTGCCTTTATTTACAAAAATATTATTTCGAGGTAACAAGGTGTCATACCCGGTAAATTAGGACACAACATCTCCTATTTCCGAGAATAAACGTTTTATTCAAAACTCATATTGCGATTTAAAAGAATATTCCGTGATTTAGGTTAAATGAGAAAAATCGGAACCCAGTAAGTTAGGGCACGGTTTTCTCGAATTTCTAAATACGAAATATTACTTTTATGAAAGGAATATTTTTGTCGGGTAAAGAATGATATAACGCAAATTTGTAAAAACGAAAAGAAATAAATCATGATGTTAACAAGCATAATAATAAATGAGTAGTATGAATGACAAAAATGAAAGAAATAAACAAGCTATGTAACTTAAGAGGAAAATAATAGATAAAAATAATAAAAATGATAAAAATGAAAATAAATAAGAATAAATAAAAAAGAAAACTTAATAGTAAACCGATAAATAAATAAGTAATATATAAAATAGTAAAAGAATAATAATAATGTTGACAAAAGGTAAAAATGTGTTAATAAGGATAATAATAATAAAAAGAAAATAATAATAATATGCTAATAATATAATGGCAATGATAATAATAATAGTAATAACATTTATTCATTTTGAATAACGTAATACGACAATATAATACTAATAAAATAAAATAATAATACATTAATAATGATAATATGTTGTTAATAAGAAAAATACTAACAAGGATAATGATAATAATGTGTTAATAATGATAGTGATAATAAAAAGAAAATAGTAAATAATAATAATAATAACAGTAGTGGTAACAATAATAATAATAACAAGTTTAAAAATAAAATAAAATAAAAATATATATATAATCTAATGTATTTTCTCTAATATACAAAAAGGTGATAAATAAACGAATAGACGATAATAAAATAATAAATAATGAGGTAATAATAATAATAACAACCATAATAACAAATAAATAAAATAAAAATAAAATAGAAAATAGAAAATAGAAAAATAGAAAAAAATAATAGAAATAGTAACACTAATAATAATAATGAAATACAAATGATAGTAATAATAATAGTAACCATAATAAAATTATTGATAAATAATAATAATAATAATAACATTGATAATAATAGAAAATAATAATGATAAAACATAATAGCAATGGTGAGAATAATAATAATAGTAATTATAATATACAATAATAATATTAAATGTAACAAATAATATTAATAATAAAAATAGTAATAAAAATAAAATAATAGCAATGATAATAAAAAAAATACTAGTATAATAATAATAGTAGTAAAAGAGGGAATAAAATAAAATAAAATTAGCAAATGGTAATAAAAATATTGAAAATAAATGATAATGGTAAAAAATAGGAAAATAGTAATGATAATAATAATAATAAAGTAGAAAATACTAATGCGTTAATATAAAAAAAATCTAATAATAATAATAATATACAATATAATAAATAATAAAAAGAAAGGAATAAAACATGAAAAATGTAATGATAATAGTGGTAGTAATAAAAATAATAATGCTAATAATAGCAGCAAATATAATGGTAATAACAATCATAATAATAACAATGATTTAGATAATAAAATAGCAACAATGACTAAAAGGGATTAAATCGAACTTGAAACAAAAGTTTTGGGGCAAATCTGGAGTAAATAAGAGAGAAAAGGACTAAATTGCATGCGCAAATAACTAGGAGGGACTAAAATGGGCAATAACCCCTCCCTTCAAAACGTGCAGCATAAGAGAGGACCAAAATGAAAACCAAAATAAATTGCAGGGTAAAATTAGAAATAATGAAAAATTTAATTTCAAAACAATAAAAAAGCGGAAGGGCTAAAAGTGCAATTAGCCCTTCCGTCAAAAATGCACGGATCTTTGGCCTGGGGCGGGTCGGATCAGGCAAAACGACGTCGTTTTGAGTGTTTAAGGCCAACACCAAAATGACGTCGTTTTGAGTGTTTAAGGCCAACCCCAAAACGATGTCGTTTTGAGGGCCTATAAAAGACAGATTTTTTTTTAAAAAAAATTCATTTTCACTTGTTTTAAAAAAAAAAAAACACTTCCTTCTTCTTTTTTTCTCTGCAGGTGCTCTTGGTCCGGTCAAAGCCCCGGCGACCCGCCACCGTCCTCCGTCGCGTCTCCGCCGTCAGCGACCGCGCGTACGATGGTCGGAGGTAAAAAAATTCCTCTTTTTTTTTTTGTTTTGAGGTGTTTGTTTTTCTCCTCTTTATATTATGTATTGATGCATATAAAATCGAAAGAGATTCGAAAGTAAAAAGAAATGAAAATAAAAATCACCTTTGGCTTTTCCGTTTTGATTCTTGGTGTTTGATTCACTGATTTGAGACTATCCCCCTGCTTTAGTATTGTTAAAGTCACTATTTTGCTCTCTTTTTTAATGAAGATCGAGTGCTTTTTATTAAAAATGCCGAATCCACAAAACGTTCTTGGCTTGGCCTTTTAAAGCCATTTTACATGCTTCCTTTTTTGTTTATTATTTACTGTCTTTTCTCCCTTTTTTGCAGGTGCAAGTGGCCGTGGGTGCTGGTGGCAGACCTAGGTGCGGCGCACCTAGGTGTTAGGGGGCTAGGGTTCTTTGTGTTTAGTTTAGGTGTTGGGCTTTTGAGCTGCTAGGTTTTTTTAATTTTGGGCCATTAGTTTGTGTTTGGTTGTAATCGAGTCGGGCAAAAATGGGCTTTTACATTATAATTCTAGATTTTCAATTTCTTTTTGGAATTTTCTATTTTTAGAATTTTATGAAACTTTGCATTCTTTTAATTTAAGAATTATTTTTTATGAAATTGTAAATTTTTTATGTATGTTTTACAGTCCATGTTCGGGGTTTGTGGTTGCCCTCCCAATAATGTCGTGTCTAAGATTTGAACATGAGTTCTCCCATTGGGAGTGCAATGTGCCTTACCATTATTATATTTGTTTGGATTTCAGAATTTTTATAAATAGGAGGATAATACGTTTTAACGCACTCGAACTCACGTCTACCTGCATTGGTAACAATTATCATTCCAATCGAGCAAATGCTCAATCATCAAAGATTTAAAAATTTTAATAAATTTTATAAGAATTTTTAAAAGAAACTTTGAATAACACAAATTTCCTATTCCAACTTCACTTGAAAAGGTGATTTTTTAAAAAATTTCTTCTAGTCTTATTCAATTTCATACATGTAGTTGGTTATAGAAAAACATAAATTTTTTGATGGCTGCATGGGGGAGAGGATGTGACTCCCCGACCTTTTGGATGGAAGAAACTTCGCCGGAGGTTGAACCTATTGTTCTAAAGGACCAAATGGGAAGAAGTTAGAGAAGGTAGAGATGATGTTTTGATAGGTTGAGTCTGGAGAAGAAAGATGATTTGTTACAGGATCTCCGAGGAACTGGGGGGAAAAAAATGACCCACGCACACTATTTGAGGAATAACAAAGAAGAAGGATAAGGGAAAGTTAAGAATTTAGGGTTTTATTTTTTTAGTTCCCATAGGAAAATGACTGTTTGTTTCTTCTACAGAATTTAGGCACATGTTTTCAACCCTTAGGAAATTGCAGCATCGAGGCACCGCCCATAGGATGCAATGGTTTAGTGACAAATGGTAGGATTAGGAGGCACAGTAATTTTTTAGGAATTTGTAATTTTTAAAATTTTCCCTAATTAATGCATCAATCGAATTTGTGTAAAAAAACAACAACTTTTTAGAGTGCTGTTTTATTTAATTTTAATATGTATTTTATATCATTAAACATTTTTATATATTATTATAAATTTAATGATATCCATATTTCATTTTTTTATATTATTTATTTTTAATATCATTATTCTTCTTTTATAAATTTTTTAACTTATCAAATTACAATAATATTCAAGTAAAATATAAAAAAATACTATCATTTCAAATTGTGTATATTTAAGAGTTTTTTTGAGATTTATAATAAATAATCTTTTAAAGTTTTTGGAATTTTTAACTTTTTAGAATTTTCTTATACTTTAATTAATTTAGAAAAATATTTTACATTTTTTTCACCATTCGGATTTCAAAAAGTTAAACATTTTCTTAATTTAAAAATATTTTTATAATTTTTTATATTTAAGATATTTTGCATTTATATATATTTGAAAATTTCTTTTATTTTGGGTGATATTAATGATGTGACATAAATAGTAACCCATTTACAGGCAATGTCACCCTAATAAAGTTTGTGAATTTTTTTTTATAAACTACATAAATCGAGTTAAGTTTATGACAGTGATACTTTTTAACTGGTATAATAATAAATTTAATATTTAAATTTTATACTTTATGTTAATCTGACCTTAATTCTATATAAAAAATAATTAAAAATTAAAATTCTTTTTAAAAATTTAGAAAATTCCATATAAAAATTCTAAAAAGAACATTGAAGAGTAAAATTTTAAATAAAATAGATAAAAAATTCAAAAATAGATAATGTTAGAGAAAATGAGGTAAAATTATTTTTCATTGTAAGAAAAAGAAAAGGAAAAAGAAAAAGAAAAAGAAAAGAAAAAGATTCAGAATATAATTTGTTGTTACGATTTGGGATTTGAAAAATAATTTAAATGAATTGAATTTGTATGTAAGTTTGAAAAAGAAAATTTTGTAGTATATTTTGTATTTTTTTTTTCTAAAAAAATTATATCATAGTAAATTTCATAAATCTTTGTAATATTCATACTAAAAGTTTTCAGCAGCATGGAACTCAACTCGAAAATATTATTACTTTTATTTTGTTCTATTTAATTTGTTATCGGATTCTATTGAATAATAATTTTTGTTTTTATATGTCAATATTTGACAATTTTAAACTTTATTGCAATGAAATGTTAAGTTTTTTTTGTACGAATATTAGTTTTTAATCATATTTAAACTTTACAAAATATTATATTAAGAGATTGAAATTGATCTATTTTTATTTATTTTCTTGATTTTATGACAATGCTAAAGATTTGTTGTTGCAATAACTTGAAATTTTATATAGAATTTTCTAATTAATTAAAAATAATTTTAAGTTTTTTTTAATATTTTTATATATAATTGGGGTTAATTTGATAAAAAAAAGTTAAAAAATAAGATTAAAATGGTTATTATGAATGTATCACCTTAATTAAGTGGTTTGTCCAAATACTTTATATATAAAACTTAGAGACGGATTCACATATTAAGCCAATGAAGGGGATAAACACTTTGAATATAAATTTAAATGAAGTGACATTAATATAATATTAATTTCTACGAAAGTAACCAAAGTGGGACTAGTCCAACTTTGAAAGTTTGACTAAGTTGTCAATGACCCAGTTTACTTAACCAATTCAATCTACAGGGTTGACCCCATCAACCTCTCTCTTTTTCTTCGATAATTGTTGGAAATTTTATGCTAATTTACGTGTTCATAATTATTACGATAATGGCATTATTCACAATAATTGCTTGATTCGTGATTACAAGGATGACCTCAACTTCGCCTAAATCCATTTTATTGATACCATTTACACTTATTTTAATTTCCCAAATTAACCAAACCTAATCAAAATATTCAAAAAGAAAAAAAATATATATATATATATATCATTGCACTCGGCAATTTGGACAAATTAGGGATCTAAAGCAATACCATTTTATTTTTTAATTTGTCTTTTTATTCATAAATTTTATTAAAGAAAAAAAAACATAAATTATTTAATAGGATCCAAAATTTTTGCACATGCTTAAATTTCGGATTACCCAAAAAAGAAACAGAAGAATTTTTTATTATTTGTAGTAAAAAAGTAGAAATTTTAATTTTTCACTTAAATTGTCTGTCGTGGGTCTAGATTTTGAAGATTCCTTTCATTTAAAAAGTTTCCTCGTCACTCTCTCTCTCTCTCTCTCTATATATATATATATATATATATATCTTTTCTCCATTAGATTGGTCCATCCAATTGATCGCTAGAAATCCACCGCTGTTAGAGCAGCTGCCAACATTCTGGCTATCTGCTTTTTCTGATGGTCGATTCTGAATTTTCAATCAATTAATGGTGACAAGAATCCAATCATTTCTCAAAAAAAATTCAAAAAAATCTTTTTGGAAATAATTTTTTTGGGAATCCCCGTTCCCCTTCTCTAATCTAAATTTTGTACCTTATTCCATATCCGTATATATTTTTTGAATTTGTTTCGTAAGGGCAATTATTCCATGCATTTCGATCCATTGAAACCTCAAAATCACCGCTGTCGAGTTCCTAATCCTTAGCTCGAGTAGTCAACCTAATCCTTGTTAGGTTTTAATTTTTTTAATTTTTGGGGTCAGAATGTTCAAGAAAATTATCAAAGGAAGTCGGAAGCATTCTAAATCGGACTCAACGGATGCTAGTTCCCGTCCACCACGTTCCAGCAATACCGGGTCGGATCTAAACCCTAATGTGGTTGTCAACCACACTTCTTGGCCCAAGCAAGGGGCACCACCAAGCACAAATTCCAGCAGCCCTAGGGTACCACTACCAATGAGCGCCATCGAACCCTTGTTGTTATTACGAGACACCCCCGTTTCGGAGAGACAAAACCTATTCATGCGAAAATTACAGATTCGTTGCTTCCTATTTGATTTCACCAATGTCTTGAAATCGGCTTGAGAAAAAGAAATCAAGCGGCAAACGTTGCTGGAACTCGTCGATTATATTCAATCCGGGTCTGGCAAAATCACGGAGATTTGCCAGGAATAGATGATTAAAATGGTCGAAATCAACATTTTTCGGTCCCTACCTCCGGCGTCTCATGAAAATACAGGGCAAGGTGCCTCGGATCCTAAAGAAGAGGAACCCTATTTGGATCCCACGTGGCCACATTTATAGATTGTATACGGGCTTCTCTTGAGATATGTTGTGTCCTCGGATACCGATACTAAAGCTACAAAGAAATATATTGATCATTCCTTCATCTTTAAGTTGCTTGATTTGTTTGATTCGGAGGATCCCAGGGAAAGGGAGTTTTTGAAAATGATTCTTCATAGGATTTATGGTAAATTCATGGTGCATTGACCATTCATTAGGAAAGCGATAAATAATATCTTCTATAGGTTTATATATGAAACAGAGAGGCATAGTGGGATCAGGGAGCTTGTAGAGATTCTAGGGAGCATCATAAATGGGTTCGCATTGCCTATAAAAGAGGAATATAAGTTGTTCCTTGTAAGTGCGTTGATTCCTTTGCATAAGCCGAAACCTATTGCTATGTATCATCAGCAGTTGTCTTATTGTATTATACAGTTTGTTGAGAAGGATTATAAGCTAGCTGATACAGTTATTAGAGGGTTGTTGAAGTATTGGCCTTTGACTAATTGTCAGAAAGAAGTTCTCTTCCTCGGGGAACTTGAGGAAGTACTTGAAGCAACACAATCTGCGGAGTTCCAATGATGTATGGTTCCGCTTTTCAGACATATTGTATATTGCCTTAATAGCTTACATTTCCAGGTAACTTTTAAGGCCTTCTTTCTTTTGAATATTTGACTGAGAGTATGCAAATTCCAGTAGTATGAGTAGTCAATCACCTCTAGGAACCAATAGTATTGTTAATTGTGGAATGTTAAATTGTTGCTAGAATGTTATGAGCTTAGAATAAATCATATGATTACTTTTTAGATAACTTTCAAGGGCTTTTGTCTTTTGAAAATGTCACTATGACTCTGCTAATTTTAATTGCTTGAGTAGTAAATCACATTTAAGAACCAATGCTATTCAGAATTTTGGAATGTTGAATTGTTACTAGGATGTGAAATTAAACCATATGATAATAATTAATTTTGATTCAATGCTGCCAGTTGTTGTTAGCTTATGATGTTTATCATTTATAAATTTATGGTACTTCATAATTTCTTGTGATTCTGAGTGTTGAACTGATACTGATTCATGAAGAATAACATTTGGCTCTTTAAGAAACTACTGCAATGTGTGGCATACACCTCTTTTCTCATTTCTAATTTGTTTTTGGGAAATTGTGCCAAGTGTTTTCTAGTTTTTAGCATTATATTTGTGTTTGTTACACTTTGGTAGCATTTGGTGCTTTCCCATGTTATCATTCCAATGGAATGTGATTGTTGTGGTTATGATTGCTAAGAAAGTTACTTTAAAATGTTTGGTATACATGAGAAGCTATTGATTAAAACCCAGGAAAGTTACATGATTAGGTTTGGTTTACTAAGTACTTTCCTAGGAATGTAATGATGTAACACCCCCTAACCCTTTTTCTGGCATCAGAATAGGATTACGGAGTATTACTGGTTGTTACGATTTATAACACGAATTAAATAAAATTAAACATTGTATAGTTTAGTAATAAATCTTATTAACCCCTTTTATGTACATTCAAGTCCCATGGAATATGTTAAGAACAAACCGGAACCCAATTAGAAGCTTATAAACTTTTTTGTAAAATTTCCAAGATTTCTCTTAATGAACAGTACCACACGCCCGTGTGGTTTAGAGACACGCCCGTGTTTCTCTATGACATGCCCGTGTTGTCACCCCGTGTTGTAACGCCCCCACGCCCGAGACCGTCGCCGGAGTCGAGTATGAGGTGTTACTAAACTTAATTTAACATTTTTAGAACTTTAAATTATTTATTTCTACATTCACAGCTTTCAAGCTACTTGCATCACAGTCACAAGAAAAATCATATCTCGAGTTACGAAACTCAAAATCAAGATCCGTAAATTTTCCCTGAATCTAGACTCATATACCTATCTACTAATTTTTTTCTAGAATTTTTGGTTGGGCCAATTAGTACAGTTTATTAGTTAAAGTTACCCCTGTTTCAGGACTTGACTGAACTGACCTCTGTTTACTACGAACCACATTTCTCTCTGTAAAAAATTCATATGATTATGAGGTTTGTTTCTACTGAAACTAGACTCAATAAGGATTCTGAAGATATAAAATAAACCACATAATTATATCTGTACAATTTATGGTCAATTTCTAAAGTTGGAACAGGGGATCCAGAAATCACTCTGACCCTGTTTCACTAAAATTCAAATATCTTCTAACATATAATTCCTTTACCTGTTTAGTTTGTTTCATGTGAAACTAGACATAATAAGATTCAATTTGATATTTAATCCATCACCAAATTCAATTTCTATGATTTTTAGTAAATTTTCAAACTCACGTCAGTGTTGCTGTAATATTCTGTTTATGGTAAATTTCATCCTTTTTATGAATTTTCATGAACTAGGTAACTTATTAACTTTCCATAACATCAAACATATTCTAAACTAACCATTTCCATAATTTATCATTATCAAGCACTTCCTCAACCATTTCATCACCATACCATAAGATCATTTACACAAAATAGGTATATTGCTATACATGCCATACTTAATTTTACAAACCATTTACCGAAAAGTTCTTCAGATAGTATGACTGAGCCCTCGACCTATCCCGACTCTCGAGTGGCTTGTCCAAAACTACAATGAGTAAGAAGGAGGGAGCAAGCATAAATGCTTAGTAAGTTCATATGCAAATAATAAGTAACACAACAAAGCAATCATACCAAACAACATTAGCATGGTATCACCAAAACATAAATCTCATTTCTAATCATCATTCATCAATTTACTACCTTATCGTTATTGTATCAGTATTCAACCCAAAGGTTACATACATACCTGTCCAAAGTATTCCATTTCTCATCACTTACCAATACGTCTCTTTTCATCTCGAGTATTCCTCCATTTAAGTAGAACTTTACCCGTTGAACACATCGGAATATAATTCGGATACGTAGGAAATTTGCACATAAGTGCCACATATGTAGTCAAGCTACCATGTAACCCGCCCATAAGCGAACTCGGACTCAACTCAACGAGCTCGGGCGTTCGCATCCATAAGTGAACTCGGAATCAACTCAACGAGCTCGGATGCCTAGTTACATTTCACGAACTCGGACTCAACTCAACGAGTTCGGACATTCGCATCCATATGTGAACTCGGACTCAACTCAACGAGTTCGGATGCTCAGCCATCTTAGTGACATGTCACTTGTATCCTAATCTATTCCTAAGGTTCAAACGGGATTTTCCTCGAACACATATCCTTGCCGTCTTCCGTAGAATGCCGGAACCAATACTCGGTAACAATTTGTACTTAACAAGTAGCTTACATAATTTACATATTATTTGAAATTAACCACAAAGCATACATTTCATAATAAAATTCAGCATAACATATAATTAACATCAATAACTTAAAAATAACAATTATGCTACATTATTTACACATGAACTTACCTTGATACCGAAATACAAAGATTTTGCAATTTAGTCCACAATCTTTTCTTTTCCTCGATTGGGGTCGTTTCCACGTCTTTCTTGATCTAAAATAACACATTTAACTTATTTAATACTCACATTATCAAATTAACCCTTAATTCAAATTTTGACAAAATTACAATTTTGCCCCTAAACTTTTGCATATTTACATTTTTGCCCCTAGGCTCGGGATTAAACTTTATTCCTTATTCTTATGTTTTACAACATGCTGATCACTTTTCCCTTCTATGGTAACATCAAATTCTCACTCTAACATGTACTTGTGACTATTAGGTATTTTTATCGATTAAGCCCTTTTACTCGTTTTTGCTTAAAATCGAGTAGTACAAGTTTTCTAACATAATTTAAAACATCATATTCTATCATAAAACATCAAAATACACAAATTTCACCTATGGGTATTTTTCCAAATATAAACCCTAGGTTAAATTATTGCTAACATAAGCTAAATCGAGCTCACAGGGATCTCAAAAACGTAAAGAACTTGAAAACGGGGCTAGAATGGACTTACAATCGAGCTTGGAAGCTTGAAAACCCTAGCCATGGTTTCTCCTTGCTATATTCGGCCATGGGGTTGAAGATGAGCAAAATTGGCTTTTAATTTTGTATTTTAATTCATTTTACCCCTAAATGACCAAAATGCCCTTACTACTAAACTTTCAAAAATTCCTTCCATGTCCTAATTTTGTCCATGAACTTCAAATTGGTCAAATTTATATTTAAGACCTCCTAATTAATATTTCAAATCAATTTCATACTAAAAACTTCTAGAATGCAAGTTTTGCAAATTATTCGATTTAGTCCTTAACTTCAAATTAAGCACTTTATGCATAAAATTTTTTCACGAAATTTTCACACAATCATGCAATCATATCATAAACCTCAAAATAATTATAAAATAATTATTTCTATCTCAGATTTGTGGTCACGAAACCACTATTCCGATTAGGCCCTAATTCGGGATATTACAACTCTCCCCCCTTTAAGGATTTTCGTCCTCGAAAATCTTACCGGTAAATAGATGTGGGTATTGATTTCTCATAGTTTCTTCGGATTCCCATGTAGCTTCTTCTACTCCATGCTTTTGCCACAACACCTTCACAAGTGCAATATTTTTATTCCTGAGTTGTTTGACCTCTCGAGCTAAAATCTTAATCGGTTCTTCTTCATAGGTCATATCCGGTTGTAGTTCAATTTACGTCGGTGAAACCACATGTGAAGGATCCGAACGATACCGGCGTAACATAGATACGTGGAACACATCATGAATCTTCTCTAATTCGGTGGTAAAGCTAGCCGATATGCTACCGGTCCAACTTTTTCAATTACCTCATACGGCCCAATAAAACGTGGACTTAATTTGCCCTTCCGTCCAAATCTGAGAACCTTTTTCCACGGAGACACCTTTAAAAGTACTTTATCACCAACTTGAAATTCAATGTCCTTTCGTTTTAAATCTGCATAAGATTTTTCTATCTATCCAAGCGACTTTCAAACAATTTCGAATTACCTTTACTTTTTCTTCGGTTTCTTTTATTAGATCAACTCCATAAATCTTATTTTCCTTGAGTTCAGTCCAATACAAAGGCGTTTGACACTTACGACTATACAATGCTTCATAAGGTGCCATTTTCAAGCTCGTCTGATAACTATTATTGTAAGCAAATTCTACCAACGGTAAGTATTTTTCCCAACTTCCTTGAAATTCCAATACACAACATCTGAGCATATCTTCAAGAATCTGAATTACTTTTTCTGATTGTCCATCAGTCTGTGGATGAAAAGCAGTACTGAAATTTAACTTTGTACCTAACGCGTCTTGCAACTTTTGCCAAAACCGCGAGGTAAACCTTGGATCTCTATCTGAAATAATCGACAATGGTATTCCATGTAGTCTAACAATTTCTCTAATATACTGATTCAGCCAACTTGTTAAGAGAATAATCCGCACGCATCAGGGATAAAATGAGCCGACTTAGTTAATCATCAACTATTACCCGGATGGCATTTTTCTTTTCACGAGTCAATGGCAATCCTGAAACAAAATCCATAGTAATCCGATCCCATTTCCATTCAGGAACCATAATAGGCTGAAGTAATCCCGAAGGCACTTGGTGTTCAGCTTTCACTTGTTGACAAATTATGCATTTGGACACAAACTCTGATATATCCTTTTTCATTCCATTCCATCAATACATTTTCTTCAAGTCATTATACATTTTCGTACTACCTGGATGAATCGAGAAACAACCACTATGTGCTTCCTGTAGGATCTTTTGAATCAATTCCTCATTCTTCGGTACACAAATCCGATCTTTAAACATTAAGCACCCATCAGAACTGATTCTGAAATCTAACTCTGTATCAACTTCACACTGCTTTCCTTTGGCTTGCAAATCTTGATCATCTTTCTGAGCTTCAGAAATCTCTTGTAAAAACATCGGTTTTGTTCTTAACTCTGCTAGAATCGAACCATCATCTGACATTTTCAACTGAGTGTTCATAACTTTCAATGCAAACAACAACTTTCTGCTCAAAGCATCAGCTACTACATTCGCTTTTCCCGGATGATAATCAATAACAAGCTCGTAATCTTTCAGTAACTCCAACCATCTTCGCGCGCTTTAATAGCATAAGTTCTAGCTGGAGCCCTTCCTTCAGGTCTAATTGGTGCATCCCTGGCTACATTCTTACTGCTTGCTTCGCTCCCAGCTTTTCTTGGATATCTTCCTCTCGAATCCGCCCCACTTGTTTTTGTATTTGAAATTTTTTCTTTTCACTCTCTCAGGCGATCTCTAATAAAATGATTCGGAGAACCACATCGAAAACATTCATTTGCTCTGCACGGACCAAAATGATTTCTACCACACCGCTGGCACTCAGGTTTAACAAATCTCGAATTCCCTACACTGGCTGCCGAAGTAGTCTGGGACTTAGGACCCACATTTTGCTTCTTATAATTCCCATATGATTGCCCACTGAAGCTTGGGAACGAGGATTCATATTTCTTGACTTTCCAAGTTCTTTGTGAAAATGAAAGCGCTCATCGGTCTTTTCTTCCAATTTCTAGTCTCGAGTCTCGCTTTTTCTTCTCTTTAAGTAGCTCTTCACCTTGCAAGCTCGATCAAACAATACTACCATTTCTTTTAATTCAAGAATTCCAACAAATACCTTGATGTCTTCGTTGAGCCCGTCTTCAAATCGTCGGCACATCTTGGCCTCTGTAGGAACATACTCTACGGCATATTTACTTAATCGAACAAACTCTCTTTCATATTCTCAGAATGTCATATTACCTTGCTTTGATTCAAGAAATTCTTTACGCTTCGATCCATAAATCTTTCACTAATATATTTCTTTGAAACTCTTCTTGAAAGAATTCCCATGTTATTCTCTCTCTGTCGGTACCACCGAAATCAAAGTCTTCCACCAATTGTAAGTGAATCCCTCAACAAAGATATAGCGCATTTCAAACATTCTTCAGGTGTACAAGATAATTCATCAAATACCCGAATAGAATTTTCAAGCCAAAACTCTGCTTTCTCGGCATCATCATCAATATTTGCTTTAAATTCTTGGCCCCTTGCTTATGGATTCTGTCAGCTGGATTTCTATGAAATTTCATCAGATCCATACCTTGAGGTATCGGGGATACAGGTTGAGGAATTGGGGGAGGTGGGGGAGGTTGTACATTTGGGTTCGTACGAACGAACTCATTATACCATGCACTCATCATTTGGAGAAAGGCTTCCCGACCCCTTTCTCCTCCTCCCGACCAAAAGTAGGAGGTGGATTTTTAGTCACGCTGCTCCTTCAGCCGGAGCAGCAAGCGTTACTCTCTACTTCATCTCGCCACACTGGATCGGGATCCATTTACTATAAAAAAATCATTTAAAAGGTCGGAAGTCGTCACACTATCACAATTTATACATATGGCATGTATAGCAAAATCCGTACATACAACACGTAGATCGAGAACCGACTAAACCTGCTCGATACCACTAAATGTAACGCCCCCACGCCCGAGACCGTCGCCGGAGTCGAGTATGAGGTGTTACTAAACTTAATTTAACATTTTTAGAACTTTAAATTATTTATTTCTACATTCACAGCTTTCAAGCTACTTGCATCATAGTCACAAGAAAAATCATATCTCGAGTTACGAAACTCAAAATCAAGATCCGTAAATTTTCCCTGAATCTAAACTCATATACCTATCTACTAAGTTTTTTATAGAATTTTTGGTTGGGCCAATTAGTACAGTTTATTAGTTAAAGTTACCCCTGTTTCAGGACTTGACTGAACTGACCTCTGTTTACTACAAACCACATTTCTCTCTGTAAAAAATTCATATGATTATGAGGTTTGTTTCTACTGAAACTAGACTCAATAAGGATTCTGAAGATATAAAATAAACCACATAATTATATCTGTACAATTTATGGTCAATTTCTAAAGTTGGAACAGGGGATCCAGAAATCACTCTGACCCTGTTTCACTAAAATTCAAATATCTTCTAACATATAATTCCTTTACCTGTTTAGTTTGTTTCATGTGAAACTAGACATAATAAGATTCAATTTGATATTTAATCCATCACCAAATTCAATTTCTATGATTTTTAGTAAATTTTCAAACTCACGTCAGTGTTGCTGTAATATTCTGTTTATGGTAAATTTCATCCTTTTTATGAATTTTCATGAATTAGGTAACTTATTAACTTTCCATAACATCAAACATATTCTAAACTAACCATTTCCATAATTTATCATTATCAAGCACTTCCTCAACCATTTCATCACCATACCATAAGATCATTTACACAAAATAGGTATATTGCTATACATGCCATACTTAATTTTACAAACCATTTACCGAAAAGTTCTTCAGATAGTATGACTGAGCCTTCGACCTATCCCGACTCCTGAGCTGGCTTGTCCAAAACTACAATGAGTAAGAAGGAGGGAGTAAGCATAAATGCTTAGTAAGTTCATATGCAAATAATAAGTAACACAATAAAGCAATCATACCAAACAGCATTAGCATGGTATCACCAAAACATAAATCTCATTTCTAATCA
Organism: Gossypium longicalyx; assembly: GCA_025698465.1. Taxonomy (NCBI): domain Eukaryota; kingdom Viridiplantae; phylum Streptophyta; class Magnoliopsida; order Malvales; family Malvaceae; genus Gossypium; species Gossypium longicalyx. Next base: position 30,911,016 of record CM047003.1, read on the forward strand.
TCATTCATCAATTTACTACCTTATCGTTATTGTATCAGTATTCAACCCAAAGGTTACATACATACCTGTCCAAAGTATTCCATTTCTCATCACTTACCAATACGTCTCTTTTCATCTCGAGTATTCCTCCATTTAAGTAGAACTTTACCCGTTGAACACATCGGAATATAATTCGGATACGTAGGAAATTTGCACATAAGTGCCACATATGTAGTCAAGCTACCATGTAACCCGCCCATAAGCGAACTCGGACTCAACTCAACGAGCTCGGGCGTTCGCATCCATAAGTGAACTCGGACTCAACTCAACGAGCTCGGATGCCTAGTTACATTTCACGAACTCGGACTCAACTCAACGAGTTCGGACATTCGCATCCATATGTGAACTCGGACTCAACTTAACGAGTTCGGATGCTCAGCCATCTTAGTGACATGTCACTTGTATCCTAATCTATTCCTAAGGTTCAAACGGGATTTTCCTCGAACACATATCCTTGCCGTCTTCCGTAGAATGCCGGAACCAATACTCGGTAACAATTTGTACTTAACAAGTAGCTTACATAATTTACATATTATTTGAAATTAACCACAAAGCATACATTTCATAATAAAATTCAGCATAACATATAATTAACATCAATAACTTAAAAATAACAATTATGCTACATTATTTACACATGAACTTACCTTGATACCGAAATACAAAGATTTTGCAATTTAGTCCACAATCTTTTCTTTTCCTCGATTGGGGTCGTTTCCACGTCTTTCTTGATCTAAAATAACACATTTAACTTATTTAATACTCACATTATCAAATTAACCCTTAATTCAAATTTTGACAAAATTACAATTTTGCCCCTAAACTTTTGCATATTTACATTTTTGCCCCTAGGCTCGGGATTAAACTTTATTCCTTATTCTTATGTTTTACAACATGCTGATCACCTTTCCCTTCTATGGTAACATCAAATTCTCACTCTAACATGTACTTGTGACTATTAGGTATTTTTACCGATTAAGCCCTTTTACTCGTTTTTGCTTAAAATCGAGTAGTACAAGTTTTCTAACATAATTTAAAACATCATATTCTATCATAAAACATCAAAATACACAAATTTCACTTATGGGTATTTTTCCAAATATAAACCCTAGGTTAAATTATTGCTAACATAAGCTAAATCGAAGCACAGGGATCTCAAAAACGTAAAGAACTTGGAAAACGGGGCTAGAATGGACTTACAATCGAGCTTGGAAGCTTGAAAAACCCTAGCCATGGTTTCTCCTTGCTATATTCGGCCATGGGGTTGAAGATGAGCAAAATTGGCTTTTAATTTTGTATTTTAATTCATTTTACCCCTAAATTACCAAAATGCCCTTACTACTAAACTTTCAAAAATTCCTTCCATGTCCTAATTTTGTCCATGAACTTCAAATTGGTCAAATTTATATTTAAGACCTCCTAATTAATATTTCAAATCAATTTCATACTAAAAACTTCTAGAATGCAAGTTTTGCAAATTATTCGATTTAGTCCTTAACTTCAAATTAAGCACTTTATGCATAAAATTTCTTCACGAAATTTTCACACAATCATGCAATCATATCATAAACCTCAAAATAATTATAAAATAATTATTTCTATCTCGGATTTGTGGTCACGAAACCACTATTCCGATTAGGCCCTAATTCGGGATATTACACGTGTGATTCACACGGCTAGGACACGCCCATGTCCTCTTTTCGTGTACTTCTCTGACTTGTTGCTCATTGACAAACTAGTTTTACACGGCTAAGACACACGCCCGTGTGCTTAGCCCGTGTGGATCTATTTTCAATTCGAACCTAGTGCAGTTTTTACACGGCCATGCACATGCCCGTGTGCTGTGGCCGTGTACTACACACGGCTGAGACACACGCCCGTGTCTCTGCCTGTGTGGCCATACTTGAGCATTCTATTTATTATTATTTTTAGATGTAGGAGACACACGGTCTACTCACATGCCCGTGTAAAAGCCGTGTGTCTCACACGGTCTAATTACACACCCGTGTGCCAGATCGTGTGTCTCACACGGTCTAATTACACGCTCTTGTGCCAGGCCGTGTGGACTCAAAATGAACCTTATAGTTCAAGTTTACCAACCCTGCAAACTTCAATAATAAGTAATTTAAAATCCAATTTTTCAACCAATCCAAAACATGATTAAATATATCTATTTCACATTTAAATCATCAATATTACGATCCAACTCAAGTGTATTAATAAGTGTTTAACATAGAACCTCCAGACAGTGTACTTTAGTACCAATTAAATCAATTTAAATTAGACTATATAAATGACCATAATATAAACATAAATTTTGCATTTATGGGTTAGCCATTATCATTCTTATACTGTTAACATTCACATTCAAAATGACTTCCACAAGACAACCTAGGTACATGTCATTTCTCAAAATAAAATATGTCAACAAGTATTAGAGTTCGGGTTTGTCTTGGATGCTAAGTTTTTAGTCGCTTTCGTACCTAACCTGCGTACGGAAACAAACCGTTCGCTGAGTATACCCTCAGTGGTATTTCTATAAACCAACACTTAAATAATTATTAACACAAAATGCATTTAAGCTATTAACTTCAAATCTAATAGCACTACTTATATTCAAAATTCTTTTTCAATGAAACATTCAATTCAATTTAATATCAATCAATAACAGTCGATTTTTAGTACAGTAGCATAGTCATTCAATAGTCCAGTACAGTAATTTACCCCTATTAACATAATTCGGACTTTGGCAGATACACGGATCCAACCAACATACCAGTACGGCACATTGTGCCTCATCGGCTTTGCCGAAGTAAACAGTAACAGTACGATAAATAGTACCTCATCGGATTAAACCGAAGTAAAAAAAAACAGTACGACACACGAAGTGCCTCATCGACACAAAGTCGAAGTAACAATACGACACTATTAGTGCCTCATCGACACAAAGTCGAAGTATCCCTATACATTTCCAATCCTATGGCATGCCAATTGTATCCAACCTAGCCCGACACTGTTAATAGGGTATACAATTCACTTTAAATATCAGATAACATTCGAATTATAATTCAATTCAACACTTCCAAAATAAGAATAGCAATACTTAACTTTATTTTACTTATCATTTACAATAATAATAAAAGCAACAATTAATTACTAAGTTCGGTTTATAGAAATACAAACCATAATTTTTTTCGGATTACTCCTCGTCAACTTTCTCTTTTCCTTTCTTTGTTGGTGTCTCCGGTACTACATTAGCTACGGAAATTAAACAATTTATACTATTAATACAATAACAATTCACAATAAATAATTAAATTTCTATTCAATTCAAACCTCAATTTTCAATTTAATCCTAATTAACACTTTTATTTTTATTACTCATTTCATACTTCATTTCTATTAAATTTTCTATCATATTCTCCTTAAACATTGAATATTCAAGGTAAAACCCTAATCTCAAGTTTCTTTCAATTTAGTCCCTCAAACATAAAACTTATAGCTCATTTTACAATTTAATCCCTTAATCAATTCTAACTTGAAATTTATTCAATTAAATCCCCAATTCAACAATTTGTTCAACATAACCCATGTCTAAAAATCTATTAACTTTCAAAATTTCCACTTACATCAAGTAATATTTGCCCCCTAGGACTCCAAAAACATCAAAATTATAAAGAAAGAGACTTAATTAACTTACCAAATTAAGCTTGAAGCTTCAAAACCCTAAATTTCCCTTTTTCTTTTCTCCTTTCTTTTTCTCCCAATTTTCGTTCCCCACTTTCTGTTTCTTTCCTTTGTTCTTTTTCTTTTGTTTTTATTATATTTCTTTTATTTGTTTTATTATATGCTTTATTTTATTATTATATTATATTATATTAATATATTGTTATTAATTAATTTTTTAAATACTAAGTATATAATATATGTATATTATACATACACATGGAATAATATTTTTCATACATTTGGCACTATTCCTTTTATGGGTTATTTGCTAATTTAATCCCTTCACTTTTCTTTAGTCTATAATTAAACTTTTACACTATATTTAATCTAGTCTTTACACTAAATTAACCTTAATTCAAGCTAATTCACTTAACTAAAATCTAATTAATCACTCAACTAGCTTCGTAAATATTTCTAATAAATATTTACGATTACGAACCTGATTTTCTGAAATAGTAAGCCAGAAACACGATTTTCGATATCCGTAAATTTCAGGTCATTACAAATTTACCCTTATTAAATAAAATATAATATTCATGTGTTTAATTTTATCATAAAATTTATTCTTAACAAATATTCGGATTAAATATTTAATATTAAAATTTAATTAATAATTTTTATATTATTTTTTCACAACCTCAATGTAACCTAATTTATTTTGAATATTGAAAAAAAAAACATAATTTACTTGAATATAATACATAACTACTTTGAAATTTGATTGATCATTTTTCTTTATCTATTTTACTTTTAAATGGGCTGTCAATCATTTACTCATTCTTAAAAATCATTCCAGTAGAATTCTCAATCACATACAACAAACCATAATTTAAAGGTAAATCATGAAAAAAAGGTTAGGATCAAATCAATCTTAGAGTTGAGCCTAAACTTTAATTTTTTTTTACTCGTAAAAATTTATAATATTGTAATGAAATTAAATTTTCAATTAATATACCAAAAAGAAAAGAGAAAAAACAATGGAAAATAAATATAATATGTAAATGACATAATATATAGATAATTAAATATGCATATAAAAAATAAGGTTAAATTTTCTTGATATTTTTTAAAACTTTCAATCTACATGGGAAAGTAATTTCCCACATTTTATCATAAGAATCACATTACCATGTTCGTAGGAAAGCGACTCTCAAAAAAAAATAAATTTTAAGAAAAGTAAATAAAATTTGACTTATCAAACTTTGTAATCACTTTCTAATGGATTAAATTCCTAGGAAAGTGGCTACTTTCCATCGTACCAACGCGACCATCAATCTTTCTGCATCAAGCAGAAAAGTCGCAAAAAGGTCTGTATAGTAGCTCATTGCCCTATTTACTAACCTACTAGTCTCAGCTTTCTCCCATAGTGTAGTTTATCTGTGTTTGTCGGAGTAAGCTACTCTGTCCTGGGTATGGCTGAGATTCAGGCAAGCATCAATTGCTGCTTTGTGTAATGTCTTGCATCATTGATTTTCTATAGTTGTCCTCTTTGTTTGTATTGCTATTTTAGAGCGTATGAATGGATATCCAATGATCCAAACTTCAACTTGTGGTTGCTCAGGAAGTTCTTTCTGTTGTTCCATTTTAGGTGCATTCTTTAGATTTCTTGGATAGCTGTTCATAATGATATAATTTCACTAAAATTGGAATTCAATTTCTTCTCAACAAATTTTCATTTTAAGTATATATGTTGGTTTCCAGATAGCATAGTCATTGCTTAGTTCCATAGATTGCTTTGCATTTCATCATGACTCCGTGTATTATAAATCTTCAGTCTAGTGCTCCTTTATTGATTTATTGTCCCATATCTTTTTACATGTTCAATTTTCCTTTACATTGTGTTTGGTTGGAGGGGAAAAGGAAGGAAAAAAATATCTTCTTACATCATTTTCTTCGTTTTGTAGGAGGGTAAAGAAAGAGAAGGAAAATGGGTAGACATATACCTTTCTTTCTCTCCAAATCCCATCCTTCCAAATGTGGGAGGAAAATACACATTTAAATCAACAATTTTATTTGAAATTTTGCCCCTTGCCTCTTTCTTTCCTTTTATTTTCTGTCATTGATTCCGAAGACTGATAGAAAAGATAACTTTCCTTCATCTCCATTTTTCTCTTTCCTTGTCTATTTCCCTTCCCTCTCCTCCGTCTTCCTTTCTACCAAACATAGTGTTCAGTCTAGATGGCATTTTACCTCAAATTCCATATGGTTGGATGGTTCTTAACTGGGCTTGTTGAGCTAAATTTCACCCATGATGGACCAGTTTTTTTAAAGGAGGATAAGATACAATATACTGTATGTGTATCGTTGGATGGTTCTAAACTGGTCTTGTTGAGCTAAGTCGTTAGGTGTTTACTTTATTAGTAAGCTTTCTACTACACTGCTTACAGTTTAGAATTGGTGGAGGGAGACGGTTCTTTCAATTGTTTTTGGTTTCTTTATAACTTGCTTTTGATCTTAGTAGTAAGATAGAAGTTTCTCCAGGATTCTTGCTAAGACCTTATTGTATTGCAGGTTGCAGAAAGAGCCTTCTTCTTGTGGAATAATGAACACATTGTGAACTTAATTGCCCTGAATCGGCAGGTGATATTACCAATCATATTTGAGGCGTTGGAGAGGAATATCCGTAGTCATTGGAATCAGGCAGTTCATGGGTTGACCATGAATGTGCGGAAGATATTCATGGAAATAGATGCTGATTTGTTTGATGAGTGTCAGAGAGAGTTTGCAGAGAAAGAAGCCAGAATCCAAGAGGTGGAAGAACAAAGAGAAATGACATGGAAAAAACTGGCAGATGTGGCAGCGGAGAGAGGAGACAATATGGTAACAGTGTAACTGATTAATGAAGTAATTCATTTTGGGATAGTGGCTTTGCTGCAGTTCCCTTCTCCATTTTGGTGGTATTCTTTTTCTTTTGCCCCCTAACTTCATTTCTATTTTATTTTTGTTGTCAATCTGATTAATGAAGACATTTAAAATGCATGGAGTTTGTTACTTCATGCTGAAGATTAAGAACCATCTGTGAGGAACGACTTGTATTTTTCTTCCTTGTCACTCTTTGTTCTTCCTACAAAAAAAAAACATCAGACTTTTAGTTTGTATTCATAGTATTACATGAAATTTCATTCTTTGAGATAAAATTAGGATCAAATTATTGAAACTCATGTGGCTGGATATCTCAACATGCCTTGGTTTGGTTGGTTTATTCATTACTGTTGCTAAAATTTGACAGACAGACATTCCCGTTGCAAGTGTGCAAGTTTGTAACTTATGCTACTCGGATTTAGATGTGTTATGTATGGATGTGTGTTTGATTTTGACATGTTTATTTTTAAAGATCTTTTTACATAATTTTAAAATGTTTGGATGATCATATCTTATCCAGAGATAAAAATGTGGTTATGGATACTTCTGGGAAGATGAAAAGTGCAATAATTTGTACACAGTTAAGCATTTGGGAGACAAGTTGGGTAGAAGCTGAGATGTCGTACTTGATTTTTTTTTTTTTTTTTGTGCATCAGATATTCAGGTTATATAGGTTTTCTTCATTTTCTGAAAATAACAACGTTGAGGTAGCTGTCATCAAGGCATCCAATAAGAAACCAATTATGGAACTGAACATTTCACATGTCCCACACTCTTTGTTATGTCTTCTTATAGATTGTCCATCTGTTTTTATTTTATTTTTTATATTTCCCCCACTTAATTGATATATACTAGTTTCATATTGGATATTGTTTTTCTTTTTGTTCGAATTGGGTATTGTAATTACTAAAACTAGAATACCGGTATATCTAAAGTTGACAAGTTGTATATAGGTATTTTATTTTTACTATATTTTGTATTTCGTGCAATTACATGCATTTGCAATTTTGTAAAACCCGAAACAGTATTGCAAAAACTATTCAAAATGCCATTGAATAATAAGTCTTTCAGAAGGGAAAAACAAAGAAAAAAAAAAGGTTTTATTAGTAAAAGGAATAGTGGGAAATCTAAAATAAAAGGAAAAACAAAAATATAATCATATCCACAAAAGAAAAATAGCTTCGAAAAGTCTCAGCTTAAAAAGGTGGAGAAAAAGCTATTCACATTTTCCATAGCTTCTCTATTTTCAAAGTAGTCATTTGGTTTGCTAGATCTTGTCTTCATGATTATAACCCGAAACCCAAAGTTTTGTTAACAGAGGATGGCATGTTGAAGAAAGGTCCATGTAGAACCTCAGCTGGAAAAACAATTCCTAAAATCCATAGAGGCCATTGTGGAAGCGGCAGGACTCGAATGCATTGTGCCAGCCCTGATTACACCTATTAGATTACTTGGTCTCAAGGTATTTCACTCTTTTGGGAAAATATGATTTTTTTTTCCCTTGAATTTTCAGTTTAATTGGCTTCATTAATTTAATAGAAAATATGGTATGACTTCATGAATGCAAATGATGTGTTTTTAGTTGCTTTTTTCTCAAGTTTCTAATTTATTCTCACAATTCTTAACAAGTAGCTTACGTAGGATCATAGGGAATCCTGATATGGAGTAGTTGCAAAAGTTTAGCTTATTTACTTCATAAGTAGTAATCTAGTTGAGGGTGGAAGACATTTCTAGAACGTTGCCTATTGCATTTAACTTTTGCACGGAACACTTGTGTCCTGTTTGCAACCTTGGTTGGATCGTCCTTTATCTTCATTCAGCTGCCACTCTCTCTAGATATATCTATTTTTAAATGCAACCCATTGCATTAAATTCTTACTTTGAACATTACAAGTTCATATATTAGAAGGGTTTAACAATGTCTATTTCTAAAGTTTGGTCTAAGCATTAATGCCATTCGAAGTAATATTCTGGATATTATGCATTTTCAAGATGACAACATAAACTCGAAAAGTGTGCTTTACTGGTTCAGCTTCAATCTGAAACTCATAAAACTCTTACTTCTCTTTATCTGATCAAAGGCATTGTCTCTGCTATACAAAAAAGATCACATTTTCCTTATGGCTTGTTGATTTGTTACTCTTTATGTTTCTGGCAGGTGTGCCGATTGACGTTAACATGAAATATTTGGAACCAATCAATAAATAAGTAAAGCTTGGAAAGGCGAAAAACCATAGTTTTAGATACTGAGAGAGTAATGTGTACGACATTGCATGATCAGTTTGAGCAAATATGAAGTGAGTGGAGGTAGAAGGTTGGCCATCGTCCTAAAGGGATTTGTGAGAGAGGCCTATGGCTATGGTGTGACTAAGATGCTGCCACCCTCTATTTTCAACATATTATTAATGTGGTTAGTGTGATCAAGTATTTATTGGTCGGCCAATATTGTTTTCTTCATCCATAGAATCGCCTCATCAGTCAATCTGCGTTTAATACATTATCACTAAGATAGGCGGTTAAGATAGGCACCCAAGGGGGGGCCTTTTGGAATAAAGGGGCATTTTCCATGATTAGGATTAGGAAGGCTCCTATGTCCTCCTATCTTATGCTGGCCTGGTTATAGAAAAAGTTAATTTAATGCTATCACAAATCATGTACCAATCTAAATTGATGTTATTTCAAATTATAAAGTCAGAAGTTTTCCATTAATCAAACTTACCTATCAAGGAAGAACAAGTGAGAGATGGGTCTTTGTCCAAGTAATACCTAGAATTTCGCCTAGTTACCACTGTAGCATGTACATTTTTTGGTCTAATTGTAAATTTCATCCCTTTATTTCACAAAAAAAAAAAACTTATTTGTCTAATTTGTACTTTATTAAAACTAACAAATTAATTTCATTGGGTAACCCTATTAAATCTAACTGTTAAATAATTAGTTCAACAATTTATATGCATGGAATTAGTAAAAATTAATCAGTAGTTCAGCTACTTATATGCAACAAATCAGAAAAATAAATTAACAATTCGTGTTTACTAACAACTGAATTAACTTGTCAAAATTTGTAAAGTATAAGGACTAAATTTGTACTAACTCCTAATTTCATGAATCGAAGCGATGAAATTCACAATTAATTCCACCTTTCTTAGCGGTAAACCTCTTTCGACCAAATCAAGCCGGGGCCTAAAGGAGTCCAAGATGACTGCTATAAGGCTTAGGAGGGACATCGTTGGTCCAAAACTAATTCAGGCTTTGGAGAAAAAGCCCATATTTCCGGTAATGGGTTAACCCCATCAAATATTTGGACTGAGGTAGCAACTAACACCACCATCGCATTCTTTAGTTTACGTTATAAGAGTGAAATTTTTTATATGATATATTTATAAAAAATTGATTTGCCAATTCAAATGGTAAAAATACTGAAAATATGGTGTATTGCATTTTTCTTGATTTTATATGATTTAAAATGATGAAAATATCCCCCATATAATGTTGAGTGATAAGGCAATGTTTTATATGGTTTTGCTTTAGGGATGGATTAGGTTTGAGCTTAATATTTTTTTATACTAGAAATGATATATTTAAATATATATATATATATATATATATCTTTTAATAATTGTGAGTGGGGAATGAGATTGCTTAGGATTGAACCAAGCTTTCATGCTTATAACTTAATATTTTTATCACTGGACTAGGAGGTTGTTGGGATTGAATCCTTAAAGTATCATCATTATTTCAATCATGCTATTATGTTAGTTTAGCCATTAATTTAGACGTTGAATGTCAGTTTGAATCTGACATGGAGCATCTTTAAATTTTGTGAAATAAATTGTAAATACGTGTGTACATATCACATAAATATGTTGGAGATGAAAAATAATTGATATCAATAAAATTTAGGAGGACCATTTTCTTTCTTTTTTTTTTTAAATTTTTTTAAAAACGTCAAATTCAAGTCATTCATACGATAGTTACACATATATTTACAATTTAATTTATATTTTTAAATGTGTTTCACATCAAATTTGAACTAGCATTTAATACTCAAACAAATTAGATAGATTAAAATAATGACATATTTGACACCATATTGATACTTCCAAATTTAAAAATCTAATTTAAAATCCAATCCATATATATATATATATATATATATGATCACATTATTTTTTTGTGTTCAAATTATTATAATATTTTTATATATTAACAATTTGATTTCTAAATTTCAAAGTATAAATATATTTTATTATTAGAATCAAAGCATCAATATCCAATATGTGTCATATTCATGTTAATTTTCGCATTTTGTATAGTTGGTTTAGGGTTACTTAATTAAAAATGATTTTATATAAATTTTAGTACATATTATAGTTTTGTGGCGTATATTTTATTTTAGGTATTATTAAATGTTTTATTTTATTTTTTGATGTGCCTTAATACATCTTATATTTTACGTCATTTATTATAATTGTTTAACTTTAACATTAAATTTATTTATTCAAAAATTGAATTAGTACACTTTAATAAAAATATCATATTATTTTTTTTCTAATTAATAGTATTATTTGATTTTCCATATTCTAGTTAAAAAAAAAAAAGAAGAAGAAGATTTTCAAGGCCAAGGGTGGTAAATTTATTTACACACAATTAGAACATTTAACAGGTGGGGACTGTTTTTATGTCTCTTTTAACATAAAAAGGTGGGCCTTATCTTTGGGGGAAGAAAGAGAGAGTTGGTGTTTCGTGGTGTGTGTTTGTAGCTGCAATTTCTGAAGTGCTTTACTCCAAATGCATCACACTATTACCACTACCCCCCATTACCTTCAACTTATTAAACCAATCATTGGCTTACAACCAAGTCTTTTGAGATTGGTTTTCTATTTGACTAAGAGGACCTTTTCCATGGTTTTCACACCATTAAGCTACAAGTTTGCTGTTTGAGGTTGGTGTGTCAATTGTCATATAAATCACATATTTTTTTATGTGGGATCCAAGTTTCCCACCTGAGCACATATTATTATTTTGGCTGCAACTTAGAAATCAGTCTTTTCTTTTCCTGTTTTTATTTCAGGAACAAAATATTTGAACCCCTACTCTTTTTTCCATCGACACAACATGCACTAAGTATAAATTGGTGCTTAATCACTCATGGATGGTGTCAAGCGATACACAAGAGCTTTCGCCTCCCCCAAAAAAGGGTGAAATTATAGTTTAGCCCCATACTGTTTTTTTCTTTTGAAAAAATAAGATTGAAAGTTAAGACTATGGTATAATTGGATTTTGTCCTCTAAATTTTATAATTCAATTCTTCCCATAAAAAAAGGTTTCTAGCTTTGCTAACAGGTTTTGGATTTGAACCTCAAAATCCTCTTTGAATACAAAAGGGGCAAATATTAAATTTATACATAAATTTTGATTTAATGAACTTTGATATAATGTAATTATATATATACAACTTGAATTGTGATCCATATTTATACATAAACCTTTGATGTTGATTCAATTGTACCCTTTTAAAGAAATGAATTTATACATTTATTTTCATATTTGATTAATATAATTATTTATGTATGCAATATTTCAACATAAATAGTGCTAGTTTGATAATATTATTAGTAATTTATAAAAATTGAATCAAATCAATCTTTTATAAATAAAATTACACAAAATCAGAATTTATATATAATCTTAGTATTTATCCCAATAAAAAAAAAAAAAGACTAATTATAAAGTTAATTGGTTGGCTGCTGCATTCTAAGTTGGTAACAAAAGGGTAGTATAACATGTCAATTCTACTCTATATAATGAGATTATCTACCTTCATCCATACTTAACTTTGTTGGTTAATAATAAAGATACTTAATCCCCAACATTTGGTTTTGCATGCTTTTTTTTGAAAGTTTAAATCTCGTAAAAATTTTAAGAAATTTGAAATATTTCGTTTAACACTAATAGAAAACAACATAAAATAGAGAAGAAATAAATATATTTATATAAATTGATGATCACAGGAACATGCTCAAAGAATTAATTCATTAACAAATTAATGATACAATCATTAATTACAACCCCATCAATTGTATTAATTATTATCATAACTCATACAATTTAAGTGAACTCTTTCAAACAGTTTTGGCTTTTAAGTCAATTTCTAAAATTACAATCAAAACTCTCAAAAGGTTTAACAAAATACACTCATTGAATGTTACTTAGTAAATTAATTTAATCAAAACTCTCAAAGGTTTAACAAAATATACTCATTGTAAATTAATTTGTACCCTCTCTCAAAATCGTGTTCTTTAATAGAGGATGTTGGTCGTTCTGAACTGACAATATTAAAATTTATAGACTTTTCTACATTTTATCTCTTGAATCGTGCCACTACCCTTTAAACAATATCAATCTTCAGAATAAAACCTATGATTCAATTCCTTTAGAATTATCTAGTTTCCAATTGCAACCAAATTAAAATTAATAAGGTAATTACAAATTAAAATTGTCAACTAATGACCTTAAACACAGACTAAGAGTATCAGATAACTAAGCAGAGAGGGGACAATAAGAACTGTCCAAAAAATAAAAAATAAAAATAAAAATAAAAAATCTCTCTGTTATAGGAGCTTTGGAGTGTCTTAGATTCACATTCCATGAATTTTCCTTATTAGTGCAGCACCACTATCATCAATTATTCACTTCAATATTAATGCCTCTGCATGATTTATTAGATCAATAATACAGTGCTAACAAATACTAATAAAAACAGTAGGCTGTATGTTATACTCTTTTTTAATCATTCTCATAAATCATTCCTATTTGTCTGAGTAACCTATTTGGGTTATTTCCATCGATTATAGAATTTGAAAATTTTATTAATATTATGATACATAAAATATAATAAAAATTAATTGAGTCAAATATAAAATATTTTTATTTTCACATATTTTAATTATTATTTCCATAATGCCATGTTGTTATTATTATTATTTCTATATTAATAAATATTCAACTTAAACCAGAGTACAAATATAATTAAACAATAATTTATTCTTATTATTATGATATATGAAATATAAATTTTAAATATTCTTTAAGTAATTAATATAAATTATTTATAAAATTTAATTTAAATATATAAATCATATTTAAAAATTATGGTTAATATAAATCAGAGCAAATTTATAATTTCATACACAAATTTATTTTTGGAAAATCAAAAAGCTTTTTGATTTTTGGTTTAAAAACCTGGTTTGCTTGACTATATATATAATATATATAACTTTAAAAAAATTATCATTTTCATGAATTTATATATATATATATATATATATATATTCAAACTTAATTTGTATGCATTCGGGGAATCATAATTAAAGAAAAAAAGATAACTTGCAAGAAAAAGGGTCGAAGAAAACAAGAAAAGAGCAGGGGAAAAGCAAAGAACAAATTTAAAGGGAAGAAATTCCATTTAATTTTTATTTCACACCAAATAAAAATTATGGTTTTGAGTTTTGATGCTTTACTTTAGGTAGGCTATATATATATAATATATAGAGTGGTGAGGGTGGCGTTTGCTCTTACGTGACTCTCACAATCCTACAATAATTCCTTACTACGCCAAGAATCTGGCTCTGCAGCGCAGACATCAACATACCACCTCCAACTCCACCGCCGTCCTTCCTCCATATTTCTTATATAAATTTTAGGTGTTTGGTCGGTTCATGCTAACCATGTTGCTTGCTTCACTCCAACATATGCGCCAACTATGCTTTTCTTCTTTCAAAACACCACCTCATTAGTTAATTATGTTCCTTACCTGTTTCTGAAACAAATTTTAGAGTATCAAGAATTATGTAAGTATATATTTACCATTTATGAAGTCTTAATTTCTAATGCAATAGTTGCAAATAATATAATCCAACTTAACACTAGGTTTAGTATTAAGAAATGAATGGATGCATAATGCATGATGGCTTTCTAGATGATAATAATAATTTTGTTTATTTATGTTGCTAAAGTCAACTGGCCTATTTTAGACAAATGAGACACGCCACTTCACACTATATTATTGTATTATAAAATAAAACTCATGGTCTGCACTCAACTCCAAAGCTATACTAATCGAATTTATAGAATGTAATGTAATTCTGCTGCTGCATGTGAAAGATGGCAAAGCCTTTTGCCAACTCCTAATGATTATTGCGGGTATAAAATAGATTAACAATTTCATCCAATTATTGGTTACTCCCAAACCCTAATTTATATTTCACAACAGCACATGAAGCTACTTAAGTGGCTTAATATAATACCCTTTGTGCAAACCCTATAGAATTAATAACAAATTTCTTATTAATCATAAGTATTACATTTTTATTACATTAAAATATGCTCCATATTCTTATACTCTTCGTACATTATGAATTCAATCTTCTTACTTTCGCTTATTAACATCGTTGAAATTTTTTCATTAAATTTGATAGCTTAACATTTTGAAAATATATATATATATATATATATATATAAACTCATTTAGCAAACATGTGACAAAAAATGATTTTGTAATGAATTTAATTTAATAAAAAAAATGGCCGTGATAACAATTGAACTTGTATTTTTAAATTTAAAAAAGAAAAAGAAAAAAGAGAGACTAAATTTGTTGAAATAAAAATAAGAAAAATAAATTTCAAATAAAAGCATATTTTAAATTAAAAAAAAAATCCTCTTACTTGTAAAAAGCCCGAATTTAGAAAACAGTAAATATAAGGAGAGGCTTATTTGTAGAGAGTTACATACTAATGTTAGTAGAAGTGTTGACCTATTAGTTACCTAATGACTAATTTCAAGAGGGATGTAAAAGGCAGTTAAGTGGATGATAGGCGATTAGCATGCTTGTGTTTAGTTGCCTATCAAACTAGAATTATTACCTAATTAATTGATCGACTATTAGTTAAATTTAGTTAAAAGGTGAGCTTTACTATTCCTAACAAGTGACAAAAAAAAAAAAAACCGCCAACTTTGGGGCAGAATTTAGCAACCTCTAATTAAAGTTTGTATTCAGTTAAGAAAAAAAAAACCAGATTACTAAAAGTATAAACAGGTGATTAAAAGACTTAACAGAAATTAACTATGATCCAAGCAAGAAAAAGGCAAAATAAAAGTGGAGAGGCGCAAAATATGTGGTTCCAGCCTTGTAAACTAATTCTCCAAGTAGGAATCGTTGGGAAAAAGTAATGGGTTTGCTTCAAAGCCAACCGAATCTCACTCATTTCCTCGCCTTCTCATACTCCCATTGCATCTTTCTCTTTCCTATATAAAAATATAGTATTTGTTAAATCTATTTATGTTGTGGCCTATATATGATTTGTAGCTTTCAAAGTTGGGAAAACAATATAGTGGCACACCAAATTCCTGGGCAACTCTTATTTACAGGAGTTTTCAATCTCTGATCTTGTTACCTCATACGTACCATCCCCTTTCACTCATACTAACTTTTCTACTTTCTGCATAAAACCCTGTTTTTTTTTTTTTTTTATTCTCTTGATTTCATCACTCTATATTCATTCTCTCCGAGCTTGTTGATGATGATGATGATGATGATGGAGAGTCAGGAGGAAGTTGTTGCTTGTAAAGATCAGCTGCAGATTATCAAAGGGAAACGTAGCAAACGCCCAAGGCAGCTGTCTCCTCTGAGTTTAGCGATGGGTTCAAGCCCAACGACAACGGCGACGACTTCTAGTGGAGCAGAAAGTGGAAGAAACAGCGATGATTGGAGGGGGTTTGGTTCTCCAACAACATCTGTTGAGTTAGCAGAAAGCACCGAGGAAGACGAAGACATGGCTAATTGTCTGATACTTTTGGCTCGAGGTCAAACAGGAAAGTTGGCACCCGAACCAGTTTCTATAGCGACAACAAGCAAGACGATGACCGGGACATATGTTCACCAGTGCAAGACGTGTAATCGGTGTTTCCCTTCATTCCAGGCGCTTGGTGGACATAGAGCCAGCCACAAGAAACCCAAGGTTGCTAACATTGAAGAGAATAATAAAGGGTTGATGTTTATGAAAGAGGACGTTCAACAGCCATTCAATAAGATGAACACAACGCTTTCACTCCAGATTACGAATAAGCCTGCTTTATGCCATATCAGTAAACCCAAAGTTCACGAGTGTTCCTTGTGTGGCGCTGAGTTCTCGTCCGGACAAGCTCTTGGGGGTCATATGAGGAGGCATAGAACCATTCCTAATGCTGCTGCTGCTGCTGCAACAACAATTGTGAGGCCTGAATCAGATGATAAGCCCAAGAAGCCAAGAACTGTTCTGCAATTGGACCTTAACCTTCCAGCACCAGAAGATGATCATCAAAGGGAAACTAAATTTTCATTTGCTTCCAAGCAGGACAAACTAGTCCTCTTTTCGGCTTCTTCTTTGGTTGATTGCCATTACTAGAAATGCAAACTCAATCAATGTTGTATTATTAACATGGATTATTTTCTCATGAAATACCATTCATAATTGTTCATTAATTCTTTGAATTATTTTAAATATAACGTTTTGTTCCATGTTAATCGAAGTTGGAAAAAAATTCTTAATTTGGTAAAGTATATCAACTTTTTGTGTTCTTTTTCATACTAGCATTCGATCCGTATAAAGATAAATTTCATTTTCTTTTCTTTTTTTGGCCCTGAGTTTACCACCACCAATTCCACAACCGAAAGTGGTGGATTAGGTTCTCTTGTTTGGATTGCAAGAAAGCTAAAGCTCCATAGGTATCTTATCTTTTTCATTAATATGACACACACACACACACACAAAAAATAAAATAAAATAAAATTAAACGGATGGCAATCAAGCTAGCTAGATTCCTAACTGCCCTCCTTTTAGGGATCTACCTATGCATACTCTCACACTTAGCTTTAAAACCATAGCTAATATGGTGACCCATGTGGAGGAAGGGAAACAAATTGGCTACTTAACTTAGCTTATTCATTAAATAATGCTTAATTTAGTAGCTAAACTTTTAATAAAGAACCTAATCATGTTGTGTTGTCAGCAGTGTTATGAAAATTATAATGTTGAGAGACCCTATCATGATTGCATAATTTGCCTTACAATAGTTTGAGATTGGATGACAGGTTTTTCACTGCAAAAAGTGCCCTTATCTATGTCTTATCAATCCATATTCTTACACTTGTATTCAAGTGTAACACGTGAACGTACGTGTGTTGTTGTCGTAAATAAGGATATTAGGGCTCCATGAATAAGAACAAAAAGGGACTAGAAACTATATAAATATACCTAGTTCCTCCTTTTTGTCTTGTTCCACTTTCCATGCAATGATGCAAATAGCGGCTCTCTTTTTAAATGGGGCTAATGGACATATTTTGTGGGTATTGAGAAGCCACGCCATGTAACCCACTTGGCTTCAGGGCATTCAAATCCAAGAGAAATAAGGGATCAGTTCGTTTGCCATTGGCAATGGTATTTGTATGGTGGTCTCACTGACATTAAAGAAAACAATAGACCAATCCCAATATTTCTGAACTCTTTCATATGCATTGCTGTACAAATAAGATTGATTTAATGTATTTGTTGGTTGTTGAAGGCAAAAAGCACGGCCAAGCCAGTGGCCACTCAATTAAGGAGAGGAGCATATACAAAGTGTTGACTTTGAAGTGGAGATGAGTTTTGTGTAGATGCGACAGGCATGCTAAGGTCAGTCATCCAGTTATATTATGCCTGCTTGAATAAAGCAAAAAAGGCCTGAATCAGTGAATCTTCTCTGTCCCACCATGTTGGCCCCTCGAACAGGCACTAGTAGTGGCAATGTCAATATACTTAGGAATCTTTTTAGGAATCTTTTTTCTGTGGTTTGCTGCCCAAATATGTCCCCATTAGCTTCCATGGAAATGGCCAGTGTGGGGCAGAGAAAAATCCCTGTTATCTTATACTTGTTACCTTTTTGCTTTCTGGAAATTAGTGAAACAAGGCATTTATATACACTCTCTTGTGATAATATTCTTTGATGTTCTCTCTGCTTTATATTTTGACATGAATCTTTGTTTTTACTATTATAAAGAAAATAATCTTATTAAAAAGAATACTTTCTAGGGAGGGGGTTGTTTTAATCTAACAATAAAGTGTTTTTAGGATAATCCAATTAGTTAATAGTCTTTCTTATTGACATCTTAAGCATGTAGGGGTTTTGGGTTAATGATAATAGTTATTTCTTATGAATCAAAATGGAGTGTATTTGATGGAGCTGTTTCTCAGCATGTTATATGCTTAATTAAATGTCTTCCTTAGATCTTATGGTGAATTTTAGTTTGAGTTTTGATTCTTTTTCACCATGTTCCAGTCAATGACGGCAATGTAACCTTATTAGTAGGTCTCGCTTGACAGGATTTATGCTCTTTCATAGTTGGTCAACAAGTTCAAAGAATGCAACACTTGTTATACTGTTTCTCTCATGGTTATTGTTGGACTCACTTGCAATTAAAAACGCCCTTGTCTATTATGTTTCCCACTGATGCAATTTAAATTTCACTTTACCATATAGATAACTTGAATGGTAACATCGATAAACCTGTAGAAGATAGTGACACAACTCTTCATCTTGCCTGCCTTTATGCTTATCTGCCTTGTCTCCAGATCAGTTTTCTGATTCTGATATTGTTCTCTTTCTCTGCTTATTCTGATGTTTTTTTTTTGTAGTAGCCCAAAAATTCTATGATTGATGAGTTAATCCATTGCAGTTACTTTTAGCAAGTGGGGGCTAATTTGGAGTATGACACCCCGAATTTTGAGTTAAAAGTTTTACAGTTTGGTGCTTAGGGTCACAGAGAAGAGTCTGCTTTTGTGTTTAATTGTGTATCTATGTGTCAAAATAGGCCTATTGAGCTGATGGTTTGGTTGTGTTTTAATTCACCTCTAGGTTCAAGTCATTTATGTGTGCTCTTTGAGTGAATTTTCTTTTTAGTTTTATTTTGCTATTTATTTTCTTCTATTTAGTTTTAATTTATTATTATATTTTTATTTTATTTAATATTATTTTAATTCTTCAAGTCACATTCCTTTTTGGATTTGGCTTTGGTTTAGATTTTATTTTATTTTATTTCTTTCCTTTCTTTTTTTCTTTGCTTCTTTACTCAAACTTTTGGAAACAGTGGTGTGTGATTTTGGAAGAGTCATTTCTTTATCGTCAAGTTGGTGTCAAAACGTCGTAGATCGCAAAACAGGTGTGGGTTTCGAACCTTTTCAATTTTATTTGCGAATTTTAATTTGACTTTGCGAAAAGCCGACTATGGATGTGATATCGTTATTTTATGCTTGGAATGTGTATGATTTTGTATAATTTTGATCTAACGAGGATTAGGAAGTGCTTTGTGGCTGAAAGCACATTTTTCGAGGCTATTTTAGGGTGGTTTCGTGACCACACAGGCGTCTACACGGGTGTGTGACGACTCACACGGCCGTGTGCTTTTGGTAATTAGGGTTCCAGGCAAAATTTGGGTGCCACACAGCCATGTGGCCGACTTGGGTGTCCCTCGAGCACACAAGCGTGTGAGTTTAGGGGATTAGGGTTTGAACAGTTTGATGCCACATGACCGTGTGGCTTTGGGGATTTAAGGATTCCACACGGGCGTCTGTTTTGGACATATGGCCATGTCTGGTGGCAACACGAGTGTGTGAGTCCCTCACACGGCCGTGTCAGCCCTACACTCAAATTTAGTGCAAATAGGCAGAGAGTTACACGGCCTGTCACGGCCAGGTCCTTGGTCCACACGGGCGTGTGCCTTAGTCACACGGCCTTATGTCTCTCTTCACACGGCCATGTGCCCTTCTTTACACAGGCTTTTGACCTCCTATACGGCCTAGGCATTTTTCACACGACTAGAGCACACGGCCAGAGCACACGAACGTGTGGTTCTAAGTCATCTATTTTGATTCTGTGTGTCTTTGATATGAGCATTTGGCTGTGCGTTTGCCTTGGCTGATCTTTAGTTAGGGTGGTTAAGAATTCTGATCTGAGCTTCGGCCTGAGTGTATCTATGACTGTCATGTGAGATGTTTGAATCTAAATCTGTTCTATTGGGTGTGTGTGTATAGCTGTTCTGACTGACTGTCTGATATTGTGCCTCTGTTCTGTGAGATTGTATGCATACATGTACCTGCATAAAATATTTTGGAATAGGTTTTGAAGGGAAGGGAGTCTGATTCTGATCTGATTTGGCAGTTCAAACTGCAATTTGTCTATACTGTGGATTACCGCACTACACTATACAGCACATACGTCAACCTTGCTGCGTATATTTATCTGATCTGACAATTAGACTGCAATATACCGGTATGGCGATTTTACCGCATCGCACTGCACCGTAAGTACGTTAGCTATGCTACGTACCATTATCTGATCTGACAGTTAAATTGCAAATTGCCAATATAGCGGTTTATTACATTGCACTATACCGCATGTATGTTGGCCATGTTACGTATACATATATATTGATTTGGCAATTCAACTACACTTTGATAAGTCATTGTTGCCAAGCAACTCGAGATGACTTTATATGGTGTGTAGGGTTGGATGGGCCTACTTTGTCCTATGTGGTGTATTGGGTTGGATAAGGTCAAACAGATCTTACGAGGTGTGATCGAGGGACGGAGTGGTGTGTCTGGCTAGATAGGCGGGTTCTTTTAATATCAGACTGCATACATACGTATCTGTTTGAGTGTTCTGCATGTGAGATTCTCTGACTATTTCTGGTTGACTGTTTAGCACATGTGACAGTGTGCCTATGAGTGTGAATTAGTGGGCTCGAATTGTTATTAAGTTTTGAGATGTTGGTTTTGGGTTACCTTCTGGGTCTGTATGTTTTTGTGAGTACGTTTCTTTATTGAACTGCTATCCGGCATCCTATTCTATGTTTTTGTAGTTAGATTGGTTTTGAACTCACACTGAGCTCGAGTAGCTCACGCCCTCTTAGTGTTTCATTTTTAAGTACCTTTTTTTCTAAATTTTGACGCTGGACTCCGTGTACGGAGGTCTCAGACAGTCTTGGTGGAAATAAATGATTATCGATTTATATTATCAGTTTATATTTGGTTAAACGATTTCTAAACTGTAAGATTTTATAAAGCTGTGGTACGAGTTCCGTTTTAATTTAATTTCGGTCATATGTTTTACTTAATTGTAATTCTATACACTGGGTTTTAAACGGTTAAATGTTTCAGTTTGACTTGAGAACTTGTTTTGTAAAATATAACTATGGTTATTTCGGTGACCAATGTGACATCCGGAATTCGGTCTAAACTTCTAGGCTGGGTTTTGGGTGTTACATGGAGGCCAAGGATGAAGATGGGGCTATATTATATGTGTGAACTCTAAATGTGTTTTACATACTATCTTGTCTATGACTATTATATGGTCCTTTTTTGTCGGTCTCTTCATCATGCATCAAGAGGTGAGGATGTGAATGTCATAAGATTGTTACTGGCTAATGGGGCTTCTCCCATTTAATTTAATACTTGCATCTTAGGAGAATAGATCAGATTTGAGCCGGAAGACTAAGATCACTTTAAGTGTGATTTTGTTTTACCTTTTCTTCATTGATTTGACATCTAAAAATTGTTAATTCAATTGTCATTCTAGTTAATGAGAACTTTTTAATGGATTTGATGGTGAGAGTTGTTGAATTATAAAATATAATGTTTTACACTTTGATGGGTGTTTTTGATATTGCTGAGAGATCATGCAGGAATAACAATAAAAATGATAACTGTAAAAATTAATCAAGACAAAAGCAAAAGCAAAATCGAAATCAAAATCAAACAAATTTACATTAGTTAATTCGAGTATGATAAAATTAACTATAGACAGCTAAATTGGAAATTGCAGCAGTAGAGAAAATTGAAAGAAATTATCATATACAGGTTTTGCAAACTGTTCACAATCTGTTTCAAGGTGGGAAAACTTAAGAGGCAACAACATGGCTGCCTGAGCTTTCTATGGATATGCAAGTCATGCTTTCATAGCGGGGCCGAGATCTTGCTGCAAATTAAGAGCAACAGGCGCCTCCAGGAGGAGCCTGCTCTGGTTTCTGCTTTACGATGTTCCTCTTTCCTACAGCAGACCCTTCTTCCAAAAGACTAGGAGTTTCCATTATCTGTGTAAGAAAATCCATAGCTTGTCACAACTGAGGGAAGAGATTGCCATAGTTTCTTTGCTCATGGTACCAGTTCAGATTGTAAGAAATTCTATAATCTAGTCACTTATTGCAATTATTATGAAAAATGTACCTTCAATGCAAGCTCCTCAAAGCATTGCTCCACGTTTTTTCTTGTTTTAGCACTGCATTCAAGAAAAATGGATCCAAGCTCTTTTGCAAGCGCAATCCCTTCTTCTCTACTTACTGCCCTTTCAGAGTCCTGGAACTTAAACATATTGGCTATAATGATGCTGTATGAGTGAAGTGAAAACAACTCGAAAAGAAGTCCTCAAAGTAAGAAAATCAAGAGCCGACTTTCATATGCAAGAAAAGCGTAACTTCAGAGAAACACACAACATAGGTGAGAACATAAGCATAATATACACTGATTGCATGATGAGAAATGTAAAAACCTTATAATAGCATTTGTGAATGCAATCGTGATTTTTCTTAACAAATTTATTCCATGAGGTTTCTTGAAACTGTGCCGCATAAGATGATGAAATTGCTGATTAACAAGTTAATAATACATCCTTTTAACTTTTGAGGGTGAGGTGTGAAAGGGAAGTGGATGTATCTTCAGTTACTAATATTAAGGATCAGAAAGAGAGCAGTAGACTTACCATATCAACTTTGTTTCCAACAAGTATCTTGACACAGTCCTGGTTGGTAGAGTAGAGCTCCACTTCTTTGGCCCAAACGTCAGTCAAATTTGTGAAAGTATCTCTCCGCGTTACATCATAAACTATATAACCAAACCCAAGAAATAAGTCCAACAATTTCAACACCTTGAGCAGAACTGACAAGCATCACAATTTATCATTTATTTGGGAATACAACTACATTATGGAATAAAGGGTACAAAGAAGCATGAATGCTTATGATACCAATATGCACTGATATCTTATTGTCAAATATTTTTCAACTTCAAGCCAGTGATAGGCTCCATCGAACAAAATCAAGGAAGTGGAGTAAAGTCATACATACACCAGAAATATGAACTTACCAAGAATGATCCCTTGAGAACCTCTATAGTAAGAGCTTGTTAGTGTTCTGAACTTTTCCTGTCCAGCTACAAGAAGCATTATGGTTTCAAAAGTCAAGCATGATTTCTCCATGTTCCAAGGCAATTATTTTAATGCAATTTTATAAGCAGAAAAGGTGAACAGCTAATAAAAGATTAAAGAAGCAACATCCAGTTAACCATGTCAAGAAAGCATTTTCTCTTTGCATCTAAAAAGTAGAAACATAGCCACTAACAACAATGTTAAAACCCACAAACTCATTTCAATTGATCAATATTATCATCATCAGTATAGTTCTTTTCACCACACATGATTTACTGTATATTTCCTGAAAATTGGATTTCATAATTGATGCTGCAGAGTGCAGAATTGGTTCCACAAAAAGACTATCATATCAAAACGTATTGACAAAAACATTTCTTTTTATATAATTGTGTAGAAGTCAAGTGTAATTTTTTAAGCCAAGACAATTGACTTCAATTAGAGTTGACAGATTTTGACACTCTTTAAAATTGAAACTGAAAGACTAATGGAAATTTTTGTATGTGTTTCATACCAGTATCCCAAATAGTGAGCTTTAACCTCTTCCCACCAACACTTAGCAACTTGACCTTAAAATCCACACCTACAGCATGGATTCAAACACAAACCCAAATAAATATTTACCATAAGAAAACTAATCAAAGGTCCATTAAGAGAAAAAAAAAAGTTGATAAAACGAACCAATAGTGGGAGCTAGATCTTCCGCAGAAGCTGAAATAAAGCTAAGAAGCATACTACTCTTGCCAACAGACGAGTCTCCGATCAACAAGATCTTGAATGAAAGATCACAGCTTCCACTACTTTGCCCTGAAAATGATCCCATTTGAATTTTTAAATCCAAAAACAAAGGCCCAAACTTTAAAAAAATTCTTCTTCTTCTTTCTCAAAGTCTCTGTTGTATCCAATAAACCACCCCTTCAAAAGAAGGGAAAAGAAAACTTGGGTTTGAAAATGAATGGATTCTTTCTTTCTCTCAAAAGTAGAGTGAAAAAGAAACGTAATAATAGAGAAGGGAAGAGAAGAGAAGAAAAGAGAGAACCAATACGTTGTTTGAAAGATAAGCTAAAGGAAGACAACTTATACTAGGAATGGAAGGAGAGAACTATGCAACAATATGCTTCTGTTTGAAACAATTTTCCACAACATTAAAGTTACACAGGTAAAGAAGTTTGATGGATAAAAGTAATGTAAATCTTTGTTATGATTGGTATATTGTTGATTATACTTTTTGTGAAATTTTAACAACTAAAATTGGCTGTTTTTCGCTTATACATTACTACTACAAATTAATCCTTAATTTGAGGAGATTATTTTGTAAGAGCTTCCTGCATGCCATTTTGTTTTTAATTTTTAGGTGAAAAACATTTGTATATCCGTATTTGTATTAGTTTTTGCGTTATATTTGTTATTACATATATTTATAGTAATAATTTTTTTTATGGAATAATATTTGATGCATTGTTAGTGATGGTGCATGGCGTTAAAAATGAATTTATGAAAAATTAATGAATGTTTCAAAGCGTACAAAAAATTTATTGACAAACTAACAAATCAGTCATCAGTAACCATTAATAGAGTTGCCATTTTCTGTTATAGACTTAACAAAACTGTCATTTTTCATCCTTTACTTCTCCCTCCCCTCTCATCTCCCTTCCCCTACCATTGCTCTCCCATCCTTTTTCCCCACCATCCCTCCCCCTCCCCCTATTCCCATTCTCTCCCTCTCCTCCTCTCTCTCTCTCATAGTTCCTCTGCTAATCCTTAACAGCTCTCTCTCCCTTACAGTTTCTTTGCTAATCCTTAACAGATAACTATTATTGGCAAAATTATATATAACTAAGTAAAGTTGAGTATACGGGCTTAGAATTTTAGCCTTACAAATCGTGTAACATTAAATAAAAATTTAAATTTATTTAAATTAATTTAACTCTAGAAACATATAAAATCAGAACGAAAATTCCTTAAATAAAACGAAAGTAAAGTCTGAAGCAAAAATATCCTTGACATACGAAACAACATAATTATGAGTAGCACTAACAAGTGTGCATGGATTAAATTATGTTTGGCATTTATCTTTATATGCAACCCCCTCTTTTTTTTTTCTTTTTTTTTTATCTCCCTTTAAATATAGTGTAGTTTTGATAAAAAGAAAAAAAAAGTTGACTGTATAGAGAAAAACCCATTTTTACTCGTATAAATAATAATATGATGGAGCAGGGGACCCTTACATTTATTTAACAATAAAAAAGCGTAAATTTATGGTGAGGAAGGTGGGGGAATGCATGGAACATTAGAGCAGGGATCATCGTCTCATTAATTTTTTGTATCCTGATTTTTAGTAATCAAAATATTTTTTTAATCTCTTATTCTTTTAATTTTTTTATAAATAAAAAGTTTTCAATGATGTAATTGTTAAAAATATATTATTTATAAAATTTAATTAATTAAAAGATATGAAATAATTGTTTAAAATTTTCAGAAAGAAAAAATAAAAAATAAAAAATAAAAAATAAAAAATAAAAAATATTTGTATTGATAATTCTAATTTTTCAAAAGGAGAAGGTAAATTATATAAAATGTGGGGGTGGGGTGCAGACACAGATGGGTTTCATTAGAAGTCATGATTAAGTGCACATTGTCTATCTAATTGCCCCCATTTTTTAAAATTGTAAATTCAGAGACAAGCGTGGGGATTATAATATTAGTAGTATAAAGTTAGATTCAGTAGCGAATTGGGATGAAAGCTGAAGCCATCCTCACAAATTCTAAAGCAAAATAGCAGTCCCCCCTAGTATCAAAATTTACAGCCAAATTGCTGTTCGTTTGTGATAAGTGGGATATTTTATAATTTTTAAATATCTATAATTTATATTTAATAAGTATAAAAGTAAAATTTAAATAAAAAATATTTAAAAAAATAAAGTGGATAATAAGTAGATAATAGATCCATTAGAAGGGCTTCATACAACTCATTTCATCGTAGATGTAATGTTTTAAATAAATTGTTATAAAATGTAAGATTTAAAAACCAATTAAGTTAAATTATGAGTTGAATTACTATATATTCTATTATTGAAATATCAGGGTTTGAATTTTATTTTATTTTTTAAGAACAGAAAATCCTTTTTAGCCCTGACCTAAAAGCAAACATCTAAGGGGCCCAGTTATTATTTTATGGCCTAGCTTGGATTTCCAAACAAAGAGAGCCCAATCCTTACCAGCCACCCCTATTCGCCATTTTCAGATCCATCACTTCTGTTTGTAACTGAAAAAAACAAAACCCAATTTGAAACCCTAACAAAGAACCAGGGAACACCGAAGGAAGAATCTCGAGAACCATGGACAGAGACTGGGGCTCCAAACCCGGTTCTGGAGGTGCTGCCTCCGCCCAAACTGAAGCCATGGACCGCCGCGAGCGGCTCCGTCGGCTTGCTCTTGAAACCATCGATCTCGCCAAAGATCCCTATTTCATGCGCAACCACCTCGGCAGGTATTAAATTATCTACGAAATTTCCCTCTTTTCTTCTTAAAAGTTCGATTATTATTTTTTAAAGATTGAAAAATGCTTTATGTTTTTGGGTAGTTATGAGTGTAAGCTTTGTCTGACGCTACACAACAATGAAGGGAACTATTTGGCACATACGCAAGGGAAGCGGCACCAGACCAACTTAGCTAAGAGAGCGGCGCGTGAGGCTAAGGAGGCTCCGGCTCAGCCTCAGCCTCACAAGCGTAAAGTTTCTGTTCGTAAAACAGGCACGTATCTGTCAGCTTCCCCTTGTTCCTTTTTGCAGTTCCGTTGTTTTTTTTTTTTTTTTTTGAGCAAATTCTGTTGGTTAGTTTTAGTAAATTGTTTATGTAGACTTAGTGTCATCGACAGACTTAATGTTACGAATTAAGAATCTAATGCCATGTCTACTATTAGCAGTTGAAGTGTTGCTTTTGTAGGCCAAGATGAATTGAAATTATGCAGAAACGGATTAAATCAACTATTAGTTGCCATGAATTTTTTTTTTTGAAGAAATTGAAGTTTAAACCATGTTCTAGTCACCTATCAATTACATTTTTATGTTTGGGAGCCACCACCTAGTTGTATTCGATGTATGATTTTATTTCTGAATGGAATGTTCAAGAACAGTTTACATATCTGTTTGTCGGATCTCTTCATTTGTTGATTAACTTGTGAAAGATTGCTCATTTGTTATTCTGTGCAGTCAAAATTGGTAGGCCAGGATATCGTGTGACAAAGCAATATGATCCGGAGACAAAGCAGAGATCTCTTCTCTTCCAGGTGCATATCATGTACATCAACAATTGAATTGTATCATAAAATTATTATTTTTAATCCTTTTATTTATTAAAATTAGTGTTTGATGTTTCATATAGATTGAATATCCTGAAATAGAGGACAATACAAAGCCAAGGCACCGTGTTATGTCGTCTTATGAGCAGGTTTTTCGCTGTATTTTCATTTCCCTCTTGACTTCATAGGCTTCTCATGATTGCTTCCCCCAATTCCATATGTAATTTTGGTCCATTAAAGCAATAAAACCCAAACTTCATATTTTCCCAAAACTTGAATTTATATCTCTATTCAATTATAGACTCTTCTCCGTAGCACAGTATAATGTCTATGTTTATTGTTCATGGATGCAGAGAGTGCAACCATTTGATAGGAGATATCAGTATCTCCTTTTTGCTGCAGAACCCTATGAGATCATAGCTTTCAAGGTAAGTCAATGATAGTACATACCATTCTATTGATTCGTTTCAATTCTGTTTAGCATTTGTGCTTATATATTTAATTTATCTTTACAGGTCCCAAGCACTGAGATCGATAAATCCACTCCTAAGTTCTTCTCGCATTGGGATCCTGACTCGAAAATGTTCACAGTTAGTTTATTTAGCACAAGCTTTACCTTTATTGACATTAGATGAGGACTATCATTGAAGCCGTATTAGCTGGCTAAACTCTCTCTTTGGCAGGATTAATAGTTGCTAATCTTGCATAAATACTCTAATTTGTTTTTAAAAAATCTTGTAGATAATATCTTACTGTTTTTCTGGCTATTATCAAAATGCAGTTGCAGGTATATTTTAAAACCAAGCCACTAGAGGTGAGCAAACCTCCACCTCCTCCTGCAGTCAATGGTACTGCGGCCCCAGTTGCTCCTCCAAGGCCTTTGCCTCCACCACCTCATGCTCCAGCACCGCCACCTCCTCCTCCACCTCAAGGGCTGCCAAACCCTCCTAGGGGCCCTCCACCTCCAGCTCCTGGTTCATTACCGCCGCCGCCTCCTCCTATGGGAAATGGTCCTAGGCCTATGCCTCCTGGTGGCAACCCTATAGCCCCACCACCACCTCCTGGGGGTAGCGGGACAATGGGAAATTTCACTCCTAGGCCTCCAACTAACCCTCCTCCACAAGGTTTCCCTGGTCACCAGATGCAGGGACAGGGTATGCACCCGCCGCCTCCACCTCCTAACATGGGACAGTAGTTCACCTGGCTTCCAGTGTCCTGATATGTCATATTTGAATCATTTTTGGTCAGATTAAACTGGTAATTGGATTTATTATTACCTGAGCAAAAAAACTTACTTAAGATGTATGTATGTTTGAGTTTGTGGTACTCGGTTTTAAATGTTAGCAACAACATTATAATTTGCTTAAACAAAGGCTTTAATGTTTGAAATGGGTGTTTGGATGTATGTTTTCGGAACGTACGTGAAATGTGGAAAATTCTGAGGTGAAATGACACCGCATAGATCTCAAAGTACTGTGATCAAAATTATTAGGCA
This sequence comes from Gossypium longicalyx, assembly GCA_025698465.1. Lineage (NCBI taxonomy): Eukaryota > Viridiplantae > Streptophyta > Magnoliopsida > Malvales > Malvaceae > Gossypium > Gossypium longicalyx. The sequence goes on from CM047003.1 coordinate 30,940,712, forward strand.
TAAAAATTTATTTGGTCTTTTAATTTTATAAAATAAATTTTTTAATTATTTATTTATTTTTTGTCATTTTTAGTTTTAAATTTGTATTGTTTGTTAAATTATTTTCAAATGAATTAAAAAATTAATCCAAGTTAATTTTGGTAATATAATATACACGTTGATTGTTGTATGAATGTCACAAAAGAAATTAATTAAAATTTTTAAAATTTAAACAAATTCAAAAAAATTATGAAATTATTTTTTAAAAATAAGAGTTTGTAAATTTATTAAAAATATAGAAAATAAAAATTTTAAAAATATTTTAAAATATTTTTATATTTAAAAAAAATTAATTAATTGTTAACATACATGTAGCATTTATTTTAAGGTAATTCGACAAATAATACATGTATTTATTTTTTATTTTTTGTGAAGTTAGAAAAGAAAATAAATCATTATACTTAATATTATTGATCTTTCAGTAATTGATTGAATAAAATGAGTCTCCTCCAATTGCGGAGATTACTTTGGCTTTATTGTTTTCTTTCACGGAAAACTACTAGAAAACTTGGGTGTTTGTGTTTGCTCCAAAGTAGAATCATTGGATGATTATGTGGTGGAATAAAATGAGCCACCTCCAAGTGCGGAATAGAACAAGGTAGTCAATTCCGTGGTAAGAACGAACAAATTATAGTTTGGCTAAATGGTATATAAACCTTTGAATTTAAAAAAAAAATTAATTAAGTTCATTGGCGAAAAATATATTCAATTAAGCTTTCAAAGCCTCATGTTTTTTATTAATTAAATTTTTTGATCAATATTTTTTGTCCTTGATCATTATATCACTGACATGGCTGTTAACGGTGTTGACATAGCACTTCATATTATGTTAACGATTGTTATTGATGTGGCAGTATCATGTCAGTAAAAAGAATTTATTTTTTTTACTGTTGTGGCACTTCAATGTTAACAATTATTTCTTTTTATTTTTTTAAAAAAATTGAATTTTTATTTTTACTATTGTGGCACTTCAATGTTAACAACTGTCTCTAACATAGAGCACTTTGTCAGCACTGTTTACAACCACATCGGTGTTGTAATGGTTAAAGATGAAAAATATTGATCAAATGACTCAATTGATGCAATTTGAGAGTTTGAGAATTTAATTGAGTATGTTTTTTGTGAAAGGGTTTACTTAATTTTTTTTGCGAAAATTCAAGGGCTTATTTTTTTCCTTTAGCCTTATAATTTCTAAATTTTATAATTAATTTGATTGTTAATTAAAATATTTTGCAAGTAATTAGTGGTAAGGTAATTACCCAAAAAATTTGTTAAATGTAATATTAAACTTAATCTATTAATTAAAAAAAAAGATTGTTTTAAGGATGTTAAGATTATAATTATTTTTAAATTATAAAATTATTTATACGGTTTCCTTCATTAATCACATTGATTGTTAAAGTTAAAATAAATTAACAGATTAATTAGATAGTGGTACGTGATAACTAATTAACTTCATTCCTTCTTGATTATTCCTTTGTTGATGTTGATCATAACTTCTCAATTCACCCTAATAGAGATTTTGTACGGAATTGAGTTTGTTATGTAAAAAACTGTTTTCTAATATTTGAAGTTTTACTATCTTACCATAGATTGAAAACCTAAAAAAAAAAAAAAAAAAAAGGACTGGAAATTGAGGATGTGGAATGATGAAGCTGTGGAATTATATCAAGTGAGTCTCCTCCACTTGTGGACATTGCAAAGGTATCAAGTGTGAAGCAGGTGAAGGGGAAAAACGTAAGTTGTTCCCACTGCTCCAAATGCACGAGGTTCGGTTTTGGATAAAATTGATACAGGATTTTAGAAAGGATCGAAATTATGGAGTAATTCTGAACCATATTTTTTTACAACACCGTGAACTTGAATTTGCGCACACATTGCGGAAGAAAAAATACCTATACCAGTTTGACATGACCACGTTATTTGGTTTGACATGAAAGTATTTGCACCCCCGCCCCAGTCTTCACCTTAATTTGAACCCATTTAATTTCTAAAAGAGAAAAATCTATCACCTTAGGATACAGTGCTTGTTTTAATTTCGGTACGTGGATAAAGAGGAAAAAGTATTGCAGTAACTCCCAATCCAAATAACCTTAGGATACAGTGCTTGTTTCCATTGGAATATAACACCAAAAATAGATATACAAAACAATCACCTGTGCTGTCAGCACACTTTAAAAAACAAATGGTTTACGTAATTTGATCAAATATATACTGTTGCAAGTCAAGGAAATGTTTGACGGTTAAGTCAGTCAATCTGAATAATTTGTCTTTTTTGTTTATTTCATGCTGAAAAGTCTGGTGATTAAAGAAATAATTTGGTTTTGCGAGGACCTTTACTGCAAAACATTAAAAACGTGAATGCTATATATACCACCTTGCTAGGTACCACAACTTCACCATTCATTCCAATTTCCAAAAGCAATTTAATCAGTCGATTGTTTAAGCAAAGTAATGATGAAGCTTAATTTGCTCTTTGGTCTTACATTGGCCATCCTCATCTCAGGTAATAAACAATTACTTAATCCACTATGTTTTTTTCTTATTGTGTTTTCAACACTTTTTTATTTGATTTTTCAACAATATTGCATTGCATGTTTCAGGGGCTCAAATGGCGACCTTCACCGTAAAAAACAACTGTCAGTACCCTATCTGGCCGGCAACCCTTGTCGGTGATCCTAATTTGCCACAATTGCCCAAGACTGGGTTCCAGTTAGACCCTCAAGCACAAGATTCCCTTAACGTTCCTAGCCCATGGAAAGGCAGGCTCTGGGCACGAACACAATGCTCAACCTCAGGCGGAAGGTTCACTTGTGCCACTGCGGACTGTGGGTCCGACCAGATAGCTTGCAATGGAAAAGGTGGAGCCCCTCCGGCAACCCTGGCCGAGTTCACTATTGCAGCTAACGGAGGACAAGATTACTATGATGTCAGCCTTGTTGATGGTTTTAACTTGCCGCTTTCGATAGCCCCGCAGCGCGGCTCAGGTCCAAACTGCACCAGCACTAGCTGTGCGGCGAATGTGAACTCAGCTTGCCCACCAAACTTTGTTGTCAAAGGATCCGATGGGAATACCATAGGTTGCAAAAGCGCATGTGCAGCTTTGAATGAGCCTCAGTATTGTTGCACGGGTCAATATAATTCACCCGAGACTTGTAAACCCACGGATTACTCAAAGAAATTCAAGGATCAGTGTCCTGAAGCTTATAGTTATGCTTATGATGATCCAACTAGCACTTTCTCCTGCACTGGTGGGCCTAGTTACCTAATCACTTTCTGCCCATGAGCCACCATATTACTATATATAGATTTTACAAACTATATATGCATGCAGAGGCCCCTTGTTTCTCTGCATGTTTTCGATCCTAAAATAAAGAAAGCATCAGTACTGATCTGATCTGCTGTGCTGGGATGTGTTATCGAATAAACAAATATATAAAAACCTTGTTGGTTCTAATCTAAGCTCAATTTTTTGTTTTTTTAGCTTCTTACAACTAATGTTCTATACTATGTGATGGCGAAACCACAATAATAAAAATATAATTTTCCTATTAAAATAGTTTATATCTTTATAATTTTTAAAAGATTAAATTAAATTTTTTATTATTTTTAAGAGATTAAAGTGTAATTTTACTTTTACTAATTTAAAAAAAAGAACTAAATGAAAAAGTTTCATTTTAAGAGGGTTGGTGCCCTGCCAGCTCCCTAGCTACGCCCCTAATTCAACTTGTATTTTCAATTTTTTTATACAAGATTGAGGTAAGAGATGTGGTTTAGAGGAGGATACAGGGGCTGGCAGTGGCCCTGGCCCCCCTAAAATAAAAATTTTATATTTAGGCCCTTGAATTTTTTTTAAAATTTTAAATTAATAAAGATAAAATTGTACTTTGACCTCTCCTAAAATTATAAAAATTCGATTTAATCCTTTAAAAATTATAAATATATAGATTATAAAAAATTAAAATTTCATTCGCCCCTAAAAATTTGTTCAAGCTTCGTCCTTGATCAGGTTAGACGGTTTGAAAGGGGCAAAAATTTCTAATCACCTCTTCAAACAAGACCAACAAGACGAATTTGACACTTTAATTGTTATCTTAAACAACAGGATACATAAATACACAGTATTACACAAGTTACATGCGAATAAATAATTAAACTGTTACTAAATATGAACAATAAAATATGAAATTTGTATGAAACGATTTATACCATTTAAATATAATTATAATACAAAAAAAAATTGTAATCATCAAAAAAATTTACCATATTTATTTGTTAGGGAAAAATAGCATAGAGTCTTGAAGAGTTATTGGGTGCTGTTGATGTTGGTAGACTTGTTAAAATTTTGAAATGTGTTACTTTGATAATTGATATGGGACGTAATACTCCTTAAAGTGAATCAAATATCAATACCACAAATTACAAATTAACAAGAAAATCTTTAAAAAAAAAATTACAACATTTTTACAATTTCTAAAACTTTTATCTAAAATAAATTTGAAAAAATTAATATTCAAATTCAAATGAATTTAAACGTGTATTTATATAAATTCATTGTATTCTAGATTTAATTTTTTTTTTGAAAATTTTTAAATTTAAACTCCATAATTGAGGTGGATTCCCGGCTAAGATTATTTCATGTTTATGCAATTACGTCTCCATAACCTATGGAAAGGTTATAAATTTAGGGGTGAGTATTCGATCGAGTCGAGTCGAATCGAGTCAAAAATTTTCGAGTTAGTCGAGTTGACAAATCCTATTTTAGCAACCGAACTCAATTTAAAATTTTTTCGAATCGAATCGAATCGAGTCAAAAAATTTCGAGTCAAATCGAGTCGAGTTAACGAATCCTATTATTTATACTTAATGTTATGTTTAGATGGACCGATTATTTAACTAGTAGATGAAGTACAAGATTATTTAACTACATAAATAATATAATGATTTACTCTTTTAACTTAATGAGTAAACATTTATCAAAACGACGTAGTTTTACCTTTTAACTTAATTATTTTGAATTTTAACTTTTAATAAAGTAAACATTTATCAAAACTACGTAGTTTTGTCTTTTCTTATTCGGATTTTCGGATAACTCGAGTTGTGTAATTCATATTCGAGTTAAACCGAAAAACTTAATTTTTTATTCGAGTTGATCCGAATAACTTGATTAACTCAAATAACTCCAACTATTTAATTCAAAATTTAATTTTTTTATCGAGTTTTTCGAATCGAATCGGATTTTGCTCACCCCTAGTTATAATGTTGGAAAGCCTATAAATGATTCTATCTTTAGTTTGAATAACACGTTAGCTAGGCTTTCTCAAAATTCAACTAAGTAATTAGTTTTAATTTCTATTATGGTTTTCAAGTAATCATTAAATTGAATCTCTAAATTATTAGTTTGAATCTATCTTCATTTGGTGTTTGATTGGTAAGAAGGTTAATGGAAACAGATTTGAATTTATTGATTGATTTATATAAATTCAAAACTGGTGAATTCTCCCAGCTTCATCCTTTTTCTTTTCTCAATTTGCAATATTAAGTATTCTTTTTTTTTTGAAAAGAAAAAAAAAATAAAAATAAAGATTACATTAACTTAAGACTCTAGGAATCCCTCTAGGTGGATCCTCAATCAATTTCTCTTCTCTATCAATGGCCATCTTAGCTATACAATCAACATCCATATTATTCTCTCTAGGAATATATTGCAAAAACCAATTACCAACCTCCAACATTTGACGTATGCACGTAATCAACGCAGAATTCGAGAATGATAAAACAACCATGAGTAGTCTTTGTTGCTTCCATACTGTTAGTCTGGATCAAAATATTTTCAAAGTTCCTTCTCAACATAATATTCAAACTATCCAGAATTCACCATAGTTCAGCATAAAAAAACTGAGCATTTACCTAAACATCTATTATAGCCAGAGATCCACTTACCTTCCCAATCTCGCAAGACACCTCCTGAAGCAATTTTACTAGAATCTATTTTAACAGCACCCTCAAAATTTAACTGAACCCAATTATTCATCCACGAGATTGCCCTTCTAACCTGTTGTCACTTTGCCAAACCTTCCTTGTGATAAGAAACATACTGCTTGGCCCAACTATGCAAAATTTTGATAACCTCACTAGCATGCCATTGCATGCCTTGAAATATAAATAGATTCTTGTTCTTCCAGATACGCCATGCAATCAAACTGAAAAGGCTATTTCAGTGCAGACCAATTGACACCATTCTATGATGGTTGTAGCGACGTAAAAAAAATTTCTGCTTTTAGTCGTTAATTGAGGCGATTTATTGAAAATTTGAAAATCGACTTTCGATTTTATTAAAAAGAGGAGTCGTCACCGATCCTTTTTCGTAGATGTGATCGGGCACCTAATAAATCCTTTTCTTTTAAAAGAAAATTCATTTTTTAAACAAAAAGAAGGCCAAATTTATGTCTATGTCAAAAAACAAAAGTAAAGTTGGGTTCGGGAGTCGGTTATGTGCGAGGAAGGTATTAGCACCCTCGCGACGCCCAAAATTGGTATCTTTATTAAACAGGTGTTGTCTTGATTTTCAAAAATACGAATTCAATTTGACATTTAATCATGATCCGATTGAAAAATGAGAATTTTTAGTTTTCGATTTTTTTTAGAAAGGGTGTCCCGTTTTTAACACGAGCCGACAAATTTCACCCAACATAGTGATGAAATCAAAGACTTAATGTTAAATAGGTTCATTGCCTTATTTATTGAAAATAGTAAAGAACATGAATAAAAATCTTTAAAGTAGTGAACAACAAAATGATATAAAATGGGCGGGAAACAAAAAATAAAAGAGTTAGAAATACATCGAAGCGAATAATAAATATGACAATAATATTAAAACAATGACAATATAAACGATATTAAACATGATAATAAAATTATTAAACACGAAATAGAGACGAACATATATATAAACATATAATAATAAGTGAAGTGACGTAAACATAATATTAAAAATACTAATAGTGCTATATATATATTAAAGTATATACGTAATAATAGGAATGAAAAGTGTATACATAATACTAAATATATATATACATAATATATATATACATAATATATATAAAATGAACATGTACAATATATATTAGAAATACTAATAACATAAATATATATATTAATAATACTACATAAATATGTACATATATACATTAAAATAAATACATAATAATATTAAAAGTAAAATAATAAGTGTCAATATTGAAAATAATAAGTATAATAATAAATATAAGGATATTTGAAAATAATACTATATATAAAAAGTATATATATACCCATATAGTAAAATATATGTACTAATATTAATGATAAATATAATAGGGATATAAAAATAAATGTAATAATAATATATATACATAATATGGTATTAAATATATATATATATATATATATATATATATATATATAACATAGTGTTTAAGAATATGTACATAAGATGATAAAAATACATACATGGAATAGTATAAGAAATATATATACATGATAACATTAAAAATATATACATAATATATATAAAATATATACTTATATACCTATATTAGAAATGATAATAGTATAAAAAAAACTATTAAATGCGCTACATAAATACGTATATATATATAAATAATAATGGTGTTAGAAATATACAATATAGTATTAGAAATATACATACGATAGTATAAAAGATATATAACTAACAATATTCAAAAATATACATAATAATAAAAATATGATATTAAAAACATATATACATAACATATATGAAAAATATATATATAAAATAGTATTAGAATATTTACATAATATATACATATTAGAAATAGTAATAATAATGTTACAAAACAATTGTTAATAATACTACATAAATATATATGTATATATATATATTAAAGATATATGCATATATAATAAAACATACACTAATAATAATAATAATAATAATAATAATAATAATAATAATAATAATAATAATAATAATAATATTGAAATACAAAAAGCTACTATAATAAAAATATTAAAATAAAGTAATAAAAAACGTTACTACATATATATATACGTACATAAAAATATACACTAATAATAATAATAATAATAATAATAATAATAATAATAATAATATTGAAATGCAAAAAATAAATATAATATTTAATAAAGAAACAAAAACAAATAAGAAAGGACTAAAATTGAACTAATAACAAAGTTTTGGGGCAAATTTAAAAGGAAATAAAGAGAAAAGGGGCTTATTTGAGCACGCGCAAAACATAGGGGGACCGAAACATCAATTATTCCTTCCCATCAAAACGCAGCACATCAGCGGGGACTAAATTGAAAATTGCGACAAATTTCGGGGCCAAATTAAAAATAAAAAATGACTTAATTGCAAAGTAATAAAAAAGCGGAAGGGCTAAAAGCGCAATTAGCCCTTCCGTTAAAAAACACGTGGATCCTAGGCGGGTCGGGTCGGGTCGATCCGGTCCAAGTCAAAACGACGTCGTTTTGAGGTTTAATGGCCAACCCCAAAACGATGTCGTTTTGGTGGGCTATAAAAGGCCCATTTTCTTCAAAAAAAAGACATTTCTACACTTGAAAGAAAAGAGAGAGAGAGAGAGAGAGAGAGAGAGAGAGGGTGAGGGGTGAGGGATTTCCGCCATGTGGTGGTCATCGTCGGTCGGCACACACGCATGCCACCGTGTAAAATAAAAAAGGTAAAATTTTTTTTTATTTTTTATATATTTTTTATATATATTTTTTATATTTCTGTAATATATATATGTTCATGCAAATGAATAAATTCGAAAATAAATAGATGAAAAAAAATAAAATCACCTTGGGTTTTAGGTTTAATCTTCAGTATTTTTCTTTGATTTGAGACTATCTCCCTGTTTTGGTGTTGCTAAAGTTACTATTTCACTTGTATTTAAAATTGAATGCTTCGTATTTGCTAAGAAACCTTGTCGAATGTTTTTGTATTTTTTTTTTGCAAAGGAAAAAAAATCCCCTTTTTACATTACTTTGTTCGGCTTATATAGCCGTCTACATTGCTCTCTAATCTGTTTTTGCTGCTTGCGTGTTCTCTTTGTCTTGCAGGTGGTGGTTGAACGGTGGAATGGGGGTTGACAGAGGTGATGGGATAGAAGCGGCGGCTAGGGGGGAAGGCTAGGGTTAGTTTTCTGATTTTGGGTTTTTAGGTTTAGTGGGCTTCTGAATTAGGTCCAATATTTGGGTTTTGTAATGGGTTTTGGGTAGTTTTAGGTTTTAGTGTGTTATTGGGCTGACGGGTTGGGGTTTAAGTGTGGGTTTTGTAAAATTTAAATGGGCCATTCGGGTTTAATGTACATTGGGCTAAAATTGGCCTACAACAGCTGCCTCTCTTTACTCATTGTCGTGTAACGGGAATAGAGTAAAGATATAAAGAAAGGCCAATTTTGCCCGGTCTTCCCAAGTATTGACTTCTTTGGTACTCTTCTTATCCAGGTAGTCTCCTTCCAGTCCACCACATCTTGTAGCTTTGGTTCAATCCACTGCATCTTCTGATATATGCCTTGTAGCTTTGATCTACTTGTACCTTCAGGGATATAAAATTCTTTGTGATTTGCTCCTCTGCTGTATCTTCAAGAAGATAAGATCTGCAACTTCAATGAGCTCCACTGCAATTTCGATCAGCTCCATTGTAACTTCAAGGCTCTGCTGCAACTTCAGGGAGATAAGACTTGTAACTTCAACCTGCTTCACTGCAACTTCAAGGAGGCAAAATCTGTGTCTTCGATTAACTCCAATATTTATCCTCGGCATGTGACCCGAGGCTCAACTCACCTCTCGCAGTATGAGCTGACTTTTGATAAAAACATAATTTGAAAATACCTCAGTGCGTCCCGAGGCTCAACTCACTTCTCGCAATATGAGTTGATTTTTTTTTTGAAACATAAATTGAAAATACCTCAGCGTGTCCCAAGGCTCAACTCACCTCTCGCAATATGAGTTGATTTTTTTGAAACATAAATTGAAAATACCTCAGCGTGTCCTGAGGCTCAACTCACCTCTCGCAATATGAGTTGATTTTTTTTGAAACATAAATTGAAAATACCTCAGCGTGTCCTAAGGCTCAACTCACCTCTCGCAATATGAGTTGATTTTTTTTTAAAGACAAAAATTGAAAAATACCTCGGCATGTGACCCGAGGGTCAACTCACCTCTCGCAATATGAGTTGATAGAAACTAAAAATACCTCAGCGTGTGACCCGAGGCTCAACTCTCTTCTCGCAATATGAGTTGATTTTTTTTGAAACATAAATTGAAAATACCTCAGCGTGTGAGCCGAGGCTAAACTCACCTCTCGCAATATGAGTTGATTTTTTTGATGGACAGAAATTAAAATCACCTCAGCGTGTCCTAAGGCTCAACTCACCTCTCATAATACGAGTTGATTTTTTTGAAAGACAGCAATTGAAAATACCTCAACGTGTCTTGAGGCTCAACTCACCTCTCGCAATATGAGTTGATTTTTGAAAACAGAAATAAAAACATCAGAAGACCAAAACATGTCATCTGGTGGAACTCAGGTGTCTTTTCCTTTGATTCAGTACAACTATCATCACATCCCTTTGCTCTACTGGAGTACCTGTATATGTCATGCATGATATTATCATGATATGCACATGTTTGTCTTAAATGCCTTTATGCTTACATAATTATGCTATGCGCCTTAAGCATGTTTGTCGTATGTCCTTTTTCGTCGCGATTTTTGTGATGATCTGCATTCATTATTTCGGCTCTTGACTTTCTCTTTAAGTCCTGTACCCGTCTTCAAGCTTCACGAACAATCTGCATTTCTCAGATATCACTCTTTTGCCCTTGGTTGAACTTTGTCCTTGCTTTGAGACTCTTGTACTTATCCAATTCTTATCCGGGTAATGCTTAACCTTTCTTTTGTTTAGAGTATGTCGTTTCATTATTTATCATGTAAATAAACCACATAATGAGATGCATGGAAATGGTCAGGTAGGGACAAAAGGGATACTTCACCTTTATTCATTTCGAAGGTAACAAACAAAAAGGTTAACCGATGATAGTAAACAGGTGTCATAAAGAAAGGGGAATCGCATTCAATAAATACAAATGCTTAGATTTTCAACGCATGAACTCTTCCACATTTATTAATCAAGAATCTTTTCAAGCATGGCTTCTTGTGTAGAAGATCTCGAGTTTTCAGAAATGCTTCAAATACTGTAGTCTTGCTATTTGACCCACCATTCAAAACGCCCTGCTTTTCAAGCCCAGTGTTTGCTTCATTAGAACGCCCTTTCAGGTTTTCACCCTAATCTTTTGTGTTAATCAAGACGCCCTTTTTGGGTTTTCACCTTGACCCTTTTTCTTTAGGCGTAATATTTCTTCACAGCATCTAAATTCATTGGATGAGGTAACTCCTTCCCATCCTTCTCAGTGAGAATTAAAGCTCCACCCGAAAATGCCTTCTTTACGATGTATGGTCCTTCCCAATTTGGTGTCCACTTTCCTCGCAGGTCTTTTTGTATTGGGAGAATCTTTCTCAGCATGAGTTCTCCTTCGTGGAGTTCTCTTGGCTGTACTTTCTTGTCATGGGCCGCGACCATTCTCTTCTGGTACATCTGTCCGTGACAAATTACCTTTAAATATTTTTCTTCGATAAGGTTTAACTGGTCATATCGAGCTCGAACCCATTTTGCTTCCTCTAATTTCGACTCCATTAAGACTCGTAGAGAAGGGATCTCAACTTCGATAGGTAGTACAGCTTCCATTCCATAGACCAGAGAGAAAGGAGTTGCCCCCGTAGATGTCCGCACAGATGTGCGATATGCATACAAAGCAAATGGTAGCTTCTCATGCCAGTCTTTATATGTCTCGGTCATTTTCCCAATAATCTTATTAATATTCTTGTTGGCCGCTTCAACAGCTCCGTTCATTTTCGGGCGATAGGGTGATGAGTTATGATGCTTTATTTGAAATTGCTCACACACTTCCTTCATCATCTTGTTGTTCAGATTCAAGGCGTTATCTGAAATGATTCTTTCAGGCAAACCATATCGACAAATGATTTCCTTTTTCAAAAATTTACAAACTGCAGTTTTTGTCACATTGGCAAACGAAACGGCTTCTATCCTTTTTGTGAAGTGATCAATAACCACAAAAATGAACCGGTGTCCATTAGAAGCTTTTGGGGAAATTGACCTTATAACATCCATGCCCCACATAGAAAAAAGCCACGGAGAAGTCATGACATGAAGGGGCGAAGGGGCTACATGAATCTTATCGCAATAAATTTGACATTTGTGGCATTTTCTTGCATAACTAATGCAGTCACTTTCCATCGTCAGCCAGCAATAATCGAGTCTCATAATTTTCCTGGCCATAGTGAAACCATTGACATGTGTCCCACAAATTCCTTCATGGACATCTTCAAGTATTTTTCTGGCTTCAACAGTATCTACACATCTCAAGAGCACTTGATCTTTTCCTTTTTTGTGCAGAATGTCCCCATTAAGAACAAATCCTACTGCCATTCTTGTGATTGTTCTTTTGTCGTTCTCATTTGCTTGTTCGGGATACTTTTGATTCTTGACATATTCTAAGATATCATAGAACCATGGCCGTCTATCTGGCTCTTTTTTAATGCTGAAACAATGTGCCGAGACTTCATATATGCTCATTTGAAGAGGCATTATTTCTGTTTCTCTGTTAGCTTTGAACATTGAAGCCAAAGTGGCCATGGCATCAGACAATTGGTTTTCTTCTCGTGGGAAATAATTAAAAGTTACTTCTACGAATTCTTTAATCAGTTCTGCCACTAGATCACTATATTTAACCAATTTCGGATCCCTCACTTCTCAATCTCCACAGATTTGGTAAATCACCAACGCTGAGTCTCCGTATACCTCTAAAGTTTTGGCGTTTCGTTCAATTGCTGCACGAAGTCCCATGATACAAGCCTCATATTCTGCTACGTTATTGGTACAGAAGAAGTTTAATCTCACAGTGAATGGATAATGGTTCCCTTCTGGTGATATTAAGACTGCTCCAATCCCATGCCCCAATGCGTTTGACACACCATCAAAGCTCATCTTCCATGACTTCTCTTTTGATGGCTCGCACTCTTTTTCCGTAATGCATATCAAGTCTTCATCCGGGAAATCAAATCTCAATGGCTCGTATTCATCCGTTGTTCGAGTTACTAAGAAGTCAGCTATTACGCTTCCTTTTATCGACTTTTGACTCACATAGACGATGTCGTATTCCGATAGTAAGATCTGCCACCGTGCCATTCTTCCTGAGAGTGCAGGTGATTCCATCATGTACTTTATTGGGTCCAGCTTTGAAATTAACCATGTCGTATGACACAACATATATTGTCTGAGCCTCCGAACTACCCAAATCAAAGCACAACAGAATTTTTCAATTGACGAGTATTTTGCCTCATACTCTGTGAACTTTTTCCTGAGATAGTAAATCGCCTTTTCTCTTTTCCCTGACTCATCATGTTGCCCCAGTACGCAACCTATTGAATTTTCAAACACAGCCAGATATAATATTAACGGTCTTCCTGGAGTTGGCGGTACTAGCACCGGGGGACTAGACAAATACTGTTTTATCTTGTCAAAAGCCACTTGGCACTTATCGTTCCATTCTCCCGGATTACGTTTTTGAAGGAGTCGAAAAATTGGGTCACACTGGTTGGTAAGTTAAGCAATGAGCCGAGCGATGTAGTTCAACCTCCCTAAAAATCCTCTGACTTCTTTTTGCGTGCGCGGAGGTGGTAGTTCTTGTATAGCTTTTATCTTATCTGGATCAACTTCAATGCCTCTCTTGTTGATGATGAAGCCTAGCAATTTTCCTAAGGTTGCCCCAAACATACATTTGGCTGGATTAAGCTTCAGCTGAAACTTTCTCAGTCTCTCGAACAACTTCCTGAGGTTCTCAATATGTTCTCTTTCCCCTTTGGATTTGGCAATCATATCATCGACATAGATTTCTATTTCTTTATGCATCATGTCATGAAACAACATCACCATAGCCCTCTGATATGTTGCCCCATCGTTCTTTAATCCAAACGGCATGACTTTATAACAGAATGTTCCTCACATCGTTACAAAAGTAGTTTTCTCCATATCCTCAGGAGTCATCTTTATCTGATTATAACCCGAGAATCCATCCATGAACGAAAACAATGAATGTTTGGCTGTGTTATCCACCCATGTATTGATGTGTGGCAAAGGAAAATTATCTTTAGGACTTGCTCGATTTAGATCGCGATAATCCACACACATTCGTACCTTGCCATCTTTCTTCAGTACTGGGACTATGTTAGCTACCCATTGTGGGTACTTGGAGACTTGTAGGAAGCCAGCATCGAATTGTTTCTTGACTTCTTCTTTTATTTTTAACAGCATTTCAGGTCTCGTTCGTCTTAGCTTCTGTTGAATAGGTTTGCATTCTGGTTTCAGTGGGAGTCTATGGACCACTACATCCTCATCCAATCCTAGCATGTCCTGATACGACTATGCAAATACATCTTTGTACTCATGAAGTAAAGCGATCAAATCATGTTTGGTGTTATCTGAAATGGAAGTCCCAATCTTCGCTTCTTGCCTCTTTTCTTCATTTCCCAAGTTTACTATCTCAACAGATTCTTGATGAGGTAGAATCTGTTTATCTTCTTGTTCTACCATTCTTAACTTCGAACTCTCCTAAACAAATAGCCTTCTCGAAACCGATTTCAAGATTTGTAATGGGTTTGTTCATATCGTTGATATCTACGCACTTGAAAGTTGAATGGAAAAGAAACTATAGAGGAGCATCAAAGTATTGGGACCAACAAGCATAATGGCATGATGTGAGATATATGCAATGACAGGCTGTGAGAAAAGGAAAAAAGTATGAAGTTAATGAGAATGAAAAGACTATGACAAAATGCATCTCCATTAATGTTCATTTAAATGATAAAGAGCAAATCATAAGCTCTTACAAAAGAATCCCTACTATTACTTAAGGGCACACAAAAAGAAGAGTTTTAACATTGAGCATTACTCTGGAGAAGACTTAGAAACTACAAGGAGATCTACAACAGTCCAATTGTTCAAAACGAATCTAGGAGGACAATGGCGTATCATGGAAACATATTTAATTGCATCACTTCCTTTGTCAATGACATTTATACTGACATTCTGAAGACCCCTTTCAATTAATAACAACATGCTTCATGGATTATCTTGCCCGGGGTATATCATTCCTGCAGATGTAAATATTTTTGACAAAGGAGGGTACGTTATGGGCTCCCATTCTAATTCTCGGCCTAAAGTTCTTGTGATCTTTTTTTCTTAATCTTTCTTCCATTATTTTCTTCTTTGACGCATGTCTGGCTGGAACCCTAAACCGTATCGGGCCTTGTGGTGCACTAGCTTTAGAGCCCTGACTATTCCTTGCAGATACCTTCCCAAACCTTTCCTTACTCGGGCTCCTTTTCCCACAGTCATCTTAATGCCCAATCTGGTATTCCTTGACAGTTTTAGCACCGGAATTCTATTTCCCTCAGCGACAAAAGTGGCATTGACAAACTTAAAAGATCGGAAGGAACATTCTATTGCATCTTTGCTCACTTCTAGGTACGGTGCATCAGCAGAGATAGATGTGACAATGTCTTCTTCTCCCTCGACAGTGACCAAACAGCTATCCATGATAAACTTCACTTTTTTATGGAGAGAGGACGGAACTGCTCTAGCAGAATGGATCCAGGGCCTTCCCAAAAGACAGTTATACGAGGGTGTGATGTCCATGACCTGGAACTCGACCTTATAAATGTAAGGACCCAGTTCTAGAGGGATCTCAATCTTTCCCATGACTTCACGCCTTGTCCCGTCGAATGCCCTTACTGTGGAATGACAGGGCCTTAAATAGGACAGATCCATCGAAATTCTGGAAAGCGTGGCCAAAGGCATGACGTTGAGTGCCGACCCATTATCGATGAGCACGTTCAGTATTATGTAGCCCTTGCAGCGAGTCGTGATATGCAGTGCCTTCACTAAGCCTCTACCATTTGGCGGTATCTCATCATCACTAAAAGAGATGAAATTGTCAGCGTTCAGATTATTCACCCACCTATCAAGCTTCTCAACAGATATGTTATTTGCTACGTAAGCTTGATTTAACACTTTCAGCAAAGCGTTCCGGTGTGGCTCTAAATTTAACAGTAGAGATAAAGCCGAGATTCGTGCTGGTTGCTTATTCAATTGTTCTACCACATTGTATTTACTGTGCTTGATACATTTCAAGAACTCTTGTGCTTCCTCCTCATCCACAGGCTCTTTAGTTTCTTACACGGGTGGAGTTTCCTACTCGACTTCGGCTTCATACATCACTGCCTTTCCTTTTTGCTTCCAGTCACTGTTCTTCTTTATCGGCTCAATCTATTTAGAATAACACCGCCCACTGCGGGTAAAATAGCCTACCTCCCCAACATCTCCAATTGTGGCTTCGAATTTTTCACCTTCAGGTGTGACGGTGTTGATGTCGTATTTCCACGGTATCGCCTTGTCGTCCTTGTAAGGGAAATAAGATGGTACTTCAATGATAATCTTTGGTTTCACCAATTCCTTCCTTGCATCGTAATAAATTACGAATGGTCGATCGGCGCTATACGGGAGACCTAATGATTGATTGTCAGAGGCGCATACTTCTCCTTCATCGGCCTCTTCCCTTTTATTAAAGATCCCAATCTCCTTATTATCCATCATGTCTTGTAATAATTTTCTAAATTCTTCACAGGATTGAATATTATGCCCTTCAAGACCATGGAAATTACAAAAACTTTTACCTCTTTCTCCGAGAATTTTATCGGTGCGACAGAGTAATCCCTTCTCAACCAATACCTCTCAGATTTTCTGCAGAGGCGTCCTTACTTTAGAAACACAACTTTTTGTTTGCCACTTACCCTCCTCCATTACCGCGTTCACATTTCCTTCAGCATGGTCAGGGAACGGGTTCCCAGTTGCATTACTGGCATTATCGAATCGTAGGATGCCCGCATCAATGAGTCATTGAACTCTCCTCTTAAAGGCAAGGAAATTCTCCATAGAATGCCCCTGGTTTCCAGCATGGTATACACAACTAGCGTTAAGATCGTACCATTTCGGGTACGGGGGTTTCAGGGGTGCCATATAATGGGGAGATATCAATTGTTTCTCTAAAAGTTCTGGGTACAATTCCCCATACGACACAGGGATAGGAGTAAATTGCGGTCTCTTGGGATTGGGCCTTGCTGGTCTTAATTCGTTTCTGGGTTGGCTTTGAGCGGGTACAGTGCTTTGTGGGAATGTGGCGACGGATCTTTGGTTGTTCGTGGCGTATACGGGGTAGGAAGGAGGTGGTGCTTGGTAGTAAGGGTTTTGGGAGGAAAATAGACGTTTGGGGATGAGTGAGATCGCGGTCGTGGTTGGCTTGAGTATGAGTTTGGAGTATAGCGGCTTCCAGCTCCCACCATATGGGTTTCTGGCTCTCTTTTCTTTACGGGTACTGCCCTTCTTGAACTGTCAGAACCTTCCATCCTTCCACTCTTGATGGCATTCTCAATAAGTTCCTCGGATATCACAATATCTGCAAAGTCCTTTGTGGCACTTCTTACCAACTTGTCATAAAATGATGCTTTCAACGTGTTGATGAAAAGGACCGTTATCTCAGTCTTAGTCAGTGGAGGCTCCACTTGGGCCGAGATATCTCTCCACCTTTGAGCGTATTGCCTGAAAGTCTCTGTTGGTTTCTTCTTCATCATTTGCAGAGTCATTCGGTCAGGCACCATATTGGATACGTGTTTGTACTGTTCACAGAATGCTGATGCTAAATCCTATGATCAGATCCTTTCTCTATTAAGCTGATTATACCATCGAAGAGCTGATCCGACTAAGCTATCCTGAAAGCAGTGTATGAGCAACTTATCTTAATTCACATAGTCGGTCATCTTCCGGCAAAACATGATGAGATGCGCTTTTGGGCATCTTGTCCCATCGTACTTTTCAAAATCCGGTACCTTAAACTTTGGAGGAAAAACTAAATCGGGTACCAAACTGAGCTCTTTAGCGCTCAGTGCAGAGAAGATTGCAGTGCCTTCTATCGCCTTGAGCCTTTCCTCTAGGCTCCTATATTTCTCCTTTGCATCGTGATCATCAAATTTCAACCTGGCTATCTCTGCTGGATCGTCCAAATCTGGAACGGATGGATCAACAGGACTAGCCTTCGGGTTTGATACGAACATTTATTGCCCCAGATTAGCAGGTGGCGCAGGTCGTTGCTCCAAGCCTGTAGGTTCCCATTCAGCGTACCCTCTTTGTGTTGCGTGGGCGTGCGGTGGAGTAAATCCTGAAGGATAGGGCGGATCCTGATCGAGGTTAACACTTGACTGTGGTTCCACAACGTCAGGGTTCATAGGTCCCTTTCCTTTTACCAGAGCCGACATCATTTCCATCATTCTAGCCATTTGGTCCTTTTGTTCGAGCGATTCTTCTCGAGATCTCACCATCAGATCTCTAGTTTCTTGTTGTGACTTTGCCAACTGTTCCTGTAAATCCCTTTGTATTCTTTCCATCCTCTCAATCCTTTCGTTAAATTCAACCTCCATCACTCTAACTTGTCGACGCGTCCTATATGAGTGACGTGATTCCAGGCTTGTAGTGTCGCAGCTGCGGATTATACGGTTTTAGCCTCAGTGAATGATTAGGGTGATATGTACATACAATGAATGAATGAATGAATAAATGAATGTCAAGTGAATGTTAGTCTTGAATGCGTATGCAAGAATTTGGTGTTGATTTTAAGATAGCCCCTATTTAGGCATTTCATTTATTAAAAGAGTCTTTTACAAAACATTTTGTCGTCATCATACAAACTTTCTGGCTATATCGCTATATTTCTTCACTTGTTCTAAGAATTCTGATATGTTTGATCTTCGGCTCGGGGGAACTGGCAACTGAGAACTTCAGCTTCATCTGATAGTTGTACTACGTGCATGGCTGTTTTACGAATTTCATTGATCAAATAGCTCAATTTCTCGTCATTTTCATAGAGGGTCCTTCCGTAGGCGCGAGTATCTCTGTCATACCGACTATTCTTTTCTTGCAAGGTTTCTAGGAGAGTATCTAGCTGTTGTTGACGAGCTTACAGCGTCTCTTCTAATTCCCGCATTTTCTCTCTTAGCTCTCGACATTCAGATTGACTAGCTATTAATTCGGTAGACACAGTTTCGTATTCTGCATTCTTCTTTCTTAGCTCTAACATAGCCCGCGCAGCTTTTCCCTCTTCTTTCTTCGCTTTCCCTTTCCAGAATTCCATCCCGTCTTTGATGTTACTTAATTCTTCTTTCTATTCCGCTGATGACTTGCCCAGCCCACTATTCTTTATAGTGCCTCTTAATTTTTTATTTTCCAGATGAAGATCTCTTAAGTCATTTCTTACGATCTCAGCTTCTCTTTGAACTTTCTCGGCTCTGGATCTTTCAATTTGAACATCAATCTTTAACTGGTAATTTTCCTCTTGAAGAGCACTAAGGTCCCGTGACATCTTGGCTTTTTCTCGTTCAAATTTTAGTCTTGTCGTTTCTAGCTCTGATGGTATTTCTTCCGAGAAAGGATTCTGGAAGGTATAATTCGTCGACGAGACTTGTTGACTATTCACTCGTTGTTTTCTCCATACATCATAATCCTGGGTGAAAGTATCAACGTATAGAGCCAATTCCATCAGATGAATTTTCTTCCAAGACTTCGCCGTATCTCGGACCCTTTTCATATAACCCTCGCCTGCGAAAGTAAATTCGGACTGTGCTAATCCTCCAGTGGCGGGTATGAATTGTCGTGAAGAAAACTGCCTCTGGGCCAATAACGGAGCATAATCTACTCCTCCCCATAATCCGAGCAGTGGCACCCAATCTTGGTTGCCAACCTTGTATAACAAAACCGAAGGGCGGATCCACGATGCTCTCCAGGTTACATCTTCAGCTCGAAGGTTCTGAAAAACTGAAACCCAATGCTCTTCGGTGACATCCTTTGGCCATTCTCTCTTAAGATAGTCTTCCAACGGGGCGAAGGTTTTTGAAAACATGTGGTACGGTGTGCGCTCTACTTTCCAGAAATGGCTCAAAATCCAAACATTAAGCAATTGAGCACATCCGATAAAGCGTCATTCCTCTTTCCTTCTACAACTGCTTAGGGATCTGAATGTCTCGGCCAAAATAGTTGGGATAGGGTTGATTCCTTGTTTTAACTTTTCAAAGAAGTCCACTACTGCAACCTCTATAAGTCCCAGAACTTTTGGGAAGACGACCAATTTGTAAATGGCCAAAGTGAACCGATTCACTCTCTTCAAAATATCAGGATAATTTAGGACTAAATCCCGCAGGGAAAACCACGAAATACAGCTGATTTCATTCTTTTTCTTTATTTGTTTCTCGGCCCATGTGTCGGTCAAGCCAGTCAACTTTACTAGCTTTTTCTTGAAAGTCATCGGCTTGGGCTCCTTCACATAAATCTTATAGAATTGCACATTATCAATACGAAGTAAAGCAGCGTACTCTTCCACGGTTGGGGTCATATCTTCTTGATTGAAAATGAAACACTGGTAAGCCAGATCCCAGAATCTGATCATGGCCTGAATCAATCTTTCATCTATGTTGACGGCGATCAGGCTGGCTATATCCCCGTACCTTTCAGTGAAGATGCCTCTAGTGTCCGAATCCCACTGTCTCCAAATCCGAGTCAAGTCATCAAGGTTATTCTGACGAACGTTCACAGTTACGTGCTCGGGTAGGTTGGGAATACATCCTTCCATTAGACTGTCCCCTTTTTCTTTCTGGGTTCTTAGAGACCAATCTAGGACCACAGTATTTTTCTCGGTTGTTTGTATAATCGACTCCTCCATCAGAAACCCGTTTTTGGCAACCAATCTCTAATCAACACCTTCCTAACCAAGATGCCTATGATGCATGATGAAAAATAAAGACAAACAGCCTTGATTAGTAATCACAATAAATATGAACAGAGAAAAAACTATAGGGAATCTAACAAATTAAGTTACCCGGTCCAATAGACCCGATCCCTTTGCAAAAGTATAAATGTAAAAGAAATGAAAGGTAAGAGGCGTTTCTCCCGTGTACTTATTTTGGTGATTATTAAAGGATGGAGGTTTGGCATGACTCTAGTTAGGTGGCTCGTATGGTTTACTATATGCGGTTTTGATTCTAGACAAGTACTCGAATTGTTCATGCTATCGTCTACTAAGACTAGTACGAAGCCTCGGTCGTAGCCCATCACAGGCTCACGAGTTCAATTCGATGGATTACATTTATTTATGCCTATGCGGAGGGACAAGTTAACTCACGAAAACATAAGTCATATGTAATCCGGAAGTATTCACTTGCCTGTGCGGAGGGACGAGTTAACTCACGAAGGCATAGCGTTTACTGCCACTTAAACGGACAGAGCCCGGGTAGAGAGCTCATGTTATGCAACAATGCAAGAGCGCGGTGTGTGGGGAGAAACTCACAAACCCTTTTCGTTTTTATTTAAAACTAAAAGAAGCTAAAACTATAAAGACTTAGAGCTGAAAAGCAAAAGGATAAAAACAAGTTAGAGAAAATATTTATAACATGATGCAAATGCATGATTTTTTGAAAACAAAATTTGAGGATCACGACTAATTATTAATTTGAACAAGGGAATTCGAAAATTTTGACAACACGCATTTAATTTGACTCGACTCTAAAAAATACGTCCCCAGTGGAGTCGCCAGCTGTAGCGACGTAAAAAAAATTCTACTTTTAGTCGCTAATTGAGGCGATTTATTGAAAATTTGAAAACCGACTTTCGATTTTATTAAAAGGGGGAGTTGCCACCGATCCTTTTTCCTAGGTGTGATCGGACACCTAATAAATCCTTTTCTTTTAAAAGAAAATTCATTTTTTAAACAAAAAGAAGGCCGAATTTATGTCTACGTCAAAAAACCAAAGTAAAGTTGGGTTCGGGAGTCGGTTACGTGCGAGGAAGGTATTAGCACCCTCGCGACGCCCAAAATTGGTATCTTTATTAAACATGTGTTGTCTTGATTTTCAAAAATACGAATTCAATTTGACATTTAATCATGATCCGATTGAAAAATGAGAATTTTTAGTTTTCGATTTTTTTTTTAGAAAGGGTGTCCCGTTTTAACACGACAGTAAAGCAATTTCACCCAACATAGCGATGAAATCGAAGACTTAATGTTAAATCGGTTCATTGCCTTATTTATTGAAAATAGTAAAAAACGTGAATAAAAATCTTTAAAGTAGTAAACAACAAAATGATATAAAATGGGCGGGAAACAAAAAATAAAAGAGTTAGAAATACATCGAAGCGAATAATAAATATGACAATAATATTAAAACAATGACAATATAAACGATATTAAACATGATAATAAAATTATTAAACACGAAATAGAGACGAACATATATATAAACATATAACAATAAGTGAAGTGACGTAAACATAATATTAAAAATACTAATAGTGCTATATATATATTAAAGTATATACGTAATAATAGGAATGACAACTGTATACATAGTACTAAATATATATATATATACATAATATATATAAAATGAACATGTACAATATATATTAGAAATACTAATAACATAAAAATATATATATATTAATAATACTACATAAATATGTACATATATACATTAAAATAAATACATAATAATATTAAAAGTAAAATAATAAGTGTCAATAGTGAAAATAATAAGTATAATAATAAATATAAGGATATTTGAAAATAATACTATATATAAAAAGTATATATATACCCATATAATAAAATATATGTACTAATATTAATGATAAATATAATAGGGATATAAAAATAAATGTAATAATAATATATATACATAATATGGTATTAAATATATATATATATATATTTATATATATAACATAGTGTTTAAGAATATGTACATAAGATGATAAAAATACATACATGGAATAGTATAAGAAATATATATACATGATAACATTAAAAATATATACATAATATATATAAAATATATACTTATATACCTATATTAGAAATGATAATAGTATAAAAAAAACTATTCATACACTACATAAATACGTATATATATATAAATAATAATGGTGTTAGAAATATACAATATAGTATTAGAAATATATATACGATAGTTTAAAACTGAGCATAGTTCAGCATAAAAAAACTGAGCATTTACCCAAACATCTATTATAGCCAGAGATCCACTTACCTTCCCAATCTCGCAAGACACCTCCTGAAGCAGTTTTACCAGAATCTATTTTAACAGCACCCTCAAAATTTAACTGAACCCAATTATTCATCCACGAGATTGCCCTTCTAACCTGTTGTCACTTTGCCAAACCTTCCTTGTGATAAGAAACATACTGCTTGGCCCAACTATGCAAAATTTTGATAACCTCACTAGCATGCCATTGCATGCCTTGAAATATAAAGAGATTCTTGTTCTTCCAGATACGCCATGCAATCAAACTGAAAAGGCTATTTCAGTCCACACCAGTTGACATCATTCTATGATGGTTGTAGCGACGTAAAAAAAATTTCTGCTTTTAGTCGCTAATTGAGGCGATTTATTGAAAATTTGAAAACCGACTTTCGATTTTATTAAAAGGGGGAGTCGCCACCGATCCTTTTTCCTAGGTGTGATCGGACACCTAATAAATCCTTTTCTTTTAAAAGAAAATTCATTTTTTAAACAAAAAGAAGGCCAAATTTATGTCTACGTCAAAAAACCAAAGTAAAGTTGGGTTCGGGAGTCGGTTACGTGCGAGGAAGGTATTAGCACCCTCGCGACGCCCAAAATTGGTATCTTTATTAAACAGGTGTTGTCTTGATTTTCAAAAATACGAATTCAATTTGACATTTAATCATGATCCGATTGAAAAATGAGAATTTTTAGTTTTCGATTTTTTTTAGAAAGGGTGTCCCGTTTTTAACACGAGCCGACGAATTTCACCCAACATAGCGATGAAATCGAAGACTTAATGTTAAATCGGTTCATTGCCTTATTTATTGAAAATAGTAAAAAACATGAATAAAAATCTTTAAAGTAGTGAACAACAAAATGATATAAAATGGGCGGGAAACAAAAAATAAAAGAGTTAGAAATACATCGAAGCGAATAATAAATATGACAATAATATTAAAACAATGACAATATAAACGATATTAAACATGATAATAAAATTATTAAACACGAAATAGAGACGAACATATATATAAACATATAATAATATTTAATGACCCGAATTTTATAGTTATCGAAAAAGTACATTTTCGGGTCTCCATTTCTGAAAAATGGATTCGTAAATATTTATTAAAATATATATATATATATTTACGAAGTTAAGTGAGTGATTAATTTAAAGTTTAATGAAGTGAATTAACTTAAATTAAGGATAATTAGATAAAATGATTAAATTGAATGAAGAGTGAAAGATTAATTATAGAATAAATAAAAGTGAATGGACTAAAGAAGCAAATAAGCCAAAAAGGGGTGACAAATGTATGGTTAAAATAAGTTAAATGTGTACAAATATAAATGGTACACATGTATTATACATGTGTATTTACTTATTATATAAGTAAAATAATAATAATTAAAGTTTATTATATTAATAATATTTTATATTAAGTAAATAAATAAATAAAAATTATGACAAGTGTAAGGTGATAAATAAATACATGTGTATTAATAAATATACACATGTATAAATAATAAATATTATAATAGTTTAATAATAAAAACAAGAAATAAAAGAAATGAAAAAGAGAAACAAAGCAAAACGAAACAGAGAAGAGCAGGGGAGAAAGAAAGGAAAGAAAGAAAGAAAGGAAGAAAAGGGAAAATCGAGGTTTTGAAGCTTTAAATTTTAATAGGTATGTCAATTTAGCCCTTTTTACTTAATTTTGATGTTTTAGAAACTGTAGAACAAGGTTTTGATGAAGTTAAGTTGATATTTTGAAAGTTATTAGATTATTAGACATTGTTCATGTTGAACAAGAAGATGAATTAAGGGCTAAATTGATAGAAATTCAAGTTAGAAATGAAATAAGGATTGAATTGTAAAGTGATTCATAAGTTTTATGCTTTAAGGACTAAATTGAAATAATTTCAAAATTATGGTTTTATGATAAAAAATAGATAATTATGTCTAAGTTTGGTTAAAAATTGAGTAGAAATAAAGTATGAATTAAGATAGAAAAGTAAATGAATTTAGTTAGGATTAAATTGAAATTAAAAGTAGAAAATCAACATTTTGTACTAAGATTATTTTGGACAGCAGCAGTAGTCTAAGTTTGAAAAATCACCAAAAATTTTAGAAATTGAATTAGAGAATGAATAAAATATGGAATTAAATCTTATTGAGTCTAGTTTCTTATAGAAGAAACGGTATAAGCAATTGAATTGTAAATTATGAGATATAATGAATTTTGTGAGACAAGGTCAGAATGAACTCGGGTTCCCCTATTCTGACTTTGGAAAATCACCAAAAATTGGATAAAAATAATTATAGGCTTAAAGTTATATTTTTAGAATCCCTAATGTGTCTATTTTCAGGAGAAATCAACGGGAATATTATCCGAGTTCTGTACTGTGAGATAATTAATTTTTAGTAAGAAAGGGTCGAAACTGTCAGACAGCAGAATAGGGGTGAATTTAAATAATAAACTGTACTTAATGGCTAAACGAAAAATTCTGAAAATTTTATGGTAAGAAGATTTGTGAGTTTAGTTTCAGGAGAAATTAGCGGATCTTAATTTAGAATTTTTTAACTCAAGATATAAATTAGTAATGTATTAATGATAATGAATTGTATTACTTTCGTAGTCAATGTGGTACTGGAAATCTCGGCTAAGAAAGGACAAGACAAAGTCAACGGGAGTTAGCTCAGAAACTACGGTTTGTATTTCTATAATCCGAACTTAGTCATTATTTGTTATATTTATATACATATGACAATTTTTAGTGTTAGAATTATGATGTTTTACAATTGGAATGGATTGATTTTGGTATGCGATGAATTTATTGAATTTATATTGATTGAAATTATTTTGATTGAATTTATATTGATTGAATTATATAATATATATGATTTATGTAAAAATTTGAATATTGAATGAATGTTATATGAAATATGATGAAATTGATATGAAAATATGAGATTGTGATATTTGAATATTTGATATTGAAAAGTGATTTGAATTGTATTGAATTATGAATTAATGTGAATAATTGAAATATATTGTTGAATTGAATGAAATTGTATGAATTGTGAAAATGGGTGAATATATGTGATTATCAGAATGGTATATTGATGAAAGAATTATTGAATCGAGAAAGTGAATCAAATACCCTATTAACAATATCGGGCTAGGTCGGATATAGTTGGCATGCCATAGGATTGGAAAAGTTTAGGGATACTTCGACCTCGAGTCGATGAGAAACTGGGTGTCATTATATTTCTTCGGATAGATTCGATAAGGTACTGGGTACCAACTTTCTTCGGCTAGGCCGATGAGACACTGGGTGTCAACTTTGCTTCGAACTACCCGATGAGGCACTGGGTGCCAAACTAATGTGATTGGTTGGATCCGTGTATCCGCCAAGGTCTGAGTCTTGTTAATAGGGGTAAATAAGTGAAAGATAAATCAAATAAATTTGATTGACCAAGCTATTGAAATGAAACGAGAAATTGAATTGAGAATTGAAAATTTAGATATGAAATTGAAAATATGAACCAAAGGTTCGTGAAATGATTGGAGTTCGAATTGATGATATATGATGCCACTTGATGAATTGAAATGTGATTTGAAATATATGAATCGTATGTATATAGTGAAAGCTACCAGGGATAGTAAGTTGATATGATATAAATGAAATTGACTGTTATTGAAATGAATTAAAATGGAATATGATTGATAAGTGTATAGTTGAATATAGTTTAATGATATTGAATTGTGAATAAATTAAGGAAAGCTATACCGAATAGTAAGTGAAAGAATGGAGCAAATAATAATGGATTTATTTAAGAATTGAACAATTATGTTATTGTGTTTATTATATGATTTGTAATAAATTTACATGGTAAGTAGTTGAAATTTATATCTGAAATAAATAATTGAATAATTGTAATTGTTATTATGATCTTAAGTAT
The DNA here is from genome assembly GCA_025698465.1 of Gossypium longicalyx. Lineage (NCBI taxonomy): Eukaryota > Viridiplantae > Streptophyta > Magnoliopsida > Malvales > Malvaceae > Gossypium > Gossypium longicalyx. Next base: position 30,968,026 of record CM047003.1, read on the forward strand.
TTGTTATATTATTAAATGTTTGGATTATAGAAATACCACTGAGTATACCATACTCAAGTGACAGTTTGTTTGTTTCGCGTGTGAGTTAAGTTAAGGTTAGATGTTGAATCAAGCATCCCAGCCGATCCACGAATTCAATGAGGTAAAGTATGTTGAGTATTGGTAATGGCATGTACCTAGGATGTTTTATGAGAGTCATTTAGGTTGTAGAAGTATTGATGAAATGAGTAAATTATGGTTGGTAACGGTATGTAGTATGAATTTTGAAATTTGCTAAAAATTCGTAGTGATTCTAAATTAGTCCCGAATTGAATTTACTGTTCATATTGGACCGCGAAGGCCCATTAAAGGAATGACATCTTAAAACTAGGACGTGTGTGAATATTTATTTTAATTAATGACCGGAATTGGACTGTACTGGCTGGTAATGTCTCATAACCCTGTTCCAACGACGGTATAGGGTTAGGGGACGTTACATAATAAGTGAAGTGACGTAAACATAATATTAAAAATACTAATAGTGCTATATATATATATATTAAAGTATATACGTAATAATAGGAATGAAAAGTGTATACATAATACTAAATATATATATACATAATATATTTACATAATATATATAAAATGAACATGTACAATATATATTAGAAATACTAATAACATAAATATATATATTAATAATACTACATAAATATGTACATATATACATTAAAATAAATACATAATAATATTAAAAGTAAAATAATAAGTGTCAATATTGAAAATAATAAGTATAATAATAAATATAAGGATATTTGAAAATAATACTATATATAAAAGTATATATATACCCATATAGTAAAATATATGTACTAATATTAATGATATTTATAATAGGGATATAAAAATAAATGTAATAATAATATATATACATAATATGGTATTAAATATATATATATATAACATAGTGTTTAAAAATATGTACATAAGATGATAAAAATACATACATGGAATAGTATAAGAAATATATATACATGATAACATTAAAAATATATACATAATATATATAAAATATATACTTATATACCTATATTAGAAATGATAATAGTATAAAAAAACTATTAAATGACGCTACATAAATACGTATATATATATATAAATAATAATGGTGTTAGAAATATACAATATAGTATTAGAAATGTACATGCGATAGTATAAAAGATATATAACTAACAATATTCAAAAATATACATAATAATAAAAATATGATATTAAAAACATATATACATAACATATATGAAAAATATATATATATAAAATAGTATTAGAATATTTACATAATATATACATATTAGAAATAGTAATAATAATGTTACAAAACAATTGTTAATAATACTACATAAATATATATGTATATATATATATATTAAAGATATATGCATATATAATAAAACATACACTAATAATAATAATAATAATAATAATAATAATAATAATAATAATAATAATAATAATAATATTGAAATGCAAAAAATAAATATAATATTTAATAAAGAAACAAAAACAAATAAGAAAGGACTAAAATTGAACTAATAACAAAGTTTTGGGGCAAATTTAAAAGGAAATAAAGAGAAAAGGGGCTTATTTGAATGCGCGCAAAACATAGGGGGACCGAAACAGCAATTATTCCTTCCCATCAAAACGCAGCACATCAGCGGGGACTAAATTGAAAGTCGTGACAAATTTCGGGGACAAATTAAAAATAAAAAATAACTTAATTGCAAAGTAATAAAAAAGCGGAAGGGCTAAAAGCGCAATTAGCCCTTTCGTTAAAAAACAAGCGGATCCTAGGCGGGTCGGGTCGGGTCGATCCGGTCCAAGTCAAAACGACGTCGTTTTTAGGTTTAATGGCCAACCCCAAAACGACGTCGTTTTGAGGGGGGCTATAAAAGGCCCATTTTCTTCAAAAAATGTCATTTCTACACTTGAAAGAAGAGAGAGAGAGAGAGAGAGAGAGAGAGAGAGAGAGAGAGAGAGAGAGAGAGAGAGAGAGAGAGAGAGAGAGAGAGAGAGAGAGAGAGAGAGAGAGAGAGAGAGAGAGAGGGGTGAGGGATTTCGCCGGGTCGGCCACCGTCCGGCCGCCGACGCCGCGCACACACGCACACCGTGTAAAATAAAAAAAGGTAAAATTTTTTATTTTTTATTTTATTTTTTTTATATTTTTTTATATTTTTTTATACTTTTGTAATATATATATATGTTCATGCAAATGAATAAATTCGAAAATAAATAGATGAAAAAAAATAAAATCACCTTGGGTTTTAGGTTTAATCTTTAGTATGTTTCTTTGATTTGAGACTATCTCCCTGTTTTGGTGTTGCTAAAGTCACTATTTCACTTGTATTTAAAATTGAATGCTTCGTATTTGCTAAGAAACCTTGTCGAATGTTTTTGTATTTTTTTTTTGTAAAGGAAAAAAAATCCCCTTTTTACATTACTTTGTTCAGCTTATATAGCCGTCTACATTGCTCTCTAATCTGTTTTTGCTTCTTGCGTGTTCTCTTTGTCTTGCAGGTGGTGGTTGAACGGTGGAATGGGGGTTGACAGAGGTGATGGGACAGAAGTGGCGGCTAGGGGGGAAGGCTAGGGTTAGTTTTCTGATTTTGGGTTTTTAGGTTTAGTGGGCTTCTGAATTGGGTCCAATATTTGGGTTTTGTAATGGGTTTTGGGTAGTTTTAGATTTTAGTGTGTTATTGGGCTGACGGGTTGGGGTTTAAGTGTAGGTTTTGTAAAATTTAAATGGGCCATTCGGGTTTAATGTACATTGGGCTAAAATTGGCCTACAACAATGGTTCTACAAATTGTCTTCAAGCCATTCCTTCAAACTTCTAGAAAAGAAACCGCTCTTATCCACCGAAATTACCTGATTCCAAACTTCCTTTGCCCCAGAACAATCTCTAATGGCGTGAAGAAATTCCTTTGAGTCATGCCCACATATTGCACACAAACTGCCATTCCCAATCCCACGTCTTACTTGTTTCATGTTAGCGAGTAGCTTTTGTTTAAATGCAAGCCAAATGAAGAACTCAACTCTTTGGGGCCCTTTGTACTTCCATGAGATACTCCAAGAAGCATCCTTTGGATCCCAAGACCGCTCATTTATTCTCCAGTAAGCACTATTAACAGAAAAGGATCTTGTTGAGGTACTCATCCAAGCAATTCTATTAGGTCCCGGTGACGGTTGCGGAAGGGGTATACTAACAATATGATTAATAGTCTTCTCTAGAATCCATATTTGAAACATGTCCAAATTCTAAGAGCCATATGCATTTATGAGATTCTTAAGAAATCTAATTATCATAGGAATAAATCTGATTAACTAAAGGTTCAACACCCGAAATCCAATTATCACTCAAACATTTAATCTTATTCCCATTCCCCACAAACTAGAAGATATTCTGGCACAATATTGTGACAGCCCTAATTTGACCCTAGTCGAAAAGTAGTTTCGGAACCACAAAACCGAGTTACGAAAATAATTAGATGTTATATTTTGTGCTTATTGTATGTGGAATTTGTATGTGTGAATATTTCGTGCTTTGATTTTATCAATTAGGTGTTAATTTATAAGAAAGGACTCATGTGATAAGACTTGAAAATGTGATAGGTGAATTTTAAAGTGGCCAAATAATGCATGAATTATTGACATGGGGACTTGCATGTCAAATGGACCACTTTTAATATAGTGGCCGGGCATAATGATGGTTGATAGATAATATATGCATTTTATTTTAGCATTATAATAGTTAATGGCTTTATATTATGAAATAAAGAATAATTAAAATAAGAAAAGAGTGATAAAAACAATGCATGTTCATCTTTTTTTTCCCATTGCCGTAACTAGTGAAAGAAAAATAGAAGAAGAAGCCAAGGCATTCGGCCATGGTTATTTCATAAATCAAAGGTATGTTAATGTGATTTTTTATGTAATTGTTTATGAAATTAAATTGATGAGTGCATTGTATAGTTAACCCATGGTTTAAATTCATGAATTATTGAACATATGTGCATTTGGCAATTTGTTAAATTGTGATAATTTGATAGCTTTTGGAAGGTGTTGTTTAGATGTTAAATTTGCTTATATGATGGCCGAATGAGTGTAATGTTAATGAATGATTAAGTTGAATTCATTGTTGAGAGGTATGAAGTTGAAGTTGCCGTATATATATGCTTTTGGGAAAGGAAATTTGTTTTTATTTATTTATTTAAATTAAGCATGTTCTTATTAAATTGAGCTTTGAATTGATGTAATTAAGTGGAAAATGAATTGATGGAGTTGTGAGTGTATAAATTTCCTTAGTTGGGGCAAAGCATGTATTCGGCCATGTGGGTAAAATGTTAGATTTCGAACGTTTGAAGTTTTAAATTATAAATGGTTATTAGATGAGCCCTAAGCTTGTTAATCTTTGTTTGTGAAGTTGTCAGTTGATATCTTAATTAGGGAATTGAATATTGTTTATAATTTGAGGTTATTGAAAGTCGAATTAGATGATAAATAACAATCGGCTATTGTGTTTATGTGAATATATATATATGCTGAATGTAGTCTTGGATAAGTAAATTTTGATGTATTAGATTGGTAACATGGTTATGCCGATTGTGAAAATGTGATAAAGCTGCGAAGAAATAATTTAGTTGTTGGTGTTTTAAAGTGAATTGAAATGAAGTTTTGCCGAATGTGTTTATTGGTGTGAGAAAATTTGAATTGTAACGTTAAATCGTTAGTATGTGTTCTATGATTTCCGAATGTGAATTAAGGTAAATAATTTGAAGAAGGATGAGTTGAGTTGTAAAAATTTATGTATATGAATTAGTGGTTAATGGACAATCAGCCAAAGTGGTTAATATGCATTTGTATATGTTATAATGGCCGATTGTAATCAAGAATAAAGATGTGAATGAATGGTTGTTAATGAGTTGTCGTATGTTTCTTATTAAGAAAAATTGTTAATGTTTGAATCTAAATAAATTAGTTAAGTAATTAAACAAACCGATTTATTTTACCTAGCTCAAGAGCAAAAGGAACTTAACTCAGAAAAGGGAAAAGCGAAACAAATGGAATAGTCGATTCGTAGTTGTCCGACGACATTTAAGGTAAGTTCTTAAGTGTTTAATTTGATTTCATATACTTATTGATTAAATGAAAATAGCTAAGAGGATGTTGTTTTTATTTATCTAATATGCCGAGTGAGAATGAATTAATACTATAAACCAAAGATAGCTAGTATAGCTAAGTTGAATTGGATATGGAATTATAACATGTTAAATGAGATTTATGATCAATGTACCATGTTGCATGAGTGATGAAAGAGGTTTCACCATTTGTGATTATTAGAACCTAAAGGTAACCATGTTTGGATGTGATATTATTATTAATGATGTGTGATTGCCGAACGTAATTGAGGTATGGAATTCGAGTATAATACCTTATATCAAACGTGTACTTTATTCGAATGATGAAAGTCTTTGTACAAATGTATATGTGTTTCGGCCATAATTGAAGTTGAAGCATAAGTTGTGAAAGTATGAAAGAACATGTGAATTGATTTTTTTTTTTTGTAATGTGACAATCGGGCTTCGTGCCTAGCAGGCTATAATACTGGTGAGATGATATCGGGCTTCGGGCCTAGCAGGCTATAATACCGGTGAGATGATATCGGGCTTCGAGCCTAGCAAAGTAAATGCGGTGAATGAGTTCAGACTTAAAGTCTAGCGAGCTTCGTGCGGTGATGAATTCGGGTTTAAAACCTAGCAGCTTAATGCCGGTGATTTGATAAAAGTCTATGACTATAATACTGTGTTAGAATGACAATTGAATACATTCAATATATTAAGTTGGCCAGCACGTATCATGTACTTATATATGAGTTTGATTTGAATTGAATCATAAGTGTATAATGTGATGCATATGTGAATAAGTGTTATAACTATATCTATGATCATGATACATTCAGCCAAAGTGTGAAGTTATGTGAAAATATTTGATTTACTTATGTTATATGAATTCAGATTCAAGTGAAGTTAATATGCTAAATATGCGTTAAATGTTTGTATATATTCGGCCAAATGGCAATATACCTAAGAAATGTCACTTGAGAATTTGATTAATCGATTTATAATTGAATTTAATTGTTTGCATTGCTTAAAACTTACTAAGTTTATGGAAGCTTACTCTGTTTGTTATGTTTCTCTGTTTTTAGATCGTTGACTCCAGCCACTTGCTCGGGGATCGTCAGCAACTCGTCACACTATCTATCGTTTCGGTACTATTAGGTTTTGGAATTCATATGGCATGTATAGAATAGACTTAAGTGAATGATATTTTGAGATGTTGTTATATATAAGCCATGTGAATATGGTAACTTTTGAATGTCAGTATAAGTCTGAATTTCGATCTTTGATTTTGTTTGGCTATGCATATAATTGCTAATGAACTTATGTAAATGTGAATGTACAAATGTAGTGTTTTGGATTGGTAACTATTCATAACCCACTCCGGCGACAGATACGAGTTATAGGGGTGTTACACAATACAAGCCAAATCTTAGAGAGAGCCCTCCATAGATTAATTATGGATGCTGATGATTTGCTTTTTACTTCGAAGTTATGACTATTTTAACAAATATTAAAACAATTTTTTTAGTGTTTGGAAAATCACTTATAATTAGATTTGAGTGTAATTACTTGTAATTACTGTAACGCCCCGTACCCGAGACCGTCGCCGGAGTCGAGCACGAGGTGTTACTAAACTTAATTTCATCAATTAAACAGCTTAAACAATTTATTTTTAAAATTTTCAGACAAGCTGGCTAACTGCGTCACAGTCACTTAAAAATTCATATCTCGAGTTTCGAAACTCAAAATCTAATTCCGTAAATTTTCCCTGAAACTAGACTCATATATCTATTTACTAATTTTTTTCTAGAATTTTTAGCTACGCCAATTAGTACAGTTTATTAGTTAAAGTCTCCCCTGTTTCAGGGTTCGACTACTCTGACCTCTGTGTATTACGAATCAGTTATCTCTCTGTACAGAATTTCAATGACTATGAAGTTTATTTCTCTTAAAACTAGACTCAATAAGAAATCTGTACATATAAATTATGACTTCTAATTATTTTTATACAATTTATGGTGAATTTCCAAAATCATAACAGGGGATCCCGAAATTGCTCTAGCCTTGTTTCACAAAAATTTAAACATCTCATAAAATATAATTCATATACCTGTTTCGTTTCTTCCATATGAAAATAGACTCATAATTCTTCAATTCTATATTTTATTCATCATCTAATTATATCTCTACTATTTTTAATGATTTTTCAAATTCACGTCACTACTGCTGTCTGAATCTATTTTATGGTAAATTTTACCTATTTCATGATTTCCATGGATTAACTAGCAATTTGACATACATAACACCAAATATGATCATAATTAGCCATTCCAATGGCTAATCATTACCAAGCATTTTTATACTACTCAATAACCATATCATAAGACCATATATACAAAATGATTATAATGCTATACATGCCATACTCAAAATATACAAGCCATTATGCCAAGATGGTATACGGATAGTGTGAGCGTGCCTCCGACCGTTCCGATTTACGAGAAAGTGGCTTGTCAACACTACAATGAATGAAAAGGAGGAGTAAGCATAAATGCTTAGTAAGTTCACATGCAAATAGCAAGTAACATAACCATATAAGCAAACATAAAACATCATTTGCATAATCATCACCAAGACATTCATATCATATTTTCATTTATCATCTTACCATATTGTTGTTATATCGATTTTTCAACCCGAGGGTTAAGTACATACCTGTTCAAAGTATCCATTTCACAACACTTACCAATACGTCCCTTTCATCTTGAGTATTCCTCCATTTGAGTAGAACTTTACTTGTTGAACACATCGGAATATAATTCGGATACATGAAAAGTTTGCACATAAGTGCCACATATGTAGCCAAGCTACTATATAACCCGCCCATAAGCGAACTCGGACTCAACTCAACGAGCTCGGGCGTTCGCATCCATAAGTGAACTCAGACTCAACTCAACGAGCTCGGATGCCTAGTTACATCTCACGAACTCGGACTCAACTCAACGAGTTCGGACATTCGCATCCATAAGTGAACTCGGACTCAACTCAACGAGTTCAGACATTCGCATCCATAAGTGAACTCAGACTCAACTCAACGAGTTCGGATGCTCAAATATCCCAGTGACATGTCACTTGTATCCTAATCCATTCCTAAGGATCAACGGGACATTTTTCCCAATCATGTGTCTCAACCATCTTCTACGGAATAACGATACCGATACTCGGTAGTATTTCACATTTTCCAAGTATATCACATAATTTGACATATTATCAAACAATTATCACAAGTATAATATTTCATAATAATTATCATATCATTTAAATAACATAAAAACATTTAAAATAATAACTATGTTACCAACATTTACATATGAACTTACCTCGTATGCGAAAATGGCTATTTTTACCATTTCGTCCACAACTTGGTATTTTCCCCATTTTAGCCTGAATTTCAGTTTTCCTTGCTCTATCATTTAAAATATAGTCTAATTAGGACTCACATTATTCAAATTGACCCAAAATCATATTTTGGAAAAATTACAATTTTGCCGCTAAACTTTTGCATATTTACACTTTTGCCCCAAAGCTCGTAAATTAAACTTCAGCCTATTTTCTTATGTTTTATGACATGCTAATAATTTTTCCCTTCTATGGCAACATCAAATTCTCACTCTAACATGTACTTATGACTATTAGGTATTTTTACCGATTAAGCCCTTTTGCTCGTTTTCACTTAAAACCGAATAGCACAAGTTGTCTAACATAATTTAAAACCTCATATTCTATCATAAAACACCAAAATACACAAATTCACCTATGGTTATTTTTCCAAATATAAACCCTAGGTTAAATTATTGCTAGCATAAGCTAAATCGAAGCACAGGGACTCCAAAAACGTAAAGAACTTGAAAAACGGGGCTAGAATGGACTTACAATCGAGCTTGGAAGCTTGAAAACCCTAGCCATGATTTCTCCTTGCTATATTCGGCCATGGTGAAGAAGATGAGCAAAATTGGCTTTTAATTTTGTATTTTAATTCATTTTACCCCTAAATGACCAAAATGCCCTTACTACTAAACTTTCCAAAAATTCCATCCATGTCCAATTTTTGTCCATAAACTTAGAAATTGGTAAAATTTCTATTTAAGACCTCCTAATTAATATTTCAAAACAATTTCATACTAGAAACTTCTAGAATGCAAGTTTTGCAAATTATTCGATTTAGTCCCTAATTTCAATTTAAGCACTTTAGGCATAGGATTTCATCACGAAATTTTCCCACAATCATGAAATCATATCATAAACATCAAAATAATTATAAAATAATTATTTCTATCTCAGATTTTGTGGTCACGAAACCACTATTCTGACTAGGCCCAAAATCAGGATATTACAATTACACAATGGTGACATATTTGGGTAAACATTGTAATTAGTGGGTCTCACTGAATTGGGTGTCATTGAAGCATTTTAATTATATTTTTCAATTCTTATGGAGAGGGTGAGAATTAGAGTAATTACACGGATAATTATACACAAACCCATTTACCCTCCAAGCACTCATAAATTTTTTAAAAAATATTTTTTATACAATTTTAAGTTATAAAAATTTATATTATAAGTATGAATATGTATCAGTGTTTGGAATGATCATGATAAAAAAATTCTAAAATTATATTACAAATCCTAAAAAATATATTATAAAAATAATTTAAGTGTATTTTATAAAGTTATAGTCAAAATATTATATTATTTAAATCTTAAAAAAATTCTAAAGTTATGACAACAGATTATATTATAAAAAATAATTTACAATTATAAAAATATTATAATATATTTATATGTAAAAAGTTATGGAAAAAATATCAACATAACTTATATATGATGTTATATGTTATAAAAAATAATATATTTATTTATAACAAAAAAAGTTATATATATTTTTTGCCATTACTTATTTTTTAAAATTAATTTTCTAAAGTTATAGTAAAAAAATATATTATTTATAAGGAGTGTACTGAAAGTTATTGGACACTTTATAAAAAACTTTTGATAAATTTTATATATTATAAATTTTATATTAATTTAAACCTAATTTAGGTATTATAAAAAGGGTTATAACTTAGCATAAGTTTTTCTCTAAGTTGAGTTTATATAAAATTTTATAATCAAAGCTATAGACTCTTTGTATTATGAACTCAAATATTATATAGTAAATGTTAGTTATTCAAATACAAATTGTTTTTTTGCACCATATCATATGTAACGACCCTTAACCCCATACCGTCGCTGGAACAGGGTTATGAGACATTACCAATCAGTCCAGTACAATACAGACATTAATTAAATATAAACGTTCAGGCTCATCATAATTTTAAGATGACGTCCCTTTAATGGGCCCTCGCGGTCCAATATGAACAGTAAAATCAATTCAGGACTAAATGAAAATTAATACGAATTTTTCTTTCAAATTTCAAATTCATACTATATACCATTGCCAACCATAATTTACTTATTTTATATGTACTTTCACAACCTAAATGACTCTCATAAGACATCCTAGGTACATGCCATTACCAATACTCAACATACTTTACCTCATTGAATTCGAGATCGGCCTGGAATGCTGATTCAACGGTCTAGCCTTAACCTGCGCATGGAAACAAACTGTACGCTGAGTATACACTCAGTGGTATTTCTATAATCCGAACACTTAAACAATTATAAAACATATTAATTTATATATATTGAACTTTTCAAACTCAATGAGTATTCAAACATTCACTTTCCAACCAATGTTTTGGTCTACTTTAAATTTAAAATCATTTATTATTTTTCAATAGCAATTAATCAATCAGTAATATTCATTAACGATCAGTCAATCAGAACAATTATTTATTTAGTAATAGTCAGTTATTCGGTAACAATCAATTATTCAATAATAATCAATTATTCAGTATCAATCAATTGATCGGTTATCCAGTAACAGTCAATTATTCAGTAAAAATCAAATATATAGTAACAATTAAATTATTCAGTAACAGACGATCTTTCCAGTTCCTTTATTTACCCCTATTAACATGACTCAGACCTAGACGGATACACAGATCCAACCAACACACAGTACGGCACATAGTGCCTCATCGGCCAAGCCGAACGAAGAATAATGAATAAAGATGCGCACACGAGTACCTCATCGGAACAAACCAAAAAAGAATAAGAACGGTAATAGTAACAACATCCGACACACAAAGTGCCTGATCTGTAAGCCGGCAAAACCCGTACTCTTCCATATCCTATGGCATGCCAACTATATCCGACTAGCCCGACTAGTTAATAGAGTATTTAATTCACTTTCCAGTTTTTAATTAATTCATATTTTAATTAATTAACTATATATTTTCAATTCAATATAATTCCATTCACTTTTCACTAATAAATATTCAATTTCACAATTTTCTATCAATTTCATCACACTTCCAACTACATATATTTTCCAATATAACAAATATTTATTATTCAATTTCCACATCAATATTTATTTCAATTCAAACATTCATATATATATATATATATATATATATATATATATATATATATTCATAAATCAATTCAATATAAATTTATCACACACTAAATCAATTCATTTCAATTATAAAGACACAATACAAATAATTCCCATCTTAATTATTTATCATAACATTTGTCCAAAATTCAATTATCATAATTGCACAATATCTCATTCATACACACACACACATATATATATATATATATATATTTATAATATATAATTCAATTTAATTCAATCAATATAAATTTATCACACACCAAATTAATCCATTGCATTGAATAAAAAACATAACAATTAATAACTAGGTTCGGATTATAGAAATACAAACCGTATTTTCTTGAGCTAACTCCCGTTGTCTTTGCCATTTTTCCTTACTTAGCCGAAATTTCCCGAGACAACGTTAGCTATGGGAATTAAAACAATTCATATTCGTTAATTCACTACTAATTTATATCTAATTAATACAATTTCTATTCAATTTCTACTTTAATTTCAATTTAATCTTAACTAAATTCACTTATTTTTTCTATCTCAATTCATACTTCATTTCTATTCAAATTTTGTCCAAACTCATACTTAACTATAAAATTTCCAGCATATTTTCCTAATTTCGAAATTTCATCAATTTAGTCCCTACAATATAAAACTTATGAATTACTTTACAATTCAATCCTTATTTCATTTCTAACTTGAATTTCTATCAATTTAAACCCTAATTCACCTTTTTATTCAACATGAACAATATTTAGAAATCTAATAACTTCCAAAATATTAACTTAATTTCATCAAAACTTTGTTCTAAAACTTTTAAAACATCAAAACTAAGTAAAAAGGACTAAATTGACTTACCTATTAAACTTCAAAGCTTCAAACCTTGAATTTTTTTTTTCTTTCTTTTCTTTTTTAGTTTTGTTATTTATATATATAATATAATAACATTATAAATATCTATTAATAAAAATCTATTAAATAACCAATATTTATTTAACATTTGTATCCATTTATATCCTTACATTTGTCACACTTTTATTTATTCATCACATAAAAATCATATCATATAATATAATTATTTAATTAATAAATATCTTTTACTAAATAATAAATATCTATTTAATATCAAATACATGTATTACAAATGTATGTATTTTTATTAATACATTTGTATCAAATCATATCCACACATTTGTCTTTATTTAATTTATTCATCATATAATATCAATTTAATAATAATAAATACATTAATATTTACTTAAATAATAAGTAAATACATACATGTATTACAAATGTATGTATAATATTTATTACACTTGTACCAAATCATTTTTATACACTTGTCTTTCTTTTATTTATTTTATTTATTTCATATAAAAATTTATTTAAATAGAAATCAATTAAATAAAATATACTACAATTGTACAAATATATGTATTACACTTGTATATTTTATTTACCATACATTTGTCTTTATTTAATTTATTTATGATATAAATATCTTATAATATAATTATAATAAATTAATTTAATATAATTTATTACTAATAAATATATATATTTTATAATTAAAATCTAAGTAAAAATCTTAGATTTTTACTTTATATGTCGCATCACTTATGCTAAATGGCAATTAGATTTTTACTTTATATGTCGCATTACTTATGCTAAATGGCATAATTGCCATTTTGGTCCTTTTTATTTTCTTTTAATTTATAATTTAACTTTTACCCCTTATTCAATTTAGTCTTTTTTTCTTAGTTACTCTTAATTAAGCTAAATTCACTCAATTAAACTCTAATTAACCACTCGACTAACTTCATAAATATTTTTAATAATTATTTACTAATTCATTTTTCTGAAACGGAGACTCGAAAATACATTTTTCTGATAACCTTAAAATTCGGGTCGTTACATCATAGGATATGATACAATTTAAGAGAATAGAGGTAGACACGAACACTAGAGATGGCTCGTGAACTTTTTAATGTGAGACATTCAAAGCATAAAAAAAAGGTTAGATCGTATTAGCATGTTGCATACTTCATAACTTCATTTGTAGGTAGAATTGAGATGATCTATGGAAGAATATCTTTATTGTCTTAACGATACAAATTTAGATGACAAACTCAGTTAAGGACCAACAGATGATGATAAGGAGTGTATGTTAAATGTGAAAGAGGGAATATCCTAACAAATATGAAAGGTTAGAGTAATTAGATAAACTTGAATATGATGTAATCATATTATCAATTACTTTCTTGGACTAATATATTACATACGATTATTTGATTTTAATTTTTGTTACTCCTTTAGAATTTTGTTATAGTATTGATAATTTTTATAATAATTAATTTTTTTAAATATATATATATAAATTATATAACAGTGTAATTACAATTTGTACTACAGTTAGCCCTTTCTATAACAGCCACCCGCTTTAACAACATTTCACTATAATAGTCAACGTTCTTGTAAAACTAATTTTTTATATTTTATTTTAGCTATCTATAACAACTTTTCACTTATAATAACAATAACCATAATTATGAAGTACATTTTTTATTAAATTAATTCTCTATACCAGCATATTGCCTATTAAATATAATTTATTAAATAAAAGTGATATTAATTAAAATATTATTTTAATAAAATATTTAAATTTCACGTGTAAAAATCTGTTAAGCATATTTTATTAAATGAAAATAATCTTCAATGAGCGGAATTAAAGATATTAATTCAATAAACTATTAAGTTCCCTAATTAAATATTCTACTATGAATTTGGAACATCTTACATTTATAAATTGACTACTTGAATTTAATAACTCATGATAAATTAATTAATTTAATTTGATAACTCATACGGATTAATTAAACTTTTTAGATTGATAATCTTCATAATTAACCATGTGAAAGAATGTAAAGAGAATATGCATAAAAATAATAATGAATGCACCTACTATATGTCTTTTTGTTGATTTAATTATCACTTTCCTTTTTTTAATATAATTCTCAATTTTTTTATTTGATAGAAATTCACGATATGAATTTATTGTAAGTTTACAACAATTATCTTTCTATAAAAGCATGTATCTTTTTATAACTGGCAGAATCATGATAGACAAATGAGACTATTATAGAGAGAGTTGACTGTACCAAACACGATGTAGAGAATTAGGATATAATTACACTTTGCTAACAAAACATGTGTAGGAAATTATCATTATTTATAATTACAAAAGAGTATAATTACTACCCTAATAATTATATTTTCATTTAATTACTCTATATTATCCAAGCAAACCTTTACAAATTAGTTAGGTTTTCCCCCAAAAAAAAAAAAACAAAATTAAATTTTGAATATCAAGGTTAAAGTGTTAAAAAAATTAGGATCAAATTTATCATCATACATTTTATTTAAGATTAGGTTGAGAGGATTTTGTTTATTGAATTGAAATGTAATTATAATGGAAACATAAATATCTAATTTTGAATTTAATCCTACTTTAATTCATTAAATTTAATCATTTGAAAAGTTAAACCTACTTTATTTTATATTTTAATTCATCGCCATATTTTACAAAACTAACAAATTAATTCGTCAAAATTTGATCATTTACCAAAATTGACTTGAAATTTTTTTGTTCGAAACACCAATCTAGTTGATTGCTAATGTGTTAATTTGTTGTACATATTGACATTTATTAATTTATTACGTATAAATTGCAACTGTTGATATTTTTTAAGTACAAAACTGTTAAATTATAGATGAAATACTTAATGACAAAGTTGAACAGTAGTGCTAAATTAACCTGATTTCTCAAATATAATGATCAAATAAAGAGACTTAACTTAATAATTTACTTTAAAATGCAATACATAGATGAAAACATTACTAACAATGTAAAACCAAGAATTTCGGCCCTCCCAACTTCTCTCATCCCCATTTTCAATTTTTATTTATTATTTTATAATTCGAAAATTTGTTTTACCAAACAAAGCAATTTTAAAAAGTCTCTCTCGTCAAAACGCATCGTTAAGAGTTTCGACCACCCAGCGTAAAATGCAAATTCTAGGATTATTAATGTTACAAAAACATTTACAATTACATCTAATTTTACAAACCTCACAACATTAAAACCATGACTGAACCTAACTTAAATTACAACATTTCACTCGAAACCCCACTCCGCATATCACCAAATCAGTTGACCTCTTAGGAACCCTTCAACATTGACCATACCAACTTGCTTAGGCATGGCTCAAAGTACATCATACTGATACAGTGAACTGACTTGATAACTCTTCCTTGTAAGAGCATGGACACAATTATGATCCCTTTCTGGCAGAGTCAGCTTGATCAAGTCGAGCTGCTCTCCAGGAAATCAAATTAGTTGATTTTAGTAATAAACTGAAGGCTAAAGAGCTTCTAGCTCTAACCACCGCATCTGCCGACCGACTCATCTTGCCAACCAACATTCCAAACACCTAAATCACAATAAACATTTTTTAAGCATGTGTTCCCTAGAACTGTAATGACAGTAATAATTTAATGGCAGGAATATTTCATAATATAACCTGTGCATGGTAAAGAGCCAAAATGTTCGGATCATCCGAAAGCGAGAGTATGCTGCTGGAAACATAAATAGCATTTGCTTGGATTATTGGCCATGGCGCATTCAAAGCCTGCATTACCAAGAACTATGTTAGTATTTTCCAGTTTCCATGATTTATCCCATTTGGCTAAAAGCATGCACATAAGCCAGCAACCGATGTTAGTCAAGGGAAAATCATATAGCCACCAATTTAGATTGCAAGAAATTTAGGAAAAACTTAATTGCATTGTAGCCGTTAAAGAAATTATCCAGTGACTAATATTTTAGGGAATATATACGTAGTTCTATCAAGCATAGTGCAAACCTGTATGGTTGATGCCATGAAAGTATCAACTCTGGAAGAAAGATGCTGCACAAACTGCCTTGTAAAATCTCTTACAAAGTCCTCGTAAGCACTTCTGAAAGGAGGCAAGATATATTTCACAATAAGGAAATAAGAAAGCCATATGTTACTTTATTTCAAGATTCATGATTGCATACCGATGGTCAGAGTTAATCCTATGTGAATCAAATAAAGCCAGCAACCCTTCTATCTCCATTAAAGGGGCAAACCGCTTCAGGGTGTTCTATTTTAAAAAGTAGATAAATAAAAAGAAAATATATCAATTAGAAAGAAGCATTCTTAATAAGTTTCATGCACAAAGGGGCATTGATAGGTAATCACTTACACGGCAGGCATGTCTAACAGCAAGGTCATCATCATGTAGGTGGAGGATCAAGCGTGGGAGTGTAGCATGAATCTGGAAGGATTAGTTTGATGAGATGTTAAATGGTGAAAAAACTCATTAATTTCCTACTTCATGTTCAACGTATCAAATGAAGTAGGTAATCAAAATAAAAGGAAAACATGAACATGTAACACGGAAGGATCCTTTTGACATGTAGTAATTAGAATAAAAAGCATTTATTGAGTCAGATGGTTGGACTGATAAGATTAGGTTACTTTACTCAGCATGGTCTTGTACTGACATTGGAACAGTTATATAATCTCTGATGATGGCGACACAGTGAGTAGATAAAGAAAGACAAGACCTTTTTCTTCTAGAAAAGGTATCATGTTGTTCTGTGACCTCTGATAAGTCAACTACCTGCTCAAGAAAAGCATCTTTATGTGCCCCAATTCCATAGTTGCTAAGTGCTCCAAATGCTGCAAAGGCATCAGCCCGCATCTTTACATTCATGGATATCTGTATAAGAAAAAAGGCATTGGCCAGCATTAACCAAATGCAGCTTAACACCAAGAGTAAATTAACAACTGGAATTGTTCTGCGTGCAGGAGTGTGGGTGCATATTTTAATTATAAGGAGATTATGCAAGAACAAAGACATCAAGAATAACCAATAATCAGTCATAAATAAAAATTCTAGAACAAGGGCATCTTATCTTAGGATATCAAGACCCTTAGCAATCAAGTTACAACAATTAAGACTATACAAGCCTTTATCAAAGGAGATATGATATCCAGTCTATCCAAGTGGACTTCAAAGTTTAGTTTCACTGGATAGGTAGTCGAGTTTGAACCTCATTATGTAACTTTCTAAGTTTGTGTGAACTTTTGTCATTTACAGAAATAACTTTCTTTGATTTCCATTTGTGGACCTAAACCTAAGGGAATTGTCCATGCAGGCATGCTGGACAACCACTGGGAACAAAATTCTTCAAGATCAGTCTTAGTAACAAGAATTTACAAAACCACTCAAAACTCCATTTAACATTTTCAAGTTATTTGCTTTTGAAATTAAAAACAAATAAACAAACAAGGGAATAAATAATCTTAAAATACTAATATATTTCTGGACCAGGACAGATGGGGCTCAACCACAAATTCAACATCTATGAGCCAGCCCTAATTTTACAAGGCCTAATAAGTGTCAAAAACAGCAAAAGGTCCAGGCTTATGGGACTAGACTGTTCTTGATTAGGTCTAGTTTGGATTTTCCATGTATTCGTAGAATAAGTAGACCTGTATGTTGTAATAATATGGATATATAATTTCTTCCTAATAATGTATGATATCCAAGCAAATCCAGGTGTATCTTTAAGCACTCTTGAGTCTTGATCTAATAGAAGAATAATGCCATCCCATTTGCATTTGTCATCAATGTCAAATCTTGGAAATCATGGATTAATCATTAATGCTAATAAACTTGCTCATCAAATCGAACCCTAGAAATTTAAGGGTCCATGAAAGATTTTGAAAACAAAAACAACATCAACATCTTCCCCATCCAGCGTGCAAGGGTAGTGGCACATGAGAAGGGAAAAGATACAAACACCAAATATGGAAGGGTTGTTGTATTAGTTTCAGGTTAAATCAGATCGGTAACATACAATTGTATTTGTAATAAATATGGAAGGGTTGTTGCATTACCCCAATCTCTTCAAACACATAACTAAGCAAGGTAAATTGAGTTGCCTGTCCTAAAGTGATTCAAAAATCTAATGTCTAATTAACTTGGCCATAATAAAATATAGTAAACGCAAGGGAATGCACCTGTAGATTGCGAAGCCGAACAGACAAATTAAGTAAAATGGGTTCAACAGCATCTTTGGGGGATGTCTCAAGAATCTACAAAAAGTTAGAAGTTCAAATAATAATACATAATGGAGTATAAGAGGCAAATTGAAAGATTACATATTATCTGGTACAAAAACATACAAAAAGTGAGTCACACACCATAAGAAGAAAGAATGGACAAATTACCATCAGTAAGCATGAAACAGCAGTTAGTTGCACTGATTCATCCAAATCATCAAGCAATGCTAATATTACACCAAGAACTTGAGTTGTATGCTGATAGATATGAACAGATGGTATCTGCCATAGGCACAAAAAATCGTACCTTCAAAGGGCATACATAAAGTGAAATAATACAACCGGACAAACATTAAAGTGGCAACAGAAATTAAGAAAGAAGTCAATGTGTGTAACTGCAATTTGTTACTAAATAGCAAACTTAAAATCACATAAGTATCCTATCCTATACCTTCACCAATCCTCGTAGACAAAGGCATCTAACTGTTGGAGATTCATCAGAGACATGTCTGCACAACACTTCCACCATCTCCTCCAATGTGGAGCTGAACCCGCTACTGCATAATTGAAATTAGCACATAACAATTCTTTCAAGTAATGAAAATAATGATGCCAGGCATGATTATGACAGCAATAACAATAAGAAAAGAAAAAAAAAAGGAATACAAGTACAAAATAGCAATAATTTTCAATGATAGATCAAACATTCATACCTGTAGCAAACAAACTCTGATAATGCAGCAGCAGCAGCTTCCCGTTGAAAGTTCTCTTGAAGATTCAATGATTTCGTGAAAATCTTACATAGATTCTCAACCTGTAGAGTTGGTTACAGTGTTGGCAAATATTTTTCTTTCAGTATTCCATCAGCATCAGTCAAAAAGAGTGTCGTAAAGAGAAAATATCAATTGGACAGTATTACCTCTTTTGGTCTCTTCATAGAAATGCAGCCAGCTAAATCTCCAATAAGATTAATCCACTTTTCCTTTTCATTTTGCTCACTATCTCTAGCCAAAATCTGAAGACAGTATTTAGTTTTGTTGTAACTTTGTACTAATATGTGAAATCTTTTTCATTGTTCAAGCAGTATCAGATACTAGTATTATCCAAAAGTTTTTACCTTCCCCATTTCAAGGTCTCCAACACATTCACAAAAGGCCTGAAATGCAGTTAAAAGTGCACTGCAGTAGAGAATGAAAATGATCTCTTTTATTTATCTTTTAACAGAACAACAGATTCCAGCTGACAGATACATTTGTCAAAAATAATATGCATATAAATATATAGGAGTCTTACCGTAGTGGCTCATGTTGACCAGAATTAGCTAGACCATGACACTTTCCAAATTGCAGTATGAGTGCAGCAAGAACTGAAGAGTACCTCTGTTCAACAGCTCTCTTTCCAACTTTACCGCCACCCCTGCAATCAAGATGGAACATCAAAAAACTCAGGAGACCATAAAAGACAAATTCCAATGAGTACAATTGATCAACATACCTGAAGAAGGCGGTAAGAGCAAAAATAGCAGCTTGCAGAATTTCATCTGCTAACTGAGTTTCAGAAAGAAGAATAGAGTTTTCTCCTTTTCCTGGTTCACTTTTAGTGACACGAGTCTGATTAAGTACAGAGATCAGATGCTCCAGAAACAGAACTGACAGCACTATATGTTGTGAAAATGCCTATTCAAATTAAGAAAAAGTCAAAACTGAAGGAATAAAATGATAGCCGTCAATAAATAAGGCAAAAGGAAAAGGAACAAAAGGAAAGCATGATAATATAATAGTGAAATGTAGATTTGCACATTTGATAATCAATTGATTGAAAAGGAACAAAATGGAAATGTTGGTGATGGACCACTAACTTCATTCTTCATAGAGTACATTCTTTTTTTTTTTTAAAAAGCACCTAAAAACTTATCATTCATAAATCTGAAAGCAAGATTTCGATGAACAGGAGACTATATTGTCAGCAAGCCAATTATTGACTTTCCAGTCAGAAACAAAATGAACCATGTTGAACCATAACTTCTACAGAAATCCACAATTTAAAGAGGATTAGGAAACTAAAGAACTACTGGTGTGTCAATCTAGCAAAGAACTGCCATTGCATTCAAAAGTCCTTATACATACCCAAGTTAGCCTACTTGCTTATCACAACACCAGAACACAAGCTAGAACATATGTTGTCCATTTCTAGGAGAAATCCAGATAATACAGGAATAATTTACTAAAGGGGTACTCACATGGAATGCATCTTGCATTGACCAGCCACCACGTAGCCTAGATATATCTTTCGTGACAATATCCCTTGCAGCAGCAGTCAACACTTCATTGAAAACAACTTTTTCATTTGTGTTCTCAGATAGAGAGGATATCTAAAGGTACTTAAGGATACACAGTGTCACCAGAAAAAAATAAAAAGAAACTCAGTTGATTCTGCAGGCAACAACAATGATCAAACAGGAGAATTAACATCAGCGAGGCTAGTAAAGTTAGACAAAAAAAAAAAGTAAAAGGATACAGCTCCAAGAACTTCTAAACGTAATTGCTTCTCAGTAACATGCCCTGCAGCTGACAGCAAAGATTGAGCAGTCCTGCAGAGAGACTTGATCAACCATACTTCAAAAGACAATTACTCCCCCTCTATTATAAGAGTATACAATTAATGAGCTAATTAAAGGTGCATTTTCTTGTTTGATAAACGCAAAAAAACCTTGAGATATTAGCTTCACTCAGCTCAGCCCCTCTCTTTGTCACAAACTCTATAACAGCTAGAATGGCCCCTTCAGCTGACTGCTTGATCCTGTTGCAAATTGCTGGCATGCAACCATGCAGGGTGTCTACAAGCTGCAAGTAATAATCAAGAACAACTACTTCTGTTTAGTTTGAAAGCATTTATATTTGAGACAAGCAAACAGAAAGATAAATCTCACCTCATCCTTTGTCAAAAGAATACAGACAGAAGCGACAATTCTGTTAAAAACCTCTGAGGGATCAATTGAAGAATCCTGAAAACACATAAAAAAAATTAAAATTATAGTGTCATAGGTTCAACTTTCTGTATGTTCAAGGGAAAAGATAGGACGAACAAAATTTTAAATAGGGACATAGTTTCTCAGAATAAGCATACACTTCTCAAGATGGCTATTACGTCCTCAAGGGAAGATAAAGCACCATAGCATAACTCAATATCACCACCAACACTAGAACCAAGAGGCTTTGGAAGTGAAAGAGAGATGCTGAACAGTTGATCAAGAATCTAGTCAGAGAAAAAAAGTATTAAATCCTTCTCATTTTTCTGTAGAAATTAAATGCTAACATGTCATATCCAGATTAATAATAAATAAATAATTTTACTGGGACTGGAAACTTCATATTTAAATGACAATTCCAAAAACAAAAAAAAACTTCATATTTAAATTATACCAATTCTTTCCCTATAAAAATTTAATACCTGAGCGGAAAGTTTTCTAACTTCAGAATCAGTATCTGCACAGCGTGGAAGATACATTATGACTCTATCTCCCAAAGACAGAGCTTCACGACTCGGAGATACAAATGCCGCTGGAAGTTAAAGAGAAGAACTTAACAAGATTAGCAAGAGGCATGAAAGATTTGCAAAATATCAAGGCAGTCTACTTACATGGTAAGTTGGAAAAGTTTCCATGCAGAGTGCGATCAATTTGCTTGCTGTGTGTGCAACTCCCACGACAGCCTAATGCACAATAGCCACTAACACAGAGCATTCGGAACTTGACAAGCATCTCATATACTGCGAGACAACCTCTTCTTCTTTGATAATCCACGTGTGAAGAAACATATTGATCAATTTGTCTTAATATGTGCAATAGCTGCTCGGCTCGGCTTCTTCCATCCTCTCCACTAATTGTTTCACAGATTTCCAGTTAGCACAGCCGTGAATCATAAATCAATTCATACATACAAAGAAGTAGAAAATTTGTAAACAAGGATTAAATTAAAATTTTAGCAGATGGACTCAGTTCCTAACATCATCACCAACCCACTAGCTTTTGATATTGCAGTCAAACATAGGTGGTAACCAGCAGGAAGCTCTAAATAGTGGAACAAGTTAGCAAAGTAGCTAAGCTATTACAGGGTTAACAAGGCTTTTCTTTCATGTCTCAGATATGTGCAGGGGCCTGTTCTCCATCTACCCTTGGAGGCCCCCCTACATGCATTATTGAGGCAAGGAATAAAACAAACCCCACTGATATGATTAATCTCTACAACTGGAGACAAACATACGTTCAAAGTACATGATCATAGGATTAGGGTCACAGAACAAATAGTTTCTTAACCATTGAAAGCCCTTGGATACCTAAAGAAAATTTTAATCTTTCAAAGGAAAATTTGATATCCTTTCGTCGGAAATGGAACTTAATACACATGTAATAACCTGCTGCAATAATTACACCTCAGGTTTCTAGTGTGAACAAAAAAGCGAGTTTTCAGATATAAGCAATTAAACCTCAATGGAAACATATAATCAGTGATTTTACACTTCAGGTCATCACCAAGCCACAATAGAAACACAAAGGGTTCATTTAGAACATCAGTAGAAGCACCACCTGTATGCTTATGGCATTTTATTCCCGTGTTCTATAAATATAGTGTCACAATATTTAAGTAGTCTAGGAGCGCCAATACCATCTACACAACCAACATGACTTGATTAAATTCTAGCAATCAATTAGGATTTCATAAATCAAAGAAATATTCTCCAACTACATAATAAATCTTACACAACTAATACAAGGAAAAAAAAAAAAACTCAAAACCATATTTCCATAATACCTTGTGAGAAGAATGGCACATAGGAGAGTGATAAGGTTATCAATAAGGGGATTGATAACATCAATTGGATCATTTGGCAAAGCAAAGAACCCCAAAGTAGCCTGTGTAAATATTTTCAGACATATTCATGGCTCCAAGTAAGAAAAACTATGGAACAACATTTACATTGCTACTGAGATTAACAAAAATAAACTGAAAAGATATACCTTCATAACACGATTTCTTGTTTCAATAGTCAACTTTGGCTCCACTGAAACCAAGGTGGTACAGGCATTCAAAGCAAGAGCCTAGAGAAGAATCCATAAGCAGAAAAGAGGTAATAAATACAACTCATCACAAAATCGGTTGAGATAATAGACAATAAATATGACTCATCACAATATCAGTTGAGGTAATAGGCAACAAATACGACTGCATCATACTGCAGCCATTAGAGCAATAAAAATACCTGGGTGCGCAGAAGTTCAAGACTGGAATCAGCAAAATCATCACTTTCATCTCGACCCATTAAAGTTAAAATATAGTCAAGCAACTGGTCTCTTCTTTTCAGTGGGAATGATGCACCATTTTCGGCAGCATTAATGACAGCACGACCTGCATGAACAGTGGGTTATATCAACATTAAAAATTTTAATATTAGAACAATTAATTTCTTATCAACATATTAAGTATGACAGGTGAATATATTTCCTAGCAGTTTTATATCTCCAATTCATCCAACCAGCAGTAATCAATACATGACATCTTCCCAACCTCTATTTCCTCGTGAATCATCAAGAAAAAGTATTGAAAACAAGCTCTTAGGACCTTCCTTCTACCTCTAATAGAAGTACATTGCTATTATACGGTTCAAGCCCTACGCAACCTAAAATCTTATGGACAACAATTTACTCCAGGTTTTGAACTCGCTAGTAAAATATTATTTCAACAAACCTAGTAAATCAATAGCTGTAATAACAGCCTGCTTTGCTGTAGGGTGACGTACATGAAGAAGCTTTGAAAGCATGTTTGTCCCCTGCAAGGATGAGACCTATTAATCACCTTACATATCATATAAAATGATGGCACAGGAAGCACAAAGAAAAGAGTTGTAATTTCTAATGGGCATAATACAAATTCAACAATCTATAATGCAAATAGGTAGAACACAATGAAAATAACAATTCAGTCACAAATTGGGATATATATCAGGGAGCAACACATGCGATGGGATGAATCCAGTACCCACCATATATTAATGGTTTTCAAGCATGCAGCTTGAAAGCTATTAAATACGAATGAGTTAGTGCTTAATTGATAAAGGAGGCTAAACATCTAAAAGTGATGAACATATATAAATACAGAATTCAGAGAATTATAAGGAGGCCAAAAGTTAAGATTCCTTACAACAAGGGCATCTATTCTAGCCTCAATAACCATTGAGGGAGCATATCTTGCAGCATATCCATACATTAGAGCTAAAGCAGCATGTACATCATCAGATTCTTCTGTTCTATAACTTTCAGAGAATAATGATAAAAACCTGCAGTAGGTAAGCCTCAGACTTCAGAACAAAGTCTTTTAGAATGCACAATCTTAAAACTTACAAATTCAGTTTCAGAACATGCAAAGGATTACATATAAGGTAAACAAATAATATAAGCAAAGCCAAAGTTTAAAGAGAAAGTGCATGAAGTGTTAGAATCTACATATAAGCCAAATATCACATAATAGTGTTGCAAATGGAAGGTGGATGTAAGCACCAAACCTTTGGAATATGCTTTGACCAACATTATCTAGAATGTTTTTCAGCTTATCCAACACCGTATCCAAGTGGGATGCTGCAACCTGAAAGCACAAAATTAAAACAATAGACATGCAAAAAATAATAATAAAAGAAAAGAAAAAGCCTCAAGTCTACCAATCCAATGGCTTTTGCTAAACCAAGCCGGTTGGTAGGAATAGTAATGTTAGCTTGCTTGTACATCCAGTCGATCTTTCCACGAACATAAGCCCTATCATTAACTTTCTGAAGAAGAATACCAAGGCATCTGCAACACAGATGGCAAAAGGAAAGAAAGAAAATCAGAGGGTTCCGAATTTCGCCTGGCCTTTGCTTCTACAAAGGAGAAAGGATGTGAACTTCGGGGAATCCATACAAAATGAATTACCTCAGAAACTCAACATCAGATGCTAGCAATATTTTAAGTGGAAGGTCATTGTTAGTTGCTAGTTATTGAAATTGCTGGAACTTTAGTAAGAGGAAAGAGAAATATAAAGCTCATGACAAGTACAGTGAATCAAATTAGTAGATAGTAGACTTAATTCCAGGGAACTGTCAGTAACTTCAAAACGATGCTTCTAGCAATTGCAAACAAAACTAACATTTCAAATTGCCTTACAAAATAGTTTTGGTTGATGAGATGACAGGCTCAGTGAGTCAATAATGAAAGGAGATTTCACTCCTGAATAAGAAACACTACATAGGAAAAAACCCTGGCTCAGGATTTCCTGTTGCATATTTCAATCCTAGAATGTGCTGACGAGAGGTGGCCAAGTCTCGATTAAAACCAGAGCTCACTCACCTACAATGCCCATATCTCATACATATGTATGTTAACAAACAATTTCCTGGAAATCATCTCAGTTCTATAATTTTCTTCTGTGGCTGCTAGAGTAAGGAAAATTGTAACTCTGAAGGCAAAAGTTCGGCTAAAATGTAAGCACACACTCAAAATCCAAAAGTATACGTGTCTATAGGAAATAATGTACGCCTTTCAGAAGCATTAAAATTTAACAAGCAATTTTATTTTATTTTTTTTACTTAAAGCGGCATACTCTTAAAACTATAACAAATCATTTCCTTCCTCTAAGCAAACAATATAATATACCCCTTCCTTTCCATTGTTTCTTCTTGTTAAGGAACCCCAAACACTATATAATATTACCCTCTCCATTCCTCTATTCTACTTTTCATCTGTACCTTCTCTTCTCTCCCTCAATTTTTGTGATTCGCGAAAGAAAAATTCAAACTAATACCGGTGAAGGAGTGCTGAATGTTCATCATCAGGTGTATATAGTGCATATTGCTTGGTAAAAGCATTTCCCAGAGAAATCACCCAATCAGTGTCTTGAATCACATCCAAAGATTCTGCAAGAAACTGCAACATAAGCAGAATGAGATAGTTATAATGGTACTTAGCACATCAGGAGGAACTATTGTTATATTGCAATCAAGAGAAAATTTCATTTCTCATTCAAATGTGAAAAAGCATGTGACCGAATATAGAGAAAATTCCATTTCCCAATGTCAAAAATAAAGTTCTCTACAGGACATGTTCATGTGACCAAGCAATATAGAGGTAGATACGAGGACTAAATACATGAATGATTTATTAGTTGGTAACCTTACATTGATTATCATGTCATCCCAGGTCTCTTGATAGGAAGGATCCAGCTTTAGATCTTCTGGGTCACTAACATATGCCTTCATTTTTGGAATCTAGAGCTTCCCGAAGATAAGAATCAATTAGTAGTAGAGCATGCTTGCTATTGTTCAATTAGGAAACATGCATTTGGCATCAATAAGTAAACAAGGAATAGAACTATACAGAACGAACTTGAAGCAACAAAGCATTGATCTAACTCCTGACTGA
The DNA here is from genome assembly GCA_025698465.1 of Gossypium longicalyx. Lineage (NCBI taxonomy): Eukaryota > Viridiplantae > Streptophyta > Magnoliopsida > Malvales > Malvaceae > Gossypium > Gossypium longicalyx. Next base: position 30,995,348 of record CM047003.1, read on the forward strand.
GCTTTTTACTCAAATAATTACTCTTTTTTAATCTTCATATATCTAATATGCTGAACAACATGCTGATACATTTTAGAGCTTTTTAGAAGCTTTCATGATAAAATAAGCATCCATGTAGCCAGAAACCTATAAATGGAACTGTCACCCTATTTAAGTGTTTTAAGTTTTAGTTGCTATCAAAATTTTAACAGTTTAATTACTCAGTAGCACATATGAAAAATTTTCACACGTATACTTTCATCCTTTTTAATTCCTTTGAAACATTACATGCACTGTTATGATTTTGGTTCTTGTAAAAAGAATAAAAATTCAACTCAAACTTTAACTCAATTCTTCTCCTAAATAAGGGTCTACCTCATCTTGCCAAAACAAGTTGATGTTCCTTGGAAACATAGGTGCCAAATAACAGAGGACCTGTAAACAGTTAAACAGTTAAAAATAAGAAGACAGAACCACTATTGGTCTAAGAATGCTAATCCGTTAGCCACACTATACCACTAAAAATCAAATCTTCTGATTTGAACACCAGTTGTACAGTTTCAATTCAACCACACACGCACAGAAAAAAACACCATTTTGATTTACATGCATTGAGCTTTACGTTGTTCAACTCCTATTCTTTTCATGTATATTTTCCTAGAAAGCGGCTCAAAGCAGAGCCATTACAAGTGATACAAAAAATTGGAGGCCACATGAAAGAAGAGAAATTCAATGCTTGCTTAACTATTTTATAAAAAGTTTAAATAATCCTATTCCAAGTAGAAAACTCTTCCAATCCAACAGGCTGATATTCCAAATTCAATATGAGCAATTAGTTCCATATCTTTAAAATTGCTTCAACTTGTTAATGTCTGATAAGTAATATAAGCTAATTCAAGTATCATATATGCTTACTGTCAGAATCTGAGTAGCCCGCTGCTCCCTCACCAAAGGATTGTGCAAAAGAACCACCAAACGTGCAAACAGCTCCTGAATTTTAAATAGGATCGAAGTGATTTAGTTTCATAATGTTAATGGAGTTTGCTTAACACATATATTTGAGAACAAAGCAATCTTATAAGACATTATATGGATAACCATAATTACCTCAGGGTTTGGAATATCACTACGATCTTTACAGTCATCAAGCATATTGTTGTTATAGGAAGATCTATGTCTGCATAATTCTGCAATGCATCTGCATACCTGAGTAGCAGCATAAACAAAAACCAGTTATTAAAATCAATAAATTCAGTGCATAATAACATCAAAGGTGTGCAAGAAAAATAGAGTGTCAATTTAAAGCAAAAAACGACACAAAAGCATGTACTGCAAGAAAAATAAAATGTCCGAGGACTTCAAATTTTTTAAGATGCATCTCACCATGGCAACTGCACCAGTATAAGCCCGAGGAATAATCATCTTCAATAGAAAAAGCCAAAGAACATGCTGCATAAAGACTAAATGTCAATTAAAGATAACTTTTTGCAGTTAACTTTGTTCATAAGAACCGTCAATAGATGTTTAACGGTTGAAGAAGGAATTCTATACCTCCATTTCAGGAATCGTGATAGTTAGAAGAAGAAGACCTTTTTCACATATTGCTCTTAATTCAGTTGGACAAATTAATCCTACCTTTGCCTGAGAAAACAATAACACGATAAATAATACCATGACTTGTACGTTATCACACTTTAAATGATCCCTGATAATGTTTCCAAGTAAAATATGGCAATTAATGGTCAAATTTGACCGTTTGACTGATCAACAACTATAGTTTATGATGGCATGAACTTACTTTCACTTCACAAGATGTTCATTCAATTTATTGACATTAATGTATTGTCTTTCCTTCAAATCCAGTATATCCTTCTTTTTTTCTTTTCAAAAACAATCAGCATTTGACACACTTAATTGTCACATTTGTAAAGTAAAACATCAAATTTGTTTTACTGTAGTGAGTACAGCTAGACCCACAGTTTACCTGGGAGCTTTCAAGATCAATTCTATCCTGTTCTGATAAAGCACAATGGCGTACAAGATATTCGACAAACAACTCTGCAGTTGGCCCAACTAAGTAACAATGTGAAGCCATCACCACAATCAACTACCATGAAAGTAACGGGGCAAAAAACAGTAAGATTAAGACCATATATTTTGATTGATAGAATGATAAGGTAAAAAACTACCTAACAACATACCTCGGAGAGAGCCTTTCGGATGCCTAAGCTTTGCTCATCTAGCAAGGACTTCACAGCATCCACTAGCAATGGCCTCTTATTGTGCCAAGCTTCAGATGACCTTAATGGAATTGCGAGTAAGTTGTGAAACATAACTAATAAACAAAACTATAAGACAAAAGAAAGAAATAAACCTGGGCAAAAGATGCTTCAAAACACAGAGTGCACCAAAAGTTAAAGGCTCTTCCTTTAATCTACATTTCTGGTTAAAAAAAAGTACGTCAAAACATTAATTAGCTATTACCACAATTCAGAAAACAAACTAGATCTTTTAACTGAACAAACAATGAAATAAAACAGCAAAATCATTGATACTGTATCAATATGAATTGCCACTTTCCGAATGATACAAACTTCCCGGACCAAAAATGAAGTATTTATTTACTCACATTCAGAAGAAAGGAAAACAAATCCTCAGGGTATATAGAGCCAACAGTCAAAAAGCAGCGCTGTACTTCATTGTATGTCTGCAACACAAAGTATAAAAACTTATGATGTGGAAAAAGAAATGGAATAGCAAGTAGAAGAAATAAAACTCGTTGCGTTCAGGTAATAAGTATCAATAGCAGCAAAAGATGGCCTTGCAGTGATTAATAACCTTCAGTCCCACAGAAAAATCTGAGTGCTCTTTGCCGTCATTATCCATGCAGATGACAGGGAGGAGTGTTGATAATATAACTGTGAGCTCCTGCAAAGGACAACATAAAAATATCCTTCAAGAGAAAAATGCCCATATGGTACATGCAAAAATAATAATAATAATAATAGTGGAACAGAAGAAGGGAAAAAAAGGAAACGGTGGAATGGCAACAAATCAGTGATACACAACAACTAATAATCTACTCCTGTTTTCATCTTAGGCATTAGGGAAAATCTAAAATTGAGACCAGTGATTAAATCCACGTGCTTATCATAGAGGCTATATAATAGGGCAACAACTGAGAGAAAAAGCAACAAATATATAACATAAGCTCTCATACAGTGTTATGGAATCCAATCTAAAAGTAATTTGCCACCAAACCAAAATTAAACCACTATTAGATAACACCACTTAACACTTTCAAAAGTTTTTCCTTTTTAAAAAATAAATATTACACTTCATCTTCTGATATTGATAAAAAAAAAAAAAGAAGCCATTTTTAATAACAGCTGAAAGGGTGAGTAACATCCAAGAAAGGTCAAAGAATGGAAGAAGAAGAAGAAGACTGACTAGTCCTCATAGTAACAGACAGACAAACCTCTCTTTAGCTAGCATCTATATTCATCACTGAGAGAAAAAAGAAATATTCCAGCATAGTTTAAATATTTTTTCCAAATATAGGACACTCAATTGATTCTGCCAAGCCAAATCATTGCTTTTAGGAGACAAAAGAAGCAACAAGATATAATTCTTGAAGTTTTTATACCATATCTAAGAAGAATTATGATGTTACACTAGAAAGCATTGAAAGTTTTTGCATAAGAAAACAGTAATTAAATGTTAACAGCAATGAGAAAATATTAATGTAAGCAAATACAAGTAAACAATAACAGAAGGGTGATAAGGGCTTTACCTCAAATTCAAGCAAAGGAGGGCCTGTCTCTGAAAGTAAGGAAACATTTAGGAGATTATAGAGACTAGAGGTTGCAATAAGTGCAATATCTTGATCCTTTTTACACCTGATTAAAAGAAAAAGACATTATAGTCCATGTTGATGTCCAAGTTTAAAAATATATGAAGTTTGTTTGGTTGTAAATATCATTTATGCAAACTATAAAACTCTACAAGCAACTCCAAAGACTAAATTTGAATCTTACAACTCCAATATAGTAGGGATAAGCCTTGGTAAAGCTGTCTTTAATTGCGTGCGGGTGATAAGACCAATCATTTGGCCTAATGCTTCCACAGATGATACTCGAACCTAATTCAAATAAGAATATAGTCAACAGCAACAGACTTGCTTTATATCCAAAAATAGGATGCAACATGACAGAACATTTAGATCATTAACAAACAAAAGTAAAACACATATAAGTGATAGGTTTGATATATTTTTCATGCATAAGTAATTTTCTTAAAGAAGTTTGCAGTCTTTGCATAATTTATAAGTGTTCCTTTTTTCCTCTTGGTTGAACACAGGAATTAAGAAAAAAACAAGGGAGTATAACCCAGTATGTGGAGGTTTTTTCCAAAATGAAGCAACAATAAGAACATGATAACATTATATCATATTAATATCTATAATTTAGGTTTTTAGTATATGAATGTATAAACAAATATCTAGACTTAGCAAACCTTAAGATCTCGTGAAGCAGCCCAGACTCTTAACAAAAGTTCAAAAGCAGAGTTCAGAAATGACCTGCGATAAATAAAAGATTTATTTTTAGGCTTTATATTATCAGAAAATTATATAAGGCGTCAAATAAAATGGCAGCAATGAAATTTGTATTACTATAACTCACATGACATCACCATCAATCAGGGAATTTGAAGGGAAATCAACGTTATATTGCCAGACAGCTTGACACCAGCACTTAAAAGCTAGAATTGTAAGAAGAACATATCATCATGGGTTAGTCAGCTATCAATAGAAGACATGTGAAACATATATCCAAAATTAATCATCTAAGTTAAATGAAAAAAAGAAGGTTGAACATCAAACCAGGAAAACATGGAAAGAGGTAAACCAACATAAAGTGAGATAAGTTAATAAACATTGTCAGAAAAAAAGAAAAAAAAAAAAGGTGTCAAATGGAACGACTCCTTTTGCCACCTATCTCATATGAGAGAAGAGAATCTTATATAGGTAAACAATTAATTAAATTTCAAACGTACATGAAGGTCATGAAGTTCAAGCTACACAGAAGGGAACTTCAATCAGATTTGAAAGACATAACGAACTATACGAAAATGAAATCAAGACACCAGGAAAGACTGGAACATAAAACATTAAAAGATTTCAAGAGAAATCAACAAGGTCACTCCATGCTCTTTACCAAAAAACTTAATTTTCTATAAATAAAGAGAGTACGTATATTACCATTTGCAAATATTGGCCGTTGGGCATCTCTAACATTCCCAAGAATAGGCAAAACTCGAGAAAGCACGCCTTTCAAACGCGGTGCGAACTGCAAAGCTTGATTGAATTGAACAAAGAAAAGTACAAAAAAATTGTAAAACAAAGAAATTGCAACAATCCACAGATAATTTAAGTTCAAAAAAGCAAAAAGAACCACAAAGGTAAGTTATTACCATCAGCAGAAGCAAAGTCTGCAAGTATTTGAATCATAGCCGCCAAAGCTGAGCTTGGCCCTGACAAATGGAGAAATATTTCTTCCATCATCTGCCAAACCAGTATAGACTATGATTATAATTAACTTGAGATGGTTAAGCAAGAAATTGAAAAAGAGGAGTAAATAAATTGCATCCCTTTGCCAATCTCTAAGAACTTGAGATGGTCCCCCCCACCTCTTCAGATAAACATCATAAACAGGAGAATATTTCAGAAAACTATAGTAGTAGTGATAACTCTCCAAAAGAGAGTTATAATTTACTAACTTTAGTGCTTAATTCTGGCTTTTGCTTTAGTATTCTGAGTCATTTTAGTGTTATTTTGTATTTTTTTTTCATTTTAGAATCTATGTATTTTGTGTGTTTTTAGTGTCATTTTAGTATGTTTTTAATGTTCTTTTGTGTGATTTCATTTTATTGCCTTTAGTTAGTGTTTTAATAATTTCAATAAGATACTTGTGAGCTTTAATGTTCATTTTGTAGGTGGAATTCAATAGAGCAATCAAGGAAACAAATGCGCAAGAATGGCTAAGTGACTTGGAGTTCACACTCCAACATCAACATGCACACACCATGCTCTTGGAGCTCATTGTCCTCAACAAGTGCAAGAAGATGGCTTCCACAAGTCATGAACACCATCAAGCCAAGCAACTAGCACATATGCTGAGCAAGGAGCAGCTGAAGAGCCAGCATTGGCTGCTCAAAGTCCACACACCAAGGGTGGAGTCCACACACAATCTAATGACCACTGACATTCCTTGATTGATTTGGTTCAGTGAGGTTATATATTAGTCATTTCACCCAGCCTTGATTTCCACCAATAAATAGCCTTGTAATTGAATTGAATTGTATCAGATTTTGCAGAACTCATTTCTTTTCTTTAGATTCAAATTTTAGATCTAGGATTTTTCTCTCAACTTTTCTCTGGTTCTTTAAATTTCCTTTTAGAATTTGTAAACACTTTGAATTTCTTTTGTAATCCACTTCAATTTTAGTAGATTTTCAGTTTTTCTATTGATTGGAGCATTGATTCTTCATTTGGATGAGGAGATCAAGAACTGCCATGGAAGGAGTTATAGCATCCATGGATTTGAGCATTTCTTAACTTTGATCTATCTTTTCCTACTTGATTGCATGTTTTAATGCTTTATATCATGTTTTCCATTCTTGATCTTGTGTTGATGAGCTAAATTGGTGAGATTGGCTCGTTAATTGTGCTTCGGATGAAGGATTGATGTGATTCATTTGATTTAATGGTTGATCTAATCTAGAATTGTGCTTAATCAATTAGGCTCAATATATCTAAGAGTTGACAACCTTTAGGTTTAATTTGGCTAGGGAATAAGCAAGAGCTACCTCGAGTGACTAAATTGGTTAAAGTCTAATATCAAGAGAGTTAGAGTTAATCAGTTTAGAAGCAAGAACTACGGTCATGGGAATGTCTGGTGAGGAATTGAGTCTAAGAGTATCAAGAGAACCTTAGGTTAGGAATCCAAGGACCAACTGAAGTTAGAACCAACCTTGATTTCACTTGAGAATAATTAATTTTGGAGGCCTTAGCCAATTAGCTTGCCAATCATCTTCACACCTTTGGTTAATTCAATTGTTCTTTAGACATAGCTTATTTAGTCGTTTTGAAGCCAATGTCTCAAACTCTTAAAGCGGTTGGTGTTAATTTGGAAATGGTCAACTGAGTTAATAATTGAGTTGTCTATTGAATTGACTAGGCACCGTAATTTGTAGTATTCAGTTCTTATATCAGTATCTGATATTACTTGACAACAAAAACAAATATTGAATCTCAAACTCTTTGGGATTCAATTCTCGAAATACCTCATTCAACAGAATTCCTTCCGTTTTATATTACTTGACAACAATTTCGTGCGCTTGCAAGTAATCGAGGGCTTATTTTAGAAAGGTTTTTAATTGAAATATATTTGTTTTGTAAATAATATGCTAGGACCATCGTTATCAAGTAGCAAAAGTAAAAGAAAAGAGAACTAACTGCAAGCAACAGACTTACAAGGTCAGGCAGATGTGAGCCTATTGCAACAAGCAGACTTGCTGCTGCCCTTTGCCAATCTGCATTGAGTTCCTATATAACAGTGAGCAAAACATGAAAACTACGAATTTTCATCCATGAAAAATAAATTGCCTCAAGAAAGCATGTAAGAATTGGATCACTAACCAACATACCAAAGAGAGCTATAATTTCAGGCAATACTCACTAAATTTATAGTTTCCTAGTGCCCAAGGAGACACCAGATGGTGAATCTTTCATGCAAGCAATAGAAATAAATTAAGGTCCAAGTAATTTTGATAAATAAAAAAAAGAAGCTACAAAATCCCTTAGAAAGATCATCCATTAATTCAAGCATTAACTCAACAATGAGAACAAGCAAAACAATGCGTGAATTTTTGCTCTCATTATACGTAACAGATTTAAAAGCCTGAGAGTCAATCCAAAACTGAACCCCTTACTAAGAAACTGTGCAAAAAGCTGGTATAGCAACCTAATTCATGCCAAATTCCAGAGAGGTGAGAACATGTTTTCTAGTTCTAAATGTATGCTATCAACTCTACCGCAACAAAAGGAACAAGAAATATACATACTTTGGAGGAGATAATCTCAGCGGTAGCAATTTTGGCAAGCTTGCCAATATAAGAAGCATCAATGTCGTTTTTATCTAAAGCTCGAACTCCGAATGCCATTACTTGAAACACTCCAGCCATATTACCAAATCTCTACAATTAAGTATCCAAAAAATTTAAATTTTAGTTCCAATTCAAAATTTCTAAATCTACGACAAGGGAAAATGAAGAAGATAATTATTACCCTACGGCCGCCTCGAGAAACAGCGGAGCAACAGTCCAGCACCAGAAGAGGATTCCTAATTAGTAATCGAAGTTCAGATTACAGTAAAAAAGAAAGTGAACTATATAAACTTTTTTGAGAAAAAGAAAAAAAAGAAAGAAAAAGAACGTACAAAGGAGAGATGTCTTTAAGAGAAGCCATGGCGGCTTCTCTCACCATGGGAGATTCATCCGCGAGTGATGAGACGAGAACTTGAACGGCCTCTGTTTTTTTTTTCCAAAAAAACAAAAGAACAGTTTATAAGAAAATTAATAGCGGTAGTAATTAAAAATGGGGGGAAAACTGAAATTGAAGTGTACCTGGAGCCGGAATTGAGCTCCCGAGGGAGCTCGAAGAAGCCATTGAATTGTGCTTCACCAAAAACAAATATTGAATCGAAAAGAAATTTCCACTTTAGTAATCAGAAGGGGAAAGTGAAATCTTAATAGTTAGTTGTTGTTGTGAATCCGAAACTGGACTGATTTCGTGGCATGTTCCATTTCTGTCCTGTCTTGATTTCTTTCTTTTACCTTTTTTTCAATTTGTTTTCTTCTTCCGATGGCGATTTAGTTTCGTTTTGGTCAAAAAAAAAAAAACCAAGTTTGCTCCCTTGCTTAAATATGTGTGATATTTTTTTACCGTTTTTCTTTTGTAAAGATATTTGAGCCTCATTTTTTTTTTTTTTTACAATTTTCTGCATTAGAGATATTTTTTACTGTAGCGATTCAGGTTTTGGATTTCTCATCTAAAATCCGTAGTTGGAGGTTGAGGAATAACTTTTACAGCTAAAAATATAGTTGTAAAGCAGCAGGAATGTGAGCAAAGGTTGGAGCTAGCTAATGCAAAGCCCAATATACTCTACAACTCTGGCTTGAAACACAACTAGACCGAAGTAGTAGACTAGAAGGTGGCTTGGCATTGATTAAATCTATTCTGGAGCAGTGTACAATGCACATCCCTGCTTCATGTGATTATGAGGATGAGATTGGCTGCGAATGTAATAAGGGCATTTTTCAATAACTAGTTTTGCTATTGTGAATTTTTTTTTTTAGTATTGTCCTGTATTGTTCTGGATGATAGTAGAATTATTTATAAAAAAAATATGTAACCAAAATTATCACTTATCACCTTTAAAAAATAATCATCTAATTAATCACGTTTATTCCTCTTTAGTCTACTTCTATTAATTTTCATTACTCGGGTATCAGAATGATTAGTTTGAAATTTAAATAATAATAAATTTAACCTTCAAATATTTACATATTATATTAGTTTGATTTTAATTTTGAAGAAAAATTAACTTTCAACATTTACCCTTTTATCTCAATTTAATCTTAATTGTAAAAAACTTTCATTTTTTTCTCCTTTCTTAAAAAAAAAAAAACCTTAATTTTCCTTTCAATTCTTTCAATTCTCAAATTTGAAGAACTTTTCAAATCCCCTGCTCCAAACTTCAATCTCTAATCAATTGATTTGATATTTGATCTTGAAATACTATTGACAGGCAAATTCAACCAAGTCGCAAGTGAGTTGCTTGAGTTGAGTCATGCTCAAGCCAAGATAAGATTAATGATGTATAATCAATTTGAGAGCTTTTATGAATAGCAACTCTTGGATGAATCTAAGAGGAGAGCAAAGACAGAAATAAAGATGGAAATTTTGACTTTACTTGATAAAGTGAAAGAAAATTGGAAGGATGAAAAACATAATTTTTCTTTCTTTAGGTGTATTTGGTAGGGAAAATGGAAAGAAAAGAAAAGAAAACAATTGAAAAATACATAATTTAAACTAACATACACTTTTCTACTATTTTCAAGATGGAAAATGGTCATCATCCTATTTTCTTTCCTCTCACTTTTCTTCCCTACCAAACACACCTCAAATTCATTTTCTTTTCACCTTTCCGCTCTTTCCTCCCATTCCTCCACTTTTCCACTCAACCAAACGCACCTTTTAGGTCTTCACTAGAGCTTCAACAACATCAAGAACTGTTGTGGGTTGGGAAACTTGCAACAATCTTTAAGGGCAGCCAACAAATGGAGCTGTAAAGAAAAAACAACTAGCAAAAAGAATGGAAAAAAAAAGCCCTATTTCATGAGCATGAAAGGAAGTGTGAGGGTTTTTTTAACAATTTGTGAGGTTATTAGCTACTAGTGTAATGGTAGGTTTTTATTCAAAGTAAAAAATGGATAAAGCTTTGAATGGGAGCTAAAGGAAAAAAGGTGTGATTTAGTATTTATCCAACCAATACAAAACTTTGATTTCTTTCTACAAAGGTAAACTTTAATTTTAGAACGGTGAGGGTCATTGTCTTTACATTCAAAATATTGATTTGAGATATTAGAGGAAATTTTTTTAATTTTTGAGTGTTGAAATGTCCAATATTCAACCCTGTAACACTCTTACACCCGGTCCGATTGTATGGACCGGGTATAAGACTATTACATTTGGTGCCAAAACGGTTTTGGTTAGATATTGTTTAATTTAAACATTTATACATAGTATTTTAACTTAATTAATCCAAAAATTATTAATATAAATGTGTGGGGCCATTATTGGATGTTAGAATAGGTTTAGAAATGGTTTTAACATTGTTTTTACTCAAAACAGGGGGAAAAATATCGATACCAAAATCATATTTTGTTTCGGCAATTTTGTATTTCAAAGCTTAGGTACCGATACCTATAGCCTTGGTCTCGATACCTTAGGTAAAATTTGGCAAAAATTAGTTTAAAAGTTCACTAAACCCCATGCAATTTATATAGATTCTTCTCAATACTCAAGACCAATTTAAAATGTATAAAACTACTTAAAACCACTTCAAAATCAATCAATATCAATATATTACCAAACCACATTTGCAAACATACTTATAGTTCCACTAATTCATTTCATATAGACCAAAAAACTTCAAGTAAACCAAAATAGATAGAGTTTCAAGAGTTTGCATTTTAGTCCCTAACACATGGGAACACATTTGGTCTACCTATGTACATGTTATTTTAATTCAAAATGTGGTACCTACTCTTGAAGCTTTTGAGGATGTGATGAGATGAGAGATCTCCTAACCCGACTCTACCTCTTCGAGTCTAACTGTACCTACGCGTTAAGCCGATGAAGGCTTAGTAAGCACTACAAGAATTAAATAGATAAATGAAACATAACATAATATTTTAAACTTATTCAACTAATACATATTTACACACATACAAGTTTCTTCAACTATACATTACTTTAATGAAATTTAACTTACCTTTTGTAAGTTATCAAACTTACCTCAACACATTGATGATTCACTTTTGTTCACAACTCATATTATTAGCCCAAATTAGACTTTATAGAACACATCGGATATACAGAACAAATACAGAGGTGCATTATTACGCATTATTAAATAGAAAGCACTAAAGTGCTATACAAAGAGCACGAATGTGCTAAACGGAAAGCGCTAATGTGCTAATAATAGGAGAGCACACTAGGGTCCCTTAATGACATGCCACTAATATCCTAGTAGTTCTAATTTTTTGTCTATTTGGGCTTAAAAGTTAAATTTCATACATTTAAATACTTTACATAAGTATTTCGGAAAAGATTTCACATTTCTCCATCATCTACAATTTAGTCATCATTTCACAAATCACAAATATCAAACCTTTTTCACACATATTGTAACACCTCTAACCCGAGTCCATGGTTGGAACAGGGTTACCAAGCATTACCGGAGTTTACAGAATAAATAGACAGAAATTTCAAACATTTCACATCACATAATATACATGTTAGAAACCAATCAAAATTAAACATATTGTCCCTTATACGAGCCCTCGAGGCCTAAAATACATATTAGAAACAAATCGGGACTAAATCAAAAACTCAAAAAAATTTCAAAAACATTTAATATTTTCAACACTATAGGGGTCACAAGGCCGTGTGACCAGGCCGTGTGACTCACACGGTCAAGAGACACGCCCCTGTCTAAGGCCGTGTAACTCACTAAATTGCATTTTTTTAAAAAGATACAGGGGACACGGTCGTGTCAGCTAGCAGTGTGTTACACATGGTTGAGACACACGGCTGTGTCTCTACTCGTGTGAACAAAAATAGGCTATTTTATAAGCCATTTTTCTCACCCAACAAGGCATGTACCTTCAGTTACCATTGTGCATATCAACAAGCCAAAATTAGGCACTAAAACAAACCAAAATCAAGTTTTCACATATAATATCTTCACATACAACCAATATGCCTTTAGGCGCCTCGGATGACAAATTATAACATGTGTACTCATGTATTTAATATATTCATATGTATAACTAACTTATATACATATTTGTACCCAAGGTTTACCAAACTAATTTGCATTATTTCAAACTAAGTTACTTACCTACCAAAACATACCATTTGATGCCAAAATGTATTTCAAATACTAGCATATTTAGTTATATATACCTTACATATCAAGGTACCGATTTATGATCAACTCATCGCATACTAAAACACATATATATAAATGCACATTTAGCTAACACTTTACCTTTCACTATACAACCATAAACTAAACCACACATCAACCACATAAGGCAAATATGCACAAACCAAAATGTGTTAAAACACATGCCAAATAAGTGGTTAATCTCAACAAAATACATATAGGTCAACATTTAGCCAAAATAACCTATACATGCCATTATAACCAAAATCAAAACATCCAAAAGTGCTGATAAAACCGATGGATAGTGTGATATAACTCTGACAAGCTTCCAACTTAATCGAGCTTCTTATAATCTGAAAAGTAAAGAAAAACAAATACGTAAGCAACGAATGCTTAGTAAGCTCGTATAAACTTTAATCATATCAATTCATTTCAAATATGAAATTTATACATATTAAAAATAATCCAATATCAATACTACAATATTCATGAAGCTCTATTCAACAACTCACAAGGTGAATAAATCCACTGCATCACTTATACATATTATTCCTACCATAGTAGGATTTTAAATAACTTTAAACCTTACCACTCTTTCATGAGCTCAAGCATATTTTCATTTGAAAACTTACCATTTCAATACAACTTATAATTAAACATATTACCATTCAACCAACAGCTTGGCATTTGCCTAAGCATCAAACAACAACACTTGTTAGCATACTTGAATATATTTCATATAAACTCAACATCGATAACCTTATTATCTCAACATGTCACACTTGAGTTTATTACTCGTCTCAACTTACATAATTTCCATGTATCAACATATCAAATATATTCTTATATGTTCATGTCATGATCCATATCATTCTCTTACCATTTTTTCATATACATATATCATCCATTTCAATATATCATGTGCCATCAATTTCATATATTTCATGTATATACATGTATTAGTTTATCAAACTCATATAGTCTCGTAACATAACATTGCCCGCTGAACCATTTAGAATATCGTTGGATAACTTTCAAATTCATTAAATAAATCACTTTACCAAGACTTTCCCAAATCGAAGAATGACTTACGGATAAGAGTACATCGTTAACAAAAGCTCATAAAAGCTGGGTCTCCCAAATACACCAATCAGAAGCTCAAAAGCTGAACAAAAGCATGTAAGAGCTGAACAACAGCTCGTAAGAGCTAAATAGAAGCTCATAAGATTTGAACTAAAGCTCGTAAGAGCTGAGCAGAAGCTCTAAAGAGCTAAACAAAAAGTAAAACACGAGAGTTCGCAACAAATGCTGAACCCCAATTTAATCGGGTAATATGTCGATATATTCCTTCAATACCGTCATACGCCAAATAACGAATGTACTCGAATCCCGCGTTCCATTCAACCCGAATATTCAATTCAATATTATAATTCCAACAATAATTCATTTTCAACAATAGAATAACTGCATAATACCATTCATCAAATTAATACAAATATTAATTTTAAACCATACTAATTTACTTGGATAAATTGCAGAAATACTAAGATTTAGGAACATTTTGGTAATTTTTCATTTTCATCGATTTTCTATTCGAACTTGATATGAGGCGAAAATATTAAAAACCAGCTTGAGCTCTCTCCCTTGTCTACTTTAAACCGAAAATTGGAGAAGAAAAGCCTAGAATGCTTTTAAATTTCAATTTGTCTTATTTAATTTCAATATAATTACAAATTTACCATTATTTCTTTTTATTTTTTATTTTTTATTTTTTTATTCATATGCCGCCTCATCCATTAATTTAGACATATTTATCACTTAAGTCCCTATTTATTCATTAATCAAGCCATTTAGTCACTTTATTATTATAATTAGCAAGTTTTACACCTTTTTTCAATTTAGTCCTTTTTAAATAATTAACTATTGAAACATTAAAATTTTTCAATGAAACTTTAATATTACCTTAATGACACTCCGTAAATATTTCTAAATATTTATGGCTTGGTTTATAGAAACGAGGTCTCAATACCTCATTTTCTAAAACCACTTGAACTAGGGTTTTATCACTCGAACATAATAATTCATTATAAGACATAAATTACTAATTCAAAAAAAATTTAAAACCATATTTGACTCGAAATATTAAATAATAAAATTTACGCGCTTACTCGCCGGATTTGGTGGCCTCAAACCACTGTTTCTAGCATCACTGAAAATTGAGCTGTTACACATATTTTTTCCACAACATCATTACTTAGTATTCAAACAAATATACCATTTCATATTTTCCACCTATAATTTTCTTTACAATTTTCATAATTTCATAATTCCCATTTATTATCTATTTACATGTCTATTCTAAGTAATTTCATATCACAATATAATCATTTAAATAAAAATAATTTAAAATATTGTAGTACTTACAACAAAAAGGTTAAGATAATTTATTTTCTTCTTCCTTTACTCATTGATCTTCTCATTTCCTTTTCCTTCAATTTTATCCTCTCCCTTCTTTTCTTTCTCTTCAATTTTCACATCAAACACATAACAATTATATGTTAAAACTATAATCAAGTGACTTTCGTATACTATTTAATATAAATAAACATGTATAGTATGATAATTTCATCATTTCTTAGCTCAGCTCTTAGAACACCCAAAAACCTAACTCATGCTTTTCTCTCTTTTAACCTATCTATAGAAATTTTCTCATGAAATAAAGTTGTTCACTAGCCTTCTCTTTGATTTTTACTAAGGAAGGTTCGAAGAAAAATAAAGGTTTGAAGCTTGGATGGTTCAACAATGGTGGAAGGATATGAATGGAATTAAAAGAAAAGTTGGATAGAAGTTGGGGGGAGAAGAAGAAGTAGTGACGGTTTGGTGTTTGAGAAAAGATGACATCTTTCATCTTTTCTCCACTTTTCTACACCATTCCACTAAAATATCTTACCTTTTTAATTAAAATGGTCAAATTGCTAATAACTCCTTAAGCTATCCATCTTTATACTTTTACCCATCATCATTACATCTAATAAATATCTATTTGGTTGATTACCACTTTATCCTTCCTCATCTTTCATATTTCCTAAGATGACTCATACCACACTTTTGTTAAATTTCTTTTTAATCCTTCCTTCCTTTCCTTTACTACTATATATCTCTTAACTTAATATTTTTCCTACTTTGGCCACAACAATTTCTTTATTCTTTCAACTAAATCAATGCATCTATTTTAAAATTTCCTATCTAAAGAGTATTTTTTAAATTTCTTATTGGATCTATATACTTCCTAATTTAATACACAAAATTCCTATTTATTATATTTCAAAAATTTTATACTAATTCTTGACTCAATCCATCACTGTACCTAACCTCGATTTAAAACGCAAATGTTACATATCCGATCGTCAGGTCTGAGTTATGAGATGCTACATTCATTGCCGGTGCAACTAATATCAAAATATGATTTACACCATCAAGCATTAAATTAAGAATTATAAACAAACAATACAATATAAAATCATTCTTGGGTCTTATACGAGTTTATGAAAGCCTTAAAGTTAACTCGAGATCAAATCAAGACTGAATTGTAAAAATTTCAATTTTCAATATTGACATTGCGACATGATGGAATTCCTCGTCACTACGTGACATACTGACTTAACCTCATTGGGACGATGGGGTTCCTCATCTTGACATAGCATGGAGTTTAACCTTCATGGTGATGACATATGTTTGATGTTGCGACATCACACATTGTTTTTGCAATTTTTAATATTCTTGACCTGCAAAAGTATCCATCCACCAAATACATACACATCCTATTCCATATTCAACTTGCTCATGCCAATTTCAATACTGAAACATGAATGTTTAAACCTTACTCGACGATACACAAAAGCCTCATTTCCTATAAGCTAGCTTCTAATTCCATTCAATCAAAACATAAGTAATCCTACCAAATTCACTAAGATCATTAACATCTTCGGGATTCATATCATATTAACACATATTCATCATTCACTTAAACATACCAACAACTTAATCAATTCATACATCAATATCTTATGCAAAAAGGGCAATTAACATAGCTTAATAAAAAAAATAACTCAACTTAGGTACATGCTCAATTCAATACCAAAACATAACTTAACAAACTTTGGTGAGTCGGGAATATGCTTTTAGGATACTAGACCAACCGCTCTCACAACCGAAAATCTACTATACTTGCGCATGGAAAAAACAAAATCGTAACTGAATAAAACACTCAATGGTATTTTCTACAATTCAAGCAATATAAACAAGTTTATGTAATGCACATATTTAATTTCTAACCTAATTTCATTCCATCAAGCACCTTAGTTTCATATAAACATGTTTTCACCAAATTGCACATGTCAACCATTCACCTCATAACAAAAACTACCATTTATATACATAAGAATTTAAACATAATCATCTTTGCAACTTATTACATTATAGGCATGTCTAAACATATCATTCACTTCTTCAAGTATAATTCACTCATTTGAACCTATTAAACACAATTCCATGTTACTAATTCAATAAGCTTTGAGACTATAAGCTCACCAAAACTTGATCTGTAACACCCCCTAACCCTAAACCGTCGCCGGAACAAAGTTACGAGGCATTACCGGACATATCAGATAACTTACGAATAATTCACAAATAAAATAACATTTATAGTATAATTTAATAACTAAGTCCTTATAATGAACTTTCGAAGTCTAAACATGTATTAAAAGTGAAACGAGATTCATTCAAGTACTCCGAAATTTTTTTTTATAAATTTCGATAGCATTTCCGCTTATTTTTACATAAAACCCCTTACAATTAAAACCGTATCCATTTCAAACATAACCAATTCAACTAACTCATTTCACATACTCATTTTTTTTATTCTAAATACCTTCTAATCAAACTCAATCAATATAATATCAATTTAAATTTATCATTGTACTAATTAAATTGAAATGGATAAACTTTTTTTTTTATAATTCTTAGACTTTTAGTACTAACATTTCTAACCATTTATATTCAAAACATAATAACTTTTATACACATCCTATGTACATGCCATATTACCAAAAGAAAATATACATCACCAAAAGTTTGCTAAAGTCGAATTTGGCTTTGGATGCTAGTTCAGTACTTGACTTCTATAACCTGCGCACGGAAACAACCGTACGTTGAGTATGCATATACTCAGTGGTATCACTATAATTCAATTTATAATTAAATACATTAAATCACACACATACTTTTACATTACAATTATCATCACTTAATGAACAATTCAATCTTTTTATGTTATCATTTGATTATATATATATATACCATTCTTATTTTTTTATTTCATTTCTCACCTTTCACATATGCCTTATCATTCAAATTTAGTTTTATTAGTAAATTTATTTCATTTGTCCCTATTAACTTGACTCAGACTCGGCGAATACACGGATTCCAACCAACACACCAGTACGGCACATTGTGCCTTAACAGATACTGATACCTAAACGATGAATCGATAACGGTAGCGAGAATGATATTCAACACACAAAGTGCTGAATCAGAAGAAAATAACGATAACGATGATTCGACACACAAAGTGTCAAATCGAGAATGATAATGGTAGCGATAATGATGAGTCGACACATAAGTGCCCGATCGAAGAAGCGGTAAAAATCCGTACTCTTCCATATCCTATGGCATGCCAACTATATCCGACTAGCTCGACTAGTTAATAGGGTATTCAATTCACTTTTCAGTACAATTTCCATCTCAGTTTAGTACAAAATATAATTCCCTATTTTAATCAGTTTCACAGTATTGCAGTAATTCATTACTTCAATAATTTCACAGTTCAATGTAGTATACATAATAATATTCAGTAACTTCACAATTTAATTCAGTACTCAAAATAATATTCAGTATTCTATAATTCAGTTCAGTATCAGTCTCAATTTCAGTACCCAATCATAAATTTATCATTTTACTAAACACTTACCTTAAAATACTTACCACACATAATTAGTAAATTAAACACATAATAATGATAAAGTTTGAATTATAGTGATACAAACCAGAATTCTCTTCGGATTTAATCCTCAATGATCTTTCCTTTTCCTTTTTGGGCCAATGCTTCAGGCTCGATATTAGCTACAAACAATTAAAATAATTTCACAATCATTAACACAACACAATTCAATTGCTGAAATTTTTATCTAACTTTTACTTTAATTCCAATTTAATCCTAACTAAACCTATATATTTTTCTTTTTCAATTCATACCTTTTTGCTACTCAAGTTCTTGCCAAACTCACATTTAACTATTTAATTTTTATCATATTTTCATAATTTCGAATTTATTTCAATTTAATCCCTAAAACTCAAAACTTATATATTAGTTTATAATTCAATCCTTTATTCAATTCCAATCAAAATTTCTATCAAATAAACTCCCCAATTCCATCATTTGTTCAACGTAAACCCTACTAAAAAATCTATTAACTTTCAAATTTTCAACTTAAATTCAACAAAACTTTATTCTAGAGCTTCTAAAACATCAAAATTAAAAGAAGGCTTAATTGACTTACCTATTAAAACTTCAAACCTTAAAACCCTAATTTTTCATTTTATTTTTCTTTCTTTTTTCTTTCTCCTTTCCCTGCTCTGTTTTCGAATAGCTATTATGTTTCTGTACTTTGTTTTGTTTCTTTATTTTATTTCATTTCTTTTATTCTTTTATTTTATTAACTTAATAATAATAATAATTATTATTATAATAAATATCTTATTTAATAATAAATATATATATTACAATTGGACACACATATATTTTACACTTGCCTATTATCTTCACCATCCAATTGTCCTTATTTTATTTATTTTATATAATTTAATATTTTAATATAATAAAAATCTTTTTATTTAAATAAAAAGTAATTAAATAAATATATTACAAATGTATAAATATATGCATTACACTTATATAATTTAATCACCATACATTTACCTTTATTTTAATTTATTTTTAATAATAATAATCATAATTTAATAATATAAATTATAATTTGATAGAATAATAATGATAAATAATAAATATCTATTTACTTAAATAAAAGTAATTAAATAAATATCTTACAAATGTATGCATACTATTATTACATTTGTATATATATTTTTTATCATCATACACTTGGCTTTAATTTAATTTAATTCATAATATGATATTTATAATTAATTAATTTAATAATATATTTTATAATTAAATTGTATATATATTTACATAATTAAAATCTAAAAATATCTTAGATTTTAACATATTTGCCGCCTTAACTTATGCTAAATGGCTTAATTACCATTTTAGCCATTTTTAATTTCTTTTAATCTATAATTCAATTTTTATCCCTTATTCAATTTAGTCCTTTTTACTAATTACTCTAAATTGAGCTAATTTTACTTAATTAAAACCTAATTAAACACACTACTAGACTTATAATTATTCCTAATAATTATTTACGAACCGTTTCACTAAGACGGAGGCCCGATAACACACTTTTTCGGTGCCCACGGATTTTGGGTCGTGACACTATCGGTCATTAGGGCTTGTTCTCAATTCAATTTGCATACTATAAAAGTTCACACTTCATTTCATTTATTGTTTAATCAATTTACACATTTTTAACCCTATTAACTTACATAGATTCAAAATGGATACACGGATCCGTCATCCCCAGATCCAATAGTACAGTTTATTTTATAGACGATCGAGATTATAACCTATCTACAATTGAGATTCTTAAGAGATTTACATAATCCCCTAAGATTACAAAATCAAAGTTTACCAAATTACATATATATAATCTAATATTACTTTCCATATTTATCAAGGCAGCCCTAATTTTCCTTAAATGCTCCACATGTTTTATGAATCAGGCTAATTCAAGTGGGCCAAATGAGCCCCATCTAATCAATTGACATCCATGGAACACTTTTTGTGCATTCATAACGGGTTTTATTCTACAGCCCGTGACATATGCAGCCAAAACAAAGTGATTTCTGGATGAATGGATAAGATTAATGAAAATAAATTGGAATCTTATGTCTGCCTTGATTCACGATCAAAGTGTAGCCTAGTGCTGTTACTACAGTATACCCTAGGTCACACCAGTGATAGATACTGCCCATGTAATTTTGGTCTGCTGTAAGACACTAAGACCTTTTATCACCAAAAGAAATAAAAAAGTGCACCCCTGTAACAGCCCAATTTTCAGTGGTGTCAAAAATAGTGGTTTCAGGGCCACCAAATCCGGCTAGTAAGTTCCTAAATATTAATTATTATTATTTAATATTTACGGGTCAAATATGATTTTAGAAAGGTTTTTGAATTAGCAATTTGTGTTTTATAAAGATTTATTTGGTTAAATAGTTTTAGAAAATGAGGTGTCGGGACCTCGATTCTATAAATTGAGTCATAAATATTTTTATAAATATTTACGGAGTGTCATTAAAGTGGTATTAAAGTTTCGTTAAGAAATTTTAACGTTTCGATGGTTAATTAATTAAAAAGGATCAAATTAAAAAAATACATTCTTGAGACTCTCTTCCCATAAATCGGACTCGTAAATATTTTTAATAAATATTTACGGAACTAGTTGTATAGTTAATTAGGTATCGGTTAAGTGAATTTGCTTGAATTAAAAGTAATTAGGTATAAGGACTAAATTACATATAGGTGAAAGTTGAATTATAGATTAAAAAAATTAAAGGGGCTAAAGAAGCAATTATATTATTGCTTAAAGTTGAGGCGGCATAAGTAGATATTTATTTAAAAATCTAAAGTTAAAATATAATATTATAATAATATTACCTTAAAAGTTAAGTATATATATTATATTATATTATATTATATTATATTATAAAACAAAGAAATAAAAGAGAAGGAAATAGAGAAGCAAAACGAAAACAGGGGAGTAAGGAAAGAAAAAGAAAAAGGGAAGGAAAGAAAGAAAATTTGGGATTTCAAGGTTCAAAGTTTGATTGCTAACGTTGTACTAGAATTCTCAACTAAAAAGTGAAGGATAAAATCTACGTAGAATATCTCAGAATTCCTGATTTGTATTTTTATAATCTGAATCTAATTATTAATTGTTATATTTTGATTAAATGTTATGGTAAGTGATTAAGGTAAGAATTATTGTGTTTTACAATTGAAATGGATTGTTTTGGTATGAGATGAAATTATATTGGTTGAATTAAATTGGAATATATATATTATGAATATGTACGTGTAAATGTGGAATTGTGCAAATATGATAATTGGATTATTTTTTATATTTATGAAATTCAGTTTTAATGCCCAAGTAGACGGAATTTAGAACTACTGAGATATTAGTGGCATGCCATTAAGGAACTCTAGCGCGCTCTCTGATAATTAGCACGTTAGTGCTCTCCGATTACTAGCACATTAGTGCTCTCTGTATATCCGGTGTGTTCTACAAAGTCTACTTTGGGCTAAGAATATGAGATAGTGAACTAAAAATAGAATGTGAAATATGTTGTAAATACATGGAATACACGAGTTATATATTCATGAATTGAATGTGGAATGGATAGTACCATTATTTAAATGATACGTGAATAAATTGTGGAAAACTATTATATATAGCAAGCGATGAAAATTGAGTATTGTATGGTTTTAAATGTTCAATTGTGCTTAACATTTTATTATACATATTTTATTGTTAATTTTTAAATATTCGGATTATAGAAATACCATTGAGTTTTTACTCGGCGTACGGTTTTGTTTTCCGTGCGCAGGTTAAATACTTAAGTTTGATCGCTGATTCAGCATCCAACAACAATCCCGAACTCAAATATGGATGTGACAGCCTTAATTTGACCCTAGTCGGAAAGTGATTTCGGGACCACAAGATCGAGTCACAAAAATAATTAACTATTATATTCTATGCTTATAATATGTGTAAATGCATGTGTGAAAGTTTCATACTTTGATTTTGTCATTTGTATGTGAAATTTATTAAATAGGACTTATGTGAGACATTTTTGAAATGTGATAGGTTAATTTTAAAATGGTCTATTAATGCATGTAATAAAAAATGTGGACTTGCATGTCAAATTCCCCACTTTAATAGTAGTGGCCGGCCATGATAATGATGATAAGCAATATGTGTTATGTAATAATATTATAAAATGGTAATGGCTTAATTTATGGAATAAAAAAATTAGTAAATTAAAAAGATATTAGAAAAACAAAAGGCTTGCATCATCTTCTTCCTTAGTAGCCGAATATTAGAGAAAGAAAAAGGAGGAAATAGCATTCGGTCACTTTGAGCTTGAAATAAGGTATGTTAATGTGATTTTTATGTAATTGTTTATGAAATTAAATTGGTAAGTGCTTAGTATAGTTAACCCATGGTTTAAATTCATGAATCATTGAATATATATGCATTCGGCAAGTTGCTAAATTTGTGTTATTTTGATAAGTTTTTTGGAAGGTGTTATTTAGATGTTAAAGTAGCTTAAATGATGGTTGAATAAGTTGAATTCATTGTTGAGAGGTATAAATTGAAGTTGCCGTATGTATATATATATATATATATATATATGCATTTTGGAAAGAAAATTTTGTTGTTATTTGAGTTTTTATATATATGCACATTCGGTCATGGGGGATTTAAGATGAATTTAATTGTTATAGATTGTTTTTAAGGTTTGTTAAATTGTTGTGGTCATTGCCGAATATATGTTTAGTTAAAGAAAATTTTTAAATTGTTTAGTTAATTAGTAGGTTAATGGTGTGTGCATAAATTACTTGAAATATAAACTTTGTATGAGTATTAAAAGTTGTATATGAATTTGACCTTGGGAGAAATGTTAGTAAAAAAAAAATGCTTGAAAGTTAAATAGGTGATTGCTTTAATGACCAAATGTGCCAAAGAATAATGCATGATCTACCTGACCAATATGTGTTAAGGGAACATGAATAAATATATTTTGATGAGCTATACATTCGGTTATAGTATGAAAGGCAATATTAATACTTAGTTGCTAGTATGTATATGTGTGCTAGCCGAATTTGAACTTGAATAATGATTTGAACACGATGTATTGTATTGAGATTATGCTTAAGTGAAATTATAGAATTGTGATGAAATTGATTGGTGATATACATGTTTAAATAATATGAATGCAAAGAGTTGTGAAAGAGTAAATTGTAGTAAATCTGCTTGGGACAGCAGCTGTAACGTGAATTTGGAAAATCACCATAAATTGTGGGAGTGGAGTTAGAAGCTGAATAAGTTATGTAATTAAATCTTAATGAGTCTAGTTTCTAATGAAATCAACGAGAACATATTTTGACTTCTGTACAATTAGAAATTTGATTCATAGTAAAGGGTGGTCAGACTAGTCAAACTGTGAAACAGGGAAACTTTAAGAAAAATCTGGTATTTATTGGCCAAACTAAAAATTCTGAAAATTTTATGAATAAAATATATATGAGTCTATTTTCAGGTAAATTTTACGGTAATTGATTTGGAGTTTCGTAGCTCCAGTTATAAATAATTTAGTGACTATTGCTCAGGAAGACAGCTTATTGTGAATTTGTGATTATGTGGTAATCATTGATAAAAATTTGTTAAGGAGTTGCTTAATGTTTTCTTATAAACTTACTATGATCTATGTGTGTGAAAGTCGAATACATATATATATTATATTTCTGAAGAAATGCTTGAATAGTCGAATAATGACTAGTTTAAAATTTTTGAATTTAAGCTCAAGAGCAAAGAGGGTCGAAGTTGGATAGGGGAAAAGAGAAAGTAATTGAGTAGCCTTTCCGCAACCGTTCAAGTATATCCGAGGTAAGTTTTGAATAGTCACATTTAGTACATAATTGATAATGTCTTGATATGTGTATGATAACTGTACCAAGATCTATTGATTCTATTTGAATATAGTTGAGTGACAAATAATTTATGTTTAAGGCTTAAAGCCGAATAGACATTAGAAGTTAAGCTTGGAAATTAAAATGGACATATATTCTTATGTATGTTATTGAGCCAAACGTTATATGAATGGTGCCCATGTTATGCTATTATTCGAATGGAATAAATGAACTATGATTGTGAGATGTTATTTGAATTGAATTTTCTTGTGAATAAGTATGCATGACATTCAAGAATGTATATCCGACTTAGGGTCATGAGCTATGTTTGGAATTATATCCGGACTTAGGGTCCGCAGGCTATGTGCTGGAATTATATCCGGACTTAAGGTACGTAGGCTACGTGCTGGAAATATGTCCGGGCTAAAGTCCCGCAAGCTTCGAGCTGGTATTATACCGGGTTTAAATTCTCGCAGGCTTGTGCTGGCAATTGGTTTCAAGTCCTAAGACACGGCGAGCTTAATGCCGATAAGTTAAGTAAGATTACGATATTGAATGTTCGCAGTAAACCATCATCGAGTAAGTACTATACATTTAAAATGTTCAGGTACGTATTACTTACTCATCGGTGAATTGATTTTGAAGTGAATCATTAGCATCAAAGAAGAATATATATATATATATATATATATATAAATATGATTGATGGTTATATTTATGAATATGAGAATGATTTAATCGGTCATGGTATATTTGTATATGAATTATATGTTAAAATTTCTTTATGTACTCATGTACATTCAGTCAATGATTTTGTGAATTATTAGTATTAAAGAATGATACTTAAGTGTGAATGATTGTTATATCTACGAATAAAACAATGACCTATTCAATCAAATGTTGTTAATATATGAGATTATTTGATTTAAATGCATCTTATAAATTTTAAGTAGAAGAAAAATATGTGCTGAGAAATCTATGTATATGTTTATGTGTATTCGGCCGTAAAGCAATTTGAATTGAGAATAAGTTTGTTTAAATGAATGTTTCGATTTTCGATAAGTCTTTAATTGTTTGTGATGCTTAAAACTTACTAAGCTTTGAAAGCTTACTCTGTTCTTTATTACTCTGTTTTATAGATTGTTGATTTTGGCCACCAACTCAGGGATCGTCAGCAGTTCATCACACTATCAATCTTTTTGGTACAGTTATATTTTGGACTCGATATGGCATGTATAGGTTAGGCTGATGATAACTATGTTTTGAAATTGTAAATATTTTAGTCATACGAAAATGGCGTATAACTTAAATATCAGTATGTATTTCAGCTCGATCTCTGTTTATGTTTATTGACACTGTGAATGAGATAATTAAATGTTTAGTTCGGTAATACCTCTTAGCCTTAATCCGACGATCGGATTTAGGTTAGGGGTGTTACATTTTATTGGTATCAGAGCTACGGTTTAGTCGATTCTAGGACTAACGTAGTGTATATGAGTCTAGCTCTACATGTCATATAGTGTTAATACGATAGTGTGATGATTTCTGACAGTTAAAAATGTGTTTTCATATAGTAATGGATCCCGATCCCAATCGAGCGGTAGCTGATGATGTAGAGAGTGTAGCGCCTACTCCCGCACACAGGACAACGCCGATGGACTCTCAACCTATTGCGAGCAATCAAAATGACGAGGCTAGACAAGCCTTTTATAATGTGATGAATGATTGGTTTAACCAATACATTCGAATTAATGCGGCTGCTCCACAACCCCCACTTCCGACAAATACACCCCCTGCACCACGATACCTCCAGTAATTGATCAGATGGGGTTGAATAAGCCCCCGGTTGACAGAATTCGAAAGCACGGGGCTATTGAATTTAAAGCTACAGACAGTGATGATGCCGAGCAAGCTGAATTTTGGTTGGACAACACTATTCGAGTACTTGATGAACTATCTTGCACATCCGATGTATGCCTGAAATGTGTTATATCTTTGCTACATGATTCTGCCTATTATTGGTGGAATACATTAGTTTCTATTGTACCCAGAGAGCGGGTGACGTGGGAGTTCTTCCAAAGCGAATTAGAAAAAAAGTATATCGATCGAGAGGTTCATCGATCGAAGAAAGGAAAGAATTTCTTGAACTTAAATAGGGTTCCATGTCGATTCATCGATTATGAGCGGAAGTTAAATCGGACTTAGTAGATATGCTCGGGAATGTGTATCGTCTGAGGCTATTATGTGTAAACGCTTCGAGGATGGGCTAAATGAAGATATTAAAATGTTTGTTGGCATTCTTGAAATCAGAGAGTTCGTAGTACTTGTTGAGCGAGCTTGCAAAGCCGAGGAGCTTAGTAAAGAAAAAAGGAAAGCTGATGTTGGAGCTGGAGAGTTTCGTAAAAGATCTTCGGGAAAGCCTTTTCAACAATCATCGAAGAAATTTCGAGATGATTCAGGCCGATCTAAGAACACTTCGGGCTTTTTCAGACGAGACCGTGATCGACCTCCTATGAGTACGCGAGCCACTTCAGTTGCCAGTGTTGGAAATGATCGTCGAGATAGGACCGAGTGCAAGTTTTGTGGAAAATGGCATTCGGGGAGTTGTAGGTTTCATGATCACTCCTGTTATAGATGCGGATCATCCGACCACTTCATCAAAGACTGCCCGAGATTGTCAGAACAAAATGTGAATCAAAGTGGAAAACCGAGTACTGCTACAGCTCGAGGTAGACCACCTAGGAATACGGGGAATGCTAGTGGCGGTCAGAGAGGGTCTAGAGAAGCTACGACCAGATCCAAGGCTCGTGCTCCTGCTAGAGCTTATGCTATACGCGCACGCGAGGATGCTTCTTCGCCTGATTTTATTGCCGGCATTTTCACTCTCTTTGATACTGATGTGATTGCATTGATTGACCCTGGTTCTACTCATTCATATGTATGTGAGACTTTAGCATCCAGTAAGACTCTACCTGTTGAGTCTACTGAGTTCGTGATTCGAGTGTCGAATCCCCTGGGTCGATATGTGCTAGTCGAGAAAGTGTGCAGGAAATGTCCCCTGATAATCCGAGGTTCCTATTTTCCGACCGATTTGATGCTTTTACCGTTTGATGAATTTGATGTTATTCTCGGTATGGATTGGTTGACCGTACATGATGCAGTTGTGAATTGCAAAAGAAAGACTATTAATTTAAGATGTGCAAATGATGAGATAATCCGAGTTGAGTCTACTGAATTGAAAGGGTTACCAGCAGTAATATCCTCGATGTTGGCTCAGAAATATAGAAAAAAGGGGTGTGAAGCATATATTGCGTATGTACTTGATAGTAAAGAGTCAGAAAAGAAACTTGAATCAGTGTCAGTGGTTTGTGAGTATTCGGATGTTTTTCTTGAGGAATTACCGGGATTACCACCTGTTCGAGAGGTAGAGTTTGGCATTGAACTTGTACCTGGGACTACACCAATTTCAATAGCTCCGTATCGTATAGCACCAACCGAATTGAAGGAATTGAAAGCTCAGTTGCAAGAGTTAACGGATGGAGGTTTCGCTCGACCGAGTTTCGCACATTGGGGTGCACCGGTATTGTTTGTGAAAAAGAAAGACGGAACCATGAGAATGTGCATCGACTATCATCAATTAAACAAAGCAACAATAAAAAACAAATATCCGTTACCGCGTATTGATGATTTGTTTGATCAGCTGAAGGGAGCCTCAGTGTTTTCAAAGATAGATTTGAGATTGGGTTATTATCAGTTGCGAGTTAGAGACTCAGATGTACCTAAAACTGCTTTCAGAACGAGGTACGGTCACTACGAATTCTTAGTGATGCCGCTTGGGCTCACTAATGCCCCTGCGATATTTATGGACTTAATGAATCGAATCTTCAGACGGTATTTAGACCGGTTTGTAGTTGTGCTTATAGACGACATTTTGATCTATTCGTGAGATGAAACCGAACATGCCGAGCACCTGAGATTAGTGTTGCAGATTTTACAGGATAAACAGTTATATGCTAAGTTCAGTAAATGTGAGTTCTGGTTGAGAGAAGTTAGCTTTTTGGGGCATGTGGTATCCGCATCGGGTATTCGTGTGGATCCGAGTAAAATATCAGCCATACTTGATTGGAAGCCTCCTAGAAATGTTACTGAAGTTCGAAGCTTTTTGGGACTTACCGGTTACTATAGACGGTTTGTAAAGGGTTTCTCGATGATAGCCACACCAATGACGAAACTACTTCAGAAAGATGTTAAGTTCGAATGGTCGAAAAGTGCGAAAAAAGTTTCGACCAGCCGAAAACCTATTTGACTGAAGCTCCAGTGTTAGTGCAGCCCGAATCCGGTAAAGAGTTTGTCATTTACAGTGATGCGTCCTTACATGGGCTGGGTTGTGTATTGGTGCAAGAAGGTCGAGTTGTAGCTTACGCTTCGAGGCAATTGAAGCTACATGAGAAAAACTATCCAACCCATGATCTCGAATTAGCTGCCATCGTATTTGCTTTGAAAATATGGCGACACTACTTGTTTGGAGAGAGGTGTCATGTATATTCTGATCACAAAAGCCTCAAATATTTGATGACTCAAAGAGATTTGAATCTGAGACAAAGACGTTGGCTTGAATTGTTGAAAGATTACGAGCTTGTCATTGACTATCACCCGGGAAAGGCTAACGTGGTTGCTGATGCTTTAAGTCGCAAGTCACTGTTTGCTTTGCAAGCGATGAATGTACACTTGTCCGTTTCATCCGATAATGTGTTAGTAGTAGAATTAAAAGCCAAACCGTTATTGATTCATCAAATATGTGAAACTCAGAAAGTCGATGATGAATTGGTTGCTAAACGAGCTGAATGTGTTTCGAATGTGGATTCAGAGTTTCAAATTGACAACAATGATTGTTTGAGGTTCAAAAGTCGATTGTGTGTTCCAAGAAATTCGAAACTTATTTCGATGATTTTGAGCGAGGCTCATAGCAGCCGAATGTCAGTTCACCCGGGTAGTACGAAAATGTATAACGATCTGAAACGTCAGTATTGGTGGCATGGTATGAAACGAGACATTTCTGACTTTGTCGTGAAGTGTTTGATATGTCAACAAGTGAAAGCGGAACATCAAGTGCCTTCGGGATTACTTCAGCCGATCATGATACCCGAATGGAAATGGGATCGAGTCACGATGGATTTTGTATCTGGGTTGCCATTGTCACCAAGCAAGAAAGATGCGATCTGGGTTGTTATTGATAGATTGACAAAGTCGGCTCATTTTATTCCCGTACATACAGATTATTCACTTGACACGTTAGCCGAACTGTATGTTTCTCAGATTGTAAGGTTACACGGGGTACTTACTTCTATTGTGTTGGATAGAGATCCGAGATTCACATCTCGATTTTGGAAGAAATTACAAGAAGCATTGGGTACCAAGTTGCATTTTAGCACCGCTTTTCATCCCCAGACTGATGGTCAATCCGAGCGGATAATTCAGATACTCGAGGATATGTTGAGATGTTGCATCCTTAAGTTTAGTGGTTCATGGGAACGATATTTGCCTTTGATTGAATTTACTTACAACAATAGTTTTCAATCAAGCATTAAGATGGCACCTTACGAGGCTTTGTACTGTCGTAAATGCCGTACACCGTTGTTTTGGACCGAGCTCAGTGAAAGTGAAATCTTCGGGGTTGATTTAATTAAAGATGCTGAACAGAAAGTAAAAGTGATCCGTGAGAGTCTGAAAGCAGCTTCAGATCGTCAGAAGTCGTATGCGGATTTAAAACGAAAAGACATTGAATATCAGGTCGGAGACAAAGTTTTTCTTAAAGTTTCACCTTGGAAAAAGGTGCTCAGATTTGGCCGTAAGGGCAAATTGAGTCCGAGGTTCATCGGGCCATATGAAATATCCGAACGAGTTGGGCCGGTAGCATACAGATTGATTCTGCCCCTTGAACTTGAAAAGATTCACAATATTTTTCATGTTTCGATGCTTCGGCGTTATAGATCCGATCCATCGCATATAATTAGTCCATCAGAGGTTGAGATTCGATCTGATTTGAGTTACAAAGAAGAACCGATTCGTATTTTGGCTCGTGAAATAAAAGAACTACGAAATAAGAAAATCTTATTAGTGAAAGTACTGTGGTTCAAACACGGGGTTGAAGAAGTACCTTGGGAGCCAGAAGACTCAATGAAAGAACGTTATCCTAATCTTTTCGCTGGTAAGATTTTCGGGGACGAAAATTTCTTATGTGGGGGAGAGTTGTGACAGCCTTAATTTGACCCTAGCCGGAAAGTGATTTTGGGACCACAAAACCGAGTCACAAAAATAATTAACCATTATATTCTATGCTTATAAAATGTGTAAATGCATGTGTGAAAGTTTCATGCTTTGATTTTGTCATTTGTATGTGAAATTTATTAAATAGGACTTATGTGAGACATTTTTGAAATGTGATAGGTTAATTTTAAAATGGTCTATTAATGCATGTAATAAAAAATGTGGACTTGCATGTCAAATTCCCCACTTTAATAGTAGTGGCCGGCCATGATAATGATGATAAGCAATATGTGTTATGTAATAATATTATAAAATGGTAATGGCTTAATTTATGGAATAAAAAAATTAGTAAATTAAAAAGATATTAGAAAAACAAAAGGCTTGTATCATCTTCTTCCTTAGTAGCCGAATATTAGAGAAAGAAAAATGAGGAAATAGCATTAGGTCACTTTGAGCTTGAAATAAGGTATGTTAATGTGATTTTTATGTAATTGTTTATGAAATTAAATTGGTAAGTGCTTAGTATAGTTAACCCATGGTTTAAATTCATGAATCATTGAATATATATGCATTCGGCAAGTTGCTAAATTTGTGTTATTTTGATAAGTTTTCTGGAAGGTGTTATTTAGATGTTAAAGTAGCTTAAATGATGGTTGAATAAGTTGAATTCATTGTTGAGAGGTATGAATTGAAGTTGCCGTATGTATATATATATGCATTTTGGAAAGAAAATTTTGTTGTTATTTGAGTTTTTATATATATGCACATTCGGTCATGGAGGATTTAAGATGAATTTAATTGTTATAGATTGTTTTTAAGGTTTGTTAAATTGTTGTGGTCATTGCCGAATATATGTTTAGTTAAAGAAAATTTTTAAATTGTTTAGTTAATTAGTAGGTTAATGGTGTGTGCATAAATTATTTGAAATATAAACTTTGTATGAGTATTAAAAGTTGTATATGAATTTGACCTTGGGAGAAATGTTAGTAAAAAAAAATGCTTGAAAGTTAAATAGGTGATTGCTTTAATGACCAAATGTGCCAAAGAATAATGCATGATCTAGCTGACCAATATGTGTTAAGGGAACATGAATAAATATATTTTGATGAGCTATACATTCGGTTATAGTATGAAATGCAATATTAATACTTAGTTGCTAGTATGTATATGTGTGCTAGCCGAATTTGAACTTGAATAATGATTTGAACACGATGTATTGTATTGAGATTATGCTTAAGTGAAATTATAGAATTGTGATGAAATTGATTGGTGATATACATGTTTAAATAATATGAATGCAAAGAGTTGTGAAAGAGTAAATTGTAGTAAATCTGCTTGGGACAGCAGCTGTAACGTGAATTTGGAAAATCACCATAAATTGTGGAAGTGGAGTTAGAAGCTGAATAAATTATGTAATTAAAGCTTAATGAGTCTAGTTTCTAATGAAATCAACGAGAACATATTTTGACTTCTGTACAATCAGAAATTTGATTCGTAGTAAAGGGTGGTCAGACTAGTCAAACTGTGAAACAGGGAAACTTTAAGAAAAATCTGGTATTTATTGGCCAAACTAAAAATTCTGAAAATTTTATGGATAAAATATATATGAGTCTATTTTCAGGGAAATTTTACGGCAATTGATTTGGAGTTTCGTAGCTCCAGTTATAAATAATTTAGTGACTGTTGCTCAGGAAGACAGCTTATTGTGAATTTGTGATTATGTGGTAATCATTGATAAAAATTTGTTAAGGAGTTGCTTAATGTTTTCTTATAAACTTACTATGATCTATGTGTGTGAAAGTCGAATATATATATATATATATATATATTATATTTCTGAAGAAATGCTTGAATAGTCGAATAATGACTAGTTTAAAATTTTTGAATTTAAGCTCAAGAGCAAAGAGGGTCGAAGTTGGATAAGGGAAAAGAGAAAGTAATTGAGTAGCCTTTTCGCAACCGTTCAAGTACATCCGATGTAAGTTTTGAATAGTCACATTTAGTACATAATTGATAATGTCTTGATATGTGTATGATAACTGTACTGCGATCTATTGATTCTATTTGAATATAGTTGAGTGACAAATAATTTATGTTTAAGGCTTAAAGCCGAATAGACATTAGAAGTTAAGCTTGGAAATTAAAATGGACATATATTCTTATGTATGTTATTGAGCCAAAAGTTATATGAATGGTGCCCATGTTATGCTATTATTCGAATGGAATAAATGAACTATGATTGTGAGATGTTATTTGAATTGAATTTTCTTGTGAATAAGTATGCATGACATTCAGTGATGTATATCCGGACTTAGGGTCCGCAGGCTATGTGCTGGAATTATATCCGGACTTAGGGTCCGCAGGCTATGTGCTGGAAATATGTCCGGGCTAAAGTCCCGCAAGCTTCGAGCTGGTATTATACCGGGTTTAAATTCCCGCAGGCTTGTGCTGGTAATTGGTTTCAAGTCCTAAGACCTGACAGGCTTAATGCCAGTAAGTTAAGTAAGATTACGATATTGAATGTTCGCAGTAAACCATCGTCAAGTAAGTACTATACATTTAAAATGTTCAGGTACGTATTACTTACTCATCGGTGAATTGATTTTGAAGTGAATCATTAGCATCAAAGAAGAATATATATATAAATATGATTGATGGTTATATTTATAAATATGAGAATGATTTAATCGGTCATGGTATATTTGTATATGAATTATATGTTAAAATTTCTTTATGTACTCATGTACATTCAGTCAATGATTTTGTGAATTATTAGTATTAAAGAATGATACTTAAGTGTGAATGATTGTTATATCTACGAATAAAACAATGACCTATTCAATCAAATGTTGTTAATGTATGAGATTATTTGATTTAAATGCATCTTATGAATTTTAAGTAGAAGAAAAATATGTGCTGAGAAATCTATGTATATGTTTATGTGTATTCGGCCATGAAGCAATTTGAATTGAGAATAAGTCTGTTTAAATGAATGTTTCGATTTTCGATAAGTCTTTAATTGTTTGTGATGCTTAAAACTTACTAAGCTTTGAAAGCTTACTCTGTTCTTTATTTCTCTGTTTTATAGATTGTTGATTTTGGCGACCGACTCGGGGATCGTCGTGATTCATCACACTATCAATCTTTTTGGTCTGATTATATTTTGGACTCGATATGGCATGTATAGGTTAGGCTGATGATAACTATGTTTTGAAATTGTAAATATTTTGGCCATACGAAAATGGCGTATAACTTAAATATCAGTATGTATTTCAGCTCGATCTCTATTTATGTTTATTGACACTGTGAATGAGATAATTAAATGTTTAGTTCGGTAATACCTCTTAGCCTTAATCCGGCGATCGGATTTGGGTTAGGGGTGTTACAATGGAGATGATTATTTATTTGTATTGACATGTACCTAAAGTGTCTAAATAATAGTTATTTTGTGGTTTGAATGTAAATGAAGTTATAAGATTAATTTTGGAAAGTTTATAATCTGGATTAAAATGATGCTTTGATGTCTTGTTTTGATGATATAAAATGTTTGAGATTTCTGTCTGTTTGGTTTGTAAGCTCCGGTAATGCTCCGTAACTCTGTTCCAGCGAGGGATACGGGTTGAGGGTGTTACATTTATTGGTATCAGATCTTTGCAGGTTTAGCTGATTCTCAAACTAAATCGAGCTCGGAATTGAGTCTAGAGGTACATACCATAATTGAGTCGAATTGAGTTGGGATTTAGATGTTGATATATTTGTTTTCGTTTTAGAGTTGAAGATGTCGAATGATTATAATGATTATGTTGATGATAAATGTTATATTATACGTGTGTGTATATATGAGAATTAAATTTTGAGGCTTTACGACCTTCACCCCCTTACCTGTACTGTCTTATACAATGAAATTTACAATATTTATATTTATTAAGCTTACAAGTGTGAAACTGAAGAGTTCAATAGCTGAATGAATAATAATGTGGCCAGAGTCGAGGATGGGTTAGCAAGTAAAGAGAGTTCTAGAAGAGATATCGGATTTTTGTGAAGATTATTCAGGATACGCAATGTCACTATTAAGCAAGAAGTTATTCATGAGTAATCGACTTATTCAGGTATGATATGTGATATCTCGAATTAGGGCCTAAACGGAATAGTGGTTTCGAAACCACAATTCTAAAGTAGAAAAATTTATTCCGATTAATTTTTATAATTTATTGAGTGATTAGATGCATATGTTAGAATATCGATAGAAAATTTCATGAATTGCATGTCTAATTTGCCTATTAGGACTTAATTGCAAAAGTTGATAAATATGAGTTTTAGATGTTAAAGGATTTAATTGAAGAGCATAATTGAAGTAGAGGTCCTTAAACGGTAATTATACCATTAGGTTTTCATGGATAAAAATGGACCTACATAGCTAGAAATAACCAAAGTTTTTAATGAAGGGTATTTTAGTCATTTGGTAATTAAAAGAATAAAAAAAGGAAAAAGATGGCAAAATATGTCCATCTTCTTCATTAGGATGAAATTTCAATGGTTCTCCATAGCTAGGGTTTGTTTCAAGCTTCCAAGCTCCATAGTAAGTGATTCCAAGCCTTGTTTTTAATGTTCTTTACATTTTTGGAGTCTCGGTAACTTGATTTAGCTTATTCTAGCAATAATTTAACCTAGGGTTTATATTTGGAAAAATACCCATAGGTGAAATGTGTTTATTTTGATATTTTATGGTAGAATATGAAGCTTGAAATTGCGTTAAACAACTTTTGCTAAGCGATTTTACGTGAAAACGAGTAAAACGACATAATCGGTAAAAATACCTAATGTTCATAACTACATGTTAGAGTGAGAATTTGATGTTTCTATAGAAGGTAAAAATGATCAGAATGTCATAAAACATAATAAAATAGGAAGAAGTTTAATTTCCGAGCTTTAGGGAAAAAGTGTAAATATGCAAAAGTTTAAGGGCAAAATTGTAATTTTGCAAAGGTTAGAGTTAAGGACTATTTTGATAAATATGAGAATTAAATCAGCTAAATGTGTTATTTTAGATCAAGAAAGACGTGGAATAGACCTTGATCGGGGAAAAGAAAAGGTTTCGAGTTAAATTGCAACCTTTATACATTTTGTACCGAGGTAAGTTCATGAGTAAATAGCGTAACATAATTGTCATTTTAAGCAATTTAATGTTGTTTATATGATATGATGCTTATTGTCATGAAATGTTATGTTTTGTGGTTATTGTTGAAAAATATGTAATTATGTGAATTGCTTGATAAGTATGAACTACCATCGAAGTATCGATGTCGACATTTCATGGAAAATGGCAAAGGAGTATGATCGAGGAAAATCCCGTTTGAACATTAATAATAGATTAGGATACAAGTGACATGTCACTAGGAAATTGATATCCGAACTCGTTGAGTTGCGTTCCGAGTTCACTTATGGATGCAAGCATCCAAACTCGTTGAGTTGTGTCCCAAGTTCATTATGGATGCGAACACCCGAGCTCGTTGAGTTGCGTTCCGATTTTATTATGGGTGAAATTATGGTAGCTTGATTTCTTGTATATGAATTATATTCTAATGTGTTCAATGGGTAAAGTTCTAGTGAAATGAAGAAATTCTCGAGATAAAAGTGACTAGTTGGTAAGTGTTGTGGAACGGATACTTTGTACAGGTATGTACTTAACCCTCGGGTTGAGATTTCAATATAACAATAATATGGTAAGATCATGAATGAGAAATATGATATGAATGTTTTGGTGATATTATGCAAATGTGGATTTTGTATTATGGCATGGTTATGTTACTTGCTATTTACATGTGAACTTACTAAGCATTTATGCTTACTCCCTCCTTTTCTTTCCTTGTAGTTTTGACAAGTCGGATAGAGATCGGGACGGTCGGAGACACGTTCACACTATCAACGAACCACCTCGGTATAGTGGTTGCATATTTTGGGAATATGGCATGTATAGCATTATGATCCTTTTGTGTATATAATCTTATTATATGGTGAATGAGTGATGTGGAAATGCTTGTTGATGATTAGCTATTGAAATGGCTAATCAAAATTTGTATTTAATGCTATGTATGCTTAATGTATTACCTAATCCATGGAAAACCATAAAATGGTGAAATTGGTTATAAAACAGAATCACACAGCAGCAGTGACATGAGTTTGAAAAGTCACTAAAAATAGTATAAATATAATTATATGATGAATAAAATATTTAATTGAAGCTTAATGAATCTATTTTCATGTGGAAGAAACAAAATAGGTAAAAGAGTTGTATTTTATGAGATATTTACGTTTTGGTGAAACAGGGTCAAAGCTATTTCTGAATCCCCTGTTCTGACTTTAGAAATTCACCATAAATTGTGTAAAAATAATTAGGACTCACAATTTATATTTATGGATTCCTTATTGAGTCTATTTTTAAGATAAATAAATGGCATGGTTATTGGATCTCTTTACAGGAAGAAATTTGATTTGTAGTGCACAGGGGTCAGAGTAGCTAAACCCTAAAACAGGGGAGACTTCAACTAATAAACTATACTAATTGGTCCAACCAAAAATTCTATAAAAAAATTAGTAAGTAGATATATGAGTCTAGTTTTAGGAAAAATTTACGGAATTGGATTTTGAGTTTTTTAACTCGAGATATGATTTTTTTAGCGACTGTGACGCAGATGGATAGTTTACTATGAGAATTGTTTGAACTTGTTTAAATGCTAAAATAAGTTTAGTAATGTCTCATACTCGACTCCGGCGACGGTCTCGGGTAAGGGGGCGTTACATGATATTTAAAGAATGGGTTAACTAGAACTTCTTCTGAATTGATTTCTTTAGTGATTGGGATAATATGAGATTATTGATGACTTTAATAGTCAGTGGTATAGTGTTGAAAATTGCAAGCATATCTGAATACAGTTGTTATAGTCGGGTATCTTACAACGATCTCTTCTGGATATTCTATATGGGTATTCTATATGTTCTTTTATCCTTAGAGGTATATGTAACTATTCATTTTCAGATGTGATTCTTATCATATAGAAAGTCTGGTTAATCATAACGTTAGATGGAATTATTATTAGTCTGGTTGATTCATGATCAACATTGCTATCTTTCTTTGGTTTTCTAATCTATTACGTTAGATAGAAGACTTGATGATCAGACTCATATGAACCTATTTTCTACTTCTACTAGTTGATGTTCTGAATTACATATATGCAATTTACATTGTCTTTATCACAACTATTTCTAGTGCGTATGAGCGATATTCTTCTTCTGGATTTTCTCTGGGATATCATCGATCTCTTTATTATTCAATGTGGTTTTTATTCTCAGAAATTTTGTAACACCATTAACCCGTATCCGTCGCCGAAACAGGGTTACAGAGTATTTCCAAAATTTTCAGAACATATATCTATATTTCAATTATATTTTCATATTAATTCATCTCAAGTTCAATCTATTTCATGTCATATTTCCATATCTCGTATTTCATTCCATGGTAACTTATCTTTAGTTCATATTTAACACTATCAGAACTTTGCCCGTTGAATTTATTTGAAATATCGATGGATACTCATATAGTACACTTAAAGTGTACAAGCTGTAATCCGTCAATTTGTATCCAGTGGTACCCCTTTAGGGCACATAATCGGAAAGCACACTCTCGAGCCACATATCAGGATGTTCATCCGGGCTAAATCCTAGGAAGTTCACAAAGAACTTTTAAATTAGGAAACTCATAATTGCTCACAAAGAGCCATGTAACAGGAGCACTAGATAGCCATGTCTCAGAGAGTTTAAGCGAGCCATGTCAGGACGCTCACAAAGACCTGTGTTTGTGTCCGCAACGTATGTAGGATCACAACAGATCGAATCATGTAACAGGATGCTCACAAAGAGCTATAGTAGTGTGCAACACATGCAAATTCACTACCAATCAGGATGCTCGCAAGAACTATGTAGCAGGATTACCAGTCCAGACTAAATCCTGCCTTTAACATATGCTCGAGAAAGCTTATATCAGGATTACCCGTCTAAATGTAACGCCCCCACGCCCGAGACCGTCACCGGAGTCGAGTATGAGGTGTTACTAAACTTAATTCAACATTTTAAGAACTTTAGATTATTTGTTTCTACATTCACAGCTTTTTAGCTACTTGCGTTACAGTCACAAGAAAAATCATATCTCGAGTTACAAAACTCGAAATCAAGATCCGTAAATTTTCCCTGAATCTAGACTCATATTCCTATCTAATAAATATTTTCTAGAATTTTTGGTTGGGCCAATTAGTACAGTTTATTAGTTAAAGTTACCCCTGTTTCAGGGCTTGACTGGTCTGACCTCTGTTTACTACGAACCACTTTTCTCTCTGTATAAAATTCATATGAATATGAGGTTTATTTCTCCTGAAACTAGACTCAATAAGGATTCTGAGAATATAAAATACACCACCTAATTATATCTGTACAATTTATGGTGAATTTCTAAAGTTGGAACAGGGGATTCAGAAACTGCTCTGACCCTGTTTCACTAAAATTCAAATATCTTCCATCATATAATTCTTTTACCAGTTTAGTTTGTTTCATGTGAAACTAGACATAATAAGCTTCAATTTGATATTTAATCCATCACCAAATTCAATTTCTATGATTTTTAGTAAATTTTCAAACTCACGTCAGTGTTGCTGTAATATTCTGTTTATGGCAAATTTCATCCTTTTTATGAATTTTCATGAACTAGGTAACTTATTAACTTTCCATAACATCAAACATATTCTAAACTAACCATTTCCATAATTTATCATTATCAAGCACTTCCTCAACCATTTCATCACCATGCCATAAGATCATTTACACATAATAAGTATTTTGCTATACATGCCATACTTGAATTTACAAGCCATTTTATTGAAAAGTTCTTAGGATAGTGTGTGGTGAGTTTCCGACCAATCCCGACTCTCGAGCTGGCTAGTCCAAAACTACAATGAGTAAGAAAAGAGGAGTAAGCATCAATGCTTAGTAAGTTCATATGCAAATAATAAGTAACATAACAAAGCAATCATACCAAACAACATTAGCATGGTATCACCAAAACATAAATCTCATTACTAATCATCTTTCATCATTTTACTACCTTATCGTTATTGTATCAATACTCAACCCGAGGGTTAAGTACATACCTGTCCAAGTATCCATTTCACATCACTTACCAATACGTCTCTTTTCATCTCAAGTATTCCTTCATTTGAGTAGAACTTTACCCGTTGAACTCATCGGAATATAATTCGGATACGTAGGAAGTTTGCACATAAGTGCCACATATGTAGCCAAGCTACCATGTAACCCGCCCATAAGCGAACTCGGACTCAACTCAACGAGCTCGGGCGTTCGCATCCATAATGAACTCGGACTCAACTCAACGAGTTCGGATGCCTAGTTACATCTCACGAACTCGGACTCAACTCAACGAGTTCGGACATTCGCATCCATAAGTGAACTCGGACTCAACTCAACGAGTTCGGATGCTCAACCATCCTAGTGACATGTCACTTGTATCCTAATCTATTCCTAAGGTTCAAACGGGATTATCCTCGAACACATATCCTTGCCGTCTTCCGTAGAATGCCGGAACCAATACTCGGTAACAATTATGTTTAACAAGTAATTCACATAATTTGCATTTTATTCGAAATTAACCACAAAGCATATATTTCATGATAAAAATCAGCATATCACATAATTGACATCAATGACTTAAAAATAACAATTATGCTACATTATTTACACATGAACTTACCTTGGTACCAAAATACAAAGGTTTTGCAATTAATCCACAATCTTTTCTTTTCCTCGATTGGGGTCGTTTCCACGTCTTTCTTGATCTAAAATAACACATTTAGCTTATTTAATACTCACATTATCAAATTAATCCTTAATTCAAATTTTGACAAAATTACAATTTTACCCCTAAACTTTTGCATATTTACATTTTTGCCCCTAGGCTCGGGATTAAACTTTATTCCTTATTCTTATGTTTTACAACACGCTGATCACTTTTCCTTCTATGGCAACATCAAATTCTCACTCTAACATGTACTTGTGACTATTAGGGTTTTTTTAGATTAAGCCCTTTTACTCGTTTTTGCTTAAAATCGAGTAGTACAAGTTGTCTAACATAATTTAAAACATCATATTCTATCATAAAACATCAAAATACACAAATTTCACCTATGGGTATTTTTCCAAATATAAACCCTAGGTTAAATTATTGCTAACATAAGCTTTATCGAGTTATCGGGATCTCAAAAACATAAAAATCATTAAAAAGCAGGGCTTGGAATCACTTACTATGAAGCTTGAAAGTTGAAGAAACCCTAGCTATGGAGACATGGAGCATTCGGCAGCAACTAATGGGGAAGATGACTATTTTGTGTCATTTTTCCCATTTTATTTCATTAATTATCCAAATGACCAAAATGCCCTTAATGCCTTTCTTTGAAAATTTTCATGTACAAGCCCATTTTTGTCCAAAATTTTAGAAATTGGTCAAATTGCTATTTAAGACCTCCTAATTAATATTTCAAAGCAATTTCATACTAAAAACTTCTAGAATGCAAGTTTTGCAACTTATTCGATTTAGCCCTAACTTCAAATTAAGCATTTTATGCATGGAATTTCTTCACAAAATTTTCACACAATCATGCAATCATATCATAAACCTCAAAATAATTATAAAATAATTATTTATATCTCGGATTTGTGGTCACGAAACCACTATTCGATTAGGCCCTAATTCGGGATATTACAACTCTCCCCCTTTAAGGATTTTCGTCCTCGAAAATCTTACCGAGAAACAGATGTGGGTATTGATTTCTCATAGTTTCTTGGATTCCCACGTAGCTTCTTCTACTCCATGCTTTTGCCACAACACCTTCACAAGTGCAATATTTTTATTCCTTAGTTGTTTGACCTCTCGAGCTAAAATCTTAATCGGTTCTTCTTCATAGGTCATATCCGGTTGTAGTTCAATTTCGTCGGTGAAATCACATGTGAAGGATCCGAACGATACCGACGTAACATAGATACATGGAACACATCATGAATCTTCTCTAATTCGGTGGTAAAGCTAGCCGATATGCTGCTACCGTCCCAACTTTTCAATTACCTCATACGGCCCAATAAAGC
Organism: Gossypium longicalyx; assembly: GCA_025698465.1. Classification (NCBI taxonomy): domain Eukaryota; kingdom Viridiplantae; phylum Streptophyta; class Magnoliopsida; order Malvales; family Malvaceae; genus Gossypium; species Gossypium longicalyx. The sequence goes on from CM047003.1 coordinate 31,037,522, forward strand.
GTGGACTTAATTTGCCCTTCCGTCCAAATCGAGAATCTTTTTCCACGGAGACACCTTTAAAAATACTTTATCACCAACTTGAAATTCAATGTCCTTTCGTTTTAAATCTGCATAAGATTTACTGTCTATCAAGCGACTTTCAAACAATTTGAATTACCTTTACTTTTTCTTGGTTTCTTTTATTAGATCAACTCCATAAATCTTATTTTCCTTGAGTTCAGTCCAATATAGGCGTTCGACACTTACGACCATACAATGCTTCATAAGGTGCCATTTTCAAGCTCGTCGATAACTATTATTGTAAGCAAATTCTACCAACGGTAAGTATTTTTCCCAACTTCCTTGAAATTCCAATACACAACATCGAGCATATCTTCAAGAATCGAATTACTCTTTTCGATTGTCCATCGATCTGTGGATGAAAAGCGATCTTGAAATTTAACTTTGTACCTAACGCGTCTTGGAATTTTTGCCAAAACCACGAGGTAAACCTTGGATCTCTATACGAAATGATCGACAATGGTATTCCATGTAGTCTAAAAATTTCTCTAACATACAATTCAGCCAACTTGTTAAGAGAATAATCCGTGCACGTGCAGGGATAAAATGAGCCGACTTAGTTAGTCTCATCAACTATTACCCGGATGGCATCTTTCTTTCACGGAGTTAATGGCAATCTGAAACAAAATCCATAGTAATCCGATCCCATTTCCATTCGGGAACCATAATAGGTGAAGTAATCCAGAAGGCACTTGGTGTTCGACTTTCACTGTTGACAAATCAAGCATTTGGACACAAACTCGATATATCCTTTTTCATTCCATTCCACCAATACATTTTCTTCAAGTCATTATACATTTTCGTACTACCCGGATGAATCGAGAAACAACCACTATATGTTCTTCTGTAGGATCTTTTGAATCAATTCCTCATTCTTTGGTACACAAATCCGATCTTTAAACATTAAGCACCCATCGAACCGATTCGAGAAATCGACTCTGTATCAACTTCACACTGCTTTCTTTTGGCTTGCAAATCTTGATCATCTTTCGAGCTTCAGAGATCTCTTGTAAAAACATTGGTTTTGCTCTTAACTCTGCTAGAATCGAACCATCATCGACATTTTCAACCGAGTGTTCATAACTTTCAATGCAAACAACAACTTTCTCGCTCAAAGCATCGGCTACTACATTCGCTTTTCCGGATGATAATCAATAACAAGCTCGTAATCTTTGGTAACTCTAACCATCTTATTTGTCTTAAATTCAAGTCTTTTGTGACATCAAATACTTAAGACTTTTATGGTCGGTATATACCCGGCACTTTTCACCATACAAATAATGTCGCCAAATTTTCAAAGCAAACACCACGCATGACCAATTCTAAATCGTGAGTAGGATAATTCCTCTCATGAGGTTTTAATCGCCTCGAAGCATAAGCCACCACTTTTCCTTCTTGCATAAGCACACACCCCAAACCATTTAGAGAAGCATCACTATACACCACAAATTCTTTACGATTCGGGCTGTACCAACACTTTGGTGCCTCTGTTAATAACTTTTTCAATTCTTCAAAACTCTGTGACATTCTTCCGTCCATTCAAATTTAACATCTTTTGGAGTAGTCCGGTTATAGGAGCAGCAATTATAGAAAATCCATTTACAAACCGTCGATAATACCCAGCTAGCCCCAAGAAACTTCTAACTTGGTTACATTTTCGGTGGTTTCCAATCAACAATGGCTGAAATTTTACTAGGATCAACCCGTATACCATCACACGAAACAATATGACCAAAAATCCAACTTCCGGAGCCAAAATTCACTTTTACTAAACTTAGCATACAATTTGTTTATCTCTCAAAGTTTGCAAAACTATCCTCAAATGTTCAGCATGCTCTGTCTCATCTTTTGAATAAATTAAAATATCATCTATAAACACCACAACAAATTTGTCCAAGTATGGTCGGAATATGCGATTCATTAAATCCATAAACACAGCAGGAGCATTTGTCAACCCGAATAGCATAACTAAAAATTCATAATGACCGTACCTTGTTCTAAAAGCAGTTTTAGGCACATCCGACTCTTTTACCCGCAGTTGATAATACCCAGATCTCAAATCAATCTTTGAAAACCATGTCGCTCCTTTTAGCTGATCAAACAAATCATCAATTCTTGGCAACGGATACTTGTTTTTGATTGTCACCTTGTTTAATCGCCGATAATCAACACACAATCTCATAGAACCATCCTTCTTTTCACAAATAACACAGGAGCACCCCAAGGTGAAAAACTCGGTCTCACAAAGCCTTTATCACCAACTCTTGCAGCTGCGACTTTAATTCCTTCAACTCTGCTGGTGCCATTCTATACGAACAATTGAAATCGGAGCTGTTCGGTATCAAATCAATACCAAATTCTACTTCCCTAAGCTGGAGGCAAACCGGCAATTCTTTCGGAAATACGTCCGCAAATTCACACACAACCCAAGACCTTGATTCAACTTTCTTTTCAACTTCTTTGTATTAATTACATACGCCAAATAAGCTTCATAACCCTTTCTTAAATATCTTTGAGCCGACATTGAAGAAATCACACTAGGCAATGCCTCGATTTATCCGATTCAACCCATGATGTTTCACCATTTTCACACTTTAATTCTATAACTTTTTCTTTGCAATTTATTTTAGCATCATGCGATGTCAACCAATCCATGCCCAAAATAACATCAAACTCATCAAACGACAACAACATCAAGTCGGGCGGAAAGTAATGATCCCGAATCATTAAAGGACATTTCTTACATACTTTATCAACAATCACACATTTGCCTAACGGATTCGACACTCTAATCATAAATTCTGTATTCTCAACGGTATTTTCATACTAGACACCAATTTCATGCACACATATGAATGAGTAGAACCGGGATCAATCAAAGCAATAACATTAACATTATAGAGAGAGAAAATGTACGGTAATCACATCAGGCGAGGAAGCATCTTCGCGTGCTTTAATAGCATAAGTTCTAGCCGGAGCCCTTCCTTCAGTCTAAGCGGTGCATCTCGGCTACATTCTTACCGCTTGCTTCGCTCCCGACTTTTCTTAGATATCTTCCTCTCGAATCCGCCCCACTTGTTTTTGTATTCTGAAATTTTTCTTTTTCAGCTCTCTCGGGCGATCTCTAATAAAATGATCCAGGAGAACCACATCGAAAACATTCATTTGCTCTGCACGGACCAAAATGATTTCTACCACACGCTGGCACTCCGGTTTAACGAATCTCGGATTCCCTACACAATTTCTTTGAAGTAGTGCGGGACTTAGGACCCACATTTTGCTTCTTATAGTTTCCATATGATTGCCCAGCTGAAGTTTGAGAACGAGGATTCATATTTCTTGACTTTCCAGTTCTTTGTGAGAATGAGCGCTCATCGGTCTTTTCTTCCGACTTCTAGTCCCGATCTCTGCCTTTTTCTTCTCTTTAATAATTCTTGACCTTACAAGCTCGATCAACCAATACTACCATTTCTTTTAATTCAAGAATTCCAACAAATACTTTGATGTCTTCATTGAGCTCTGTCTTCAAATCGTCGGCACATCTTGGCCTCTGTGAGGAACATACTCTACGGCATATTTACTTAATCGAACAAACTCTCTTTCATATTCTCAGAACCGTCATATTACCTTGCTTCAGTTCAAGAAATTCTTTACGCTTGATCCATAAATCTTTCACTAATATATTTCTTCGAAACTCTTCTTGAAAGAATTCCCATGTTACTCTCTCTTTCGGTACCACGAAATCAAAGTCTTCCACCAATTGTAAGCTGAATCCCTCAACAAAGATATAGCGCATTTCAAACCTTCTTCAGTGTACAAGATAATTCATCAAATACCGAATAGAATTTTCAAGCCAAAACTCGCTTTCTCGGCATCATCATCAATATTTGCTTTAAATTCTTGACCCCTTGCTTATGATTTCTGTCAACTGGATTTCTATGAAATTTCATCAGATCCATACCTTGAGGCATCTGGGGTACAGGTTGAGGAATTGGGGGAGGTGGGGGAGGTTGTACATTTGGGTTCATACGAACGAACTCAGTGTACCATGCACTCATCATTTGGAGAAAGGCTTCCCGACCCCTTTCTCCTCCTCCCAGACCAACAGTAGGAGGTGGATTTTCAGTCGGCGCTGCTCCTTCAGCCGGAGCTGGCGCATTACTCTCTACTTCATCTGCCACAGCTGGATCGGGATCCATTTACTATATAAAAAAAATCATTTAAAAAGGTCAGAAGTCGTCACACTACCACAATTTATACATATGGCATGTATAGCAAAATCCGTACATACAACACGTAGTCCGAGAACCGACTAAACCTGCTCTGATACCACTAAATGTAACGCCCCCACGCCCGAGACCGTCACCGGAGTCGAGTATGAGGTGTTACTAAACTTAATTCAACATTTTAAGAACTTTAGATTATTTGTTTCTACATTCACAGCTTTTTAGCTACTTGCATTACAGTCACAAGAAAAATCATATCTCGAGTTACAAAACTCGAAATCAAGATCCGTAAATTTTCCCTGAATCTAGACTCATATGCCTATCTAATAAATATTTTCTAGAATTTTTGGTTGGGCCAATTAGTACAGTTTATTAGTTAAAGTTACCCCTGTTTCAGGGCTTGACTGGTCTGACCTCTGTTTACTACGAACCACTTTTCTCTCTGTATAAAATTCATATGAATATGAGGTTTATTTCTCCTGAAACTAGACTCAATAAGGATTCTGAGAATATAAAATACACTACCTAATTATATCTGTACAATTTATGGTGAATTTCTAAAGTTGGAACAGGGGATTCAGAAACTGCTCTGACCCTGTTTCACTAAAATTCAAATATCTTCCATCATATAATTCTTTTACCAGTTTAGTTTGTTTCATGTGAAACTAGACATAATAAGCTTCAATTTGATATTTAATCCATCACCAAATTCAATTTCTATGATTTTTAGTAAATTTTCAAACTCACGTCAGTGTTGCTGTAATATTCTGTTTATGGCAAATTTCATCCTTTTTATGAATTTTCATGAACTAGGTAACTTATTAACTTTCCATAACATCAAACATATTCTAAACTAACCATTTCCATAATTTATCATTATCAAGCACTTCCTCAACCATTTCATCACCATATATTTACACATGAACTTACCTTTGTACCAAAATACAAAGGTTTTGCAATTAATCCACAATCTTTTCTTTTCCTCAATTGGGGTCGTTTCCACGTCTTTCTTGATCTAAAATAACACATTTAGCTTATTTAATACTCACATTATCAAATTAATCCTTAATTCAAATTTTGACAAAATTACAATTTTACCCCTAAACTTTTGCATATTTACATTTTTGCCCCTAGGCTCGGGATTAAACTTTATTCCTTATTCTTATGTTTTACAACATGCTGATCACTTTTCCTTCTATGGCAACATCAAATTCTCACTCTAACATGTACTTGTGACTATTAGGTATTTTTACCGATTAAGCCCTTTACTCGTTTTTGCTTAAAATCGAGTAGTACAAGTTGTCTAACATAATTTAAAACATCATATTCTATCATAAAACATCAAAATACACAAATTTCACCTATGGGTATTTTTCCAAATATAAACCCTAGGTTAAATTATTGCTAACATAAGCTTTATCGAGTTATTGGGATCTCAAAAACATAAAAATCATTAAAAGCAGGGCTTGGAATCACTTACTATGAAGCTTGAAAGTTGAAGAAACCCTAGCTATGGAGACATGGAGCATTCGGCAGCAACTAATGGGGAAGATGACTATTTTGTGTCATTTTTCCCATTTTATTTCATTAATTATCCAAATGACCAAAATGCCCTTAATGCCTTTCTTTGAAAATTTTCATGTACAAGCCCATTTTTGTCCAAAATTTTAGAAATTGGTCAAATTGCTATTTAAGACCTCCTAATTAATATTTCAAAGCAATTTCATACTAAAAACTTCTAGAATGCAAGTTTTGCAACTTATTCGATTTAGCCCCTAACTTCAAATTAAGCATTTTATGCATGGAATTTCTTCACAAAATTTTCACACAATCATGCAATCATATCATAAACCTCAAAATAATTATAAAATAATTATTTCTATCTCGGATTTGTGGTCACGAAACCACTATTCCGATTAGGCCCTAATTCGGGATATTACATTACCCGTCCGGGCTAAATCCTTTCTATAATGAGGTCAAGGATTACTCATCTGAACTAAATCTCATTAGCAATTGTAACGACCCCTAACCCCATACCGTCGCTGGAACAGGGTTATGAGACATTACCAATCGATGCGATTACAATAATGGACATTAATTAAATATAAACGTTCAGGCTCATCATAATTTTAAGATGACGTCCCTTTAATGGGCCCTCGCGGTCCAATATGAACAGTAAAATCAATTCGGGACTGAATGAGAATTACTACGAATTTTTCTTTCAAAATTCAAATTCATACTATATACCATTGCCAACCATAATTTAATTATTTTATCAATACTTTCACAACCTAAATGACTCTCATAAGACATCCTAGGTACATGCCATTACCAATACTCAACATACTTTACCTCATTGAATTCGGGATCGGCCTGGGATGCTGATTCAACGGTCTAGCCTTAACCTGCGAACGGAAACAAACCGTACGCTGAGTATACACTCAGTGGTATTTCTATAATTCGAACACTTAAACAATTATAAAACATATTAATTTATATATATTGAACTTTTCAAACTCAATGAGTATTCAAACATTCACTTTCCAACCAATGTTTTGGTCTACTTTAAATTTAAAATCATTTATTATTTTTCAATAGCAATTAATCAATCAGTAATATTCATTAACGATCAGTCAATCAGAACAATTATTTATTTAGTAATAGTCAGTTATTCGGTAACAATCAATTATTCAATAATAATCAGTTATTCAGTATCAATCAATTGATCGGTTATCCAGTAACAGTCAATTATTCAGTAAAAATCAAATATACAGTAACAATTAAATTATTCAGTAACAATCGATCTTTTCAGTTCCTTTATTTACCCCTATTAACATGACTCGGACCTAGACGGATACACAGATCCAACCAACACACCAGTACGGCACATAGTGCCTCATCGGCCGAAGCCGGAACAGTAACAGTAACAGTACGGTACACAGAGTACCTCATCGAAACAAATCTGAAACAGTAACAGTAACGGTAATAGTAACAACATCCGACACACAAAGTGCCTGATCAGTAAGCCGGCAAAACCCGTACTCTTCCATATCCTATGGCATGCCAACTATATCCGACTAGCCCGACTAGTTAATAGAGTATTTAATTCACTTTCCAGTTTTTAATTAATTCATATTTTAATTAATTAACTATATATTTTCAATTCAATATAATTCCATTCACTTTTCACTAATAAATATTCAATTTCACAATTTTCTATCAATTTCATCACACTTCCAACTACATATATTTTCCAATATAACAAATATTTATTATTCAATTTCCACATCAATATTTATTTCAATTCAAACATTCATATATATATATATATATATATATATTCATAAATCAATTCAATATAAATTTATCACACACTAAATCAATTCATTTCAATTATAAAGACACAATACAAATAATTCCCATCTTAATTATTTATCATAACATTTGTCCAAAATTCAATTATCATAATTGCACAATATCTCATTCATACACACACACACATATATATATATATATATATATTTATAATATATAATTCAATTTAATTCAATCAATATAAATTCATCACACACCAAATTAATCCATTGCATTGAATAAAAAACATAACAATTAATAACTAGGTTCGGATTATAGAAATACAAACCGTATTTTCTTGAGCTAACTCCCGTTGTCTTTGCCATTTTTCCTTACTTAGCCGAAATTTCCCGAGACAACGTTAGCTATGGGAATTAAAACAATTCATATTCGTTAATTCACTACTAATTTATATCTAATTAATACAATTTCTATTCAATTTCTACTTTAATTTCAATTTAATCTTAACTAAATTCACTTATTTTTTCTATCTCAATTCATACTTCATTTCTATTCAAATTTTGTCCAAACTCATACTTAACTATAAAATTTCCAGCATATTTTCCTAATTTCGAAATTTCATCAATTTAGTCCCTACAATATAAAACTTATGAATTACTTTACAATTCAATCCTTATTTCATTTCTAACTTGAATTTCTATCAATTTAAACCCTAATTCATCTTTTTATTCAACATGAAAAATATTTAGAAATCTAATAACTTCCAAAATATTAACTTAATTTCATCAAAACTTTGTTCTAAAACTTTTAAAACATCAAAACTAAGTAAAAAGGACTAAATTGACTTACCTATTAAACTTTAAAGCTTCAAACCTTGAATTTTTTCTTTTCTTTCTTTTCTTTTTTAGTTTTGTTATTTATATATATATAATATAATAACATTATAAATATCTATTAATAAAAATCTATTAAATAACCAATATTTATTTAACATTTGTATCCATTTATATCCTTACATTTGTCACACTTTTATTTATTCATCACATAAAAATCATATCATATAATATAATTATTTAATTAATAAATATCTTTTACTAAATAATAAATATCTATTTAATATCAAATACATGTATTACAAATGTATGTATTTTTATTAATACATTTGTATCAAATCATATCCACACATTTGTCTTTATTTAATTTATTTAATAATATAATATCAATTCAATAATAATAACATTAATATTTACTTAAATAATATGTAAATACACACATGTATTACAAATGTATTTACAATAATTATTACACATGTATTTATTTATATTTTTTTCCATACACTTATATCAAATTATCAATATACACTTGTCTTTCTTTTATTTATTTCATAATATAATAATTTAATATCAATTAAATAATAATGACTATAATAATAAATAAATTAATTAATCTAAGAAAATACTAGATTCTTCCATCTTTTGCTGCCTAAATTCATACATTAGGTATAATTGCCTATTTGGTCCTTTTTTTTCTTTTAATCTACAATTCAACTTTCATCCTTTATTCAATTTAGTCATTTTTCCTAATTACTCTTAATTAAGTTAAATTCACTTAATTAAAGCCTAGTTAATTACTCAATTAACTTCGTAATTATTTTTTATAAATATTTTCTAATCCATTTTTCAGAAATAGAGACCCGAAAATATATTTTTCCTATAACTTTGAAGTTCGGGTCGTTACAAGCAACACATGCAAGACCTCATTCCAGATGGGAAATCACCTTTATCCATCGATATTCAATATTCAACTAGAACTTGTCACTTATCGGGCATTATCATTTATCGGGCTTTGTTGGACATATGTGAATAATTTCAAATATATTCATAGTATTTATATAATTTATATGCACACATCCAATATAATCATAAAGATATACAAAATTTAGTTACACGAACTTACCTGCCTAAATTGTAGAAATATCAAGATTCAGGGGTATTTTGGTAAATTTACATTTTTCCTATTTTCACTCAATCTTAAATTAATAATTTCATTCAATTTATTAATTTAAACCATAAAACAATTCATTGCCTTTAATTTGGTCATTTTTTTATATTTTTACAAAATTTCCCCTAAAGTTTTACTTTTATTCAATTTAATCCCTAAGCTTAAACATGTAAATTACATTTTTAATGTAAACCCTTACTAGCTAAATATTCATATATTTCTTTTCCTCCTCCTCCTCTCCATTCCACATCCTTAATATCTACATAATTTCACTATTTACTTATGTGATCATGTCAAGTCATCCACTTGAGTCATAGTCACTAAATTATTTACATCTTGAGCTACAAAATTCCAAATTAAGATCCGTTTGATGTTTTCGAAACTAGACCCAAATATTTTTCTACCATAAAAATTTCAGAATTTATAATTTAGCCAATAAGTACAGTAAAATCTTTAAATTTATCCATGTTTTGCTGTTTGACAGTTTCAACCTTTCTTTACTAAAAATTAATTATCTCCTAGTACGGGGTTTGGATGATGTTTTCATTTGTTTCTATTGAAAATAAACTCATTAAGAATTTAAAAATATAAATTTAAACCCAAAAATATTTTTATAAAATTTTTAATGATTTTCCAAAGTCAAAACAGAGGAATCTGAAATCATTCTGACCTTATCTCACAAAATTTATTATATCTCATAATTTACAATACCATTGCTTACACCGTTTCTTCTATGAGAACCATACTCAATAAAATTTAACTTCATATTTTATTCAACCTCTAATTCGATTTCCACAACTTTTGGCGATTTTTCAAAGTTAGACCGCTGCTGATGTCCAAAACTATTTTAGTGCAAAATATTAATTACCAAGTTTATAACACCCTCATTCCATTTCTCTATAATATTTCCCGTCACTCTCTTATTTCTCTTCACTAACATATCAAGAACATAAAGTCTTATATAAGAAAACTCTACTATAACATCATTTCCATCTTTTTCAATAATATCAAACTTTAAAATATATTGAAATCTTGATGTTCTTACCTTGTTCTATTGATTTCAATCTTTAACTTGATTTTCTCTCTCCTCCAGCTTCTATTTCTTGAATCTAACTTGATATTCTAGCTCCCCATAGTCTCCTTGTTATCTTTCTCTCTTGATGGCTATGAAAATTCTTTTGATTTCTAGGTGAAAATGGTAGATTTTTGGTGAAAGGACCAAATTGTAAAAAAATAAAACTTTCTTTCTTTCTATCTTTTTCTCATGTTGATGCATGGGAAAGATGAAGAGAATTCTTCATCTTTCTTTCCTTTTATATTACACGAAATAATAATAAAATATAATTTAAAAAAATCAAATTAAAATATTAATAAACTAATATTTATTTATTTATTTAATCTAAAATATCTCCACATTATCATTGCCTTCTAGATTTCTCTCTCCTTCTAATTGACCATTTTGCCCTTTCTAATCTTTTAAAATTCCATCCTTGAGTCATCATTTAATTTGGTATAATTACAATTTAGTCCCTCATAATTCTTCACCTATTCAATTTGGTCCTAATTCATACATTTTACTTAGTTTCTAGATCATTCCACCCTTAAAATATTTACACTATTGGTCTTTTAACTTTTTCATATTTACACTTTAACCCCTCAAATTTTGAGTATTTACTCTTGTGCAACAAAACTTTTCTCTCTTTTACGATTTAGTCCTTTCTTGAATTAATATATCATAATATACTTCCCAATGTTGACATAACTCAAAATTTCCCTTTTTGTCACTTTATTTCCTTATTTACTATATTAAGGATAATATCTTACTATAAAATTTTCGGGGTATTACAAATTCAGTATAGCTTCACATCTTGAATTTCATTATCTCAGTTTTATTATCATCCTTATTATTTAATTTATCAAACATGGTTCATCTGTAAAAGATATTCATTGGCATGAGGTAATTATATTTATTACTGTTATAAATCCTAGTTCGATCATGGAAGCTTGGTGATATGGATCTCAGATTATAGAAGTTGTATTACTGTATTAGTTGTTATTGGGACTACTTTCAGTTTTCTTCATCTATTTTGGAATGCACTATTGATGTTGAGGTACTGTTCTATCTATACGGTTAAAACGTCGGTCCTATTATAGCACTATGGTTTTTAATCTATCTGATGGTTGTGGTTTCGGTATAGTTCAAAGCTTAATGTTAATAACTGAAGTAGCTTTATTATACATAATTCCTTTCTAGTTTTCGTGAAAGGGTTGACATTGGCAATAGTGTATGATACGAGTTCGCCTCGACTTGAGTTGAGTCGTATGTAGATTGCCCAATCGTCTACGAGAAAGTATCAATGAGAATGGAACGGAAAAAGTAGTTTCGATTTTTGAAAGAGACTTGGATGTTAATGTTTAGGTTCGAGAATGGTGATTAAATTTAAGTTCAAGCAAAGGCAAAGAAGTTTCCAATCCAAATCACACGAGGGACATCAAGTGCTTTAAGTGCTTGGGACGAGAGCACATTACTAGTCAATGCCCTAACCGAAGAACAATGGTGATGAGCGCCAGCGGTGAAATCGAGTCGGAAGACGAGAAAGAAGAGGAATCTGACACCCTTGTCAGTGATGAAGAAGGCGATCTTGAATATGCCGTTGAAGGTGAAATTCTTGTAATCAAACGTTGCGATCTTGAATATGCCGTTGAAGGTGAAATTCTTGTAATCAAACGTTGCTAGTACGTTAATGGTAGAGAAACTTGGCTTGGCCACAATGAAGCACCATTGTCCGTATAAGCTTCAATGGCTTAATGATGGCGGAGAGTTGAAGGTGACAAAACAAGTGTTGGTGCCATTTTCCATCGGCATATACAATGATGAAGTTCTCTGCGACGTGATTCCCATGCATGCCGGACATCTTTTGCTTGGCCGTCCATGGAAATTTGATCGAAAAGTGGTGCATGATGGCTACACCAACTGATACACCTTCAAGTATTTAGGCAAGAACATCACTTTAGCACCTTTGACACCGAGACAAGTATACGAAGATCAAGTGAAATTGCGTGACTCAATTGAAAATTTTAAAGAGAGTGAGAAGAAAGAAAAGAGTGAAAAGGTGTGTGAAAAGGTGAGTGAAAAGAAACAAGGAAAACAAGTTGTAAAAATGAGAGAAAAGAATAAAGATAAAAAAAACAAGAGAGTGAAGAAAAAATAAGTGCAAAAATGAGTGTGTATGCAAAAGGGAGTGACATTCGGAAATCCTTCATGTTGAGGCAGCCCATACTTGTACTCATGTACAAGGAATCATATTTGAATACTAACGAATTAGATGTTGTTTTACCTTCTTCTATTGTCTCTCTCTTGCAGGAATTTGAAGACGTATTCCCCGGCGAAGTCCCGAGTGGCTTACCACCTATTCGGGGAATAGAACATCAAATCAACTTCATTCCTGGCACGTCAATACCAAACCGACCGGCTTATCGTAGTAATCACGAGGAGACCAAGGAGCTGCAAAAGCAAGTGAATGAACTCCTTGAAAAGGGATTCATCCGCGAGAGCCTTAGTCTGTGCACTGTTCCGATTTTATTGGTGCCGAAAAAGGATGGAACTTGGTGCATGTGCATTGAAAGTCGCGCCGTGAATGATATGAGTTCGCCTTGACTTAAGTTGAGTCGTATGTAGATTGCCCGATCGTCTACGAGAAAGTATCGATGAAAATGGAAAGGAAAAATAGTTTCAGTTTTTGAAAGAGACTTGGATGTCAATGTTTAGGTTCGAGAATGGTGATTAAATTTAAGTTCAAGAAAGAAAGAAGTTAGGATAATTTGGTAGGTTCGGGAAAGGAACGAAATTTGGTTAAATAGGGTACTTGGGTAATGGATGAAAATAGGAAAAGAATTGGTCCTAAGAACAAGTTGAACCGATATTAGCAAATATCGACCCAAGACTTATTTTTTCTTAAGATAGGATGGTTGAAACAAAATAGACCTCGACCCACTATCTAGATAGATAGGAACCTCGGTATGGGTGTTTTGAATGCCACACTAAAACTAGTGATAAGTTCGGTTTCGTAAAAGAAATAGGTTGACGCCACTACTAGGTAAATAAGCCAACAAAATCTTAAACGAGAATTAGAGAAAAAAATTCTCACAAGAACAAAAGTTCGACTATGTAGATTGCCTGATCGTCTACGAGAAAGTATCGATGAGAATGGAACGGAAAAAGTAGTTTCGATTTTTGAAAGAGACTTGGATGTCAATGTTTAGGTTCGAGAATGGTGATTAAATTTAAGTTTAAGAAAGAAAGAAGTTAGGATTGTCGAAACCACCCCTTTTTTATTTAAAAATTTTAGGTTTGTTTTAAAAAAAAAAAAATAGGGGAATCGATTTTTGGAAAAAAAACAGAAATATAGAGTCGCCACCGATCCTTTTTGTTTTGGTGTGATCGGGTCACCTAAGAAATTGGTTATTTTAATAAAACATTTTTGGTTTACTAAAACAACGATTCTGGTCTACGAGAATATGAGAAAACGGGCTCGGGAGTCGGTTACGTATGAGGAAGGATTAGCACCCTCACTACGCCCAAAATTGGTACCAAATCGATTAAATATTGTCCTTATGTCTAAAATTAAAATATTTTTGAAATGTGGTTCTTTTTTAATAACATTTGAATAACTCGAGTTGGTTGCCAAAAATCTTCTTGTTTCGATGTCCGAAAATTTACAATTCGAAAATTTTAAAAGGATGCCCAACTATTTGGTCCAACGAAAAATCGAAACCCAAAGATGAGAGGGAACGATTTCGAATTTCCAAACATTGAGTATTTCCTTTGTTTTAAAGAGTTTTTAGAAAAGCGTGAGTGAAATTCGAAGGAATCTTTGATTGTTTTGAACAAATGAAAATCGCAACCAAAGACGATAGGGCACGATTCTCAAATCGTCAAACATCGAACATCGCCGTTTTGAAAGGTTTTAATAAACATGAGTGAAAACCTAAAGGAATATTCGATTGTTTTGAACAAACGAGAAATCACAACCCAGCACGATAGGGTATGATTCCCGAATTGTCAAACACCGAGTATTGCCTTCGTTTTAAAGGATTTTTAGAAGACATGAGTGAAATTTCTTTGAAGGGATATTCAAACATTTTGAGCAAACGAGAAATTGCAACCCAACACGTTAGGGCACGATTCCACGAATTGCCAAATATCAAACCTCGCCTTCGTTTTTAAGAATTTTTAGAAGACATGGGTGAAATTTTGAAGGGATATTTGATTATTTTGAGCAAACATGAAATTGCAACCCAGCACATTAGGGCACGATTCCGCGAATTGCCAAATATCAAATCTCGTATTCGTTTTAAAGAATTTTTAAGTGAATAATTATAAAACTAGTTTAAAACGTATTAATTCGATTTGAAACAAAACGGAATTAGTCTTGAGGATTTGGACCTTATAAAATCGAATTTCATAAACCATGATATGGGGTAACACACACATGTGATACAATGCCAATTATCAAACTAATAATCACGCAAGGCTAATCTAAGACGAATGTAATCGGGCTTCTAAACATGGATGGAGCAATTGATATAACAATAAAATGAATAAATCATATGCAACGATAATGAACCACAATAATGTAAATAACATGATATAAAACAATCAATACAATGCATAAAAAAGGGATAACACTTAATCATTTAAAATACATATTATAAAATGAATGTTTAAATCGAAAATCATACCAAAACGTTGAATAATATTGGTTTTAAAAATGAGGATTTATATAATAAAAATTTAAAATATGTGTAAAATATATTAGAAATAATAATAATAAAAATGTATAATACGATGTAATCTTTAAAAACATAATGGATCTACAAATTATATGTATATATATATATAAATAACTTTTAAAAATAATTATTTACAAAAACATAGAAATACATGCGTGATTAAATTAATTTTATAACCAATTATATAATAGTTTTAAGAACCTACCTATGTATACATATATAAAGAAAACTATGTGTATAAAATACATAAGTTTAATAACGTATATATCAAATATAGATATCTATAAACATATACGTATATAAAAATAATTTAGAAGATGTGTTATATAGGATTATATAATAAAATACAATAATAAATTTAAGAAAACGTATGAATAAAATAACATAAGGTTAACAATATATGTATATATGAAATAAAATTAACTCTAATATAAAGTAAAAATATATGTATGATAGCGTGAAATAAATAAACATTCAAAGTATATAAAATGTGATATCAACATTACAAAAAAAAAAAAATTACAACGAAAAAGTAACAATTACCAAAGACATTTAAAAAGTACAAACAACTGATTAAGAATAAAAATGGGTTATAAAACAACCAAAAAAACTTAATTAAAATTAAACTAAAAAAGGGGGATAATTCGAAAATAAACATAAATGACAAAAGGGACCAATATGCCATGCGCACAGATGCACGGGGACTCAAGCTGGAAATAGCCCGGCTCCCCAAAACGCAATGTTCAGGTTCGGACCCCTTCGCAAACAAACGTAAATTTCAGGGCTAAATTAAAAGAAAAAGAGATGCGAATATAAACTAATTTGAAAACAGGGCGAAAGGGGAGGGACTGATATTGCAAATAAACCCTTCAAACCAGATCGGGTCGAGTATGCTGAAACAGTGTCGTTTCAAGGCTACCAATGCATGCCTTAAACTACACCGTTTCATGTTGCAGATTAATAAAGAGGGAAAAAAAACCTAAAACCTAAGTATTTCAGCAGACTGAAAAAAAGAAATGAAAGGGGGAAGAGGGAAAGAGGGAAACGATGGCCACAACGCCTCAGTCATAGCCAAATTCGGCGTTCATCGGCCCTCAACGCCTCTGCCGTGGCACCAGTTCAAAGCCACTCAAATCGCAGGTAAGTTTCCTCCTTTATTTTGCCCCATTTTTGGTGTAAAATGATGAAGAAATCAATTGAAATCAGTAAAAAGAACAGAGGGTTGAAAAGAGAAGGGAAATCACCTTCTCATTTTTTTCGATTGATTGTTATTATCTCTGTGTTCGTATAATATGCGTTTGTATTTCGTAACCCTTACAAAGATTAAAGACTATGGCTTTATAGCCGAAAAAAAATCAAAAGAGAAAAATAAAATCAATTTCCTATTGGCTGCCATTCTCGCTGCTATTTTTTGTTTCCTTTCGCAGGTACAGGTGCGTGGCGTGTGTACGAGGCTGTACTGGCGTACGAGGGCTGTTGACGTGGAGGCACAAGCGACATCGGGGCTGTACGGAGGCTGAAGGCTGCGGCGCGAAGAGAGAGAACCCTAGGGTTCTAAAGTTGTGATTTTCTTGGGCCTATCGGGCCTGTATTTGGGTCTTGGGTCATTGGGGTCAATTTGGTTTTTAGGATATTTGATTTTGGGTTGTAATTAGACAGATAATGGATTGTTATACTTTGTTTGGGTTTTAGGTTTATGGTTTTTTTGGTTTATTTTTTTTGTTTTATTTTGTGTTTGCATGGGCCCCGGGCCAAAATTGGTCATTACAAGGATAATTTGGTAGGTTCAGGAAAGGAACGAAATTTGGTTAATTGGGGTACTTGGGTAATGGATGAAAATGGGAAAAAAAGAATTGGTCCTAAGAACAAGTTGAACCGATATTAGCAAATATCGACCCGAGACTTATTAGTTCTTAAGATGGGATGGTTGAAACAGAATGGAACTCGATCCACTATCTAGACAGATAGGAACCTCGGTATGGGTGTTTTGAACGCCACACTAAAACTAGTGATAAGTTCGGTTTCGTAAAAGAAATAGGTTGATGCCACTACTAGGTAGATAAGCCAACAAAATCTTAAACGAGACTTAGAGAAGAAAATTCTCATAAGAACAAAAGTTCGACTATATATTTGGAAAAAGTCCTTTACACAATGCAAATGGCCGAATTTATAGGCCTTACAAGTCCAGCCGAAAAGGTAAATTCATAGCTTATGAACTAAGTAAGATAAGCCTTGAATGTTCTTGAAAATTTTAGAAAAATCAACACTTGATAAGCTTGTCCATATTCGGCTGCACCTTCATCTAAATAGTCATCTTCATGGCTAAGGAATGGGAGATGAATGAATAAGGTATGAACAAGACCTTTGGAGCTAAGGCTAGATTCGGCCAAGGCTAATAAGTGAGCTATAAATTGGTGATGCTTGGCCAAAAGTGCTGGATTTAATGTGAAGAGCTCATTAGCCTTTTTGGGTGTGAACACCGTCCATTGAAGAGCCATCCAATGTGAACAAAGCTAGTCGAATGGTCCGTGGAATGTGAACACAAATTCAGCCAAGTGTGAAAGCTTTAAGAGTACTTAATGGCCACATTGGTTATTTGGAGAGCCATGGCCGAATAGTCACATGGGAAACACTAATGGGCAGCACACCATAATTACTTCATCCATGCACCATGCGTCCCAAGCAATGCACCTACATGAATTAAAAATCAATTCATTAAATCCCATGTGAACACCTTAAATTCGGCACAAATGTGAACAACATTAATTCGGTTACTACATAATTAAAACATGTAATATAAAACATAATTTAATTACGAATAATTTATAATAACTAACTAATGAACTCATTCAAGTAAAAAGTCAACACTACGATAGTAAGCTATAAATAACTTCATGAGCTACGATTTAAGCTCGTGAGCTATATTTGAGCTAAGTCTGAGCTCGTGAACTGAAGTTGAGCTAAGTCCGAGCTCGTGAGCTGAAGTTGAGCTGAGAACAAGCTCATGAGCTGAAATTGAGCTGGATGTGAACTTGTTGAGCTGGAACTGAGCTTGCTGAGCTGGTTATAAGCTGGATGAGCTAGAACTAAGTTACGAAGATGACTTGGTGAGCTAGTCCACGAACTCTCGAGTAAGCTGGTGATAGATTCGGCCCAAGTTCGATCAACTAGAGTTGAGATTGCGTCCTTGAACCTCTTGGCGTGCTCGGGTAATCGGTCCTATGGGCAACTCGAGAGGATCTACATTGGCAGCTGGCAACTCGGGAGGTGTGGCCGTATCAGTGTAGATGGAGGAAGATTGAGCTCAAACTTGTATTTTGGTTTTCACTTCACAGGTAATCTCGAATTATGTCAACAAGTCAATAATGGGATATCATAATTCGTTTGAGTTAATGCAATTTGTGGTAATTTTTGGTTGGTATTCCGAGAGAATTATGATATATGGTATATCTGGATTGTTTTGATAACAAGAAGAAAGGATTATTCTGAAATGTTATTATCTGATAGATAAAATCGACTCAGTTATTTTAATTAGAGTGGGTTATTCATTCGAAGGGTTAATTGAGTTATACGCATTTAAGTCTATCCTCAGGTCTGGGAATAAATTTTGTGCATTCATGGGTAAATGGAAGGACAGTCAAAATGAAAAATTCAGATTCTAGAAGATTTGATACAGAAATATATCTATCAAGTCAGTTTTAATCGGGAAATGTTATTATGGGTTAAAATCGTTCCTATTGTTGAAGTTATCACACTGGTGTAAAATGATATTGCTGGACACTTTCCAAGAAAAGGGAAATAAATATCAACTGAAAGTTACAAATATAAATATGTCAGAAGCATCAGTTAAAATTTTATAATTCGGGTTTCTTGGTTATAATTCGTTAGACGATCATTTTGAATTCAATAGTAATTGTATTGCTAATGATAAAGTTGTGATATGAGAATATCATGGTTGTTCAGTTAAATTTGGTATAATATCAAGTTCTGATGTGACTTCTGACACGAGTTCTGAATCAAAATGAGTTATGATGAACTTATATGTGGTTTATCATTGAGAAGAAAATAGAAAAACTCGATTTGATGATTTTTATAAGGTGAGAAATTTCAAGGATGAAATTTCCTAAGGGGAAGAGTTGTAACAACCCGATTTTTAGTGGTATCAGAAACAGTGATTTCGCGGCCACCAAATCAGGCAAGTAAGTTCGTAAATATTAATTATTATTTAATACTTACGGGTCAAATATGATTTTTAGAAAGGTTTTTGAATTAGCAATTTGTGTTTTATAAAGATTTATTCGGTTAAATAGTTTTAGAAAATGAGGTGTCGGGACCTCGATTCTATAAATCGAGTCATAAATATTTTTATAAATATTTACGGAATGTCATTAAGGTAGTATTAAAGTTTTGTTAAGAAATTTTAACGTTTCGAAGGTTAATTAATTAAAAAGGATCAAATTAAAAAAAATACATTCCTAAGACTCCGTTCCCATAAATCGAACTCGTAAATATTTTTAATAAATATTTATAGAACTAGTTGTATAGTTAATTAGGTGTCGGTTAAGTGAATTTGCTTGAATTAAAAGTAATTAGGTATAAGGACTAAATTGCATATAGGATAAAAGTTGAATTATAGATTAAAGAAAAATTAAAGGGACCAAAGAAGTAATTACGCCATTGCTTAAAGTTGAGGCGGCATAAGTAGATATTTATTTAAAAATCTAAAGTTAAAATATAATATTATAATAATATTACTTTAAAAGTTAAGTATATTATATATATTATATTATATTATATTATATAATAAAAAAAAGAAATAAAAGGGAAAGAAACAGAGAAGCAAAACGAAAACAAGGGAGAAAGGAAAGAAAAAGAAAAAGGGAAGGAAAGAAAGAAAATTTAAAATTTCAAGGTTCAAAGTTTGATTGCTAACATCGTACCAGAATTCTCAACTAAAAAGGGAAGAATAAAATTAATGTCGAATAATTTTGAATTCTTAGTTTATATTTCTATAATTCGAATCTAATTATTAGTTGTTGTATTTTGATTAAATGTTATGGTAAGTGACTAAGGTGAGAATTATTATGTTTTACAATTGAAATGGATTGTTTTGGTATGTGATGAAATTATATTGGTTGAATTAAATTGGAATATATATATTATGAATATGTATGTGTAAATGTGGAATTGTGCAAATATGATAATTGGATTATTCTTGATATGTATGAAATTCAGTTTTAATGTCCAAGTAGACAGAATTTAGAATTACTGGGATATTAGTGGCATGCCATTAAGGAACTTTAGCATAGCACGTCAGTGCTCTCCGATTACTAGCACATTAGTGCTTTCTGTTTAGCACATTCTTGCTATCTGTATAACACTTTAGTGTTCTCTGTTTAATATTGCATAATAATGCACTTCTGTATTTTTTCTATATATCTGGTATGTTTTATAAAGTCTACATTGGGCTAAGGATATGAGATAGTGAACTGAAAATAGAATGTGAAATATGTTGTAAATACATGGAATACACAAGTTATATATTCATGAATTGAATGTGGAATGGATAGTACCATTATTTAAATGATACGTGAATAAATTGTGGAAAACTATTATATATAGCAAGCGGTGAAAATCGAGTATTGTATGGTTTTAAATGTTAAATTGTGCTTAACATTTTATTATACATATTTTATTGTTAATTTTTAAATATTCAGATTATAGAAATACCATTGAGTTTTTACTCAGCGTAAGGTTTTGTTTTCCCTGCGCAGGTTAAATACTTAAGTTTGATCGTTGATTCAGCATCCAACAACGATCCCGAATTCAAATATGGAGATGTTTGTTTGTTTGTGTCGACATGTACCTAGAGTATCTAAATAATAGTTATTTTGTGGTTTGATTGTAAATGAAGTTATAAGATTAATTTTGGAAAGTTTATAATCTGGATTAAAATGATGCTTTGATGTCTTGTTTCGATGATATAAAATGTTTGAAATTTCTGTCTGTTTAATCTGTAAGCTCTAGTAATGCTCCGTAATCCGGTTTCGGCGAGGGATACGAGTTGAGGTGTTAGAACCCCTGATTTATGGCCACAAAACTCGGTAACTTATGTATGCATTGGAGCACAAGGGTTACATTGCACCTATGCAACTACACCTATGCAACTAATTCAGTTGGCCTTTGTGGTGCCTCGTTTACCAGAAATGATTGAGCTGACTAAAGCGTTGCTATTTAATAACTTTAATCCAGGGTCGGTGGTTTTAAAAGAAAATGAAGAACACACGAGAGATTGTATCATATAGTTACGTGGTTAATTCTTTTGACGAATAGAAATCAAGATACGTTGAAGAATACATGGAGGCAAAATGGGATCAGATTTGGTTTATTAGTCCCTTAACATTTTGTAACAAATGCGCATTAGATATGGCTCAAAGAGGAAATAGAGCCTCGGTTGATGTAGTCCAGTGCTTGTAGTGGCTTGAATCATGGCCACAAAGCTCTATGTCCGCCTTGGAGCTGATTGAATTCGCCTTAGGCTTAGAAGCATCAAACAGGCCATTCATACGGGTTTTAAGAGAATGATATAAATCAGATGAGTTCAAGAAATGGTAGTCTAAGAAGAATTCGAGGAGAGAAACAAAGGGAAAGTCATTTTAATCCATGGCTGGACACCGCAGCTTTGATATTATCTCATACAGCAATAGGAGGGTTGTTGACTCACTGTGGTTGGAACTCAGTGCTATAAATTTGGCAAAGGAGGTATTACGGCTAATCAAAGGCATGTCACAAATTAGTGGGACGAATGTTGAGGCCTAACAGAGTTTAAAGCATCCATATTAGGCAACTTGGTTATATTTTGCTTTGCTCAACCAGGTTGCAAAAGGCTTTCGCATAGAAATCTACATCTTGTGATACGTCATTCTTACGGTTTATAATGGTCTTCTCTCAATTAACCCCATAAGATGATTAATGTCCTTAGACATAGATCAAACTCCATTTCTTATGCTTCAGTTAAAACCGAATACCTTCCACTGTAGCTCTACTGCTGCACTGAAGAAGATTCTATTAAAGGGTCCAAAGCATTCATGATACCTTTAAGAAAAGTCAGAACTACTTTTCCATTTTCCCTTTAGACTTAACAGAAACTACCTGAAAGTTTACAGCAATACCAAAGGATGTTCAATTTATTTTCTAAATTGTAAGCTGAATTATATTTACCAGTACGATTTTCAGCCAACTTAATTTTCCCACTGTTGAATGCCTTCAGTCTTTTGAGAGTGTCGACATCCATGATATTTTGGTGCAAAGTAAAGAGGATGTTGACAATGTCGAAACCTTTTTTGAAATCGACTTTATTTTGAAAACGAAGATAGAGTCGCCACCAACTTTTTTTACTTTGGTGTGTTTAGATCACCTCAAAACTCGGCCATTTTAGTAAAACGTTAGATTTGTTAAAACTATAATATTCAGTCTTACAAATTTAAAAAAGGGTTCGAGAGTCAGTTACGCACGAGGAAGGATTAGCATACCTAATTGATTATTTGATGTCTTAGTATCGAGAACTGAAAATCTGAAGAGAATTTAAAGTACGATTCCTTTTTGTATTAAGACATTACTTAATTAAACTAATTTTCGAGAAAAGGGCTTATTTCAGGTTAATCGAGAAGAAAGGAACATGTCCCGTAAGTTAGGAGATAATACCTTAAATCCTCGGAGAAAAGAATAAACGCCATTTGTTTGTTACTTAAATCTCATTTTTTTATTTTTGAAATAGATATTTGACTATTTTGGTTTCAGAAAGAAGCCATATTCCGTAAGTTAGGAACATGACTCTTCTAATTCTAAAAATAATGAACATTGTCTCGATTTAAAATTTTTTTTCTATACATTGTGCAAAAATGAACGTAACATTTAAAGTAATGTGAATTTAACTTATTCGGACAAAATATAAAAATGGATAAATGTTTAAACATAATGTATGATATAGTGATAATGAAATAATATAAAATGGCTATGTGAGTAGAATGATAAATAATAAGTAAATCAAGGAATAGTATAATAATAAGAATATAATAATATTATTAATAATCATATTATAGCAATAATAAATAAATAAAGTAACTTAAGATAAATAAAAAAATGGAAGATGCATGATTAAAAGATAAATGGACATGATATGAAAGTGCCAAAAATAATAAAAGAAATAATAAAATAACAAGAACAAGAACACCAAAAAATAAAATAAAATAATAATGACAATAAAAAATAAAAAATGCACTAATAAAAGCATGTATACAATCTAATTCTTAAGTATGTATAAAAAAATAAAGAAGTAATAAATAAATAAATAAATAGATAATAATAAAACAATAACAATAATAATAAAGGCACAAAAGAAGAAAAAGGAAAAAAATAAATGCTCGATAAAAAGAAAATAAAAAAATTAAATATTAAAAAAGGTGAAGGAATAATAAATAAGTAAATAAGTCAATAAATAAATAAAAGAATTAAAATAAATAAAGGACTTAATCGTAACTTAAATGAAATTAAAAGGATAAATCGGGGATAAAATAAATAATAAAGGGGCTAAAATGTGATGCGCACAAAAGAGCAGGGACCAACAGGGAAATTATTCCTAGGCCCATTAAACGCTCCGTTCTTTCGGCAAATCGGAAGACTAAATTGAAAATAATTTAAAATTAAAAGGTATAATCTAAAAAATAAAAAAAAAGAAATTAAGATCGAATTAAAAATGGTTTAAAAGCAGAAGGACCAGGGTCGCAAATAGACCATTTTTGCGAAAACACGCGGATCCTAGGACGGATCGAGTCAGTCTTCGGGTCGGCTTCAAAACGACACCGTTTTTGGTGTCTATTTCCCAAAAATGGCCTAAGGACCAAAATGAATATAAAATAAAATAAAGTGGTATCATTAAAAATAGAACAAGACTAAATTGAAGCAGGACGCAAAATTAGAAGGACCGAGATCGTAAATAGACCCTAGTCACGAAAACACACTGATCCTAAGGCGGGTCGAGTCGGTTTTTGGGTCGCGCCACAAAACAGCGTCATTTTGGGGCTTCTGATGCCAGCCCTAAACGACGTCGTGTAAGGGCCCTATAAATACAAAAAAAAAAAATTAAAAAAATCATTTCTAACCTCAGTTTAAAAAAAAAATTCGAAAACCCTTTTTTTCTCTAAAATCGTCCCAAGTCCGGCCATCGGTGCCGTCGTTCGTCCTTGGTGGCCGAAAAATTTCAAAACCCACCTTTTTACCCCTTTTCTTTTCAGGAACCCCGTTTTAGGGTTGAAATTGTCAAAAAAAGTGGCAAAAAAGGGACCGTAGGTCAAGAAACCTTTCGGTTTCTCTCCCCTCCGACGAGCGACACCGGTAAAAATCCCTCCTTTTTTATTTTTATTCTTATTTGTTGCGACGAAAAAAATAAATAAATCGAAAAAAAATCACCTTTTAACTTTTTCTTTTCTGTTTTTTGATTGCTTTTCGTTTGTTTCTATGACATTTTTTTGTCTGGCTTTTATAGCCGAATGTATTACACTATTTATTTTTACTGTTTTTTCTATTGTTTCTTTTGCGTGTTGTTGCTTTTGTCCTTGTTTTTTTGTTTAGCAGGTGTCCCTGGCCGACGGTGGGGAGAGGCGCTCCAGAAGCGTTAGACCTTGAGATGTTCGTGTTGACATGGCGCAGACATAGAAGCAGCGGCGGCTAGAGGCTTAGAGATTAGGGTTTCTATTTAATTTTTTTCTAAAAAACTTAAAATGTTAGGGGCTTAGGGTTTTTTTTATTATTTAGGCGTCCTATTTATAAATGGACTTTTATTATTCTGTTTTATTTTATTATTGGGCCCGGGTAAAATTGAGCTCCTACAGACAACGTTGAGATTAGAATTTAAATACAATAATGGTATGAATCCATTGTACTAAGCTCAAAATTTTTAGGTTTTTTTTAAGGTATACTAGATTATGAAATTTGTAAGATTAATCTGATGCATCTCTTTTAATTTCAATTTTTTTTTTTAGTTAAAGATGATAATAGAAATCCAGTTGTTTTTTATTGAACTTATTATTATCTGGATGCCTGTTTGCTAGCTATGTTTTACTTTTCATTCATATTAGTTGTTGTCGTGTGTTTGTAAACCTTTGACAATAGCATGTTGAACATCCAACGCGAAATTCAAGGAGAACGGAAGTAAAAGTACTCGGTATTCATGAATCAGTCAAACTCAAAACCAATTCCATTACGCATCTGCAAACTATAAATGTATAAATATAACACAGCAAAAATGAGCTGATGAAATAACCAACAAAAAAAAAAAAAAAAAAACCATATTTGCCTGATAAGTTATCTGCCATCCTTAAAATCTCCAATTTGCAATGGCCTTGAAGTCTACAAAACCTCATTTCGTATTGATACCCTTTATGTGCCAAGGGCACCTTCTTCCCTTGATAGACATAGGCAGGCTATTGGCTGACCGTAATGTCATCGTTACTATAATTACCACACCTCAGAATGCTGCTCGTTTTAGTGCAGGTGTCAATCGCGACATTGAATCCAAGCTATCCATCTCAGTTCTTGAACTTCGATTCCCGGCTGCAGAGGCCGGTTTGCCAGATGGGTGTGAAACAGTCGACAATCTCCCTTCCATGGACCTCATGAGCAACTTCCATGCTGCAATGAGCATGCTGCAGGTGCCACTGGAGAAGCTATTACGTGAGCTAAAGCCTTGTCCAAACTGCATAATACATGATAAGCACTTCACTTGGATGGGTGAAATCGCCTCCAAGCTTCAGATTCCAAGGATTTTATTTGATGGAAAAAGCTGTTTCACTCATTTGTGCAGTCATAACATAAGCACTTCCAAGGTCCATGAATGTGTCTCCGAAGGAGAGCCTTTTGCTGTGCCGGGACTGCCCGATCAAATCGAATTCACTATAGGGCAGTTACCTGGAAACCTCAATCCAAGATCAAACATGAAAGAGCTTAGTAAGAAGATAATAGCAGCTGAAGAAGGAGCTTACGGATCAATAGTAAACAGCTTCGAGGAGTTGGAAACCGAATATGCGAAATCATATAAAAAGATCAAAGAACATAAAGTGTGGTGCGTAGGTCCTGCGTCATTATGCAACAAGGATAACATTGATAAAGCTAAAAGAGGTAACGAGGCTCTAACAGATGAAAACCAATGCTTGAAATGGCTTGATTCATGGCCTGCAAGCTCAGTAATCTATGTTTGCTTTGGAAGCCTCAACCGTTTAACACCTCCTCAGTTAATGGAACTGGGTTTAGCCTTGGAAGCATCAAATAAACCCTTCATTTGGGTTATTAGAGGAGGATATAAAAGAGAAGAAATGGAAAAATGGTTAGCCGAAGATGGATTCGAAGAAAGGGTAAAAGGAAGAGGCCTTTTGATAAGAGGCTGGGCACCGCAACTGTTAATTTTATCACACCCCTCCGTTGGAGGATTTTTGACACACTGTGGGTGGAATTCCACACTTGAAGGAATCAGTTGTGGGGTGCCAATGATAACATGGCCCTTGTTTGCCGAGCAGTTCTTTAACGAGAAGCACCTTGTGCAAGTACTGAAAGTTGGTGTTAGAGTTGGGGTGGAATTTGTGGTGCATATGGGGGAGGAAGATAAATATGGGGTGCTGGTGAAGAGTGAAGATATTAAAAAAGCTATTGAGAGTTTAATGGATGAAGGAAAGGAAGGAGAAGAGAGAAGGGAAAGGGCAAGAAACCTGGCTGAGATGGCGAAGAAAGCGGTTGAAGAAGGAGGGTCTTCTTATCTTAACATTGCACTACTGATTGAAGATATCAAGCAACAGGAAACCATAGCTGGTCCAGATGTAGCATGAGACCAAAAGGTCTCAAATTCATTAGTAACTTGTTCATTTACAATGATTCAAAATCTTGTTGTATTTCCAATAAAGAAGGTCTAATTATATTGCCCTGCTATTGTCTTTCTGTTCATTTTTAAGTTCAAACTTAGTCAACAATATATGTTATTCGGATTTGGTTATCGGATGAAGGTTTCCAAAAAGGTTTCCAAACCTGCAAGTTCAAGCACGACCACCGACCGATGAATGGAGAAGCCATCTGTTAGCCACAGAAGGGTTGAAGAACGGGGAACAAAGATTTATGAGAAACGGAGCAACTAGATATGCAGAAGAGGCAGCGGAAAGAGACCGGCGGGGGGTGGTGTTGCCAGAATGAGTTTCCTTTGCTCCGATGTAGTAATCTGAAGGAGGAGAGTTTGGAGAAGAAAGGAAGCTGGAGGGTTTTTTAACGTTTCTGGAAAAGGAACGAAAGTAGTAGCTGTTTTTCAGGAGTTTTGCTGATTAATTTTTAAGGCTGTTCACATGGACGTTTCTAGAGCAAACTCTTGCTGCTGGGTTATTGGGCTTATTGGGAAGGCTCATTTTGATTGTATAGCCCGTTTGTTGTTTCTGGGCTTTGTTTTGAAATAAATGAATAAAATCCAGCTGTTTATCTAAATAAAAACCTATACAATATATAGATAATAAAATTATAATTTTTAAAAAATATTAAATAAGAATAAACTATAAAATTTTCCTTTTCGCCCGATCCAACCTTGAGATCTCATTTGTTGCTGGACTCGCTCTTTCATCTTAGTCTTACACAAATCAAACACTAAAAATAAAAATGAAATGAAAAGACTCAAAAATAAAATATAAAGAAAATGCAAATGAATTAACATGCTATACCACTTAGAGATGTATTCTATATGATATGCAATGCAATGCAATGAAAAATAAATAAATAAAAATATTAGTTAATCATCAAGTTTTTTTTTCTTTTTTTTAGATTCTTAAATGTTATTTTATCATCGAAAAGTTCGAATAATGACTTCACTTAGTAAAATCTAACATTAGGCACAAATTGAAAGCTAATACAAAAATATTTAACCAACCATTCTTAAACTCACTTATAATTCCAATACAATAAAAGTAAAAAAATTTGTGGAAGAAATTCTTGTACTCTCGATTTTCCATGAAACTCAAAGTTATTTGGAGTAAATATAAAATTAATGTGTATAGACTCAACAAAATAACTATTGTCTTGTCCTATCCTATTATTTCCTCCTTAACCCTTTCCTCCGTGGTTTCATTTTCTATTTTCTATTTTCTCTTTGACTTTACCGAAAATCTCAACAAAATATTTTCATTGTCTTCTTTAAATTCGACGAATCTTTTTGGTAAACTTCAGTTCTTCGTTATTAAGATAGGAAAAAGCTACTATAGCAATGTTTTTAAAGCAAAAAATAGAAAAAAAAAGTTTATATATATGTCAGCTTAAATATTGATTTATATGTGAGATAAAAAACTAGTTTAATCTATTTTTTTAAAGATAAAATTTGGATCCCCTAGACAGGATTGCTTAAAACATTTTGCTGTAATAACGACAATTTTATGAAATTCTAACAATACAAGTAATTAATATAAGAAAGCCCTGAACGAGTAAAAGGTTTGTTGAAGAAAATTAATAAAAAAAATAAAAGTAAATCAATGGAAACAACGGTGAAAACTTGTCACCACTGATTGTAATTGTTTGAACATTGTGTGATTTCTGGAAATCCTGTCAACATCAAAACTCATCTAGATAAAAGAAATATCGATCCTAAATAACCCAACCAACCAATACTGGGTACCATGATTATGGCTTAAAATCATATGTTACCGTGGGAGTTGGGTAATTAAAATCATGTGCTGCACAAGGTTGGGTATAGACTTTTTTAAATCAATTGAAAATCCAAGTCAATTTTAATTAATTTTATTAGATTAGAAAATCATAAGAAGGCAGATGTTTTTTTTTGACATACTAAAAAAAGTGCGCTGTTTTCTTTTTCGGAATAATTCAAACTCGGGCTCACCTTATAAGTCTTGCAATTGGTGCCAATCCTCCTGCAAATACGTTTAAGCTTTTTATTAGACCTAATCGATCCATCCTTGGCATCCGTTGTTTGTTTCCAATATTTCTAAAAACTATATGGCTTCCGTGACGGCCAAGCAGCTACACTTTGTGTTAATCCCGCTGATGGCACAAGGTCATATGATTCCGATGGTTGACATGGCTCGGCTTCTTGCAGATCGAGGGGTGATCGTAAGCTTGATCACTACTCCCCGAAATGCGTCGAGATTCGACACAGTCATCGAACGAGCTTCTGAGTCAGGGCTCCGGATTCGGCTAGTGAAAATTCCATTTCCATGCCAAGAAGTGGGACTTCCAATTGGATGCGAGAATCTTGACACTTTATGTTCCAGGGACCTGTTGAAAAAGTTCTACAATGCACTTGATTTGTGGCGAGAACCATTGGAACAATTCCTGGAACCGCAAAAGCCGCAACCAAGCTGCATAATATCAGACAAGTGTCTTTCCTGGACCTCAGAAACCGCTCAGAAGTTTAACATTCCCAGGATTGTTTTTCATGGGATGGGCTGCTTTTCATTGTTGAGCTCTCACAATGTGAAGCTACACAAGACTCATCTTTTCGTTGCCTCGGATTCGGAGCGCTTTCGGGTTCCAGGATTGCCACAAAAAGTGGAGATAACAAGGGCTCAGCTTCCCGGTACCTTTGTTAGCTTGCCTGACTTGGACGATACTCGCAACAAGATGCAAGAGGCTGAAATGAATGCTTATGGTGTTGTGATAAACAGCTTCAATGAACTCGAGCATGGATGTGTCAACGAGTACCAGAAGGCAATAAAGAAAAAGGTTTGGGCCATTGGACCAGTTTCTTTATGCAACAGAATATACTTGGACAAGTTTGAACGAGGCAACAAAGCATCAATCAATGACAACAAATGCTTGAAATGGCTCGACTCTATGAAAACAAGGTCAGTTATTTACGCTTGTTTAGGCAGTCTATGCCGTCTTGTTTCAGCACAATTGATAGAGCTGGGGTTGGGTCTAGAAGCATCACAACAACCGTTCGTTTGGGTAGTCAAAACAGGTAATCAGCGAGCTAATGATGAGTTGGAGAAGTGGTTTTCAGAACATAACTTTGAGGAGAAAATCAAAGGGAGAGGACTTATAATCAAGGGTTGGGCTCCCCAAGTTCTTATTTTATCCCACCCTGCAATAAGAGGGTTCTTAACTCACTGCGGTTGGAATTCAACTTTAGAAGCCGTATGCTCGGGGGTGCCAATGATAACATGGCCACAATTCTCCGAACAGTTCTTTAACGAGAAACTGATTGTTGAAATTCTAAAAATAGGTGTTGGGGTTGGGGTTGAGATCCCTGTTAGATGGGGTGAAGAAGAGAAACTTGGGGTGCTGGTTAGGAAAGAACAAATTGAGAAAGCCATAGATATGTTGATGAATGGCGGAGAAGATGGCGAAAAGAGGAGAATGAGAGCTCGAGAACTTGCGGAAATGGCGACAAAAGCAGTGGAAAATGGAGGATCATCCCATCTCAACCTGTCACTCTTGGTGCAAGACATTTTGGAGCAAGTCAATCAACTGTAGCCAGCCAATATTTGATTGAATTATTATTTTTTTTTTCTAAAGGCAAATTTTATTTCATAAAAGAAAAATGATGTACAAAACGCCTAGCCTGATACATGCCGTAATAAATAATATGCCACAGTTTAATCTTTAGTTGCAGTTTGGACTTTTAATTGTAATCATTTTTATTCTTGTAAATCAAAGTCTAGGGTCAAGACTTTATGAAGACTCTTTCACGAGATAGACTCAAAGGAAGATCATGACTTAACCCTATGTTTGATAAATATTATTAAAGGAGAATAAAAGAAAGGAAAGGAAGGGAAAATTAAAGAAAAGAAATAATATATTTATTTTTTATTTGAATAATTAAAATTAATAAAGCAAAGAAATTTTAATATTTCTTATTTGGGTAAACTATGAAAAGGAATGGAAATTTGCATAAATAACAATATGAAAAAATTAAATTAAATTAAAAATTATAAAACACTAATATTCCAAATATCACTTTCTGAAATTCAATTATCTCATATGCTGACTTTTGCATTTGAATACTAATTTTAACAAAGGAAAAGAGTTAAAAAGAATTTCATACATCAATCTCTAGATTAAGATAAGATTGTTATTTTTTGAACACTAATTTTAAAAAATAGTCAATATAATCTAAATAATGTATGCCATACAAATTTCAAAATTAAAAACTGTTAATAATCTTAAAAAATCCACAATATAAATAAAGTTGTTACAATTTAAAAAGAAAGGCTAATAATCTTTAAAAAAAAATGCAAAAGTTAGCTATTATAATTACATGAGTAAATTATGATCTTGACAGGGTCTCCAATGTCTTGTTTGTGGTTATCTAATATTCAAATATACAACGATGGCTGAAACCCTGTTATAATAGAAGATGGGACAGTCTCGATTCAACCTGCTACAACTATACAAAATGCACAAGTTTTAGATCTGTTAGGGGCTTGTTAAAATTGAGATTTGTTATTGATAAGTTATAAAATTAACATATTTTAATCTCATTTTTAATGTGTTTTTGGATGATTAATTATGTAAATTAGTGAATTTGATGTTCCTAATTCTTTACATTCATATTTTTATACTTAAAAGAGCATTTGAGAGCAAAATGAGTGAAAAACGAGCCAAAATCAGACGAATAGAGCTGTTTTCAGGAGCCACATGGCCGGGGCATTTTCACACAAGTTGGACACATGCCCATATGCCAGCCGGTGTCGATTTCACACCCTGCTTCCCAAATACGCAAAAAAAAACTCAATTTTTAGGCTTTCTGGTCATTCTAAAATCTATAAATACCAATTAGAAGAAGATATAAAGGAGCAATTAGAGAAGATCGAAGAAAACACTCGAAGAACACCATCGGAATCAATTCGGAAGCGGATCTCCATCAAGTTCGAAAATCTCCTTTTAATTTCTTTCGAAGTTTTATTGAGTTTCTTTATATCTTGTGATTATTCTGACTTTGAGATATTTTCATTCAAGATTATGAACTAATTCCCTAGATACCTAGGGAGGATGAAACATATGATAAATCATTTTATTTAATTTTTATTTTATGCGATAAATACTTGATTCATGTTTTAATATTTCTAGGATATTAATTCATGTTTATTTCAGTGGAGGAAAAGTCCTTATTTAAGAGTAGATCTAACATAATTAAGTGGAGTTGCATGCAATCCTAAAAATAGGACGACATAAATCTACCAGATTAGAATCAAATCTAATAGGAGAATCCATAGATCGAGTTAATGTGACGACAGAGTTTTTATTAGAAAGAGATTTTAATTAATCAACCTAAAGTTAGTTGTTCTTAGGATTTTTTCCTGGGTATTGCCTATCTCATTGGTTAATATTCAATTATTTCCTTAATTCATTCATTATCTGATGCGTTCTCAGTATAATTAATTTAGTAATTTTAGATTAAAACACATCACTCCAAATTGTCGGGTAAATAATAGAAAAACGGTAATTACTAATATTTTTAGTCTTCATGGATATGATATTCTCTACTCATCATAGTTATACTATTGTTTGATAGATACACTTGCCTTTGTTGTATTTATAGTTAATTTAGTGACTATCAAAATTTTAATTTGTTATCAAGGTAAAGTTTGTTTAATTGATTTACCATTTGAAGAAGACAACCTTGAAAGAAGAGGAGAAGTAATAACAAATGTTTGAAGTTGAGATGAGATGGTGAATGGTCGCTATTACATTTTACATTGCAGATTTGGTTTTGAAAGATTGCTTATGTTCTATTTGCTTTTGCACCTTTTTGTTGCTAATGTTCTGTTATTTTTACGATTAGTACTACTTTGTTTGAAGTTGTTTCAAACTTGATATCTTAATGGCGGATTGATAATGCTTTTATAAATACTTTGAGATTTAAGATATGTTTGATTGACTAATTGAAATTTAAGCATGATATTTAGTGATGTATTTTTCTATGGGGAGTTTTGATTTGATGGCTAATTGATAATGATTTATAAATCTTTTGCAATTTAAGATATGTTTGGTTTACTAATTGATGTTTGAGCATGATATTTGATGATGCATTTTTCTACCGGGAGTTTTCATTTGATGGTTAATTGATAATGCATTTTCTTAAGTTATATTTGAACTCCTAGGTTGATGATTTGATTTGATGCATGTCAAAAGTGGGAGTTTTTTTGGCATGATCGATGTTATGTGATAGGGGGAGAATTGTGGAAAGTTGATAACACGTGTATTGATCAGATGCTGACATATTTTGTCAAAATGTCAGAGGGATATTGTATCTGTTGTAGTCTTGTTACCCTCATTGTTTGAACAACACTTGGGACAACAAGTTAGTATTGCTATGCAATAAGCTTGTATAATTTTGGATGGCTGATTTTTGCTTTGATTAATTTTAATATTACCGAGAGTTTAATTTACAAATGGCAAAGGAAAGAGAAGAGTTTGATGCAAGGCAAACATTACCTTCATCCTTTGACTTTATTTTACTTGGAGACTAAGTTGATTTGAATTTGTATGGATATGAGAAATTTTGTGTGTGGATAATTCCTTTATTTTAAAATTTGATTTATCTTCTTAAGTTATTTGGAGAAATTGCTAATATTAACCTATAAATAATTTGCATTGTCGCATATGTTGTGAGTGTCTTTGGAGTGTTTTTTAGTCAAGTATTGTACTTTCTTTGCGTTGTATCCTTACACTCTTGTATTAGGCATTTTATTGGAGAGTAATCTTTATTATAAGTGTGCTTGTTTGGGATAAGTCATTGTGACATTGGGGTATTTTATTGGGCTGTAATTATTTATTGTGTAAAGATTGAATTTTTTACCAATAGAATTTTAGATTTATTAAAATTTCATAAAATAGGATTAATGAATCCGAACTACATTAACAGATAACATTTATTGATTTCTCTTCTTGCCTTATTCCTTTTATAATCTGTTTGTTAACCTGTCGTGGTCTAACTTCTATTCCAATATTAGTTAGGAACATCCAACAAATTAAAATCTTTTTCAACAAATAAAACAAGTATTTTTTAAAATATAATATATAGTTTAATTAAATAAATTGGTTGGCGGAAGGGGATTTTTAAAATTTAATTTTAAGAACGAATGCTTGCAATATAATATGTGCCTTTCTTTATGATTGAAAGTGATTCTGATGTTGAAAAAAATAGATTTATGATGAGACATAATAAAAGCAGATCACTTACAAAAAGAATGGTTGTTCAACTTTATTTTTGTTAAGTGTTTTAGAGTGTGTTCTTCAAAAGAGTTAAATTATGTATTTATATGATATAGTTACTATTTATGAATATAATGTCGTAGGTAAGTCTTTATACATGCCAACACATACCCTATTCTAAGATTAAAACGTCTACATGGTGATGCAAACCTACATCATACGATTCTATAGAGGGGTGTGAACATCTCACGTGCATACTCAAAATACGAACCACGTGGATGGATGGGTTAAGACACAATCAAATAACCAAGTAAGGAGTAAGTATAGCGAATAACATAACAATTTCATATATACTTAGAATTTCCGTCAGAAACGAATTTTTCTACATAAACTATATGAGGGTTTGAATATAGGATATAATATATATATATATATATAGCATGAAGATGAAAGCCTAGTCTTGAAGCCACTGATCTCCATCAATATATGATATGTTCATGTAGTGAGCTGCTTCATATTCCATTAGCTGCTTCCCATAAGAAGCTCTGAATGTGTAGTTTGCTCCAGGCCCCAAGCACTCATATTCTCCAAAAAAAACAGTCCTGGAAACAATAAAAAGTTCATTTTTTTATTATAATAAAATAATTGCCATATAAATATGGTTTTTAATATATGAATGAAAATGACAGACTGGTCTCTAGAAGGGTCTCGCCAGTCGTTCCATCCGACCGGTGCCACAACATCCGACATGTAACTTCGGGAGAAGACAACGGTGGCATACGCTCCCCAAGCTCTACCAAGCCAGACGCTCCCGGTTCCCCG
The DNA here is from genome assembly GCA_025698465.1 of Gossypium longicalyx. Lineage (NCBI taxonomy): Eukaryota > Viridiplantae > Streptophyta > Magnoliopsida > Malvales > Malvaceae > Gossypium > Gossypium longicalyx. Next base: position 31,072,930 of record CM047003.1, read on the forward strand.
GACGATGCAATTTACGAATGAAAACCCTGTTTGCTCATTCAACGATTGCCTTGCATGAGCTGTGACGGATCCGCTAACTCCATTCGTCCCTTCTTTAGCAATTGAGTGGATAAGGCAACCCTGTCAACAATTAGTGCAAATGTATAATCTAAATCCGATTGTCGGGTTCAGTGACAAAACAGCATGGGTAAGACGTCCGAAAATTGTTGGTACCTGATAGAGTGATCTAGCATTTCCAAAAATGAAATCAATAGAACCTTGTATGAAACAACCTTTGAAATAATGTCTGCCACGATCATCCAGAAGTGTGTCTTGGGCTCCATAAAATCCACAATTGTAGAAAGCAGCTTGATCCCCTGCTATTCTAAGCGCCACTGCCTGCTTTCCAGTTTCACCAGGGATTGGCTCTGGAGCTGTATTCTTTTCCAGAAAAATTGGCAATCAATAGACCGATCCATTAATCAACAAGAATAACGCAAAATCATTACCATGTTTTTAATATTCCTCTGAACCATTTCAACTCTAATTTTAAAGAACAAGCATCCATTCAAATTCTAGGACAGTCTTCTATGCAAGACTAGACTAGTTTACTTATTGGGCTGGATCCCAACCTAAATTTTTGCAATCGTTTTGCCGATTGGGTTAAATGGCTCGGATTAGTGTTAAAAAAAAACCATTATTATATAAATATTTCATAATTAAAATAATAATAATTCAGGTCTAGATGGTCCAAATTTACAAAAGTCATGTCCAATGCCATAAACTTCACAGTCCAAGTCGAGCATATAGCCGACCCTCGGATAGGTATATCCTGGAATAAGAAAAATAACCAAAATTTTTAGACCTTAATTTTTGTTGATCCTATTTAGGGTCAAAATAAAGGTTAATTTATCTCACAAATTTTAAATTAATATTTGCGCTTTCTCTTTTTTATTTTTAGTGATTTTTTTCTATCGATGGTAAATTTTTAAATGTGTAAAATAAGCAACACGTAAGACAATATCTAGTACATCATAAATATGTCTTCCTTGAGCGTCCAATCAGATTCGAGAGATGAGGTTAGGCTCATAGTCATACTCCACGTAGCATTTTGAGAAAATTGGACAGACAAATGGAGCAAATCCACCTTTCAGTACCTCTAAAATGCAACAACTATGAAAATATAATGATAGAAGTTAAAGACAGTGAGATTGAAGCTAAATTTGTAGGCTATACTACACACGCAATGTTAATTTCAGGAATTAAGTGTGATGATTTACCTTAAAGCTAATGTTATAGGCTGTAAAGTTAGAAGCAAAGATGGCAACCGAAGAGCTGTACACTGTTCCTCCGGTGGAATTTGCAGTGTCATTCCATTCTATAACTGTGTTGAGAAAACCCTCACCTTGAATTATCAAGTTGGATTTGCTTGCATGGACCACTACCTTCTCCCTGAATCACAGGTCACCCATGTTTGTAACTTAGATTCAAAGTTCCATGCATATTGCACAAGATTGAATCATAGTGGATCATCAATGATATTAGCTGTTCATGGTACATATACATGTGCAACTATATATACACACAGGGAAGAAACGTTTTTCAATAATGACCTGTATGTACCAGAATAAATAATGATCAGGGTCTTGGAGGGGCTGGAATCCGGAACAGCATCGACTGCCTTCTGCGCACTGCTGAAGTTGCCGCAACCCTCTAAGTCAACTGTTAATACAAGTGACACTTTGTATTGATAAATAAGGCTGCTAGTGCTCAAGCTCGACCTCCATTTGATATGATCACATTTGTGCTCACGCCCCCTCCTATGATGGTGATGATGGTGACGACGTCGATGACGATGATGATGATGATGTCTAGACACCATCCTCGTTAGCAAAGATATGAATTCACCGCTTTGGCTCACAACTTTCTTGACGAAGGAAGCTTCAAATTTCATGGAGATGGTTGCTTGGGAAGGAGGAGGGAGTGTATACAGAGAGATTAGGATGGAAAAGAGTGCAAAGAGAAAGGCAAAGAGCCAAATGGAGTTAGTTTTGAGCCTCATGGCTAATGCAATGGGGGAATTAGTTAGAGAATGATGTAATTTTTGAGCTAAAAGAGCAAAGGGAAAGGTACGGCTTTATTATATTCCCTTGAGAAGGATGAAGGGCCGGTTAAGTGATGTTTGGCGTGGGAGGTAAGATATATCTGTGGGAGGGCCTGGTTATTGATTTTCATAAATTAAAAGGCCGAAAGTAATGGTGTAGAAAATAAAGATACGAAAGAGTTAAAAAAAAAAGGTTAGAAACTGCATACGCTAACCCATGAGAGATGCAGAGAGAAAGAGAAAAGGAAAGATTATCTGATTGTAGCAATGATGAAAACAAAGGAAACGCAAGATTTGCCTGTTTATTTGAGTAATTTTTACTTCTTTATCAATTTAAACAAAATGAAAATATGCTTAATGTAATTATGATTTCATCACCATAATGACTATTCTAATTTGGATTTGCATGGGGGCGTTTGAGTAACATATACTTCTGACCTTACATATTTTAAGATAATCACAACAATGAAATTTAAGGCATATATATATTTTAAAGCAGTTCAGCACAATCAGCCAAACTCCTATGTTAAGCAACTTGTTCATGACATTCTCCTAATGGAGCTTATGATTACAAGGCAGGAGTACTCTAAGTTATGTTAGCTTTCATTATATTTCGTATTTAGATATTTATTTAATATACGATATTATGTACGAAAAAGTTCATATAACATAGATTGAGATTAATGTGTTATGTCCATGAAAAGAGTTTTGTTATACGCTAAAGTCATGCAAAATATAAGGTAGATTATATTCATAATCTTAAGCTTAACCCTTGGAATTTGATATCAACTAGCCACTGGTATAATAGGAAATGATTTGTCTTGCATCAAGTATGAGGTTCAAACCTATACAACCTTTTCCGTTATCCTTTAATAATGATAACTATAGCGATTTGATAGAAATTTGTTGATTTAATTTCATTAATTTCTTTCCTTTTTCGATCTATGTAAATTTGTTCAAATATGTCTACTTCTTCCTTCATGTTGTTTAAATTAAATTAAATTTATCAGAGTACAAGTCTGAAGATAGGGGGTTAGACCGATTAATCTGTGAACTGCTCAAAATCGATTGAACAAGTTAAAAAATGGATGTCGCAACGCTATATTGCACCAGCACAATTTTGTTGTAATTTTTCATTAAAGCATAGTGCAATTTGTATGTTACATATTCTTGCTTTTTACTTATAAATATTTAAAAATTAATTTTAAAAGACTTTAAATCATTTTTATTCCTTATGTGATAGAAAAATTTGGATATAATTATTATTTTTTTAAAGCTTTTGTAATTAGATTATTTATTGCCTGTTCGTGTGGCCCAACTCTTCACAGTTGGGTCTCTTGTAAGCTTACTAAAAACGTCCATTTAGCTTCATTAATTGAGCTTGCATCTTTGTAACCCAAACAACATGAAACAAAGTCTTGAGCGATTGGATCTTCCAATTCTTTCTCTTGAAAATGTTTTGACACTCATTCTTGAATCAACACGTTGAATTGGGTTTTCAATTGTTTAGTTTTGTACCGAGTTATTGGGCATTGTGGCAAACTTAGCCCATCACACCTATGGCCTAACAATGAGTTTTAATGCTCGTATCAATCAATGAGAGAATATCGTTTATTCTTTAACTGAGTTATGAATTCTACTATTGTAAGTGAAGTCATGCCATACATAAATTATGTGCCTCATATGTTAACTTTTAGCTTATTATCATGAGAGCACATGCTTTCAATATATCAAAGCACATGAACTATGTACACAAAGTTAGTCACTTAGGCATGCTTGAGGTAAGTCACGCTATAAACCTTACAAGTGAGTAAATTCATAAACAGATCTAAGATAAATTCTAATTGAGTCTAGTCTGATGTATTGTCAATTTAGACAATTACACATGTATCTCTATTTTTGAGAGTCATTCTCTCCGATAATTAAGACAAGCAATCTTCCCAATTAGACTTATAGGCAATATAATAGTTCACATGAGTCAATTCTTCAATTTAGTTTCTACGAACAATGTATAATTCAGATATAATTTGTCTTCCAACATTATAATTATAACACTCATAGCCCGTCCCAATATATAGTACGAATGGAAGATGCTATCAAAACATTAATATGACAAATACCTTTGATTTATTCAAAAAATTATAAAAATATTTAAATTCTATTCAAAATAAATTTTATGCTTTTTAAAACCAAGTTGAAAAATATTTTAGTTTCAATTAAAACAAAAGAACAAAGTAACGTGTAAAATATAGGATCATTTACGGTCCACTACACTTCCAATGTGGTATAATTACTACATTGATCCTTAATCTAAGTTTTTAATTAAAAATCTATAATAATTTAATTTTTATAATTTAGCTCCTATATCTTAATTAATCACTAATTCGATATCCAAAATTTAATTTACCTAATATATAACTTTATAAATATTTAATAAAATTATTTATAGGTCCGGTTTACTAAAAGAGGGTCTCAAAACTGAATTTTTTGCATCACTAATCTTTAAGTCGTTACATTAAAACAAAAAAATCTCCTAAAGTATAACACTTTTGCGAGAACATATGTCAAAGAAATTGTGCAAGAATTCTATTGCAATCTACAGTACGACATTGGCGTTGAAGGATCGGCTAACTTTTAGTAAGTTAAGGGACGTGAGAATTTATTTAATTTTAGTCTGGACATTATCAATTGATTTCTGAATAATCAGAGTATTAGTGATGAATGTACCCAAGACCACAACCATATTGTTAATGACCAAAAGTACTCCTCTTTCTCCCGCTAGGCTAACGGTAAAGTTTTGTGTTTTACATGAGATAGCCATTCATATTATATTGGCTGAGCATCTTGTTGTTTATTAGCTTGTTTATTTCTTTCTTCTTTTGAGTGAGTGTTCTGTTGAATAGGGTGTTTGTAACACTTAGTCAAATTTCTGTCTTGTGACTATTGTGTGGTGTGAGATCATTAGTTTTTTATCGATGCTGCATGTAGAGTTGTGAGCTTTAGCTAATAAAGAAAGAAGTGCATTCTTGAAATGTTTGGTGGTTGAATAAAGATTTATCTTGAGTGAGGCTCCGTAGACATAGAACTTTTATATCAGAATTGTGTAAACAAAGATCGGTTGTGTCAATTTTTTTTTTTCATTTTTCTTACGCTATCTATTTTGGTTCTAATTGTTTACAACAAACTTTAAACAAAGTTGGTTTATCATCACTGTAAACTAATTATTTTTCAGTTTAGGATTGAGTTTATCTTGGAAAAGGATAGTTACGGGCTTAGGCTTTCTTAAGCTTGAGCTCTTTTCCAAACTCAAGTTTTCTTGAATTCGAACTCTTTTTTCAAAATTTAGATTTTTTGAGCTCGAATTTTAATTTTAAAATTAACTCAAATTGAATTAGATTTTATCTCAGATTCATTCAAAAAAAAAATTCACACTTGAACTGTTTTGCCTTCTCTCCCAAGAAATCTTCCTAACGAAACAACCCATCAACTTAAAAGCTCTTGCACAAAGAGGTAAGGTCAAAATAATTTAAACACCATATGAGTGTTTATGAAGATGATTTCCAATCCTTATTGTCAGCTTAGGCTACTTAAATATGTATATTAATGGCCCTTTTTTTATATAACAAATAGTAGTATTCATAAACATAAAGATGATCATATATCCAACACATGGTTAGACTCTCGTGTCTTTTCGTAAATGGCATTAACAAAAAAAGAAGAAGATAAAAACATAAAGGGATCCCATTTCTCTAAAGTAAGAGCATATGGACCCATTTAATTATGTTTTTTTTAAGGGAAAAGGGATAAGATTTAAATAAATGTACCATATTGCTGTAACTATTATGGCATTGCTAAGCGTTCTTGTGTGTGTTTTCTTCTTAGAACAAGCTTCTATTGACCTTATAAGCAAGCTTATCACTCATCACTCATCATTAATCATTATTTAGAGCAAATTTATTCAGCAAATACAACTCGGTACAACAATACTGCAGCATACTAAAACCTTGGCCATTAGCCTACAAACAAATACATACCAAATACATATATAATAAGAGAATCTGACGCCCACTTGTGAAAGTTACCTCGAGCTAGCCCTGCAAATCATATAATGAAGTGAAGAGAAATGTTGCAGAGAAAGCCAAAATTGCCAAAGGATCGAAGTTGCCCTATAAGAGAATTTGCCATTTGAGGAAAGGGGATTCAGTTTACCTGGTTGGAAACAATCCATCATCAGCGAAAAAAAAGCCCAGGCCACCCCTGCCTGCCTGATTTGAGCATTTCAAGCCATCGGCAAGGATGGCCTGGTGATGATGGTGCAGAACATAAGAGGGCTGATACTGAAGCTATGTATGGGTTGATATAGGTTTTAATTTAAATCTTCCTTGGTCAGAAGGACAATAAAAGGGTGCGGTGACTTTAAGTAAAAGTGTGTCGTCACATCAATCCCTTCCATATATTTATATTATTTTATTATTTTTTTTTATGATAAAACATATTTAATATAATGTTTTTATGTAATCTTTTATGATTTTTTAATAATTATTTTATGTATTAATATTTCATGTTATTTTTTCATGCCTTATCTTATTATAATTATTTTTTATATATCATATTCACATTGTTTCCAGAATTATCAAATTTACTTTTTTTAATAAAAGAAAAGCAAACAAGAGAAGTGGGAATCGAGTGAAGTTGAGTTTGCTAGTTTCAGCATCTTCCAAAGTATATGCCATTGCCACCAACCCTAATTTGCACCACATTATGATGACATCTCCCTTTTTTTCCTTTTGTTTCCTTTCAAAGCCCCTGGGATTTTAAATTGCGATGGCTACTCTTTCCTGTTTATCACATGGGGATATATTATGGGTCGTTTTATCTGGTGGCGACTCGAGAGTCATGTTTCTAGAGTGGGACTTGTTAACCAGTCATTTCCTGCCACTTGCAAGGAGAAAAATTCTGCTTGTGAATTTCTGATATTATTTCAAGCTGCTATATGAAGTGATGACTAGCTTTTATCGCGGATGGTGGAGAATGTTGCATAACCTTCGGGATAGGACTACACGATCAATTTGTAGATGCCAAATTTATCACAACTTTTTTTTTGGTTGGATTATGTATTGTTTTGGTAGGAAAAATTATCACAACTTTAAAAGTTAAAAGAGGATGAATGAGATTGAAATGCAGACCACGTAGCTCTTTTGAGACACTATAGGTTTTTCTTAGTGATAAATACAAATGTAAAAAGAGCTATATTGCATTCCGTTCCTCATGCACTACACAACCTAAAAGATAAATATTTCATTGCATGGAAAAATATTATGTGAATATTTATTAATGTGATGCTGTATTTTTTATTACATGTGTATACGTATGGAAACTAGGTATTTAGAATATAAAAATGTGTTTGAAAATAACATATAATAAATAATGAAACGTATGAAACTAATTAATGATAACAGTGAAATATGTACGATATTAAAATGAAAAAATTAGATTAAATTGTGAGTAAAACAAAATACAAACACATCAGATTAAAAATAAGAATACAACTATTTACCATGGTGGAGTTATCAATCTTAAGTTGGTGTCGAGTTAACTTGTGACACCAACTGAATTGATGCTCGCTAAACTAACTAAAAATTCGACTAAGGCAAGTGCACCTATCGAAAAGTAGTATAGTTATAGTGAGACCGAAAATATCGTATCCACAAGGACTAAAAGTACTAGTACTTACTATCTTTTTATTATCTAACCTAAGAATAAAAGGGGTATTTTTAAACTAAGACTAACTATTTAATTAACTAAGAACACGACAAAGGTAAAAGTTGGAAAATACTGTTTGGAAAACCGATGGAGAAGGCAATATCCAAGGAAGAATCCACCTAGACTTTATTTATTACTTCTGAATTAGACGATTTATTCACTTGACTTAATCCATAAAAATCCCTGATTTATGTTAATATCTCTCTCGAGACTAAAAACAACTGACTCTAGATTGATTAATTGAAATCTCTTTCTAATTATAACCCCTATTGTCGCATGAATTCGATCTATGGACTCCCTTATTAGATTTGACTCTAATCCGACAGATTATGAAACATCTACTCTTAAATAGGGACTTTTGCTCTGCTGAATAAGTACATCAAAACCTGAATTAATATCCTGAAATATTAAAACAAGAATGAAAACTCACAATTAAGAATAAGAACAAGTATTTATCATATAATTCAAATAATAATAAGATCCGTCTTAGGTTTCCTCTCCTTTAGGTATTTAGGGAGTTTAGTTCATAATAATGGAAAACATCTCAAAATTGAGAAAACAATAAAACATAAAGAAACCCAAAGAACTTCTAGGAAATTGAATGGAGATCTTCAGTCTTGAAGTAAATCCTGCTACTGAGCTATTTCCGATGGCTATCCTTCAGTATCTTCTGCCTTCTGCTCTCTGTGTCTTTTGATACTCTTCTAGGGTGTTTATATAAACTTTAGAATGCTTCAAAACCCTCAAAAGTAGATTTTTTCGAGTAGAATTAGACTTGGGTACGACAGGGACACGGCCGTGTGCCACTCCCGTGAGAAGGTGTTCAAGCCGTGTGTAATTCTGACTTGATTTAATGTTGACACGGCCATGACACATGGGTGTGTGGCCAGCCCGTGTGTCTCATACGGGCGTGTGAATTACGCGTGTGAGAGTGCCTAAGCCGTGTGAAACACTGACTTTAGCCTATTTTGTCCCTTTTTGTCCCGTTTCTTGCTCTTTTCACTATCCTATGTTCTCCTAGGTATAAAACATGAAATTAACGGATTATGAGCATCTAATTCAGTAAAACCAAGGATATATTATCCATAAATATGCCAAGCATGGGATAAAATATGTATATAATATGGTTCATCAAATATCCCCACACTTAAGCATTTGCTTGTCCTAAAGGAAAATCCTCAACTCACAATTAAAATAAATTCTTCTCAACTTATAATTTCATCAATAATGGTTCGAAATAATCCACAAATAATCATACATTGAGAATTCAACTAAAAAAAATTAAAGTTTCAAACGATCCAAGTTGAGCATTTTAATCATAAAATCATAGGTATCCCCCTTTATCTAAGTAATTACCTTTAATTCCAAATTGACAAGGGTTGGTATCATCGCTAAAGATTCACTCAAATCACTCAAAGTGTTTAAGGTTCAATAATTAAGCACTCAATAGTCAAGCATGAAAAGTTATTACCATAGGCTTGCATGAAAATCAAATCTCCACCACTATAAATGAGATGATACACAAATCAAAAGGTCTTTACAAGGTTGTAATGAGGCTTGTGTTAAAGGTGTGGATATAGGCTGAAACAGAGGGTTAGAATCGAGATTAATTTAATAAATTACTAGACGTAGAAAAATAAAGCCAATTACTGAATTACAAACAAGTATCAGAATTAAAACTTTCCAAAATGAAGTGAGCTTTCCCTCAATATAATAACTTCAACTTATCCAAGCTCTTTAGAACAATATGTAATTGAATGAATAAAAATATATAAGTTTTTTTTTAAGAATAAGAACAAGTAGGGAGAGTAAGAGGTAATTCAGCAACTGAAATAAACGAACATAGAACAGTAACTCATCAAATCAAATCTCAATAAAAAAAAGGGTCAATAAAAAAAGAGGAAATTCTTAACGAATCAAAAAGAGTTAAATTGTAGGTTATCGTTAAAGGGAAAATCAAGAAACAGTGTTTAAAGCTCAAAGGGGTTAACTAAGGGTCAATTATGTGGGTAGGCTTTTTATGGGGTAAGTGGTTTAAAACCTAAGTGCCTTTATCATCTCAGTATATCAAATCAAAGGTGTGGTCTTGACATGCATAATCGAAGTAAGTTTTAGAATAACAAATCAATGTTGACACACTCATAACCAATAAAATAAGTGAGCAAGAAAGATATATGCTCTAAAAGGCTCAAAATCTCACGAAAATTATGGGTATTTGATGTAAATCCTGTAAACTTAGAACTTCAAGATATTACCTCAATTCAGGGGAACAACCTAGCAATTTTAATTTTCAAAAGTCAACTTATCATGCTTGATTCTCTATTGTCTCAAAGTTAGACAATCAATGCACAATTACCTATGTTTTGATTCAAAACATATCAATAAAAATCATAAGTCAATCAAAATTTATTCTAAAAGTAATATGAGAAAATTATTTGAGAACAAGATATAATTAAGGGATTTTCTGATAATCATAATATCATAACCCTTCCTACACTTAAGATGTATATTGTCTTCAATTTACAAAAGGAGACAATAACAATATAAGCATAATATCATAAAAGAGAGGAAGAAGCGAAACTGCCCTGAATTTGGATGTAGTCCTTGGGATAGTGGGAGTGGATTTGTAGATATTGTGAATGAAATGTATGTGGAACTAGGCAGAGGTGAAGGTGGCCGTAGAGGTTGGGTTCCATAATCATAGTGTCAAGCGAAGAGGTTATCATGGTGGTCGGTGTCGTGGTGGCTATGGTCGTGGTCGAGCAGGTCATGGCAGTCGTGGAGGATTGTTTGTATATCCCTGAGTAGCACCAATCGATTGAATCTTTTAAAACTGCGATGCCATCAGTAATGTTTTAGGGAGTTATATTGATGGGGTTGTTATGGTTAGTCGTAAAGGAAAAGCTAGATAAAAAAATTTAAATTATACTAATAAAAGTCTTTTAAGAGCATGAAAAATAAAAATAAAAGAAAAAGAAAAACAAAGTGAAAAATAAGTGGACTCAAAAGTCATCATCGGCAGTTGGATCCTGAGGTGGTGGAGCTGGAGGTAGAATGTGAAAATGCTGGCAAATTTGTTGTAAAGTCGCATCCATGCTGTCGAATCGCTGAGTGTAATATTGCTCAAAGTAATTCAGGTGGTCTGAAACTTCATTCAATGAAGCAGCCACATGAACTGGTCTATGACTCGGCGGTGGCTGAGAAGGTGGGTCCTCTTGAAATGAAGGGATATCATCAGAAATATCATCTGGGTCATCCTCATCGGTGGGTCGTGTTAGTCGGTATTGAGGAGGATCGAACCCACGACGACGCTCTATCATCCTCATGTGGAGCATACTTGAGATGCCCTATGGAGACATCTGGCCGATTAGTGAGTGATGAGGACTGGGCCGATGTGTTCAGGAGCCCAAAGTGTTGAGCTAGATGAGTCACATAAGGGCCGATGCTAATGACTGCCTTTCAGTGCCGTTCAGTCTGATGGCGAAAGGTGAGGGCGATAAAGTATGCGAGATTGAACACATGCCCTTACCTCATACTCCATAAGAAGTATGCGTCATGAGTGTTAATGACACTATTACTCTCTCATCGCCCTGTTAAGGTGTGAGCTAAAAGGGCGTGGATGTATCGAAGAGCCAGAGAGAGAGCCGATACCTTAGACCGGTTGGGATCATAGATGCTCATAGCAGGCATCATGGCTGCCCAACATGATGAAGGTGCATAATGGATGTGACGGTGGAGGTGGGGAAAGTTGTCGGCCTCCATAAAATCGTTTGTATACAGTTCCAAGGTAACTCCGAATTTTGAGACACTTAATTGCCATACTAGACCGCCAAGGCAGAATTGGACTGTGCCTAGGTCATCAAACTCCGCCATAACTATCTACAACTAAAACGGAGCACAGTTCCAAAGTGAACTCTAGGTATGTCTGTAACACCCCTAACCCGTATCCGTTGCCAGAACAGGGTTTCGGAACATTACTACCATTTGCAGATTACTTAAAAAAATTTAAATGCTTACCGATTCAATGCATCATGTAAATAAATATATTACCATTCAATCAACAGATTAGTACTTGTATAAGCATCAAACAGTAATATTGTTAGTGTACTTGCACATATCTCATATAAATTCAACATTGATATAACTATTTTCTCGACATATCGTACTTGAGTTCAATAATAGTCTCAACTTACATAATTTTCTTGTATCAACATATCAAAGATAATCATATATGTACATGTCATGAAACATATCATGCTCTTACCGTTTCTTCATAAGCATATATGATTCATTTCATTATATTAATATTTCATACTCCATCATTTCCATATATTTTATGTATATTTATTCGATAATAGCTTATATCAAACCTAACATAATTTATATTCCACGTACTCATACTTATTTCGTTTATCTATCTTCATAATTATTTCATACAACTATTTTGTACATATATATTTCCATATGACCAGTTCTTATAAACATTACACACAACCATTTCATATAACCATTCGTCATCCGATACATATTACGGATATCAATTGTTCAACAGATGTCATAGCATCTCCCATCCACGGTCTTATTCATCTTTGACATGATGCCATAGTATCTTTCAACTATGGTCTTACTCATTTTCTGTCATGTTGCCATGATATCTTTCAACCATGGTCTTGTTCATTTCATATCACGTTGCCATGGTATCTTTCAACCATGGTCTTACACATTTCATATCAAAGTTGCCATGGTATCTTTCAACCATGGTCTTTCACGTTTCATATCAGGTTGCCATGGTATCTTTCAACCATGGTCTTACATGTTTCATATCGAGAGCACACTCCCGCGAACCTCATCCTTACAAAGTGGGATTACGGTCCAGCTAAATCCTCAGTAATATAAACTCATAGAGTATTGTCGGGATTACCACCCAAAGCTAAATCCTCCTGCGACGACAATTACTCTAATGAGCTTGGATCCGAATTTACAGTCCAAAGCTAAATTCAGACACGATTCGGATTACCCGTCCGGGCTAAATCCATTTTACACATATTCTTCGGGAGGGCTATATCGGGATAGGATCACCCATCCAAGGCTAGATCCTTTTTACCGTCAATTCCTTTTCGAGAGATCCATCGAATTTTTCCTTTTCATTCAACCGAGATTTATTTTCAATTTATTTGAGTATTATCAATATTTCATCAAATATCATGAATTGAATATTCAAATCATATTTTCATCACATAACCACATATTTCAAGTATTTAAAATACAATTCAAGTTACACAAACTTACCTCATTGCTTGTTTGTGTTTATAATTTCATTAATCCGATATCTTTTCTTTTTCACGATCGAGTCTCATATTTGAGTCGTTCGGATCTTTATAAATAAATTTGATCATCATTTTCATTCATTTCATATACTAATGCATTTAATTAATGCTTTAGGCAAAATTTACCATTTTGCCCTGAACTCTTAATTAATGACGATTTCATCCTTAGGTCGAGGAAAATAAAATTCTTGCAATTTAATCCTTATTTCCAGCTATTATTCTTATATATATTGATAACAGTCCATGAATTCTATAAAATATCAGAATTTTCTATAATTTCAACACTTTTCAATTTATTCTTTCAACGCTTTTCAATTTAATCCCTAAAACATGTTTTCCCCCGATCTTGAACTAAATTAATAATTTCATTCAATTTTGTAATTTAAATAATAAAATAATCCATTTCATGCAATTTGATCTTTTTACATTTTTACAAAATTGCCCATAAAATTTTACTTTTATTCAATTTAGTCCTTGAGCCTAGAATATGCAAATTAGCCATGCTAGATGAATATTCATACATATTTTTCCTCCTCCTCCTCTCCATTCCACATCCTTAATGTAGATAATACACTTGTAAGTAACATTATCCATAATTTTTATTATTTACTTTTATGAATATTCAAGCTGTCTATCTGCATCATGGTCACTAAATTATTTATATCTGGAGATATAGAACTCAAAATTAAGATCCGCTAATTTTCCCTGAAACTAGACTCATATATCTTCTTACCATAAAATTTTCAGAATTTTTAGTTTATCCAATAAGTACAGTTTATTCTTTAAAATTACCCCTGCTCTGCTGTCTAACAGTTCTGACCCTTCTTCACTAAAAATTAATTATCTCCTTGTACAGAATTCAAATGATGTTCCCGTTTGTTTATATTGAAAATAGACTCATTAAGAATTCTAAAAATATAAATTTAAACCCCTAATTATTTTTATCCAAATTTTTATGATTTTACAAAGTCAGAACAGGGGAACCCGAAATCATTCTGACCTTGTCTCACAAAATTCATCATATCTCATGATTTACAATTCCATTGCTTACATAATTTCTTCTATAAAAAACTATACTTAATAAGCTTTAATTTCATATTTTATTCATCCTATAATTAGATTTCTACAATTTTTGATGATTTTTCAAAGTTAGACTACTGCTGCTGTCCAAAACTGTTTTAGTACAAAATATTAGTTACCATGTTATAACACCCTTATTTTCTTTTTCTACACCATTTCTCATCATTTTCTCTTATTTTCTCTTCACTAACATATCATGAACATAGGACCTTATGTAAGAAAACTCTACTATAACATTATTTCCATGCTTTGTCAATAATAACAAACTTAAAAACATATTGAAATCTTGATATACTTACCTTGTTCTATTGATACTAATCTTTAACTTGATTTTTCTCTCCTCCAGCTTCTATTTCTTGAATCCAACTTGATATTCTAACTCCCCATGGTCTCCTTAACATTTTTCTCTCTTGGTAGCTATGGAAATTCATTTGATTTTTGGGTGAAAATGGTGAATTTTTGGTAAAAGGACCAAATTGTAAAGAAAGTAAAACTTTCTTTCTTCCTCTCTTTCTCTCACGTTAGTGCATGGGAAATATGGATGAGAATTTCTCATCTTTCTTTCTTTATATACTAATAAAATAATAATAAAATAATAATAAAATATCTTATTAAAATATTAATAAAATAATATTTATCTAATTAAATAATTATAAAATATCAAAATATCTCTAGCATCATTATTACTTTCTAGATTTCTCTCTCTTCCAATTGACCATTTTGCCCTTCATTATCTTTTAAAATTCCATCCTTAAGTCATCATTTAATTTGGTAAAATTGCAATTTAGTCCTCATAATTTCTTCATCTATTCAATTTGGTCCTAATTCATCCATTTTCCTTAGTTTCTAGATTATTCCACTCTTAAAATATTTACACTATTGGTCCTTCAAATTTTTCATATTTACACTTTAACCCCTCAAATTTTGAGTATTTACTCTTGTGCAACAAAACTTTTCTCACTTTTACAATTTAGTCCTTTCTTGAATTAATATATCATAATATACTTCTCAATATTGACATATCTCAAAATTTCCTTTTTTTTTCACTTTATTTCCTTATTTTACTATATCAAGGATAATATCTTACTATAAATATTTTCAGGGTATTACAATGTCGGCTCGATAATGTCAAAGAAGCGATCCCAAGGAGCGGTAGCGAGGAGGGCCCCAACTAAGTCAGCTAAGTGGACCTGCTCTAATGCAGCCCAATCGATGCACCGGCCTACACCAAAAGGTTAGGCTCGTAGAATTTGAAATAACTCCTCCCGAGGTCCTTGTAGAAATTGGAAGAAATGATGGCGTATCTTAGTGGTCGCGGTTGAGGATGTCACTAATTTTTGTTTTTAAGAAGCGGGGACGATAGTTTTCTTTCCTCGAGTGTTTGTCATGATGTACCTGAAAGAGAAAACATTTCAATATGAATAAAATCGGCATAAATAACACTAATCAAAGACATCAAAAAGCTTAGGAGGAGATATGTAAATAAGACAAAAATGTGACTTAGAAGACTCTATTGTGATAACAAGATGGAAATTTAGTCTTATATGCACTATTACCCTAACATGCAAAAATTAACAGAATGTGAATCTAACTATCAATATACTAAACTAATTAGCAATAATAATAGTAAAAAGGGAAAAGACAATGCACCGAATAATGAAAATAAACAAACACTAAAGATAAACCGAACATCATTAACGACTAACTAAATCCACAAATATATCAAAAGAGCCTATGATTAAAACAGTGAGCAAGGCAAATGAACAAGAATCAAAAGAGGGAAATCCCAAATCTACTGTTAGTAAATGGCAACAAAGTACCAAATGAATATCAAACATATTAGTGAATCGATAAGATAAACTAAAATAAAATAAAATAAAAGCATAAGGAAAATCAAGAATATTGAAAACTGACTGTTATGGTTTGAGTGAATAGCGGCTAGGTGGTCGACGGTGGTGCGAAAAATGGAGAAGGGGGTTGCGATTTGGTATGAATGCGTCAGGTGTACGACGATGGGGGGTTTGGGGCTCGTCGGAGAGTAGAGAAAAAGAAAGGAGAAGAGGAATAGAGAGGGAGAAGTAGGAAAGAAAAGAAAGGGAAAAGAAAAGAGGGAAAAAAAATGGAGAAGGAGAAGGGGGCTGGTTAAAGAAGATGAGGGAATAGTGAATAGTTAATAGGGGGTTTAAATAGTATTAAGGTTAGGGTTTTTATTCAATTAAGGGAAAAAAAGGGGGCCACGATCGTGCAGGCCCTGTTTTAGACCACACGGTCGTGGCCCACGCCCGTGTGGTGTGGTCATAGCCGGTGTTTTTCGTAAAATTGTAAGTTAGTATCATACACGGCCTTTTGCACACGCCTCTGTCCCTAGGTCGTGTGGTGTACACAACCGTGTTGCACGGCTGTGTGTTCATTCGTTCGCTTCTCCCAGGTTTGTATTGGGTCCAACATGCCTGTGTCATGGTTGGTTCTTATGGTCTGATGATTTAAGTCAGTGTCGCACACAGTCTGGGGCAAGCCCGTATGTTTAGGCCGTGTGGCCCACATGGCTGCATTGCACGGCCATGTGTTGATTCGTTTGCTTCTCTCACCCTGTGTGAGTTTCACCACGCTCGTGTTATGTAATCAAGATTGCCCACGAGTTTTAGACACGGCCGTGGCATCAGCCCGTGTTCTATCCTGACTTGTTGAACGTTTCAATATTTGTGAAAGTTCTCACACGGCCTCAGGCACGCCTGTTCTTATGCCCGTATGATGTACACGGCCGCCTCGCACGGCCATGGTGATTTAACGCACGTTGTGCATCTGCTAATTTTTTTGGGAAATAAAGTGTAGTTTCAACACAATCGGGGACACGTCCGTGTCTCTTAGCCGTTTGCTGTACACGATCGTGTCACACGGTGTAGTGATTTATCGCAGCCCGTGTATGATCCTGTCTTGGGAAAAAATATTTGTCCTGTTGTAACACGGCTATGGACATGCCCGTGTCATACTTCGTGGTGAGAACACGGCCTAGGACTCGCCCGTGTATCGTCCATGTGTGCCAAAAATACCTGCAGTTAAAATTATGAAAAATGAAAGAACAATAAAGTTATTTAGTGGGGTTAGTACTCGGGTTACCTCCCGAAGAACGCTTATTTAAAATCTAAGCTCGACTTTACCTTGTGAGCATATTCAGGCAGGTTTGCAGAGCTGCAGCTCCATTATTTTTAATAGTCTCACCGTTATAAAGTTTAAGACGATGTCCGTTTACCTTGAAAGTGCCTTGGTTTGGATGACTTACCTCTACTGTGCCATATGGAAAAACGGTTTGGACTACAAATGGACCTGACCTTCGTGATTTTAACTTCCCAGAAAATAATTTGAGCCTTGAGTTGTATAGCAGGACAAGATCTCTAGCTTCAAATTGCTTGTGTTGCCTTAAACGAGCATCATGGTAGCGTTTTGTGGCCTCTTTGTATAATCGTGATTTCTCATATACATTCGCTCGCCATTCATCTAATTCATTCATCTACATCAATCTCTTCTCACTTGCGAGTTTGGGATCAAAGTTTAGGAATTTTATATCCCAAAATGCTTTATGTTCTAGTTCAAATGGTAAATGACAACTCTTCCCATATACAAGTCTGTAAGGAGATGTTCCTATGGGTGTCTTAAAAGTAGTTCTATAGGCCCATAACGCATCATCTACTTTTATTACCCAATCCTTCCTATTTGATTCAACAATTTTTTCTAGAATACGTTTAAACTCTCGGTTTGCTACTTCGACTTGTCCACTGGTTTGAGGATGGTAAGAGTTAGCTGTTTTTTAGTAGACTCCATATTTCTTAACGGTTTTATCAAATTGAGCATTACAAAAGTGAGTACCCCTATCACTGATAATTGCTCTAGGTGTTCCAAATCGATAGAAGAGTTTCTTAAGAAATCTCATCACTACTCTAGCATCATTAATAGGTAAAGCTTGGGCTTTCACCCATTTGGACATATAATCAACGACTACTAAGATGTATTGTTCCTGAATGAGCTAGGGAATGGACCCATAAAATCAATACCCCATACATCAAATATTTCATATGAAAGGATATACGTTTGAGGCATTTGGTAACGTTTAGAGATATTACCTGTCCGTTGGCATTTATCACAAGACATAACATACCTGTTGGCGTCTTTAAATAGCATGGGCCAATAAAAACTTGATTTGAGCGCTTTATGTGTAGTCCTGGTCCCACTGTAATGTCCTCCAGTCAGTCTTGAGTAGCAATGTTCCAAGATCTTAATTGTTTCTGACTTTGTGACGCATATTCTAATTACTTGATCTGCACATATGCAAAAAAGGAAAGGATCTTCCCAAAAGTACTTTTTTACATCAGTAAAGAATCGTTTCTTTTACTGATGTGTCAACCCTTTCGGTGTAACGTTAGCAGCTAAATAATTTGCAATGTCTGCAAACCAAGGTTCTTCAGAGTCAGATATAGCAAAGAGTTGTTCTTCAGGGAACGAGTCATTAATCTCATGTTCATCAAGCTTCTTAAGATGTGGGTTTTCTAATCTAGATAGATGATCTGCTGCAAGATTTTTTGCTCCCTTCTTATCTTGGATTTCTAAATCTAATTCCTGCAACAATAAAATTCATCTTATTAGTCACGGTTTTGCATCTGTTTTAGTAAAGAGGTATCGAATAACTGAATGGTCAGTGTAAACGACAACTTTAGATAATATTAAATATGGTCTAAATTTATCGAGAGCAAAAACCACAGCCAGCAATTCTTTCTCAATCGTCGTATAATTTTCTTGTGCGACCGTCAACGTCTTACTAGTATAATAGATTGGTTGAAAATGCTTGTCTTTTTTCTGTCTAAGAATCGCACCTACTGCAAAATCACTCTCATCACAAATTAGTTCAAAGGGTAAATTCCAATCAAGTGCAACTACAATTGGAGCATTAATTAATTTATCCTTAAGAGTATTAAATGCTTTTAAACATTACTGACTGAAATTGAAAGGCACATCTTTTTCTAGTAAATTCATTAAAGGCTTAGCTATTTTAGAAAAGTCTTTGATAAATCTTCTATAAAATCCAGTATGACTTAAAAAACTTTGAATAACCTTAACTGAATTAAGGGGAGGTAATTTCTCAATAGTTTCAACTTTCGATTTGTCAACATCGATTCTCTTGTTAGAAATTTTGTGGCCTAACACAAGCCCTTCACGAATCATGAAGTGACATTTTTCCCAATTCAGTACAAGGTTCGTTTCCTCACATCTCATTAAAACGTGTTTCAAATTCTTAAGGCAAAGATGGAAAGAGTTACCGAATACCGAGAAGTCATCCAAAAATACCTCCATAATGTCTTTCGCAAGTTCATCGAAAATGGCCAACATGCATCTCTGAAAAGTAGCAGGAGACTTACATAATTCAAAAGGCATTCGTTGATAAGCAAACGTACCGTATAGACATGTAAATATCATTTTCTCTTAGTCTTCAAGAGCTATTGGGATTTAGAAATAACCAGAGTGTCCATCTAGGAAGCAATAATACATATGCCTAAATAATCTTTCTAACATTCGGTCAATGAATGGTAAGGGAAAGTGATATTTTCTTGTAGCATCGTTCAATTTCCTATAGTCAATGCGAACTCTCCATCCCGTAACTCTTCATGTTGGAATCAATTCCTTCTTCTCATTGGTCATAACAGTCATGCCTCATTTCTTAGGAACAACCTGCACAGGGCTAACCCAAGAATTGTCAGAAATAGGATAAATAATTTCAGCATCTAGAAGTTTAATTACCTCAGCTTTTACAACTTCTTTCATGTTAGGATTCAATTGTCTTTGAGCTTCAACACAGGGTTTATATTCATCTTCCATTAAAATTTTATGTGTGCAAAAAGAAAGACTGATCCCTCTTATGTAAAAAAATTTCTAAGCTATAGCTCTTTTATACTCCTTCAATACTTAAAGTAATTCGTCCTTTTCGGTTGGGTATAAATCTGAAGCAATAATCATTGGCAATGTGGAATTATTTTCAAGAAACGCATATTCTAGGTGATTTGGTAGTTGCTTCAATTCTAATTTAGGAGGTTCTTCAACAGAGGGTTTTAATTTTAATTCATTGTTTATCTCAATACCCTCATAACTCTTCCGTCTCAGTGAAGGCTCATTAGAATTTAGTTTAGCTTTTGCCTTACCTATCGCAGAATCATCGTCATTTACCTTATCTTCTTAGACAAGACACTGTTCCAACGTGTCATTGTGTATGATTTTCTGTAAAGAATCTTGAGTAGCATGATCAATAGAATCAATAAAATAACAGGAGTCATCTTGTTCTCTAGAAAATCTCATGACATCATAAATTTTAAAAATAAGTTCTTTGTCACCTACCCTAAGCACAAGTTTATCGTCACCCACATCAATAACAGCCATAGCAGTGGCTAAAAATGGGCGACCTAAAATTAAAGGCACCTCAACATCCTCATCAATGTCAAGCACAACAAAATCAACAGGGAATATGGATTTATCTTCTTTTACGAGTACATCTTCGATAATTTCCCTAGGATATTTGACAGATCTATCAGCTAGTTGAATACTTATCCTAGTAGTTTTGGCTCCCCAAGGCTAAGTTGCTTGAACATTTTGTAAGGCATCAAATTAATGCTAGCGCCTAAATCAGCTAGTGCCTTTTCAACATTTAAACTACCAATCAAGTAGGGAATAGTAAAACTTCCTGGATCTTTCAGTTTATTTTGGAGTATTACCGAGCATTCCTCATTGAGTTCTACTGTAGGCAACTCTTCAAATTTCTTCTTATTTGTTAGAAGCTTATTCAAAAATTTTGCGTATGTAGGCATCTGTGAGATAGCTTCAACAAAAGGTAAGTTAATATGCAACTGTTTAAAAAGTTCAAGAAATTTACCGAATTGTACATCTATGCGGTTTTTCTTCGACTTTGCTGGATACGAGATTGGTGGTTTATATTCCCTCAGCACTGGTTTTTTATTATTTTCTAGTTTTACCTCCTCTCATTCGTTTCTGTCAGCTTCTTGTGGCAGTTTCTTTTCAAATTTAGCTAACACTTTCCCACTCCTTAGTGTAATTGCTTTCACATGCTCTTTGGATTGGGTTCGGTGTTACTAGGGAGACTCCCTGGTGGTCTTTCTGAAATCATCTTAGCCAGTTGTCCAATTTAATTCTCGAGCCCTTGAATTGATGCTTGCTGATTTTTAAGTGCAGTTTCAGTGTTCTGAAAATGGGTTTCTACTACTGAAATAAACTTTGTCATCATCTCCTCAAGGTTCGACTTTTTCTCTTGCTGGTAAGGTTGTTGTTGGAAACCTAGAGCAGGTGGTGGTCTCTGATTCCCTTGGCCTCCCCATGAGAAATTTGAGTGGTTCCTCTAACCTGCATTATTAGTGTTACTGTAAGGATTATTTTGAGGTCAAGGATTATTACCCATATAATTCATTTGTTCGTTCTCTATGTTAGGGTCGTAGGGTGGATATTCTGAATTACTCATTCCACCACCACTTGCATCGCACTGCATTACTGGATGTACCTGCGTAGAACCAAATAAATCATCAATCTTTTTATTCAAGAGTTCTATCTGATTTGAAAGCATAGTAACCGAGTCGACGTTGAAAACGTCGGCTGCTTTGGTTAGCTTTGTCCTCATGACTTGCCACTGATAATTGTTCAGTGACATCTCATCTATGAACTCATAAGCTTCTTCAGGTGACTTATTATTGATGGTTCCACCAGCAGCTGCGTCAATCACTTGTCTAGTTGAGGGATTTAAACCGTTATGGAAAGTTTGAACTTGTAGCCAAAGGGGTAACCCATGGTAAGGGCACCTTCTCAATAAGTCCTTGTATCTCTCCCATGTGTTATAAAGAGTTTCTAAATCCATTTGCACAAAAGAAGAGATATCATTCCTCAGCTTAGCCGTTTTAGCTGGCTGAAAATATTTAAGTAAAATTTTTTCGATCATTTGTTCCCAAGTGGTGATTGACCTTCGTGGTAACGAGTTCAACCACTGTTTAGCCTTATTCCTTAATGAAAAGGGAAACAACTGAAGGCGAATGGCATCGTCAGAAATGCCATTGATCTTAAAGGTGTCGCAGAATTCCAAAAATTTTACTAAATGAGTGTTTGGATCCTCGTCCTATAAACCATCAAACTGAACAAACTATTGTATCATTTGAATCGTGTTAGGTTTTAGTTCAATTTTTTTTTGCAGCAACAGCAGGTCTAACTATACTAGATTATGTTCCTGTTAAATTGAGCTTAGCATAGTCGTACATAGTACGAGGAGCAGGATTCTGATTTGCTGGATTTGCGGTAACTACAGGAGACAGCGGATTATTTTGATTTTCAGCTATCTCCTCTATTGTAGTGTGAATATCACCCTCTCACTCTTCCTCTATGTATTGTAGGCTTCGCCTTATTTCTCTTCGGTTTTGCGAGCTGTGCTTTTAATCTCACTGTCAAAGAGTAAATGTCATGACGGGTTTCTTCTAGTCATAAACTATAAAAACCTGCCAGAAGTAAATAAAAGAAAAATTAGTAATAAAAACAAAATTAAATTGCAATAAAAAATAAAAGAATGGCTAAAGTAATAAAAATTAAGTGTTCCTAATATCTTAGTCCCCGGTAATGGCGCCAAAAACTTGATGCTCGCTAAAATAACTAAAAGCGCACCTATCGAACAGTAGTATAGTTATAGTGAGACCGAAAATATCGTATCCACAAGGACTAAAAGTACTAGTACTTACTATCTTTTTTATTATCTAACCTAAGAATAAAATGGGTGTTTTTAAACTAAGACTAACTATTTAATTAACTAAGAACACGACAAAGGTAAAAGTTGAAAAATACTGTTTAGAAAATCGATGGAGAAGACAATACCCAAGGAAGAATCCACCTAGACTTTACTTATTACTTCTGAATTAGACGATTTATTCACTTGACTTAATCCGTAAAAATCCCTGATTTATATTAATATCTCTCTCGAAATTAAAAACAACTGACTCTAGGTTGATTAATTGAAATCTCTTTCTAATTAAAACCCCTATTTTCGCATTAACTCGATCTATGGATTCCCTTATTAGATTTGACTCTAATCTTGTAGATTTATGTCATCCCATCTCTAGGATTCAATGCAACTCTGCTTAATTATGAAAGATCTACTCTTAAACAGGACTTTTGATCCGCTGAATAAGCACATCAAAACCTGAATTAATATCTTGGAATATTAAAACAAGAATTAAAACTCACACTTAAGAATAAGAACAAGTATTTATCATATAATTCAAATAATAATAAGATTCGTCTTAGGTTTCCTCTCCCTTAGGTATTTAGGGAGTTTAGTTCATAATAATGGAAAACATCTCAAAATTGGGAAAACAATAAAACATAAAGAAACCCAAAGACCTTTTAGGAAATTGAATGGAGATCTTCAGTCTTGAAGTAAATCATGCTACTGAGCTATTTCCGATGGCTATCCTTCAGTATCTTCTGCCTTTTTCTCTCTATGTCTTTTAATACTCTTCTGGGTGGTTTATATAGACTTTAGAATGCTTCAAAACCCTCAAAAGTAGCCTTTTCTGAGTAGAATTAGACTTGGTTACGACAAGGACACGGCCGTGTGCCACGTCTGTGTGAAGGTGTTCAAGCCGTATGCATTCTGACTTGATTTCATGTTGACATGACCATGACACACGAGCGTGTGGCCAGCCCGTGTGTCTCACATGGGCATTTAGATTACCCGTGTGAGAGTGCCTAGGCCGTGTAAAACACTGACTTTAGCCTATTTTGTCTGTTTTTGTCTCGTTTCTTGCTCTTTTCACTATCCTATGTTCTCCTGGGTATAAAACATGAAATTAACGGATTAGGAGCACCGAATTCAGTAAAACCAAGGATAAATTATCCATAAATATGCCAAGCATGGGATAAAAATATGTATATAATATGGTTCATCATCAATCAACAACATTATTAATAAGAAATTCTACACGTGTGGAAACCATGTATTTATAACATATATGAATGTTTAAAAATAATATACAATAAAAACGAAATGTGTAGTTTGAAACTAATTGATAATAACAGATGAAATATATATGATAATAAAATTAAAATGTACAAAAATATTAAAATAAAGCTTTAGTTGAATTTTAAATTAAAGGTTTTATTAATGTAATTGGCATGAGATCAAATCCTACCGTATGCATATTTTTATTGTTCTTTAAAATAAAAATATTAAAGTATCTTCGAATAATATATCTTATTTTAATTACAAAAAGACATTTTCATAATTTCTCTAACCGAGTTGTTGTCCGGTTGACTCGACACCAACTTAGTTAGAAGCTTAATTAATAGTATAGATAAGTAACTATAATTTCATTAATTTCAAAATAATTAATAATATTAATTTTGGTAAACTACATCAACTATCTTTAAACTTTGTTTAAAATTACATTTCGGTCACATAAATTTTAAAAGCTACATAATAGTCATTAACGTCATCATATTGTTACATTTTTGTCACTTAGTTGTTAACTTCTAATAAAAAAAGTAATGTTGCACCTTAATTTAGAGGGTTAATAGCTAATTTGGCCCCTGAGCTATAGTTAAAAAATCCTTTTGATAGTTTAAAATTTTTTTAATAACAATAATTAGAAAATTTTAAAATATTAAAATGATTTTTTTAATTATAGTTAAGGGACCAAATTAGCTATTAAGCCTTTGAATTAAAGGTGCAATATTACTTTTTTTTAACGGAAGTTAACATCCGAGTGGCAAAAAATGTAACAATTTGAAAACGTTAGTAACTATTATGTAATTTTTGAAAGTTGTGTGACTAAAATATAATTTTAAATAAAACTTAGGACAATTTATGTAGTTTCCCCTAATTTTTATTTGTGGGAAATCAATATTTAAAATATTCATATAAATTTTCAAGATAAAGTTGTTTCTTTACCTTTTTTCAAATTCATAATAATTGTTGAAATAATCCATGTCCAATTATAAAAAATAAAAAATAATAATATATGTATTCTTATGCAATGTATGTAATATAAAAAATTATTATATTTTTTTAAATGATGTCACCGCACTAAAGAGTATATAGTCTTCACTTTTTAAGGTGTTCAAAAATTTAGGAACTAAATTGAGAAAAGGTATCAAAATTTTATGACTATTTTCTCCATTCAACTGGAGTTTTTTTCGAAGAAAACGAAGATGTTAAAACTTGGGTTAAACTTAGCATTATCGTTTGTAGTTAAATGAACAGGAAATCAGTGTATGATCCCAAGAAAGAACGAAATGTTGCATCAAAAGACGGGATTAAGTTCTAAATCTGACTGGGAAATGTGCCTCAAGATTGTCGCTGACGTGAATGGACCAAAAGCTTTTGCATTGATGAGATAAAGTAATACAGTAGTAATAGTAATCTCGCCTTCAATCGGGCAGCCATGCTGAGTGCCAATTCTGGGCTTTTTTATTGGTTACAAACCCAGATAAGCATCTTTGTTGTTTGTCTCAGGAGAAAAACACACTTTCTTCCATTTTGATAAAATGCAATCTACCTAGCTGTATTTTATAAGAATTTTGTAGGGAGAAAATGAAACTTCAAATTATAGGGGAAAAAAGAAGAAGATTTGGTTAATTTGAAGGGTTTGAGAACCACCTCCTAATGCTCTTCACTCCTTTAAGCTTCATGACAAGTTCTTCACGTTGAGCTTCTACTTCTGCGTATTTAAGGCTCATTTGGAGATAACGCTCGCGGATGTCACTTAACTCTGCCTCTAGAGTTGATTTTGTACGTTCATATTTCTCTTTTGCCACCACTTCACCTTCAATGGATGATTTTCTTGGAGTATTTGATTGACTTCTTCGACCCTCTGATAACCTGGAACTGGAAGATGACATATAGGAGGAAAAAGTCATGGAGTTAAACTTCATCATGGAAGATAAATTCTGGGTTTTATTAATGCTGTAACATATTACTAGTCTCACCTATTTACACGAACTCTATACTTGTTATTGGCTTCCATGACCCTGGCAAATTCATTTTCATGGCTTCCCTCATTGGAATCGTAATGCCTATCCTGGAGAGAGAGCTGAAAAACTAAATTCAGAATTTATACCAGTTCATAATATTCATATGCGAATAACCAAGATGTAAATTCTAAATCAAAGGAACTATCATGTGGTTTCGTAATGGAAGTAGATTCCTTGCCTCTCTTTTGTTTCTGTGAGAATTGGAATGGCGCTGCTTCTGTTTTTCTTCCACTTTCAGTTTCAATTTTTCTTCAAGGGTTTGAGCTTTTATGAGAAGCTCATCTTTCTCCTCTTGAAGCTGTTTAATTTGCTGATGGAATTGCCTGTTTGTTTGCTTGATCTCATTAAGCTCGTTTTTAATTTCTTCATCCTGCATTAATAAAGCCTGTTTCGCCACGAGATCGCATTCCGTCCGCACAAGTTTTTCTTCCAAGACTATTTTATCATGTTTATAGTCCTCTATTTCTGAAACCACCTTTTGCAAGGTAGAAATTTGCTGCATTGAGTAATTTTTCTCTGCTTTCAGATCATGACATTCTCTGGATAGTAGATGCAATGAAGCTTCCAGTTTCTCTTTATCGGCTTTAATCGCATTGCGTTCATCTGTCAGAGCCGAAATGTCATCCTGAAGATTTTCTATCTTCAGCAGCTGAACCTTCATATTGGTAGATTGCTCTGATGCTTCTTGTCTTTCATATTCAGAAACAGTTAGCTTTAGTTCAAGCTCATTCACAATGGTTTTAAGTTTCCCTTCACTGGATTTGTAACTCTCTAACAACTTCAAAGCTTTTTCATGTTCTGCCATCAGTATTTCATGGTTTTCTCTAGCAGCTGTAACTTCACCCAATAGGTCTTCCACTTGTGTTTTAGCTTCACTTTCTATTTTCTTGAATTCACTCAGTGTAAGTTTCAGGTTAGATTGAGCTTCTTCAAGAGCCAACTCCAGTCTAACTTTATCTGCTTGTAAACCAGAAATTTCACAAGCTGTTTTCTCTTTCTCATGATGTGCTGCAGAGAGTTGCTTACCAAGGTTTTCCACCTCTAGTACAAGATTCTCAACTTCATTGGTCTTCTCCAAATACATTTGGTTCCAGGAGCTTTCTTCAAGCTTCAGTTTTGCCTCAAGTTTCTTGCTCTTATCATGAATTGTATTTAATTCCAATGTTAGTTTTTTCTCTTTTGATGCAAAGTCCTCAATCACCAAAGTTAGATTTTGGTCCAAAACTTCAACTTTTTTGCTGCATTCTTTTAATTTAGCCTCCAACTGAGCACAATGCTCTTCCAATTCTGACTTCTCCTTCCTCAACTCTTCAGCTGACTTACTAAGTGAATTGCATTCTTCAATGAGTGTCTCATTAGTTGCTTGTAACTTTGTATTTTCTCTTCTCAGATATTCACGCTTATCTTCAGCAGCCAACAACTGATGATGCATATCCAGCAGTTTACTCTGATTCATTCTAAGCTCCATGTTCTCCTCTTCCTTTGACTGCAAAGTAGCCTCCAGTGTTTGCATTTCAGTCCTTTTCTGAGCTAACTCCTTCACTACTTCAGTTCCTTTAGCTTCCAGTTCTATTGTCTGAGTTTCAAGTTCCAGAATGTAACTGTTATAATCACTTTGAATCTCCCTCAGAATTTTCTTTCTTAGTTTCTCTTCCAGGAAAAGCATTTCTGACTTCTGTTCACTCATTGCAAGCTTAGCTGAAATCTCATCAGATGAAAAATCATTGGAAGCAACTCCTCCATTGACATTGTTCTTTGTTTCCTTTATCTTGAGTAGTAATTCAAGATTTTCATCAGTCAGCTCATTGCAGTCAGTTTCTAACTCCTCTAGTTTTACTTTTAAGGCTTCAATTTCTCTGATCAGAGGTGCGTCGTGGCCCTTTCGAGACTCCGGATTCGCGAAATTTCCTTCCTTTCGAAACTCGGATAGCTTTACTTTCAAACCAATGATTTCTTTTTCTTTAGCTGCTAACTTAGTCTTGTATTCCTCCTCAATATCCAAAAGGGCATCACTTCCTTTGTTTTTCATCTGTTCAAGATATTGGACCTCGGCCTGCAAATTCTTCTCTGATTCCCTTGATTGCTGAAGCTGTATCATTAAGTTGCTGTTTTCCTCTGAATTTAGCTGCATACAGTTCTCCAATTCACTCACCTGTGATTGCAGGGCTGTAATAGTCCCCATTTCAACTTTTTGCTTTTCTATGGTCTGTTCCAGCTCCTGAAGAACTGAAACAAGCTCAACATTTGCATCTTGGCTCCTCTTCAACTGCAAAGCGAGGCTGTCATTAGACTCTTTTAGGAACTTAATTTCATTTTCCAGTTCCTTGTGCAAAAGGGTTGCTCCAGCATCCTCAAATGTTGAATCTTCATAGGTTGGTTGTTTCGCCATTGATTTCTCCAACAACGTTTTCAGCTGTTCAACTTCTTTTCGTAGTCCATTGCGTTCCACATTCGCTGCCGAGAGCTCCATAGCCAAAATTGCGTGATTTTTAGACTGGTCAGAGTATTCTTTCCTCAACATGTCCAAATCAAGCATTAACTTGTCGGCATTCCTCTCCCGCATCTTTGCTTCTGCATGAAGCTCTTCAATCGTTTTCTCTGCTGCTTCAAGAAGATTCTTGGAAGGATCTGTGGCTCTTAAAGTTGATGCAGCACAAAACTCTTGCTTATTATCCGAAAAACTGCTTTGTGAAACAAACGATGAATGATTTGAATGAGAAAGATGGTCATCAATGTGAGAATTCCCATTTTGCGAAATGGGTGAATCTTGTATTCCCATCAGGCTCCGAGTGTCACCATTCAAATTGCTTGCAGCTGAATCATAGCTGCAATGGGAATCAGAAGCTGAGAAACTTGCTTCCTGCAGTAATGGAAGTTTAGCATTGTTAATACAGTCACTAAATATGATTTAACAACAAAACAGGATGAGACTCTAACGTACCCTACTCACGAGTTCTTCTTGGCGTGGGGCTGAACTTGGGGACGACCCATCACTATTTGCAATTAAACTCTCTGGACCATCCGAGTTAAGGCTTAGATCAGGAGAGTGTTCAGTGCTATTACCTTCTTCATGGAAATTTGTCTGCTTTGATTCATTGTCCCTGAAATAATCCATTGCAAGTGTTTATGATCCAATACAACATTTAAAGAAAAACAAAAAAACAAGGGAATGAAGGGCAGGGAATGATACAAACATGGGTTTTCGTCTTGGTGTCAAACATTGAATTTTCATCTGCATATCAGAATCGCAAGTGTAATATTCGTTAGAAAAACACAACTGTGTTTCAATTTTATGTTTCATTCATATTATCAAAAGACCTACTTTAATTTAGTTCATGTAATTAATTTTGCTCTAAAATCTAAATTACTTAGGAGGTAACCATCTTCCTAAGATATCTCCTTCGCTTTTTTATTTGTTTCGACCAAACTTGAATCTTCTAACAGCTTACAACTACCAGCTAAAACTGAAGTGATGTCCATAATACTAACCAACATCAAAATCTGTTTATATGAAAATATTTCCATCAAATCATCATTACGAGTACCAGCTTATGTTTTTAATGCAACTGTTGGTCATGTGTTCCAAGTTATAACATGTTAAATAAAATATGATGTGTGATACAGGTGCCATACCCAACCCAATGAATGCATGCTATTTAGCGATAGTGGAAAAGAGGTTTACTCATTGGACCTTGACTAACATGGGCAGCCCCCACCGCCTTAAAATGGGTCCAGCCACTACCGAACCGAGCAAATGGCTCCTTTGTCTTCATGTTTCTAATTAAATGGTATGCATTTAATGTAAAAAAAACAAACAATAATAATAATAGAGAAGAAATAAGATCGTTGAAAAATCACCTGCAAAACTGTTCCATGGTTGCATTTTTTTAATGGCAATGAGACCGGAACAGTGAGGGTTGAATTTATATAGCCTGTCATATTCACTGTCGCCTCTCCAAGAATGCTAGATCTTGCTGATCCCTACAATTTCAATATTCATTTTCTTTTCAACATTCTTTTATCATCTAATTTGTCACCTTAATTGAATCGAACATGTTCAGATCATGTTTCCAACAACTATATACAGAACTGTAAACTAAGATCCAACAGTATTTCATTAACAAAGTTACCATTGCAACAAGAAGCTTGAAGAAACAATCTTCCATCTCTGTTTTTGAAACCCAAATAGATTCCGACAAAGTCTCTGTCCATTGACAACTCCCATTTCGAACTACTGCTTTGCTTGTCTTTGCCATGGTTTTCCCATTCTCCATTGAGATTATTGACATGATCAACCTGTCCCATCCTTTTGGTACCTATATAAAAACACCAGAAAACACACACACACATATAATGTAAGTAAAATGGAACATAGAAGAAGAACAAGATGAAGACGAAATGAATGATTACCTGAACCAGTTTGAAATTGGAGAACGTAAAATCTATCTTTTCCCCTGATTTATTACTTGGCGGCGGTGTTGGCCTTGTTTTATGCAACCTGAACATTGTTTTTCCAGCACTTTTCTTTTCTAAATCTGTTTCGGTCTGAGTTAATCAGGAAAACTTTCAGAGATAGCGTAGCAAAAACACTACAAACTATTGAATTACTGGACTAAAAGGAGATTGTTAGCTTGCCAGTCATTGTTGTGAAGCATACTTGTTAACTTTATTATTGTCTTTGTTTCCCATGCAGAGGACCACTCTGGTGTACTGAAGTTCATACTATGACCGTTCCAAGACAACGACACGTGTACATAAAGTCAACTTTGAAAACAAGACTTTTGAGGTGGCTCAAAATAATTGGTCGATGAATAAGCAGGTGCCCCAAACAAACTGGATCTAATTGCCTACCATGAGACAAAACTCTAACGTACACCAAGGATATTTGGTTGGATAAACAAAGATTCAACTGCCATCATCATTAGGAGATAATACCAATATGTTTTTTTTTTTTTTCCTTCTGTTTTTTTGTATTTTACTTATAAATATGCCAATTCTTTTTCTTGAATTTGCCGCTCTAACTTTTGGTATTATAACATAAAAATAATAGCACATTTTCTTGTTCATTTTAAAATGAAAAATTTGTAAAAAATTCATTTAATATAGAATGGAAAATATAGTCCACTTCCGAATATTAACTTTATCAATTCATATATCCATACTAAATTAATACTAAAATAAATATATTCAATCATGTATTTTTAAGTTCGAGTCTCATCATGTTCAATTATCGTATACAAATCTTCAATTTCATTATGTACGGGTTTTTGTTCGATGAGCTAATTTTAATTGGAATTATTTTAATTCTTAATCGATTTGTATTATATTAATTTAATTTTACTTTATATTTATATTTGTGTTATATTTAATGGTGGAGTTAGAAATTTTTTTTTTGATGAGCGGAATTAAATTGTATATTTTTACGATAATAAAAATGTAATTTCATGATTTTAATAATCTATATCTTTATACTTTTTAAAGGATCAAATCAAATTTTTATTATTTTTAAAAGTTAAAATGTAATTTAAATATTACTAATTTAAAATTTTATAAATTGTAAAGGATATAAATATATATTTTTCATTTTAATGATGCCGACCCGTGACTCCGCCTTGGTTATATTTCAGTGTATTGTAGCTGTTAACTAACTCAAAAAAAAAAAAAAAAAAAGGTCATAAGCCCAAAACAAAAATGTATGGGATAAGCCCACAATAGAAAGTTGAATAGATCCCAGCCTCAAAGCGCGTAAAATTATAATTGCAACTTAATCTAGAAAAAGCTCGTTAGTTGTTCGTTAGCCTTCTTAACTAATTAGGGTGTATTGACGTGCTTTTACCATATACAATTAATTTAGCTGCATTTAGATATCACAAAATAAATGCATAAAGTTGTAATTATTAAAGGAGTAGCTATTCTTTATAAATTCTAATTTCTTATAAATAGAGTGTAATCTAATTTAATATATCTAATATATATTAAAGTAATATATTCACACAAATACGATAACATTTAATTTTAACAACTCTAAAAATAGGTCTATTGGTTGAAGAGAATTTACAAGAGTCATGCTCAAGGTGTTCGATCCATAAATTCATCTGTGTGGTGGTACTGTAAAATGTACGTGAATGAATGTATAAGTTTAAAATGGTATTATATCGAGAAAGAAAAAATAATAAATTCAGATTAATTAAAGACATGTAATACTAATTAATTAATAGTTGAAAAAATAAAAATAAAAATTACAAACCGATCAAAAATAATAACACATGGTATTTAAGGTAAAAGACCGTATTGTCTAATACAAGAAACACTTGGCTAGTGTTCAAGAAGCAAATGGTGTAACCCAGTAGGAGAATTTGATACCTGAAATTGCCTGCAGAAAAGAATGTCCCATGCACGCCTACAGAAATCAGTGATGCTTCGAATGATCGAGCAGTTTCTAACAATAGCATTATACCTATTAGTATCGTTAATAGCAGACAGATTGTCAGAGTCCACAAGTACTCGTCTACAACCTCTTTGCGACGCCAAAGTAAACCCGTCCACAATTCCCCGAAGCTCTGCTTCATAGGCCGAGCAGGAACCTATATTCCTGCAAAAACCAAATAACCAATCTCCATGGCTGATGTATATTATTAGCATTTAAGTGTTAAAAAAATTTAATTTCATACAATAAGTTAATCAATTAATTAATATAAACATTTAGGTAGACAATAAGTTATAATAATAATTTAGTTTTTGTATATATATTGTTAGCCTTTAAAAATAATATTATCATATGAAACAAAAATTTTAAATTAATAAAATCAATAATTAATAGGCATATTGTAAATATAAAATTATATTAAGAAAAAACAATTAAGTATAAACCCATTATAAATTATGCAAGTATCTAAAATATATTCTTTTAGTCTTTATTTTAGACCAACCTTATTTAACATTAAAAAAAAAGAAGCCTAACTTGAAACATATTATACTTGAGATTTAATATTTTAAAACATATTACAAATTTTCAATTCATAGTTAGTCAAATACATGAAACTGATAGCATTTTCAATTTAATTAATAACAATTGCCTTACATCTTTTTTTTTCTTTCGGTAGAAAAAATACAACAAAATATCAACCATAAAATAAAGAAAACACTAACGAGTGATATTGGACATACTATCAAGATCATCATTAAGTAGTTCTTTGAACCAGATCGAAGATTCTTCAAACAATTGCAACTATTGTAATTTAAGCTGGCAATTTTAGCTATATGATGAACAACTTTGTTGTGGTTTCTAGGAATATGTCGAATTCGCACTTTTTAGTTGCGGCATAAGAGTTTATGGATCAAGCGCAACTCCGATATTTTACTATTTGCAGCATTTTTAGCTGGGAATATTTTGACTAACAAAGTATTTTCATATTTCAACTCCAGCTACCGAAAACCAATCTCTCATGCTATGGTGAGTCCTTCTAAAACAGCTCTTGATTCGACCTTGAAAATTGTATCTTTGTCAGTCCTCATAGCAAAGCTTCATAGCCAATTCGCGCAAGAGTCTCTAAAAACTCCTTCAATCGAAGCATTATTAGTAAGAGCCGCAATAACATCTGTGTTGAGTTTGATTCACCCTATCTCTGATGTCATCCAATGTATTAAATCTAATTTAAATTTATATTTTCTTAATTTTAGAATCATGAATAAATTGATATAATGTGTAAATATTAAGAGTTCTTTTTTTTTTAAATCAAGATTAAATTAATAAAATAGGTAAACATTAAGGGTCAATTTTATTATCATATCATATCATATTAACATTTCTTTTCATGATAAATTTATTTTAATGATAGATTAATTAAAATTGACAATTTATTTACCGAGAATAACTGAAATTAAAAACTTATTAAATAAGAATGACTAAAATAATAAATTTTTGAAATGGAGAGTAAAATAGAAATATCGATAAACTCGAGTGACTAGGTAGTTTACTGGCTTTTTTATAAAAATAACCTTAAAAATTTAATTAATTACTTAAATAACTTATTTTTTTGATAAAATACGAAAATAACCCAAAATCTACAGTAAAAATTGGTGGAGTCAAAGTGTTTGACGCCACCAACATGCCACGTGAGCAATCTACACTAAAAATTTAATTTTTTGATGGAACCATGTAAAATGACGCCACTTATATAAATACTAAGAAAATGCTGTGATTTTTAAAAATATAAGGGGGACTTTAGCAATTTTACCTTTTTTCTAGTGGAGCCGAATAAATTGGCGCCACCAGAATTTAAAAATTTCTTGACACCCTATTGACTATTTCCCTATTCAAATAGTTTTGAGCCAAATTTTTTATTTTTTTTCTCTTTCACGTCAGTTTTGTCCTATTACTTTTTCTTTCTTTTATTTATTTTTTTATTTTTTAAAATTTTTTATTTGTCCTTATTTATTTTATTATTGATTTTAAAAAACTTGAAATGTATATTTAAAATGTTTTATCATATTTTTTTAAATTTTAAATATAATTTTTAATAATATAAAACATTTAAGTATTTTAAAGATATGACCTTTCAAATTAATTATTAGTTTTATAATATTTTAAATGTATACTTTAAATTTTAAATATTTTTAATTTGTTTTGTAATATTTTAAATATTTTTTAAATTTGTTTTATAATATTTTTAGTATTTTTATTTTTTAAAATATATTATTTTTAAAGATATGAACTTTCAAATTTATTATTTGTTTTATAATATTTTAAATGTATATTTTAAATTTTAAATATAATTTTTATAAATTATCAATTTTAAAATTTAATTTTAAAGATATTCAAATGTTTTTTTTAAATTAAATTTAAAATTTTAAAAATTAATATTTTATTTGGTGGAGCCATTCTAAATGGCTCCATCACTTTATGGTGTACTTTTTTTTATATTTTTTAATATAAAAATTTAATGTTTAATATTTTATTTTGGTGGAGCCATTCTTTATGGCTCCATCTCTTGGTTCTCTAGCATATATAGAATGGTAAAATTGTTGTGTTCAGTAGGAGAGTTCAAAACATTTATTAAAGATGAATAATGAGGTGTTTTTGGTATATGTTCTTTTTTATGGTGAAATTGTAGAAGGTGATGTTGGTTGTGTATTTCAAGTTCGGCAAAAAGTAGGTTTGCGATTCAAAAAAAATGTGAAGCTAGCAGAAATGAAAAAGAAGATTAGTGCGAAAATAGCTATCTGTTGTGGCAGGGCGATGTCCAGATTATTTTACAAGTTTCCAATCTCTACAGATCCGCTCAAATTTTGTGAGATGCAGCTGTTAGATGATGATGACTTAGGCACTATGATGGAAATATGATAGTCGACTGGGAGTGAGAACCCCCAACCAGTTGAATTATTTGCTGAGTTAGCAGACTTAGAGCTTGTTGAGAATGTTAGTTCAATAAGTCAACCTCGCGAATTTGACTTTGATCTTAATGTTGGATGGATAGACCAATTAGAATGTGAAGGGACATCGTAGATACCCAAAAATCCTAATTATTGTGGGAGTTCGTATTACAACCTTACCCCCGGTCCCCATCTACAAATACATCCGGAGATGATAATAAGCACAGAGGAAAATGTCAAAGAAATGACCAATAATGGTGAAGATTATGACCAAGACATTAAAGATTTTAGTGACCTCAATGTTGATGAGGTTCCAGATGATATCAATGATGAAGGCCCGGAGGAGGTTGAAGATGTTCACAGCCCTTCATTCAGTAACTTGAGTCGTGGCATTATTTTACGAAATGAACCTGGGGGCAACATGTTGAACGTAGATCCAGATGCAGTGCATGCACCCGAGTTCCCTAAGTACGCTGATATAGTACCTGCTCATAGATTGGTGTCAAATTCATAGTTTGAGGAGTTGTTCGTTGGGCAACAGTTCGAGAACAAGGCGGACTGTGTGTTTGCCATCAAACAATACAACATGAAGTTGTCGATTGATTACAAGGTTGCCAGATCTACACCAACATTATATGTTGGGGAATGTTGGGGAGCCGGCGATGGGTGTGGTTGGCGAGTTCGAGTTGCATTTATACAGAGGACTCAATAGTGGCAAATACGAAAATTAGAAGGGCTTCATACATGTACTGTCGCACGTATGTCTCAAGACCACCGGAAATTTGATGCCAAAAGTATTTACAACTGCATCATGCCACTAGTGAAAGATAGCCCAATCATTCCTGTGTCAACATTGATTGCAGACATGCAAGCTCGATTTCAGTATAGAGTGTCATATAGGAAAGCGTGGTGGGAGAAACAAATGGCCATGCAACAATTGTATGGCGACTGGGATGAGTCATACAATGAACTTCAAGGTTGGATTTTAGCGATGGTAGAGTACATCCCAGGAACTGTCATGGACTTGCAAACATTGCCCTATAGAGGCCCTAATCGACAATTAGAACTAGGGAGAAGAGTTTTCCGTCGACTATTCTGGACTTTCGATCCATGAGTTAAGGCCTTCTCCCACTGCAAACCGCTAGTGCAAGTTGATGGAACATGACTTTATGGAAAATACACACATATACTTCTGATTGCGGTTGCACAAGACGGTAACAGAAATGTACTACCGATCGCTTTTGCCATTGTGGAGTCTGAGAACTCCGAATCGTGGGCATATTTCATTCGGAACTTGAAGAGACATGTTGTCAGGCAAGACAACATTTGCATTATATCCAACAGATCGAAGGGTCTTGTTGCTGCGATTCGGCAATCCGAGGTTCCGTGGAGGTCTATCTATTGTCCAATAGAGGCAAGTACTTTAAGTGGACCCTATTAGATGTGTTGTTCGGTATAAGTACCCCCCTGATCAGCTGCATAATATAGGCTCGAGCAGCACACATCACCTCATGCTCAGTGGCAGTGCTCGATAACTCCTTAAAATTTGCTCTCAACCATGCCAATGTCAAGCATGTGAAATTCTGTTCCCCATCACTAGGAAAC
The DNA here is from genome assembly GCA_025698465.1 of Gossypium longicalyx. Classification (NCBI taxonomy): domain Eukaryota; kingdom Viridiplantae; phylum Streptophyta; class Magnoliopsida; order Malvales; family Malvaceae; genus Gossypium; species Gossypium longicalyx. Next base: position 31,110,214 of record CM047003.1, read on the forward strand.
CGTCCAAGTAATTTGTGGTATAGTACTAAAGGTTCTAACACTTTGCTTCGACCCATGACCACAGCACCGTCAAACTCGTAATCCAAGTTGCATAGCAACCTCTTCCAATGTGATAGTACACTCTCCGCATGGCATAATGAAGGTGTGGGTCTCCGTACACCACCGCTCAACCAAGGCAGATATTAAGTTCATCTTAGGTCAAACCTCCGGATCAATGTGACGTCCCCAAATCCTGCCAACTGTAAGTATGGCATGATCCGCTCGTCCGGATCGTATTTGGGAAAATGAAACTGGGACCTCAAAACCCGATACCTATCCTATATGATAATTTTTTTATAAAAATATGCTAAACCAATTATCTATATAATTTGAATATAAAATTATATATTGAAGAGTAAAATTGAAAGGTTGAGAAAACAAAAACATCACACTTATACTATACCACTGTAGCTATTCTAAATGTTTTTTATTTAAGTTAAATTAAATAAGTAATAATATATTAATAGAATGAAGATTTGTTATAAAATATTAATAATAACACGTAGAATTCAAATGTGATTATTATGTCTGTAACACCCCTAACCCGTATCCGTTGCCAGAACAGGGTTTTGGAGCATTACTACCATTTACAGATTACTTAAAAAAAATTTAAATGCTTACCGATTCAATGCATCATGTAAATAAATATATTACCATTCAATCAACAGATTAGTACTTGTATAAGCATCAAACAGTAATATTGTTAGTGTACTTGCACATATCTCATATAAATTCAACATTGATATAACTATTTTCTCGACATATCGTACTTGAGTTCAATAATAGTCTCAACTTACATAATTTTCTTGTATCAACATATCAAAGATAATCATATATGTACATGTCATGAAACATATCATGCTCTTACCGTTTCTTCATAAGTATATATGATTCATTTCATTATATTAATATTTCATACTCCATCATTTCCATATATTTTATGTATATTTATTCCGATAATAGCTTATATCAAACCTAACATAATTTATATTCCACGTACTCATACTTATTTCGTTTATCTATCTTCATAATTATTTCATACAACTATTTTGTACATATATATTTCCATATGACCAGTTCTTGTAAACATTACACACAACCATTTCATATAACCATTCGTCATCCGATACATATTACCGGATATCAATTGTTCAACAGATGTCATAGCATCTCCCATCCACGGTCTTATTCATCTTTGACATGATGCCATAATATCTTTCAACTATGGTCTTACTCATTTTTTGTCATGTTGCCATGATATCTTTCAACCATGGTCTTGTTCATTTCATATCACGTTGCCATGGTATCTTTCAACCATGGTCTTACACATTTCATATCAAAGTTGCCATGGTATCTTTCAACCATGGTCTTACACATTTCATATCAAAGTTGCCATGGTATCTTTCAACCATGGTCTTTCACGTTTCATATCAAGTTGCCATGGTATCTTTCAACCATGGTCTTACACGTTTCATATAGAGAGCACTCTCGCGAACCTCATCCTTACGAGTGGGATTACCGGTCAAAGCTAAATCCTGTAATATAAACTCATAGAGTATTGTCGGGATTACCGGTCCGAAGCTAAATCCCCGCAGCGACAATTACTCTAATGAGCTTGGATCTCAATTACGATCCAGGCTAAATTCGGACCACGATTCGGATTACCCGTCGGGCTAAATCCATTTTACACATATTCTTCGGGAGGGCTATATCGGGGATAGGATCACCCGTCCGGGCTAGATCCTTTTACCGTCAATTCCTTTCGAGAGATCCATTGAATTTTTCCTTTTCATTCAACCGAGATTTATTTTCAATTTATTTTGAGTATTATCAATATTTCATCAAATATCATGAATTGAATATTCAAATCATATTTTCATCACATAACCACATATTTCAAGTATTTAAAATACAATTCAAGTTACACAAACTTACCTCATTGCTTGTTTGTGTTTATAATTTCATTAATCCGATATCTTTTCTTTTCACGATCGAGTCTCATATTTGAGTCGTTCGGATCTTTATAAATAAATTTGATCATCATTTTCATTCATTTCATATACTAATGCATTTAATTAATGCTTTAGGCAAAATTTACCATTTTGCCCCTGAACTCTTAATTAATGACGATTTCATCCTTAGAGTCAGGAAAATAAAATTCTTACAATTTAATCCTTATTTCCAGCTATTATTCTTATATATATTGATAACAGTCCATGAATTCTATAAAATATCAGAATTTTCTATAATTTCAACACTTTTCAATTTATTCTTTCAACACTTTTCAATTTAATCCCTAAAACATGTTTTCCCCCGATCTTGAACTAAATTAATAATTTCATTCAATTTTGTAATTTAAATAATAAAATAATCCATTTCATGCAATTTGATCTTTTTTACATTTTTACAAAATTGCCCATAAAATTTTACTTTTATTCAATTTAGTCCTTGAGCCTAGAATATGCAAATTAGCCATGCTAGATGAATATTCATACATATTTTCCTCCTCCTCCTCTCCATTCCACATCCTTAATGTAGATAATACACTTGTAAGTAACATTATCCATAATTTTTATTATTTACTTTTATGAATATTCAAGCTGTCTATCTGCATCATGGTCACTAAATTATTTATATCTGGAGATATAGAACTCAAAATTAAGATCCGCTAATTTTCCCTGAAACTAGACTCATATATCTTCTTACCATAAAATTTTCAGAATTTTTAGTTTATCCAATAAGTACAGTTTATTCTTTAAAATTACCCCTGCTCTGCTGTCTAACAGTTCTGACCCTTCTTCACTAAAAATTAATTATCTCCTTGTACAGAATTCAAATGATGTTCCCGTTTGTTTATATTGAAAATAGACTCATTAAGAATTCTAAAAATATAAATTTAAACCCCTAATTATTTTTATCCAAATTTTTATGATTTTACAAAGTCAGAACAGGGGAACCCGAAATCATTCTGACCTTGTCTCACAAAATTCATCATATCTCATGATTTACAATTCCATTGCTTACATAATTTCTTCTATAAAAAACTATACTTAATAAGCTTTAATTTCATATTTTATTCATCCTATAATTAGATTTCTACAATTTTTGATGATTTTTCAAAGTTAGACTACTGCTGCTGTCCAAAACTGTTTTAGTACAAAATATTAGTTACCATGTTATAACACCCTTATTTTCTTTTTCTACACCATTTCTCATCATTTTCTCTTATTTTCTCTTCACTAACATATCATGAACATAGGACCTTATGTAAGAAAACTCTACTATAACATTATTTCCATGCTTTGTCAATAATAACAAACTTAAAAACATATTGAAATCTTGATATACTTACCTTGTTCTATTGATACTAATCTTTAACTTGATTTTCTCTCTCCTCCAGCTTCTATTTCTTGAATCCAACTTGATATTCTAACTCCCCATGGTCTCCTTAACATTTTTCTCTCTTGGTAGCTATGGAAATTCATTTGATTTTTGGGTGAAAATGGTGAATTTTTGGTAAAAGGACCAAATTGTAAAGAAAGCAAAACTTTCTTTCTTCCTCTCTTTCTCTCACGTTAGTGCATGGGAAATATGGATGAGAATTTCTCATCTTTCTTTCTTTATATACTAATAAAATAATAATAAAATAATAATAAAATATCTTATTAAAATATTAATAAAATAATATTTATCTAATTAAATAATTATAAAATATCAAAATATCTCTAGCATCATTATTACTTTCTAGATTTCTCTCTCTTCCAATTGACCATTTTGCCCTTCATTATCTTTTAAAATTCCATCCTTAAGTCATCATTTAATTTGGTAAAATTACAATTTAGTCCCTCATAATTTCTTCATCTATTCAATTTGGTCCTAATTCATCCATTTTCCTTAGTTTCTAGATTATTCCACTCTTAAAATATTTACACTATTGGTCCTTCAAATTTTTCATATTTACACTTTAACCCCTCAAATTTTGAGTATTTACTCTTGTGCAACAAAACTTTTCTCACTTTTACAATTTAGTCCTTTCTTGAATTAATATATCATAATATACTTCTCAATATTGACATATCTCAAAATTTCCTTTTCTTTTTTTTTTTTCACTTTATTTCCTTATTTTACTATATCAAGGATAATATCTTACTGTAAATATTTTCAGGGTATTACAATGTCCTAATCATAGTTAAGCATTAAAACTAAATGCAACTATGTAACCACAAAAAGTACATAAAAATAATAATAATAATGTCCTAAAAAACTATAGGTGATATGGGAAAATATAAAAATTAAAAAAAAAACTTATTTTAATTGAATTGATAATTTTTATTGAATTGATATCTATAATAATACATAGAGTTTTACATATAATATAAACTAGGCATATTCAAACTCGAAAATTTATCTTACATACGAGAACTTTTATAAAAAAAATTCACTCGTTAAAGACAAATATAACTTTTTTTTTTGTACCCCACAAATGAAATCAAACACAGTAAACAATAAAATTAAACAGAAAGGTCGTCATATTAAAAAATTAATATATAAATTTATGAATGTGTACTAAAATTAAAAAATTATAACTAACACGTAGATATTAATTTCATGTAAGAAAATAGTTAAAAAAGGAATAATAACAACTAAATAGAAATCAGTTTCATGCAATCAAAACACGTTAAATAAAGTAGCGCTTAGTAAGAAAAAACGAGAAACTAAAACGATTTTTTATTTAATTTATAATTAGTTTTACTGTTTTGTTGATCCTCGATGAAGTGTGATCCGTATTTATTCTAGAAGACATTTTGATATCTGCATAATATAAAAAAACATAAATACAATATAATTAATTATTATATTAAAATAACTATAAAATATAAAAATACAAAATAAAAATTTTAAATAACTTTTTTTTTTGGTCTCTTTTCTTCTTTTTTTCTTAAGGGGACCAAACCCCCATTACATAACATTCATTTTTTTTAATTAATATTTAGGTTTATGACTGGTCACATCATTGATATCATTGATACAATGTGATCAGTTATAATATATTTTTTTAATTTTTTAATTTTAATTTTTACTTTTTAATATATATATTCTAAATAAAGTCATATCTTTTAACAAATATTTTTTCTTTTTCTAATTAATTCAAATTTCACTTTTTAAATAAAATATTATTTTTTTAAAATTTTAAATAGAATTTAAAAAAAGGTTTGAATATCTTTAAAAATAATTAAAAAATCATAATTTAAAAAATTATATGTAAAATTAAAAAATATTTAAAATTTAAAATATACATTTAAAATATTATAAAATTAATAATAAATTTGAAATGTCATATCTTTAAATATTTAAATTTTTTATATTATTAAAAATATATTTAAAATTTTAAAAATAATATTTAAAATTTAAAAAATTTCAAAAATATATATTTAAAATTTAAAAAATATATATTATAAAACATTTCTTTTTAAAATCAATAATAGAAAAATAAATAAATAAATAAGGACAAATAAAAAATTTTAAAAAGTAAATAAATAAATAAATAAGAAAGAATAAGTAATAGGACAAAATTGATGTGAAAGAGAAAAAAAAATAAAAAATTTGGACTCAAAACTATTTAAATAGGGAAATAACCAATACGGTGTTAGGAAATTTTTTAAAATTTAATGGCACCAATTTATTTGACTTCACAAGAAAAAAAGTAAAATTGTTAAAATCTCTCTTATTCTTTTAAAAATTATAGTATTTCTCTAGAATTTATATAAGTGCCATCATTTTATATAGCTCCATCAAAAAATTAATTTTTTAGTATAGATTGTTGACGTAGTGGCATGTTGGTGGCGCTAAATACTTTGACTCTACCAACTTTAACGGTAGATTTTAAGTTATTTTCGTATTTTATTAAAAAAATTATTTAGGTAATTAATTAATTTTTTAAAGTTATTTTTACAAGAAAAAGTCTAGTTTACCCAAACTTGAATTATCTAGGTAGCGACGTGGAAAAGTGAATGGCAGCCATGAGTCTAGCCTACAACTATTGTCTCACTCTCCCCCGTGTGGCACAAACGCCAACAGAAGTACGTCAGCCTACAAGCCATCACAACTTAAACCACTTTCATTATTACCATTGGACACCAACGCAGCCTAGGCGGCTTTAACTTTTATCATTCTTCTCCTCTCTCCCTTTTCTCCCACATTCAAAGCTTTCAGTCTCTGTTCTTCCTCATGTTCTAAAAGTAAAATTAATAAAGAAAAGAAACCCACAAATTTCCACGTGTATTGCGTGAAAAACAAACAAAATATTTATTTAATAAGAGATAGATGATAATTTCGACGTTTGAAGAGATTTGTTAGGATCTTATTTTACATTTAAATAAAGAAGTCACTGAAGAAAGTTTTCAAAAACATTTAAAATTTTAATAAATATATTTACAAAATATTTATATAAATAATAAATTACATTTTGTTTAAAATGATTAAGTATAAATGTTATAAAGATTTGACTTCAAATTCTATTTTGTGTATTTTTTTTATACAAAAGGATAAAAATACTATTAAAATAATATAATTTATTTTATAAAATAAGAATATATTTATTATCACTTAAATAAATTGATGCTGGATTAATTCGTGATACTAATTCAATTAAATGTTTAATATTTAATATAAATATAGATATATACTTTTATGTAAATTTAAAATATTTATATATAAATAAGGTTTATGTGTTTTATCATATTAATCATGTAAATGTAATCACAACAAAAATATCGAATGTGTCAAGGTCTTAAAATATTATATTAAGCATATCATTGTTGTAGGCCAATTTTTAGGCCTGTCTGCATTACCAATTACCCAAACCCCCTAAAACCCAAACACAACCCAATACATTTAAACCCCAGCCCGTTAGCCCAACTAGACCTAAGCCCAAGTCAGAAAACAGAAACCCTAGCTAAACCTACCATCCCCACTTGCCCACTTGCGCCTCAACCACTGACACCACCGGCCAACCACCCTCTGACTCACTTGCTCCACCGCTTGCCCATCCCCTGCAAAGACAAAACAGAAGACATGACAGAAACAATAAAAAAAGGGATGTAAAAGGGTTATAAAACCCGATTCAAAAACAGGGTGAGGGTTCGCAATTTTTCAGGCAAAGAGAATAAGAAACATATTCAACTTTTGAGCAAAATATAGCAATTTTATCAGCCAAAGAACAAGAATAGTATTAAATCAGAGAACCCAATATCAAAAATCGAAGAGAAAGCATTCGAGGTGATTTATTTACTTTTATTATTTTATTTTTATTTTTTTTCTTTTTTATTCTACTGATTTATATATATATATTTATCATAAATATAAAAAGAGAAATAAAAATATAAAAAAAGAGGAACTTTTACATTTTCGCGGTGGCCGGCGCCGGCGACGGTCCGGTGATCGGACCGGAGCCCCCCTTGGCCGGAAATCGCTCTCCTCTCTCCCCTCTCCTTTTTTTTTTCTGATTCGGCCCCCAAATGATTTTTTTTTTCTGATTTAAAGGCTATTTATAGCCTTTCAAAACGGTGCCGTTTTGGCATTAGAATTCATGGCTGAAACGGTGTCGTTTCACCGTTGGATCGGGTCAACCCGACCTTACCCGCTAAGATCCGCGTGTTTTTTAATTGGAGGGGCTAATTGCACTTTCAGCCCCTCCGCTTTCTTATGGTTTTACAATCAGATTTATTGTGATTTGTAATCTAGCCCTTTAATTTGTTGTGTTTTCCAATCTGGTCCCCGTGCATACGTTGCGTTTTGATGAGAGGGTACATTTGCTGTTTTAGTCCTCTTAAGTTACATGTGCGTGACATTTTGATCCTTCTTTCTTTATTTCTTTTTAAATTCGCCCCGAAATTTCGTTTTATGTTCGATTCGGTCCCTTATGTGTTAGTATAATTTTATTTTTCAAATTATTTGGTCATTATTTTCTGTTATTTGTTAGTTATAATCTACATAGTTATTTTATTTATTACACGCATAGTATATTGTCTTTTATATATGTATATGTACTCAGTATACTTAGGTATTATATTATATATATATATATTTATATGTTATATATACTTTTAATATTATATTTTATAGGTATCATATATTTTTAATGTCGTATTATTATATTTTAATATTATATTATGTATATTTTTAGTATGTATATATATTTATGAAGTATTATTACTAGTAGTTTATAACGTTATTATTTTAATATACAATGCATATATTTTAGTACTATATTATATATTTACATTTTTATGCTATCTATACATATCTTTAATACTATATTTCATATGTATATTCTTAACATCATATTATTATATGTATCATGTGCAAATATTAATGCTTTATCACATGTATATGCTCGTATATATTACATGAATATTTTAGTACTATGCTTTATATATCTATGTTTTTTATACCATACTATGTATATATTATTTACAATTATCATTGATATTAGCTCGTACATTTCATTATACGTATATGTTTATACCCTTTTTTATTTGTATAAATTTTTTTAATATCATATTATTTATTATTATGTACACATATATATATATATATATATATATATATCTATAGGTTTGTCTCAATTACTTTATTTTCATATTATTACTATGTTACATTCATTTTTTTATATTATATCACCATTTTTGTATTAATGTTATATAATATTAGTATATATTTCATTATCTATATATACGTATATATTTGTATATAGTATCATTTTCTACTTTAATTTAATATTATGCCTGTGTTTGTGAAGTTGATATATTTATGTATCATATTACATGTATCCTTTATATACATTATATATATGTTTAATGTCGTACCTTTTATAACTATGTTATGTATACAATCTACATATGGTCATGTATATATTTTAATATTATTAGTTCTTTATTTTTTATATTACTTCCTACATCATTGTATATTTTTAACATCATTATAATTTCTAGTATATGTATATATTTCTAATGTATTAGTTATATTCCTTGTATTCTTCCATGTATATTTTTTATGTCATCTTATATATGTTCCTCAATACTATGTTAAATATTTTTATATATCATGTATATATCTTGAATACTACTTCATTTTTCTTACATGTTATTTTTATAACTATATTATATATATGTATATTTTTAACATTGTATTATGAATATATTTTTATACTATGTATATAATTTGTAATACTATTCTTATGTTCATATTTTTAAACATATATATATATACACGTAGGTATATAAGTAACATTGTTAGTTTTTTTAAAATTAATTTTACGACACTTCACCCGTTATCATATGTTTGTATATACGTTTGTTTTTATTTCATGTTTAATTCTATGTATTACGTTTAATGTCGCATCTATCTGTATTATTTTTGATATATTTGTCGCACTTGCACTCGTTTCTATTTATCTCTAGCTTTGTTGTCTATTTTCACCAATTCACTTTGTATTATTTCGGAAATCGTATTCTCATTTTCTAATTCATTTCAATAAGCAAGGCAACGTACCGATTTAACACCAAGTCGCCGATTTCATCGCTATGTTGGGTGAAAATTAATCGACTCGTGTCAAAACGGAACATCCTTCTCAAAAGAAATCGAAAAAAACTAAAATTTCTCGTCTTTTCAATCAGGTCACGATTAAATATTATTTTGAATTCTTATTTTTGAAAATCAAGACAACCCGTGTTTAACAAGATACCAATTTTGGGCGTCGCGAGGGTGCTAATACCTTCCTCGCGCGTAACCGACTCCCGGACCCTATTTGACTCTGATTTTAATGTAGACCTAAACTCGGCCTTTTTTTGTTTTTAAAAATAAGTTTATTAGGTGTCTGATCACACCTATAAAAAGGATCGGTGGCGACTCCCCTCTCTATTTTAAAATCAACTTCTGTTTTCAAGTTTTCAATAAATCGCCACAATTAGCGACCGAAGGCAAAATTTTTACGTCGCTACAGCTGGCGACTCCACTGGGGACCCCTTTTTGAGAGTCGTGTCTGGAATTAAACTCGCGTTGTCAAAATTTTCAAGTTCTTTGTTCAAATTAATATTTAGCCGTGATCTTCAAATCGTGTTTTCAAAATGCCATGCATTCGCATTATGTTGTAAATGTTTTTCTAACTCATTTCGTCTATTCTATTTTTCGACTTTAAATTTTTATGGTTTTAGTTTCGGTCTAGTTTTTAAATAAACGTGAAGGTTTGTGAGTTTCTCCCCACACACCGTGCACTTGCATTTTGCATAACATGAGCTCTCTACCCGGGCTCCGTCCGATTAAGTGAAAGTAAACGCTACGCCTTCGTGAGTTAACTCGTCCCTCCGCACAGGCTAGTGAATACTTTCGGGTTACATATGATTTATGCTTTCATGAGTTAACTTGTCCCTCCGCATAGGCATAAGTAAATGTAATCCCTCGAATTGAACTCGTGAGCCTGTGATGGGCTACGACCGAGGCTTCGTACTAGTCTTAGTAGACGATAATACGAACAATTCGAGTACCTGTCTAGAACCAAAACCACATATAGTGAACCATACGAGCCACCTAATTAGAGCCATGCCGAACCTCTGTCCGTTAATAGTCACCAAAATAAGTGCACGAGAGGAACGCCTCTTACCTTTTGCATTTTCACTTTCTATACAAAGGGGATTGGGTCTGTTCAATAAACTAGTTCGACTTATTGAATTTTCCATGTTTTTCTGCCTGTATTTAATTACTAATCAAGGTTGTTTGTCTTTGCCTTATTGTTTTTCTCATCATGCATTGTAGGCATCACATTAGGAAGTTGTTGATTAAAGATTAGTGGCCAAAAAACGGGTTTCTAATGGAAGAGTCAATTATACAAACAGTCGAGAAGAATGCCGTGGTACGGGACTGGTCTCTAAGAACTTAGAAGAAAAAAGGAGATAGTCTAGTGGAGGGATGTTTTGCCAATCTGCCCGAGCACGTAACTGTCAATGTTCGCCAGAATAACCTTGAAGACTTGGTTCGGATTTGGAATCCGTGGGACTCGGACATTAAGGGTATATTCACTGAGAAGTACGGAGATATAGCCCACTTGATCACTATCAACATAGATGAGTGTTTGATTTAAGCCATGATCAGATTTTGGGATCCAGCCTACCAATGTTTTACTTTCAATTAGGAAGACATGACCCCAACTATAGAGGAGTATACTACTTTGCTTCGTATTGATAATGTACAGCCCTATAAGATATATATGAAGGAGCCTAAGCCGATGACCTTTAAGAAAAAGCTAGTGAGGTTGATGTGACATGACTGACGTGGCAATAAAAAGCGGATAAAGAAGAAGAATGAAACCATTTGCATTCTATGGTCTTCCGTACGAGATTTGGTTCTGAACCATCCTGACATGATGAAAAGGGTGAATCTATTCGCTTTGGCTATCTACGGTTTGATCATCTTCCCGAAATTTCTCGGACATCTTGAAGTCGCGGTAGTTGATTTCTTTGAAAGATTAAAACAATGAGTCAACCCCCGCCCCGACTATCCTAGCGAGACCTTGGATCCTCGAGTAGTTGTTGAAGAAAAGGGAAGGACGATTTATTGGATGCTGTGTGATTGCTCAATGTTTGGATTTTGAGCCATTTCTAGAAAGTAGAGCGCACTCCGTTCCACATGTTTTCAAAAACATTTGCCCCATTAGAAGCCTATCTCAAGAAAGAATGGCCCAAGGAAGTCACCGAGCAACATTGGGTCTCAGTTTTTCAAAACCTTCGCGCCGAGGATATAACATGGAGAGCACCGTGGATATGCCCGTCAGTTCTGTTATACAAGGTCAGAGATCAAGACTGGGTGCCACTACTTGGTTTATGGGGAGGAGTCAGCTATACCCCGCTATTAGTCCAAAGGTAATTTTTTTCGTGACAGTTCATACCCGCCACTAGAGGGTTAGCACAGTCCGAGTTCGCTTTTGCGGGTGAGGGATACATGAAGAGGGTCCGAGACACTGCAAAATCTTGGAAAAAAATTCATCTGGTAGAGTTGGCCCTGTACGCTGATACTCTCACTCAAGATTATGACGTATGGAGGATACGGCGAATAAATAGTCAGCAAGTTTCGTCAATGAGTTGCGCCTTTCAGAATCCCTTCCTAAAGGAATTGCCATCCGAGTTAGAAATGGCAAGGCAAGAGTTTGAACACGAAAAGACCAAGATGTCAAGGGATCTCAATGCTCTGCAAGAGGAAAACTACCAGTTAAAAATCGATGTTCAGATTGAAAGGTCTAAAACCGAGAAAGTGCAAAAGGAAGTGAAAATTGTAAGAAATGATTTAAGAGACCTTCATCTGAAAAACAAGAAATTGAGAGTCACTATCAAGAATAGTGGGTTGGGCAAATCATCACCGGAATGAAAAGAGGAGATAAGCAACATCAAAGGGGGGATGGAGTTTTGGAAGGGAAAAGCGAAAAAGGAAGAGGAAAAGGCCGCACGGGCTATGATGGAGCTAAGGAAGAAGAACGCAGAATATGAAGTTATGTCTATCGAGGTAATGACTAGTCAATCTAAATTTCAAGAACTAAAAGAAAGGATACGGGATTTAGAAGACATACTGCAAGATCGTCAGCAACAATTGGATAGTCTCTTAAAAGCCTTAGAAGAAAAGAATGATCAATATAATAGAGACATTCAAGCTTATAAAATGGACCTCCAAGAAAGAGAAATGCAACTTGGCTTCTTGATCAACAAAATCCGTGAAGTGGCCATACACATGGTACAATTATCAGATGAAGCAGAGGATCTCAGCTGTCAATTTCCGCCGAGTCAACGATCGAGCATATCAGAATTCTTAGAGCGAGTAAAGAAATATAGCGAAATAGCTAGAAAGTTCGTGTAATAGCCGAATCAAGATGGCGAAATGTTTTTGTAATGAACTCTTTTGATGAATGAAATGCCTAAATAGGGGCTATCTCGAAATCAACACCAAATTCTTGCATATTTATTCATAGCTAACATTCATTCGTCATTTATTCAATATTTATTTGTCATGCATTCATCTCATTCATTCATTCATTCATTGCATATTCCATAATTGTTCGCTAAGGTTAGGATCATATAATGCGCAGTTGCAATACTTCAAATCTGGAACCACGCCACTCGTATAGAACGCGTCGACAAGCTAGAACAATGGAGGCTGAATTTAATGAAAGGATTGAAAGAATGGAAAGAATCCAAAAGGAATTACAAGAGCAGTTGGCTAGGTCACAGCAAGAGACGAGAGACTTAATGGTGAGATCACAAGAAGAATCGCTCGAACAGAAAGATCAAATGAACAAGATGATGGAGATGATGTCGACTTTAGTTAAAGGAAAAGGACCCATGCAGAGCCCTGACATCGAGGAACCTCAGTCAAGAGTTAATCACAATCAAGATCCGCTTTATCCCCCCGGATTCACTCCGCCACACGCCCACGCAGCACAAAGAGGGTACACCCAAGGGGAACCCATAAACCCAGAGCAACGGCCGATGCCACATGCTCATTTAGGGCAAGGAATATTCATCTCAAATCCTGGGGCTAATCCTGCCAATCCAATTGTTCCAGATTTGGACGATCCAACGGAAATAGCCAGGTTGAGAATGGAGGATCACGAGGCTCAATAGAAGTATAAGAGCTTGGAGGAAAGACTTAAAGCAATCGAAGGCACTTAAGTCTTCTCGGCACTAGGTGCTAAAGAACTCAGTTTGGTACACGATCTAATTCTGCCTCCGAAGTTTAAGGTACCGAATTTTGAAAAGTACGATGAGACAAGATATCCAAAAGCGTATCTCGTGATGTTCTGCCGAAAGATGACCGGCTATGTGAATGAAGATAAGCTGCTCATACACTGTTTTCAAGATAGTCTAGTAGGTTCGGCTCTTCGGTGGTACAACTAGCTTAGTAGAGAAAAGATCTAATCTTGGAAGGACTTGGCGTCAGCATTCTGCGAGCAGTATAAGCATGTATCGGATATGGTGCCTGATCGAATGACTCTACAAATGATGGAAAAAAAACTAGCAGAAACCTTTAGACAATATGCTCAAAAGTGGAGAGATATCTCGGCTCAAGTGGAGCCACCACTGACTAAGACTGAGATAACAGTCCTTTTCATCAACACCTTAAAGGCACCATTCTATGACAAACTAGTGGGAAGTGCTACGAAAGATTTTTCGGATATCATAATATTCGGAGAACTTATTGAGGGTGCCATCAGAAGTGGGAGGATAGAAGGTTCAGAAAGTTCAAGAAGGACAGCACCCATGAAGAAGAAAGAACCAGAAGCCCACATGGTGGGAATGGGAAGCCGTTATACCCCTAATCCGTATCCAAACCAACCCCGACCTCGAAACTATCCACCTTCGAATTTCTATTATCCTCCTCAAACCCCTTACTTCTAAGCACCACCTCCTTCCTACCCCGTATACGCCACCAACCACCAAAGACCCGTCACTACATTCCCACAAAACACGGCACCCGCTCAAAGCCAGCTCAGAAACGAACCAAGACCAGCAAGGCCTAACCCCGAGAGACCACAATTTACTCCTATCCCTGTGTCGTATGAGGAATTGTACCTAAAGCTTTTGGAGAAACAATTGATTTCTCCTCATTACATGGCACCCCTGAAACCCCCGTACCCGAAATGGTACGATCCAAATGCTAGTTGTGCATACCATGCCGAGAACCAGGGGCACTCTACGAAAAACTGTCTGGCCTTCAAAAGGAGAGTTCAAAGACACATCGACGCGGGCATTCTGCGATTTGATAGTACTGGCAGTACGGCCGGGAACCCATTCCCAAACCACACCGAAGGGAATGTGAGCGCAGTAGGAGAGGAGGACAAACGACAAAGTAGAAGATGGGTTTTTGAAATAAGAGCACTTCTGCAGAAAATCTGGGAGGTACTAATTGAAAAGAGTTTGCTCTGTCGTCCTAACAGAGTGTTCGAAGGAAAAATTGCAAAAAGTCAAAGTTTTTGCGAATTTTATAGTATTGAAGGGCACAACATTCAGTCTTGCGAAGAGTTCAAGAGATTGATGCAAAATATGATGGATAATAAGGAGATCGAGATCTTTTATAAAGACGAAGAGGCAGATAGAGGAGAAATATGCGCCTCTGACAATCAATCGTCAGGTTCCCTGTATAGTGCCGACCGACCGTTAATAATTTATTACGATGCGAAGAAGGAGCCGGTGAAACCAAAAGTGATAATCCAAATACCATCTCCTTTCCCCTACAAGGACGATAATGCGGTACCATGTAAGTATGATATCAATATCGTCACGCTGGAAGGTGGAAAGTCCGAAGCCACAACTGGAGATGTTGGGGAGGTAGGTCATTTTACCCGAAGTGGGCGGTGCTATTCTAAAGAAGTCGAACCAGCAAAGAAAAACAGTGACTCGAAACAAAAAGGAAAGGCAGTGATGAATGAGGCCGAAGTCGAGCAGGAAACTCCACCCGTACAAGAAACTAAAAAGCCTGTGGATGAGGAGAAAGCACAGGAGTTCTTGAAATTTATCAAGCACAGTGAATACAATGTGGTGGAACAGTTAAATAAGCAGCCAGCACGAATATCAGTTTTATCTCTACTGTTAAACTCAGAGCCACACCGGAACGCTTTGCTGAAGGTGCTAAATCAAGCTTACGTAGCAAACAACATATCTGTTGAGAAGCTTGATAGGTGGGTAAATAATCTGAATGCGGACACTTTCATCTCTTTTAGTGATGATGAGATACCGCCAAACGGTAGAGGCTCAGTGAAAGCATTGCATATTACGACTCGCTGCAAGGGCTACATAATACCAAACGTGCTCATCGATAATGGGTCGGCACTCAACGTCATGCCTTTAGCTACGCTTTCTAGTATTTCGATGGATCTGTCCTATTTAAGGTACTGTCATTCCACGGTAAGGGCATTCGATGGGACGAGGCGTGAAGTCATGGGAAAGATTGAAATCCCTCTAGAAGTAGGCCCGTATATATACGATGTTGAATTTCAAGTTATGGACATTACACCATCATACAATTGCCTCTTGGGAAGACCTTGGATCCATTCCGCTGGAGCAGTCCCGTCATTCCTCCATCAAAAGGTGAAATTTATCATGGATGGTTGTTTAGTAGCTGTCGAAGGAGAAGAAGACATTGTAGCATCTATTTCTACCGACACACCATACATTGAAGTGAATAAAGATACTGTGGAATATTCCTTTCGATCCCTTGAATTTGTCAATGCCACCTTCGTCGCCGAGGGAAACAGAATTCCCGTGCCAAAACTGTCGAGAAATACCAAAATGGGTGTCAGGTTGACTGTAGGAATGGGGGCTCGTGAAGAAGAGGTTTAGAGAGATATTTGCAAGGAATAGTCAGGGCTCTGAAGCCAGTGCACCACAAGGCCAGATACGGTTTAGGTTTTCAGCCGGACATACGTCAAAGAAAGAGACAATGGAAGAAGGATCAGGAAAGAAGGATCGCAAGAATCTTAGGCCGGGAAATAGAATGGGAGCCCATAGCATACCCTCCTTTGTCAAAAACATTTACGTCTGCAGGAACGATGTACCCCGAACAAGACAATACACGAAGTACACTGTTAATCATTGAAAGGGGTCTCCAGGATGTCAGTATAAATGTCATTGACAAAGGAGATGGCGCAAGTAAAGACATCTCAAGGATACGCCCTTGTCCCCCGGGCTTCATGTTGAACAATTAGACTGCTGAAGACCTTCTTGTAGTTTATAAGTCTTCAGAGTAATGCTCAAACATTAACCTTCTATTGTGTCTTTAGGTATAATAGAATTCTTTTGTAAGAGCTTGCATTCGCTCTTTATCATTCAAATGAATATCAATGAAGATGCATTTTGTCACGATCTTTCGTATTATTAATTTCATAATCATTTTCTCATTTCATAGCCTATCCTTACATCTGCTTCATACCATGCCATAACATTTCGTCTTGGTTCCAATACTTGGATGCCCCTCTATAGTTTCATTTTCCATTTAACTTTCAAGTGCTCATATATCAACGACATGAACGAACCCGTTACGAGTCTTGAAATCAATTTTGAGAAGGTTGTTTGTTTAGGAGAATTCGAAGCCGAAGAAAATACTGAAGACTATGCCTCGTCTCCTGACTTGCTAAGAATGGTGGAACAAAAGGATAAACAGATTTTGACTTATTAAAAATATGTTGAAACAGTAAATTTAGGAACTGAAGAAAGGAAGCAAGAAGTGAAGATTGAGACCTCTATTTCGGAGGACACCAGGTATAATTTGATTGCTTTGCTCCGTGAATACAAAGATGTATTCGCATAGTCATATCAGGACATGCCAGGATTGGATGAAGATGTGGTGGTCCATAAACTCCCATTAAAGCTAGAATGCAAACCCATTCAACAAAAGCTAAGACGGATGAGACCTGAGATGTTGTTGAAAATAAAAGAGGAAGTCAAGAAGCAATTTGACGCTGGCTTCCTACAAGCCTCCAAATATCCGAGAATGGGTGGCTAACATAGTCCGTGCATCAAAGAAAGACGGTAAAATACGAATGTGTGTAGATTACGCGGACCTGAATCGAGCAAGTCCTAAAGATAATTTTCCTTTGCCACACATCGATACATTGGTGGATAACACAGCCAAGCATTCATTGTTTTCGTTCATGGATGGATTCTCGGGTTATAATCAGATAAAGATGGCTCCGGAAGATATGGAGAAAACTACCTTCATAACGATGTAGGGAATGTTCTGCTACAAGGTGATGCCATTCGGATTGAAGAATGCTGGGGCAATATATCAGAGAGCTATGGTGACATTGTTCCATGATATGATGCATAAAGAAATAGAGGTCGACGTTGACGATATGATTGCTAAATCTCGAGGGGAAGAAGAGCATGTAGTGAACTTGAAGAAGTTGTTCGACAGACTGAGAAAGTTCCAGCTAAAGCTCAATCCGGCCAAATGTACGTTTGGGGCTACCTCAGGAAAATTGCTAGGCTTCATCGTCAAAAAGCTATTCAAGAACTACCACCTCTGCGCACACAAAAAAAAGTCAGAGGATTTTTAGGGAGATTGAACTACATCGCTCGGTTCATTGCTCAACTTACCAACCAATGCGACCCAATCTTTCGGCTTCTTCGAAAACATAATCTGGGAGAATGGAACGAAGAATGCCAGGTGGCCTTTGATAAGATAAAATAGTATTTGTCTAGTCCTCCAGTGCTAGTACCACCAATTTCGGGAAGACCACTGATATTGTATTTGACTGTGTTCGAGAATTCAATGGGTTGCGTACTGGGGCAACACGATGAGTCAGGAAAGAAAGAAAAGGCAATTTACTACCTCAGCAAAAAGTTCACTGAACATGAGGCAAAGTATTCATCCATTGAAAAATACTGTTGCGCTCTGGTTTGGGTAGCTCGGAGACTCAGGCAATATATGTTGTATCATACGACATGGTTAATTTTGAAGCTGGATCCAATAAAGTACATGATGGAATCACCTGCACTCTCAGGAAGAATGGCACGATGGCAGATCTTATTATCGGAGTACGACATCGTCTATGTGAGTCAAAAGTCGATAAAAGGAAGTGCAATAGCTGATTTCTTAGCAGCTCGAACAATAGAGGAGTATGAACCCTTGAGGTTCAATTTTCTAGATGAAGACTTAATGTGCATCACAGAAAAGAAATCCGAGTCATCAAATGAGAAGCCATGGAAGATGAGCTTTGATGGTGCATCGAATGCGTTGGGGCATGGGATCGGAGCAGTCTTGGTATCGCCAGAAGAGAATCATTACCTGTTCACTGCCAGGCTGAATTTCTTCTGTACCAACAACATAGCAGAGTATGAGGCCTGTATCATGGGACTTCGTGCAGCTATTGAACGAAACATCAAAACTTTAGAGGTATATGGAGACTCAGCATTGGTGATATACCAAATTTGTGGAGATTAGGAAGTGAGAGATTCGAAATTAGTCAGATACAGTGATCTAGTGGCAGGACTGATTAAAGAATTAGAAGAAATAACTTTTAATTACTTCCCACGAGAGGAAAACCAACTGGCTGATGCCCTAGCCACTTTGGCTTCAATGTTCAAAGCAAACAAAGAAATAGAGATAATGCCTCTTCAAATGAGCATATATGAAGTCCCAGCACATTGTTTCAGCATTGAAAAAGAGCTAGATGGACGACCGTGGTTCCATGATGCCTTAGAATATATCAAGAATCAAAGGTATCCCGAACAAGCAAATGAGAACGACAAAAGAACAATCAGAAGAATGGCAGCGGGATTTGTCCTTGATGGGGACATCCTGTATAAAAGAGGAAAAGATCAGGTGCTCTTGAGATGTGTAGATGCCGTCGAAGCCAGGAAAATACTTGAAGATGTCCATGAGGGAATTTGTGGGACACATGCCAATGGTTTCACTATGGCCAGGAAGATTATGAGACTTGGTTACTACTGGTTGACGATGGAAAGTGATTGCATTAGTTTTGTGAGAAAATGCCACAAATGCCAAATTTAGGGTGATAAAATCCATGCAGCCCCTTCGCCCCTTCATGTCATGACTTCTCCGTGGCCTTTTTCTATGAGGGGCATGGATGTTATAGGGCCAATTTTCCCAAAAGCCTCTAATGGACACCGATTCATTTTTGTGGTTATTGATTACTTCACAAAATGGATAGAAGCCACTTCGTTTTCCAATGTGACGAATATTGCAGTCTGCAGGTTTTTGAAAAAAGAAATCATTTGTCGATATGGTTTACCTGAAAGAATCATTTCAGATAACGCCTTGAATCTGAACAACAAGATGATGAAAGAAGTGTGTGAGCAATTCCAAATAAAGCATCATAACTCCTCGCCCTATCGCCCAAAGATGAATGGAGCTGTTGAAGCAGCGAACAAAAATATTAAGAAGATCATTGGAAAAATGACCGAGACCTATAAAGAGGCCCGCACGAGAAGCTACCATTTGCTTTGTATGCATATCGTACATCCAGACGGACATCAAGCCAGGGCAACTCCTTTCTCTCTGGTCTACGAAATAGAAGCTGTGTTACCCATCGAAGTTGAGATCCCTTCTCTACGAGTCTTAATAGAGTCAAAATTAGAGGAAGCAGAATGGGTTCGGGCTCGATACGACCAGTTAAACCTCATTTAGGAAAAACTTCTAAAGGAAATTTGTCACGGACAGATGTACCAGAAGAGAATGATCGTGAACCATGATAAGAAAGTACGGCCAAGAGAATTTCACGAAGGAGAACTCGTGTTGAGAAAGATTCTCCCAATACAAAAATACCTGCGAGGAAAATGGGCACCGAATTGGGAATGACCATACATCGTGAAGAAGGCATTCTCGGGTGGAGCTTTGATTCTCACTGAAATGAATGGGATGGAGTTACCTAATCCAGTGAATTCAGATGCTGTGAAGAAATATTATGCCTAAAAAAAAAAAGATCAAGGTGAAAACCCGAAAAGGGCGTCTTGATTAACATAGAAGATTAGGATGAAAACCCGAAAGGGCGTCCTAATAAAGCAAGCATTGGCTTAAAAGGCAAGGCGTTTTGAACGGTGGGTCACATAGCGAGACTACAGTATTTGAAGCATTTTCAGCAGCTCGAAATCTTCTATGCAAAAAGCCATGCTCGAAGAGATTCTGGATAAAGGAACGTGGAAGAGTTCATACGCTGAATATCTAGAGCATTTGTATTTGTTGAAATGCGATCCTTTTTCTCCTTATGACATTTTTTTACTACCATTGATCAACTTTCTTTGTTTGCTGCATTTGAAATGAATAAATGTGAGGTATCTTTTTGTCCCTACCTGACCATTTTTGTGCATCTCATTATGTGGTTCGTTTATATGATAAATAGTGGAATGACATGCCCTAAACAAAAGAAATGTTAAGCATTACCCGGATAAGAATTTGATAAGTACAAGAGCCTCAATGCAAGGACAAAGTTCAACCGGGGGCAAAAGAGCGATACCTGAGAAACGTAGATTATTCGTGAAGCTTGAGGACGGGTACAAGGCCTGAAGAGAAAGTCAAGAGTCAAAACAATGAACGTAGATCATCAAAAAATT
This sequence comes from Gossypium longicalyx, assembly GCA_025698465.1. Classification (NCBI taxonomy): domain Eukaryota; kingdom Viridiplantae; phylum Streptophyta; class Magnoliopsida; order Malvales; family Malvaceae; genus Gossypium; species Gossypium longicalyx. The sequence goes on from CM047003.1 coordinate 31,131,363, forward strand.
ATGACGGAAAAAGGGGCATATGACAAACAAGCCCAAGGCGCATAGCATAATCATGTAGGCATAAATGCATTTAAGACCAACATGTGCATATCATGATGACATCATGCATGACATATACAGGTACTCCAGCAGAGCAAGAAATTTTAAATGATGGCTGTACTAAATCAAAAAGACACCTGAGTTCCACCAGATGACATGTTTTGGTATTTTGATGTTTTTATTTAAAAAAAAAACCAACTCATATTGCGAGAGGTGAGTTGAGCCTCAGGACACGCTGAGGTATTTTCAATTTGTATTTTCAAAAATCAACTCATATTGCGGGAGATGAGTTGAGCCTCGGGTCACATGCCGAGTTATTTCCAAAATCTACTTCTCAAATTCTATTCTTAATTTTCTTTTCAAAAAAATCAACTCATATTGCGAGAAATGAGTTGAGCCTCAGGGCACGCTGAGGTATTTTCGATCTTTGTTTGTAAAAAAAATCAACTCATATTGCGAGAAGTGAGTTGAGCCTCAGGGCACGCTGAGGTATTTTCGATTTTGTTTGTCAAAAAATCAACTCATATTGCGAGAAGTGAGTTGAGCCTCGGGGCACGCTGAGGTATTTTCGATTCTTGTTTTTCAAAAATCAACCCATATTGCTAGAGGTGAGTTGAGCCTCGGGGCACGCTGAGGTATTTTCGATTCTTGTTTTTCAAAAATCAACCCATATTGCTAAGAGATGAGTTGAACCTTTTAATTTCTGTTTTTCAAAAATCAACTCATATTGCGAGAGGTGAGTTGAGCCTTTTAATTTCTGTTTTTCAAAAATCAACTCATATTGCGAGAGGTGAGTTGAGCCTTTTAATTTCTGTTGTTTCAAAAAAAATCAACTCATATTGCGAGAGTTGAGTTAAGCCTTTTAGTGTCTGTTTTTAAAGAGTCAATTCATATTGCGAGAAATGAGTTGAGATCAAGATCACATGCTGAGTAAAGAATAAAGATTGGAGCTGACTGAAGACACCAGATTTTGTCTCCCTGAAGTTGCAGCGAAGTTGATCGAGGATATCAAATCTTACTCTTCTAAAGTTGCAGAAGAGAAGACCACAAACCTTATTTCACTGAAACGATAGAAGAGCAGATCGAAGCCACAAGTCTCATATAATTGAAGTTACATTGAAGTAGAGTGAAGCTACGAAGAATATATCAGAAGATGCAGTGGATTGAGTCAAAGCTACAATATGCAATGGACTGGAAAGAGACTACTTGAACAAGAAGAGCAACAAAGAAGTCAAGACTCAGCAAGACTGGACAAAATTGGCCTTTCTTGGTGTCTTTGCTCCATTCCCGTTACACGACAATGAGCAAAGATGGGCAGCTGTTGTAGGCCAATTTTTGGGCCTGTCTGCATTAGCAATTACCCAAACCCCCTAAAACCCAAACACAACCCAATACATTTAAACCCCAGCCCGTTAGCCCAACTAGACCTAAGCCCAAGTCAGAAAACAGAAACCCTAGTTGAACCTACCCTCCCCACTTGCCCACTTGCGCCGCAACCACTGACACCACCGGCCAACCACCCTCTGACTCACCTGCTCCACCGCTTGCCCATCCCCTGCAAAGACAAAACAGAAGACATGACAAAAACAATAAAAAAAAAGGGATGTAAAAGGGTTATAAAACCTGATTCAAAAACAGTGTGAGGGTTCGGCATTTTTCAAGCAAAAAAAATAAGAAACATATTCAACTTTTGAGCAAAATATAGCAATTTTATCAGCCAAAGAACAAGAATAGTATTAAATCAGAGAACCGAATATCAAAAATCGAAGAGAAAGCATTCAAGGTGATTTATTTACTTTTATTATTTTATTTTTATTTTTTTTCTTTTTTATTCTACTGATTTATATATATTTATCATAAATATAAAAAGAGAAATAAAAATATATAAAAAAAGAAGAATTTTTACCTTTTCCGGCCACCACACAGCGCCGGCGCCGGCGACGGTGACGGTCCGGCGATCGGACCGGAGCCCCCCTAGCCGGAAATCGCTCTCCCCTCTCCTTTTTTTTTTTTCTGATTCGGCCCCAAAATGATTTTTTTATGATTTAAAGGCTATTTATAGCCTTTCAAAACGGTGCCGTTTTGGCATTAGAATTCATGGCTGAAACGGTGTCGTTTCACCGTTGGATCGGGTCGACCCGACCCTACCCGCTAGGATCCGCGTGTTTTTTAATTGGAGGGGCTAATTGCACTTTCAGCCCCTCCTCTTTCTTATGGTTTTACAATCAGATTTATTGTGATTTGTAATCTAGCCCTTTAATTTGTTGTGTTTTCCAATCTGGTCCCCGTGCATACGTTGCGTTTTGATGAGAGGGTACATTTGCTGTTTCAGTCCTCCTAAGTTACACGCACGTGACATTTTGATCCTTCTTTCTTTATTTCTTTTTAAATTCGCCCCGAAATTTTGTTTTATGTTCGATTCGGTCCCTTATGTGTTAGTATACTTTTATTTTTCAAATTATTTGGTCATTATTTTCTGTTATTTGTTAGTTATAATCTACATAGTTATTTTATTTATTACACGCATAGTATATTGTCTTTTATATATGTATATGTACTCAGTATACTTAGGTATTATATTATATATATATATATTTTTATATGTTATATATACTTTTAATATTATATTTTATAGGTATCATATATTTTTAATGTCGTATTATTATATTTTAATATTATATTATGTATATTTTTAGTATGTATATATATATTTATGAAGTATTATTACTAGTAGTTTATAACGTTATTATTTTAATATACAATGCATATATTTTAGTACTATATTATATATTTACATTTTTATGCTATGTATACATATCTTTAATACTATATTTCATATGTATATTCTTAACATCATATTATTATATGTATCATGTGCAAATATTAATGCTTTATCACATGTATATGCTCATATATATTACATGAATATTTTAGTACTATGCTTTATATATCTATGTTTTTATACCATACTATGTATATATTATTTACAATTATCATTGATATTAGCTCGTACATTTCATTATACGTATATGTTTATACCCTTTTTTATTTGTATAAATTTTTTTAATATCATATTATTTATTATTATGTACACATATATATATATATATATATATATATATATATCTATAGGTTTGTCTCAATTACTTTATTTTCATATTATTACTATGTTACATTCATTTTTTTATATTATATCACCATTTTTGTATTAATGTTATATAATATTAGTATATATTTCATTATCTATATATACGTATATATTTGTATATAGTATCATTTTCTACTTTAATTTAATATTATGCCTGTGTTTGTGAAGTTGATATATTTATGTATCATATTACATGTATCCTTTATATACATTATATATATGTTTAATGTCGTACCTTTTATAACTATGTTATGTATACAATCTACATATGGTCATGTATATATTTTAATATTATTAGTTCTTTATTTTTTATATTACTTCCTACATCATTGTATATTTTTAACATCATTATAATTTCTAGTATATGTATATATTTCTAATGTATTAGTTATATTCCTTGTATTCTTTCATGTATATTTTTTATGTCATCTTATATATGTTCCTCAATACTATGTTAAATATTTTTATATATCATGTATATATCTCGAATACTACATCATTTTTCTTACATGTTATTTTTATAACTATATTATATATATATATATATATGTATATTTTTAACATTGTATTATGAATATATTTTTATACTATGTATATAATTTGTAATACTATTCTTATGTTCATATTTTTAAACATATATATATATATACGTAGGTATATAAGTAACATTGTTAGTTCTTTTAAAATTAATTTTACGACACTTCATCTGTTATCATATGTTTGTATATACGTTTGTTTTTATTTCATGTTTAATTCTATGTATTACGTTTAATGTCACATCTATCTGTATTATTTTTAATATATTTGTCGCACTTGCACTCGTTTCTATTTATCTCTAGCTCTGTTGTCTATTTTCATCAATTCACTTTGTATTATTTCGGAAATCGTATTCTCGTTTTCTAATTCATTTCAATAAGCAAGGCAACGTGCCGATTTAACACCAAGTCGCTGATTTCATCGCTATGTTGGGTGAAAATTAATCTACTCGTGTCAAAACGGAACGTCCTTCTCAAAAGAAACCTAAAAAAACTAAAATTTCTCGTCTTTTCAATCAGGTCACGATTAAATATTATTTTGAATTCTTATTTTTGAAAATCAAGACAACCCGTGTTTAACAAGATACCAATTTTGGGCGTCGCGAGGGTGCTAATACCTTCCTCGCGCGTAACCGACTCCCGGACCCTATTTTACTCTGATTTTAACGTAGACCTAAACTCGGCCTTTTTTTGTTTTTAAAAATAAGTTTATTAGGTGTCCGATCACACCTATAAAAAGGATCGGTGGCGACTCCCCTCTCTATTTTAAAATCAACTTCTGTTTTCAAGTTTTCAATAAATCGCCACAATTAGCGACAGAAGGTAAAATTTTTACGTCGCTACAATCATGTTAATACCCTATGCTACTATGATATTTATGTAAATGCATGCATGTGTTTTTACATTTGCATCTAGTGCTCATTTCTTTATAGATTTCTTAAACGACAAGTTCCACCAGGTGCTTAAAAAACATGTTTATTTATAATTTCATGGCCATCTTAAGTTTTAAAGTTGACCCAAAGGGTAGACGGTGGGTATTTACGTGCAACTCTGTCTGTATTAAGATTTCCTTGAAAGCCCAACAATATTTAATAATAAAAAGAATTCAAGTTTTGATTTGTCAGAAGAAACAACACTGTAATTTTTTTAATGTAATATTAAAAATAAGATAAAATAACTCAATTTAAATTCGCATCAAATAAATATTTGATAAAAATTTTAATCTTGACAAATAAAACCATCAATGGATAAGCTTATATCCAATACTTCAAATCATGATGACGTGAACCCCGTGTGATAAGCCAATGGGTCACGATATAATGGCCTAATTTATTCGTATATGTACATTTTATAAAATGAAAAATGATCATTTTAAAAAAAAATTGATAAATAAAAAAGTGAAATTTATGTTTGGTTATAAAAATTTTCAACTTTATTGATAATATAATTATTTTTTTATAATTATTTCTCTTAACTAAATTCTAATGTTATATGCATTTAATATGATTTCACGTGTTTAATATTTAATTAATTTTTAAAATATTGTACTTTTAATTGCAAGAAATAGTGTTTAATAATATTTTTATTTTAATTATTGAATATAATTAAAATATATTACTTACAAATTCAAATATTATAATAGATTTTTTTAATAATAATTAAAGCATTTAAAAGTGATAATTAACATAATTAGCTCTATTATTAATTGACAATTAATATGCTTAAAATTCTATAAAAATAATAATTTTATTTTATATCAAGATATTAACACAATTTAAAAAAAATAAAATTAACACAACTTTTGTTTAAATATATTTTTTTTAACTAATAATGATAAAATATAATTATAATTATCACAACTTTTTTTCCTATATTTTATATTTAGAATTCTATTAAAGTAGTTTCTATTAAATTATAATAATTATTTTTAAGTGGGAATATAATGATATGATAAAAATAAAGGACGTTCTTGTTAGCTTATAAATGTAGTTGACAAGGTAAAATTTTTTTTAGAAATGAAATTACTTTTTTCATATTTAGATTTTTATTAATTTTTATTTAATAATTTTTCTAACTAAAATCATAAAAATGAGTTAATTTTTTTATTTTAAGAACAATCTAATTAAATTTTAATTTAAATACATGTTAAATATCTAAAAATTATTTTTCAAATAAATATATTATTTTAATTTTATTAAAAAATAAATTAAATTTCATGCATGTTATGGCCATCTTAACTACAAAACTATCCTTTCAAATAAAATATTTTAGGATGAAAATAATTGATGAATTAATTTTGTTTTGAAAATTCAATAAATGTAATGTATTAAATAAAAATAATATATAAAGCAAATAAAAGCCAAATTCATATAATTTTAAGTCTTCTTCCAATATTATTAAGAGAGTTAGAATGGGTGAATTTGTTGACTCGTTAATAGCTATCTTTCTTTTTCTATTTTTATGTAATATATTGTTTTACTCTTTTATATATATATATATATATATAAAATAAACTTTTCAAGCCAAACCAAAAAATTGAAACTTTTGGTTTTTTAAAAGCAAGATTGGATGTCAGAATATTTATATTAACTATAAAATATAAATATGATTTATATATTAAATTAAATTTGTAAATAATTTATATTAATGATTTAAAAATATTAAAATTTATATTTCATAATATTAACAATAAATTAATTTATTACAAACTAAATAAATATTTATTAATACCAAAAATAATAATACGACACCGTAGAAGTAACAATAATAAAGAGGCCCGAAAATAAAGATAGTTTGCATTTTAGTCAATTATTGCATCACTTATTACATTTTTATTAACTTACAAAGAGTTAGGTTTACATGTGATTTTAATATCTATTTATACAATTTATATTAGTTGTTTAAAAGTATTTAGACTGATATTTCATCTATCATAATAATGAATTTGAATATTATTTAAATTAATTTTTATTTTATTTTATTTTATAATATCATGTTTAAAATGAATATTTTAATTTTTCACAAACACTCTTTGACAACAATGTAAAACAAAAAGTCATTTATTTAGCTAAAAATATTATTTATCAATAAAAATATATAAAACAAAAAGCAAATTCTAAAATAAACCCTAAAATTACAGATTAAGCTAATCTCAAGCCATTTATTTTATTCTTCTTTATTTTAAACAGTGCTTAGAAGTAGGCTACTTATTTGGCTTATGTCTCCCAAAGTTTAATACTGATGCTCTAATTTCTACATATCTTAAGCTTTCATTTTGGGAATAGAATACCGATACCGTAATGTGTAAACAAGAAAAATTCAATAATACAAATTGGGTATGATTTAATGAAAGAAAACACAAGAATTGACCTGATTAATTAAGTCTTTCCTTATATTTGCTTTCTGTATACTATTTATCATATGAACAAATATATTATATTTGTTCAAACTTTCGGCTCGTCCAACTGCTCATTTGTCTTGTTCGTCGACATTGGAACGTAGTATGTATAACGTAGGGACTAGGGAAATGAGCTAATCTTTTTTGGTTTTTTTTTTCTTTTTTCTTTTTTCTCCTTAGAGTTGACTTAAGGAAAAATAAATAAATAAATAACAATTACATGTAATTCAAGTAATACCATCACGGGGGACATATTCCAATTTATTAATATAGATGTTGTACAAAAGGAAGTAGTCAGGTAACTTTCCTAGACTCCAAGAAGTTTTTTTTCTTGGGCTCACAGGTTGAGATGTAATGGAGAAAAGTGGCAAAATCTGTATCTTTGTAGCGCCTTGGATTAGCGTCGTCAATTAGTTTCGGCGACGGTCTAACCATGTAACCGAAAGGTAGGCTATGCAATAAGGCCACTGATAGCCGAAACTTAGCAGGATTCACAAAAACTCTATGCAACACACTTTTGTATCTGCCGTTGCTAAATATCTAATCATAATAACAAAGAAACAAAACTAAAGTCAACACCAACAATATTTATTTTTCGGTTATCACCGGCACACTATGATCGGCTAATGCTTACCTCAAGGTGATCACCAATGTTGACAACAAAAGAATTGTGCATTGGTTCAACGGTGATCCATTCTCCTTTGTATTGAATCTGTAAACCTTCAACATCATCTTGGAGAAGAAGGGTTAAGAATCCATAATCCGAGTGTGGTGGCATTCCTAATGTGAGGTCAGGTTCAGGGCATGGAGGGAAACAGTTAACCACCATTAGCTGGCTTCCACCATCCAATTGCTTTAGGATTTCATCATTTTCTGGTGTCCTGTCATCTTCGGTGGCACCCCACAGGCCCAAGCTCTCTAGGATGGCCTCCATTATTCTAAGAAACAAGTACTTTGTTTCTTTTGCGTAGGTGGCCACTGATTCCCTGTTAAATTAACAAAAACAATTAAAATCATCATATAAAGGTGCTGATTATTATTATTATTATTATTATTATTATTATTATTATTATTATTATTATTATTATTATTATCCCAATTAATATAAAATAGAATAGTTGTTTTTATCTTTACCTGAAGTCCATGGGAGAAGAAGGCCAATGAGAGACAACATCAGACAATGGATGGCAGACAAGCTTCAAGAAGTCTCTCCAACAAAACACAGCATCTTTGTTCTGATTCAAGCTTGTTCCATATCGAACAGGAGCGGCCATGTCGGAAGACATGTACTTGGATCTTTCCTCGTATGGGAGATTGAAGAACCTGGCGCTCACGTCAATCATGTTTCTTATAACTTCAATGGGGATCCCATGATTCACTACCTGAATTTCATAAAGCATTTAGAGACCCCTTTAATAGTTGAAAAAAAAAATCATTTTTTTCTTAACAAATCTTTGTGGCCTGGAAGGTACCTGAAAAAACCCATATTCTTCACAAGCAGAGGAGAGGGAGTTGAGGACTTGGGACCGGTTAGGGCCTTGTAATTCAGCAAAATCGATTATGGGCAGTTTAAGACTAGATTTAGCCACAGTTAGCTGCTCTTTATCCACAATGGGTCGATCAGATAACGGCAATACATACTTACTAGGAAGTTTTCTAACTCCATTCTCAAGAAGATGCCTTACTCCTTTCTGAAACTCATCAGTTTCTTTTGCATCATCGTTTGTCATTGCCATTTCAGGGGGAGACATGAAATATTTCTGTCGAAAACATTTACAGTCAATCACCATTCACGATGTCGTTTAATTTTATTGTTTGCATGTGTGTGTAAGAAATAAAGAAAGACAACTGAGTAATGAAAAGAGAAAGCTGACTAGTGTGACTAATTAACCCACCTTAAAATAACAGAAAAGAAAGGAACTGACAGTGAGATTTGTAAGCAAGTGACCGTGTGATAGAGATGAAGAAGAGGGCTTTTGATGGGTAGTCTATTTATAGGAAAGAAACAGAAGCCAGTTTTTGGAGAAACCGGCTTCGGATTTAGGAATCCTACCTTAAGAAACAACGACGACTAATTCTATTACTATTGCTACGTAAACAAAAACCGTTGACAATTTTTATTTTAATTTTTTGGTTACTAAAAAAAGCTACCCTACAAAAAGGGGCAGGGACTAGAGAGGTACCATGTTCAGTATAAACAGCGTAAAAACATAATACACTTAACGGTAAGAAAAAAACACTCAGAAACACGGCAGCTCCAAGCAATTAACCATAACTCATACGGACCCCTGTTATAGCCGAAGTATCAGCCATATACCGTTGGCAGCCCTATGCATCTATGTTTGACCTGCTAACAACCTTCATCCTAACCAGAATACAATAAATATTAGTGAGACTCAAGTTTCCTACGTCTTTTACACTTCTTACACCGCAATATATTATTGCATTGTCAGTTTATTTATTATTAAATACATTTCTTAATTTTATAACAAATTAAAAGGTTTTATTTGTTTTAGATAATTATTAGTAACAAATCTCAAAATTATATATGAATTTTGATCTAAGTATCATTTTATATTGATATATTACATAATTCAAATTTCATGTATATAATTATACAAAATTAAAGTTTTGTGTATCAAAATACACATTAGATCTAAATTCATGTATAAATTTTATACTTATTCCATAATTATATGAATTTATACTTATTCCATAATTATTATTCATATGTTGTTTTGGCTTGGACAATTAGGTTTAGTAATGGGTGGGAATTTAAATAGATTTGATACACTACCCTTTTCTTAATTTTCTTTTGTTGTCTCTTAATATCTAGAGGTTTTAGATAGGTACAATCATTCAATTAATTCCAATTTTATGGTGGTTGTGATTTATTGGAAGATTATTTGAGCTTACGATTTTTCAATTTTTATGTTTGATTTTTAACTATTGCATTTGTTAGCATCAACCCGATTAAGCAACAAGTAAAAAAAATAGCGGAATAAATTGAGAAATTGAACACACAAATTTAACGTGGAAAAAGTCCTCCAAAGAGGATAAAAAACCACATGCAAAGATAATTTTACTATAATGACAAAAGAACGAAGAGTGCAAAAGATGAAAATAAAAACTAAACCCCCAAAACCCGAAAACAAAGAACCCTCAAAATGTAAACACAAAATTCTCTAAATGTGTTATGAGTTCTAATCTCTAATGGGTGTATTTTCTAAGGTTGTAAAAGAACCTATTTATAGACTAAATTAGTAGGTCAAATAAACTATGCTAATAAATGCTAAATATATCATACTAATAAACACTAAATCTTCTAGAAAGAAAATATATTTTGTTTAACTTGACTTGCCAGCAATCTCTTAGAATTTGGGTCACACAACTCTAGCAGTCTCCACCTTGACACGAATTATTACAACGCCATCTTTTCCAAAGCCCACCACGGGCTTGTCTTGAACTATGCAGAGAATTAATTGAGTCGAATTTGTGCTTAGAAGCTGGAAGACTTCTAGCCTTTGACTTGTGCACTGCCAAATCAAAACTAACCCGGGTCTGATTTTCATAAACACAGTGCCCTAATTTTTCAAAACCTGCATCCAAAAGAGAACCTCTCTTCAATGAAACAGTCATACATTTTTCCTTCCTATGACCAAGTTGCCTATGCTCCAAACGAGTTGACTTCGACTCCGTAACAGACGGGGCATGTCCAATTTCATCGATCACTGTAGAACCTTCCAAAATATAAAGGCTGCTGGTTCTTTTACCTTTTAACAAAATGAGAGCTCTACGAGATACTTTAAAGTCGCTCGACTCGATGTTGATTCTGCATCCTTTCAAGTCTAAAATACTCAAGGAGATGAGATTCTTTCATAAATCAGGTACATACCTAACATCTGAGAGTGTCCTAATCGTCCAATCGTGTATCCTAATTTTAACAGTACCAATACTAATTACCTTACTAGATGAATGGTTTCCCCTGCGCACAACTCCACCTTCAACCGAACTGTATGTGGAGAACCATTCTCTATTGGGACACATGTGGAAAGAACATCCCGAATCTAGGATCCATTCAGACGTGAGCTTGGAGTTATCGCTCGTTGACACTAACAAGAAATCATCACCGCTTTCATCGGCCAAATTAGCACCAGCTACATCTTCCTCTTTACTCTCAACAGCTCTTTTATTTCACAGTTTATAACAATCTGTTTTGACGTGACCTAACTTTTTACAATAGCGACTCCTTTTTTCTCGTTTATTTGATGCTACCAAAATAGAAGCTTGCTTATCTGCCTTGCTATCCAAACCAAACTCATTGTCGAGTTTGTCTCTACTCAACAAATGACCCTTCACATCTTCGAACGAGAGTTTGTCCCTACAATAAATCAGGGTCCCCCTGAAAGACTTGTATGAATGAGGTAAATAGCACAATAATAGCATAGCCTAATCTTTATCGTCAATATGAACTTTAACGTTCTTTAAATCATTTAAAAGAGTAATGAATTGACTGATGTGATCTCTAAGAAGCTCACATTCATTCATGCGAAACGTAAATAGACGTTGTTTCAACACTAAACGATTAGCTAGAGACTTAGTCGCATAAAGAGTTTCTAACATTTTCCACAAGGTAGATGAGGCCTTCTCCATCAATACCTCTTCCAATACCGTATTTGCGAGGCACAACTAGATTGCAGACAAAGCCTTTTCATCAAGCTCTTTCCATTCTGTTTGATTTAGATTCTTAGGCTTTTTCCAGATAACAACCTTTTTCAATCCGGTTTGAACTAGAATTGCCATCATCCGAACTTGCCACAGATTGAAATTAGTCACACCATTGAACTTATCAATTTCAAACCTTGTTGTTGCCATCTTTGAACGAGCTGATCTATGAAAATTGAACTAGCTTTGATACCACTTGTTAGGATCGACCCGATTAAGCAACAAGTAAAAAATAAATAGCGGAATAAATTGAGAAATTAAACACACAAATTTAAAGTGGAAAAACCCCTCTAAAGAGGATAAAAAAACCACGGGAAAAGATAATTTTACTATAATGGCAAAAGGACGAAGAGTACAAAAGATAGAGATAAAAATTAAACCCTTGAAGCCCGAAAATAAAGAACCCTCAAAACGTAAACACAAAATTTTCTAAATGTTTTATGAGTTCTAATTTCAAATGGGTGTATTTTCTAAGGTTGTAAAAGAACCTATTTATAGGCTAAATTAGTAGGTCAAATAAACTATGCTAATAAATGCTAAATATATTATACTAATAAATACTAAATCTTCTAAAAAGAAAATATATTTTGTTTAACTTGACTTGCCAACAATCTCTTAGAATTTGGGTCTCACAACTCTAACAACATTTATTATGCATTTGGGTTCATTTAGTAAATTTTAATTATTGATATTGTTTCAAATTGACATATTTATATGCTTTATTTTGATAAATTTTTAAGCATGGTGCTATTAATTTTTGTGTTTATTGTTTAATTTTTATGTAGGTGTAATGTGATTCCAAAATGTGAAAAACAAGTGAAAATATGGACTCACATGAAAAATTTGAGCATGAGAGCAATAATTTGACATATAAGGCCCTTTTTTTTGTGAATGAGCAAAGTTTAAACAAACCAACGGAACTAGCGCAACTCAAACCCAGGCCACAGCTAGGACAGTAAACATCATTGAACATCAAGCCATCACATGGGGTTCAACATATAAGACTTTTTAAATCTTAAAATCACTTCATTTTTATTATTTTTATTTAAATATCATTTATTAAAATATTTATTAAGGCTAAGTTTTATCCCTTATATTTTATTTAGATAAATATCTAATTTTATCTTTAAGAATTTGTGTATGAGCAGAATGCTAAGCTTAAAAACTGAAAATTAGAAGAGCCAGGACTGTCTTTTTGCATTAGGGAAGATAATAATTTTATTTTTATCATTATTTCTTTGTTTAGTTAATTATTACAATAAAAAATATATTTTAGTCAAAGGTCGATCAAATCTCAATTTTTGAGTTGTGAGATCTGAAATCATACTTAACACTTTTCGTTTAGGTATTCGCTTTTTCTCTGGTTCAAGAGATAGACAAGATCGTCTCATTTTCTGTGTAATCGAGTACACACCTATATCGTCTTTGATGCGTACACGCTTCCGAGCACTCCAGTACCTATAATTAACCAATATTTCACTCAATTATCACTTAACCAACTGAACTAAACTAATCCCAAAACGAGATAAACATCTTTCGAACAATGAAACCATTACCTTCTATTGAATAACAGTAATTTCATGCCCTTAGAACGTCGATGAATGATATACAACCCTTCGATAAGCCCTTAATCACCAAGAGAATCCTTATTAACACTTGTCCAAATCACAATTATAGTTTGATAAAAAACTAGACATACCGAAAGAGCGACGATGACGTTGTATAGGAAAGAAGTAAAAGAGAGGTCAAAACAAGAAAAATAGCAGCAAGGGAAAGGAAGAAAAAGGCAACTCAACAATGAGAAGGCAAAAATTGACAACAAGGGGGAAAATGTGAAGAAAACGGTAGAGAGTTTTTGAGAGAGAAGAAGAACCAAATTTTTGGAAAAGAGAAAAACTACCAGATATTCCCTAATCCCCTAAATCACTCTACTACTTACCACTACACCTAACTATGCAGCTTTTTAATCCAACACAAACTCTTCCAGACGAGCAAGAAAAAATAATGCTCTTGTCCAAACTTGAACACAAGACCTCCTTCACACTAACACTCCACTCAACCACCAGACTAGTAGGTCCATTCTACTAATTACTTACCATTCTTTATTTAAAAGCCTATCAGCCAAAGATTGGGCTTTATTCATAAAAATACCAAAATTTGCCCAAGTCATGGCTTGAACTTAGGATCCCATACGCACCCAGAACACATAACCACAGAAGTAGATACACATTTAAGTCAAAATTTACAAGAACAAGAATAAAAAATTTAGGGCATTACAGCTTTATGGACTTGTCATTAGCTTGTGGTGATGTTGTGCTATTTTCTTACAAATATGAAGATTTGGTACTGGAGGAAAAGTTTGAGAAGCATGGTAATATTTCATTATGGAAGGTTTAGTGTTTGCCTATGGTTCCAAGCATGGTCTTTTGGTTTCAAACTTGGATTTTGAAGCTTATAATTTTAATTGCGGTGTGTCTTATACTGGATACAGCAACTTGCTATCTTTTCTTATGGTTGAATTTTTATTTCTTGGATCCTTCTTACCGAGTTTAATTATAGAGTGTAACAACCTTGTTTCCAATGGTGCTAGAAATTGCAATTTTGGGATCCTGTTTTTATAAACTAAGTTTGTAAATATTAAATAAAGATATTTACGAAGTTATTATCTATGTGAGTTGAAATTAGGATATTTAATTTAATCAAAATTGTAATTAATTAAGGCTCAATGACTAAATTGTAAAGTCCAATAGCTATAGATTTTTAATTAGAAATAGCTTGAGGACTTAAATTACAATTAACTAAAGGTCCCAAACAACAATTAGACCATGGAAAAGTAAGTGTTAGTGGACAATATAATCATAGGGCCATTAACTTAATTAATTAAAGATTTATTTAACTAAATTAAGGTTAGTTAACTTAATTAAGAAATCAATTTCACTATATAAGTGAAATTTCAATGGGAAGAGAGACAAAACTCATCTTCCCAAACTAAATTAAAAGAAAAAAAGAAGACTTGATGCCATTGTTAAGTTTTGGAAGCTCTTGGTCCTTAATTCAAGTAAGTCCCTAACTGTTTTTCTTTGATTTTATAATTTTTTTTTTGTCTTGGAAGCTTGATTAAGCTAACCCAAGGATCAATTTAATCAATTAGTAAAGTTTTGATGAGATTCCATGGTTTAGAATTGAAAGTTTTAGGTGTTAAATTAATAGAAATTAAGCTTAGTTTAAGAAAATGACTAAATTTAAAGCTTAGTTGTTAGTTTTGTACATTACGGACCAAATTGAATAAAATATAAAATTGAAAGTAGGAATAATAATAGGAGGTCCCTAATGAGTAATTGCGAAATCAGATTTCAACCTAAAGCTTTAAATTAAAAGTTATGTCTGCTTTAGGTTTAGGGACTAAATTGAATAAATTGTAAAATGTGCTTAATTTTGTGATTGGTCCTAATTTGAATGGAATTTGATAATTTTATGTAATTTATGATTTTATTTAGCTAATGTTGATATAGAACCGTTGAGAAGGAAAGGAAAATCAAAAGTCGACGACGAATAGCTCGAAATTTCGGTTTGTATTTCTATGATTTGGGACCCATTTAATTACTGCATATTTATGTAATTTTGCATCATATATTTCCAAGGTGAGTCGCTATTAGATTATTGAATTGAATTGTTATGGTTTAGATTGAATACCTAAGTAGGGACTAAATTGAATAGAATGGAAAGTTGTATGAATTGATTGATATGTGATAATTGGTATGAAATTTAGTTTATATATGCTCTATATACGATGAATTGGTGAATTGATGGATTATTTGGACATGATTAAATATGATTTGAACTATGTTTATAATGAATCAAAAGTTTGGTTACCCTGTTAGCTATTCGAATCGTGTTAGATATAGTTGGCATATCATAGGGTTAGATTATTGATTGAAAACCATCATTTTTAGGCAACCTGGGGTAGAAGATTAATCAGATTGAGAAAGCCACCGTTGCTGGGCAATCTGGGATTGTATTATGTATATGTATAGCATCATCGTTATTGGGCAACTCGGGGTGATGGGTTCGCGCATCTGTACTAAGTTTGTGTCTAGTTAATAGGGTTATAAACATAAGAATCGATAAATAATATGTCAATGAGTAAATGAAATTGTAGTTAATATGTGACAATATTTGAAATGAGCTAAAACGAGTCTTAAGGGCAGATTTAGTAACAATGAGCCAAAATGGATTGGGAATGATTGAAACATGGTATTAATTGTGACATATTCTATACATGCTAAAAATGATAAAATGAATAAGTATGAATCAAACTACAGATGGTAAGTGGAAAAAAACCAAATGGTATTTGAATATTGTAGGTGATCAATAAGCTTGTGTATATATGCTCAAATGAATTGGTTATAAGTTTGGTTATATATATACATATTTATGGTGATTTGGAAATGAAAGTGTTATGGAATGGTACTTGGTTTTGGATTGAATTGATATGAATGTATGCATATGTTTAATTTGTTCATATTGTCTTGTATCATGGAAATACCATTGAGTTCCATTGAGTTTATTTGCTTAGAGTACGGTTTGTTTTCGCCATGTATAGGTTTAGAAATTTCCAGTAGTTCAAACGATTATCTCAGCATCTAGCAATCGACCCCCAACTTAGCAAAGTTCATATATTTCTGTTTTGTTAAAATGTGGTATGTACCTAATTGTGTCAATTTTTGGTATATCATTATGTCTATGTAAACTTTTAAGTAGAAATTGATATATATATTTATATATATAATTGAGTATTTGAATTACTATATGCACATAAGTAAATCAAATGATTTGAAATGTGTTAAATGTTGCAATGTAAATAGTTTTGGTGAATTTGGTATGTTTGTATAGGACATAGGTGAAGTTTGATTGATAACTAACTTGTAAGTGTTAAGACTTTAGTATATTGATAAATAAGGTGATGTAGCTCATAATCGTTGTTTGGGAATTTCATAGGTTAGCTAGTCATTGAGGTGAATGTATATAATCATTGATTTGAAAAAAAATTATATGCCATGGTTCTTTAGAAATTGCAGAAACAATATGTAACGCCCCGAATTTTAGGCCTAGAAGTTTTGGGTTTTGTGCATAGAGTCAGTGAGGAGGTTGCACGTATGTGTTTAGTCGTGCAATTTAGTGGCAGAATGGGCCTACTGGTCTGGTGGTTAAGTGGAGTGTTAGTAAATCTCAAGGTTCTAGGTTCGAGTTTTTGGGTGCGCATGTTTTTTATTTTATTATTTTATTATATTATATTTTGATTTGTTTTAGTTAATAATTATAATCATTTATAATTATTAATTAATTAATTTAAGATTTTCTATTATAATTTTATTTTTTTATTCACGTTCTCCTATTTTCTCTGGCTATTTTTTTTCTTTATTTTTATTTTTTGCTTTTGACATTAAAAATTCGATTTGGCTTGTTGGCTTTGGGAATTTTGCTCCTCTGTCGTCACTTCCAATCGCAAAACAGGTGTGGGATTCAAACTGTAGCTACGCTATTTCCATTAGTTTATTTAATATGCAAACTCTCTGTTTGGCTTTTTTTGAATGTAGTCTAACTCGTTAGTTTTGGGTTTTTAGTAGATGAAAGTAATGGGAAGCGTTGCCTTTTTATATATGTTGATAGGGCAAAGGTTAGGGACGGTTCTGGTGGCCAAAACTGTGATTTTAGAGCTTATTTGGGGTGGTTTCGTGACCTCCCCTACGGCCACACGGGCATGTGTCGTGGCACATGGTCTTGTGGATTTGGGAACTAGGGTTTTCGAGCCAAATTGGGTGCCACACGGCCTGGCCACACGGTCGTGTGGCCGATTTAGGGATTTTTTCAGAATTCACACGACCGTGTCCCTTGAGTACACGAGCGTGTGGATTTGGGAATTAAGGTTTCAGGGATTTGGAGTTACACGACCTAGCCACATAGCCGTGTGGCTGACTTAGGGATTTAGGGATCCCACACCAGCGTGTATTTTAGAACACATGGTCGTGTCTGGTGGGCATACGGGCGTGTGAGACCCTCACACGGTCGTGTTTTCCCTGCACCTTATTTTAGCGATTTTGGACAGTGAGTTACACGGCCTGTTCACACAGTCGTGCCCCTACCTCACACGGGCATTTACCTCTGTTACACGGCCGTGTACAACCTTTCACACGGGTGTTTGGACCCCCACACGGATTGGATTGCTCCACACGGCCAGAGTACATGGGCGTGTGGTCCTATATCACCAAACTTTGGTTTTAGGTCAAGCGTAAGAATAAATGCTACTCTCTGTGTTCCAACCCTCAACTAAGCCTTACTGAAGACAGTTATGACTCTGATCTGGGTTTGATATGTGTGTCATTTGTGATTGGTTGTGTGATAAGCTTGATACTGAATTCGAATTATGAGTGTGCACATGTATGCTCTTATAACTAACTGATTGGATGTGAATGTCTACTTGTGATTAATTATCTAAGACTGGTAATCTGATTGTATACATCTGACTGCATACATGCATACATATGCAAAAACTATTATGGGTGGGATTTTGAAGAGAAAAGAGATTGAGATTGATTGAACTGTTAGCTGATCTGCTGGTTGTGAGCCCCTAATACCTAGAGGGTTGTGGGCGGTCATCATTGTTGGGAAACTCGAGATGACATCATATTGGTATAGCGGATTACCGCATTTCACTGTACCTCATGTACGATAGCTACTCAAAGTACCATTGACTGAACTAGTAGTTTTACTACAACCTATCGGTATAGCAGATTACCGCATTGCACCAAACCGCATGTACGTTAGCTACGCTACGTATTACCATTTGATCTGGTAGTTCATACTGCCTGTCTGTACTTCGGTTTACCGCTTTGCACAGTATAGCTGATACGCTAGCTTGGCTACGTAAAAATCGAGATTGGTAGTTTATTTGCACACTGTTAGCCCCAATACCCAAAGGGTCGAGGGTAGTCCTAATACCCAGAGGGTCGTGGACAATCCTGATAACTATCGTTGCCGGGCAACCCGGGATGACATCAATTGGAATACAGGGTTGGATGGACCTTATGAGGTTCTGAGTGGAGTGATTGGTGGGACGAGCTTAAAGCTCTTATGAGGAGTGATGGGGGACAGAGATATGTGTTGGCTGGATGAGTTGGAATTTTATAACTCACTTGCATTCATATACATCTGATTGATCTGTTTTACTGAATTGAAACTTGTGAATAGTTAAGAATTACTGAGACTGTGACTGAATGGGTTACTGTTCGACTGAAAGGCACTTGTGCCTATGTGAATTCTGTAGACTCTGTCTACAACTGTCTGACTGAATTGTTATTGTGACTGTGTGACTGACTTGGGAATTATTACTACTGTATCAGAATGGAACGTGAAACTGTATGTGCCTGATTGTTCCATGTGACCAAAAGGTACATAAGGAATATTGATTTTGGGCGAATATGCTCAACTGTCATCTGTAGGTAAGTTCGTTTTGCATATATGGAAACACAAAAATTTATATACTTTTTCATACCCATTTTTACTTAAATTTGTGCAAATCCGGTTAAATTCTTGTCAAAAAATAATTAAATATTATGAAATAATTAAATTGTGTTAAAAATATGAACATGGTTAATTTTAGTTAATTTTATACTTAATTTTGATTAATTTTGACTATTTTCGACAGATTCGCGCAAAGGGCAAAAATTGGCTCAGCTGACACTGTTGAAAGCACAAAATCGAGAAGCAATTTAAAGTATCGAGGCACATTAATTTCTAGCCTAAGACAGTCCAGAAATGTGTATTAATTCATAATTTAATTAATTTTAATTTATTCCCCAATTAATTTGGGTTCAATAAATTATTTTTAATTAATTATGGAGAAAGGGTCCAGTTGAACCGCACTGGTCGAACCAAATTGAGTGAACCGAACCAGCCACTAATTGGGCAACCCAGAACCGTCCATATGCTGACCCAAATCAGCATTTTAGCTGATTAAATATGCTTGCAAAAAGGCCCTTGAAAGGATTACAAATTGCATTCAAACCCCACCTTTAATTGTGGCTTTGTAGATTTGCCCCAGGTTATTTTGAGCAAAGTTTAAAGTCTCAACTTTTGCCAAGTAGATGGCCGGCCATAGGGGGGCTCTTTGGCTGCTGGAATTTTCTATTTTTAGCAGCCACAATCAGCTATAAAAGCCACCCCTTTCTGATCATTCAAGGCATCCCTCAATCCCACAACATTCTCTCATTCTCTCTTCTCTTCTGTCATTTTTCTCTCTATTTTTTTTCATCCCATTTCCCTTTTTGTTCAAGTGCCGATTTCTTCTCTTGGGAAAGAGGCTCTCATCAGCCATTTTGGAGCAGCAATTAGGTGTTCATAAGCCACCTTGATAGCCGAGGCCAATGAAGAACGAAAGACGAAGCAAGTAGTTAAGCCACAGAGAAACACCGGATTTGCTTCTTGTTCCCTATCTCTTTAACTTTTGTTGTTGTTTTGACAAACATTTTTATGAATATTAATGCTATTGAAATGGTTATTTTAATCAATTTAGCTTAAATTAAGCTTGTGTTGGGTTGATTATATTCTGCCTGCTTGAATTGTTAAATTGTTATAGGCCTCGGTAAATTGCTTGGTTAAGTAAAATCATGCCTAAGTTATTCTTGCAATATAATTGTTAAATAACTAATGAATTAATTATTAAATCTTATTGAAATTATAATTAATAGACACAATGCTCAATCAGTGCATGTTTATTCTTCTAAGGTAGCTGAAGTTTAAATTAGCATTGTATTTGGCAATACATATGCCTTGCATAACTTGCAAGATTTTTTTTGATTAAACTGTTTCAAGGTAGAAATACCTTGTTACCCTCACTTAATCTTTTATATGCTTGTGAAGATTGATGAACCTCTTGGATTGACATTGAAAAATGTTCAAGAGATTGATTAATTTAATAAGTATGTATGAGCAGTAGTTAGCAAATTACCGAGTTGCCGTGAATTTATTCGTAGCAATATAAACATAAGTTTAATAATTCTAAGTTAAAGAAATGTAATTAATCCAACACAAGTATGTTATCTTGATTAAATATTATTTGAAATCATGCATTAGAACTCATTTGTTTTATTTTAATTATTTACTTAGTTTTTAAATAGTTTTTTACCATATTTTAAAACCAAATTATTTTTACCTCACCAAAGTGTTTTACAATTAATTTCATAAATAATTCTTTTTATAGTCCCTGTGGGTATGATAACTCGACATTTACTTGTCACTTTGTTACTTGTTACGATTGTGTACACTTGCACATTTTTCGTCGTTTCAAGTTTTTGGCGCCGTTGCCGGGGACTATTTTAAAAAGCCATTATTTGTGAATTTGTTATTTTTACATTTTGATTTATTTTCCTGTTTAAATTTTTACTTACTTATTTTTTTTTGTGATTATTTCAGGTGTATATGAATATTGACCAGATTATTGACTTACTCTCGTAGACCCTGAGATAGAACGAACCTTTCGACAGTGAAGAAGACAAGCGAATCAGAGAAAGACTGAAGGAATGAATTTTGAAAATATGAATCAAGGAAATGGAGCAAACCTTGCTCAAAATCCTATCCTTATTATTGAAGATAGGGATAGAGCTTTAAGACAACATGCCGTGCCAGCATTTAACGATCTTAATTCAGGTATTAGAAGACTCGAAATCGACGCACAATAATTCGATCTAAAGCTAGTCATGTTCCAAATGCTTCAGACTATTAGCCAATTAAGTGGAATGCCTACTAAAGATCCTCATATTCACCTAAGACTATTTATGGAGGTAAGAGACTCTTTTAAATTAGCCGGAAAACCCGAAGATGCATTACGATTGAAGTTGTTCCCGTACTCACTAAGGGACAGAGCTCGAGCCTGGTTGAACTCATTGCCACCAAACTCAATTTCCACATGGCAAGAGTTAGCAGAAAGATTCCTCATGAAGTATTTCCCACCTAGCAAGAATGCTAAGTTGAGGAACGAGATCACTGCCTTCCAACAAATGGATGATAAATCCCTGTATGAGACATGGGAAATGTACAAAGAGTTATTACGGAAATGCCCTCATCACGGAATCCCACATTGCATCCAAATTGAGACATTTTATAATAGTCTCAATGCTCACATGAGAATGGTAGTGGACACCTCCGCTAATGGTGCTCTTCTTTCTAAGTCTTACAATAAGGCATACAAAATCATCGAGAGGATCGCTAGCAACAATTATTAATAGCCAACCAATCAAGCAGCTTCAGGAACACGAGTCGCTGGAGTACATGAAGTGGACGCTCTTACGTCACTCGCATATCAGGTATCCTCAATATCCTCAATGCTTAAAAACCTTACCACTAACGGGTCTAATAGTTTTGCAGCACAGCCACCGAATCAATTTGAGAATATAGCCTGTGTCTATTGTGGGGAAGGACATATGTTCTAAGAATGTCCATCAAACCCAGAATCTGTATATTACATGGGTAACCAGAACCAAAATTGAGGAAGGCAAGGATTGCAATCCAATTTCTACAACCCATCATGGAGAAACCACCCGAATTTTTCCTGAGGTAACCAAGGGGCTGGAACCAGTAACAACTACGCCTAACCTAGACCGACCCAGCCGCCTAGTTTTTCCCAACAAGTTCAGAAACCAGTTCAAGCTGAATCATCCAATAGCTTAGAGAATCACTGAAAGCTTACATGGCGAAGAATGATGCCTTAATTCAAAGCCAAGCAGCTACATTAAAGAACTTAGAGAACCAGATGGGCTAGCTTCCAACTGAACTCAGAAACCGACCACAAGGTGCTTTACCTAGTGATACAGAGAATCCGAGGAATCCAGGGAAGGAACATTGCAAAGCACTGACATTGAGGAGCGAAAAGATGGTAGAGCCCAACACTGTCGAAGTTGAGAAGGAGCCAGCTGAGGCTCAAGATTCGGAAGAAGTTCAACTGAGTGTTAAAATTCCAGTTTCACCAGAACCAGAACCTGCAAAATCTGATAAGGTAACCTCAGAACCAGTTAATTTTGATCAACTAACAACTACGTTAGATGCAGAATTGCCACCAAAGACAAATCAACTAGTACCAGTTCCAGTAATGAAACCTTCACCACCCTACCCTCAAAGACTTCAAAAGCAGAAGCATGAAATTCAATTCAATAAGTTCCTTGATGTACTCAAGCAAATTCATATCAACATCCCGTTGGTTGAAGCACTTCAGCAAATGCCGAACTATGTCAAATTCATAAAGGATATCCTGTCCAAGAAGCGAAGACTTGGATAATTTGAGACTGTAGCTCTGACTATGGAATGCAGCGCATATCTTTAAGACAAACTACCCCAAAAGCTGAAAGATCCTGGATGTTTTACCATACCTTGCAACATTGGAGCAACATATTGTGGTAAGGCATTATGTGACTTGGGTGCATGTATAAACTTGATGCCTATGCCAATATTTAGAAAGTTGGGGATAGGTGAAGTTAGACCTACTACGGTTACACTTCAACTAGCAGATCGATCCTTAGCACATCCAGAAGGAAAAATTGAGGATGTATTGGTACGTATAGATAAATTCATCTTTCCTGTTGACTTTGTGATTCTAAATTTTGAAGCAGACAAAGAAGTACCAATTATCTTGGGAAGACCGTTCTTAAAAACTGGAAGGACCTTTATTGATGTGCAGAATGGCGAGCTTACGATGCGTGTTTAGGATGATCAGGTAACATTTAATGTTTTTAAGTCTATGTGATTTCCTGACGCGATTGATGATTCTTCTGCAGTATCCAACTTAGTGGATTTAATAGTGGAAAAGGAACTCAACTCTGTTGAGGATCCACTGGAAAGAATTTTGACATCGGACCCTCCAAATGATGAAGATGAGGATGAGTACTTAGCTTTGCTAGAGGCTAATCAAAGGGGAATTAATCCGCAATTCCATTTTGAATATGTGGAGTTAGAGAAGAGGGAGTATGCCCAATGAAAAGCGTCAATCGATGAACCACCTAAATTAGAACCCAAAGTATTACCTTCACATTTAAAATACATTTATTTAGGTAACGCTTCCACTCTGCTTGTGATTGTTTCAGTAGAATTGACTATTGAGCAAGAATAGAAACTTATCTTAGTCTTGAAACAATTCAAGAAGGCTATCAGATGGACCATAACCGATATTCACGGTATTAGTCCATCTGTATGCATACACAAGATTATCTTGGAAGATGGTAAAAAAAGGATGATTGATGGACAACGAAAGCTAAACCCCATCATGAATGACGTGGTGAAAAAGGAGATTATCAAATGGTTAGATGCAGATATCATTTATCCCATCTCAGACACTTCGTGGGTAAGTCCGGTCCAGTGTGTGCCAAAGAAGGGAGGTATCACTGTTGTAGAGAATGAGAATAATGAGTTGATACCAACTAGAACAGTTACGGGATGGAGGATTTGCGTCGATACCGGAAGCTAAAAAAGGCGACTAGGAAAGATCACTTTCTTTTGTCGTTCTTGGACCAGATGCTGGATAGACTTGCGGGGCGAGACTATTACTGTTTTCTCGATGGACACTCGGGGTATAATCAGATTACAGTAGCACTGAAAGATCAGCACAAGATAACGTTCACCTGACCGTACGGTACATTTTCGTTTAGACGCATACCATTTGGTTTATATAATGCACCTGGTACATTTCAAAGATGTATGATGTCTATTTTTACTGACATAGTTGAAAAGTACTTGAAAATCTTTATGGATGACTTTTCAGTATTCAGAGATACTTACGATGATTGCTTAGCCAATCTAGCTAAGGTACTAAGGTGATGCGAAGAAATGGACCTTGTACTTAACTGGGAGAAGTGTCATTTCATGGTACTAGAAGGAATTGTTCTAGAGCATCGGATAACGAGACATGGGATCGAGGTAGATAAAGCGAAGGTAGACGTTATTGAGAAGCTTCCACCGCCAGCATCTGTAAAGGGTGTTAGGAGCTTTTTGGGCCACGCCTATTTTTATCGAAGATTTATCAAGGACTTCTCCAAAATTGCTAAACCCTTATGCAAATTATTGGAGAAGGACACGGCGTTCAAGTTCGATGATGAATGCTTAAGAGCATTGAAGGATTTGAAGAGTCAATTAGTTACGGCACCCATAATTGTCACACCAGACTAGGATTTTCCATTTGAATTGATGTGTGACGCAAGCGACTTCACGATAGGAGCTGTCATAAGCCAGTGAAGGAACAAAGTTTTTCATCCCATCTACTATGCAAGCTAGACTCTTACAGGAGCTCAATAAACTATACGGTAACAGAAAAAGAGTTGCTTACTATTGTATTTGATTTTGACAAGTTTCAATCTTATCTTGTAGGTACCAAAGTGACTGTCTATGCGGACCATTTGACAATTAAGTACTTACTTGCCAAGAAAGATGCTAGGCCGTGACTAATCCGGTGGGTACTTCTACTTCAAGAGTTCGATCTAGAAATTCAAGATCGAAATGGAGTAGAAAACCAAGTAGCAGATCACTTGTCCAGACTGGAGTCGCAAGAACGGAATTCTTCTATTATACCAATTCAGGAAACGTTTCCAGATAAACACATACTGAAGGTAAGTCATGTCCATAATACCCCTTGGTTTGCTGATATTGCTAACTATTTAGCTTGTGGTTTGATGCCAATTGATAAGACGTATCAACAAAGGAGAAATTTTCTTCACGATGTGAAGTACTATTTCTGGGAAGAGCCATATTTGTTTAAAAAGTGTGTAGATCAGATGATTCGGAGATGCACTGCAGAAGATGAAGTACAAAAGATTTTATACCATTGTCATTCAGCTTCGAGTGGGGGACACTTCGGAGGTACTCGTACAGCGGCCAAAGTATTGTAAGCCGAATTTTTTTGGCTAACATTATTCAAGGATGCATATGCGTACGTAACGTGCTGTGACCGATGTCAAAGGGTCAAAAATGTCACCAACAGAAATGAGATGCCTCGAACAAAGATCATTGAGGTAGAATTGTTCAATGTATGGGGTAATGACTTTCTTGGTCCTTTCCCTCTGTCTTTTGGTCACAAGTATATATTGGTAGCAGTAGACTATGTGTCCAAGTGGGTCGAGGCTGAAGCTTATCCGAAAAACGATGCGAAGGTTGCAATGAAGTTCTTGTAGAAATACGTGTTCATAAGGTTTGGAACCCTAAGAGCTATCATTAGTGATAAAGGATCCCACTTTGTAATCAAGTGGTTAAAATGGTTATTAGACAAGCACAGAATGAAATACAAGGTTGCAACAGCTTACCATCCGCAGATGAATGAGCAAGCTGAACTGGCAAATAAGGAGATCAAAAGCATACTTCAGAAGGTAGTTGTAACACCCCAAACCCGGCCCAGAAGTTATGACCGGATCCGACGTGTCACATTGAAGGTTTTAAGAAAACCCATTCCTCTTTCAATGTCCTTCTCAGTGTTTTAAAAGATAGTCTTTGCTAAGTTAATAAAGTGAATGGAAGTCATGTGCACCGGAGGTATCCAAAAGAGGAGGTGAGCCTAGAAGGTCGCTTAAGTACCAAGCTCTTGATTGGATCCAATCCTAGACATGCCTACAACTATTGCCACACTTTGGTGCTAGGTTAGGTTTTGAGAAAAACGAGTTGGAATTCATTTAAGTAGATATTTTTGATAAACTGATTAATTATATCGTTACGTTATTTTGAAAACAATTATCATTTTGAAAACACGCCCTAGGTCTAACTCATATTGTTATTAGAAAAATATAGGGTATAAGATAAAATAATCCCAGAAAAATAATTAAAACGGCCTTATTACAACCCAAAACCAAATAATAATATTAATAAGATAAAACTTATAAAGAAATAAATCGGCTACTTATTGCAATTAAAAGAAAAAGTAAATGAAACAAGAGTGTGACCATCTCCGAGTCCTCGCAGCTCCAAACCATCTAAGTTTAGGGATTACCGCACGATTGGAAACGGGGTGAGTTTACGAAAACTCGAGTGTGTAATCCCAATAACAAACAAATGATAAATAACACAGATCAAGTACAATCGGGCCAAAGCCCTATTTAGTCTTGACATATCTTTGGGTGAAGCCTTTCGTTTAATCTACATGGGCCAAGCCTTTTCATAAATCATATCATCGGGCGAAGCCTTTACTATAAACGGTATGGCCCTTAGGCCCATTTCAATATCACATGTAATGTCAATGAATGTATGCAAGCCCATTTCAATATCGCATGTAATGTCAATGAATGTATGCAAGCCCATTTGGGGAGACTACTCGACCCACCATCCGCTACTCTCCAACCGTACCAACCAACACACCATGTGGGGATTAACTCGACCCACCCCACCATAACTCTCCACTGGCAGCATAGCTGCTTTATCATATCACTGGAGGCCTAGCCTCTTTTAATAACTGGGGCATAAGCCCTTTATCATAACTGGGGCATAAGCCCTTTAATAACTGGGGCATAAGCCCTTTTTCATAGTTGAGGCATAAGCCCTTTAATAACTGGGGCATAAGCCCTTTTTCATAACTGGGGCCCAAAAGCCCATTTGGGCCAATTTCAGCCCATTGAGGCCCAACTTATCATCGTGCACAAAATTGAGTTCTTACCCGTTCCATCGATCCAAACACTGACCTTATCGTATTTATCGCATCTATACCCACACGCAACATTACAAGTCCCGAAATGCCAGTATTTTAGCATTTCGGCTTCTCGCAGAGATATTAATCTAAGCTACTACTACGAGGTTAGTACACACATGTTATGGGTTGAAGTTGAAACGTTTCCATAATCAATCACCTACGATAACCACCACACATCACTCAAACTTAACTAATCCAATATCAATATATGTAAATCCTAAGCACATCGGTCATACGGAACATAAGGGCATATTCGTCATTTTACCGCATAAGGGTATCACGGTCACTTTACCCCTACGGGGGCTTTACGGTCTTTTTACCTATTAGGGGTATTTTAGTCATTTCATCCTACAAGGGTGTTTTGGTAAATCTATAAACCAAGGGTATTTCAGTAATTTTGTAAACCAATGGTATTTCTATAATTTTTAGAAAGTCAAGGGTATTTACGTAATTTTGTAAATCAGGGTATTTTGGTAATTTTACAAATTGAGGGTATTTATGTAATTTCACAAACTAGTGGTATTTGGTAATTTTACAAACTAGGGTATTTTGGTAATTTTACAAACTAGGGGTATTTTGGTAATTCTATCCTACTGGGGTATTTTGGTAATTTCACAATCGAGGTAAAAGCAGTAATTTTGTAAACCGAGGGTAAAATGGTAATTTTGTAAATCGAGGGTAAAACGATAATTCTATAAATCGAGGGTACTTTGGTAATTTTACAAGTCGAGGGCATTTCAATAATTGGTAAACTAAAGTATTCTAAACAGGGATAACAATACAAATGGCCCTAAAGCCCATTCTCGGCCCAAATGGGCCCACACGCTCGTGTGGCCCTTTTAGCCCAAACCTAGCCACAAATATGCGATTCACCTAGCCTAGTCCAATATTTACTACACAATCAAACAACTTATCCAATTGGGCCCGTAGGCTCATTGGGCCCATATGGCCCCTTTCGGCCCATCGCGGCCCGAAGTAGCTATCTTACAGCTAGAGTAGTGAGAAATACACACCTGATTGGAGACTGGAGTTAATCCACGCTCCGAGCACTCTTAGCCGACGCCCAACCCAAACGAGCACGCCATAAAGCGAAAGGGATCAGCCAAGAAAAGGTATCTTTACTCTCCTCATGGTTCTCTCTATTTAAAGCTAGCTTCCCATCCACTCTTATGTTAGCTTCCCGATGTGGGATCCCTCCAACATCAGAGTTTAAATTCAACACCAGCTCTTGCCACCCCTTGTTAGCAAAATAAATGCTCTTTGCTTGCCATGGGATTCGAACCCATGCCTCCCCTCAAATGCTCCACACGCCACTTGCCACTAAGCCACAAGGCTTTTTGTGTCACAATCTCTCCAACAATATTCTTAAGGCCTACCTACTACACCTGTGGTTTGATTCACCTTAAACCAAAATTTTTGCTAGAGTCTAGGTTTGAACCAGGACTTCTCCAACACTTCTCAGCACACTTAACCACTAAAACAAGCCTTCATTAACGAAATTTGCATGCACAACAGAATATTATAAGCTGCCTTCAACCACTCCCATGCTCAAAGCCCAAAACTTCTAGGCCCAAATTCAGGGTGTTACAGTAGTTTACCCTAACCAACGAGATTGGTCCAAAAGGCTGGATGATGCTTTGTGGGCTTACAGAACAGAATACAAGACACCTTTAGGGATGTCACCTTACGGGTTGGTCTTTGGGAAAGCATGTCATCTACCCTTGGAGTTAAAGCACAAAGCTTACTTGGCTCTTCAACAGCTTAATTTGGATCCTAAGCTCGCGAAAGAGAAATGGATGTTCCAACTTAATGAGTTAGAAGAGTTTCGAATGTTCTCATATGAAAATGCCAAATTACTTAAATAAAGACTCAAGAAATGGCATGACAAACACATTCGAGTTCGAGAATTTGAAGCAAGTCAGCAAGTCTTGTTGTTCAATTCCAGACTAAGGTTGTTCCCAGGTAAGCTAAAATCACGTTAGTTTGGTCCATTTACGATTCATCAGGTCTATCCATATGGAGTTGTTGAACTCCAAGGTAAGGGAGGTAATTTTCGAGTTAATGCTTAGCGCCTAAAACATTATTGGGGAGATAAAATTAAACGGGATAAAATCTCGTTCATTTTATCGGATACTTAATTCCTCATTTTTATTTTTGAATAAATGATTTAGGGTATATTTTCGGGTTTAATATGTTTAAATAAATTCTTTCTAGGAGATTGGAACTTAAGCGGGACTGCTTGTGACCCCTCCAATCTTTCTTGGTAATTTATTTTGACATAATTTCCTAAGAAATTATTCCCTAAATGGAAAAATAAATTTTTAGTTTTTCAAATAAAAGGGTCAATTTTGATCCATGTTTTAATTTGCAACCCAATTTTCATTAAGTCTAGGGACTTAATTGAATTATTTCTAAAATTTGATTGCTCTTTTTATAAATAATAAAAACTAGGTGCTTCTCCTTGTAAATATTTTCAAAAAGCATCTAGAATAAATGTTTTTGATATTATTAATTTGATAAACCTTAATATAAAATTATATTTATTATAATTTATATATTAATTTTGATCAACTTAGCTTAGAATTAGGATTAATTGTATTTTAATTATATTTTATGGTTATCTTAATAAATTAATGGCAATTGATAATTTCATATACATATATTTAATTATTAATTGTTGTTAAACTTTGAGTAGAATTAGAACTTATGATTTTTTTTCTTTCATTAAAATTTTCTAAGAATTCTACTACAAATCTTATTTTCCCATCTATAAATACCATTAACCTTTCTCCCTCCATTCATTCATCTTCAAAACCCCAAAACACCAAACCCCTAAGTGCCGCAAGCTTAGCTCAATTGAATGACTAACACACTCCCAGCAGACCGCCGCACGTCCAGTTCTATCGCACGCCTATTGCTCCAGCCTCAGCTGTGATACCCCGAAAATTTTACAATAAGATATTATCCTTGATATAGTAAAATAAGAAAATAAAGTGACAAAAAGGAAAATTTTGAGTTGTGTCAACCTTGGGAAGTATATTATGATATATTAATTCAAGAAAGGACTAAATTGTAAATATGAGAAAAGTCTTGTTACACAAGAGTAAATACTCAAAATTTGAGGGGTTAAAGTGTAAATACGAAAAGTTGAAGGACCAATAGTGAAAATATTTTAAGGGTGGAATGATCTAGAAACTAAGGAAAATGGATGAATTAGGACCAAATTGAATAGGTGAAAAATATTGAGGGACTAAATGACAATTTTACCAAATTAAGTGATGACTCAAGGATGGAATTCTAAAAGATCATGAAGGGCAAAATGGTCAATTAGTAAGAGAGAGAATTCTAGAATGTAATAATTATGTTGATGATATTTTAAATTAATTAATTAGATAAATATTATTTATTAATATTTTAATGGGATATTTATTATTATTTTATTATTATTTATTTAGTATATAAGGAAGGAAAGATGAAGAATTCTCATCATCTTTCCATACATGCAAACGTTCGAAGAGGAGAAAAGAAAGAAAGTTTTCTTTTCTTTATAATTTAGTCCTTCCACCAAAAAATTATTATTTTCACCTAGAAATCAAAAGAATTTCCATAGCTACCAAGAGAGAAAAATGTTAAGGAGACTATGGGGAGTTAGAATATCAAATTGGATTCAAGGAATAGAAGCTGGAGGAGAGAGAAAATCAAGATGAAGATTAGAACAAGGTAAGAACATCATGACTTCAATATATTTTTAAGTTTGATATTATTGAAAAAGCATGGGATTAATGTTAATGTAGAGTTTCCTTACATATGGTCTTATATTCTTGATATGCTAATAAAGAGAAAACAAGAGAAAGTGATGAGAAATAGTGTAGAGAAAGAAAATAAGGGTGTTAAAAACATGGTAAATAATATCTTGCACTAAAATAGTTTTGGACAGCAGCAGTAGTCTAACTTTGAAAAATCACCAAAAATTGTATAAATCAAATTATAGGATGAATAAAATATAAAATTAAATATTATTGAGTCTAGTTTCTTATAGAAGAAATTATGTAAGTAATGGAATTGTAAATCATGAGATATAATAAATTATGTGAAACAATGTCAGAATGATTTTGGGTTCCTCTGTTCTCATTTTGGAAAATCATAAAAAATTGGATAAAAATAATTATGGGCTTAAATTTTTATTTTTATAATCCTTAATGAGTCTATTTTCAAGAGAAATAAATAAGAACATCATTCGAATTCTGTACGAGGAGATAATTAATTTTTAGTGAGGAAGGGTCAGAACTGTTAGACAGCAGAACAAGGGTAATTTTAAAGAATAAACTGTACTTATTGACTAAACCAAAAATTCTAAAAATTTTATGGTAAAAATACATATGAGTCTAGTTTCAGGAAAAATTATCATATCTTAATTTGGAGTTTTATAACTCCAGATATAAATAATTTAGTGACTATTATACAAATGGACAGCTTGAATATTCATAAAAGTAAATAATAAAAATTATGGATAATGTTATTTACAAGTGTGTTATATACATTAAGGATGTGGAATGGAGAGGAGGGGGAGAAAAATATATATGAATATTCAGCTAGCATGGCTAATTTGCATGTTTTAGGCTTAAGAACTAAATTGAATAAAAGTAAAACTTTATGGGGCAATTTTGTAAAAATGTCAAAAATGACCAAATTGAAGGGAATTAATTATTTTATTATCTAAATTAATAAATTGAATGAAATTGTCAATTTAAGATCGGGTGAAAATTGGGAAAATGGTAAATTATTTAAGATCGGGTGAAAATTGGGAAAATGATAAATTATCAAAATGCCCCTGAATCTTGATATTTCTACCATTTCGCCAGGTAAGTTCATATAACTTGAATTATATTCTTAAATACTTGAAATGTATGTTATTGATGTGAATATGATTTAAATATCCCTTGTATGAAAATTGATGAAACATTGATATATTTGATAAAAAAAGGGGAAGAAATCCCGGTTGAACGAAAAGGAATTGACGGTAAAAAGGATCTAGCCCGGATGGGTGATCCTATCCTGATATAACCCTCCCGAAGAATATGTGTAAAATGGATTTAGCCCGGATGGGTAATCCGAATTAGGGTCTGAATTTAACCTGGACTGGTAACTCAGATCCAAGCTCATTAGAGTAATTGTCGTTTGTGGGATTTAGCTCTGAATCGTAATCCCGACAATACTACTATGAGTTTATATTACAGGATTTAGCTCGACCGTAATCTCGCTATAAGGATGAGGTTCGCGGGAGTGTGCTTTCTGAAATGAAATGTGTAAGACCATGGTTGAAAGATACCATGGCAACATGATATGAAATGTGTAAGACCATGGTTGAAAGATACCATGGCAACATGACGGGGAATGAATAAGCCTATGGTTGAAAGATACCATGGCAGTGTGACATGAAATGAATAAGACCATGGTTGAAAGATACTATGGCAACGTGACATGAAATGAACAAGAGCATGGTTGAAAGATACCATGGCAACATGACAGAAAATGAGTAAGACCATAGTTGAAAGACACTATGGCATCATGTCAAAGATAAATAAGACCGTGGATGGGAGACGCTATGACATCTATTGAACAATTGATATTCAGGTAATATGTATCAGATGAAGAATGGATATATGAAATGGTAGTGTGAAATGTTTATAAGAACTGGTCATATGGAAATATATGTATAAAATAGTTGTATAAAATAATTATGAAGATAGATAAATGAAATAAGTATAAGTACATGGAATGTAATTTATGTTAAGTTTAATATAAACTATTACTGAAATAAATATACATAAGATATAAGGAAACGATGGTGCATGAAATATTGATATAACGAAATGAATGATATATACTTATGAAGAAACGGTAAGAGAACAATATGTTTCGTGACATGTACATATATGATTATCTTTGATATGTTGATACAAGGAAATTATAAAAGTTGAGACTATTATTAAACTCAAGTGTGATATGTCGAGAAAATAGGTAAATCAATGTTGAAATTAAATGAAATATGTATAAGTATATTAATAATGTTGTTGTTTAATACTCAGACAAGTGTCAAGCTATTGGTTGAACGGTAACAAGTTTATTTATATGATGCATTGAGTCGGTAAAAATTTAATTGAAATTTTTTTTGTTAAATGATATATAAATCCTATTAACGCCCCGAAACCCTGTTTCGGTAACGGATATGGATTAGGGGTGTTACATCAGCTCGCGCCAAGCCTTCATCTGCACACGCTTGCTGCTCCTGCCCAGCAGCTGTCCAGGTTGAGTCCTGCTCCAAGGCTTTCATCCGCGCACGCCTACTGCTCCAGGCCACAACGCACGAGCGCCCAGCACCTTAGTGCCCACGCCAATCCTGCTGCCAAAGGCTCCTTACTGCATTGCTGCTCCCATATGCACCATCCATCCAAGCACCTAGCGACCTTGCACACCAAGCCCTTTAGCCAAGCCTTCCAACCTTTCTTTTAAATTGCCATCATTTTCTTCATAATTATTTTTTTTATTTTTAAGAGTTCTTATATTTAAAAAAAAGGTGGTAAGACCTAATTTTCTCTTAAATTTTAATCTTATTCAATTAGTTAATTTTTCAACTCATTGAATTATTAATAATTATTATTAAAATTTTGAGAAAATAATTTTTCCATCTTATGATCAGGTTAAACATGCCTCGCAAGAGAAGTCATGCTTCCGCTCAAATTGATGAAATGCAAAACAAGTTCCACTGTGAATAAGCCAAAGTGAGATACGAAAGTATCTTCAAAAATCAACAGATGCATCTAGAGAAAGGCTTTACATTAAAGGAAAGCAACTACAGAGACTTTATGGCACGTATTCGTCAAATTGCTGAAACCCTCAATTGGGAACTGTTTTGTGAAAAGAGACTTAGTGTGGATGAGGAGCTAGTTCGTGAGTTCTAAGCGAATTTAACTTCAAGCGAGATGACAGAATTTCCAGTTCACGGAATCAAGGTACCGATAAATTCAAATGCTATTAATGAGTTCTTTGAATTACTTCATTTTGAAAATGATGAATATTCCACATTAATGAGCAATATCAAGCCGGAGAATTTGCAAGAAATTCCTGAGGAACTGACAGTTCAGGGTTCTTCGTGGACTATGTCAAAATAAGGAATCCACACTTGTCGAAGAGAATATTTGACGCCACTTACGAAGGTGTGGTTTTACTTCATCTGATTCAGCCTTATGCCTAGCTCACATGGGACTACAATCTCGTTTGAGTGAATGGTCTTATTGTACTCGATCCTAACTGGTAAGACCATTGATGTGGGAAAGATCATCTTGAAAGAAATACGGAACTGTGCCGTTAAACGCTCTGGCCCTGCTCACTTCCCCTTTACAATAACAATTCTATACTTGAAAGCTGAAATTCTTGCAAATGTAAGGAAGACAGGGTATAGCAAAGGCACAATCACAGATTGGGACCTCTACCGAGTAGCTGGAGACTCAGTTCTACAGCAACGAGTTGAAGGAAGTGAGGAACCTGAGGACCCTGATGAAGAAGAAGATCCCACGATGCAATCATTTGAAATCCCTGATAAGGTAGAATCAGTGGAGCCATAAGCTGAACCTGATGTTGAAACTTCAATGTTTAGAGCTCAACCGCCTAGCCCAGACCTTCGAGATGAGCTATCCAAATTGATTGACTTAATGCAACATATGCCATGGATGTAACAAGCCTACTAGAGATACTAAAAAATAAGGGATGACTAGATGAAAAGTGCTTTTAAGAAAATATACAATGACCCCTTTATTTTTGTGCCTGAGTTCTCAGATTTCATATTTGAACCATGGATTCCATTATCAAAGAAGAAGCGAAGCGATTCATGCAAAGGCAAAAGCAAAAGATGAGTCCAATTCAGAAGGATCTGCAAATAAATAAAAGAGAAGGATCTTAACTTTACTTTATTTTTGTTCTCAGATTATTTTTAGGATTAAGTTTAATTAGGAATTTTTATTTTTGGATAATAAAACAAGAGATGAAAATTATGAGTAAATATGAACAAGTCACAAAATATAAAGTGTGGCAATAGATATATACATGTCTAGGATTGGATTCAGAGAGAGCTTGGTACTTAAACAGTCAAATTGACTCACCTTCTCTTTTCTGGAATCCTACCTGGTGTATAGTATTTATTCACTTTAAACAATGAGGACATTGTTCATTTTAAGTTGGGAGGACTGAAATTTCCACTCGGAATAAAATTTTTCTTTTAATTATGATTAGGATATATTTTGTTCAAAAATTTGAATTTTTTTAAGTATGCTAAACTTGAGTATGAATAAAGTTATATTATTTCAATAAATTATTATGTTAGCTTAATAATGACATGAATGTATTTTTAATAAAGCATGCAAAGTCGTACCATAAAATTTTTTAGTTCTTTAGGAAAGTTAGGTATGCATGAAAGTTTAAGTCTTTAGAATTGACTTAGTAGTTTCTTGAGGCGAAATCCTAGAGAGCATGAAACGTTGAAAATGATTTAGGCAACTATTGTTTGGACTGTTTGAGCCTTTCAAGCCCACCATGGTAAATTTTATCCTTTCAAACCCAACTTTGAGACTATATGGCCTAATTTTATTTTAACCCTTGCAATATTTAGCCATTACTTTTCGCTTAATGATCTTAAAATTGTCCCAAACACTAGACTCAGAACTATTCAAAATGTTATTCAAAAATAAGTTTGGGGGAGTTGAAAAGAAGTATCAATTGCTCGAGAATTGCAGTACATAAAGTAAGTGCTTGTGTTAGCTTAAATTAAAAAGAAAAAGAAAAAAAAAGAGCACATATATTTGAAAGAGATGTACAAAAGAGCATATGAAAGTCAAGTTGGTGTATCGAAGGTAAAAAATTCCAAAGGTTCGATTGACGCTGAGTCTAGGGTTTTAAGCCAAAATTTATCCATCTTTCACTACCCCTAGCCTAGCCACGTTACAACCTTGATAAAGACCTATTGATTCAAAGTCCTAATGCTACCTACATTAGTGGAGAGAAATTGCTACGATCAACATATGAAGACATAAGTTAAGCTTAATGATTGCAGCTTAGTCTTGAATAAAGGGATAAAAATCAAATTGGTAAGGGTTAACATGTCTTTGTTACAAAAGCATTTAGTCTAAATTTTGCTATTATAATAAGTTGTTGAATCTAATTTGAACATTATACTTAAGTAGCATAACTATCATATTTCTTGTTTTTGAGCATGAGTATATCAAATTCATAATTTTAGGGAGAATGTTGTTCTGAAGGAGTTTTTCAAAAGTGTTTCCTATAAATTCTTTTCAAAATTTGTGCATTACTCGGGACGAGCAATGAATTAAGTTGGGGGGTGTGGAAACACAAAAATTTATATACTTTTTCATACCCATTTTTACTTAAATTCGTGCAAATCCGGTTAAATTCTTGTCGAAAATAATTAAATATTATGAAATAATTAAATTGTGTTAAAAATATAAACATGGTGAATTTTAGTTAATTTTATACTTAATTTTGATTAATTTTGACTATTTTCGACAGATTCGCGCAAAGGCGAAAATTTGCTCGCTTGACACTGCTGAAAGCACAAAATCGAGAAGCAATTTGAAGTATCGAGGCACATTAATTTCCAGTCTAAGACGGTCCAGAAATGTGTATTAATTAATAATTTAATTAATTTTAATTTATTCCCCATTTAATTTGGGTTAAATAAACTATTTTTAATTAATTATCGAGAAAGGGTTCAGTTGAACCGCATTGGTCGAACCAAATTGAGTGACCCGAACCAGCCACTAATTGGGCAGCCCAGAACCGTCCATATGCTGACCCAAATCAGCATTTTAGCTGATTAAATATGCTTGAAAAAAGGTACTTGAAAGACTTCCAAATTGCATTCAAACCCAACCTTTAATTGTGGCTTTGTAGATTTGCCCCAAGCTATTTTTAGCAAAGTTGAAAGTCTCAACTTTTGCCAAGTAGATGACCGGCCATAGGGGGGCTCTTTGGCTGCTGGAATTTGCTATTTTTAGCAGCCAAAATCAGCTATAAAATCTACCCATTGCTGATCATTCAAGGCATCCCTCAATCCCACAACATTCTCTCATTCTCTCTTCTCCTCTCTCATTTTTCTCTCCATTTCTTTTCATCCCATTTCCCTTTTTGTTCAAGTGCCGATTTCTTCTCTTGGGAAAGAGGCTCTCATCAGCCATTTTGGAGCAGCAATTAGGTGTTCATAAGCCACCTTGATATCCGAGGGCAACGAAGAACGAATGATGGAGCAACTAGTCAAGCCACGGAGAAACACCAGATTTGCTTCTTGTTCCCTATCTCTTTAACTTTTGTTGTTGTTTTGACGAACATGTTTATGAATATTTATGCTATTGAAATGGTTATTTTAATCAATTTTTCTTAAATTAAGTTTGTGTTGGGTTGATTATATTCTGCTTGCTTGAATTGTTAAATTGATGTTTATGCTGTTATAGACCTCGGTAAATTGCTTGGTTAAGTATAATCATGCCTAAGTTATTCTTGCAATATAATTGTTAAATAACTAATGAATTAATTATTAAATCGTATTGAAATTATAATTAATAGACACAATGCCTAATCAGTGCATGTTTATTCTTCTAAGGTAGCTGAAGTTTAAATTAGCATTGTATTCGGCGATACATATGCCTTGCATAACTTGCAAGATTTTTTGTGATTAAACTGTTTCAAGGTAGAAATACCCTGTTACCTCACTTAATCTTTTATATGCTTGTGAAGATTGATTAACCTCTTGGATTAACATTGAAAAATGTTCAAGAGATTGATTAATTTAATAAGTATGTATGAGCAATAGTTAGCAAATTACCGAGTTGCCGTGAATTTATTTGTAGCAATATAAACATAAGTTTAATAATTCTAAGTTAAAGAAATGTAATTAATCCAACACAAGTATGTTATCTTGATTAAATTTTATTTGAAATCGTGCATTACAACTCTTTTGTTTTATTTTAATTATTTACTTAGTTTTTAAATAGTTTTTGACCATCTTTTAAAACCAAATTATTTTTACCTCACCAAAGTGTTTTACAAGTAATTTCATAAATAATTCTTTTTATAGCCCCTGTGGGTACGATAACTCGACATTTACTTGTCACTTTATTACTTGTTGTGATTGTGTACACCTGCACATTTTCTGTCGTTCCAATATATCAACCGGTTCTGAATAGTTTTGTAAGGTAGTTCTGCTTCACAACTGAAGTTGAACTGTGTCCAAGCTTTCTATTTCTATCCCTGTTTTCATTTGTGTAGTTTAATTGGTTTGATCTCACACTAAGCTCGAGTAGCTCACCCCATTTTTTGTTTCCCCTTTCAGGTACAGTTTTGGATTTGTTTATGGGCTTAGTACATGGAGGTCTCGAACAGTTTTGAAGGAAATAAACTATGAGTTTTTATTTTGATTTTTAATTTCTATTTGGTTTAAGTTGAACTGTAAAGTTTTATAAGACTGTGGTACAATTTTTGTTTACAACTTGTATTCGTACGGTTATTCTGTTAAACTTGCGGACGAAATTTTAAACGTTTATACGTTTTGGGATCATAATAAAATATATGTTTTGGGAAAATGGAATTAAGGTCGACTGGTTTTGTAAAATTTTCTCACGATCACTTCAGTGATCAATGTAGCATTCCAAATTCAGTCTAAACTTCTAGGCCGAGTTTAGGGTGTTACACAGTATGTGACGTTGCGACATCGTGAAAGTGTTGTTGCAACGAGATCATGACTCCAAGCCACAGTGCGATGTTGTGCATAGACGAGATCAGACAGTATGTTGCGTTGTGATGAGGAACCACTGACGTCGCAACATCAACTTGAAGTTTAACCAACATTACAATTAGTCATGTTTCAATCTCGAGTTAGCTTTAGAGCTTTCGTAAGCTCGTATAAGACCTAAGAATGATTATATGTCGTATTATATACATATATTAATTGTGTTTACATGTTAATTGATGTTAATTAAATATAATTTGATCGTAGTTGCTTTGGCAACGAATAGGGCACCTTGTAGCTCAGACTCGACGATCAGGTCGTGTATAGGGTGTTACATGGAGTGTCATATGCTTTATGTTTTGTTAGTGTTTTACCTTCGTGGGCATCTTTTACTACTACGATACACGTTTTTTGAATCTTCTCTTTATTTGTGATCGAAAGGTGGCTTTAAGTTGAAGGTGTTTATCTAGTTTAGTTTATTGAATTGACAATTTAAGATTGGTTCAGCATGTTCTTTTTAGCGAAAAGATGGGATTCCAGCAATACTTTTCCTAGTTTTAGTTGCATCAAGAAGAATTGTATAAGTTTTTTAAGAGGTTTGATAAACCATAAATATAAAATGTTTTAATCCTATGCTTAGCATGTTTTTGGATGATTTATTATCTAATTTAGTGAATTTGATGCTCTTAATCCTTTAATTTCATATTTTATACTTAGGAGAATATAGGGGAATAAAAGAGCAGAAAACAGGCCAAGACCATTTCCACACGGGCTGAGCACACGCCCGTTTGAGCCACATGGACTAGCCACATGTGGCAACCCGTGTCGATATCGCTCCCTGTTTCCTAAACAAGCGAAAAAAGTTAATATTTAGGGTTTCTAAGCATTGTAAAGTCTATATAAACACACTAGAAGAAGACCTAATGGGGCACGCAGAGTATAATGCAGGAATTACTCAAAGAACACTAACGGATTTAGCTCAGAAGCAGAATCTCTTTCAAGACTGAAGATCTCCCCCTAATTTCACTCGAAGTTTTTGGGTTTCTTTATGTTTTGTTGTTTTCCTATTTTTGAGATATTTTCCTATTACATTGTGAACTAAACTCCCTAAATACCTAGGAAGGGTGAAACCTACGATGGATCTTATTATTTGGTTATTTGATTTACACGATAAATACTTGTTCTTGTTCTTAATTATGTGTTCTTAATTCTTGCCTTAATATTTTTAGAATATTAATCCAAGTTTGATGTGCTTATTCAGTGGAACAAAAGTCCCTATTTAAGAGTAGATCTAGTATAATTAAGTGGAGTTGCATGCAATCTTAGAGATAGGACGACATAAATCTGCCGGATTAGAGTCAAATCTAATAGGGGAATCCATAGATCAAGTTAAGGTGACGATAGGGGTTTTAATTAGAAAGAGATTTCAATTAATCAACCTAGAGTCAGTTGTTCTTAGTCTCGAAAGAGATATTAACATAATTTAGGAATTTCTACGGATCAAGACAAGTGAATAAATCGTTTAATTCAGAGTCAAAAAAATAAGTGAAATCTAGGTGGATCATTCCTTGGGTATTGTCATTATCATTGGTTTATTCGATTATTTCTTTCACTCTCTGTCACGTTCATTAGTTAATTAGTTTTGTTAATTTTAGATTAAAACAAATCCCTTTTATTTTAGGCTAAATAATAGAAAGATAGTTAATACTAGTACTTTTAGTCATTGTGGATACGATATTCTGGACTCACCATAGTCATACTACCATTCGATAGGTGCGCTTGCCTTTCTTGTGATCGTAGTCTAGTTTAGTGAACCATAAAATGATCATCAAGTTTTTTGTGCTAATAAACCATAATTTATACATATTTTTACCCCATGCTTGGCATATTTATGGATGATTTATCATAAGATTTAGTGAATTTGATGCTCCTAAACCTTTAATTTCATGTTTTATACTCAGGAGAGCTTAGGATAGCAAAAAGAGCGATAAACAGGCCAAAAACGGACAAATTAGGCATGATTCAGTGTTTCACACATCCTAGGCACATCCACACGGGTGATCTACACGCCCGTGTGTGACACACGGGTAGACCACACGCCCGTGTGTCATGGCTGTGTCGACATTAAACCAAGTCAGAATTGCACACGGCCTGAGCACCTTCACACGGGCGTGGCACACAGCCGTGCCCCTGTCGAGCCCAAGTCTAATTCTACTTGGAATAGGCTAATTTTGGGCTATTTTGGGCATTCTAAAGTCTATATAAACACCCTAGAAGAGGATTAAAGGGACACGCAGAGTAGAATGCAGAAAACACTTAAGAATAGCCATGGAATCACCTCGGAGGAGGATCTACATCAAGACTGAGTATTTCCATCCAATTTCCTAGAAGTTCTTTGGGTTTCTTTATGTTTTGTTGTTTTTCAATTTTTGAGATGTTTTCCATAATTATGAACTAAACTCTCTAAATACCTAAGGGAGATGAAACCTAAGACGAATCTTATTATTAATTGAGTTATATGATAAATACTTGTTCTTATTTTTAATTGTGAGTTTAACCTTTGTTTTAATATTCCAAGATATTAATTCAGGTTTTTGATGTACTTATTCAGTGGAGGAAAAGTCCCTGTTTAAGAGTAGATCATTCATAATTAAGCGGAGCTGCATGCAATCCTAGAGATAGGACGATATAAATCTGCCGGATTAGAGTCAAATTTAATAAGGAAATCCATAGATTGAGTTAATGCGACAATAGTGGTTTTAATTAGAAAGAGATTTCGATTAATCAATCTAGAGTCAGTTGTTTTTAGTCTCGAGAGAGATATTAACATAAGTCAGGGATTTCTACAGATTAAGTCAAGTGAATAAATCGTCTAATTCAGAAGTAATAAGTGAAGTCTAGGTGGATTCTTCCTTGGGTATTGTCTTCTCTATCAGTTTTCCAGAAGTATTTTCCAACTTCAATCTCTATCGTAATTTTAGTTAATAGATAATTAGTTTTAGATAAAAACACCCTTAAATTCTTAGGCTAGATAATAAAAAGATAGCAATTACTAGTAGTTTTAGTCCTCGTGGATATGATATTTCTGGTCTCACCATAACTATACTACTGTTCGATAGGTGCGCTTGCCTTAGTCGAATTTTTAGTTAGTTTCATGACCATCAGGCGCCGTTCCCAAGGACTAAGATATTAGGAATGCTTGATTTTTATTAATTTATCCATTTTTATTTTATTGCATTTTATTTTTGTTTTAGTTTTATTTTTAATTACTTTTTTTTCTTTTATTTGCTTCTGACAGGTTTATTTAGTTTAGGACTAGAAGAAATCCGTCAGGACCTCTATTATTTGATAGCAAAATTGAAAGCACAGCTCGCAGAAATCGTAGAGAAATAAGGCGGAGTCTACAGTATATAGAGGAAGAGCACAAGGACGATACCAGTATTACCGAGGAGATGGCTGAAAATCAGAATAATCTGCTACCTCCTGCGGTTGCCATGAATCCTGTAAATTAGAATCCTGCTCCTCGTACTATGTACGACTATGCCAAGCCTAATTTAGTGAGGGCTAAATTGAGTATTGTGAAACCTGCTATTGCTGCAAATAACTTCAAACTGAAGTCGAACACCATTCAGATGATCCAACGGATTATTCAGTTCGATGGTTTGCAAGATGAGGATCCAAATACTCATTTGGCTAACTTTCTGGAGTACTGTGATACTTTAAAAATTAATGGCATTTATGATGATGCCACTCGTCTTCGGTTATGTCCCTTCTCACTTAGGAATAAAGCTAAACAGTGGTTGAACTCTCTACCACGAGGGTCTATCACTACATGGGAGCAAAAGACTGAAAAGTTACTGTTAAAATACTTTTCATCGGCCAAGACAAAAAAGTTAAGGAATGATATCTCTTCCTTTGTGCAAATAGACTTAGAGACCCTATATGATGCATGGGAGAGATATAAGGATTTATTGAAAAGGTGTCCTCATCATGGGTTACCCTTCTAGTTACAGGTTTAGACTTTTTACAATGGTTTGAACCCCTCAACTAGACAACTACTCGATTCAGCCACCGGCGGTACCCTAAATAACAAAACACCTGAGGAGGCTTATGAGTTTATTGAAAAGATGTCGCTGAATTATTATCAGTGGCAAGTCATGGGGACAAAGCCGACAAAAGCCACTGGTGTTTTCAACCTCGACACGGTCACCATATTATCAAACCAGGTAGAGCTCTTAAATAAAAAGATTGATGGTTTATATGTTTCTACGCAGGTACATCCGATGATGCAGTATGTCACAAGTGAAGGAGGAATGAATAATCCAGAATGCCTAGCCTACGACCCTAGCACTACGAACGAACAAGTCAACAATATGGGTAACAATTTTAGACCTTAGAATAACCCCTATAGTAATACTTACAATGCAGGTTGGAGGAACCATCCCAACTTCTCTTGAGTCGTCAAGGTAATCAAAGACCACAACCTCCTCCAGGCTTTCAACCACCTTTCCAGCAGGAAAAGAAGCCGAACCTTGAGGAGATGTTGACGAAATTCGTCAGAAACACGTTTCCAAACACTAAAACAGTACTTAAAAATTATCAAACTTCGATTCAAGGGCTCGAGAATCAAATAGGTCAGCTTGCTAAGCTGATCTCAGAAAGACCACAAGGTACTTTGCCTAGCAACACCGAGTCTAACCTAAGAGAGCAACTTCATGCGATTACTATTAAATATAAAGAAGGGTTAGTTGAGTCCAAACTAGATCTAAGGCAAGAAAGCATGGTAAGTAAAGATAAGGTGGATGAAAACCAAAGTAA
Organism: Gossypium longicalyx; assembly: GCA_025698465.1. Classification (NCBI taxonomy): domain Eukaryota; kingdom Viridiplantae; phylum Streptophyta; class Magnoliopsida; order Malvales; family Malvaceae; genus Gossypium; species Gossypium longicalyx. The sequence continues at coordinate 31,175,526 of CM047003.1, forward strand.
ACAAAAACCGGTGAGTACAGAATATACATCTCGTGTGCTATACCAACGCGACAAAGAAAGACTGCACAAATGAACAATTTGGTAAATTTCTTAACCTTTTCAAAAATTACATATTAACTTACCGTTTATTGAAGCTCTTTCGTGGAAGTCCAACTCAGTTAAATTTTTAAAGGAGCTTCTAGCAAACAAACGGAAGTTAGATGATTTGTCGCATGTGGAACTAAATGCAAATTGCTCAGCAATTCTACAAAACAAACTACCCAACAAGTTGAAAGATCCAGAGAGTTTTACTATTCCCTGTTTAATTAGTAGTTTAAATATTGATAATGCTTTGGCCGATTTAGGGGAGAGTATAAATGTCATGCTGATGGTCGTATAACTAACTAAAAATTCGACTAAGGCAAGCGTACCTATCGAACAGTAGTATAGTTATGGTGAGACCAAAAATATTGTATCCAGGAAGACTAAAAGTACTAGTAATTACTATATTTTTATTATCTAACCTAAGAATTAAAGGGTGTTTTTAAGCTAATACTAATTATCTAATTAACTAAGAATACGACAGAGATTAAAGTGGGAAAATACTTTAGGAAAACCGATGGAGAAGACAATACCCAAGGAAGAATCCACCTAGACTTCACTTATTACCTTTGAATTAGACGATTTATTCACTTGACTTAATCCGTAGAAATCCCTAATTTATGTTAATATCTCTCTCGAGACTAAAAATAACTGACTCTAAGTTGATTAATTGAAATCTCTTTCTAATTAAAACACCTATTATTGCATTAACTCGATCTATGAATTACTTTATTAGATTTGACTCTAATTCGGCAGATTTATGTCGTCCTATCTTTAGGATTGCATGCAACTCCGCTTAATTATGAATGATCTACTCTTAAACAGGGACTTTTGCTCCACTGATAAGCACATCAAAAACCTGAATTAATATCCTGGAATATTAAAGCAAGGGTTAAACTCACAATTAAGAATAAGAACAAGTATTTATCATATAACTCAAATAATAATAAGATCCGTCTTAGGTCTTATCTCCCTTAGGTATTTAGGGAGTTTAGTTCATAATAATAATGGAAAACATCTCAAAAGTTAGAAAACAACAAAACATAAAGAAACCCAAAGAACTTCTAGAAAATTGGATGAAAATCTTCAGTCTTGATGTAGATCCTGCCTCCGACCTGATTCCGATGGCCATCCTTCAGTATTTCCTACCTTCTACTTTGTGTGTCCTAATCCTCTTCTAGTGTGTTTATATAGGCTTTAGAATGCTTCAAAACCCTCAAAAGTAGCCTTTTTCGAGTAGAATTAGACTTGGGCTCGACAGGGACACGGCCGTGTGCCACGCCCGTGAAGAAGTGCTCAGGCCGTGTACAATTCTGACTTGGTTTAATGTCGAAACGGCCATGACACAAGGGTGTGTGGTTTGCCCGTGTGTCACACACGGTTGTGTGGGTCACCCGTGTGGAAGTGCCTAAGCCCTGTGTCATGCTGAATTAGACCCATTTTATCCGTTTTTGGCCCGTTTCTTGCTCTTTTTGCTCTCCTAAGCTCACCTAAGTATAAAAAATGAATTTAAAGGATTAGGAGCATCGAATTCAATAAAACCAAGGAAAAAATCATCCATAAATATGCCAAGCATGGGGTAAAAATATGTATATATTACGCTTTATCACAAGCCCTATAAAATGTTTAAACAACTAGGTCTTGGGAAACCTAAACAAACTAGGATGAGTATTCAATTGGCAGACAAAATAAATTAGATTTCCTAGGGGTATTGTTAAGGACGTACTCGTTAAGATTGATAAATTTATATTCCTAGTCGTCTTTATTGTTCTAGACATGGATGATGATAGTGACTTACCTTTAATTCTAGGTCGGCCCTTTTTAGCAACTGCTAGAACTATCATGGATGTTGGTACAGGTGAACTAACGCTTCGTGTAAGTGACGAAAAAATCACTCTTCAGGCTCGTAATTTGGTTAAGACATCGAGTAATGAATGTGATTTTCTAAAGCCTGACAATAAGATTAATCATGTGGTTCAACCCTATTTGTAGGAAAATTTTTTAAGAAGCACAAATGAGCCACGTTCTAGTTCGTACGACAACAGTAGAAAAGTTCATGAAGAACGAAGGCTTCAGATCGATGAACTAGACGAATGGCGGACACATGTCAAGGAGAAACCAAAAATACGGAATGTCGAATCAAAACAAAACCATGACGTGCAGAAAGATGAGACGGACCAATTCAAGGTAGGGGACCAGGTGTTATTAGATGAAACTGACCCTCGAATTTTCACTACCGAGCTTAACACAGACGGAGCAACTCCTTTGACAGTACTCAATGTCTTTCCATACGGTATAGTCGAGGTAACTCATTCTAATTTCGGCACTTTTAAAGTAAACAATACTCGACTTAAACCTTACTTAAATAAAGGAATTGACAGCGAGAAAGAGGAATCTCAACTCTGTGATCCACCATGACCATGTGAATACGAGTTAAGTCGAACTTAGACTCTAAATAAGCGCTTCTCGGAAGGCAACCCGAGTACTAACATTGTTAATTCTATTATTCTCTATTTCGTATTATTTTTTTAAAAAAATTTACTAAACATTAAATTGCAGGTTTTTGACCCACACGGGCGTGTCCCTAGCCATGTGGACTTTGAGACATAGTTTTTACATTTTAAGCAAATCAACAGAGGTACACGGCCAGGACACACGGGTGTGCCTTCGGCCGTGTGAGCCCTGAAACTTAAAATCCCTAAAAATTGACAAAGACACGGGCTAAAAGAGTCCACATGGGCATACGACACGGCCTGGACACACGGATGTGTCCTAGGCCGTGTAAAAATTGGATCTAAATTTTCAATTTTTAAACAAGTCAGATAGCTACACGGGCGAGGCATATACTTGTGTGTTCGGATACACAGGCGTGTCCCAGGCCGTGTGAAGACTGGGCTACAAATTTTAAATCTCACACGAGCATGTGACATGGCTGTGTGGCCCAGCACGGGCCTCATACGACTATGTCTTTTTTAACCCCCAAACCCTAAGTTTCTATTTTATTCTTGTCTTCTTCTCCAACCTTCCCCCAACCAGCCGCCTCTCACCCTTTCTCTGGCCACCAATCCCAACCCCAACCCCCACCTCGTAGCATGACCTCCCCTTTCCCTTCTTTCTTATTCTTTCCTTTTCTTTCTCCCCCTCTTCTTTTCTCTTTCTTCTTTCTCTTCTCCTTTCCTCTGACCAGCCACCCAAATTTGAACCTCACCAGCCAACTCCCCACTCCTCCACCCTTCCCCCACACTTTCTTCTCTATCTCACCAAATATCAACCACCCCCGCTCCTTCATCCTCTTTCCATCTCCTCTCCTCGCCATCTAATTCTTTGCCCGTCGACACCGCCATCCGTCCAACATCCGACTACCACCGTCAGTTCTCCTTTTACTTCTTAATATCTTGGCTTTAGTATTTTGCTTTTTCTTTTTATTTTATTATTTTGTTATTTTACTTATTTATTTATTGCCTTAATTCTTATCTATTAGTTCTTTTTTCATTGTTTATTAGCATTCATATTCATCATTTTTGTTTCACTTTTGGTTTTATTGGTTACTCTTTTCGATTAATATACTAATTATTCTTTAGTTGAATTTGTTCACTATGTCTATTACTAATTGTTTCTAGCATTTGGTTTCTTTATTTATTTAGGTATTTTAGCTTATTGCTTTTATGATTAGTATATTTAGGTTACTTATTTATATTGTTCTTATGTCATGATTTGCTTTTGTTCATTATTATTTTTCTCGCTAGTATTACTATATAAATTCTGCATGCTTGGATATACAGACAGTTTGTTCATCAATTGGACTACTTGGATTTTACTTTCTTAAGACTCTGTTTGCATATTGGGTGATGTGTCCTTTCTTAATCAATTCTTTTCTTCTTTCAGGAACATCATGACAAACACACGAGGTAAGTCTAAAGTAGCCATCCCCACTTCGAAAAAGTAGAAGGGCCCCGGTGGGACCTCATCTTCGAGCACATCTGTCGAGGTTCGTCATCCCTGTCTATGGTTTTTGGCTTGCCCTCAGGAAGATCTATACCAGCAACTTCGACGGCGACCACTCGGCTTAGGCCGTTGCATTGATTGGGCTGCACTGGAGCAGGTCTGATTAGTTGATGATGTGTGCGCGATTATTGCCATAGCCCAATGGGATAGGTTCTTCACCATCATCGAGTCCACCTACTCAGAGCTCACCTTAGAGTTCGGTGCTACATTTTCGGTCCAGCAAGTCATGTCAGTCCATGACGAGCCAGACACCATCACCTTCTGCCTTAGCGGGCTGGTGCGACATATGAGCGTCCCAGAGTTTGGTGCTGTTTTAGGACTCTACACAGAGGAGTTCATGAGCACCGATGACTTTCTTCAGCTTTATAGGCATATTCATCACTCGCCTTCACGCTGTTGGACTGATCTCACAAGCAGCCTGACGAACTATGACGCAAGTTGCTCAAAGGCGACACAACTCTCTCTGGCCCTACGGTATCTTCACGCCCTCCTAGCTCACACTTTGACAGGACGGAGAGAGAGCACAGGAGTTGTTAATACCTATAATACCTATTTTTTATGGAGCATGGCTACTGGGCATGTTTTTTATTTAGCGTACTTCATCGCGCTATCTTTCCGCCATCAAACTAAACGCCATAAGAAGGGCCCCATCTATCTCGGCCCATATGTGACTCGTCTCGCTCAACACTTCGGTTTACTCGACATACCGAAGCAGTCCTCGACACTTACCCTAGTCGGTCAAATGTCCCCTCAAAGCATCTCGAGCATGATCCACATAAGGATGATTGAGCGGCGATGTGGAGAGTACCCTCCTCAGTACAGACTATTTCAGTTTGAAGTTTAGCATGACCGAAAGGACTTCACTGATAATGTTCCTCCCTACCACGAAGATCCACCTCCACCACCACCTTCGAGTCAACGCCTTACTCATTCTGCTACTACCCTTGCAGAACTCTCGGAGCGATTTACTCGATTCGAGTAGCAGTGTTTCCAAAAGTTCGACAGCATCGATGCCACTCTGCAGCAGATATGTCAGCACCTCCATATTTCATCTTCAACACTGACAACTCACGATGCTGACTTCTCTGATGATGAGGACCATTGAGTCCATTTATGTTTATGTTTATGTTTATGTTTATTTTTATTTTTATTTTTATTTTTATCTTTATTTTTATTTTTCTTTTTATGTTTATTTTGTCTTTATATTTTGAACTCTATTTTAATTATTATGGTTGTTTCTAATCGAGTAACCCTTTTTAATCTTTTTCAGTATTGTGTTTATCTTCTTATCAGTTGCTCAGAATTTTGCACTGCCTCTACATTTATCTACAATTCCACTTTTCACTATTTTGGGAATTTTATCCAACAGTTAGGGCAATTTCAATTCTCTCCCTCTCTTATGATATTCTTGTTTTTGTACATTGAGGACAATGTACATCTTAAGTGTGGAGAGGTTATTTATATGATTATTTAAAAATCTCTGAATTATGCCTTGTGTTTTTAAGTACTTTCTCATATCATTATTAGAATGAATTTTTCCTCGATGTATAATTCTTATTGATATGTTTTAGATTAAATTCATAGGTATTTGTGCATTGATGGTTTAAACTTTAAGACACTAGAGAATCAAGTATGATAAGTCTATTTTAAGAATTAAAATTTTTTTAGGTTGTTTCCCTAAATTGAGGTATTACCTTGAAGTTTGAAATTTGCAAGATTGACATCAAAAGTCATAATTTTTGTGAGATTTTGAGCCTTTAGAGCATACATTTTTCTTGCTCACTTTATTATTGGTTATGAGTGTGTCAATATTGATTTGTTATTCTAGAACTTGCTTCGATTATACATGTCGAGACCACAGCTTTGATTTGATATACTAAGATGATAAAGGCACATCGGTTTTAACCTACTTATTCCATAAAAATCCTACCTTCATAATTAACCCTTAGTGAACCCCTTTGAGCCTAACAAACCGTTTCTTAATTTACCATTCATATTAACCCATAACTCATTTTTGATTCGTTGAGAATTTTTCGTATTTTATTAACTCCCTTTTTGTCGAGATTTGATTTGGTTAGTTGCCTAACTATGTTCTTTTAATTCAGTTGTTTGATTTTCTCTTATTATTCATTCAAAAAAAAAAGAAAAAAAAAAAGAAAAAAAAATCATTATACATTTATGTTGATTATTTCTAGTTCTTTGGTTTGAGCTTAAGTAGTTAATTTCATATTCTGAGAAGAAGCTCGTTTTATTCTTGAATTATTTCGATTGATGTAATTATTCAGTATTAGTTTAGTTTTTCTAGTTAGATAATTTATCAATTCAATCTCGATTCTAACCTTCTTGTTCAGCCTTTATCCACATCTTTAACCTAAGCCCCATTACAACCTTTTAAAGACGTTTTGATTTGTATATAATCTCATTTTACAGTGGTGGAGATTTGATTTTCATGCAAGCCTATGGTAATAACTTTTCTTGTTTGACTTTTGAGTGCTTAATTTTTGAACCTTAAACACTTTGAGTGATTTGAGTGAATCTTTAGTGAGGAGGTCAAATCTTGTCGATTTTGAATTAAAGGCAAATATTTAAATAAGGGGAAATACCTATGTTTTCATGCTTTAAAAATGCTAGACTTGGATTGCTTGTGCATTTAGTGCTCTTTTAGTTGAATTATCGATGTGTGATTATCTGTGAACTATGATAAAACATTATTGACGAGGATTATGAATTAAGAAAGTTTAATTTTAATTGTGAATTGAGGATTTTGCTTGAAGACAAGCAAACGCTTAAGTGTGGGGATATTTGATAAACCATAAATATAACATGTTTTAATCCTATGCTTAGCATGTTTTTGGATGATTTATTATCTAATTTAGTGAATTTGATGCTCTAATCCTTTAATTTCATGTTTTATACTTAGGAGAGCATACGGGAACAAAAGGAGCAGAAAACGGGCCAAAAACAGACAAAATGAGCTGATTTAAGGATCCACAGGCCAAGACCATTTCCACACGGGCTGAGCACATGCCCGTGTGAGCCACACGGGCTAGCCACACGCTCATGTGGCAGCCCATATCGATATCACTCCCTGTTTCCCAAACACACGGAAAAAGCCAATTTTTAGGGTTTCTAATCATTCTAAAGTCTATATAAACACACTAGAAGAAGACCTAAAGGGGCATGCAGAGTAGAACACAGGAATTACTCGAAGAATGCCAATAGATTCAGCTCGGAAGCAGGATCTCCTTCAAGACTGAAAATCTCCCTCCAATTTCTCTCGAAGTTTTTGGGTTTCTTTATGTTTTGTTGTTTTCCTATTTTTGAGATGTTTTCCTATTACATTATGAACAAAACTCCCTAAATACCTAGAGAGGATGAAACCTACGATGGATCTTATTATTTAATTATCTAAATTACACGATAAATACTTGTTATTGTTCTTAATTATGTGTTCTTAATTCTTGCCTTAATATTTTCAGGATATTAATCCAAGTTTGATATGCTTATTCAGTGGAGCAAAAGTCCCTGTTTAAGAGTAGATCTAGCATAATTAAGAGAAGTTGCATGCAATCCTAGAGATAGGACGACATAAATATGCAGGATTAGAGCCAAATCTAATAGGGGAATCCATAGATCGAGTTAAGGCGACAATAGGGGTTTTAATTAGAAAGAGATTTCAATTAATCAACCTAGAGTCAGTTGTTCTTAGTCTCGAAAGAGATATTAACATAATTTAGGGATTTCTACGGATTAGGACAAGTGAATAAATCATTTAATTCAGAGTCAGAATAATAAGTGAAGTCTAGGTGGATTCTTCCTTAGGTTTTGTCCTTATCATTGGTTTATTCGATTATTTCCTTCACTCTCTGTCGTGTTCATTAGTTAATTAGTTTAGTTAATTTTAGATTAAAACAAATCCCTTTTATTTTAGGCTAAATAATAGAAAGATAGTTAATACTAGTACTTTTAGTCCTTGTGGATACGATATTCTAGACTCACCATAGCTATACTACAATTCGATAGGTGCGCTTGCCTTTGTCGTGATCGTAGTCTAGCTTAGTGAACCATAAAACGATCATCAGGGTTCTTTCATTGGGGTGAGCCTACCAATGCAATCAAAGGACTAGTTTAAGAGGTTGTTTTGGGACTATGCTCACAAGAAGGTTACTGGTGATCCAGGGTATGGAGGTAACGAGGAGTGTAGGTTTATATTTGCTTGCTAGATCTAGGTGTTATGGTCTTTTTTGCATGGCCTATTCAATTTAATTTGTTTTTGGTATTCTTCTATTTGTTATCGAGTCTTCTTTTGTCTTATGCTATCCGGTGAGTATGAGAGTTGGGTTGATGCTTTTTTTTTTAATGATTTTTTAGGTATGTTTTGATTTGGGGTTTTTAAGAATTTGTTTGAGATTTTCTATTCTTTTTTCTTTTGACATCCCCAACATTGTAATCCTATTTTCGACATTGATTATTATTGAAAATTTTATCGTTTTAGCAAAAGAAAAAGAAAAAGAAAAAGAAAACGTATTATTTTTCTTCTTACTTTACATCGTATTGTCTTGTTAAAAATATGTTCTATTCTAATAGAAAATTGAACGAAGTAAAGGAATATAAACCGGGGTTTTTTATTTATTTTAAATTCCTTTAATTTTCTGAAACAAAGTCTTAAATTTTGGTCTAGGTGAACACAAACGCAAAGTGCATTTTGCAGTCAAGTTTGAAAAACTAGTAAAACCAAACAGGTAAATTAATTTTTAAGAAAAATCCAAAACAAAACAAGACGATGTATAACCATACAAAAAACAGTTGTGGAGCTCAAACATAGGGTTCACAAGTTGCAATTCTTTTTTTTTTTTTTTAATAAAGTTGATTCTAGTTAATTACATGTTCTTTTATATTGAAAAACAATTAGAACATAAAATACTCGTTCCGCATTGGTTTAAACAAAAAATACTTTGATAGGTTTAATTTATATTAATTTAAAATTTTACGGATATTTTCACAAATTAACTCAATCAATGTAATAATAGAAAACTTAAATTATGAATTGAAAATATATAATTATAAAGAGATTCATATATTTTACTTTTTCTTAAAATTAAAAATAGCTCTTTTTCATAAATACTGCACTATATTTTCTATTTCCCATCGATAATTTTTTTCTTAATTTTTACCCATATAATAACTATATCATAGTTTTAATTAGAATATATGTATATATATCATAAATTAAACCTTATAAATATCAAAATAGAGTTCATGCATGCTGGTGACTAACGTACATATGATCAACCGACCAACCAATAGAATCTCATTCGCACGCAAATTTTGTCATTATAACAAAATATCATATAATTAACTAAACAATCAAATCACTAGGGTTTATGGTTTACAAGTTTGGTGATAAGATAATGATAAAATATTGATAAATGCTTATCTATTTGTCATCGTGTGTTATGTACTGTTGACAGAAGTGTGTGGGGAAATACTATATATAAAATTGTGAATTGGAAATCAAGTTTTTAATTCGTCGACGGATGATAAGATGTAGAGATACGCCTTGGACGTGATGAGCTCAGATCATAACTAAGTTATTGTTCATCCAAATGTTGGATAGTAAGAGTAAATAAAATAAGAAAACTGGATATTTTTTATTTTAATGTATAAAAATGAAATCTATACATAATTTGTATAAGATAAATATTGAACCTTTGCTAACAACGCCAAGGCATCGTTGGCAAATAGAAAAGATAAGTATGCATGTTTATAAGATTATGTACATTTTAAAGTTTTTGTTTTTTCTCTAATTTCTCAACTATATCAAGAAAGGAAAAATATTTTTCTTGTCTAAAAAAAATAGATATTATCATATAATTTTGTTTTGGGCTTTCAACTAAATTTATGAGTTGGAGATAAACAAACTTGAACCATTTACATTAACCATAAAGTAAACCACAATCTCTCAAATCCGTCACTAAATCTACCATAAAGGTCAACGATAGAAAATAACTTCCCCTGCATACAACTTAAAACTTTCATTGTACCTGCTCTCTAAAAAAACAACTCTTCTCAAAATCTCAAAAAAAATCTGAGTTGGAATCCCATTTGTTTAACTAAGGGTTATTATGCTTCCGGAAGACCCGGCTACAAGACAAGAAGGAACGATGGAGAATTTTGCCCCCTTCAACTTTTTTTTTTTAATACATAAAAGTAGTAGAAAAACCAGACCATTAAATAGTGGCTATTTCCATATCCTTCCTCAATAGTTTTCGTACTTCGTCCAATGGTGTTGTATACTCCAGGAGGCCTAGTGCCTGATGTCTTGTTGTTTTAGCCCTATAGTCTGCAACTGAATTTACTTCTTGATTAACATGGTGAACTCAAACATCAACAAACGTACGCATTAACTTTTAAATTCTTCGGACCAAAGGAAAATTTTGAGCATCATTATTTTCCTTTAACAACATAATTACTACCTACAAATTATCACACTCAACTATTACTCGTCTGAAGTCATATTTTTTTTACTAGCATAAGTCCATCAAACACTGCCCAGACCTCTAAAATTAAAAGCAAACAGCACCCTATATTCCTTTCAAACTCGTTTTTTTTTTCCTTTCTTTTTTGCCAAGTACATTAATATTAATAAAAAGAGAACAAATACTCTAAAATTATTATAGGACAAATTGAATCTTACCATATACCTACAAAAACATTAATAATTTAAAAAGTCATATAAGATGCAAACTAAATTCAAAAATATTAAAAGCAAGGACTGAATCATAAAAAAAAATAAAACTACGAATTTAGGTTGGAATTAAAATAAAATTTAACAATATCTCAAAACACAATAGTTGTTTCCCTCCCACTCTCGTGAATTGAAAGGTTTGCAAGGTGCAACACCCACCTTTTTATTTTATTTTATTATTTTAATAATAACTAAGGATGGTGTCCCCCTAACATGTGCGATACCCAAAATTACTGCAACTTTCTTATTATTTTGGTAAAAAATTTATAATTTATTTTATTTTTCATATTATTTTAATAAAAACCCAAGGTTTTGTTATGGTATTGATGGATATACTTTCCTTTTTAGTGTTAGCAAGCACTAATATTAGTGCGCTTTGATGTATAATCAAACCTAATTATATGCAAAAAGTATCCTTCAATTGTATATGTATAAATATAAAATTTTAAATTATTAATTAAGTTTGCATAATTTAATTTAATAATTACATTTTATTTTTAAATATAATTATAAGAAAATTGAATATTTATTTGGACCGATATGCATCAATACTTACTAATTTTAATGAATTCATTTGAATCACACCAAACCATTCAAACAAACTGAAAATTTTTAATTAAAAGGGAATTTATGATAGCGACAACCATGGTGACATTCATCATTTTTAGAATTCAATTTTTAGTAACATTCTTTTAATTGACTGCATTAATAAGATATATTACATTTTTAATGAGAGAATATAATTTTGTATATTAGAGACAACATTGTTTGTATATACCATAAAAAATTCTGTGCTGTTTTTCCTGTTAATTAAGGACTGAACATGCAAGTAAACAATGAGTTGGCCAGTTGGGAATGAATGACAGTAGTGCGGGTTTTATTCATGAAAAAGCTAGACAGTACAGGTGCCAGCTTGCGTAGTCTTTTACATCTGCATAATAATGGCCTCTACAGTATAGTCTAAATGGTTCAAGTTAAATGGAATAAAGAGAAACTAAATGTAGTATATTTGAGAAGTTTTAGCTTACGTTGCGGATGGCAAAAGGGGATCAATCAAAGGGTATATGTTTACTTTGTTTCCCTCTCAAAACTCAAACTTGCCAAAATCCAGTATAATAGACCTGCAGAGAAGAAGCTGAAAAACCAAGCATTGTTGTATATGACAACAAAAGCATCTGAAACTGATGATAGAATCCCCACTTTTTGCAAGAATCCTGGGATTACTGGCAAAATCCCAATTACTAGAGCTGCCAATGCTGCCAAATTGAAGCCTCCACAATAGTAATAAGCCCCCTCGGGACTTAAAGAATACAAGTCCTTGAGGCTTAATTTGGTTTGCCGAATAAGATAATAATCTGCTAAGACAATGCCACCGATAGGACCCAACAACGCTGAGTATCCCACTAGCCATGTATATACAAAGCTCTCACTAGATTTTAGCAGTCTCCATGGCTGAAACGCAACGCAAAACAATGCTGACAGCAGAGCACCTGTTCTGTATGTGAGCTTGGAAGGGTAGAGATTGACCAATGCATTTGCTGGCGCAACGACATTGGCCGCAATGTTGGTTGCCATTGTGGCTAGGCTTATTCCTAGAATGGCTAGTATCATTGTTGTCAATCCTCCAATTTGGCCAAGAAGGTGAATTGGATTAGAGATAACATGGCCGAAAATAACTTGAGTAGAAGATGTTACAGCTAGGCCAACAAAAGTAAATAATCCCATGAAGATAGGAAGGCCGGCCTGACCAATAATTTGATCCCTCTGAGTCTTGGCAAACCGAGTAAAATCTGGAATGTTGAGTGCTATAGTAGTCCAGAAGCTTATATTAGCTGTGAGGGAAGGGAAAAACAAAGACCAAAACTCCGAGGAGGATAGCCTAGAGGACATGTTTAGTAAGTGGCCCAAACCAGCAGCCTTGACATAAGCCCAAATGAGAAGAAAAGATGTGAGCATGATCAGTGTGGGTGCTGCGTACTTTTGGAAGGCTTTAACCCCTTCCATACCCTTCAAAACTGCGACCAGCTGGACCAACCAAAAGGCAACAAAACAAGCGAATTCAAGAGGGGAAGTGCCAAGCCATGGTAAGGGTTGAGAAAAGGAAGATTGTTTAATGGAGTTTGGGAGAAAAAGGTAGATAGCCTCACCTCCAATCCAACTCTCTATCCCATACCACCCACAACAAACCAAAGCACTAAGCGAAGTAGGAACATGTGCACCACGAATGCCAAAAGATGATCTCGCCAGGACAGGGAAAGAGATTCCATATTTGGTGCCAGGGTGACCCGTGAGGACTAACGGTACTAACAAAATCATGTTGGCAGCAACAACAGTGGCAATCCCTTGCCACCAAGCCATCCCCAGCTCAACAAGACTACCTGCCATGTAATATGCTGGAACACCAACAACAAGACCAACCCAATGTCTGGCCATTTGCTTCCAGTGGTAGTTCCTTTGACTTGGTCTTGTCGGCTTGAGGTCATCATTGGTAAGAGTTGGATGAGGATCAAATTCATAAACCTTTTTTCCAACACTGGATTGACCTGAAGACGATGATGATGCCCTGGGGACTAAAATGATACATCTTTTCGGAAACGAGGCCTTAAATTTGACTGGTAAGGATAAGTTAGTGGGAGGAAGGCGTGAGAAGTTGGGATGTTGATGAGGTATAGCAGAGTGAAGAGAAAGGTGGGGATACAAATGGAGATGGGAGACGATGCATTTGGAAGCCATGACTCAACTAATTCCTTGAAGTTTGAGGCTGAAACCGTGGGGTATAAGTCGTTTCCAGATAAATAAGATGAGTGGTTAATAGAAATATTCTATGATAAGTGATTTAGTATAAGCATCTTATAATCATACACAATTCGTAACCGTTAGATAAAATATGTTCACGTGAACCACTTAAACAAAATTAAATTGATAAATATAATTAACCGGTGAATTACTAAACGGAAGCCAAAAACCAAAATGACCGTATTTGGAATTGTTGCTTTCTCTCTTATAATATTCTTTTTCTTTTATTTCTGGTCACTTCTTTTTCCACTTTTGATATTACTTAACATTGTCCGTGAATAGCTTCTTCTATTTAAGCTGTGATGATATGATATGTTTGGAGTTCAGATTTTGAAACTACAGTGAAATATATTAGCACCCTGACATGCTTATCATTGCCGCTCGGCATTGGGGTTATAGCTACCTTTGACACATAAGAAGCTAGTTTGTAATTTGATTGAAATGCGACTTTATTGCAGAGCAGGACAAGAATTGATAAGCCATTAACCGTTCGCCACCTGCTAGAATGCGTGTCATGCCGTCATTGATTGCACCAGATATTGTGGACAAAATGTTTGATAAGCTTCAGATGTGATGGACGCGATGAAGTTATTTGCTTGGTGGAAAGACGCTTTTAATTAGAATCAGATGCTAAAGACGTCAATGTACTGACCTAGACTGATCAATCTTTTTCTTTCAATAAGAACATATTCATTTTTAAAAAAGAAAGCCAGCTACGTAAAAAAAAAAAAAAAGGGGAAAAAAGTCCGAAAAGAAAAATGCTAAGACAAAGTTTAAGGCTTGGACCAGTCTTAAAGAAAACCTTAGTTGTCGTCAGCTGTTGTCATCACCACAGTACAAAGAGGAGAGGGTGGGGGCTTCAAGAGAGATCGAGAGTGAGTTTATATAGACGGTACGTTTACATACGGTTAGTGTAAAAATAGTGGTGATGGTGAAATTAGATACTGTAGTAATACTGTAGCGTAAGACAAAAAGTAAGTTAAACGCACCGCACCGCACCGCATCGCATCGCATCGTACCGCACTGTCGCCCTAAACCCACCTTAAGGATGAGAGAGTTCTTTAATTATGTGAGGATTAAGAATAGTATTTTAATTTAGGGGGAAGCAAGAAATTTTTGTTAAGGAAGATTGAAATTAAATTTTAATTTTTATTAGTCTATATCTTTATAATTTTTAAATGATTAAATTAAATTTTTATTATTTTTAGGGTGGCAAAATTCAATTTTACCTTTATTAATTTAAAAGTTTAAATTTTTTAAAGAATGGATAATTTTCTATTTTAGAGGGGATCGGGGCACCTACTAGCCCCCTAGATACGTCACTACTCTAATTCTCAAAGAGTTGAATACATATCACTAGCTCTAATTCTCAAAGGGTTGAATACATATCACTAGCTCCAATTCTCAAAGGGGTCACAAACGTATAATGATGCAATTTATTTACTTCTATATTCCTGGAGGGTGAGAGACTTCTTTAATTCTCAAAATATCGAGAACAATACTCTAATTCTTGGAGGGTCGAGTAAATATTACTAGCTTTAATTTTTGGAGGGGTTGCGAGTGTATATTGATGCATTTTATTTACTCCTGTATTATTGGAGGGTGGGAGAATTCTCTAATTCCTGAAGGGTTGAGAACGGTACTTAATTCCGAGAGGGTCAAGTAAACATTACTAGCTCCAAATCTTGGAGTCTTCGCAAGCGTATATTAATTCATTTTATTTACTCCCGTATCCCCGAAGGGTGGGAGAGTTCTCTAATTCCCAAAAGGTCGAGTATATGACACTAACTTCAATTCTCAAACCGGTTGTAAGCTTACATTAATGATAATCTATGTATTTGTCCTTGAGTCTGCATTTGATTAATATAGACTAAAGAATAAAAATGAAATGAGATCAATATCTTGCTAATGAAATGTGGTAACATGACACAATTCATTAATACCATGGTTATTGCATTAAAATGTACATTGCCAATGAGATTTGATGTTTATAGACAAGCTCATTAATGATATTGTATAAATACCTTGAGGGTGGATTGATATATAGACTTATGGATATATGCTCATTATTATACAAGTGGAAACTTAATTTAAATAAGTTTATATATACACCTTGATGCTAAATTAGTACATTTCCTTTCTCGATGCATTTATGAATTGAATTCAAATTGTATTAGCATTACTGAGCTTTCCATGCTCAACGTGCGGACATGCTTATTTATGTGTAAATGGCCCAAAGACATATATTTCAAATCACTAAAATCTTTGTAAGATTTATGGAATGTTTGATAAGTAATGACATGTACCTAAGTTTAGGAGATCTTATGAGGCTTATATGATGTTTAGAGTACTTGATTAACATGTTCAAAGGTTGTAAATAATGGTTATGTTTGTGTACATTAATGATTGGTTGATCATGTTTTAAGATGAATAACGCACTAGTTTACAAAAGTTTCATGTAAGTTTCATGTAGGTATTCACTTGTAAGCGATTATTCTTGTAGAATGTTTATGCCCACTATGTTTGGAAATGTTTTGATGTGTATTTTTTTATGTTTTAAACTTGAATTATGAGTTTCCTAGGTCCATGTTTTGATACCAAGCTTGTAGGTGCCAAAACAAGTAAGTGTTGAAGTGATTTTTAGATCATAACATAGTTGTATTAGTACTGGGCCAGTTGTATCGCGACAAGTGCAATAAAATGCAAAAAGCTATAATAACAAGGAGATGTATCGATACATTTCCCCACTTGTACCGATAGTGGTGTGCACCTACAAAGTGTCTTTTTAAGCTCCAAAATCGATCGAAGGTTCATGGCTACTTTCGTGGGCATGACTTGAGCCAATACATGTCATAAAAATCATTTTAATATAATTTTAAAGTCCTATAATTGTATTTATTTTCATAAAATTATAAAAATGTTTTAAAATTTAATCTCTTGACTCGACTAATAAGATGAATGATTGTTGTTCGAGTTGTTCCGGCAATGGATGCTACATCTTGCATTCGAATTCATCGTTCAAGACGGGTGTGTTGGAAAAATTGGTTAAGAAAATGGTTTTACAGTTATAGCAAAATATTTAAAAATTTTCAAAACCGAGCCACTTTGTGATTTAGGTAAGTCACACCATGAACGTCACAAATAAATTAATTCACAAACGGATTCAGAATTAATTTAACTTGGCTCTAGTCTGATGTATCATCCTTCTAATGAGTACATTTATGTCTGTACTCATGGAGTCAACTGCTTCAATAACCAAGGCTAGTCATCTCCCTAATTGGAATTATAAGGCGACATGATAATCCGTCTATGTATTTGAATCAAATGCTCATTTTGATTTTTTTTTTTTACGGGATTACAGACTTGTTTAGATTAGCTACTGAAGTAAGTTACCTTTCTCACAATGTAAATGTTCTTACAGTGTCATTTTTCATCAACTTGAACTTAGACAATTAATAAGACAATTAATAAACTAATATTTTCTTGTCACAATTTCGCTATGTATGCAAAACATAAAAGATAGAAACACAAAAGATATAATAGTGAAATGTGAAATTAAATTTATTTATTTATCCATTATTTAAATACATAGCAAACAATTACATGTTTACTACAATATGGACACATTTCTCAATGATCTTTTAAAATGTATGGATTGTAACATCATTTGTCTAGTCCCCGTTTATATTAAAATCCTACATTTGCTCTTATTTTGAACTAAAAAATAATTAAGGTTAAAATAGTTAATAATTGCTTTAAAAAAAATCGAGTACGAAAGTGATGGCAAAGTGTTGAATAGAAGTGTTAACGAAAGTGAGCACTTTAGATGACACTATGATAAGCACAACAAAAACAAGAGGCAAGAAATTGTTTACACAATTCGATTTCTCTACGCCTGTGATGCTTAGCTCAATGAGAAAATCCACTATCTTTAATCCTAATACAACAAATGATTTAAGTCTTACCATACCCTCGTATAACAACCTCACTTTTATACCTAAAAATCTAGATCTTACCTCTAAGTTCTTCTCCTAAGAACTTAGGTTGTAAAACCAAGCAACAAACTTGTTTTACACTCTCAATGCACTCCTAAATACAAGTTTCTCAATAAACAAGTATTATATGTAACTACTGCTTTCTAATTAACTTACACAAGTCTTTAATATATAAGGGTTTGATGCTTGCTAAGATAAAGATAAACTACAATCAAGATCCAACTAAAATAGCCTCATAAAAAGGCCTTACATATAACCTCAGACAAGTTTTCAAATTAGTCAAGTTAATCTCCACAAAACAAGGGATTCGATTTGTTTGATTCGGATTGATTCAATCTTCAAAGATTTGTTGCTCCACAATATGCATATTCAAATATGAGCTAACACAAGTCTAGAAAATCATCCAAGTCATGGCCCAACTAATTTTGTTGAAAAGATTGCTAACTCCAAAAATGGCAAGTTATGTTGTTTGTCGCAGTGCTAACTATAGTGGCCACTATTGTTAGCATTTCAATAGCCATTTCAAAAAAAACTTGCCTCAACAATAGAATATCTATCAATGTCGAAAAAATCTTCTATATTTAGAGCACAAATCTATTTTCACAAAGTAACCTTTAATCCATCATGGTCTGTCCAAACCTCATCAAATCAATGATCCTTAATATAAAGATACAGAAGATCAAGTCGGCCCATATTTTCTTGGAGTATATTTCTCGTTATTTAAGATATGTAGAGCACATAAGAACCCTTCAAAATTAACTTTACTTGATTCAACCTTTTCTCTAATAATAAACACGAAATTGACTACACAAAATCCTCAAAAAAATGCAAATAAATAATTAAAATATTTTGATCAAACATGCTAATAAATAATAAAAATAAAGTGTCTAGCACAGTGATAATTGTAATATTTACTTCCGTTGGCATATATACAATCACTTTAAAAACTTACCTCCATAATCAATATAATATTACACATAAAAGAATTTTAAATTTACCAAAACCTACCTTGACAACCATACTTTTGTATCCCAAACTCATGGTGTAACACTGAATTTGGTAGAAAATATGTTTAAACTCATGTTACAAGAGATGATGAATGTTTCAACCGTAACGAATCCAACATCCAAGGTAGTAAAGTTCTCGAATAATCTACTAGTTTAGTTAAGATGTATAAAACAAAATAGGAAGGAAGAATCGTGTTGTATATTTTACCACACATATGTCACGACATTATTGACTTTCAGGACATATTTATCGTTATTTATATACAATTTTGGAGCTTTGTCATAAATCGGTGACATATTTGTTGCTACACAAACGAATTGATACATTGAGGTATGACGCGTGTTGATAATTTTCATACTATTGGTTGATGATTTGTGCCAAAACTTAACATTTGTCATTCAAACATTAATCAAAATATTATTATGTATGGATCTTAAAATTTGTGACTAATTTATTTTAATTCATAATTGTTTTTTAAAGTTAATTGATATTTGTAGAATATAACTAACTCCGTCATATATATATATATATATATACCTGTTCATGGGTCAGGTTATTCATTCAGGCCTGAAATTTTGAAAAGATTTGAGTAAAAATATTAAACTCGAAAAAGGGATCTAGACAAAAAAAAATAGGCTGGCTTAAAATATGGGTCGAGCTTGGGATTAAACATTCAAGGCCTAAACTCAGTATATTTTTAAGTTTATAATATTTTATATTATATTAATGTAATTTATAACATATTAAAAAAATAAATCTATACAAAATATATAATACTATTCTAATGTAAACATTAAAATAATGTTAAGATGACTATATAAAAATTTTCAATAAATAAAATATGTATAAAATTATTAAATATTAAAATAAAGTAAAATATATATTTTTTAAAATAACATAGACTGGCCTAAAATGGGCTTCGATTAGTCTTTTACAAATATGGTAGAACTTGAGTAAAATTTTAAACTCATATTTCAGGTCGGGCTGAGCTTAAGCAAGTATAAAATATATTAATATTATGTTTAAGCCTGGTCCACCCTATGAACACTTGTAATCACATGATTTTTATGTCATTTTCCGACTAAACTCTGATCTCATATTAAAATTTATGTTGAACATTGATTTTAAATTATTTTAAGAAAAAAAATGACTTTGAAATATTTTATTTCAGTATTTAATAATAAATTGATTTATAAGAAACATAAGAAACTAACATAAATTTTTTTATTTTATAAAAGTAGTCTTCAAAAATTAAAAATAAAAAGACAAAAATGGATATCCTCTACTCCTACCCTTAATAAAAAATAATTAAAATATTTAATAAAAATTATCATTTTTATTAAAAAATTAAATTGTAAAAATTTGAAGTTAAATGGAAAATTTTAAATTTAATATTAAGGATGGTGGTGTGCCTTGACAAGCAAATCCAGATTATAAGCCTAATCCAACTCTTAAATTTTCACTTGAATGGAAATCTTGGGTCCAAATCTTTTGGATCTGAAATTCTTGATCCAAACTTCAAAATGCAATGGACATTATTGATCAATTATCTTAAACATGAACTAACAGGAAATGAAGTTTTGGCGCAGGTCATGCTCTTGCTCTGCCAGTTTCTTTCATTTTTCTAATCTCAAGAATACATCTGTATATGTTTATGGATAGGCAACCCGATCACGCTCAAAATTTTACTTTAAATTTAAAAAGATTTAGACAAAAATATTAAGTTCGAAAATGATTTGGGGCAAAAAATTTAGATTTATTTAAAATATAAATCGAACTCGGACTTAAATATTTAATACTCGAATCCAGTCTGACCTATTTTTAAGTTTATATTAATTTATATATAAACTTATATATATAATATTATTCTAACATAAATATTAAAATAATGTTAAGATAATTATATAAAAATTTAATAAATTAAAAAAATTATTAAATATTAGATTAAAATAATATAAAAAATTTAAAAATAATATGAATGAAGTTAAAATAATTTGTGGTTAATCTTTTATAAATATAGATAAATTTGAATAAAATTTTAAATCTATATTCCGAATTGAATAGATTTAAACAAACATAAAATATATTAATATTATATTTAATTCTCAATCTAAACCCAGGCCGACTCCACCCATAATCAACTTTACTCCAGAATCGATAATATTTTGCCAAAGAAGCTACTGATTGGGATTTGGGACCTTGTGTTTGGAGCAGTCTGTTGGAAATGACTTGATTTTCGAGGATAATTTTCAGGAGTTACAGGGGATAATTGGTAAAAGATTGCAGACTGAAAGAAGAGGTGACTCGGGACTTGGATGGAGGCTGGTTGGGAGAAGCCTCCTGAGAGGTGGCACCAGCTTAATTCGGATGGTGCTGCTGTTGCAGGTGGTGTTATCCGACCGAGATTATCGGGGACGTTGGGTGCAGGGGTACACCAGAAGCATTGGGGTGTGCTCTGTCCAGGAACCACAGATCTGGGGTGTGTCTGATGCTCTAACTCTGGCGTGCTGCTGGATGACGGACTGCCAGCTTCTTTCTTTTGGTAACAATCAAGCGTTTCCAAGTATTAAAATAGTAAGCCTTTTAGACATTCTTTCAACAAATAAGGATTGTGCCTATATGATAAAATGATGTGAGCTCCCTTCCAATTCCCTATACGATAAATGATCTGCTCCTGCTCTGCCGGTTGGAGTTGGAAGATAGAAGTAAATTTTGGGTATAACTGCTTTACGCTTAAGGACTGCTAAATTTCAAACATCTGCTATTTGCAGTGCTCTGATATAATATAACAGAAGGCCTACCATCAGAATATTGGATTCATATAACCAAAACCGTAGGTTGCTTATTGTAGGGAGTCTCACCTCTTCATTCTCTTGCAATTCACTCTCAATCATTGCTGTACTATGGTTACCATTAACATTATTGAAAACTTTGTATGTGCGAATCTAACTTCTTATAAGAGCTCAAGTAAATGAGAGCTTTATCCCAGAATTGGAACATTTCTCAGGTAATCTTTTGGTAGGGCTGGTTCATGCATCAATTCTTAAAAGATGACATTCAACAGTGTTCTCACTGCATCCTTTCTCTTACCCAACAATGCAACCTCTTTTCTACTAAAAGTTGCAAGCAACTCATGACTTGGCCACTTAGTGATGATACCACTGCAATTTTTTATTCAATGGAGTAGCTTGACACTAAAGGTGACAGCTTCAGTATTCTTTTTACAACTGCATAGATAACGGTCTATTTCCAGTCTTTAGAGTGTAATGGTTGAATGTGCTGATTCACCATAAATTATGTACACTCTCAATACTGTTTGCAAAGTGAAAATATACAAAGGAATAAAGTTAAAGACAAGCCTTGCCTTAGGATTTTGTTGGCAAAAGGGGATCTGAGGGTAAAGATTTATTTTGTTTTCCTCTCAAACTTGCCAAAATCCAATATAACAGACCTGCAGAGAAGAAGCTGAAAAACCAAGCATTGTTGTATATGACAACAAAAACATCTGAAACCGAAGATAGAATCCCCACCTTTTGCAAGAATCCTGGGATTACTGGCAAAATCCCAATTACTAGAGCTGCCATTGCTGCCAAATTGAAGCCTCCACAATAGTAATAAGCCCCACCGGGACTTGAAGAATACAAGTCCTTGATGCTTAAATCCGTTTGATGAATAAGATAATAATCTGCTAAGACTATGCCACCTATTGGACCCAACAAAGCAGAGTATCCCACTAGCCATGTATATACAAAGCTTTCACTAGATTTTAGCAGCCTCCATGGCTGAAAAGCAATGCCAAGCAAAGCAGTGAGCAGAGCCCCTCTTCTGAATGTGAATAGAGAAGGGCTTAGATTGACCAATGCGTTTGCTGGGGCAACCACGTTGGCTGCTATGTTGGTTGTGATGGTGGCTAGGCTTATTCCTAGAATGGCTAAGATGGTTGTTGTGAACCCTCCAATTCGGCCAAGAAGTTGAATTGGATTAGAGATCACTTGGCCGAAAATTACTGTAGTAGATGATGTCACAGCTAGGCCAACAAATGTAAATGCCCCCATGAAGATTGGAAGGCCAGCCTGACCAATAATTTGATCCCTCTGAGTCTTGGCAAACCGAGTAAAATCAGGAATGTTGAGTGCTATAGTAGCCCAGAAGCTTATATTTGCGGTGAGTGAAGGGAAAAATAGAGACCAAAACTCAGGGGAAGATAGCCTAGAGGATAAGGATAACATGTGGCCTAAACCATTAGCCTTGACATAAGCCCAAATGAGAAGAATGGATGTTAGTATGATCAAAATTGGAGCCGAGTATTTTTCAAGGTCTCTAATTCCTTCCATTCCCTTCCAAACTACGGCCAACTGGATCGACCAAAAGGCAATAAAACAAGCAAATTCAAGAGGAGAAGTGCCAAGCCATGGTGAGAGTTGAGAAAAGGAAGATTGTTTAATGGAATTAGGGAGAAGAAGGAAAATTGCCTCACCTCCAATCCAACTCTCTATTCCGTACCACCCACAACCAACCAAAGCTCTAAGCAAAGTAGGAACATGGGCACCACGAATACCAAAACATGATCTCGCCAAGACAGGGAAAGAGATTCCGTATTTGGTGCCAGGGTGACCCGTGAGAACCAATGGCACTAACAAAATCATGTTGGCAACAACAACAGTGGCAATCCCTTGCCACCAAGCCATCCCGAGATCAACAAGACTACCAGCCATGTAATAGGATGGGATACCAACAACAAGACCAATCCAAAGACTGGCCATTTCCCACCAGTGGAAGTTCCTTTGACTTGGGGTTGTCGGCTTGAGATCATCATTGGTGAAAGTTTGGTCAGGTTCAAATTCATCAAACTTTGCTCCAACACTGGATTGACCTGAAGATGCCATTGGAGTTAAAGTAGCACATCTTTTGGGAAACGATTGATAAATATGATAGTGGGAGGTCTTGATTGCGGCAGTTTTGACAGCTGAGAACAAAGAAGTGGGGGCATGGCGTGATAGTTTTGGATTCTGGGGGAGTGCAGAGTAAAGAGAAAGGTGGGGATGGGGATGGAGATGGAAGCTGATGCATTTGGAAGCCATGAATCCCAACAACACTCAAAACCAAATACAAAAGAGTTTTGAGGCTGAGAATCCGTGGGGTATGAGTTGTTTGGAGATAGATAAGAATGAGTGGCTAAAATTTGCCAAGCATTGCTTTTGTGCGTACAGAAATGAGATTCCTTGTTCTATGAGTTTACTTGGTTGATGGTACGACAGATCAAAGTCTTCCATTAGTAATTCAATAATTTGTTTTCTGATTCTGAATCTAAAGATAATAATAAAAATTAGAAGAAAGTCGATTATTTGTTTGTCAATAATGCTTTCTCCCGCTTTTGATGAGGAAATAACATGGTTGAAACTTCAATATGCTATTTGAATAACATGTACATGCGTTGAAGTTACGACATAGACTTGGTCAGTGACGCGAAATAAATAAATAGTTTATAAGATTTAATTAAGAGGTGAATTCCGCTTGTAGAGAGTAAACAAGAATATTCATATAGATGTAGTTTTTGCATTGTTTAGTTGCAGCGATGGGATCAACGCCATACACAGTCCTGGGCTAAGCTGAGTTGAGTTCAAAACTGTTACTCCTCACTCCATACCAACCTCAATTTGCTAAAACGCTACTTAACTTATAATTTTCCATTACGCCTTATTTATGATTATGTCCTAAAATCCCTATTCATATATATATATCATAATATTAACGAATTTAGATATAATTTTAATTCATATTTTCTACTTTACAACATCATATCTAAAATAAATATTTAATTTTTTTCAAAAAGTATTTTTTTTTATAACAATACTAAACACCTAAAACTTTTAAAAAAACACTTTTTTCTTTTTCCCAACACATTTTAAAAAGTACTTTTCAATCTTAATGATAAATTGACCCTTAATCTTATTTATATTTTTATTTAGACTCTCCATTATACAAATATGTATATATAAATTGTCAACAACCCTAGTTAAATGGAAGCACAAGTTAACGAAAGCATGGATATTATTTGGATCCTCGCCCTATCACTTATCAAGGGTAGGTGGAGCTACTATTTTCAAAGATAACAATAATATTTTGATAATGGTCTGTAAAAGATTGCAAGTTAAAGCCCATCTCCAAGATAGAATCCTTCATGCGAGAACAAATTTAAATTGATTAATAGGAGAAGAAATGGAGTAATTTAGTGAAAAAAAATCCAAGGAGGGATTAAAAGATGGCCCAAACTTTTAATTATATTAAAGTTTTAATGAAAGATTTCGTTATAATAAGATAAACATAAAAAGATAAGTTGAGGTAAAGAAGCAATTAATATAGACATCAACTTGAAATGGGCTTAAGGATTCGTTGTGATGCATAGATTTGTGTGGAGTTTGCCAAAAGAAAACATAAACAAATTGCAAATTCATATTTTCTACTTGTTAATCTTTATTGTTTGGATCACTGAAAATCGATATAAATAATATTATTAATTTAAGTTTTAAAATTAATAATATGTGTGATGTGCGTATTCATTAAATTAATTTTTAATATGTTATTTTAATTAATGTTATTACTAAAAATATATAATTATTTTTTCAGTTTAAACATTATATTAATAATACTTTTTTCTTATTTATTGAAAAAGAAATATGAAAGTAGAAGATTACATTCATGGTTAGACTATATGTAATATACTTCTAACATCCATAATAATAAAATTATTGATAATGCTTCTTAAAAATATTTAATGTGTAATCACGTTGAATTATCTATTTAAAATAAACTTTTTTTCGATGATGATTTTTTTTTTATGGCTTAATAATATTTTTACTTTGGTAGGTTTATATCTAAATATGTTGTTTTAATTAGTATTATTGATAAAATAATTATATTTTTTTAAAAATATTATATTAATAATATTTTTATCATATTTATTAAAAAATATAAAAGTAGAAAAATACTACATTCACAATTAGATTATATGTCATAACATTAGTATCGACTCAATTGTCCATATTGAGATGCAGACAACACATGATAGATTACTTTTAGCTTAAGGTTTAGGAATCAAGTTTTTAATAGTAGAAAGTGAGGATAAAAGAGTATGAGCGAATTTAGAAAAGGGCAAATTGAGATCTTGACCTCTCTCAAATGAAAATATTATCTTTTAATTTCTTATAAATAATTTTTCAAAAATAATAAAATCTAACTTTTTGAACCATATAAAAGATTTCTTACTTTTAAAAAAAATGGGATTGAAGGGGTAATTAAATGGATGTAAGAGTAGCATGCAGAGAGCGGTGACATAGATTTGATAAAAAAAAAAAAAAAAACAAGAATTGGACTGCTAAATGCATACATGTATGTAGACAAGGTAAGGCAGCAGCAGATTGTATGGCTAAAAAAGGGAGTTCAATACAATCCAGGTCTTGTACGTTTTAATAATCCACCTGAAGAAATCATAGCTGCTGACCCAGTAGGTTCTGCTTGTAATGTTAATTGTGACTTGAGTATTTCTTGATTGAATAATCTACTACTTTTACCCCCAAAAAACATTAATTTTGCCAAAAGTTGTTCCCATATTTAACAAGTGAAAAGAAGGAAAAGCAATAAAGAAGATATCCACAACCAAATTGAACTTAAAATGATAGATCTACAAATCTTGGTAACAATTCATCACAAAAAGAAAAATGGGTTTATTTAATTAATTAGTCCTATGAATTAAACAAATAGAAGGGAGTTTTGTTTCTTTATGTAAACCGCCCATGTGATTGATGGACCCATGAAAACTATAAAACAAACTCCACCCAATGACTTTGCTTTTCTTTTTTTATAATTTCTTGATTACAATGTACACCTTACAACTATGCAATAATTAACATTTCTCAATTCTTGCATTATTGACCTTTCTTCACAACATATAGAGAGAGAGGAATTTGTTGTTAAAAGGGACCCAATTCCAAAAGCCAAAACTTACTTTACTTCCCCTCCCCCCCCCCCTTTTTTTGTTTTTTAGGACTCCCCCTAACCAAATTATGATACCCTGCATAAAGGAGTTAGGACAATTGGACAAATTCAAAGACCCCCAAACAATTGTAATCTTTTTTCTTTTTTGGTAATAAATAAAGAAATGGGTACTTGGTTTTTTTTTTTTTTTTAGTGGAATTTTTAGGAGCCAAAAGGTGCACGGTGAGGGATTCCTTTCCTTCTCCTTGCACTTGAAGGAGGTGGGGGAGGCGTGGGCGGGTAAATGTCTTGTTGTGAGCCTTCACGCAATTCTTCTTCTTCCTTTGATATGCCTTCTCTTCTAGTTCTATCCATTACCACCACCTCATTCTTAGCCTCTAAGCTAAAACTTGCATTCCCATTTCTCTTTATTCCTACAAGCTAATTTCATATTAAAAATGGGATTAAAATTATAATTCACTGTTTTAACTGCTTAAAACCATTACTTAATCCAACCACAATTTATACACTTGTTTGAAATATCAAACAATGTGGAGCATTGGCCAATTGATATATCTTAGGGAATATCATATAATCATGATTGATGATCAATGCGGTGGTAGTTGGGATGATGATGCTTTTATATATGGGAAACGAATGAAGAAAATCATCATGTTATACCATATGTTATATATAAAGGTTGATGATAATGTAACCATATATACATCTGATGGGTGGTGAATGGTAATGGTGATGATGATAATTAATGGGAAGAAAGGATGAAGAGATATGAAGTAGATAGAGAAAATGCTATTTACCTTACATCCCAAGGAACAAAAGCGAAATGGGTCCAAGAGGCTTCTTCCACAGATTTCGCAGATATGAGCTACACCTTTTCCAGATTTTGGTTGAGGCCTCTCATTCAGAAATAGAACCCTGGCACTGTTTATCACATATGTTTGAACCCCACTTATATCCAATACCTTTTGAATCTCTGTAACCCTCACTACATCATGATATGAAGATCTCCTTATCTGAACATCAAAACCCAAAAGAAAAACCAAAAAACAATAAGGTTTTAAATTATGTACATTTATCAGAAAATAAAATTTGTTAATTCCCATACATAGAGTTTACCTGAATAACTTGATGATCTTTGTGTTTAGAAGAGCGGCAATAAAAGCAAAACGCATCCCCTTTACAGTCTAAACAATACATGTTACATTCACTCCTAGCTGCATCTCCATGTGTTGTGCAAACTGTGAAAAAGGCTGTACTTAGCAATGACTCTAGCCATGGCGGCACCGCCATTGTCCCCTATCTCCACAAAACCAAAGAAAAAGGATAATGAGACAAAGAAAACCAAACCAACGAAGAAGAATGAACAAGAAAGAAACAGGTAATATTGGGGCATTGATGGCAATGCCATTACCATTGATAATCGAAGCAAAGCAGTGGGATTTTGCCAAGGAAATGTATGAAGCTGGATTAATTTTTGCTTTGACGATAATAGAAGAGAAAATTTTAAGATCAAAAGCCAAAGAAAGAGAAAGAAAGAGAGAGGGAGAGAGAGAAAGCGAAAGAGTGAGGGGGTAATTAAAATGAATTTGCAACTTAGAATTCAACCAACAAAGCAAACGCCTGAACTAAGGGACAAGACTCATAAACAAATGCAGCGAAGTAATGTGGGGGAGTTTGGACGGCGGAGATCAAAAGTGGTGGCTGAAGTTGATGTAGAACCGCTGGATGGACGGACAAGGATGGGTTTGGCGCTTACGCTACTTTTGGTTCTTTGTTTAGCGTCTTTACGTAGGCAGAAGGTCGGGCATCGGCCATTGCCTACGCAATTCAGCCTTCCAATTGAATATAGCTGTTCACACATGTTGATCACCACCTAACTTTGTGCCACCTGTGCAACTTCCACCTGGCTTAATCACCATGGCTTGTTTTAAATAAGGTGGGGTCCCATCCTTTTTAGAAGGATGTATCTTTCTACTAATGGCATTGCCAATGATGATGGCCTTCTCATAAATATTCTGAAACAAATTGGATTTTGTACCATTATTTCTTGTTAAAACTTTTTTTTAACTAACTATTTTTTATCCAAATTTTTGAGTAATTAATTGTTTTATTCAAGTAGTTAACGATTTTAATTGTATTTCTTAAAAATATTTTTTTAATTGGCATTGAAATTTAAATTTAAAATTTTATCTTATTTACAAAAAATTAGGTAATATGGAAGTAGTAAAAAACTTCAAATTTAAAATTTAATTATTAAACTATGTATGCTTTTCTGGCAAAAAAAAACTATATATGCTTTAAATATAATGTAATGTTTACGATTGAAATTAAAATGAACCCTCGATATGATAAAGATTAATTTATGACACCTTTCTAGAATTTATCGTATTTAAGTAAACTTAAATAGCCAGTTGTTTAATTATTTTAATATATATTAGGTTACAACATGTTAATAAAAAAATTCAAATACAAATAATAAAATTAAAATGTTGAAAATTATAGTATAAGTATAATTTTTTTTATAATTTCAAATGATAAAAATACTCTGATCTTATTTTATTTTATTTTATTTTTAAATAAAGAATTAATATTAGACACACATTTTTAACATCACAAGTATAATTAAGAAGTTTTCATTTGTTATATATATATATATATATATATATATATATTTCAATTTTTTTCTTTTGGTAAAAACACCTCCCTAATCTTTCTAATTTTGATGCTCAATTGGTCTCTTTGAAAAATTAAAGTAATTTAATTTATGTCAATTTTGAAAGTGAACAATTAAATATAATTAATCACAACAATTCATGTTTTCAGTTAATTGTACATAATTGTTATTGATATAATAATAAATTAAACCTTTAATGTTTGCATATTCTATCAATTTGGTCTTGATACGAAAAAATTATCCTAAAAATTGTATACTTTTTTTTTAAAATCTAAAAATAAAAAAGAATATATAAAAAATTAGGTTAAAAAATATATAAATAGATAATATATGTAAATTTTGAAAGCTAAATTTATTATTATACCAATCAAAATTGTGTAAATTTGACGGAAAATATTAATGCCGTGATTAATTATCCTTAAATAATCACTTTTAAAATTGACAAAGATTAAATCACTCCAATTCTTTTTTTTAATTAATTTATTTAATATAAAAATTAAAAATAATCACAGAGGTCTTTTACCAATTTTTTATTATACCTTTCGTCCCCTTGTTATCACCCCCACTTAACCCCTCTCCTATATATAATATAGTTGTA
Organism: Gossypium longicalyx; assembly: GCA_025698465.1. Classification (NCBI taxonomy): domain Eukaryota; kingdom Viridiplantae; phylum Streptophyta; class Magnoliopsida; order Malvales; family Malvaceae; genus Gossypium; species Gossypium longicalyx. Next base: position 31,205,426 of record CM047003.1, read on the forward strand.
GAGTCGGCCGGCAGCACAGTGGTAACCATTGGTGGTTCCAGCGGTAGCACAAAATATATAAGGAAAATATCTTTAAGGATTTAAAATCAAATCATTCATATATTAAAGTATGAAAATTAGAAAATGACATGATCTTCGTAATTAAAATGTACTGCCCATCACTACGGATAACATAACCTTATTTTTCAGCCTTACTAGTCAAATTTAATTTATTTACTATATGAAATTATTTTCATGCATATAGCATTTCTGTTAAAGAAAGGTTTGCCTTTTTAGCATTTTGTGAGAACAAAAAACATGTATCTTAGGTTGAGAAATATTTGTAGAAAAGAAAAAGTCTTTGAAATAGGGTTTATTATTTTATAATATCTTATGTTTGGTTCAATTAGTGTTACAAACCAATTTGAAATCAACTCGATTAAAGAAATTATCGGATAGTATTACTCATAATAAATGCTCACTTCTTTGGAGGGCTCTCTCTAATGTATGGCCCTTATTTCGGAGAATTTAGTTTGGTCAGTAGGAAATGGTAATAGCATTCCTTACTAGAAGGATTCATGGATTCCAACAATAGGTCCTTTGATAATGCAAATTCTTGCTTATGCTAATCTTGATTTGGATTGCTCTTTTAGTGAAATGGTTACACTGGATGGAACTTAGAATCTTGACCTTTTTTGCATCTAGCTGTCAAAGGATGTGGTCAGGCAAATAGTAAGTACTTTACCTCCTCACCCTTCATCAGGATCGGATAGGGTTATTTGGACACGTACGACGTGAGGGTCCTTTTTTGTTCGAAGTTCCTTTTGATCTTTAAAGGAAAATTCTTGGAATTCTAGAGATGATTCTGAGAAAGCACATGGAAATATCAAAGGCTACAAATAGTCAAAATTTTCCTTTGCTTAGTATCAAAGTAAAGGCTACTTACTAATGTGAAGCGTACTAGGCGGGGAATTGAGCATAATAGCTCTTGCTCATTATGCGGACATGAAACAAAGGATACCATTCATGTGCTACGGGATTATTCGGAAGCGAAGGAAGTGTCATATTGTCGCAATTGATCAACAACACAATTTTTTTTTTCTGGGACTCTACAGGATTGGTTAACTTTTAATCTTTGTTGTCCCACGAGGTTGCCTGGATGAGGGGTAATTTGGTCTTGTTTTTTGGGCTAATTGCTTAGCACATCTGGAAGAATAGGAATTTGTTTATCTTTCGAAGAATTACCTAGAACGCTCTTGAGATTGTTAAAGTTTCCTATAGTTGGGCATAGCAATATGAGTTAAGTCATAATGAATACAAGCAAAATGAGCATACTTTTGCTACTTGAGCACCATTGACAGGTAAGTGGATACATTTATTCACTAATGGTGCAGTGGATAGAGGTTTTGGAAGTGATGCTATTGGTGGACTATTGTATGGCTAGAACGACAATTGGATCTTGGGGTATAATCACTACTAGAGAAAATGCACAATTTTTGAGGTTGAAGTATGGAGTATTTTTTATGGTATACTTATTTTGCTTAGCAAAAGTTCTAAAAGAGTTACGATTCAGATCGATAATCTGGAGGTGGTCAAAGCCTTACAAGGTAGTATGATGGTAGATTTAGGAATCACAGTATGCAGGAGGGTCTAACAGATTATGAGAACTGAAGGATAGTGGTAGATTAAGTATATTCCTAGGGAAGTTAATCAAGTTGTTGATTGTTTGACTAAGCTGACTTTAGGATGGACGGTAGGCTTAGAGGTTTATGATGACGCCCCTAATGAAGTCTTGAAAGTTCTACAACAAGATAAAGCTAGTGATACTTTCGAACAATTTAATTTGATGTAACTTTGTTATTTGTTTGTCACCAAAAAAATTAATAAATAAATTTTTAAAAATTAATAAATATAGATGTTTTTACCTTTTTCTTCTTATTTTTATATAAAATTTATAAATATTCAAAATAATATTCAAGTACATGGATTTAAGATACACTTCAACCAAAACTTCATTATTTTCGTAAATAAATTTTGTTTTTCACCCATATTATAAATGTGTCATAATCTAATTATTATAATTCATTTTATTCAAGTGAATATTAAATTTAGTGTTGACAAAAAAGTTGAAGTAAAATTTTAAACAAAGACAAAATTGAAATTAAAATAACAAAGTATTATTTTTTAAAAAAAATTACCTACTTTTCATTTTAAATACAAATTTTAACCAAAATATTTTTTTAGAAAAAAATGAGACATGAAAATATGTAATTGACTTTTGAGATAAAAAAAAAATGTGCTTCAGTATGATCAAATGTACATTCTACGGCATTGATAATAATGTCAATATCAATTAATTTAAAATTCAATTAATATGGATGTGATGAATTCTAATCTTATATGTGTATATATATTTATATGTATATTCTTGAGAAAAGTAGGTAGGGATTTTGATGGAAAATTGAACAGGATGCGAATTATGTGGTAAAATGTGAGCCAAAGCTTTATGCTTAAACAAACAAGTTATTAAGAAGAGAAAGAAAAAGAAAGTTTTTTCCAACACATCAAACACCATATCTTAAGGACTTCCTCAACAAATGCTTTTCTTGATGCGCATGTTTTGAAGATGGCAATTTTCAATGTGACTCGCTATACTAAATTCCTGAATTCCTCCCCATAGGTAATTAAATTATATATTCTTTTGAAGCTAGGAACACGCATTTGTGATAGATATATATATAATATAAACAATAAATAAAATCTTATAAATTTATACACAAATATCATATTCATATATAATAATTCCAACTCAAATTCGCAACAACCGCAACATTGGAATAATTTAGAAATATTTTATTATTATAATCAACATGATGAAAATTACATTTTTGTCTCACAATCATCATGCTAAACTTACGATGAACTTCGGTTAACCACGAAACTACCTTTAAGAGCCCTAATAGACCCATAACATTAGTAATGTACAAAAGGTTAAGTCTAAGAGTCTATCATTCTCCTCATCATTTGAAATTCAAATTTTACAAACACTATCATCATACTCTATCATGATAAAGCCCTTTAAAAATGGTTCCCAATAGATATAACGGCACCCTTGATAAATCTCATATATACACTACAACATGACTAGAAATTAAAAACTAAAACTAAAATTAAAACTATAACTATAACTGTTTTTAGGGGAAAAAAAACAAAATAGACAAAAAAAAAACCACAAAAAAAAGTATGGACAAAAACCATGATAATTTGAATTGAAATTAAAAACAAAAGTAAAATTAAAGAATATTGTTGAACAAAGTTGCGATTAGCAACCAACTCAAAAGAATCAATGATTTAATTTGAAAAAGTTAATCGATTAAAATTTTTTCTATTAAAAGTTGGAGCAAAATTTGAAGATATTGAATTCTGTGTTAGAGTGTTTGCTGTCCTAGATATGATTTAGGTTCGAGTCGCGTTAGTTGCATTACTGTTAAGACTTTACGCTCATCTTATAATTCACCAAAAAAAAATGAAGATATATATTAACATAAATATTGTGTATATAATTAATCCGGTAAAAATATAAATAAAATTAATGTTTTAACATTTTAGTAAAATAATAAAAGCAGATTATTTGGCTGAAATGAATGTTGATATTTTGTATTCAAATTTTATTATGGGTATATGTGTGAATTTTATTTAAAATTGAAAATATTTTGATTTTTAATTTTATTATGTTTTGTAAAAGAAAATTTAATCCCTAGACAAAGAGGCTTAATAGTTGATAAAAATATTTTTATTAACTTAAAACTTTCCACATGCCTCTTTTAATAATTTTAGTAACTATTTTGAAGGATATTTTTAGTAATTATTAAAAAAAAAAAGAAGCAGAAAAAGGAAAATTGACATCATAGCATAGCATAGCATAGCTAGCACTAATTACATGCATATGATAGTGAATTGAATAAGGTTCAACTTTGGTGGAGAAATTAGGGCAAAAAGTGGAATTGGCGAAAGCATGAGATTTTTCAAAATTATTTTAATTAAAAAAGAAAATACAGAAGAAAGAGTGGGATGGGTTTGTGTAGGAAGCAAGGCTGGCAAAGGGAATGTGAATCATGGCAAGCTCTTTTTAGTTGTAAAATCAAGAAATAATTAAATAATGTAAACCATAATTTTAATTTGCATGTTATCATTGATTATCATCCAATCATAAAATATTCCATGTTACCCTCAGAATCTAGAGTTAAATCAAATAATAATAATAAAACTATGAGTTGCCCAGCATATCATATGAACCCACATGCCACTACTTTTTAATGTTTCTTGATTCAATTTTATTTTGAAACTGAAAATGTAATTGCTAATAAAGCAAAAGTTGTATAACCTCATGACCTTCGAGCTACCAAGACTGTGGCTTTGATTTTGACATTTCAATTCCATAACCCCACTAATCTCCCTATTCGTTTCAAATTTTCATTTTCAGTGACAAAGGAGAACAATGTTATGAAACTTCATTTTATTCCCATTATAGATTAAACATTCGTAATTTCATCCTTGAAGAAATTAATCCTTTTTTTTTTATTTTAATTTACCTGAATTTGTTTTTCATACATAACCAAAAAAAAAAACTCTCTCCCTCTCTCTCTCTGCAAATGTTAACAAAGTATAAACAAAATGTGATAACTTAGAGGACAATAATTTGTCTTATGTTCATTTCTCCTTTCCAGGTATTGGAAAACTGCCCATTTCCAAGTTGAGTTTTGTACCAATGTGTCTATTTCTCAGTGAAAATGATGACCCAATTGTGGTCCTCCTAAAAGCGATATTGTCCAATCCTTAAAACAAAGCAAATTGAAGGGACTTTTCAACTTGTTATCAAATAAACACAAGCAAAGGACTGAGTTAACTAAAGTAATTCATGTATATGCTTCACATGTTATATTTCTTCTTCTTCTTATGACAACCCTATGCGATTTACAATGAGCATGAAAATGAAGTAAATATGATAAAATTGGGTGCTTAATTTTGATGGACCACCAACATAAATGTAAAGTACAAAATTTTGGCATATTGTAAAATAACCCCTCAAAAAGGACTTCCATGTCTTTCGACTTTGAGTTTCAAAAAAGTACTAATAACTGTGTCTATATGCTTTATACCTGACAAGATTTAGTGATTATCCCATGGCAGACATTGCTCTGTGATTATCTCATGCCACCATTGGTAACAATAGTACAGCAGCTTTTTTCGATGTTTAAAAGTCACTTTTTATCTTAATTTATTTTAATTGAAAGTTTGAATTCAGCTAAGTAAAAATATTACGGACACTCTTATAGTAAAAATTAGATTGTATTTTATTTTTTCTACTAAAAAAAGATTAAATTAGTTCATGTATATTAGATAGAAGAGAAATTTGATTATTTTGTTAAAATTTTTATTTATTTTTGTTCTTGAAAACTAGTCCTTAAACATCAGCATGAGGTACAATGACAAATCATGTGTCATTGTCTAGTTATTCCACCGTGCATGTTAGTTTTTAACAGTATAAATTAATGAAATTTTTAATGTAAGATATCAATTTATTTTTTGATCTAATGTGCAGAGATTAATTTACTTGTTTTTTAATAGAAAAGGTAAAATACAATTTAACTCTTAATCCATAATCCTTTATGATATTTTTACTTTTATATATGTGAATTCTTTTCAAATTTATTTTTATTTTAATTCACTTATTTAAAAAAAAATGGATATTTGATCACATTATTGAAAAAAAAGAAGTTGAACCAACATAAAATCACCTTAATCGGTAAAAGTGAATTCAATTGACAGCCTTAAACTTCAATTATACACTGTCTTATTTATTAACTAATGATCTATATTAGAAAAATCCCTAAAGTTAAATTCAATTTAGTACAATTCAAAAAATTTATATTAGAAAAATCCCTAAAGTTTAAATCAATTTAGTACAATTCAAAAAATTTATAATTTAATCTTGATTGTAGGCAGTAAATTTTGATTTTAAGTAATTTGATATACCAACCTATAAATAATTTATTTATTTTATTAATTAGTTAAGGTACGAAATAAAATATAAAGCATATATATATATTAAGATTATTTTCTTTTATTTATAATAGGAACTATTAAAATAATCACTTTTGTTTACTTTAGATTATATTTTAGTCACTTATGTTTGAAATGTTACGTTTTACTCACTTACGTTAACATGTTGTAACATTTTAATCACTAAACGGTGTAACAGTAAGTTGACATGGCATGTTAAAGCATTATTTCATACAAAAAATTTAAGTTAAGTTATACAATTGATCCCCATATTTTTTTTTTGTTGTTATAACTTTTAAAATAAACAAATAAATTACATTGAATCAATTTTTAATAATGTATTGAATCTAACTCCACATTTATCTAAAATTTTATGAGACCTCATCAAAAAAGTAAAACAAAGTCAAATTGATGGAAAAAGACATCTCTCATTATCATGTGATAAAAGATAAAAGAAGATCCTTCCAACTACATGGATACAATCAAAGCATTCAACTCTCGCTGACTTGAAAATCAATGTTATTCTTCCAAAGTAAACAATTATGGGGTACAGTATCCCATTAAATACATATATAAAAAGTCATGGTTAAAAAAAAATCAAGATGAAAAGAAAAATATGAGTAACCTACATTTAATTGGAAATATTGAAATTCATAACCAAAAAACAATACATTTAAAATAAAGTAAAATGAATTGATTAAATTTTTATTTTTTTAAAAAAAATTTAAAATGAAATTATAAGATTAAATTAAAATGACGTTCATAACCTTAATGGCTAAAAAAGAAGAAGCTAATGTTATATTCAAGATAGAGCAGTTGAACTTTAGATTGCTGGATGAAAGAACCTTTTAACATCTCCATGCATATGACGTGTCAACTAATCAACCTATTATGGGAAAATGATATCTTATTCTCAACACTCCAACTAATCTAACGTTCAATAATTAAAGCTGATTTTTATTGCATCAACATTAATCATTATTTAAGTCATACAGCAATTTCTAAAATTTCTTTATGGACTGTTTTGAAAAGTAAAAAAAATAAATAAATTAATTTGGATTTGAATTTGAATTTGAAATTTAGAATTTCTTTAGTTGAATAATAAATAAAATTTAAGTTGAATTTCATAAGAGTTAAATTTTAAATTTTAAAATTTTGGAATTTTCAAAATTCAAGATTGATTAAAAAAATATGAGAATTTTTTTGTTCTTTCTTCTTTCACATTTCCTTCAAAATTCAAATATTTAACTTTGTTAGGATTTGATAATCTGTTTTTAGGTTGTTTGGATAATAAATCATGTTTCTTTAGGGATAGTTATTTGTTTGATTTATTCAAAGTTGTTGAGTTATGGGCTCCTTTTTCTTTCTCTTTTCAATTGTGATGTACGGCTATAAAATGTCATTTTCTCCTTCAATAATTGATATATTCAATTCTTTTCAAAATTCTCTTTACCTTACAAACTTTACCTATGATATATCATCAACAAAGCTCAAAATTTTTAGAATTGGAGCGGTAGGCGAACCTGTCAGAGCATCAATTCCCAATTCAAACAGTTCGATTGATCTAATTGATTTGATTGAATAAATTATCAAAAAAATATTTAAAAGTAGATAAAACTGATTCAATCATTGGTTTGATCGGTCTAACCAATTCAACCATTTCATGAGCCAACCAATCTAACCCCTTATTCTGGATTGGTACACCAGTCGATTCTTGATCCAATCAATTTTACCGGTTGATCCAATTCTGAAAACAGTGATGAAGCTTCATGCATTTAATTTAATGTAGTATAAATATTTAAAATTTTAATTTATACCATAATTTCCACAATTTTAATTTTAAACCCTTGACTTTTAATTTATACTTAAGTAAGTCCACTTATGCCTAGTGCAATCAGTTTGACCAGCAAGTCAGCTCTGATTTTTAGAACCGAATTGGTGGTTGAACTAATTAGGTCATTGGTTTGTTGGTCCAACAGTTTGATCGGTTTGACTAGTACAATCAGTTCAACCGTTTCGTCCCGTTCTATTAAATAAAATAAATTTTATAAATTAAATTCAATACTTAAATTTTCAACGGTTGATTTTTTAGTACTTAATTTTTTAATTTATCAAACTAAATATTATTAAAAAATTATTTAATTAGTTTTCATATAATGTTTGAATAAAAGTAAAAAGAAAAAAGAAAATACATATTTAGCTTGATAATTAATATAAATATACTAAAAATTAACTTTCGAAAAATAAAAAAAATATTTTAAAAAATGAGATTAAAGTTTTGTAACAGGCCTATTTTGCCCGGCCCGAGCCCAAATCAACAAAAACCAAAATTCAAAAAATATATAAATAAAAAATAACGAAAGTCCATTATTACAAGGTCCAAATTACAAAACAGGCTACAGGCCCGATACCCAAGTTACAAGCATGGACTCAAAACTCACTACCTAATTTTGCAAACCCTAAGCCCAGCTCGAAAACTTAACATTTTCGAAGGAACCCTAGGGTTCCCCTCTCCAGCGTCGCAGCTCCCCCCACGTGCCTCGACCGCACCACTCGCTCCTTGCACCAAAACGGAAGCCTGCCCCCGTTGACTCCTAGCAGACCTGCAAAGTAAGAAGCAAAAACAAAGCAAGAAGAAATGACAGAAGCAGTACGAAGATGGCAGCAGAGAAACCAACAAACAAAAGCAAAAGGCATAATATTGTATCCCATTCGGCTATATAGCCACAAGCACAAAAAATGTATTGGACACGAACATTAAGAAAAAAAAAAACAAAAAAAAAAGAGAAAAGCTTCAAAGGTTTTTTTACTTTCGTTTTAAGTTCTTGTTCGTTTTTTTATTGATTACTTTATATTTTATTTATATATGTATACGAAGACAAAAAGGAAGAAGGAAGAAACTTACCTGAATCGCCTCACGGTTACGTCGTCGGAGTTCTCTCTGTCGTCAAAATCGAATCAAAAGGGGACAAGGGGAAAGCTTTCTTCTTCCAATCGTGGGCTGAGTATGCCTAGCTTTCAAATGGGGCTAAAAGAAAGGCTAAAGGCCCTGATTTGCCAAACTCCGACCACCGTCCATGGTGGAGGAGCGGTGGACAAACGATAGCGGCGCAAAAGCTAGGGTTTCAAAACCCTAGCAAAGAAAAGGGGGGAAACTTTTTAAAGTTTTTTTTTTTAAAAAAGCAACAGAATGAAAAAAAAATGGTTTATATGCAGGAATGAAACGGTGTCGTTTTGCACCCAAGGCCCCAGCTCCAAAATGGCACCGTTTAAGGTGACCCGCGCGTAACCCGACCCGTTCCAGGGAGGATCCGCGCGTCTTCACTAAATGGGCTATTTGTGTCTATAGTCCTTCCGCATTTTTTATTCTTTTAATTTAATCCTTTTTCATTGTCCTTTTATTTTTTAAAATTTGACCACAAAGTTCTGCTCGATTTTCATCTCGGTCCCTAACCCGTGGACACACTGGATAACGGACAAGTGTCCAGAGGCTGGGTTTTTGCCCGTTTAGTCCTCAGACCTTGCGCGCTTTTCGTTTCCCCCGTTCGTTCTTATTTTGTTGTAGTTTTTGCTTCAAATTTAGTTTTTGTTCCAATTTAATCCCTAATCAGCTTGATTTTAATCTTTTTCTTTTATTTATGCATTTTTATACGCATTATTTATTCTAAACAGTTTTATATTTCATTTGTTACATTTTTATATGTTATTAAACTATTCTATTGTTTATTTTAAATCGTTTGTTTGTTATTTATTTTAGGTTTTTACATATTATATATATTTAAACTATTATTCGTTTTAAATTTTACATAACTATTATACCTTATTTATTTTGAAGTTATTTATATATCTTATTATTTTAAACTTTTATATATTATTTATTTTGGATCATTTATATATATATGTATTTCTATTTAAACGGTTTTTATACATTATTTATTTCAAATTTCTCTTTTACATGTTATTTATTTTAAACCCTTTTATATATTATTTATTTTAAACTATTTTATTTATTTATTTATTTAAATACTACTATGAAACTGTTTTATGTTGTTTATTTTTAAATTGTTTTAAACATCGATTATTTTAAATGGCTTCATATATTATTTATTTACTTAACCGCTATATACATTATTTTATTTTAAGTTGTTTCATATACATTATTTACTTTAGATTTTTATATCTCGTTTCTTGTATACATACTATTTATGTTAAATAGATCTAAGTTATTTATTTTAAACTATTTTGTATTTTGTTTATGTCAATTTTTATATATATTTGTACATTTTGAACCTTTTCCGTATTATTTATTTTAAAATTTGCTTTTTCTCTCACGTATTATTTATTTTAACTGTATATATATTATCTACTTTGAATTGTTGTATATATTACTTTGTTTTGTTTTCTTTGATTGTTAACGTTGATTTTTAAATAGTGTATTATGTGAATATTTTCATTACGTGCCCTATAAATTATTTGTTATTATATTCATGTTGTTAGCATTCATTAACATAACATAGTATTCACATAGTATTGTTACATGTTATATATTACATTTATATTTTATTTCGTTCAAATCACATCGTGAATTATGTTTCAACATACTCATATATAATTAGCGGCTTTATTATACTCCAAATCAAATATGTATCGTTTAAAATACCATATTTGCTATTATTCAAAAACCTTTTTAAAAAATAAGGCAATATTTCGTTTTTTTGGGAATTCGAGAAATTGTGCCCTAACTTACTGGGTTTCGATTTTTCTCGTTTAACCTAAATAACCGAATATCCTTTTAAAATTAAAATACATGAATTTTGAAAATCAAAAGACAAGCTTATTCTCGAGGGTTTAAAATTTTGTGTCTTAATGTGTTGGATGTGACATTTTATTACTTCGGGACAAGAAGGTCAACATCTTTGTAAAATTAACATTGATTAAAAAGGATCGTATTTTTAAATTCTTCTCGAGTTTTCAATTTTCGACATTAAGACGTTAATTAATCAATTAGGTACCAATTTTGGGCGTTAGGAGGGTGCTAATCCTTTCTCGTACGTAACTGACTTCCGAGTCTGTTTTTCTGAATTTTGTAGACCAAAATCGTTTTTTAGTAAATCAAGACTATTTATTAAAACGATCAAATCACAAGGTGACCCAATCACACCTCATAAAAAAAGATATTGGTGACGACTCCCGTTTTTTTCGTTTTCATTTTCAAAATCAAGTCGACCCCCTAATTTTGACAAGTTTGATTTAATTTGTATATGGTACACCAATAAATAAAATTAGTTTTGATCTCAATGTATTTAAAAAGTATTTGCTAACTATTAAATTTGAAATTTAATGTAAAAAACGTTAATTTCAATTTGTTTAATTGTTTTACTATCAAAAACTAATTTCTTCATCATTTTATATTTTAAATTTATTATAAATAAAAAAATATTAAAAAGGTAGATTCAAATTGAATGAAATACATAGGTCGCAAAAGCTAAAAAATGGTGGCAGCTACTATTGTCACTGCTATATATCTATTTTGTTGTAGGGTAAAAAATAACTCCCTAGCCATGTAATAAAAAAAATAATATTATAATAAATTTAAATCTGAAAAAATAAAAAAGAAAACTAAGTATAGATGATGTGAATCAATATTATACTATTCTATAAAAAAATCATGACATATTTTACATTGCAATTTTTATCAACTATAACTTCGGTTGAGGATAAAAGAAAGTTTGCTTCCTTTCTTTTAAAACAACATAAGAAAAAAGAAAGGAAGAAAACATGAGACACAGTGAAAGTAAAAGGTTGGTGGTATGGATGCCATATCCGATAGGTGCCATTGTCTCCAAGCAGATCGAACTTGCAAAAAGCAATAATTCCAAATATATTATTCTGATTTGCCAACAAACAGGTATCCTCAGTGTTAGCCGTATTGCCATGAAGCAAACACACTATAGCCACTACTTGTGCTCCTGTTTTGCAAATTATTAAGATGATACTTAATTGAAATCATACTACATAATTGGAAACACATTCCTATAATGGTTGCTTTTACTTATCTCTGATCTTCATCCTCCTTACCGTTTTACAATCGCACTTGATTTTTTATTGAAATATAAAACTATATATGACTAATAACAATGACTCAAATCAAACTAAGTAATTAAATAAACAATCCCAAAGCATTCAGTATGAGCACTGTCAGAATCATGTGCTTATGATATTGATATGATGCATAATCACATAAGATGTGCAATCAATAATTTTGTTTATACAAATATAGAATAATTTAATTTTAAAAATAATTAAGGATTGAGTGAAGTGATAAAGTAAATTATTGGAAGGAATAATTATGAGTTGGACGAAAAAGGTACCAAAATAAATAAATATAGTATAATAATATAATTATATTTTTGTACAACTTAGATTTAGTTGGTTATGATTGTTTTTCAATAAACTCTAGATAAATTTTATGTTTTTTTTTATTTAATTGAATATGAAAGAGTGTCTTTTAAAATTAAAATTTTTAAGGCAAGTTAGTTATCCCCTACATGTTGGATAAATATATATATATATATATATATTTTTAAATTGTTTCTCATCGTTATGTAATAAAAAAAATAAAAAATAAAAAAACTCAAAAGACAAAATTAAAACGTTGTTGGAAGTTAGGAAAGAGATTGAAAATATAATGATATTAATAAAAGAAATATCATATCCACCAACTAACAGGTTTGAGTGGTTGGAATGTTGACATCAATAGGTACATGGGTGGGGGCATGCCCAGATTTGACACATTATTTTAGATTGATTTATGACACAGCTAGGAAAATGGGCAACGATGGCTTTCCTTCATTCATAAAATATTGCTTTTTATTGGATAAAGCCCCTTAGATTAAACCCAAATTTGGGCTACATATATGATCCAATTTTAGCCATTTGGATCTGAGTCTATCAATGAACTTTTAAAAGAAACACTTATGGGAGTTAAACTTTTAAACTGTCATTACCATTTATTCTACATATTTTCCCCAAGCTGCTCCTGTTGTTGTTTTTACTTCTAACTGCAGATTTCTCATTGACATGGATTTTTTAAGTCTCCAAGTTAGCATTATTCAGTGATAAACCTGAAATTGTTAAATACTAGAACATGAATTCCTTGCATGAACGACATGTTCCTGATCTTGCATTTCATCACAAACTGAATGTCTGCCAAAGCACTTCCTTTCATGCTTGCCTTTTCCATCCACCAATTTCTTGAATTTTTTAAGCAATTTCTGTCTTTTGGAGCTAACTTCGCCACCTTTTGAAACACCAAAGCGAGGCTCCACCATTTTTGGACTGCCTAGCTGCTCTTCTATTCTAAATCCTACACTTTCTCCGCCTTCTTCAAAGTCTTGTTCCAGCTGAACCTTGCTCCCTTGGATATACTCTTGCAGCAGTTGATATCGCTTCAGCTCGTATCTCAAGCATGCATTGCACCATCTTAAGTAAGTAAGCTCCGTTAATTCATCACTTCTTTCCTTTTGAACTTGTTCATATTCATTGGCAAGTTGCGTGTATTCCTCCCTGGTTATCCCCTCTTCTGCACTCTGAAAACACACAAGTTGGGTCACAGTTAGAGGATATGCGTACTTAAATGAGGAGTCGGACTAGCATAGTACAAAAAGTATGTTCCTAAAATTAAAATTTACAAACCTTTGAGATTGATGAATGTGAAACCTCTGCTAATTCCAACTTCTTTGAAAGCTCATCTTTCTGATCCTGCAATTGAAGAGTCAAGCATTTGAGGTCCCTCATTTCATCGTCTAGTTTCTTGATAACATTGCTTCTTCCTTGTAGCTCTTCACCATTTCTTCTAATTTCTGCATCTTTAGCTTGAATCTTCAAATCTTTTTCTCCTATGAGTTTGTCTAGGCCTTTTGTTTTTCTCAAAAGCCTCCTTACTTTTCTCTCAAGCAATCCATTCTGTGATTTCCAATGCTCAATCTGCTCCACAACTCTTACAAATTCCATAACTATGTTTTCGACCCTTTTGTTCTCGGCCTCCATGGATGAAATTTCTCTATCCATGAACTCAACACACAAACTCTCCATCAACAACATGTTCCTAAGCTCCATAAGCACAGATTCTTGTTCTTTAAGATCGACGAAACGAAGAAACTTCCTTTCTAATTCCCATTCTCTCTTTTGAAGCTCTTCGACTCGGGATCTTAGGCCTAAAATCTCTTCTTCATAAGCAATTCTGTTCTGAATTTCAGAACTTGTAATCATGCTTGTAAAGTCAGTACTTGTACAAATATTTTCTCCATCATCTCCACTTGTAGAAGATGTAGTATAAAGTATAGCTTCACTTGATCTAAACTGTTGAGGATCAGTTTCCAGGGGACTTACCTGGGTTTCCATTGAAGGAACTTGTAGGTTTATTCTTCTTTTGGCAATGATCCTGGAATAGATAAAACCTGCAACAGAGAGTGCCAAGGGAATGCCAGCTTTAAGAAGCATTGGCTTTATTACTTCAGCTCTTGATGATGAACTTTCCATCAAAAAAAAAAAAAAACCCAATTTCTGAATTTGAATGTTAAGTCTGATTGTAAGCTCTCTTTCTGTGCAAAACAAGGAAAAATTTGGGAAAGGTTTATTAGAGTTGGTATATGATAAATCTGTGCTTAAGTGTTTTATATATAAAGGTATAAAGAGAAAGATTCTTAACCTTTATGTTAACATAACTTTTCTTGGCTTATAGGAATAGGTTAAATGGTGGTTGCTTTTTGACCACTCTGAAGCCTTAGTTCATAACTTCATTTTCATTTTGTTATTGGAATCTGATTCCTTTTGTGTTGCTTAAACGTTATTTTTCTTTATGTTTAGCCAACTTTCATAATCAAACAATTCACCCATCACACCATTATCATATTCCTTTCATCAAATTTATTATGTTGTTAAATAATATTAATTGTTGTTCACACTAATAGAGTCATGAATCAATTAATACAATTATTATTTTTATATGTGAATAATTAATACCAATACATGATATAATGATACCTAAAATTTCATTTTTCATTCTCATAACATAGTTGTGGATTACACTATATATATATATATATATATATATATATATATAAAAGGTCAATGCTACTCTGAGAAGAGTTGAGAGGGTACTTGTAGAGTAAAAATTAAATATATAAAAGGGGATTAAAAGAAAGTGCTTTATTAGTGTTATAAGTTTTTTTTATGTATTTTTTTTATAAATTTAAATTTTAGTTTTTATACTTTTATTTTTTTGGAAATTTCGTTATTTTATTTTTCAAATTTCAAAAATCAAGTTCAATTATTAATACAGTTACATTTGTTAGTGTGACATTTTAAAATTAAAAAAAAATGCTCACTTGATAGCTATATAACTAAAAAAAATGATATTGCAATGAACCTGAGTTAATAAAATTATTTAGTATTAACAATTAGACTCGAATTTTGAAATATGAAATGTAACACCCTACACTTGACCTAGACAATGGATTCTAATGCAAGACAGAAATTGGGTCTTTAAATGAAAAATAGAGGGACTAAATTCCTAGAAATTAAAGTAAAAAGACAAATTTCTAAAATTACGAAGAGTGCAAAGACTTATGGCATAGTTTAACCTTAGTATACCTACGACCAACATTAAAATAATTATTAGGGCAAACTACACTCAAGGTTACTAGACTAAAAGTAAGTTTACGTTTTAGTCACTTAACTTTAAAAAAGTTACAAAATGATAATTAAACTATCCAAAAAATTTTATTTAAGTCATTAAACTATTTGGGAGTTTTTATTTAAGTCACTAGGTTGTTAGTTTTTTTTTTCTTAAAAAGTTTGATGATTGATATGATGGATCAATACTTATTAATGAGTAGAAGAACATAATTTAGATCCAGGTCGATTTGATGGCCAATGTTAGAGACCGGAAAAGAAAGTTGTTTGGAATTTAATTCACAAATTTGTGACCTTCAAAGATGTTTCATTAAAAAAATTGTAACAACTCGACTAACGAAGTCTCTGTATCTGATTATTGTTTGGTGTGTTATTGGTAAAATAAGGATATACATGAGTAAGTAAAGCTTTTGTTTTGACTAAATATAGGATTCTGTGTGATGCGTCATTTGACGAACTCTTTGTTTTAGCGTGTTTTGTGGTTTGGCAGACTTTTCTATAAGTATTCACTCAACTCAGATGTTTTGGGCGAACTCAGTAAGTTCGCAATTGTTTAGATTTATTTATTATTTAAGTATGTTAATTTGAATAAGTTAAGTTGAGACTTAGTTAAAACAAAACTAGATTATTGTACAAGCCCAATTTGCAGGCCCAACTAACCCAACCTAATCCCATTACACCAGCCCAAATAACCCCAAGCAGACCCTAACCCCAAATTGACCCGACTAGCTTAGATTTAGGGTTTCAAAATTTGAAACCCTAAATCACCTAATCCCACCGCCTCCCGTCACATCGCCAGTGCAAGTGGCACCTGCCTCCACCGCCCAAGCTGCACCTGCAAGCATTAACGAGAAAAGACAGAAAGCAAGCATGTAAAACGGCTATTTAAAGCCGAATCAAAAACCATTGAATGTTCAGACATTTTATCAATGAAAAACAAGAGATTTGAGCACAAAATAGCATAGATCTAATAGAAAAACAAAGAAAAACACCAAATGGAAGCGAACGGAGGCCGAAATCGAAAGGTGATTTCATCTTTCTTAATCTGTTTTTTTTTCTTTTTTCTTTTTCTTCGTTTCTCACATGTATATACACATATATATTTAAATTAAAAAAAAACAAAAAAAGGAGATTTTTACCTTTTTCGCCACCAGACACGGTGGCGCATGTGGCAGCGCATCACGCATGTCCGTAAGTGACTCTGCCGGTGACAGGAATCGCTCCCCTCTCTCCTCTCTCCTTTTTTTTTCCTCTCCTTTCTTTTTTTTTTCTTCTCCAGCACCTCAAATATTTTTTTTTTTAAAAGAATTTGGCCTTTTATAGCCTACCAAAACGGCACCGTTTTGGTGCCCAGGCTAAGACCCAAAAACGACGTCGTTTAACTACCCTGACCCGAGACCCCGTTCCGACCCACCTCAAGATCCGCGCGTTTTCGTGTAAGGGTCTAATTGTGCGCTGTCCTTCCGCTTTCTATATATTTTGCAATCAGGTTTTTATTTTTTAAATCTGGCCCTAAAATTTGTCTCGTTTTCAATTTGGTACCTATACGAACGACGCCGTTTTAAGAAGTCGGGATATTTACTCCTTTAGGCCCTCCTGTTTGCTCGCGCGTTCGAATTAGCCCCCCTTTCTTTCATTTATTTTAAATTCGCCTCAAAATTCTGTTTTTAATTCGATTTCATCCTTTTTTACTTTTTTTATTATTCTAATTTAATTTTAATATTATTTATAATATTATATTTCATTATTGTTGTATTTTTATTAACAGCTCATTATTATTATTTTATTTAATACTTATATATATATGTTATAAAGTATTATTAATAGTTTTAATATTATTATTCTTATTAATACATATGTATGATAGTATTATACTATGTCTATATTTTTATACATCTGTACACATATATTATGTCTATTTCCCCTTTTCGATACTATATATATATTCTTTTTATATATTACGTATAATATCCAAATATATATCCTGCACATACTTTTAATATCACCATATATTTATTTTTAACATATATGTATGTATGTATGTATTTTTTTATGTAATACCTTTAATAATCGTTTTCTAACATTATTATCATTTAATATATATGTGTATCGTATACATATCCTTTTAATATTGTGTTCTCGCTATATGTTACTTAATATGTATTTTTAATAATCTGTATTATATATTACTATATCTATATATTATTATTATTATTATTATTATTATTATTATTATTATTATTATTATTAATCCCAACATATATATACATCTTTTAACATCATATGCAATATATATATTTTTTAATATCATATTATTGTTACATCTATTTTACACATGTATATATACTCTTTGTATAGTATCATTATTTTTATATATCATATATTATGGTACTTAGTATTTTCATTTGCTTATTACTTTATTTTAATATTATTATTTACATCATTAGTATTCCTACATTTTCACCTATTACCTTTTAAATATATGTATTTTATTCTTC
This sequence comes from Gossypium longicalyx, assembly GCA_025698465.1. Taxonomy (NCBI): domain Eukaryota; kingdom Viridiplantae; phylum Streptophyta; class Magnoliopsida; order Malvales; family Malvaceae; genus Gossypium; species Gossypium longicalyx. Next base: position 31,223,662 of record CM047003.1, read on the forward strand.
CCTCACTCACATTATATATCATTTATTTATGCATACACGTACGTATGTACACTTTCATGCATTCTATTATGTATATTTTTATAACTATTATGTACTTATTTCACATATGTATCCCATGCATATATTTTTAAATGTTATATATACTTTTATTTCTGTTATTACGTATATATTAATATCATACGCATTATTATCATTTTATGCTATTATTATTTAAATTATCGTCATAATTATCGTTTTCATTATCATTGTCATTTTTATTTTGCCATTTTTTATTCACTTTTACTTATTAATTTACTTATGTGTTTGATCATTTCATTGTCCTCACGCATTTTGTTTATATTTACATGTTACTAACCTTGCTCTTGTGTTATCCTTTTTTATAATTGCTCATCATTATCACCCATTATTATATGTTATTATTAATACCATAATTTGCTTTTATATTTTACTATAAATCATATCATGTTCTTTTCGATACCTTAAAACAATTCTTTCATAAAAGTAATATTCCATATTTGGTAATTCGAGACGATCGTGCCCTAACTTACTGGGTTTCAATTCTTCTTTTTACCTAAATAACGGAATATTCTTTAAAAAACCACAATACGAGTTTTGAAAAATGCTTATTCTCGGAGAAACGAGGTGTTATGCCCTAACTTATCGGGTATGATATTTTGTCACCTCAAAATAAGAATTTGTTTTAAAATAAAGGTGATATTCAGTGTTTGAGAATTCGAGAAAATGTGCCCTAACTTACTAGGTTTCGACTTCTCTTGTTTACTCTAAATAATCGAATACCCTTTTAATAAATTTAAAAACGCAAATTTTATATAAAAGGCAAACTCGCTCTCGAAAATTCAAGATGTCGTGTTCTAATTTACTGGATGTGACATTTCATATTTTGAGCCGAAAAGGTCTTTAACACTTGAGCTTTTTTTTATAAAGAAGGATCGTATTTCAAAAGTCTTTCAAAGTTTTCAATCTTCGATCTTAAGACATTAATTAATCAACTAGGTACCAATTTTGGGCGTATCGAGGGTGCTAATCCTTCCTCGTGCGTAACCGACTCCCGAACTCATTTTCTGATTTTTCGTAGACCAAAAATTATCATTTTAGTAAATCTTAATTTTTATTAAAATGGTTAATTTAAAGGTGACCCGATCACATCTCATCAAAAAAGGATTGGTGGCGACTCTCGTTTTCTGTTTTCATTTTTCAAAATCTAAGTCGATTCCCTTTTTTTCAAAAAGATGGTTACGACAGCTTGGCGACTCCACTGGGGACCCAAATAAGAGAGTGAAGCCACAAGTTGATTAACTTTTTGTCTTTTTGTCGAAAATTAAAAATTTGATCTTGATATACGATCCTTTCATTGCATTTCACCCGTTTTTCTTCCGGTTTTCATCATTTTATTCCCATTTTCTTTAATCGCTTCAAGTTTTTATGCATATATCCTTGCACATTGCATTGCATGGCCGTTGTGGTCACACCCTTTAAGTGGGAGTGAGAAACTATTCCTTCGTGAGGTTTTCACCTCCGTGCAGGATAGCGGATCGCTTTCGGGATACATCCGTACCTATGTCTTCGTGAGATTTTCATCTCCGTGCAGCCATAGGGAAATGTATTCCCCTGAACTGAACTCGGTCTGTATGAGCCTATAATGGGCGAAGATCGAGGAATCTGCTGGTTCAGGTACCTTTACTCTAGAACCAAACCACATTTAGAGAGACCTAAGAGCCCACCCTAGGTAGAGTCACTCCGAACCCCTAGTGGTCACTCGAATTGCTTTATTTGTTATTTATTTATCCTGTACTAACGTGTTTTGTTTTTGTTTTGTTTATAATTGCGTTGCATTACATCATCATAGAAAGGAGGTGTTGATTAATATTCGATTTCTAAATAGAACAGCTTGTCATAAGAAAACAAATTTCTCGATAAAGTGGAATATAATACGGCCATCCAAATATGGTCCAAGTAAACACAATGAAAGAAGGCTGATAGTTCGTTAAGAAGTACAAGACTTTACTTCATTGCCTGATGATGTAAGCCGACAAAGATTATTCGAGAGTCGTCATGTCTTGACTTTCTTTAAGGAGCTGATAAGTATCGCAGGGACAAGTGATCAAGGAGTCGCGGCCTGGATCAAGCAAAAAGGAGTTAATATAGACATCTCTTGGAGAATTCGTCAGACTCAACCATAAGATCCGGATATGAAGAGGAAGTTAGGTGTCTTCACTTGGAATATGAGAGAAAGGTCGTATATGTAGTCCATTCTATGTAAAGGAATTTGTTTTCTAGAAAAGTTGTTCTAATGAAATTGAATTCAGAATCAATGCCTTCCTTTCTTTTGCATTCATTTCATGCATTTGCATTGCATTGCATTATTTGCATTAGACTTTCCCTAATTAGGTGAAATTATTTCAGTTAACCTGGGAACCAACAAAAGTCAAGTGAATAGGCATCTTTACGATAAAAGGAAAAGGATAATAGATATGGATCAAAGATTGGAAAGACTGGAACAACTTCAAAAAGAGATGCAAGACCAGTTATAACTGCAAATGCAAGAGCAACTGGCGAAGATCTAGGAAGATATGAGGGCCCAAATGCTAGAGTCCCAAAGGAATATAATGAATCAATTGTCCCAATTACTGATTAAGAGGCTAAGAAAAGAAAAAAACTCCATGATCAATGCTGGGGAGGACAATGAGGAGCCTCTGTACCCTCCGGGTTTCACCCCGATAAACGATCAGTCATGTTCGTAAGATGTACCAATTACTATCAGATCACAACAACATCAGGCCGGTACCTCAGCACCCATAAACTACCCGACGGGCTCAGGTTCCAATCCAATGATCAGTCCAACCAATCATGAAGTTCCTGATCTAGACGAAATGGAAGGAATAGAAAAAGCAAAGGTTGAACTAGTAAGACAACTCGAAGATCGATACAAGTGGTTGGAAGAAAAACTTAGAATGATGGAGAATGCTGATTACCATAACGGGGTTGATGCCAAGGATCTGAGTTTGGTCCCTGATCTAGTACTCCCGCCAAAATTTAAGACTCCAGAGTTTGAAAAGTATAATGGGACTAGTTGTCCTGAAGCTCACATCACAATGTTCTGTCGAAGGATGACGGGATATGTTAATAACAACCAATTATTAATTCATTGCTTCCAAGACAGCCTGATCGGGTCAGCTGCCAAATGGTACAACCAATTAAGCCGTGCTAAAATTCACTCATGGAAGGACTTGACACAGACTTTCATGAAGCAATATGGCCACGTGACAGACATGGCGCGCCCGACAGAATTACATTACAGAATATGGAAAAGAAGCAAAGTGAGAGCTTTAGGCAATATGCCGAAAGATGGAGAGAGGTAGCGACGCAAGTCCAGCCGCCTCTTCTAGAGAAAGAAACTACGTTGCTTTTCATCAACACTCTGAAAGCCCCGTTCATGACCCACATGTTGGGAAGCGCTACCCTGAGCTTCTCGGACATAGTAATGTCCGGCGAGATAATTGAAAATTCAATCAGAAGCGGGAAGATAGACGTAGGAGAAAGCGCCAAGAGGTCAACCTCAAAGAGAAATGAAAATGAAGTGAATAATGTAAGCAAAGGGTATTCCAAATTGGTCAACGTAGGACTGCCGAGGACTGTAACCACTAGCTATCAAGGCTCTTCGAGGCAGGAATCTAACTCAAGGTCGAATACAGAAAGGCTCCGGTTTACACCCATTCCAATGTCATATAAAGAGTTGTATCAAAATCTCTTTGATGTGCATGTTGTGCCTCCGTCTTACTCGAAACCTGTGCAACCTTCGTTCCCAAAATGGTATAATGAGAATGCTCAATGTGAGTACCACGCATGAATAACGAGGCACTCAATCGAAAACTGCACTACATTTAAAAAGTTGGTCGAAAGGTTCATTGAAATGGGAGTTGTAAAGTTTGACGATTCCTCAGAACCAAATCGCTCTGACAATGCAGTAAATATGATTTGAAAGTGGGGGCAAGAGAGTTGCAATGCCTTGAACAAGTCAAAAGCCTGGAAGGAATATCAGGGAATCTGAATGACATATTCAAAGAGGGAACTGGAGAATAATAGTTTCCAAACCCTTGCGTACTTGGGGATGTTTTGAACAATGGGACTGTAGAATAAATCTCTGTATTTTTAGAGCTAATCTAGAGTAATATTCGGAACACGCTTGTTGTGTAATGGCTTAAATTCAAGGTTATCGGAATAGTGGTTTCGTAACCACAAATCCGATTTAAAGAGAAATTTATTTCAATATTTTTGCTTGAAAATTGATATGATAGGAAAATCGTATGAAAATATTGATAGAAAAATTTTACCGATTTAGTGGTTAGTTAGAAAAAGAAATTATTGAAGAAATTGGGTAAAAACAAGGTATCGGGACCTTTTTCTCGTAAAACCGAGTCAAAAATAATTTTATAAATATTTATGAAATGTTAGTAATGTGGTATTAAAATTTCGTTAGAAAATTTTAATGTTTGGGTAGTCAATTAAATGAAAAGGACTAAACTGTAATAGGTGTAAAAGTTGCTAGAATGATTAAATAACTTAAGAGTCTAATGAGAAAGGATTTAAAAGGAAATTAGACCCAAAATTTATTTGGGTTAGACGGCAAGGGCATGAAATCAGCAGGAAATTTGATAAATTAAGGGCAAAATTGGAATATTGCAAAATTAACTAAATAAAGCTAGGACTAAATAGGAAATATCTAGATTTCTCTTCAATTCCAGCAGCTAAAAATGCCATAGGAGGGTTCTCTAAGCTGGTATTTCATAATTTTTGCACCAATTGAGTTAATCCTTGCCTTTTTCTTGTAATTTTTGTGTTTCTAAGACTTTTACAACTAGGTCCTACTATTAAATTCATTAGTTTTTTATTTCATGGATGAAATTGAAAGTCATCATGATTGAATGTTGTAAGTTTATGATGAAATGGAATGAAATTAAAGTTTTAATTTGTTTATGAGATGATTTTACTAGGTAATTTCAATAGAAATTGATTTTTAGGATCTAATTGTGAAAATGTTTGGAATTAAAGTCTATTTCTAAAACTCTGATTCCTAAAGGTTGTAAAATAGTTTAAGGTGATATAATAAAGATTTAATTGAGAAAAATAAGCTCAATTGAGAGACTAATTGAGTAGGGACGAAATTCTTATTTATTAAAAGTTTAGGGAAAAAATGGTAATAAATAGCTTGCACTAAAACAATTTGGACAGCAGCAGTAGACTAACTTTGAAAAATCACCATAAATTGTAGAAATCGAATTAGAAGATTAAAAAAATATGAAATTAAATCTTATTAAGTCTAGTTTCTCATAGAAAAAACAGTGTAAGCAATGGATTTGTAAATTTTGAGATATAATGAATTTTGTGAGACAAGGTCAGAATGAATTCGAGTTCCCCTGTTCTGACTTTTAAAAATCATAAAAAATTGAATAAAAATAATTATGGGATTAAATTTATATGTCTAGAATTTTGAATGAGTATGTTTTCAATAGAATCAAACGGGAACATCATCCGAATTTTGTATGAAGAGATAATTAATTTTTATTGAAGAAGGGTCAGAACTATCAGACAACAGAACAAGGGTGACTTTAAAGAATAAACTGTACTTATTGGCCAAACAAAAAATTCTGAAAATTTTATGGTAAAAATATATATGAGTCTAGTTTCAGGGAAAATTAACGGATCTTAATTTGGAGTTCCGTAGCTCGAGTTTTAAATAATTTAGTGACTATGACTCAAATAGACAGCTTTGAATAAACTATAAATAATAATAATGAAATTATAGAAATTGTTGCATATGAACATGAAGTGTATTAAATTGATAATTAAATTTATTTATTTAGATCCAGAAGATTCAAATACGAAGCTAGATCGAGGAAAGGAAAAATTTCAGGATTAGTAGATTTTTGTACACGAACAAGTATCAAGGTAAGTTCATGTAACTTGAATTATATTCTTAAATGCTTGAAATGCATGTTTTTGATATGAATATGATTTGAATGTTCATTATATGAAATTTTATGAAACATTGACATATTTGATAAAAGAGGAAGAAATCCCAGTTGAATGAAAGGAAAATTTGATGGATCTCTGAAAAAGGAATTGACGGTAAAAAGGATCAAGCCCGGACGGGTGATCCTATCCTGATATAGCCCTCCCGAAGAATATGTGGAAAATGGATTTAGCCCGGACGGGTAATCTGAATTAGGGTCTAAATTTAGCCTGGACTGGTAATTCAGATCCAAGCTCATTAGAGTAATTGTCGTTGCAGGGGATTTAGCCTAGTCTGGTAATCCCGACAATACTCTATGAGTTTATATTACAGGGGATTTAGCCTGGACTGGTAATCTCATTGTAAGGATGAGGTTCGTGAGTGTGTCTCTCGAAATGGAAATGTGTGCACATGAATATGAATTGACGGACTCAGAATTGTACACTAAAAGTGTACCTCTGAAAATCCATCGAAATTTCGAGAAATTCAACGGGATAAATATGGAAAAATAACAAGGAAATAGAAATCATGGTATTGATGAGCTCATCAATCATGGTATATATTATTGGTACATGCAAATTATTGTACTAACTTGAATGTTGAGTTTGTGCATATTAGGGTAATAATGCATTGAATGGATATATGAATGTTTATTGTATTGTATTGAAAATATTAGGTAAGTATAATTCTTGTTACATGAGCTTACTAGGCACAAAGTGCTTACCCTGTTTCATTTTCCCCTGTTTTGTAGTGTTAAGAGCTCGGAGGTCGGATTTGGTCGGAGGCACATCACACTATCAACCTCAGGATTTCAGTACATAAAGAAACTTTATTTTGAAAATCAATGGCATGTATAAGCTAATAAAGTAAATGATTCTGTGAAATGAATGTAGAGTTAGCCATTGGTATGGTTAACAAACCTAGTTTTGGGTATGTGATGACGTTATTTTATAAATATGCATGAAATTATCTTGAAAATATGTTGAATTGGATTGGTTGATGTGGATTGGTTTTGGTTTAAAATTTCAGGGAAGGTTAGATATCTATAAAGGGGTTATATTGAGTTAAATATAAAAAAAAACAAAATTTAATTCGTAAACTCCGGTAATACTTCGTACCCTATTCTGGCAATGAATACGGGCAGGGGTATTACATGTTGCTTTAAGCCTAGAAGCAATAAAAATCCTTTTGTGAAATAGGCTTGTGTCCTAAGCCTTTATTTCAATAAAATGCATCTTTTTTGAGTAAATATTCTTTTATTTCATTTCATACTATACAAATAATTGTTCATAGATTCTTTTGTTCTTTGGACTTTCTTTCAAATATTCGTGTATACTTCATCCATGATCATAGAATCATTTATTCTTTAGAATCTACCTTCAGCGGGTCCATGATGTGAGTAACGCTGTCATTGACTCCGAGTCTCCTTTTGAGCAAAATATGGGCCTAAAGGGATCTCAACACTTTGAAGATGACAGAGATGTAGACTACTCTCTGATTTGTTAAGGATGGTAGAGTAAGATGAAAACAGATCCTCTCTTACAAAAAGACAGTGGACAGTAGGCCTAGGACAAGAGAAAGAGGCAAACATCGGAGTCTGCATCACCACAAAGGCAAAGCGAGATGTCATTGAGTCACTTCTAAGAATTTAAAGATTTTTTGCACGATCGTATCAAGATACGCCTGGCTACTAAGACATGAGGATGTTGCAGGGTTTTGAATGACATATGCTGGCCAGGCTAATCATGAGATTTGGGTTCTGCTGGTCCACCATAGAAAGGGATTGCATCAGCATGCCGTAAATGCCAAATTTATGGAGAGAAAATTCATGTGCCTCTTCATTCTTTCGACTTTCTCTATATGGGGCATGGAGGTTATTGGGCCGATCTCGTCGAAGGCTTCCAGCAGGCATCAATTACTTCGCCAAGAGGGTGAAAGTCGCTTCATATGCCAATCATCAAATCCTAAATAAATAAAAAGAAGAAGAAGAAGAAGAAGAATAAGAAGATCATGGAAAGATGACTGAGACTTGTAAAGATCAGCATAAGAAGTCATCATGTACCCTCTATGCTCATCGAACGTCAGCTAGGACCTTAGCTGGGGCAACACATTGCTCGTTGGTTTATAGGATAGAATCGGTTTTGAAGATGAGATTTCTTTTCTCCGAGTCTCGTCAGAGCTGAAGTTAGATAAGGCAGAATGGATCCAATCCTAATAGGATCAATTGAATTTGAAAAGAGAGGGTCGAAAGCTATCTGTCGAAGTCCAATGCACCGAAAATGACTGATGCGAGCTTGTGATAAAGAAGTTTATCCTAGAAAATTCCATGAAGGGAACTTGATATTAAAGAATATCCCTCCTATACAAAAGGACTTCAGAGGAAAGTGGATGTCAAACTAGAAGGGACTTTATGTAGTAAAAGGCCCATTCTGGAGGAGCGTTGATGGCAAAGATTTGCCCAATCCAGTGAATTCAAATCCAGTCAATGAATATTCTACCTAAAAGGAAAGAGGCCAAGGTGAAAACCCACAAAGGGTGCCTTAAAAAAAGGGAAGAAAAGAGGAGAGGCCATGGCAAAAACCCGCAAAGGGCGCCTTGAGACCAAAGGGGATTTGAGTTAAAAACCCCAAAAGGGCAATTCAAATTTGGATCAAAATGGGGCATACATTAGTCTTGCTATGCCTGAATTAACAATGAAGAAGTATGCTACGTCTTGGGGCATTGACAAAGTACTCCGGATCCCCTAAACACATATTGAGCTTGGAAAGGTCCTCAAGAAGTTGGTACAGAGAAGCTCAAGCTGCGATATCTGGGGCATCTAGCTTCCATTTTGCCCATTTTGAATTTGTTATCTTTGATTCTTTTCAAGATATGTCTGAATAAATTTTCTTCTTATTGCATTGCTATCTTTGATTAACTTATTCATTTTGAGTTAATTTCCTTCTTATTGCATTTGCAATCTTTGATTAATTTATTCATTTCGAGCTATGCTCCCAATCAATTTTTTTCTTGTCCATCGTTTTGATATTTTTCAAGCACTTTGCATTGAAATAACGATTAATGGACCAATAATACTTTCACAAAAGAAGTTCTGCATATTGCTTTAGGAGCTTCTAAATAGTATAGGAGCCTGAAACAGGACCATTATTCAGAACTCACCAAGCCTAAGGGTTGAAAATATTTGAGCCCAAATTGAAATCATTTCATTGGGTTTCCTATCAAAGATATTGGTTGAGCAGAAAAATTACATTGGTGTTATAATCCCGAAAAAGAACAAGCAATGGGATTATTCTCGAGAAAATGAAAATGGTATTCTGTATTCATACAGATATCAGGCATATACATTTGTTCATTACACCTAAGGAATGGTGTAATAAATCAAATTGATTGAAGAAGATGCAAATCCTATACCTCTGAGTGGCAGCAGGATGGATAGAAGAAATCTAATGATTATTCCCCTGAAATGCAGCGGGAAGTACAAACTTTATGTCCTAGAAGGTACAGTGGAAGAAACTCTGAAATTACAGCGGGGCAAGCTTGCTGAGCAAAATGTGATTGTTTCTTTGACTTTTCTGTCAAGAATACCAACCGAACAAGATGGCAGCGTAACACGTCAGTGATAATATCCTGATGAACAACGAGCGATGATACCTTAAGCCTTTCTAAAGGGATCATTTTCATTCATATAATAACACATCTAGTTAGGAGCATTTGATTCATTTCGATCATAGCATCCTAATTATTTGACATAAGCATCACATTTAGTTAGGAGCATTTGATTCATTTCAATCATAGCATCCTAATTATTTGGCATAAGCATAGATACATGAAACTGATTTTACAGATCATGTTCCTCAGAGGACAGTGCAGTGGAATCGGTGAATTCACAAGCCTTATCTCTCTAAGCAGTAGGGTAACAGGCTGAATTTACAGATCTTAACCCCCTAAGCAGTAGGGTAACAAGCTGAATTTACAGATCTTAACCCCCTAAGTAGTAGGGAAACAGATCAAAGATGATGGGCTTTAACCCCCTAAGCAGTAGGGTAACAGGCTGAATTTACAGATCTTAACCCCCTAAGTAGTAGGGAAACAGATCGAAGGTGATAGGCCTTAAACCCCTAAGCAGTAGGGTAACAGGCTGAATTTACAGATCTTAACCCCCTAAGCAGTAGGGAAACAGATCGAAGGTAGCAAGCCTTAAACTCGCTAAACAGTAGGGTAACAGGCTAAGAATTCACAAGGTCTTGACACCCTAAGCAGTAGGGTAACAGACCGAATTGCAGATCTTATCTCCCTAAGCAGTAGTGGAGCAGATCGAAGACGAAGGGCTTTAACCCCCTAAGCAGTAGGGTAACAAGCTGAATTTACAGACCTTAAACCCTAAGCAGTAGGGTAACAGGCTAAATTCACAGATCTTAACCCCCTAAGCAGTAGGGAAACAGATCAAAAGCGACAGGCCCTAAACCCCTATGCAATAGGGTAACAGGCTAGAAATTACAAATATCTTCTCCTTGAAATGGCACTGGAGAGGTTAGAAGCCACAACAGATCTCCTCGAAGTTTCAACGGAGTAGATTGAAGTCACTTGTCTTATCCCATTGAAGCTGCAGTGGAACAGACCGAAGACAGCGAATCTTATTTCCCTGAAGTTGAAAAGGAACATATTAAAGCTATGGATAAACAGATCTTATCTCTCTGAAGTTGCAATAGAGTAGATCAAAACAAACATTGTCTCCTTAAAGTTGCAGAGGAATAGATTGGAGCTACAAATCACAAGTCCTATCTCTCTGAAGTTACAGTGGAGCGGAGTAAAGTGACGAGCCGAAGCTACATGAAGAATAAGGGCACCAAAGATGTCAAGACTCGGCAACCGGGCAAATTGGTCTTTCTTGAAAGTCTTTGCTCTATTCTCGTTACACGACAACGAGCAAAGAGGGGCAGCTGTACAAGCCCAATTTGCAGGCCCAACTAACCCAACCTAATCCCATTACACCTAGGGGTGAGCATTCGATCGAATCGAATCGAATCGAATCGAAAATTTTTGAGTTAATCGAGTTTTCGAATCTTATTTCATCATCCTAACTTTATTTGAAATTTTATCGAATCGAGTCGAGTGAGATGGAATTCGAATCGAATCGAATCGAATATATTTGTTCGAGTTAAGTTTTAAAAAAAATGACTAGCGTTATTTATTTTTATGTAATTTTTCAAAAAAATAATTTTCTTTAAAGTTTTTAAACATGATCATACAACAAAAAATTAAAGTAAATAAGTGAATAAATAAAAGCAACACAACATCAACCCAAATAAACAACATTAATCCAAAAAAATAACAAAAAAAATACAACAAGATTATAATAAAAAAACATAAATAAAAGTCAAAGTAAACAACATGAGTCGAAGTAAACAACGACATTATAATAAAAAAAACATAAGAAAAAGTCCAAAATACAATAGAAACTTACACCACTCCAAACAAAAAAAAAACACAACAAAAGTTCAATTAACCAACGACAATAACAAACCAAACCAAACTAATAACAATAACACATAAGCTCAAAAACCATTATAGAATAGTTTAAGTTTCTTCATGAGTCCAAATAAACAACAAAAACAATACAACAACATTGTAATTAAAAAAAAACATAAGCAAAAATCCAAAATACAATAGAAACCTACACCAGTCCAAAAAAAAAAAAAGAACACAACAAAAGCTCAATTATCCAACAACAATAACAAACCAAACCAAACTAATAACAATAACACATCAGTTCAAAAACCATTATAGAATAGTTTAACTTTCTTCTTGTGCTTCAATCACAGTTGATAATCTTGAAACATCTAGTAAAAGTATTGATTGAGTTAGTTAAATGATAAAATATGTTTGCAAAAATAAATTAAATAAACATTTAACTTTATAAACTAATGCTAAGTATGTTACCTTCTTGATCTTCGGGTATTTTGAATAAATCTAGCAAATTTAAAAACAAAAATGTTAGTTAAATTATGGGAATGCTTACTAATATAAATAATACAAAAGCTTATTTTATAAATTAAAATTTATATATTACCATCTTCCATGGTTTGAGGTTCATCAACATAATCTTTAAGATTGATGGCATCATTAGATTTCCGAAGCCAATCTTGTGTGCAAACCAAAGCCTCGACCATGAGAGGAGTTAGAGAACTTCTAAAACTATCGAGAACACGTCCACCCGTGCTAAATGCACTTTCTGAGGCAACTGTTGAGATAAGAATAGCAAGAATATCTCGAGCCATTTGTGCAAGAATAGGGAATCTAGGACTGTTCATTTTCCACCATAATAGTAAATCAAATGAACTTGAATTGTTTACTTCTTCATCCTCACCCAAATATCTATCCAACTCAGATTTGCTTTCTAATCCAACTTGTTTCTTCTTCTTAAGGTATTTTTTTTTGGCCAAGCCCGTTTTCATTTCTGACTGATCTATTTCCATTTTACTGCAAAGATTTGTTGAAGAACTAGATCTACCTTCAAACAATTCAATTCTCCCTGTGTTAAAAGAATACTCATTGAACAAGCAATGCAATTCTTTATCAATCATTTTCATAATTTCATTAGCAACATTAGGAAAAAGCAAGTTAACCCCAAAGTCCAAAAAACTCATTTTACATCGCGGATCAAAGATGACCGCCAAGTAAACTAGCATGTTGATCTTGTTTCCTTCACCCCAATACTTATTATATTTCTCTCTCATTTTGGAAGTCATAGAAATTATGTCTAGATCTCCACAATCTTGCCACCCATCAAAAAGACAATGTACATCCGTCAATACTTCAAAAAGTGAATGAGAGGTAACATGCAAAGATCCGGACACCTTCAATGTAAGATGATAAAAAGGCTCCAATACTTTTATAACTCTTCGAATAATTTCCCAATCATCAAATGTAGGAACTCCATCTCCAAAGCAGTAAGATCAAGAAAAAATTATGGTCATCACGCACATATGATTCAAAATGCGCTCGTATTTTTCAGCCACCTTTAACATCATATATGTTGAGTTCCATCTAGTAGGCACATCTAAACACAATTGAGCCTTACTATCTATCATTTCTTCTTTTACCCGTTGGTTGAATTTTGTCAACCTCGATGGTGATGCTCTTATATACCTCACAGCACCTCTAACTCGATCCACAGACACAGAAGCATCCTTAATACCGTATTGCACAATGAGATTAAGAATGTGTGCAACACATCTCATATGAATAAATTTTCCATTTGCAATAGAAGCATTTCGATGATTGAATTTCTTTCTCAAATATTCAATGGCAACACTATTGGCGGATGCATTATCAACCGTAATAGTGAAGACCCTTTCAATCCCCCAATCTCGAAGACATTTTTCAATGGCTTGACCTATGCTTTCACCTCTATGAGCTGATATTGGGCAAAAATTTATAATCCTTTTTTGCAACCTCCACTCATCATCCACCCAATGTGCTGTTAAAACCATATAAGATATCCTCTACAATGAAGTCCAAGTGTCTGTAGTTAAACAAACTCTACTTATATCTTTTTCAAAACAGTTCTTCATCACACTCTTCATGGAGTTAAATAAATCAAGACAATCCCTTCTAATTGTCCAACGAGATGGAAGACTAAACCGTGGGCATGCTATAGAAAGAAAGTATTTGAAACCCTCTCCCTCTACAATTTTAAAAGGTAGTTCATCCACAATTATCATACGAACTAATGCTTTTCTAACAGCATCTTTATCAAACACCCAAGTTGATAAATCCGTTGTTTCTTGGCTAACCTTCACAAATGCTAATTTTGATTGCTTCGGATTAGAAATATTACCTCGAGGTCTTTTTAGGCATGTTTTCAAATGGTTATTCAAATTTGTTGTAGAACCCGAAGTTGATTCCATGGTGTAAGTAACATCACAGGTATTGCACCTTGCTCTCTTCTCCCCCTCTTTAGTCACAAATTTGGTGAAATGGTTCCAACAAGCTGATCTTGGAGTAATCTTTTTTCGAACATTTTCATTGGTTGTTGTTTGATCATCTTTACTTGGGGAAGAATTTTGTGAACTTTGAGTTGAACTAACTCGCTTTGGATCACTCATCTACAAGTAAACATTTGTTGCAATCACTAACCATGACCAATAATTGATTTAAAATCAAACTTAATAAATCAGTTAAATTAAAAATTAATTAATATAATAGTATAATAGCATAAATTAATTAATATAATAGTACAATAGCATAAATTAAAAATAGATAGCACTTAATAACACATTATAAGGATACTAATTCATATTTGTTAAGGGTTATTGTACATCAAGTGGAATAGTGGATAAAGCTAAAATTCCCTGAACCCCCATCATCGCCCACTGCTGTAGGTTTTTTCTTCTTCAATCATTATAAATAAATTACATAATATTATTAGAAAATAGATCTCACTTGAAGGGAAACTGAAGCGATACATTTTTTTTTGTTTAAATTCATATTTTTAGTATAAATTTTTATTCAAACTTGTTCAAATTTGAAGTAATTATTAGACAATTTTATATAACAGTATTATGACTACAGTTTGCCAATGAAAGACTGCTTTGAAATTTAGTGTTACCATATAGCTTTGGACTTGAAAAGAAAAATAAATGAATTAAGATTAGAATTTAAAACATACGATACGATTATATCACTTAAAATTTAAATAAATATAAATTACTGTGGTTATAAGAAATTATATATAAATGAAAAGAAATATAAAAATTTATAGACGCACAATAACCGGATCCATGAGACCAATAAGGTTGGAAGAATCGATTATAAAATTATCTCGCACTTTGACTCGAGGGGCTAATATTTTAATACTAATTGATTTCTTCCAAAATGTTTTCATACAAAATGAATTAAGATTTCCTCACTTTTCAGCCAAAACAAAATTATATTGAAAAAATAAGAAAACAACTTCTACAAGGCCTCAACAGATCAAAACTTTTGTCAATACTCCAACTCACCACGTTTGATTAGTTCTTCCTTTAGTGGTTCAGGTATTTGTCGAATAAAACTGGCCTTTGCATCTGCAATCAACTTCTTCCTGCACAAAAGTAGTTGAAGGTAAGAATCAAGGTTTGACATTTATGAAGTTGATACAAATTGTGGGGATATTATTGCAATAAAAAGAAAAGGAATTAAAAGAAAAAAAGAGTGTGTAGTGCATCTAGCAAAGGAAATAGAAATGCCATTTGTTATGTTTTACTCCTGGAAAATTCAAAAACTTGCTGCAAAGAAAAGGGGCATACAAATTGAAATCTATGGTGAAAGGGAACCATACATCACACAAAGATCCTCATAAAACAAACATTACATCTCAAAATGACCATTTATCCTAAAACGATACATTATGAACAAAACCCAGCAGCATTTTTGCAGCAAGAAAGCAAACTAAATTCTTGCAAACTAAACATAAGCTCAAATCGGTTCAATCACAAAGAACACTTCTATCTCATTATCCAGTCCATGTATGCGCATGTTTATATCAAGGTTGAGTAATAAATAAGCCTTAGGTTTGAAAAACAATGCTTGAAAGCATTTTATTGACTCAAAAGCTCTGGGAACCAAATCAGCCTTGGCTTGGAAAAAGAAAAAAATTGTCTTTCTTTGCAAGTATATGCTTCTACTGAAGTTTATCATACATGCCAACAATTTACACCATTTTGATGAAAATTTACAGCAAGAAGAATGCATCAAAATTCCTAAAGAAATCATGCATGCAAAGTAAACATAAAATTAAATTACCCATACATGGGCGTATTACATAACAATTCAACAAAGACAAAGACTTACTCGATTTGGAGTAAAGATTTTAATTTGAAGGTTGTAATGAATTAAAAGAAGAAGAAGGATTTTAATTTTAGGGGGTTTTTTTTTTAGAAAAATAAAGTTTAAGGTTTCATGGAAATGGGGGTTTGAATAAAGAGTTTAATTTTAGGGTTTCATTTCATACAAAACAGAGTTGGGGGCGGGGAGAATCAGAGAATAAGAAAAATAATTGGAAATTGGAATTGACTACAGCTGGGGTATGGGGGGTTTGAATTGATTTGGATTTGGGGGAGGAATGGGTTTTGGGAAAATAATATTTTGGGCAAACGGGCTTGGGTTGGGGTGGGGAAAAAATGGGATAAAATAAATTAATAAAATATTTGGGCTTGGGTTTATAATTACTAAAAGCTTCAAATCTAAAAAAATTTAAAAATATAGTTTATATTCGGTTTATTCGAATTATTCGAGTTATTCGAATTCGAGAATTCAACTCGATTCGAACTCGAAATTCGAAAAAAAATTCGAGTTGATTCGATTAATTCGATTAACTCGATTAACTCGATTCGAATAATTCGAAATTTGAATTTTTTTTGATTTTTTCGAATCGAATCGAATTTTGCTCACCCCTAATTACACCAGCCCAAATAACCCCAAGCAGACCCTAACCCCAAACTGACCCGACTAGCCCAGATTTAGGGTTTCAGAATTTGAAACCCTAAATCACCTAATCCCACCGCCTCCCGTCACATCGCCAGTGCAAGTGACACCTGCCTCCACTGCCCAAGCTGCACCTGCAAGCATTAACGAGAAAGGACAGAAAGCAAGCATGTAAAACGGCTATTTAAAGCCGAATAAAAAACCATTGAATGTTCAGACATTTTATCAATGAAAAACAAGAGATTTGAACATAAAATAGCATAGATCTAATAGAAAAATAAAGAAAAACACCAAAGGGAAGCGAACGGAGGCCGAAATCGGAAGGTGATTTCATCTTTCTTAATCTGTTTTTTTTTTCTTTTTTCTTTTTCTTCGTTTCTCACATGTATATACAGATATATATTTAAATAAATAAAAAACAAAAAAAGGATATTTTTACCTTTTTCGGCGGCGGCGCACGGCGGTCCGACGACCAGACGGTGATCGGCTCGGTGACCGGGAACTGCCCCCTCCCTCCTCTCTCCCTTTTTTTTCCTCTCCTTTCTTTTTTTTTTCTTCTCTAGCAGCTCAGATGTTTTTTTTTAAAAAGAATTTGGCCTTTTATAGCCTACCAAAACGGCACCATTTTGGTGCCCAGGCCAAGACCCAAAAACGACGTCGTTTAACTACCCTGACCCGAGACTCAGCTCCGACCCGCCTCAGGATCCGCGCGTTTTCGTGTAAGGGTCTAATTGTGCGCGCGGTCCTTCTGCTTTCTATATATTTTGTAATCAGGTTTTTATTTTTAAATCTGGCCCTAAAATTTGTCTCGTTTTCAATTTGGTACCTATACGAACGACGCCGTTTTAAGAAGTCGGGATATTTACTCCTTTAGGCCCTCCTGTTTGCTCGCGCGTTCGAATTAGCCCCCCCTTTCTTTCATTTATTTTAAATTCGCCTCAAAATTCCGTTTTTAATTCGATTTCGTCCTTTTTTACTTTTTTTTCATTATTCTAATTTAATTTTAATATTATTTATAATATTATATTTCATTATTGTTGTATTTTTATTAACAGCTCATTATTATTATTTTATTTAATACTTATATATATATATGTTATAAAGTATTATTAATAGTTTTAATATTATTATTCTTATTAATACATATGTATGATAGTATTATACTATGTCTATATTTTTATACATCTGTACACATATATTATGTCTATTTCCCCTTTTCGATACTATATATATATTCTTTTTATATATTACGTATAATATCCAAATATATATCCTGCACATACTTTTAATATCACCATATATTTATTTTTAACATATATGTATGTATGTATGTATGTATTTTTTTATGTAATACCTTTAATAATCGTTTTCTAACATTATTATCATTTAATATATATATGTATCGTATACATATCCTTTTAATATTGTGTTCTGCTATATGTTACGAATATGTATTTTTAATAACTGTATTATATATTACTATATCTATATAGTATTATTTTTATTATTATTATTAATCCCAACATATATATACATCTTTTAACATCATATGCAATATATATATTTTTTAATATCATATTATTGTTACATCTATTTTACACATGTATATATACTCTTTGTATAGTATCATTATTTTTATATATCATATATTATGGTACTTAGTATTTTCATTTGCTTATTACTTTATTTTAATATTATTATTTACATCATTAGTATTCCTACATTTTCACCTATTACCTTTTAAATATACGTATTTTATTCTTCCCTCACTCACATTATATATCATTTATTTATGCATACACGTACGTATGTACACTTTCATGCATTCTATTATGTATATTTTTATAACTATTATGTACTTATTTCACGTATGTATCCCGTACATATATTTTTAAATGTTATATATACTTTTATTTCTGTTATTACGTATATATTAATATCATACGCATTATTATCATTTTATGCTATTATTATTTAAATTATCGTCATAATTATCGTTTTCATTATCATTGCCATTTTTATTTTGCCATGTTTTATTCACTTTTACTTATTAATTTACTTATGTGTTTGATCATTTCATTGTCCTCGCGCATTTTGTTTATATTTACATGTTACTAACCTTGCTCTTGTGTTATCCTTTTTTATAATTGCTCATCATTATCACCCATTATTATATGTTATTATTAATACCATAATTTGCTTTTATATTTTACTATAAATCATATCATGTTCTTTTCGATACCTTAAAACAATTCTTTCATAAAAGTAATATTTCGTATTTGGTAATTCGAGACGATCGTGCCCTAACTTACTGGGTTTCGATTCTTCTTTTTTACCTAAACAACAGAATATTCTTTAAAAAACCACAATACGAGTTTTGAAAAATGCTTATTCTCGGAGAAATGAGGTGTTATGCCCTAACTTACCGGGTATGACATTTTGTCACCTCGAAATAAGAATTTATTTTAAAATAAAGGTGATATTCAGTGTTTGAGAATTCGAGAAAACATGCCCTAACTTACTAGGTTTCGACTTCTCTCGTTTACTCTAAATAATCGAATACCCTTTTAATAAATTTAAAAACGCAAATTTTATATAAAAGGAAACTCGCTCTCGAAAATTCAAGATGTCGTGTCCTAACTTACTAGATGTGACATTTCATATTTTGAGCCGAAAGGTCTTTAACACTTGAGCTTTTTTTTATAAAGAAGGATAGTATTTCAAAAGCCTTTCAAAGTTTTTAATCTTCAATCTTAAGGCATTAATTAATCAACTAGGTACCAATTTTGGGCGTATCGAGGGTGCTAATCCTTCCTCGTACGTAACCGACTCCCGAACTCATTTTCTGATTTTTCGTAGACCAAAAATTATCATTTTAGTAAATCTTAATTTTTATTAAAATGGTTAATTTAAAGGTGACCCGATCACATCTCATCAAAAAAGGATTGGTGGCGACTCCCGTTTTCTGTTTTCATTTTTCAAAATCTAAGTCGATTCCCGTTTTTCAAAAAAATGGTTACGACAATTATTATATATGATAAGACTTAAATTAAGTTAAGAGCACTTAATCACGTGAATCAAGAGAGTTAGTGAAATTATCTAATTTTTTCACTAATAATTGTCTCCGAGCTTAAGTAAATAAGGATAGCGGTGGTCTTTCTGAACACTTTTATGTTTTCTTCTTCTTTCTTGGTTTTTCTTTGAAAACTTTTTGAAAACTTAAGTTTAGAAAACCTCTTTTGAAGTAAGGTTTACAGTATTCAACTAACTCATACGTTAGTACCAGCATATTCCTCAAGAAGATAACGAATGTCCAAGTGATAAAGGAAAGGGACCTGCTTTATAGACTTATGTTAGAGTTTTTAGTGAGTTCCTTCTTATTTCCATGTACTATAGTTTCTTTATTTTATATTTCGTAGAAGGTAAGTATTCTTCTTTTTAAAGGATGAAAAGTGTGTGAGTGAATAATGAATGAAAGATGTTTGTCTGTCTGTAAAATGAAGTAAGTGTCATTCTTCATGCTTAAGTCACTACCATCTGCTTCTAATATATATGATACGATATGATTCGATATGTGGTGACGAGAATGTGGAGATATGTTTGTGTAGCCTCCAGTAGGGCAGATATATTGCAAACTAGATTGACAAATCATGATAAAACATGCTATTCTGAATAAAAATGATATGAGGAGTTAAGGGGGAGATTGATTGTGAATAAGTCTGAATGATATGCTTCTGATTCTGTATTTTGGGTACGTGGCTAGCATAAAGATGGATTTGTCTGAGTCATGTTAAGTTGGTGTATAGTATACGCCTAAGGGATAAGTAAACTGGCATGTTGAGTCTATCTGTGTTCTATATACGCCAATGAGTGTATTATATGTAGTTCATGTATGATCTTCAGGAAGGTTTGGTTAATGTACTAAGTAATGTACTGTATAAATTTTTTTTCTTTGGAACTCATTAAGTTCAAACGAACTTACTCTGTTATTCTTTTTTCCTTTTCAGGATTGCTGATAGAAGGAAGAGTCTATTCAAGGACTACGCCAAAATGCCGTTACGATTATGAGCTGACTACTTTGTGTTTGTATCATGCATGTCTTATGGGGTGGCGCGTAACTATATTTTGAAAATGAATTGTATAAAGAACTTTTTTGTTAAGACTCTATTTTGATGAGATTTTTATGAAGTACTAATATTTGGTTTAAGTTAATACAATTTGTTTACAAAGTTACCATATTCGAACTTAAATGCCATATGACTTGTATATTATTTTTGAACTAATGATATTTCTTTCACCTTAGTAAAATAACAGCTAAAATAATTCTATATCTATAACTTTGTTAGAATTATTCAAAACTTCTGTCCAAATATTTTAAAGTTAGTTTGTTTTCATATAGTGACATACTATACTCGAATCCTATTATAGGGTCGGGTTTGGCATGTTACAAACCTGAACTATAGAAGAGAAAAAAATGAGATCTTTCAATTGGTGCAGGTGGTGTGAATGGACTAGACCATACATCAACAATTTTAATAGTCTAATGGCATAAATGAAAACTTTCTAATAGTTTAGTAACCATTTTGTAGGCTTTTTTTTCAAAGCTAACCCAAATAAATTGATTATTTACGAAAATAAACTCTGGTGCAAAATTTTTTACGAAAATAACATGTTTTCTACAGTGAATGTTGGTGTCGACCATCTCACTGTCGGCATCACCCTCCATCATCCCGTAATGATTGCCCGATGATTGCTCAATATATAAATAAATGATTTTTTTGTGCGGGCACTATATTCGCCGACACCGGTATGTATTTTTTTTTCAAATACATTTTAAAATTATTGATATTCCGGAATTTAAAAAATATATATTAATAGGTTTCGATGTTCATTGTAACACCCGTAACCCGTATCCGTCGTCGAACTAGGGTTACGAGGTATTACCAGTCAAATACATAAAATAAAACGATCACATACACACACTTTAATATGAATATTCGATTTAATCTTTACTATCACATAATTTAATATACTTATAACTCAAACTCATAATACGTGAAGATAAACATATTTCATTATACTTTAGTCACATATTGTAACCTAACACAAATGAATTATACAAAATGTACTTCTTAAAATCGTTTGATGGAAATCATATCATAATCATATTCATTTAATATTAAACCAAACATTTATACATCACATAAAACACTTAAAATTTTCATAATTATTATTGCACATGTAACACCATATACATTCTCAATCATACATAACTGAAACACATCTTTATACTTCATGTAAATATCATGAGTCATAATGTTCATTGTTTGTTATCAATATTACCAAATCTTAATATCATATAATACATAATAGTAAATATAAGATACCTTACTTATAACATAAACATACAAGTGAACATATAATGACCTAATTTAATCACATTTACCGAACCACATATAAAACATATTAGTAAGATTAAATAACATATTCTATTTGAATCTACTTAACCAATTCATTATATTAATGTTCTTGACTTGCACACATTTAATTATATGCACTCATTCGATTATATATATATCAAGACACTTATTTTACAAAATCACACAGAAATGGTATTAAAATAGTTCCAACCATTTTCAATTAATACAAAATGTCCTTTAACATCAATTCATTTATAAAAACTTAACTAGGCAAATTACCACATTCACTCATATACTTTATATTTATATAAATCACTACCAAATCAATCAAAAATACCTATGCAAATTTTGTGGCTAATTCATTCATACCACATCCAAAATTCTTTAACCAACTTCAATGCACAAACACATACTATATATACTAGTCATCCAAAACACCCGAAAATGAACTTGAATTATAGTCAAGCAAAGCCAAATTCAAGCATAAAAGTCAAGCCATATTCGCATGGCTTAAAATATACATATCCAAATTCAACAAAATACATATAAGCCTATACATGCCAAAAGTTTGAAAATAGACTTTTAGAAATACTGAAAGTTGACAATAGTGTGGATGACTTCGATAACGATCCCCGAGCTCATAACTTACAACCAAAATCTATAAAACAGAATAACAAAAACATACAGAGTAAGCTAACTTAGCTTAGTAAGCTTTAAACAAATTAAACAGCTCAAATGAATGATCAAAATATTTTATACAAGCCAAAATGTACCATCAAAGATATACTTTAACTTAAATAAGTTACTTTGGCTGACTATTCAAGATCAAATATAATACCACATAAATACTTACCTATATAACCAAATACGCAAGATACATTATATTATCTCATGAGGCCGAATATATAAGCTCAAGATATATTATCACAAGTAACCTAATATTCAAATTCAATAAAACAACACATAAGACCGAATTTACAAATTCAATATAACCTCACATGTATCGAATATACAAGCTCAATATAAGCTCACATGTAACCAAAAATACATTTTCAATATAAACTCACATATGATCAAATACACATGTTCAATATAAATTCACATGTAATTGAATACTCAAGTTCGATATAAGCTTACTTGTACTTACCTGTGCGGCCGAACATGACTCGGACATAGACGGATACACGGATCCAACCAACACACCAGTACGACACTCAGTGCCTCATCGAATTTGCCGAAGTAAACAGTAACAGTACGGTACTCGGTACCTCATCGGATTAAACCAAAGTAACAGTAACAGTACGACACACAAGGTGCCTCATCGACTTAAAGTCGAAGTAACAGTACGACACTTATAGTGCCTCATCGACTCAAGGTCGAAGTATCCTTGAACACTTCCAATCCTATGGTATGCCAACTATATCCGACTTAGCCCGATACTGTTAATAGGGTTTTAATAAATTTTCAATTTCCAATCAATACACATTTCAATTTAATCACATAAATTAATAATTCAATACAATTCAATATACATTCAAATTCCACAATAATCACTTATACATATTTATTTCATCACATTCCCCATCAATTTAATTTTCAATATAACATACATTCAATATTCAATTTCCATATCAATCACATATATCCATAAAAATTCAATAAATTTATCACATACCAAATCAATGTATTTCAATTGTAAAGCACAATCCAATTAATTCTCACCATAATTATTTATCATAACATTTAATCAAAATACAACAATTAATAATTAAATTCACTATTCAATTTCAACCAAGGTTCACTCCAATTCTAAATAATCATCTCAATGCACTTACCATACATATTAAATAATAATTTCAACAATTAAATATTAAGTTCGGATTATAGAAATA
Source organism: Gossypium longicalyx (assembly GCA_025698465.1). Lineage (NCBI taxonomy): Eukaryota > Viridiplantae > Streptophyta > Magnoliopsida > Malvales > Malvaceae > Gossypium > Gossypium longicalyx. The sequence continues at coordinate 31,247,472 of CM047003.1, forward strand.
CAAACCGTAATTTTCGAGCTAACCGTCGTTAACTTTGTCTTTTCCTTTCTTAGTCGAGGTTTTCCGACACAATGTTAACTATTTAAGTTCCAAACTTTAAAATCCCTATTTCTCCCTTTTCTTTTCTTTTCTTCTTTTCTCCCCTGTTCGTTTCAACCTATTCTGTTTCTTTCTTTGTTTTGTTTCATTTTATTTCATATATATATATATATTAGTAATATAATATAATAATATTTAATTTATAAATATCTTTTACTTAAATTATAAGAAAATATTTTATTTTGTTACAAATGTATTTATATATGCTTTACACATGTACTCTTCCATCATCATACATTTGTCATATTTTTATTTATTCATCCTATAAAAATCTCATAATATAATTAATATAAATTATAATTTATTTTAATAACAAGTATAAATACTACAATTGTACACATATATTTTTGTACATTAGTACAATATTAATACCATACAATTGTCATACTTTTCAATTTATTTACTAATAAAAATCTCCAAATATAATTATTTAATTAGTAATTATCTTTTACTTAATTTTCAAATAAATAAATAAATATAATACAAATGTATATATTCACATTATTACAAGTGTTACTATCTAATTTGTTCTTTACACAAAAATCTCACAATTTAATTATTTTATCTAATAAATATCTTTTACTAATTAATAAAATATCACAAATGTATATATTTCTATTAATACACTTGTATTAAATCACTACCATACATTTGTCTTTATTTAACTTATTTCATAATATAATAATAATTAATATAATTTATAAATTGATTTAAAACCTTAAACATATAAAAATCTAATAAAAATATTAGATTTTTACTTCATATGCCGCCTCAACTTATGCTAAATGGCATATTTGCCATTTTGGTCTTTTTTACTTTCTATTAATCTATAATTCAACTTTTACCCCTTATTCAATTTAGTCATTTTTCCTAATTACCCTTAATTCATCTATCCACAATCTAATTAACCTCATAATTAACTTCGTAAATATTTCTAATAAATATTTTCGAATCTATTTTTCAGAAACAGAGACCCGAAAATACATTTTTCGATAACTGTAAAATTCGGGTCATTACAAATAAGGATGACGTGGAATCATAGTTTCATACAATCCCTTATCTAGTAACAAGATTAATTAATTATAAAATAAATAAGGTGCCAACAAGGAAAATGAAAGGACAAATCATAAACAAAAAATATAGTTGTAACACCCATTACCCGTATCCAACGCCATAATAGGGTATGAGGCATTACCGGACTTAAACACAGTATTCATACAAACAGAGACATGAGTCTCTGTCCAAATTTAAAACCATTCATAAACAAACATATCGTCCCTATTATGGGCCTACATAGGCCCAAAACATACATTGGAAGTGATTCGAGACTAAATCGAGAACCTTCGAAACTTTTACAATACTTAGAAAATTTTCATGTTTTGGAGAGTCACACGCCCGTATGGGTAAGCCATGTGATCATACACGCTCGTGTCGCTCCAGGACACACCCGTGTCTTCAACCCGTGTAACTCTCTGTTTATGACGTCATCAGCAAAATGAGGTCACACGGCCACAGCACACGCCCGTGTGCTTAGGCCGTCTGGCAAATTAAATTCTCAAAATTAAGTGCAGACTTCACACGGCCAGGGAACACGCCCATGTCTCCAGGCTGTGTCCTCTACACTGCTGAGACACACGGCCGTGTCTCTGCCCGTGTGTTTACTACTTGGCATTCTGTTTTGCATTAATTAGGGTGCAGGGACACACAGCCGGACTACACGCTTATGGGGCAGACCGTGTGTCACACACGGCCTAGACACATGCCCATGTGTCTACCCGTGTGGACAATTATTGAGGCTATTTTCCAAGCAAATTGCCACCCTTAATTGCACATACACAAACATGACTTCAATGGTAGCTCCCATAACATAATTTCATGTGCTTAAACCTTCATAAACATAGCTCATGCATGACAGCTTCTCATCACATTATACTTGATTAAAACTTCGTATCATGGAAAACCAATTTTACCAAGATTTTATCATTACGTAATCTCGATAACTGCAAGCTTGGCGTACATACCTGTACTCTTTCAACATGATCATACCTCGTTAATTCTTTGACAAATCCTTGGACTACCCGTTGAACCACTTGGAATACTAAGGGATACTTAGGAAATCATATTTACATAGTAGGGTGCCAATGCCATATCCCGGATATGGTTTTACATGGGACCACTTATCGATGCCAATGCCATGTCCCAAACATGGTTTTACATTGGATCACTTATCGATGCCAATGCCATGTCCCAGACATGGTTTTACATAGGATCACACATATCGAAGTCAATAACCTAGCTATGGTCTTACACGATGTTATCATATCGATGCCAATGCCATGTTCCAGACATGGTCTTACATAGGATCACATATCGATGCCGATGCCATATCCCAGATATGGTCTTATACGGGATCTCATCAACCCAAAGGTCATGATATTTATACCTAAGTAATACTCATGAAGGCAAATATACATTTCATGCAACATTAAGTGTTAGATGTATAATAAAATGTTGTATTAATTATACACAAACTTACCTCGGGAACTCTGTTTTTCTTGATCTATAATAGCAAATTTCACTTATTTAATTATCACATTATTCAAATCAGTCCATAAATCATACTTTTTCAAAATTACAATTTTGCCCTTAAACTTTCAATATTTACACTTTTGCCCCTAAGCTCGTAAAATTAAATGTGTCCAATTTCTTTGTTATCCAAGCTTAGCCGATTCATATTTCCTCTTATAACAGCCCAAATTTTTCATCAAATCACATTTTTAACACCCATTTTTACATGGTTTACAAACAAGTCCTTTTAGGTGTTTTCATGAAAAATCACATAGAAAAATATGTTCATCTAACACCAAACTTCCATATTCCTCCATTAATCATCAAAATACATGCATGACACACATGGAAATTTTTTTAAACATAAACCCTAGTTCAAATAAAAGGTAGAAATGGCTAAATCATGCTTCAAGGATTTTAAATATGCAAAGAACATTAAAAACGGGGCTAGGATTTACTTACTTTCAAGCTTGAAAAGTTGAAGAAACCCTAGCTATGGTGACTCTTCAAATTCGACACAAGCATGGAAAAGATGAATAGATTTTGGCTTTATTTTCCCTTTTAATTCATTTATTTACAAAATAACCAAAATGCCCTTAAAGCCTTTCTTTAAAATTTCACTTATGCATGCCCCTTTTTGTCCATAAAAATATAAATTGGGCAAATTTCTATTTAAGGATCTCTAATTAATAATCTAAAGCCATTTCATACTTAAAGTTTCTAGAATTTTAAATTTTACAACTTTTGCAATTTAGTCCTAAAATTTAAATTGGACAGTTATTCACAAAATTTCTTAATGAAATTTTCACACAATCATGAAATCTTGCCAGAGACCTCAAAATAATCATAAAACAAATATTTATATTTCGGATTTGTGATCTCGAAACCACTATTCCGACTAGGCCCAAAATCAGGATGTTACAATCGTAAAATAATTATTCCCAAAAAGAAAAAGAAATTGAGTTGATAAATTTGACTTTCAATTTTATGATTTTAATGTACTTTACTTATTATAAAAGATATTTTTATTGTCTAAAAAAACTGTATATTAAAAATTTTAAAAATTACAATTTCATTCCAAACTCTTCATTTTCTTACACTTTTAATCTCCATTAATTAATGTAATTAATGAAAATTTTATTGTAATTAAGTTCTATTTCAAATTCTTCATTTCTTTAAATTTTTAGGCATTCTTCAATTCTTTAAATTTTTAGGCCCAATTAATTAATATAATTAAAAAAATTAATGGAATTTAATTACAATAAAAAATTTATTCCAACTTTTCAATTCTTTAAACTTTTACTCCCCATATAAAACTTTTTTTAAAGAATAAAAATATGGCAACGCCGCAATCTTTTGTCAATGATAAAGTGTCTTTGGCCCTTTTAAAAAATAGCACTGGTCCCGACAACTAGAGCATGCCAACCAAATTTTTTTTTAAAAACCACATCGATACTGGCAATGAGAGCATTGTCATCAAAAAAGAAAAAAAAAATCATTTAAAAAAAATTGAACTGGTGCATGCCTACAATGTGAATGTTGAAACAAAAAAAATTAATTTTTTTTTTTAAATTTGAACCGATGTTGGCAACATGAACACCGACATCTATTAAAATATTATTTTTTCTTTTAAATCTCGAAACAAAAGTACTTTTAAAGTGTATTTGAAAAAATACAAATTGATGCCAGTAAACACAGTGCCAACAAAAAAAAATCATTTTTATAGATTGAGCAATCATCGAGTAATCATGACGAGATGACGGTGAGATAGCCGACACCAACATGCACTATAAAAAAACATGTCATTTTCATGCAAAATTTTACATTTAGGTTATTTTTGAAAATAATTAATTTATTTAAATCAATTAAAAAAACTCATTTTATAAGTTAAGTGATAAAAAAGGTAAACTTAATAATCAGTAAATAGTAACACATGTTATTTTCGAGGTCTAAACATGTCGGGGCGGGTCAGGCCATGGACATCCGGCTCTAACTTCTAGTTCAATATATGGTAGCCCCAAACCCATGAATGCTATAAAGGCAAAAAGGGAGGCTTGTTCCGGAAAGCTTTTAAAAGGAGCCCACTTAGAAATACTGTAATAGCCAATAAACAAACCTCTGAATTCTAAATATGCCAACAAATTTTGAAGTGAAAATGCTTTTTCTCTCCTACCAACTAAAAACCAAACAGCTTACAATTTTTTATTAGAAAAAAAAAAGCATCTTTAACCCTTTTATTAATGTTCCAGTGGTCTTTTTTTATACATGATAACGCATATGCAGTCAAAAACAATTAATAAAATTTCAACGGAATTAGACAAAACATCTAATCTTTTTTATTGGTTTTAATCATGAGTCATGTTGCATAAATAAATAAATAAAATTTAAAATTCTTCGTTTTTATTTTTTTATTTTTAAGAATTTAATTTTTTATTTTTTATTGTTAAAATTTAAGCTTAATTATTAATTTTGTTAATTTCTTTTGTTAAATTTATTAGTATGAGATTTTAAAAATTTTTAAAAAAAATCTCACAATCATGTAACATATAAAATGATATTGTGATGAGCTTAAATTTAACATAAATTTTTTTATAATGTTAACAATTAAATTTATATTTTTAAATTTAAAAAGTAAAAAAAAACAAAATTTAAAATAAAAATAAGACTGAATTTCAAATTTATAAAAAATATAAAGAGTTAACCATAAAAAAACCTTTTGAAACACCAAAAGTCTAGTTTTTTCCATTTTTTTAGAGGAAATGACATTTGTAGCATATTATGATATAGAAAATGTTAACAACTATGGTTTTAACTTTTTCTTTTTTTCCACATGCTTGGAAGAAAGTTTACCATTTATTTTTTCAATCTTTTGTAGGATTTTGACTGAGCAATATTGTCTCTTTTGCACATGATTGTGAGCCCCTATTATATATTATATACAGTTTGATGGATTTCTTTTTAGACAATCATATTTCTTCCAGGTTCTATAAAAATGCCATCCCTCATGCTTACACTCAAGTTCAGTTATGTAATTAGTCTTATACACTGTCGTTTCTTGAGTTAAAATAATAATAATTTTGTTGATTCAACTCTCAAACTTTGAACTTTAGAGAGATTTTAGGAGGGGCACCAAAATGAAAAATACTAAAAAATATTTTTTTATTAAATAATTATAGCTATTTTAATGATATAGATAAATGCTGTAATTCTACATATGCTTATTTCTCACCTTTTTTTATTTGTACCCAATAATAAAATAATACAATTTTAACAAAACACCTTTTGTTTGAAGCGGCCAACACAATATGTTTTTTTTTTTTTTTTTTTTTTTTTTGTACGCATAGACACCAAACGCATAGAAAACCTTAACTTAAATCAGCAAAAAGAAATAGACCCAAAACTGATAGTTGTTAACCATTATACCTCTAAACTACATAACAAACAATTCCAAATTCGCAGCTTGGTAATGAAGAACACAGAGGCCAATCTCCCAGCAGCACAGTGAGACAAAATGGCACCCAACTGGGAGAGACCATGTAAAGTTATTACAAAAATAGCCTATGGGCCAATTTGGTTAGCCTAAATGGATGGAGAATGTGTACCCAGGAGTCTGCCTGAGAAGGAGGGTCTGTCTAAAAGGCAATTCTTTCGTTTAGGGGGCCAAGAGTCTGCCTGCCTGCCATGGCTATGCCCATTCTTTTAGGTAGGTTTATTGGTAATAATAGTGATATAGAGCATTGATTCTAAATTCTTTTTTATTTCTTAAATTATTTATCGGAGCGAATCTAATAACTAATTCTTCGCATTCTATAAATTAATTAAGACCACAAGTTTTAAACTTATTCTATATCTAAGACGAGAATCGAACCCTCAACAACTGATAAATATAAAAAAAATATTATCACGCCTAACTCCTATGATTAAATTATGTTACACCTAATAATTTAAATAAACTAACAAAAGTTATAATGATGGAGTCAAGATTTTAAATTAGATTATGCTATATTTATGATTTACACACAGTTTTAGTTGATGATTTTCATTTATGTATATGTATTTTTTTTAAATTTATCAAAATATAAATATATTAATATAATTTTTTATTTTATAAATAAAATTTATTTTTAAGGTAAAATAATATTTTTTATTTTATACAAAAATTATTATTTCAGTAACTTTTTAAAGACATTTTTAGTATCTTTCTAATTAAAATTTAATTAACTCGTAAATATAGTGTTTTTAAAATGAAAAAGGAAATGATATTTTGGTGTCCTTTTACCTGCAGTAAGAGGCTTAAGTCACGTGTGAATTATTAATTGGTTGCTTTGTACAGTCCAAAATTGCGCCAAACCAAAAACCTCTTATATATACGTAATAATGTCCCGACCGAAGCCGCCCGACTCCTTAGAATAACACATTTTCCTTTTGACACGATTTTTTTTACCTTTTTTTTTTCAAAAATTTTGAAGGAGAATGGAGGCTCTCCGCCTCTCACCACCTCAGCCGCTACTACTCCGCCACAAAGAGAGGGTCCCTCAGACACCCTTTGTTGGGCCCCACATTACGAAGAAATATAACCTGCCTTTGATCAGAGTCGCTGTGTCTAAACCGACAGCTGAGATCTCTTCTTCCACCGTTACTTCTCGCGAAACCGATGCCGTTTCGTCAAGTTTTGCAGCCGCTCCTTCCGCGCCGCGTAAGAAGGTGCCTGCTAATTCCCTGCAGTATCCGTCTGGATACTTAGGCGCGTCACCGGAACGCTCGGTGGATGAAGGAAACCACGACGTAATCAATGCGATGGGTTATTTAACCAATATCTTGTCGTCTAAGGTTTACGATGTGGCGATAGAGTCACCATTACAGTTGGCGACTAAGCTCTCTGAACGATTGGGCAATCAAATTTGGCTCAAGAGAGAAGATTTACAGCCTGTAAGCAAATACTTCATTCTTTAAAAAGATTAAATTTCCGGGGGGGATTGTTTAGTGATTTTAAGTGTTTGACTTTCATTTAAAATTTGCAATCTTTTGAGGGTGTGGTTTATGCTTTTTAATTCATATTTCTTGAATTTTGATGAATTATTATTTTTGAGTTTTCATTTCTAATGATATTTGTTTCTATGTTGGTGGGTTTTGGGAGATTTGGCTGTTTATACTCTATGATCATGATCGTGCTTTTGCTTTACTTATTTTGACTTCTACGGAGTGATTTTTTCAGCTTGAATTTAGCTCTCTCTTTTTTAATTTTTGATTTATTTGCTCTGAGAGGAATTGTTGTTGCAAGTAATTGTCACATGGTTTTTAGTTGAATTTTCCTTTTATTTGTTGGCATCTGTTAATGAATTGCCAAAGTGGAAACCCTTTATTTTGTAGTTCAATATAAACTTGAAGGAGGAATTTTGACATCTTTTTCATGTTCATTCAGATGAACTGCTTACGTATTTTATGTTTCAAATTTTCAGGTTTTCTCTTTTAAGCTTCGTGGAGCTTATAATATGATGGCAAAGCTTCCAAAGGAGCAGTTAGAAAGAGGGGTTATTTGCTCATCAGCAGGAAATCATGCCCAAGGGGTTGCATTGTCTGCCAAGAGACTTGGTTGCAATGCTGTTATTGCTATGCCTGTTACCACACCAGAAATTAAGGTAACTTTTTTCATGATCTTCTTTTATCAATTGCAATATTGCATTGCTTATAAGATTTCTAAATTTGAGATGTGGTTTCATATTTTGCAGTGGCAATCTGTAGAGAGGTTGGGTGCAACTGTTGTTCTCATTGGAGATTCTTATGATGAGGCACAAGCATATGCTAAAAAACGGGCTAAAGAGGAAGGTCGCACCTTTATACCCCCGTTTGATCACCCAGACGTTATCATCGGGCAAGGCACTGTTGGGATGGAGATTGTGCGCCAAATGCAGAGCCCGTTGCATGCAATCTTTGTACCTGTTGGTGGTGGTGGGCTTATAGCTGGCATTGCTGCATATGTAAAGAGGGTTTCCCCAGAGGTATGTCGTTTCATTCTATGGACCTCTACTATTTCATAATGCTGGAGGTTGCCATAGTTTCCTAGTAGATGGCAAGTGCATGCCGCATCATGATCCTCAACTTCTTTCCTTTTCATACCTATTGAGCCTTGGATCATCATTTTAATTCCAATGCTTGAAATTTTATTAGTTTTTGGTTAAAGTTGGTCCTTCAGATAGTTGCTACTTGCTAGAGAGACTTGCTTTAATCTTTTTGTTTCCAATTCTGTGGCAGCTTATTCCATTTCTGTGCTCTTCTGTTGACATAGCATAATAGGCACTCTGTTCAGATGCTTAGGATCTTCATAAAACTACAGTAGGATAGTTTTCAATTGAGTATTATCCATTGATGGCAATTCTGCCTTACAGAAATAGATGAACTTGAAAAGTTGAAGATGTAGAAGCATGCATCTGACTGGCATGACAAATAGCAACATTGACTAATTTAGTTATTTAGAGCTTGGTCTGTTTCAAATTTAACGTAACCCTTGAGGACCGCCAATTATGTCAAAATAGTAGAGGTGACTTAAATTCTTGATGTGTGTTATCTCATAATTGTATAATATGTGAGGGAACCTCTTAGTAAACTGGTCGAAATCTGAGGCTATCTTATTCTTATGTTCTGCTTTTAGATATCTTTTTTATTCAACTCTGGTTTCATTCTGCAAGCAACATCAATCATACTGTTCTGAGCTACCTAGAGACCTGACCTCCTACAAACCTGTTAAGTGCATAACTGAAACCTTAGGTTATACTGCTGCAAACACTTACGTATTAATTCATTTTCATATTTTTTTTCTGTTCCTTTTTTCCTTGTGAAATTGATTTTTTTGATGAGTAGTTTAGGCTTTTAGCTTATTTATATTAATTTTATATCGTTTACGTTTGTCTGAAATGACACTGAGTGAGCTTGTTCCTTGCTACATGACATAATTCATCATTTCATCCACAGCACTTAGTGTTGTATTATTTTGCAGGTAAAAATTATTGGAGTGGAGCCTTTCGATGCAAATGCAATGGCATTGTCACTGCATCATGGTGAAAGAGTGATGTTGGAGAAGGTTGGAGGTTTTGCTGATGGAGTAGCTGTTAAGGAGGTTGGCGAAGAAACCTTCAGCATATGTAGAGAACTGGTGGATGGTGTCGTTCTTGTTAGCCGTGATGCTATTTGTGCCTCTATAAAGGTATGACTTTGATGTTTCAAAATTTCATTTATTCGATTTGCCTGATTTTTTTCTCCTTTCTATTGTTAAGAAGACATCACAGTCACTTATAATAAACAGGTTCTGGTTTGTCTCTCATGTTTTGGGTGTATGACTTGAATTTTAGATGCAGTTTGCTGGTATGCTATTTACCTTTTTGGAAAAGAGAGTGGCCTGTCTATGTTATAATTCGTTCTCTAATTATTTATTCTCAATGTTACAGATGTTAGAAGCCCTTATTATGTTTTCGATTTTTTCACTCTGGGACTTATTTTATCTCTTATGTATGACTAGTGCATTTTTTTTTTCGTTAGATACCTGATGGCCATCTAATTAACCCATGGATCTTTGGATGCTTAGGGATTTACAACTGTACTGCTTGTATTACAGGATATGTTTGAAGAGAAGAGAAGCATTCTTGAGCCAGCAGGTGCCCTAGCCCTTGCAGGAGCTGAAGCATATTGCAAATATTACGGCATTAAGGGGAAGAATGTTGCAGCAATAACTAGTGGTGCAAACATGAATTTTGATAAGCTTAGAGTGGTTACTGAACTGGCTAATGTGGGTAGACAACAGGAGGCAGTGCTTGCAACTGTTTTGCCAGAGGAACCTGGAAGTTTTAAGCAATTTTGTGAAATGGTATTTCTTTGCAATTTTTAGAATTTTAACTTTTCTACAAGATTACCAATTTTTTCATTTGTATTGCCAAATAATATAAGTAAAAATAACCATTAACCATTGGGATTTGACAGGTTGGGCCTATGAATATCACTGAGTTCAAATATAGATGTACTGCTGATAAAGCTGTCGTTTTGTACAGGTTGGTTCAGTCTGTTTTTAGTGACTAATGAAATTCAATAAGATCATACATGTATTATTTCTCTATGCAAGTGTGTTGATCTTAGGATTGTTCTTTCCATGGCTGTGTTTTGTGTTGGTTATTCAAAGGATGATACAATATTCAGAAATATAAGAACTAAGAGCATTCCATCATCCATCAATGTTGTTTGCAGTGTTGGTGTTCACACAGTTTCTGAACTTGAAGCAATGAAGCAGAGGCTGGAATCTTCTCAACTTAGAACTTACAATCTTACAGCAAGTGATTTGGTTAAAGATCACCTGCGGTATTTGGTAATTATCATTATTTTTCTTTTTCCATTTACTTGATTTTTGGTGGTGGCACAAGTGCAGCCTTTGCTAATTCTTTTTATTTATCTCTTTCAGATGGGAGGCAGATCGGATGTTGAAAATGAGGTTCTGTGCCGGTTTATTTTCCCAGAGAGGCCTGGTGCTTTGATGAAGTTCTTAGACACATTTAGTCCACGCTGGAATATTAGTTTGTTCCATTATCGTGGTCAGGTTAGCATCTAAAGACTCTATTTCTAGTTGTTTTTTATTGAAAAAATTGTTAATCCTGATATATCCCATCCAACAGGGCGAAACAGGAGCAAATGTTTTGGTTGGAATCCAAGTCTCAAAGAGTGAGGAGGATGAGTTCATCCATCGTGCTGATAGCCTCGGATATGAATATGTACTGGTAAATGATGACGAGAACTTCCAACTTTTGATGCATTAGTTAGATTTAATTCCCAAGTAGACAGGGAGAGGCTCAGTTCACATCTTAGAGAAAGCCATGAAGCAGATGGAAAGGGGCTTTCCAATCCTCTTAATCGCTAGTGGAATAGCCAGGTCATGTGGTTATTCTCATTCATTTTTTGTAATATATGGTTTTGGTTACTGCTGCCTTAGTAGATTACTAGTTTTCTTGCTATGTACTATCACACATGCATATATATGTGTTTGATGCTTTGAATCAGTTAATAATCTATCTTGGTACCGTTGCTCCAATAATCTATTAGTATCTCCTTTTTTCTTGGAAAATTCACTTATACTACATTTTCTTAATTACAGTTTCATTTTCACCAATAACCCTTAAAAGTCACATTTTATAATCTATGCCTTGGTTAGTCAAAAGTTTAGTTATCATGTCTGTGTAAGTGCCTCTTGTCAGTTCATATGGCTTAATGTGCAAATGGCATAGCTTAGGAATATAATGCATAACTTTTCAAAACATTTTATCATCTACTCATTAGTTACTCAAAAGTTGAATATTTAATTATGATGTCCTCCATGTAAAGTGCCTCTTATCGATTCATATGGCTTAATAGCTTACCAGTATATGCATGAGGTGAAAAATCAATGAATAACAATGTTTAAATTTGGTACACTTCATCATATATGGGCACTTAATAACCAAGCTATCTAAGGCCTATCATAGTGCAAAACTAGAAACAATCTATTATGCATGAATTACGTAGGAGTTTTTATTTAGGTTTTTATTTAGGTTTTGTTTACAATTGAGTTTATAAAGAGGTTAATGACTAGATAAAATCGAAAAGAGAATTAAAAAAAATAAAGATTCAATGTACAAAATTTAATCCCTCTATTATTAAATGGATCAAATTTGTCTCTACATTATTAAAAATTAGATAAGGTCAAATTTTAGGAAAGCTAACATTTACGGCTTAAAAATTTCCTTTATTGTTTAGTAGGGTAGAGTTATATTTTAAAAACTTTTTACGATTCCACAAATGAAATAATTTGTTTGAAATTAAATTGTACAATGATTAAATTGATCCAATTTGACCTTATTTGATTCTTTTAATAGTACAGGGATTAAATTGCTACATATCTCTATGTTTCACCTCTAACCTAAGCAACTCAACAATCCTTCATTCTTAACTCACTCACCAATTTGTTTCCCCTTTGACCAAAACCATAATCCTAGAAAATTCACAACTAAGCTATTTACATATCCTTACCTTGAATCAACAACCAAATATCACTGCAGCCACAACTAAAGTAAATAAAGATACAAAAAGAAAAAGCAATAAAAAAGGAAAAAGGTCCCATGTTTCAACAAGCCCCAATCAAGACTTACAAACTAGTGGACACAATAAAATCTAAGAAAAGAGAATAAAAATAGAAAAGAAAGGAGATTCGATATACCATATTTAGTCAAGAGTTAGTCAGAGAGCTCTAGGCAATAGAGGCTTAATCCAAAAGGTCAACAAGAAAGTCTCCTTGAGAATAGGAACATATCAGAGTTAGGGGGACCATTAGGCAGTGGTGAACAAAGATCAAAGAGCTTCTCCATCATGGCAATTTCAAAGATGGTTAAGTCATAAAATTGAAAGAGGAGGGGAAGAAAACTCTAGTTTGGTGTGTTTCTTTGCTAGGGGAGGAGGTCAGACGGTAGCAAGATTGTTGGAATACAATTGCGAAGGAGGTTTCGAATAGTTTAGTGACCAACTTGTAAATTTTTGAAAATTGAGCGGTCAAAGTATAAACTTACTAATAGTTGAGTAACCTTGGGCATAATTTACTAATATTTGAGTGACCTTGGGTGTAATTTACTCTATGATGAATAGTGAGTTAATAGCCACTGTCGAAACCCTTTTTTATTTGAAAGAAAAACGGGAATCGACTTTTTAAAACGAAAATGTGGAGTCGCCACCAATTTGTTGGTTTAGGTGTGATTGGGCCACCTACTAAAACATTTTATTCCATTAAAGACAATTTTGGTTCACGTAAAATTAAAAATGGGTTCAGGAGTCGTTTACGCATGAGGAAGGGTGAGCACCCTCATTACGCCCAAAAATTGGTACCAAATCGGTTTGATGCTATCCCTATATCAAAGTTTTTTTTTTAAAAAAATTGAAGTATGATTCTTTTTAAAATGTTTGAATAGTTCAAATTAGCGGTCAAAATTATCTCGTTTCAAATATATGCATCATCATATCCAGCACGATTGGACACGATCCTTTATACCTTCAAAAATACCATTGATTCTTGACGCTCAAAAATTCGTATGTTAAAATTATAAAAAGATATCCAAATATTTAGTTCACCGAAAAATCATACCCAGCACGGTAGGGCACGATTTCCCAAATTCCCAAATATTGAATATTGCTTTATTTCAAAATTTTTAAATAATAAGGAAAATTGGAAATTAGCTCAAAACACATTTATTTACCTTAAAATAGATAGAATACCTAATGTATTATAATAAAACATTTGTATAGAAAAGGGTTAATGAACATGAAAATGCACACATATAGTACAATAAACCTCAATTAATAAACCCAACAATTATGCACAATTATTCTAAATACAATGTGACAAAAATTTTTAAGCATGGATGGTGAACAATCAATACAAAAATAATATACAACAATAATTAACATGGCACAATATAAAACGATCCACAAAACATGTACAAAATAAAATAGAATTAGAAGTCAATATAATATAAGACATTTTCAAAATAATGATAAATTAATGAATACATAATATATATAGTATATAAGTTGACAAATTTGCACAAAGACTAGGGGATATGGGATTATTGAAATAGATATTATAAAATAAAAGTTTGAACCAAAATATATGCAAAATATTTTAAGCACAAATTCATTCAAAAATTAACAATGTACATGATAACTTAAATAATATATAAAATATGAGAGAATACTAAAAATGCATGATGAGGTATAGTACACATAATAGATTTAAAAAACATATATATATATAAATAGATTTAGTAATAATTATTTATAAAAAATAGCATGAAATTAATAATGCATATAAAATTAAGTTATCTTATAAATTATATACATATCATTATACTTAAAAACATTTAAAAGAGATATAAAATAAAATACTAAGATAATATAATATAGAATAATATTTTTATAAACACAAAAATGAAGTTCCCAAAATAATATCATATATACATAAAAATATTAAGTGAATCATAAATCAAGAAGTATTTTAAACATAAAACTCTATAAAAATAATTTATGTATCAATATATGTATATAAATATTTAAACAAAACTTTATAATAAAATATTAAAATAATGTAATGTAAAAACGATGATTTTGTCAAAAAAAATTGTTAACTTCAAAATAATAATTATTATAAATTAAAAATTTAATAAGAATGATGTGTATACAAATATGTATAAAATATTTAAAGAAATGGGATGCACAATGTAAAAATAATAAGATGAAAAAAAATCTCAAAATAATTATACAAATGTAAACAAACAAAATTGTTAACATGGATTAATACATATAAAAATATTAAATGCATTTTAAATTAGCAAACTATACAAATGAAAGATCAAATTAGAATTGAACCCAAAATAACAGGGATAATTTACAAATAATCATAAATAAGATCAATGTATAAGGCGCGTAAATGTATGGGGATTAGAATTGCAAATATCTTCGAGCCCAAAACTCAGCACTGTATCGCGGACTAAAATGGAAACGCGCACAAATTAAAGAGCCAAATTTAAAAAACAAGGCAAAACAAATAAGACGCAATTGAATATTCGCGCAAAAGGAAGGATTTAACGCGCAAATTCCATTTCTAATGAAAAGGCGCAGACTTACTTTAATGCTAAAATCCTTATTCCCATTTATTTTCCTTTCAAAGCATAAATAACCTTTTAATTTTTTTAACCAAAAAAAAAACAGAACCCTTCATTCTCTTTGGGTTCATTAAGCAGCCACCAAACCACCATCAATTTGATGGCTGACGCTGCACAAATAGAGACCAGATCTTGCTAAAGAAAGCCTCGCCCACGAAGATTCGGTAAGAGTACTCCTTTCCCTCTTTTTTTCATAAAAAAACTTTAAAATCCTGTACTATTCTGTCAAAAACAAGGCGAAATCTGACGAAAAAACAAGAGAAAACAACCCTAGCCCGAATCAATATATTCCTGAGACATGAGGGCTTTCATCGGTGTTGTTTCAAGCATCCTTTTCATTTTCTATGCTAAAATAATGCAAGCAAATCGACAGAAAAGAGGGGGAAGAGAAAAAAAAAGAATTTGAAATCACCTTTGATAATTTTCTTGATTTCTTTTTCTACTATTTAGTATGCGTATTGTAGTGTGCGTCCCTCCGATCCTTTACAAAAAATGAAATCGGTCCTTTTTATAACCGAATATCAGTAAAAATAATAAAAAGAAAATACAAATTTTCTTTGCTATTTTTTCGTTTTATCTGCTGTGGCTGCTGTTATTTGCTTCTTCTCGCAGGTTCGATTGTACGGAGAACACTCGAGAGGATGACGTGAAGGATGCTCAGGGGCTCTACAGAACCGCTCGTGGGAGCCCAACCCCTTGGCTCCGTTTTGGCACGTTCCAGAAGCTTCTAGTACGATCGAATTTGGTGGCTTAGAATTTCTGCTTTGGGTCGGGATTTTTGGGTACAGTCCTGGTCTTTGAGCCTGAATATCTGCTTGGGCTGTTCGGGTATTAGGCCAAATGTAATTGGGTTAAATTTATTTTTTTATATCTGGGTTAGTATAAGCCTGGTGTAAGTGGACTATTTAATTTTGGACTTTATTTTAACTTTTTTGGGTTTATTTATTTGACCTATTTATTTATTGCAAATAAATTAAATGGGCCTGAGCAAAATGGGTTAACTACAGCCACAACTAACGTTGGTTACAAAGTTAACAAGCCAGTGACCAACTTGTAATTTTTGAATAGTTCAGTAATGAAATTGTAACTTTTTAAAATTGAGTAGCCTAAGTTTAATATTACTAATAATTAAATGATCTTTAGTGTAATTTACCCTAAAAATAAACACAAATAATTAAAATTTTTAATAAATGATATTTTAAAATGCATCTTTTTTTTAAAGACATAGTACATTGTTAATATAGAAATTTATTTACCCGATGCTGGTACATCATGTATACATGCATTTTCTTTAGGGGGAATTAGGCATACATGTCATGTTTAAAAAAAGTAATTAGAGAAATAAGTCATTTTTTTAGAAATTTAGAGAAATAAGTCAATTTTGAGTATGGGTAGCAAAAACACTACGTCAAAATAAAATAGTCGTACGATTAAAACTTGAAAGAAAAATAAAAGCAAACTTAATCTTTGGATTGAAATTTGAAAAAATCGAGAAAAGTTTAATAATTTTTTGAAAACCTGAGAATCCCTTATAAAATTTACAGTTTGTCTGGTCTTTTCTATGGCAGGATTTTTTCACAAGAATACTAATCTTAAGAAAGAAATTTTTTTTAGAAAAATGCTTCTTGTTAGAAAGCATGGAAGTCTAAATTCCCACCAATCCTAAATGGAAGTAAATGGTCATCTGTTTTAAGAACTCAATTTGAATTGCTACCAAATATTGAATTGCGTCACAAACAAAAAGGTCGATTGAAATCAAGTTAGATACACAACAATATGACAAACTATGTGTCACATTCGTTGTCAAAGCAACTACGATCAAAATAAACACAATTCAATCTATTTTAACATTCAAATATGAACATTATAAGCAAACAACAAGATAAGTAAGCATTTTCGAGACTTATACAAGCTTACGAAAGCTTTAATGTTAACTGAGATCGAATCAAGACTAAATTGTAAAAGTTTCAAATTACAAAATTGACGTCGTGACGTGACAAACTGTTTGGTTTCATCGAGACAACAGGGTTCTTCGTCTTTCTGTAATATTATAGGTTATTTCTCGTCGCGACATCACAGACTGTTTCTGCAAAATTCTAACTGAAATCAACTTGTGAATTTTGCAACCCAAATACCAAACATATGCATTTCACATTCAGCCAATATATGTCATTCCTAGACACTAATTGATGCATTTCATTACCTTATACAATTATATACAAATGATTCATGTGCAAAAAGCTAACTTCTAATGTAATCCAATCCAACACAATATTTCCAGCATTATGTCATTTTAACCATAATTATTAACCATTTATAAGCTATTACAACATAACTAATCAATACCTGCATTAACATTCTTAAAGCAAAATTGAATTTGGACATAATTTGGTAACAAAATAGACACAACCTAGGTACATACCAAACAACAAGTGAAAGAGGTACACAAACATTGTTGAGTTTGAGATCTATTACTAGATGTTGAAGTCCACACTCAAGATCACAAATTGAATCTATCCTGTGCACGAAAAACAAATCATACACTGAGCAAATCACTCAGTGGTAAACCTATGATTCAAAAATAATTTAAACAAATGTAAGTCAATGCATACAACAAATTCAATTCAACTTAAATAAGTTAATATGCAAATTTTATGCTAATCATCTTCCAACATAATTTAACATGCTTATATTCATGTTAGCACACCAATTCTACATGCATACATAATATCTTGCCATATAACATTTATTTTATAGGCAATTAGTTCATTTCTATTTGTTACATATAATTACAATTATAATAATCATTTTTCATCTTTAGCATACATATATATGCACATACTTGTTTTCTCATACCACAATTTATGTCATTTTCGAGCCTATTGGCTCCTTAATACACAATCGGCCTCCAAAGCTCGTTTTCGATTCATTTCGCACTTTGTATTTCCATATCATATATCTTATTACATGTTATTTAAACAACTCATTTGTTTATAACCCTATTAACAAACACAGGCTCATAATGGATACATGGATCCGTCACCCCGGGTTGCCTAACAATACTGACGTTATAATGATTCATAATACCACCTCAAATTGCTCGGTAACAATGGTTTTCTCAACTTAATCAATTTGTCGCCCTAGATTGCTCGGTAACGATGAATCAGTATATATAATCTACTATCCTGGGTTTTTCGGAAATGATGGCTATCGATAATACTTTGACCCTATGGCATGTCAACTATATCCAACTTGGTTTGAACAACTAGTACGATATTTCATTTTCGATTTATTATATACAGTTCAGTTTATAATTCAATAATCACCAATCAATCAACATATCACAATTTCATAACTTATATAACATATTTTAGCACAAGTCCATGCCAATTATCAAATATCAAGTCAATACTAAGTTTTGTACTTTATTCAATTTAGTGTCTATCTCGAAAATCAATTTCAAACACATCAGAACAGTTCAACTAATCCTAAATAACTCACCTAAAAAATATATGATGTAAAGTGATATGAAAATGCAACAATTAAATTGGTCCCGAATCATAGAAATACAAAAAATTTCGAGTTATTCGTCGACAACGTTAGATTTTCCTTTCCCTCTCGATGAATCAAGGTCAACGTTAGCTACAGATTGACATTAAAAAAAATATGATTATAAATTATTAACCAATTCGCATTCAATCATCAATTTTTACAAGTTTTTCAATTTATTCAATTTATTCAATTTAGTCCCTAAAACTGGGACTAACCTAACTTTCAATTTAAAGCTCCGAATTGAAACCCAATTTAAATATTATTCATTAGGGACCTCCTATTTACTATTCCTACTGTCAATTTTATAATTTATTATGTTTGGTTCCTAATGCACGAAACTATTAATTATATTTTACAATTTAGTCCTTTTTCACATCTAAGCTTAAAATTTATCAATTTAACACATAGAACTTCAAGAACTCAACAATAGAAACTTCATAAAACTTTAATATTTTTATAAAGTGGTACATGGGCTAGCTAAATCACAAGAAAAAGACTAAATTGCACTTACCAAATTAATATCGAAAGCTTCAAACTTCCCCTAGGTTTTTCTTTTGTTTTTTTGTAGTGATAATATGAAGAAGATGATGAAATGTTTATTATTCTTCCACTATCTCTATATTATATATATTTAATTAAGTTAATAAAACATAATTTAATTATTTAAACTTTAAATTAATTAAGCTAATAGCACTTAATCAACTGTCCACTATTATATATATTAACATGGTCTAATTGCTATTTTAAACCTTTGGTTAATTAAAATTTAAGTCCTCAGTTCATTTTCTAATTAAAAATCTATAGCGATTGAATTTTATAATTTAATCCCTACGTCCTGATTAACCATAATTTCGGCTAAATTAACTATTCAAAATACAATTCACCTATATAATAACTTTATAAATATTTTTATTGAATAACTACGAACTCGATTTACGAAAATAAAATCCCAAAATCACATTTTCAGACATCACTAAAAATGGAATAGTTAGATTGAAGTAATCCCTAATTTTTCTTTCAAATTGAGATATTCACCTGATTATTCCTTTTCATTAGCCTTATCTGTATCACATTTAATTGGATGCAAATTCTGAACATTTAAAAATTGTTGAAAAGTATTATGGGCGGTGGAACGATTTTAGTTGTCCATGTCACCTCACCCAAAATTCACCATCAATCAATAAATAAAAATGTTACAACTTTAAAATATTATATTTGATTTAGTTATTAAACACTTTTGACTCTAACAGTTTCACCATAATCTCAATCTCAATTTTCATTTATACATTCATTCAATATAAATATTCAAATTCAAATTTAAATAATCCACATTCATGTAATCTCTTTAATAAATATACTATATTTCCTTAATTCTCTTACTTTTCAATTTCCTTTCACAATTTAACCACTTATGAGAAGGGATTCATTTATACCGATATAAAACTTAAGTAATTTTACATTTTTCGATAATTTTTTATTAATATTTTTATAATCTAACTGTCATATTTCATATTTCATTTATGCATATCATACTTGTCAAGTTTAGCATAAATTAAAAAATTTTAACTATTCGCTTTATGTTAAAAACTTTCAATCGTTAAATATATATTAACAAAGGCGACAACAAGGGGCTAGCAGTGTCCCTAACCTTCTTAAAATTGAAATTTTAAATTTTGACCCTTTAAAATTTATAAAATTTTAAACGAGTACATGGTAAAATTGTACTTTGGTCCCAAAAATGATATAAGCTATTAAAATGGTGAAATTGCATGTTAGTTCTTATAAAATTATACAACTTAATTTCGAACCCCATTTTTTTTTCTTTTGCTTTGTCCTTGTATATTAATGTAGAAAATATTTTAAATCGATATAATAAAGATATCGAATCAATTCAAAATTTTAGATGCATGACAAGTGCAAACAGGGGCAAAGCTAGGGGGCTGGCAGAGGCCCCGACCCCCCTAAAATGAAAACATTTCCATTTAGTCCCCTTTATAATTTATAAAATTTTAAATTAATAATAGTAAAATTGCATTTTGGCCTCCCAAAATGATAAAATTTTGATTTAATCCTTTAAAAATTATAAAGATATAAGCTATTAAAATGGTAAAATTATATTTTTACTATCATAAAAAATATATAATTTTATTCCGCCCCTCCTAAAAACAAATTTTAGCTTCGTCCCTAAGTACAAATATCTTGATCAATTCAACATATAGATTATTAAAATATTAGTGATATAAAAAGTTTGAAAAAGGATGAAAACCAACCTAAATATCTATTACTCGCATCTTATCTATACATTCTTACTTTTCAAATATGGATTACTTCATTTTCCTTTCAATTTCACCTGCTTTATTATACGTTTTTACTTGTCAGTTCATTTTTTTCTCTATGTCAACCCCTTTTACTAATTTCATAACTTAATCAAGGCGACATTCTTTTCTCGCATTTTCTAGATAACTTTTATTACGTTTTCTTTCGTAGCATGGACTCTTTGTCTTGAAGAACCATATGTTGAATGCTCATATATATATAGTCTCTTTTTACTTAGTTTTAGTTTGTTTCTTTTAAGTAAAAAATTATTGCATATATATAAGTATTTTAGTGTAATTTGCATATCATGTGTACATTTTGCATTTATTATTATTATTATTATTATTTTTAGTTTTTAGCTATAATTTACATGTTCTCAGTTAATTAGAACATAATAAGTGTTAGTATGATTTTCTCGTAGGAAGCCATGCATTGGAGCACGACGTGGGAACCGCAGCGCCCTGGGCTGGCGTGTCGACCTATTTTGGCCTGATTTCGGTCGTTTTCATTTCCTTTTCGGCCCTCGATGTTAAGAATGAGTTGTAACTCTAGAGAGGCCACATAAACAAATAGAAATAGCAAAATTTAAGTTAGGTTAAGCGTGCTATGTGTGGGGCAAAGTTTTATCGAATGCTGTTTTTAGTTTTACTCATAAACGATGCTTTGTCTCTTTCCTTCAATCGTGATCAAGGTGCATAATAGGTCGTCACAGTTAACTAGGACCCAAAGTTGCACGAATCGGCCCCTTTTTTTCCAGCATAGTAGCATTATCCACTTTCAGTAACTTCCCAATTTTCTTCCCTATCCTCGCCAAGATGGGAGCTTCATAGTACTCTATGGGCAGTTCTAGGAGCCTAATGATCCATATTGCTACCGTGTTTAGTGAAGCTTGGATGCCCTGAAGTTGGGTTGCCATTTTCACAATGTTAGAAACTTGCCATTATTGAACCATGGTCCCCCTTGATTGGGGTATCATAGTCTTCCTCACAAATGAACTTTACCAATAAAATTCACACCTCAAATCCGCTAGTTCGATACTTCATGAGGGTTTCCATTGTTGGTTTAGCTTGTAGTGATTAGTAAAGATAGTGGTAGCCTACATTTTTCCCAAAAATCCTTATAATGAGGGTTTTTAGCCACCGCTGTCTGGTTAAAGTGATGGCAGCTTCATTAGTCTTGGTTTTATGGTTGTCTTCTTCCTCAGAGTCTGTTATCATTGCCTCTTCATCCGAGAGCTCAAATTGTAGTTCGTAAGGGTTGTAGCTATGCCCCATAAGACAGTCTTTGTTGGTCCCTTGATTTTTGTGCTTATCTGCAGTTCGTCTTCTTCCCGTCGACACGGGTTTTTCTTCTCTTGCCGTTTTGAGGGTGATTGATTCATTATACAATTACACCTTACTCCCAAATTAAACAGTCCGCCGACAATTTGGCTGTCTTTGTGTGGAATTTGGGAGAAAGGGCATTGATGGCTGGCTTCACGTTTCTTAATGTCTGAAAAAGGGTAAAACTGAGCTCAATTAAGGAAAGCTAATATAGGCAATGCGATTGGGAAGTTCAGTGGAATGAATTCATGGCCAGTTGCTGTTTTCCACTCTGAATGCATACGGTGGCCAATGGCCATTCCTTTCATCAATAACAATTGCTCTATATATTACTTATACGGTGAATTAATAAATGATCGGTAGGTGAATTAATAATCTCACTTCCAACCATTTGTGAGTACATCTATTTTAGCATCCACTCTATGTATTTAATTCATTACTTTTAGTTCCTATAGGTCTGATCTTCGACAAAGATTTTTAGATAATGTGAATTATTTTAGTAATTAATTTTTAGTTTAATTTAATTTAAAAAATTATGACTATTAATATAAAACACTAATAATAGAACGGATGAAGGGAAGTTGGAGTCTCGAACCCTCAATAAAAGTATTATATTGTGATGAAATTTTATTTCTTATACTCTGAAAATAACTTAAAGGGATTTTCACTTTTTACAAAGTTTAAGGAATGTCTCGATTGGTGGAGATATACATTGGTTAATAGTTCGAACCCCGATAAGCACAATATGCATTAATTAGTATTAAGCACAATACTAACACTTTTCTTGTGAACTTGAAGGTCATATTTCCACCTATCAAGGTTCAAACCTTATGAAGACCCCTTTGAGCTCTTCTCAAAGTACGGAAGACAAAACCTCACCATTAGGACGATACTTTTGTTGAGGGTTCGAGACTTCGACCTCCCCTCAACAAAAACAAAGTCACAAATACTACTAAAGATTCAGGAACTATATCGTGGTTTAATTTTATTGAAGTTTTTTACTCAAGTCGGATTTAGAGTAGATGCAATATCGGTTTTACTATTCAAAAAGTGATAAATCTCAAAATTATATATGAACTTTGATTAGATGAAATTATACTTATGAAACTTTGATTGTGGATTAAATATATACATGAATTTTTTTTTATGATTCAACTATACACATTTAAAGAGTTAAATACATCACTTTCTTTTCATATTAGATAAATATAATTATTTGAGTGTGCAATATGTAAACATAAAATGGTATTAAATCGATACTTGTTTTAGTATTTTATGAAAATTGAATCAAATCAAAATTGCACAAAATCATAATTCATGTATAACCAAAGTTTATGTATAATTTTGAAATTATCCGATTAAAAAATAACGAAATGTTTTAAAATTAATTTCATATTAACATTTATATATTTCATAATTAATTTAAATAATATATATTTTTATCATTCAATAATAACTTTAGTAACTTGAGCTAGGTCTATGCATATTTTATATGTATGTAAAGAATATAGTAGAGACAAGATGTTGACATAGTTAACAAAAGGTGATAGTTAATATTCTCAACCAAGGGTCGTTGGTCACCTATCGATCCACACTAATGATAGACGCCAACAGGTCCATTTTGCATCTCCGAATAAGATAAAATTGGGCACCCATCCTGAATATGGTCGTACCGTCCACATTGAAAGCATATGAATTAGGATTCTTAAATGAGAGAGGTGAGCATGCACGGGATGATTGCAAATTAATACCTCCCAACTTATATGCTCATAAATTTAACCTTGCTGTTTTTTTAAACATAATTAGTAAATACGTAGGACGGAAGAATTCATGTCAGCAAATCAATACCAACAGTAATGCGTGTTTTTTTTCCCCCATATAATTTATGCTTGAATATAACATTTTAAACTGATATAATAAATTATTTAATATTATATGCATTTATTGAAATTAATCATAATTTTACATTATGTATACTAATATATATTAAATAACTAGTTTTTTTTTATATCGTGTTGTCTTTATAAATTAAAATATGCTTAATAATTTTGAAATCTTTTAAATGAATAAAAATTGCTATTAAAATTTTAAATTTTCATTTAAATGAAGTTTTAAATAATTTTTTTATTTAATTAAAATACAATAAAAATATATTTAATTTGTATACATGTTTAATTAACCATTCTTAATGTGTTTTAACATATTTTACCAATTTTTTAATCATTTATGTAAACTTTTGTAAAATTTGAAAAATTAAACAATTTATTTTAATACATGTTATTCCGTTTTAAAATTTCTATTTTTTTTAATTTATAAAGTAATTATATAATTTCATAAAAGCTTAATATTAGAAATTAAAAATGAAAATTACTTGTTTAAAGTTTATTATTATTATTAGTGATACGAAAATCATATTTAAAACTTAATTTAAAAATAAAATTCACTTTAATTATAAATTTAAAAAAAAATATTTTGAAACTCAAAGTTTTCATTTTTGCTTTCGTATGTACCTTCTTTTATAATATATAAGATATATATGTTTTCTTTAAAAAAGATCCTATAACTATATTTGATTGATAGGTTAAAAAATATAAAATCGGTAATAGTTAATAGATAATGACTTTTTTACATTGTGATTATCATATGATGTTTAATACCCGTGTTGAACCCTCAAACAACCATAAATTTTTGGTTATATTTTCATATATGCATGTAAAATTATATTTGATTAACATGTTATAGAACTCTTAGTTATTGGGTAATAATTATAGGGTAATGAATTTGTATCCTATAATTATATATTTTTAAAAGATCTTTTAATCATATTTGATTGATAGGTTAAGAAATATAAAACCAGTAATAATTAATCGATAATGATATATTGTATTGGTTGCAATTTCAAATTTTTTATGCATCGTCACTATCATATGATGTTTAACACCGATGTTGATTAATGAGAAATTTTTTTAAAAAGTAATTATATGTTAATATACAATTTCATATATTATCAATAAAGCAAATATAATTATCATTATTGATTGATGTGTCAATACATCATCAATAAAGCAAATGTTATTATCGGTTTAAAATTTATGAATTTAAATATCTCATTAATGTAAATATACACTATCATTAATAAATGTAAATAACTTTTAATTAAAAATGGTAAGAAAATCATATATAAAACTTAATTATAAAGACGAGACCCACTTTAAATATAATTAAAAAATGAAAAATTATTTTATGGACTCTTTTCACCGCATCATCAATGGTCTATTTCTAATTATTTAACAATATTTCAACAAAATTTTTCATGTCATTGATACATAATTTTGATAATTTTTTTACCCCAAACCTTAAACTTGGAACCTAAAACGTGAACCCTAAGATTCAAGATTCAGGTCGAGGTTTAGAGTTTAAGGTCCTGATTTGCGGTTTAAGGTTCAGGGTTCCGAGTAAAAAAATTACCAAAATTATGTATCAATGACATGTAAAAAATTACTAAAATGGTATTAAATAATTGAAAGAGACCATAGATGATGTAGTTAGAAAGGTTGATAAAATAATTTATATAAAAAAAAAACATTTTGGAACTAAAAAAATTAACCTAAAACTTAATGTTTCTATATATACTCCCATACATTCTTTTATAATATATATCTATATATATATATATGATTTTTATATCTTCAAACTTTTACTGAAAAAGAAAACATAAAACCATTTTTTTGATATATATGTAATCAATTAATGATGACTTAATACAATATTTGGTATTTGGACTCTATTCTTTTTCTTAATTTGATATTTAATTTTTTTAATTTAATTTAGTGCTTGAATTTGAATTTTTTTTTAACTTGATATCTAACCTTTTTTTTTAATCCAACTTGCTATCTAATCTTTACAATTTTCCTAATCTAGTACCTAAGCTTTTCTTTGTGTTTGATTTAGTACTTAATTAAACTTGTTAATTGTTATACAAATTATTTTAATATACTAATAGTGTTAGTATGATCAACATGTGGTAGATGATATAAAATTTTATTTTATTTTTGTATATCAAATACTCAATTCATTTTATTTTATTTTTAATTATCACATTGAATTTCTTTTATTGAATTTTTAAAATTTTTATTTTCTTTTTTAATATTCATTCTTTAAGTATAGCTCAAAGCACATTTTTTTAATATGAATTTCCTCTTATGCTAACAATATTTTTGTGGAAATAAGAGCTTTGTGAAGACTAAACCATGTTTTAAGCATGTAGTCTCTCATGAATCATTTTTGCCATTAATAATTAAAGTAATCTCAACTTGAATGAAAATGAAATTTAGATATATTACTTAGCAAAACAGAGGAAACTCCAAACAAATGTAATCATTATTGCCGCCAAATTCCCATCATCTATCACATGTCATTTATATCTAGCTATTTTTTTCCCTCATAATAAACTAACACCATTAATGTTTTGAGATAATTTATATAACATTTGACAAAATTAGGTATTAGATCGAAAAAAATAAAGCTTGGATACTAAATTAAGAAAATTTGCTAAGTTACGTATCAAATTGTAAAAAATAGATATCAAATTTAAATACCAATTATTATATTAGTATTAATAAAATACATATGTTTAAAGTAATAAAGATAAAAGAAATTGTGAATTACACGAGTGGTTGTTAAATTAGTAATAATAATAAAAAACTTCATAAAAGCAAGTCATCCTACTTAGAGGATATTAACTTTAAAAAAACTGAAAACATAAATAAAACTAAGATTAATGGATGGAAGGATTGGCAAGAGAGGCAGAGGATGTGAGAACGGAGCAGGAAGCACGCCTAGCAAAGGCGCGTGAAGGGGGGAATTAAATAGAGATTCGGTGATTGGAGAGGGGTGGAATTGGAAATAAAAATTTTGCATGTCGGAACTGGAATAAAGAGGGGGGAAAACTAAGGACGCTTGGCATGAGCTATGAAGCTTTGTGTCACCCCTTTTATTTCCACCTGATTCCTTCCTTTATCAGACATCCCCTCAATTTTCCCATTTAATGAAAAACAGCAAAACCCTCTTTAATCAATACCAAAGAAAGGGACTTCAGAGATAGAGAGATGAGGTTTTGATAGCAAAGCAAAGCAAAGTACAGATTTTAGATAGATAGTGAAATTCCCCTTTAACAAACTGAGAGATGGGTAGGGATGGGAATAAAAGTTGCTTTGCATGTTGCTTTTCAACACCCACAACTTCTTCTTCTTCTTCTTCTTCTTCATCGGCAATCAAGCTTTTGTTCTTTGTAGTTCCCTTGATTCTGGTATCATTCATTGTGTTTGTTTTAGTACCAAGAAACTCAACTTGGGCTTTGATTTATAGCCTCCCTCCTTCTACCTCTGCGGTGGCGGCGGCGGCAAATAGCAGCGATAAGCTCGGTGCAGCTGTGCATGCTGAAAGCAGCCAACAAGTATTGGATTTGCCTTCCAGGGTGGTCAAGACGGTGGATGTTGGAGGCAGCTCGGGAGAAGCAACACTGTCTGACTCAGATGAGGTTGCTGTTAATCGCTCAGCTTCACCCCCACTTTCTGCTGTTGAAGCAGTCACCAAATTTCAAGAATTAGTGAGTGATTAGTTTCCTTCTCTTTCATGCAATTTTCCTTTGTGGAATTTGTCCTTTTTTTTTTTTTTTTCTTTTCATCTTCTTTTACTATTATTATCTTTTTCTCACAGTTAGATTCTTCACATGATATAATGCTTGTCATTGTCAGCACAATTTCTTGCCTGCTGTTGTATTCCCTTTAATTTCCTTTTTAGAGAAGTGTTTTTATCACACATGCATAACTCCCTTGTTGGATTCATTTGAACAGAACGAAACAAAGGAGTATAGTAGCTTAAACACCTCAATTACCGACTCAGATATCTTAAACATTACCATTAACGGGACTCCAAATAATGCTACAACATCCCCGAATGAAACCATAGCTCTTCCCTTAAAGCACAGCAGACAAGTTCGAACCAAATTGGACAAGGTTGAAGCGGGTCTACAAAGAGCTCGATCGGCCATAAGAGAAGCTAAAAATGGGAGACAATTACAGGATCCTGACTATGTCCCAATAGGTCCTATGTACTGGGATGCAAAGGCCTTTCACAGGTATGTCTGTATCCTCTGTATTCCTATACTTGAAACTTCAAACTTGGAATCACAATCATGTCACAAAAACTGCAGAAAAGAATGAAAAAGACCTTGACCTTTGCTCTTTTTTTGTTTCAAACAGAGTGAAACTAGAGAAATGTGAAGAAACAGATAACTAAAGAAATCAGGATCAACTAGATATTGATAGAAAGTTTAACATGGAAACATTACAACATATCTCTTTATCTTAGATATGTAAGATTCTTTTTTCCCCTTTCGTTGTGATGATTTTCATATGATTAGTAACCATCAAGAATTGGGTCATTATTCATTAAGATTTTGGGTCTGTATTTGCGAAATGGGTAGGAAAACTCGTAAACAGGGTTGAGTGGCAGCAATGGGACATTGAGGTGAGGATGGACAAGTCGTCCCATGTAGAGGTTGAAAGCCCAGTGTCTGAAAAGGATAGGCTATTAAGATATGATAATTACCCACATGGAAATCATACACATTTTTGACAAATCAAGCACAAATATGGAAATTTATCCACATGGAAATCATACACAATTTTGACATTTCAAAAACAAGTAAGGATAATCAATTCGATCCTGCCCGACCGTAGCACCATGCTGATAGTCCCCAAGTCCCAAGGAACTTTGTGTTAAATCCAAACCGCACATCTATCCCCACTCTGCTTCTTTTTGCCTTTTTTTCTTTTTTTGTAAATTTAAGATAGGATTATTTTCCCTTATACTAAACATATTTTATTATTAAAATAATTCTAAAAATTAGTTTATTATTTTTTAGAACATTTAAAATCTTAACCTAAAATCCTAAATTCTAGAACCTAAGTCTTAAACTTAAATCCGAAACTTATATCTTAAAAGAAATTATTTAAAATTTGAATGGTGTGGATTTGTGACTCATGGATTGTAACAACCAAGAAGACTGAGTTTATAGTTAGAAAAATAGGCATTGTATCCAAACAAGAATGTTAAATTTTTTACTTACACTTATTTATTTTGCCAACTACTTTTTCCACAAAATATGGTTAAAATATGTTGTTAGTCCCTGTACTTGTATAAAATTTGAGATTTAGTCTATACTTTAAAAGTTAAAACTGAAGCCCTCTTACTTTATTGATCTAAAAATCTCAGTTCTGTCATTAAAATCATAAATATTTTCTATCAATGTTATATGTTCTCATATAACATGAGATATGTTGACTGAAAATAAACATGTTAACTTGACAAATTTTGACAGAAATTATCAAAATAACGATAATAATTAGACTATAATTTTTAAATTGAAATTGTGGAAGGATTGAATTTTTAATTTTTAAAGTACAAAGATTAAATCTCATATCGGATGGGAATTCGGAATTCAAGGCTTAGGTAATTCATTTACCAGCGTTTGCTACCCTAAAGTTCCTTTAATCTCTAATTCTTTGTAATTTATAGGAGCTACCTGGAAATGGAGAAACAATTCAAGGTGTTTGTTTACAAAGAAGGGGAACCTCCTGTGTTTCATGACGGTCCCTGCAAGAGCATATATTCCATGGAAGGAAATTTCATTTATAAGTTGGATGTTGATACCAAATTTCAAACTAAAGATCCCCAGAAAGCTCATGTTTTTTACCTTCCATTCAGTGTAGCAAAGATGGTCCGATTCGTTTATTCACGGGACTCGCGTGATTTTAGTCCCATACGAAGGACAGTGGTGGACTATATCAATCTTGTTGCTCAGAAGTACCATTACTGGAATCGGAGCCACGGCGCAGATCATTTCATGCTCGCATGTCATGATTGGGTTAGATTTTTTTTTTATTTTATTCTTAGTTGATTTCAATATGAGCTTGAGATGTGTATGGTTTTTTGAATGTAGGGGCCAGAAGCTAGCTTTTCACTTCCTTACCTAGAAAAGAACTCCATTCGAGCTCTATGCAACGCCAACACTTCTGAAAGATTCAACCCCGTCAAGGATGTTTCGATTCCAGAAATCAATCTCATCACTGATAAATTAACCGGTTTGATGGGTGGACCATCAGCGTCTCGGCGTCAAATCTTGGCCTTCTTTGCAGGAGGGGTTCATGGTCCGATAAGACCGGTCTTACTCGAGCATTGGGAAGACAAGGATGAAGACATTAAGGTACATAAATACCTACCAAGAGGTGTCAATTACTACGATATGATGAGAAATAGCAAGTATTGCATTTGTCCAAGTGGTTACGAAGTTGCAAGCCCGAGGATTGTGGAGGCATTGTACAATGGATGTGTTCCAGTGCTCATATCAAAAAGTTACGTGGCACCATTTAGCGATGTTCTACGATGGAAGTCGTTTTCGGTGACGGTGTCAGTGGATGACATCCCGAAACTGAAGGAAATATTAATGAATATATCGACAAGGCAATACATAAGAATGCAGAGGAGAGTGTTGCAAGTCAGAAGGCATTTCGAGTTCAATTCTCCGCCTAAGCGCTACGATGTGTTTCACATGATCCTACACTCGGTTTGGCTTAGAAGACTCAACGTTAGGATCACGGATGACCATGGAGTCGTGGCTAATTGATGGCTGGATTTTCAAGTAATAAATAGTTTCGACCAGATTAATTAAAAATTTTTGTTGTACATGTGTTTTTATGTCTTCTGTTTGTTGGGAAACATAGTAAGTTATGCGTAGACAGAGACGAAAATGACTCCAAAATTGAGGCATCATGAATTGTTTGTTTCGAGGGAGTTATTTTGTTAATTGATTTAGGCCTAGTTCTTTTTATGTTGTTGCGGTTGAAATTTTAATATAATGATGTACAATATATAAATTTTACATATTTTTGTAAAATTAATGATACTTGATAATAATATTTAAGTAATTTCATGGTACATTTATGAATCATTTCATCCGAAATGTAAATCTTTCTATGTAATTCTTGGACACTAAATTATTTACAAATTATTTTTTTTATCCAATTTGATTATTTGTTTGTATCATATTATAAAGTAAAATTTTGAAGGTTAAAATCTGCTCTAAATTTCTATACACTTTGTATATTTAAAATTTAGTTCCATCACTTTTTATTTTCAAAAATATAATCTTTTATTTTTTTTTTAATTTTAAAATTCAAGTGCATTTGTTATCACTATTAAAATTCTTTTATTAAATTATTTGGTGTGAATTAAAAACAAAACTATTTATTTGATAGTCATATCACAATAAAACTACAATTAAAAATACTTATTATGATTTTTCTTAAGAACAATCATCCAAAACCGTTGCAATAAAGTAATTTATTTTTGTTGGAATAGTGTTGTTGAGAAAAATTGAGGTCAACATTTTGATTGAAATAGTTGACAATATTAACCATCTAGACTAACTAATGATATTATAAAAATAGACAGACTAAACTATGTCAAAAATTCAAGTATATAAATTAAATCTCAAATTTCAACATAATTTAGAGGGTAAAATTAAAATTTGGCCATTTTTTTATCATATAAAAAATGTGATGCAAACTTAAAAGAGATTAAAAGTCACATGTCGATCTCTAAACCTCTCATAATATTCAAATTATATATAATCATGTAATGTTTTAACCGAAAAATTAATAATATTAATTATTTAATCTAATTAAAAACATTATAAAATGTGTAGAGACTAAATTATGTTAAAATTAAAATATACAAATTAAATCTTAAAATTAACCGTATTAGAATGACGAAATATGATATTCAACTGTTTTTATAAAATGTAAAAGAAAAGAAAAAAGAAAAAGAAAGAAGCAGTAGGCTACCAAAGAGAATAATGAGCTCGCTATGTGGCAACATAAGAAACATCCCTTTCTTCGTTTTATATATAGGTATATAGATTTACGGTACTATTTCCTTTTCAATGGTTATTTTATTTAAATAATATGAAAAAAAAATTATTTACGAAAATAAGTTAAAATGAACAATAAAAAGTGATATTGTCAATATATTATGTACGGGCCCAAATTTGTCCAGCCCACTAAAGACCCAAACACTTATATAAATAAAAAGTCTTAAAGTATAAAAGTCTAAATTACATAAGGCCCAACCCCATCAGCCCAAAACTAACAAAAACCCTAATGGCCCAAGCCCAAGAACCTAAACCAAATCAAAAACATCAGGGTTTTTGAAACCCTAGGCGCCGTGCCTCCCTCCCCCACGTGGTGTCAGCGCGTTTTGCGCCCGAACAGACACCCCGTCCCATCGCCTCTACTCACCTACTCCGACATTACCTGCAAAACGAAAGAGAAGCACGCAAAGCAAAGCCAAACAGTAGCAAACAGAGATAGAAATCAATGTATTTCGACTATAAAGCCATGATAAAAACCGATTGTAGGAAAAGGAGGGGGGAATTTTTGAATATTCGAAAACAAAAAAAAAAATACAAAAAAGAGATTCAAAAAAACGAGTTAAGGTTAATATTATTTCCATTTTCCTTTTTCTTTTTATTTTCGAATCTACTCATGCACAGACATACATCTATGATTTCTTTATTTTTTGTTTCTTCTTTTTTAAAAGAGCATATATGTATATATTTATATATAATTTTTTTTAAAAAAAATTAAAATTTTACCTTTTTTCAATTTTCACGGTGGCCAGCACGGCAGATGACGTCGGTCCCATGATCGGACCACGGCCAAAGCTTGGCCAGATTTGGAGAGGGAGGAGAGAGTTGAGAGGCTCCTCTCTCATTTTTTTTCTGAAAGAATGAGAAAAAAAATGAAGTTTTAAAAAAAAACCTTAGCTTTTATAGGAGTATAAAACGGCACCGTTTTTGTGCCTTGGTTCTGGAGGCTAAACAGCGCCGTTTAGGCGCTAGAACCGTGACCCGACCCGATGCCCAAAGAGGATCCGCGTGTTTTCGCTTTTTTGGTTTATTTACGCGTGTGGTCCCCCGCTTTTGAGTCACGCTTCAATTTAGTCCCTTTTTTGTTCTTTTTCTCCTTATAGATTTAACAATCAAATGTGTCGCATGTTTCAATTTAGTCATTGACTCGCTGAGCAGGGACACGTGTCCAGAAGATTGGTTTATTTCCTCTTTTGATCCTCGCTGGTTTTCGCGCGTTCTATTTTAGTCCCTAGCAGTTTCTATTATTCACGATTTATCCCCTTTAACCTTATTTGGTTTCGATTCAGTCCTTATTTGTTATTTTTATTACAATCTAGGCTCTAAATTTCATTTTAGATTTCGATTTAGCCGTCTATTCTTTTAACCTCAAACTTTTATGAATTGTTAAAAAATGTTTATTTGTTCATTCATATATCCGTCCATTTATCCATTTCTTTGTAATTTTATTCTGTATTTAAATTTGTATCACCATTTATTCCGTCATTTAGCATATCTTATTATCATTATTATTATTATTGTCATTATTTGATTCATTTATATATCTATTTACTATCCTTTTTATATATGTATATATATATGTATATGCGTATATTAAAAGAATTAAATTATTTATGTTTTTGCTACATATATTATTCTTATTCTTCTTCTTATTCTTATTATTATTTTTGAACATATCATATATTTCATATTATTATCAACTTTAAATATTTTATATATATCATTTCTTTTAAATCATCATACGTAGTATTTATTTTAAGATTCTTATATGTATCTTAATATTTTAAATTATTACATGTATACATATATTTTTTATTTAAATATTTTTCTATACATCATTTTACCTTAAATTTCTCTTTTCACATTATTCATTCTAATATTTTACACGTCATTTGAGTTAAACCATCTTATATCTTATCTATTTTAAATTTTTATATGTTATTTAATTACACTATTTTATATGAAAACTATTTTAAATTCTTTTTGTTATTTATCGTAAAACTTTTATTATTATTAATTTCAAGACTTCATATGTTACTTATTTTAAACTTATATATATTATTATTTTTGGATTCTTATGTACATATATATTTTTATTTAAATTATTTTTGTACAACATTTATTTTAAATTTCCCTTCTTTCACATTATTTATCCTAACTTTATTCATTTTCATTTAAAAGTTTGTTTTATTTTATTTATTTTAATTTGAATTGTTGTTCATTAATTATATTCTTTAGTTTTCATCAATGTTCGATTAAAATGTTTGTTTTTCGAAGTAGGATTATTATCCTTATCACCCATTTTGTATAATGTTATATTCATATATTATTTCATGCATGTAAGTTATGCTTTTATGTGTAACACCCCCTAATCTCAAACCGTCGCAGGAATAGGGTTACGAGACGTTACCGAACATATTGGTTAATTTACAAACAATTCGTGAATAAACAACAGATATATTAAAATTAAATCATTAAACCTCTTTTATGAACCTTCGAGGCCTAAATCA
Organism: Gossypium longicalyx; assembly: GCA_025698465.1. NCBI lineage: Eukaryota > Viridiplantae > Streptophyta > Magnoliopsida > Malvales > Malvaceae > Gossypium > Gossypium longicalyx. The sequence continues at coordinate 31,282,549 of CM047003.1, forward strand.
CTTATTATAATTAAATAGGGACTTATTCAAGTACTCCGAAGATTTTTCGTAATATAATAATTATTATATTAATTTTAAAAAAAATTCAATATAATCCCTTTAGAAACATCTAACCTTCCCTGCAATTTCAAATTTGCAACTAACTCAGCATAACAACTCAACAAATACAATCTTCATCCAAATCACTTTCGTCTCATAACAATATCACTAATCCTTATTTTATCTAACATTATATCCATTCATACTTTCAAGTAGTATTTAAACATCTTAATTAATTTTCATTCATATCATATATCAACTTATATTAACTTAATTAATATATTCATGAGTTGATACAAAACATAGTCACATAAGCTCCTATACATGCCATATAAACCATTTAAAGTATTTATAACAAAATCTACCGGAAAATCGAGATAGTGTGACTTGAGCGTGATGATCCGATCCTCTGACCCTCCCGTTAATCTACAAAGAGCAATAAACATTACAAGTAAGCTAACTATAGCTTAGTAAGTTCGTCAGCTTTAACCATAAACCTTACCAATATTAGTTTCCAAAATTCAAATCATATGGACATTTCAAGTAAGTTACTTTCATCCTGTAAGTCATAATCTCATTTTAAAAATAATTTACTTAATTGAGCTCAAAAATAATGATAACATTATTTACATTTCTTTTTCCACACGTTACAATTATGACTTACCAATTTGTCAATTTAAGGAACGACTTACGGATTTGAGTACATTGTGATCTGAAGCCCGAAGTCTAACTAAAGCACATAAAGTGCTAAGGAGGCTTAGAAGGCTATAATCGAAGCACATAAGTGCTAAACAGAAGCTTAGAAGGCTACAATCAAGCTCACTCACGAGCTAAACCGAAACCCAAAAAAGGGTTAGCTGAAACTCATATGAGTTAATGAAGCTCGTAAGAGCTAAGCAGAAAGCAAAACACGAGAGTTCGCAACAAATGCTGAATCTCGGTTTACTTGGGTAATTTACCGTCAATTCATCTTTTTCACCGAACGATCGTACTCATTTCTCGCTTTCCGTTCTCGAAATACTCAGTTCAATTTTGTAACTTTTGTACATGATTTAATTATTTTCAACAATTAACATACATAAATATTAATCACCATTCATAAAATAACACTAAAATTTAATAATTTAACCGCATGCGAACTTACCGGAACAATTTGCGATGAGTTGTAGAGATTTCGGAACTATTAGGAATTTTTTCTTTCCTCGTTTATCCTCGATTTCTTGATTTGCAGTAAAAATATGAAAAACCAGCTTAAGAAAACCCTTCTATGGTGTTTTTGCTGATGAGAATGCAGAAAAATAAAGAGAAATCTAGATAATTCCACTTTAGTCCTAGCTTTATTAAGTAAATTTTGCAATATTCCAAATTTGCCCTTAATTCATCAATTTTCCTGCTGATTTCAAGCCCCTTGCCGTCCAGCCCAAATAGACCTTGGGTCTATTTGCCTTTTAAACCCTCTTTCTTTTATCATTTAAGCTATTTAATCATTCCTCATAATTTTACATTTGTTACAATTTAGTCCTTTTTATTCAATTAACTATCGGAACTTTAAAATTTCTTGACAAAACTTTAATACTAACTTGACAAAACTTTAAAATTTCTTTTATCAACTTTAAAAATATTTATGACTCGTTTTAAAAATTTTAAACTCTCGATACCTCATTTTCGATTCTAATTTTAATTAGTTTTTTTAATTTTTTAAATATTTATTTCTAGTACACTATTCGCTATTTCAAATATTTTCCTAATTTCACATTTAACTTATATTCACTAAATTATTAATATTTTTCTACTCATTTGTCGGATTTAGTGATCTCGAATCATTGTTCGACACCATGAAAAATTTAGGCTATCACAATTCTCTCCTCTTAAGAAATTTCGTCCTCGAAATTTGTTACCAAAATAGGTTCGGATATTGTGATTTCATTGATTCCTCTGTTTCCCAAAGTTGCTTCCTCCACACCATGTCGATGCCACAACACTTTAACTAATGGTACCTTTTTTATTCATGATTCTTTAATTTCCCGAGCTAAAATCTTCTTTGGTTCTTCTAAATAAGTCATATCATCGATCAAGTTGAATTTCTATATGCGAAATCACATGTGAAGGGTCTGATCTATAGCGTCTCAGCATAGACACATGGAACACATTATGAATCTTCTCAAGCTGTGGAGGTAAAGCTAACCGATATGCTACAAGGCCGACTTTTTCAATAATCTCGTATGGTCCAATAAATCTTGGACTTAGTTTTTCTTTTCTGCCAAATCGTAATATTTTTTTCCACGGCGACACCTTTAAGAACACTTGATCACCCACATTAAACTCTATTTCTCTTCTTTTCAAGTCAGCATATGATTTCTGACGATCCGAAGCAGCTTTCAGACAATCTCGGATAATCCGAACCTTTTCTTCAGTTTCCTGAATTAAATCGACCCCCACTAACTTGGATTCACTCAATTCTAATCAATGCAATGGAGTCTTACATTTTCTTCCATATAAAGCTTCAAATGGCGCCATCTTTATACTGGATTGATAACTGTTGTTGTAAGCAAATTCGGCCAGTGGTAAATACTTTTCCCAACTACCACCAAACTCAAGTATACAACATCTCAACATGTCTTCCAAAATCTGAATTACCCGCTCTGATTGCCCATTAGTCTGAGGATGAAAAGCGGTACTAAAATTTAGCTTTGTGCCTAAAGTTTCCTGTAGTTTGCTCCAAAACCTCGATGTAAACCTTGGATCTCGATCCGAAATAATGGATGTTGGAACCCCATGTAACCTCACAATCTCAGAGGTATACAGTTCTACTAACTTTTCCAGTGGAAAATCAGTTCTGACTGGAATAAAATGTGCTGATTTTGTCAATTTATCGACAATTACCCAGATTGAATCTTTCTTCTTCGGGGTCACAGGTAACCCAGATACAAAATCCATCGTAACATGTTCCCACTTCCACTCTGGAATCATAATAGGTTGTAACAAACTCGTTGGTACCTGATGTTCTGCTTTCACCTGTTGACATATTAAACACTTTGCTACAAACTCACAAATTTCCCTTTTCATACCAGGCCACCAATACATCTGTTTCAAATCACAATACATTTTTGTACTTCCAGGGTGAATAGAATACCTACTACTGTGAGCTTCAGAAAGAATATTATTTTTCAAATCTGAATTATTTGGAACGCAAATTCTTTTACGATAGTATAACATACCATTCTCATCAATGTTATACTCACGAATCTCGCTTGTCTCGAGCTATTTGTTTCTTTAATACCAACTTTGAATCTTCATCTTGCAACTCCCGAATTTGTTGGAGAAACACAGGTTTGGCTTTCAATTCCGCTATTACAGATCCATCTTCACTAACAGATAAATGGGCATTCATTGACCGGAGTGCAAACAAAGATGATTTCCGACTGAGTGCGTCAGAACTATATTAGCCTTCCCCGGATGATAATCGATAACAAGGTCATAATCTTTTAATAACTCAAGCCATCTTCTCTGTCTCAAATTCAACTCTTTCTGCGTCATTAAGTACTTCAAACTTTTATGATCTGTATACATGTAACATTTTTTCACCATATAAATAATGTCTCCAAATTTTCAAAGCAAAAACAATTGCAGCCAACTCCAAATCATGCGTAGGATAATTCTTCTCGTGTGATTTTAGCTGCCGAGAAGCATAGGCCACCACTTTCCCCGACTGCATCAGCACACAACCTAAACTATTCAAAGATGCATCACTGTATACAAAATATGGCACACCTGATTCTGGTTGAGTCAACACTGGAGCTTTTGTCAACATATTCTTCAATTGATCAAAACTTTGTTGGCATTTATCAGACCACACAAACTTAACATTCTTCTGTAGCAATCGTGTCATAGGAGTAGCAATCATTGAAAATTTTTTAATAAAACGGTGATAATATCCAGTTAAACCCAGAAAACTTCGTACTTCCGTTACATTCCTTGGAGTTTTCCAATTTAGTACTACAGATACTTTATTCGGATCTACTCAAATCCCTTCGGCTGAAACAATGTGATCCAGAAATCCCACCTCATGAAGCCAAAATTCACATTTGCTGAATTTTGCATATAATTGCTTTTCTCACAAAGTTTGTAACACTATCCTTAAATGTTGAGCATGCTCGGGTTCTGTCTTTGAATAGATCAGTATATCATCAATAAACACAACTACAAATCTATCCAAATAAGGCTGAAAAATCCGATTCATTAAGTCCATTAATGCAGCAGGGGCATTAGTTAAACCAAAAGGCATTACCAAAAACTCGTAATGAACATATCGAGTTCTGAAGGCAGTTTTCGGCACATCACATTCTTTAACTTTCAGTTGATAATATCCGGATCGAAAATCTATCTTTGAAAACACGACAGCACCTTTCAACTGATCAAACAAATCATCAATGCGAGGCAAAGGATATTTATTTTTAATTGTAACCCTGTTTAGTTGCCTGTAGTCTATGCACAGTCTTAGAGATCCGTCTTTCTTTTTCACGAACAAAACTGGTGCACCCCAGGGTGACATACTCGGTCTAATAAACCCTTTTGTCTAGTAATTCCTGCAACTGTGTCTTCAGCTCTTTTAACTCAGCTGGTGCCATACGATATGGTGTCATTGATATAGGAGTTGTCCCCGGTACTACATCAATCACAAATTCAACTTCCCGATCTGGTGGTAAACCCGGTAATTCTTCAGGAAATACGTCAGGAAATTCATTAACAACCGGCAACTGTTCTAATTTTGGTTCAGATCCTCGAGTATCAAGAATGTAAGCTAAAAATACTTCATTATCCTTTCGCATTAACCTTTGATTCGAAAAAGCTGAAATAATTTTAACAACATCATTTGAATTATCAGGCTCAACAGAAAATATATCACCGGTCTGACATTTTAAACTGATCCGCTTCTCACGACAATTTACCACAGCATCATATTTTGTCAACCAATCTATTCCCAATATAACATCAAATTCTCGAAAGGGTAGCAATATTAAATCGGCGAGGAACTCATGACCTTTTATTTTGATGGACAATTTTTCGACACACTAAATTTACTATCACCTTTTGTCCTAACGGATTAGTAACTTGAATATCATATTCAGTTGGTTCAATAGACAATTTATTTTCTAATGCTAATACTGTGCAAATATAAGAATGTGTAGACCCTGGGTCAATTAATGCATATACAATAACATCAAAGAGATAGAAAGTATCAGCAATAACATCTGGAGCCGTGGCTTCTTCTCTAGCTCAGATGGCGTATGTACGTGCTGGTGCTCTAACCTCTGACCGAGCAACAGAATCTTTTGCACTCGAGCGAGTAGCTCTTGCAGCACTGCTTTGACTCGCATGTTTACTTCTCTGAGAAGTAGTCATCTGTTTCTCCTTCTGTTTTTCTTCATCTTTTTGTAACAGAGGACAATTCCGGATAAAATGATGAGTGGCTCCACATTTGTAGCAAGCTCATGTTTTACCTCTGCATTCACCCAAGTGGTATTTTCCACAGTGTTGACATTTAGACCTGAGAGTATTTTGTACACTGGCTTCACTAGCAATTGATCTGATTGATATTCCACGATCAGGTTGAGTTATTCTAGTCTTCGATCGTTCAGGTACCGATGTAGCTGTAATGGAATCCTCCTTAAACTTTTTAATCAGAAATGCTGAAAATGTTTTGGAGGAGCTTCTTTTATAAGATTCTTTATTTCTTCTTTCTCGCTTTCTATTGTACACTTCTTCCATCTTTTGAGCTCGATCGGATAAAACCACAAATTCTTGAATTTCCGTACCACCTATCATCATTCTGATTTCATCATTCAGACCTTCTTCAAATCGAACACACATGTCTTCTTCTTTAGGAACAATCTCTCGAGCATATCTGCTAAGGTATACAAACTCCCTCTCATACTCAGCTACTGTCCGATTTCCCTGTCGAAGATCAAGAAATTCTCTCTTTTTCTTTTTTAAATATCTTTTACCAACATATTTCTTTTTAAACTCAACTTGGAAAAATTCCCAAGTAAGTTTATCAGCTGGTACCACAGCTTCTATTGTCTCCCACCAGTGATATGCTTCTTCTTTTAATAAGGAAACAACACACCTTAAATAGTCATTTGGAGAACAAGCCATTTCTTTAAAAACTTTTATCATGCTATGCAACCAATACTCAGCTTTTACTGGATCATCATCTGACCTGCCCTGAAATTCTTCAGCCCTAAATTTTTTGAGTTTTTCTACCGGAGTTCTCTTACTTGATTCAGTTATCGGAGGAGGAGGAGGTGGAGGAGCAACCGAGGATACTACTGGTGGTACTGTAGGGGGAGGAGGTTGCTGGGTTTGATTCCTTTCCTGCATCCTCTCATTATACCACTGATTCATTACTCCAATAATCATGTTTCTAAGTTCTTGTTCTCGCATTAAGGAAATTGGAACATCGCTACTTGTCCCTTGTTCAGATGTCTGTACTCTACTATTTGCTTCTTCCTGTTCAGTATGTTCAGGTCTATCCGACATCTTTACAATCTATTAAAAAAAAGCAAGGGTTAAATCGGATCATACACATCACACTATCACAGATTTATATGGCATGTATTTCTAAACATTTTACGTATCATGTCTATTTCGAGAATCGGCTAAACCGGGCTCTGATACCAAAAATGTAACACCCCCTAATCCCAAACCGTCGCAGGAATAGGGTTACGAGGCGTTACCGAACATATTGGTTAATTTACAAACAATTCGTGAACAAACAACAAATATATTAAAATTAAATCATTAAACCTCTTTTATGAACCTTCGAGGCCTAAATCACGTATTATAATTAAATATGGACTTATTCAAGCACTCCGAAGATTTTTGGTAATATAATAATTATTATATTATTTTTAAAAAAAAATTCAATATAACCCCTTTAGAAACATCTAACCTTCCCTGCAATTTCAAATTTGCAACTAACTCAACATAACAACAAGTCAACAAATACAATCTTCATCCAAATCACTTTCGTCTCATAACAATATCACTAATCCTTATTTTATCTAACATTATATCCATTCATACTTTCAAGTAGTATTTAAACATCTTAATTAATTTTCATTCATATCATATATCAATTTATATTAACTTAATTAATATATTCATGAGTTGATACAAAACATAGTCGCATAAGCTCCTATACATGCCATATAAACCATTTAAAGTATTTATAACAAAATCTACCGGAAAATCGAGATAGTGTGACTTGAGTGTGATGATCCGATCCTCTGACCCTCCCGTTAATCTACAAAGAGCAATAAACATTACAAGTAAGCTAACTATAGCTTAGTAAGTTCGTTAGCTTTAACCATAAACCTTACCAATATTAGTTTCCAAAATTCAAATCATATGGACATTTCAAGTAAGTTACTTTCATCCTGTAAGTCATAATCTCATTTTAAAAATAATTTACTTAATTGAGCTAAAAAATAATGACAACATTATTTACATTTCTTTTTCCACACGTTACAATTATGACTTACCAACTTGTCAATTTAAGGAATGACTTACGGATTTGATTGTGATTTGAAGCCCGAAGTCTAACTAAAGCACATAAGTGCTAAACGAAAGCCCGAAGGCTAACTGAATCACATAAGTGCTAAACGGAAGCCCGAAGGCTAACTGAAGCTCACCAGAGTGAATCGAAACCCCAAAAGGGTTAATCGAAACTCATATAAGTTAATGTAAGCTCGTAAGAGCTAAGCAGAAAAGCAAACACGAGAGTTCGCAACAAATGCTGAATCTCGGTTTACTTGGGTAATTTACCGTCAATTCATCTTTTTCACCGAACGATCGTACTCATTCATTTCTGCGTTCGTTTCTCCAAATACTCAGTTCAATTTTGTAACTTTTGTACATGATTTAATTATTTTCAACAATTAACATACATAAATATTAATCACCATTCATAAAATAACATTGAAATTTAATAATTTAACCGTACGAACTTACCCGGAACAATTTGCAGTAGTTGTAGAGATTTCTGGAACTATTCCGGAATTTTCTCTTTTCCTCGTTTATCCTCGATTTCTTGATTTGCAGTAAAAATATGAAAAACCAGCTTAAGAAAACCCTTCTATAGTGTTTTTGCTGATGAGAATGCAGAAAAATAAAGAGAAATCTAGATAATTCCACTTTAGTCCTAGCTTTATTAAGTAAATTTTGCAATATTCCAAATTTGCCCTTAATTCATCAATTTTCCTGCTGATTTCAAGCCCCTTGCCGTCCAGCCCAAATAGACCTTGGGTCTATTTGCCTTTTAAACCCTCTTTCTTTTATCATTTAAGCTATTTAATCATTCCTCATAATTTTACATTTGTTACAATTTAGTCCTTTTTATTCAATTAACTATCGGAACTTTAAAATTTCTTGACAAAACTTTAATACTAACTTATTAACATTCCATAAATATTTATAAAAATATTTATGACTCGTTTTAAAATTTTCAAACTCTCGATACCTCATTTTTTATTCTAATTTTAATTAATTTTTTTAATTTTTTTAAAATATTTATTTCTAGTACACTATTCGTTATTTCAAAAATTTTCCTAATTTCACATTTAACTTATATTCACTAAATTATTAATATTTTTCTACTCATTTATCGAATTTAGTGATCTCGAATCAATGTTCCGACACCACTGAAAATTTAGGCTATTACATTATGTCTTGCTATTACTCCATGAATCAAGCCTCATTACATTTACCCAACAAATCATTTTATTTTAACCTAAACAAAATAACACACCATGTTTAAATGATGTATTCGCTATTATTCAAAAAATGAAAAAATAAGGCAATGTTTCGCATTTTGGAATATCGGAGAATTGTGCCTTAACTTACGAGGTTTCGGTTCTTTCGTTAATTCTAAGAAGTTAAATATCCTTTTGAGTTTTAAAACACGCGGATTTCTAATTAAAATTAAAGACGAACTTGCTTTCGAGAGTTTATGGTGTCGTGTCCTAACTTACGGGATGTGATACCCCGATATCTCGAGACAAGAAAATCTTTAGCAATCGTTTTGAGCTAATTCAAGTGTTTTTTTTTAAATCGACATCAATAAAAAGGGATCTATTTCATATCCATTCCCGATTTTCAATTTTCGACATTAAGACATTAACTAATCAATTCAGTACCAATTTTTGGGCGTGTCGAGGATGTTAATCCTTCCTCGCACGTAACCGACTCCCGAACCTGTTCTCTTGAATTTCGTAAACCAAAATGTCGTTTTAGTAAACTAAAATTGTTTTATTAAAACAAAGGTGATCCGATCACACCAAATCAAGATCGGTGGCGACTCCCATTTTAATTTTCATTTTCAAACAAAGTCGATTCCCGTTTTCAAAAAAATAGTTTCGACATATTAAACAACACTATTTATAAAAAATAATATTTTAATAAAATAAATAAAATAATAATATTTTAATTTAAAAAAGGGTGTCGCCAACACAAAATTTAAAAAAGGGTTTCCCAGCACATAAGGTGATATCCTTTTCACCCATTTTTTTTTATATTTTAAAGTTTTTTAATTTTCATAATTTGATTTTATTTCATAAAAATGGTTGAGTTGTTTTATTTTTATAATATTATTCTTTTAATATTTTATAATTATAATTTTTTAATATTTAGAATAGTGTTTATAATGTGTAAAGGTTGAGAGCAAATTGTATTGAATTTTTTATAAATAGAATCAACTTGATAGAATGTGTAAAATTTTAAGAGTAAAATTTGTTATTATACAAGTCAAAAAAATGTTACATCGGCATTCTATTTAGTGACCAAATACATTTAATGGAGGGACTAGAATTTAAAATTCACCTAACTGGAGTAACGAAATTAAAAAAAAATGTGACCAAAACATGAACTTGCTAAAAAAACTTAAGTGGCTATTTAAATAATTTATTCTAACATTTTTATGTCAATTTTCTAAAAATATATCAACTTATCATTATGCTAAATATTCAAAAATCTATAATTATAAAATATTAAAAATATTGAAAATTAAACAATTTAGCCATTTTTATTAAATAAAATAAAATTATAAAAACTATAAAATAAAAATATAAAACTAAAAAACATAAAAAGAAAATAAGAAAAGAAATAGAAAAAAATATGTGACCTAATATGTTGGCGACACTCTTTTTTTTAATTAAAATATTATTTATTTTCATTTTATTTTATTTCTATAGATGATATCACTTAACACGTTCATTTCAACTCATTAACTTATATAATTTTTTCTAATTAATTTTATAAATTGTATTTTTGGTATTATTAAATAAAAAAGCCCCAGGTTTGAAACCGTTAATAAAATTAGGCAATTTGGTGAGTTTTAGGCATGGAAATGTAGAGTTCCATCAGTTTGCTGCAAATTCAGTGTGTAATTGATCTGGAATATTAGCTCAAATCCCATATTTAGTTGAGCATCTTACAATGCTTACTTGGATAAGCACTAAAGCTCTTTTTAGATCAACTTCGCAAAAATAGAATGTGAACCATAGAGCCACGTTGCAAATCATTTGAGACGTGGAAAGATGCGGTAATGAAGAACAGGTTGCCTAAATCAATGTCATCTCTGACAGACAAGTAGCATCCAATCCATTCCACCGCCTGATGACATTAACATATCTTCCTTCCATCAGCATAGGAGTCCACGTGTCGACTCATCATCAATTGATTAACACGCGGCAGCCAATCAGAGCAAGGCATCTCCCCCAACGTGTCATGCTCCCAGGAATGCAGCAAATTGTATATTAGATCGATCGCATGCATTTCACCGGCTTAAAGAAAGTATAAAGAGCGAAGGAACATATACACGCTGAACAGTCTTGTTGTGTTATATTATTTCCAGTGAGCTTGCGTTTGAGACTTGAATCGAGGTTGAATATTTAGCCATGGCGACGAGGCAAGAGAAGGAGCGAAGAGCTGAGGCGGCAGCTAGACAAGCCGCGGATGATCTTAGGGATATTAACAGTGGAAGAGAATATGAAGAGAGAGTTGTTTATAAGGAGGAATTGGATCGATCGTCACAGCAACAACAACAAAGGTTGCCTGAAGAAAGTTTTGCGTATAAGGAGGAATGGGTAAGGGAAACTTCACCTCAGCAACAGCAACAGAGGCCTGGAGTTATTGGAACCGTGTTGAGGGCTGTGCAAGGTACTTACGAGCATGCAAAAGAAGCTGTGGTCGGTAAGAGCCATGAGAGGGAAGGAGTTTACGGAGGTGGAGGGAAGACATGGGGGACTACTGATGAAGGTGATAATGCGAAGGAGTTTGCTGAGAGGGCAAAGGACACTACCATGGAAAAGACTGGTGAGTACAAAGACTATGCAGCTGAGAAAGCAAACCAGAGTGCTGATAAGGCCAAACAGATGAAGGATACTACGAAGGAGAAGGCTGCTGAATATACAGATTACGCCGCTCAGAAGGCAAAGGAGACGAAAAACTCAGCAGTCCAGAGGACAAAAGAAACCGAAAACACTGTAACAGGTAAAGCTTCTGAGTATACAGATTATGCTGCCCAGAAAGCTAAGGACGCAAAAGACACCACAGCACAAAAGGCTTCCGAGTATACAGACTATGCAGCACAGAAAACTAAGGGTGCAAAGGATGCTACAATGGGGAAAGCGACTGAATATAAGGATTATACAGCCGAGAAAGCCAAGGAGGCAAGAGATACCACAGCCCAAAAGGCTTCTGAGTATACAGATTATGCTACACAGAAAGCTAAGGACGCAAAAGACACCACTGCACAGAAGGCTTCCGAGTATACAGGCTATGCAGCACAGAAAACTAAGGATGCAAAGGATGCTACAATGGGGAAAGCGACTGAATATAAGGATTATACAGCCCAGAAAGCCAAGGAGGCAAGAGATACTACAGCCCAAAAGGCTTCTGAGTATACAGATTATGCAGCACAGAAAGCTAAGGATGCAAAGGATGCTGCAATTGGAAAAGCGACTGAATATAAGGACTATGCAGCTGAGAAAGCCAAGGGAGCAAAGGATACGACAGCGCAGAAGGCTTCCGAGTTTACAGACTACGCAGCACAGAAAGCTAAGGAAGCAAAAGATACTACAATGGAAAAAGCGACCGAGTATAAAGATTATGCAGCTGAAAAAGCGAAGGAAGCGAAGGACGTGACAGCTGAGAAGACAAAACAGGGGACGGAATATGCAGCGGAGAAAGCAAAGGAAGGTAAGGATACAACAGTCGGTAAGCTTGGGGAGTTGAAAGATTCAGCTGCAGACGCTGCTAAGAGGGCTATGGATTTCCTCACTGGGAAGACGGAAGAAACGAAGCAGAAGGCATCCGAGACTGCACAGAACACCAAGGTGATGACCTTATTTATTCCAACTTTATTTTTTTTTTAATTTTCTCATATTGAAAATGTACTCAAAGTGTTGCTTAAATTATCTAGGAAACATTGAGTGAAACGACGGAGTCAGCTAGACAGAAGATGGAAGAGATGAAGCTGAGAGGTGATGAAGGTAGAAGGAAGACTTATGATGATGATGCCAAACGCCAAGGTCGTGAAGGGTTTTCAGAGACGATAGTGATTAAGGTTGAAGAATCCCCGGCAGGAGCCGTTGATGCTACCGTGAGATCATCTGATGAAACATTCAATGAAGTTGGGCGTGTTGGGGAGGAAGGCGTTATTCGTGATCGCTCCAGCAAAACCAAAATGTGATCTCACACTGCACATACCCTTAATATAGGGGTGGAATATTTGCGTTGCTTTTCATTGTTTTAACTTCTGTTTGTGTTATCTTTTTGTAATACAAGTACGTTCTTTGTTGCATATCTTCTAAATAAACAGAACAGTATGAATTCTGGGACGAATGTGCATTTCTGGGTGTTTGAAGGATAATGGGAAGTATGGCTGGGGTGTGAGTTTTGGTTCTAGAAATCATGTCTTCATTGTGAAGCAAATTCATGTTCTTACCTTATCAATGAGTTCGGAAGCCGAAATTAACAGTAATGATTTGATAGATGCTGCGTCTGAAAGAAGGATATAAATGCAAGCTCCTGTTGGTGATAGATCGCTGAAATGTGAACAAAGCCGATTCCTTGCTCCAAAATCATACTAATTCTTCCGAGTAAATTTTCATATCATCATGACGGTTTTTACTTCAATTTTCATGAAGACAATAGATAAAATTAGTATTATTGTTTTAGCTTTTCCACAAAGCCTTTAATGAATTAGAAACTCTTTGCGTATTTGAAAATGTGTATGATTTATCTATATATCTATGATAGTTCCCAAAAAAAATCTATGTATGATAATATACTGATGATATAAGGCTTAAGGTTTTGACCCAACTTTTTTCCACACACACCCGATTTGAGTTGCCTGGACATATTTTATTTTAAGTCAAATAAATAATGACTTATTAGACAAAAAAATTTTGATATAATTATGAGTTCTGAGCAAGAAAGTAGGCAAAATTTTTTATTTCTACTCATGTTCATTTGCTCATGTCAAGAACTCGGGTTGTAAAATTGTGACCATGATTAAGTTATAAAGGAGATAAAGAAAAACAAACTAATTTTTTAGGTTAGTTTTTTTTTTTTAACAAGATCTACATCTATTCATAGTTTCTCTTTTAATTTTTAAATAGGAGTATATTTCAGTGTAATCGAATTTACATCCTTCTATATTGATATTAAAATACATATTAATTGAGTTTAGATTCAATCAGTTTGACTTTTTTTTATTTTGTTATCATAAATTTTGAATAGATTATGACTCAATTTATTATTATAAAATCGAGAGGAGAGATTAAAAGAGAGTTAGAAATCTTGGTTTAGCTTTTAGTTGTCGTAAATTTAAAAATCTATCAAATAAGATTCTAATGAAAGGAAAAAGAAACAAAAATAAGCAAGTAAAGGAGGATGGTTTGCGAGGGGCAAAAATTAGAAATAAGAAAAAGGGAGTTTCCACCCGTGTTGAATTACTATTCAGTGATGAGGGAAGGGTTTAAGGATGAGCCCATCGAATTGTTTTCATATAATAAAATTATTTTCAAAACAAATGTAATAAGTCTTTACAGCCAACTAAATATTAATCTGATGATGAGCCCGTCGAATTGGATGGTAACACATTCCTACTCCCCCAACCGAACATGATGTTAGCCATAACTTAGACCAAATTTACTACTAAAATTGTAGCCTTGTTGATCATGTTTGTGAGGGAAAAAAAAGAATAGGGCTAACATGTTTATTTTTCATAATTTTATAATAAAAAGGTGAGCAAGAAATAGGTTTGGGCTTGGTTATCTGTCATTTGGACCGATGATTTGGTTATTTGTTAACAGTGGCCACTTTAATGTATGAAGCGGCCCGCTCTGGGCCGGTAATTTTGTGAATTTAACACAATATAAGGGCCATTATATTCCCAAACCTTTGATATACATTGGCAACGCCGCTAGGGTTTCAAGGGATTTCTTCCGGTGCAAAGAGCAGCAGCCATGGTTCTCAAGTACGTTCCTTATCTCTTCCTCTCTTACCCTTAAAATTATTCTTTAATCACGAGTTATTGGTATGATCTTAGAAAATATACCCCCCAAAAAGATCTGCTTACGACCAGATCTTCCTTTCATTTTGTTTTATTCCATATTCTAATATGGCGATTGATTGATTTTATTTAGCATTAAGCGAGGAATTGAACTTTCAGCTATTACTTTTTTGTTTTAATTAGTTCTATTTACATGTTCATTTCCATGTTAGCGGGATTTTAGTTTATTGGTTATTTGTTATACGATATTCAATTAGTTCATTGAAGCTAAGGTTTTTTAATTAATGAAGATAGTTGGAGTATATTGGTTTAGTTTTTCTGAAAAAATAAATATATCTTGGGAATGGAAAATCAGTTTAAATTTTCCCTCGTCCTATGGCCTTTAGACCTGTATTTGACACACATATCAGACTCTTATCTTGTAATGGGTATGTTATATGATCCTCCAAACATCTTCCAAATACATGAAACAGCTTTGAATTCACAGTTTCAGACAACTCAAGTTTGAGTAACATTGATTTATATTTAGCTAGTTTTGTAATGAAGTGCTAGTCTTTTGAAAAATCATACAGTTGTTTTAGTTAATTATGTGATGTTCTGAGTCAATGGTTATGTTCATGCGTAGAGAGCTATATTCATTTTAAAAGAAGCCGATTGGTATTATTTATTTAGTAGGTTTTGTAGTCATTGCAATTGATTGTATTTTGTTGGCATGCTAGGACGGAGCTTTGCCGATTTAGTGGTGCCAAGATATACCCTGGGAAAGGCATCAGATTTGTTCGTGGTGATTCCCAGGTAAATTCTCATCTAGTTCTGATTTCAAGTGGTTGATACTGTGTTGTGGTACTGGCAATGAACTGTGATCTTCATCAATTTGTTTAGGTCTTCCTCTTTTCCAATTCAAAATGCAAGAGGTACTTCCACAACCGCCTTAAGCCATCAAAACTCACATGGACGGCCATGTACAGGAAGCAACACAAGAAGGTGAGTGTCAGCATCATAAGCAGGTTTTCTTTCAGAAAAACTATTTTTGGGTTTCATTTGCCTTACCTGTGGCATTTTGGTTGTGAGCAGAATCATGTATTTTTTTGGAAATTGACTTCTTTTACTAAATGTTGATGTTTTGGCATCTCTTTTTATCGCTGCCATCTATCTTATAAAAGTTTTGCAAAATCAGATTATTTTATCAGTATATTGTTCTCATGCCTTTTCTCATATTAGTTTTGCTACTGGATGCACATATGTTTAGGATATTGCCCAAGAAGCTGTGAAGAAGAGGAGACGTACTGCAAAGAAGCCATACTCCAGATCCATTGTGGGTGCCACCTTAGAGGTTATCCAGAAGAAGAGGAGTGAGAAACCCGAAGTTCGTGATGCTGCCAGGGAAGCTGCTCTCCGGTGTGTGTTTTTTCATTATAAGTTGCACCCATTCCTTTTCATTGTCGATTTCAACATGTAATATGGTTTATATTTACTGCGATTTTTACTGTTTAATCTATTTTTCAGAGAAATCAAGGAAAGGATCAAGAAGACTAAGGATGAAAAGAAGGCAAAGAAGGCAGAAGTAGCAGCGAAGCAACAGAAGACACAAGGCAAGGGTAACCCTCCAAAGGGTGGTGCACCCAAAGGTCCCAAGCTTGGTGGTGGTGGTGGAAAGCGATAAGTTTACCCGGTTATTATCTGTTTTTACATAGGTAGTATGTTGATTTTGAAGGCATTTGTAAGGACTGAATGGCCATTCGGCCGTGTATCTTTTTTGCTTTTTATGCGTTATCATAAACCTTGAACTATGTATTGAAGATGGGTGATCAAGTTATTTTATGCTTGACTTTGTTTTTCAGCCTACGTCGTACCCGGACTTAGACGGTGAAGAATGCCATTCATACTGCATAGTTTTCTAGCCGATCACGCTAAAATTATTCTTACGTCAGAGTTTATATATATATATTATATTAGAATATTTTATATTTTATCAAGCTCTGTTTCACTTAAAATTTGTATCCTAAGGGTATGTTTGTTTGCCAGTAAAATGTTTTCCAGAAAATGATTTATGGAAAATGATTTACTGAAAATATTTTTTGGTGGTTGGATGAAGCTGTGTAAAATATTTTCTGTTGTTTGGCAGATTTCTTAAAAATATTTTTCGTAAAAGTTTTTTTTACATATATTAATAAATTTATATACATATTAATAAATTTTTATATTTTAAATTGTTTTTACATATATTGTAATGATTTATTTATAAATAAATAAATTAAATTAAATATATAATAATCCTCAATTATTAAGCTACAATATTAACCTTCATAAATTGAAAACAACCAAAGTCAAATAAATTATTTGTAATTGTGTTAAAAAAATAAAAAACAAGGATTGAATAATTATAAATTAGCTCTCAAACCACAATTAATACTAGAAATTAATAATATTATCCAAATGCATAATTAGTAGTACACCACATAATAACAACATTGTCCAAGTGCATAACTAAATATTACACCACATAAAAGTGTCAATATCTTCAACCTTGAGAAAATTTTTGAAGCCAAATTTTTTTATGCTTCTTATTTTTAACTAAAAAAGCTTTGGCCTCGGATTCGTGACTCACTAGATAATCAAGCATAGAACACAAGAAGTCATCATGAAATCCTTCTTCCTCCATCGACATCACTTGTTCGTAAAGCTGTGGTGTCTTATCCACAGTAAATTGTTCCAAAGCATTAGCAATTTTGCCAAGTTGTTCACCCACAAATTTAACTTGTTCATCAACGACACTTTCTTGAACATTTTTTCTTTTACGTTTGGATGTGCGGATGAAGATGCATTTGTTCTTACCTCTTCATCATCTTCATTGTAGCATCTTCAGAGGCACTTTGAATCTTGGTTACCATCATCCAAATCTATGTCAACAAATGTTCGCGAAACTCCTGTTGCCATATCTTTGCCAACAACCAAAGCCATTTCATCATAATGATCAATGCTTTTATTCAAAAATGGTTCATACTTCTTGTGTGTACTGTTGGATATTATACACAATTAGAATAACAAGTATAAAACAATTGAAATATACTTAACATATATATACATATATTACCATCACTGCTGCATCATATGTCGCTCTATCACATGTGATCATTTTCATGTTATCATCCCATCCAAAACCACTTTCACCTCGAATTTTGCATATAATTTGCCATTGATTTTTTACAGTTCTCAAATGATTTTCCACATGCTTCGCATCGCATTGGACTTGGAATCTTTCAGAAATAGCTTCGACAACTCGTTTAATAGAAACTGTTTTGAAAGTATTAGAAGGCTTATTTCCTTTCTGGGCCTCCTCTGCTAGAATTTCAAGAAAAACATGTTCCATTGATTTTGTCCACCTGAATTGCTTGGAGGTCCCTTCTTTGTTGTCCTTACCCATTCTACATTAATAATTGTCATTGTCAATCATTTCGATATCCAAAAAGCTTAAAACATAATAAATTCAATATCTAACAAGTTTAACATAATCAATATCTAACAAATTCAAGACATAATAATTTCAAAATCCAACAAACTAAAATTTTAATATCATTATCCAACAAACATTAACAGAAAAAGAACAATTTTAATACTAAAACATACATAACATAGAAACAACAAACCTAAGACCTAAACCTACCTAATATTTCTAGCCATATAATCAGTCCACATAGTTTGTGCAATTTCGTGTCTCTTAGCAGACCATTCTCTTGATTCTTCTCTTTCTTCTCGCTCCGTAAGAGTTGGTATTATCAAATCAGACTCAGACTCCTCGTATAATCCTTGATTAAGTAAATCATTAGGATCAACTCCCATGATATGATTATGAATGATACAACAAACCAAAACTATATCTACTTGAGTTTGAAAATTCCGAAATGGTTCAGCATCTAATACATGAAACCGTTTCTTCAAAATCCCAAAAACACGTTCAATAGTGATTCGCTATGATGAATGTCGAAGATTAAAGAGTTCCTTTGCATTTTCAGGCCCCTGAGCACTAAACCCTTTTAAATGATATCGGACACCACGATATGGGGTAATATATCCATTTCGGATGCCATATCCAATATCAGCAAGATAATATTTGCCTACAATTTTACAAAACATAATTAATACTAATAAATTATGATCTTATTAGAACTATTTGGTATTTAATGATAATTATTACCTTCTAGAATTCTTAATCCTCTTGGGCGTGAAAGTGCATCACTTAAAATACGAGAATCATGTGCACTACCTTCCCAACCAGCTAGAACATAGGAAAATTTCAAATCAAATGTAATGGCAGCCAATACATTTTGTGTCGTCCCCCCCTTTACGGCTATGAAATCTTCCTTCAATGCTAGGTGGAACGGATGCACGAACATGAGTTCCATCTAATGCTCCAATACAATCTTTAAAATAAAGATAAAACCTTCGATTGTTTCTGATTTCACTAGGAGTTGACTCATCAGGTGATCTAATAACTAGTTTATACAATTTCAAAATAGCTCTCAATACAATCCTAAAGTAATGTGATGAACTGTCTCGGTTGATCTATAATATCTAGATCCAATCACTCGAAACCTTACATTATGACCAATTATATGTAAAAATATCACTACTTGCTCTCTAATATTCACAGATTTAGTTGATTGTAATAAATTATTCCTACTAAAAATATCACACAAATTAAAAAAGGCAATCGGTCTCATCCTTATCATATTAATACAATGTTGGTCACCACTATATAAAATACTATTAATATAATTTTCTCTTTCATAATCTCGATTCGCACGAGGGTGAGAAGTAATTTCCTTCCTAGTTTTTAATTTTTTAATCCAAAGAGCCCCAAAAGCTAAAACTGAAGCCACGACTGCAGCAATTACATTTTGATGTTGACTACGATCCATTTACACAAAACAATGCCACACAAATATTTGATCACTACAAAAAAGGTGCAAGCTTTTCATAAGATCACATATATGAATAAAGCTACCATGACTAGTGCATACATACATATATGAAAATTGATATCTAATACACTAGTAGCTCATGAAAATATCCAAAAGTCAAGACTTTAAAGATATATATTTATTAAAATAATTATAACGACTGAAATTATTTTTTATTAATTTAAAAAGTTGAAAAAAAAACCTTTAATAATGTCGAATTTTTATTAAATCTATGTTAGTATAGATTGTTTTAGGTTAAATTATGGTTACTGTTTATTTATTATATTTAAATTTATGAATTAAGAATTAATATTTATATTTTAATTTGATATTATTTTATTATTTTATTTTTATAATATCATTAATTCATGCTAAATGTTATTTTATTTTATTATTTTTATCTGATACTAATACAACTAGAATTCATGCTGCCCCAATAGAGAACTAGAAATCAACTAGCATACACCCAATATCAGTCTCTGATCAATACACGAGAGTTCTCAATACCATAGTGAATATGAAAATCTCAACACAAAAAAATCAAAGAAAAGCTGGAAATAAATAGTTAGAGAAAGATGATTCAATCTTCTAGCATTCTAATTGCACACCTCTCAAAGAGAATGAACATCCTATAAATAGAGCCAATAGCAAGAGAAAAGGAACTTGATAAGTTTTGCTAAATAATTAATAAGTCTGCTATACCAATGCTTCAAATTTGAAGTCGTCAACCGATAATGATAAAGCAACAATCATTATTCAATAAATTGCTCATGATCAATCATCCATTTGGCTAAGGAGATAATGAAAGAGTTGAACTGTTGAAGTTTCCTATATCTAGATAACCACCGAGTGACCCATAACATTGTTTTGTCAAAAGATGCCAATGTAACCTTTCAATCTAAGAAACCGAAAACACCATACTAATCAAACAACAATATTATATGTGCTGCTTTTTAGTTATAAGTTCAATTTCTCAAACATAGATATTTATCTCGAACTTGAATCAAATACACAAGAATCAGATAAGCACAGTTTAAACTCCTAATGTGCTGTTCGTACATTGCATTTTGCAAAAAGCTTGCACATGCTTTATAGGATCAATTTGCATATTTTCACAGCTCACACATTACATAGCTTGCACATTACACAACTCGCACATCATTGTAGCTTACACATTACACAGCTCACACATCACTATGACTCACAAATTACACAGCTCACACATCATTACGACTCGCACATTGATATATACATATACTAAATCAGTTGACATATAAAATCTTACTAAATCGGGTAGCACATAATTACTTACATAGGATTCGCACATAAGTACCTTTCAAGTCGATTTACTCAAGCATTACAAGGATAATTATCACATATTTTGCCAAAGCAGTTTACACATACCTTATAGTAGCTATCCACACATGCTTTGCAAAGACAATGCATAAATAATTTCTGATTACACATGACTACCCTACATAGTAATCGATTCACAAAGAAAATTTCACGATGAATCGATTCACAAGACATACCATCGAATCGAAAAGATGAAAAATCTAACAAAAATTCCATTCAAAAACAGAAGAATTACCT
Organism: Gossypium longicalyx; assembly: GCA_025698465.1. Taxonomy (NCBI): domain Eukaryota; kingdom Viridiplantae; phylum Streptophyta; class Magnoliopsida; order Malvales; family Malvaceae; genus Gossypium; species Gossypium longicalyx. The sequence continues at coordinate 31,303,720 of CM047003.1, forward strand.
GAAACAACAACAAAATCTTGACGAACAACAACAAGAAGGTGAATCTGAAGAAAGATCAAAAGAAAAAAATCGATTAAAATTTCAGGCATAAAATCCGCTAAAGAAACAAAGAAGGCATAAAATTTCAGGCTTGACTCCGGACACAGGCTAATTACAGCAAATGATGTATTGTAGTATCCTACCAAATGATATTTTATTCGTAGTTTATTAAATTTCATTATATTGTAGTATCCATCTATCCCAATACAAAAAACACAGGTCAAAATTTGCAAAGGTAAAAAATATTGACAGAAAAACACACAAGTGGTATGGAGAAGAGTCAAATTTGTTGAACATCAGTGTCATTTTCTAAGGTGGTCCAATGGAGTTTTGTTCTCTCACATGGACTAGTGTGATTCCTAAAATACATACATCACATGGAAATACAGCCAGCACAAGTAAATTATTATATCAATGTTTCTAGTAACTCATGATCAAACAGCCCAATTCGTTCATTCATTCATTAAAAAAAGACAAAAGCCAGGGGCAACATTTCAGCTTTCTATTCATATTATATATTACAGACATCATCCATCCTTGTCCTCATATGCAACATTAAACAGTGGAAAATTAAAGAAAGAGAAATTAAGAGCAGCAGAATGTGATCACTGAATCTGTTTAAGTTGAGCGACGAGTAGTAAGTATGTATATATATACATTTACATGAAGCAGTCAGTAAATTATTTTATCTCAAATCCACAGGAAAGATGAGAATTTTTTTTTGGGGGGTTTATTAGATTAAGCAAAACTAGCCTCTTAGGGTTATTTTATGAAGCTTTTGGAACTGTGGATATAGTTCTTGTACTTCAAATCTTACCAAAATAAAACCCCTGAAAATCCCAAAAAAAAAATGGTAACTAAAAAAGAGAAACCATTGGATTTGAGAAAGGGTAGAGCTTTACCTTAAGCCAAGACCCCAAAAAAAAAAGCTTTATGCAGGAAGAGGAAAATGCCTGCGAAAGAGAGAGAGAGAGATTGCATGAGAAAGAGAGAAAGAGAGGGAGAAAGGAAACGAAATACCAGTAGCAAGAGAAGGGGCCTTACCTAGATGAAGGAGAAGCACGGGAAAATGTCTTACAGAAATTGAAACGGTAAGACATTTTCCCAAAATGTAAGGGATTTTACGCGTGATTTGGAAAATTTTTTCCAAATAAAAAAGGTTTTCAGGCTACCAAACACTGGAAAATGAGGAAAATATTTTCCGGAAAATGAAATACAACCAAACAAACACACCCTAAATGTTTCTGATTATATTTTTAAATATTTAATCTAAGCTTGTTTTAGATTTGCTTATATAATGTATCTTTTAATTTTTCTCAAATAATGTTATTTTTAATGTTTATATTATAGAATTATATATTTAACTTTATTTGTTATGAGTTAATATATTATAAAAATAAGAAGGTAAATGGCAAGTTGGGTCGGGTTTGATAGAGCTTAAGTTTACTCATATTTCAACTAAGTTTGATTTTTTACTTCAACGTAACTTTTTCCAAATCATCTCGTGTTTTGGAATGGGTTCCAAACTTGAATAAGCCGAATAAGTCTAATACATTTGACACTTAATCGGTAAAACTAGAAGAGCTTCAATTTCGCATCGATGAGTGATAGTTATTTTCTTTATTTTGTTACCCCAATATTTATTTCATTTTTTTTTTTATAATTTTGATTCTATGCTTGTAAATGAATTGGATTTAAAGTTATATTTGAATCATACAATATAATAAGTCGAACTAATATCACATTGGGTTTAGTCGTGTTGTAAATGATGTGCTCTACAGCTTTCATTTATGTAATTAGTGGATAGTATTCATTGTTCAGTGGTAACAGAGTGCATCCAAATTTTTACCGTATAAGCAAGTGAATTTGGGTGGACATCCGGGAGACGTTGCTCTCTGAATTGTCAAAATTCCCAAACAGACAGATCGTGTTAGAAAGCAGAAAACAAACGCCAAGAAAAATCAGCTTTAATAATCATGCAAAACTAATTCAAGTTCAAATCCGATATGCTGCAGCTTGAACATTAATCCAGTTGTATTTGTATTACTGAATTGATATAAATGTCAATTTTTCAACCAAATCATCCTCATCGTAATGTAGCCGATGGTCTGAGAAAACTTATAAAACTGAATGTTGTAAATTATAAGCCGGCCATGCTAAATTAACTCAGCCTAATCAAAATATAAACAAGTTGATTAAGTTTTGTCTATTAGAGATAAGAAGGCAGTTTTGCACCCCCAGTAAGGAGATTGAAAACATAGTTGCATTCGGGGATTGGGACATGCGGGCTTGCTGCTACCGTTGTCTTGTTAGAGCTGGGAACTGAGGTGCTTTCCACGGTCTCTTCACCGGAGATTTTAGTGTCAACTGTGGGGACGACTTGCTCTCTTGTCGCCTGTTGCACTAGCATACCTTTCCATTACATGACTTGCACTGCACCAAGAGGTGTGAGAGTTTATATAAGTATTCAAATTGGGTGAACTGTGCATGGAAAGAAAGAGTCCAGGTTTTGAACATTATCCATCTATCAACCCCTGGGCTAAATAATTAACCTCATCTTGAAGCTTCTGTTTTTCCCTGGAAATAACATCATAGTCGTGTTTAAGGGTATCATATAAGCGCTCAAGCTGTTTAGCATTCCATTCAGCACGCTTGTATTGGAACCAGATAACAATTTGCCTTGGTTGGAGTCCCAAGTTCCCTGGAAAGCTTCATCTCTTCCTTCCTGGAAACTCCTCTCTAATAAACAGTTGTGGTCTTCTCTTGAGCGTTGTAGCTGCTTTTGTCCCTGCTGGTCTCCGCGGAAGAAGAAGACGAAACAGCATATAGCAAAGTAATTCAAACAAATAATATTTACACCCTTAGCATCAGAATTCATATATACCTGGACATTGATCATAGTTATAGTTGTAATGGGAGTTAAGAGTAGGCTGTGGTCGAGAAGCAAAGGTGCCATTCCAATCCATTTTTGAATCGTCTGTCTTCAAAATCAACCAGAATATATCAGTACACCAAAGATAGCTCTATTATGAGTTTATGACCACACCATACGAAGATAAAGCGAAAGTGTGGGAGCAGAAAAGAAGAGTTAGTAAAGAATTTCTTCATTTACATGTTTCTCTGTACTTTGGTGCTGTGTGGTTAATTCCTACATATGAATCTACATAATACATGAACTGATACCTTATACCTTTATTTTATGGCATTTTCCAAGCAGAACATTTTTATATATTAAGTAAATATAATATGTATCTATTTTTATAAATTATTATAATATAATATTTCAACTTAATACATTAAAAAATAGATAAAATTATGGGTTATCATATTCAACATGAATAGCATATTAATCAAATTTAAAAATAAATTAAAATACTTTTTAATAAAAAAAATGATGTTGAATATTAAAATAAAAGAAAATTGAGACTGATAAATTTAAATAATGAGATAAGGATTATACTTGAAGATAATATATTAGTTATAATAATAAAATTTAGGGTTCTAAAACGAAAATAAAAATACCAAATGAAAAAGTTCTATAGTTTTTTTTTATCATTAAAAAGAATAAAACTTTACTAAAAATAAATAAATTTTATAATAAAAATAGTTCAATAAAATACATCAATTTTACTTTCAAAATGAAATAATGTAAATTCATACTACCAAATGCTCCTTCATGCATCATCCAAACCATAGCTTTTAAAACTATACATTTGATAGTATATATCAAATTTAATTGAAGGGTGGTTTTAAAAATTATAAGTGAAAAGCATTTTTTTTTAAAAATTTAATTTTACATTTTAAGTCATCAAAAAGTAGTATGAAGAATTAAAATATTCATTGTACATACTATTTACTTGGATCTAGTGTAGCATTATTTCTCAAACTAACTTTTTAACCCTTACCAAAAATCTAAAAATTCTAACTTTTCACTTTTCAAAACTCAATTTAGGGCACCCTCATTTGTAGTATTTATAAATTATAAATATAATTTATTTATTCAAATTAAATTTTAGGAAAAAATTATTAATTGCTTGAAAAATATTAACAATTGTTACTATAATTTATTTTTAATATTTTTTATTATAATTTAAGTTGAATATTTAAGCGTTCGAATGTGCATTATCGTATTTAAAAGTTGGTATCAAAAAGAGCATATATGATAATAATCTATAATGATATTAATGTTAAAAAAATTGAATATTTATTAATACCAAAATAGTACTACTAATAATAATAACATATAATTTGAATAGATCTAAATTAACTTATCTTTTTGTATTCTAAAATAGACATTAAATCACACTTCTTAACAATAATAATGTTTTACCACATTCTTAAAGAAGGGTGAAAATTTTTATTTGAATAGAAAATTGACTGTGGAATTTGATGCGTTTGTATAAATGAAAATTTCAGCTGAATAAAATTACTAGCATGCCACTATTTTAACTTATTAATTTACTTTTATAAGTATGATATTGTTTGCAACTTTGTGGTGTCAAATAAAAGGACCATTTACTTATATATGTTGTGTCGGAATTATTTTGGGATAACAAATAGATCCAACGCCACTCTCTATCTCAGGTATTAAATGATAATTTATGGAATACAAGCCTGCTTCAAGCTGTCACAGTTTCAAATATTAAATCAAAACAACCTAATTGCACAACAAATGTAAAATTTTAATTAATGCTCTTTCTTTTTAACTGCAAATGATTCAAAACAGAGGAAGGAACATGGTCTATCCCAGCCTAGCATGACAGTTGTCCGTGGACCAGCCTTTGGTAAAAAGAGGACAGTATAGCTAAGGTCAGGGCTTCATCTAGGAATGCAACTCACTTCACACTCATTACATCTTTAAATACCAAAACTGGACCATCTACTATCACCACCACCAGCCAATCCAAACCATAAGACTGCCAAGTTTTGGTATTTTGTTTTCTCCTGTCACAATCTTCTAACACCACATGCAAGATTAAATTGGAAACAGAACCATCGTATTCCTACGTGCAAAAATGGTTCAACTAAATGCCAATTTGTCCAGGAAAAGCATTTATACCAACATCACTATTGCAGTAAAACTAGATAAAACCATAAACTCCAGATACGACCCAACACCTAAACAACCACAGACCAAGTTGCAGGGATGCCAGAATTTTCATAATTTATACCAACACTCATTATGGTGATAACTACAGAAAATAATTTAACCAATATTGCAACAGTTAAAACATTCAAAGAGATAGCATTAAGTAAACAACAAAGACAATAAAAACTGGGTCGATTAAGATATAAGAAAGGAATTAGATTACCTCATTTGCATCACAACTAAATTACAAAAATTTTAACAGAAAGCTTCTGGTGAAAAACAAGATCTTAACCAACCATAATCTCTTAATTTTATGTGCAGAGGTGTAAAAGAGGAAACAAAACTGGATCAAATACATGGTAGTGAAACTTGCGTAATCATAGAGGACACATGCCTACTTTGAAAATCAATTAAGATGAAATCCTCTAAAACAACAAATGCCTTTAGAAGTATAACCTGTACGTGAAACCCCACATGGGAATTCCGGGGATCGCTGATGTCAACAGTAACTCTGACATGCTTCTGGCTATTTCAACACCCCTTTTCTTTTACGCTCTTTTAGGTCAGTGGGGATGATAAATACAGAATCTACACAAAGTCCTCCTTTAGAATGTGTGCAATCTATCTGTTTCACAGAAAATCTGACTTCAGTAACTGGTTCAGAGTCGTTGACAATAAATTCTCCAACCTTGTAGTCTATCCAGCATCCGCGCTTATGGTTTCCATTATCATAATCTTGTTCAGTGTCATCTAAATAGTGCTCACATGATGCTAGCTGACCATCAGAAGTAGACAACTCAAATGTTACAGGCTTTATGTCCCAACCATGGGTGTGCTCAAAACTAGACACTCTTCTTCCCAACCGTTTGGAAAATCTTCCAAGGTGAAGCCTGAATGAAAGAGTATAGATATCAGCTGGAAGAGGGAACTTTACTACTCCATCTACTTCAAACCACCATATTTGCTGCAAATAGGCCACAGTATGGAATCTGGAAGCAGAGCAAGATAGAGAACATAAAATTGGTTGACAAAGAAAGGCGGAGAGGAGGAAAAATGTGGAAACAACATGTTAACCACTGGCCAATGCAACATGAAAATAAATTATTCAATGGAATAAGAATCTGAAAATCGACTGCAGCCCGGAAAATTTTCCTGTTTTACACAGACTCTTAATAGAAAAAGAAAAAAGTTCAAGAAAAACTTCACAATTAAGCATTATAATATTTTCATAGGTAGAACAGAATCATTAGTAAATATTCTGCTCAACTAATGAAGCACCATGAAAAAAGACTAAACTCAGTACATATAGTATAGAGTAGTGGAAAGAAGTCACTAAGAATGGGAACCCAATTCTCTTGTCACACTGTAATGTGACCATGGGATGGAATAAAGATCAGGATTCGGGGAAATCTTAGAAAATCCTACTACTAATAAATGCATTTAGTACTCTGGAAAGTCGATCACCCTAAACACACTAGAACAACTATGCATGTAAAAATATGTACCCATTTGATACATAACTACATGCGTAAAAGCATCTTTACCAGTGCCAGAAGAGCATAAAAGAAACATGTCAACAGCAATCACTCAATACCGAACGCCATGAACAGAATTGTGAGATAAAGATCAGTATTAAAAATCATTATCACTCTCCACCAGATTTACTATACCTCAATCATTCCAATCAATAAATGAACCGTTTCTGGCTAAAGAAAAGAAAAACGTTCAAGCTAAGTAACCAATGAAATGATAAGATGAGAGTACTAGAACCTGGAAGCCTGCCTCAGCAATACAATTTTGTTTCTATCAAGCTCTCACTCATAAAAACTACAAGCTACACTCAAAGCAGTTCGGTAATTGTCTCAAGATGATGAGATCATATCATGCCTAAATAAAGGATATAAGGTTTAATAGAAATTTGAAGGGCTACCTCTCAATCATATGGCCTAGGCATTGAAAATATATAAACCAAAAAAATTTGCTCCATGTAAGGCATCGATGGATTAATCATCATTTGGATGAAAGAAACTCGAATTCAGCCTGCCTTATCACAATGGTAGATGTAGTTAGTAGAGTTGAAGGTCCATTTCAAAATCATATAGATTTTGGTTGTAGAACTTTTTGAATAAATCAAAAGATAAAGACTAATAATTTGAAAATCATAGCTATTCTTTTCGTCAAAACATTTTAACCATTCCTTGCCACTGAAGCAAAAGGTATAATAAATTGTTTCGGGAAGAAACTGCTTCCTTCAATTAGTCAGTCAAATAGTTGACCACTAAATCCCAAAATTCTCACGTTTGGATGTTTTAACATCTGGTATCCCTTAATAACTTCCACCATAATCAAATGGGAATCAAACATAAAAAAGAAGATAGAAAAAGTCAGTATAGTTATGCAACAAAAATAAAATTCAAGTCTACACAGTGTTTTGGGACTATAATCCCATTTCCTGAGGGCTAAGTCTTAGAATTAACAACATTGAAATGCAATATCCTCTAGGGAAAAGGAAGTCTTAATATATCGCATGACAGAATACTCTACAATTGTATTATGAGAAAGAGCAAAGCATCCAATGTGGTTGCATGCTTGCCCAATTACAATCATCTATAAGGCAAGCACAAACTTCTGTGAAGAGATTAATTTTCAGAAGGCACTAAGCAAGAGAAGAAGACAATCTTTTCTCACAGAGATAAGAAAACGGTTAGCACATTGTCTCATTGTATAGGCAACTGGTCGATGCTTATTAACTCTTATCCTGCATTGACGGGAAAATTAGTTCCAGCAGGTGAACACCCTTAGAAGCAGCATGTAAAGGGAGATAGAAATCAAAAGCTTAACATATCAGCATTTGTACACTTCTTCATACATTCAACGAGTTTCACCATCAAAATAGCACTCCTAACCCAAAATACATAGATCTAAAAAAGATAAAGCTATCGACATGAACCAATCATAATGGAAAACATAAATATATGTACAAGGTTCTCTAGGTACACAAGACTTCTCAATCTCTGACTACAAGAACTTCGACAAAAGTGAACTTACACTACACAGCATTATCTCAATTCATTAAAGCTCACAAATTTCTTATTGCAAGATTCCAGCATATAAACTGAATTACCTTTCTTTGAAAACCTCTTCCAAAATCCAACCAATAAAACATCCCTCGAGATTAACAATTTGGTAATGAAGAAAAACATAATCTCTAAACAAGATTTAGTAAAAGATCCCATCATCATCTAGAGATTAATGATGAATCAGCAACAAAGATGCAAACTTTCAGAGATTTCAGTCTTTCTACATAATACCATTTGTATAAAGAAAACATCAACAAAAAGCCAAAACCCTTAAGCAGCACCCGAATGCATTTCCTCCCACCAAAGAATAAATGAGACATGCAATTGACAACGTATTTCACAAAATGTCCCATTCCAACAAATATATAGCTTAACCATCTATGTGCTCCATGTAGAAGCAAAATTGGCATAATTAATTCCATTTTGTGCTTCTTCAAGTAATCAATACAGAATTCTAACAAGCTGGTCGAAAACCATACTAGAAACATTTCAAGATACAAGCATCTCAATCCCACATTAAGGCAATGTCAAAATCAATAAATTGTACCAGTAAATTTAGTATTGAAGCATAATAATATAAATGTCTAACCTAGATTCTTCTGTAGAAACCCAATTCCAGTATCTCCGATCATCAATTCCAGTTATTGCCATCCCTTTGGCAGATATTGCCATGCATACCCTGCCGGTCACTCTGTCCAGCCATATTTCCTACATCATCAAATTTTCAACCGTCATTAGTCTTCGATTATTCATGTCTGGCCATTATTAAATTCAAAATAAAGCACTGAAGCAAAACAAAAGGAAAAACATTTCATACATAACCACCTCCAAGACCCTCCCTCACGCCAAATGCTCCCCCAAAACACCCCTTTTGCATGAACAAGAGTTGTTAAATTTGTTCTCTTCAAAAAAGAAATAATAACATTAACCCACCAGTAACAACTAACTACCCAAATCCCCATTCTTCCCAGAAAATTAAGATACAAAATATCTTAAACTCACTCAAAAAGCCAAAAACAAATTCTAAAAGAAAAAAAAAAACAAAATATATTAACCAAAAAGTTATGAAAACAATCACAAAGCCTCAAGTTCAATCCTTCCCAAGCATAAAACGAAAGTAAAAACGACCAAATGAACCCAAAACTCAAACACCCAGAAATAAATATTTAAAAAAAAAAAAAAGTAATAATGAAATTAACCAGAAAAAGGAGGAGGAAACAAACTCTAAAGACGACGCACCTTATTTCCATCATCAAAAGGTACCGGGCGAGAGAGAAGGGCAAAAATATCTTTTTTGGACAAATTCTGGTACCTTTCGGGTGGCACTAAATCCAGCAGATCTTGATAATTACTGGGTAATTTCATTTCCCAAACAGAATCCGAAGACGCAGCCCCTCTAAACGCTCGATTCAACCTCGCCAGGTTGCAAATCTCCGGCGGCGTCAAGTAAGTGAAAACGCAGGCCACACAGCTCTCCGGTATGTCCCCTAATCCCGGTCCCATCGCCGTCCCATTGCTTCCTTCCGTTAAGTTGGACAGAGACGCACCCATCGAATCTTTTTTTTCTATTCCCTCCCCTGTTTTCCTTTTTTCCCTTTCGTTTCTATTTATAAAAATTCACTTGGAAATTTGAAGTTGATTTTGTTTTTTTAATTAAGTTGGTGGGAAGACCGAAAGAGTGAAGAAGAAAGAGGATGTCTTAGACTGGAAAATTTCTGGACGTCTTTTATATTTGGATTCTAACACTGTTCAATTGTCGTTTCAATTACTCGCTTTCCGCTAGACCCGACCCGGATTTTATTTTACACTTTTTCCATTACTTTTTGCGATAAAAAAATTAAGGCAATTGTGGCAAACCAGTAGATTTTTTATTTTGTGATTTTGGACTATATTTATTCTCTAAAATCTAGAATCTCTATTTTTTTTCAGATTTATTATTTTAAACATTTAATTAAAACCAACATGTTATTACTACTATGCTGCTTTCATTTACTTGCAGCTTGGCAGCATATTAATAGAGTCATATTTTTTTTTCAAAAATAACCTAAATTCAAATTATTTTATATATATAAATTATTTATTTGAAATTACAAAAGATATATTGTTATTCACCTTTTATTTTCTAAGAATTAATACAATTTTGAAATAACTTGGATTTTGCCTACATAAAATAAAACAGATAATTTTCGTTGACCTGGATAATTTTTTCGGAAATAAAAAACTTATATAAAAATATATGTATATTAAATAAATTAAAATTTTAAATATATCAAATTATTTATACTTATTTTATGATGGAAAGTAAAAAAAAAAAGGTGCGTCGCGATGCAAACAAGATCATACAGTTATGATTAGGTATAAGGCTTAATCAAAAGTTGAGCGTCAAGCAATACAGCAATTATATTTGGGTATACAGTATAGGGAGATGATATAGTATATTGATTGACGCCACTAATGCTAATATACACTACCAACCCTAAGTAATTCATATTCACTGTATCATTTGACAGATGATAAAGGCGTTGGAGATTGAATATATCTGTTCAGCCAAACCATTTTCCTTTTTGACTAAATTTTGGTAAAATATTTTATGTCTCTCTATCTTCAAACATTGAACGACAAAGCAAATCATGAAACAACCTAAATTATATGCAGTAAAAAGGTTTGAAGCCATCCTTCTTGTTTTTTCCATTCTATTTGCTTATTCTTCCAACAGGAGCACACGAGGTTGAAAATTATATATAAAAATATCAACCAACGTGATTCATGCAATGCAATCTTCATTAAACAATTTACTCACGTTCCACATTTCTATATATTTTATATTTTATATTTTATATTTTCTTTGCTTTATAATAAAATAATTTACTAAATAGTAGTATCCGTTTAAAAAATATTATTTCTAAATGAATTATTTTTTATTCAAGTTTCTTTTTTTTAGATTTAAATCTTGGGTTTTATTCAAATTTATCATGGTTTAAGTTTGAATATATTACTACTATCAATCAAATCGTAGTTATAGTCATTTAAATGTATCTAATATTTATATTTAAACATTTTATTGAGTTCATATTACTCTTAACCGGTCACCAATTTAATTATAAAATTATTAGAATGTCCCGTTCTTTTAAATTATAATTAAAACATTTCCTTTCGCCCATCACAAATTCTAATCATTTATAATGTTGAATTGTATTTATACGTACATACACCGCTAATTAACTTCTTTAAAGTATAATTAACTAAAACTCAATAGAAACAAATTATTAAATATAAACTAACTTAATCTTTCTTAACGAATTTAGAATTCATAAAGATATATGAAATTGGTTTTTAATACTCTTCATTTTTGTCCTAATTAACTTTTTTATATTTGATGCATCCATGATTAATGAAGAAGATTTCGGCATATCATTTATAAATTAACTCATTTGAATTTATTTTAAAAAGTATTAAATATAATTTTTTTAGGTAATCATCACATATATTTAGTTTATAAAGGGTTATTATTATTCAAGCGATTAGAGTGTCTTTTTTTTTTTTTTTGTTAAATTTTTAAAATTTAGAAGAATTTTTTTAAATATGAAATTCATGTATTTATTCTATACATATTAGAGATCAAAATCCTGATGACACGAAAAAAATCTTTACCAACTTCTTAATTTCAATAATTAAATATCAAACCTGATAGACACAAAAAAAAAATACAAATATTCAAATTAAATACAATAATTTAATTTAATTTAATTTCTTTTCTTTTCTCTCTATTGAAATGCATTTAAATAACTTTTTTATTAAAAAAAAAAAAAATTTCCCGTTTACTTGAGAGGGGGATTGGATTATGATAACAGCTTTGAAAGCGCCAAAATATAAGGTAATCTGTGTTTCAGCCATTCGAAAATTATTAAGTGTTACTTGGTGCTACTTGTTGTTAGCAGTAAAACAACAATAAGAATAAGATTAAATATGATAATACTGTACTAATCATTAAAAAATGTAGTTAATGTTTTGAAGTAATAATTAGCAAATTGAAGGTGAAATTACTAAACAGAAGAATGAAAACCACAGGCTATATATCTCTTAAGCAACTCCGGCCCGTAAGAAAAATAGACATCCAACTTCAAATCAAATTAATTGACAATTAGAAAGGCAACAAATGAAATAATTAGTTAAAATATAAAGTTAGGCGAAATGGACAAAATGGGGTCATTAAATGCAAATCACTTCACGAAAATGATACCTCCTCACTTCTCTCTATTTTGTTAATGTTTGATGATTTTCTTAGGTCACATGTACATAGACATCACCGGATCGTGCTAAGTTGTAGCTTGGACTTTTCTTTCCTTTTCTTTTCTTTTTTTATTTCATTTTCTTTAAATACATTTTGTTTTGACTCATTTATGAAGAAAATTTATTTTGAATGATCTGTTTTCAACTCAACCGTTTATTATTTATTCGAAATAATATTTTATAGTGTGATTAAAATTAGTAATTTTATGTTTTATAATTGTTAAATATATATTAATAAAATTATATTTAAGATTAATATGATCAATATATCATCTTAATTTGAAATTTTATATGTATAATAAGTATTATTATTGGTTTATTAAAATATTAATTATACAAAAATTTATGAATATGTGTCAATGTTAATGGATTACATATGAATATTTAAATAAAAAATTTATCTTTACTAATAAAGAGATACATAGGTGATTATAAATGACACGCACAACAATTGAATACTTTGTTGGTTTAAGCTTATACAACAAAATTCCTCTAAACTAATTGTTCGAACAATAGTTTGGTTAAAATATCAACTTGCTGATCAGCAGTTGAAATGTATGACACCTATAGATAAGCTTGAATATTATTTAACTATAAAATTTTAATTTTATAGTATCATGTCTAAAATAAATATTTTATCTTCGCAAAAATAGATTTTAACCATACTTATCAAAATAAACAATAAACTAACTCTTCACCTACCAAAATCGTATTGTCAATTTTATACTAAATGGAAACACACATCGGCTTTATGGGTAGAACATGACTTCACTATACAAGTGCTTGAATCACCATAGAATTACAGGCTTGTGCGCATGGATTGACGAATAATGATAGATATTTAGACAAATTGATCTTTTCAAAAACGGGTGTCCCTTGTACTATATCGTGTAAATGGAAACTCCCAAAGCTGCATTTTGGTAAAATTTTAAATCCACTGAAAATGCCACTCACTCTCACATCAACCTTTTGAAGGCTTCACTATGTAAATAAAAGTGGTTGAATGAGCAATAGATGGGTATTGTGAAGAAATAGGGAGGGGATTGATTGCTTTATTCATTGTATCGATGTCGAAATTATTTTGTCTGGTACCACACTCAAAAACAGCTGGGTGAATGAAGTTTACACCATCTTTGTTTGCCCTTTTTACATTTCTTAATAATCAATGGTAAAACAAATTCGGGGGTTTTGATTTCCGTGGTTGACGAGGACATTGGCCCCATAAGTAGCTGTAACCAGTTGAGCGTTTCTGCAAGTGTGACACTATCAGGCTGTCATGATTTTCTTTAGCTACAAAACAAATGTCCCAACCCAATTTCAAGCACGTTTCTTTAATAACCTTGTGGTTACCTATTTTTCGGCTTTCAAATTTTCAACTCCATTTTATCAAATCCTGTTACCTTCACCACCAATAAAACCACACTTGCTAATGAATTCAGCTACTCATCTAAATTTGTTGGGAATTTATGAAGGTATTAGTAAATACTTTGAAAGTTAATTTTTGACGTAAAATTAAGTCCATTTAAAATATAGTTTAAACTCAAGTTTGAACATTTAAAACTCGAATTCAATTTGAGTCTTTTTTATGTTTTTAATATATTATATTTTGTTGTTTTATATTATGTAATTTATAATACATATAAAAATTAAATTTATAATAATATATAATTTAATAATGTAAACATAAAGAAAATGTTAAGAAGCTTTGTATATAAAAATTTTAATAAATAAAAAATAGTAAAATTATTAAATATAAAATGAAAAATAGTAAAATTATTATTTTTTAAATATAAGTGGGTTTACAATTAGTCTAGATTAGACATTTACAAATTTGAATGAGCTCTAGAAAAATTTTAGACTCATATTTTAAGTTAAATTGAGTTTAGACAAACATAAAATATAAAATATATTAATATCATACTTAATTCCACCCGATCATTGAACACTTTTATTTTTAACTTAACATTCCACTATAATGCATAAATTCTCATTTATATATATGTATATGTGTATATATATATATATATATATATATATATATGGCTTTGGTGTTTATATTTTGAAACAATGGATATTTTCGTTAAATAATTAACTGAACTAATAAAAATTGACATGCAGTAAAAGAAAAGATTTCATAAAAAATTATTAGAAAATTTAAAAAAGAACCATAAAATGAGAAAAAAAAAATCCTAACAAATTATAAAAAAAAGCATCAAAATCCAAAAATTTGAAAGAAAATTTCTAAACTTTCTAAAACTAACTTGATTTTTTTAAATATCAAATTTTCATATTATTAACTTTTAATTATAAAAAATATAAAATTACTCAAAAATGCACATCCATATAAATATGCATTTGGACAGTGGTTTGTTTGGATTCACTCTACACATAGATTTTTACTAATTACATATTTTTATAATTTTAAAAAATAATAATTTCAAAATAAATTTTCATTTATATTTATTTTTTAAAAAAATTGACAGGATGAACCTAGACATCATGTCCAGGTTTATTCTCAATATGTATTCTTTAATAATTTTATAGTTTTTTTTTTTTTTTTTTGTTGTTATGATTCCTTTTTGCATTTTTAATTGTTTTTTTTTTACTTTTAAGCTCTTGCAACGTAACATCATTTGATTCACTGAAGAAAAAAATGAGTGAAAATGATAGATGAATATATATATATACACCGCAGATTAAAGTCCAAAGAGATTAAAGTGACTAGAAAATGATTGAAATATCAAATTGAAAATTTTTATGTACAGCTAAAATAGATATTAAGCTTAATTAATAATAATAAAGGGCATTGGGCAAAGTTTAGTTTTTTTAGTAATGGTAGTGGACTTTTCTCATGTCTATTTCATTATTTATGTGTTACGTTTTCAATAATATTATTTTTAAAATTTAAATTTATATTTCTTTTTAAGAGAATAATATATCTTACTATTGTACCCAATAATTATTAATTAAAATAAATAAATAATATAAAATATTAAACGGTTAATAAAATTAAATTGAATCAAATTTAAGTAAATCTGATGCAAAAATAAATCTATCAAAATCAAACTTTGAAAAAGTCAAGTTTTTACAATCGAATAATTACATGGTTGGAATAACAAAATTTAACATTTCATCATTTAAATGAGTATGCAAGAACATGGGAAATGTATAATATAGAACTTGTTCAAGTGTGAGCATATATATATATATAAGAATGATGGTGGCAAATGGGAATATTATTGGTTGTGAGCTTTCTAGATTACCACGTTGCAAATGCCTAGGGCTACGTCAAACCTTAATTATTCAATAATACTAGCAATAAACAAGGTGAAATAAAGAACACATGGGTGATGGGGATGCTTGACGTTGGTGTTCCTTTTTGGGGGCGGCAATAATGCGATGGCTTAAACAAGCAAACTCCAAATAAGTGTTTCAATTTTCAAATTCCTACCAAGTTATATTCACGTCTAACTTGTCTTCTTCTCTCTGTCTCCTTTAATGTTGCCAAGTGAAACACATGGACTTTGTAGAATTTCGTGCAAACAAACCCTATTATTCCACCCTCCAAATTTTGCATTAACATGTTTTCTTAACAATTTTGTCAAAATATGAATATATACATGTGATGGAGTTTTTTAAGAACATAAATGAGATTAAAATCTTATTTATTTAATTTTAAAAATATTTAAATATCAATTAAAAAATAGGTAACCTTTTTTTAATATCGTTTGGGGGTTAAAAAACTAAACAGAATATATGTGGCAGCTACAAAATGAGTAAAAGGAAAATTAAATTATAAAAAAAATTTGTTTATTTAAAATAGTAAATGCTAATATTTCCTGGTTGAAGGTTTTTTGTTGATATATACCTTAAGGTCTTAAGTTTGACTTCTAGTATAACGTTTTCAAGTAATTTCATTTAAGAATTTTATATAAACTGTTAAAAGATATAAAATGTTTTTTTTTTTTTTAAAATAATGATGTTTTAAGAATTTTTCATGAAATTTGCTTAATTAGAGATTTTATATTATTTTTAGTGGGAAACTTTATTTTTACTTATAAGGGTTAAATCATATTTTGGAATTTGAATTTGGTAATTCTTCTCATAGGGTCTAGATTTTTTTTTATCCAAGTTAAGCCTTGAACTTGGTAAATGTTTTCACATTGAGATTTTTTTTATCCAAATAAATCCTCGAGAACCCTAAAGTTCAGGGCTTTAATATAAGAACATTTGTCAAGTTTAAGATCCAACTTAGACAACAACAAAAAAGTTCAGGCCCCAATGTGAGAACAATTATCAAATTGAGGATTTAACTTTAATTAAAAAAATTCGAACCTCAATATGAGAAAAATTACCAAGTTTAAGCCCAAATAATAATTTAACCCTTTTCATAACTAGGGTTCAAATATTGTCATATATCTTTTATTATTTTATTACCCCTAACAAAGATATGTTTCACTCATTTTACCATGCTTGCAGAATTTTTAAACTTGATTAACGAATAATTTTCCTTATTTTTATTAGGTTTAATTATGTTATTAGTTATTGTACTTTTATTTGATCAACTTTTGCCCGTGCACTTTTTGAATTGATTAATTTTAGTTCCTATATTTTTTTTGAATTTTAAAATTTTAGTTCTAACCTAAACAGTAATAGTTATATTTGTTTGGTTTAAATTCATTTACTAATCTTATACTATGCATACATTTGTACATTTGGTCCATGTTTTCCAATTGAATCATTCTAAGTATCAAAACTTTTCAAATTTTGAAATTTTAGTCTTGATACAAATGAAAGTCATTAATACATTAATTGAATTTTTAGTGAGTAATGTGTGGAAATAACAAGTTGACATGACATTACTAATACGATAATATGTATGGTGCATTGGATTTTAAAAATAACAGAACTTAACTTAATGAATTTAACAGTTTTTAATTGGTGAGAACTGGAATTTTAAAACTTGAAAAGTATAGGGACTAACATGACCAAATTAAAGTAAAAGGAACAAATTTTGTAATATTCAGGGACTAAGAGCAGAATTTAACCTTTTGACTATTATGTTTTGATTCACACAAATACTCCAGGATCATGCCATTTCTTGTGCATTGGGAATGGGCCTATTGGTTAAAATGGATCATAATGTTTCTGAGACCCATAGTCTTTTCCCCTTCTCGTGGACAAGGCCACCTATGGAGGCCTATTGGGTAGAAAACGGCTTTTGCCCAAAGGCCTATAAATAATTTCCAAATGGTTGGTACCAAAAACAGATGAAGCCAGCAGTTTTTTAAAGAGTTAGTTCAAGAGAGATCAAACAAATTATTTTTACTATAAATTCTATTATACTAAGACGTGAAAATCATAAAAAAATTTAGAATATAAATATATGTTTAAAAATAAAATACAATAAATAATAAAATTTATTATTTCGAACTAATTAATAACACATAAAATATATACGTTATTAAAATAAATAAAAAAATGAGGTTATATTGTTTATCACGGTGTTGTCATCAATTTTGAGTTAGTGCCGAGTTAGCTTTGTGATACTAACTCAATCAAATATATTATTAATATATACAACTGATGGAAGTAATAGTGTGCATAATAAAATAAAAATGTATAAAAATATTAAAATAATACTTTAGTTGAATGATAAATTAAAGGATTTAGTGATGCAATTGATATGAGTTCAAATCCTATAATATGTGTATTTTTATTACTTTTTTTAAATGAAAAAGACTAAAGTACCCTCAAATAATATAACTTATTTTAATTACGAGAGGGCATTCACATAATTAAACACTTAAATTAGTGACCCGATTGAGGGTGACTCCATCTAAGTAAAACACTTAAATAATAGTATAGATACATTTATAAATATTATTTTATTAATATTTTAAAAGTATGATTGAATACGCCATTAAAGCCTTGTATAAATCATGTGTGATTTTTATTCATATTTATTTTTAATTAAATCTTATTATGTGTGATTCCTATCCAATTTTATTTTAATTCAAAGTAAGTTATGATCCTTCAGAAACATTATGTAAAGTAAGCGATAAAAAATTAAATTAATGGTTAAAATGACTTTTTTTATAAAGTAGTAAATAAGTGATTATATTTTTTTTTTATTTAACAAAGCTATAATCATCTTCTTTATCAAAATTTAACAAAGCAGAAGAAAAGTAATATTTCTTTTTCAACGACACCAAAAAAATGAACATTGAAAAATCATTAAAATTTTAACACTTGAATAAATAAAAAATTTAAAAATAAAATAAAATAAAAGCATCCTAACTGACTAGTTTACCCTATTTTTTGGGTCTAAATATCTAACGCTAGAGGGCATCATGGTGTAGACTTGCCCAACCCATTGTAATATAGCATTCGCTACAATGATAGATTCGATTTCTCTATATATTTATCATTATAATTGTGTGTAAAATATTTTTATAATTATAACCTATTTTATAAATTATCTTCATTTTTTTTATTGAATTATAATTATGTTTAACTTATAAATTGATATTTAAATTATCTCAAATTTTCATTTTGATACTCAAATATTTTTTTATCAATCTATATATATATATATATATATATAAAGTTGGTGTCTTTGTTAGTTAAACTATTAAGGGTATGTTTTTCCATGCTTAAAAAAAACACTTCTGACTCCAAAAGTACTTTTTAGAAGAAAAATTGTGCAGAACAAGTTACTTTTAGTTTGAATTTTTGACTTTTTAAAAGTACTTCTGAAAAGGAGAAACTAAAATTTTTAACTTTTTCTCTCCAAAAGTGCTTAATTACTTTTTCACCCTCCAATAAATAGTACTTTCCCTCTTTTTTCTTGGTGCTTAATTATAAATGTGTTAAAATTATTAATTAATAATAATTTTTTAAAAATACTGATTATAAATATTTAATGATTATATTTAAATATTTAAAATGTATTTTATATATTCTGATTAAATTTTAAAAGTAATTAATATTTATTACTTAAAAATATTTAAAATTTATATTTCATGTATTAAAATATTAACAACAAGTTATAATAAATTTTGTATATTCTTACTAAAATATAATAATATTAACTAATTTAAATTTTATTTAAATGCATATATTGTTACTTGATAATAATATGTTTAAAATGGACATTTTATTTCTCAAAAGCACTTTTTGACAACAATGCTAAACACTCAAATTTTAAACTAAACTTTTCAAAAGCACTTTTCCACAACACTTTTCAAAAGCACTTTTCAAAAGCATTGCCAAACTAGCTCTAAGTGTGGGTTTGGATATGCGGCGCGATATGGTATATTTGACTTACTTTTTATCTCACGTTATAATATCGCTATAGTAGCTAATCTTACTGTCATCTTTATTTTTACACTAATCGCAAATAAATACACCGTCTATCCAAACCCACTGTAAGCTTCATGGTTTTGGTCAAAGTTTTCAGAACAGGATTGATGGTCAAACCAGTCAATCCATCAGTTCTCAGTTTGACTGATTAGTTTGGTTCAATCAAATAAATTATTAAAAATTTGTAAAAAAAAAAATCAATTAAACCTATTTTTTTAACTTAATTTAATCAATTTATATTGATTTGTAGGTCAATCGTTTCAACCCTTATCTTAAGACCAGTACCCTAGCTGATTTTTGGTCCAATTGGTTTGACCTACTAGTCCGATCTAATTCTAAAATAATTGATTTTGACTGATAGAAATAACTTCTTTGATCGCATTAGGTGAAATTAAAAAAAGAATTATTCATTAGTATATTGAGTTTAAGAGCGTTAGCATGGACATATAGTATAAAAAAAGAAGAATTTAAAAATTTAGATGAAAGGATGTTTTATCAATTAAAAATTTAAAAAGAGATATATAACACATTAATGTAAAATGGGGTAACAAAAAAGGGTATAAATTAATCAAATAAATAACATGCTTAATACATACTAAACCTAAAAAATGATATAATAATAACAAATTGAGTTCTTTTTTTAAAATGTACCTTTTGTATTTCAAAAGAAAATGAAAGTTGGTATTTCTTGAAGATGAAAATGTTGAAAGTTGATAGGAATTAAACTTGATATTATCGTAATTATTTTGTTGGATTGATATTGGTATAGTGTAAGAGTATAGATGTCATTTTCCTCACCTAGTTTTGAAATCCTGTGGGTTTATAGATTTTTTTTTTTTTAATAATGAATCTAAAAAGCCGGTTAGTAGCGGAAACCAAAACCGAAACCATGGGCTAGTTTTTGAAGCTCAGCACCACGAAATGTAAAACTTTCCCAATCTAAAACCAGCTGCTCCGCTCTCTGTATCCTCTCTCTTTCTTCTATATCTCTTCTATCTATTCCTTTGCCTTCTATTTCTCTTCACCTTTCTTTTTCTTCTGTTACATTAATCAATTTCTTAAACAATAGCTTTCGCAGCCTTTTCCCTTTTCCTTCTTCTTCTTCTTTTTGTTTTTTTTTTTTTTAAACTTCTGTGGGTGTTGAAGAAGAAAGCTTTCAGCTTTAGGTGCCTGGTGATTGTTACAACTCTGTTGTAGTCAGTTGTTTTACTGGGTATGTCTCTTTTTCCTGTTCCAACACTTGTATGAATCGCTTGCTTGTTTGGAATTTGTATCTTTTATTTCTTTTTATAACTCAGAAAAATAAAGTAGTTGTGGCCAATGACAATTACCCTTCACAGGGGTGTTTGAGATATCCAATAATTGTTGTACAAGCTTTTAAATTTGCCATTCTGAATGGATACTAGTGGTGTGAGTGGTGGGGTGTTTTCTGGGATTGGTTCAGGTATGCTAGGTCTTGAAATGCCATTACACCCCCAACATCATCAACACCAACAACCCGCTAGAAACCCCCAAACTGCCCCAAACTTGCATCATTTGCAACAAAACCCACAAATGGTTGGTTTCCCTCATCAAGAAACTGACCACTCACTGCACCAGCAATCTGTCAAACAAGGCGGCTACCCTTTTGGTTCCAAAGCCAAACAAACCTCCCCTCTTAGTGATGAAGATGAACATGGTTTCAATCCTGATGATGCCTCTGCTGATGCTAAGAGAAAGGGCTCTCCATGGCAAAGGATGAAATGGACGGATAGCATGGTTAGGTTGCTTATAATGGCGGTTTATTATATTGGTGATGAAGGTGGATCAGAAGGGAATGGATCAGACCCTACTGCCAAGAAAAAGGCTGGTGGGCTGTTGCAAAAGAAAGGGAAGTGGAAGTCGGTTTCGAGGGCTATGATGGAGAAAGGGTTTTATGTTTCACCCCAGCAATGTGAAGATAAGTTCAATGATTTGAATAAGAGGTATAAGAGGGTTAATGATATACTGGGTAGAGGGACAGCTTGTAAGGTGGTGGAGAATCAAAGCTTGCTTGATTCCATGGATTTGTCTCCCAAAATGAAGGAAGAAGTTAAGAAATTGTTGAATTCTAAGCACCTGTTTTTCAGGGAGATGTGTGCTTATCATAATAGTTGCGGCCATGTTGCAACTGCTGGGGCTCATCAATCACCAGTAGTGGCTACGGAGATATCCCAGACTCAGCACCAGCAAGCTCAATGCCTCCATTCTTCGGAAAATGCTCAAATTGCCGGTAGAATTGAGACAGAGGCATCGAAACTGTCTAAAGTGGGGAGTGAAGAAGAGGATGACGATGAAGATGAGGACGATGAGGACGAAGATGATGATGACGACGATGATGATGAAGCAGTGGATGGTCACTCAAGGGGCCAAAATGGGCATGGGAAGGAAGATGATGAAGATAACAATGAAAAGCCTTCACATAAGAGGCCCAGAAAGGGAGCATTTTCAATGTCACCGTCGCCCTTGATGCAACAATTGAACTGTGAAGTGGTGAACGTGATACAAGATGGGTCAAAGAGTGCTTGGGAGAAGAAGCATTGGATGAAGATGAGGCTAGTTCAATTGGAAGAGCAGCAAGTGAGCTACCAATTCCAAGCATTCCAGCTGGAGAAGCAAAGGCTCAAGTGGGTTAAATTCAGTGGCAAGAAAGAAAGGGAGATGGAGAAAGCAAAGCTGGAGAACGAACGAAGACGGCTCGAAAATGAGAGAATGGTGCTGCTTGTTAAGCAAAAGGAATTGGAATTGGTTGATGTTCAGCAGCAACATCTGTCTCAGCAGCATTCTTGTAGCAAGAGGAGAGATCCGTCTAACATAAGTGGATGAAAAATAGAGATTTTAGTTTTAGATTTTAGATATAGATACTTAAATTACATGAAAGGTTGTTCTCTGCTTTTGTATTGTCAAAATTTTTGTTTATGAACAAACATCTATGTTTTCAAACATATGAATTCTGTGTTTGAATTATTGTTTTCAATCTTGTATTGCAAAAAGGTGTTTTGGCTCACATGAACAAATTTTACCATAACAATTTTAAACTTTTTGCTAACAAGGGTGTCAAAGTTTCTTAAATTTCTAAATATATCTGGTATATTACCATAACAACTCCTCCTGGAAAATAATGTTAAAAAATACAACGTAAAAAGGTCGATCCAAAATCTAGAAAAGGGATAAAAAGAAGTGAGTTGAAACAATAAGACTCCAACCTAACTCCTAATGCTTATAATGGAATAAAAAGGGTCGGTTTAAAATCTAAAAACTCGAATATTCTATTTCTTAGAAAAAGAATAAAGGAAAGTCGGTTTAGAAAGCAACAAAAATAAAGGGTTAATAACACCAAAGTCCCAAATTATGGCCTAGATTTTTAAATTGGTCCCAAATTTCAACATTTTAATTGAGTCAACAAAGTTTTATATCATATCAGTCAAGTCTTCATACGATCTAGCTGTCAATATGGACATTAAATGTAAGTCTAGATATGAAAAAAAAAAACATATACATATTGCATAAATAATTTAGCTCTAACGTGATATTATTAATTTTTTTGACTAAACACTTGATTGATATGAGATTAATAATATGTGGACTCAATTAATCAAAGAATAAATGCAAGAAATCTCAAATAAAGTTTCATATTTTTTTACTTCTAAATGAACTCTTATCTTGGCTTTTAAAAACCTCCCTTCTCTATTGTAGAGATTGAGCTCAGTCTATGAAGATGATTATATTTAAAGCTTGGCCCTTGAAAGCAACTATTAAGATTTTTGAGTTGGGACTTTACAAAAAGTGCGTTGAAGTCTAATGCCCTTGGTCTATCATGGACAAGCATTTTTGCCTTAAAGATTAGACGAAAAGAGTTGTGCTTGAAATGTTTGACTTTGCAAAGTTAGAATTATAGGTTCAAATATTTAACCCCCCCCCCCTTCGCCTTTCTGTCTGGAGAGAATGTGTTTAGAATTGAAAACCTACTTCGAAAATTGGAGGTCGATTTTAATTGAATGGAGGAAATAAAATGAAATGGATGAACAACTTTAAATACCATGAAAATGAAATGATAGAGGCCAAGTTCCAATACGAAAGAATGCCAAAAATTCTTGCTACCGAGGTGAGAGACTGGGTCATAGGAGCAAAGAATGCATCTTTAGAGCAATAGTGGGAGATATTGAAGGATAAGTGGTAGGGGGCCAATTTCTCCTCCAATTATGTTCAATTGTTGCTCACCTAATGGGAATTAGGATCCATTAACAAGGGGAGTGTGAAGACTAGCCTCCTTAAGTTTAGGAAGGTAGTTTAAGGCTTAGAAAGAGCAAAAAGGACTCGAAGGCGTGTAACATGCTATTGAGTGTACTTGATTGGTCTTGAAGGATCATATTGCTTTGACTTAATCGAAGCTTATATTGAGGAGGTGCCTGAAGCACCTCATCCATGGTTTGATGAGTTGCTGAAGATGTTGGAGCCAATACGGTTGCTTGACATCACATTTTTTTTGTTATGTTTAATGTTTCCAATCCTTTGTTTTGTTTAAAGCTTCACTAATCAATGAAAATGGGGACCTAACGGTTAAAAGGATTATATGCATTTACGTGGCTGTTTCGTGTAGATGGCTAAGCCTTTTGATTGGTCATAATTCCTCCTTGTTTCTACTATTAGAAGGGTTAGTGAGCTTGTTCGGATTTCGTGCAGTTGTTTGGTTATTATGTTTGTAATTTTTCCAGTAAATTGATTAATAAAATTCTATAATTAAAATTATTTTTTTCTATATCTGTTTTCAATGATTTTTGCATGAAAAGTAAAATCAACAAGTAAATATTGACTAATTGATTACTTAAGGTTTAAGTAATCTTAAATTGCATCATAAAGATAAATTATGATATGAGAAAACTTATATTAGTAAGTAATCTAAATAGTATATAGTTTGAGAAATAAAAACTGAGCAATTGATTCAAAAGACTATTATGTTGTTTATCAAGATCAATTTAGAAAATACGTTATCTTGGGTATAAGGGTGAATGACTTCTGGGAAGATAGAGATATAGGTGTGATTTTTTGAATTGACAATACATCATATAGGACCCCAAGTTGAATTTATCCTGAATCTGCTATATTGATTTATTTACTTGTGATGTTCATAGTGTGGCTTACCTCAACACTAAGTAAGTGATGACTATGCAGGTAACTAATATGATTTGATATATGGAAAGCTTGTGCTAAGTTGGTATCTGAGCCGAAAGCTAGTATGTTGAGTATATGACTTATGTATGGCATGACTTCACTTATAATAGTGAAATTCATATATTGGTTAAAGAGTAAATGATATCATCTCACTGGCATTGCATAAATTATAAAAAAAGAACGTGACCACGGGTCATTCGTTATGGACAAATGATTATTATTACTATTTGTTAGTAATAATATTTTTCATTATGGAAGATGTAATGATGACCACAATACAATGAGATCATATTGGATGAACGGATTTAACCAAAAGAGATTAAAGATATCCTATGAGAGTAATACATTTATGATATGGTCATTAGACAAAGCATAAATCTAAGTTGCTTTCGTAATGATATATAATAGGGAGTTCAGTCATGGTACTTTTAGTGGATTAACTTCATGACTAAAATAATGTTCTAATTAATAGACAAAAAATGATACAATGAATGAATGAAAATGACGAAAGAGAAATAGCTTGCATGTATTACTATATGCAGTAAATGTATTTTATCGAAAGGAATGAGAGATGACTTAAGAATTAATTCAATTTCTTGGAACTATTATTTAATTGATTGTAATTAAATAATTGAGTTCAAAGTAAAAATTAATTTATTAGTCATTGCAGTTCTACTATAAAGGACAATTAAAATTAATTAATTGAGTTTTCACACGGTAAAATCTCAAATTAATTGAGTCCTCAAATGTCAGCATTTTAATTGAATCAACAAAATATTAATATTGTATCAATAACTATCAACCTAATTCTGGATATGAGCATTAAATGTAAGCTTAGATATGAAAAAAAAAAAACACAGAGATCAAATTCATATACATATTACATTTTTTAACATGTGAAGTGTAAATTATCCATTTTGATCTATATGTTGTAATTATACTCCACAATGTTTCCGAACTAGCACGCACAAGCTGATGACCCAAAACCGATTTTATTTTATTATATTTTAGCAAAAAAATAAAAATAAAAATATGAACATCAATAACGTTTCATATCATTTTTACTTGAAAATACACTCGTTTCTTTTGGCTCTTAAAAACCACTCTGGTAGAGATTTGTTTTGACGTTTCTTGTGATTATTTTATTGTTTTCTTTTTTTAGTTTCGTGTTTCCCTTTGGTTTGTTGGTGTGTATTTATGGAGGAGCACATTGACTTACCCAAACCTTACGTTGATTAGCTTGCTGAAGGTATTGGAGCTAAAATGGTGGGTCATAGCTGCACATTCTTTTTATCGAGCTTAATGTTTCCAATCTCTTGCATTTGAGTACACGTTTATCCCCAAGTAAATTTAGGAATTTTTTGTTCCGATTTCTCTACTGTAATATTCTTGCATCACTAGAATGGCAAACAAAAATTAAAACAACATGGAAACTATGTTATAGCAGTGTGTTGCATTGTCTGGAGCTAATTCACGTGCAACAGTTTTTTGCTTAAAAAAGAAAACAAATCCAATCCATTCATCAATTTGGAACTGAAGGGGATCATGTTCATGCAAACAAACATTAATCTGGGGTATGTTTAGAATAATTATCAGATTGTAGACGTGGGTGTTATACAATCTCAAATCCAAAGTTCACAAAAACCTGGAGCAAAATAGCTCGCAGTTGCCACCAAAAACACTACCCCCCCCCCCAATCACCCACTGCAAAAATATCCAACAAGGAGAAAAAGAGACGATAATATCTGATTTCATTTAATCTTCAAGCTCGATAATCTTCACCACAGATGCATCTCCGACCTTTTGGCATACCACGACTCGATCATGTGGCTTTACAACTCCTGAAGCCTTCCCATGGTCAAGAGCTACCTTCAACACTGACTCATTTGTTGCACTTGTTGACTCCGCCTGCAATACGACACAAGTTCTGAGTCAATCTAATTCTCTACATCTACGAGTTTCTTTCAGGGTCGTAATAGAATGAACATATAAATGCGGAACTCACAGGATGTCGAGGATCAGCAAGCATAGGGAAAAGACCTCTCACAATCAGGGATTGCCTTGCCTGCAAGGATTCCCAAAAACATCAGCACATGCTTATTTATACAAGCTATGAAATAAACGTTCCCTAAACACATGGTGAACTTCCACAAATTTAACTATCTACAGAAATTAAAGTTGACAACTATGAATATTCCGACTTCCAAGACTTCAGCGACAGGATTATACCACAAATTCTTCTTTCAGATGACTACTGCAAGGCATTATTAACTGCATCTGAAAAAACTGCCAGCTGTTACCAATGATTTCATGGTGAATTAAATTGCTTTTAGAAGGAGAGAAAGCTTTTTCCATATTAGTGTAAAGTAATCATCAACAAATTCATTTCCCAATTCAATTTTTACAGAAAAGCAAGTTATAAAACAATTTGAACAACAAGGAATCAGTTAGCACTTCACTAACACTGCACAACAATGTGAAGACAACAAAATGAACTTCTAAGCAGTTGCTTGAACAGCCAGGATTCATGATAAAAGGCATACCTCAAAGGCCCCACTGAAGCTCCACTTCAATTGATTTGTCTTAAGCCGAGGGATAACAACTGAGAGAACTGGCATGGTTGGCCTGTACTTTGCAATCAATCTGGTATATGTATACATGGAATACATTCAGAAACCCCATAAATAAATCAAGGACTATGAAGGTTAAAATTGTGCAGGCCCCAGTTAAAACACTATTGAAATTTGAATGATAAAAGAAGCAAGTGGAAACAATGAAATACCTTGCAGCTCTCCCTGATGATGTGAAGCATATAATAACCGATGCCTTTACCTTAATTGCTGCTCTTACCTAAACAAGAAATTCAAGAGGTCAAAAACACACTTGCAGATGCATACTTGATTTACCAGTAATTAAAGTTGGTAAAGGCCACTACATTACAATGATAAAAACATTATTCACAATAGAATCATTAGGATGAATAAATACCGCAGAGGAAGCAATGGATTCCAAATGGGTCATTGGTTCTCCAACATATTTGACTGTTTTCTTGAAATATAGGTCTTGGTTGAAAACCTTCTCTGCCTGTGAAATTTAT
This sequence comes from Gossypium longicalyx, assembly GCA_025698465.1. NCBI lineage: Eukaryota > Viridiplantae > Streptophyta > Magnoliopsida > Malvales > Malvaceae > Gossypium > Gossypium longicalyx. The sequence continues at coordinate 31,331,870 of CM047003.1, forward strand.
AATGAAAATGAGAAAACTCAGATTGAAAATGCTTACAAAATGGAACAGTAATACATATTTCACTTGAATTATGAGTTATTGAATAAAAATTGCATCCAAAGGGCAGGATTTTGGTTACTAAGATAAAAAGTTAAATTTGAAAGTGTTTCCTTAGTTGAAAAGGCAAGTAAAACCATAGATTAAGACAACAAGTTAAGAACAGGTGTCGATCTCATCCAATGAAGCATGTACTTTTATTCATCCACAGGGATACAGCTCTCCAGGAAAACCTGAACAAATGCAGTGTATTTTACAACAAAAATATGGTTACCAAGCCCCAACATGATATCAGTGAGTTAAAAGCGGAATCTCATTAGCAGCTTGTGTGTTTTACCACAGATAGATGGTTACGAAGCCCCAACATGGTAACAGTAAGTTAAAAAACAGAATCTCATTAGCAACTCGTGTCTAAAACATACTATGTCTGGAATATTTTAGGACTATACATAGTCACTCAAAGGGCATCAAGGCCATAGGTATCCAATTTGGAGCTGCATATGTCAAAAGATTCAACTATGCACATTTATGAGACAGAATTTACCTCTGCACAAATTTTGCCAACAGTAGAAATGGTTTCAACAGGGTACAATCCACGCAGGGTCTCCGCACCAAGAAGAATAGCATCACTTCCTGCAGCAAAGAAAATGGGTCACTTAAAAAACTGAGGTTGCAAGTCTTGTTAAGTAATAGGAACAGACTTAAGTCTTCGATAGAAACAGTTTCAGTCCCAAATGGAACAAACAAAATGAGAACATTCATACATAAAATATCATCACGTATAATTGCAGTAAATGTCCACAATAAGCACAGTAATATACCATCAAGAACAGCATTGGCAACATCAGTTGCCTCAGCACGAGTTGGCCTTAAGTTGTCAGTCATACTGTCCACAACACGAGTGACCACTGCAGGCTTTCCAGCCACGTTACACTTGTAGAGGGCAGCCTTTTGAAATAGGAACACCTGCAAGGAAAAAGGAAGTTAATTAGCAGCAAAGCTCTAACAAATTGCCATGAACACACAAATCCACGTATCAAACTAAATTACACAATTAAAACAAGCACCAAGAATCAAGGCTGCTAGGAAGCATTTACAAAGTAAAGTTATATGTGACAGAACAATGTGCTCTATTATTCAACGAGAAACATTTTGCAGAAAAGCTTCCACATCATATTCCCTTTGCAGATTTGAGCTCTGGTATTTATATATATGACTTGCATACTTTATAACAAAAGCTTTGAGCCACAAATCACTGCTGACTTTGAGTCACAGATCACTGCTGATAAGAAACTGACCTTCTCAGGTGGGAGATCAATGCCCAAATTTCCACGAGAAAGGATGATACCATCTGCTTCTTGTAGGATCTCATCAAAATGGTTTAAACCCTAGAAATTCAAAATAATGTCACATACATATTCATAGCTTCTGTAACTATATATTCATCATTCTCAGTAAACACAACATATAATGCACCTCTATGTTCTCAATCTTGGCAAAAATTTGTGTCTGGTAGAGATCACCCTGCTTTGAAAGGAACTCACGAGCCTACAAAGAACATATAACAGCAATCAAAGAACTGCATAAAGAACCACAAGGATATGCAAAAATAATACTTACATGACGAACATCTTCTGCATGTCGTGTGTATGATAGAGAGAGGAAGTCGATTTTGTTTTTAACTCCCCAAGAGCTTATAATCTGAAGTAAGTATCACTAGGTCATGAAAGGAACTTTAGGAATTATCAGAGCAGCAAGCTACAACCTTACTATGAGAGAAGTTTCTTTCACCATTACTCTTTAAATGGACATAATATCATGGCAATCTTACCTCCTTATCTTTATCAGAGAGGGTAGGCAACTCAATACGAATTTGAGAAGCATGCAAAGTGAACAATGCACCAGTTAATGTTGCAGTGTTTTTTATCACACAAACCACATCATTTCCTTGTACCTCACTAACCTGCACAGTTTCATTCCCAGTTCAGGCAATTGAAGATGTATAGGAAATTGTAATTGTGAAGATCAAATTCCCTAATCAACCAATCAACTAATAGGTAGTACAGTAACAGCAAATGAAACACAAATAGGAAAAAATATACTCGTATTTCTAGTTCCTCATTCCTTACCTCCAGCCATACAGATGTGGTTTCACTCCCAGTAAATAGGTACTGACCAATAAAAATAGTGTCTCCCTTCTTCACTGCCTGCAAAAAACCAGATTGAGTGGTTTGTCAGAAAGATTGCTCGTAAAAAAGGGTGACAATCACAAATTTGACATTGAATTGACATGCCTCCCAACCCCTAATTAATGAAAAGCTGTCCTTAAAGTTTAACATGAGAATCAAATAGCAACAAAAGAAGGCTCATAGATACTTCTCACAGCCAACCAAATGGGATACACAAACTGCAAAGAGAGGTAGAGAGGGCTAGCATTAAACCTTTGACAAGCCATCAAAATTGATAGGCAATAAGTTGGAAGATGCCTCCTGTCCTTCATCTGGTGTCAAAATAACGGTAGCATCTGCCTCAAGTGAAATCGCTTTCTCACTTTTATTAACAACCTGCAACTCAGGGCCCACAGTATCCAACATAACCTGAAAGGCAATAACCCAAATACAAATCGCTTTATTTTCTGAAATTTCATTGTCCCCATCTGTACAATGATAACCAACTACCCACTTTTTGCCACACTCAAAAGTAAAAAAAAAAAAAAAGTATTTTGTTTTCTGCTGAACATAAAGATTACATCGAAACAGACATTTTTTCTAGGAAACAAACAAACAAACAGGAAGCAAACAAAAAGATACATAACTAACAAAATTCGATCAAAATACAAATAACATACCGCACAAAGCTTTTTAGTGAGTTTCACGGCTGCCTTTAAATTCTCTAATGTTTCCTGATGATACTCCGGGTCATGCCACGAGAAATCGAACCTAGCCACTACAAAAAACAAAAAGAATTACTTCCAACAACACAGTAATAATTAATAACTTAAAAAATTTAAGTCTGTGGCAGCAAACAGAGTACCAGACATTCCAGCCTTAAGACAACCAGAAAGAACCTCAACGGATCGAGACCTTGGACCTAAAGTTCCCACTATCTTCGTCATTGCCGGGAAAAAACTCTGGAAAGAAGACAAAGAAACCATTCAGAATCCAAACATACACGGATCTGTTCACAGGCTCCCTGAAAAAAACTCCTAAACAGATTGACTTGAAAAACATCGAAAGCGAAACTTACAGCCTTTGATGGCTCCAGGATTGAAGCCATCCTGATTGGCTCTTCCAGAAGCAGATGACTCGACTGCATTTTTTTCTTCACAGTTTAAACCAAAAAATAAAAAAGGGAATCAATTAGGTTCCCTTGTTGAGAATCCTCTGAGCTTTAGCGTTAAGAGAACGAAGGGTTTATATATTTATATATATGCTTTTGCCCTGGTAAGTAAAAACTAAAAACCTTGAAACGAAAGAATAACTTCCTTTTTTTCTTTTTTTTATTGAAGGAAGGAAACCTGGTTCAGCAGGCAGCGCACTGTTTAGAAATAACAACGTTGGTAAAGAAGATGGACCGATTGGGTTTTCAACGGCTCACGAGTTTGACATTGGGGTTGGTATTGGTAAAGCATGGATCGTACGGTTTCTTGGCGGGGGGGTTAAAATGAAGTAGCATGGCCATTCGAGGCCGTAGCGCGTGTATGAAACGAAAGGGCAGGATTGGATGGATGGGTGAGAAAAGTGATTGGATGTGTTATATAGTAAAAAGAATGGAAGCACGTGCTTTTTATAGAATGGCGACATGGCGTCGAAGGTGGAAAGTTAGCTCCGCACAAGGAAACCAAAACAACAAGGGTCAAATCCAGTGGGCTTGTCCTTTTACACTTCTTTTAAGAATATATTATAATTGCTTTATAGAACGGGCGCTGGCCGCTGGCCGTTGGGGGGAGGTGTTGAGTGGGTGGGACACGTTTCTTGAGTAAAATATGAATCTAGAAGGAAGGACTCACTAGACTGTTTAGATCCAAAAGTTATTGTCCAATCAAAATCAAATATTTTTTTAGAGGAGCAGGCTATCCTAAGAATGCCCCTGCCAACCTACTACTTACCTTCACAAATGTCCTTGTCTAATTAAATTTTATACACCAAAATTTATTTCCTTCATATAAAATAAGAATAATGTTTTTTGTATGTTAAAAACAATTTAAAATGTGTAGTAAGTTTATTTATTTATTGTTTTCATATTTTTAAAATAAATATATTCAGTTGATAATCATATAATTAAAATATATAATTAATTTAAATTTAATAAAAAATTAACAAAATTAATAATTAAACTTAAATTTTAAAGTTTAAAAAATAAAACTAAGTTATATAAAATAAAAATAAAAAGACTAAATTCTTAAATTTTTTAAAATACAGGTACTTTAAAGACACATATTAACCTTAAAAAAAATATTTAGTTGGACTTAAATGTTATCTGTACTTGGAAATGGTAGTTTTATTAGGTACTTGGATGGATGTCATTACTGACAGTTAACAAAATAGCCACATGAGTTTTTTTTTTTTAAATAAAATATTACACCTCACTTAAAAGTACCATATTATATTTTAAACTAAATTCATATGTCTAGCTCATTGTACAAAAATGATCATTTTAATGTAATAAAACATTGTGCTCATTTTAAAATGTATAAAACCAAAATATACTTCAAACTACGGTAGAGAAACTCATATGTCAAAGCCGTCAGATGATAAAGTCAAAAGACCATCACAAAGAAAATTTCATTGGTAATTTCACGTGTGATGATTTTTCAAACCAGAAAATATTAAAAATATATACGAAATAAAACCCATGTTCAATTTATTATTTTTATAATCATTAATATATTGTAAAAACAATAACTTCATATATATATATATATATTTTGTAATTCTTTTAAAATAAAAATACCTAAGTTGAATATTAGTTCACAGTGAAATGAAATTATAGTTCTAACATGGATATAAATTTTATATCTAATAAAATTATTTAATATTAAAAAATAAAATTTTATTTTGATATCAAATTAATAAAATAAAAAATCATAAAATATATTTTCACCGATTTAAAAATTTCTCTAAACTTATAAACTTATACTTTTATACCGATAATAAATTAAACAAATTATTTTTAATCCTAATTTTATTTTTTGGTCAAATCTAGTCCTAATCTACTAGAGTCTTTTTTAACAGCCCTTTTTTTTTTATTTATAGCAAATTAGTAATAGCTTTGCCTTTGAAGGTTGCAATTATTTATCTACTTTACCTTTTTTTTTTATTGTAAAAATAAATGAGTAAGAAAAACTTACCAAACTTAGTTTGACATAAGATATGGATTAATGTGATATTTATTAGTATAAATCAACGTGATTTTACTCGTTGAATTTTATAATTAATTTTACAATAATATATTTTAATTATTATAATTAGTGTAAAATAATATTTGTTATTTAAATTATTAAATATAATTGTGTCATAATTTAGTTGTAAATCGAACTTTTCACTATTTAATTTTTTCCTCTTTTTAATAGTTTATAAATTCGTCATAATGTAGATAATATATAATTAATATAAATATAATATATTAGATTGTATTAAATATAAAAATATTTATTAAATAAATGATTAAATTTTGTTATATAAAAACTTTTAAATGGGAACATGATCATCATATATATGCATATATATATATATATATATTTATAATATAATAAGGTACACAAGTCTATATTGTGATAATTTTACATTTGGATATAAGTAAAATTTTAAAAAATCAATTATTAAATTTGGATATAATTTGGATAATTGAAGAAAAATTAAAATATAACTAAAATTTACATTTCAAAATTTTATATATTATCAATTTGATTATAAATTATTTATTTAATAAAATAAAAAATTGAAATAAGAAAATTTAAATGTAGTAATTTGGATCATTATTATATTTAATAATTAAATTATATAATAGTTTTAATTAAATAATCAGAGACTTTAAAACCCTCATTTAAAATCTTTAACTACTACGTCCTTATTCATGATTATAAATAGGTGATTGCTAAAAATCATTTTCATCGTAATATATAGGTTTCTTAGCATTTAGCTTTTCTTTTTCTTTTTCTTTTTCTTTTTTGCTAAAATATTTTTTTGTAATTTCTTAAATGATAAGAAAATGAAAGTCCAATGCACTTAATGGAAGTTGGAAATAGAAAAATACGTATTTAATAGGGAAGGAAAAGTCGGAAGATAATATTGATGTGATCGTCAGAGGCAAAGAAAGTTGGAAATGAATATTGGAAAGTCATTACAATCTAACCATTGTGCTTTATCAAATTCATAGTTGTAGTATATGAATTTTTGAATAAAATATTTTTAATTATTTATTGATTTTAATTTTTTTAGCAGATTAATTCTGAAAAATCGGTTTCTCCATAAGTTTTATTAGCATTATTATTGCATTCCCATTAATATTTTTACTCTTTGTTTAGGGTAATTTTTTTTTTTAATTTTATATATAAATAAAATATTGTTTGATATATTATTCATAAAATTTAAAAGAGTTATTGACACAATATTTAGAACTACCTATAATGCCTCTCCAACTCATAAATATCGAGCCTATGTCTTTCTAGATTGATGATAATATTCATATTAATCGAACTAAAATTTAATTAACAAAATTTTATCAATAATATCACACATATTTTTGTTCCACATAATAAATAATAATTAATACAATAAAAGCTGATTGCGGTTTTTCCTAAAGGATCTCAACCTAAAATGATTTTTACCACCATGTCTATGTATACAAAAAACTCTCTTATTTGTTCATATCCATGTAAAATAGAATAAATATTTCAAAGTTTAATTAAATAAAATAATAATTTATAAAAAAATTGATATTCTATTATTTGTCCACATACATGTAAAATAAAATAAATTATTTCAAATTCTAAATTTTAAATTCAATAAAATAAAATAAATTCCATTATAAGCTACCTGGTCATATTTTAAAAAAATTAATATATTTTAATTAATAAATATAATTCACTCGTGTATTAAATTACTATTAAATTGATTCTAAATAAATATAAATATTTCATTTTAATATCAATTATCATTGTCTAAAAATTTAATTATCAATTATTATATTTTGATTTCTCAATATGGGTTTGGATGAGTGATTGAGTGCGCAGTAATGCATTTAATTTATTTTTTATCTCACGCAATAGCATTTAATCTCACCACTACCATTGTTTTTACACTAACCACAGATATACGCACCACCCATTCAAATGCATCCTTAATCATATTTATTAAAACTAAAAAGTTAAAAAATATTATATGAAATAATTTAATAAAATTTAATTGTTAAATATAACCAAGAACTTAAAAATCACATGATTCTTATTTCAGGTGGGTACCCTTAATTTCTTACAAATGGAATCCAAGTGCGAGTAATGGAGGTAGTGACTGTTGAAAAGCCAAGATAGCCAATTCCGAATTCCCAAAGAAATGTGTAATTATTCGTACAACTTTGGGGCTTCATTGTTCTCAAATGGTCTCTCAGGAATACCCATATTAAAAGGGTCAATTTTATCTTGTGGCCCCAAAATTTGGATAGATTTAAAGATTTGTTGTTGCTCTAATGGATGCCAGGTCTGCAACGTCTCGTAGCTAGTTGCTTCACTTCACAATCTTTATTCTCTTATTGAATTTAAATGTGTTAGAAATAGATTCAACTTATTGAAACATGAGCTATGGAATATGGTTGCTGCGGTGTAACAAGGACATTAGTGATACTATGGGAAGAGTTTGTAGTTCACTGATATTACTCTTAGATTAGAATTAAAATTTACAAGAAGGAAGATGTCACAAGCTGAAAACTTATTAGTGGCATGTACCACTAAATTGCTTACAATTTGTATCACTGTTTATTATGAGATTTCCATGAACAGAAGGGTGAAACCCGATGCCATTAATAACATTTTGTTTTGAAGCATTCTGCAACATTTTGTATTTACTTATAGGATGGTTTCAGAAGAAGGGAATAAAAGAATCACTCCGGAGCTTGAGTTTTTTTATCAAGAAAGTTTCAAATGATGTGATGAAACTTGGTGGATTTCAATGTTACCTTTTAGATTATGTACCGCCCAACTTCAAGCTGTATTCGAAATTTGAGGTTTGATATTTAAATTGAGCTTGATTGAATATTAATTTTAAAGTTTAAGTTTAACTCAATTTTAGATTAGCTGAAAATAAAAAGAAAAAATAAGAAGTAAGACTTGAGTTTTATTAAGCTCTTAACCACTAATACTAAGACCCAATTCATAATAATTTTTATAAATTCTAACCCTATAATTTTTTTGGGTGTTACAAAATATATTTGTTATATTTTTTTTTTCTTGCTTTTGATCCCATTATAAACCTGCTTCTATTTTTTTTTTAATTAAATTTGAAACTAAGAGATTAACCAAAAAAATTTCAACCTAAAATTTGTATTACACGATAAAAAGATAATTCAGTAAAATAATTTTGCTGGAACAAAAAAAATAAGAGGAATAAATACATGATACACAATATAATTTTAAAGGACATTGTCGTTGGTGAATTAGGCGAAATTTGGATTATAGAAACCGGAAAGAGTAACCAAATTCAAACCACCACAAAATTAATAATAACACATTGCCATTTATTTTCAATGTCCCTACTTTCTTTTTCTTTTCTTTTTTTAATTATAAAATGAGGATAAAACCTTAACAGTTATATAATTAGCGCGACTCAAATCTAAATCACACTTGAGATAATAAACACACTAACCATTAACCAACACATGAGATTCAAAAATAATTTGACAATTATAAATCCACCATATGTATATTACGATAAAACAAATCACAATATAAATAATAATGATGCTAAATTAAGTCTCCTCATATTGCAATAATGTAATTTGAAATTAAATTTTTTGTAAGAAATAACACATTACGATTTATTTTCAATGTCCCTACTTTCCTACCATTAATATAAAATAATGTGACAACTATAAATCCACCATATAAATATTATTATAAAATAAATTACAATATAAATAATAATGATGCTAGTTGGTTGAGTTTTAATTGGATTGATATAAATATTGTTGTCAATGTAGATATTACATTTTTACAATTTAATCTATTTTCTATAATCATCACTCGATTCATTTTAATTTACTAAATAATTTAACTCATCACTATAAGAAATGACACATAAGTTTTCACTTCCGAACTTAACTATATCATTTTAACAATTAAATTTTAAAACTAGATTTTTTTAATACCATTAAAAATTAAGTTGTTACACTTATATATTAATTTATTTTATAAGCATCTCTTTAGAGCGGGCAATTGTTATACCCCTACCACCCATGTATAAATAACCTATTCCTAAGAGAGAGCAACATTGTGACACAATTAGCAACAATTGTCGCATCATATCCAATGTAACTCATGTTTGAACTTTTCAAGCTCATTAACCCTAAAAAATGTCACATCAAGATACATTCAGACCACACCCTAACTTAAGACTAAATTAGACTCTAGCAAGAAAACGGTTATGCAATGAGAGACTTGCTCAATACCCTCCTTCGCATATAAATACCTCATCTTGCAATATAAGGGGACACAAGATTAACTATATAGCGCACACTTATCTCAATCAAGATAAATAATAATCCTTTGTGACTCTTCGCAAAACTTCTATGTTTGGTCGGTTATAATAGCTAACTGAATGACACGTGATTTAGCTGTATTTTTTATTCCGCTTTTCATAAGCTTTTAGGTTGATGATTAATCGGATAAAAGGGCTCAAGAATTTTATTTGGTCTTTTTATGATTGCTCATCACACTTTGGTTGAAGGACTACCAAAGTCCCAAACTTTCAATTTCATCCACCATGACCGGTTTTTTTTCTAAATTAAAATGATCAATCTCATTAGTAGTAGAAGGATGACATGTCTTTTACTCTTATATGTTGATCGTTAATTTCTTCTTCCTTTTTAAAAAAATTACATTTTTTTATTAATTGCTTGGTTTCAACATTTTTCTAGGTTTTTTGTTTGCACTCTTCTAGGGAAATAGAATATTTTAGGAGAAAGTTATAAATTAATTAATTTAATTTATTAAAGGTATATTCGTCATTCAGGTATTGTTTTTTGCTATTCCATTACATCCAACAAAATCACTGTTATGCCTATTCAATTCTATTATAGTCTTATTTCATTACTACAAAATAACTATTCCATTACAACTTTATTTCGTTCGAGTGAATTAAACGTGCCATTAATTTGTAGCCACACATTGACTGTGCATTTATATTTCTGGCATCCATAATTTTTTTTTGTATTTTCTCTTTTAGTGTACATCCAAAAATACAAATATTTTTTAAAAAAATTTGACTTGTATCGCCTAACAAATCGGCAACACCAATTAATTTTTTTCACCGTGAACACTCGTATTTTTCACGAGTATTTTAAAAAAGTTTTTTTTAAACTGATGATTGATAATGATTAGGGGGAAATGGGAGGTGGTGCCGCCGGCTAGTCAAGCGGCACTGACTCCCATTATAGCATACGAGTCATTTTCATATATAATTTTTCCTTCAAGTCATTTTTGTAATAAATTAATATTTTAATATTATTTTTATATAAAAAAAACCTATCCTGGACCATGTTTGTCAAAATTAAGAGATTTGAGGAATCTTACATGTTCTAAGTTGTCCTACCATAGAAAATTCATGTCATTGGGAACAATTATAATATTCACTTTAACTTATTAGTTATTTATTAAAATTTGTTAGTATTTATGTTATAATAATTAAGTTATATATAGCGTTAAATAATGATGTGATTCACATTGTAGATGATGCAGAAAGTTATTAAGAATGATGATAGTTCACACCATAAGGGTACGTTTGGTTCACTGTAATGAAATAAGGTTGTAATTGAATAGAACTGTAATGGAATATAGTTGTAATCAGTAATTCAATTGTTTGGTTGTATGGAATAGAATAGAGCTATAATAGAATTCTTGTATTTGGTTGAATGGAATAGCTGTTGTAATAGTATAAGAAAAAATACTTAAATGACTAAAGTACCCTTAGCAGAAATTTTTTTAGGTAGATATTATTATTATTGTTATTAAGTTTTAATAAAATTATTGTTAAATATATTTTATTAAAAAATAATAAATATTTTAACCATATTTTAACATAATTATTATTAAATATAATTTAATAACATTCTTAATATAATTATTATTATATGAGTTAAAAAATCATAATATATAATACTATAAAAATAATATATAATCTACTTTATTATTTTTATACTGCAATACATATTTAATACGCTAAAATATCATTAGTGAAACAAATAATTTAATTATTCTACAATAAAAAAATAAAATATTAGAAGTAATAAATAACTTGAGAATTATATTTCACATCCAAACATAATATTCATATATTAACAAAAAGTTACATGATTCCATTAGTTTATATGTCATAATTCATATGTTATAAAATTTTACAACATAAAAAAGTAACAACATTGTAATGACATTCTGTCATGTCATTATACCATCAAAAAGCTACATAAGTATGCATGACTCTCAAAGCAAATTCCTCCTTTTCACCCAAATAATCACCAATCGCGGTTTCACTAAGCACAACAATGTTATTCTTCAGAAAAGCAGCCACTTCCTCCGAAGAGTTGCCAACATTTTTAGTATTTATAAGAAACTCGATGCCTTTGGAAGGCTTCCTGTTAAATAATGAGCCACCTTTCTATATGTGACCCAGTAAAGTTGGTTAGTAAAACTAAGCTTGTAAAGAAAATGATAGCTACACATAAAATTAAGCTACATAAAAATACATGAAGAGAAAATAGTAATATGGAAAATTATCATGATATATTTAGGCAGCCTTCTGAGACAGTTTCAGTACTAGATAAGTAACTGCTACTTGAAGAACCACTAATACTTCTCCCAACATAAAGAAATTACTGACTTGGAGTTCAATCTTGTAAGCCCAGCGTTACTCAAGCGTAGCAGTATCTGACAATTCAAAATTCATTTCTGCATGCAACTCACAATCATGGACAACTCCATCTTATACAATCGAGGTTGAATGTCTCTCTAATGAAGTGTCACTCTCGAAGCTCCTAGGCAAGTCAGAATCACCTATCTTCAGCTGTTGATCCATCCAAGCTCCCATTGACTTAATGATGCTAACCAAGCACTGCACTAATTCATGCCGGAGAAAAATATCCTGGATTGCAGACAAAGTTGTGGTTGAACTAGATGGTGGTCTTAGAGAAGTCTTCAGGAGGCCATTGACAGCCCTGCAAATATCTGATGGAATTATAAGAGTTTTAATACATTGTATAAAGTACGAAACATTAAGAAATAAAACAAAATGAGAAATTAAAATATCTGTTTACATTAGAAAGAAGCTAAAGCAAGCTCTGGGAAAATATCCAAAAACAGATGTTCGGATTAATTTTTATATTGACCTTCTTGATTTTTACAAAATTTGGGAGAAAGGTTCCATTTTCATATGAGATTTCACATACGATTTAATTATATGATTTCTAATTCATTTTACTATAGTGTAACAACTAGAAATAAATTAATTATTGTTTTTAAATAGGTATGATCACACGCACATATTAGAAAGAAGCTAAAGCATGCTCTGATAGCTCAATTGATAACTGGTACTTGAGTTAATTCCTATATTGACCAACATTCCTCTTTCAAATTTTGAATCAAACTCATAGAGGATTTTACATCTAATTCAGGATACTTCTATGGGAAATTTAACATGATAAACACACTAGATGATTCCATTGAAACAAATTTTTTACCTGGATCAAAGGCTTGATTGTGTCACGATTCAGAATAGATCTATTTTCTTCCCATTAATCAAGAAGCACGTCCAAGAAATCACCATTCCTGGTGGTTGAATCTAATGCTCTGGCCTTCATTCGTTTATCAATCATGTCGTCAAATATCTGATGCATCCCATCATAATGCAGCCTTGCACGCTTTCTTACTCCCTGCAAATCAAACCTCTTTAGCACCGAAAAATAATCTGATAAATTTGGTGTCCTTGCGCTCTCCACTGTCTTCCACACCAGATCCTTTAACTCTTGAGTTCTACCAAAATTCTGGGTCAACAATTATTAGGAAATGAATACCTTTCAAATATGTTTGGTGAATCCACGTCACAATCATAGTTCACAAATATATCGATGATCATCTGTGAATCCCCACCAATCTTGTCCAACAAATTAATGATAGTCATTTTCTGTCGAAAAATTGGCTGGAGAACATTCTCTAGAACTCAAAGGATAAGCATAGGAAAGGGTATTCCAATTTTAGCTTTCAACCCTGACCTAAATTTTGTTAACAAGCTCATAAAAACAGAACACTGAAGCTGGAAAACTGACATTACTGACTTGTAGATCCAACTAAAGTACTAGAATTTATAGTACAATAATAGGAAATCGAAGGATCTTGTACTTGGAAGAGGATGCAGATACATCTATATCTATTTCCAACTCCATTTATACCTGAAGGAGTCGTCTATATTGCCCGCTAGCAGAACTTCTGGTTCCATTTGAGCCTCTAATGTCTGGACATCAATTTGTGTCTGCTCCAAAGCACTATAATGTATATTTCTTAATAAATTTTCGTTTGTTGCACCATATCTCCAAATCTAAAATACTGTAAAATACAATAATGAAAACTAATTTATTATCAGTAAGAAATTTGGGAATAAAAATTTGATTTAAAAAATGACAAATATTGCAAAAGGGATATGCGTGAGTATTACAGACAATATAAATTCACCAAAATTTGAGTTATCTCCTCCATTAATTAGTTCATTTTTGTCGTCTCCAGCAGCAAAATCGAAATAATAAAACAAAGATTAAGAGGAAGAGATCGATATGATGATTACGATTAACTCCCTGCAATTCAATTCTGGTCCGTAAGTTTCCCATAAGAGAAAACGAAACATCATCTCCCCCAAAAAACAGAGATTTGGGAGTTGAGTTGTAGCTTTTTTTAAAGAAATTTTAATGAAAACCCATCACCAAAACCCGTCTAAAACAAAATTTGATTATTGCAATAACAGAAACCAAACGAAATTAAACTTGAAAAGAAAAATCTGCTAACCTAAAAGTGTATTGTTGTGATAAAAGAAACAACTTTGAACGCATTTGCTAAGAAAGTCTGAAGGAGATTTTAGGAAGAATTTTCTTCATTTCTATTCAGCGATAGTCGGAATGGCCATTCAAAACTTTCAGCATCGAATCCCTATTACGCTTTTGAGGGAATAGAAACGCTTTAAGTAATACGGCCAAATAAAGAAATAGTGAACTAAACAAAAGCATTACTATTCATAAAAGAATAAGGAGGAAATGAAATAGCCATTCCCTCCAACCAAACATAGTGTATAAGTTTCAAAAAGTGTTGCCTTACAGGTATTGGTTCCGCTGCACAGTTAGGCATCACACTTACATCAACTTTTTTTTTTCATTTAAAAATAATAATAAATGGGCTCCGTCTTACACATTGGTAACAACCATAAAAATGACTCTTTTTTATTTTCTCTTTTGGTATATATCTGAAATTACGAATATTTTTTTTTAAATTAACTTAAAAGTTATTATTTTTCTCTACTGTGAATATTATTCTTTACGAATATTAAAAAAAACCATTTATTATTTGACACAGTGAAAGCACTATAAAGTTTTCATATATAATATTTGAAAAAGGGATGACAGTAACTGTAGCAAACTCAAACATGCCGAATCTCTTAGTTTTCACAGTAACTGTAGAAATTTCGTATATAATTTTTCCCAAACTTATTTCGTAATTAATTAATATTTTAAGATTATTTTTATAAAAAAAATCCTTGGAGATAACGTAAGGTGCGACTACCCATGACATGCCGAGTCTCTTTCACATGGTTCAAGACCACCCACGTTTATTTGTAAAGTAAGTTGATCTCATCTTAATTGCTATGTATAATTTAATTTGCTAAAAGGTGTAGTAGGAAACAGACCTTTCCACCCAGGAAATGGAAATCACCAGTATTTTGCTTCTATGTTTGATTCTTTTCTCGTTTTCAGCTTTAATTCAGCTCTCACGGGGAAAACAATCTCGGAAACTTAAAAATCTTCAACCACCAGGACCTCCAGGGTGGCCAATATTAGGCAACTTTTTCGAGCTTGGAGCTGCGCCTCACCAGACCCTACACAAGCTCAAGCCTAAGTGTGGACCGGTGCTTGGGTTGAAGCTTAGGTCAGTCAACACTGTGGTGATACAATCTGCAATGGCAGCCTCCGAATTTTTCAAGAAACATGACCATGATTTCTGCGATCGTAAATGTCCCACTGTGCTTACTGCTCATAAATACTATCAGAGAACGATTGCATTTGGCAGATACGGCAAGCATTGGCGCATGCGTCGCCGCATTTGCTCAACGGAGCTCCTGATGAACCGACAAACCAACGAGGTAGCTCGTCTCCTAAGAAAGTGCATCGATGACATGATCCGATACATCGAGGAAGACGCGGCAGCGGCGCAAGAACGGGGGAAGAAGGTAAGGTAAATTTGGCTCGCTTTATTTTCCTCATGTCGTTTAACCTTGTAGGCAACCTGGTTTTGTCAAGGGATCTTTTAAATTCAGGATCCAAGGACGGGAAAGAGTTCTTTGACACCATGAACGATGTGATGGTTTGGGCCGAGAAGCCAAACTTGGCCGATTTCCTACCTGTGTCAAAATGGTTGGATCCCCAGGGAATTAAGAGGAACATGATGCGGGACATGGGGCGAGCCCTGGAAATTGTGAGCAACTTTGTGAAAGAGAGGGTCGATGAGCTGAAGCTCGCTGAGGAACAGGAAACCAAGGACTTGTTAGATGTATTACTGGAGCATACAGGTGAAGGAAAACAAGGGCCTGACTCAATATCGAATCAGATTGTTATCATAATCATACTGGTAAAACTGACATAAGTATATTTAATTTTTCTAAGTTTTTCATTTATCTGGGGACTTTGGACGAAGGTGCTCCAAATAAAATGAAGAATTGCAGTAACGTGGCCTAGACCTACCGTAGTTCCATCATGATTCTTGCATATAAATATATATATTTGTGTAATGTGCATTATTGTTGTGTAGGAAGTGTTTTTTGCCGGCTCAGAAACAACAAGCAGCACCATCGAATGGGCGATGGCAGAGTTGCTCCGTAAACCTGACTCGATGAAAAAGGTGAAAGAAGAGATGATATCGAACCACAGAGAAAGGTTGAAGAGAGTGATATCGATAATCTGCCATACTTACAAGCAGTGATAAAAGAAACGCTAAGGTTACACCCTGTAATTCCTTTACTCCTTCCTAGAAATGCCATGCAAGATACCGACCACATGGGGTATTTCATACCCAAAGAGACACAGATTTTTGTCAACGTATGGGCAATTGGAAGAGACCCAGAAACGTGGGAGGATCCCCTGGCTTTCAAACCCGAACGATTTTTAGGGTCGAAAATAGACTACAAGGGGCAGAATTTCGAGTTGTTACCTTTTGGATTAGGGAGACGAATTTGTCTAGGCATCTCATTTGCTCACAAGGTGGTTCATCTTGGTCTGGCCACCTTGCTACATTCCTTTGACTGGGAGCTCGGGAACAACATATGTCCCGAAATGATTGACATGAATGAAAGGGTAGGGATAACAACTAGAAAGCTCATACCCTTGGAAGCAATACCGAAGAAGCGAGTCATGGATGCAAGATGATCATGAGCATTAATAGATGAATGCATCGTATTAATCATGTAATGCGCAAGTAATGTTAATATTTCTATGAATAATGTTTGTTACAAACGGCTAGCAACCCAAATTCATAAACTATATAAACAAATAAAAGATATCCGTAACTTGCAAATGAAAAAGTACATTGACATAGGCTTGTTGCAAATAGGATACAATGAGTTTGATCTAATAATCAACAGAGTACCTCAAAATTGGTAATGATTTCTTCTGTGTTCGGGACATTTGAAAGAAACCTAATGGAAGAATTCAGCATTGTTTCAGAAAGTTGATTGTTTTCTTATGTCATCCCATTTGAGCAAAAATCGTGTACAGCCAGTACCGGTAGAGTCTCATAAAGCTAGTTTATTCCGTGTTCTCCCGATCCTATAGACATAATTAAGGCCCAGAAGAAGCTCAATAATAGCTGCTTCTGTTTTTGCACGATTTGCAAAGTGTAGCGTCTGTACCAAAAGTATATCAGATTGGGAAACCTTAGGCTGTTCCTCGAAATTGCGGTCTGACTGCCACCTAATCATGTTGTGAGCAAGAGGAGCCAACCATTCCAATATTCGCACTAATGCCATTCTCAGTTCTGCTGCAGGAGAAGCACTACGGATTGATGAAGCCAAAGTCTTTCCATTGGACTTCAGTTTAAGGCGCAGAGCATTTCTTATACATGCAGGTAACATATTGTAGAGCTCATCTCTTGCATCGAGGCAGATCATGTGAGGTGCTGAAACTAGTTTCTCTATCAAGATAATGATGTTCGCATAGTGGAGAGATAATGCAGCATCACCAAGTGTCGATGTAGGAGCATCCAACAAGCGCTTGGTATTGAAGACGCATAATTTAGAATAAATTTTATCACTGCAAGACAACGACCCCATCTTTGAATAGTTTAGCTTGTCCATGTTTACATTGTAAGCACCAATGAACCTGAAAGATCCAGTGCCAATCGGCTTGCGGCTGTTTAAAATCTGAGAATTACTTCCAACTGACACGCATCTTTTGAAAGGACCAATTCCAACATGACCGAACTGTTTGGTTTTCAGATGTGGGTGCTTGCTGTGTAAGGCAGTTGACTGAGGATGAGAGTGTAGATGCTGGCCACTGATCTGCGCTGACTTTGAAAATGACTGGCTAGGAGGTTCAGAGTTGAAACCGCATAGATTTTTATCAGAAGGATGTACGGAAGCCATTAGAGTGGAAAACGAATTGCAGCGGGAAACAGAGGCACTACTAACAGATACCATTTGGTGGGTTCTAAACACATATTTTATCTTCTCAAGTATTGTCAAAAGTGATCTCAATAAAATCCGGACAACATAATCATATGTCCGAACCCACGGAGACATGTCACGTAGATTTTTCACTTCCTGACGCTGCAACATTACCTTCTTTTGCCACTCGACTGCTTTCATCCCATCCCCCTCCGAGTTTCCCGGATCCTTCTAAGAGTCCGCTCATGTTCTGCCAGCACTTCCAACTCTCGAGTCAACCGCATCGTAACCAAAGCGAATCTCTCCATCTTCTGTACTTTCCTCTCCATCTTCTTCAAGCGATATTCCCACCCGAGCCACTCAAAACTGTTCAAAATCGGATCTCTTATGAAATATTCGAAACGGTGATATACGGGGTTATTGCATTTCTTCCCAAGCCTGGCCACAGATGTTGCCAGATTGCCAAAATTCTCAATTATCTCGTTCAAAGCAAGATCCATAAGGAAATTTTCATCGTTGGACACAAGCCTTCGAATACCAAGTGAGTTAGCCATTTCTTTCCTCAACTTGAAGATCTCCTTATCATCCAAAGAATGCCATAAATTCACCACCTTAGACATCAAACTAGCAACTTCGAATACTAAGATTCCAAGCATCTTGCCAGTTATATCCAAATTACTATTGTTCCTTGAATTCAACTGTGAACCACCAAACCACGACTAAGCCACCATCTCGCCTCCCTTCATCCAATAAAACTTCAGGTTTAAGCACTAATCAAAGAGTCCCAATTCCAAAAAATGTCGTGGCCCTGTGTGGGACAATAAACCAATGGCACAGATTACACAACTATTTCAACTACAGTTGAAACAACTCATATATGTATATGTATATATATATAACATGAAATACAATTTGCCAAGTTAGACCCTTTATAGGAAGTAGAAACTCAAAACTCATTAATAACAGAAACCCAGAATTTATAAGAGCAAAAAGAACAACAATGAAAAAAAAAATTGCAGTCAGATGACAAGAAATAAACTTACAGGGGTAAAAAACATAATAATAGACAAAAAATTACATCCCCACGAAGCATCAACAGTGAACTGAAGAAGGACTTGGTTGGGTTTCCAACAGGGAAAAGCAGGGACCAATAAGGAGCAGAAGGAAGAAGAAGAAGAGGGCATGCTTATAAACGTGAAAAAGATAAAGGAAGAGACAAAAAGAGGGAAAAACTCGAAATCGGTCAAACCGAAGTTAAAAATGGAAACCAAAGTGCGGAGAGTTTTGGGTTTATTCTGGTGGATATCAAGGAAGATGCACGCACTCAAACTAAATGTTCACGTTCAAAGCTGTTGTTTTGAAGGATCCTTTCATTTGGCTTTGGTTTTATGCCTTGTTTTACGTTAATCTCGAGTGAACATTTTTAAGAGTATATGCTTTTTCATAAGCATTGGAAATGGATCAAATCTGTTTTGATCAACTCCAACGTATACCATTTTTAATAATGTATATAAACTTTAAGCAAATGTGACCCTGACTGTTCCATCATTATACTCTATTTACTAAATTTGAATTTTATTTCAGTTTCACGTTGGTTAGTTTTATGATATAATCTAATTTTAAATATTTATTCATATTTAAAATATAAATAAACTATCACAAAATTAATTTGTAATTTTTTACATCAATTTTAATTTGATAAAAGGTTCGTAGAGTTGGGCTTGACCCAAATGAAAGGGAGAGTTCCAGTTTCCCACTATGTTTTGGCTAAAACGATAAAAGGACTCCTTGCATTTTTCCCTTCTCTTATGTATCTAAACAAGTCTTTCAACCTGTTGGCCAAAATTAGTTTTTTCCTTTTACTCTTTTTAACTTTTAACTTATATTTGAATAAATTTTTAAATGAATACATGTCAAAACTACACATAATCGTTGATTTAATATGCAATTTATTACAAGAATTTTGATTTAATACAATCGAACACATGAATTTTAATTTTGATTCAATTGTACACATTTAAAGAAATAAATACATTAAAATTGTACCTTTCGATTGGTCTAGGATGAACACTTTAACCTGGTAGTCTTCTTCACTATGTCGAGTGTGAACTCGCTTCAAATCAAAAAAAATTTCCACAAAAATTAACAGTTGACTAATTACACCATTTCTTTAAATGTGTAAAATAATGAGGGAGAATTTAGATATAATTAAACTTAATATTAAATTTAATCTAATATTAATATAATTACTTTAATATTAAATTAATAAAATACTATTAAGATAGATATTAAATTAAATTTAATATTAAACTATTAAAATAATATTATTTTTAAAATAGTTAATTTAAAATTAAATTCTCTGTTAAAGTCCCAGTAGGAGTGTAATTCTTTAACTGCTCAATCACCGAAGACCAACTGTCATCGACCATTAGAACGCCTTCATCGTAGCCGTCGACACCGCCTTATCAGGTGATGTAAGTGCAACACCTTTACGGCAGCCCGAGCCGATTCGACTACTACCAGTTCGGTTCGGGTCAGTGACAATTCGACCGGTCTGGTCTAGCCACCGATTGGACCATTGGTCCAGTTTTACATACAGGACTCGGTTCGACCAATTTTTGGGTCTTAGTCTCATTTTTTAGCTCTTTGGCCCAATTTACTATCTTAGGTTCAATTTTCAAATTCAATTACCCATTGAGCCAATTGTCCAACTTGAAAATTAATTTCTAAAAATATTGTATTAATTTTAATTAATTTGATTAATTTAATTTAATTTTATCAAATTAGTTTTTTTTCAAAAATCACTTAAAATTTTCAAATTAATTTTTCAAGAAAATTTTTTAATCAAATTCTATAGTTGAACAATTCTTACGACCACCTAATTTAATTCCACATCGAATAAATAGATTAAATTAAAATATTTTCAAAGTCATAGAATTTTCTTCTGATTCAAATGCAGTCCGATCGAGTTTTTGTTGAGCTAGTAGAGGGACCAATTAGACATATACAATTAGGCTCTAGTAATTACAATTATGTCCAAAAGTATCGTTCCGATAATGTAATTACTTAATCATGGAGTCAGTCCACAAGAAGTACCATTATTGAAAACTCCTTATTGTATACTCTTTACGAAAGCAATTTATCTAACTGCTTTGTTTAATGACATCATCATTTGTGTGTTACCTTTATATGATATATTTTATTCCTTTAAGTTAAATTCGTTCACTCAAAACAATCCTATTTTATCTCATTGTCACCATTGTGTCTTATTAATGATTAATATGATCATTGTCAACAAATGACTGTGATAAATTGTTCGTTCGAGAACAAGCAACCCGTGACCACATTACATATTTATCAATTCACATAATATCAATGAGAGGATACCATATACAAGACATGTACCCAACATACCAGCTATGGGCTCAATCATCTTTAGAGCATAAGCCTCTACTTATATCAAAGCACATGAATTACATATGCATGGCCAGTGACTAACTCAGGATTTAGGTAAATTACACCATGAACGTCACAAGTGAATTAATTCACAAACAGATTCAGAATTAATTCATCTTGGGTTCAGTCTAATGTATCATTCTACCAATGAATACATCTATGTCTTTACTCGTGGAGTCAACTGCTCCGATAGTCAAGACTAGTCATCTACCCAATTGAAATTGTAGACGACATAATAATTCTTCTCAATATTTGAATCAAATGCTCATTTTGATTCTTTTATGGGATTACGGACTCATTTAGATTATCTATTAAAGTAAATTATCTTTCTCGCAATGTAAACGTTCTTACAATGTCGCTTATCTTTAGTTTGAACTTAGACAATCAATAAAACTAATATATGCTTGTCACAATTTCACTATGCATGCAAAATATGAAAGACAAAAAATACAAAAGACATAATAGTAAAATGTGAAATTAACTTTATTTATTTATTAATCATTCAAATATATAGAAAACAATTACATGTTTACTATAATATTGACATATTTCCCAAAACAAAGTTCTTGTATAGTTTTGAGATTTATCTAATTTTTAAAATAAATGAATCTCTCATGTGAGATAAGGAATATAGATCAAAAGTCCTATAAGAGTTTATTTAGGTGTTAAAAAATATAAAGCGTGTGGACTAAACCGACATATGTGTGATAAAGGAACCGTGTTCAAATTTTTAATTGACATTAGTTTCGGGTTTGGTTCCTGAACAACTCCTACCCTTACCTCTTATATATCTAAAGTGATGAAGGTTTTTCTTTTGTTTTGTTAATGTTTGATACACTACTCATAGAATAATTTAACTCCACAAACAGGTTTCAAATATGGCTACATATCTCATTCTTTTTCGTTGCCTAATTTTTTCAATATTTTTACTATATCTTAAGGTAGAGTTTGGTGCTTTCCCATGTTATGATTTCAATGGAATGTGATTGTTGGGAATGTGATTACTGAAAATGTTACTTTACAACGTTTGGTATACATCGGAATGTATTGATTAAAATCCCAGGAAAGTTACACTATCATGTTTGGTTCACTAAGCACTTTCTTAAAAATGTAACGATAATTTACAAAATTACCTTTTTTTAATAAAAGATAATATTTATGTATTTAAATTTTATCATAAACTTTATTCTTAACAAATATTTTATTTAAATATTTAATAATAAAATTTAATTAATAATTTTTAAATTATTTTTTAATTTATAATTTTAATTGAAAGAAAAATTATTTCAAATTTGTCTTCTTATATATATTTCTAAATATAATAAGGCACATATAAAATTAAGTATATATAAAAATAAAATTATATATCAATAGATTAATAATGCATTCAACTCAAATAATAAAATACTTTGTTATACCTCTTTTACTGGGGATACGTGGCAACGCAACAAACTATATAGAAGATGCTCCTCCATTTGCTATATGTCGGATAGTCGCTAGAATATCGATGGCCTAGAAGGTTTGATCCCATCCAACCACCTTCCAACTTCCTCGGAAGGATCTTAGACAACCATCCTTGCGACATAATTGTCCGCTTTCCATGGAGGTCTTCACTTGACACCTGCTTCTCTATTTAGAACATGACTCTTTAGGCCATTAAACCTCATGTGGGCTTAACCATCCAGCACCATGGTTCAGAAGAAATAACAGAATCCATCCCATCACAAACTTTCTCCCCATGCGTATTGCAATTATAGTCTGATAGTAGGTTCATCACATCAACGCCAACAACCACAAACCTTCTCTATTAATACCTCCAGCGCGATGAAGAAAGGATGGACCCTCAAGCATTTAAGCTTCTTTACCACCCTTAACATACTCATTCACAACCTCAACCTTTTTACTTTCCTCTTCTAGCTCTCCACTCAACCAGGATGAATTGACCTTTGCCAGCACCATCACATACTCTTTCATATCTCATCCCTTGTTGATACCTAACATCTACATACTTAGGTTAATCTCATTAAATAAATGGTGTTAAATTAAAATAATTTAATCGAATTAAAATTTCTTTGAAACAAAAGTACAAATATATTTTTTTTCATTCTTTTAGGAAAGTATATATGACAAAGGAAAATAAGTCATAAAGAAGGTTACCTATAAAGGGCGAAAATGCTAGCTAACCAGATGGTCGATTTATCTAAATAATGTAAATTAATAAAGAATAAGGTTGTTGGAATTAACTGGAAGGTTGGTGGACGTGGAGTGAGCCCAAATGGGTTTTCAACTTTTTGGTTCTTTGCATTTAACTTTAATTACAACTTTTCCGCATGCTCATTCATTACATTTACAAGTTAAAATGCAGTGACTATTTTTTTTTAATCAAATAAATTCTTAATACTACAAATCTTTATTTAAGATAATTTTTTTTTTTTGTTGATTGAGTCCGAGTTGGATTAATATCGATGTTATTATTAGTGTAGGAGGATATAAATTTGAATGTGCTAAAATGCATTATCTTCCTATTTAAAGGTTGTGAGAGACTATTAATAATTCTAAGCATTATATAAAAAAATAAATATTATAAAAACCTATAATGAGATTAATTTTTATAATAAAATGGTAATAGTTTACCTAAAACTTTGAAATGCTTTTATTTTTATATTATTTTGTTAGGAAATGAGAATTAAAAATTACTAAAGATTAATGGTCACCTTTTTCTTTGGTTATCTTGAGATCACTACAAGTTATAAATCATTTTGGGGTCCATAAATCTAAAGACAGGAGATTAATTTTATTCTTGTTTACTTTTTTTCCCCTTTTTAATGCCTATTATATTTTTTATTGATTTTATTGGAAAACTAAATTTATTTTTTTCCTTTAACATTAAATAACTCTTTTTAATTTATTTTTAGTTTCTATTTAAGTTAGCATTATATATATATATATATTAGTGAACTAATGTGCAAACGGAAAAAGAAAACTGAGAGATTTGATATTGTTGATTTTTTTTTAATTAAGGTGTAGTCTTAAGCAAAAGTTGATTTGTATTAAAGGTTTATTTGAGTAAATAGAGAACGTTAATGACTTTTTAAATTGAACTGAAATTAGAATTTATTTGATACAAGCAAACAAATATTTTGTAGGTTATTTCAATGTACTGAAAATATGAAAAATATATGGTGGATTTATGGTTTATTAACCAATATCATACCAACTATTTTGTCTATGAGACAACATAAAAATATGTAAAAGATTATTCCAAAATTCTAAATAATTCAATGAAAGCCCCTAGGCCCTCAAAATTCTAAATTTTGTAAAACCATTGAGAATTTAAAAAAAAAAAATAAAAAATTTCAATGTTTTGAAGGGTTGAAAGCCCCTAGGCCGTCAAAAGGATCCTCCTTTGGCTTGAAACTTAAAAAAGTTTATTAGATATTGGACATTTCAATTTAAATTCAAATTCAAATTCAAGCTTTGAGCTTGAGTCTAAATAAGCTCTTTTTTTACTAATTAAGAAAACAAATGTAGAATGTTAGATACCTATAAACGATAATATCTTTAAATATTTTTATATAAAAATTAAAAAAAAAAAATCTTTTTAACTGTTGATGTTGAGTGTATACTTTTAACAATTCATGTATATTTACTACTTAAAAAATGTGTAATATAATGTAACATTAATGGGCAATATTTATGAGCTAAATATCTTTCAATTTAAAAGGCATAAACTTTGGCATTAATGTGCTACAAAAAATTGTCTTCTTTCTTTCAAGGTATAAATTTTCTTCTTTTAACGAGGCAGGCATTAAACGGGCTTTGAAAACTATTTTAATTAAACAGTCATAATCAACTATTAATGTATTTGATTAAAAGATAATTTAAACGAAATTAATGAATATTTGAGTGTTGTATATAGTAACAATCATTAGAATTCTTAAATAAAAATAAACAAATTTTTTGAATTAAGAATTAATCTACCTAAACAATTGAGTTTTAGTTTCATTGATATGTGTATTTTGTATTTATTTTTCTTTCATCAACCAATAAAAAAATTCTAGAAAATACGCTCCAACTTTTTTTAGGAAAGAAAAACAAATACCAAATACTCAACTTGTTTAATTTTAATTGTCTTTAATCTCTTGCTTTCTATCCCATTCTAAATCTACTTCCATTTTTTTTTCTTCAAAAAAAATTTAACTTTGAAACTAGGAAATTATCCAAAAGAAAATTCAGCCTAAAACTTGTATTAGAAGGTGAAAAGGAGAAAAAATATTGAATGTTGTGCTGTTTATTTTAGTGAAATAGATTAAACTTAAATTTATTTATTTTAATTAAAAAATTAATTTTCGTGATTCTCATTTTAAGAATTATTGTCACAATTATACCTATCACACTTAATAAAAAACTAATACAAAAAAAAAAAAAAAATCAAACGAGTTTAAACAATTCAACTTTATTTTGGATTGGATTCAGCTTTAAAAACTAAAATTTAATCTTAAAATTTGTAATCTTGAATTACCAATATTTTTGAATCACAAATTTATTATTTACTGATATTTGAAAATTTTAAAAATAGTTAAAAAGATTATCCAGTACAGTAAAATAGTTTTGCTGGAAACCAAAAAAATGAGATGATACACAATATAATTTTAAAGAACGTTGGTGGGTTAGGTGAAATTTGGATCATTGAAACCGGAAAGAGTAACCAACCACCAAATTAATAATAACACATTGCCATTTATTTTCAATGTCCCTAAGTCTCCTCATATTGCAATAAATTATTAAAAAAAAGTAGAAATATTTTCAAAGAAACAAAAAGGGCAAAAGTGGGTTGTCTTGAAAAAGTAGGTTGGGTTGGGCGGTCCCAACACATGCAAAATTTTATTGCAACTTTGGTGCAATGGAAATGAGATGCGAGAGGATCCTGGATTTGTTGGCCCACCTACTTTGTATTGCATTCATTTACCGCTTCAAATTTAATCGAATAGATTCAAATTGAATTAAAAATTTTTGAGCCAAGTTAATTAATTTTATTATTTATACTTAATGTTAAATTTATACGGACTAATTATTTAATTAATAGATAAAGTATAAGATTACTTAACTATATAAATAATATAATAGTTTTGACTTTTTAACTTAATGAGTAAATATTTATCAAAATGACGTAGTTTTATCTTTTCTTATTTAGATTTTCGGATAAATCGAATTGTATAATTCATATTCAAGTTAAAGTAAAAAAATATTTTTTTATTCGACTTGATCCGAATAACTCAATCTATTTAATTCAAATTTTAAATTTTTTATTAAAATTTTCAAATCGAATTAAATTTTGTTCACCCCTAACTTCACTCACTTGGGTTTAAGTTCTTTTCATCAATATTAAGTTTGGGGTTAAGATCTTTTGTTACTTCATTATTTCTAGTTTAGTAATGCTGTAACAAATATAGTCTTTGGTTTCATTAATGTTTTTTGAAATAGGTTGGACAGGTCGGTTGAATCAGTTAATGTATCAATTCGATAAAAAAAATTGAATCGATTGACTTGAGAATCAGTACAAACCAAGTGAATTAGATGGTTGAACCAAATTTTTTTAATTTTATTAATATTTTACATTTTTAATAATATTTTAATTAAATTAATTGAATTGGCGAACTCGTGATTTGACAGATTCAACTAGTGGTTTATTTTAAATAACATTGATTTCTGCTTTCCATTAGTTAAGTTAAATGCTTAAATTAAAGTTCAATCTTTTAAGACCGCTCACATTAGGGTCAAATATTTCAAAATACATATGCTTTAACTCAAATTATGGTAAAAATTAGGTTAATTATTACATAGAACACATGGCAATTGAATTGAACATTACTTTAAATACTTAATTATAGTTTGATATTAATTGAGTTTGACAATTTTTTTAATGTGATTCCTGTACTAATTTTTTATCTAATGTAATATTTATATTTAACAAAAAAAATATATATTTCGACACCGGTAGAAGTTAAGAAAAAAAATCAAAATATTAAGCTAAATTTGACACCAATAAAAGTCGATAAATAAGGCAGAACTCAAAATCCGTGAGCGTCAAATGTCTCAAGTCATATTTGTAAGCCCAATTTCTCTTTTATTGTCTCATTCCCGATCTTGAAGAAATTCAATTGTCAAAACCCTATTCTAAATAATTAAAATAAAAAAAGAAAATTGGTTGTTAAATTATGTGACTACCTTTCAATTTTGCTACTGTAGTTTGACTTTTTTTTTAAAGCTCTATATTGGAATTCTTTGATATAATTATAAGTGTTTCTATCTATTTTACAATTTAAATATAGTCTTGTTCAGATCGAAATAATATTCAAATAAAGTGTTTCTAACAATGTCAATTTCAAGATTTGAACTTGATCCAAATATTTAAAAAAATCTACTCTCACATCTTCCAATCACTTATTAATAGACATAATATTTTAAAGAACCGTTTAAATTGTTATTTTATTAATTAATTTTATCTAAATTTAATTGTAAAAACGTTAATATAATTTTTGAAATATATTAATATTCTTTAGATAAAATACTTTTTACTTATTAAACTTTTTTTAATCGAATCCGACATTTAGCTTATTAACAAATAGCGTTCATCCCATTATAAAAGTTATAGGATTGAGCAGGATAGTTTAGATGGACGCATATGTAATTGAGTGTATGAGTTCTTTAATCGTCTCATGAATCTTTAGCAATAAGGTTATGAATTGTTTTATGCTTAATGTTACAGTGATTAAGTGTCTTGTTTGCATCCCTATCTTATTATTATCATCCTTCTTTCTTTTGTTTCGAGAGAGAATCATCTCTTCTCTTAATTTGTAATACGTACTAAAATAAACAAACAAATAAAATTATCTATCTAATAACTTTGATTTTAAATTTTAGAATTTGAATGATAATTTAATATAATAAAGATAAAATTAATTTTTAAATTCATCAAAAATGAAATTCTTATTTGAGGAGTTTGAAAATGAACTCTAGAGAATAAACTGGCAAAAAAAATTTGCTTCTCAACGTTACTACTCTCTATGCCAGTTGTTATATTTTATGTAAAATATTTTCGATTTTATAATTATTTAAAAAATATTATCCATTCTTTCAGAAAATTTATCCATTAAATTTTTAAAATTTTTTTTGATGAAGTAGTTTATATATATTATAATATTTAATTAATTAAAATATTTAGAATAATTAAGATTAATGTTTAAAAAATTAACCCAAAAAAAGTCATTTGTAAGAAAAAAAAAGGAAATACTCATACTTTTTATACCTTGGTATCAATAATTGCAATATAATATTACTTTTTGATAATTACATTTTTAGTAACGGTATTCTTTAAAAATTATGTTTTATTGAAGGGTAAGTTATATGGTTGGTAATCTAACTTTCATAAATTTTTATCTAAGGCATCAGAAATAAAAAAAATTTGCAATATGAGTATTACCATTACATTTTTTGTCATTTTAGTCACCACCGTTACATACTTTAGTCATTCTAGTCACCGGTTGTTAATTTATCATTACATGCACTCATTTTAGTCACTTAACTTTAGTAAATTTTTATTTTTGTCCCTTGTTTTATTTTCTCAAAAGAAAATCTGAGCTTTATAGGGAATTGTGTTATTTAGTTATTGAGATGAAGTCCAAATTTTTCACCTTTAACTCAATTCCATATACAAACTTCAGGACTTTCTCTGTAAAAACTCAAGTAATTCCTACAAAACCTTATATATTTTTCTCTTTTATTAAAAAACTAAAATTAATTGTAAAAATAAAAAACAAAGGAAATAAAAAAGATAAAATAACTTTTTCCTATAAAAATTTAGGTAACTTCTATAAAACCTCATTTTTTATTTTTATAAAAAAACTAAAATTAATTCTAAAAAAAAGGAAAAAGAAGAAGATAAAGATAAATTATTTTTCTTGTAAAACTCAAGTTTTTCTTATAAAAGTTAAGATAATATCTCTGTAAAATCCTAGGTTTTCTCCTTCCTTTTACGGAGAAAAAAAGTGAAATTAATTTTAAATAGGTAAAAATAAAGGAATTTTAAAAAAAAAATTATTTTTTTAACCCAGATTTTATTGTCACTGAAAAAATAAAATTAATTCTTAAAAAACATAAAAGAAAAGAAAATGATAAAATAAATGACCAAAATGAAAATTTATTAAAATTGAGTGATTAAAATGAGTGTACGTAATGATAAATTAATGATGAGTAACTAAAATGATAAAAACATATAACAACAGTGACTAAAATGACAAAAATATGTAATGGTAGAGTCCATACTAAAAAAAATTGTTTAAAAAAAATTATTTTTGGTGCCTGAAATAAAATTTTATAAGAATTGCGTGACAAACTATGGAATTTACCCTTTATTGAAAGCTTCGCATAAAATTACCTTTGTGAAGACGTTTCCTCTTACGTCAGATTACAGAAAAGGATTACTGTTTTATATTAATTCAAAATTTTGTGGCAGTAATATTTTAAGCATTTGAATTATGGTATACTTTACCTATATTGTCCGAAAAGAAAACAAGGAATTTGTGCCCACTTTCCTTTTTCAATTTTACAGTATAGGAATGGAAAAAATATAACCTATATCTTCAAAACTTTTTGGTCGTATTCATATTGATACACAATCATTAATTTTTTTAAAATATAAACTTATGCGAAGGCAAGCAAAATTGATAGAAAACATGAAGTCATTTTCTAACATTAGTGGGGCAGCTTGAGGACCCTGTTTTTTAGGCTGTGTAGTCCAGAGAACAGAAAGACCTTAGCTTCCCTCGGTCTCTTTTGCCTCTTCCATCATTAAGGGAGGGAAGTTTATAAAATCTCTAATTCTCTCTCTACATTCTATTTCTGGCGCCATTTCAAGCAAACCTGTCTTTGTTTCAAACTTTTCTTTTTTTTTTTTTTTTTTTTGGGGGGGCTTCTTCTCTCCAGCTTCCCAACTCCTAACTTTCTGTTCCTTTAAGAAGAGCCTCTTTTGGGTTTGCCACTTTCAAGAAACACATGGAAGAAAAGTTGAGCACGATGCCTATGTCACTAGGCAACTCTGACGCTAACTCACCTCATCTGCCACTAGGTAGCCTGGTGTTATCTCAAGTCATGAACATGGACTTGGAGAGAAACCTCGATAATGCAGCAACAGGCGAGGGAGCCACAATAAGTACCACAGCAACAGCAGTTTCAGGAGCAAGTGGAGGTGGGGTTGATTCTTTAGGAAAGAAAAGGAGAGGGAGGCCAAGAAAATATGATGCAGATGGGAACCTTAGGTTACCATATAAATTAGTGATGACTTCTCCTACTGACTTCTCCTCTTCCAAGAGAGGTAGAGGCAGGCCTCCTGCTTCTACCAAGTGCCACCTTCTAGCTTCTATAGGTAAGTTAAGTTGAAGGAAGTCTTTTTGGCTTTTCCGTAGCTCCACAAGGAAACTTCCTTTTGGTTCCAGAGAAAGTGCAAATATTAATATAAGAAACAAAAAATATATGGTCTTGTAATTGCTTGCATGTCTTTTTGTCATTTTCTTTCAGGGGTATATAGTATTCGATTCAACTTGCATGCTGAGGAAAAATAAAAATATAATCTCGAATTTGAGCAAGAAATATAATATAGCCTTAAAGACTTGCCCTTTTTTGGTACTGTTCTTTCTCTAAGTCTCTCCCAACACATTATGGGTGGTTGATTCATGCTTTTCTTAAGGAATTGTATATTGAAGAATAAATAAACTGTGGATTTTTCACATTAATTTTAAATTTGACAAAAAGAAAAGTTAATAATTTATAGGAACTTGGTTTTTGCTTCTCATTGTTCCCTCTTGAATACTGCTAGAAATTAAGAGATTTGATTATGATCAATTTTAGGTGAATTTCGGGCTTTTATTTTCATTAATTAATCAATTCTTATTGCTTTGGACATTAATTAGGAAAGAAATAGAAACTGACCCATGTATATTATATCTTAAATATGGACAGTTGAGTTGTTTGCTAGCACAGCTGGAGGGGATTTTACGCCACATGTGGTCACAGTTAACACTGGGGAGGTAATGTTCCGAGATTAGAAAACATGAGAATTGCTAATTGATAATTTGGGTATAAATAAACAGATTTTTGAATCCTGCAAATGTCTTCAATTTGCATGATGGGAAAACATTGCTTTATTGAATGTTGCAGGATGTTGCAGGCAATATTCTTTCATTTTCTCAAAAGGGACGTCGTGGGATTTGTGTTCTGTCAGCAAATGGAGCTGTTTCCACTGTTTGTATTCGACAACCTGGTTCATCTGGTGGTATTTTAACATACGAGGCATGGATATTTCTACCTTAGTTTATATCTTGTCCTTTACGGTTTCCAGCATTGGTTTTAATTAATTAAGGGTTTATACTTTTCATGCTGCCTGCAATGATTTCCTTTAGTTTTATTTTTAGTTATTTATATAATAAATCTTCTGTTTTTGAACTGTAGCAGTTTGAGATGAAACTTTAAATTACAATGCAGGGACGGTTTGAGATATTGTCCTTAACTGGGTCATTTACAGACAGTGACCGTGGTGGTGGAAAAAGTAAAACTGGTGGGTTAAGTGTTTCATTGGCCGGACCAGATGGTCGTGTAATTGGCGGTGGACTTGCTGGTTCCTTGGTGGCTGCTAGCCCAATACAAGTAAAAGTCCTTTGCTACTTTGTTAACATCATTTTTAAACAAATTTACATGCTTTGAGTGATATATATATTTATATATATAGTTCCATTTTCTTTTGCTATAGGTTGTGGTAGGAAGCTTCATGCCAAACGGTTACAAAGTGCATAAAAAGAAGTATCAAGCTGAGCACACCGTGGGTACTGCGCCTTCAGCCTCGGCGACAGCCGCAAGGCCAATCTCACAAGCGGAACCTGATGGTGATCTCAAGTTCTGCACGACACCCACATCCCCATTTCCAAAGGAAAGCAATGGGGAACCAGATCATACCACAATGGATAAACATACAAATGTTGGATCCTCTCATGCTGTCATTTGGAATGGCTTGGAACCCACATCAATCCATTGGCTATACCCTGATATTAACGTGTCCCTGCCAAGTGAATAGGGATCATTTTTATGTATTACTAATTTCAGTTCTACTTTGAAGTTTGAACACTTCTATTTTTCTCCATTTCGAGTTCAACCTTTTAGAAACTAATTTTATTCAAATTATTAAGCTTAATTAACAATTTGCCCTTTGAAATATTTCTGTTGTCCTACTTTTGGATTGAAACTTTTTTTTAATTTATTTTAGGCTTAATCTACAAATTGGTACATAAATTATATCTTTTTTTCCATCTTGCACCAAAACTTTTTCCTGTCATAATTCACAAGTGATACTTAAGTTACTTTTTTCTCCAAGTTGGTACTTCCATTAATCAAATTGATAATCTATTTAAAAAAAAGCTTAACCCACAAATTGATTAAACTATATTTTTTTTCCAAAGTTAGTACCTCAACATTTTTTTACCACAAATGATACCTAAATAATTCTTTTGTTACCCAATTTACACCAAAATGTTATATTTGTTAAAAAGAGTTCTAGTCAATAATAGATCCCACATTATATAAACTTAAAAATATATTTTAAATTTTTTTCTTTTACATTATTTATCTCTTTTTTATTTTTTTTCTTTCTTTTTCCTTTATAATATCTGAAAATACTAACAATGCTTGAAATTTACTCTCTCAAGGTCGAGACGTTGGCGATTAATTATATCTTTGAACTTCATTGCCTACTTGCTTTACCTAATGGGATCGGAAAATTTATTTCATTTATCAAAATCAGTGTTTTTAGAACTAGATCGGGAACCGGTCAGGGCATTGGTCCAAAGATAGAGATTGAACTAATTGACTCGCAAACCAGTACAGATAGATTGAACCAAGCTTAAAAAACCATTGAACCAATTTTCTTTAAATGTTTTTATTTTATGAATTTTTAATCATTTATTTGATCGAATTCGACAAATTGACTAAAGCAGAAATTTATTGCTTGATTGCTTCAACCACCAGTCTAATTCTAAAGAAAGAAATAAAGAAATATATATATATATATATAAGATAAAATAATATTTGTCTTTTCTGTCACATGTTGATTTTTAATTGGATATTTTTTAAATAGACTTAACCTTTTAACTAACGATTGAACTAACCAACTCGGAAAAAAATAGTTTGAGTACCATTTATGGTAAAAAAAAAATTAGGTACCAAAATGAGAAAAAAGAAAACATAGTTTAGATAACAATTTGTTGATTAAACCTCTTTTAAAATAAATTTAACGATTTGACTAACGAAGGTACCAACTTGAAAAAAAAAAAATTCAGATAACACTTACGACAAAAGAAAAAATTTAAGTACCAAGATAAAAAAAATGTATAGGTTAAATACATATTTGTAAGTTAAACCAAAATCTAAATATATAAATATAAAAACAAAAAATTATAGGGTTGTTTAAATATATATAACTTTTTATTTAAAAAGAAAAGCATATATATAACTTTTTATTTAAAAAGAAAAGCATATTGTTACTAAATTGGTTTTCTTAATTATTTTTAGTTAAAATTCATCTTTACTCCGCCCTCACCTCGTATAAAAATCTAGAAAATTTTATAACAATTTAAAAAAAAATAGAAATCGTATTATACGCATATACGTGTGAAAATTACAAGTTTTAAACATAAATGTGTGTTTAAAAATAATATATATTAAATAATGAAACTAATTAATAATAACATGGAATATATATGGAGTTATATGGAGTTACAATGAAAAAAATTAGATTAAAATTGATTATTATGATATTATCATCAATCTTGAGTCAGTATTAAGTTAACTTATGACATCAACTAAATCTAATACATTAATATAGACTAAATCATCCTAAAATATTATAAGTTATTTTAATTACAAAAGGGTGTTTCTATAATTTTCTTAACTGAGTTGGTGACCTGATTGAGTGTAGCACCAGCTCAATAAAACACTTAATAAATAGTATAGATATACAATTGATGTAGGTAATTAAGTGTGCAGAATAAATATTAAAATGTATAAAAAAATTAAAATAAAAACGTAGCTGAGTGGTAAGCTAAAGTTTTATTAATTTAGTTGGTTCATGTTCAAATATCATATGTATATTTTTATTAGTTTTTAATTACGAAAGGACGTTTCTATAATTTCCCTAATTGAGTTGGTGGCCTGATTGATGATGATATCAACTCATTAAAACACTTAATAATAGTATAAATATGCAATTGATGGATGTAATAAAATGTGTATAATAAATATTGAAATGTATAACAATATTAAAATAAAGTTTTAATTGAGTAGTAAATTAAAAGTTTCAATAATACAATTGGTTTGGGTTCAAATGTCACTATATAGGTATTTTTATTAATTTTTTAAAATTAAAAAACTAAATTACCCTAAAAAATATAACTTATTTTAATCTCATCATATGTGTTCTTTTATTAATTTTTTAAAATTAAAAATTAAATTACCCTCAAATAATATAATTTATTTTAATTATGAAATAATATTTTCATAATTTTTTAATTAAATTAATGATCCAATTAAATGTAACACAAATTCAATAAAAAGCTTAATAAATAATATAATATAGATATATATTTTTTCAAATTATAGACAAAATATTAATTTTTAGGTTAATAAATCATCCCATTGCTGCACCCCATCTACCCAGCACCGCCACCCACCAATCATCTCACCTGCCCATCACCACCACACACTGATTGCTCGTGCATCGCTCAAACACAACTCAAGCCGCACGATCATCCAGCCGTTCGTCTCACTTGTCCAGTCATTCGTACGACTCTCCTACCCTATGCTATTGTCTAAACATTGTGGACACCAGTCTGTTACACCTCCAGTTCCAACGTCCTTACTTTTATCAAATATATTCCTTTTAAATTTATATATATTTAGATTCTGTATATACATTTTTTGGGGGGATTTTTATATATTTCTTCTACTTTTAGGATTTTTTATTTTTATTTTTGAAATTTATATATATTTGGTAAAAGAAATTTTATATATTTCTTTTATTTTATCTTGAATTTTAATTTATTTACATGTGTAAAAAATAATATACTTATTTATAAAAAAAGGTTATAAAAAATATTTAACTCATAAACTCTTTAATTTAATATACTCAAAGCTTCGAAATGAGTTTGAGAGGATATTTGTTGTTCTAAAATAATGTTTATCATATTAACAACACAATTTCAATGTAGCATAAAAAAGATTGAGCATCTTGCATATTTCATAATCTCATACCTAGATGAAATTGGGATAATCCATTGAAAAGTATATAGAGGAAGGAGATTTTGATAATCTTAATGACACATGCACAGATTCGAATTCAAGTTTAGATAATGATGAACTCAGTTAAAAACTATCAAATGATCATAAGAAATAATGGAGTGTATATTAAATATTAAAGAGAGAATAACAAAATAATATATAATATTAGAGAAATTAGATATAATTACATATAATGTTTATTTTTTATTATTATTTAAAGTTTTAGGGAATTTAGATAAACTTCAAAATCTTATATGGAATGTTAGGATCAACTATTTTCTTGGATTAATATATTATATAATATGACTTATTTTTAATATTTGTTATTCATTTAAATTTTTTTTATCATACTGATAATTTTTATAATAATTAATATTTTAAAAAAATATATTTTATATAATTGTGTGATTACAATTTATACTACTAAATATTATATATAAAATTATAATATAATTACATTCTATCAATCAAATATATCTAAAAAATTATAATTTTTTATAATTACAAAAAAAAATATAACTACTATAATAATTATATTTTTATTTTTCCAAACATAAACCATGCAGATAAAATCTCTTCTAATAAAGATTGAGACGACAAAGGTACTGCTATCAATAATTCAAAATTTGACAACGCCAGGTGGCAAAAACCCAGCATAACAACGTGGCAGGCAGAACCCTCCAGCACCACGTCTCGATGTTTTCTTCAAGTACTTTCTAGTATCTGATTCTAATGTCGGAACTCGAACTATATCCACTTTCTAGTACTTTCTTTTATTTTCATTTTCCTAAACTTTCTAGTACTTTCACTTTCTCTATATAAAACTCTAAACTCTAATCAAAGCCCTTGTATCACAGAAAAAACATTAGAAAAACGTAGATAACTTATAGACAGCAAAAAGAAGCGATAGTGACGAAACGAAACCAGCGGACGACAAAATGGAAGAGAAGAAAGGCTCTGCGGTGATCGGAGCAGTTAGCCACGACGAAGAGAGTCGAAAGAAAGTTGAAAGGACTAAAGTTCCCTCTCGTAAAGTAGACACCATTAAGTACATAGAGAGGAAGTTGGAGGACAAAGGGGTACAAAGGCTGGAAAGACATCCGGCTGATGGGATAGGGATTGATCAGCCGCCGCCGAAGTCGGGTCGTGGAGGGAAGTACACCTGGGAAGGACCAGATGGGTTGGCGGAGAACGAGCTGATGGCGGCACCACCTGCTATTGATGAGAAGGATCCTAACTACGTGGATGAGGAAGAAGAAGAGAAGATAGTGAGGGATGAAAACAGCGACGTGGCTGAGCTTGTGGTCGGAGAACTGGAAATCGCTAAGGCTGCTGAGGCTCGGAAAGGAGTAGCTAGAGTTGATGTTGATCCTCACATCAACCTCAACTGATATGGATATGTTGTGTTTTCTTTTGTCCGATTGCCTTTTGTGGTAAATAACAACTGGTGCAATTTCCTTAGTATTGAAACAATTAAAGAATAATGCAATAGGAAAATTCGAATTAGCCCTTTGCGGTTTTTTTTTTTTCCTTATCTTGATGTAGTGAGTGATAAATAATAGACTTTACGATGTAAATCTTTTTAATTTAATTCGTTTTATTTCGTCGCTTACTTCAGCTGAAAATCTTTCAAAAGTCGGGTTATTTGTATCAGTGAAGTCTTTTGGGATTTTTGGGTTTAGCTTCTGTGACCAGACTTGATTGTCTGAACTCTTAAGGCTTAAGAGTATAGTAATAACACAAATGAGGCCTATTTTTGGCTTTGAATTCCACAAGTAATTCGGGATTTCATTTTGGCCTTGCAATACAAGCAAGACAACATGCATGGTATCGGAATTGTTTTCATAAACAAAGGTAGCTCATGCGAGTTAACCCTCAGGCTCAAAGTTCCGATTGGATTTCATTTTCTGTTTTTCGTAACACGCAACTGATTAGATAATGGACAAAACTAAACTCCATCGAATGGAATTGTTCACCATCCTTTTGGTTACATGGAAAATTCAACGGAAATAGGAACCCAAAATGACTCTATGATGAAAGCTTATTAACAAAGACACATAACTGACCAATCTTGGTTCGGTGGAAACTACTCAAAAGTTATTCCTTGTTGCTGGGATTGTGCATTATTGCTATGACCTACATATTTCACCAGATTGCGAGATTTGGACAGATTAATACTACTTCAACTGCAAGGATTGGTTGTCTGTCCCAAAAAAGAATGTTTTTAATTTTCATGCAAGTAAATTACAAATAATAGTTATATTTAATTTTTGAATTACTTATATAAATTTATTGATGATGTGCTTTAGCATCACACCGTGTATGATTTTATATGCAATTAGTGCATGGATGAATTTTATTGGCTTTATGAATATTATGGTTTCCAGATTCGATATTTTCCTCACGAAATATGGACTGCTGGAAACAACATTATTTTTCACTCCAACCCTATTAACACGGACATCATCCAACGCACCCCTCGACCATGCTAGTATTTTCCATGCTTTTTACTGCCAAGATAAGGGAACCTTCTACATCTATCTTGATAGAATTACGCTGGGAGTCCCCAAGGAGAGGATCGGCTTCCTTTGGATTGCATCGCAGAGTCAGTGCGTTGGAACATTGCTCTTAACTCGGGCTATCAAGGCCGGAAGGAAAGTAGATAGGTGGATGTTGTAGCCCATCTAGGAAGTAGTTTTAATTTTCCTATTTTGGATGTCAATTGCCAACATGATATGTTGTGGGTCTTTTCCTTCTTTTGATGGGATATCTATTGAGTATTTTATACCGTACTGTTGGTTAATCTTTAATTATGTTCTGCTCCTTTTCATACTATAATATAGTAACATCATTGCAATTTGTTGCAGCAGTTATTTTTTATTTAGAAGAGCACGAAAACGGGTTTTTAGTATATAGGTGAATCAACCCCTTTGTTTTGTTTGCTTACAGTGGTAAAAATTTTCTTGTATTCAGTTTCTTTTCACCAGCTAAAAAAGTAAAAAGATAATCTCAACTTCTTCATATATCACAATCTTGATTTGGTGCTGTTAATTTCTTAGTTTCTGTATTTTGGATGAGGCAAAAACATTGATTTAATTGGCATCAAGCTAATACACTTTTATTTTTCATTCAAATATTTCTTAATTAAGGAGTTTTAATTAGGTATCGAATAAACAGTACAACAAATCAGTGCTAAGAAGACATTTATGGGGCGACACTTTCCTAAGTGTTGTGATAGACTGGCCAAGATACTCTTTGGCCAACTCTTTGTATAAGGGTTGGGATATGCATACCTAAGGCAACGCTTAAATAAGAGTTGGCTTTGTCTAGTCCTAAGACGACACTTTTGGGCGACACTTTCCTAAGTGTTGGGATAGAGTTGCGAACATACGCTTTGGGCAACTCTTTGTATAAGGGTTGGGATATGTATGCCTAAGGCGACGCTTGAATAAGAGTTGGCTTTTGTATAGTCTTAAGACGACACTTTTGTGACGACACTTTCCTAAGTGTTGGGATAGAGTTGCGAACATACATTTTGGGCAACTCTTTGTATAAGGGTTGGGATATGTATGCCTAAGGCAACGCTTGAATAAGAGTTGGCTTTTGTGTAGTCCTAAGACGACACTTTTGTGGTGACACTTTCCTAAGTGTTGGGATAGACTACGCTTTGGTCAACTCTTTGCATAAGGGTTAGGATATGTATGCCTAAGGCAAAGCTTGAATAAGAGTTGGCTTTTGTGTAGTCTTAAGATGACACTTTTGTGGCGACACTTTCCTAAGTGTTGAGATAGACTGTGCTTTGGCTAACTCTTTGTATAAGGATTGGGATTTGGCCAACTCTTTGTATAAGGGTTGGGGTATGTATGCCTAAGGCAACGCTTGAATAAGAGTTGGCTTTTGTCTAGTCCTAAGACGACAGTTTTGGGGCGACACTTTCCTAAGTGTTAGGATAGACTTGTCAACATACGCTCTAGCCAACTCTTTGTATAAAGGTGTAACGTCCCAAATTTCCTTAAGTCTGGCTTTTTTTTGAATGTGTAGCACCAAAAAATTGGATTTAAAATATGAATATTCTTAAAATTTTACATCATCAGTTTGTGAATAATTATATATATTCAAATTAAAAATAACTTAATAGCTTCGAGTGTGAATAAGGTTTTTAATAAAAATGCCGCAAAAAATCAATTTAGTTTAGGGTTTAAGGTTTAGTGTTTAGAGTTTAGGGTTTAGAGATTATAGTTTATAGTTTAAGGGTTTTGTGTTTATGGGTTTGGGGTTTAGGATTTTAGGATTTTGTGATTATGGGTTTGGGGTTTAGGATTTTAGGGTTTTTTAAATATAAATGTTTCAAAATTTATGTTATATATATTTAAAAATTTTAATCATAAATAAGATAAATAAGATAAATCCCAAAAGCATACATGAACAATGGTTTAATGTGCAATTGAATATATGAACTTTAATTTGATCCAGTTCTTGTAAATTATTAACACAATTATTGATATAACATAATTTTATATTTATACATTGCATACATAAATATTTATATTTATTCAATATAAAATTAAATTGATGTATTTATTTTTTAAAATGTGTATGATTAAATCAAAATTAAAGTTTTAAGTATACATTTAAACCACAATTAGAATTTTATATTGAAAAAAGAAATCTTTTCAACAATACTAGACCATGCCATACCCATTTATCAATTTAATTCCTAAAAGAGTTGATCATGGTAAATTTTAACTCTCAATATTTATTTTTTTATCAATTTAATTCTTATTTTTTGAACTAAATTTGACATTCGACTTTTTAAAAAATGTTAAATCTCAATTTTAACAGAAATTTAACTACAAAATTAATTTTTTTAATGATATTGATGTGACAACTTACAAGGTAATCCACATGACATGATATTATTTGTTTTATATGTTAATTAAAAAATTATAAGAATCTTCAAAAATATTTAAAAATTAAAAATTAAATATTTTAGTCCATATTTCTATCAAAAAGTTCAATATTTAAATTTTTTTAAAAAATAAATGTTAAAAATGAAAAAAAATAAAAGAAAAACTTTTCAGTATACGACACAGTTTTATTTTCATCCCCTCCCCTAAATCTCCAATTTTCCCCATTTTATTTTCCCCAAATCCCCTTCCCCGAAATCCCTAAAATTTTCCCCAATCCTCTGCATCAAAGTGCTGCATCTCCGTTGATAGCCCTCTATTGCATCTCTGTAATGACCCGAAAGTCAGTAGTATTGAAAAATCTAGTTTTGTGACTTCATTTTTGTAAATCGATGTCGTAAATATTTTTATTAAATATTTATGGAGTTATGTTGTAGGTGAATTGAATTCTGATTAGATAATTTTGTTGCTTTAGTGCTCAATTTAAGTATAGGGACTAAATTATGTAAGTGGTAAAAGTATGGCTGTTATTAAAAAAGCTAAATTATAACTAAGAGATCTATCTAATAAATAAACCATTATAGTTTAATATATGTTATAAAATTTTAAAATTTTATGGGAATATAAAAATAAATAATAAAAAAAAGAGGGTAAGAAAAACCGGGAAAGAAAAAAAAAAGAAAAGGGAATGAACCATTTTCTTCTCCTCAACTTTCCCAAAATGCCGAAACCCTAGAGGAGAAAGGGGGAAAGAAATTCTTATAAGATTTTTGTCGAATGACAAAAAGGTTTTTTATTTGCCTCTTTAGATTATATGGTTTGTGAAAACACCCTTCTCTTAGTAGGAAGTTATCCACATAAAATACTGGTCCATTCTTGTACTGCATGGTCTCTATTCTGCGTCATTTAAGGTTCCAGATGTTTATGGTGTTTTCCAGTTCAAGGTTGAGTACCAAAAGCTTGGGTATACAAGCTTATCCCTTTCAAAACAGGTATCTTATTTTGTTTCTCATGATTCTGGATACAATTTCTCCTTTGAGACTTCTCTTACTAGTTATTTGGAAGAAACTTGCAATAGAAATAATTCTAAAAAATCAGTATAGGAGAGTGACTGATAGTGAGTTATGTAACTAATATTGTTTTTCATAATTGCTTTTGAGGTTTATCACATCTCATGAAAATTTTTATTTTACAAATAAACTATCAAAACTTTGAATATTCCGGATTCCAGTCAGGCCATATAGACACAATGAATATGAAAGATTCATACCAACTGCTTATCCCTATTACGGATCCAAGGGGGCCGCGGAGTGATCATCCATTTAAGTCAGTAGTATTGCAAATGAAATACAAATCATGTCTTTTTCTTAAAATGAAAAAGAAAAAAGTAGTAATTTATTATCTGAGTCCCAAATCCTTAAGATGAGTAAAATGCTTGTATATTTAGTAGTTGTTCAATGCAGGCACAGACAAAATTGAACAATATTTTTACAACTAGCCTGATTTTAGTGATCTAATTATGGTTTTAGACCCTTTATTATGTTGAAATTTGGGATTCAGTTTTTCTAATTTTATTTGGCATAATTTAGTCTTTCTACATTTACAATATTATTGGTAGGTTCAAATGGCTAATAGTACATCATTTAAAAAAGAAAACCCGACTTTGAGATTCGGCTTAGACGAATTGAACACTATTTATTGGATTTTTTAATAAAATAGGCAACTAGTAACGGTGTTTATCAATTTGAATTTACTAAATGGTGTACTCTAACGTTTTGGCCAACTATTGGTATAAGAATTGGTATTTACTGGTTTTGAACTACAGGTTTTCTCTCTCTGTCTCTGTTCTCTATAGTTTAAAAAGATTTCAACTTATTAATAAAGTGTTAATATATGATTAGAGCTGTGAACCGAATTTCAATTTAATATATTTAGTTTTAAAAAACTTTCATTTTTCTTATTTTTGGCATATAAGAGAATTTTTTTATGTAATAACTTCTGTGAAGCTAACATTATATTCTACTAATGGTGGTTTTTTATGCAAACCACACACCATCCACTCCGAGGTGGCGCAGTGCTTGCCGCTTCCTTTGTCGCCTGTTTCCTGTGGTGCTTCGGACCTGGGCTCTGGCTATTTGACGACCCGGCTGTTGGAGCTTCTAGGTCTTTGAACCGACCTCAAATTAAAGCTCAGGCTAGTTGAATTGCTGATCTGCTTCGCGAAACTGACGTTTCATATTTGTAAGTGTTTAAAATTCTAGTTAATTTGAAATTTTAGCTCATTTTTTTAGTGTTTTCTCAATGCAGTGAAATTTGAAAGAAAATATTTGAACTTCTAAGTCTTTGACATTGTTATTGATTATATAAGCTTTATCTCTTCTTCTTCTTTTTTTGAATAATTTGAATTTATTGGTTAAAGCTCCCACATAGTTGCTATTTGATTTAATTGTTGTTCGGTGTTCGTTGTTTTCTATATTTTCTATTCGAAATTGTTAAAAGGTAAAATTATACTCGTTTGAAAGAACGATTTATATAGAGAGAGCATATATGATTCTATCATTTATGAAAAAGATGAAAGTAAAATTATGGGTTTTATGTTAAAGAACTGTAATTTTGATTTTTCAGAATTTTTTTATTTTTTTCCTATAAACAAAAGCGAAATATAAAAAAAGTAACAAAAAATGAAATATTAAATGATTAATTATGGATTTGAGATGCCAATCTTAGGTGTAAGCAAGTGATTATATTTCTTTTTTTTTTTTTGTGCAAGAATCTTAGAGATGAGGCAGATTCAGTTTCGCATGACCATTTGGAGCCCTTGGAACTTCATGCACAAGTTCTCTAATACAACCCTATAGCATTTGAGTATGTTACCCCTGGTAAACAAAGTATTCTCGTTTCTCTTGTTCATCGTATCTGATGCGCCTAATAAATGGAAGACTAAAGGAATTGAGACAATGCATGATAGTTCTTTCTGATATATGTAGATGGGGAAGTCCCTTTACAAAATTAGAGTGTGATTTCTAGAGAGATCACTGAATTATTTCATTAGCTTATTGAAGCCTTTGTAAAATTTTGCTTGAATGATGTCTGATAATAGTAGCGTTTATAGATATGTGGGCTGTTGGTGCTATATTAGCGGAGCTTTTTACTTCATCTCCTATTTTTCTTGGTGAAAGGTGATTTATTATTTCTGAGTTTTTCTTTTTTTAATTTTGGTGGACAATGATGTAGATTAAGCCAACCCTTTTATGCTGGAAATTATATCTTTTCTCACAGCATAAAAGCATACAAGCAATGCAAATACTTTGATTTGCAACATTTATTCCATAAAAGCATACAAGCATACAAGC
Organism: Gossypium longicalyx; assembly: GCA_025698465.1. Classification (NCBI taxonomy): domain Eukaryota; kingdom Viridiplantae; phylum Streptophyta; class Magnoliopsida; order Malvales; family Malvaceae; genus Gossypium; species Gossypium longicalyx. Next base: position 31,376,117 of record CM047003.1, read on the forward strand.
CAACACTGTTTATGATCTCTCACCTCATGCATAGAGCTCATATTAATTTCGAATGGATTGTTTTCTTTAAAAGTGTATTCTCAGTCCTTTTGATCTTAAAGGGAATACCAATCCAGACAAAGTTTTAAGTTTTTGATCCGGTTTGTGCAGGATTGGTCATTACACAATCCCTAAAGAGATGAATGAAGTCTGCAATTGGCTTACAGCAAGGTTGGGGTTCGAGGGATAACGCTAAATATAACCAAGAGTCGAGAAGCAATAAAGGTGAAAAGAGAGAAAACTGCATATGCTACAAGTAGGTAGTAAACAAAATAGATTGTTAGGGTATATGGTATACTTGGATCTGGATATATTTCACTACTTGGGACTACCTTTTTAGAAATAAGAGATCAACAGAGTTTCTTGGAATTAAAGTTGCAGTTTCAAACTGTATTAGCTTTTTTGTAGTACAACATCAATATCAATGTCCATCGCCTTAGGTATTTTTTTATTTGTTTACTTTTGTACATTGAGTTGAATGTTAGTGGTATACATTTCAGCTAAATGTTAGTGTATTTTGATTGTTGGATCGATTTTTGTAGTGAATATTCAATCTTTATTTTAATTTTAATTTTAATTTTATATTTTTTTAGTTGTATTTAAAGCAAAATTCCTATCATTATTCATTGTAAATATTTATAAAAATATATTAATATTAAGATAATAAAAAATAGAAAAATTTACATTATACGTGTCCATCCCAATCTTTTTCAGGTTATCTTAGACGGGTTTATCCCAACCTTTTTTAAAGGTTACTTTAGTTAAGATTTATCTCAACCTTTTTAAGGTTGCTTTAAACGGGTCTATCCCAACTTTTTTAAAAAGTTGCCTTAGACAAGGTCTATCCCAACCATTTAAAGGTTGCCTTAGACATGATCTATCCCAACCTTTTTAAGGTTGCCTTAAACAGGTCTATTTCAACTTTTTTTAAAGGTTGCCTTAGACATGGCCTATCCCAACCTGTTTAAGGTTGCCTTAGATAGGTCTATCCCAACCCTTTTTTATAGGTTGTCTTAGACAAGGTCTATCTCAACCTTTTTAAGGTTGTCTTAGACGACTCTATCCCAACCGTTTTTAAAAGTTGCGTTAGACAAGAACTATACCAACCTTTTTAAGGTTGCCTTAAACAGGTCTATTGCAACCTTTTTCAAAGGTTGGCCTTAACTAGGTCTATCCTAACCCTTTTTAAAGGTTGGCATTGACTAGGTCTTTCCTAACCCTTAAATAAGGGTCGGCTTATGTTGACTTATGGCAACGCTTTTTCGAAAGCGTCGCGAAGCCTATGCCAACTGTACTATAGACAAACTATTTGGAAGCGTCGAGAGAAGCGTCGCGAAACCTATGCCAACCTTTTTTGCGTCGTCTTAGGTAAAAAAAAGTGTCGCGGTAGGGTTGTTTTGTTGTAGTGAAATCTTTATTGTTCGTTTAAAATTATAGTAATCGATATTGTGTTACAAATGTAACTAGGATTGAGATTGCAATGATAACAAGAGAAATTAAAAAATAGGGTCGTAGTTAAACAATCTTTTAGCAACTTGTGGGGTGTGTCGTATTTATTGGACACATTGTAGGTACTTCAGACGAGAATCGACGAGCAATCAAAGAAGGGTCAAAACAGGTCGACGTTGGGACGATGTGACGAACTCTACCTTAAGGCAATGGCGACTTCGTGATGAGTATGCATAGAACGTTACGAAGATGCAACCTATTCTCCACGTAAGCAGCCCGCGTTTTAAATAGTTGGACTCTAGTTATTTCAGGCATATATCCATAAAAAATTGTCGTATGTTTCTTTTTTTCTAAAATATATTTTTTAATATTTTACTAACCCTTATACGATATTTGTCAACCCTTTACTAACCCTTATATGATATTTGTCAACCTCTTGACATTACAGTATTGTACCAAATATTTTCTCATTAATTTAATATCCTTAATTCATTTTTTATTATAATCTTATGAAAATTACTATGTTCGAATTTAAATATATATCCTACAATCAATTTTAAACTCACTGCTATGATACTCATTTTTATTGCTATAATAATTAATCTTATTGCGACAATTATTTTTAATATTATTCAGACTATTTAGCTTTCACCAATGTAAATGCACCCTCAACTAAGGGTGTGCTTTTGATCTGTTTAGTCAATTTAAATCTTTATACCAAAAATCGAATAAACCTAATTAACCACCTAAGCCGAATAAACCAAAACCACCTAGGGTGCAAAACTAAATAAATTGAACCAAAAATTTATGGTTTTGTTCAGGTTTTCAATTTTTGATATATTTTTTTTAATTGGAAAAAATTTCTAATGAGATGCTTATAATTTTATTTCCTTTATTTTTTTTTTCACATAATTGTCTCCTTTCTTAAATTTACCATACTATACCACTTTTATTTTTATCTCAAATTAATTATTAAAATATTAAAAATTAAATCAAACAAATTTTAATAAACTCAAAAAATATTTTTTTAATATTTTCTTACACGACCAACATATCCTAACTTTGGTATATGAAATGTACCATAAAAATAAAATGAATATCATAAAAACAATTGAGTATATGAAGTTTATCATTTAATTTTTATGAATGTCATAAATGAAATGTTTATCATTTAGTTTTTATGAAATTTATATTAAATGATAAAAAAGATTTCCCCGAGGAATATTCAATTTTAAATTATTGTACATATAAATTTTATAAAAATTAAATGATACAAATTTTTATTTTCTTACATAGAAATATTAAAATTAAATTTGTTTTATATATATTAAATAAAAAATTAAAATGAATATCATAAAAAAATAAATTATTAATTTGAGTTTTAAATATTAAAGGTATTGGATTTGGGTTTTAAAAATATAGAGTTTTAATGAATATTTGGATTGAAGATTTAAACGTGGGCTTGAGTATATAAATGAATTTAAAATGTCAAAATCAATTAAATTAAACATGAAAACCAAAAAACCAAAAAAATCAAATATTATTATTTTTCAATTAAATTCATTTTCATTTTTTCGGTTCGGTAATTTTTTTTCCACGTCCCTCCCCACAAACACGGCAAGCAGAAATCAAAGCACTGAATTTTCAGCTAACCAATGCCGCCTTTTTGACAATTCGGTGAAAACCATAATGCCATACATCCACCAAACGAGCGACAGTTAAAAACCCGAGCTCATCACGTGACATAAAGCGCATGTTTTTGTTTCTTCCAAACCTAATTAAACTAAAAAATCCAACGGTTACAACTTCCCTTTGTCGAAATCAACGGCTATCGTTATCCTAACATTCTCCTAATAAACACCAAAATACGATTGTTCGCTAAAAAGACTATTGGGATTGATTAATCTTAAAAATCTTCCATTATTGTTCTCTCAGTCTCCCTTTCTCTTTAGATCTCAGAAAAGCTCTAATCTGATGGCTGCTACCATCGTTTCCATTAAAGCTAGGCAGATTTTCGACAGCCGTGGAAATCCAACGGTCGAGGTTCGTTTCCTCATCTTATCTTCTCACTTCATTTTCGTTCACTTTCTACTCTATATGTTAATGTCAACGATCTGTATATTATATATATCATGTTTGTCACTTATTTCCCGATTTGTTTGCTTTTGGATAGTACGACTCGACGAGTCGAATCGTTCGAGCAGTTGAATATTCTAATCATTTTTCGCTGTTTGCATAAAATAAATGCTATCTCGGTAGTTATACAGATATTTTTTAACATTCAAATTTATGAAGGATTTTAAAGTCGAATCTAACGGAAGACTTCATTAAATTGGATAGGTTGATGTGGAAACATCCAACGGTAAAAAGGCTAGAGCCGCAGTTCCAAGCGGTGCATCCACTGGTACATTAATTTATTCAGCCATCATCCAAGTAATTAGTTTCAAAAAAAATTGTAAAATTTTATTTATTTACTCATTTATTTTGTTTTGTTTTAGGAATTTACGAGGCTCTTGAACTGAGAGATGGAGGTTCCGATTACCTTGGTAAAGGTGTATCAAAGGTCAGTTATTCTTGCATTTTAGCTTTTATTTTTACTGGATTTTTTTCGAGAATTTATCTTACTTACAATCTATTCTTGTATTATATACAGGCTGTTGCTAATGTTAACATGATTATCGGGCCTGCATTGATTGGAAAGGTTTGTCCCCTGTCAAGATCATACCAATAAATGGATGAAACTCATAATTCTTTCTTACTTCATTAATGCGAGAGTACATGTATTTAATAGATGGAAGAGAGAGGTTAGCATTAATTAACTTGACAGTTGACAACTATCTTAGCTTACCAGCTAACTTACTAACTTCTAACTCCTTAACCCTAACATGCCCTGAACTTGTTGCTTCCTTCTCCACTACTCGAAGCCAATTTCGAAACTTGCTGAACAAACTTGCTGCTAATGGTTTGGTCAGTATGTCTGCAACCTGCTCTTGGCTTGGTACATGGCCCACCTGAAATAAGCCTTGTGCAACTTTCTCCCTCACAAACAAGAGGTCTAATTCTACGTGCTTAAATTTCGAGTGCATGACTGGGTTTCCTGCCACAGGCACAACTGTTGAACTGTCACACCATACTAGTGCTTTGCCGCGAAGAGAAACGCCTAACTCGGTTAACAACGACTGGATCCATACCATCTCAGCAGTAACATGGACGAGGCTTCTATATTCAGCCTCGGCAGTCGACCGAGAGACGATGTACGGTTTCCTGGAGCTCCAGGAGATTGGACTCCCTCCAAGAAAGACGCAGTAACCGGATGTGGACCTACAATCATCAATGTCGGACCCCCAGCTGGCGTTTGAAAACCCTTCAAGCAAGAGCTTCGAGCTCTTTGTAAACTGTAGTCCATGATCCAAGGTCCCATGCAAATAACGTAGGACTCTCTTGACAACTTTGAAGTGTACGTCCTGTAACACCCCTTACTCGTAACCGACATCGGAACAAGGTACGAGGCATTACCGAACTTACATCGAATTATTCAGTCACATTTCACAACATAAAGTCGCATACAATTTAAAACTTTTATACATTCATCCACATTATCCCTTATAAAGTTTTACGATACCTTAAAACATGCTTAAAAGGGGTTCGGGACTAAACCGATAACTCGAGAAAACTTTACAAAACTTAGAAAAAATTTCCTCACTGTATGGGTCACACGCCCGTGTGCCTAACCCGTGTCACTCACACGGTTAATAGACACGCCAGTGTCTCAGACCATGTGGATACAGGGCACATATACTGACTTTCTCACACAGCCAGACCACATGCCCGTGTGTCCAGCCCGTGTGCCTTGCACACGTTCGTGTTCAGGCCGTATGCTTGGCGTGCCAAAACTAGCTTGTATTATGTTTGTGACGTCGCAATCAAATAAGGGGCACATGGCCGAGGCACACGCCCGTGTCCTCAGCCCGTGTGGCAAATTAAATTTCAAAAATTAAAGTGCAGACTTCACACGGTCAGGGCACACGCCCGTGGTGCAGACTGTGTGTCACATACGGCCTAGACACACGTTCGTGTGTCTACTCGTGTGGACAACTCAAGGCTATTTTCCAAGCTAACTTGCTACCTTAAATTTGTACACACAAGTACATATTCACTAGCCATTAACATGGCACATTTCAAAACATGAAATGGCTATCAAACAACCTCATTCAAGTCTAAATCATACCATTCTTATCATCAATTAAAACATTTATCAAAATAAACCATCACTTAGACATTATATATGCATCACATAACATGAGCCAAACTCACCATTTAAAGCCAATCAAAATGGCCACAAACACACTTCATTTACAAGCCAAAATATATCATTATGACACTAGCCTATACATGCCATATACCAATATATACATAACTTCAAAAGTACCAAAATATTGATTCATAGTGCGATGACACTTCCAAACGATCCCCAAATCCAAGTTAGCTTTGATGATCTATAAAACAGTAAAAAATAAACACCGTAAGCTTTAAAAGCTTAGTAAGCCATATACAAATAAATCATCTCATGCAACAATATCTTTCTCATCAATTTAGCAAGTTGTACATGAGCACATATAAATGCATAAACAAGTTCACCAACCTACTTCATGATGTACACATTAAATTCTATAAATTGGATCCATCCAATACTTTCCGTTTCAATAATCAAATGAATCTCGTACGTAACTGAGTCACTTGATTCACTTACACTTTCTTTCCCGACTTAACTTTGCCCATTGAACCATTTAGAATTATTAAGGATACTCGGTAATCACTTATAACTCATACAATGTCATATCCTTGATATGGTCTTACATGTTAACACGTATCAATGCCACTGTCCCACACAGGGTCTTATACAAAGTCGATTAACGATGCCAATGTCCCACACATGGTCTTACACATAATCGTAATACAATGCCACTGTCCCACACAGGGTCTTACATGTAATCACATCTCAATACCTAATCATGACATTTGTATCCTATACTATTCCTAAGATTCGTACGGGACTTTCAGCTATCGCAACTTGTTGGTTCTTGTTCGTATACAATCATTCGGCATTCATAGCAATTTAATGACAAAATAACATAAACATTTCAATGTAATGATATTTATTTACATATGAACTTACTTCGTACGAAATTTATGAAAATGAACGGCTATTCAACTACTTTTGATTTCCCCCAATCTAATTCTGTTTTCTTTGGTTCTTGATCTAATTACAATCAAAATTAACTTACTTAATCTCTTATTCATTCAAATTCACTCAAAAGCACATAAATGGACATTTTGCACTTTAGCCCCTAAAGTTACACATTTCTTACAATTTAGTCCTTATTTTATTAAAATACAAATTACACAATTTCATTCAAATTTCATGCTAGCCGAATTTCATATAACTTCATAGCAGCCTAAAATTTTCATTTATTTTACATTTTAACCAGACATTTACCATATTCCTCAATTTAATCCCAAATAGGTATTTTTACCAAAAATTACTTAACAAGACTTGTATATTTAACACCAAGCTTTCATTTTTCATCATCAAACATTCAAGAACACGAACACTCATCAATAGCATATTACAAAATCATTGACACTTTCAAAATTTAAGACATGAGCTAGATAGGTTACTAAGCAACGATCACAAAAACGTATAAATTATCAAAAATCGAGTCAAATTCATACCTTAATTAAGCAGGATATGTGCCAAAATTTTCAAGCCCTATTTTAGCTCATTTCCTTTGATATTCGGCCATTTATGGAGCAAAAATGATGATATTTCCATTTGTTTTATTTAGATACCTAATATACATTATTTTACTATTTTTATTATGACATAATTCATTAAACATTTAACTACTACATGTCCATCAATATCCACTACCAACATTAATGGTATAATTACCATGCAAAGACCCTTACTTTAAAAGCCAAGGTTAATTAACACCTTTAACAAATAATATGCAACTTCCACATTTTATGCGATTAGATTTTTTTTCGTAATTATGCATTCAAACGTTAAAATTACTTCACGAAACTTTCACACATAGCAATTAACATGTTCTAAACACCAAAAATAATATTAAAATAATTTTATGACCTCAAATTTGTGGTCCCGAAACCATTGTTCCGATTAGGGTATAAATCGAGCTGTTATAACCCTCCCTACCTTCATAGGGACTTTGTTGCTGTAGAACAAGTGTTGGTAATCTATTAATCAAGTGAATGCCATGTGCAAAAGCATATGACCATAATTGCAAATGTAGACTTGCCTGAGCTAGAAGTGTCAGTCCCATGTCAGCAATCTGTTGATGCTTTCTTTCAACAGCCCCGTTTTGCTCTTAAGTGTGAGAGCAGGTGACCCTATGCTGAATGCCAAGACGAGCTAGCTCCTTAGATAGTGACCGATATTCGCCTCCCCAGTCGGATTGAAGCATTTTAATGGAACCACCAAACTAAACACAGATCATTTGATTGAATTGTAAAAAACATTGAAACACTTCTGCCTTTGACTTTAGAAAGTAAACCCAGGTGTATCTACTGTACATATCTACAAATGAGACATAGTAGAGAAAGCCATTTGATTTGACATGAGAAGGACCCCAAACATCGGATTCTACTAATTTAAAAGGTGTTGAGTACACTATACTAGAAGCATTAAAGGGCAGCTTATGTGCTTTGCCTAACTGGCAAGCTGAACAAACATTCGATATATTTTTCCTAACAAAAGGAATGTTACAATTTCACACAACAACCCCAAGTACATTGGAATAGGGGTGCCTAAGCAGTCTGTGGCACAGAGCAGGTGAAGAGGATGATCGAGCTGCACCCAAGAACATCGAGGTGGATTGTGGAGCCGCAGCAGGTGGGTGAGGAGACGAGCTAAACACATTGAACCTATAAAGACCATCATGCATGTGGCCCACTAGGAGTGTTTTCTTTGTCTTTATATCCTTCACATAACACAAGAACGGGTGAAATTCAAAATAAACCTCATTATCTCTGGCAAACTAACCAATAGATAGAAAGTTTTTACAAACATTAGGAACATGGAGAATATTTTGAAGGCACAACAGCCTAGAACCAGCCAACATATTGGTAAAACCTACATTAGCAATAGAAACAGAATCACCATTTCCCATTAACACATGGCTCGTACCTACATAGGGAGCAACAGTCGTAAAGGATGTTATATCTGGTGTGATATGATTTGTGGCACCAGAATTAGGATACCAGCCTTGGTTAGAATCTGTAGGAAATGAAGGTCGTGAGGAAAGCTATCCACAGGAGCTGCACTTATAAGAACAATAGTGTGTAGAAGAGCTATTCTGATCTTGAAACTGATGATAGTTAACGGACACTTATTGGTTGGTGTTGACCCCTAAAAAAGTCTCATCAAAGCGATGATAATAAGTCTGAACCAAGTGACCAATTTTGCCACAAAGTTGGCATTGGGGCCTAGAATGAAACCATCCATGACCACTCGCACGGCCCCTGCTACGAGACCAACCGCGACCATGTCCCTAATGACCAGGCTTCTACTCCTGCTGATAGGTATTTGAAGTCCCACTGTGTGTTGAATTTTCATCAGTGGCTTGCTTGTGATGAGAAGCCAAATTTGCTTGTAACGATATTTCTGTCAGAAGAGCTAGTTGCCTTATTTCGTAGTCAAGTAACATTTCAGTTACGAGGTCAAGAGACATTTGAGTCGCTGATGCAAGAACACGAATAGATTCGTATTCCATCGAGAGTCCAGTTAAAATTATACTGACCTGTTCTTGCTCAGATATTGGACTGCCAGCGGCAATCAAGCTATCACATAACGTTTTCACCTTGGCCAAGTATTCTTTTACTGTAAAATTTGCCTTCTTGACAGAATACAGGGCATGACGCATGCTGGAAATTTTGACGTTAGACTTTACACCAAATCGTCGTTCAATGATTGTCCAAACTTCCAAACTAGTCTTGGCCATCGTGAGATGTACCAAGATTTCATCAGTTACCGTAGAAAGCAACCAAGAAGCTAGGAATTTATCTTGCTTCTTATAGAGAAGAAATGACGGATTATTAACAAGCTGCCCATCAGGTACAGGAAGAAGAGGAGAGGGAACAAAAATGGTGCCAAGAACATACCCTTCAATCTCATACCCCTCAAGAATGAGTAAAATTTGATGTTTCCACAACAAGTAGTTTTGCTCACTAAGCTTGACTATATCATGTTTCGAGAAATATTGAATGTTAGACAAATGAGTAGAATTCTGACCTTGCGAAGTAGTGTTGGACGAGTGACGTGGTGTATCACTTGGATGTAGGGCTTCAGTATCCATGGACGAAGCAAGAAGAAAAAAAAAATCAGTTATGCCAAAAAAAATCAGTTATGCCAAGAACTCGCTGGCTCTTGATACCATGTCAAGATCATACCAATAAATGGATGAAACTCATAATTCTTTCTTACTTCATTAATGCGAGAGTACATGTATTTAATAGATGGAAGAGAGAGGTTAGCACTAACTAACTTGACAGTTGACAACTATCTTAGCTTACCAGCTAACTAACTAACTTCTAACTCTTTAACCCTAACATCCCTTGACTTGTTTTCGCTTTTATTTGATAGTTGTAATGTTTCATCAACTGCTGAATAATGATATTATCATTGTTCTAATATACATTTTACCTTCATAACTCCTTCTGGTCGTTATTTTTGCGATTATTTGCTTTTGATTCCATAAAATTTGTTACCGTACAATAAAGAATGTGCTAATTGTTAAGCATATATCATCAAAAGTATATTAAGCAGAAACATGCATTGGCAACTAAAGAGGGGACTAGACATTAGTTAATTGTGGTGAACCTAGGCAAAAAAGCAGCGGATTGCTTTTTCCTGAAGTGTGTGTCTTCAATTGATTACCGCAGGATCCAACTCAGCAGACTGCTATTGACAATTTCATGGTTCAACAACTAGACGGAACTCAAAACGAGTGGGGTTGGTGCAAACAAAAGGTAGCTTAAGCTGATTGCCTATTTTTTTCTCTCTTTCAATAATTTTTGTTTTGAGTCTCATTAACATCTTAATTTGATGGTGTTGTATTTATTCATTTGTTAAATTTCTTTCAGCTTGGAGCAAATGCCATTCTTGCTGTGTCCCTTGCAGTTTGCAAAGCTGGAGCTGAAGTTCTGAATATTCCCCTTTATAAGGTACATGCTGGCTTATTGGACTTCCATTCTCGTTTTCTTCTATTCTATAGACTTATCTATGTATTTGAATGTAACGGATTCCATCATGTTAAAACTCATTATAGAATGATTTTCACAATTTTGTTCGGAAATTTCTAGTAACTTGTATGAATTTCTTTCTATTTTCATGTCATCTGGATCTAATAAACCTACCTTTTGGATGCAGCACATTGCTAACCTTGCTGGTAACAAAAAGTTGGTTCTTCCAGTCCCTGCTTTCAATGTCATCAATGGTGGTTCGCATGCAGGTAACAAACTTGCTATGCAGGTATGTGCAGGTCTCATGATTTCTTTTGATCTTTAAGTTATTTGCTGATACTAATGTTTTCATACTTATGTGCTTGCAGGAGTTCATGATTCTCCCTACAGGAGCATCATCTTTTAAGGAGGCCATGAAAATGGGTGTGGAAGTCTACCACAACTTGAAGTCTGTGATCAAGAAGAAGTATGGCCAAGATGCAACCAATGTTGGTGATGAAGGCGGTTTTGCTCCTAACATTCAGGTCAAAATATCATGGTTTTTGTTCATCTTTCACTTGTTAGTTTAATTTTAAGTTAATTGACGTCATTTTTTTGTTCAAGTTCAGGAGAACAAGGAAGGGCTTGAATTGTTAAAGACTGCCATTGCAAAAGCTGGTTACACTGGCAAAGTTAGTGCCCCTTCTTGGTAACCCTTATGAATTCTCTGTTATTTGATGTTAGGAGATGACTGATTAAATATTTTTTCACTATTCTAGGTTGTTATTGGAATGGATGTTGCTGCATCCGAATTTTATGGATCAGCAGATAAAACCTATGATCTGAACTTCAAGGAAGAGGTGATTTGTAATACAAGATATTCTCAGTCATTGCAGCTTTATGAGATTCTGTTTATATATGATTACCATATCATTTTAGATATATATTCAAGTTGCTGTGTATATGTTGTGTCTATATTCTATTGTTCGGCATGTGCAGAAAAATGATGGTTCACAAAAGATATCAGGAGATGCTCTCAAAGACTTATACAAGTCATTTGTTTCTGAGTATCCTATTGAGTCAATTGAGGATCCCTTTGACCAAGATGATTGGGAGCATTACCCCAAACTAACCAATGAAATCGGAACAAAAGTTCAGATTGTCGGAGATGATCTCTTGGTCACCAATCCAAAGGTAGAATTTCATTTATCTGCTGGTGTCTTTTTATGGGAAGTCATGTATTCTTTTCGAAGGATCATGATGTCACTTATTCATTTTTAATCTCTGCAGAGGGTTGAGAAGGCTATCAAAGAAAAAACTTGCAATGCTCTTCTTCTCAAGGTACCATTGGGTTGCTTTCCTTTAGAAGATCATTTATGTTTTATCGTCAAGCCTTTGAAATTAATCTAGATTCTTTCTTGTATGACCGGTAAATAGGTTAATCAAATTGGATCTGTTACCGAAAGTATCGAAGCTGTCAAAATGTCCAAGAAAGCTGGATGGGGTGTGATGGCCAGCCACCGCAGGTTTCAATGACAAACCTTTAAATGCTAAATTTGTTAATCCGATTACAAAATCAGAAGTCCTGTTTCTCATGGAATGTATAAACTATTCCAATGCAGTGGTGAAACGGAGGATACATTTATTGCGGATCTTTCGGTCGGTTTGGCCACGGTAATGACTCTGAAATCTAATCGTACTTTTATTGCTTAAATCTTTGTTGTTGTGAATTTAGACGTTGCAATCTCAGTTCTTGTTCTTAACATAGATTTGTTCTTTTTTAAAAAAATCAGGGTCAAATTAAGACCGGAGCTCCATGCCGGTCTGAGCGTCTAGCTAAGTACAATCAGGTTAACATCTTTACCTTTAAACAATCATTTTTTTTTTTCCTTCTCTTGAATTAGTTTTTTTTCATGTACCAAGCATCGTCTGATTATGTCGGATGTTATTTTATAATTTGCAGCTTTTGCGTATCGAGGAGGAGCTCGGTTCGGATGCCATCTATGCCGGAGCTAGTTTCCGTGCCCCTGTTGAACCTTATTAGGAGTTGGTTTGATGATTAAGTTTGTTGCGACTGGATGTGGCGATAGAGCTCTACTTCCAATGAATAAGTTATAATTGCACATAGTGGGTTAGTCAAGACCCAAAAACCTTTTTTTTCAATAATTTTTACGGAAATTTTGTTCCAAAGAAACATAAAATTATGTCGAAAACCTCAAATCAAGCTCCTTGTTTTTATAGGTACCCGTTCATGGTTGCTTGTTATTTTCGGAGATCATGGTTTAGTTACCACAAATGAAAAAATTGCATTTTGGCACTATTATTAACAACAGTTTTCATTTTAGCCATTTGCTGTTAATCCTAGATTAGTCAATGTTATTTTACACTCATTTTGGTCATCAAAGTTTTCATTTTTGTTCCTCGTTAAGAAAAAAAACTTGATTTTTTATAAGGAATTGAGTTAATCAACGGTAAAGATTAAACTAATTTTTCCCCTATAACTCAATTCTTTGTAAAAATTTTCAAGTTTTCATCTTTTTATTGAAAAAAAACTAAAATCAAATCTAAAAAAGAAATTTAAAAATATAAAATGACTTTTTTTTACTATAAAAACAGAGTTTTTCTTATAAAAACTTAGGTTTTTCCTTATTGGAAAATTTTCAATTTCATTCAAAAAAAAGTTGAGAATGAAGGAAATTAAAAAGATAAAATAGTTTTTCCTTATTAATTCTTTGTGAAATCCTAGGTTTTTCTCTTTATTAGAAAAACTAAAATTATTTCTAAAATATAAAATAAACAAAAGAAATTTAATAATAAAATGATTTTTCATGCAAAAATATAAGTTTTTTTCTCTATAAAGTTGGTGACTAAAATAAATATTGAATTAAAGGCAGATGACAAAAATTCAAAATGATTATTAACAGCTATGTCTAAAATGTATTTTTTATTTTGAATATCTAAAATAAAAATTATTAAAATTGGATAACTTATTGTGTAGTTTATCTTTTAAAATTTATGTCCTATTCATATGTTTTGTTAATTGTGTTAAAAAAATTTAATATTTATATAAATTTTGATTCAATAATAACTGGTTAAGTTTCTCCATTAATTTTCTATTCTTAAATTATTTAATACAATTTTAATCATTATTTATAATGATATGCCGATTTGGATTATATACATATGGATTGTATTTGTGCACTTAAATGTAAGTATTGTATTAAAATATAATTAAAAAGAACTAACGGATAAGATACCAATTATTTTCTTTCATGCTTATGTCAAGTTCACAAATTTTTAAATGTCGTCAAGTCATTCAGTGATGACATTGAAGATTTATAAAAAAATGTAAAGCTTTAAAGAAACTAAGGATGAGATATTGTTTCCAACTAGTTGATGCAGCAAGTGAGAATTTTTGGACCATTGAATCATCAATTGATGGCTTAAAACAATATTCCATGAATAAAAATGATCAATTTCATTAAAAAGAAGAAGAAAGAAGCAATTATAGAAAAATGGCAAAATTATTAATAGAAAAGTTGCAATTTAGGTTCGCATCCTATACCTTTCTTGGTTATTCTTCATTGCACAAAGATTCTCATGTTACTTTTCATGAGCATGTGTTTCCTTTTCAAACTGCTTTTAAGTCTGTACCAGTTACTTCCACTTCACCCTCGCGTCCTCACTTTAGCTCTACATTACTTGTGTTGACACCTTTGACTTCATTTGTGACCCCTGCAACTTTATTTTCTTTATCGCCTATCTCAGCTTCTTTACCTGCAACTTCTAACTCCATACCTTCAGTTTCTGTAAACGATTCACTCGTCACCCCATCAACCACTCCCTCCCATTTGCTTTCCCAGCCTATTATTTATGTTGCTAGTCCATCTCAACATAGAGCACCACCCTTACTCAATACTCACTCTGTAGTCACTTCTTGTAAAATTGGCGTCATTAAACCTAAGGTCTACCTTGCCAAGACAACTTATTTATCAGATTCTACTCTTGCTGATGTGCATGAAGCAATGGCTCATCCTCATTGGCATAATGAGTTGTATGCTCTTCTCAACAACAACACTTGGAGTCCCTGTCCTCTTCCTGCAGCACGACGATCCATCGATTGCAAGTGGTTGTTTAAAGTGAAAAAGAAAGTAGATGGGCCTGTGGATCGATATAAAGCATGATTGGTTGCTAAATGATTTTCTCAGCATGCTGGGTCCGATTTTGTGGATACATTCAGTCTAGTGGTTTGAGCAAATACCATTCGAACCATTCTTCTTGTTGTTGTTATGAATGGACGTTCATTGAGGCAAATAGATGCCAATAATACACTTCGTAATGGTGCCTTGCCTGAGGAAATATACATGGATCAACCATCTGGATTTGAAGTTCAAGGTACCAATGGGGAACAACTTGTTTGCAAGCTGAATAAGGTACTATATGGACTTAGACAGGCACATTGAGCTTGGTTTCACACTCTAAGGAAGTATCTTGTTGAACAGCTTGATTTTCAACTTTCAAAAGTTGATCCTCAGAACAAGTATGACTGGAGCAACTCCTACTCCTAGCCCATGGTGGGCACTCCTAAGTTGACTTCCTTGGATGACAGTCCTGTCGATGATAATCATTTATAAAGCGTTATTGGGACTCTCCACTATGTATGTATTACACGACCTGATCTAGCTTATTGTGTCAATAAGCTTAATCAGTATATGTTTTTCACCTTTCGACACTGATTAAAAGGTTATTAAACGAGTGTTAAGGTATCTTAGACGTGGCGCAATGGATCATGGTTTGTATTTTACAAAAGGGTAGTTTGGTGTGGTTTGCAATTCTGTTGATGATTGGGCCTCTACTGTTGAAGATCGTCGTTTAACAACAGGTTACTGTATGTACATTAGACCTGATCCTATTGCATGGTGTTCTAAGAAGCAATCCGTTGTGTTTAAATCATTTTCAGAAGCTATCACAACTTAGTTGTGTTTCTGAGATGCTAGGTATAAAACAGCAGTTGACTGAAATCAACCGCCAGTTGTTTGGTGTGATAATACCTCCACAGTTCCAATGGCTACTAATCCCACACACCATGCTTAGGTTAAGCATATGGAAACCGGTCTCCAATTTATCCATGAAGAAAGTCCTTGATGGTGTTTTGCAAGTCAATTTTGTTCCCTCAACAGATAAAGTGGCCGATGTTCTTTCAAAGCCAATCACACCAGAGCAATTTCATTTTTTCACAATGCTCTTCGAGTGCTACCACTTGTTGATGTGTCTAATAATCAACAAAGGGTAGAAAACTAGGAGAATATTAGAGTATTAAGCAGCGCAGCTTAGTTGTTAACTAACAGATTAGATTAAAATGTTAAGATTGTTTTAAGTCTGTTAGGGTTGTTACCTTCAGTTATATTGTTATCAACCACCACTATTGTGTGTAGATAAGTTGTGCAAGTTTCTAGTCAATTTAAGTTTTTCAGATCATTATTCTTCAACATATCATTTTGTACTTTGTTTAATATTGTTAGTTTTCTAGTTGTTAATCAACTTTGATAGCTCACAACTATGGTTTCACATGCTCCAACAATTATTATACATTACATAAATTTTTTAATTAAGGCTAAACTACACTAGTAGCATGTTTCTTTTTTGTCACTGAACTATAAAAAGTTACAAAATGTTCACTCAACTATTAGTAAATTTCTTTTATAGTCACTAACTATTCAATTTTATCTTTTTTTGTCATTAGTTAGCTAACGATGACAACTTTTAAAATTGGTATAATAGCAACTTTAACTCTCAACATTTATAAATTATGTCAATTTAGTCTTGATTCTAAAAAAATTTAACCCTTAACATTTGCACATTGTGTAATTTAGTCTTTTTTGCAGTTCTGTTTTTCTTTGTGACATTGAGGGTTAATTTTAAAAGAATAAGAAAAGATGAAAATTACTATATTGGATTTTTAGGTGTTTTCATTTGTTATATGTTTTAATCAAATTTAGCTAATAAGTTTTTTTAGGTCACAAAGAATAGCAAATCTATAAAAAAAAAAAATCAAAATTACACAATGTATAAATGTTGATGGTTAGATTTTCTAGAACCAAGACTAAATTGACACAATTTATAAATGTTGAGGGTAAAGTTATTATTATGCCAATTTTTCAAAATTAGACAATATGTAAATGTTTATGGTTAGATTTTCATCATTAGCGAGCTGATGACAAAAAAAAAATGAATAGTTGGGTAATAATTTTGTAACTTTTTATATTTGGGTGATAAAAAAATTACTAATAGTTGGGTGACCATACTTTGCATTGGGTTAATTATTTGCTTGTGTTAAATTATATAGTAAAAACTTGAAGGTTAAATATACTCTAATTCTCTATACACTTCGCACATTTGAAATTAATCTCCCTATTTTTATTTTTAGAAATTTAGTCTCTCTACTTTTCAAATTTAAAATTTTGAGTCTAATTGTTACATTTGTTAAAACTCTCCTATTATATTCATTGGTTGGACATTTTAAAATTAAAAAAAAAATTACTTGGTAGTGAGGTAACAAAAAAATTTATGTTGAAAATGTTGATGTGAAATTTTTCATAGAAACTCCTATTCGAACTAGTCATGGTAATTTTTTTTGATGGAATAGTGTTTTTAAGAAAAATAATCTCAGCATTGTAATTGAAATAGTTAACAATATTAACTATTTAGATAAACTAATGACATTGTAAAAGTAGACGGGCCAAATTATGTCAAAATTTAAAGATATAGATTCAATCCAAGTTTAAGCATAGTATAGGGCCAACTTTAAAATTTGATCATTGTCTTATAAAGAAAGAAAAGGCAAGGCAAATCCAAAAGATGTGTCAATCCCTAAGATAGACATTCAAATTATATATATCCACTTAAAATTTTAAACGAAAAATTCACAATATTAACTATTTGGACTAACTAATAACATTATAAAAAATATAAAGACCAAATAATGTTAGAAATTTAAAAAAAATTTAAATCTCACACTCAAGCATAATAAAAGGACTGAAGTTGAAATTTAATATTTTCTTATAATGTAAAGAAAAAAAAGAGAAGTGTACATGTGTTAGCAACAGAACTTAGGGCCTAAGAAACTTCCTTTTATATATAGTTACAATTTTATCACTATCATATAAATACCTAAAAAAAGTAAAAGAGAATTGTACGATTAGTTAGTCCAAATAATTAACACCCTTAATAATTTTAGGAGTTAATGTAGAATTTTTTAAAGAAAGACAAAACATTTATTCTAACTCTTTATGTCAAAACAATTTTTTTTGTTAGAATAGTATTTTTTTAAAAAATTCACATAAAAATTGTAATTAAAATAATTATTTTTAGGGTAATTAATAACATTATAAAATATAAAGATAAAATTATGTTAAAAATTAAAGTATAAAAATTAAATCTTAAATTTTAGCATAGTAGAGGAACTAAGAATAAGATTTGACCATTTTCTTAATGTGTCATCATAGAAAGACCCTAAAGCCTTATATATAGATCGTAAAAATAGAGTACGAAATTAAATAAAATTACTACAGAAAGATTAAATCTCAAATATGGTAAAGAAATTAAAACTGAAATTTAACTATTTACCTTTGAATGAAAAAAAGTATATAAATATTAAATCGCAGATATAATATAGTAGAGGGATTAGAATTAAAATTTCACCATTTACTTTAAAAGAATACAAAAGAAAAGAATAGTGGGTGCACGTGTCATCATACAGATGCGGAGGAACTCACCCAGAACTTGACTTAGGAATGAATGCATTCAGCTTGAATAAATGGAAATGTGTTCGGCAATTTTTTTTTTCTGTTCAATTTTTGGTGGACAAGAGTTTCAAATTTGTATTTGTGTTAATTTATTTAAAACTATATTATTTAAATTAAATAAATACATTTGTAAATATAAAATATATTAAACATATTCGCAAACAAATTAACAACTAAAAAATCTATTACATAATTCTTTAAAAAAACCCTATTACATAAATCAATCTAAACCTTGTTTTTTTTTTTTAAAAATCTAACATAATCAAAATATAATTATTAACCATTATATTATATATTAATAAAATAAGCACACAACTCAGCATGGCATCAAGTAAATCAATTCAAGGCAGCACCAACAGTACAGTGATTTAACCTGGCAGAATAAGAGACGGAAAGCACCAATTGAGTGAGTTTAGCAATGCCAAGAAACAGAACAATAATCAGAAAATACAAAAAGAGATGAAATAAGATTCCCTGAAACCGGCTCAAGACTGACGACAGCGGTGGCGTTGACCGATAGAATGGTAACGTTATGGTCAAAGCTGACACGATGGCTTTTTAAGCTAGCTAGCTACCGTCTTTGAAACGGTTTTATATATATAATTGGAGGATGAATATATACGGCAATCTTTGAATTTAATAATTTATATTTAGTACCTAAAGTTTTTTTTTTATGTTATTAATACTTAAATTTATGACGATAATTCTCATTATGTCTCAGTAATTCAAAATTAAGATAAAATGAGGAGCTTTAGACCAAGCTAATTTGATTAATTTTAGTATTATTATTTTTCACTAAAAAATAATTAATTTGGTTTTATTTTTTAAATTTTGCTTCACCCTATTTTTTTTCATCAATTAATATTCAATCTATGTTTAATCACTATTTATATTTTAATTTTTATATTTAATAAATGATTTCTACGTAGGTTTTGCTTATTTGAATGGAAATGATATCTGTATTGGATATTAATAGATAATAAAAAATAAAAAAGTAAAACTTAACTCATTTTTTTAGTTATCTAGCATGATGACCTATGACAGTCTCACTTTTTTGACTGTGAAAAAATAAAAATAAATTAAAATTTATAAAAAATATTATTTTTGTCACGTGTTAAAATGTGAGGTTATCACGTGTCACCATAATATTAGTCATTTGTTAGTGTCACGTTAGCGCATTTTAACAATATTAGTCAAGTACCTGAAAAAGTACTAAATTGACTTCCGATTTTTAAGTTTAAGTACTAATTAAATCTAAAAAAAAAATTTAAGTACCATATAATTATAAATTCTCAAATTTAAGTACCTATATATATTAATCCAAAACTAAACCAATGATGACTCAATCATGAGAGCTTTTTGTCATTTAACTATAGTTTTTTTATTTAATCACTAAAGTTTTTTAAATTAGATTTTTTTGGTAAAGTCAATGATTGTACTCAAATATGAGTTCTTTTATTAACATAATAATAAATTTAACCCTCCAATAATTATACATTTTATCTTTGATTTTAGTTTTAAAAATTTTCAATAAATTTAACCTTAATGTTTACAAAAAAAATTTAATTTTAATTTTAATTGTAAAATAAAATAAAATAAAAAGGTTAAAATCTATATCAAACTTTGCCACTTTAATTTAAGTAAAAATCCAGTAAAAGAATTAAATCAAAAATAAATAAATAAATCTAAAACCATTCAAACAATTTTAAACGAGATTAAAAAAATCAAACTCATAATAAATAAAAACTTTACAAAGCATCCAAATCCAAGAAATCAACTTTCACCTTCCCCAACTATTATCCACTAATCGGTTCCTTTATCATCATCAACTTCAATCAAGAAAATTGCGTGCAATTGGTAACACAAATCCTCCAAGTTTTATCAACGTTTTAAGATGTCTCTGAGGCCTTTTGGAAGGGCTTCAACCCAGATTTGAAATGAAAGAGTCAACTTTCATATTTTCAATAAATGTTGAGATGGGAGATTTATCAACTCCATGGTGGGTGAACTTTTTGAAGATGGGGAGAGGATCATCTTCAATTACGATTTTAAAAAAACTCAACTCTTTAACAAAACAAGCCTTTAAGCATAGCAATGTCTTTCGCCATGAAAGGTGATGATGCATGCTAGATATTCCCTTTAATGCTTGCTAGGACTTCACCCAAACTCTTTGTGTACAATACCCATGCCATCATTTATTGAATTAAAGGCAGTCAGTAAACTGATGTTGAATCTAATATCTAGATACAGGTTTGAACAAGATAGTGAATAAATGTAAAAATTATTGGGAGTAAAAGAAGAGATAACGCACTAAATTTATTGACGTAGTTTAAAAACAATAATACTTAGTGAATGATTTATTCAACAATTGATCTAATTACTTATTGGTAACCTTACATAAAGAACAATTGTAGTATCAATAAATAACCACAACTTTATTACAATCACTCACTCAAATTCTTCACTTCAACTCTCTCAAAGAATACCTATAAAATGAGTGTAAAAATACAAGTAAAAAAATAAAAATATTTATCAACAAAATCAACACAAAACAATCTCCAAAGATATATATATATATATATATATATATATATCCATATGCGAATAAGCTCCTTATTTATAGGCAAATGTAGTTAAATTCATCCTTTTAATTGCATGATAGTCCTAAATAATCACATCCAATATTTATTTCAACATAAAGCCTTATAAGCTAGGTAAATTCATCAATTTAATCTATAAGAAAAAGGCTTAAAGGATAAGGATAAGAGTATAAGATATTATCAATCTTCAAATTTTTTCAATCAATCAAATTTGATCATCATAGCTTAGCTCGAGATAAAACATGTACGAAGAATAATTCGCTTATGGTGAATATAAATATAGAGGTCAAAGTAAAAAATGTTAACATCTAATTTATCTTGAAATCATGTCTGATCTATTATTCAAACGTCTATTTGCACATATGTTTGAAAAAAATTAAACAAATAATATTAGTTTAAAGAGTTGTATGAACAATAAATAAAACATCAACACTCAAGGAATGTGATATTAAATATATAAACATTCTTTTATCATTTTATCTTGAATAAAGAAAATGCCTTTCAAATTTTTTTAAAAAAGATAATTAATTAACACGGTGAGGATAAAGTGTTTTAATTTTATAAGAAAATTAAGAAAATAGTCAAGTACCTTTGATTGAAATTAATAATAAATAAATGAGAACACTAAAGACCTTTTCACTAATGTATTAAATAATTTTAGTAAAAATATGACATTTGAATTTTATTAAAAAATATATAAAAATTACTATATTGAAAGTTTTTACAATACCTTTTAAAAAAATAAAAAAATACTAAAAGTTAAAATACAAGAAATTTAATAATACGAAAGAAGTAATTTCTAAATATATATTTGCACGTGTATGTTTTTCACTTAAACCAAAAAGAGGAACGTAAACTTCCGAGAAGTCATTATATTCCCAATTATATCGGTTAAAATTAAAATAAGAACTTTTTTTAGCGTCAATTTTACATGTAAGCAATATTAAAAGGTAGAATTGCAAAAAAAAAGCCCTCAACCTTTGAGGGATTTTGGATATAAGCTCCTAACCTTTTTTTTTTTTGAAATCGGCCTCTAACTATCCGTTAGTTAATAGTCGGTCAAAAAAGTTAGTCTACGTGGCGTTCCTGTTGACTGATGAAGTGGTAAAAAATTAAACAAATTTAATAATCATAAAAAAAACCCTAAATCCCCAAACCCCCAAATTCAAAAATGTCTTCCCAATTTTTAAAATTCTCAAATTGTGAAATTCCCTAAATCCCTAACCTCTGAAATCTTCATTGAATCCTTAACAATCTTCAAATCCCTAAATCTTGAAATACCTAAATCGTTAATATTCTAAAATCTTTTTGAAATCCGTAATTTTTTTACGAATCAAATCTTTGAATCCCTAAAACTATTAGGAACGAAAAAGCTTCAACAATCGTGAGAGTTTACGCAACCCAAAATCGAAAGGTAGGTGCTTTCTTATTTGGTTTGTTGGGGAAATAAATTTTATTTTTGGTTTGATTTGTTAGTTATTTGTGATTTACTATTGCAATTTTAGTGCGACAATGTAGGGTTTGTTTTGTCAATTTTTTATGTGATAGTGGTCCTAATGTTGTTGATAAAATTATTGTAAAAATTGTAGATGGTTAATTGTGATTTATTATTGCAAATTTCAGTGCTAAAACTATTAGGAACAAAATCGTGAAATCCTTTAGAACCAAATCGTGAAATCCTTAATCTTTCTAGAAATTTTTATTTTTTTCATTGTCGTCTCAAATCATGGATTCACATAGTTCAATATAGTCAGACTAGAGGTTGGATAACGCATGGTTCGAAGAAAAAATCGTCATATGCAAATGTTGTTACTTCATCGCGGAAGGAGTATGCCTATGATGGACCAGCAGTAAAATGTCACTGCAATAAGTTAGCTCCAAGAGACACTTCATGGAGCAATTTAAATTCGGGGAGGAGGTTTTATGGTTGTTCAGATTTTCGGGTAAGTGAATAATTTTTATTTGCAAATTAAGCTTGAGCTCAATTTTGATGATTTTATAAATCTCAGTATTTGTTTTATTTTTATTTTGGATTATTTCAATTTGGCTGAATTGGGATTTGTTTGTAGGACGGTGGTTGTGATTTCTTCATGTGGTACGATAGGAAAATGTGTGACCTTGTGACTGAGTTACTGCGTCAATTGCATGATAGTGAACGAAATCTTTTGAAGGATAATTTAGCACTCAGAAAAAATGTTATGGATTTGGTTGCATTTGATGGTAACCATAATGGTAGTAGTAGTGCTGTTGACATTGAGGTTGAAGGAGGTAGATCAATTTGTGGTGTTGAAGGAGAAGTAGCATTAAAGAAGAAAATGTTGACCATGAAGCAAAAAATTAAAGTTATCAAGAAAGAGAAGTCAATGTATAATATATTATTTTCTTGCTCTATGTTATGTATTATATGCATCACCATAGGTTTCTTTTTTGGCAGTACTGGTAAAAGGCATATACAGCTAGCAATTGGATATGCTGATTGAAAAATATTGGTTGTTTTTTATGTAATTTAACATTACGCTTTGAAGTAATGACCAATATTTGTTGTTTATGCCTAATTTAATTAAGCTTAATAAATAATGTTGTGACAATAAACATAAGACTAAAAGGACAAATTTGATCATTTAAGCATATGATTTGGATAAATGTACTTTACAATTTTGATAAATGTACTTTACAAAAGCATATGATTAGTCTATACACCATTCACCCTATAAACCATCAACGCTATACCAGCCAAAAACCAAAATATGATTGAGCTATACATAAACCAAAAAGAAAACTAATATATTGGTTTTCAGGACAACAAAATAACATTCAATGATGGTGTATTCCAAAACCAGAATGTTGTAGGCTCAAAATGTAACTACCATCTTCTATTCCAAAACCAGAATGTTGTAAGCAAAATACCTTACACAGTACTTTTTGGATCACGAGCTGTCACGAGATGGTCATGCGAAATAGAAAACAGACACAGATACACATAGATAAATGAATTATGGCACAAGTTCAAAAGCAAGTTATCATAATGAATCACAAGACAAACAGCAGAAGTCATTCAAAACAAAATAACGATGATTTACTCATGTTTCCTGCAACTAATTCTTGTGTTCCCAGGTGGTTGAGAGGAGCCTTTCGCTTGTTATTTCGCGACTTGGGTGTTGAAGAAGTTTGTCCACTACCATCTTGGCATGAAGCTGTCGTCATGCTCCTTGTGGTTCTACCAGACTACAAGAGTATTTTATATTAATATTAACAATGTATAAAATAACTCGTATCAATAGTAAAAAAAAAAAAACTTACTGCAAAAAATGAAAGATTTCCCTTAGGTTTATCTAAGGTAGTTGACCTTTTAATGAAAATTTTCCCCTTTTGTTTAGTTGGTTATGCATCTTGCTGCAAAAAATTGACCATAATCATTGGTTAGACAAAATAAAATAAAAAATTTAAAATAAAAACCTTACTTAATATTTATAACTAAAGAACAACACTATATTTGTTTCGAATTTGTGCAAGACCGCTTATTATGGCCATGTTGGCCACATTGAGTACATGTCATGAGTAAACATTTCCTACTCAAGTGACCAGGCTTCAATTTTTTGGGTTCATCTTTGGCCATCCTCCTATTCTTTTTAGGCTTCCCAAGCATCTTCCTTTCAATAAAAGGTAGCACTAGCTGAATACCAATTTTTTCCCAATTATGTGACCCATTTATAGACTGCATTGGAAAAGAGTAAGCTTTCTTATAGGTATCAATGTGATAATATTTATGCAGATATTCATTTGGTTGAAGCCCTAAGTGATACATGGCAGCATATGCATAGGAACATGGAATCCTACTAATTTGTCAACTTCTACAACTACATATCATTTGACTTAGGCCTACTGTATACTGATAACTTCCTTTCCTCAACTCACATCCATTTTCACCATTCTATATCAGTTGTCACTCTACACAGTCCTCCTTGTTAATATCAAACTCAACTTTTACCAATGGACCATAATTTTGCTTCCATCCATTACATAACTTCCTTTTTTGTACTATCCTAGTCATCATCTTGGTCTTAATATCAAGCATTCTGATAATGCTTTTGAACCTAGCTTCGACAATGCTTGAATTGAATGCTTCACACAAATTATTGTCAACTATATCTGATTTACAAATAGTCTCCAAAAATACCCTAATCCACATATTTGGAGACTTTTTCATCAAATTATCGTAAGCATCCTTATCTTTCTTCTCCAATGCTTAACATAGATCCTCCCACTTCCTCTCAGTCGTGCACTTCACAATCTGCCAAAAACCACTCATAAGATTTCCCTAACTTCTTCCATGACCAATTTGCAAACACGTGCCTCGCACAATTCCTATGCTCCACCCTTGGTAATATGTCAAAAATTACAATCTCAAAGCCCTAATTCAAATTAATGAACGTGATAGATTGTTAGAAAATTTTAGTTAAATACAAATAACAGATTAAAAAAACAATACCAAGCTTAAAATTGCATATTTACTAACTTTTTGTTGGTCACTAATAATTGTGTACCCATACCCATCTTCCAAGCCCAAATCAGTTGATAGAAGACTGAAAAACCAACCCCATGAATTAGTGCACTCCACTTCAACCACAACCCACGCAACAGGGAATATTTGATTGTTCGCGTATTTTCCAACAGTTGTGAGAAATTCACTCTTAAATAGACCTTTTAAGAAGCAACCATCTAGCTCAATAAGTGGCCTACATTCTACTTTCTAGCCTCTTTTTAATGCATCAAAGCACACATAATACCTCTTAAAATGTGGAAGGGAGTCTGCTGTCACCCTTTGAACAACCATTTTTATTGTGCTTTCTGACATCTTTGACCTTAACTCATAAGCATAGTCCCATAGCAAGCCAAATTCCTCCTTATGATTCCCAGCCATTTTCTCATTCACTATTTTCTTCGCTTTATAACAACAGTCGATGGTTACATTTACATGCATCTCAGAAGCACATCTTCTTTAAATTTCCTTCAACTTCATCTTAAGATGATCCTTGATAGTTGCTTTAAAATGTTGGGCAATAATATTAGCAGTCACCATTTTGTTCTTAAAACTAACCAAACAATGGTGCTCATCCTGAAACATCTTTATTTGCAAGCATTTCGCAACAAGACTATAGCTAGCCCTAATTCTTCATGGACAGTTAAGGGAAGCAATGCACCTCACAACAACCCTTTTCAGTTCATTCTTCATAAACTTTAGTTATCTTCTACATTCTTTGGAGTACTTTCGAATCGCACTCTTAAATTGTTTGCCATCTTTAAACAACATTCCCAGACTAAATTTTAACTTATCATTGTATAAAGGAAACTTGCTCCTCCTTCTCTCACCATCTTCATGTTCTTCATCTTCATCGGACTCAACCAAGCTTCCATGTTCATCTGAGTCACATACCTCAGTCTAATTTTCATCCTCTTCTTCTCCACTACGTGCAACAGCAACATTATCCAATCCATCAAATGTTGCAAAATCACCAGCATATTCATCAGCAACATTATCCACTCTATTTGATGTTGCAAAATCACCAACATATTCATCAGCAACATTATCCACTCCATCTGATGTTGCAAAATCACCAGCATGTTCATTAGCAGCAACTTCACTATCATTATCCTCTCCAACAGTAGACCCTAAACTAATATGTCCACCACTTTCTATACCAATATCCTCATCTACCTCAATACTAGTAGCAGACACACCCTCTCCGTCAGTTTGTACCTCTCTTACATCACTCTTCCTACCAGATTTTACCTTTTCTAAATCACCTTCACCATTAGATTCTACCCCTTCATCATCACCCTCCCCATGAACTTCTAACCCTTCAACATCACCCTCCCCAGTAATCAACAGAAAAATTTCATCTACAATTATAAAGTTATCAACCTCATGTTCAACATATAACTCAATCCCCTTAAACTTGACCCAAAAGTCCAACATAGCTATGGTGGAAGTGTCATCGTAAATCACCCTTAGATTATTTTGTAACCCTATTGTACCAGGCTCATGAAAATAAATTAACATGATAGTGTTAAACCCTAACCCAATTTTGACTATTTTACATAATTCAAAATAAAATAGTGTCTAGGTCCTCTTTAAGCCTAATCACTTCCCCACCTACATATCTAACATATAGATCCTTTACAAAATGCCCACCCACATGTAAAATAATATAATATTCATCATTAAGCAAAAAAATTAAAAAAAAAAAAAACAAAGCAGTAACAGAAGTCTACAATTTTAACATCTTTTCTGAGCAAAAACAATTTGCTTTGAATAAACAAACATTTTTCTAAGCAAAAAAATTAAAAAATAATAAAACAAAACTCACTACCTACATCGGGACCACTTCTTTGAATACTATACAAAACAGTAACACATGTCTACAATTTTAACATCTTTTTGATTGGGTAATAGAAATCAACATCATCGAGACCACTGTTGCATCAAAAATCGACAAAACAAACCAATAGTTTTGGCACTGAATTTTCAACAATAAATCACAATTAACCATTTACAATTTTTACAACAGTTTTATTAAAAACATCGAGACCACTATCGCATAAAAAATCGACAAAACAAATCCTACATTGTCGCACTAAAATTGCAATAGTGAATCACAAATAACCAACAAATCAAACCAAAAATGAAATTTATTTTCCCAACAAACCAAATAAGAAAACACCTACCTTTCAATTTTGGGTTGCGAAAACTCACGATTATTGAAGCTTTTTCATTCCTAATAGTTTTAGGGATTCAAAGATTTGATTCGTAAAAATTTTAGGAATTTCAAGAAGATTTCAAAATGCTAATGATTTAGGTATTTCAAGATTTAAGTATTTGAAGATTGTTAAAGATTCAATGAAGATTTCGGAGGTTAGGGATTTAAGGAATTTCACGATTTAAAATTTTTAAAAATTGAAAAGACAATTTCAAATTTAAGGGTTTGGGGATTTAAGGGTTTTTTTTGTTTTATGATTATTAAATTTGTTTAATTTTTTGCCACGTCATCAGTCAACAGGAACGCGACGTAGACCAACTTTTTTGATCGACTGTTGACTAACTAACAGCTGACGATTACCATTTCAATTGGGTTGATGTCTGAAAAATCCGTTACGTTAGGGGCCAATTTCAAAAAAAAAAGGTTAGGGGCATATATCCAAAAGCCCCCAAAGATTGAGGGCTTTTTTTGGAATTCTACCATATTAAAAAAAAACATGATAAAATATCATATTACCGCCAAACATTCCCCAACACTCAACCAATCACACTTAAGATCTCTTCATACAATTGCACATTAGACCAATCGTGGGGGCCACACTAGAAAGAAAAGCTGAGCCTAAAACCCTCTTGTAAAGCATATTTAGCCCTAACGGTGGGGTTTGACGCCGTCTAAATTCTAAACGAACCCAACCCAACACAACATTGACTATTGACACGCCCTTACGTGCCAAGTGTCAAGACCTTGTCGCCACGTAAACTTCTTTGATAAAGTTTAATAATGTGTTTGGTTCCTGCCTCGACTCTTTACTCGCCCTAGTCAGTGGCCACCTTATTATAAATACTCTTAAGTTTTAATTAACTCTTGAACTTGTATTGAGTATAAACATATCAAAACAAACAAGACATGAAAACTACATTTAAAACAAGATAAAGTAACAATTTATAAATTACTTTATCCAAGTTCATTAAATATAAACCTATGTATTATTTTACTTTTATTATTATGAAAAGTGCTAAAGCTAAATTATCGAGTACAATTTTATAAATGAACTGATCTTTCTATTTGGTTTTTTTGTTCTTTCTCCATCTTCTCTAAATTCTAGGAGTGACTTTATTTTCATTTCCTTGGGCTTCGGGTGATTGTCAGATCTCCAGCATTAACACTTTTTTTTTCTGGTAATCCTTAGATTTTAAAGTGTTTTTGTAAAAAAACTTACTTGGAGTTTTGTTTTTTGAAGTCCAGATAATTCTGCAACAGAATCTTAAGTAGCATTATCTATGGAGATCATAGAGAGAATCTCTTGAGATTTTCTTTGTTTCTTTTGTTTCTGTTGTTGCTTTGCTGTCTTTTATCCTTATACCCTCTAGAATTCTATAATAATTTTATAAATGAAAAATAAATTCTTCCTCACTCATCACTGTGTTTATCATGAAATGGCTGGCCGATGCTGGTCTGTAAAAGATCTATAAGCTTTACTGAGCTATATCTTCTTTTTTTGAAGCATTTTTAGGAATTATAAGTTCAGGGTTTCAGAGGTATTGCTCAATCTTAAACAGGATACTGCAGTCTCTGCCTGTTTTAGCTATGCTGATATTTTTTTCTCTTACACGGCTGCATAGCTTCAATAAAAAGAGGTTCACAGTAAGGAGGCTTACCTGACCTCAATAAGCAAAATTCAGGCAAGGACTGGCTTTTGATATGAAGACTCTGCTAAAGGACCTGCGAGCGGTTTTTATCTGGTGGGTAAGAGAATCAAGCTGAAATGTTTAGAAAGGATTTTGGAACTGAGCAAAAAGAATGAGCCAAGAAGGTCAACAACAGTTTCAATTCCAGCGTCCGTTGATTCCTGTGACCCGTTCTAGGCCTATTCTCCCAAAACCACCAGTGATCCATGCTGGGAGACAAGGAAACGAGATATTTGAAGCAAATTGTATAGGTTCGGAAAGATGTTCTTATGGGTTTACTCAGGAACCTCAAGCTGATAGAGTAGTTGCATGCTCCGATTCCAGCATTTGCAGAAAAGTAAATGGCGGCATTAATAACTTGAAAGCAGCTTCAGTTGGGAGTAACTGCATTTCGGGTTATAGCAATGAGCAGAGGCAATGTTCGCTGAACCTGGGCGAACCCAGTAATTCTTCATCTGCAGATCTATTAACCCTTGTAAATGCAGCCTCAGCTAAAACTACGACTGCAGCATCTCTGGGGATTGATAGACACCAACTGGAATGTAGCTCAACTGGGCTCTTACCTGTGCATGTAAATTTATCAGCTCAACAACACATATGGGTTGATGGCAATTGCACACCAAGAAAACATCAAAGTAAGCATAAGTTTAACTTTTATTGTTCATTTAATAAAGGCATCTATATTTATATTACAGCACCTACTTGTCAATATGTTGCCAGAGGGAAGCGAGAAAGACCCAAAAAAAAGGGTTTAAATTAGTATGAGACAAATAAGACTTTGAGATAATAGTTGTTCAGAACAATAGAAATCTCTTGCAAGATGAATGCCAATTAAATTGTTAGTATTGAAATATGAGTAATAAAACAGGCTATCAAGCATCCCTGACCATCTTGTTCCCTTCCACTTTTGCACTGCTCTTAATTTATTTCAAATCGCTTTTGATACATTATAGAGAATTATTTTTTTATTTTAAAAAAAAACCCGAAAAGCACACACCCTGCAACTTGTTGGAAAGTATAGTTTCCTCTTGAGAGAATGTCTCCAATAACCATCTCATCCATTGTTAATTGAAAGGTCAAACTTTTTCTAGTTTAAACATATGAATGTTGTGTAACTTACATAGTGTTTACAGGTGTCATTCATTCCCAGAATCCATATGATCTGAACCTGCCTGCTAAGACAATGGATGAACTCTCTGACTTTGCTCCCATCACACCATACAAGTCCAAAAGAGCAGAAAGGAAAGATGTTTCAGAAATAGATTTACACATAGAGAACAGGACAAGCAAGAAAAGAGATGAGCAAGCAAATGAATTAGCTGCTGCTAATGTTGATGTGAATGGACTTCAATGTAGTAAAGAACTCCAAAAGCTTGTTATAGAGTCATCCCTGGCTGTTACACCAAGGAAGGAAAATCAGAATCCTGATGATGGAGGTAGCCATCTCATTGACCTAAACAGAACAACGCAGCAGAAACAAAGGAGGAAAAAGCACAGACCCAAGGTAATTGGCGAGGGCAAACCAAGGACCAGAAAGTCAGTCACTCTGAAGCCCAGTTATTTCCAAGAAAACCCAACAGGTAAGAGGAATTATGCACGAAAGAATAATCCAAGTCAAGACACATCAACCCCTCCAGGAGAAGCAAATGCAGAGAATTCAACTCGTAAGAGGAAGTGTGTGCAAACAAAGGGTCTCAACAAAGAGACAACGATTCCCATACAAGAAAGAGAGAATGCTCCAGAAACACTAGAGCAGAATAAGAAATCATGCGTAAGGGCTTTAGATTTTGATGAGGAAGGACAAGACATAGCTGAAAGCTCTGCATTCGAGCCCACCTGCAACTTGAATTCAAGGACAGCAAACTTTTGGAAAGGAGATCAATCAAATTACACAATGCAGCTTTGTGGTGAACCTGATGTGGCAGCTGAAAACACACAAACAGGCAATGCCTATGAACTGAACCAATCTCTAAAGCAAAAGCTGAAAATTTTTTTATCTTTGCCTGAAGATCAAGCACCAGGCACACCATTCCCAGCTAAAAAGAATCCCCCACGTAAAAGATCAAGCACCTGGCACACTGTTCAAGATGGACTGGAAAAAAATGGACAAAAAGTGTTGCAATCCAGTGCTCGATTGCCAGCAAGAAGCCCAAATGACTCTAACTGCTGCACCAGCTTAGTACTGGAGGGAGGACAAGCAAGTGAACTGAAGATAAACAATTCTACGGCTTCTCAACAAGCAGATATCAGTACTCTAAGTTCAGAGGGGAGTCACTACAACAATTTATGCAGATACCTGAAGATTCCAGAGATGCAATTTGCAAATTTTAGCAGAAGAAAAAGAACTGTGAAGGGACAAAATTCTGCCATATCTAGTGCCTCATCATCCATCACTTCTGTAAAAAGTCTTGTGCCGGCTGAAGCATGTCTGGTAGATAACACTGAAGCAAATCCCCATCGATTTAGTTCTAGTAGAGTTCCAGCAAACCTTGAAGAAGCAAGTAGTTTTTCTCTGAATAAAATGCAAACCTTTAATTGCATTATGGCCTCGTTTCAAACCGAGAGTCCAAAGAAAAAGAGAACCAGAGGAATCACACGGGTAAGAGACTTGGCTTCACTTAGTGGTATTGCACAATGGAAAAGGCACGCAGAATGCTATGGCAGTCAATCGCCAGTTGGTTATGACATGGGGAAAGTTGGGAACTCAGACCAACCTCATATAAGCATAGAAACCCTCATCGCAGAGATACAAGCTAAACTCACAAAAAAGAAGCGAACAAGGAAGAGATACTGCCCTGTAAATTCAGCATGCTCCAGTAGAAGTGAAGCACAAATGCACAATAAACGTGTCTTATCTAATCAAAACGAATTTTCTGCCAAAGCATTAGGTATTTCAAAAAAGTGCAACTTAAAGCACCTTAAATCTTTTTTTCTTCTCTCTCTTTAAAGAAAGCACCTTTAAATCTATGAGTAATCTTCTGCTAAACAATTCCTCTTCACCATATAATCAAACTTGATGCAGGTGCCACTCCAGAAGAAATATGGAAACAAATGTTTTCTTCTGATGCACTTGATGAACAATCGAACCATTCAGACATCAACAGGGAAGGTCCTATTACACATAAAGAGCAGAAGGCAATCATCCCCTACAATATGAGATACAAAAGGCAGAATGCAATCGTCCATTACAACATGAGATACAAGGAGCAGAATGCAATCGTCCCCTGCAATATGAGATACAAAGAGCAGAAGGCACTTGTTCTCTATAGAGATGGAACCATTGTACAATTTGGTCCTACCAAAAAACAACGCCCAAGGCCTAGGGTCGAGCTGGATGAAGAAACAAATAGAGTATGGAAGCTTCTCTTAGAAAATATCAATAGTGAAGGTATTGATGGAACTGATGAAGAGAAGGTAAAATGGTGGGAAGAAGAAAGGACAGTATTTCAAGGACGTGCAGACTCATTTATTGCACGCATGCACCTTGTACAAGGTAACATAGTTTTTAAAACTTAAATAGCACTTTAGATGAATTTTTTTCTGAACATTTGCTCAAAAATCTTCAACTACATTATATTATTTTATGATAGAATAGCATTATCAATATGTAAAATGAGGTTTCAGTTAATACTATTGCATTAAAAGTCACTATTTAGGCCATCCATCCCACCTATGAATGCTTATGCTAATGGAGGCAGATTCTATCTTATCCAGAAAGGTGATCAGAAAAAAGTGAATCTAGAAGGAAGAAAGAAACTTCACTGTAAAAACATAAATTGTATAAAAATTTCTCTATAAAAGTGAAGTGAAATGAAATCTACCATGACATGTAACTCAATGGGTTAAGATAACTTGTTACATGTTCATATATCAGAATATAGAAGGCATTCTCCCTCCACCCCCCCCCCCCCTCTCTCTCTGATGTACCCTATTTCCTTCATAAGAGTATAATATCATTTCTGCAGGAGACAGGCGCTTCTCTCCATGGAAAGGATCAGTTGTGGACTCCGTGATTGGAGTCTTCCTTACTCAGAATGTCTCTGACCATCTTTCCAGGTAAGGCAGAAGCCAAGTGTCCTAAGAACATTTAATAGGAAATATTTTAATTTCTTTTCCACTTTTGGCAGTTCTGCATTCATGACTCTTGCTGCACGTTTTCCTCTCAAAAAGTCATACTATCAAGAGGGGACAAGCTTAGTTAATGGAGCAGAGTTCTATGTCTTGGAGCCAGAAGACACTTTAAAGTGGGACGCAAAGATGTCAATTCAACCAGTTTTTGACCAAAGTTCAATTGTTAATGGGTATGGGCACTCTGAAGAAAAAGAGGTTCTCAACAGCAAAGAGTCCTTTGGAAGTAGAACTGCTATTGTCTCAATAAATGAATCAAAATGGATGGAAACTATTGGAAGAGGAACAGACTGTTTCAAAGGAGATGAGGAGACAAATGATGTCCTCTCATCTCAAAATTCTATAGTTTCATCTGAAAATGCTGCGAATTTTTCCCTGGTTCAAACTGCTGAAACATTTTCATGCTCAGAGAGCAACTCAGAAGGGGCTGATCAGACTAAAGGGCCTACTTTTGACATCTTGGATGGGTCTACTTCTTTTGTAGAGCTTTTAGAGATGGCTGGATCTGCCAGGCTACATGAAATTTACTGTCCTCAAAATAAGTCTATTGGTGACAAGGACAAAAGAAGTAAATTCCAGAATGACCAGAGAGAAAATTGCCATAATGCAGAATGTCCTAAAAGCTTCACTAGGGAAGACATTACCCCATCACCTAATTATCATCCACATCTGGCGCCAAACTCAGAAGAAAGTGAAATTGAACACCTTGACATTTTCAAAGAAGAAACAAGATTCTCTGAGGCTTCTAAGACAAAAGATGAAAACATGAATAAGGGAGAAAGTCCCTTAACCAAAGAATCTGCATATCACACAGAAAATAAAAATGATTCCACTATATGCGTGCAGGTAGCCCCACAATCATCTAATGAAAGTAACCAACCGAGCCACATCACTCAACATGCAGAGACAATAGTTTACCACCGTCAAATGAGGCTGCTACAAAACCCCAGAAACCTTGTAGAATTACCAGCCAGTCTGCAAAATGAAGAAATGTTGAGGCTAAAACCGTCAAAACATTCTGAAGGCATCCTTGATATTACAGAAAGTTCTGCATTTGATAATAAAAAAAGCCCACAACAGAAAATGCAAGAGTCAAGCTTGTATATAAACAACTCTTCATCTAATAAGGAGCTCAACCAGATCAATGCCAGCAGTTTAAAATCAAAAGGTAGAAACGCCAAGAAAGAGAAAAATGACGACTTCAACTGGGATAGCTTAAGAAAACAGGCAGAAGCTGATGGAAGGAAAAGAGAAAGAACAATGAAGACAAAGGACTCACTAGACTGGGACGCAGTGAGATGTACAGATGTTAATGAGATTGCTGAGACAATTAAGGATAGAGGGATGAATAACATGCTTGCTGAGCGAATTAAGGTAAAGTATAACATTGCAGGGTAAAGTTTACCAGGATTTCTAGTATGCTTACTGCCTATGGCTGATTGTGAATGAATTCCACTTAGGATTTCCTCAATCGGTTGGTTAGAGATCATGGAAGCATTGACCTGGAGTGGTTGAGAGATGTTCCGCCAGACAAAGCAAAGTAAGCGTAAGGAGTCTAAAGTGTAGACTTAAAATGCAATAAAAAGATAATTTTTGCATCTAACATGTTAACAGCATATCTAAGTCAAAGAAAATTTCTTATACACCCTTTTTATATTCCTTTAACAAATGGAGAGCTGCTTAAACATTATTACTTGTAGAGAGTACCTGCTAAGTTTTAGAGGACTGGGGCTTAAAAGTGTGGAGTGCGTGCGGCTTCTGACGCTTCACCATCTTGCTTTTCCAGTAAGTTAATGTAAATAGTCATGCCAAGAAAGGCAGAATTCAAGTTTCATATTTGCCTGGCAGGTTGACACAAATGTTGGACGTATAGCAGTAAGATTGGGATGGGTTCCCCTTCAGCCACTACCAGAGTCCCTTCAGTTGCATCTCCTAGAGCTGTGAGTATTATGAAACAGATACAGATACAAACTGTATATTTAACAAGAAAGGTGCTGAATCTATTCTGCCCACTTAGGTACCCTGTCCTGGAATCCATCCAAAAATATCTATGGCCTCGATTATGCAAGCTTGATCAAAGAACATTGTAAAGAACCACTTCTTGATACTTGACAAGCAGATGCATTTATTGGCAAAACAAATTTCTTATAGAACTTCTTGTTTGCTAATTCATTGAACTATTTACTGAACAGGTATGAGCTACATTATCAGATGATCACGTTTGGAAAGGTGTGCTTTGTGTATGTTTAAAGTGAAGAAACTTACTTCCATTGCTGAACAACAACAAGCTGACACTGACAGGAAAATTTCCTTGTGATTTATGCAGGTTTTCTGTACAAAAAGCAAACCAAACTGTAATGCATGCCCAATGAGGGGAGAATGCAGACATTTTGCCAGTGCATTTGCAAGGTTTGCTTACATATATTTCAAATTTTAACTTGTCAAATGCATCTCCTGTGCAATAAGATCAATATATGCCGAGTCCGCAACCATCTAGAACAGTTTCATACCCATCCTAAAGTTTTACACAAGCAGCATTTCCATCAATAGGGCAGTGTCAAACTATTTGTTTTTATTGTGCATGTTCTGCCAATAAGAAAATAAGAATAGCTGTAAGACAATAAGATAATAGAGAATACAAATCATCATATAGAGAAATCACAACTCATTTCACAAAGGAAATTGACTTACTCATAACCATACTAATGCAGTGCAAGGCTTGCCCTGCCAGGGCCAGAGGAGAAAAGCATTGTCAGTGCAACTGAGAACAGAAAACCCGGTCATAACCATGCTGTCATTATTGATCAAAAGGCCCTGCCCCTACCCCAGCCAATTGAACAATCAGATAGGAACTGTCAGCCTGAAGCAAACCAGCAATTACAAGCAAAGTCCTGGGTCAATAACTGTAGTCATAACCATGCTGTCATTATTGATCAGGCCCTGCCCTTACTCCAGCCAACGGAACAATCAGATAGGAACTGTCGGTCTGAAGCAAACCGGCAATTACAAGCAAAATCCAGGGTCAATAACTGTGACCCTATAATTGAAGAGCCAGCGAGCCCAGAACCCGAGTGCACACAAGTAGCAGAGAATGACATTGAGGACATGTTCTATGAGGATCCTGATGAAATTCCTACGATCAAACTTGACATGGAAGAGTTCACTCAGAATTTGCATAATTATATGCAAAATAATACAGAACTTCAAGAAGGAGATATGTCAAAGGCTTTAGTTGCTTTAACAGCCGAAGCTGCATCTATCCCCACGCCCAAACTCAAGAATTTCAGTCGGCTAAGAACAGAGCACCAAGTGTAAGTAGGCACTTTCCATCTCTGAACTCTTGAAAATAGAGAAATCACGAGTAAGTGTTTAATGGAAGAGTGTTAAAAGAGTGTTAGTTCTATATCAACAGAAAATCAAGCTTACATTATAACTTAAAGATTTTAAGTTTTAGTGCTTGTAAAAGAAACTGAAATGTTTAAAACTATGAAATGGCCATCCTACCCTTCTTATAGGAACCAGTCCATGATTTTATGACGAAGTATACTAAAGAATTATAATCAACCTTTAAAAATAGAAATTTTCTGCCAGAAATGGCACAAATCCACTGTAAATGGTATGAGAAATCTTTTCATTTGAGACTAATTGTCTAATTTTCCCTCCACTACTTGAACCCATGCTACAGCTACGAACTTCCAGATTCCCACCCTCTTCTAAAAGAGGTTAGTTTTTCTAACTTAATGCAAACAGAATATTTTTCATATTTGTATAGCTTGATTTTTCTTATGTTAGTTGCTTAAAGTAAACTTACAGTTGGATAAACGAGAAGCTGATGACCCATGCAATTACCTTCTTGCCATATGGACACCAGGTATGGACAAATATTTACTGACATGGTACAAAAAACCTCTTTAGACCTCAAGACAACATAATATTTTGCAATTTTTGGTACTATATGCAAGAAGGGTATAAAAGTTTTAGTGGAATCCTGATCAATTTCCCTAAATGCATGAATGCTTACACAAGGTGAAATGCCAAACTCCATCCAACATCCTCAAAGTAGGTGCAATTTACAAGAGCATGGCAAATTGTGTAATGAGAAGACATGTTTCTCTTGCAACAATATTCGAGAAGCAGAATCCCAGATAGTCAGGGGAACACTTCTAGTAAGATAAATATATTTGATAAATAATATGAAGAAATATACTATTGTATGCAAGAATTGTACTTTAGATATCATATGCTAACCTATATAATAAAACATCATAAACAGATACCATGTCGTACGGCAATGAGAGGAAGCTTTCCCCTAAATGGCACATACTTCCAAGTTAATGAAGTAAGTTCAGCATGTAGATTCAACCAATTCCTTCACATTTTACTATCATTTTGATCTTTATCAGGCAATTAATGAAGAAATACTATTGCAATGCAGGTTTTTGCCGACCATGATTCAAGTCTAAACCCGATTGATGTTCCAAGGGAATGGCTATGGAACTTGCCAAGGAGAATGGTCTACTTTGGGACCTCCATACCTTCAATATTTAAAGGTTAGAAGATTTCAATAGAAGCTATTGTTGATAATAAAGCAAGATCAAACATTGATTTTGTTTATGGTTCTTATCTACTAGGGTTAACAACAGTAGAAATTCAACATTGCTTTTGGAGAGGTGAGAATCATCAATCATTTTAACTTTCTATCATAACGTTTGCCTTGATTTGAAAAGTTACCTAAAGTATCCATGTTCTTACTTTTAGTCTTCAGGTCACATAATGGCACAAGAACATTTTAATTAATTTATAATATTTTATCATTTTAGATTTATTTATTAAGTATTAGATGTATCATAGACGGCTAGGGTTACTAGTCCTCTTTAAGATTTAAATGCAATGCTACGATACCAATTGAGCCTTAGTTTAGTTGGCACCATTACTATTGCAACAATCAAGAGCTTGTGAGTTCAAGCATGTTCTTCCTCCAACTTAAGGGTCGGGGGAGGGTCATGGGTAGAAGTTAGAATTGTATAAAAGAAATCTAGGGCTACGAATAAATTTTATTTGCAAGAAAGCCTAATAACCTTTCTTGCAAGTCTAGTATAATAAATAAGTTGTAAGCTTTAAACAAAGATCAGTATTATTAATCTTATTTTTTCTTTGAATTAGTAGAGAGAAAAGGATTTCTATAACCTTACATTTCTAGAGTTTCAACTTCTTTCTACTCATTCTGCAACCTAACCTATCGATGTACTACTGTTTCCCCTAGACCACATCATTTTGACATCAAAGCCTAATTAGATCCTAGGGTTTAAAGTAAGATTTGTTTTTAAACCATGGTTGGATGTGTTAGAGCTCAAGGAAGAAGAAAGCAATGTCATTTAACAAAATTGGCTACAAAACATGCTATTGAAAAATCGTAGTGTGCAATTTACACTTGCCTGCAATAGGAACAAGTGGAAACCTAGATGGAGATTCAAGATGGTACCGACAACCAAATTAACAGATCATAAGATAGTCTCGAGGATATGTCTGATTTTGGTGAAGAAAACCCCTTTCATGACCCACAAACCCTAAGATACAAGATGGATCGGAGAAGCAATTGTTGCATGCCCTTAAATTACATAGGGATAGAATTAGTATTGAAGTTGTTAACTTTCATGACAAGATGCATATGAAAGAACAAGAGTATGACTTGTTAGATCCTACTTAAGATGAGTATCCTGAAAGAAGTGAAAAAGTTTATGAATATCCAATTGAGGGAAAGTCCTTTGTTGTTCATAGAATGATAACAACAACCTCAAAAGAAAGGGTTGATTGGAGACGCATCATAGATCTTTTGGCATCTCAAGGAAAAACATTGAGTGATGATTTTGGAGTAAATAGATTTTATTTAGCTTCTACAATCAAAACAAATTCTACCCAAGAGAAAGAGTTGAATTCAAGAAAAAGCATGAAAACTTGAAGGCAAGTAATAGTGTAAAGGTCGACCAGACTTTTGAAGAAAAACTATCTGCTTCAAAAAATCGAATTTTAGTTTTTAGAGAAAGTAGTGATTTTTAAGATTTAAGTGCTGATTTAGATGGGAAAAGATTAAAATGGGCTTGAAAAACATGAAACAAAACCGATGTCAATTTTTTTAACCCAGCACACTATGACTCCTACCCTAGTGCCACAATGTGCATCTCTTTTTTCTTTGATTCAACCACTTTTTCACATTCACAATACTTAAATTAAACGCCATCTAATCTTCATAAGGCCACATAAGTACTTAATAAAATAAAAAGTAATTAAAACTAATAAAAACAGCATCAAAGACATTAAAAATAAAATTTATGCAACTTATGTAATAAAAATTCAAAACTAACCAAATTGCATGAATTAGTACAAAATCACTTAAGAAAAGTTAAATGCAAGCTAAATGAGGTATAAATATTAGGCATAATGACTTATTTGGTCCTCTAACTTTACAAAAAAAAATTATTTTAGCCTCCATTTAATTTTTCATCTCTTTTAGCCTTTGAATTTGCGGCGTTTATCAAATCACAACAAAATGGATGGAAAAACTAAAGTTGTTAACTTTGCTGACATGATATCCATGTGGAAGTCCACATACATGCCATATCAACAATTAATGAATTTTTTAAAATTTGAAAATATTAAAAATATTTATAATTTTTATACATTTTTCATTTTTAAATAATTTTTATATTTTTTAATATTTTATATATAAAAAAATAATTAATTGCTAACATGGCAATTTACGTGCATGTCATGTCAATAAAGTTAACAAATATTAACTTTTTCACTCCATTTAGGGTGATTTGGCAAATAACATTAATTTAAAGATTAAAAGAGGTAAAAAATTAAATAGATGTCTAAAATGACTATTTTTGTAAAATTAGAAGACCAAATAAGTCATTGTGCTTAAATATTATCATAATGAGCGCTCGTTACTTAGCAATTACAACATAATTTTCCACATATTAAGTTTTGGACTAGAAGCATAGAGCCAATGTTGATTTCTTGAAAAGATACTTTTCATTTATGAATTTCTTTCTCTGTAATCTTTCACATAATCATAGATGAAAAGTTTCTAAAAATTGTTGCGAAAAATCGAGTTCTAATTGTTTTTAGAGAAGTAACTGCTAATGGATAAAATTCATGAAGAGGTACAAATAAGGACTTTCTGTTAAGAATTTTGCATATTGTTTTCCTTGTCGTCTAGACAACAATTATTTGTTTAAAGCTCTTGGTCTAGTTCGTTTGTACCTCAAGACAACATTTCTCAAAATTGTTGCGAAAAATCGAGTTCTAATTGCTCTTAGAGAAAGTAGTTGCTAGATAAAATTCATGAAGAGGTATGAATGAGGACTTCTTGTTAAGAATTTCGCATGATTGTTTTTCTTGGCGTCC
Organism: Gossypium longicalyx; assembly: GCA_025698465.1. Classification (NCBI taxonomy): domain Eukaryota; kingdom Viridiplantae; phylum Streptophyta; class Magnoliopsida; order Malvales; family Malvaceae; genus Gossypium; species Gossypium longicalyx. Next base: position 31,417,234 of record CM047003.1, read on the forward strand.
AGACAACAATTAATAGTTTAAAGCTCTTGGTCTAGTTTGTTTGTACCCCGAGACAACATTTATATGGTTAGAGTATAAGCGTAAGCAAGATGTAAAATCAAGAATTAAAAGGTTGGAATCTTGTCTCAATTCCTCGGAAACAAAATTGGTTCACAAAAAGGAGACTAGAATCATGCTAGCAACGATAAAGGGTTCTAAAGAAATCAAACAGTGGAAGGAGTAGAAATCCAAGTCAATTGTGAGAAGGAAAGTGAAGCAAATTCATGCAACTACAACATCCATACTGAAACTTAATTGCCAAATAAATTCAAAAGAGATTCTGATAATCAACTGGATGAATGAAAGGGGAAATTACTGAAAAAGTGTAACTTAAAGCACATCCAGCTTCCTCTCATTGAAGACCCAATGGAATCGAAACTTCAACAAGTAAGGAGTTTGATTTTAGTTAGTTAAATTGATCTATTTTGCAAAATAAAAGGCCTTTTAACTGAAAGAAGCTCAAGATAGAATTCAAATGAAAATTTGATGCTCTATTGTCAAAAGTTGAAAGAATCACTCCTAATCTGAAAGCTCTTGATCAATACAAGACTATTCAAGAAAAGGAATTATCTGTAACTAAAGAAATTAAATTACCAAAAAAAGAGGAGTTTGGTGATGGCAAATTGATCCTTTTGAACATTCTGCAATGCAAGCTTACCTATTAAGCACAGATGTTGGGTCAACTCATTGTTCTTTGGGCCACATAAACTACCAAAAAAGGATTAAGTGAACAAAGAAAAAAAAAAAAAAAGAAGTTTCGAAGTTATTTGGCGAGGTTCCAAAAGCTTGGGGTCATCTGCTCAATATTTTTTGCTAGAACATTCCCAGAAAATTATGAACCTCCACTAGATCATGCAAATACTTATTGAACAATACTTTCCAAGTAGATCAGCTTTAAAATTCTATGTTAGAATAATTAGTGGCTACTATTTGGCAACGAGGCAACTTGAATTTTTCAAAAAGAGGGAATGATTCAAGGTTTAATAAACTCATAGGCAGTTGCTTTGGTAATTCTACATCATGTTGTAATAAGTACCAATGGGTACAGGTGGCAATCGGGCAAGTTAAGTCGTGCCATTTTGGGTTTGGATCTTTTCAAGTTAATTTGAGTTTTTCTAGTTCAAACTTTTGAGTTCAATTCAAGCTTTTAGAGTTAATGTTTATTTTACTTTAGACGTAATTATACCTTTTCACTTTGAAAACTTAATTATATCTTAATAATTTAAATATTTCCATCTTAATATAAATTCTTAATTATTACTTTTAATTATATTCTATTAAAATCAATATTTGTTATTTATTCACATCAAAATGTTTTAACTTTGATATGATATAATACTACATAATAAAAGAAAATAATCATTTAAAAATATATGGTACTCTTTATATACTTTTCTTGTTTTAATATTTGATAACATATATTATATGTTTTAAATATAAAACTCTAGAATCAACTTTAGACTTTGGTACTATTTACGATAAACAAAAAATTGACGAATTTAATTTTATGAAATTAGCAATAATTTACTAGTAACGCTTGGCATTATACTTTCTTATTAAATTAATTACAATTCACAATAAATATTTAATATAAAATTTTTAACTATTAAATTATTAAGTTATTTTACTTGAGATGAAATTAAAGGCCATGGATGGCTCATGAAATCAATAGTTGGGATTAGAGATGTTTGATAAAACATAAAACTTGTCCATGTGCATACATTTTAAGTTATTACAATTCCCAAAGAAAAATTTTCACTAATTCTAACAAATCAAGCCCCCATTGCCCAAGGATTTATCGACAATTGAATCACTCACACTGCCTACTAAAATCTAGATACACAAACTATCATGCAAACCACAAGTAAGTCGTAGTCAAATACCCCAGCCAAAGCAATTGTTGTAGTTAAGCTTACAAGATCTCTACACTCCAAACATAAGGTCATTATCTATTATCCAAATAAAAATCTCTAAAGAACAAAAGGGACTGAACAAATCATGGGAGTATTGAACTAGTTCAAATAAGAACATTGCAGCCTTTATCATCCTCAAATAAGAAATTATCCCCAAAATTTGAGTGAAAGATAAGAAATCACATTAAACCAATCAACCTTGTTAATATTGCATCAACCACAAGCTACACCTCTCAAGAAAATTGTAGCCTTCATCCTTTACAAAGAAGAAATTAAGCCCTATAAATATTTTATACTTCCCACAATTTTCCAACTCATAACTTAGCTTTACATTTAACAATGTGAAGTAGTTAACCTAAAATCTTTTGTGCTATCGATAATGACCTAACTTGCTCATACACTTTTACCTTGAAATAATGCTTGGAGCCTATTAAACATTGTGTAACCTTCATCATCTTCAAATAAGAAATTAAGCGCTTTACATATTTGATGTTTCACGCGATCAACCAACTCGTAGCTTAATAATGACATCCTCTAATCTATCAACTCATAACTTAGCTTAACAATTAACAATATAAGGTAGTTCACCGAAAATCATTTATGCTGTCACGAATGTCGTAAATGGTTCATCCACTTCTACCTATCTTGAAATAATTCTTGGAGTCTTAATCATCATTTTAAGGCTTCCATTCCAATTTCTGGACTCAAATTAAGATCAAATTGGTAATCAGACCAATCAACCTTGTTAATTTTGCTTCAACCATGAGCTACACCTTTCATGAATATAGTAACCTTTGTACTCCTCAAAGAAGAAATTAAACCCTTTACATTGTTGATATTTTAACTCATAGCTTTAACAGTTAACAATGGCATCTCTGATATACCAACTCACAACTTAGCTTAATAGTTAACAATGGAAAGTAGTTAACCTTAAATCATTTACGCTATTGGCTCGTCCACTTCTATCTTGAAATAACACTTGGAGCCCAAAAGCTATTCCTTTCGAGAACATTTTAGCCCTTAATCTTATCCTCAAATAAGAATTAAGCCCTTAACATATTTGATATTTCCCACTATCTACCAACTCATAGTTTAACATTTAACAAGGACATCACTAATCTACCGACTCATAACTAAGCTAAACAATTAAAAATGGAAAGTAGTTAATCTAAAATCATTTATGCTATCATGAATGCCCAAATTGGCTCATCCACTTCTATCTTGAAATAATTCTTGGAGTCGTAATCATTCCTTGAAGGCTTCCTCTGAATTCTTGGTGACAGTGACTCCCACTGCCGGTCCAAATGTAACTAGGTACTGAAAAACTATAGCATTAGCACGCTCTCAGCATAAATTCAAAATTCTTTTACTAACCCAAACTACAAGCATTACCAATACAATCTCAAACACAGCCCTCAACAGTAGAACACTTTCCCTTTTCTGCACATTTTATTCTGAATTTTGTACCGCCAGACAGGAAAATAGGTTATTGTCAAAACGCTTTCATTTTTGGTAGTTGTACCTAGTCATTCCAATACCTAAATGATGTGCGGATGTATAGTCATTTCAAGAATTTTCTTACCGTTTGACAACAAATTGCAGGATTTGTTTGTGTGAGGGGATTTGACCAGAAATCAAGAGCACCCCGTCCTCTAATGGCCAGACTGCATTTCCCAGCCAGCAAGTTGACCAGAGGAAAAGGTAAGGGTGCAGCAGAATATGAGTAAATGATGGAACTTTCATAAGGGTCCAAACAACTAAAAGTTGACAAAATAACAATGTACGACAAACGAGAGTGGAATTGCATTTTACAATACTGACGTGGTTTGTAGGAAAATGTGAAAATCTTTGTATAACCCATAATCACAAAGCCATGTAGTGCTAATACTGTTTAAGAAGGTTCTAATTACTTAGTTTCATGCTCAAACTTTGAGCAATTCTTCAGAGATCAGCTTCAACAAACGCTGCCTAATGCTAATTGACCAAACTTTTCCTACAATGAAAATAATATATGGCCAAGGCCATCGTCAAGCCTCTAAATGTGCACACGGACATAAATGCTTTTATCCCTTAACAATTGATAAACAATTAAAGGAAAAACGAGTGAAGCTTACGGGAATGTTCACAATGAAAAGGTGGTCCAGTTTGTGATCTGGGAAAGACAGGGATGAAGTATAAACTCAGAAAAAATTATGAGAACTTGTTAATATGGGAATGTCACCCAGAAAAGACAGTTGAGACGGATTGGCAAACAACTAAGGAATCTAGGAAGCTGCATATCAGAATTTAGGGTTTTAAGTTTAGCTCAATTAGTTCATATTATTATCTTTATTAAAATAATATCAGCGTACAATATTCAAAAATTCGACTCAGTTATTCTAACTGTTTTTGATAAAGTAACATCTAGTTCATACAACTATTTTTAATAAAGTAGCATCTATCAGGCTTGAGGTTTAAATTCAACACATACAACATTTCTAAAATAGCATATAACAAGTTTGGCCAAAATAACTGAATGTTGGATAGAACTCAGAAAAAAAACGATTACACTCCAACTGCGTAATGATCTCAAATGCCAATTCATATTCTAGAGTTTCAACGTTACCAATTACCTTGCAGATTACTATCTCAAGTTCGGCAAAAATCCAAGAAGTTATGCGTTCTATCTCCAGAAACCGAATAGCATAGAATTATCTATCTCAATATTGAATCGTGGAAAGAAATACTGAACGAATCAACGCTTTAAGCTCTTTACAGAAAAAAATATAGACAAGATCGAAAAATTCATCATAATTGTTAAATGCTTCTTTCCTCAAAATAGCTAAATTAAACAGTAGCAAACCTGTGGGAGAAATGAGATAAAAGCGCAGGAAAGCTGCATCGGATAACAGTTTGAATGGAAAGAAAAAAAAGCGAACCGCGTTTTCATTTTTCTTTAATCGAAACAGCAGATCTACGGGCACATGAAAATATCAGGAATAAAAAGCTCGACTTTATTTAAACACTAGACAATTTTAAACGAAAGATAAACACTCAAATGGACGATCTGGATCGAGAAACGAACCTCTTTTTGAATTTGTAGGATAATGAAAGAAAATGATGAAGCAGCAGATGATTAAGTTTGAGAGAGATGACAGGGTAGTGTTGGAGAATTTGCCGCCTTTTTTCTCTTTTTCGGCTCCTTTCCCTCCTTAAATTTGGAGGCCTCTTCGTTTTTTCAGCCCCTTTGATGCTCGGCTGGCGTTGGGCTCCTGATCGGACTTAGTGGCCTGTATTTCACTGGCTTATTGATCCATGCTTTAGAGGGCATTTGTTCTGTTAAATACTTAAACATTTAGGCCTGGAATATTTTCCAGGTTTTCATTTTTTTCTTTTTAAGTATTTTCCAGATTTTCTTTATTCAATATTTGAAAGATTAACATGTATGTTAACGTCTTTCAAATATATTTATGCATGGTGCTTTACTTGCAAGTTAGTTTTTTTTATCAGTACGATACTACCTGTTATTTAAGTAATCAAATTTGGCATTGGTATGAAATAAATATTTTATCATAAATATTATGTGATTTCTCCGATGGTCCAATATGATAATAATATATCAAATATTAACGTATTGAAGGAAAAATAATTATAATTGAGGTATTTTTCATGTTTGTGTTTTATGACTAATGAAGATTAACTTTTTGGGGATATATGGTTGCTCCTAACAATATCGTCTTCAAAGTTTGAACATATGTTCTTCCTTAATAGTGCAACGTGTCTTATAATTACATTCAACATTTGTTGATTTGAAAAAAATATATATTTTATACTTGGAAAATTTGAGTTCCATTTAATTTCTAAAAATATTTTTTTAATTTTATTTTCATTTTCATTTTTTTAATTTTTTTAATTTTTCATTTTTTAAAAATTAAATAACACAAATATATATGTTTAAAAAAAACTTAAGAGTTTTTAAACTTTAGTAAAAAAAATCAATTAAGCTTATTCGCGAAAAAACACACTTAATTAAATCCCTAAACTAACCAATATTTTTCGTTTTAATCATTACGTCATTGACGCCATTAACAACGCGGACATGATGGTCTATGTCAAAAAAAAATTATTTAAATTTTTTATATCCAAAATGAAACTTGACAATTGATTGTCCAAGAACAATTGTCTAAGTTCTTGAACAATCATTTGTCCATTAAAATTATAAATTTTTAAACACTATTCAAATTTTAAGAAATGTTAAATTTTAAAAACATAAAAATTATCAAAAAAATCATTTAAAAGTTTAAGCCGAAATGAATTCTGGACATGTGGTTGTTCAGACTCAATTCAAGATAACTTTTATAAATTATATAAAGTTTAAAAATAAAGATCAAAAATATTTTCTTTAAAGTATGAGATTTCCATCAACAATTTAAATTTATCGGTAATTTTTAAGCTATATACAATAAAAATAATAATTTAGAAAGACAAACAAATATTTTTAATTTTATTAATTATACTGATAAAGTTAAAAAACGTGTGAATATATCCTAATTTTTTTTACATGTGCATTAAGTGTAACTAATCATAGTTATTACAATTTAAATAAACTAATTCTACGAAGATTTCAATCAAGTATATTAATGTATAACACTAGTGTCACCGGCCAAAGGTCTAAGCCCGTGACCATGGCACAAGATGCGCCCCATGGAGGTCTGTTGATAAGATGGGGATCATTTAGCCCACAAGAACTGGCCCGATTCAAGGAACTGTTGAGAAGCTTTGTCATTGAAGCTCAAGTTGGTTGGAGCGATAGCGAAGATATGGCAACTCAAGCAACTATGGTAACTAATTTTAGAAGATAGAGGGAATCATATCTTGTAAGATTAGATAGGATTTGATATGGCAATATCTTGTAAATCTCTTAAATTATGAGATATGGTTAATCTCGTCCGTTGATGTAAATGTATCTTGACTGTTGATTTTGGGGGAGCTCAAGTATAAATAGAGAGCCTCCCCCTCACTTGTAAATCATCCATTGTATTTGAGAATTCTTAAAAGTAATAGAGTTCTGAGAGCATTTACTCAAACACCTTGTGTGAGATCTTTTCTGTGGCTTTCTGTTGTTCTCATAAGTTTCTTTTGGCATAAGTTTGCTTCCGCTGTTCGAGTTGGTGCCTTGGAGGAGTTCTTAAGGAATCCTCATTCGAGTAAAGGCTGACTTGGGCGAGTTTGGACGAGCAATTCGCCTAAGGCCGCACGGATTGCAAGACAAAATGTCTAGCCCCGTGACATTTGATATCTGAGCTATTGGTTCGAAGGCACTGTTGGGATGTCGAAAGAAGTCGTTGGTCAGAATGAGCCAATAAAGACCCAAAGAAGGGCCAAAAAAGCAAGTCGATCAAGGGACTTGTTGTCAGCTTTGGAGGATCGAGTCGTCACTCTTGAGGAATCCATGGGGGATGTCAAAGAGAGGATTGATGATGTCGGTGATAGTCTTCATGATGGGTTGCAAACTATGTAAGAGCAGCTCAAGGAATATGTGTTGGATACTATTGGTTCCTCGGAGAATAAGCTGGCTGGGAAGGATAATGCTCTCGAGGCTATGGTAACAGCATTGAAGGAGGAGATCAGCGAGCTTAAGGGGGAGCTCGAGATGATCAATGAGCTTAAGGGAGAGCTCAAGGTTTTCAAGGCTGCCATAGGTAATGGGATGTTGGCTTCGAAGCAGAAGCAACAAGCAATGGATGTGCCCAAACCAAAAGCGTTTAAAGGGGCAAGGTCCGCAAGTAAGGTGGACAATTTTTTTTGGGCCATGGAGCAATACTTCCGTGCGATGGGCATCGAGGATGATGCCACAAAGGTAAACACTGTTGCTATGTATTTTACTGACGTTGCTTTGTTACGGTGGCGACGTAGGTCCACTGATGTGAGACATGGTGGGACCGAGATTGGGACTTGAGAGGAGTTTCAAAAGGAGTTTAAAGCATAATTTTACCCTGAGTATGTTGAGAATGAAGCTCGAGCAAAGTTTAGGCGGCTTACGCAACGAGGCACGGTTAGGGAGTATGTGCGGGAGTTCAGTGAACTCATGCTGCAGATTTCAGATTTGAGCGAAAAGGAAGTATTTTTCTCTTTTACGGATGGACTGAAACCATGGGCGAAGCAAGAATTGCAATGTCATGGAGTTCAAGAACTAACCAATGCCATGCTGGTGGCAGAGTCCCCAGTGGAACTTGTTCCAAGAAGAGACAGGTTCGAATCTTCCAAGCCCAAAGGGAGGGGCAATAATGGGCACTATGAGGAAGATGAAGAGGGACATAGCTATTATGGCAGCGGTAGTGGCAGCGATGGTGGTAATAGGAAACCACGAAATGGGAAAAGAAGACCCAATAGCCCGAAAGAGAAGAAGGGAAAGTTGAGATGCTACTTTTGTAATGGACCGCACATGAAGAAGGACTGCCCAAAGGTATCTACGTTTTCGGCTATCAAGAAGAGTGATGAGCCGGAAGAGGCAAAGCCTATTGAGAAAAAGACATCGAGGGTCAATTCGATGATTCTCTTCCCGAAAAAAAGGAATGGTAGGGAAGGGTTAATGTTCATAGACATCAACATTGCAGGTCGAAATGGGAGTGCTCTTATTGATACAGGAGCATCGGATTTGTTCATATCGGAGAAGGCTGCGAAGAAACTTGGTCTCTCGATTAAGAAATCGAATAGGAAGATCAAGACGGTAAATTCTAAGGAGGGCCCAACTGTGGGAGTAGTTCGTGACGTGGAACTACAAATCGGCGAATGGAAAGGCAAGGAAGAATTTGAGGTAATCCAATTAGATGATTACGATTATGTGCTTGGCTTAAACTTTCTTGACAGGATTCAGACAATTTTGTATCCATGGGCCGATCAAATTCATATTGTCACTGGTCTGTTATCGAAGATTGTTGTGCCAGTGTATCGGGATATGAAGGTTGGGACAAAAGTGCTATCGTTAATCCAACTAGTCGAGGATGTTTCGTATGGGAGGAATAATGACTCGATAGAACGGGATGTTACGAAAGCCCATTCGGAAGTGTTAGTAGCGCAAGAGATCGGTATGAAACCTGTAGATTCGACTGTGGAACCGACACCTTTGGAAAAGGTGGGTTGTGCATCGAGCCGAGAAAAAGGAGCGATCTGGCTTGATCGGGACGAGTAAATGCTACGAGTAAGGTACATTGCGAACACTTTGATAGTGTTTTAAATCTGACTTGTTGGCTTGGCAAGGTCGTAAGGGCCCTTTCAAAGTTCATAAGCAAGGAGGCCGAGGGACTATGGGCAACACGAAGCCAATGTGTGAGAATCAAGGCGATTCAAAAGGGAACAAGTCAAAATTGGGGCAAGTTAGAACGGAGACTTCTTGCCAACGAGATGTACCAACGAGTGTGATGGTTCAAGATAAGAGGCGACGGAAGCCGAGGCAAACCGTTCGAAAGAAGAGACAACCCGATCAGGAAGCGAGTCGGGAGAAAGCCAAGGCAACGAGAGAGTTCCAAGGTGAATCAAGCCAGTTTTATTCGAAAGTCGCAACGAGGGCGTTGCGAGAATAGGTGGGGGAGAATGTCACGGGCCAAAGTTCTAAGCCCGTGACTATGGCACAAGATGCGCCCCATGAAGGTCTGTTGATAAGATGGGGATCATTTAGCCCACAATAACTGGCCCGATTCAAGGAACTGTTAGAGAAGCCTGTCAGATTGAAGCCTGGTTGGCCCGATAGCGAAGATATGGCAACTCAAGCAACTATGGTAACTAATTTTAGAAGATAGAGGGAATCATATCTTGTAAGATTAAATAGGATTTGATATGGCAATATCTTATAAATCCCTTGAATTATGGGATATGGTTAATCTCGTCCGTCGATGTAAATGTATCTTGACCGTTGGTTTTGGGGGAGCTCAAGTATAAATAGAGAGCCTCCCCCTCACTTGTAAATCATCCATTGTATTTGAGAATTCTTAAAAGTAATAGAGTTCTGAGAGCATTTACTCAAACACCTTGTGTGCGATCTTTTCTGTGGCTTTATGTTGTTCTCATAAGCTTCTTTTGGCATAAGTTTGCTTCCGCTGTTCGAGTTGGTGCCTTAGAGGAGTTATTAAGGAATCCTCATTCGAGAAAAGGCTGACTTAGGTGAGTTTGGACGAGCAATTCGCCTAAGGCCGCACGGATTGCAAGACGAAAGGTCTAGCCCCGTGACACTAGATGTAACTATCAACAGCTAATAGTTATTATAATTTATTAAAATAAATAAATTAGGTGAGATTTCAATTTAGTATATTAATAAATTTTTTTTACTTAAAAAACAAATTGAAAGAACTTTAATATTATTAAATTTAAAATAATTTTTAAATAAAAAATCAATAAATATTTTTAGAAAGTGAATAATTAAAATTTATTAAATTAAAAATAAATTTATATAATTTGAAAAAATCATCTAGAATGAATATGGACATATGGTTGTTTAGATATAAAATGAATCCGAACACTGGTATGTCCAAATTTATTTTAGACTTAAACAATTAAATGATTTATAACAATTTTTTTTGAACTTTTTGAATTTTATTTAACATTTTTATAAATTTTAATGATGTTTTACAAATTTATAATTTTTAATAAGTTTTTTTATTATTTTAAAAAAATTAAGTTCGAAATGAACCTAAACTAATAATTGTCCAAGTTAATTCCAAGCTTTTTTTTTTTGTTGGCATGGTAGTTGACAAGGCATCGCCACGTTAACAACCATTTCTAACATGGACTGCCATGTCGACACTGTTAATAATCACATCAGCTACGTAACGTTTAAAGACAAAGGATGTTGGTCAAAAGGCTTAATGGCTGCAAATTGGGAGTTTGAAGCTTTAATTGAGTGCGTTTATTTCGCAAAGGGCCCTAATTGGTTTTTGTTTTGCCAAAATTCAAAGGTTTTTTTACTCGTTAAGCCCCCCAAAAATTGTCCAAATGTCACGTGTCAACATCATATAAAACCACCATTTGACATGATGGTTTCGTAGAATGTTTGTTAGGATTTACGCTTAACGCGGTGGATGAATAAATAATTTTTTCTACATGATTATTTAAGATTTTTATATGTTTATTCTTAATGAGTTTTTTATATAGAAAACAAGAAATACCCTAAACTAATTAGCGAGACACTAATCTAGGAAAGGTGACTTCAATTGCATCCACTAATAACAAATTGCTAACACCCAATGGCAATTTATAAAAAAAAAATGAAATCCATGTCAAGCTCCAAGTTATCATTGGCGATCTAGTCGACAAAAAAATTCTCCTCCTTTGGGACATACTTCAACTACCACTGCCAATCTCTTCTGAACAGATCCCTAATATTTTCAATGATGTAAAACAACATATGGTATAATGACTCGGTTTCCAGTGGTGTCAAAAAAGGCGATTTCGAGATCCCGTTTCTGTAAACCGGGTATGTAATATTTAATAATGATGTTTACAAAGCTAAAATATTGATGAATTGAAATTTGGTTAAGTGGTTTAACCGAAATTGTGAGTATTAATGAGTTGGGGACTAAATTGTAAAAGTTTAATAACTATAGATTTTTAATTAGATTAAGGCTTGGGGACTTAAATAGAAATTATCCAAATGACTAAAATGGAAAAATAAACCTATTCTAAATAGATGGTTTTGGGATGTGATGTTAAATGTCATTAGTTTAAGTTAATTAAATATTAAAGCTTAAACATGATTAAGTTAATTAATTAAGTTTAATTAAAATTAAACCTAGTATGTATACAATGTGATAGTGGAAAAATATGAAACATCTTCATCTTTCACCACCATCCACCATTGAAGGGTTTGGGAAGCTTGGTTTTTAACTTTCAACCCTTAATTTCAAGTAAGTTCCTAACTATTTTTCTTTAATTTTTATAGATTTGAGGTCGTGAGAGCTTGAATTAGCCAACACATGTACTAATTTGTAAAGCTATTAAAGTTTTTAAAGTTTCCATTGTTGAGAATTGAATGAAACTTGTGTGAAATTGTTTGAAATTAAGCTCAATTTATGAAAAGGACTAAATTATAAAGCTTAATCGTTAGTTTTGTACCATATGGACCAAATCAAATAAAATGCAATATTGTCATGAATTGTAGGTATGGGTAGAAAATAGAGGGTCCCTAATGAGTTTTGGTGAAATTGGATTTTAATCTGATGCCCTAAATTGAAAGTTATGTTTGTCTCGATTTTAGGGATTAAATTGAATAATGTTCAAATTTTGTAAAAATTGGTATTTGATTCTGACTTGGCTGGAATTTGATATTGTGATGTGCTTTATGATTATTCGTAGCTAACGACAACATCAAATCGTCATGAGGAAAGGAAAAGCGAAAATCATTAACGAGTAACACGCGAAAATCTCAGTTTATACATTTATGATTTAAGGTCATTTTAATTTATGCATTTTCATGTTAACTATATATGAGATTGTCAAAGTGATTATGTATAGGCAAATTGAACTATTGGATTGAGTTTGAATTTGAATTGCTGAAATAAATGACTGAAATGAATAAAATGTAAAATAACACGAATTGTTTTAAATATGATATGTATTGTGAAATTGAGTGAAAATATGTATTGAATGATATGGATTAAATAGGATATGATAATGAATTGAATTATGATGGTGGATATGATTGAAAAATGATATAAGTATTAAATTGTAAATGTAATTGAGTATTGGTACATTATTAACTAGTCGGGATGATTTGGATATAATTGGCATGTCATAGGATTGGATTGTGTGTGGGACAATGCGCTTACGCTCCAATATGCACTATGTGTGCTAGTATGCATTTCAAACGCTAGTATGCACTTACGTGCCAGTTAACCCTGCTTCAATTTATTTGATGATGCACTTCGATGTAAGTTTGGTGTGTTGGTTAGACGATTCGAATGTGTTGGTACATTATTAACTAGTCGGGATGAGTTGGATATAATTGGCATGTCATAGGATTGGATTGTGTGCGAGACAATGCGCTTACGTGCCAATATACACTATGTGTACTAGTATGCATTCCAAACGCTAGTATGCACTTACGTGCCAGTTAACCCTACTTCAATTTATTTGATGATACACTTCGGTGTAAGTTTGGTGTGTTGGTTAGACGATTCGAGTATCCATCCGAATCTAATTCAGGTTAATAGGAGATATGAATCATAAGCTAGTAAATAATTTGGATATGGTAGTGAATTGAAATAAAGATGATACATGATCATAATGTGATTTTGTTATAAACGAGCCCTAAGGGCCACAGTGAATACAAATGAGTCGTCAGACTCCAAAGCTGATTCAAATCGTATAAAGACCAAAGAATAAGAGATGAATGTCTTGGTACACAAATGATATGATGCTAATGGTATATTGTATAAATGAATGTTTGATCATGAAATGGTATGAATTAAATGATTGCTAATGGTTAAATGAGTTGAAGGTAGTTATATATATATGATGAAATATTGGTAAGGTTGTTTTGAACTTAATATAAGTATTTTCCATATGCAAGTGATGGTTGGAAATTGTTTTTCACCTTGTAACATGAATTGGTTGATTATTATATGCATATAAGCATGTTTATTTTGAAGTGTATTGGTAATGCTTCTTATTTATGTATTGATTCATAAATATACCACTGAGCCCTATTGCTCAGCATACAATTTGTCTTTTCCATGCGCAGGTTAGGTATTTCTCAAAGTCTCAGGACTTGAGGTCAACATCTATACTATCATTCCCGACCCAACAAGTTTGTATAAAGTGATTCATTTTGGTCTTTTAGCATGTACCGAGGGACTTTTGGTAAATGTATCAAATGTTTAAGTTGTATATAATATTATCTTTTGTTAATGTTTTGAAATTGTGATTGAATGTGTTCAATTAATTGAGTTGGTGTCTCATGATAAATGGTTATTGTCATAATGTTGCCTACATAAGAGTATGGGGGACTATTAAGCAAAGCTAGACACAGATTGACTAAATTACGTAGAATCGCCACTAATCAATTAGAGCTAGGTTGGTTAGCCACCTATCGTCTAAAAATCTAGAATTAATACTACGGAAAAATCTTAAAAATCTAGACTCGATCTCATCACCAAATTCTAGGTTCGGGAGTATGGTTACGTGTGGGGAAGGTTATAACACCCCGCAACGCCTATTCAGGGATAGTCCTATTGTAACACCCCTTACCTGTATTCGTTGTTGGAATAGGGTATGAGGTATTAATGGAGTTTACGAATTAATTTTTTTAACTCAATATAACCCCATTATAGATATCTAACCTTCCTTGAAATTTTAAACCGAGACCAATCCACATCAACCAATCCAATTCAACATATTTTCAAGATAGATTCATGCATATTTGTAAGATAACCTCAACACATACCAAAACCAAGATTTGTTAGTCATACCATTGGCTAACCTTACATTCATTTCACATTAATATTTACTTTATTAGCTTATACATGCCATTGATTTCCAAAATAAAGTTTCTTTATATACCGAAATCTTGAGGTTGATAGTGTGATGTGTCTCCGACCGAATCCGACCTTTGAGCTCTTAACACTACAAAACAGGGGAAAAAGAAACAGGGTAAGCACTTTGTGCTTAGTAAGATCATGTAACAAGAATTATACTTACCTAATATTTTCAATACAATGCAATAAACATTCATACATCCATTCAATGCATTATTACCCTAACATGCAGAACTCAACATTCAAGTTAGTTCAATAATTTTCATGTGTCAATAATATATACCATGATTGATGAGCTCATCAATACCATGATTTCCATTCCCTTGTTATTTTTCAATATTTATCTCATTGAATTTCTCGAAATTTCGATGGATTTTCAGAGGTATACTTTTAGTGTACAATTCTGGGTTCGTCAATTTTTATTCATGTGCGCACATTTCCATTTCAGAAAGCACACTCCCGCGAAACTCATCCTTACAGCGAGATTACCAGTCCAGGCTAAATCTCCTATAATATAAACTTATAAAGTATTGTCGGGATTACCAGTCCAGGCTAAATCCCCTGCAACGACAATTACTCTAATGAGCTTGGATCTGAATTACCAGTCCAAGTTAAATTCAGACCCTAATTTAGATTACCCGTCCGGGCTAAATCTATTTTCCACATATTTTTTGGGAGGGCTGTATCAAGATAGGATTGCCCGTCTGGGCTAGATCCTTTTTACCGTCAATTCCTTTTCAGATATCCATCGAATTTTCCTTTCATTTAACCGGGATTTCTTTCCCTTTTTATCAAATATATTAATGTTTCATCAATTTTCATACAATGAATATTCAAATTATTCACATCAATAACATACATTTCAAGCATTTAAGAATATAATTCAAGTTACACGAACTTACCTCAATACTTGTTCGTATACAAAAATCTACAAATCCCGAACTTTTTTTTCCTCGATCTAGCTTTGTATTTGAAATTATTGAAAAAATTGGGTAAAAACAAGGTATCGAGATCTAGATCTCATAAAACTGAGTCGAAAATATTTTTATAAATATTTATGAAATGTTAGTGATGTGGTATTAAAATTTCGTTAGGAAATTTTAATGTTTGGGCAGTCAATTAAATAAAAAGAACTAAATTGGAAAATGTGTAAAAGTTGCTAGAATGATTAAATAGCTTAAGTGTCTACTGAGAAAGGATTTAAAAGGCAATTAGACCCAAAATTTATTTGGGCTGGACGGCAAGGGCATGAAATCAGCAGGAATGTTGATGATTTAAGGGCAAAATTGGAATATTGCATAATTAACTAAATAAAGATAGGACTAAATAGGAAATATCTAGATTTCTCTTCATTTTTCTTCTTTCTCATCAGCCAAAACGCCATAGGAGGGGTTCTTTAAGCTGGTATTCCATAATTTTTGCACCAAGTGAGTTAATCCTTGCCTATTTCTTGTAATTTTTGTGTTTCTAAGACTTTTACAACTAGGTCCTACTATTAAATTCATTAGTTTTTGATTTCATGGATGAAATTGAAAGTCACCATGGTTGAGTACTGTAAGTTTATGATGAAATAGCATGAAATTAAAGCTTTAAAAAGAGTAAATATTCGCCCGCGAAAATTCGAGTTTGGAATTAAAGTCTAGTGCTGAAATTCTGATTCCCAAAGGTTATAAAGTAGTTTAAAATGATAGAATTAAGTGTTAATTGAGAAAAATCAGTTCAATTAAGAGGCTAATTGAGTAGGGACGAAATTATTATTTATTAAAAGCTTAGGTGAAAAATGGTAATAAACAGCTTGCACTAAAATAGTTTTAGACAGCAGCAGTAGACTAACTTTGAAAAATCACCATAAATCGTGGAAATCGAATTAGAAGATAAAAAAATATGGAACTAAAGCTTTTTTAGTCTAGTTTATCATAGAAGAAATCATGTAAGCAATGAAATTATAAATCATGAGATATAATAAATTTTGTGAGATAAGGTTAGAATAAATTTGGGTTTCCCTATTCTGAATTTGAAAAATCAAAAATCAAAAAAATTTGAATAAAAATAATTAGGACTTAAATTTATATGTTTAGAATCATTAATGAGTCTATTTTCAATAAAAATAAACAAGAACATCATTTGAATATTGTATGAGGAGATAATTAATTTTTAGTGAAGAAGGGTCGGAACTGTCAGACAACAGAACATAGGTGACTTTAAAGAATAAATTGTACTTATTGGTTAAACCAAAAATTCTGAAAATTTTATGGTAAGAAAATATGTGAGTCTAGTTTCAGGGAAAATTAGTGGATCTTAATTTGGAGTTCTTTAGCTTAAGATATAAATAATTTAGTGACTACGACTCAAGTAGACAGCTTTGAATGAACTATAAATAATAATGGAATTATAGAGAATGTTGCATGTGAACATGAAATGTATTAAATTGATAATTAAATTTATTTATTTAGATCCAAAAAATTCAAATACAAAGCTAGATCAAGGAAAGGAAAAAGTTCGAGATTAATAGATTTTTGTATGCGAACAAGTATCGAGGTAAGCTCGTGTAACTTGAATTATATTCTTAACTGCTTGAAATGTATGTTATTGATGTGAAAATTTTGAATGTTCATTGTATGAAAATTGGTGAGACATTGATATATTTGATAAAAAAGGGGAAGAAATCCCAGTTGAATGAAAGGAAAATTCGACGGATCTCGAAAGGAATTGTGATAAAAAGATCTAACCGAGCGGGTGATCCTATCTGATATAGCCCTCCGAAGAATATGTGAAAAATGAATCTAGCCGGACGGGTAATCCGAACTAGGGTGCGAATTTGCTGGTAGTAATTGGATCCAAGCTCATTAGAGTAATTGTAGTTGTAGGGGATTTAGCTTGGACTGGTAATCCCGACAATACTCTATGAGTTTATATTACTGGGGATTTAGCCTGGACTGGTAATCCCGCTGTAAGGATGAGTTTCGCGGGAGTGTACTATCTAAAATAGAAATATGTTCACATGAATATAAATTGACGAACCCAGAATTGTACACTAAAAGTGTACCTTTGAAAATCAATCGAAATTTCGAGAAATTCAACGGGATAAATATGGAAAAATAACAAGGGAATGGAAATCATGGTATTGATGAGCTTATCAATCATGGTATATATTATTGATACATGGAAATTATTGGAATAACTTGAATGTTGAGTTTGTGCATGATAGGGTAATAATGCATTGAATGGATATATGAATGTTTATTGCATTGTATTGAAATTATTAGGTAAGTATAATTCTTGTTACATGAGCTTACTAAGCACAAAGTGCTTACCCTGTTTCCTTTTCCCCTGTTTTGTAGTGTTAAGAGCTCGAAAGTGGTATTTGGTCAGAGATACATCACACTATCAACCTCAAGATTTCGGTATATAAAAAATTTTTATTTTGGAAATCAATGGCATGTATAAGCTAATAAAGTAAATGTTAATGTGAAATGAATGTAAGGTTAGCCATTGGTATGGCTAACAAATCTTGGTTTTGGTATTTGTTGAGGTTATCTTATAAATATGCATGAATCTATCTTGAAAATATGTTGAATTGGATTGGTTGATGTCGATTGGTCTCGGTTTAAAATTTCAGGGAAGGTTAGATATCTAAAAATGGGTTATATTCGTATTTATTGTTGGAATAGGGTATGAGGCATTACCGGAGTTTACGAATTATTTTTTTTAACTCCTTTATAGATATCTAACCTTTCATGAAATTTTAAACCGAGACCAATCCACATCAACCAATTCAATTCAACATATTTTCAAGATAGATTCATGCATATTTATAAAATAACCTCAACACATATCAAAACCAAAATTTGTTAGCCATACCAATGGCTAACCTTACATTCATTTCATATTAACATTTACTTTATTAGCTTATACATGCCATTGATTTTCAAAATAAAGTTTCTTTATATACCGAAATCTTGAGGTTGATAGTGTGATGTGTCTCCGACCAAATCCGACCTCCGAGCTCTTAACACTACAAAACAGGGGAAAAGGAAACAGGGTAAGCACTTTGTGCTTAGTAAGCTCATGTAACAAGAATTATACTTACCTAATATTTTCAATATAATGCAATAAACATTCATATATCCATTCAATGCATTATTACCCTAACATGCAGAACTCAACATTCAAGTTAGTTCAATAGTTTTCATGTGTCAATAATATATACCATGATTGATGAGCTCATCAATACCATGATTTCCATTCCCTTGTTATTTTTCAATATTTATCTCATTGAATTTCTCGAAATTTCGATGGATTTTCAGAGGTATACTTTTAGTGTACAATTCTGGGTTCGTCAATTCATATTCATGTACGCACATTTCCATTTCAGAAAGCACACTCCCGCGAAACTCATCCTTACAGCGAGATTACCAGTCCAGGCTAAATCTCCTATAATATAAACTTATAGAGTATTGTCGGGATTACCAGTCCAGGCTAAATCTCCTGCAACGACAATTACTCTAATGAGCTTGGATATGAATTACCAGTCCAAGCTAAATTCAGACCCTAATTCGGATTACCCGTCCAGGCTAAATTCATTTTCCACATATTCTTCGGGAGGGCTATATCAGGATAGGATCACCAGTCCGGGATAGATACTTTTTACCGTCAATTCCTTTTCAGAGATCCATCGAATTTTCCTTTCATTTAACTAGGTTTTCTTCCCCTTTTTATCAAATATATCAATGTTTCATCAATTTTCATACAATGAATATTCAGATTATTCACATCAATAACATACATTTCAAGCATTTAAGAATATAATTCAAGTTACACGAACTTACCTCGATACTTGTTATTATACAAAAATATATTAATCTCGAACTTTTTATTTTCCTTGATCTAGCTTCGTATTTGAATTTTCTGGATCTAAATAAATAAATTTAATCATCAATTTAATACATTTCATTTCATATGTAACATTCTCTACAATTCCACTATTATTTATAGTTCATTCAAAGATGTCTACTTGAGTTGTAATCACTAAATTATTTATATCTTAAACTAAAGAACTCCAAATTAAGATACGCTAATTTTTCCTGAAACTAGACTCACGTATTTTCTTACCATAAAATTTTCAGAATTTTTGGTTTAACCAATAAGTACAGTTTATTTTTTAAAGTCACCCCATGTTCTGCTGTCTGACAGTTCCGACCCTTCTTCACTAAAAATTAATTATCTCCTCATACAAGATTTTAATGATGTTCCCGTTTGTTTCTCTTGAAAATACACTCATTAAAAATTCTAAACATATAAATTTAAGCTCCTAATTATTTTTATTCAATTTTTGATGATTTTTCAAAGTCAGAACAGGGGAACCCGAATTCATTCTGACCTCGTCTCACAAAATTTATTATATCTCATGATTTATAATTCTATTGCTTACACTATTTCTTCTATGAGAAACTAGACTCAAAAAGATTTAATTTAATATTTTTTTCATCTTCTAATTCAATTTCCAAAATTTATGGTGATTTTTCAAAGTTAGTTTATTGCTGCCATCCAAAACTGTTTTAGTGCAAGATGTTTATTACCATTTTTCCCCTAAGCTTTTAATAAATGATAATTTCATCCATACTCAAATAACCTCTCAATTGAACTTATTTTTCTAAATTTACACTTTATTCTATCACTTTAAACTACTTTATAACCTTCGGGAATTATAATTTCAGCACTAGACTTTAATTTCAAACATTTTCACAATTAGGTCCTAAAAATCAATTTCTATTGAAATTACCTAATAAAATCATCTCATAAACAAATTAAAGCTGCAATTTCATGCTATTTCATCATAAACTTATAGAACTAAACCATGGTGACTTTCAATTTCATCCATGAAATCAAAAACTAATAAATTTAATAATAGGACCTAGTTGTAAAAGTCTTAAAAACACAAAAATTATAAGAAAAATGCAAGTATTAACTCACTTGGTGCAAAAATATAAAATACCAGCTTAAAGAACCCCTCCTATAGCATTTTTGTTGATGAGAATAAAAAGAAATGACAAGAAATCTAGATATTACCATACTAGTCCTAATTTTATTTAGTTAATTATGCAATATTCCAATTTTGCCCTTAAATCATCCATTTTCTTGTTGATTTCATGCCGACTCGGTTTTACGAGATCGAGATCTCGATACCTTGTTTTTACCCAATTTCTTCAATAATTTCTTTTTCTAACTAACCACTAAATCGGTAAAAATTTTCTATCGATATTTTTATCGATTTTCCTATCATATCAATATTCATGCAAAAATATTAAAATAAATTTCTCTTTAAATCGGATTTGTGGTTACAAAATCACTGTTCCGATAACCTTGAATTTAGGCCATTACACCTATGGGGTCTTAAGAGCTAGATTTTTTTTATTTAAGCATATTAGTCTTTTAACTTAAGCTAAAATCTTACGGAAATATTAAATAAAAACACTAAAGGAAACGCCTTTGGTTTACCTGTAGTTTGATTAAGATGCGTTCACCAAACTTATCTAATTTGAAACTTAAATTAGAGATTTTTACTTTTAACTGAAGCCCTAAAGGACACCTAAATAACTCTAATAAAATGAATTTAATTCCTAAAATTAATTCTATTTTAGAATTCTACTAAAAAAAACTTAGAAATTACCAATGAATTAAGCGAAATATTAAAATACAACTACAACTTATTCGATCTTTTATTATTATTATGTAGTAGGCCCAATTTGTCCGGCCTACTAAATCAAATTAAATAAATAAGTCCAAAACATCAAAGTCCATTTACAACAGTTATCAGCCCAAACTACAACGGCCCAATATAGCCTAAAATTACAAGGTCCAACAGGCCCAACAACTTGAAAATTTTTAGAAAGCCAGAAACCTTAAGGTTTCTGGCGCTGCTGCCTTCGTGCCACGTCAGCACGCTTCGTCTCGAGACCTAACACTCTCTGTCGTCGTTTCACCAAAGAAGTAAGAGGTCTGCTTCGCCCACCATTGACCGAGCATCACACCTGCAAAAAAGGACAAGGAAAGAGAACATGAACAAAAAAATAAACAACAAGCAACAGTAGAATAAACAGTAGAACAACCGTGTATAATCAGTTATAAAAGCCATCAACAAAATTAATGAATTTTTTTTACACACGATATCAATCAAAAAAGCAGAACTCAAAGTTGAAAAAATGTGATTTTTTATTAGTTTTTTATATAAAACATAAAAACAAAAAAATAGGGTTTGAAATATACCTGTTGCTCCGTACCTCGCCACCATCGGAGCTCCTCTCTGTTCACTGAACACCCCCTAACCCCAAACCGTTGCCGAAACAGGGTTACGAGGCATTACCAGATATATCAGACAACTTACGAATAATTCACAATTAATATAACATTCATAGTATAATTTAATTATTAAGTCCCTATATTGAACTCTCGAAGCCCAAACATGTATTAAAAGTAGAACGGGACTTGTTCAAGTATTCCGGAAAATTTTTCGTAATTTTTTTTACAAAAATTTCGACAGTATTTCTGCTTTTTTTTTACCTAAAACCCCCTGCAAATTCAAACAAAAAACAAACCAATACCAATGTTTCAACCAAAGAATTTACATCTTAAACACTAATAGATCATGCTTAATCCATTGATTTATTACTTAAATTTTTAAATGTTAACATATAAGGAACTAATTCATATTTTTCATTTCATTTCAAAATTTAATACCAAATTTACTAATTTATAACTTTAAACTTACTTATCATCCAAAATTTCATAACTATCCAATTACAACAAAATTATTTAACCTATATATATACATGACTCATGTACAAGCACGTAGTACACGCCACTTAAACAAAAAGAAGAAATACATCACCAAAATTTTCTTGTTGGATTCGGGATCTTTCTGGATGCTGAATTGGATCTTAAACTCTAATGACCTGCGCACGGAAACAACCGTATGTTGAGTATTTTATGCTCAGTGGTATTACTATAAACCAAACTATTTAACATTAATAAATTACAACATCAACCATAAGCTTTATAAATCATTTAAACTAATTATACATAATTATATATCACTTTATAAATCTTAAATTCATATTTCATTTTTTATACTAATTAAATTCATAACTTAATTAATACATTCTTTCTTGTACTTTTCAGTAGTGCCAAATCAATCAATCTTATTTTCAAATTTTCATTTCAATTATTTACCCTATTAACAAGGCTCGGACTCTGATAGATACGCGGATTCCACCCAAACACACCAAAATATCCAACCCAAACACACCTAGAATAATATAAATTCTCCATAACACACCAGTATAATATAGCCTCCCAACACACTGATAAGGTATTAAATGCATCTTTGGTTAAACCGAAGCATATAATAACAAAATTATCTTCTTGACTGAGCTACAATTCTCCTCATCACATCACAATCCTATGGTATGCCATTTGTATCCAATCTAATCCGACAAGTTAATAGGGTATTATTTTACTTTTCCAATTTCGAATTCATTTCCACAACAATTTCAAATATTCAATCAATTCAAAACATCTATTATCTCAATTCACATATAATTCAATATTCACACATATTCTTACTTAATTTCAAATATTATTACTTACCTTATCTTAGATGTCTCATGACTACAAATTCAATATAACATTTAATAAATAATTTGGGTTATAGTAATACAAACCCGGAATACGCGTTTACTCCTCAACGATCTTTATTTGGTAATGCAGATTGAAACTAGATCTCATAATTATTCCTAATAATTATTTACGAACCCGTTTCACTAAGACGGAGGCCCGATAATATACTTTTCTGGTGCCTACGGATTTTGGGTCATTACATTCACGAAAGCCGTGGGACCTCTTTAAGGTATCAGTTTTGGCTTCGCTACAAAAAAACACGATGGGTCAGAAGGCAAAGAGGGGGCGGTGTTTAGATTTTTTTTTTCTTTTTTAGGCTTTCGCCTTTAGATTCGAAATTTAGAAAAAAAGAAGAAGGAAAAGGGCCGAAAAGGGACTTTTTTTGAACTCCAACCACCTGAGGCGATGGTCGCCGTTGTCGATGACCGGTGCCCACGACGGACGGGCGACAATGCCCACAGTCGAAGCAGGGGCGAGTTCAGAGAAAAAATAAAGTTTTTTTTTGTTTTTTTTTTAACTGAGTTTAAAATGAATTTTTTTGTTTATTTTGTTAGTTATAGCCCATGTACAACGGCACCGTTTTGGGCCAGTTTTTTAGACGCCAAAACGACGTCGTTTTGATAAGATCCGCACGTCGACCCTACCCACTCCAAAGGATCCGCGTGTTTTGGACTAAGGGTCTATTTACCCTTTTAGTCCTTCCGCTTTTTCGACCTGTTTCAATTATATCTTTCTTTTTTTTTAATTTTGTCGCCAGATTTTACTCTGTTTTTATTTTTATCCTTTGATTATTTGGCTCCTTGGAACGCTGCATTTAGGGGGTCTGGGAATAATTTCCCATTTGATCCCTGCTCCGTCCTGCGCGTTCGTATTTGGTCCCTTATTCTATTTTTTATTATTTTACAATTTATCCCCTTTAATTTCATTTTAGTTTCAAATCAGTCCTTATTTATTTATTTGTTTATTATAATTTAGACCTGAGATTTCGTTCTAATTCTGATTTAGTCCTTTATTTATTTAACTTCAGTCTCTTTTCATTCTTTTTATTTATTTATTTATTTATTTATTTATTTATTTATTTATTTATTATCGTCTAGCTTTCATTTTGAAATTCATATGGTTCATATTTGTACATAGTGTTATTTTGTCATCTCATTTTACTTTATTTTATTTTTATTTTGTTTATGTGTTATTATTACTCTTATTATTTTTGTTTTTTTTTAAGTCCTATCTTTTTAATCAAGTATTTCTCGTTTATTTTGTTTTACATTACTTTGTCTATTTATTTAGATTATGATATTATCATTAAAGTATACTCTTATTTATTTATATTTTATTATTCCAATGTTCCGTCTATATAGTCATTTTATATTGATTCATCATTGCTATTTCATGTACTATGTTTAGATATAATTAGTTGTTTTTTAATATGCTTTAAATAAAATAAATAACACCGTTTAAATATTACACCTATTATTATTCAAAACAAATTTTCAAAAATAGGCAATGTTTGGTATTTGGGATATTCGAGAAATTGTACCCTAACTTACGGGGTTTCGATTTTCTCGTTGAACTTGAATAACCAAATATCCTTTCAAAATTAAAATACATAAAATTTCAAATAAAAAATAAAAGGCAAGCTTATTCTAAAAAATACGATGTGTCGTGTCCTAATTTACGGGATGTAACATTTTGTTACTTCGAGATAAGGAGGCATTTTATACATTTTGATTTACTCAAGTAATTTTAATCAAGAATAACACAATATAAAGAGGAATCGTATTTTTAAATTCTTTTCGAGTTTTCAATTTTCGACACCAAGACATTAGGTAATCAACTAGGAACCAATTTTGGGCGTCACGAGGGTGCTAATCCTTCCTTGTGCGTAACCGACTCCCGAACCCATTTTCTGGATTTTTGTAGACCAGAAAATGTTGTTTTAATAAATTAAACCTTTTATTAAAAAAATCAAGTTTCGAGGTGATCCGATCATACCTCACATAAAAAGGATTGTGTAATACCCTAAAAATTTTTACAGTGAGATATTATCTTTGATATAGTAAAATAAGGAAATAAAGTGACAAAAAAGGGAATTTTGAGTTATGTCAATATTGAGAAGTATATTATGATACATTAATTCAAGAAAGGACTAAATTGTAAAAGTGAGAAAAGTTTTGTTTCACAAGAATAAATACTTAAAATTTGAGGGGTTAAAGTGTAAATATGAAAAATTTAAAGGACCAATAGTGTAAATATTTTAAGAGTGGAATGATCTAGAAACTAAGGAAAATGGATGGATTAGGACCAAATTGAATAGGTGAAGAACTATAAGGGACTAAATTGCAATTTTACCAAATTAAATGATGACTCAATGATGGAATTTTAAAAGATAATAAAGGGCAAAATGGTCAATTGGAAGAGAGAGAAATCTAGAAAGTAATGATGATGATGATATTTTATGATTATTTAAAGATATATATTATTTTAATAAGATATTTTATTATTTTATTATTATTTCATTATTATTTTATTATTAATTATTTAGTATAAAAGGAAGGAAAGATGAAGAATTTTCATCATCTTTCCATGCATGCAACCAATGTTAGAAGAGAATGAAAAGAAAGAAAATTTCTTTTCTTTACAATTTGGTCCTTCCACCAAAAATTCACCATTTTCACCTAGAAATCAAAAGAATTTCCATAGCCACTAAGAGAGAGAAATTTTAAGGAGACCATGGGGAGTTAGAATATCAAGTTGGATTCAAGAATAGAAGCTGGAGGAGAGAGAAAATCAAGTTAAAGATTAGTATCAATAGAACAAGGTAAGTACATCAAGATTTCAATATGTTTTTAAGTTTGTTATTATTGACAAAGCATGAAAATAATGTTATAGTAGAGTTTTCTTACATAAGGTCCTATGTTCTTGATATGTTAGTGAAGAGAAAATAAGAGAAAGTGATGAGAAATGGTGTAGAAGAAGAAAATAAGGATGTTATAACATGGTAATTAATATCTTGTACCAAAACAGTTTTGGACAGCAGCAGTAGTCTAACTTTGAAAAATCATAAAAAATTTTAGAAATCGACTTATAGGATGAATAAAGCATGAAATTAAATATTATTGAGTCTAGTTTCTTATAGAAGAAATTATGTAAGCAATGAAATTGTAAATCATGAGATATAATCAATTTTGTGAGACAAGGTCAGAATGAATTCGGGTTCCCCTGTTCTGACTTTGGAAAATCATAAATAAATGGATAAAAATAATTAGGGAATTAAACTTATATGCTTAGAATTGTGAATGAGTCTATTTTCAAGAGAAATAAACGAGAACATCATTTGAATTCTGTAAAAGGAGATAATTAATTTTTAGTGAAGGAGGGTCGGAACTGTTAGACAGCAGAACAGGGGTGACTTTAATGAATAAACTGTACTAATTGGCTAAACCAAAAATTCTGAAAATTTTATGGTAAGAATATGTGTGAGTCTAGTTTCAGGAAAAATTAACGAATCTTAATTTGGAGTTCTGTATCTCAAGATATAAATAATTTAGTGACTATGAGTCAAATGGACAGCTTTGAATATACATTTAAGTAAATAGTGAAATTATTGATAGTGTTACTTATAAGCATATTATATAAGTTTAATGATGTGGAATGGAGAGGAGGAGGAGGAAAATATGTATGAATATTCATCTAACATGGCTAATTTGCATGTTTTAGGCTCAGGGACTAAATTGAATAAAAGTAAAACTTTATGGGTAATTTTGTAAAAATGTCAGAAATGACCAAATTGCATGAAATGGATTATTTTATTATTTAAATTACAAAATTGAATGAAATTATGAATTTAGTTCAAGATCGGGGAAAAACATGTTTTTAGGGATTAAATTGAAAAGTGTTGAAATTATGGAAAATTTTGATATTTTATAGAATTCATGGGCTGTTATTAATATGCATGAGAATAATAGCTGGAAATAAGGATTAAAATTGCAAGAATTTTATTTTCCTGACCTTAAGGACAAAATCGTCATTAATTAAAAGTTTAGGGGCAAAATGATAATTTTTCCTAGAGCATTAATTAAATACATTAGAATATGAAACGAACGAAAATGATGATCAAATTTATTTATAATGATCCGGACGACTCAAATACAAGACTCGATTGTAGAAAAGAAAAGATATTGGATTAATGAAATTATAAACACAAACAAGCAATGAGGTAAGTTTGTGTAACTTGAATTGTATTTTTAAATACGTGAAATATGTGATTATGTGATGAAAATATGATTTGAATGTTTAATACATGATAATTGATGAAATATTGATAATATTCGATATAAATTGAAAATAAATCCCGGTCACATGGAATGGAATTCAATGGATAATTGGAAAAGGAATTGACGGTAAAAAGGATCTATCCCGGACGGGTGATCCTATTCTGATATAGCCCTCCCGAAGAATACGTGTAAAATAAATTTAGCTCTGATGGTAATCCCATTTGTAAGGATGAGGTTCGCGGGAGTGTGCTTTCTGACATGATATGAAATGTGTAAGACCATGGTTGAAAGATACCATGGCAATGTAACATGAAATGAACAAGACCATGGTTGAAAGATACCATGGCAACCTGACAGAAAATGAGTAAGACTATGGTTGAAAGACACTATGGCATCATGTCGAAGATAAGTAATACCGTAGATGAGAGATGCTATGACATCGATTGAACAATTGATATTCGAGATAATATGTATCGGATGATGAATGGTTATATGAAATGGTTCTATGAAATATTTACAAGAATTGGTCATATGGAAATATATGTACAAAATAGATGAAAGAAATAATTAAAAAGATAGATAAATGAAATATGTGTAAGTACACTAACAAGTGTTGTTGTTGATGCTTAGACAAGTGCCAAACCATTGATTGAATGGTAATATATTTATTTATATGATGCATTGATTCGGTAAGTATTTAATTGAAATTTTTTTTAGGTGATTCGTAAATTCTAGTAATGCTCCGAAACCCTGTTTCGACGACGGATACGGGTTAGGGGTGTTACAGATTGGTGGCGACTCTCATTTTTCGTTTTTCTAAAATAAAAGTCGATTTCAAAAAAAATTATTTCGACAATTATTATTTAAAAGATTTAATTAATAACGTTGAACCTATCAACGAAAGTATCTTATGTCGGATTTATAATTTATCTTACTTTAAAATTCTTGATTTAAGATTTAAATTCATCAAAATCCTAAAATAATAAATCTTAAATAACATTTATTAGCCTTCTTACAAAAGTATCTAAAATAAAATACTTAGAAAGACCTATTAATGATTTACAATTCACCTACAAAAATCTTTAGTTTTAATCTTGAATAAAGTCCTAAAAAATATTTGTATATTAACTTAAGATTCTAATCCTATACAATATTTAAAACTAATTTAAAACCCTAAAAAAATCTTAAATATTATTTATAATTTTTCTAAGGTAAATGGTAGGTAAGATCTTAAGGACTAACCTAAATCCAAATGTAAAAACCTTATGGTTTCATTAAAATATAACATCTACTTAATTAACTTCATGTCAACAATTATGGGATGGAAAAATGACCTAAAGTTCCATTTTTTTAAACGAATAGTAATAAAATAGGAAAACTAATTGAATTAGCTAAAGTTAATGAAAAGTTAAAACTCTTTCAAAATGGCAATAATAAAAAGAAAAATTAAATAAATGAAATAAATAAGATCTTAACATGATGATAATAATAATAACAATAATACACCTTATTCATAATACAATAAAAAAAATTAAAGTAACAAATAAATAATATTGAAATGTATGTAAGAGGAATGTGTAAATATATATATATAAATAGACATGAAAATAAATAAAAACGAAATAAAAATTATACAATTGTAAATAAATATAAAACATTAAAATAAAATGCATAATTAACATTAAATATATAATGTATAAATACAAGTGAAATGGAAGATATAAGTATAAATTATTTATTAAAGATGGAGACAAAATGACATAACTTGATTTTAGGAATAAAAGATAAAAAAAATGTGAAAGACAGAGGATTGATGTAGCAATTAATTTACTTTTAATTTTTAAATTTTGGATTAAATCAAATGTTTAAATAAATAAAAGGGTTACGAGTGTAAATATGTCAGAGAGCGAGGGCGGTGCTGCAAAAAAGGGGCATTTTTTGTAAATTTAAAATGTAAGAGGGTGGGAATAAATTACTTATTTTTGGCACCTATAAATGAAAAAAAACTATTTATTCTTTTATTTTAACGAAAAACTATTTATTCTTTTATTTTAACCTCATTGTTTAAAAAAAAAAACATATTTCTCTTTCTCTTCCAACTTCTATATTGGCCATGGCTCAACCACAGGAGAGCTCAACGGCTTTTCGGCCTTTGGTGATGGAGCTGCTGCGTACGGCAGACGAAATTTTTTTTTTTTACAAAATCAAAATTTTATCTAGAAAAAAATATTACTTTTCTTAAAAATCAAAACATTATTTCGAAATAGTTAAAAAAATCACAAATTTATTTTAAAAATTTAAATTTTCCTTTAAAATGAATTAAAAAACAGATTTTTATTATTCAAAATCTAAAATTTCTCCTTTTAAAAAAAACACTATTTTTCTTAAAGATTAAAGTTTTTACTTTGAAATAGTTAAAAAAAAATCATAACTTTGTTTTAAATTTTAACCTTTCCTTTAAAATGACTAAAAAAAATAAATTTTTATTTTTCAAAAACTAAACTTTCTTTTTAAAAAATACTATTTTTCTTAAAGATTAAAGCTTTTACTTTGAAATAGTTGAAAAAAAATCAAAACTTTAATTTAAAACTTAAACTTTCTTTTAAAATAACTAAAAAAATAGATTTTTATTTGTTAAAATATAAATTTTCTCTTTTAAAAAAAAATCAAAACCTTTCCCAAAATCAAGCTTTTTTTAAAGAAACCTTTATTTTAGAAAGATGAGAAAGAACGGGATTTTTAGGGGCTCCTAGGGGCGGAGGACCAACGGTCCGGTGATGTCCCCTTCATCGGAACCCAAAATTCGATCCCTCATGACATGCCTATGACAAAAAAAAGTAAAAGAAAAAAAGAAAGAAATAGAATGCTTGTAGTTATTGTGCTTTTTTTTTTACTTTTTTTTTAAGAACAAAAATAATGAAAAGCCTCCTCCTTTTCTTCTTTTCCTTTCATGTTTATATATTGTTTTTTAATTTTACTTCTTTGTGAAAAAAGATAATAATAGTATTCAATAATAGCAATAGTAGTGATGATAATAATAATTTGGGCCTACGAAAGAAGAAAAAAAGAAAAGTAAAATAAATATTTTAAATAGACCAAAATCGGGTGGACTTCGAACTATTCAAGAGAGAACATAATTTAAATGGGCCCCCAATCGAGCTCGGACAAAAATGGGTGTCTACAGCTATAAAACTAAATGAATTTTTGGTTAGTTTGGAGTAAGGTTGAAGTTGGTTTGAATGGTTAATGTTTTGATATTTTATCACTTGGAATAATTGATAGGTTGTGAATTGGTTGTTTGGAAATGCATAAGTAAAATTTTAGGTCTTTTAAACTTGAGCAGGTTGAATTTTGATGGTTATAAATTGTCATATTGCGACGATGTACCTTTGGTGTCGCGATGAGGAACAGAGTAAGATTCTAGTGGTGATGCCTTTGCTTTGAGGTCATGACGAGCACCAAACAAAGAGTTGTGTCACGACGAGGAGCCCCTAGTATTGCGACATCAATCTAAAATTTTAAAATTCTTACAATTTGGTCTTATTTTGACATTGGGTCAATAAAAGAGCTTTCGTAAGCCTGTATAATGCCAAAAAATGATTATCTATCGTTTTATCCACTTGTTTTTGTTACATTGGAATGTTTAATGGTTTGTAATTGAACTTAATTTGACCGTAATTACTTCGGCAATGAATTTGAGCAATGAATGTGATACCTTATAACTCAGACCTGACAATTAAGTCGGGTAAAAAAGATGTTACAGATAGATTCTACTAACACCTTACAAAACCATTTTCATCGATGTAGTCAAATCCAATTCGATAATAACTGCTTTAATACCAGCATCCCAAGAAATGGTGCAACCATAAAACAATCCCCACAATTCAGCTAAAGCAATACAACAGTTTCCCAACTTTGCCGCAAACCCAACAACCCAGTTTCCAAGACTATTTCAGACCACCCCATTGGCTCCAACAGCCTCTCTTCCCCGATCCCACCTACCATTAAACATTGAGTTTAAACCAACCATCCGTCGGCTTCCCTCGTGACGGCAACACCAACTATTTTGGTTTGTTTGGCGTTTGAGAAACCAGTCGTGAAGCACTATATATTCTCCTTTTAGCTGTCACACATAGCTTACATTTTCATGTAGAGCGGCCGAAGTTTACCTGCCATGACAACATCATTCCTCCATTTTCAAAGCCGTCGGCGCACTACTAGAAACACCAAAGACCAACTCCACTCACTGACTCGCCTGTAAAGTAAAAGAACAAAAATCTTCTACCCCTTATTTGCACCCCTTCATGTGCCATATCAATCAAATTTTGACATATGTATTTTTCTAAAATACCATTTATTTTTTGTTAACTTTGATATCCCCATTCCTTTTACTTAAAACAGAAAAAAAAACCCCAACCAAATTCTAAAGAACAAATGAAAATTAATGGTAAAATCTGCATCCACCTAAGTTTCTCAATTGCCCTTATATTTCACTTAAAGCTAGAAAGCAACAACCTTAAATTTGGAATTAGGTTCTAATTGGAAAAAAAATTGATAAAAAATAAAGACAGAATCTTATTGAGAATATTATATACAATTGATTTGTTGGATTCATTTATTTTTGTTAAAAAAAAAGAAACTAAAAAAGGGTTTTCATTATTTTCCCTATAATTTTGTTTAATCCAATAAAAGGATTAAAATTTAACAAATAAATGCAGTTGGAAAGTTGGGAGTTTAATTTCACAATGTGTATACGTTGTTGCTACCCCTTACCCCCCTTACCACCTTTTTAGTGGAGCTATTGATGTGATTGTTGTTATGCAACAAGAGGGACATTTCGAAGCACGCCATGTTATGTTCGGTTTGGGAAGCTTCAAGGTGTTTTAGAGGGGGCCAAAAAGATTGTTCGTATAATTGTTAATGGCATTGGAGTAGACTTCCATGTCTCTTGATAACTATAGGGAAGCATATTTTCTAAGGGAGGTTGATGCTGGCAAAGGATTTTCCACAAATGGAGAACTGAAAGATTTTGATTGGGAAGTGATATAGGATGGTGGTAATAAATACATTGCTCAAATTTGTAAACTTGAACACCTCAAAGCCCAGGGTGGCTCTGTTGAGGGGTGAATTTGATGCTGTTAATTTGAAGCGACTTGAAACAGCAAAATTTAGTAAGTGGTGATTGAGAAAGTCAGGGTAACTAAAAACCTCATAAATTGAGAAACTTATGATAGGATGTAGATCTCACCATTAATATCCTTTGTTCTTTAGATTTCATTTCTTTTCGTTTTTTGGGGGGGTTTTATTGTTTTGTTGGTTTAACGTAAAGTGAAAAGAAAAAAGATACTAACGTTAACGAAAATAAATGGTGGTTAAAAAATAATTTAATATTTGTGTCAAAAAATATTAACGGGGCACATAATATGACATAAAGAGAGGATAAAAGATTTAAGTTAAAAAGTAAAATATATAAATAAATATAGATTCACGTATAAATAAATGACTCGTGTTAAAACTATTATTTCCTAAGTCAAAATAAAGAGACAACTTGTATGAATTATTGAAATTGAATTAATTCCCATAAAGAGGTGTAGACATGACTGTTTTGACCCATAACACACTAGGGTGATCCCAAATTAATTCCCACTTACTTTTTATTTGCTTATCAATTAAATATTTTTAATAAAATTGATAAAAAAATTAAAGTGAGGTTAAGAATCGTAGATTAATAAAAAAAAATTATAGAAATTAAATTCTTAAAATAATAAAAAATTAAATTCTGAATTAAATAGAAATAAAAGCCAGTTCACTGGGGCACAGGTGCGTGAACTTACGTGCTGATTAGTTAAGTTATCCAATTCCTTTTCCGAATAAGGAATGTTGGAGTAGGCAGTAGCAATCGAGCCAGCCAAACAAATCGAAACAGAAAAATATAATATCGGGTAAATTACATCAACAGTCACTCAACTTTGAGGTAGCTGACAAAACAATCACCCAGGTTTCAATTCAGTCACCCAACTTTCGAAAAATAACAAAATAGTCACCATTAACCATTTTCCGTTACAGAAGTAAATGAGTTACCTTTTTCTGTTACAGACTTCCATTTTCCATCCCCCTCTCCTATCCCTCTCCCTCTTCCCATAGTCCCTTTGCTAACCCTCTTCCCCTAATTTGATTCTTTCCCTCTCCCCCACCATCCCTCCTCTTACTCCAATTCTCCCCCTCTCTTCCTCTTGAAAATCATTAAGTTTGATGCTTTGGCCATCATTGAATTCCTTAATCCAAATTCTCTTCTTAATTCTAGGGTTGGGGTTTTATAGCTCTTTTTGTTGAAAACCCTAGTCTAATTCCACTTTCTAGGAAACTTGGAGTGGTTTTTTAATGAGGAATCATTGTCTCTATGCTTTAGAAAATCTCAGATTTCATTTTCAATAGATTATTTGCTTTGATTTTGATTTTCCTATTCTACACCCGGGTTGATTTATTAAGAAACCCTCAATTCACCAGTTGTCTCAGCTTATTAACCATGTGACTCAAGGACCTGGTTTCACTAATGGGTGTGATCATTTTAGTGATATTCATACAAAAATTAGTGAACTTGATGTAATTCATCAAATTTAGTTGATAAGAATGTTCAAGAGAATGATTTGAGCATAAGCTTGAGCAACCCTGCTTTGTGTTATGGATTGTTTGACCATAAGGGTTTTGCTAATTCATACAAGTTCTTGAAAGCTCATCACCAATGTTCTTCGAATGGATTCTTTGATTACATTAAGTTTTTCTATTATGGTTGAGAAGAATTTAAGATAGTAGGGTATGTGGTATTGGGTGTTTGGCTTGCTGCTTTGTTTTATCTGTTAGGCAACACAACAACGAATTACTTTTGCTGTTCATTGGAAAAGCTTTCACATCTGCTTAGGTTGCCTCTAACTAGTGTTGGGGTTTCACTCCTTCCACTAGGAAATGAGGAACTGGATGTGTTTACCAGTATAGTTGCATTTTTGGGGACAAATATAGGTGAAATGGGTCTTAGTAGTGTGTTAAGTGGTGCAATTTTTATTAGTTGTGTTATTGTAGGGACTATCTCCCTTTGTGTAGCAGAGAAAATGATCCAAATTAATAAATGATGCTTTATTAGAGAATCGAAGTAGGGGGATGGTGGGGGAGAGGGAAAGAATTAGAGTGCGGAAAAAGGGTTAGCAAAGGGATGGTGGGGGAAGAGGGAGAGGGACGAGAGAGGGGAATGGAAAATGGCTGTTTTATTATTTTTTAAAAGTAAGTGAGTGAATTAAAAATGACTGTTTTATAAGCTACTAAAGTTGAGTAACTCTTGCGCAATCTAACCTATAATATTTTATCTTTTATATTTGGAAAATTAAATGAAAATCATCCAATGAACGTTTGACCAGAAGTCCCACTTTTCAGACTTTTCCTTAAAGGCAAAAAGAAAGAAACGATGAGAATATTACGATTACGCCAACCAATAAAACTGGTATCGTTTTCTGTTTCTTTCTCTTTCGGACAATCGAATTCTAGAAAGAGAGAAAAAAATTAACTCATTGAGGTCTACCAAAAAAAGGAAAGAAAAAAGAAAAATTAGAGAGATAGCAAAGCTAAAAAGCCTGAAATATTCAACAATGGAGATTCGTAGGGCTTCTAGGGTTTTGTGATCATCGATTGCTTTAGTGATTATCAATGGAAATGCCCGGTCGAAGATCCTACTACTCTCCCCTTACCCAGTATCCGGACGACCAGTACGCCGTGTCCATATCAGGAGCTCCACCGCCATATTACGACTCGCTTTCGAGCGAGGTCTCAAGTAATAAGAATAGCAAAGTGAAACCGGGTTTAATCGATTGGGATCATAATCAGAGCCAGAACCAGCAGCAAACGAGTCGAATTGGCGGCGGCGGTGGGGGAGGAGTTGGGAATACTTATGCTTCGTCGATTGTGACGCAACGCCAATCGAGCGGGAGCAGCTTCGGCGAGAGCTCGTTATCGGGAGATTATTATGCGCCGACCATTTCTACGACGGCTGTGAACGAGATCAGTGCATTCATGTACGGTTATGATGAGTGCTTTAGGCATGTGGATATGAGAGCGAAATTTGGCGGTTCATCGTCGGGGAAAAGCTGGGCGCAGCAAACGGAGGAGAGTTATCAGTTGCAGTTGGCGTTGGCTTTGAGGCTTTCCTCGGAAGCTACCTGTGCTGATGATCCGATTTTTTTAGATCCAGTTCCGGATAATTCCGCAATTCGGGCAGGTAGCTCAGGCTCTGCTGAGACAGTTTCTCATCGGTTCTGGGTACGTTTTCGTGTAAATTTCCTTGTTCGTAACTCTTATGAATTTCTTGAAATGGATTTGACGCTCAGCGGCTCACTGAGGCTAGTAGCTCGAAGAAAGATGCCTAGGTGAATAAAATAGTTCTCTCAGTGAATGGATTTAGTTTTTAGATGATTTTGAAGATATACTGTGACTCTGCAAAATATATCATACTATGTATGTGATTTCTTTCCTCTTATTATGAACCCATGCAGATGATAGGATGTAAAAAGTAAGGTTGATGCTGACAGTAGTTTTCGGTTGTTTTGATGTTTGGTGAATGCATTTATACCTATGTTATGTATTGTTAATGTGGGTAAAGTGGGACTATATTAGCTACGCAGCATCTAAAATACACATGCTCAGATTTTGAAGTTAGTTAAGTTTTGGGATTTGGTTGATAAAAGTTTGGAATTCAAGATTTCCTTTTCAATATTATGTGCATCAGGTGAATGGCTGCCTATCATACTTTGACAAAGTTCCTGATGGCTTCTATTTGATTCATGGAGTGCATCCATATGTATGGAAAGTGTGCACTGATCTACACGAACATGGTAGAATTCCGCTAATTGAATCTCTAAGATCTATTGATCCTACGGTGGATTTACCACTAGAAGTGATATCAGTTGACAGAAGAAGTGATCCAGGCTTAAAGGATCTGCAAAATAGAGTCCACAATATTTCTTGTATCTGCATAACCACTAAAGAAGTTGTTGATCAGCTAGCAATGCTTGTCTGTAGTCGCATGGGGTAAGTTATCGACGACACAAATGAACAAATGCTCATCATTCTTGCATCTTTGTTGAACTTTTCTGACATTGTTATATTGTGATTCAAGTGGTTCATCTACTACTGGAGAGGATGACTTCTTTTTCTATTGGAGGGAGTGCAGTGATAATTTAAAAGATTGTTTAGGTTCAGTTGTGGTTCCTATTGGTAGCCTATCCCTTGGCCTTTGTAGACATCGAGCTTTACTATTCAAAGTAAGGATTTAATCATTTATGGTGTTTTTATTTTGTGTGAGATCGTAACGAGTATTGTTTGCTTTAATTATATGATTTTTTTAACGTCTTCACGACATCTCAGTTGGAGTGGTTTTACTTTGAAGCAGAGGATTTATTCTTGGTTCAAATTTATGCAGGTACTAGCTGACATGATTGACCTACCATGTCGAATTGCAAAGGGCTGCAAACATTGTAAGAGAGATGATGCTTCCTCCTGCCTTGTTCGCTTTGGGCTCGACAGGTGTCTATATCAGCACTGTCATGTTTTGGTTTGTTTTAGTTATTTTTGCTTAACTTTATTTCAGTGCAATTTTGTTTTCTAATGGCAATAATTTGCTGACAGTATAACCCCTGTTTTTTTAATTGACTAAGTTGTTTGCTTTGTGGAAACTGCATAAACTCTTTTAAAATGAGGTGCCTAATTCCAACTGTTACTTCAGTTAAATGGTGGCAGTGCATTTGCTTATTGCGGTTCTTTCTTCCTGTTCTGGACTATGATCTGTGAAAAAGTTAATGTCTTGTTTGTCCTGGTGAGATAACTACTATATGCAAGAGAAATCTCATGAAGCAAGTCTGTGATTTCAGGGAGTATTTTGTGGACTTAATTGAGAACCCAGGCTACTTATGTGAGCCTGGTTCCTTGCTCAATGGTCCATCTTCCATCTCAATTTTTTCCCCATTGCGATTTCCACATCCAAAACCAGCTGCACCTGCCATTGATTTCAGGTCATTGGCCAAACAGTATTTTTTGGACTGCGAATCACTTAATCTTGTATTTGATGATGCTCCAGCAGGTGATTTTTCAGTTACTATCTGTATAAAGAGCTTTATTCCTGGCCCTTCACTAAAAAAGTGACTCTAGCAGTCACAAGTCCACATGCCTAAACTTGTGATTCTATATTTATCTGGTGTGAAACTGAGCTATGGTTCATTTAATTTCAGGTACTACTAGAGATGATGAAAATCCTGGATTCTCTCTCAACCCCAAGAAACTTGACAAGATTGGCACTGAGAGAAATAATCTGGTGCAGATCTCAAGTAATATGGATGATATTTCGCAGTTGCCCTTACCTCCTAATATTGCTCAGCCAACTGCTTATTATAGAGATTCCCAGTATTCACAGTCTATAATACACTCAATGAATATTAATAATGATCCTTCAAAGCACATTTCACCGATAGGGCCTAGAGATGACCCAGTTTTAGTTTTCTCCGATGTGTTGCGGGATGCTGCTAAGGATTCAAGGTTTGCCAATGGCAGTCAGCTTGTTCCCCACAAACCAAGAAAAGAAGTTGCCCTCGAAGTTGATGATTTGGACATTCCATGGACTGATCTTATTTTAAAAGAGAGAATTGGTGCCGGTATTTTCTGTCCCCTTTCTGAAGAACTTTACTTTTACAGAATAGGAGATCATTTTCCTTGCTCATTCATGCAGTTATGGTTATACTAGTGTACTTAGGTTCCTATGTTGTCCTTTTCAGGTTCTTTTGGAACTGTTCATCGTGCTGAATGGAATGGCTCGGTAAGAATCCTTTAGTCTATTTTGTTATTGTCAAAGGATAAAGTTAAATGTTGCGTAATTTTTTTAAATCTTTTGTTCCATATTCTTCATTGCAAACATCTGCCTTTCTTGCATCTCAAAATGCTGGCCGCCTTATCAAGATTTTTGTGCTTTTTTTGTTTGTGCTGTTCCTTAGGGTTGAAGAAAATGTCTGTAATTGTTAATATATCTTTGACAAATGGAGGGAGATTCATTAATGTGTATTATGGATCTGTGAAGTTGCAGAACTTATTTTTATCTGTCTTTTGATTGTAGGAGTAACGGGTGTTTAAGGATTTTTTGGATTTTCTAGTGTCGTATATGATGCAATCAACTTTAGGTGCAAAGTCTAGGTTATCTTGTGTCTCCTCTTTGAATATTTCTGCACTATAATTCTTAAGATTTGAATATGAGACCTGCTTGAAGTTTAGAAACCATTTCCTGTGATTTTTCATTTGAGCTCACATCAATTACCATCAAAACTCAATTCTCAAATCCAAACTATTAATCTAGATACTGTTAATTTTGTAAATGTTTCTTAACCTGCATTTAGTCTAGTTTCCACATTATCGAAGTACAGGATAAATATTAGGTCAACTCCAAAGCTTCTTAGCAAACAATTTTTAGTTATGCTAACTAAGAATACAAATGATAGACATCTGTAGGTGACCTTCTTTGTGGCATTCATTAAAGAGTGAACTTTTTATTCTTTAGCCTATTTTCATTTGAAGTTTGGTCCATCTTCGGTAATGATTTGACTTTTAAAGTATTCAAAGCTTTTGAAGTGGAGTTCCTCAGTAATTTTTTGATGAATTTCTTTTAAACTAATTTGACATAGTCCTCATTTAGATGAAATTTCAATAGAGGCAAACCATATGATCAAAATATGGATTTGTTGTTCTTGATAATTCCTTTTCATCTAAAGAAACGTTAGTTTTAATCACAGGATGTTGCTGTGAAAATTCTCTTGGAACAAGACTTGAATGCTCAACGTTTCAAAGAATTCTTGAGGGAGGTATGAGTTGAGTGACATTTTTAATAGACTTTGTTCCTAAGATAAAGGAAACATTAATTACCTTCATGTTTTTGTTATGATATGTAGTTTCGCCTGAATTGTTTGTTAGGTTGCAATAATGAAATGTCTACGGCATCCAAATATTGTTCTTTTTATGGGAGCAGTCACACAGCCCCCAAACTTGTCTATAGTGACAGAATACTTATCAAGGTTTGTTATTTTTTCTTTTGGAAGTATCCCTTCATTTGTACTCTTCCATTTGAAAAAAGAAATGGAAAGGAAAACTTCATGTCACTGTACTCATTTTAGATGTTCGAACTGTGAAGTGGACTAAAACCTTGATTCTTGCAGAGGTAGCTTGTATAGGCTTTTGCATAAGCCTGGTGTGAGAGAGATGTTGGATGAGAGACGTCGGTTGAGCATGGCCTATGATGTGGTGGGTATTCGAAGGGTTTACTATCAACTTAATATATTATCATCCTTTTTGTCCATTGTTCAGCTTTGATCTAAGTCACCGTCCTTTTTTATGCACAGGCAAATGGAATGAATTATCTTCATAGACGCAGTCCTCCTATTGTTCATAGAGATTTAAAATCTCCAAATCTTCTAGTTGATAAAAAATATACAGTGAAGGTAAGACCCAAAATGTTGCTTTTGTGTCTCGAAGAGTAATGTTTTACACATAATGATACTGTGATGTAAGCATAAGTATTCTGTCGATCCTGTTTACTTATTTTTGCAATGGAATAAATGCTAAGTCATTGGCATATTCTTTTTTTATAACTGATAAGTGGAATGTAGATATTGCTACATATGTTAAATGCACATAAGTTGACTGTTGATAAAGGTTAAGGCATCCTGCCTCGGGTATGGTTTGAGCCAATTCCATTTATTTTACCATGCTGTTTTTTTTTTGGTTATATGCTGTGCCTTTTTAATCCTAATTTCTTGCAATTTTTTTTTTTGATTTGTGTGCCTTTCTGTGAGTTGATATTACAAAAGTAATGGTCTTAAGCCATGTTCTGTTCAACTTCATGTCCATTCAGTGTCTTTTTCATGGCTTGCTAATTTATTTGTGTTGCTGTAACTTGTAGTGAAGTAGTTTCAGAGTCCTTGTACTTTTCTCTAGTTACTTCACATAAATCTTCCTCACATTGCTTGGTCTGTACCTTCAGGTTTGTGATTTTGGGCTTTCTCGTTTGAAGGCAAATACATTTCTCTCATCCAAGTCTGCCGCTGGAACTG
This sequence comes from Gossypium longicalyx, assembly GCA_025698465.1. Classification (NCBI taxonomy): domain Eukaryota; kingdom Viridiplantae; phylum Streptophyta; class Magnoliopsida; order Malvales; family Malvaceae; genus Gossypium; species Gossypium longicalyx. The sequence continues at coordinate 31,457,772 of CM047003.1, forward strand.
TAAGTTACACTAGTTCTTAACAGTGTCCTTGGTATTTCTATTTGAATTACCATAGCTCATTCTGTGTTGCAGATAGTAATAAATATATATTTTTTATTAGCCTGAGTGGATGGCTCCGGAAGTTCTTCGTGATGAACCGTCAAATGAGAAGTCTGATATATATAGTTTTGGTGTAATCTTATGGGAGCTTGCTACTTTGCAACAACCATGGGGCAACTTAAATCCTCCACAGGTTTGTTTATCATTTTAGATCTTGACCCCACAACTATCTACATTCTTTTTTTGGTGATCTAAAGACTATCTTGAAATGTTTGTAAAAGAAATTGACGGTTTTCATTAAAGACAGCAGTCTATTGGTTGAAACAATAATAACATTGCAAGTGGAATTTTCTTGGCATAGAACTAACCAATTTTATAAGCACCTTGAGCAATGTGTTGTACAATAGACATAAATCATATGCTTGAATATCATTAAAAAATGAACTCGCTGGATATCTTTTTTGTTGAATGCAGACTCTTATATTGAGATAAGGTTCAAATTTGTCTATTCAACACATTGTTTGTAAACGGGGACCTCAATTTTTGTGCCTCTGAAAAAAGTGTGAAATTCCTTGCTAATAGGCACACACTTTTTAGCAGCTTGCAATGAAATAGGCATACCCCTCAGTGACCACTAACTATTGATGTATCGATCCTTTTTTTTATTACTAAAATTAATACATTTGAAATTCAGTTTTCGGCTACTCAACTATTTTTGCACAGTTTTCATGCAAGGATATCTTCTGGTAACAGTCATAGCTGAATAAAAACTGTCTCATAGGTTGTAGCAGCTGTTGGTTTCAAGGGCCAAAGGCTTGAAATTCCACATGATTTGAATCCTCAAGTGGCTGCAATAATTGAGGATTGCTGGGCAAAGTAAGTCGTAAGATTCTTTTCTGAAGTGGAGCTTGCTTAGCAAATTTTCCTGTTGAAGTTATCCATGTTTTTTCATTTTCATTGTGCAGTGAGCCTTGGAAGCGTCCTTCATTTTCCAATATCATGGATCGGTTGAAACCATTGATTAAACCCTCCACTCCTTGACCAGATCCTGGTATGCCATTACTTACCTGCATGGCAGGAACTCCTACAAAGTCTTCTTGCACATAATACATCATTCTTTTTGACATAATGCCTTCAACACTACACGCTGTTAACTAATCTAAGGTATGCTCTTTGAGATTCTTCAGCTTCTAAAATTAAGAACATGGAATAAGCCCATTAGGATTCTTTTTTGATAGTGGGATCAAGGTTGGCTTCTCCTTGAGAAGAGGAAAGCTTGATAATTGCTAATTTCCTTTTTAAGTATTTTTCTTTCACCTCTTCCTCTTAAGATTTTTGAGATATGTCAGCTTGTGGACTGTGGATGGTGTTTTATGACTGGGTGAAATTTCCTTGTCATGTTCATGATGCTCATCAATCTGTGCATAGATCCATGCGTGCACAATCTGTGCTGATGCATATGCATTTTTTTTCCTTTCATTATTTATGAGAGTGCCGTCATTTGAATTGCATCATTTACTATATTGATACACGCCTTCTTTCGATTCATTGCAGAAATAGTGGTTGTACATGTCTGTTCTAATAGACAATTGGGACTCTCTGTGATTTTTGGCATGGATTAAAGGCTCCACTTCCTCTTGCCCAAGATCATTTGTTTTCGATTAAGTAAAATTTCACATGCAATTACGTGAAAAGTTGTATCATATTATATTGTCTTGCAGGGTTTAGTTCTATATGTAATGATTTCAACTGAAATTAGTTCACTGTGAAGCAGTTGATTTTGGGTATAGGTGTGGGGTTCGAGTTTAGAAACGGCAATTCCATATTTTAGGTCTAAGCAGCCTTTTTGTAAATAAAAAACAAAAAGCATAGAGACGAGTCAAATCATGAAACATTTTAAGAGAAATTATGTATCAATGTTCTCTTTTTTTTTTCCTTAAAAACGTAGATAGTGAAATATTAAAAGAAATTATACTCCTCTTCCAAAAATTAAGTGCCTACTTTTGGTGCTATTTCATTTGATTTTTTCTAGATAATTAATTCTATTTCATCTGATTTTATTAAGGTTAAAATATGCTATTAGTACAAAATTTGAGATTCGGTTTTTGTGCTTAAAATTTTAAAAATTAACATTTTCTATTTGAAAATCAGAGTCTATTTATTAAAATATCAAGTGTTTTTTTTTTTGTCAAATTTTGCCAACTTAAAATTTTAATTAGGATGTTTTCATATAATATTGCATATAAGTATAATAAATTGATAAATTTTAACAAAAATTACTAATAATGATAATAATTATATTGGGATTTTTAAATTAAAAAAAAAGTACGAGGATTAAAATTTTAATTTTAAAGCGCATGGCTAAATCTCAAGTTCTATACTATACAAGTATAGATACGATACTAACAGCATATGTTAACCTTTTATTAGGGATGTCTATCTTGGCTGGTTGCTATCGGGTTATTCGAAGTTGACCCGCGGTTAGTAGACGTTGTAAATTTTTAACGTGATTTAGGGTGAGTTTGGATGGGCAGTGCGTTTAACTACGGTTAGTGTAAAAACAGTTGTGGCGGTGAGATTAGATACTGTGATAATACTGTAGCGTAATACAAAAAGTAAGGTAAACGCACTGCACCACACTCAATTGCCCATTCAAACTAAGCCTTAAAAAGACACGACACATGCAGTATATATTCTAATAAGTATATAAATATGATTAATTTAATTGATGTGGTATTAATAATATACATGTTTATTTTTTCTTATGCAATTAATATGAAATACTATACGTTTATGATTTGGCTGATTTATTACTTATCAAATGCTCTTATGAAAGGATGTTAAACGCTTTTAGACCAAATGGGGCTATTTTACTAAACTAATTTACAACAATTAAATATTGAGGTTCAAAAACATTTATGGAAATGAATTAAAAGGAATAGGCACGGGAGTCGGCACCCTATAGCCGACATTCATGTCAGAATTTCTCAATAATCACCCGGTCACTGGAACAAAGATTAAAAAAAAAAAATTTGGTGCCCACAATGCAATGGTTGGCGCCCATATATATATTCTTTTACTCGTATTTTGTAAAATACATGTAATATCGGGTAAATTTTTTTTTTTTGGGGTGCTATCTAGCAGATGGCCTACACTCATTTTCAAATTTTTGTTTTTGTTTTTGTGCCGGCACTAGTGACCAGCACCCATTTTCAAAAATTTGGAGCTGTTACTTTGAAGCTTCGGATGCGAATTTGCTTGCGAAGCAACATATATGGGCGGCGGCGGATCTGTTCACCAGAAACGAAGCCTTTAATGTGACTAATGAGGATGTTTTCAAGTGGAAGCATTTGTGGACTGTTTTGGTAGAGCAATTTGGGATAGAAGAATTTGGGTTCATGGAAGGGGAGAAGCGGGGGTTGGGAGTAGATGATGAAAGGAAAGGAAATAGTTTCGGAAGTAATAGTGAAGGAGAACAAATTGCGTAAGACGAGTTTGCAGGAGGTGGGAAATTGGTGGTCTGTGGATGTGATATTTTCGGCTCTGCTGCAGTCACCGCTGCTCAATATGAATAAGAGCAAGGAGCATGGGTTTATGGGGTTAAGAAATTTCTAGAATTCATTTGTTACTTGGATTGATAAGATGAAGGCTTACAAGATTGTGCCTTGATCCCATTCCATCTCTTGTTTCAAATTGTTTCCTTGGTTTTCCAGATAAGATGGAATTTCTGTTATTGTACTTCTAAAATAAGCAAATACGGTAAGCTATTAATTGGCATGGCACCGTAAGATGTCAGAAATAATTGCTTACGTTCAAAGAGAAGCTTCTGTTGTACTTGTGAAAATGCTATATGGTTTTCTTTTCCCTTTATTTATTCATGATGCATTGTTTTTTTTTTTTTTTTCAAAATTTTGAAGATGAGTGCCAGTCACTACTGTGCCTGTAAAAAAAAAATTGAAAATGAGTTCGACCATCTGTTACATGGTAACCAAAAAAATAATTTTTTTATATCCAATATTATATGTATTGTATAAAATACGAGTGAAAAAAACACATATAGGTGTTGACCATTACATTAATGGTACAAAAAATTATTTTTTTAAATCTTTATTCTAATCATCATCAGATAATTATTGGAAATTTTTTTAACATGAATGTTCGTATCCTTATGCACTGTTCCCTTCAAGCTATTTCCATAAATATTTTTAAATCTCGATAGTATTCTATTATTTTAGGTTAGTTTGGTAAAATAGCCTGGAGATTGTTTTGATAAAATATCGTTGTCTCCCTTTTAAAATTAAACATTTAATGAAGTCCAGAAAATAGAAAATTCATAAAAACATTCAAGAAAATAATCACGTGCACAATAAATACTGAAATACTAATAAAAAATATGACTGGTCCAAAATCTGAACGACAAGACATGTCCCCAGTTGTTGCAGTTCTAAACGAAAAATCCACTCGTTTCATTGGCCTGTTGGACTTACCTTCGTCTCCAAGTATTTTGACCATCCAGAAAATCACACAGTCTAGTTCAAATCATCAACGCCAGCCCAAATCCAGTTCAGGAACAAAAAAATCTTCCCCAACAGTGGACCCCATTTGTTTCTTCCCGACCAGTTAACCAACCACACTGATTTTTTTTTTTAATCCTTCAAACAAAACCCAGAAGAAGTAATTCCCTGGAAACAACCCAAATTTTAGTCGGCGCTTCCTTTCTTTCTGTTTTTTTTTTTTTAATTTATTTTTCTTTTAGCAGCGATTCCATAACAAATGGGTTATAAATCTTCCACGTACAAATCACCAACAGTTAAGGCGAGCCTCCAGTTTCACTCACCGCCTTTCAAGATTTTTTTTCCTTTGGAGCAACAGTTGGTCGGCTTAAACCCTTCAAAACCCCCCTTCCACCCCATTTTTTTTCATTTTTATCGAACCTTAGAATTGAAACCCAGGATCTCTTTCCAAAATCTTCTTCATTATCTTAAAAAAACGAAATGAATCCAGACGAAGAAAAACGCTCTCCGAATGCCCTTCCAAACCCACCCCAAACGTCGCCCTTCCCTTCCTCCTTAATGGAACTGGAAACGTTTTCATGTGGCGTGCCTCAGCCTTTGGAAATTCTTCAGGGGAACCCAGTGCCGCCATTTTTGTCGAAAACGTTCGATTTGGTGGAGGACACGTCGTTGGATCCGATCATCTCTTGGGGTCCGACGGGAGAGAGCTTCGTGGTTTGGGACCCGGTCGAATTCTCTAAGTTCATACTTCCTCGGAATTTCAAGCACAACAATTTCTCCAGCTTTGTTCGTCAGCTCAATACTTATGTGGGTATTATTGCAATAATACAGCCTACATAAAAAAAAAATATCGCTGATGGCATTTGGTTTTGTAACTTTTGTTTCTCTTTCTTTCTTTCTTTCTTTGCTTGTTTGTTTGTTTGCTTGTTTTTGTTTTCTGTATTTATTTTTTTAAGGTTTAATCTGTAAACTGGAACCTGTAATTGTAGAAGCCCGATTTGTACACATTGGTTGTAATATTGTAAATTATCGAACTGTTGTACAAAGATTTTGTAATCGGAGAAAAGGGTTAATTGTATTTCCTATTTTGAAATTGTATATTCAAATCTTATGGTTTTGTCGTATTTTGTTCCTTTGAGCTTGTGTAAAGCTAATGTATTTATTTGTATTGTGATCAAATGTAAGACTTATCTGTAAAACTTGGATTTATGTTGCATAAGTGAATTGTTATTTGTGGAAATTATTAAAAAGTTTGGTTAAGCTTCTTCGAGGTCAGCTTCATTTGCTGAATCTCTGCTGGACTTGGGAGTTCCATCCTAAAGCAGGTAGAAATTTGGGTTCTAGTGGAATCTTTGTTATTTTGCTACTGTATTTTTCTAACTCTTTCTTAATTTCTCTCTCTCTCTCTCTCTTTAGAAAGCTGATGTTATGAAGATGATCTATATAGTGCAACTTGGCTCCTTCTGAAAAATCCTATGTGAATCATACCCTTTGATGTTCTTGTTTTCGTGAACAATCCCGTTTCCCCCATTTATTCTTGAATCATCTTGTGTACTGTTTTCAGGGATTTCGCAAAATCGATACTGATAAGTGGGAATTTGCAAACGAGGCTTTTCAGCGAGGGAAGAGGCATCTTTTGAAGAATATTCAGAGGCGTAAGTCGCCTCAATCGCAACAGGTTGGTAACTATTTTGGATCTTCTACTGAAGCAGGGAGGTCTGGAGTGGAAGGTGAAATAGAAAGGTTGAGGAAGGAGAAGAGCATGTTAATGCAGGAAGTAGTGGAACTGCAGCAGGAGCAGCAGGGTACGGCTCGGCATGTCGAAGTAGTGAATCAGAGGCTTCAATCAGCTGAACAAAGGCAGAAGCAAATGGTTTCTTTCTTAGCCAAGTTATTCCAGAATCCGGCTTTCTTGGCACGCCTTAGACAAAAAAAGGAACAGGGAGAAATCGGTTCTTCGAGGATGCGGAGGAAGTTTGTCAAGCACCAGCTGGTTGAATTGGTCGATTCAGAAACACCTGCTGAAGGCCAGATTGTGAAGTACTCCAAACTTGATTGGAGAGACATTGCTATATCTCCTTCAGCCCCAGATATAATTCCAACTTCTGTTGAACAATCTCCAGATTATCTACCCAAGGGAGTAGCAGAAATCGATTTAGGTTCTGAAGGCTTTCCATTTCCAGTTGATGATGAAGTAGTTGTATCTGATGAGTTGGCGACTGCACATGGATTTCTTGGAACCCCAGAGCTGGTAGGAGAAGGTACATCAGGCACGGGAATCCAGGATCTGAAAGGGAAGAATGTAATCGGTTTGGAACAAGTGGTTAATCCAGGGTATTTTATATCTTCCCCAGAGGATTTAGTGAAGCAGAAAAGCACCCCATATTTCTCATCTCCTATCAGTGAGAGCGTTTCTAAACAAGATGTATGGAGCATGGATTTTGATGCTACTGTTGGTATGCCTAGTTCTAGGAACGAGTTATGGGGTAATCTTGAAACCTATGACATTTCTGACTTGGGGGTAACTGGTGAGTTATCTGATGTCTGGGATCTGGGGTTTTTGCAAGCAGCAGAAGATTCAGGTGCTGATAAATGGCCGACTGAGGGATATCCTTTCGACAATCCCCATACTGAGAATCAAGGTGGCCAGTCAGAAGCTAATAGGTCTAAGAAAATGGATCCATAAGGGATCATTTCTTAGGTAGATGATGATGCCCTTGTGGATCATAGTTAATCTTCATTTACTAGGATGAATGATTTATTGGACAATTGATTTATGAGCATACTAATTGAATGCCGTTTTTCTTTATCTAATATTATATCATTACAGGTTTCTGTTCCTTTCTATTGGTAATTTCAATTATAAGCAAACCCTTGTGAACTGAAATTTTCTGTTGCTGTCCCATATGATGGGTTTCACTTGAAATTGCAGGTTTTACACTCACCGGTGTGTGTTGAGTTATGAAATTGCAGGTTGAGTTGAAGTCTTATACATCCATTCAACTTGTTGCCATATTCTTAGCGGTTGGCATGCGACATCCAGTCAGAGAACGACATTGATTGACAACATAATCAGTGCAGGGTTTGCCTCATCTGTTGGCATATATGTTCTCATTTTAAATAGCTTGTTATTTGGTTGCAGACCAAAGTTAGATAGATGTAGAAATTCTAATCTGAAGATACTTGGACAATTCGGCACAGGACTCACCTTATTATCCAGACTTCATTCTTCCTGAAGTAAATAATTTAGCATACACGTCTCGAACACATCTATATGATATTCCCAGAAATAACATCGTGTATTCAGCAGCCTCAGGAAGTAGTGTAGTTCTTATAGAAATTTGATGAATGGCCGTTTTGTTGTATGCAGGTGCATTTGTGACTTGGTGTTAAAACCCTCGTAGCATATCTCCTATCGATGCAGGTTGGTGGAGCTGCAACGAACAACGTCAAGAGGGGTTAACCGATTACGAAGGATCTCCAACAACATTGGTGATTTCAGCAATTTTTTCTGCCCGTACAGATATCTTGCACGTTATGTAGGAAGTAAAGAGTGTCGGTCTGGTCTTAATCATCAATCATTATAGCCATGTCTCTTCCGCTGTACCATGAATTTTGAGATAATTTCATTTGTATTTTTTCATTACTAATATCCAGAGGCGTATGTATTTGTTCGAATATATTTCATTCTAGTTCGATGTCAATATGTATTGCACCAGTTAAGTGATCTTTCCCTATCTTGGATAACAAATTTTACACTTGTTGACATGCTAAACTTCTTATACCAGCTTTTCCCTTCTTCCAATTTTTATGTTTTCAAGAGTGACATTATTCAAAAAAAAAAAAAAAAAAAAAGAGAAATAAAGAAAAGAGAAGAAAATTATATTTATAAAATAAACTTTTTTTAACAAATCATGATAAAAATATTTGATTTTTTTTTTCTCATTAGGGGGAAATTAATGTTTGCATATTTTGTCAAAATGATTTTAATTGTATTTTTGAGCTTTTTTTTACTATCAACTTTTGTTTTTTTTTTCAAACTATTTTTTCTAACAATTTAATGAAAATACCATTAAAAAAAGTTAATGGAGATCATGTGAAATTTTATATGTGAAATATTCTGAATAAGATAATTACATGTAAAAAATAAAAAAATAAATAAATATTACATTAAATAAAAAAATAACTCTTAATTCAAATAAAATAAATGTAATTATCTAAAAAAATTAATTTAGTAAAAAAACTTATTAGTAAACAAATGTATGAAAGATTGAAACTTTTTTAAAGAAAAGAAAAATTGAAACCTTAAATTTATTTATTAAATTTATTAGAAAAAGTAAATTGAAAAAAAAATAAAGATTAATGGTAAAAAAATACTCAAAAATACAATTAAGGCTATTTTAATAAAACATACAAATATTACTGACTAAATTTATCATTAACCCATAAAAATTAAAACCAACCATTTTAGAGCAATGATGTTTTTACATTCATTTTAGTAATGATGTACTGAATAAACTTATACCCATGTTATTATATTAACCAATCAAACAAAGTTGAAATGTAAATAAATTAACGACGCAACCTTTTTACAAAAAGGGCAAACTGCCTAGTTAGTCATCCAACTTTTAAAGCATTTTTATTTTGGTTACTCAAAATGAAATTTTTATAATTTAGTTATTCAATTTTTAAAGTGCTTTTATTTCAGTCATCTAAGCATTAAATCTTTAAAGTCAATTAACGGCACACACCACATTATGTTTACACTTTTATTGTGGTTACCTAACTTATAGGTTAATTAAAAAAATGATATAAAAAAATAATAAATTATAAAATTTCAAATTATACATATTTACCCCTTTCCAAAATTTTAAATTTATTTTCATTATTCAACTTTTAAATTTCAAAACATAAAAATCAATTAAATAAATTATAAAAAATATTAATATTAATATTAACTAAATTTATTTATTTATTTATTCTCCTTTTAAATAATTAATTGATTTCGTTAATGATGATTTGCAAACATCAAATAAAAATTTAAAAAACTAATAAAGTCTCCACTCGACTCACTCCAACAATTTCTAAACCCTAACAGTAACAAAGAAAATACCACAAATTTCTCCACCGGCCACCACCATCATCGTTCCATAGGCACTCTATTTTTGCAGCTTCGAGTTCTTTTAGGTGATTTTCTGTTGGAGCTGTTTGGTAGGTGAGAAAATACGCTGAAACTGCTACATCCTTTGCCTTTGTTGTATTTTGTTTGTGTGTATGTAAATAGCATGAAGTCGGGGTTCTGTTGGTTTCTTAGTTCACTTTATCTGATCGTTCGAGGTTCCTTTCTCTATATGTCTCCAATTTTCGAGATCTGTGGATTTATTTTCTATATGGTTTCGCGGCATTTTTCTGTTGTTGCTGGTTTTTTTTTTATTCAACCATTAAGAGAAACTTTGACAGATTTTGGGTGAATGCAATCGTTTAGAGTGTCAGAATCTTTGATATGTCTGTTTATGGTGGTTGAAAATTAGGGAGGGAAAGTTTGTGTTACGCGAATCAATATGAAATCGCTGGCGTCAGCTTCATGGAAAGCCCCTCTAAAGTTCAGGATGTAAGCTCCTCATTCTTAAATCTTCTTTTTATTTAGGAGTTGTGTCATTTTTTTAGGATTGAAAGCTTGATTATCTAATTTTGGTCCAAAAATTGAAGGCCGACAGCTGAAAATTTAATACCCATTAGGCTTGACATAGAAGTCGATGGACAGCGCTATAAAGATGCTTTCACTTGGAACCCTTATGGTATGCATTCGCCTTATTAAATATGTTTCTCATGAAATCAAGAAATTCGGGGATTTTTTTTTGGCCAATATGAATTTGAAAATTTGGATTTTAGATCTCTTTTGTTATATGACCTTATATTAAATTTCAAATTTGTAAATATTTGATTACATTTTCATGTGTTTGATTGCACGATTATACTATTTCTGGAATTCAGATTTATTATTTAAAAGTTAGAGTTCTTTAACGCTACCTTAGTGTAGTTTGCTAATCACACATATTCTTTTGTTTGTATATTTGTTCTAAAAGATCCGGATTCAGAGGTGGTGATGTTTGCAAAAAGGACTGTAAAAGACTTGAAGCTTGCCCCTGGTTTCCTTCCGCAAATTGTTCAATCCATTCAGGTCATCTTAACTGTTTTCTTTTCTCTCATTTCAATGTTCAACAAAAAGAAAAGAAAAAGAAATTGACACTTTTAAAGCTGATTTTTAGTTGTACTTATCATTTTTAGTTGTACTTATCATTCTCCTATTCTTCACTTTGCATGTTATCTTCAGTCACAGCTTGCCACCTTTCGATCATATGAAGGTCAAGACATGTACGTTGGTGACAAGATCATTCCAATTAAGGTATCTTTCATAAATAAAGTACTAACAACATTTATATAAATATCACCATTTTCCTTTAATGGTTTTCTAACACCTACTTATCCATCACATGGACTTCATCAGCTTGATCTTCAAGTCAATCATACAGTTATCAGGGATCAGTTTTTATGGGTAAGAATTGGAAAATGAATTTGTATAATATCATTATTATATGCATGTTCTTGTGTTTTCTCATGCTTGTTCATCATTTATCTTTTATGAGCTATGCAACTATTTCTCAATGAGATGCTTGAATGCTGTTATCTTTATTTGTTATAGGACTTGAACAACTTTGATAGTGATCCTGAAGAATTTGCTAGAACTCTCTGCAAAGATTTAGGCATTGAAGACCCTGAAGTTGAGGTAAGCAATTCATTTTAGAAGCATACTTGTAAAACATTCATCCTACCTGAACATGATGAGAAACAGATAACAGAGTACAGTATTTCTCTTTCTAGCCTGTTTCATTTTGTTTCTGTGCCTTTAAAACATATCTTCTTTTATGATTTCTTTACTCTATGCAGCCTGCAATTGCCTTTGCAATTAGGGAGCAACTTTATGAGGTAGTTATCATGTGTTTCTACTTAATCTTAGCCATTGATGCATATATGGCATGGTTGTTATTATATCTCTGTAATGTTGTGTTTTTTAGATTGCAATTCAAAATGCAACTACAGCAAGGGAGAACAGAATAAGCAAAAAGGGTCGTCGGGCTGCTGAACATTTCACTTCCAGGTTTTTGTGTTGTTTCCTTGTAATATGGTCAGAAATAGGAGGGATTTTTTTTCTTATCCGAATGGTTTGGTACTTCAGCTTTTTTCACATCCTGCCACCCCCCAATTCTTTCTTGGCTACATTGGTTTTGTCCAAGCATGACAGACCTCAATGTTCTATGTATTGATGACATTGCTTTCTGTTTTCCCTCTCACAGTAAAGCTAGTGGTGCTGCACTGGACTTGATGAAGTTATTCAGTTTCAGATCAAGTGTTGTCCGGTACTCTCTCTGTGTAAATCTCATGCTGAATAATTTTCCCTATTGAGCCTTGAAAAATTGTTATGGTCCATTTAGAAACTTGTATTTTATGGGTTGGGATTTGGATTTCAAAATCCAAATGCTTTGTTCAGAAATGGTTTTATTTAGGTTTGGGTCAAATTTAAAAGGTCCATCCAAGATATCAAAATACTTATTGTATCAAGTACTTTGAAAAGACACAAGCAGGACTCTTTACTTGTTTCCATATTAGAATTTAGAAAACATCACAAATTTAAGATTAGTTAAAATATTGATTGAACTTAAATCTAGATTCATTAAAACTGAGAATTTCTAATTCATAAATTTTAAATCAAAAGTATCGAAGTTTATAATGTTTAAATCCATATCCTTATTCAATTTTAGGCTGCCAAACCCAAAGTTCTGCTGTCATAATTTATAAATTGCTTTACAGCTCCATGTCTAAGTGAAATTATTCTGTGACTCAGGCCGACCATTTAACGGATAGGAAAAGGATTGGTTTGGAAATAAATTTAGAACTCTGATCCAAAATTATCTTGATTCAATGGAACATCACTTTTTCTCAACTTCATCTCTCTATTGAGTTGTACACTCATGCTTACGCATTGCATTTCCTTTAAGGTTCTTGAAATCATTAAAAGATTTAAAAGACATCCACCTTGTCAAAACTGTCAAACTAAGTCTTCCATTATATATCATATCTCCTAGGGATAAAGCATTTCAATTAAATCCTTGGCAGAAGACATTAGTTAATGGGTGTACAGTAGATATAGCTAGTTATCGCTGCAATCCTCGAGATATTATTTCAGCTAGGGATTAACAAAAATCTAGAACTCTGATTTTAAATTATCTTGGTTCATCCACCCATGAGGAATTACCAAAACATTTGACCCTTCACCCATTACAATAAAAAGGGTTAGTCAATCAAATAATAGATAGGACATGGGTTGGTTTGAAAATACATGAATTGCTTTTCGTAAAATATTATTATTGTCAGACTTGATTTTGACTAAATTAGCAAAAAACTAGGGTTTTGCCCCCTTTTCACTTGAGTTAAGGTTAAGTAAATGAAGACAATGTAATGGATTTGATTTGGAGATCTTTTTTCTTATTTATCTATGATAGAGCCATCGGGAGAATTTCATTCTTTGTGCACTATTTTTTGTATTCCATATTAAAAAGGAATTGGAATACATAACCTATACAAAAGAAAGGCTAACTAGAGGCTAAACTAAAAAAAGGTATCTTAAGCAATTGCAATAATTGGCTTCATTGATATTCCGGTCTAATAGATGCTATCACGCATACAGCTATACTCATTTTGATGGAATTGTTTTATCTAAAAGAGGATCTTCTATAATTTTGCATGTGAAGTGTTATTTCTTGGTTTTGTCCAGTGGATAGAAACAACACTAGTAAGAAGTCCTATTGATAAGAGAGATAGAGCTAATTCTCAACCAAATCATTGAAATATTTTGTCAGTTTGAAAGCATTGATGTAGCTTCACTTTGTGTAAATGGTTTAGTCGTTTTGGTGTCCCTTTTCATGCACTTGTTAAATTTTCCCATTTAATATTACTGCATATTTCTAACTAGCAATTATTACATTTTCATGTTGCTTTTTAATTTATGTGCTCTGTATGTTTACACCCATTTTGCTTGGTCACTAATCTGTTTGCTCTGTTACTTCGTTAGAAAAATTCAAAAGAAGAAAATTCTTATGGTTTGCCTTTTGCTTTCTGTTGCATCAGGAAAAGAAAGGAGTGGGATTATTATAAACCTGTTCTTGACCTTTTATCTAATGAGGACGTGGATGCTCTCAAAGCCAAAGAAGAAAGGAGTGGCTGGTAAATAGACATAATACGTATAAATGCATTTCTAATTCTTTCTTTTCTTTTTCTGCTCAACAGTATGTTAGATGTTATGAGAATCAATTATATTAGGCAGTTTATGCTGTTTATAAAGAATAACATTTTCAAGAACTATTAGCTGTTAGCATAATATTTAATGGCGTCGGCCAAGTACTAGTTAACGGTTTCCAAGTTCATGTACTATTTAGGTCCGAAAAAAGTTTACTCACGAGTTAGGTACAAGTTGCCAAGTTCAAGCTTCAAAGGCTGAAGTATATATTAACACTTTTTTCTTTTTTTTTCTAATTTTTAGGACATGTGTCAATGTTCTATTGTCTGCCAACATAAAATTTAACAGTGTTAGCCAGATACCTAAAAAAAATACAACTTGGTTAACGGTTTCCACGTTTAGGTACTAGTTAGGTGCAAGGTACCAATTAGGTAGAAATTGCCAAGTTCAGGGGCTAAAATATACATTAACTCTTTTATAAAAATATAAAAATACAAAGATGCCCTTATAATAATAGAACGTTGTAAGAATAATGGGTATTTGGTGATTTCTTGATTCAGTTTGACTTGGTTGATGGTGATACCAACTCAGTTAAAGATTTTGTTATAACTAGATTATGGCACACACAACACACACGATGTGTGTGAAAAAAATCATCTCACAAAAGATCATTGTATCTTGAGTTCAAATCCTATTATATGTATATTTTTCTAGATTTTATATAAAAATATCTATTATAAAAAATCCCTTCATAGCATGTTTCTTATTTTGTAAAATGATAGAGTATTTGGTAATTTCTTAATTGAGTTGAGATCGGATTGATGGGTGATACTAATTCAGTCAGCCCCTTAATATATAGTAGATTTAGTGTAGACAGATAATGAAAAGATAAGGGGCTTAATTTTAAATTGTTATTGAAATTTTAGGGTATATTTTTTATATAAGCCTCTTTTAATCGTTATTGTGGTTTGGGCCTTAAATTGAGATCCATGCTAGTATGGTTCAAAATTCAAATCCTGTGTGAATGGATTTATGAGCTCAAAAGAGGCTAACAACAAAAATTAGGGTTCTTCTGGATATGGCCTAGCCTAGGTTTAGTGTCTCAAAATCTTTAATATATCTGTTTATGGTGATTGAAAATTAGGGAGGGAAAGTTAGTGTTACGTGAATCAATATGAAACCGCCAGCGTCAGCTTCATGGAAAGCCCCTCTAAAGTTCAGGATGTAAGCTCCTCATTCTTAAATATTCTTTTTATTTAGGATTTATGTCATTTTGTTAGGATTAAAAGCTTGATTATCTAATTTTGATCCAAAATTGAAGGCCGACAGCTGAAAATTTAATACCCATTAGGCTTGACATAGAAGTCGATGGACAGCGCTATAAAGATGCTTTCACTTGGAAGCCTTATGGTATGCATTCACCTTATTAAATATGTTTCTCATGGAGTCAAGAAATTTCGGGGATTTTTTTTGGCCAATATGAATTTGAAAATTTGGATTTAAGATCTCTTTTCTTATATGATTTTATATTAATTTTCAAATTCGTAAATATTTGATTACATTTTCATGTGTTTGATTAAAAATTAGAGTTCCTAAACGCTACCTTAGTGTAAGTTGCTAATTGGACATATTCTTGTGTTTCTACGTTTGTTTCTAAAAGATCCGGATTCAGAGGTGGTGATGTTTGCAAAAAAGGACTGTAAAAGACTCGAAGCTTGCCGAAGAACGACTATCCTATACATCAACCTCATTTTGTCTTTTGGTTTCTTCGTTCACTTTATCTGACCGTTCGAGGATCCTTTCTCTCTATATGTCTCCAAATTTGGAGATCTGTAGATTTATTTTCTATATGGTTTCCGCGGCATTTGTCTGTTGTTGGTTTTTTTTATTCAACCATGAATAGGAACTTTGACAGATTTTGGGTGAATGTAATCGTTGAAACGAAGAAAAAAGAACCAGCGCTGTTTAATAAATGTAGACTTGGAATATTAACATTTGCAACTTCTCTTTTGTAAAATATATATATAATTTGCATTTTATTTTGTTTTTTAAATCTGAGTTTGTGAAATCATATGTATTTGCATATAATTTATAAAGTAATACATTTGTAATAGTTTATATAATTTTTAAAATTTCCTTGGCAATTTATTAAATCTAATTGATTTACAAAATAGAAATAAATATATTCATAAGAATGAAAATGTTTTTGGGTTAGAATTAGATACCCCAGGAGGTGGAGCTGAAGCTGAAGCAAGTTCCTTTGCTTAAGAAATTGATTTACAGAATAGAAATAAATATATTTATAAATATATACTTTGAGGGTTGTTAATGCGATGCTTAAAAAATTTAATACGGTTAGGTCAGACTTGAGTTTAGAATCTATAATATTGATTAGGCTTAAATAAAATTTTAGGTTCATTTTTTAAATTGGACTCAAAGCCTAGAAAATGAGTCTATTGGCCTAGCATATGATTAACTCTATAATAAATAATCTAAAAGATTTTAGTAAGTTATAGAAACTTTATAAAATTAATAAAACATATAAAAATTCTTAAAAATTTACAAGAAAAAATAAAAATTTATTAAAAATATTAAAATTGATATAAAATTATAAAAAAATCATAAAAATATGAACTAGTTCAAATCGGTCGATCGGACCAATTAGACGAAATCGACATGGGTATCAATCCGAAGAAAGCCTTAGATTGGTTAACCTGAGAGTCGAGCGGTTGAATCAATTTTTTAATATTTTATTTAATTAAACTGGATAAACCGATCGAACTGACAAACAGATGGCTTGACTGGTTCGATCATCAATTCAGTTCTAAAAACATTGATAAGAAGATTTCATATTGACATATGTTAACAGCTGGATAATGAAAATTTATAAAATTAATAAAAACAATTCAAAATTAAGTATTTTTGGTATGGTTAGGCCACTAGTTTGTTAGTTCAACTAATCGATCCAATTTAATTAAATAAAATATTAAAAAATAAATATATATATTAAAAACTAAAAAAAATGTATACTAAAAAATAAATAAAAAATAGTTCAATCACCCAACTCTCAAGTCAACCAATCTAATGGCTAATAAGGACGCACGCGAAACAAGATCATAAAATTGTCCAAGTCGCGAATTTAGTCTAGGGCTTTAAATGAATTAAGGAAAATTTATAGTTAGACACAACCTGAAACGTAAACAAATCAAAGTCATATCTAATAATTTTAAAAAATAAAAATAAAAATAGATAATTAAAAAAAAAACAAGGAATCCAAATTAAAGATAAGAAATTATTAAAGATGAACATAACAAAATAACAAAGAAACAAAACTAGATAAATGGAAAAAATGGAAAGTAGCGTGTAAAAGTCCTAAAAAGCTTTAAAAACCAGATGAATCCATAATCCCCTTCAAACGACTCTGATTTTCCCTCTAAGAAAAAAAAAACTCGATAAGAAAAAGCTTGAAGATAATCCCCACAGTCTAAGAAGAAAACTCAAGAGAAATTCTTAAAAAGAAAAACTCAAAGAGAATTTTATTAATTCAAAGAAAGAATTTGCTGAACGAATTTGATGAATTTTATACAATGAAGAGGCCTTTATATAGGTTAGCTAAGTACATAAAACTCTCAGGTCTACTGAAACGCTAATTAATTTAAACAAGAAGTAGTTTTAAGCTAAATATTCTTGTTGACACAAAACTCCTAAACAATACATCTAAAATTTCAAATAAATAAATAATGGAATAATAAGACCTAATAAATAAAATATTGGGCTCATATATAATAAAATCAAGCCTAAAAATCGAACCCAATATCATTTAAACTTGAATTAAAAACCCGAAACTCATAATTTTCGTAATAATCCCATCTAAAAATTTTGCTTGCACATTTTCACTAAAACAGTCATAACTTGAGTTCTAAAACCCGAAATCGAGTGATTCAAAGTCCATTGCAAAGCTAAGAGACAAATATCCGATTGATGTAAAGACATATTGACCTGAAAATGCCTAGATGCCTTCAAAAAATGCACCACAAGTCAACTAATTATAACATGGTTAGGAGTGTTGGCTTGATTGGGGTCTTTGAATTGTAATGCCTAAGCTTGTTAACATATTCTACACGTGATTGTCATCATAGATTGAGAATTTAAGTTCATTAACAAAATTGGTCCCTTCTAATTCATCCTCTCTTCATATTGGACTCCAAAGTTTATGGTCTTGAATATTCAAATTTTCTTCTCAAAATTTTTTCTTGATAAAGTCTTGAACAAATAAGTTAAGTTTGACTTCAATTGCTTGTATTTGGATCTTGTGATTGGGCATTGACGGAAATTAAATCAATTATGTCCATGGACTTGAAATTGGGCCTTAAGACTTGTAGCAATGGCATTCTCCGGACTGGCACCTTTCTATTTTGGTCTAACTGATTCGACCGACTAATTTGGTCCAATTCAAGCTTTTATGATTTTTTTTTTATAATTTTTATAAGTTTATGTCAATTTTAATATTTTTAATAATTGTTAATAAATTTTTTGAGATTTTTTTTATATGTTTTTATAAAATTCAAAATATTTTTTTATTAAATTTTATAATTTATTAAAATTTATTAGATTCATTAGATTTTTATAATATTTATAAGTTTTTATTAAATTTTATAAGTTTTGTAGCGATGAATATGATGAATAACAAAAACTGTCAATAGAACGATGAGGACTTAATTGAACATAAATTTGACTTAATTTATTTTATAGCTGTTTTACATATAAACCGGGAAAATAAATTCAAGATCTCTTTCTTATCTTTCGTCGTTTATCAGGACATAAATAAGTAATTTTAAAAGAAATTTGTGGTGTATCGGTAAAATGATTTTAATAATTATTTGGTATTTGAGCTTAAACCCTAGTGCTAGTAGTCACACAATTAACTTTCTTTCTTTCTTTTTTTTTTTTAACCATTTATATCATTGATTTTTTAAACCTTTTTCATTTTAAATGTCGATGATTATGCCCTTCCCTACATTAATGTTTATATCTTAATCCCTTTCTCTAATTTAATTTGTTTTTATTGTAGTTAGTTTTTATTTATATTTTGCATGGTTCCATAATGAATAAATAATTGCTAATGTATTCTCATCTTATATATGATTATTCGACTAATTGGTTGAATTATATATTTAACTGCACAGCTATAAGTTTTAGATTGAATTAAATTATGTATAAATATAAACTTAAAGTTATATTCAGTTGTTCTTATATGTTCACTTTCAAATTCAAATAGCATAAACAGTATATTACTCTTAATGCTACAATATAGAAATAAAACTTTTGAAGTAAGTTGAAGCCAGATAGATAAGCAAAAGGATTTTGGGACCATGATGAACCCCTCTTCTTTGGAGGGGAAGACATCCATGTTTTCAATGAAGAAAAAGGATATGAGAGGAAAAAAGTGGTTTCCACTTTCCTGAGGAAAATCTTGGAATAAAAGAGGAACATGGTCAAAGCCACTGGGAAATTTGTTTTGTGGCGTTTAAACTAAAGAGTAATGCAGTATGGGGGTAAGTATTGCCATAGTTAGTAATTTGGTGTTTGAATAATACCAAATGTCAACCAACATGATGGTTTGGTTTCTATAAAAGGCCAGGAAAATTGGTTATTTGCCCAACAACCTTCTCCTATTGTCAAACTTGTCGTCCTTCAAAGTCAAATGGGTTGAGGTTTCTCGATTTTCCCACTCAAAAGTCAGTCACCCTTCACGTTTTTGTATTTATTGCTAGGAAATGGGGATGCATGTGAATTGCCCAAATTTTTATAAATGCTCCCAAATAACTTAGTTTTATTCCACGTTTTAGTAATTAGTATTTATATATAAGCGAAAGCTTTGATAATTGATACAACAGTTAATTAATAGCAGCAGAAAATGAAGAGCCATGGGTGGTTTGGTTTGAGAGGCAAAAGAGCTTGATTCTTTTGACGCTGTGAATTTCAGTTTTGACTTCCCATTTTCAACCAAATTCAAAATTTATTGAGGCGATAGCCTAATTCCAATTTCCAACCAACCATTTTTCTTATCTAATTATTTAATATGTGTTATGAATATCTTATTAAGTGAATATCTATCATGATCAAGATAAAATTTTAATGTACTTTAAATTCTATTAGTTATTAGAATTAGATCTCTACTTCTATTATACTTTATATGCTTATAAATAGAAACTCTAATGAAGCATTGTAATGATCCCTTTTGATCAATAAAATATATTTTCTGTTACTTTCATATTTCTTTATTCTTTATTCTCCCCATCTCTTTATTTTATAATAATATGATATTTATTTAATTGTTTGTTCACTTGGTTGTGAATTCTTGTTATTATCAAACTTTAAATGCCCTATTTAAAATCAAACAAAATTTTTCAAATTTAGGCATAATAGCTTAATATAAAATAATTTATTTAAAATTTTAATATATTTAATAATTCATCTTATGAGAATAGGAGCATTAATGTGAAGATCAACTTGCAGCTTGCAAACAGCACATACTAGACTTCGACCAAACTAAAAGCCATTTTATTTTTACTTTCGGTGGATTTGATTTCTTTATTATTACTACTGTGTGCTCAGATCATTTGTTTAAATAATTTGAAGACATGAATTAAGAAAAACATTTCCTCAGAAAATGTTTTTGCTCATAATGCCTGTTGACTCTACTCTATAGTAACTATAAAAATGCCCTTTCATGGCTCCTTTCCTCCCAAATTTCCAATCACTCTCTCTTTCTCTTCCTTTTTCGTTCAAAATGGAAAGATCATTCAACTCGGTGACTCGTCCAAATTCGGCTCAGCTGCTTTTTCTACTCATCACTTCATTTCTGATATGGCCATGCATCGAAGCCGCCGCCGCCGCCGAAGAGCTTCTCAAAGGCTTTGAAGCCACCCCAAATCCCTCAATCCCCTTTTTCCAACCTCTTCTTAACGATTCCTCGAGCAAGTTCTCTTTCGGTTTCCTCCGAGTCAACTCAACCCAACTCGCTCTGGCTGTCCTCCACGTACCTTCGCGTGAACCCCTATGGCTCGCCAACCCCACTACCTTATATCGCTGGTCAGACCGCACAAAAGTATTCTTCAATGGCAGTCTGGTGATTTCAGATCCTCGGACAAGGATGTTTTGGTCAACTGAAACACAAGGTGACAAACTTGTCCTCCTCAATAACTCCAATCTTCAGATAGAAAAAGGCCTCGACAACAGTAACGACGTCAACGTCCCAACTGTTTTATGGCAAAGTTTTAATTTTCCCACTAATACCCTTGTCGAAACTCAAAATTTTACTTCTACCATGACCCTTCTTTCTTCAAATGGCCTGTATTCGATGCGTTTAGGTAACGATTTCATCGGATTATATGCTAAATTTGACTCCGGTTCCGACCAAATTTATTGGAAGCACAAAGCTTTACAAGCCAAAGCTCAGATTATTGAAGGTAATGGACCGATTCACGTCCAAGTTGACCCGGACGGGTGGTTGGGAATGTACCAAAATGGAACAACCCCAGTCGATATTGAATCTTTTAACAGCTTTCAACGATCCCTTGATGGACTCCTTATGGTCCGGTTAGAACCGGACGGGAACCTCAAAGCCTATTATTGGTCCGGGTCAAGTTGGGTTTTGGATTATGTAGCTATTCGTGAAACTTGCGATTTACCTAGTCCATGCGGTTCGTACGGTTTGTGTACTCCCGGGTCGGGTTGTTCTTGTTTGGA
The DNA here is from genome assembly GCA_025698465.1 of Gossypium longicalyx. NCBI lineage: Eukaryota > Viridiplantae > Streptophyta > Magnoliopsida > Malvales > Malvaceae > Gossypium > Gossypium longicalyx. The sequence goes on from CM047003.1 coordinate 31,479,372, forward strand.
TAACAGCACAGAGTTGTCATCCGGTGAGTGTTCCAGTTCAGGCCCGTATTCGAATGACATGTGTTCCGACCCGAAAACTCAGAAGAACGACATTAAAGTTTTGAGAAGAGGAGGGGTGGAGGTGCCGTTTAAGGAGTGGATGAGGTATGAAACGACACCGTCTTTGGAAGAATGTGAAAACGCATGTGGAAACAACTGTAGTTGTTACGGGGCTGTTTATAATAATGCATCCGGGTTTTGCTACATCTTGGATTACCCGATCCAAACCCTGTTGGGAACGGGAGATGATAGCAAAGTGGGGTACTTTAAAATCAAGGAAGGAGCAAATAAGAAAAAAATAAATTCGGGTTTAGGGGTTGGAGTTGGTCTGTTAGGTGGAGCTGTGTTATGTTTGATAGGGGCAGTCGGGTTTGGGAGCTACAAGATTTGGAAGAATAAGAGAAGAGTGAACCGGATGTTGGAAGAGGAAACGGGTGGGGTAATGTCCGGCCCGTATAAGGATCTCGGATCGGCTAGCTTTAGGTCGATCGAGATGTGTAGTAGTGGTCATCGATAACACCAGAGATTTTATTTAATTTGTTTTATTATTAGCATCTAATTTTTTTTTTAAAATAATGTGAGAATGAGGTAAGCAGTGACATAGGAGTGGTTTTGACTAAAAACTTTAAGGCTCATCATTAACTTTGGTTAGCCTAGTTGTAGTGGATGTGGGGACCACCTGTTCTTTTGTATAATTATTATATACATTGGGTTTTGTATATCAATCCAAAGCTAATTCCAATGGAAGATAAACTAACTACCTTTTGTCTAATTCTACCGTGCTTTTCTTTATATTTTAGGTATAAATATCTTTTTGGCCCTCCAACTTTATAAAAAAAAATTATTTTACTTTTAAATTTAATTTTTCGTTTTTTTTTAGTCTTTAAATTTATCTTTTTATTAAATCACTCTAAAATGAATAAAAAAATTAATGTTTGTTAATTTTGTTGATGTGTCATAAACATGTCAACATTTAATTATTTTTAAAAATATATTATAATTTTTAATTTTTAAAAAATATTTTTTATAATTTATTTTTGAATTTTTTAAAATTTAAAAGTTCAATTAAATGTTAACGTGTCATTCATGTGTATTCACATCAGAAAAGTTAAAAAAATGTAAAAAAAATTTCATTCATTTTGAGATAATTTGATAAAAAAAAGGACAAGTTTAAGGGTAAAAAAATGAAACTTAAAATAACATCTTTTTATAAAGTTGAAGGACCAAATGAGTTATTATGCCTATATTTTATCTAGTGGAGAGGATAATGGATTCTTCACGTGTGATCATGTTGGCCATACTTGAATTTGGATGTATTTGTCTACCTTTATTTATGCATACAATGATAGAAATATATAAATTATTTTTATATAATTATTTAAAAAACTTTACAAGTAAATTAAGAATTGTGAAGTTTCTTAATACTATTATAAAAAAAAAAAAAAAAAAACATACACACCAGCTTTCTAATCGAATTTCTTAATTCTATTATCAATGTAGGTGATAATTATTATATAGTTTTACATATCCATCCAATCCATGGATTATTTAAAATTTATTTTGTAAAAATGTTGATACAAAATTTGTGTATGGGTTGAATTTATTGTATTATTAAAAATGTATTAAGATTATATAATTATTTATATTATTTTTTACATTAAAAAATAGTTTAAATAAAATTAAGATTTTTTTATTTTAATAATATGGGGAATGAAATGAAACAAAAAAAATTTGATAATATTTTATTTTTAAAATTTAAACTTTGATATTAATTAAATAAATTATAGAAAGTGTATCTTCATAAAATTATTTTTAGGATATAATAATGGAGATAATTAATACATATTATTTTGACTATTTTTAAATTTAATAAATTAAAATTTTTATTGATTAAAATAAAATATTTTATGATACATAAACACATAAAAATTTTAAAAATAAAAAATCAATTAATAAAATATAATTCAAAATGAAAATGGTAAAAAATAATAAATAAATGATATTTTTATATTTTAAAATTAGGTAATGTTTTTATTAGATAACTAAAAAATATTTTAAAAATTAAAAATAAATTTGGTTACATAGATTTGATAATTTTTTAGAAATATATATTTGATAAAGCTAACATATTATTGTTAAAATAAATTTTTTTTTTTGAAAAAAATTGGCTTATTTATTTATTTATTTAGGGTTTTGAAAATGCGAATGAAAAAATGTAACATTTTATATGTATATATCTCTACATCGATTTGGGCATGTAGCATCACGAGAATCAACTTGAGAAACACCCTTGGATGATCCTCCAACTTGCACCACCTAAATGGTCACTGAATGATCAGGCACCTGCGTGCTTCATCCTTCATCAGACTACCCAATAAATAGCAGACCCTCCATTAGGCTATCAACTTTTTAGCGGTATGCACTTATTACACTAAAGGACCTCTAAGTTACTCTTTATTTTGATTAGATAAAAAGAGTGAGTTACTCTTTTGCTTAATTTAATCTCTTTTAATTCTACAACTTTTTTTCATTTACCCTTTCCATCATTTCAAGACGGTTGGCAAGTTAAAAATGGGAAACTTTCCTACTTTGTTCTTCATTCTTCCTATTCATAAAAACTATATATATATATATATATATATATTTCCTCCTCTATTATCATTCATATTTTTTATCTGAACTTATGTTGATGCGGAGGGGATTAGGCAGTCCGGATTTGAATTCAAGGCTTAATTTCAATCAAAGCTTTAAATTAACAAAAAGTATTTTACCACTGAACCAGTGACTCGATCGACAAACTTTTTTTATTTATTTTGAATGCAAAAGTTGTATGCCGACCAATATTAGGATTATTTCTGTTCTTGTAACTTGGTAAAGGAGGAAGGCAAGAAACTATAAGGAGAGGAATGAAAGTGGTATAGGAAAACATGGGTCCGATGGTTTAATGTTGTAGGCCAGTTACCTATGGACTTGAAGCTTCTTCTTTGGGTTTGACAAAACTTGTTATTTGAGACCGACTAACGGCCCAGAAGGATACCTCTACTCCATGTCCAGTATTTCATAAATCAGAGAATCTCTCTTCCTACATTCTCCCCTTGTTCTCATCTTTTGTTGAATAATTATAAATTCCAACCTTTTACTTAATAAAAAATAGAAAACTTAGTTATTTTACTTTAATTTATTAGAAAATCCTCAAACTTTATGAAAACTTAATGAACTAGTCTCATTGCATAATATTGTCAAATCTTACTGTTAAATTTATGTCTTGGATAAACAATGAAGTAATTTATATGCAAGGAATTAATAAAATTCAGTTGTACTCAATGAATTTATATGCAATAAGTTGGAAAGAATTAGTGGCTCAAGATCATGTGTTTACAGATAATTGGATGGAATTCTTAAGGACTAAATTTTGACAGATTAAAGTACAAGAACATACTTTTTCATCTTTTGTAAAAATATAGGATAAAATCTAAAATTAAACCTAATTTAGAGTCACTTCCATAAACTGTAAGTGAGGGAATTAGTTTAAGCTGAGTTATTTAATTTTGTGATAGTAACAACCGATGATAACTAAATATATAATTAAGAATCCAATTAATTATTAATCACTAATAATACTATAAAAGCTGGTTATAAAATAAAAACCCCCATGGAACAATTGGTGTTACTTCCCTCTTTTTAAGTTTTGTTGGAGTCCTAAAATAAGTAGATTGTGAAAGTTTTGTTTGGTAATTGCATTGTAATATTAAAATATGGAGGCTTTTGTTAGTGCCCCCCCAACAGCAAAACTGTTCCACTCACTACTTCAGAGTTTTTCTGCGTTCAAGTAATATGCATGCAATTTAGGTTCTGTTTATTTACCTGTAAAAAAATTTTACCGAGAAAATAAATTCTCACCGTATATCATTCTCAAAAAACACGGGAAAATAAAAGTCTTCTTTTGGGGAAAATAGATATTTTCAATGATGATCGTAACCGAGTCATCTAGCATTGATCTTGAGTTTTACAAGAGAAAAGAATTGAAATTGATGAGAACGAGAGGCTGAGCTCGTATCAGTATGTTGGCAGAACAGGGTCGGTGATTCCAACGGCTTCGTTGCCGGGTACGGATGTTAGCATCGAAGAGATTCCATCAGCCACTTCTTTTTCTACTCCTTACCCGCCATCTATTCATGCTCCTTTGATCAGCTCCCCTGAGCCCCTTCCTAATGGTATCTCCCATATAAGCCACTTCTTTTAGTACTTGGTTATTTAGTGTTTCAGTCTCTTTCGTTCAATGGTTTTATAACTTTTTTGGTTCTTAGTTGGGAATTTTTTGAGTGGCTTTAAATTGTTAATTTTGGTCTTTTTAGTGGATGAAAGAAAATTAATTCCATAATTAAGCATTGAAATTGAGTTGTCAATGAAGATATTAAGTTATGCACTCTTACCGTTGACTGGTTCTATTGCATGTCTTAGAGCAAGCTATTCCTCACCAAAGTCCTTATGCAACAGATTATGGCACATACTCGAATGATTTTCAGAGGTATGGCTCGATGAAAGTCGGGACTCCCTTTCGTTAATTTGCGGTGTTGTCATATGTTCTTAAATTAGGAGCTAAGACAAATATAGTAGCAACATTTTATACTAGTAATATAAAGTGTCTCTAAATCTCGGTCTCACCCATTTTCGAACAGATTAGAATGTCTCCTCTAAGTGTGAATTATCAATGTGAATCTTAAGCATAAGGTATTAGCATGTATTGATTAAAATGTGTCATCTAAGTGTAGGCAATTATTGGATGAGGTAGAGATAAGAGAGTTGCTCATCGATCATATCGGTCATCAATGTTGCTGGGGGAGTCGCCCTGCTCGTACCTGGAAGATTCATGCTGTTGAGGATTGCAATGTTTAAGTGGAAACTCTTGAAACTTTCTTAAAAGAAAGGGAAGTGATAAGAGAAACAAAACCTATATTTATTATCCAAGATAGTTGGTTACTGGTTCCAACATATGACTAATATGGTTGAGCTAATAGTTCACGACTATGCATTCTTTCAAGGGACCAAAATTTGCGTGTAATTATCCTTCCTAATTTTCTATTTGGGTGTTCTAAGTTTGAAACTTTTGCCTAAAGATCCCCATATTGAGCTTTGTAAACATTAGTTTAATATTTGGTTTCTTGTTAATTTCTTTTCTTCCGAACATAAATTGTTGAGGTATGAGTTCTTTGCATGATCCATTTTTTTCGTCGAAATCTCTGCAAATGCACAAAATGTGATGGAAGGGAAAGATACCTTGTGCAACTTGTGGATCTCGTGGCTTACTCAAATGCTAGACATGCAATGGAAGCAGTTCTCTATTGACTCACTAAATTGCCATTGTTAAATAGTAAGCATGCTTATCTATGTTGGTAGTATTGTTATATACCTGCACTACCTCTAAGATACTATTGTTGGAAATATTTTCTGTCAACTGAGTCTGATTTAGATGATCAATGAAACTCGATCTGGAGGGATATTTTAATGTTATGGTCTGTGAAATCAGGATGTATGTATATGCTACATTTATGTCAGATGAATTGGATTTGCTTTCTATAAGTAGGACCTTGAATTATTTGATAGGAAGACACTATCAACTCGAAAAGTGAGTGTGACAGTGGAGGAACATCGGTTCCAGATGAGATTTTCCATAGGGCCAAAGGAGTTCAGTTATGCAACACTCAGCCATACCAATGCACCCCGGCCTATTTTGTCGACTCTTCATTAATGTTTTGAATACGTTGTACGTAGTGATTTCAAGGATATTTTTTACTGGAGGCACTTCATTAATGTACTGGAAGATGATATTGATATTGCTCAGTATCTTCCCAAAAATAAAGCCCCTGGTACTGTTTCATGGTCTAAGGTATTAAACGGATTGAAATTTGGTGTTAAAGGTATGTTGATATTCCATTTAGTTTATTGTTTTTGGAAAGGTGTCTTAGATGGCTTCATTTGCAAGCTAATTACAACAGGTGGGAAGTGCTCCCGTTACTAAAGCGACACAATGTGATCAAGTTCACGCATACAGATTCAAGGCTTGCTAATAATGACCATCCAAACTCCATTTAAAGGCTAAGGTGCCGAGCCAATTACGAGGCTCTCCGGTATGCGAAAGAGATAGAGGATCTCTGAAGGACTTTAGTTGATAGACTAAAGAGCAATAATGACCAATATATTGCTTAATAATTGATTACTATTATATATTTAATTTGATGTATTTAATTATAAATAAATTATTGCAAAATATACAAAAATAGTATAAAATATAAATTTAATAGATATAAAATGAATTCAATTAAACAATGAAAAGACAATAAATTCTAAAATGTATGTTTATTTCATTTAAAACAGTTTTTATGAAATATTTTTAAAAATCTGTCAAACAATAGAAATGTTTTATATAGATTTATCCAAACACCAAAAAATATTAAATTTTCTAGAAAAGTAAATTATTTTCTAAAAATCAATTCCAAAAAAAAATAATTTAATCAAACAAATAATCACCAATTTAATTCCTACTAATACTTAAATTTTAATATTCATTGCTCTATTTCTAACATAAAGAAAATGTTACTAAAATATGAAAAAACTTTGTTTATAAAACCAATAATAAATTAATAAATATTGAAACCATTAAATGTTGCAAAAGTTATATTAATATCATTCAATTGTAAAAAATTTTAAAAATAAAAAAAAAATATTTTAAGAATTAATAAGAAATTACCAACATCATTCTTTTAGAGTTAATCCTATTATGTAAGCTATTATTCATAAAATTTATTTTTATATGAATTTCTTTTAATCGAGGATAAATGAAGAAAAAAAATCATAAAATTGCAATAAGGAAACAACTTTTACTTAAAAAAAAAAGGGCCCAAGATAAGACCCAAACAAGGTGTCCAAATTTGAGCACTCGTGGCATTCTTTTAATTGATGGTCTCCCTAAAATAATTTCTACTTCGCTGTAAAGAGGTAATATGCATGTGTATAGATATATTTCATATGAGTTGAATGTGCATATGTATAGATAAATATTACTTATGCATGTACATAATGATATTCATATAACATGTATATATGTATGTTGAGGTACTGTCATGTTGTATATGTAGTAACCCAATTTTACCTTAAAAATTTTAGAAAACCCTAGCCACCCTACAGCTTTCAGTTGTCGCTCCTTGCCACATTAGCAAGCACTTCTCCCGAAGACACTCATGCCCCTAGGTCTACCACTCTATCATCGTTTCACCGAAATGGCTAAAGGCACACCTTTCCATCATCATTGACAGCAATGGGTAGCAAAGGAGAAAGAAAAGCACAGAAACAAAAAGCAAAACAAAAACAAAAAGAAAAGAAAAAACGAAATATTGTGATGGCTATAAAAGCCAAACTATTGTAAGATTAAAAATTCATCGAATAAGATATAGAAATAACCAAGTTTAAAAAAAAAAAAGTAGCATTTTTATTTCTTTTATTTTCGAAGCAAAAAAAAAAAAGAGAGAGGAAAGAAATCTTACTTGCAAAATGTCGTAGCCGTTGTCGTCGTGAGTCCATTTCCTCCGACTGGAGAAGCTTTAGAACCCCTTAGGGTTCCGTCGTAGGCCTCGTCGGAAAAGGGAGAAAACTTTCAGTTTCTTTTCCTTCAGCCAAACATCGTTTAAGTTTTTGGGAATTTAAACCCCAAATCTATTTTCTATTCGAAGAGAGGGTCTAAAAAGGTATTTTTTGGGAGTTTTCCTACCATTGGAGGTGGCGGTCGCCAAAGTCAACGATCGGTGTTTGCGGCAAAGCTACGGCGGCTCCCATGGTCTGCCTAAGGAAAACTTCAGAGAAAAAAAAAGGGAAGGGGATTTAAAAAAAAAAAACTTAGGCAAATAAATTTTTTAAACATTTTTTTTACTTATATAGCCCTATAAAATGGCATCATTTTGGGATTAACTTTCAGACGCCAAAACGGCGTCGTTTCAAGCTGACCAGATGACCCGACCTGGATTCCCTTAGGGATGCGTGTTTTTAAAGGGAAGGGTCTAATTGCTGCTTTGGCCCTTCTGCTTTTTTACTATTTTTCAATTTCGTCCTACAGCTTAGTATTTTTGCTTTTATTTTTGCCCTTCTATTTTTTTTTGTGCAATTTAGTCCCTCGGCCATTATGGACCCATTAAGGGAAGGACATGTGTAAATGCGGATGGGATAATTTCCTTTTGAGTCCCTGTATATTTTATCCTATTTTAATTTAATCCTTTTATGTCATTTTCTTTATGATTTAGACTTTTAATTTTGTTATACTTTCATTTTAGCCTTTTATTTCTTTTTTTCTTTATTCACCCACTTATTTATTTTTTTATTTTTTTGCAATACATACCTTAAATGTTGTTCAAATTTCAATTTAACCCCTCATTCATTTAATTTCGCCTTTTTATTTATTATATCTTTTATTTTAAGATTTAAAATTTATGTTATTTATATTTCTTTCTTATGCCTATTATTATTATTATTATTATTATTATTATTATTATTATTATTATTATTATTATTATTATTATTTATGTTAATATCTTGATAGTAACTGTAACATGATTATTATTATCGCTATTTTACTATAAATTGATTTTTTTTGCTATCATTATAGTTGTATTATTATTACTCACTAGCATGACATTTTTATTTTATCTTTTATTTTATTTATTTATTTATTTACTTATCATTTTAATATTATCATTTCATTTTTACCCGCTACCATGTTACCTTATTTTGCTAATCAACATGCCATCATGTTAAAATATATTTATTCGTTTTTACACTATGCCTAAATAAATTAAATATATATCGTTTAAAAATTTACCTTCGTTTTATCTATCGTATAGAAAATACTTAAAATCTAGGCAATGTTCATTATTTTTGGAATTTGAAGAGTTATGCTCCTAACTTACGGACTATGGCATATTCCTAAAACCGAAATAATCAAATATCCTATTTAAAATAATGAAAAGCAAGATTTAGGTAACGATCAAACGACGATTATTTTAGTTTTCGAGAATTAGAGCATCGTGTCTTAACTCACAGGGCATGATCCTTTTTCTCGATTAACTCGAAATTAGGCCTTTTCCATTAAATTTAATTTAGTTAAGTAATATCTTAATCAAATAACATTATACAAAGAGGGATCGTGTTTTAAATTCTCTTCAAATTTTTAGTTCTTGACACTGTACATCAAGTAATAAATTAGGTACAAATTTTAGGCGTCATGAGGGTGCTAATCTTTCCTCGTACATAATTGACTCCCGAACCTATTTTCTAGATTTTGTAGACAAAAAATCATTGTTTTAGTAAATCTAACCTTTTATTAAAATGATCAAATTATGAAATGATCCGATCACATCTTATAAAAAGGATTGGTGGTGACTCTAATTTTTTTTTAAATAAAATTTGATCTCAAAAAAATATTTCGACAATATATGTGATAGCATGTACGTATTCTAGGATCGTACTATGTGTAAGTGTATTCTATTAGGTGATAATGCCAATATGTATAGGTGTATGTATGCATGCTATAAAATTTTCATGGATTTACCTTTTTTATGATGCTAAATTAATTGTATAATGATATTATGCATTTATGAAATTTTTGTAGTAATTTTTTTCATTGATTTTGAAAGTATAAAACTAACATTTTCTAAATTAATGTAATTCATAATTCATTTACAAAGAGATTTTATTAATTACAATTAAGAACAGAATGTCTTCAAAATTGGTGTGTAAAAACTCCTACTTTTCGTCCATTTGAGAGATATAGGAAAATACTATTTTTGAGCATTCAAAGATAAATTACATATATTCTATGACATTTGTCTCGAACATATTAAAGGTCAAGGGGCAGCCAGGCCCCCTAAATGGAAAATTTAACCTTAAGGTTTTTTTAAAATATAAATCACTCAAATTAAGTTTTTTAGCTTTTAAATAAATAGAAAACTTTCATTTCTGTCCCCTTTAAAAATATAAGCAATGTAACTTAAGTATTTTAATAGAAATTTTTTGATTTGATCTTTCCAAAATTTTATAATTTTATCTCGACCCCCTAAATAAAATTTTGGCTTTACCCCTAAGGACAACTAGCTAGGTGAGATGGTATAAATTTGTGTGCTTCAAATTCAATATCCCTCCTCGTTCATATATCTTTGGGTTGGCAATGTTTGGTAGCTTGCTAACAAAGGATAGATTCATTTCATGGGGAATGGATGTACGTAGATGAAGGATGTTTAGTTTGTGGGAGGGGAGGAGAATCTCACGACTACATGAGATTAATCTATGTTGGATTCGAAGGCAACTCCAGACTGGGAACAAAAGGTACAATGGGCGGTTAGGTGCTTTGATACGGTGACTAATGATCTCAGTAATACATAAAAACTTAATTCTAATAGGGTGTTTGGTTCAACGAATGTAACATTATGACCTATAATGTTACATCCTAAAATGAGATTATAGTATTTGAATTTCAACTTTCCAATTATCTCGTAATCTTACATTACAATCATACTATAATATAGGGTATAATCTCATTATGACTCATTCCTTAGGTAATCTTAGATTATGGGCGTATTATTAAATTTTGGACTAATTTGTCATTTGTTTTTATATATTATTATTCTAATCAATTTAGTCTTTTTTCTTGAATAAATTTTAAGACTAATTAAAAAGAAAAAAATATTTTTTCCTTAATAATGAACTAGTAGATTTCATACATTACAATTATAATCATTATATTGTATTTAATAATTTATTTATTAACATATTAATATGAGTACTATAATTATGATTGGTGTTGCAATAACTTTTCTTTAAATTATTATAATAATGATTTATAAATTTATTTCAACACAATATATTTACTTATTAATATATAAATTGTAATAATTTATCATAATTTTATGAAAATTGAGACAAAAAAATATTAAAGGAACTAAACTTGTTAAAATAAATAGATTATATAATAAAGACAATTGAGTAAAATGTGTTTCTAGATAATCTTACATTTTGTCAATTAAACAACTGAATCTTACATTTTAGCCAAATGAACCAAATAAAATAATCTAACATTCTACCTATAATATTAGATTCTTGTAATCTTATTCATGTTGGTAATCTAAAATTCCGCAAACTAGACAACCCTAATACCCTAATGTTTATTTGATTGTATGTTGTTTGCATGTAATACTGAATATATGTAGCAGCATATTGCTTTTCTGTGAATGAATTATAAACATACACAAATTAGCACAGCTAAAACATCATCTTTTAAGCTTGTGCTCTCTTAGCTGTTTGATTACCTTGCGTATCACAAACTAATCCCCATTTGATGCCAACGTCTTGTGGTCTCTAATTTTTGAAGAAATCAATTACATATATTTTAAAAAAAAGGTAAAAAGAAGCAGACATGCGAATCAACAGGTGTTGTGTCGTTTTAGGATTTACTTGTGTCCTCATCCTTCACAACAACCTGACCTGTTGCGACAGTTCTGATCTTAAACCGCTGGAGCTTGGGCGTTGATCCCTCCACTTCTCCCTGAAATCCCAGCCTCAATATAATTGGTTCTGACCCTCCCTTGGAACCTTTTTGCCCTATGCTAATTCCGCCTTTATTTGTTTTTATCAAACCAACTTGGCTGCAGTATTTGGTGGCCGACGCCAAAACCGATGAGCTTTGATGATTTTTCATGGAAATGTTTTCGCTCACTTCTTCTTTAATAATAAGAACAAGTTCTGACTGCTGCTTTTTTTTTTTGTGTGTGTGTGGGTGGGTGGGTGGGTTGTGGTCTTCTTCTGCTATTTTTGTGGTTTGTGATCTGTTGAAGGAAGCTGAGGAATAAGGATGCTGCCGGGCTTTCATATTTATAGCGGTGGCTGACACAGATTTGAATAATCAAAATTCAAACTTTTATCAAAATTTTCCATTTTTAAGGTTAGCTATGGATGCGATATGGATAACACATACATTAAGTTTGAAAAGTAAGAGGCTTACTCGTTTTCTAAAAAACCTGAAACGGTCTTAGTTTGCTAGCTGTTGCGGTAGTGCAGCCACTTGTTAATCATATGACAGCATCATGTCTGCGTTGACCCCTTGGATTACATGGTAGATGTAAAGACCATACACTCCATCGTCTCATTGAATTTATAAAGAATGATTCCACGAATGGTATATTGATTTATCTTGGAAAAGAAATGGTCAGCCAATAATTATTTGGCACGAAGTTTTTGTAGCCTATTGGCGACTCCGAAAGGCAGCAGCATTTCGGCTCCCTTGTTGTTGAAGTAAAACGTGTTTATATTAATATAATATAATTGAATCTATATATATTAGTTTGGAGTTGTTGATACCATCTTGTTTTTGTTTGAACTCCGTACATACGGACTACTAAAATTGGTACTAACAAATTAACAACTACATTCATTTGAATTTGGTGACTGTCTTGTTCCGTATCCATTTTGAAGTCGCCCCGTCGGCTGTATATATGGGTGTGATTAGAAAGGAGATCAGCATAATCTTTCTCACTTTAATTAAAAAAATTCAATTCAATTCAATTTTAATTTTTTAAATTAAACCATTTAAGTTAAATTATTTAATTAATATTTAAATTGTATAATTGATGTTATTCTAATAACTTAAATAATTCAAATAATTAAGATTAAAAATGTTATAAGTCTCGTTTTCTCCCCATATTTAGAATTTAATTCTTTCTACTCTTATTTTCATAAATTTAGTTCATCTCCTTTTTATTTTTATTTGTCTCGGTTTAATAAAATTTTAAAATAAAATTTGGTTGATAAAACAAAACTCATCAACTCAATAATTATCAACTACAAGTTGAATTCTAATGAGAATTTTCTAGGAAACCCACCAAGTAATGTCTATGCTAAATTCTCGTATAAGCTTATTATCTACTTTCTTTTTTTTTGGTTGCTCAAGATATCTATTGGAATGAGCCCAATAATTAACCATTTGCATTCGGTAAGCCCATTAAGAGGGTAGACACCAGCCACGAGTTTTAAAGTTACTCTATACCTAGAACGAGGATCAAACCCCAACCACTGATTAATGTAGACTTATTCTTCTTATTGAAAGTAGATTCTTAGATGTAACAACCAGATCTCGCCTTTGTGATGGCTAAATTGAGTCCTGGAGCATTTATTTATAAACTATGATTTTGCCCGTCACCTGGTTTAGAGGATCATTATCATTGAGAACAAGTTTTTAGCTTAGATTCAATCTCGAATCGGAACTTTTAGTGGTGGCAAAGAAGTGATTTGAAAATGAAGAGACAGGGAGCTTCGTTACCTCTACTTTTTGGAGAATTTGAGCTAATTTTTTTTTTGAAGAACAGAAATTGAAAATACCTTGCAGATATCTCCCTAAACCTCTTCTTGCTCGAGCCCCTCTTCCCACAGTCAACCTGACACCCATTTTGGTATTTATTTAGAGTTTTGTTACAGGAATTCTGTTTCCCTCGGCGACGAATGTGGCATTGACAAATTCAAGGGATCGAAAGGAACATTCCACAGCATCTTTATTCACTTCAATATATGGTGCGTCGGTAGAAATAGATGCTACAATGTCTTCTTCTCCCTCGACGGTGACCAAACAGCCATCCATAATAAATTTCACCTTTTGGTGGAGGGATGATGGGACTACTCGGTGAGAATGGATCCAGGGTCTTCCCAAGAGGCAATTATATGACGGTGTAATGTCCATGACTTGAAATTCCACATCGTATATATACGGGCCCACTTCCAGAGGGATTTCAATCTTTCCCATAACTTCGCGCCTCGTCCCATCGAAAGCCCTTACCGTGGAATGACAAGACCTTAAATAGGACAGATCCATCGGGATCCTGGAAAGTGTGGCCAAAGGCATAACGTTGAGTGCCGACCCATTGTCGATGAGCACATTTGGTATTATATAGCCCTTGCAGCGAGTCGTAATATGCAGTGCCTTTACAGAGCCTCTATCGTTTGGCGGTATTTCATCGTCACTAAAAAAAAATGAAATTATCCGCATTCAAATTATTTACCCACTGATCAAGTTTCTCAACAGATATGTTATTTGATACGTAAGCTTGATTCAGCACCTTCAACAAAGCGTTTCAGTGTGGCTCTGAGTTTAATAGTAGAGATAGGACTGAGATTCGGGCTGTCTACTTATTTAACTGTTCCACCACGTTGTACTCGCTGTACTTGATAAACTTCAAGAATTCCTGTGCTTCTTCCTCATCCACAGGCTTTTTAATTTCTTGTACGGGTGGAACTTCTTGCTCGTCTTCGGCCTCATTCATCACTGCCTTTCCCTTTTGTTTCAAGTCACTGTTTTTCTTTGCTGGCTCGACTTCTTTAGAATAGCAACGCCCACTTCGGGTAAAATGACCTACCTCCCCAACATCTCCAGTTATGGCTTCAGACTTTCCACCCTCCGGTGTGACGATATTAACATCATACTTCCATGGTACGGCTTTGTCGTCCTTATAGAGGAAAGGAGATGGTACTTCAATGATCATCTTCGGTTTTACCGGCTCTTTCTTCGCATCATAATAAATTATCAACGGTCGGTTGGCGCTATACGGGAAACCTGAAGATTGATTGTCGGAGGCGCATATTTATCCTCTATCGGCCTCTTCACCTTTGTAGAAAATCTCGATCTTCTTATTATCCATCATATTTTGCAGCGATCTTCTGAACTCTTCGCAGGACTAAATGTTGTGTCCTTCAATATTATGGAATCCGCAAAAACTTTGACCTTTTGCAATTTTTCCTTCGAATACTCTGTTAGGACGACAGAGTAAACCTTTTTCAACTAGTACCTCCCAGATTTTCTGCAGAGGTGCTCTTATTTCAGAAACCCATTTTCTACTTTTTCGTTTGTCCTCCTCTCCTACTGCACCCACATTCCCTTCGGTGTGGTTTGGGAATGGGTTCCCGGCCGTATTGCCAGTACCATCAAATCGCAGAATGCCCGCGTCGATAAGTCTTTGAACTCTCCTTTTGAAGGCCAGACAGTTTTCCGTAGAGTGCCCCTGGTTCCCGACATGGTATGCGCAACTGGCATTCGGATCGTACCATTTCGGGTACGGGGGTTTCAGGGGTGCCATGTAATGAGGAGAAATCAACTGTTTCTCCAAAAGTTTAGGATATAACTCCCCATACGACACAGGGATGGGGGTAAATTGTGGTCTCTCGGGGTTAGGCCTTGCTGGCCTTGGCTCGTTTCTAGGCTGGCTTTGAGTGGGTACCGTGTTTTGTGGAAATGTGGTGGCGGGTCTTTGGTGGTTCGCGGCGTATACAGGGTAGGAAGGAGGTGGAGCTTGGTAGTATGGGGTTTGAGGGGGATAATAGAAATTCGGAGGTGGATAATTTCGAGGTCGGGGTTGATTTGGATACGAATTAGGGGCATAACGGCTTCCCATTCCCACCATGTGGGCTTCTGGTTCTTTCTTCTTCATGGGTGCTGTCCTTCTTGAACTTTCTGAACCTTCCATCCTCCCACTTCTGATGGCACCTTCGATAAGCTCACCGGATATTACGATATTCGAAAAATCCTTTGTAGCGCTTCCCACTAATTTGTCATAAAACGGAGCCTTTAAGGTGTTGATAAAGAGAACAGTTATCTCCATTTTTGTTAGCGGGGGTTCCACTTGGGCCGAGACGTCCTTCCATCTCTGCGCATACTGTCTAAAAGTCTTTGATGGCTTTTTTTCCATCATTTGTAAGGTCATCCGGTCTGGCACCATATCCGATACATACTTGTACTGCTCACAGAATGCTGATGCCAAATCCTTCCAAGATCGGATCTTTTCCCTACTAAGCTGGTTGTACCACCGAAGAGCCGATCCTACTAGACTATCTTGAAAACAATGTATGAGTAGTTTGCCTTCATTCACATAGCCGGTCATCTTCCAGCAAAACATAATGAGATGCGCTTTTGGGCATCTTGTCCCATCATACTTTTCAAAATCTGGTACTTTAAACTTCAGAGGCAAAATTAGATCAGGTACCAAACTGAGTTCTTTAGCACCTAGTGCCGAGAAGACTTCAGTGCCTTCGATTGCTTTAAGTCTTTCCTCCAAACTCTTATACTTCTCTTGAGCCTCGTGATCCTCCATTCTCAACCTGGCTATTTCCACTGGATCGTCTAAATCTGGAACAATTGGATTGGCAGGATTGGCCCTAGGATTTGATATGAATATTCCTTGCCCTAAATGAGCAGGTGGCACCGGCCGTTGCTTTGGTTCTGTGGGTTCCCATTGGGTGTACCCTCTTTGTGCTGCATGGACGTGTGGCGGAGTGAATCCGGGGGGATAGAGCGGGTCTTGATTGTGATTAACTCTCGAGCGAGGTTCCTCGATGTCAGGGCTCTGCATGGGCCCTTTTCCTTTAACTAAAGTTGACATCATCTCCATCATCTTGTTCATTTGATCTTTCTGTTCGAGCGATTCTTCTCGTGATCTCACCATTAAGTCTCTCATCTCTTGCTGTGACCTAGCCAATTGCTCTTGTAATTCCTTTTGGATTCTTTCCATTCTTTCAATCCTTTCATTGAATTCAGCCTCCATTGTTCTACTTTTTGTCGACGCGTTTCTATACGAGTGGCGTGATTCCAGATTTGAAGTATTGCAACTGCGCATTATATGATCCTAACCTTAGCGAGCGATTATGGAATGTTCAATGAATGAATGAATGAATAAGATGAATGCATGACAAATAAATGTTGAATAAATGAAAATGAATGTTAGTTATGAATAAATATGCAAGGATTTGATGTTGATTTCAAGATAGCCCCTATTTAGGCATTTCATTCATCAAAAGAGTTCATTACAAAACATTTCATCATTTTGATTTGGCTATTACACGAACTTTCTAGCTACTTCACTATATTTCTTTATTCGCTCTAGGAATTCCGATATGCTCGATCGTTGACTCGGCGGGAATTGGCAGTTGAGATCCTCTGCTTCATCTGATAATTATACCATTTGTATGGCCGCTTCACGGATTTTGTTGATCAAGAAGCCTAGTTGCATCTCTCTTTCTTGGAGGTCCATTTTATAAGTGTGAATGTCTCTATCATATTGATCGTTCTTCTCTTCCAAGGCTTTTAAGAGACTATCCAATTGTTGCTGACGATCTTGCAGTATGACCTCTAAATCACGTATCCTTTCTTTTAGTTCTTGAAATTTAGATCGACTTGTCATTACTTCGGCAGACATGGTTTCATATTCTGCATTCTTCTTCCTTAGCTCCATCATAGTTCGTGTAGCCCTTTCCTCTTCATTTTTTGCTTTTTCCTTCCAGAACTCCATTCCCCTTTTGATGTTGCTTATCTCCTCTTTCCATTCCGATGATGATTTGCCCAACCCGCTATTCTTGATAATGACTCTCAATTTCTTGTTTTCCAGATGAAGGTCCCTTAAATCATTTCTTACAACTTCCATTTTCTTTTACACTTTCTCGGTTTTAGACCTTTCGATCTGAACATCGATTTTTAGCTGGTAATTTTCCTCTTGCAGAGCACTGAGATCCCTTGACATCTTGGTCTTCTCGCGTTCAAACTCTTGCCTTGCCACTTCTAACTCGGATGGCAATTCTTTCAGGAAAGGATTCTGAAAGGCACAACTCATTGACGAGACTTGCTGACTATTTATCCGCTGAATCCTCCATACGTCATAATCTTGAGTGAGAGTATCAGCGTACAGGGCCAACTTCACCAGATGAATTCATGTATCCCTCACCCGCAAAAGCGAACTCAGACTGTGCTAACCCTCCTGTGGCGGGTATGAATTGTCGCGAAGAAAATTGCCTTTGAACTAATAGCAGGGCATATCCAACACCTCCCCATAAACCAAGTAGTGGCACCCAGTCTTGTTTCCCGACCCTGTATAACAGAATTGACGGGCGTATCCACGGTGCTCTCCATGTTATATCTTTGGCGCGAAGGTTTTGAAAAACTGAGATCCAGTGTTGCTCGGTGACTTCCTTGGGCCATTCTTTCTTGAGATAGGCTTCCAATGGGGCAAATGTTTTTGAAAACATGTGAAACGGAGTGCGCTCGACTTTCATAAAATGGCTCAGAACCCAAACATTGAGCAACTGCGCGCATCCAATAAATCGTCCTTCCCCTTTTCTTCGACAACTACTCAAGGATCTGAAGGTCTCGGCTAGAATAGTCGGGACAGGGTTGATTCCTTGTTTCAATTTTTCAAAGAAATCAACTACCGCGACTTCAAGATGTCCGAGAACTTTCGGGAAGACGATCAAACCGTAGATAGCCAAAGCGAATAGATTCACCCTTTTCATCATGTCAGGATGGTTCAGAACCAAATCTCGTAAGGAAGACCATGGAATGCAAATGGCTTCATTCTTCTTCTTTATCTGCTTTTCCGCCCACGCGTCTGTCATATCTGTCAACCTCACTAGCTTCTTCTTAAAGGTCATCGGCTTAGGCTCCGTCACATATACCTTATAGGGCTGTGCATTATCAATACGAAGCAAAGTAGTATACTCTTCTATAGTTGGGGTCATGTCCTTCCGATTGAAAGTAAAACATTGGTAGGCCGGATCCCAAAATCTGATCATGGCTTGAATCAAATGCTCATCTATGTTGATAGTGATCAAGTGAGCTATATCTCCGTACTTCTCCATGAATGTACCTTTAATGTTCGAGTCCCACTGATTCCAAATCCGAACCAAGTCTTCAAGGTTATTCTGACGAACATTGACCGTTACGTGCTCAGGCAGATTGGCAAAACACCCCTCCACTAGACTATCCCCTTTTTCCTTTTGAGTTCTTAGAGACCAGTCCCGAACCACGGCATTCTTCTCGACTGTTTGTATAATTGGCTCTTCCATTAGAAACCCGTTTTTTGGCCACTAATCTTTAATCAACACCCTCCTAATGTGATGCCTATAATGCATGATGAGAAAAACAATAAGGGAAAGACAAATAACCTTGATTAGTAATTAAATACAGGAAAAAACATGGAAAATTCATCAATTCGAACTAATTTATTAAACAGACCTAATCTCCTTTGTGTAGAAAGTAAAAATGCAAAAGGTAAAAGGCGTTCCTCCCGTGCACTTATTTTGGTGACTATTAACGGACAGAGGTTCGGCATGGCTCTAATTATGTGTCTCGTACGGTTCACTATATGTGGTTTCGGTTCTAGACAGGTACTCAAATTGTTCGTACTATTGTCTACTAAGACTAGTACGAAGCCTCGGTCGTAGCCCATCATAGGCTCACGAGTTCAATTCGAGGGATTACATTTACTTATGCCTATGCGGAGGGACAAGTTAACTCACGAAAGCATAAGTCATATGTAACCCGGAAGTATTCACTAGCCTGTGCGGAGGGACGAGTTAACTCACGAAGGCGTAGCGTTTACTTCCACTTAATCGGACGGAGCCCGGGTAGAGAGCTCATGTTATGCAATATGCAAGTGCACGGTGTGTGGGGAGAAACTCACAAACCTTTACGTTTTATTTAAAAACTAAACCAAAACTAAAATCATAAGAATTTAAAGCTTTAAAACAATCGGACAAAACGAGTTAGAAGAATATATACAACACGATGCAAATGCATGATTTTTCAAAAACACGATTTCAGGATCACGACTAAACATTAATTTGAACAAGGAATTTTGAAAATTTTGACAACACACGTTTAATTCGACTCGACTCTCAAAAATGCGAGGTCCCCAGTGGAGTCACTAGCTGTAGCGACATAAAATTTTAGCTAGGTCGCTAATTGTGACGATTTATTGAGAACTTGAAAATTGAAGTTTGATTTTTGAAATACCAAAAAGAAGGGGGAATCGCCACCGATCATTTCTAGGTGTGATCGGACACCTAATACATTTATTTTAGGAACAGAAGAAAGAAGGGTTTAGGTCTATGTTAAAATCCAGAGAAAAATTAGGGTTCGGGATTCGGTTACGCGCGAGGAAGGTATTAGCACCCTTGTGACGCCCAAAATTGGTATCTCATAAACATGTGTTGTCTTGATTTTCATAAATATGAGTTCAAACATAAAATTTAATCGTGAATCGATTGAAAGGGGGGAATTTTAGATTTTGATCTTTGAGAAGGATATCTCGATCTAACACAAGCCGACAAATTCCATCGAACATAGTGATGAAATTTGATGACTTAATACTAAATCGGTACATTGCCTTGATTATTGAAACTAATTAAAAAACGAGAACAAGATTTCTTGAAGTATGCGAAGCAAAAATTAATATTGACGGACGGGCAATAGAAAAGTAAAAGGGTTAGAAATACTTTGAAACAAATAATGAATGTGACAATAATATTAAAGGCAACGATGATATATGCAATATTAAACATAATAATAGTATCAAACACGAAATAAATGAAAAATTTGAATACACGTTAGCATATAATAATAACCAAGGAAATAACGTAAACATAATATTTAAACTACTAGTAATGCTATATGTATATACATATGAAAGTATGTGTAATGATAAGAAGGAAAAATATATACATAGTAGTACTAAAATATATACGTAATACACACATGCATATATAAAAATGAACGTACAGAATACATTAGAACAAAATAATAAATGTAAGAATATATGACAATGATACTATTTTTAAAAGATATATACGTATAATAAAATACATACACTAATATTAATAATAAATATACTAGGAATAAAAACAAATAAAATAATAGTATATATATATGAGGTGGTATTAAAAGAGACATATATCTATAATATTATTCAAGAAGGTATGAAAAATAAAAAATATACAAATAATATGATGTTAGAGGTATATACATAACATATAAAATATATAATATTTATTAGAAATGATAAATATATAAAAACTATGCATATACTATGTAAATACATACACCTATATATATATATACTCAAATAATAATGGCGAAAATAATAAGTACAATAATGAATATAATGACATATGAAAATAATATTATATAAAAATGTATACATACACATATAATAAAACATGTACTAATAAATATGATAGGAATAAAAATAAATAATGTGTACATAATATGATATTTAAAAATATAGTATTTAAAAAACATAATATACATACTAATGATGGTAATAATAAAATACTAACGAATAATATTCATAAAAGAATATGTAAACACCAGTGTACAAGTGAAAATAAAAACAAACAAATAAAGAAACTTAATGATACTACCTATATGTAAACATATATACATACATGGAAAACATATATACATAATATTAGTATTTAAATACATATAATATAATATTTAAAGAAAAAATCGTATATAATATATACAAACTTGATATGGTATTTAAAATATATATGTAATAATATAAAGATACAACTAACAATATTTAAGAACATACACATAATATAGTATAAAAATGTATTTTATATACGTAATATAGAATAATATATGTAATATATGTATATATATAAAACATATATATAATATAGTATTGAAATATTTACGTAGGATTATATAAAAATATATGGATAATGTGACATATTAGAACATATACATAGTATACATAAAAAATATAATATATAAAAAAATAAAAATAAAAATAAAAATAATATACATATATATATATATAATATACATGAAATATATATATGATATAGTATTAAAACGTATACATAATATATACATACTAATAATAATGTTACAAACAAATATTACTAATACTACATGAATACATATATATTAGATATAGACGCATAAAACACATAATAGTAATAATAATGATAATAATAATAATATTATTATTATGAAAATACAAGAATATTTAAAAAGAAAATAAGAATAAATAAAAAAGGACTAAATTTAAATCAAGAACGAAGTTGGGGGCCAATTTGAAATAAAAACAAAGAACAGGGACTCAATTGTAACACGCGTGCAACATGGGAGGGTCTAAACAGCAAATATTCCCTCTCATCAAAACGCAGCCTGTATGGGGGGATGAAATTGCAAAACACAACAAATTTTGGGCCGAAATTGAAATAACAAAAGACTTGATCGTGAATGCCTGAAAAAGCGAAAGGGCTAAACGCGCAAATAGCCCTTCCGCTTAAAAAAACACGCGGATCCTTCCAGGGGCGGGTCGGGTCGATCCGACCCGCATCAAAACGACGCCGTTTCATTCAATAAGAAGGCAGGGACCAAAACGCACCGTTTTGGTCCCTATATAAGACAAAAAAAAAATTGTTCATTTGCATCAGGGAAAGAAAAAAAAAAGAAAGGGGGAGGGAGAGAAAAGGGAGAGAGGAGGGAAGGAGGGAGCTCGCCAGTGAAGGCGACCATGCGCTCACAATGGACCGGCACTTTGGAGGCTCTCATGGTGGTGGCCGGAAAGGTAATTTTTTTTCTACTTATTTATTTTTATTTAGTTTGAAATATATTTTTAGGGTTTTATTAATAATGAAAATAGAATAATATATGTGTATATATATATGCGAAAGTCAAAAATGAAAAAGAAAAAAAAAGATAACCTTTTCGTTTGCTTCTCTGATTATCTTGCTGCCTTAGTACTGGATCTTTTTGTGTGTATCGAACTCTATTATTGAGGGTAAAAATCGAAAGAAAAACAATGAAGAGGAAAAAAGAAGGTCCTTGTTTTACATTTTCATTCGGGTTTTATACCCGTTTCTTTTATCTGTTTTTTTCTACTTTCTGTCTTGTCTTGTTTTAATACTTGCAGATATTGTGGCGGTGCTGAGCAGATCTGATGGAGGTGACAGTGGCGTGGGGGTGCAGAGGGTGGTTGGGTGAGTGGCTGGTGTCAGAGGCTGAGTTGGCAGCAGCTTGATTTAGGGAAATTAGGGTTTCATTTTTTTGTGATTTGGGCTTAGGATCTGTAGTTGAGCTGGTGGGTTAGTGGGTTTAGGGTTTCAGTTATTTGGGTTTTTTTTTTAGTTTGGGTTAGGACTTGGTTATTGTAATTGGGCCCTAAAATTGGCCTACAACACTATTATTAAGTTTGAATTTTTTATGATTTTGTTAATAAAATAAATATAGTGCTAAAATTTGAATGTATTTACTTTGTCAAATATAGTTTGATGGATGTGAGTTAATCCAAATTTTAGGGTTAATTTAATAAAAGTCAATTGCTAATATTATTAGCTTGTTGTGAATCTTCATCAAATTAACTCCGAAATCGAAATTAAACACTAAAATGTTTATCTTCAAGTACCAAAATCAAAGGTTAACTTTTCGACGTAGAAACCAAAGAGACGAGGATCACAAGTTACATGGAACCAAAGAAGAAAAAGGTTTGAACGTCATTAGGACTGTCTCTTGCGATCATAAACGGATGAGGTGTAGGCTGCTTTGGAGGGTCGAGCATTGTAAGGGATAACAATAATATAATATGATCATGATACGTAGCAGACTTCAAGCCAAATCACAATTTCTTCTTCTTCATCTAATCTCGATTTATATGTGTGAGCAAGGAATTCAAGGAGAAGAAATGGAGCAATATTGTTGAAGGAAAATGAAGGGCGAAGTGAAAAATTATCCCAATATTCTATGATATTTAGATTTTGTTGCTGTCAGAGCGAGACAAGACAAGAAACAAAGGAGTGGAGGAGAAAAGGTGCTGATATGGATTTCTTCTTTAATAGGCCGTAATCATATTTGTTGTTTGTCTGGTTTTGGAATTGATTTATGTAATAATAATTTATGGTTAATTTTACTATTTAGGAGGAAAGCTAATGAAAAAGGGATTTCTTGTGTCACCGTTTTTCTTTTCTTAATTAAAAGGTTTTCGTAGATGAAATCATTAATTATGCATTGACTCTGTTGAGAGTCTGCAAGAGGAAAAGGATTACAGCACGTAATTAAATTTGGTTTATTTTTGAAGGAAGGATAAAGTTACCAAACTAAAATTTGTTGCTTATCTTAGATCCATTTAAAAGTCAAGTTTCAAGTCTATGTTTCTTTCCCTCAAAAAAGTCTAATGTTTTTTTAAAGCCTCTCTATGCCCTTGAGGATGAGGGTCAATTCACCCTGCATCATCTGTAATGGAAAACTCTAATAAAACAATTTGTCCATCTATACTTTATTTTTATATTTTCATTAAATTAAGCTGTATATTTAGATTGACTGAATAATAAAAAAATCTCAATTTTTTATAATATTCAAAAACATTGGATGATAGGCACTTGTAATGTGGGTAGAGAGTCAACATGTCTCAATGATGAGATGATCACAGAGTTGCATGATTTAAATCTTCAGTTCATACTTGATTTTGGGTTTTAATATTGAATCATTCGTTTCCATCCTCGATCAAAACTGTACTATTATATATAAATATAAAAGGAAGAAGACTCATGTCATGTCCATGATTTTTTCCTCAAAATAACATTGGTAAAATTTTAATTTTGATTTCTGTTATCTTAACATTTAAAATTTGATCTCCTTTAGTCATTATAAAGATAATGATTAAATTGTAATTACGCTCATATTTCAAGTTTAATCTTTTTTAGTTATTATAAAATAATAATCAAATTTAATTTTAATCCCTTTACTATGTTCATATTTAAATTTTAATCTTTATATTTAAATTTAATATAATTTAACCTTCCACTTTTATAGTTAAAAACGATAATTAATGATAACATGTAATTAAAATATAATTAAATACATTATGTTATCAAAATTTAAATATTTTCTCCCATAATATAATATAAAAAAGCAGCATGAAGAGCTAGCAAATTAATAAAGTTTATTTTGTTAGCAATTTTACAAGTAAACCAAAATAGATAAGTGAAATAGTACTCACTTAAAATATATTTTTACATCTATATAAACAAACTTAACCTAAAATATTATTTCAAAATTTAGGAGTTCATCCCTATTACTTTTTCCATTTAATAAAAAAATTATATTCTTTTTAATTTAATCTTTAGTAATTTAACTTTTTGTTTTCTTAAATTTATAATGGAGATAATTTATCAACAAGTGTTAGGTATAATGGTAAAATACATTGTGCTCTTAAGGAGAGAACATAAGTTTAAACATTGAAATTGATATTGTTAGGTGTGTTAGAGTTGTGTGACCCAAATTCTAAGAGATTGCTAGCAAGTCAAGTTAAACAAAATACATTTTCTTTCTAGAAAATTTAGTATTTATTAGTATAATATATTTAGCATTTATTAGCATAGTTTATTTGACCTACTAATTTAGCCTATTAATAGGTTCTTTTACAACCTTAAAAAATACACCCATTAGAGATTAAAACTCATTACACATTTAGAGAATTTTGTGTTTACGTTTTAAGGGTTATTTGTTTTCGAGTTTTCGGGGTTTAGTTTTTATCTCCATCTTTTGTACTCTTCGCTCTTTTGCCATTATAGTAAAATTATCTTTGCCCATAGTTTTTTATCCTCTTTGGAGGGATTTTTCCACGTTAAATTTGTGTGTTCAATTTCTCAATTTATTCCGCTATTTTTTTTACTTGTTGCTTAATCGAGTCAGTCCTAACATTAGGAGAGACAATTACGAATCTCGAACATTGATTGTAAAATGAAAATAATATACTAAAAGGATAGAGATAATTATTATTTTTTGTTTTAAGTTTTAACTCTTTAAATAATTAATCCAATGCAAAGCGTAAGTTAACTACTATATTAATATATATATATAGTTGTATTTAATTTTTATACAAACAATTATACTTATGTTTAATTATGAAGAGTTTCTATCAACTAATAAGAAGTTGCTTGTGGCCTAATTGGCTATATTAGTATTTGTGAGTTAAATGGTTGTATGATTGATTATATAAGTTTATTTGTGATATTAAAATTTGCTAAACTATTGAATGTGGATATAAGTATGCTTATATTTGTGGCATACTATGAATATGAAATTATAATGAAATGATTGAATGATATGTAAATTATGTATATTGATATTACGAATGTTTTATCAACAGGTTCGGATAGAATTATGATTATAGTTGGCATGTTATAGAATTCGATATATGGAGTTATTTAGCATCGATCGCATATTACATCGGGCTTACCGATGAGTGTTGGGCACACATTATTTTAGTAATATAGTGATAAGCATTAATACTTCGAATGTACTAATAATCACTGGGATTGGAACTTTATGTGATTAGCTGTTAAGAGTTCACGATTGGTTTATTCTCTATTATTATATTGTAAACAATTTATTATATAACTGTTTTGATGGGATTATTATAGGTTTTCTATGTTAGCAAGTCTCAAATGAAAATCTATTTAAGGTAGAGATTTTTATAAATTTTTATACTGAGAGTTTTTAGCACTTATCTTATTCAAGTTAGGGAACTTTTCTTAGAGTGCAAATTGTTAGTAAAACATATTGTGTTGTGGTTTTACTTGTTGAATTCATAAGGGTGAATTTAGTGGTGAGAGTATTATTTTTCAAGACTTGAAAATGAGGAGAATCATTACGGGGTGTGTAATAGTTTAGGTTCAGTTGTTGTAACTGTTAAAGATAGTAGATATTTTTCATTGAGCTAGACTTCGTAGACGTATGTAAACAATTTGTAATTGGCCAATTTTGGTCTGGCCCGATTTATAAAAATAAACAAAATAAGTAAAAGTCCAAAGATTTATTAACAGTCCATTTACACATTAAAAGGACCCAAATTAAAACCAAACCCAAAAAACCCAAATACAAACCTAAATCCTACCCATTTTACAAAGAGATCCTAAACCCCTAACCCAATTCCTCATGGCTCGATAGGCCCAATGCCCAAACCAGTCTCAGCTAGCAGGAAACCCTAGTTTCCCCTAGCGCCGCACATCTCATGTGCCTTGTCAGCACGTCCAACGCCCAAGGCTCGGCTCCTCTTGTCCCCTTGCACCAAAACGGAAACCCCGCTCGTTGACCTTCCCCTAACCTGCAAACAGACCCAAAAGAAGAACAGATATGGTGCAGCACGCAAAGGCAGACAAAAACAAAAAAAAAATCGATAATAATATGTATTCGGCTATATATAGCCAGAAGAAAAATGTGATATTTTTACGCATACATAGCAATCGAAAGCAGAGAATCGAAAAAAGGTGGTCCATTTATTCATCACCGCTCTTATTATTCTGGGTTTCTTTTTTCTTTTTATTTTTCATTCAAATCCATCGCACCAAAAACGTAAAAAGGGAAGATTTTACCTGTACTTGGCATTGGTAGCCTCGGCGTCTGCTTCTCTGGTCCAAAAGCTGACGGATCCTTGGGGATCCGCTTGAAGCCACGGCGGAAAAGGCCAAGGGTCAGAATTTTTTTGTTGTTTTAAGAGTTTCGGGGTTTGGTTTAGGGATTTCTCGGTCTTAAGTCTATTTCTACGCAAGAAAAGAGGCCTAGATTAGGCTTCGGGTGCCTCTTCAGCCACCACCGACGGTGGTCCAATCGCCGGAGAAGGAAGCCCTAGAGAGAAACCCCCTCCCCTTTTCCTTTTTTTTTTTAGAAACCATGAGAGAATGAGTTTTTTTTTTTTAAATTTCCTTTTTATAAGCTATTGGAACGACGTCGTTTGGGGCTGAGTTCAATAGCTCCAAAACAGCGTCGTTTAGCGACTCATGCCCGAGATTTGACCCCAAACTCACCTAGGATTCGCGTGTTTTTAGGCTGAGGGTCTATTTGCACCTTCAGTCCCTCCGCTCTTGAAGTGGTTCTTAATGTGGTCCTTATCTCAGTCCTTTTATTTTTTTTTGGAATTCGCCCCTGTGATTTTTCCACTATTTTATTCGGGTCCCTGATAAAACTGCGCGTTTTGGAGGATGGGTTTATTACCCATCAGGTTCTCCCATATTATTCGCGCGCTCATTAAGGTCCTAATTCACGTTTTATTAAATTTTACTTTTAAAATTTATCCCCTATTTTATCCCAATTTGCAATTCCATCCTTAATCTTTTAGTTTCATCTTTTTTATACATTATTTTATTATAAACTGCTTATTTATTTTAATTTGTTTCATGTATTGTATATATGTTTATTCTAAGTGGTACTTATATAATTATTTGCAAACTGTTTTATTATATATGTTTTAAAATTGTTCATGCTATTTACCTTAAATTGCTTTATATATATATTGCTTATTTTTAAATCTGTCTTTATATATTATTTATTTTGAAATACTTTTGTTATTTAGTTTAAATTGTTCAATATTATTTGTCTTTAAATTATTTTGTATACTGTGTATTTTAATTTCCTACTTACCTAATATTCATTTTAAAATTCATACATGTGTTATTATTTAATTTATTTTTTATTTCTTCTTTTCATCTATTTTAAACGTTCACACTTATTAATTACTTTCAAAATCTCCACATGAAATTTGTTGATATTGATGATTTCAAATTTCCCTACTCTCATATCATTCATTCTTTATTTATTTTAAAATTTGTAAAAGTTTTATTCATGTTAATTTGTTTGGTATTTCTTTTAAAATTGTCTTTTAATTCATTAGCCTTCAAGTATTAATGTTAGTATTTATATAATGTATGATGTGAGTTTATTACTATTGTGTGTATCTTAATTTGCTCTTTTTATTTTCATACCGTTGTCACTCATTTGTATAGTTCTTATCCATGTATATTGTTTCATGTTTGTAATTTCGCCTTTCATTCACGATTATGACATTGTAATTTTCAACTTATTGATCCAAAATTAATGATTCCATTTTATTTCAAGTCAAATTAATGTATTTTGAGTCGACTTTATAAAATAAAGGCAATGTTTGACGTTTAGAAATTCGAGGGATCGTGCCCTAACGTGCTGGGTTTCGATCTTTCGTTTATCTAAATAATCAAATTTCCTTTAAAATTTTGTCTGCGTTTTCTAAACTTTAAAACAAAGGCGATGATTGATGTTTGGGAATTCGGGAAATCGTGCCCTAAAGTGCTGGGTTTCGATTTTTTGTTTATCCAAATAATCAAATATCCGTTTAAAATTCTGTCTACGTTTTCTTCAATTAAAAAATAAGGTAATATTTCGTGTTTAGAAATTCGAGAAATCGTGCCCTAACGTTTTATCATTTGACCGAATAACCGAATATCCTTTTAAAAAAAATTTAATGCATGAGTTTCAAAAATCATGAGATGATCTTGGTATCGAGGGTTTGAAATGTCGTATTCTAACGTGCTGGATATGATATTTTATTTCTTCGGAACAAGAGAATCTCAGTATCCACTTCGAGTTATCCAAACATTTTTAAAAGGATTGTATTTTAAAACCCTTTCAAATTTTCGATATTAGGACATTAATTAATCAATTAGGTACCAATTTTGGGCATTGCGAGGGTGCTAATCCTTCATCGCACGTAACCAACTTCCGAACTCGTTTTCTCCATTTTCGTAGACCGAAATCATTTGTTTTAATAAATCGAAATATTTTATTAAAACGACCAAATTTCTAGGTGATCCGATCACACCTAAACAAAAAAGATTGATAGCGACTCTATTTTCGTTTTTAAATAAGTCGACATTTTTCAAAAAAAAAAAAATAGTTTCGACACAATTCATATATGTTCTATGTGTTTCCAATTTCCAAATTTAGTTCTAGATAAGTGTTCAATTTACTGTCAATCTTTCTAAACACTTTGTTTAACCAATAGCAATATTTAATAATCTCACATGATATGTCTTAATATATTACCAAAAAATTTAATCTAAAACATGCAACTAAATTAATTAATCTACCAAATATTATTTTATAAAGCTTAAAGTATAATTCCGTTTTAATGTTAAAATTATGGTATGCTCAATAGTTTATTCTTATGCTATCAATCATTTATTATTATATTGTTATAGCTCGATTAGCATGAGTATTATTGTCAATTTAGGAGGATATAGGTTCGAGCGCGTTGAATCAATTATCTTCCTATTTATGGGTTGAGAAGGGATTATGAGTAGTTCTAGGTATTATATCAAAACGAGCAGATATGATCAAAACCTATAATGATTTTTTTTTTAAATCAAGACACTTTCTTTATGTCCTAACAGACCATAGGATTGTTCGCTATTAACAATTATTAATATTATTACTACATATAAATAATTTATTATTATGATATTTGTTATATACTAGTTTTAAATATGTGATATGTACAGAATACTCATTTTAATAAAAAAAATTAGTTTTTATAGAAATAAAATTGTATTTTAAATAGATTTTATTAACAAATTGACATTTTAAGCTATATCCAAATTCTAAATTGGTACTAAAATTTATTTTAGATATAAAAGATTGAGAAGCAAATTCATTTGTAATACATATTTGAAAATCTTATTTTATTAAAATGTTTATATTTAATTAATTTTGTTAACAATTCATACAAAATTTTAAGGAAAAGATGTATAAGAATTCAATTATATTTAAAACACAAATAATTATTATTTTCTCCTCTCATTTTATTGTACTACTTAAGCTCGTTCCATACTCAAAGCTTCTTACAGCATGTTTGATTGGTTATAATGAAATGAAGTTGTAATAGAATAAAATTATAATGGACCGAATTGAGTATAACAGAATGAAATGGGTAATGTAATAATATTCCCAAGTTTAGAGAAATAAATATTGTAATAGAATAAAAAAATATACTCAAATGACAAATATATTCTTTAATAGATTTTTTAATGTTAAAAATCCAAAAAATTTAATATGCTCAAATGACCCATAGCTCTTTATAAATGAATGAATTTATTATTTTATTATAAAAATGTAAAAAATCCAAAATTATATAAGTAGATTAAATTAGTATTTAATTTATTTAAATTAAGTGTATGTAATTGTTGTTGACCGAACATCTATAAGGGCAATCAACACTTACAAATTTTTTTGGTTCTGTTATTGATTTAAAGTTTTAAAATAATAATTGGTAAACATATTAAAAGTTGTATTTTTATAATATTGAACTGGTTCAGTTTTGAGCTATAAATATATAATGTATTACTAATGATGGGTCCCTTTCAAAAAAAATGATGGATCAATTTAAAAATATAAAGTAAATTACCACAACAATTTGCAAAAAAAAAAAAAAAAAACTTACATTTCAAGTGTTGGTTAATATTTAAACATACATATACTTTAACTTAGATATACAAGCTTCAGAAATTGGTTGGGCAGGTACATGACTTAGAAGGCTGGTGGGAACAGCCCTCCAAGTTGACAAAGCTTTTAAGCAAAAAAAAATGCAAGAAAATGTTGCTCAGCTTGGGACACATAGAACCAGAATGAGTTGGTCCTTTCCATATACATCTCAAATTCTTCATGCAATCAATGCTCAAGTATTGAAATGATTGCAGAAACAGACCCATCAATAACGGTTTCCATCTTATTGCAATCGACCAACAAGCAAAACTTTAGCATTATCATGTTCTCATGGCAGTCCAAGAAAAACAATGGAGAAAACTTTAAGTAGTTCACTTACTTGAAATGGGATGTTTTCACCATTCACAAAAGAGAAACATGCAACTGAGAGAGCTCAAGCTTTCTAGATGAATTGGTAAAGGATCCAGTGGTCAGCAATCTCAGTCAATCCTGAACACGTATCAAAGTATATGATTCCCACTTGTCTAC
Source organism: Gossypium longicalyx (assembly GCA_025698465.1). Lineage (NCBI taxonomy): Eukaryota > Viridiplantae > Streptophyta > Magnoliopsida > Malvales > Malvaceae > Gossypium > Gossypium longicalyx. The sequence goes on from CM047003.1 coordinate 31,511,050, forward strand.
CATCTTAATGGTAGCATTTGCTAATTTATTCTTCCAACACTACTCTCGAAGAAAACACGAATAAATAATATAAACATTGCTTCCAATGACATCAAGAAAATCAGATTTGGTCATACATATAAACAGAGCAATGGCAAAATTTTACTCATATTTTGGGAAATTCTAATAGATTTTGATTTGTAGGTATTCCAAACATTAGGAAATAGAGGTCCATGTAACAAGTCATCCTTCAACTACTCATTAAAAACCAAAATCCCATAGAAATGTTGTTCATCACTCACATCGATAGTAAATAATTGGAAAGTGGGAGAAAATAACATGAATCTTCAAATGAAGAACTCAGCATCTAACCTAACCTAAGAATGACACACATGAATAATAATTAAATAAATCAAATTGCTTCTATTTTTAAATATTATGGAAACAAAACCATGACCAATTAAGCATTGTAAGCTAAACTAAACTCAAACTCGATCAGAGAAAGTTTGATTTTAATTTGGATATTTAAATTTAGGTGAGCTTGTATAAGTATGATAGAATTAGTCTGTTTCATACTACAACTATAGAACCATATATGATATATATAAATATGAGCTTTTGTTATTTAAGTAAATATATAAGTGAAATAAAAGACGCAAAGAATGAAGCTTAGTAGTAGGAATGATGAGTTAAATCCATGTAATGATACAACTCCATAGCAGTTCCATAATGCCACCATTTACGCTAAATTCCGGACTCCACCTCCAGTTACAGGACACATAAATTCCCAAATCAACAGCTATCAAAACTAATCACTATTTTCCCCCACTAGAATTCAAATAGCCTTGATAAAACCACAAGTAAAAAGAAACGATAGGCAAAGATATCAAAAATAATTTCGCAAAGATAATAATAAAGAAGCACGCACCATGCCTTCCAGAAGTGGACTCAGAGAAAAATTATCCTCCTCACTGACGTTCCCTTCATATCAGTACCTTTTCTTCTACACAAACATCACAATAATAAAACCCCTCCTCTGAAACCAATTCAAACTCCGTAGACTAGCGATGGATACAAAAATCAAACCCCACGCAAGAAGCAGCCATCAACAAAATTAACAAAGGTTAACTTTTCTTTCTATTTTGAGATAATTTGATAAACATCACAAATTTAAAGATTAAAAAAAACAAATAAAAATTAAATGAATAATTAAAATGACTTTTTTAAATAAAATTGGAGGGCCAATAACTCAAACTAATTAATGTTAAGTTTAAATAATATATACACAAAAGCGAGGCAAAAAAAAAATTATGGGGATCAAAATTAAATTGTAATTTTTGTGATAATAAAAATATACTTTTATTATTTTAATAGCATATATCTTTATATTTTTTAAAGGATCAAAAATCAAATTTTTATTATTTTTAAAAAAACTAAATTATAATTTAAACTTTACTAATTTAAAATTTTAAAGTGTTTTAATAAAATTTTTCCCATTTTCATGGACCTGCCAGCCCCCACTATCTATGCCCCTGTATATATATATATATGAAGAGCTAGGAATTGTACATATATGTCATTAAAGCTAGGATCCAAACACCATTGAACCCTGTAAATACATGATTGAATATACATAATACCCAGCTTTAAGCATATAAGTCAGACTATAGTTAATATATGGCTTTGAAAGGAAACCATATTTATTTTGTTTTTGAACACGATGACATGATCCTAGCTGAGCTTCAAAATTTGTTCCGAATCAAACTCGGGTTGAGGAGGAAACTAGTTCTTCCGACAATTCTTCCATCAGTAGTCCGAAGATAGCGTTTTCGACTTCTAATGCTGTCTCTCTAATCTGCAATTCACTTCTCTTCCAACCATCAACCTCTGATCTTCTCAAATCTTGTCCCACCATCATGTCTATGGTGTTTGATTCCACCTCCTTCCATGATTCCAGCCTCTGCCTAACCCTTTTAGCTACCGCTTCTCCATCACCGTAGCAGCTTTGTTCCGTCTCTTCCTCCCCGATGAGATCGGTTACCAGCCTTTTCATGCCTTCTGGGACATTGTGGAAGCTTGTTTTAACTACTTCTTGGACCATGCCATCATCACATGAACCTGATTCATGCTCATTATCATCATCATCATCATCATCTTGCTCTTGTTCTAACATTCTTTTCTCAAGTTCAATTGGATCCAATTCGGCAAGTTTCTCAAATCTACGAAGCTTGTGCAGTAGCTGTTGCTTTGTTCCTGGTGATCATAACAACAAAAACCCAAGAGGACATCAATACACTGCTGATTAATGAACATAGATTCAAACAATCACAAATGAGTAACCTAAACTCCTCTTTGTTATATGCCTATATTTGCATCAGAATCCAATTCAAGTCTTTTGAGTTTAAAAGCCATTTGCCTCCTTTGCTCAAATGTCAGACAAGATTTAATTAAATGGATTGAATCATCAGAAGCGTAAAGTTTTCAAAAAAACAAACTGTGACGAGTAAAAAAGTACAAGCATAGTTGAAGACGTGGGTCACACATGAAGTTATGACAACAAATATTGATGCCTGCTTCATCAACTGCTCTCATGTTAGCTCAACTTACAAACTAAAAATAAAAAATGGCGGACAAAATTTTCATGGATCCCACACTCGTTCACACACACACACACACACGCATACCATCATATTTAAGATATTTATCTTTATGAATCAAATTAAACTTATGCATTGAATACGGAATAACAGAGATTGAAGAAAACATACTTTGTACAACTGCATAGCTGCATTCAAGATCAAAACTGTCGTTCCCATCATCATCATCAACATTCACATGTCTATCGTCATCGTCCTCGAATGGAGGGTCCAGAACAGATACAGGGCTGCACTGTTCTTCTTCTTCTCCTACTTGCGCTTTCTTTAAGCTCTCTACTTCATTATAACTTTCCTTGTCCTGTCACAATCCAATACAACAATATTCTTCAATAGGGTTTTGGTTGAAAGTTCCATAATTTAATGGGCAATGAATTAGAGTTTTTTTACGACCAAAAAATAAAAATGCTTGTCCCTCATGATAAATTACTTACTCAACAGACCCCTAATAAAAATAAGATTTGCATGTCAGACACGCATGATCAACAGGACAATTAAGAAACATACAAAGAAAATGTTAATGATTAAAAAAAAACACTAAATGACATATGTAACCCTAAAAACCTGTCAGAACAACAGAAACCTTCCAACAAAAAGAGGACATATTTGTCAATTCAGATCAAATTCCGGCAAAATATTTTTGCAGCCAAGTTGCCGGCAGTTCAGCCATGTCAGAGAACGCAGTCACCTGAGTCACGAGTTTACTCAAATACTCCCAAAATGAAGAGGCTTTAAACACACCCAGATTTGCAGTTTTATGGATTAATCAAATTATTACTCATGTTGCAATTAAATGTACTAACCTGTTTTTGGTGGCCACCTGGGGATGTCGCAGGCGAAGAAAAGATGGGTGTCCGGTGACCGAAAGAAGGGCTTCTTTGAAGCACAAAATGGAAAGGGCTCTCGCAAGAGGGAAAAGCTGAACTATTTCCAAAAACATCTTTGGACAAGAAAATCTCTTCAAAATCCTCGGATTGACTACAGCTACAAGAAGTATCCAAGGATTTCTCTTCATTGCTCTCTGACCAAACAGCACTGCTTGGCCTACCATTGTAAGAACATGAAAACCCCATTTCATAACCACTTTTGCCTTCCGATATTGATGTCGATGAGGACATTTTCTTTTGACTTAGATTGTTTTTTGCCACAGCTGGATCCCACCTTAAAATGTCCTTGACTGAAACTTTTGCTCCATCGTTAGCTATCTCCCGCTTTCGGTTTCTGTTACGGTGAGTTATCCTCTTCAGAATGGAACCGAAGAAGCCAAAACCAGTGCCGCCGTTGTGGTGTTTGGTTTTGGACGAAGAATGCTTTTGAATCCTGAGAGCGGCTTCCAGTAGAAGAGCAGCTGTTCTAGCTGGGATGTGAAGGAAAATGGCATTGGGACTTTTGCAGGGAGATGGAAACCCCAACAATGGAGACTTCCTGGGGTCTGGCGAGTCATGGAAGGAGAAAAAGCAAGCGTTTTTGCAGAAATTGGAAGGAAATTTTGAGGTTTGAGAGATGGGTTTGGGTTTCTTGAGTTGGAGATGAGTCTGAGGTGATGGTTTCTTCAGCTGACAACGCCTATCAGCAATGTACTTGTTGAGATGAAACGGCTCTTGATCCTCCTCAAGTAACTCCTGCAAATGCTTCTGACCCATCATCAAACCAAAATTTTCAACAAGAAAGGGACTTCAACAGTGGCATGAAAGAGCTGAAGAGGTTTCAACTTTACACCAGAATACAAAAAATGCAGTGCAGATATTGCAAAAAGTAGAGATTTTGAAGGAGGGCAAGCTGGCCTACAAATATAGGTAAGAGGAGAAAAAATAAAAGAAAGAAATATATAACGAAGGAATGCGGAGAGTTCCTGATTCAAATCTGGAGAGTTTACAATATCGAGGCAACAAGTGATAAATAAATTATCATAAAATAATAAGAAGATTTACACCGTAAAAAGAGAAATGGCTGCAAATTGCAGGTGTTTTTAAGGCTGTACTGAGTACTTTATCATGTTATATAAGAGAGGATCAGGTGTCTGCCTATATCTCGTTCTCCATTGTCGACAACATGTTTAAGCAGGGATAAAGATTAAAAAAAGAAAAAGGTAAAAACTGGGTTTGTTTTCTAGCGTTTAAAGGGTCTACAACCAAAAAATAAAAAACCCAGTGTTTGATTGTTTGACAGTGCCAAATAAAATATATTTGTTGAGATTGTCCTTTTTCTGTGTGGGTAATAACTGGGTTAAGACATGTATATATGATCAGCGAAAAGAAACAGGGGGACTTGCTTGCGATGAAGCCTTTGTATAGGAGTTCCTATATTATGTTCCACTACAACATGATAGTAGGTTGAGTCATTATAACTTGATCATCATTAAATTTTGTTTTAGTACCCCAAATATGAAATTAAACTTTACAGCTAGACACACACATTACTGGTTCTTTTCAACCTGATTAAAAAAATATACCTAAATAAGACTAATCATTCTGAAATGACTTCAACTACCTTAAAATTAAAACTCAATTAGTGAAAACAAAACATTCAAACTCAGCGTTTGAGTATGCGCCACGTGACAGACAAGGTGGTTTTGCTGACAGATGTCCGGCTTAGAATGCGAGTTGTTGGTTGCTCCATACCTTGGGAGATTATTTTAATTAAAGCAAGAAGCGTTGACGATCTCAAAAACATCGGAGATAATCTCACGAAAAAGTGAAAAAAATGGAATTGAAAAGAGAGAATCTCGAGAGCCGAAGCGGAAAGAAAACGACGAAACAAAAAAAAAAAGAGTGGAGCGCGCGTGCTAACTAAGTTACAGAGCCCGGATCTTGACTCAATCTTTGACGCTCATTTCCCTTCCCCCTTTTATTTTTCACCTTCTTTGTTTTCTTTTTTACTGTTCAATCTATACTTACTTGCGTTTGGATTTGGCTTGACAGCAGGGCGAAGTTAGGCGCTGACATGAGCTCGTACTCTAAAAATGTAAAATTATTTTTTAAATTTTTAAATTTTCTTAAAATTTTTAAATTAGTAAAAGTAAAATTATATTTTGACTTTTTAAAATTATAAAAATTTAATTTAATCTTTTACAAATTATAAAGATATAAACTATAAAAAATTAAAATTTCATCCTATCCCCTACAAAATTTTTATAACTTCGCCCCTACTTGAGAGTTGGGTGATATAATGTTTACCCCTTCTTACCACTGTTTTCTTGTATAAGACTAAATTCAATTATATCTCTCATCATAATGTTAGTATAGAATCAATATGAATATTGTACTCTCAAAATTTATGTTTAATTTTTGGATTCAACATTATTAAAAATGATAACCACGAAACTAAACAGATATGAAAAATATCAAAACTATAAAATAAAGCTAGTACAGAAGATACCTACTACAAATATTAAGCTAAACTAAATTTTAAATAAAGTTTTTCTATTATTTGATATTTAGAAATTTTTTAAAATTATGTCAAATTATAATTTTATTAACCAAATGATAATGTATTGTTAGAGTTTATGTCACCCGAATCTCGTCACTTATTGAAGAAATAAATACAATGACAAAATAAGGGACGGGGGCGAGAGGCTGAGGGTATTATTCTATTTAACATTGATTAGAATAAAAAAAATTTCATCATTAAAATAGATGTAGTCGAAATTCCTTTTATATGATTGATTTTTCAATATTAGTGAATTTCTTCTCCTTTGCCCATGATTTTTTCCCGAAAGGGTTTCCACGTAAAATCTATGTGTTTTTAGTTTTCTTATTTTGCGATAATTCTATTGTCATTATCGACGTCTATTCTAACATGAATGTTTTCGTTTATTGTTCATTTTAAATAGCTTTAATTATGTTTTAATTATTATTTTTACATATAAAATTTAAATAATGCCTTTTTTATATCAATATTTTAATTATTTGTTTTTATCAAATTATAATCTTATTTAATAATTAATTTAGTTTTTGTAATAATACCATAATTCAAGGGGGAAGTCAAAAATATAACTGAGCAGGATCAAAATATTAAAATATGTTATGAAGTAGACTTTTAAAATTCTAACTTTACTCATATTTAATTTTAATTATTAAATACGTTTTAAAATAAAAATTGATATAAAAAAGTATTAAATACCAAACAAGTTAGATTAGACAGAGAGAAAACAACTTAATAAAATATTACAAACTTATATAAATTTTTCATAATAAAATAAAATTAATAATTTTTAAATATTATCACTCATCTTGCATGTGTAAAAAAATTAAAAAGAAATAAACTCTCAACCTAAAAAAATTGTAACTATCCAATTTCCGTTGATATCTGAGAATTCTTTTTTTGGTTAGATTTTTTAAATCAAATCATTTTGGGAAGTCAAATCAAGAAGTTCTCAAGAATGGGTATGATAGAAGATTAGAGAGTTGTTATTTGGTAATTACACATTAAATAGAATTGTTCAGGGCTTTATTTAGATAATTTTGTTAGTAATTAAGACTTATGGACAAAATTGTAAGATTAGCAAAATCAAAAGAGTTAACGTGTGAATGTTAAAAAAAGTATGATTTGGAGAGCTAGAGGTCTTTAAGTTGCAAATTGCCCAAGCCCTTGATATCACTTTACCCCTTTTGGGAAATTAGTTGGAGGAACGGTTTCCTCAAACTCATTTTCACCATTACACTATTTGTCTACACCAGAAATCTTTAAAAGTTTAACTCAAACTCCTCTTGCTTTTTCAACTTGCAATCTTAATTTCCATTGAAGCAAATTTGAAGGTAAGCCTAGTTTTCATTAAGCAAGATTCTTGACAAACTCTCTTTTCTTTTGTTTTCATGTTAGCTTGGTGCAAGATTAATTAATATTAGGAGAAATTGGTTTTTGATGTCTTAATTTATTCAATCTTTGATTTTTTCCAGCAAGGTTAATCCGTGACTTTTAATCTCTGAAACATGATTTTTAAATTTATCTCCATTTATTTCACATTTTTGAGCATTTTTCAAGTTAGTGAAAGAAAGATTCGGTTCCTGCGTTTCTTTCTCCAATTTTCATACATCTAGGTTTGATGTAGTTAAATGCATAGATGATCCAAATAATAGTGGTAGCTGCAAATCAAGAAGTAGGGATGGTGGGAGTGAGGGAGAGGTACGGTGGAAGTAGGGGTATTTTTTTAATATTAATATAAATATTGATATAAAATAAACTTTAATTATGACCAAAAATAGTTTAGATATCCAATTCAAACAAATGTAGTAATTTAAGGACCTCCTACATAATTAAGCCTTCATATAATTCATAATAACAAACAATATCCACTAAATTTGATATGATAATAGCTCACATATGATTGAGGATTTAATCTCTATCCATAGAAATAGAAATAATTGTTGACAATAAACATTCTCATTCCAACAAAAAGAAAAACAGCAATCCGTGAAACAAAGCTACCGTAACCAGAAAGGGAACAAACTCCTAAACACATACGAAGGAGAACCAAGCTCCCCAAAAAAAAGGCAACAAGGGAGACAACTCCCACACAACATTGATAAATTGGATTGACAAGAAAACATCACTAATCCAACAAAAGAATAAGGAAAAACCAAACTCACTTTCATCATCTCTAAATGACGAAGGCAAAAGAGGAGATTTATCCCAAAAAGGGCATCCAACCATAGGAGATTTTAAGTATGTTAAACAAAAGCATAGTTTAAGTGTGGCTTATATGAACATCTCCCTTTAGGTTAAAAAGTAATTCCGATATAAGGGACACGTGAGGCGTGGCCCAATAATTATGTTATTATTATAATATTTTGAAGCTGTAATGTAATGAAACTGAAAAGAAAAAGAATGAATGTTTGACAGCCAGCCAGTGCTGTGACTACTGCGCCACCCTGCCCCAGCGCCAGATTTACGTTACGTACTCCACCACCAAGCAATGAAATTTTTTCATCATTTAATTATATCACTTTTTCAAATAATTGCTTCCATTCACTTTTTTATGTTCAAAACTCCTCTCTTCTTTTTCTTTTTTCCTTTCGTATAGTTATTCACTCTTCACTGCTCCACCCATTCTCTATGTTTTACTCAAAATATGGCGAAATATATTATATACATCATTTTTATAATAAAAAAAATTAATTTCTGTATTTTAAAAGTTAATAATCTAATTTTTTTAATTTAAAATTTGTAATCTAATCATAATCATCGTTAAAATTTACTAATATAACATAATTATCTTTTATCAATTGTATATTATGTCACATATTTAATTGACAATTTTTGATAAAAAAATAGTTATAATTTTAATGATGAAATTAAGATTTTTAAATCAAGAAATTAAAAGGATTTAATTTTTAACCTTTTATCAAAATACTGAGAATCTAAGACTAACTATATATTTTAACCTTATAATAATAATTGAAAACACATACAAAACCCAATTAGATATAAAAAAAGGTATATAGAAATTCTCAAAAGAAAAATAATTAATTTACTGTCGAACTCATGCAAATCAGACGGACAATGCTTCTTTTTTTTTTTTCTTTTTTCTTTTTCTGTTTATGGATAAAAATAGAGCATTGGATACCCATTGCATGGGGGGTGAGGGAAACTGGATTTATATTTATTCATTGTTTTCTCAGCAGTGTAAGAATATATATATATATATATATATAATGCAAAACTCATCACCCTATCTTAGGTGTTAAATTTGACTAATAATTATTACTAACCAGACAAGAAACATCAACCAGTAATTCATTTGTCATGTTAAACTTTGCCTTAGTAAAGTTAATTTGCATGGGAAATCTTCTAATTATCTCTGTTTATGCACTGCTCAACATATAGAAAGTATAAAATAAAATAAAAAGTACGTAGCTTCCCATATTCTATAAACTTTATTAATTGCCTCAACGTGGATATATATATATATATATATATATATATATATGCGTGAATAATTCTTCCATTTAGCTAACAACAACCAACTCAATAATGAATTAAAATTGAATTTTTAAATTCAAAATTAAACAGTGATTAGGCAAGAAAAAACAATATCCTGGAACCAAAATGTTTCACCGGTCTCAAGAATCCTTACAACCCAAACAAAGCCAAACCCTGTACTATTTTTATACATAAACTGTTCTTCCCATTGCTCTTCCACGTCCTTTGTCTTTTTTTATGTTATTATATAATCCCAATCACCTCAATTTGTCGGGGAACAAGTCAATTTTAAATAATTCATGTAACAATACATATTTAACGACAACATTACCATAATTAAATCCACCTAATTTGCTTTTTAGCTTCTTATGTCCCTAATGCTTTTATTCTCTCTTTCTTCTTTTTCTTTGACAATCTTCGGCGGCATGGATTTGCACCATCGCCTTTTCTTTATTTATATTTTGTTTCTAATCAAAACATATTTAAGAATTTAGTTGAAACCCATCAACGGATAATTACTTTTTTTTTCTTTACCAATCCACCTTCCTGCACGCTTCAACGTTTAAGGGATAAATTTTGTGGATAAACCTCTTATCACTTAATTATATTTAAGGTAAACTACATTAAAATAGGGTAGGCTTTATTTTCATCATTTTAATTTCTTTGCAATTTAGTTGTTTTAAAAAAAATAATTATGCGTATAAGTCACTGTCGTTAAATTTTTCGTTTTCTTTTAACAAATCGTTGATGTGGCACATTAGCCCATTGAGTGATTGGCATGTGGCATTTTTTTATTGACTTTTGACTAAAGTTTAGGAACCTCTCTATAAGGTCTAGGGCATGGAAGTTTTCAACTAATTATAGGGAAGTCCCTAAACTTTAGTTAAAAGTCAACAAAAAAGGCTACGTGTCATTCATTCAATATGTTAATGTCCACATTAACAATCCATTAAAAAAATAAAAATTTTAACGACAATGATAAATTTATACAATTATCTTATTGAAAGCAACTAAATTGAGGATATGCATGACACCAAATAAAAGAGAAAAAATAGTTAAATTGGTTAATACCATTTATATGTCATTATTTTGTTGAAAATCCAAAAAAAAAAATCACAATTCTTAACATGTTAAGAAAAAAATCTTTAAAAAAAAATTTATTATTCTTTTTTTATCCTTACCAAAAAAGAGAGAGAAAAAGATCATAGTGACCTTGAGGAAGACATCTACATGCAACAACCGAAAGGTTTAAAATTGAACGTAAAGAAGATCATGTTTGTCTTCTACGAAAATCTTTATATGGTTTGAAGCAATCTCCTTAGCAGTGACACAAAAAGTTCGACTCTTTCATGTTAAGCATTGGTTTCGCATGAAGTAAGTACGACAACTGTGTTCGTTTACAATGTTTAGATTATGATTCGTTCATATATTTGTTGTTTTATGTTAATGATATGTTGATAGTGACTAAGAATTCATCAAAAAGTGAATGAATTAAAATCATGCTTAACTCTAAGTTCGAGATGAAGGATTCAGGTGCAGCAAAAAAAAATTGGGGATAGAAATTTCAATGGATAAACATTTCAGGAAATAATTTTTGACGCAACGTAGGTACATCAAAAAGATCCTTGAGCAATTTGAGATGCAAGACTCAAAATCGGTAAGTACTCCATTAGCTGCTCAAAATCGGTAAGTACTCCATTAGCTGCACATTTTAAACTTTCAATTTCAGATTTCCCCCAAACTAAAGATGAAGAAAGGCACATGTCAAAAGTACCTTGCCCAATGTGTATGCAATGGTATGCACTCGCTCCGATATTGCACGTGTTGTTAGTAGATACATGGCCAAACTCGACAAATTACACTAGCATGCAATTAAGTGGATTTTCATATATTTAGGGATACTTCAAATATGTGCTTAGAGTTCGGAAAAAATCAAAAGGGTTAGTCGGATATGTTGATTCAGATTATGCAGGAGACTTAGATCGAAGGGGGTCTCTCAATGGTTATCTATTTACTTTTGGAGATTGTGTCATTAGTTGGAATGCAACACTTCAAGAAAAAGTGACCTTGTCGACTACTGAAGCAGAATACATGGCAATCACTAAAGCTATGAAGGAAGCAATTTGATTAAGAGGCCTGTTTAGCTAACTGGTTAATGAGAAAGGGGCAAATGTCGTGTATTGTTGTAGTCAAAGTGTTATACATCTCATCAAAGATTAGATGTTCCATGAAAGGACAAAGCACATAAACATTCGTTATCACTTTTTTCAAGAGGTGATCATTCAAGATGTTTAGATTCACAAAATTGGCACAGACCACAATCCGACCAACATGTTAACAACAAGTCTTCCGGTTTCAAAGTTCGAGCACTACTTGGACTTGGTAAGTATTCGACGAAGATTCAATTAAGCTCATAATAGGGCTTTGGCAAAGAAGTTAAGTCAAATGCGAGTCAATGTGGAGATTTGTGGAAGTTTGCCTCGCATTTCAAGCAAAACAATGAGTGACATCATCACAAGGAAAAACTCTCTATCCCGACGAGCTACCGACGTCACAATGAGAAAAAAGCTTCATCTTGACAATGCAAAAGTCATGCCACGACGTGGCGACGTGTTCCTCAAGTTTCTTAGTTTTCTTCTCTCAGTTAAACTTTATTTCTGGTTTCCCACTTTAATTAACCTAGGGATATTCTAGTCATAAAAGCTACGAATTTCAGCTTATAAATAGACCTTAGTTACCCTAGGTGTAGAAAAATATATATATTAAGATAATTCTGTGTTTTTGAGTTTGAAGGGTTTTTCTTTCAGGGTTTGGGTTTCCTTTTTTTCGATTCTCTCCATCTTTGTACTTCTTTTATATTAGGGAAATATTATTTTTTCTGTGATTTTTTATCCTCTTTGAGAAGTTTTTCCATGTAAAATTTGAGTGTTCAATATTTTCAATTTCTTCTTTATTATTCTTGTTTGTTGCATACACAAATTTATCCGCAACATATTCTAATTGATATACACTTCTATAATAATAAAATATTCATAACAAATTGTACCAAAATAAAAATATTATTAAGCCACTCGTAACATTAAAATAGAGTAGAAATCTTATCATATGCGTATGCGTGTGCAAATCACGTATTTAGAATACAAAAATATCTTTAAAGATAACATATAATATATAATAAAAAGTATTATTTAAAATTAATTAATAAATGTGTTTAAAGATAACATACAATAAATAATCAAATATATTGTTTGGAATTAATTAATAATAAAACATGAAAAATGTACTATATTAGAATAAACAAATTAAATTAAATTATGAGTAAAACGAAATTTAAATATAAAACAATGCAAATTAAGAATACTAAATGAAGATAATTGTGTATCATTATTTTGTCATCAATATTAAATTGATGTCGAGCTCATTAGTGACACTAACTCAATCAACACTGATTTAATCAATAACATTATTAATATATAAAAATATTAAAAAAATTTAGAACACATAATAAAAATTAAAGTTTTATATAACAATAAAAATTGTTTTAGTTTAAATGGTAAATAATTAAAAAGGTTTTATATGCATGGTATCTTTTGTTCAAATATTATGATGAGTCTCATATAATTTTACAAGTGAAATGTTTTTATGATAATTCTTTAACTCATTAAAACCCTAAGGGAAAAAAATACATTAGGTTTGGTTTCCCAAGAGAAGACTCTAGTAGCTACATGTCCTTCGTTCTGTTTTGTAAAAACTCACAAAAAAATCCATTATTGAAGGTAGGTAAAGAAAAGGAAACATTGTTGCTCGGTTTTCTATAATTCATTTGCTGCATAGAAAATAATAATGTGTGATTTAAAAAGCAGCTAGCTAAAAGTATTAACATAATTATTAATATTTTAAATATATTTTATTTTCTTAGAATTATTGTTAAGAAAATTAAAAGATAATCAAAATGATATTTTAACTATAGTTTAAGGACTAAATTAGTAATCAACCATTTGAATTAACATGTCATGTCATCATTTAATAGATAAATTTAACGGAGAAATTAATTTACATGTTTCCAAATATATAAAGAGACCGAAATGTAAATCATCCCTAATTTAAAAAGCTTCCCTAATTCTTTTACCAAAAACACCACAATAAATAAAAAATATCGTCATGTCATAAACCGAAATGTAATTCATCCCTAAGTACATAAAAACTTTCCTAATTCCCAAAGCCAACTAGGTTAACACTTCAATGGATAAAACAAGCTTACATTTTTTTTTTCTTTTTGAATAAGATGAAACAAGTCTGCTAAATCCATTTTAACAGTAAATCATATATGTTTTAAGGTGATTTTGAAAGGTTAATGTAATTATTTATAATTTTATATATGTAATTAATAAGTAAAATGAATTGAGTATCTAATTATTTATTTAAATTATTATGAAAGGATGAAAATTACGAGAACTATCCTTAGTAGTTGACAACGTTTATTTCTATTTTTTTTAATATGTGTATAAGTGATTAATTTATTTATAATTCAATTTTTATACTTTGCTTACATTTATAATTTAATTTCCTACTTTTAAGATTTAAAAATATAAGTGAGTAATTTTAAAATTCTTTTATTAAAGTTATGTCAATTACAACATCATTTTATTAGTTACTTAACTATCAAGTGTGTATTTTTTATTTTATTTTAAAATATCATACTAATAAATTTAATAGTATTAACAATGGGATTTAAGATTCTAAACTAAAAAAACCTAAATTCTTAAAAATAAAAAATAATTTCCTAACCACTAATAATTTTGTTTCCCTTTTGCATTTTTTTTTTTAATCAAACCCATCAATTGTTAATGAGAGGAAGAAGTAGTAGCAGGCGAGGCAGTGCATGAGATATGATAATTGGGTCAACAAGGAAATAAAAATGAAAATTTTGTCAAAACATGCATATTCTTTGTTTGGTGGCTCAGATCAGATGGATGGGGGTCGGAATTCAATACAAAGTTCAATCATTTTCCAGACATGCCCCCTGCTGTTAAGGTCAATGCATAGTGTTTGATACAAAAGGTGAAAGAGGTAAATACCTGCAGAGGTAAAAAGTAATACGTGCAAAATTCGTCAAGTTGCTGCGGTGCCATGCAAACCACATATCATTCCGTAAAATGTTGCGTCATTAAGACTACCACGCATTTATGTAGCTGGAAGAGTTTGCAATTCATCAAGTATTTAACTATCCTACAAGTAACACGCATTTAGGGATTAATATTTCGACACACTCGTTATTAATTATTTTAAAGTTAAATTTGTAGAAAATTGATTTATCAGAGATAAATTTGTTTATATGAGATGCGAAGAGATTCTCGTAAAGTTTCATTTTTTACTGATTTGTGTTCATCACAAAAAACGGTAACTAAATTGCATATGCAATGGCATCGGAAGAGATGCTTAGATAAGGAGAGGCTTTTTAGATAGAAGATACATCGATACCGACCTTGAATCGTATTATGATCGATTGTCGATGTATGGGCCCACTTTGATGATCAGCAGTGTATGTGAAATTTTTGGAGAATCATCTTTAATCTATTTTCCTTATTTCTTTGCTGTTTTTTTTTTCCAACATTTTATGATATTTGCCCTGAAAATTGGTGCGGATTGAACTTAAGTTTCATTTTTCTACAATTTTACTTCTATTCTTGAATGCTAGTTTACTTTTCCATCTTTCAGGGTTCCGTTTCTAAGGACTTTAAATTAATTTGTTTCCTCAATAAATTCACTTAGCTATTATTATTTAAAAAATTAATATTTAATTATTTATTTTTTCTCAATAAAATCAATCATGTTGAGAAGATTGGTACGAGAAATTAATTTCTCTCACTTATTATCACATGATTACAAAAACATGGCCCCAAACTGAAATCCCAGTTGTATCATCAAAAGACAAAAGAAAAATGGTCCAAACAAATAGCCATCTGACCAAAATTCCAGGTGTGGCCATCCAAAACAAGGTAAGAGTGGGGATACCCACAAAAATACCTCCAAAACAGAGGTTGTCAATCAACCAATGCCCGGATAAAAAGTTGAACTCATTAATTCATAAATTGATACGGACCAATTAAATTAGATTAATTATTTGTATTAGTAATATTTATATTTCATTAATTATATTATGTTTGAATTATTTTTAGGATTGCAAGAGTCAAAGTCAAACTACAAATTGCTTTCCCTTAGAATTTTATCTCTGCATTGGATTCCATGGTTGTTGCAACCTCTTGTGGAGTAATTACTTTCGTTCTTTTTAAAAAATATATATAAATTATGTTGCAAAAATATAATTTTGATTATATTTTCATTATAAGTCTCATTCTTTTGAAACCATATATTTGTCAATCTTACTATTTAGAAAATATTATCACTTATGATCCAGAAATTATATAATTTTTTTTATGAAATTAAGATATCCTTTATATTAATTTTATAATCCATAAAAATTAAATTTTACAATATTTTAATTCTAATAAATGCAAAAAGTGCATTAAGCAACAAAAGTTAGCACCCAAAAAATTTAGTGTTAGAAATTAACTAATGCTAGATCATCTTAAAAGTAATATAGAACTCTCGTGACCGTTTTTTTATGACTAAAGAGTTGTTCACCATAGAACCCACCTAGGTTAGAACCTTTAAGGGCGCAGTAGTAGGTCTATATTTAAACAACTCTCTTTAGACGAATGTATAGTGTGAGTATGTCCCTATTGTGCCTACCGTGAGTGTGTGAATACTAACCCATTAATTTTACATTGCCAACAATTTAACTGAATAGACACGATATTAAAATGTTGTTTAGTTTTGGATCACATTTCTTTCAATACATATACCTTGGAATGCTAAAAAAATCAATACACTAACTCATATGCATGTCTTATTATTCCATCCCAACATGTCATCCAAATCCAAATCTTCATATTTAAAGGAAAATTGGACATTTCCATTCTCAAAGATTCTCCATCGCTCTTTGTCTCGAAAGGGTTCTTTTCATTTGGTCATCAACTTCTCCAAATGGATAATTGCAAAACTTAAATCAAACCTAGTTATGGAAATGGGTAGATAGATTTTCTTGTTTCACACATTTCAATATTTTCTTTTACAATCCAACCATCATGTTACATGTTTCATTTACGTGGGTACATGCTAAATTTGAGTAAATTAAATAATGTTCTACTTTTATTCCATGTAAAAGAAAAACTTTTAGCTCGTAAAATACATATTAATAAGGATGGTGTTATGAACCAATATGATAAAGGTAGACCTTGTTCTTTTTTCAACAATTTTTGATCTCTAGTGGACCTTTCAGTAGCGTTTGAACCCAGATGAAGTCCTGACCATCTATCGAAGAAAAAAGAACAAATGGATCTTGTAGGATTTCCAAGAAATTATTCGATTTCTTCCGAAAATAGATGATTATTCATCTACTTCTCACGTTCCGTGAATAGCCGGGACATTGAGGAATATCCAGAAAGGTACTTAGGGAATCGGTCTGATTCTATCTCCATTCATTCCGTTTGAAGAAAGGAAGGATCCCAAAGAATCGATCGTTCTTTTAGTTGTTGAATCTCTCTTTGATTGATCAATGTGTGATATTTTGAATCCTCATTACTAATGGGATCAAAACGATCTCTGGATTGATAAGAAGATCCTTTCAGTTGGCGAGAATCCGTTACTTGAACGAACTAGATCTTGTGGAATCATATTGAATATTTGATGATACATTCCGTACCTTGCTAAAAAATCGATCCCTGTTTACCAACCATTCATTGTCTAACCAAATCAAATTCTCTCTCGATATGTTCTTCAAAAAATCTAATTCGTGTGGATTCTTCCCCCAACTAACGAAGAGATCTTAGCAGAATTGCCACATATGAAATTGAGCATAATTTTGCAAAGAAATAGCCCACTTGCCTTGAAAAAAAATCAAGATGGAAAATGATGACGAAATTGCTAGATTGAAGTAGAAGATTAAGATAGAAAATTTAAATATATTTGTAATATTATGAGTATTTGTTTTTAAATTAAATTTTATTTTAACTTTTAGGAAGGTGAATTCTTAATTTATCTTATTTTTTATTTTTTTAATACTTTTAAATTATTTAATTTGATCATATTGGATACGATTTGAATTTGCTTTTTACTTGATAACAATGTTATTTGGTTTTAAATTAAAAAAAAATAAAATGTTAAAATAGTTTTTAATACTAAAATTTAAAAACTGAAATTAATATTTTAACATTAATACATTAAAAATATAATTTTTTTTATTCAATAATAAAATTACATTAAAATCATAATTAGATTTTATCTATTATTATTTATTGGTGTGCATATTAAAATTAAATCAAATTATAATCTTAATTCTCAAAATACTTTTTTAATTTTTTAAATTTAATGTTAAAAATATTTACATAATTTTTCAAGATAGAGTTCTTCTTTTACGTTTATTCAAACTTTATAATAAATGTGAAAGTAATACATCTTTCATTATAACTTAAACTATATATTCAATTGAAAAAATAAGTAATATCTTATTATTTTATTACATCAATTTTGTAAATATCAAGAGTATACATCTATGGTATGTCTATCTTTTAAACATTGTAATGCCTATTTCTTTAATATTGTACAAAAATATAGTAAAAATGCACCTCACAATGATTTTTTTCGCCTTCTAACTTTATTAAAAAAATTTTATTTTAGCATTTCATTTATTTTTTTTAGTTTCTTTTAGTCATTGAATTTGAATTGTTTGTTAAATATCCCAAAATGGATGGAAAATTTAATATTTATTAACTTTGGTGACATGTAATGTGGATTGCCACATGTATTTCACATTAGCAATTAATTAATTTTTTTTAAAGTTAAAAATATTAAAAATATTTTTTTGATTTATATTTTTTTAAATAATTTTTAAGTTTTAAAATATTTTTTTAAATTTTAAAAAAATAATTAATTACTTACATGATTTCATGTGGCAATCCACGTGTATGCCACATTAGCAGAGTTAACAAATGTTAATTTTTTCATCTATTTTGAGATTATTACAATACACGTCGATAATAGAATGACTGCAAAATTTTTTTAAAAAAAGAATAAGAACACGCAGATTTTACGTGAAAACCCTTTCGAGACAAAATCACGAGTAGAAAAGAAGAGATTTACTAATGTTAAAAAACAATGACACAAGAGGAGTTTCGACTACATCTATTTAAATGTTGAAAAATATTATTTAATCAATGTCAAATAGAAGTGTAGTTCTATACGGATTCTACTTGTGCGGCATGGTTCGTACTGCGGGGGTTTGAACCTCGACCTTTTGCCCCCACAGATCCCATTATTTATTTAACAAGTGATAAGATTCGAGTCACACAACTCTAACAGGGATGATTTGACAAATAAATCATTATACTAAAATATAAACGAGTAGTGATTTTAAAATGGGTGGGTTTATGAATGTTGGAGTAGAAAATGAACTCATTTTTAAGCAATCCAATTTTATTTTTGGAATTACTCCACACACCCTCCTAAATAATGAAGGGGCATTTTAAGATGAAAAAATAATTCAATCCATGACCATACCTAGGCTAACTCCGGACCCAAATGATGAGATATATATATATATATATATATATAATGTTTAAATTTCGACCTATTATGTAACTGAAAAGAGAGAAACTGATAAACATGAAAGCGTGGTTGATGCATATGGCGTAGAAGGAATTTTAAAGGAGACAATAAACCAATTATTGGTGGATTTGGATAATATAGTTATCCACTAATGGATGACAACTGTACTGCTCCTCACTCCTTAATTAACAATTTAGAGTTGGGATTATAATCTCTACATCTATAAAATGGCTGGAATCAAACAGTCAAAGTCCTCACTATTTGTTACCCTGTTATTCATATAATATACATATATGTATTTTCCTTTGCTCAAAATATCTTCTTCTTTTTTTAAAAAAAAAAAAAAAAAAAAAGAAAATGTTTTGTGCGGTTTACTAAACTTCAAGTAAAGTGATAAATTATTGTATTCAAAAGTAGAATTAAGTTGAATCTGAAAAATATTATGATGGAAATCAATCCTAACAATGAGCGAGGATGCAGTAGAAAATCCCTAACAATGCAATGGGCGTGAAACGTCAGCCCAACACCAATAAACCAACAAACCCTAAACTCTAAATATGCCATTTCCAACACAACAAAATTGGCCTACTGAAAGCGTAATTTATTTCAAATGCAAATAACGCTTTGGTTTAATTATATAAAAAAGGGTATGGGTTCAAGTTTGAAGTTGTACGTTTATTTTGGTTGTTTAATTTAATATATGGGATTGTAATAGTAAATATAACTTGTAAAAGAAGGAAGGGTGAAACTTGTACGTTTGGTGGGGTTGTCAACGCTTGAAATGCCATACTTCAATTCAAAACATCAAATTTGACTCCAACAAAGAATCAGCATATTGGAATAGACAAACCCAATTCTCAATTTCTTTTCTTTTTCGCAACACTAATAAGTGCAATACTTGGTTTTTCTGCTCGACAAGTTGTCAATTTGGGTAGGCTATGTTTCCCCTTCCCTTAAACCCCAAAAAAAAAAAAAAAAAAAAAACCAAAAATTAACCCTTAAACGTTGGAACTCAAAAAAAAAAAAAAAATCATGTATGAAACACAATTGATCATTAATAAACCCACCGCTCCTGCTTCACAAGATTGAATAAAAAGTTGGGTCTCGTGCCCCTCATTTAATCCCCCCAACTCTATTTTTTGCATTAATAATTCCGACTTGTTTTGTTAACCAAGACACGCCAAAGCAAGAGTTGCCTTCCTTTCTCAAATTTAGCAAGACAATTGCAATAATTAGGAAACTAGTGAAGAATCTACCTCTACCTCTCCCATCTTTTGCCTTTACCACCACCACCAAGCAACAGCTTGTTTGAGAATGTTGAATCATTGCTCTGATTAAAACACAGCATATGCACACATAAAAGTTTATTTAAAAAAAACAGGTAACTTTGCTTCGAGTGTCGGCAAACACTTCTTTTTTGTGAGTGATATATTCTCTGCCAACTATTTACATCAAACTAGATGGCAGTGTCCTCATGATAATTGCAATATTTGATCGGTAATTTTCTAATATCAGGTGAAAAATCATGATTCCAGGTTAAAAACAGATTTCATCTGGGGACCATACCCTATCCATTGCAATATAAAATGCTTCTTTTGAGATTTAATTGCACAATTTATGAAAGAAAAGGACATGGATACAACCACGAACTAACTTACATAAACTGTCATATTACAACATCACTGCCATAAGAAATTGATGAAGACAACTTTCGAACCCACATTGATGTGTCGTTTGTTGCAGAAATCAAATTTTATTACTTGTCCATTAACCTTTTGAGAGATTTATCAGATATAATAGTTATGGGTTTCAGTTATTCAACTCTTTCTTATTTGTATTTAAAAAGAAAAAGGGATATGATGATGACCCTTGGGCTTGAAGAATCTAAATGGAGTAAATAACACTACGTACATTGACCCTCCTACTGCACCATCTACCACATTTACAAGAAACTTCAAGTGAGAATTAACATTGAAAATCATCATAATCACAAATGCCCTTTCCATCAACCACAATTCTTTCTTTTAAAACCAACTCCCAATTACATATAAAACTTCTAAAAAAATTATAAAGTACAAAAGATTGAGCATGAAAAATCAGAGAAGCAAATGCAGTCACCAAGAGTTTAGTTACAAACCTGTTTATAGGGGCATTTCCCTTTCTAAATCAGCTAAGGTTCATCAAATGCTAATGAAATTACAAACGAAAATACATCATACAGTACACCAAACCCGAAAAAACAGTAAACACAATCCATTTATAAATATGGAAGTAACCTTAAATACATCACACAAGCCTAATGAGTTAAAACACAACTTAAGGGCTTTATATTATTAGTGCAAGGAATCTATGTTCTTACTCAGCTCTTCCAGCTTCTTCATCCTCAACCTCTCACTTTCGCTCACCAGCTGTTCAATCAGTTAAAACATATAACAACAAGGTGAGATCATTTCATCACTAACCTCCATTCATTTATTTCATTTTTTCCATCTTTAATTTTGTTTTTTACATTACAATATAGAAACTAACCTCCATTAATTTTGTGATTAGCTGTACTTTTTCCTTGTTCTTCTCGTTAAACGCCTCGAGGGCTTCCTTGTATTCCCTTTCCTGTAACATATTTCAATACCACCATAGCTCTCAAAGGTTTGATAATATGAATACAATCACAATTAACGGAAAAAGGTTCAACGGCCTCAAAGTATGGCGAAATTTTACCTTTTTCTGGCAGGTGTGGCCTAGTGGCTTCAAATCTTTGTTAACTGCATCAATCTTCTTTCGGACCACAGCAACTTCCTTCCTCATAGGATCTGCCAGTGCTTCAAGCTCCTGAAATATTTACAATGAGAAAAAGCAGTACTACTATTATTATTACTATATGGAATTAAGACCAGCTCTGAGGCTAATCTTGTATGTTTCAAGATAGCAACCTCTTTATAAGGCACCCTTGATCTATTAACTCTAATAGTTGTTTATGAAAAAGATGGGAAGACCCAAAATTAACTGACAATTTCATTTTTTTTATATATATATTAAGACCTTTAACTGCAAATCTGACAGATAACATGCTGCTAATTTCCTAAAGAAATACATTATAAGTACATCTTTTTTTCTTTTTACTAAACAAGCTCATGGAGGAGCAACCTCCTTTTCCACAAGGAAAATACATCAAAAGGTTAAACCTGAAACACCCTTTTTTAGAATTTAAAAAATCCACCTCAGAGCAAGAAATTTTACCACTATGTGAGCCTCTAAACTCTGTATTTTGGAGAAATTGACCAAAAAAAATAATCCAAAAAGCATACTTGTTAAACATTAAAAATTCAACCTTTCCAAGTCAAAATCAAGGAAAACGTTCTGCTTTGGGAAAAAAAAAAAAAAAAGAGGAAAATTTTGATAGAACAAACCTCACGAATCGTGGCCAAACGTTTCGTTTCCTCTTCAACACGGCCTAACTGAAGCTGAACTTTTTCTCTAACCTCCATCTTCTTCCTTTCAATCTCCTCTTCTTTGGCTCTGAAAGTAGAAAGCGCCGACTTTGAGATCTCCTCATCTTCCTTAGACAAATGACTGCTAAAGCTGAGACTCCCAGAGTTTTGAACCGTTAACTGATTTTGGTGCTGAGGCTGCTGCTCAGTCTGCATCATCTTCCCTAACTCCAGTTTCTTCACACAGAATTTTTTTTTTTTAAAAGAAAAAGAAAAAGAGAAACCCTCCTTCAACCTTGAATTCCTCTCTTTATTATCTTCTTGCTTTAGCTTTTGCTTTTGAAATGATAGCTTGTGTTTCTCTCTCTCTCTTCTTTTGTACTCCTGTTGAGAAGTGCTTATAAACAATGAAAGCTTGTTGGTTAACCCCCTAAACTTTGGTTGTGTGAGCCAAGAATATTAGTAAAAAAAAAGATAAGGCAAGGGTTTTTTTTTTTTTTTTTGGGGGGGGGGGGTAGAAAAATGAAATAATATTATTAGAAACAAAAAATTAAAGAATAAAAGGTGAAGCTGAAATGACCCAACTGCCAACCACTGATAAAAGATAGGGAAGATTTCAACTTTTACTGAAAGAATAAGAAGAGTTTTTGTCCCTTGAAATTTTGAAAACCCCAACCCCATATGATTAACGTTTTCTCAAATTTTTCTATCTTTTTACCCCTAATCTTTCTATCAATTCAGTAATTTTTTTTCACCACCTCTTCTATCCCACCATTTTAACTTTTCTTTCTTTTTGGGTATTTTTTTTTTTTTTTTTTTACAATTTGGATAGTACGAAAGATGTAAGTGTGAATTTGTATGGACAATACTTTATTTATAATTGATGTAAAAAAAAATAATAATAATAAAAAATATTATTGCGTGAGATAAAAAGTAAATTAAACGCATCACACTGCTTATTCAAATTTACATTAAAACTTAATTTGAATGATTAAAATTAAATAAATTATTTTATTTTTAAAATTGAATCGATTAAATATTCATAACTATTTCCAATAATATTTAAAAAAAATCACATTATCAATTTTTTTATTAAAAGAAGAAAATTAGTTTATCAACAATCATGTTTTTGATAGCCATGTCATTTTATGAAAAAAAATGTTTCAACTTATTTATAATAACTGAAAAGGGTAAATTATATTAATACTCACTTAATTATTAAAATATTTTTAGTATGATGATTCAATTCTATTTTTTTAATTTAACCATTAATGTTATCGATATTTGACCATTAAATTTATTGATTTCTTTAACTAAGAACAAGTTTATAGATTTTATAAACATTATAGAGCTAAAATTTTTATTATTCCAATAAAGAAGGATACACCATTATTCGGTTAACCATAGGCGATGCAAAAACACATGCTAGAACCTTGGACCTCCAAAAATGCGAAAAAAAATTGTTTAATTCTTTCAAAAATGATTAAATTATAAATTAATACATGTAAAGTTATACTTTCACTTCTTAAAAAAATATATAATTCAATCCCAACCCTCTAAAAAGAATTTCGGTTTCACTCTTGTCATTAATAATTTAATGGAGAAATGACTAAAATATCAACTCCTGATAACATTAATGATTAAATTAAAAAAATTAAAATTAAGTGACCAAAATAAAAAATAACTAATTATTGATAAAGGGAACTCTAACTTCCAATGTATATCTATATTATCTAATTTTTTTTACCATTCCATCACGCTCTTAGATTTCTCATAATTACAACCACGAAATAACCTCTTTAATTTTTTTTATAGAATTTGTTCGAGGATGCTATAATTGTTCAATGATAGAGTGGGATGTGAGTTACAACCTTATCTATTGAATCAAATCAAAATCGCATTTAAAATATATTAAAAAAATTATAAATAAATTTTAATTTGAAATAAATTGAATCAAGCATGTCAGTTTAGATGAATGGAATCCAAAGGGTGAGGTGGGAGGGTTGGAAAAGGTCAAAGGTGCATTTAGGAGCTTTTCTTGGGCAAATATGTAGTTTTCATATCTGCAGGTAAACGGACGATTTCAATGCCTCCTCCAAATTCTCGTTTCGTGAAAATTAATTTAACTCTGAAAATAAAGAAAAATTATAACTTACATTTGTTTTGCATGCATTTTGATGTTTATTATTATTATTATTATTATTATTATTATTATTATTATTATTATTATTATTATTTAATGGAGTGTTTGACGAAATTGATTTGTCACGTAATTTTTTCCGTTAGGATACATTAGTAGATTTGCGAGTGAAATGTCCTTCATCATGATATTGATGTTTTTCCTTTCTTTTCAAATTTTTTTTTAAAAAAAAATCCAATCATATGGGAATTTAGTAAATCTTCTAATTAAGCTTCAATTTAACTAAGGAGCATTCCAAAGGATAATTGTATTTACTAAATTATGCTATACTCAACCTTTACCTATCCTTATGTTATATTTAAAATAAATAAATAAATGATAGGTAGCTTGTTTTTTTATCTAAAACAAATTCAGAATAAAAATAGAGCGACAAATATTATTAAATTCACTATCATTTCACAATTAACATGCTCTACTTTATTAAAAATATATAATTTTAAAAATTATTATTATTTTCATGAATATTGAATGAATTCGTCCTCTCACCTTGTACCTGTTGTGTTGGATATTGATGTTTTGTAGGTTATTGTAGATGTGTTAAAGCCAGGTAATTATTGGATCCGATCATTCTAGATTCGTGTTTAAAATATTGAATGTTTTTGGTAAGGGGCAGATGGGGTACAACAAAAACAAATGAAATAGGTGCATTGGCGGCAGCTAAGCTAAACTTTTGACAAATATGACCTACTTTCCACTCTGGGCTTTCAACAATCTCAAATGTGAATTGGGTGGTGGAGTTTTAAGATATTCTCATAAAACAAGAAAACTAAAAAGTAAAAGCCATCCATCTTAAACGGTCAGGATGTTACCATCAGTAGCAATCTTCTGGCCTTTAAAGCGCAGCACCTATTAGACGTCACCAGGCGTGCACAACTTTTTTTCACAATAATAATAATATTAGCAAAAGATTTTTAGAATTCCACACATTTTCATTTTCTTAAGATAAACAACTAAAATCCATTCCAACATTTTCTATTCCTATTCCTATTCCTATTCCTATTCCTATTCCTATTCCTATTCCACTAATATAAAAGCTTTACTCAAAATATATAAACTTTATTATATTACAAATTTAAGCTTAAAACAATCATATTTTGAATCATCATTCATTTTCCCTTTAAAAAAAAGTTGATCCAATTTCCAACAATGGAGAATTTCCTTTAAAACCCATAAATAAAAACAAATGATTTTTTTTTCCCTTTTGAGTTATAGTGTAGTCAAATCTAAAAACCCAAAAAAAGAGCAAGCATATTTTAAAATATATAAAAAGTAGTATATATATATATTCTAAATATTTGAATCCAGGTGTAGTAAAAAAAAAAAAAAAAAAAAGAATGGCAGGTAGGCAGGCAGCATAAGCAAAAAAATGAGGGAGGGAACTGCAACACCGATGATTTGCTGTCAGAGCCACCTTTGTATCTCATATTCTAAAATAAGAAAAAGAAAAAGGTTTATTTTTAAAAAAATATATTTTAAAATTTTGAGAGTGGGAATGTGTTGATGTCCAATTCTACTATCTTTTACTTTCTTAATTCTTAAACCACCCTATTTTGGTTGTCTTCTTTTTGAGTTTACTTCAGATTTTATTTAGTTTTATATGAATCAATTAAATAATAAATCTGAATATCTTTGGTGTAATCTACTATTTCTTCTTTTTCCATTTCTTTAATCAGTTTAAGTTGTACCTCAATTTTTAAAATATTTTAATTTCATTTTTAAATTATCAATATTATATCAATTATTAAAATTATTAAATGACATGTTAAATCTTATGTGACATAATTTAAAATAAATTTTTTAAAATATTATCACTTAACTTTTAAAAATAAAACCATGTTGAACAATCAAATTCTTTTAAAATCTTTGATTTATCAAACTTTCTAACAATTTATCAAACCATCCTAAATGTTGCTTTGAATTTTTAATGTTTTGACTCTTTTTTTTTTTTTAATTTCTGCCATTTTAATTGTTTCTTAAAGGGCTTTTTTTTTTTTCAAGTTGGAAGTTGTTTTTTGAAAGACAAGATTCTATTTGACATGAAAATTCTAGACTGAAAACCTACGGCCTGGGCAACAAGCAAGTTTTTTTTTTTTTTTAAATCAATAATGAAAAACAAAAAAAAAAAGATTAAAAGAAAAATCACAATGTTCAAACCCAAGAAAAAAAAAGAAAAGAAAAATAAATAGATTAAAATAATGTTAAAAATGATTTTCCCACAAACTCAAACAATTGCTATAACCAGCCTTTCAACCTGGAGTTTGAAGAATTTCCCAAAAATATTAAACAAGATTAAATAAAATTGAATATTGTAAAATAAAATACTCTAAAAAAATACTTTTATTATACCTAAGAGGTGAGTTAAATACATCAAAATAAATTTTTTAAATATAATAAAACTGTAATTAATTTGAACAATAAATATTTCTAGTTGAACTAAAACTAAACTTTATTATTAACTAAGAAATATAAAACTTATAAACAACTGCAAATACTTACAAATATCCTAAATTTCAGAATAAATAAATACTCAAAATATAAAACTTAATACATACGGTTTGTATATAATCAAAATTAAGCATTGAAAATCGAACTCAATATGATTTAAACATGAATCAAAGCCCAAAACTCGTACTTCTTTTAATAATTTTGTCCAAAAATTTTGATTGCGCAATCTTCGTTAAATCAGTTATTACTTGAGCTTTCAAACTCGAAATTAGGTGATTCAAAATGTATTCTAAAATTAAGAGATATTTCTTTCACCAATTTTTTGCAGCTCATCACAGATACTAAGAGGCAAAAGGGAAAAATGTTATACAGTAAACAGGAACCAACTAAGGTGTAGTTTTAATAATTGCATCTTTTCCATGCATTGAGAGCAACTTGTTCTTCTAGTTAAAAGTTCTCTTGCTTAAATGTTCTCTAATTAATAAAAGAGAATACTTGCTTCTTGTTTCGCCCAACCAACAATGGGAGACCATGATGAATCGAACTAAGCACACCCAATGACGACATGATGAAGTTTTGAAGAGGAAGCATGGTGCTCAAACTGAACATGATATTAAACTTGTGAAAGTTGATAGTGTGTCCCGAAATTACTTTATAATAAGTCTTAATATTTTTCACAATACTATATTTTGAATCAGTTACTTGGAAAAATAAGAAACTTTCATTTGCAAAGAATGGATGAAAAACACTAGGGTCTCTCCTACGCATTGAAATCTTGTGAAGTTCTCTATTGATTCGTTGCATTATATTGATAGAATTTCATTGTAATCACATTAATTTCTCGTAATTACAAATTACGAGAAATTAAATTAGATATAAATCTCATATAATGATTTGGTCTTAAATTTAAAAATAAATCTCATATGATTAATTTAACCTATAAAATTGTATCCAATTATTACTTTAATACCTAAATTTTTTTTTTTTTCACTTTGGTATCTAAAACTACAATTTGTTATACACTTTACCCTGCTCATTAATGGCATTACAGAAGTTAATACGGTGCACTTCCAAAGTGCCGCATCACGCATTTTTAGTAATTAAATTAAAAAATAATAAATAATAAAAATTTAAGAAAATCTCAATAATTTCAAATTAAAAAAATTAAAAAACAAAAAATTTAAGAAAATTGTAAAAAGACACCTTTCCTTTTTAAAGTAAATAACTTTTTTAGAAGAAAAAAAAAGAAGATATAACAAACACGAAATAATATATATAGTACTTTTTCTTAACCATGAATTTTTTTTCTAATTTTTGAAATTTCATTTTTTATTTTTTCAAAATACATTATTATAATTTTTATTTTATTTTATTTTTTATAATTTTAGCCCCCAAAGTAATGTAGGAGTTCTGTTAATTTAGCAATATGCCATGTTTTATATGTTTTAAAAATAATTTAATTTTTTGGATTTTTCTTACTATTAATTTTTAATTTTCACTTTTCTTAAAAAATAGTTATTCAAATTTTTTTTTATAATTTCTGGATTTTTAAAATTTATTTCGAAATTTTATGAAATTTTTAATGATAAATTCCCATTTATTGTTTCATTAATTTATTTAAAAATAATTGGTACAACGTGGTACTCTGGGAATTAGCTTTTTTGTTTTTAAGGGAGTTGGAGTTTGGAGTAGCGTGTTTAGTTAGCAAATTGATAAAAAAAAAAAAAAAAAAAAACTTGAAAGTAGTAAAATGAAGATTAGGGGCTAAATTAATGTGAATCCGGAAAAAAAAAAAAAAACAACAACATATCTTTCTTGAAGAAACAAATGAACGAATAGGTATTATTTTTATTGATTTTGGTGGGAATTTATTGGAATTACCAAACAGGGTTGTGTTGTTATTTAAGAAATTATTTTTGAAGAACAGAATTTAATCGTATTGGTTATCAACTAAGCTTGTCAGGAATTGAGAATTCCAGCTTCTGGAATTTCGAAAAAAAGTGTGTGAGATGAAAATTGATTGAGATATAATTTTCAAAAAAAAAAATGATTAGATAACAAAATTCCAATTAGTTAAGGTTTAGTTTGGATGGGCGATTAGGTGCGATGCGGTGCGTTTAGTTTACTTTTTGTCTCACGCTACAGTATCGCTACAGTATCTAATCTTACCGTCACCACTGTTTTTACACTAACCGTAACTAAACGCACCGTTCATCTAAACTCACCCTTAACATTTTTAAAATACAAAGTAGGACTACGTTAAGACAAATTAGGGATTGTGATTGTTATCTAATTGGGATTTTGTTATTAAATATTTCCCATGTTTTTAAAGATTTCAATTGCGTTAACACAAATTAGTTTGAGTTGGGCGATGAATGTGTGCACAAGTTTTGGCCTTTTTCTCCAAAAAAATAATGATGTCTCCATATCACCATATTGTCCTTTTTTTTTTATTGGATTTACATCATTATTATTACAGTTATCCCAAAAAGGAAAAAGAGTTATAACTGAAGCCCAACCAGAAACTGAGATGGGTAATTATTTGATCCAATTAAGTGATTTGGGTTTTATGTTGGATATGTTTTGGGCTTAAAGCCTTAAGATTTATTTCAATTTGAGTTTAGGCCCAACCATTTAAGATTCTTGTGTTTAAGAAAAAGGATCATTATAATTTCATTTTAAAAAATGTGAAAATAAAAAAATTATTATTTAATTTTTTTAAAACAGATCAATTTTACTACTCGTTGAAATAATTAATTATGATTCTAAAAAAAGTAATGTTTCTTGAATTTTTCATAATTAAGAGAAACAAGTTTATTTCTTGGAACCACCTATTTATGGATTTAACAGAATAAAACATATTTTAAAGTATATTTAAATTTTTTATAATTAATTTATTGAAAATTTAAGTTTTAGGTTCATAACAATGTTTAAGAAATACTATTAAATAGCTATACATTTAAAGCTTCTTAAAAATAACTTGAATTTAAATCATTGTTATAAAGATAAAAAAAAATACATCACATATATATATTTTTAAAAATAACTTGAATTTAAATATTCGTTATTACATACAAATTGGGTAGTCTCATGTTGCAATTTTTTTTTTTTGAAGAGACTCTCGTTGATTTTTATTTTGTTCAACGTTATGATATGACTATGCCTCCAAATAAATAAATATTGGGTTTGAGATCTTCTTTATGCATATTCGATAAAAATTCAACATTAGCATAGCTAGCTAATTGAGATTGTGAATTATTTGAGTAAAATAACTATATATCAATTGTCCATCTAAGATATCTAAATATGTACTTGATTATATTCTAATGTCTACGAGTTGGAGAATATCTAAATCTTACTAACAAACTTACAACAAATGTTATATCCGATCATGTATATAAATTCTCTCATGGCACTAAGATATGATACTTTAAAACCAATGAGTTTTTTGTTTTCATTTTCACAAAAACGAAAGTGGACTTTATTCATATCTACTATCTTATGTCCACTTTCTTTTTGATATTTTCTATATAAGATAACTGATAGACATGAATCTCATATTTTAAATACTCAATGTAACACTTTATGTCCGACTCAGTTAGTGGATTTAAATATAAAATGCCACGTTCAAATGCCGAAACAACCTATTTTACTATTTCACTTTATTGAAATGGTAATGTAGTGGTAAAATCATTTTAAAAAAATCTCGATAATATTTTTGCTTATTTTACGTAAAACTCCGTGCAAAATTTAGATTACACAATTTATTCATATTCAAATCATCTCCCAAATCAATTCTCAACACTTCGATATTTCGAAACATACCACAACTAGGTATATCACATTAAAACCATTTAATTAACTAATAATATTATGATTATAGCAACCAAAAATTAATTTTTTTAATGTCACAAATACATATCTATAACCAAATGACTTTACTAAAAACCAAGTACATGCTAACTTGAAACAAAACAAAATATACGAACTTTGTTGAGTCTAGGATTTGTCGGTTGGATGCTGATGACTCTGAGTACAAAATCTCAAAGTACAAGTAGCCTGCATATGAAAACAAAAGTATTCGGTGAGTATTAATTTCAAATGGTATTACTATAATGTACTCAATATAGCATAAAATGTAAATAACTGGACTCAGTTGATTTATTTTTTCCTTACATCAATTCAAGTATGTTTCATATTAAAATTTATCCAATACATTAATATACACATGTATCCCAGACAAACTAAATGTGATATTATAACTAACCAATCTATTTTAACGAACTTATTAACACTTTTTGCTAACGATGTATGAAACCTTATTTGATTTTGTCCCAATTTGTCATATTGTATTACATTACCAATTTGAATCTAACCATTCTTCCTGTTCAATATTGATGTTCGCAAATACATAGCCGGGATCTAAACTAATTTACGGATCCTATTAATACTACAATTCGGCACTTAGTGCCTCATTGATACGCCCCGAATTAAACAAATTGCGCCCAACGATCATCAGTTAATCCAAAGCAATAATCGTGCCCAGCACTCGTCGGTATGTCTGATGGTTAGTGCTCTAGGCGCTCATCTACCTATAGTCGAAATAATTTTATATCGATACATTCGATGTAATCAATTTACGCTCTGCACTCAACAGCTCAATCGAAGTAGTAGTTGTGAAAGCCACAGTTGGGACGTTTAAAGGAAAATGCGCCTAGCACTCATCGACTTATTGTCAAAACAATTATTATTACTACTATTTTACTTGAGTTTATAACTCATTAATTATTCTCAACTTTGCCCAATAATTACTACAACAACCCGTAGTCTAATTTCATTTTGAGTTCAGTTTCCATTCTATTGATCTCAACAACAACTCTTCCATTAAATGTCATTCCATATAAAACATGGCATGATTCGTCTCATAGTCAAGCCAAATGTGCAATTTTAATAAATTATACCATTTCAAATTTTCATACAATTTAACTATCTATCACAATAATCAATCTCAATATTGTATTTCTAGTCAGCCACTCATGTGTAGCTTCATTCGTTTTGTCAACTTACCTAACAATGAAATTAAAAGGAAAAATAAATAATAAGTTGAGTTATTGTGATTCTTACAGGGAATTTCGAACTATTCGTCGATGACTTTAGCTTTTTCTTTCGCTTTTGAAGAAACCGGATTGTCAGTAGGAATGAATTAACATAATCAAATAGCACCATCAATAATTCACTGAATTCACTATCAATTATTATCTTAAATAAACTTTACATTTCATTCAATTTAAATTCTTAAATCGAAACAAGCATAACTCTCCATTCTAAGCGTTGATTTATAATCCGACTTAATTTCCTTCTATTTTAGACCCTCTATTATCAATTTCTAACAAAATCTCATAACAACTCTACTTGATATCTACTTTATTTTCTCAGGTGAAAAATCTAACATCTAACTTCAAAATTCTAGTCATTTGTCATGTATGCACTAAAAATCTATCAATTTAATATTAAAAACATAGAAAAATTATTAATGATAACTTTCTAAAACCTTAACAGTTTTATAAATTGATACACAAATTAGTTAAATTAATTTATAAGAAAAGTAATAAATTATACTTACCAATTTGTGGGTTAAAGATTAAAAACCATAAGCAAATCTATTATGTTTCTTCTCTCTATTTTATCTGTGGAAGAATGGAGAAGACATCTTCTCTCTCCTTCCGCCCATCCGTCCGCTTAAACTATTTTAACTTTATTATTTTTATTTTTTATAATAAATAAAAAAACAAAACAACTACCTTTTTTTTAGCCACAAATTTGGCATTTTTATTGTTATCCAAAATTTTTGGTCCACTAGCAATTTTAGTCCCTTTAACTATTTTTAAATTAAAATTTATAGTGATCTAAATTTACAGTTTAATTCTTGGATTAGATTAAATACTCAAATTAACTAAATTACATATCCTCAATTCAATTCATTTTAGCGTAACTCCATAAATATTTTTATTAATTATTTACAGACTTGGTTCATTAAAATGAAACTCGAAACCGTACTTTTCGACACCACTGTACCGGGTTGTTACACTCAAACTACACAACTCGAGAAGCTTTGTCTTTCGAAGATCTTTCTCAAATTAGTCCTTTAAATAATTCACTACATTTTGAAACTTTAGAGGAATTCTAATAGTATTTAAATTGTCAATATAAACAATAATTATAAAAATTTTTGATCAAGTTCTGTTTATAAAACACATAGACAAATTGATTTATTTTTATAACTTTCTTTCAACAAATAGTTGCTAATATGTATACCCCGAAAATTACTACAGTAAGAAAGTAAGATATTATCCTTGATATAGTTAAGTAAGGAAATAAAGTGACAAAAAGGGACATTTTATTATGTCAACATTGAGAAGTATATTATGATATATTACATTATTAATTCAAGAAAGGACTAAATTGTAAAAGTGAGAAACATTTTGTTGCCCAAGAGTAAATACTCAAAATTTAAGGGGTTAAAGTGTAAATATGAAAAAGTTAAAGGACCAATAGTGAAAATATTTTAGGGGTAGAATAATCTAGAAACTAAGGAAAATGGATGAATTAGGACCAAATCGAATAGGTGAAGAATTATGAGGCCGTAAATCGTAATTTTCTCAAATTAAGTGATGACTTAATGATGGAATTTTAAAAGATTATGAAGGGCAAAATGTAAGAGAGAGAATTCTAGAGTATAATGATTATGTTGATGATATTTTAAATTAACTAATTAGATAAATATTATTTTATTAATATTTTAATAAGATATTTATGATTATTTTATTATTTTATATAGTATATATATATGCGCACACACACACACACACACACACACACACTATCCATCATCTTTCCATGCATTTCACGTTAGAAGAGAAGAGAAGAAATAAAATTTTGCTTTCTTTATAATTTAGTCCTTCCACTAAAAATTTACCGTTTTCACCTAGAAATTAAAAGAATTTCCATAGCTACCAAGAGAGAAAAATGTTAAGGAGACTAAGGGGAGTTAGAATATCAAGTTGGATTCAAGAAATAAAAGCTGGAGAAGAGAGAAAAATCAAGTTAAAGATTGAAATCAATAGGACAAGGTAAGAACTTTAAGACTTCAATATATTTTAAATAGAGTTTCTCATGTAAGGTAATATCAAAAGCATGAAAATGATGTTAAGGTAGAGTTTTCTTATATAAGGTTCTATATTCTTGATATATTAGTGAAGGAAATAAGAGAAAATGATGGGAAATATTGTAGAGAATGGAAATAAGGGTGTTATAAACTTGGTAATCAATATGTTGCACTAAAACAGTTTTAGACAGTAGCAGTATTTAAATTTTGAAAAATCACCAAAAATTGTGTAAATCGAATTAGAGATTGAATAAAATATGAAATTAAATTTTTATTGAGCCTAGTTTTTCATAGAAGAAACAGTGTAAGCAATGGAATTGTAAATTGTGAGATATAATAAATTTTATGAGACAAGGGCAGAATAATTTTGAGTTCCTCTATTTTGACTTTAGAAAATTATAAAAAATTTGAGAAAAATAATTAGGGGCTTAAATTTATATGTTCAAATCCTTAATGAGTCTATTTTCAAGAGATCTATTTTCAAGAGAAACAAATTGAAACATCATCCAAATTTTGTACTAAAAGATAATTAATTTTTAGTAAGGAAAGGTCGAAGCTGTTAAACAACAGAATATGAGTAAGTTTGAAGATTTTACTGTTCTTATTGGCTAAATTATAAATTCTGAAATTTTTATGGTAGAAAGACATTTGAGTCTAGTTTTAGAAACATCAACTGTTTCTTAATTTAGAATTTTTTAGCTCAAGATATAAATAATTTAGTGACTATGACTCAAGTGGACAACTTGATATGAACATATGAGAAAAATAGTGGAATTATATATAATTAAGGATATAGAATGGAGAGGAGGAGGAGGAAAATATATATGAATATTTAGTTAGCATGGGTTACATTAAAGTGGTTAATTTGCATGTTTTAGGCTCAAGGACTAAATTGAATAAAAATAAAACTTTAGGGGCAATTTTATAAAAATATAAAAATACCAAATTGAGTGAAATGAATTATTTTATTGTCTAAATTAATAAATTGAATGAAATTATTAATTTAGATCAAGATTGGTTGAAAAATCGAGAAAAATAAAAAAAATTACCGAAATGCCCCTGAATCTTGATATTTTTGCAATTTAGCCAGATAAGTTCGTGAAACCTAATTATGTGATATAAGGAAATATGAGTTGATGGTACATAAAATATTGATATAATGAATTAACTGATTTATGTTTATGAAAAAAACGGTAAGCATGTAAATATGTGATTATCTTTGTTACGTTGATACAAGGAAAATAAATATGTTTAGGGGGCAATATGTTTGATTTTGATTGGTCCCAAATATGAATGCTAGATGAAATAAAATGTCTGATAAATAAATTTGTAACTCCGGTAATGCCTCGTACCCTGTTCTGGTGACGGATACGGGTAGGGGGTGTTACATAATATGATTATACCATATATGTCAAATTGTTTTAATTTATATAAGGATTTCTTTAATATGAGTGAGCAATTTTCTTGAGAAATCTTATATCTTTCTAGGATTTTCATACAAATATGTTGCAATAACACCCATCAAATGCATATCAAGTTTTTATTGTATTGCAAGACTAATAATATGTCTAAATTTGTTTGCATCTACCACATGAGAGCATATCACTTCATAATCAATTCTAGGCATTTGTGAAACCTACTGTCCTACAAATCGTATTTTATATCTTACAATTTTATTTTTCTCATTTCGTTTTCGCATAAATGCCCATTTATATCCTACAAGTCAACACATTCAGGTTTCTGGATTACAGGTCCAAAAAAATTAACTTTTAACAAGTAAATTCAATTCTATTTGAATTACGTCTTTTCAATTTAGTCAAATTTCTCTATTTCTACATTCTTCAACAGATGTAAGTTCAAGATCGTTATTTTATATTGTTATTTTAGCAACAATATTATAAGTAGAAATGTTTTCGACAATTATGTATGTTTTTTTTTTTGTTTTGGTTCTATCTTTGTCTCGTTGTGACGGAATTTATTGAGATCTTTTCATTTTTAAGTATTTGAATCTTTTTTAGAATTTTATAATTAGTTATGTGGAGTCTTTTCCATAACATTTGCCTACACTATATAACTATAATGATTGTTTATTATTTTTCTTCTACAAGATTTTTATCTTTGGAACTTATTGATCTAACATGTTTCAAGCATAGCTTCCTTTCATTTGCTCTAACAAATCGATTCAAATTAGAGAATTTTCTACTAATATTTGGAACTTGGTTACTCTCTTAAGATCATTAATAAACATATATGGCAAAAAAATTGTAATAAAATAACTTTTCTTTTGCACTTTTTATTCGCACTACTTTGTACGAGGATTTATATAAAATAATGATAATCCATTCAAAGTAGTTAACTCATCTAGTTATTTATTCTCTCCCACTTTTGTTGAGAAAATTGTTTTATCAAAGTTATAATAATTGATAAATTGTGTCATTATTTAATCTTCAATTATTACTTCAAAATATTTAATAATATTTCTGAACCTTCTTTAAATATTCATTTTTGCATTATGGTAGAGCACACATCTATAAATTTCAAAATAAAAAATATTTGACTTTAAATCAAAAGCTAATGTAAAGTATTTATTATAATTTATTGACTTAATGTAAACAAAAAATGCTACATGAAAAATTTTATATCCCTATACATGTATTTAAAATTTTATTTTCATAAATAATTAATTAATAATTTAGTAAGCCATTTTGTGGACAGACAACAAGCTTTGCAATAGTTGCTCCAACAAACATACAAAATTAAAATATTTGAGATATAAACTCATCGTCATTAATAAGACAAATGCTTTTAAGTGCATAACCTTGAATTTACTTGGGACTTTGTGGATGGTCCCTCTATCAACCAACATCAACATCTACATCTGGCAACACCAAAGAACCTTTTTTTGAGACAAAATGAAGAACAAAAACTGTGTAAAAGTTAGACAAGTGTCACCATTAGCAAAAATAAAATGAAACCAAGACAAAACCTTCTAATGAACCAACCTGAAACACATATTACCATTACAAGATAAAACAAAGCTTGAAACCAAGCAATGAATAAAATTAGTTTACTGAAGTTTCACATGCGGTGGCATAGCAAGATACAACCAACGTTAAAACAAAGCCTTAGAGATACTTGTTTGTAGATATGTGTATAGGTTAGGTACACCTATTATATGTTTGTTTAACATCCTTTTTACTTAAAATATTCATCTAAATTTTTTCTTCAACTTATTTATATTTGTAAATAATTAATACAAATCGTTTTTATTTATTATTTTTATTTAAAAATGTTTATATTATTTTAATATAATATTAATAGTTTTTTCATTTATTAAAATTTTAGTATAGGCAACTTAACAAATTGCTAATATTTTCGTTGTAGTATTACATGTTATTATAGATTTAATTTTTATTCGTTATAAATTACATAATATACAAAAAGATAATTATTTGGTATATAAGTGACGGAAATTTTTAACTCTACATACGGAGTTGAAATTTTGTCATGTGTACTTAAGTTGTATTTAAAAAATAATTGAATTAATATGACATATGTAAAATCTCAATCCCGCTTGTTGAGTTAAAATTTTTTACTACTTGTATACAAAATAGTGACCTTATTTAAAAATAAAATAAAATAAAATAGTATATTATAAAATTAAAAAATGAGTTGGATTGGATTAAGCTTGAGTTTAAAATGTTTGAGCTGAACTTAACTCATGTTTTAAATTGGTTTAATTTTATTTGTCAAAGCCTATTTTTTGATTTAATATTTTTGTCCTTATCAAATTTTGTACACCCTTTTAAATTTAAATGAATAACTCAATCGTTGAACAAATTAACTTTTAGCATGCGAATATATAATTAAAGGTGTTCATGGCCAAGCTGGGTTAAGTTCAAGTAGGGCCTAAATATAATATTAACACATTTTATATTTGCATAAGCTCTTAGCTCTGATCGGTACGAAATATGCACCTAAAATTTTGCCTAGGCTCACCCATATTTGTAAAAGGCTAACTCAAGCCTATTTTCGATCCTATCATATTATTTTTTAAAATGTTAAAAATATATTTATATTTATATTTATATTTATATTAATTTAATATTTAATAATTTTATATAATATTTAATTATTATAATTTTGTATATAGTAATCTTAATTTTTTAATATTTATATTATAATAACATTATGTATTAGTGTAGATTTAATTTTTATGTGTTATAAAATTACATTATATATAAAAATAACATAATATAAAACATTACAAACTTGAAAAGTAGAATTAGCTTAAGCTTTAAAAATTTCAATCCAAATTTAACTCATATTTTGAACGAGTTTAATATTTTTGTCTAATTTTTTTAAAATTTAAACAAAATTTTAAGATTTAATGAATAAACTGATTTATAAATAAGTTGATATAAGATAGGCAAAATTAGTTGTTATTTATATATGGCAAATATTAATAATTTCTTTTTGTTGATGATTGAATTTGTAAATATAAACCCACTAAATATATTGTAGATTTGAATATGAGCGATGAATGATCCTCGTCTTTTCTAAACTCGAGAGATCGAAGCCCCTTCTTATTATTAGTTTTTTTTTTTTTTTTTTTAAAGGAAATGGAAATGGTGAGAAAGAGGAAGGCACGTGAAGGCACGTGAGGGGTTGGGGGGGGGGGGATGGCGTGCCGGCGTGCCTTACTTTATCCTACACAAAAAGGTTGAAAAAGGGAGGTGGACCCACGTGAGCAGCTCTACTTTTGTCTTTGTGTTTTCTGACATCGTTCCTGCCATTTTGTGTCAGTCACTGACGTATTTCCTGCTTCAGACATGTGACCCTTGTAAATTTTTTTTTTCATTTTCCACTGTTCTTTTAAGTTGTTCGAGTAAAGACGAAATAAGTGACGTGGATTTTGGTCGTAGTTGTAGGATTCCCTTTCGAGATCCGTACATGGTGAGTGCAGTTGATCCAAGATTGTTTTTTTTTTTTCTTCTTCTTCTTCTTACAAATAATAAAATTTATGTAACTATTCATTTATCTTCTTATGTAAAACTATTCGTAGCATGTTATGCCTTTCTTTCACTTCATATATGAAAAAGTAAGCGTATGTTTTAAACAATATAGGTGTTCACATAAATAGTATTTGATACATTCAAATATATAGTTTCTCCTATGTATGTACTTGAATACGAAGAAGAAGAACAAATATAAACATGTTTTCTTTTTATTGTTGTCTTGGGAAAAGACATGGAATTTTTAGTTGGGGGGTGTAAATGCAGGGTAATCTTCATGTTAAGTTAAAGCATATCTGCAGAATAAGACACATCTTGACTGGAAAGACAAACCAGAAAAGCCTGAGGTCGGCCTCTGTCGGCTCCATCAAAATCCTAAAATATATTATATCCACTCATTTTAATATTCAAACCGTCCCTGGTTTAAGAATGTAATTACGCTTAAAATAGAAAAAGTTAAGACAAGATTAAATTAAACCGAAATTTACCTCTGTCAGTCAGACTAATAATATCTCAGCAGCTATTGCTGTTTATGTTTTGATGTGATTGTGTGTGTGTTGAAATGAGTTCCACCGCACTATCTTAAATGGATGGAGTCTTCCTTCCCCACTGGTCTCTCAAAGAGGAGCTTAAAGAAAAAGTGGTATTTCCAATGCAATGTGCAGAGGCAGAAAAGACTGCAGGTTAATAAGCTTCTCTCCTTTCTCTCTCAATAGGATTTATTATTATAGATATTTTTATTTTTTTTGAGGGTTTCTTTTACTTTTTCGGGCTCTCAACTGTCTTGTCTGACAGTCTTTTATTTTTTTTCTTCTCAAGTGTCCCAGGGGTTCTCCACTGGGTCATAAGCAAACTTTGCAGGTTTCATGTCAGAACATATTTTCTCTTTTTTTTTTCCCTATTCTATATCACTCTCTTTCCTAAGGATGCTATGCTATCTGCCAAAGTTTTATATATAAAAGAAGGAACCTACACTGCCTGCAAAAGCTTAACCCAAACTTTCTCTTCACGGATACCCCAGCACCAGATAAACAAAGTTGTCTATTAAGAACCCTAAACCCAAACCAAAAAAGCAACTAAACTACAACTCTTTTTTCTTTATCTCTCACTCTCTCTCTCCATGGACTTGCATCTGAAGCAATGGAGAAACCAGCATGAGTCAGAGCAACAACCTTCTGCAAAGATACCAAAACTTCTACTTGACCTTGATGCCCATCACCACCACCACCACCACCCACAACAGCAACAGCAACACGCATCCTCTGAACCATCTGCTCTCCCCTTGTTTGTATCTGAATCCAACAGCAAAATCAGCGGCAGCCTGTCAGCATCCCTTCCTGATTCCAACAGCAGTAAGATTTTTATTCCTTGGCACCCTTTTGTTGGCAGAAAATTTCCACCTCCCCGGTTTGGAAAGTTTTATAACTTAGTGGCTTGGTTTCATCCAGCTTCTTGATGTTGTGAGTTTCCTTTTTAGTAGGAATGGGAAGCTATTTCAGCTTGGCTCAGTGGCAAGAACTGGAGTTACAAGCATTGATCTACAGATACATGTTGGCAGGCGCTGCTGTTCCTCCCGAACTCCTCCACCCAATCAAGAAAAGCCTTCTTTACTCTTCCTCCTATTTCCTCCACCATTACCAGCCAGCTTGTATGTCACTCTTTCATCTTTCTTGCTTCTGTTACATCATTAATTATTTCCATTTCTTTAAATGCACATTAACTCCATGGATTCTCCTTATTAATGTTTTGATTTTCTCTGCCTACCAAATATTTGATTATCAAGTTTGAACTCCCCCTTAGGGTTTGTTCACCTTTACGTTTTAAAATATTGCATTTTCGTTAAGATCTCATCTCATTCGTGATCTATCCTTGCTTTGAATATTGATTAAATCTGTACTTGCCCACTTTTTCATTAATTTATTATAATTGCTATGACATAGAATAACTGGTAAAAAAATTGGTCCACAAAATAATTTTGTATTATGTCTATGCAAGTGTTCTGATGAATAGTATGTACACGTGCTATCAGTGTTGCAATCAGGGTACTGGGGAAGAGCAGCAATGGATCCGGAGCCTGGCCGTTGCCGGAGAACTGACGGCAAGAAATGGAGGTGCTCCAGGGACGTGGTGCCCGGACAGAAGTATTGCGAGCGGCACGTGCACCGTGGCCGCAACCGTTCAAGAAAGCCTGTGGAAATGCCCACATCTAGCAGCACCGCCGCTGAAGCTAATAATAGCCATGTCAGTGTAACTGCTCGTTTCGGCGGTGGTGGTAGTGGATGTGGCGCCGTAAAAGCCAGTTCCTCAATGACCGCTTCAACCTTGGCAGCGGTGGCTAACGGTCCCAACAATTTTGGCCTTTCTAGGCCTTCCCCTCCCGGTGATCTTCTTCAGCTTAATCATAGGTAAATCTTGCTGCCTTGTCTTCTAGACTTGGATGGCTTTTAGGTAGTAATATTGTCAAGGGTAACCATATTCATTTGTGTTTTAGTGGATCGTGATGAGGGATGTACAAATTTATCCATAATTGATACTTTTTCTAAACTGGATTTGAAAAAAAAAAGACATTTTTGAAAATGGTGAATAAAGAAAAATTGTGTTGTGGTAGGGTGGGATATTTCTATGTTCCTTTTGACTGTTGAAGTTACGCGCATGTTGGACGTATGGGTTTACCGTATAACTTTTCAAGCACTTTCCAAATAAGCTGTATCTGAATTTGAATTGATATGGATTCTTTTACATATTTAATGAAACTGGTGGAACCTTGGATTCCAAAGTATCTTTTGTAGGGGCCGTGTTGATATTTTTTTTGGTAGTGATACGTCCATGGTAGGACCCTGATCAAAATCTGACCAATTTTATTTAAGTTCTGCACAAGCTGACCCCAACTACTTTTTTTTGCTTTATATTGCTTTGTTCTTTTTGGTTGATTTTTGCACTAAAACGTTCTTTGATGTCTGGCAGTTCCTCAGAGTCCAAAACTGAACCTAAGGGTCTTTTTGAATCCCAAAATGAGGTCGATGACAGATCTGATGGTCACATTTTGAGACATTTTTTTGATGATTGGCCCAGAACACTACAGGACCCTGACAATAATGGAACTAATGCAAGCCCCATGAATTCCGCCACATGCCTCACGATTTCTATGCCTGGGAATTCCTCCTCGGATGTGTCGTTGAAGCTGTCTACAGGCAATGGCGACAGCAGAAGGGAGCATCATCAGCAGCCACCGTTGAACTGGGCCATGGGAGGATGGGCAGCATCGAACCAGGTGGCTTCCATGGGAGGACCTCTTGCCGAGGCTTTACGATCATCATCCACATCTAATTCATCACCCACTAGTGTTCTGCATCAGTTGCCTAAGGGTTCTACTTCTGAAATTAGCTATATTAGCACTTGAATTTAGTCACTGTTAATGTTATTTTTTTCTCTTCCCCTTTCAACTCTTTAAACTAATTTAGACACTGAAAACACGTTCCTGTTTAAGTTGCTTGCACTTTCTGTATGTTGGATTTATGTCTTAGTGTTCTTTGACTGTCATATTAACCAACATATATATGTCACGGTGTTGCTTTGAAGGGTTTTCCTTAAAAATAAGTTTTGAAGCA
Source organism: Gossypium longicalyx (assembly GCA_025698465.1). NCBI lineage: Eukaryota > Viridiplantae > Streptophyta > Magnoliopsida > Malvales > Malvaceae > Gossypium > Gossypium longicalyx. The sequence continues at coordinate 31,554,131 of CM047003.1, forward strand.
ATGGTGGAATGGGGGATAATTAAGAAAAGCTACTTTTCACTTCGATGAAATGGAGATGCTTCCATTTCTGATTCTGAAGCAGTTCTTTTTGTAGCCTTTCATTTCTGTCTTACAGCAGCAAAATCTTGGCGCTGCATTTATGTAAAAAGAATATAGAACTATCGTTTCCACCGACCAACTACAAGTTGTTTTCAATGGAGTTAGTCAATGTAATGGTTTGGTGAATTTGAAATTCTAAGCTTATCTATCTCCTTTGGTAGTTGAGGAACCTGATACCATAGGCAAATACGAAGAAGAAAAGGAGACACCAACCAACATGAGCCACGGCAACTGCTGGAAGAAAGCTGTATTCGAACCCCAAATCTTCTTTAAGGAAAACCTTTACGGTCATATTTTGCCGTCCAGGGACCTCAAGAGGACCGTTCTTGTCACCCACTTGAGACGTCACAAGGCCATATAGTGTCCAAGCCACTGGAGATGCCCAATAATACCACCTCCACCATATAGGGATTTGCTGCAATGCGATGAATAATAAGCAATTTTTAGCACATCTTTCCCCCTCAAGCGGAGAAGGGTAGTTAGTTAATGGCTTTTAAATGACTTACAGTCCTAGGAATGAGAAAACCAGAGAACAAGTTCCAAAAACTTAGGAAGAATGACATGACAATGGCGGCAATTTGATGACCAGGAGTTAGAGCGACGACCATCATTCCATACAAGGTGAAGTAGATAAAGCATGTTAATATGTAGTAGTAGAACCATAAGAATTTCACTGGCGTCCACTCAAATCCTATCATCGAGTAAATAAGTATTGTATAAATGAGAGTTTGAATTGCAGTATAGATTATCTCTATTGCCACCTGCAGGAAATAAAGGATAGTTCTTAAGTCCAACATTCAATGGTAATGTCCTGAAAACCAATCAATTTCATTTGTACAAAACTGAACAATGTTTACCTGAGCGAATGCGTAAGGCAATTCAGAATACATTCCGGCTGCTCTTTCCCGGTAGAAGACTGTTCTCTCGATTGCAACAACAGATTGAACAGCAGCAGCATTGGTTGCTCCGAGGAAAAGCACGGCTGAATACATTGCTCCGAGAAGATTCATCAGATCTTGTTGTCTTGATCTAGTTATCACAATAGTTTTGGTTAATCCCTAAATTTTCCATCACCCTTTGCAGAAATACATTGTTTCCATGATAAAAAATAATGCTTACATCCGTTGTCCTTTGTTCCAGAAGATAATACCAAATAAGATGCCGATAACTGTTGTCATAAAAAACCTGATGGCATTGTATTGAGGGTTCCTCCAGTAAGACCAGTGTTGTTTCCAAAAGCAAGCCTTGCATTGGGTGAGGAATGGCTGAGAATATTGTGTTGGGAAGAAGAGATCCTTGGTGCCAGGTGCTGGTGCACTGAGCTCTTTGATAAGTTCTTGGTTCATCCTGAATGTTTGTAAAATGAAGAAATTGAGCCCAATGATCGGCCAGTCTAAGGGGAGAAAAATTGCCTGATCTTTGGCATTGCATTTGAACATACCGATAAAGTGATGAATTGGCGTAAATATCAGCAAAATCCACATCCAATTGAGCCTCGACAGATGGAGCACTGACTTCAAGCATCCATGTCGCCGGATTGTATCCATCTCTGATCTTCGGAACCCCTTGGACGGCCTGCACTCGAAGATGCAATTTTAGAACTAGCTTATGTTGCTCAACTTTGTCTTTGAGTTACCTAATAATAAGTTTCACCTCAAAATATTCTATAAGCTTGTGAGAATGGCGACCAAGTGGTCCAGAATAAATGACTTGCCCTCCTCTTTTCATTAACGACAACTGCAACAAGCATAATACTAAGTTCAATGAAAAGCAGGCAATAGAAATAAAAAAACAACAGAAAAGTGGCGAAGTTCCTGAAAAAGAAATGAGTGCATCAAGTTCTTCACCTCATCAAATGCTTCAAATATGTCAATACTAGGCTGATGAATTGTGCAGACAACAGTCCTCCCTGTGTCCACAGTGTTTCTCACTGTTCGCATAACGATGGCTGCAGCCCGGGCATCAAGCCCTGAAGTTGGCTCATCCATGAAGATGATAGAAGGATTAGCAACCAACTCTACGGCTATTGTCAACCTTTTCCTTTGTTCAGTTGAAAGTCCTTCAATTCCAGGAAGACCAACTAAAGCATTCCTTAGTGGTTTGAGCTCGACCAACTCCATAACTTCCTCAACAAACATCTATTCAACGATAAATTCCAAACATAGTTTTACAATAGGAACTCTGTATATGATTCCAGAACAAGTGATCTTTACAGATGTTTTTACAAACCTTTCTAGTGCTGGTGTCTGTGTCGGAAGCAAGACGGAGCCAAGCTGAGTACAAGAGTGATTCGTAAACGGTGACATGTGGGGAGTGAATGTCATTTTGTTCACAGTAACCGCTGACACGAGCAAAGGTTGCTTGGTTCTTGGTGTAACCTGAGATACTGATATGTCCCTCAATGTATCCGCCTGTTTTCCTCCCTGCTAAAACATCCATCAGGGTTGTCTTTCCAGCACCACTCACACCCACTAACGCTGTCAATATTCCTGGTCTGAAAGCACCACTAACATCTCGAAGCAGCTGAAGACGATCTACTTCTATGCCTTGAGTCTTCATTTCCTGGTAAAGAAACCATGATTAAACCAAAAATATCATGAACAAAATGTCAGCTTATAAAGTTTTCAATGTCTCTCTCAGATAACATGTAAGTAACTTACAGCAGGCATATCAACATAGTAGTTAACATGGTTGAACGCAAGCGAAAGGGGTTGGAAAGGCAAAACCATGCCTTTTCTAGGATTGTTAGAAGAGTTTCTTGCTTTCATATGAATACCTGTAAATTATTCAGAAAAGTTATACACTTCTAAACAGATGGGGAAAAAAAAACTCAAAGCTCAAAAGCATTTCAATCACCTTCCGGTATTCTTCCACCCGAGTATGGGTTTTTAGTCTTCTTTTCATCTTCATTGACAACTACTGCTTTGGAACCACCCAGAGCTGAAAACCCACATTGAAAATTTATTCAAACCCAATCAAATGTAAGTTGTAAATGTAGTCAAAATGAAATTAAGAATGTCACTTACGATTCAGGAAAGTCAAAGCTCCAATAAATAAAATGTTGAAGACAAGGGAGAATGCGAAGAGTGCTCCAACACAAATCCAAAACCAATATTCTTCGGTGAAGAAGCCTCTGGTCTTAAGAAGAACTTTACCCACTGTTGGTGCATCAATTCTGGGGTCTGTATTGTTCTGGCATTGCATCCATTATGTGTAAGACAATGATTTATGAATGACTAACCCAAGTTTATATAACTAAATGCATAAGACTTTGAAGATCTTACCGCACTCCATCTTTCATCAAGGAATTCATTCATGACGATGGCATTTTGTCCATACATCATAGGAGAAACATAGTAGCCCCAGATCATCCATGGCTCAATGTCATCTGCAAGTAATAACTCTTAGGATGTTTGAACTGAAGCTAAATGTTAATAGCGACAAAGAGAGGTCAACAACCACTTACTTTTGGCAATGATAAAACCTCCAAGTACAAAAACCAATAACAAGGTGAAGGTACCCAAGGTGTTTGCCACCACTTCTGTTCTTCCTATTGCAGCAATGAACCTAAAGAGCGACAAAGCCATCTGATGGATGCCAAAGAATGCCAGGAACTGTCGGAAAAACCTGGAGATTATACCCAAAAATGGTGTTTAGTCAAAGGCTGAAATAACAAGATAATGATCGATAGAAACAAAAGGATTGCTTTCAATGTAACTTACCTGCTAGCAGCTGGAGCAAAGCCAATTGTATAGTATGTTAGAGCAATCCAAATCCCTGATTCCATAAGTGAGAGTGGGATTCTAAGCACCCAAATTGGCAAACCAAAAGCCCACGCGGGATAAAACAAGAAGTCCCTTTGTTTATAGAACACTGGTAGCCTGAAAACCGTCATTGCAAGTTCCGCCGTTCCATTGAACATCACATTGATTAGACTGAAAAACAAGGCCCCAAAGAATTTTTGACCATTTTCCAAGGATCCAACTGGCATTTCAGTTCTAAAAAACACAGTCAAGGCAATCAATGACATGATTGTTATTTGGACAGTCTTAAAAATGTACACGAACGAGTTTCGCTTCATTAGCAGCCATTCCCTTGCAAAGCACGCCTTGAACAGTTCCCAATTGGAAATTCCATATTTTTTAGTAACTAAAGCAGCAGGGTGGGTACTAGTTTTGTCATAAGGAACCTTAAGATCCATTGAAAGTTGCTGACCAATGCGGAAGCAACTGAAGCCATTAACAAAGTCAGAAACTGAAACATATCCGTAAGGTAGGCTCTTTTGGAACCAGTATTGTTGTTGGTCTTTCTTGGATGTTACTTCTTGCAGAAAGTCTGCAATTCCTTTTCTTTCAGGACATTTGAAGCCCATGAATTCGAAGAAATCCAGGACACTCTCACGTGGACCCTGGTAGACAATTTGACCCTCTGAGAGTACGATAACGTCATCGAATAGATCGAATGTCTCCGGCGCTGGTTGTAGAAGAGAAATGATCATGGTTACATCCATGATATGAACCATTTGTCTCATGAACTTGCAAATCTGGAAAGTAGTTGAACTGTCCAATCCTGTTGATATTTCATCCATAAATAAAGCCTTTGCTGGTCCGACCAACATTTCTCCTATAGTAGAAGTTGAATTGGAAACAACCATTAGACTAAAAATGCCACGGTGATAGACAAAAAGGCTGTTGGAGAAACTATACCTGTGGTGACACGCTTCTTTTGCCCACCGGAAATACCCCGACGCATATCATCTCCGACCATGATATCCGCACAAATATCCAATCCAAGTATCTGTTACAAATTCTTGCAAGAGTCAAATACTACTTTTTAATTTGTCTGTCTAAGCGATAAACTAAGAGGAATAATAACCTTTAGAATATAATCAGTGACCAAGCTTGTTTCTTGGCCCGCAACTGCTGTGGCTTTCATGAAAGCATCAATCTCAGGATCAGGCTTAATTCCAACTTCCTTCTCTCTCCTGGACAGCTCCGAAAGCATTTCATATCGGGTACCCACACCCAAACAACGTCCCGAAAAATCCAATGTCTCCCTCACTGTCATTTCGCCATAGTGAAGATCGTGTTGACTGATATAAGCGCATGTTCTTTGAGGAACAAATTCATTCAATTCGTGACCGCAATAAGTGACTTTCCCAGATGACTGTTTACACAAAGCCAAGTTGAAGTTATTTTTAGGAGATCATATGATATTTCAGATGAAGCCATTTATAAAAAGTAGGATTAGGAAAGTCACCCTTAGATCACGATCAAGTTTTCCAGCGAGTGCCATCAACAACGTTGTTTTTCCAGCTCCTGGAGGACCTAGAAGCAGAGTCATCCTGAAAATTTTCATTCAAATATTAATTGATAATTCATACAAAGTTATATAAACTACGACAACATGATAAATTTTCATGGGAAAAAATAACCTCGAAGGTTTGATTATGCCGCTAACGGCTCTAAGTATCTGATTTTTTCTCTTCTTAGATGGTGCAAGCCGAAGCAATCCGAGAATGCTCTGTTTTTTAAACAAAAGTTTAAAACACAGAAATCGAAATAAACCAAATAAAAATATCAAATTCTAGTACAACAGATTCAAATTCGATTAAGGTATGAACTGATAAATTTTCTTTTTTTTGTTTGAAAAAACAGATACCTCTATGGTGTTCAAGGTAACATTGAGAAGAGTAGGCAGAGCTCTGCTTCCAACATATGCATCTCCTTCGACTTCCAAATGCTGAAACCGAACTTCAATAGTTGGAATCTCGATCCCCACTCTAAACCAAACAAAACTCAATCAATCAAATCAAATAAGATCAATATCCCAAAACGACATATGTATATTGGTTAACTTACCTATCGGTTCTGTCCCTTAATCTTCTCAAGAACTTTTCATTATCTTCTTCAACAACTTTCAACATACTAGCCATTAACTGCTTCTTAGCTTGCATTCCAAGCTTAGCTACATCAACTTCATGGTGAACCACTTTGCCGTTATCAAGAATCTGTGTCAACATCCCTTTTCTCAACCGATCATACGTGGGTAACCTCTCTATAGCCGCCCAACGTAGTTCCTCCTCCTCCTCATCTTGACGTCCACTCCTGCCAAACGCTTCCGGCGGCGCTTGCCAAACCTCCCTGAAGCTGGCTGAGGTCCAGCTCCGATAGCTCCTTCCGCTGCTCATCGAACTTGCTAGTAGATCATCTCCAGCAAGAGCTGACGCCATTGTTTTGTTCCACTTACTTCTTGATTCAGGCTACTAAGACAATAAAAATCTTAATAAAGATCAACAACATGAATGAATTCTCCTTGGTTTCTGGCAGAAAAAAGAAATGAAAACTGAGAGACAGAATTGAAGATGAAAATAATGGGGTCAAATCTGTTTGAAGTATGAATTACATAGACGCCATGTACAAGTAGGAAAGTCAATTAATCACTTTTTTTGAAGCTTTGTTTTTGCTTACGATTGACAATTGAGTGCATGGTTGAAGAAAAACTGTTTTTATCTATTACTAAAGAAATACAAAATCTGATTTTGTGATTATTTTCTCTGCTTTAATTAAAATTAATTCAGGAAGTGTAAATAAGCCAGACGCACGTTGAACTAAAAAAATGAACACTTTGCGGCTAGTGGAAAAGATTGCTCTCATAACAGATTTTTTTTTGTTTAAATTCAATTCACGTGGACACCGTAGTACAATTCTGTATATAATCATGCGACCTGTAAGTGATGCCATTAACGTGGCAATCTGACGCATAAACCATGCCATGCGGCACTGATTTCAACTTAAATTTTATAAATAAATAAAATAGTATAAAAACCTAAAGAGAAATTGTATTTTTGAAACAAAAAATATTCAGGTTCCAACTTCAACAACTCCTAAAATATACTTTGGTCATATTTCATACCATACACAACCTAACTTATCATATATGGCTGAACCATGGAAATATGCCGAAAATTAAAAATATTTAGCTAAATAGATTTTTTTTTTAAAATTTAAAGAAATAGGTCGATTTTAGAGACAATGTGTGAAAATACGTCCCGTTTGACTGTAAAGTGTGCTCAGTTAGACAAGTTTTTTAGGAAAAGTATGCCTAATTGAACACGTTTTTCCTTTAAGTCGTATTTTATTCTTTTTTAATATAATGGTCAGATAGTTAAATGTGAGTGGTTTTGTCTTCTTCCACTTATATTTGTATTTTTTTCATGTTGTTTTAAACTCTTTATTATTTTTAATTAATATTTTTAACATGTTAGCTCCTTTGGTTAAAGTCCTAAGTTCAATTCTTTTTCTAAACACATTTGTAATTTTTATTTCATGTTATTTCAAGTTTTTTATTTTTAATTAATAAATATATTGTTTTAAAATTTTTTTATTTTTTATTTATTTTTTAATTAGTAACCTTTTTATTTATAAAATAAAATAATTATAAAATATCATTATTTTTAGTAAATATAATTTTTATATGTGCAATATTTATTTTTCAATCGATATATATCATGAGTGTAGTAAATTTTAGTATTATATTTGTGTATGTGTATTTGAAATATTTCAAATATAAACAATAATGATAATTGAAATATATTTTACATATAAAAACAATAATTGTATCTTAAATAATTATTTTATTTTATAATATTAGAAAGTACCATACTCACAATATATGTGGAGAAAATAAATGTTTGACATATAAATATTTAAAACAATATGAAATAAAAAATACAAATGTGAGTGAATGAGGAATCAAAACTAAAGGAGGAAACCACTAATATTTAATCATTTGACCAAAGAAACTAATTATATTTAAAAAGTCAGAAAATGCAACTTAGGGAAAATGCGTCCAGTTGGACGTGCCAGCGAAACACACTTTCACACACTCTCTGTAACACCCCCTACCCGTATTCCGAGCCTAGAATAGGGTACCGGGCATTACCGAACTTAATATGATCAATCATGTAAAAATCAGCCATAAAATTTCTTCTAAATTAAAAACTTTCATACATATGTTTAACGTCCCTTATATGGGCCTACGAGGCCCAAAACATACATTCAGGGTGGTTCGGGACCAAACCGTAAACATATGAAACTTTTGCAACACTTAAAAAAATTTTCACACTTTGGAGAGTCACATGTCCGTGTTTTCTACCCGTGTAACTCTCTGTTTATAATTTTATCACCCTTGTCAGTCGTACACTTCATATAAATAACAAGAAACGTGTATGGGCTCAATTCTCATTAAATTTCTCATATATATACACAATTTCACGTTATGTAATCATACAACATATATCACCATATATCTCTCGTAGTCTAAATATGTTTTCATAACAGCTTATCTTGATTTCATACTATTTCATATTTAAACTTAAATAACCAAAGTATTTGAAATATCATCTTTATGAAAATAGTACACATGAGGTATATAATTCCATAATTATAAATAAACACATTTATCAAACATTTTCCATATTCATATATCAATGTCTCATGTCTCCATATATCAATAATCTTGTCATTTTCATGAATTTGAGTTCAATTTCATGATTATTTGTCTCGTGTTCAATTTATTCCATGCCGAAACTTTATTCATTAAAACATTTGAATTATCAATACACATGGATAGTACATTCAAGATGAGCAATTATATAATCACAAATGAATTAATTTATCAACCAAGTCCTATACTTGTATCTTATCAACTCGTACTTCCTTGTATCACATAATTCCATGTAACACTTACCAAACGTTGTCAAATTAGTGAACGTCTTACGGAATTGAGTACTTCGTTTTCTCGATGCCATAGTTCAACTATAGTCTTACACATCTTCACATAATGATGCCATAGCCCAGCTATGGTCTTACACATATTCATATATCGATGCCATAGCCCAGCTATGGTCTTACACGTAATCACATATCACATATCGATGCCATAGCCCAGCTATGGTCTTACACGAATCACATATCTCGCGATGTCATATCCGGATATGGTCTTATCAAGAGCATATATCACACCGATGCCATATCCCGGATATGGTCTTATACGGAAATCACTTGTCACTTGTCACTTGTAGCCGAAGCTACCACTATTCATCGATCGGTAGCCGAGCTACCACTTTTCATCGATCGTGCAGCGAAGCTACCACTTTTCACTGATCAGGTAGCCGGAGCTATCACTTTTCACTGATCAGGTAGCCTTAGCTACCACTTTTCACTTTTCATTTGTCATTGATCGGATAAGTGTAGCGAAGCTATCACTTATCACTTTCACTTGTCTGATCGGATAAGTGTAGCGAAGCTATCACTTATCACTTGTTGCCATGGTCCAACCATGATCTTTTCCTTCAATTCATCTTGTCACTGAACTGAAATTCTCAATTTGATCATTTATTCAATTTTCATGCTTTTACATTATTCACGGTTTTATCATCAATACATATGAAATAACACATCATGAAATTCATAAAATTAACAAATAATCACTAAAATTTAGTCATATAGACTCACAAGTTCAATTTTTGTATTATAACAATAATTATAATTTCATAATAAATATTTCAAATAAAACATTATATCATTTCTAATCCAACACTTATCGATTGTAATCAGGCATGTGATCAATTTATACACGAGTCATTCATATATTTTTGTATATTTTCCTCCTCCTCCTCTCCATCCACATCCTTAGTATAAACAACATATTTGTAGGTAACATTATCCATAATTTTCACTATCTACTTAGGTGAATATTCAAGCTGTCCATCTGTGTCATAGTCACTAAATTATTTATATCTGAAGCTACGGAACTCCAAATTAAGATCCGCTAATTTTTCCTGAAACTAGACTCACATATCTTATTACCATAAAAATTTCATAATTTTTGGCTGGGCCATTTAATACAGTTTATTCATTGAAGTCTCCCCTGTTCTGCTGTCTGACAGTTCCGACCCTTCTTCACTAAAAATTAATTATCTCCTCGTACAGGATTCGAATGATGTTCTCGTTTGTTTCTCTTGAAAATAGACCCATTCAGAATTCTAACCATATAAATTTAATCCCATAATTATTTTTATCCAATTTTTTATGATTTTACAAAGTTAGAACAGGGGAACCCGAAATCATTCTGACCTTGTCTCATAAAATTTATCATATCTCATGATTTACAATTCCATTGCTTACATAATTTATTGTATAAGAAACTAGACTCAATAAGCTTTAATTTTATATTTTATTCATCCTCTAATTCTATTTCTAAAATTTTTGGTGATTTTTCAAAGTTAGACTACTGCTGCTGTCCAAAACAGTTGTAGTGCAAAATGTTAATTTCCATTTTGCCCCAAATTTTACAATTCATACAATTCAGTCCTTGCTCAATTAACCCCTAAATTAAGATAATTTTCTCAATTAATACTTTTAATAGACATTATAAGTTATTTCATAACTATTAAAATTCAGAATTTCCACATAAAACTCTAACTTCAAACTCTTTTACACTTAGGTCCCAAACATTCACTTTCTATTCAATTCTTTCAATAAAATCAACATATAAACAATTTAAAGCTCTAATTCCATGCCAAATCATCATATATTTCCAACACTCATCCATAACAACTTCAAAAATTAACCATGGAATCAAAAACTAATGAAATAATAAGTTGGACCCAATTGTAAAAGTCCAAAAACATAAAAATTTCAAGGAGAAAGCAAGAATTAAACTTACATGAAGCTGGAGTATGAAAACCAACTTGAACCCTCCTCCTTGGCTGTTTTTCAGCTGATGAATATGAAGAGAAATGAAGAGAATTCTAGATATTCCAATTTAGTCCCATTTTTATTTAGCTAATTTTGGCAATTTTCCAATTTTGCCCTTATTTCACCCATTTCCTGACTTTTCTCAGCTATTGCCGCTCAAAATATCTCCTTTGGGCTTATTTTCACTTTAGATCCTTCCTCATTTGACAATTGAGCTATTTAATCATTTTAGCAACTTTTACACCTTTTTCAATTTAGTTCTTTTTATTTAATTAACCACCCAAACGTCAAAATTTCTGACTAAATTTTATTATTACCTCACCAACACTCCATAAATATTTCTAAAAATATTTATGGCTCGGTTTATGAAGTCGAGGTCTCGATACCTCATTCTCGACCCATTTTAGCTAATTAATTCTTTTAAATCACCCAATTCACTAATTCAAAAATGCTTTTACATTCATATTTAACTCATAGGTATTAATTTATTAAATTTTCAACTCACCCGTCGGATTTAGTGATCTCAAATCTCTATTCCCGATACCACTGAAAATTAGGCTGTTACACTCTCTCTAAAATCAACATATTTTCTTAGGTTTTTTTAAAAATGAGTTATTTTACCAAATAAATTTTTTCAGCATATATACCTAATTGCATACACCACATTTACTACAAATGGCACATTTTTCAATTTTTATTTAATATTTTTTATTTTGAAATTTAAAAATTTAAAAATATATAAAAATATTTTTAAAAACTAAAAATATATATAAAAAATATTTTTTTAAAATTTTAAAAAATTAATTAATTATTGATGTGTCATCTACATGACAATCCTCGTATATACCATATTAAAAAAACAACATAACTTGAGCTCTGAATGTTGACTTGATACATTTCAAAGCACGATAGAAAGTTAAGAGATAATCATTTGAGCTTATGCCAACCAAACAACATGGATATGCCAAAATCTCATGCAAAAAGTCATCCAAAGTTGACTATGAATATGCCTTTAATAATAACAATGCTTAAGTCACAAAATTATACCTAAACTATATCTATTTTCTCAAGTTTGTTATTTTTTTTTTAGTCAAAAGTGACACCTCTATACTCTGTTGCTCAAAGTAGTAAGCTATATTTTGTTATCCAAATTACCCAGTTGTTCAAAAAATATCTTAGCCAATCATTTTTGTGATGTTTGGCAATTTTTAACTAAACTCCCACAAAAAAAATATATATATATATATATATATATCCTTAAGCAGTTTAAAAAACAAACAAACTTATAAACATATTCATTTCTTTTGTTCTTCACCAAAGAATTTCGGTAATGAAAAATTCAAAAACTCGTAGAAAAACTCATTTGAACCCAGTTTTCGATGACAAAATCTAGATCCGAAAGAGATTTTACTTCCTTTTTAAAATTTTTAAATATACCCTATAGGACATATGTAAACCTTCAACTTGCTTGTGGAATTTAAAAAACTCCATAAGTGGTGTACAAAATAGTTTTTCTTTAATTAAATTAAAACTTTTCAACTTTTTTTATACTCTCCACCTCTCCATGATTCTTTCTTCTCTTTTAAAGATTTTTTTTAGGGTGAGTGTTTGGTACACTAATAGTGTATTTTTTTATTCCACAAACAATTTTAAAAATTTGACATGTGTCTTTTTTTATATATATATTTAATATTTTACTATACTCTTATAATACACTTGTCAACCTTCTAACTTTGCTTGTGGAGTCTAAAAAATCTACTGACAATGTATCAAATAATTTCCCTTTTTCTTAACTGTTAGGGAACTTTTTTTTTCAATCCTCTTACATTTTTTTTCTTACGTAGTTTTTCTTTGTATTTAGATTTTATGATTTATCTGGGGTTTTTCATTATAGAAGCTCATCAAACATTAACTATTTTATCCAAAGTATATAAAAAATGGGAAAAGTTATTTTTAAGAAAAATAATAAATAGATTTTGAATTGAGTGGGAAAAGAATCAAAATTCAGGTTTAAAAAGGAAAAGAAGCTCGCTGGAATTTGGGCTTCGTTCATTGAAAATTGAGTTTGGATGAGTTTTCGACGAGTTCTTAAATTTTTCGTCACTCAAGTTCTTGGGTGAAAAATAAAATAGGTAAATATGTTTATAAGTGTTTTTTAAAGCTTAAGGAAATAATATTTAACTTTTTTTTAATTTCTTTTAGTTATAAATTTTTTACTGTCACAAAATAATGAGTTAAGAAATTTTTTTAGTAACCGAGATAATTTAGATAATGATGTATAATTTAAGTACCCCTGTTGCAAAAAAAATAAACTTATTTAAAAAATTAGTATAACTTATGTATGTATCAATTTAGACACAAATTAATGGAATAATGTGATAAAAGATGCATGCATGCATATTATATGAGAAAAAACATAAAACTTAAAAAAAGCTGGTGTTTCCCGTTTCTTTTTCCTCTTATAGAAACCTAGATGGTGAAGGGGAGACCAAAAGGTGATCGGATTATGTCATTTTAAATTTCCTTTTTATTAATATATAAAATAAACAAACATATTATTATATCATAAAATATGGGTTAAAAGGACATCCAAGCCTTGATAATATTTTAATTTTTTAGAGGTGCAAGCAGGAAATATTAGGTACTTGAAATTTAGCTGTCAGATATGATTGCCACATTTATAAATGGGTATTATTTTGTATGAGAATGTGTGCAACCACAAATTCTTTTGACTTCACATCCTAAAAATTTTATCATTCGCTTGAAATTAATTAATAAATAATATATGAAATATTTATAATATTAAAATAAAAAATGTTAGATTAAATTCTTTATTAAAGTGTTATGAGTCGGTGTTATAATATTAATTTAATCAAATATATTATTAATATATGTAGTCGATAGAAATAATAAAGTGTTTATAATAAAATTGAAATGTATACAAATTTTGAAATAAGGCTTTAGTTTAGTGGTAAATTAAAAGTCTTATAAATACAATTGACTTTGGTTCAAATCTCCTTATTTTAATTACGAAATGACATTTCTATAATATTTCTAACCGAGTTGGTGTCCGATTGACTTGTTAAACTAACTCAGTTAAAAGCTTATATAATAGTATAAATAAACTATGTCCAAATAAATTAATTTGTTAATTTAGTTATTAAATTTTGTGTTAATAGTAATTAATCACGATAATAATTGTTGATTGTATGTTGTAACTTAAAAGAAAAGGGTTATGCAATGACTATGTTTGACCATTAAAATTAATTAACGAAGTAATCAAATGATGGAATGTGATAGTCACTTTTCTTTTCTTTTTTAATAAAAATTATAAAATATTTTTTAAAAAATTATATAAACTAATAAAATTTATAAAACATTATAAAGATTCATGAAAAAATTATAAAGTTTATATATTTGATAAAAAATCACAAAAAACTTATAAAAATAAAAATAAAAATAAAAATCTAATAAATTATAAAAAAGTCATCAAAATAGTCATCAAAATATTTTATGCTGAGATATACTAATATTTGCAATAATTGAATAAGGAAATTTCAGCTTTAAAGTATCTAAGTATATGAAAAATACTTTATAGCATGTAATACTTAGCAAATAATTTTCAAAATTTCAAGTTCCAAATTACTATATTGTATGTAAAAACTGGAAAAATAAAAATAAAAATAAAAAACAATAAATTATTAATAAAAAGGAGAAGGTCATGTATTTATTGTTTTATCTTTGGAAGGTCGAGAAAATTTGATTCAACATGTAATAACCTCAACTAATCTTATAACTATTCTCATTATTCAATAGTTGGTTCAATGCAACATGTTTATTCTAAATTTAGAGGTTTAATTTCTAAAATTATAATGCAATAAATGCTTTTTTTATATAATTTTTATTAGTTTTAAACAAATTTTAAGTTTTTTTAATAATTTTGTTAATGTTTTTAATAAAAATTTCACAATTTTTTTATGATTCTTTTAGATTTTTATAATTTTTTTATCATTAAAAAATAAAATATTAAATCAAGGGTTATCACAAGTCATCATCTAATTAGTCAATTAATTGATGTTAATAATAAAGGTGGTCCAAAATAAAAATGGTTAAAGAAGAATCTTAGATGTGCAACTTAATTGATTTTTTAAAAAGGGTTTTCTATACTTGCATTAAAAAGAATCAACTGATTGCCTAACATTTCATTGTAATTGTGGAGAATTGTCCAAAGTCCAAAAACAGTTTAGGTTATTTATTTTATAATTCAATTATTCGATTATGAAAAGAAACATCTTCCTTTCAAAACTTAGATTAATTGCGTTTGTATTTATTTTATTTTCATAAAAAGAAAAGAAAATTCAATTATTCAATAATTCAACGTGATTGTAAGTTTTATATGATTAGAAATATCAATATTATAATTAGTTAGTTTTATAATAATATTATTATTATTGTAAATATAATTATAATTTGTCGCTATCATTTCAAGAACAATTTTTGTTTACTAGATTTTAGAAATTTGCCAATTTCTTTTTAAATATAATTCCATTTAATTAATTATAAATTTATATTTAATACACTAACAGTAAATTAAAATATATTAAGTTGCTAACTAACCACTCATTTCCATGGTCAATAAAGGTAGTCGACAGTAGGAATAAAAATGAGTCAATAAAGCTAGTAATTATGCACAAGCAGCTAGATTGTAATATTAATTGGGTAGAAATGTTGGAGCCAACTTGGCCGATTATTAAAACCCCCAGAATATAGTTAAGTAATATCAAACTAGAGAAAAATTGGCAATCTATTTCCCCAAATAAGATGCGGTTGCTGTTAATGTCATTTTGATTTATAATGAGAAAAAAAAAAGAATTATAATTACTTTTTTGATGCTTAAAATTAATGGTTGGATCTTTGTAAATGTAACTTGTATATTTAACTTTTAACAATACTGTTATTTTTTCATAAATTTACAAATCGTATCTCTATTAATTAAGACACTCTAACAAATAAAAAAATTGAGCTAAATTAAGTGAATTAGGGTATAATCTGTTATCTTTCGTACATTAATTATTGTCATTTAAATATGTGCAATCTATCTGTTAAATATGAAATTTAGTGGCTACATTAATATTAGAGAAAATGAAGAAAGGGTAGGCAAAGTGCCAAACCCAAATTAATAGACCTAGATTTTAGTTTAGAAAAAAAAAGAGATGAGAATATAATTGATGATTAAAATAGATTGAAGAGAGGCTCCAAATTGTGGGCTAATTAGAATTTGACATAATAATAAGAATAAAAGCGGTGGAAAACCATGAATGGGGGGGCAGGTGAGAAGGCACTAGGGACGCCGATATTGAGGAATATCCCTTGAATACGGGTATTGGTTTGTCATTTGTGAATCAGAAATAGGAAATGATGCCAACCCATCCCAACCCCCTTCTTACAAGTCAAAGCTAATGTAAGTTACATATCAACTCATCTACATCCAACAACGTAGAGGGCAGTGGCTAAACCTCTTATTAGCCATCCTAAATGTCAGAGATGAAATTATATAAAATAGATTAAGGAGTGGTTTGATGCTTTCATCATGATGAGCTGAGGAGGATGGCTGAAAACTTGAACTCCCCGGAGGATGGCTGCATAATTACGCTCTCTACATGTATGCACAGTGTACTACTTCCGCCACCCAATCTTGTTTAATCAAATCATGTTCCAAACAGACCTAAGCACTGCATTTGGAGTCAGCTGCTACACTATTCGGTACCAATATAACTCATTGGGCACCAATAAAGCAAGCTTCGTCTACACCATCAAAAGCCTCCCAAATAGAGGTGTAATAACACTTACATTTCCCGACTTAAAAGTCTATTAAAAAAATAAGAATATTTGGATATAAATATAGGCCAAAAAATCAAAACCTATTTTTTAAATGGGCCGGATCTTGAGTAAGCTTTTTCGGCCCGACTCAAATTTATAAAATTACTATTTTGTCACTGTTTTTTCATTGTTTTACTATTATTTTGCTACAATTTTATTGTTATTGTTTGAATATTATATTATGCTTGTTTTATTATTAATTTTGCTACTATTTTAGAGATATTTACTTGCTAAATTGTCCTTATCTTAATGCTATTTAAGTATTTTTTTCCATTTGTTGAGAAAGATTTATTTTAATGTTTTTAGTGTATTTGATGTATTATGTTTTTTAAAAAAATTATATAAAAATAAATAAATAATTTAATACACGTAGACTGGGTCGGACTCAGGTTTTAGCATTTTTATTCGGGTCGAGTTTGGACAAAATTTTAAGCCTATTTTTCGAGTCGGATTGGACCTGAGCCTAGAAAAAAGGCCTAAATTTTTACTTGATCCAGCTTGACCCGACCCATGGACAACTCTAGATGTAATCAAGTCGAGCTCAAATTTAGAGTTCAATACTCCATTCAAGTTCAATTGAACATCTATTTTTAAACTTAAACTGAACTCGAGATATAATCAATCTGAACTCAATTAAAGTGAATTATGAGTTTTCTTACTCATACTTGATTAAACTTGTTCATTAAAAATGTAATATTGATTGTTATAAGATAAAAATATGACTTTTCAATAACTAAGTCAACATACTTCTAAATATAAAAGCAAAAGTCTAATTGATACAACATTAGACATTACTCCAATAGAAAAATTCAATCAAATACAACATCAGCCCGTTAAATTACTTAAAACTAAAACACAAAAAAACATCACAATATTACTCCAATACTTCAAAAAAAATCAGCCCGTTGAAGATCATTTGTAACGATCCAATTTTTAGTGGTATAAAAAATTTCGATTTTGAGATCTTATTTCCGTAAATTGAGTCCACAAATATTAAATAAGGATATTTACAAAGTTATTATAGAGATGAATTAAAATTTAGATAATCAATTTAGTCAAAATTGTGGTTAATTAGGACCCAGAGACTAAATTGTAAATTTTAATCGTTGTAAATTTTTAATTAGAAAATGACTTGAGGACTTAAATTGCAATTAAACATAGATCTAAAATAGCAATTAGACCATACTTAATTAAGACTTAATGGACGGTATGATTCTATTAAACTAAATAAGTGAAATTAAGGTTAATTATAAATAAAACATAATCAACCAAAACTAATCAAACATTAAGCCATGTATAAAAGGATGATTTCGGTGGAAAGAAAGAGAAAACATAACACCTTTATTCATCATCTAAACCGACCACAATTGTTGAACTAAGAAACCTCCCAAGCTTGAAACATTCGGCCATAAATTGGTAAGTTCATTTAGGTCCTTTTCTTGAAATTTTTGTAGATTTGAAGTCATGAGAGCTTGATTTAGCTAGCCCATGTACTAATTTGTGAAACTATTAAAGTTTCATAAAGTTACCATTGTTAAGAGTTAGATGAAATTGGTGTGAAATTGCTAGAAATTAAGCTTAGATTAAGAAAAAAAGACTAAATTGTAAAGCTTAATTGTTAGTTTCGTACATTAGTGGCCAAATTGAATCAGATGCAAAATTATCATGAAATTTCAATAGGAATAGGAAATAGAAGGTCCCTAACGTATTTGTGAAATCAGATTTCAATCTGAAGCTTTAGATTGAAATTTATGTTTGTCCTAAATTTAGGAACTAAATTGAATAAATTGTAAAGTATCTTCAAATTTGTGATTGGTTCTAATTTGAATATAATTTGATAATATTATATGTTTTATGATTTTATTTAGCTAATGTTGACATGGAACTGTCAAGAGGGAACGAAAAATCGAAAGTCGTCGACGAATAGCTTGAAAATTCGGTTTGTATTTTTACAATTCGGGAACCACTCTTTTTTTTGCGTGTACATGTCATTTAGCATTATATGGTGTACATATGAGTTATTATTGGATTATTTAATTGGACTACTACGGTTTAGATTGAATATCGAGATAGAGACTAAATTGAATAGAATAAAAAGTCGTATGAATTGATTAATATGTGATAATTGATATGAAATTGAGTTGAAATATGTTGTTTATATGATGATTTGATGGATTATTTGGATATGATTAAATATGATTTGAATTTTATATAATGAATTGAAAATTTGGTTACCCTATTAGCTGTTTAGACCGAGTCAGATATAGTTGGCATGTTATAGGGTGAAATTATTAATTGAAAATCATCGTTTTCGGGCAACTTGAGGAGGTAGTTGTTCACATTAAGTCATCGTTTTCGGGGAACTCGAGGTGACAGATTAGCCAGATTGAGAAAACCATCATTGTTGGGCAATTCGGGATGGTAATATGTACATGTATAGCGTCACCATTGTCGGGCAACCCAGGGTGATGGATCCACGTATCTATTTTGAATTTGTGTCTGGTTAATAGGGTTGTAAACACATGAAGTGATTAAATGATATATGAAATGTTAAATGAAATTGAGATACAATATGTGATAATATGCGAAATGAATAGAAAACAAGCCCTATGGGCCAAATGCTAACGAGAGATACAATAGGCTTGGAAATAGTTAAAGAGGTTGTATGAATTTGAATATATATAAATGTTGATGTTATACTATTAATTGGTAGAAATGGTATCTTAATTGATGAATAGCATATTTGGTATATTTTGGATGCTTATGTGATGTTATGAAGCATGAATGAATTTAGGTATGTTATGAGATAATGGTAGCTATGACAATAATAGATGCAAAATTTGTCTAATGCAAAATTATATGGAAATGATAGCACATGACTTGAATGATATGATTATATGTTTAAATGAAAGGTATGCATATGTTTAAGCTTTCATTATGTGCCTTGAATCATAGAATTACCGTTGAGCGTATTTGATTGGCGTACGGTTTGTTTTCTTCGTGCTCAAGTATAGCATATTCCCTATAGTTCGAGCAGTTGATCCAGCATCTCAGAAGCAATCCCCGATTCAACAAAGGTTGTATAAGTTTCATTTTGGTGTCAAGTATGACATGTACTTAGGTTGAGTCAAATCTGGTACAAAACTATGTTTATATACACTTTTGGTTTAGAAAGTTAATGTATGAACTTGGTTAATAGAATACAATGTGTAATTGAATTCAAATATGGTTTGAAATGGCATGAAATGTTGTAATTGCCAATGACCTTGTTAAATAAGTATGTATGTTGATGGTTTGGAAAGAATTATACTAGTTAGTTAGCTTATAGATACATGGCATTGGTACACCATTGTCAAAGGTGTTTTGTTATGTTGGAGGCATAGAGATTACATGTTTTGACTGGATTTGTGGTTTAATTTTGCATAATGTAATTTTTTGATAAGTGCATGCTAAAGTTTAATTTGAAAATTGTAGAAATAGGATGTCACGTCATGACGTCGAGTGTATGTCGTCGCAATGAGATTAGGCCACCATGCCACGATGCGACATCGAGCATGGGTCGTTCGAATCAGACTAGTTAGTATGTGACGTCGTGACAAAGAACCCCCTAACGTCGCGACGTCAATCTGAAATTTTGAAAACATTCTAATTTAGTCCTAATTTGATGTCGGGTTAGCATTAGAGCTTTTGTAAGCTCATATAAGACCCGGAAATGAACAAAAATATTTTAATATACCTGTTTAACTTATATTGGAATGTTTGTGATATAAATTGAACTATGATTTGATCGTAGTTACTCCGACAACGAATGTGACACCTTGTAACTCGGACTTGGCGATCAAGCCGGGTATGGAGTGTTGCATCATCACTCTATAGAAATTTAAGCTCAATTTCAATTGGATTTTTCTCTTTCTATATATACAAAGTAAAAGAAAAATAATTAAAGCAAAAGGCAACACCAATCTCCTTGGCAAAGTAAAGCTTGCACTACCTCAAGTGTTAAAAGAGGCACAATACGTATGAATATATTACTCTACTTCCTATACTAAAAGTAACTTCTAAAGTCACACTGTAGTGATGCTAATGACAAGTATATCACGAGCTATTTTGGACAAAATACGGTAGTTTAAAGTATTTTCCTTCCACCATTATAAAGCATCAAATTTACCAGAATCACCCAAGTAGATAAAACAACCCTTAGTTAGATAGACATCTAAGTCAAAAATGGTCTGGTTGAGGCAGTTTTAGCAATTTTTTTTTTTTACATAATCTGAAAATCCAGACCAAACCGGAAGAAGGATCATTTATATTTAGTTTCAGTTTTGTTAGCCATTTTTTACATTTAGTTCACATTTCTGTTGTGACTTGCAATAACAAGAGATTATTTATTTAATATTAAGCTTTCTTAGTTTTATTCAATTATCTTATTCATATGCTTCATCGTTACATCTTTTATATTGTTTGTCTGATCTAATTCTTTATGTGGTTGAAACATCCATAGTTTAATGGTTTAGTGATCAAAATAAGAGTAAATTTTGATTTAGGATAAGATTTGTAATTCAATTTCTTAATTTGTTCTTCTGTGTTAATTCTAAAAAATTGTCAAAAAAAAATCTAAAAACTTATAATTTATTATTTAAAAATATGAAAAATTAAATTATAATTATGCAAAAAGATTTAAAATGTAATCAAATTCCTATACTTCCAAATGATTCAAAAGGAAAATATATTGTTACCCTGAGCTCATTAAATTATGTAGACCTAAAAATTCTTCTACTCAAGTTACATAAGTTAGAAATCCTATTACATACGTATACATGT
This sequence comes from Gossypium longicalyx, assembly GCA_025698465.1. Lineage (NCBI taxonomy): Eukaryota > Viridiplantae > Streptophyta > Magnoliopsida > Malvales > Malvaceae > Gossypium > Gossypium longicalyx. The sequence continues at coordinate 31,575,694 of CM047003.1, forward strand.
GGATATCACGAATTTAGAATACAAATGTGTGTTTAAGAATAACATACAACAAATAGTGAAACATATAGTTTGAAACTAATTAATTATAATAACACATAAAATATGTACGATATTTAAAATAAAGAATAGATTAAATTGTGAGTATAATAAAATTTAAACAGATAAATACATCAGGTTGACAACACTATAATTGTTTATCATGATGTTGTCATCAATTATGAGTTAGTGTCAAGTTGACTTGTGAAACAAACTCAATCAGTGACATTATCTATATCCACAAATTTTGTGAGAGAGAACATTTTATGGTAAATTTAAAAAAAAAAATCTAATCAAGAATTATTATTGGTGTAGTGATAAAGAATTTATTTTTAAATTTATTAAACACGGGTTCAATCACTAGACATATTAATTTTAATTTTTTTATTTAAAACCTATATAAAAATATGAAAAAACATAAAAACCATAAAAATAATAATAGTAGTTATTTAATAGTATAAATATTTATCATAATCATGGTTAAATTATTTTATGATTAAATATAAATTAAAAATAATAGTTTAAATTTGATTAAATTAAATCTTTGACTATTTATATTTTCAGATTTATCATTCAATTTTTATTTATTTTTTTGATAATTGAGATAAGGTTTTCAAGGTTGAATCTAAATTTTCATGGCATGCTATACAAGCATCTTGCCATGAGGAGAATAACTTTCATTTTTCTTTTTTCTTTTTTTTTTTTACTATATTTCATATTCGTTTTAGGATCTATAACAATTAATTTTTTCAAGAATTTTTGGTTGTCTAATAATATCGTCTCTAAATTTTTTTTTATTTTTTTAGAGCTAAAAATAACAACTTATCTTTTTTGTTTTGATAAAAATAAAAATAACTAACTTATCAAATCAAGTTAAAAGGGATATTAAATATAAATAATGATAATAATAATCATAAATATATATATATATATAACACTATAATAACAACCTAAACAAATCTCAATGAAAAACAAAAAGAAGTAATAAAAATAGTACAAAAATTAAGAATTTTAACAATGGCGAAAAGTAAATATATATATATATATATATATATATATATAAATCCCTTTTTGAAGTCAATATTTCATCAATAAAAGAATAATTACCCAAAAGACTGCGACGACATTCGGAGAAGATAGAGACGAATCTGGTATTTTGGTTGATGAAGGATATGGGAGTAACTGCGCTGCAAGCAGTAGTAGGGGTGATCAAAACTAACTATAGTTTATGTCAAAACACAAATAATTTTGTCATATAATATTAAGTAACCGAAATTATGGTAGAATATATGAACATAACCCACCAGTTGAAGTAGATGGATTTAAACATAAACACATTTAAATGCACTCTTCTTTCGATCTAAAAGTCATAAAAGCATGCATCGCGATAAACTGGAGTAGAAAGTGGTGATCAACTAGCGGGAAAAATGAAAAAACATGTACAACTTACACTAACTAAACATTAATTGTTGAAATATAAGATTTTGGTGTCTGATAAAATGACAAAATCTGGCGACAGCTTTACCAAGTATTCTCAATTAAATATACATCATGGGCTACATTATTAATTACAACAAGGGAAGCATGGCTCATGGCCAGCCATGGAGAAGGGTATCCTATGGAAACCCATCTCCTAAAGTACATGTTTACATCAAAACAGCTCAAATTCAAGGTGGTCTCCTGTAGCTTTACATTCCAAATAATTGCTCTCTGCTTCCGGGTACATCATGCTCGGAATCCCAAATTCATACAACTCTGGCAGTTCCGGTGGAACAGCACATCGTATCAAAGCCCAATTCAAGCCTTCAAAGAAAGGATGTTGCTTGATTTCTGCAGCCCCTTTTTCTGTTCCCAGCCGATTCTCTGGCTCCTTCATCAGCAGCCCTCTGATGAGATCCCTTGCCTGGAAACTCACAAGAGGGCTGTCCGGGAACTTAAGGCTCTCTAGCACAACATTAGTTAACGTTTCTTCATTACCTGCACCTTTAAAAGGTGTCCTACCATAGAGAAGCTCATAAAGGAAGATACCGAAGGTCCACCAATCAACAGCAGCTCCATGACCCTCTCCTTTAATGATCTCAGGAGCCAAGTACTCGTGCGTCCCAACAAAGGAATTGGATCTTGCATCAGTAGGCTCAGCCACAAGCTGTGGCAGTGATCTGACTTGGGCAACAAGGTCAGATTTTACCTTCCTCTTGGCTTTCGCAGCAGCAGGCAAGAACCTAGGACTGAAGCATGTGACTTGACAAGATGGTTCAATGCAGAAGGGTTCTATGCAGCTAGATCCTGTGCCCGGACCAGACATCCTAGCAGGATCCAAATTTGATGAAGTTTTCAGGAGAGTTGGACTAACTGTGCATCTAAGTGAAAGGTCAAAATCTGTGAGCATTATGTGGCCATCTTCTCGAACCAGAATGTTTTCTGGTTTCAAATCACGGTAAACAACTCCAAGCATGTGCAAGTACTCCAAAGCAAGCAGGACTTCAGCCACGTAAAACCTGCATTTAGAATAACATATATAACCAGTTCAGATAATATTGATGTCAGAGCATAGAAACACTCTCATTCAATTCACACTTTGTCTTTATATCATACTGCACCACCATCACCACAACAAAGAAAACTAGTCAAAACAGCAGAGCTAGAGCCTAGCATAAACAACTAAAAACCGAGTCAAACAAGTCACTCTGAGACAAGCTTAACACTTCCAATCCTTCACTCGGATTTCAGGGGAGTTCCAAGAGAATTAGGTGGAAGCATCTATGACCTATCATGGCCACATCTGAACCATTTCATAACTTTAACTGGATATGCTAGTAATATAATGCTAAACTTATTGTGCTTTAGATGTTCAAACCGAGTGAATGACCAACATGCAAGATCAAAAGTTCTGCCTGCTAGCGTGACATACCCAGCCATGTATGAACTCAAACTGAATGAATGGACTTATCACCTAAGCATCTTACCTAGCTGCTGGCTCAGGAAAATATCTCCCAGGCTGCCTTTGCCGAAGGACATGCAGGTCCCCACCAGGACAGTACTCCATAACTAAACATGATAAGTTATCTGAAGTGAATTGGGTATATAAAGTAGGGAGAAAAGGGTGATCAAGCATTCGTAATATTTCTTTCTCTGTCTGGGCCCTTGGCAATTTCTTCCTTCTTGCCAAAAATTCGTTGTCCATGACTTTTATAGCAAACAAGCAGTTTGTACCAATAAGCTCAGCAAGATATACCGTCCCAATATCTCCACAACCAAGCTTCTTTAAAAGATTGAAATGCCGCAACCCCAAGACCCCTTCCTCCATCTTAATGTGGCGGATGGCTGCCCACCTCACATCCTTTGACATGTGAGGTTTGTTGCTACAGCTATACCTACTTAAATTGCTGTCATCACTGATGCTTGTGCTAGTACTATCACCAAGGCTACTGGAACTTTGGGAGAAGTGTCCCTTTTCTCTTGATTTTGGGCTCTTTTTAGCCCTTGGAACAGCAGCATCGCTGCTGTTAGAGTTATTTACCATCAATGTTGGTTTGCGCACATCAGAATTCACATGACTTGAGCTCACTTCAGTACTAATCCCAGCTGACTGCAACTTCACAGATTCTTGATTAGATTCGTTATTTGAACTCTTCAAAGAACAGTTGCACCTCTGACAAACTAACTGACCTGCAGTGGAATCCAAGCTGCTAGTTACTTCACTGAAAGTATTAGCAGCAGAAGAGGATCCCTGCTTTATTTTCTTCTTGCCAGAACTACTTTTGTTCCTAACAACTATTTTGGCCACCCGTGGTACATTTCTTGTCATCCTGCTTACTCTTTTGCCACTAATTGAGCTAGAAGAAGAAACAATTTGCGACCTGCCTTTTCGTACCGACTTTGGCGTTGATGCTCTTTCTGGCAACTTGTTTGAACCAGGCAGAGTATTTTCAGGCTCTAACATATCATCATCAGCATAAGAACAAGATGGAAAAGATGCAGATGAATGCTTCTCTTTCTGATGCAACTCTGCCTTTGGTGCTCGACTTTCAACTTCTAGTGGTGCAGAAACATCAGTTGGAGTTGATACAGAAGTGTCAATGCTAATTTCTGGTCTTGCACGAGCAAATCGAGGAGAAGAATTAGCACTTTGGCTCAATGACTTATTCTGGGAAGCTTCATGTGACACAGCAGTCATTCTAGAAGTTGATTTGCTTTCTTCAGGCACCAAAGATATTTCAACCATGTCCCTCTTGTTTTCATCTCTGTGAAGACCAGATCCACCAGCAGGTTCAACTACAACTGAATTGAACCAATTTTTTATCCTTCCAGCTTCAGACGCCACAGGAGAACTAGTTGACATTGATAACCGTTTCATAGCAGCCATTTCCGATGCCTTAGAAATGCAAAGATCCCTAAGTGCCTGCTTCAGAGACAACGAATCTGAACCACCAATTCTAGGAGAGCGGGGCATCCCCACTGCAATTGGCTTCTTCATTGCATTTTTCCTTAAAGAGCTTGAGCTTGCACCTCCTTGGTATGAAACACTTAAACCTTTGGGACCTTTCAGATTGATAGCCTCAAAAAGCTGATTAATATCATCTTCTAGAGATTCCTTATACCCCATTTTCAGCGCATTAGGCTTTCTATCTTTGTCATGTGCATCCAATCCGGAATTTGGTCGGTACTGCCATCGAGATTGTTGTACTGGTTCCGACTCTTCGCTTGCTTCAACTATTTCGCAACTACCAGAATATGAACCCATCTAACTGTTACACAGGACAAATTATTCTCAGCAGTATCCTAAAAGAAAAGGTATGGATATCACCCTCAAAATTTATACTAATTCATGTTTCTGTATCAACCAACTTCAAGGACCCAAATTCATAGCTACTTGTCACTTTAATTTCATCAAATCAATTCTAAAGCTCATACATCCCAACAACCTAAAAAGACATCCAATTAGAAAACCATTAAAACAAGAAGTATATAGAAAGGCCACAAAAATAACAGTTAAGGATATATATATATAAATATATACTATATCTAATATGTTTATATGACTACATTGACATATAAGCACAAAAAATCACATAAGAATCTCGTGATGTTTAAATTTAAAATTTCACAATGAAGGAAGCCAAATTAGGTAGAATAATTAAAGACTACTGCCGTTTTCACAGCTTTAATGTATCATGACTAGTTACAGGACCACATGCTATATTTAAACTAACAATAAATGGTTAACAAAAAGGGATTCAGACTAAAAGTCAAGCACAAATGTTAGCTCTATTTGTCATGTTCTTTTACATTAGTTTTTTTTTTCTTCCAGAAATTTTTTCTAAGAAATAAGTGAAGCTAAATCCAAGTGCAACTAAACTTTGTTCCATTCCCAGCTTAATAAAAAAATAAAATAAAATCACTGATCCAACAAGGATACCAAGAATAAAAACACTATTAACTGTCCATCAAAGCCGAAAACGAAAAAGAAAAACGAAAAACACAAACAAAATTAAAAACAAACCCAAACACTCTAAGAGCTCCAACATACTTCAAAACGTGTTGCAATTTATGAAATCCAACCCCAAAACTTGAATTAAGAGAAAGAAAAACAGTACCTTGAGGAAGATGAAGAGAAATGAAAGCAGTTCAGAGAAATGAGAACGTTTTTAGGGATCGGAAACCCTAAAACCAAAGACGATTTGAAGACACAGAAACAGAGAGAGAGAAAGTGAAATGGAACTTTTGTTTTTTGTTTTTTGTTTTTTTTTTAAATTTAGATTTTACTGTTTGGGCTCTGATTATTTTGAAGGATGAAAATGGGGCCACCATATATTGAAGTGGGTCCCCCGTAGCAGATTGGATGTGGATACTGTTATATAGATTTAACAACCGAATATTTTATTATTATTTTTACTTTACACAACGTGCATATTAAATGAAGTCTCCTGTTAATAATTATAATTAAATATTTTCATTTCAATTAAACATTCAAATACCTAATGCCTTGAAAATCAACCATAGAATTAAATGAGTAGAAGAAAATAAATCCACTTGAAAAGCGGCATTTTATTGTTGAATCAAAATACAATAATTAAATAAGAAGAAGAAAAAAACTGACAATATGATTCATTATTTAGAGTACCCTAATAAATGCCTCTGTTACAATCTATTTTGAAATTCAACCTCAAGGGATTAGTTTTCAAATAAAATATTAATTTAGATATAAATAAATAATTTTAAAAATTAAGTTGACGAGTCTTATTATATTATCTTTAACTCCATTTGAATTTTTTTTTGAATTGAGTCGAGTTAAATTAAAAAAATTAAACATCTCAAATTAAAATCTTTTTACAATATAATTAATTTTATGTTAAAGCACATAAATTTGAAACTATATATATTTAATTTTTTTAAAGCAAAATAAAATAATAAATATTTTAGTATGATAAATTTAAATCATTAATTAACTGATTTGGGTCCCCAAAATTATTATTCTAGACAAGTTTTAATTTTTTAACTTTCTTCATATATTTTTTAGAATTTTTATAATTTTTTTTAAAAAATATAAATTTTAGAATTTTTATAAATATTTTGAATTTATGAAAATTATTTTAAATTATTTTTTTCAAGAGAGACCAATTTGCTCATTTTCAAACCTGACAGGGACCAAAAAGGTATTTACAATAATTTGTTATTCGAACTATTTGAATTGTAAAATTCAGCTCGATTCAAATTCGAAACTCAAATTTCTTATTCGAGTTGACTCAAATAATTCTAATAACTTATTTTAATTAACTCGAACTTTGAATTTATTTATTTATTTTTCTAATCAAACCCCTTAAGTAGAATGATATTAACTTATCAACAACATCTTGACATAACAAAATAAAAACTACATTTATACACCAATATTCAAAGAAATTTAAAATGTTCATAATTTTTCTTGCAAAAAAGATCCTTTATATATATATATATATATATATACAAACAAAGAGATTGTAACCTTCAAAAAAAAATTAAACGAGACTAAAATTGATTCTAACCTTAAGAAATCAAAAGACACTAAAATGTAAAATCATTACTTAACAATAAAACAAAAACGTAACTCTCAAGAATTAAAAAAATAAATAAAATAGCATTAATTAAAATATATAATATAATTGTACCTAAAGTTAAAATTTTAAAGTTTAATCATATTTTAAAAAAAAATAAAACTAATAAATTTTTTATTGTAAACCATTTTGACATTTTACCATTTGTTAATTTCATTTATATTTTTGTATGAGCCGTTAAATTGATAAATACTTTTTTATGAATTAATTTAAAAGAATGTCTTTATTAACTGCTAACGGCTCATTTAAGAGTTGAAAATATATATTTCGTATAAGTATTTAGAATAAATATTTATAATTTCCTTAAAAAAATTATAATTAAAGCATTATAAAATCTAGTTAAGAAAAATACTAAATTAATATGTTTAACAATAAATTTTAAAACTATTCATATTTTCAACCTTAAAAAAATTTCAATTTAACTTTTGCATGCACAAACTTGTATAAAAATTATTATTTTTTAAAATAAAATAGAAAAGCTAATAAAAATAATTTAATAATAAATGTGATATTTAAAATACAATTAATTCTAATAAATACTATAAAAGTAACTTCCAACAAATTAAAAAAAAATCAAAAACACAAATAATTAAACTATAATAATAATTAAAATAATTAACTAGCTTTTTCAAAATATCTAAATTGTCATTAACTTTTAATACCTAAATTACTCCTACTCCCAACTTTTGATACCTAAATTACCCATATTTATCCCCAATAACTTTTAAAAGAGTTGGTTTTATATTATATATAGATTTATTTGAAAAAAATTGACTTAATAATTTTATAAATACATTTAAAAAATAATGTTATAAACTTTTGATATTTTTTCTACTTAAATCATTGTCATTAAGGTCACATTTGGTATTTTAAAAGTAAAATATGAATGTTGTGCTAAATTTATATACTTTATTTCATTCTTTAATTATAAAATTATAAAATATTCATTTTTTTAAATTATAATTAATGTTATTACCGCACTTTAATCTTTTTACAACTCCATCAACTATTTTAACATGATCTCCATTAGCAAATGGGAACTTTAACTAGTTATTCTCCTCATCCATTGTCATGTCAACATTTTTAGTTCCATTTAAGTTGATTTCTCTTACACTGATACCATTTTCTTTATTTTTAATTCTACCATTATTATCATTAAACCTGTCCAAAAGTTGAGTAGCCTGCCCATCCTGATAAGTTCGGTTTAAATTTAATTTAAATAATAAAAATATTTTTTTAATTTTAATTTTAAATTTAATTATAAAATATATAATATCATTTATAAAAAAACATTTTTATTTTTTAATAGTGAAATGTACTTTTTGGACAGGTCAAGCTAGCCCGAAAACGAATTTAGGCTTGAAAAAAATAATGAAATCGAGCCTCAACCTAACCCAACCCATAGACATCTCTAATCATCATACTCCCCTAACTCTTTAATAATGTCAACCGATCTTTGGCCATCCTTCCCATTGACACAATCTTTCTCGTATCTCATACTAAAATCTTCAAAATATGACATTGTCATGTTATTGAATGAGGTTGCATTCTTATGGCTATGTATACAAATTAAATTAACCAATAAATATAATCAAATATAAAGACAAAAAATTCACTTAAATCAGTTACACCTTTATTGAAAGATTCTTGCAACTAATTTAGTTTAGTTGATTCCATTATTTCACCTCCCTAATTAAGTAGCCTTTTCGCTCATTAAATATATCAATAGCAAGTAATTGTCGCCACATGATCCACTCATTACAAAACTCAATTCCAGAAATTAATATGTCATTCGTATCATCCCTAACTTTCGCACTACTTAAAACTTCATTATTCCGTTCCAATGAATCATAAAACATTTCTTTGCAAATATAATTATGAAGCAAGTATCATACAAGGATAATTTAGTTTTGTGTCCTAATGGGCTTCCAAATACACACTTCCTCATCTTTTAGAGATCACGCCTTTCAACTACAATCCTTACAAAAAGAATTGCTTCATGTTGAGAAACTCTTCAGGGTTAATGGGTTAATTGCTATGTCTCTACTTGTTTAAGTGATATCGTTGTCCCATAAAAAGAAGTTAGAAACCCTTTGAGTGGATGAATCTAGCATCAGTAAGATAACAACAACCAATAGGCTTGCAAGTTATTTCCTTTACTCAAGTTATTTCCTTTACTCAAAGCATCTCGAAGAACTCTCCCATCAGCATTTGATCATTCCCAACCAGATCGCGCATATGTAAATTGCATGTCAAGGGTACATGTTGCTAAAACATTAGTGGCTACATCATTTTTTCTTGTATGATACTTAATTCTTTCTTCAAGTACCGCTTGGACTTTGATATGGGTTTTGACTAATGACTTAAGACAATTCTAAGAATTTATAAGAAAAATTATTTTAAAATTAACTTAATTGATTTTAGTAATATGTATAAGAAATAGACAATATTATTTTCAAATAATTACCTTGAACCATTTCCACTTGTCATTGGTTGAAGTAGTGAGAATAGGCACTAGCTTCCCAAATAGTAGGTGTTGAAATTTTATGACACTAGTAAGGATTTTATTGAAGTACAAACTAAATATTTTGTCTGAGCTTTAAAACGTATCACTACAAGTTTTATTTTAATGTTATAAGAAAGCATGAAAAGAAAATTTTCTACTTGCTCGTCAATTAACAAGATTTTTGCATTCCTTAACTCTTTTTTTTTTTTCTATACTAATTGGCACAATTTTTTTTTTAAAAAGCAATTTTAAATTTTCTTTAACTTATCAATACAAATTTGTTCACCATGGACAAAAGCTATAATCTTATATTGTTTAGTAAAAAAAAAAAAATCCAAAGTATAGGACCTTATTTTCGGCTTATAAAAAGTCAAGCTTTTTTAACAATTAGATGTAGAAAATATCAATTTATTAATGTCATCATCTTAATCCAATGATTTGACACACCTAAAAGCTTGGTGACTAATTTTAGTGTTTTGTTTCAGGGTGAAAGTTTTCAAGTCTTTTTTGAACTCTTTTTTTTTTTTTGGGGGGGGGGGGTGGTTAGGTTTGCTCTTTCATAGTGAACGCTAACATATTGAAAAATAAAACATGAATAGTTGTCAGCACCATTAAAACCATTTCCTCAATAATTGCAATATCTTTTGATAAAACTATCTGTCAAACCTTTCTCTTCCTCACAAAGAGAAAATCAAACTTGTCATTGTTTAATTTGCTGCAACAGAACCCTCAATGAATCAAATTTATATATAATTAAAATACTTTATAAATACTAATATTCATGAATAAGGAAATAAAAATATTTATATGTGAAAGAATAAATGACGATGATTGAAAATTTACCTTGTTTATGACGGAGCAGAGAGCCATTTGGCAAGGCAGTTGAAGCTACGGGAGAGATCTTATAAGAGAGAAATGTGGAGTGGAATAGGCTGACTTGACTCTAGTTCCAAGCTTTAAGCCCTGCATATCTTTAGCCCTTTTTTTTCAAGTTACCACATGTTAAGTCATGCTTGATGCATCAAGAGAAGTGGTCTACTATTATAGGTCTAGATAGAGTTGCATTATGACGTGCTCTAGGTCAACTCGGATAAGGCACTATAGTTGAAGCCTGGTGTGATAAGTAATGAGTATGACCTACTTAATCATCAAGTTGAAGGGTTTCCGTAAGGGATTTACCTCGAAAGGTTTGCTCGCACTACTTGTAGAGACAATTTTTTAAGTTGCTCACACTATTCATAAAGCCTACGCTCAGATTGGCTTAACGGGTGTGTTATCTATTTTTCAATATTGGGGATAAATCAACACAAATAAAAGATGAAAATAAAAAATTATGATTGCCACAATCGTACATGTATACACATATGCTAGCCATGTTAGGTACCCATGGACGATGCGGAGCAACCAAGGAATACAAGGAAGATTAAAAAAAGTGTTAATTTTTTCAGTATAAAGAATGATCAGAATTAGCATATTTTTAGTTGAATTAATTCTATTATTTTAAGATGTATCACCTCGTTTTAGATCCTCTTCTAATGATACCTTCTATTATTTATGCAAACGTAGTTTCTTTTCGTTTTCTGTATTTTTGTTTTTTATTTGTAAGTCAGTCATTTCAAACAATGTTCCAAGAACTAAAGATATTTTAGTAGCATTTAGGCATTTATTAAGGTAATGCATGTGAATTATTATTATTTTATAGATTTAAGTTTTCATTTATGACATTAATTTTTCAAAATACATGTGGCAATTCTTTAATTTTTTTTAAGCAAATTTTATTTCATTAAAAATGTGTTAAATCGGTTTATATAAATAATTTTAGTTTTTTTATTTATTTAAATTTAGAAAATGTTTATATAAAAAAACTCAAGAATGAAATTAATAATTTAAGTATAGTTTTTTTTTTTTATTAAAAGAAGTTTAAGTATCATCGTAAAGAAAAGTATATAATTTAAGGTCAACTTACATGTCAAAATTTAAAATAAATAAATAAAAATAAAGTGATTAAGTATATATAATAATTGGACCACAAATAAATCTAAGTGATAAACAAAATATTAAATAAAGTAGCAGAGCCATCGTTCTCACATGGTATCAGCAGCTCCCAAGAAAAGGATTGTTTGGGTGGTTTGTCTTTGCCTCAAAGCGGAAGGTATGTACATCACTTTTTCACACCAAATTCATTTAAAATATCCCTTGAAAACGGTGCCACACGTCACTATGTCCCTAAAAGTAAATAAGCATAGGATCCTGTTCTTTCCATGAATTTATAGCTTTGTTTTCTTCTTTCCCTCGGACAAATTTGCCCCCCTTAACCAATGTACCATTAATCAACTTACTCTATGTTTTGTTTGGTAGGAAGACTCGTTATATTATTTGCTCAATAATAGCTTGTAATCCAAAATTGTTAAATATGGACTTTGTCTATTGAATTTGTTTAAAAGTTTTTAATTAATACTTAATTTTTTTTAGACTTAATTAGTATCTGAATTTATATTTTATCACTTAAGTTAGTGGTACCTCTACATTAACATCATTAATTTGGGCTAACTTGGCACTAATAGTCAATTTAGTGGTAACTCGTAGTAGTTTTTCAATATGCCATGTAACGAGTATAAATTAAAAAATAAAAATATCTTTAAAAATAAATAAATTTATAAAAAGTATAATTTTTTGTCTAGGTTCATTCTCAATGTGAGAAAATTATATTTTTTATTAATTTATATTTTTGAAATTTATATTTGTCACGTGGCATGCTGAGAGGTTGACACACATCATCCCTAAGTGTAGTATTTTAGTCTATGTACACTTGTATTTTTTTCAAACAGATTGGTCAATTAAATTATTCATGAATTATATTAATATTTTTTGTATATTGTCATCACGTGATTTTTGCATGTAAAGCAAAATAGAAACAAATATTGGCTCACTAGTTATCTAATGTTTTAACTAATACTATACGGTATTACGTGGTTAGATCATAATACAGAAATACAACTTATATTAGTAGACAAACCCAAATATGTCCTTAGTCTAATCGGAAATGAGCAAACCAATTGAAAGGTTAATATGTCGTTTATCAAGTCCAATTGGGGAGATGTCTTATCTTGGGCATCGGAGTGGATGACTCCCAGAAGATAGAAACATAGATGTGATTGACTGGACTGACAATACATCGGACTGAACCCAAGAAGAATAGATCTTGAATCTGTTTACGTATTTATTCACTTGTGACGTTCAAAGTGTGGCATACCTTAATCTTAAATGGATGATAGACTATGTATGCATGACTCGTATACTTTGATGTAAGTAAAAGCTTGAGTTCAAATAAATAATGAACTAAAAGCTGGTGCGTTAGGTATACAACTTCTGCAGTATGTAGCGTCATTCACAACAATAGAATTCATAGTCCAAGATTCGTAAATGATATCCTCTCATTGGCATTACATCGTAGATGAAAAGTAAACGTGGTCACTAGTCGTTCGTCTTTGTGATGGAAGACTTGATTACTATTTGATAGTAATTGACTTTTCATGAAGGAAGATGTATTGGTTACTGTGAGATAGGATAGGATCATATTGGGAAAATAGGTTTATCCCAAATAGATTAATGATATCCTATGAGGATAACACACTTATGAAAAAGTCATTGGACGAGCATTGATCAAGTTGCTTTCGTAATGGTATGTTATTTGGGAGAGCTCATTCACGATACTATAGTGAATGACTTTGTGACTAAATAAGTTTAGAATTAATAGGTGAAAAGCTGAAACCTAATTTTAAGTCATTTGAACCTTATTTACATATGTCCAATCGATTTATTCGCTAGCTTGTCAAAACTAGAAATGAATTGTGTGTTGAATTAAATGAACAAAAATAGATAGAAATGGTAAAATTAGAGACATGGGAAGAATTTAAAAAATGAATGTGGTTTTCTCTAAATGGAAATGACCTAGAGAATAAATTTATGGTTTTTCAAATTATTATTTAATTAAGTGATTAAATAATTGAAATTCAAAAATTGAAATAAATTTATTGGTCATGGTAAATCCTTTGAATGTAAATATATTAAATATATTTTCTCAAAGATTCTTTTACAGTAAATTTGTCATGATTTTAATGAAATTAGAATTGAGTTGAGAAAATTATTTAATTAGAAAAATAATTTATTTAAGATGTTTATTTTGGGAAATAGAAAAATAAATATCAGGTTGGATTGAATTATAAAGTACTAGGTTAAAAGTCCAGGAAAAACTTGTAATTGGACCTGATATGGGAGAGGCCCGAAAGCCTCTCATGTTTAATGATAGGGACGACAAACCCTAGTTTGTTTAACTAGGGTTATGAACGTCTCTCTCCGTTCTCGCAAACAAAGAGCGAAATAAACATTAAAACAAATATAACTATCGTGCTTACTACAAGTGTGATAGGTTAGTTGTAATATTTGTAGTATTACAATAGAACATAATAGTACTCTAAGGATCGAACCCAAGAGAGTCAGTGATTTAGTGATTTCCATTCAAGAATGAATGCAAGACAGGAGTTTAACTAGCTACTCATTATTTTATATATTACGACGGAGCATAAATTGAAGTTAAATTAAACTAATTAATCAACTACAACAAAGAAGGACTAAATTGTAAATAAAGAAAAATATAAAACTACCAAATACAATAACATACCGTGGTTGGTTGATTTGCATGTTGTTAATTAACTCTTGAATTAGGGATCTAAATCACTCACACTCCTAAATTGGCTCCCTTTTACCTCTTGGTCTCAACTTTACCAACTTAAACAAATTAGTCTGGTTTATCTCTTGATCTCACTGGCTAACCTGGGACTAATGAATTAGTGCTCAACAAGATCTCTTCTCAGTCTCACTTGCCTAGATGTTCCCTTAGGGGCATCAATCCTAAGTTTTGAGGTTTATTTGATTTAGTCTAGTTTATTACGATTTGGTCCTTCACCCAAAAATTAACCGAACAACATTTCCATCAACCACTCACCTAGGGTTTAGTTACTCATTGTCATATTAAAGCTAACAAACATGACATAAACAACTATGGAAGCCATTAACATTAAACTCAATAAAAAGATGAAAGATCAAATTTTTACTTAAGAAATGTAAATGCAAGTAAGCTAACTGCAAGGTAAACAACAAAAAGCAATAAAGTTAAGATTTTTGGCAAATGAAAATAAAGAAAACTGATGTAACATTAAACCAGAGATTAAAGAGTGATTACAACTAAGTTTAAGGTCCTTAACATGTAAATAAAACTAAGCTATAGTAAAATTTAACTTAACTAGGTAAGAAAATACAAAGGAAATAAAGAAACAAACAAAGGATTAAAACCCTAAACTATGAAGAAGAAAACCACCCTAAACCTAAACAAAAAGATGGAGAGAATCCTTAAACTACAACTCCCTTTTTTTCCTCATCCAATAGTGGCTTTTAATAGTTGATTTCTGACCCAAATGTTGCCTAAAGTGCCTTTGAACACTAGCTTTTGGTTGGTGTTTCGGGTGGACAAACCTTGTCCTGATGTCATTTTTTGTCCTTACACGACAGTGATATACGATACCCATGGTAGAATATCGTAATATCGTTAACAGTCTCCAAAATAGGACGCTTCAAATGGATGTTGCAATACCCAAGGTTGGGTATCATGATATCATTGTAGATGGTCCCTTTTCTTCTTCAATTTGGGCCTGTCGAAGGTGTTGTGACTTCCATGATTCAATGTTGCAATACCCCCTTCTAGTGTTTTCGCTCATGTTGGGCTTCTGATGGCTCTCTACAGTACTCAATCAACCATTAAGTTCTCGATGACACATTTGGCCACATTGAGTCTCAAAAATAGCGTAAAACACACAAAAACCATTTATTAATATGAAATCTAAAAATAACTAAAAAGTAAAGAAATGACACTTAAATTGCTTGAGAATAAACTCATTAAGTGTAATGGAGAGCCTAATTTGACATATCAAATTACAACAGATTAGGTTGTCACCTCACCTAATCCTAGTTAGATTAGGAGTTCGTTTTTCTATTGAAATAGACTTTTACAATTAAATAAGGGTTTCACCTTTTCTCCCTATAAATAGGTGGCATCGGTAAGACTAAATATACAACTTTGAGATATTGTTATTCTACCTGAAAATAATGAGAGTTTACTCTCTAAGTATTAATTATATTTTCTTGAGTAACAATTCTATCGGTTTCTATTCAAGGAGAGTTTCGTTTTCTCACTGAAAGTAAAGTAAACTATTTCAGGTTTTGTGTTTGATTCGAATCGTTCGAGCTCACGCTTGAAGTAATTCATGGTATGAGAATAACAAAGAAGGTCATTCGGTTGAAAGCCAAGAACGATAAGGATCTGTCTAGCCGAGAACACATGTGTGATTTCAGTAAATGGTTATTACTATAAATATCACAAGCAGGCTCGATTTTTAATTTTTTATTTTTCGTTGTGTAATAACACCATTTTCGAATTGAATTTTTTCCAACAAGTTCAGGTATCAATTAGGTCTAAAGAAATTCAAGTACCAACTATATACGTTTGGACAAGTTTAGAGGACAAACTACATATTAACCCTAATATCTAATGTTTCAACTTAAATTTATTCAACACAAACTGTAATATGATTTTATAAATTAATTAAATTAGATTTCAAAATTTTATTTTAATAAGCTTTGTGATTAAATATTAATTTCAATATACACTTGTATCAGTTAAAGCATATGGCAAAACTTTGTATTATAAAAACTAGATCAAATTAGTCACGCTATTATCAAATGGATCAATTTAGTCACTATAGTATTAAAAAGAATCATATAAGTCTAAAATGTTTTAGAACTAACATTTACTATATAAAAAATAAAGATTAATTTTATTTTTTAATTATATCTTAATTAGTGTTAGAGTTAATCAATTTAAATTTAAGTTTAGCTCTATTAATAATATCCATTAGCAGCATTTAAGAAAATCATCAGTAAAAAGAATGATGGTTGGTAGTATTAGTACCTTAGAAGTATCATTTTAATTGATGATGAAGTAATATAATCTAATATCACTATTTGTTTATTTATTGGTAAGTTGCTTATATCATGCAAAATAAACTTTGTTTTATTCTTTCTTCTTTTTATTGTTATTGTTATTTTACGCCAACTCGTTAACGAATGAGAGAAAAAAAAAATACCTTATAAGATTTTAATAATTTTTTAATAATTATTATTTAATGCGTTTACTAATTTAATGTAAATATCTTTCATTATGAATCATAATTATAGTTGTTAGATGTTGTTTTATCTAAATTTTTTTATTTTTAATTTAATATTACAATTTATTTTCTAATATAATTCTAAAATTTTATATTATTTTCAGTAATGTTATATATTAATTCAATGTTTAATTAATTTTTTAGATAAATATTGATTTTACAATGACATTCAATGGTGGTGTGATAAAATTCAAAGTTAAATTATTTTGAAAGAGCATATGGATAAGTAAATAGGTATAAATTTATCATTAACTACAATATATTGTTTTCTTTTTTTTACTTTCTATATTATATAATATTGTATTCTTTTACTTGGTATTTTATTTTGGTATTAACTTAAATAATGATTCCAATTTTTAGTTATAAAACATTATTTGCATTGTATATATTATATATTATTAAATTTTAATTTCTAATAGATAATTGTGTATATTTATGTGACACCTACATGAGAAAGAAAATTAATATAAAAGAAATGGGACACATGATAATTTTTTAAAATTTGCTTTTGGAGTTAAAAAAATATACTACTAGTGTACCAAATAAAAAATAACATATTTACATATCTAGGGTTTTTTTATAGATCAAAAGTTTCTATTACATCCTGTACTTTGCGTAAGTTGTGAATTTAGTACTTGTACTTTAATTTGGTCATTTTTAGTCCTTGTATTTCTAGAATTTAAAAATTTTAGTCCTAACGAAATAATAACTATTAAATTCATTAAGTTAAGTTCTGTTATTTTTAAATTTTGATGTGTCAAATATATTATTATATGTGTAATGTTATGTCTATCTGTTATTTTCACATATTACTCACACAAAAAATCAGTTAATAGATTCAACGATTGTTATTTGCATTAAGACAAATTTTGAAATTTAATATATATATATATATATATATATAGTCACTAAGAATGATCCAATTGGTAAACGTAGACTAGATCTATAACTTTACACATAATATATGACTAATGACATAATTTAACCAAACAGATTTAATTGTTATCGTTGGGCCAGATTTAAAATTTAAAAATTTGATTAAAAATGATAAAATTAAAGTACAAATACTAAATCCGCAATTTACACAAAGTACAAGGTCTAATAAAAAAATTGACCTTTATTATATTTACTAAAAATAAAAAAATAATAAGAGAAAGAATACTATAAATTATACAAGATGGAAATAATAATCAGTTTTTTAGATAGGGATCAAACATGTCATTCACATAATATTGATCATACAAGCATATCAGCCCAAAAGCCCAATAAAAATAAACAATGAATACAATGGCTATTAAAGCTCAGCCCATACCCCCACAAAGAAACCCTAGCCACCCTAACTTTTCATCTGCCGCCTCGGAGGGAGGAGAGTGACCGGAGAGTCAAAATCCGCCATGACTGATTAACCAACAACCAGCAAATCCAGTGCCGAGGGTGAAATAATAATCTAAAATATTGGATGGATGGGAAAAGGGCGAGCATTTATCATAGTTACCTTGATTCACCCCGTGCATGCTAACTTGAACTGAAAAAATTCCTATCAAAGGCTGGCCCAAATCTGTCTGTGGGACGTGAAAACAATGTACTCTTTGGACCCAACCCAAAGTAGGAAAATAATTTTAAATATTTCATTTTGGGTTTAAGCCCATGTGACCATGTCCCGCGTGAGGGCTGTTTTATTGGAGCAATATAGTCAAACCACGTTGACGTGTATGAACATAAAAAGATCCCTTGCCACATCATCAATGACGTCAACTTCTACTCCCTGCAATTAAAGATCCTGAAAGCAAAAGAAAAAACATAGGATTAAATTTAAAATTTCTTGAATTTAAAAGGAGTCTACGCTCATAGGAAGACGAAGTACGACAAGATTCTGTACATATTTCACCATTCACACTAGTTTTTTGGAAGAAAATTCTAAAGATGGATTTCTTTATACATAAAAATCAATTTCATTTTCATTTTAAAATTCATAACGATAGAAGTTTCTTTACGCATTAAAGTTTTCATTATCTATTAAAAAATTAAGCTTCACAAAAAAACTGTTATTTGCGTATGTATTTCTTTAATTTAAACATTTACTAGTTTTGTAGAATTAAGTTTTTTTTTTTTTTTTACCATTTATTTAAGATTCATAATTTTCAAATTTTGGAAAAAATAGTAGGGGTTCATAGTGTAGAGATGCCCATCCATTGGATTGAGTTTAAATTCTGTTTTAAAATATTTCTAAGTTTAAGCTCGTTTTTGGGTAAAATCGCCAAAAATACCTGTTTTATTATTTAAAAGTTAATAAAATATTAAAAATTATTTTAATTAAATTTTAATTTAAAAATATTTTTTTTATTCTTTAAATTGAATTAGAATGGGGTTAGTCAGGTCTGCGGCAGTGGTGGAAGAAGCATTGCCAGCAGTGATGAACGGCAGCCTTGATGCCACGTGGCTAAATCACGTTTACTTGTAAAGATCAGCCAATGAGAAGGGCAGCCTAGCCCTTTCCTATAAATTAATCTGACCAACCCACTTTCACGAACCTACTTTACAAAAACTTGTTTAATTACCAAAAAGTTGAGAGCAAAGGAAAGAGCAGAGTAAGCTAAGCTTTGATCATCAATGGCGGAGAAGAGTTTCAAGTACGTGATCCTTGGCGGTGGTGTAGCTGCTGTAAGTTCCGTCGATCACTTCTCGCTCTTCGATTCTCCTTTTTTTTTTTTGTTGTTATTTTCTTGAATTTTGTTTGACTTTTTCTCTTGTTTATCGATGCCTTTGCTTTTTTATTTTCACAATCTTGTCCTCAATGTGTATCATCTATCGCTTAATTTTATAATAATACAGATCCAGTTTTCCTGTATTTCCTGCTAAGATGATAAGTGAAAGAAAAAATGAAAACGAATTGAAAGCAAATCTGAAGCTTTAGATCGGTTGCTATTCGTTTAGTCATTGAATTTTCATTGTTATGGTTTTTGAGAATGGATTTATACTGAGGCATTTAAACATGGTTACGACTTTTTACATCATGTAATGCATCTTTTGCTGTTTTAATCATACGGAGCGTCGCGTGTGTATCGGAACGATGGCTAGATTTTCTTTTGCAATGATTTGAAGTTTTGAACCCTTTAATGTGGAAAGTTAAAGCTTCTTTCATTTTATGTAGCATTCACACTATTAAAAGGCTTATGTTGTACTTTGTTTTGACTGATTTATTTTATATTTTTACGTCTTTTTCCTGAAAACTCTTCTCTTCTGACTTTATAGGGATATGCAGCGAGAGAGTTTGCCAAGCAGGGAGTGCAGCCTGGTGAGCTAGCAATTATTTCCAAGGAGGCGGTATGATTTTCAATTATATATAACTTTATGAAACCTAAACTGATTACATGAGTGATAGACATTTAGCTTTTCCTTCGATTGAACTTTTCTTAAAAATAGTTAGTTTCTTAAAATGAAGCTTGTGGGGGAAAAAAATAAGCAAAAAAAATCTATTGAAGTTGTTTGATAAACACTACTAAGTTTTTTTTATAGGGTTGTCGTCTTGTGATTTTTTAATACTATGTCATTGCCATTAAAAAAAATGTAAGTAAATTATTTCAAGTTATTGAAGAACTCTTCTCTCATTTTAGTATAATATTTGCTCCTGCAGCAATGCGAGGGCAAATTCATAATATTCAATCAACACTTTAAGCATTGCGTCCGAATGGAATTTGTTGTTGTATTAAGCAGAATGTATCTTGCATTTTTACATTTTAGATCACTAAATGCATTATTTTATTCATATCACTTACAATTGTTTTGTTCTAATTATCAGTTCTGCTTAGAAAAAGCAAAATAGTCCATCAAATAATTTCAGCGTGCAGTTTAGCATTATTTTGTTCTCTCGTTCTGCTGTCTTCATGGGGACTCCCTCCTCTGGATGCTCCCTATTTCTGATTTTGTTAAAGTTAAATTCTACTGTAATAGTGGCCAGTTCCAGTGGCATTTACATCACATCACTCATCATAGCTGCTATTGTTGTCATTTATTGATGCCTTAATAGGTAAATTTGTATTGCAGATGACCTGATTTTTGCTTTCTTATACATGTAGGTGGCTCCATATGAACGACCTGCCCTGAGCAAAGCATATCTCTTCCCTGAGGGTAAGCTATAACCCTAATACGTTTTTATGTACTTATTTGAAAATTTTAAATAAACTCTAAACTCGCATAAGTGCAATAATAACTACGCTTCTATTTGCCACATCAACATTGGTTGCTTTGTTTCCTGTATCAATTTGTTGACTTGTTCTTCACAGGAGCTGCAAGACTTCCTGGTTTCCATGTCTGTGTTGGAAGTGGCGGAGAGAGATTGCTTCCTGAGTGGTACAAGGAAAAAGGTTAGCGACATGTTTGTGCGTATTTGTTTAATGTGAAATTTAATTGCTGTAGTAATAGATGATGATATGCGAAAAGGGAATTTAACTATTTGTCTTTGTTTATTCAATAATTTGTACTATTCTCATCAATATGCTTTTCGTGTACGCATGCTTGCAGGAATTGAATTGATCCTTAGCACAGAAATAGTGAAAGCAGATCTTCCTGCCAATACTCTAGTAAGCGCCACTGGAGAAACATTCAAGTATCAAATCTTGATCATTGCAACTGGTTCAACGGTGAGTTGCAGTTTCTAGGGATCTCAACTTAAACATTCCTTGTATTGCCTACCATACATGGTTTAACACATCTTTCCTGCAGGTTATCAAATTGACAGATTTTGGAGTGCAAGGAGCTGATGCTAAAAACATCTTCTATTTGAGAGAAATTGATGATGCTGATAAGTTGGTAGAAGCAATCAAAGCAAAGAAGAATGGAAAGGCTGTTATCGTTGGTGGAGGTTATATTGGTCTTGAGCTTGGTGCAGCCTTGAAAATTAACAATCTTGATGTCAGCATGGTGTACCCGGAACCATGGTGCAGTAAGTAGATGCCTACTGTTGAAAAATGGGCATGAGGACACATGATAAACTAACTAAATTAATTTCTGGTGGATTCTTGTTTTCTAATTTTATGATTGTTCTTGTAGTGCCCCGGCTTTTCACCTCTGGCATAGCTGCTTTTTATGAGGGTTATTATGCTAATAAAGGGATCAAAATTATAAAGGGGACAGTTGCGGTTGGATTCACCTCTAACTCCAATGGAGAGGTAAGTGGTCATCTTTCAGAAGGCTGATAATTTAGTATTCTTTTAGAGGATTCAAATCATTTTAATGCTTTGATACCTTCATCCTCTGTTCAGGTGAAGGAAGTTCAACTTAAGGATGGCAGGGTTCTGGAAGCTGACATCGTTGTGGTTGGTGTTGGTGGAAGGCCTCTTACAGCACTATTTAAAGGGCAGGTTGAAGAGGAGAAGGGCGGAATAAAGGTTGGTTTGATCTATATATAACATAATCTAAAATGCCTTTTTCATCTACAAATGTCACCTTGAAATACTTATTGAACTTTATTAAAGAAATGATCACCTCAATCATTCTGTTGATATTGCATAAATCTGCAGTCTAAATGGGCAGGACCTAATTCTGAATAATATTCATTAAGAATAAACTCTAATCAAGATTGATATTTTAATTGTATAACACAATTGTTTGACTGCAGACTGATGCTTTTTTCAAAACAAGTGTTCCCACAGTATATGCTGTGGGTGATGTAGCCACTTTCCCTCTGAAGTTATACAATGAGTTGAGAAGGGTTGAACATGTTGACCATGCCCGGAAATCTGCCGAACAGGCTGTAAAGGTGTGTTACCTGACTTAGGTATATTTATACTTGGATGTTGTCTAAACGTTACTTTCCAATAGACGAATATAAACTGCTGAACCATTCATACAATTTTTGCAGGCCATCAAGGGGCTCGAGAAGGGGCAATCAGTCGACGAATATGACTACTTACCGTACTTCTATTCCCGTTCCTTTGACCTAGCATGGCAATTCTATGGTGACAATGTTGGGGATACAGTGCTTTTTGGAGACAACAACCCACAATCACCGAAGCCAAAGTTCGGATCCTATTGGATCAAAGATGGCAAGGTGGTAGGGGCATTCCTAGAAGGTGGTAGTGCCGAAGAAAACCAGGCAATTGCTAAAGTTGCTAAGCTTCAGCCTAAAGCTGAGAATTTGGATGCGCTGACAAAAGAAGGTCTTGCCTTTGCCTGTAAGATATGAAGAGTAGTAACAGCTGCCATGCCTTGCAAAAAAGGAAGAACGATGTTGCAATAGGACTGCGTATGGGAAGGGTTGGATCTGTGTTTTTTCATTGGGTTGTGGTGTTATTTCTCTTTGCATTTAGTACATAGATTCTGGAGTTTGCTTTGTTTAGCTTTGCTTTTCTTTTGAATGATGAATAATAACAAACAATATTCAACTGTATGTTGTGCAGTACGAAAAATAAAACCTATGATCTTGCTGGTGCTGAAATCAACTAATTATTCCATCCAATATTTAGATTAGATTATTAGAACTCGAAATTCAAGGAAACGATTGACATCAAATTAAAGGTTATTCCATGCAACTGTAGGATGATTTTGGCTGTGCACATGATTACGGGGAAATAATCTCCTTTACTGAAAATCTTCGGCATTGGGAATGAAATTCGAGAAGATAATTAAAATTAAGTCGGAAGGAAATTCCATTGCAACAAAAGGGTTCAGCAAAACAAATATATGAATCCAAAAAGAAAGAACTACATAGCACTGGATGACTAACTTCAAAAACCTAGGGCAGCCTTAAATTCAAAAGAAATCCTCTGTAGAAACCAAAAACCATCCGTATTTCATTCATAGGTTGCTGGCGGTGCGGGTGCTTTTAGTCGAAGAGACTGAAGCCCATATCCTGCAAAATGGTGAAAAAAGAATTAAGATAAAAATGCATTTGTGAATTGTGATAGTAACAGCACGCCAGGCCAAGATTGCAACAAAAACAAATGAAAAAAAGAAAAGAAAAAGAAATAATGTTTCAGAGTTAGTACATCATCGGATTCCTCTTTCTCCTCAACTTTCTCTTCCTTCTTAGTCTCAGCTGCAGCAGGAGCAGCGGCAGCGGCGGCTCCGGGTGCAGATGCCGCCACAGCAACACCACCACCGCTGGGAACAGAGGCAAGCTTTTCCCTCCCAGATGCAATAAGCTCGGTTATATCTTTGCCCTTCACTTCAGATAAAAGAAGCTGGAGCCTTTCCTCTTCAGCGTCAGCTCCAACTATATAACACCATTATTTGAAACCAACAATCAACATTTCTTCCTCAATCCATCCAAGATTATACAAAAAAGGACAACATATTTATGCACATAACTAGAAGCAAACTAAACATTCATATTCATGTAAATCTCAAACTAAAAATACGATCTTACTACTACCAAGTAAAATAGATAAAAAGAGACAATCATTGTAATCCTGATTTGGAAAAGAAAAAGCGTACCGCTGGCAAGAATGTTCTTAAGATCATCAGCTGAAGGAGAGGCATTGCCTCCAAGTACAGCCAACAAATAAGCAGCAACAACCTTCATTTTCTCTCTTTTTTGCTTACGGTAAACTGAGATAAAAAGAGAAAAAAAGACGAATGTCAAAAACCCAAAGAGAGAAGCAGGTGTAAATATAGAGAATAAGTGGGAGAGAGAAGGAACCAGGGAAGCAATGGATCTGCAGCTGTTGTGGATGCAAATGGAGGTAACAGGTCGGACATCAGTAGGCAGCTGTTATATATATTATGCAAAACTAGGGTTTTAGTTAGAGAAATGGATCAAAATGTGTTGGGGCTTGGGTTTTTGAAGCCCAATGTTATGTTAGTTATACAGTTAACTGCCGGTAAGTAACTTATCATATATTCATTTTGTTGGTACAATCTTGCCAGAATTTGGTCACTAAAATTTGCTTTTATAAATTATATAATAAATAGTAAAAATTGGATAATTCATGAATAGCTATATATATTTATTGAAAGTGTTAAACTATAATCAAAGTATAAATACATGTTTGAAGAATTGCAAATATCAAATAATTATAAAATAGAATCAAACCATTACAACATGAGACTGAAGTCAAAAAATAAGTAATTAAATTTAAAATCACACGTGATAGTCGCACATAGTGATACTTCGGAATCCACATATATAATTGTAAATGATGGATCTCAAACCTAAGTACTCAAGACCCAATGTCTCCACCCACGTATATATTAGTCATCATAATTGTACTTATATTGGTTTAATATTTTTTAACAAAAATTATCTATTTTTGCTATTAATAAAATTCTTGATTGAGTTGGTCCGGCACCAACTCAATTAGAAAAATTATAAAAATATCTTTTCGTATTTAAAATAAATTATATTATTCAATGTTACTTTAATCTTTTTAATTTAAAAAAAGAATAAAAAGTATACAAAAGATGATATTTAGATTACATTAAAAATAATATTAAATTTACTACTTAATTAAAATTTTATTTTAATATATTTATACATTATAATTTTATTATGCATATTTTATAACCTCTATTAATTTTATATATATTAATAATGTTATTGATTGAATGTGACGAAATTCTGAGAGTTGCAAGAACCACCTGCGACTAGTTGAAGATAGTAGTAGTTCAGGCAGTGAGGCAGTAGCTGTAAGTCCATTAGAGGAGGTGTTAAGTGGTTCAGCCTGTATCACAAGGGAGCTACATAACCAGGCTTTTGATGCTGGGGTGCCAAACCCAACAGAGCTCAAACAGCCTAACAAAACCTATATTGCAAAGGGATAGCACAAAGAGAGGGCGTTGACAAACGTACTCATAGTAATACTGCCACTCAAACAGATTGTCAACTCAAATACCAATTATCTAGTGGAGAAAAAGAGAGTTCCGTTTTATGAAAGAAAAGAAATATTCTAAAATAATTAAATCCAATCCAATATAGCTTTCAAAGCCAAGGATTGGGTGCGTTGTTGACTAGTGACTACCCACCTTCTATAAGCACTAAAGTTCCTCAACCTGTCTTACATCAACTACAGCTTAGCCGACATCAAATGACTCGACCAATCTCACAACCCATGCTTGCCTGCCTGCCTCTTCAAAACATATGGATTATTTTTCCTTTTTCCCTTTTCCAATTCAGCTTCTTTACTGGTGGCTTGTATTTAAAGCCTATATGCTTACAGATAAGAAGGTTTTTGGATGTTCCTCACCCTCAAAATTCTACTTTTGCTTAGTCAAAAATTGCTGAGCTGATGTTTGATGGTTCATGTAATTACAAAGATGCAAACGAACCATCAATAAAAAAGAAGACCAATTTTTTTTATCGTCTATCTTCATGAAATGCAGACATTCTTATCTTATATAACCATAACCATAATTTGAGCTTAAGTTTTGATTTCTTTACAATAATTAAACAGAAAAAAAGAAGAAGCACTAATTTATTCCTTAATGGCTTATTGTAAAATGAAGATTAACTCAATATCATAGCGCCATTGATGAAGTTGAAGCAAAATGAAGAAACAAATGTCCACCCAACTGTTCCTCCAAATGCACACTCCATTTTGTTCATTTTTGGTTGGTCTCAAGCTCAACAATACTCCTCTCTAACTGCATCATCAGAAATGGGGAAATATATTAGAAACAAGAAAATATCACGTTCAATTTTGCCAAAAATTAGAATAAGAGTGCAGTAAAACAGAGTTTGAAGAGAAGAAGCGGTACATGCAACAGGGCCTGAAATTTTCTGCGTAAAAGACAGTATTCGCATGTGATTAATTGTAAAGCTTGCAAACACCTGACATAGACCACGGATTTATATGTTATATAAGAGGTGAGCAGTTTAGTTATTAATGGTTAAAGAAGCAGTGTTAGCAGTTTCTACATGGGTGTACATATGCCAACGATTGCATCTACATGAATGTAAGTATTTGTATGGTATCTTTAATATTGAAGAATGAATAGGAAAAGAGGATTCCCAAACTCTCACCCTTCCTTATTCCGCTCATCGGAAGCTTGACGGAGGTTAGCACAAGCAAGTTTCAAGCGATTGGCACCAATGCTGGGAGACCAAATACAGGGACAAAAAAAGTTTTGAAGGGTTATTAACCTCAAAAATAACATAAATCTGTTCTTCCCCTGGTATAGCTTAATCGCAGAAAATCTCATAATAAGCATCAATATTCACATATAGGCACCAGGATTTGATGAAAGGTTAGCAAAAGAAGAAAGAAGAGACGCAAAAAAGGTGAAGAGGTATATGACCTAGAGCTACTTCCTTTAAGTTGATGAACATAAGAATCCAGGTTGCTAAAATCAACATTCTGATAACCCCTGCAGTGCAGAGACATAAATTAGTGTTAGGATCAGAAAAAGAAAGATGAAGTCAGAAACTAAGGTTAAATAGTAACATCATACAGTAGCATCTGAGGTTTGAGATTACAAATTTCTGTTGATTTCATTTATGATCCTCTCTGCATCATTGCAAAACAAAGTGATGACTTCCTCCACGAAGTTGGGATTAGTTGAATCCTGCAAAGCTTGAATTTGACTGAACTGGTTGTCAAGCACTCCCTACCAATAACATCCAAACAAATGAAAACTTCCATATCTCCAATGGAATGGCATCATAAGTTGGTAGAATTGAAATCATGAAAATTAAAAAAAAGGGAAGGGAAATAAGAAGGTACCTCTTCAAACATGGATTGAACAAAATTCTTGAGCTGTGTTTTGAGTGCGGCTAAATCCATATAATAAGGGTAGAAGATTGAAGACCAAAACCCTACTTAAATTGCTCAAAGAGAAACCAGGCAAGTTGATTTATATAGTGAAAAATAACAAAGAGGCCTACAAATAAGGGGTGGAATTGGATTCATCTGTTTTCTTTACTTAATAAATTTGCTCAATAGGAGTCAAAGTCAAATAGTTTAGTTTCTCCAAATAAAGATTTGGTGCGTGCAGTTGCCCACCTTCCCTCCCTCGTGTGCTTCATCATTGTTTGGCAATTTGTCATCTCACTTTTAATTCCTGTTTCATTAAAATAATTTTACACCAGAGTTGACATTTCCCTTACTTTTTTCATTCAGCATTTCTTTGATTTGAAATCATTAATACATTGAATTCTTTCTATTTAATTTAGGTTTTGGATTTTTTTTAAAAAATAACCAGGCTGAATTTTTTTTATTTACCTTTTATATGTATTTTGTTATTGAAAAATTAATAAAATAATAAATAAAAATGGATGAAAATACAAGAGAAATTTTCTTGTCTTTTTTTATTTCACTCAAGTAATGATTTTATTTATAATTTATAATTAACATTCAATGCAATACCATAAATTAAGCTTACTTAAGTGTTTCATTAACTCATATATTAAACATTGCATGATGAATAAGAGGTTTTACTTCATAAATGAGGGGGGTTAGAATATGGACATTCACATTTATTTATAACACTCTCCCGTGGATGTCCAATAGAGAAAACAGTACCTCATTAAAACCTTTATTAGGAAAAACCCTGTGGGATAAAAATCTAATGAAGGAAAAAGAGTACACAATCTCCTATTACAAGTTGCCTCGTTAAAAACCTTTACCAGGAAAACCCAGTGGGACAAAACCTTGGTTAAAGGAAAAGAGTACAACGTGTTTTAGACTCCCCCTAATGACGACATCACATTATATCTTTGAGTCGATGCATTCCAATATTGTTTCGTAGTCTTTCAAATGTTGAAGTTGACAATGCCTTGGTAAAAAGATATGCTAAATTATCACTAGAACGAATTTGTTGAACTTCTATGTCACCTTTCTTCTCAAGATCATGAGTGAAGAATAATTTTGGTGAAATATGTTTCGTTCTGTCACCTTTGATATAACCATCCTTTAATTGAGCTATACATACTGCATTATCTTTGTACAAGATAGTTGGCATATTTTCCTGTAAAGGTAAATTACATATCTTCTGGATATGTTGGGTTAATAACCTTAGCCAAACACACTCTCGGCTTGCCTCATACATTGCAATTATTTCAGCATGATTTGAAGAGGCAGCAGCTAATGTTTGCTTTGTCGAACGCCATGATATGGCAGTTCCTCCACGTGTAAATAAATATCCCATTTGAGAATGACTTTTATGTGGATCCGACAAATATCCAACATCAGCATAACCAACTAATAGGGATTTTGAATCATTTGAATAAAACAACCCCATATCAATGGTCCCTCTAAGATATCTAAATACATGTTTAATTCCATTCTAATGTCTACGTGTTGGAGAAGAACTAAATCTTGCTAGCAAGTTTACAGCAAAAGCTATATCAGGTCTTGTGTTATTTGCAAGATACATCAATGCTCCTATGACACTTAGATATGGTACTTCAGGATCAAGAAACTCTTCATCATTCTCACAAGGACGAAATTGATCTTTATTCACATCTAACGATCGTACAACCATCGGGGTACTCAATGGATGTACTTTATCCATATAAAATTTATTTAAGATCTTTTTCGCATAAGTTGACTAATGGACATGAATTCCATCTTTTAAATGCTCGATCTGCAGGCTAAGACAAAATTTTATTTTTTCGAGATCTTTCATCTCAAATTCTTTCTTTAAATAATTTACTGCATTTTGAAGCTCTTCAGGAGTTCCAATAATATTTAGATCATCAACATAAATAGCAATTATCACAAAGTTTGATTCAAACCTTTTTATAAAAACTCATGGGTAGATTGGATCGTTTTATAACCTTCTTTTAACAAATATTCACTAAGAAGATTGTACCACATACGTTCAGATTGTTTTAATCCATATAAACTTTTCTTTAATCTAATTGAGCAATTTTCTCGAGAAACTCTATATCCTTTAGGGATTTTAAATCCTTCTGGGATTTTCATATAAATTTCACTATCAAGTGTACCATACAAATAGGTTGTAACAACATCCATTAGATGCATGTCAAGTTTTTCACATACTGCCAGGCTAATAAGGTATCTAAACGTGATTGCGTCCACCACATGAGAATATGTCTCTTTATAATCAATGCCGGGTCTTTGCGAAAATCCTGTGCTACAAGTCGTGGTTTATATGTTACAACTTCATTTTTCTCATTTCGTTTTCGTACAAATATCCATTTATATCCTACCGGCTTTACATATTTAAGGGTTTGGACTATAGGTTTAAAAACCTCACGTTTAGAAAGTGAATTTAATTCTGCTTGAATTGCGTTTTTCCATTTTGGCCAATCTTTTCTATTTCTATATTCCTCAATAGATTTAGGCTCAAGATCCTCATTTTCTTTTGCTATTTCAATAGCAACATTATAAGCAAAATTTTTGTCGGCAATTATTCCTTGTGCTATAAGTCATGATTTATATGTTACAACTTTATTTTTTTCATTTTTTTCGTACAAATATCCATTTATATCCTATCGGCTTTACATATTTAGGGGTTTGGACTATAGGTTTAAAAACCTTACGTTTAGAGAGTGAATTTAATTCTGTTTGAATTGCGTTTTTCCATTTTGGCCAATCTTTTCTATTTCTATATTCCTCAATAGATTTAGGCTCAGGATCATCATTTTCTTTTGCTATTTCAATAGCAACATTATAAGCAAAATTGTTGTTGGCAATTATATTTTTTCGGTTCCATCTTTTTTCTGAAGTAATATAACTTATTGAGATTTCTTTGTTATCACCATTTTCAGGTACTTGAACCTTTTTTGGGTTTTTTTGATTAGTTATATTTTTGGCCTCTTCTGGGGCACTTGCCTCCACAGTATTACCATCTTGAATAATTGCTCCTTTCCTTTTACAAGGATTTTTATCTTTGAAACCAATTGGCCTTCCACGCTTTAGGCGTGGATTACTTTCTTTTGCACTAACAATTTGCCTTATTGGGATATCAATTCGTATTGGAGCATTTTCAGCTGGTATGCGAGATTTTGTAATTCTCTTTAGGTTAGTAAATAAATCTGGTAGTTGATTGGCAATGTTTTACAAATGTATAATCCTTTGAACTTCTTGTTCACATTGACTTATACGAGGATTTAACTGAGATAATAATGATCCATTCCATTTAATTTCTTTTACCAGTTGTATTTTATCTTCCCCAAATGTTGGGAATGTTGTTTCATTAAAATGACAATCAATAAATTGTGCAGTAAATAAATCTCCAGTTAATGGTTCAACATATTTAATTATAGAAGGAGATTCATAACCAACATATATTCCCAACCTCCTTTGAGGACCCATCTTTGTGCGTTGTGGTGGAGCAATTGAAACATATACTGCACATCTAAAAATTCTAAAATGGGAAATATTTGGCTCCTGACCAAAAGCCAATTGTAATGGGGAGCACTTATTATAACTTGTTGGCCTTAATCGCACAAGTGCTGCTGCATGCAAAATAGCATATCCCCGAGTTGTAATAGGGAGTTTTGTTCTTATGAGTAATGATCGAGCTATTAGTTGGAGGCGTTTGATAAACGATTCAACTAAACTGTTTTGTGTATGAACATGAGCTAAAAGATGTTCAACTTTTATCCCAATTGACATACAATAATCATTAAAAGCTTGGGATGTAAACTCACTAGCATTATCAAGACGAATAGTTTTGATTGCATAATCTGGAAATTGTTCCCTTAATCGAATTATTTGAACAAGTAGTCTCGCAAACGTCAGGTTGCGAGTCAATAATAAACACACATATGATCACCTACTAGATGCATCTATTAAAACCATAAAATATCTTAATGGTCCACATGGTGGATGAATGGACCCACATATATCACCTTGAATATGTTCCAGAAATTCGGGAGACTCAATCCCAACTTTAGCTGGTGATGGTCTAATAATCAATTTTCCTTGAGAACAAGTGACACAAGATAAATCCTTAAATTCAAGAATCTTTTGATTCTTTAATGGGTGTCCAATTGAATTCTCGATGATTCTTTGCATCATAATAGATCCGGGATGGCCTAATCGGTCATACCAAATAGTAAAAGTATGTGGTTTTACAAACTTCTGGTTTGTAGTAACATGTGACTCAATTGCACTAATATGTGTATAATATAAACCTGATGAAAAATCAGGTAGCCTCTCCAAAACATATTTTTTTCCATATTCAACATTTGTAATATATAGATATTCAACATTTTTCTCATTCATAGTCTCAATATGATATCCATTAAGACGAATATCTTTAAAACTCAATAAATTTCTTTGAGACTTAGTGGAATATAAAACATCATCAATGATAAATTTTATACGCTCTTCCAGAGCCTACAATAAGTTTTAAACTACCCGATATGTATTAACATGGGCATTACTCATTGTCAAATAAGAAAAATATTTTTTATCTTTGAGTATTGTATGTGTTGTAGCACTATCTGCAAGACACATGTCTCCATTGATTTTGGGTTCATCGAAATTTTGTTGAATATTTATATTCTTCATAAAAACAAACAAAATATAATATGAGAAACATTGCAAATATTTATTAAATATATAAATTATTCTTTATGTAAGAAAATAAAATATACTTAAAATAACATAAAAATGTCAAAATAACATCAATTTTTCTAATGATTCTCAAAGAAATCTGCCACATCTAGGTGAGTTATATTATTAAAGTCATTAAATTTATCACCCTCGTAGGCATGGTCAGTTTTAGTATTATAGTGAATATCTTCATCTTTTGCCTCCATTTCATCATTTTGGGATATAAAATTTGTCTCCATATGCTTTCCCTTCCTTTTGATGGATGCTTGATAAAGTTTCACTAAATGCTCAGGCGTACGACAGGTATGTGACCAGTGCCCCTTCATACCACATTGGTAGCATATATTCTCAACAATCTTTGAAGGATTATTTTGATCACTTCTTTCTTGTCTTTCATTGTTATTCTTTTTCTGGTGGTTAGAAGTATCATTGTTATTACCACCATGATAACGATTACTAATACATCCTCGACCACGTCCCCCACTGCGTCCACGACCGTGACTTCTATATTTTCTATTTTCATAATTATTGTGTACTGTTACATTCATTTCAGGGAATGGTGCAGAACCAGTGAGATAAATTCCATGATTTTTCATCAATAGCTCATTATTTTGTTCAGCCACCAAAATGCATGAAATCAATTCAGAATACCTTTTAATTCCTTTTTCACGGTATCGCTGCTGCATGAGCACATTAGTAGCATGAAAGGTTGAAAATGTTTTCTCTAACAAGTCCTCATCAGTTATGTTTTCTCCACATAATTTTAGTTGAGAACTAATTTTGAAAAGTTCTGAATTGTATTCACTTACAGTATTAAAATCTTGCAACCGTAAGTGCATCCAATCATAACGAGCTTTAGGGAGTATCACAGTTTTCTGATGGTCAAATCGTTCTTTCACAGTGAGATATTCCACTTTTAATCCTTCATGCAAATGATGACGGATGAAAATCATTGCTTTAGCCTTATCTTGATTAGATGCTTCTTTATCTGCTAATATAGTATTTCCTAGACCTTTAGCATCTAGGTGAATTTCAGCATCTAACACCCATGACAAATAATTCTTGCCTAAGATGTTTAAGGTCGTAAATTCAAATTTGGCAAGATTTGACATTATAATTACTTGAATCAAAATAAAAACAAATATTAGTAAAATAATAAGTATTCTCAATCGTAAAATAATTCAATTATATATACCAAATTTGCTAAATAATAATATGTATGTCAAATATTAGCATAAAGAGGAATAGTCATAATAATAACTTAACACAAATTAAATTAATTGAAATTTCTTTTAAAAAAAACATGTATATATAATTATCATTATTAGATTTTAGTTGTAAAAATAAATGTGCAAATGTTACCCAAAGCAAATATTTCATCTAGAAAATAAAATAAAAGAATTATGAAAATAAGTATACCGTATATAGTTTAATGGGAGTTATACAGGCAAATTATATAAAGTCGAAATGACGTGAACTTCACTATGAACTCGTAGAAGCTCGTGCTGATAACGTGTTATAGAAAAATTAATAAAACAATAAATAAAAGTAGATAAAAATACAAGAGAAATTTTTTCGTCTTTTTTTATTTCACTCAGGTAAGGATTCTATTTATAATTTATAATTAACATTCAATGCAATACCATAAATGAAGCTTACTTAAGTGCTTCATTAACTCATATATTAAACATTGCATAATGAATGAGAGGTTTTACCTCATAAATGAGGGGGGTTAGAATATGGACATTCACATTTATTTATAACATATTTTACTTAATATCTTTTTTTTTAAAATTATGGCTAAAAGAAGGTGAATTATTGATTAAAAATTAGGGGCTTGAGGACCCAAACTTAAAATAAAAATAAAAATTAAGCCCTTCCTTTTTTTTTACTCAATTGAGCACTTAAATTGTCAAAATGCATAAAAGAAGGCCTTCAAACTTCTTCAATAAAAAACAATTAAGCCTATGCTCTTATTAAAAATTAGAAATAAATTTATAATAAATAATAAATTTTAGAAAATTTATTAAATTTTAATAAAAATATAAAAAATTTAAGTTTTATTAAATTTTTTTATAAAAATCGTAAAAAAAATTAGAAAATTTTATAAAAAATCATAAAAAATTAACGACATCTATTTTTTTAATTAAAGTCATCACGTGTGGCAACACAACATGACATGTGGCGAAAAATGATAAAAAAATCAATAAAAGTTATAGAAAAATTAGAAAATACTTCTTTTGGTACAATAATTTTTATAAATTCTTTTTACGAAATTTATATTTCTTTACATTTTGTATAATTTTCTTATGACTTTATAAAATTTTATATTTCTATATATTTTATAAATTTTTATGAATTTTATAAAATTTTATAATTTTATAATTTTTTTAACAAATTTTATATTTTTCTAATTTTTAATATTTAAATTTTTATTAAAATTTTAATAATATTTATAACTTTTATTAATTTTTATTTTCTATAATTTTTAATAAAAGCAGGGGCTTAATTTTTATTTTTATTTTTTTAAGTTTGAGAGTCTTTTTGATGCATTTTGAAAGTTTAAGTATTCAATTGAATGCGAAAAGAAAAAAAGAAAAAAAGAAGTAGGGACTTAATTAATTTTTTTAAAAAGTTTAAGGACTTTTTCTACCATTAAGCCAAAATTATATGGTTGTGAATAGTTTTAGAGGAGTAAATTATTGTTTTTAAGAAATAGATTTTTTAACTAAAATATTATATAAAAAATAAATTACATTACAACTCATGTTCTTTTTTATTTAATAATTTTGTTATTTTATCAATTAAGTTGGTATTAATTACCAACAAATGTTTGGAAGAAATAATAATGGACATCTTTTCTAGGCATTTGGACCAAGTTTGAATCTTGAAGTCATTGTTGGGATAACTTTACTCGAATAAAGATTATAGTAGATCATAACATGGATAAAGACACCTATAGTTATATAAAAAAAAGTTAATATTAATTGATACATATACACTATAAAGCTAAATAAAGCAAGCTTAGATTTTTAAATCAATTAACTTAATTCATTTTATTTTTTCCCATTAATCAATTCAATTTGTTTTATAAATTAACTAGTATGTGACTCATAAGATGCATAGATTAATCTTATTTATTTAATTTATATGATGTGATTTTTAATTTAATTTAATAAATATATGATAATTTTGCATAGTGTAACACCCCAAAAATTGCTATAGTAAGAAAGTGAGATATTGTCCTTGATATAGTAAAATAAAAAAATAAAGTGACAAAAAGAGAAATTTTGAGTTATGTCAACAAAATCTATTTGGAAAGTATATTATAATATATATTCAAGAAAGGACTAAATCACAAAAGTGAGAAAAGTTTTGTGGCCCAAGAGTAAATACTAAAAAATTGAGGGGTTAAAGTGTAAATATGAAAAAGATGAAGGTCCAATAGTGCAAATATTTTAAGGGTGGAAGGATCTAGAAATTAAGGAGAATGGATGAATTAGGACCAAATTGAATAAGTGGAAAAAGTATGAGGGGTTAAATCACAATTTTACTAAAATGAGTGCTGATTCAATGGAGGAATTTTGAAAGATCATGAGGGGCAAAATATTCATTTAGAAAGGAAGATAATTTTGAAGAGTAATGATGATGTTGGTGATATTTTAGATTAATTAAATAAATATTAGTTTATTGATATTTTGATTTGACATTTAATTATATTTAATTATTATTTTATTTAGTATATAAGGAAACTCTTCATCTTTTCCAACGTGAGAAGAAGAAGAAAGAAAGAAAATTTTCTTTTCTTTACAATTTGATCCTTTTATAAAAAAATTCACTATTTTCACTTAGAAATTAAAAGAATTTCCATAGCCATCAAGAGAGAAAAATAATAATGAGACTTTGGGGAGCTAGAATATCAAGTTAGGTTCAAGATAATAGAAGTTGGAGGAGAGAGAAAGTCAAGTTAAAGTTTGGTTTCAAGATAATAAGGTATGGATGTTAAGGTTTTATGTTATTTTTAAGTTTAGTGGTGATAGAAAAGCATAAAACTAGTGTTAAAGTAAAGATTTCTCATGAGGAAAATATTGTGTTTTGACATGTTGATGAAGAGAGAAGTTGAGTAAGTGAATCAAGTGGTAGGAGAAGAGTAAAACAAGAGATTTTAATCGAAAAGAAGTAAGTACTCATAAACTTCCTTGTTATTTAAGAATTAAAATGTGATCTTTGTAAAGTAAGTGGTAATTAAGTAAAAGACATATAGTGTGAAATAATTTCTTAAGTGAAGGAGGAAATTATAATAAAAGTATAATAGTTGGGTTATGTGTTAGCGAAAATTATACAAAGTATTAGATAAGTGAAATTATGGAAAATGTGAAATTTTATGGAAATAAGGACTAAATTGAAAGACTTGAGAAATATATGTGGTGGAAATAATACAAGTGAAATACATAGAAATTTGATGTGAAAAATGAGATAGTGGAATTAATTATGTGAATTAAGTGAGATATCAAAGAAAAATTGTGTAATAATGAATAGAGAACTTTTATGAAAAAAGGTGATTAAATTGGAAAGTTATAAAAGTTTACAATGAAATATTAATAATAAAGCACATAGTGGAAAATAAAAGAATAAATAAATTTTGTAATCCAAACTACAATTATTTCCTAAGTTGTGGAAATTAATGGTTAAATCGTAAATTTGGGAAAATTCATATTAGAAATAGAAAAGTGAAGTGCATAACACTTAGAATGAGAAAAATTGATGTTGTAGTGAATTTTGGAATATTAATAAGTATTGAATAATTTTGGAATATTAATAAGTATTGAATTATATTATATATGTTATTAAAAGTAAAATATATTGCTACACGAAATATTGTGCTAATAACTAAATTACAAAATATATAAAAGTGATATGTGAAATATATTATAAGGATTATTAGTGAATTATGAATGTATAATGAATTTAGAAATATATTACACGTATTAAAGATAGTGAAGATATAAGTATACAGATTATTGGTACAATGATTAAATTGTAAAGTATGTAAAAGCATTATGCGAAAAGTGTAAAAGTGATATGTGTGCATGATATAATTTGCCCAAGTAGACGAGATTAGAACTACTAGGATATTAGTGGCATGCCATTAAGGAACCTTAGCGCGCTCTCTGATTATTAGCACGTTAGTGCTATCTAATTATTAGCACATTAGTGCTCTCCGTTTAGCTCTGTATAGCACTTTAGTGCTCTCTTTATAGCACTTTAGTGCTCTCTTTATAGCACTTTAGTGTTCTCTGTTTAATAGTGCATAATAATGCACCTCTGTATCAGTTCCGTATATCCTAAGTGTTCTGTTTAGTTTATTGGGCTTCTGCTAAAAAGGTAAATAATTTTCGTTACAAGGTAAAGGTTTATCTCTAATTAATGTTCGAAATATTGAATTAGTAAAGTGAAAACGTAAGTGATTTGAATGTATTTGGGGAAGTATAAGAAAGACAATGACTAGTAAGTTAAATATGTAAAAATAAATTGTGAAAGAAATAGTGAGGAAATCATGAAAATTTAAACTAAATGGTGAAATATGATACATGTATAAAAAAAGTAGTAATTTTTGTAAGTTGATTTGAGGACTTTAGGACTAAATTGTGAAATAAGTAAAAAGTTACAAATGAATATGATAAATAAATAAAGAAACGAGATATTGGGAATTAAGAAATTTAATAGAATTTAAATATCATGGGTACTTACTAAGTCTTCACTGACTTAACGCGTTTAGTTTCAACGCATAGGTAGAGTGATTTTGAAGAGTCGTAGTTGAGGTCGTGGACACTCATCTCATCACATCTCTAAGTGCCAAGAGGGTATGTTTCAAAATTCTGAATAGAATGACATGTACTTAGGAAGATCAAGTGTGTTCCAAGTAGTAGGGACTAAAATATAAGTTAATTCAGTGATTTTTTTTTAATGTTCAAATATATTAGTTGGCATCAAATGTAATATTCTTATATCAGATTCCTTAGGTCGAATCGGGTATAGGGGTGTTACACACACACACACACACACACATATATATATATATATATATATATATATATTAAAAATCATCTTTAAAAGCTACCCTCTTTGAAAAGAATTATCCTTCCTTCCTTCTTAAAAAAAGAAACCATCATTTATACTATTGACATGGATGTTTTTTATAAGAAAATCTGGAAGACTCTCTTCGATATGGCACTTCTTAAAGCCCTAGGTAGGATGAGCTTCATGCTATGTTCTTTTAGAATCAATGGCATAACATTGGACCATCAATGTGTAATTGGGTCAAAGAAGTGTTCTTGAGATGCCTAATGGATCCGTCACTCAATCGGGCTCTTTTGGTATTAATTCCTAAAATTTTGAGTCTAAAAAAGCTTTTACAATTCTAACCCAATAGTCTTTGTACAGTTTTCTACAAGTTGGTGATGAAGATCACTAATCGCTTCAAGCTTGTTTTTCCAAATGGTAATATAAATGATAATATTGTGATAGCCTAGGAGGTTATTCACTCTATTCACTTAGCCTGCAGGAAGACATGTTGGATGGTGATTAAGGTAGACCTTAAGAAAGCTTATGATTGGGTAAGATGGACTTTGTTAAGGACTCTGTGGAAGATGTTGTGATTCTGATTAATCTATCGTGACTTATTATGTCTTCCATCTCATTTTCATCTATGCGAATCCTTTGGAACGAGGGGCTTGTGGACGATTTTACACCTACGAAAGGCATACGCCAGGGATGCCGCTTGTCTCATTATCATTTTGTGCTCTATATGGAAAGGCTTGGTCACAATATTCAGAATGCATGGAGGAAGGCAGTTGGCGCCCTATAAGATTAGTGAAGAATGGATCGCTTTTGTTGCACTTATTTGTTGTAAACTATCTTGTTTTACTATGTGAGGCCTTTTTGGAAAAAGCATTTATGGTGAAAATAGTTTTGGATCATTTCAGTGAGTTTGCAAGGCACTGAGTTAACTCAAATAAGACTACGATTTATTTCTTAGCTAATATGGACAGTGTTGTAGCTAAGGCTATTAGTCTCAACGCGAGGCTCCGAAAAGCTCAAGACCTGGGTAAATATCTTGGTATACCGCTTTTTCACAAACAAGTAACAACGAGCACATTCATATTTATTCTCGAAAAGGTCCGAAGTAGGCTTAATAGCTGGGAAGCTAGTAAATTATCTTTGGCGGGGCGAGTTACTTAGGCAAGGTCAATACTTTTAGCTATATCAAACTATTTTATGCAATCTGTTATGATTCCTTGGGGGTTCGAGATAAGATTGAGAAGTTGGCACAAGAGTTTATCTAGGGGTCTGTTGGGCCAAAAAAGGAAGTTAGATTTGGTGAACTGGCAAACTATTTGTCAACCCATTTCCAATGTTGGTTTTAGTCTTCGAAACTTGGGATATTAAAATAATGCACTTCTATCGAAATTGGGATAAAATTTTATCACTAGTAAGGGTGTTTTGTGGGCTAGAGTTTTATGTACCAAATATAAAGTGTGTGATGATTTGCCAGAGACAATAAAAACTTCATAGTGTTTATTCTTGCGGAGGCCACTGGCAAAAATTTGGTCAGTTCTATTGGATCATGTGGGTTGGTTGGTTTGAAATGAGGAGCGAATAATAGTAGGGCTATATCTTTAGATTACGAGCATAGAGTCTTTAGTGGCTCTTGGAGTTTCACCACCATCGGGTGACCATGGCATGCTATTGAAGGCGATAGTGAAAACAAATGGTGAATGGAATTTGAATTATTTTACTAAATATCTTAGCGAGACTCTAATTCATATAATTTCTTGTATCCCCCTTCAAGATCAAACGTTGGAGCAAATAAACTTATATGGCGAAAAAGGGGAGAATGGTGAATTCTCTATTAAGAACGCTTGTACTGAGATGACCAAAGATTCATGAGACCATCACAACCCCTTGTGGTCATTGGCATGGGACTTTGCTAGCTCGAATAAGGTATGCCATTTTTTGTGGCTCGCGTTAAAAGATAGAGCATTAACAAATGGTGAGAGGCATAAATGAGGCTTATCTTACTATGCTCAATGTTAAGCATGTGACCACATAATTCATGACACATTACTATCGTGCTCGAATAGTGTGGGTACAACTCATACTAGGTGAGTGTTTGAATCTGTTCTATAATAGTTCTTTATTAGCTCAGTCAACTAATAATCTCAAAATTAAGTTGCATTTGAAGTGTGTTAGTGTCGATTAGAACACATTATTTTAGGGGAGAGCAAAACTCGATTTGATTCAAAAAAAATTGAAAAAAATTCAAATTTCGAGTTTATCTAATTGAGTTATTTGAGTCAACTCGAATAAGTAATTCTAGTTTCGAGTTTGAATCAAGTTGAATTTTACAATTTGAATAACTTGAATAACAGATTGGTGTAAATACCCTTTTGGTCCCTATCAATTTTGAAAATGAGCAAATTGGTCTCTTTCAACAAAAATTACAAAAAAAAAAATCAACATAATTTTCAAATTTTCAAAATATTTATAAAAATTCCAAAATTTATATTTTTTAAAAAAATTCTAAAGAATATATAAAGAAAGTTAAATTTTTAAAATTTTTCTAAAATAATAATTTGGGGACCTAAATAAGTTAATTAATGATTAAGTTTATCATACTAAAGTATATATATTTTTTATTTAACTTTGAAAAAGTTTTTAAATATATATGATTTAAAATTTATGTGTTCTAACATGGAATTAATTATATTGTAACAAGATTTTAATTTGACATGTTTAAAATTTTAATTTAACTCGAACAATTGCACTCTATCCGACTCGAATTTCATTTCACTCAACTCAATTCGAAAAAAATTCAAATCGAATTAGGATGATAAAATAGGACTCGTCAACTCGATTAACTCAAAATTTTTTTTTACTCTATTCAATTAAACACTCACTCCTACATTATTTGACATCATTATCTAGAGACTATGAACAATGAGGAATATGCTAGTTTTCAAGGCGATTATTGGGATGCCCATGAGGTAATAAGATTAAGTTGGGCATGGGCTCAAGTATTAACGGAAAATGGGAACTAACAAAAGCATTCTAGTAGTACAGGAACTAGTCATGTGAGATGGCGAGCTCTAAATAAGAGTTGGGTTAAGTTAAACACAGATGGGACAGTTAAAACAGGCATAGGCCAAAGCTCGGTTGGTGGAATCTTATGTGACAAACATGGACACTGGGTTTGAGGCTATGCAGAAGCATGAGATGCTCTTCGGTATTAGAAGTTGAACTGTGGGCTATCTAGGATGGATTAAGGCTGTTGTGGGAACATGGGTATCGAAGAGCCATAGTGGAAATAGAAAGCTTGAGTACGTCAAAGCAGCTCACAGGAAAACCAAAGATCGGGAATGAATCAACCTTAGTCTGCAGAATTAAACTTTTATTGCTACAGTCATGGGAGATTAAGGTGGTTCGTGCCTTTTGAGAGGCAAACATAATTGCATTTTTCTCAACGCTTTAACTACTTTACTGAGTTTGGTGTCTTGAGTCAAGTGACACTAACTTAATAAAATAAAATACTAATTAACTTAAATAACATGACAAAATAAAAATAAAACATCAAGTATTTTAATAAAGAAATAATATTTGATGTATCGCCAGTACATAAATCTCATATATCGCCAGATTAATTTAAGAATTTTAGATGTTAAAATTTGATCTTAGAGTTACTAGTATTTGTTTATTCAACTTAAAAAATATATCTCTCTCCTCAGTAATTACACAAAATTATAATTTATTTCCTCAAATGGCATATGATATTGCTTTACTCAATTACACAAAAAATAATAATTTATTTCCTTAAGAAAAAAAAAGTAATAGAAAACAATATGAAATAGATTTGTGTTGGTTTACTTTTTTAGTTATTGTTGGACAAATCCATGAACCATTAGCACCCTATGTTCTCAAATGCAAACCCCACCATTAAATTTTCATTGTCGATGTCACTTTTCTCCATCCTAATCTCGTCAATTTGTCAATATCCTCTTAGGGTTCATACATATTATTTTTAATTAAAAAAACAACTTTTTCAAAAGTTAAAACCACTTGATAATATACTATTTTTGGAATAATTCTAACGTTTGATTTTTTCTTTTTAAATTACCTTCAACTTAAAAATAAGAATAAAATTTATACATGATAATTGTAGGTAAAAGTATCATGAAAGCCTTTGTTTTAAGAGTCACTTTATATTTTACTTTCTCTATTCAAAAAATGGG
This sequence comes from Gossypium longicalyx, assembly GCA_025698465.1. Taxonomy (NCBI): domain Eukaryota; kingdom Viridiplantae; phylum Streptophyta; class Magnoliopsida; order Malvales; family Malvaceae; genus Gossypium; species Gossypium longicalyx. Next base: position 31,618,363 of record CM047003.1, read on the forward strand.
TAATTTAATCTCTATACGTTAGATTAAAGAGCAAGTTGATCTTTTTATTAACAATTTAATCCTTTTTTTTTTAGTAAATGGGACAAAAAGTAATCTGACTCCTAATGCAAGAGTCTCTATAGTACTTTTACCAACAATTGTATAAGTGAACTCAAACCTAAATACTTATTTAACCTCAACTTTTGCAAATAATGTCAAGGCCTTAATGACTCTTATCATTATTATTTTTTTAAAGGTTTAATACATATTTTAGTACATGAGTTTGGCAGGTTTTCTAATATGATACCTTTGTTTTTTTGGGTCCGATGTAGTACATATATTTGGTAAAGTTATACGATTTGGTATTTGAAGGTAACGTTATCAACTCTTTAATGTTTAATTTGAGTTTAGGGTTGGTTTGATGAAAACTCATAATTAACTAATAATAATTAGTAATTGACTTTTATTAAATAAACCCTAAAATCATAAAAAAAATTAATATTACTATTAAACAAATTCAAACATAAAAATAGTAGTAATTAAATTAATCTAATATTAATATTAAAATTAATCTAATAGTAGCAAGTACAAAACAAACAAATTCAATATTAATATTAAAATTAATCTAATAAAAAATTATGAAAATTCAAACTTAAAAATAGTAGCAATTAAATTTCATCAAATAAACCTTAAAACTCGAATTAAATATTAAAAAAAGTTAATGTTGTTACCTTTAAGTATAAATATATAACTTTTATCAAATATATGTACTATATTAGAGAAAAAAACACATATAACACATTAAAAAAAAATTAAAACTAAATTACTAAATTATCTTTAAATCTTTTTAAACTTGTTACATGAAGTATAAAAACTCACCTATAACTGTTTTCAAAATATACAAATCTCTATTTTCATTAGAATATTTTTTAATTGATATAAAAATATATCCATAAAAACTAATATTTGTTTAAAAGAATATTATTTAAAAGAAAAAGGGTTGAATTATTGATCATAAAATGGTTGAGACATATTTAACATGGGTTCAATGCATAACCGGCCCTAAGATGGTTTCTAGTAACATATGCAATGAACAAGATTTTTGTCAATATCAGAATTTGATTTTTTTTTTTTGAGGATTTTGAAATTTTATTTAAGATAATTGAAGTGTGTTTTTGAATTAAAATTGGGCATATATTAATAAAGCGGATTTCCAAAGAAATTATAGTTGGGGGTATTTTGAGCAGTGAAAATAAGCAACAACCATATCCTCATATTACATTCATGTCTCCAACTTAATCCTTTCAATGTTAATTGTGCGCCGTGACAAGGCCTCTTTCCCATTCTTTCTCTTTTAATAACATAAATCACTTCAATCCTCTTTCTTTAAAACCCACCTCAATCTTATTTCATCCCACTTCACTAATACTTTATATTTTATTTTATTTTATTTTATTTTGAATCTAAATAATTTTTTATTTATTTTTAAAAATTAATTAATTAATTTCCTTTTTACTATTATCCATACTCTCCGACCTTTAAATTTGGGGATAATAGGCGCTTAAACATGTTCAAACTTACATTTTGTTTAACAACGATGATTCAAACCTAGACTATTCATAGAGTAGGTGAACATCTTGCCCATAGGGCATAACTTGGTGTTCAAAACTATGTCCTCTTTATTTTTAAATGTTTAAACACCAAAGAGTTTACTTTATGTAAGTTTTTGTTTCTTTTACTCACATAATAGGATTATATCTATTCATGAGACGAGCTACTCGTCTAAGTGTAATGGTCTACCGAATTTTGAGAAGGTTTGGATAAAAATATTAGAACTGTAAAATAGACTTAGACAAAAAAAATAAAAATAGACCCATTTAAAATATGGGTCAAGCTTGAGATCAAACATTCAATGACCAAGATTGACCCAACCATATTAAGTATTTTATTACATATAAAAATTAAATCTATAGTAATATATAATTTTATAGTGTAAACATTAAAAAAGTGTTAAAATGTCTTTATATAATTTTTCAATAAATAAATAAAATATATAAATTTATTAAGTATTAAATTAAATAATATAAATATGTTTCAAATAAAAATAATATGTGCAATCTTAAAATGGGCTTAGGTTGGTCATTTGCGACTATAAGCGAGTTTGGACAAAATTTTAAACTCATATTTCGAGTTAGGTCGGGCTTGGGCAAGCGTAAAGTGTGTTAATATCATGCTTCAATTCAGCTTGAAACCAACCTGACCTATGGAAATTTTGTTATTTTTAACGCATTTTTTTAGAAAAAAAAATATATTTAGATTAGAAATAGTGAAGGGAAATAAAAGATAGTAAAAGATGGTAAAAAATTATATTTAGATTACTCTTGAGGTAGTTATAGGAGGATTAAGGTTGACAATGGAGTGGAACAGGGGTGGATATTATTAAATTTATTATCGCTCCACAATTGGTACGCCCTACTCTATTACTCGCTCTATTCTACTATGAATATATAATCTTGAAAGGTACTACCACCTCCATGGATGTTGGATGCATACATCTTTGCCTCATCTCACTCCGTTTTAATTTAATTTATGCTACTTATCTTTAATTTTTTCTATCGTTTTAAAGTGAAGTAAATATTTGAACATAATTCTTCAAAAAAATATTTAAACACAAAATATATGATTTTTTTTCTATATTATGTTATTACATTTTTACCTTTAGTAGTTTATTTATACAATGATAAAATGGTAATTTTGTAATACCCCGAAAATTTTTACAGTAAAATATTATCCGTAATATAGTAAAATAAGAAAATAAAATGACAAAAAGGGTAATTTTGAGTTATGTCAATATTGAGAAGTATATTATGATATATTAATTCAAGAAAGGACTAAATTGTAAAAGTGAGAAAAGTTTTGTTGCACAAGAATAAATACTTAAAATTTGAGGGGTTAAAGTGTAAATATGAAAAATTTAAAGGACCAATAGTGTAAATATTTTAAGAGTGGAATGATCTAGAAACTAAGGAAAATGGATAGATTAGGACCAAATTGAATAGGTGAAGAACTATGAGGGACTAAATTGTAATTTTACCAAATTAAATGATGACTTAAGGATGGAATTTTAAAAGATAATAAAGGGCAAAATGGTCAATTGGAAGAGAGAGAAATCTAGAAAGTAATGATGATGTTGATGATATTTTATGATTATTTAATTAGATATATATTATTTTAATAAGATATTTTATTATTTTATTATTATTTCATTATTATTTCATTATTATTTTATTATTATTTATTTAGTACAAAAGGAAGGAAAGATAAAGAATTATCATCACCTTTCCTTTCCCATGCAAACCCACGTATAAGAAGAATAAAAGAAGTTTTCTTTCTTTACAATTTAGTCCTTCTACAAAAAATTCATTAGTTTCACCTAAAAATTGAAAGAATTTCCATAGCCATCAAGAGAAAAATATAGCAAGGAGATGATGGGGAGCAAGAATATCAAGTTGGATTCAAGAAATAGAAGCTGGAGGAGAGAGAAAAATCAAGTTAAAGATTGAAGTCAATAAGAAAAGGTAAGTACATCAAGATTTCAATATGTTTTTAAGTTTGTTATTATTGACAAAGCATGGAAATAATGTTATAGTAGAGTTTTCTTACATAAGGTCCTATGTTCTTGATATGTTAGTGAAGAGAAAATAAGAGAAAGTGATGAGAAATGGTGTAGAAAAAGAAAATAAGGGTGTTATAACATAGTAATTAATATCTTATACCAAAATAGTTTTGGACAGCAACAGTAGTCTAACCTTGAAAAATCATCAAAAATTTTAGAAATCGAATTATAGGATGAATAAAGTATTAAATTAAAGCTTATTGAGTCTAGTTTCTTATAGAAGAAATTATGTAAGCAATGGAATTGTAAATCATGAGATATAATCAATTTTGTGAGATAAGGTCAGAATGATTTCGGGTTCCCCTGTTCTGACTTTTGAAAATTATCAAAAATTGGATAAAAATAATTATGGACTTAAATTTATATGTTTAGAACCTTTAATGAGTCTATTTTCAATAGAAATAAATGGGAACATCATTCAAATTCTGTACAAGGAGATAATTAATTTTTAGTGAAGAAGGGTCAGGACTGTCAGACAGCAGAATAGGGGTAAATTTAAAGAATAAACTGTACTTATTGGGTAAACCAAAAATTCTAAAAATTTTATGGTAAGAAGATATATGAGTCTAGTTCCAGGGAAAATTAGCGGATCTTAATTTGGAGTTCTATAGCTCCAGATATAAATAATTTAGTGACTATGACACAGATGGACAACTTGAATATTCATAAAAGTAAATAATAAAAATTATAGATAATATTACTTACAAGTGTGTTAAATACATTAAGGGTGTGGAATGGAGAGGAGGAGGAGGAAAATATGTATGAATATTCATCTAACATGGCTAATTTGCATGTTTTAGGCTCAAGGACTAAATTGAATAAAAGTAAAACTTTATGGGTAATTTGTAAAAATGTCAGAAATGACCAAATTGCATGAAATGAACTATTTTATTATTTAAATTACAAAATTGAATGAAATTATTAATTTAGTTCAAGATTGGGGAAAAATATGTTTTTAGGGATTAAATTGAAAAGTGTTGAAATTATGGAAAATTCTGATATTTTATAGAATTCATGGGCTGTTATCAATATGTATGAGAATAATAGCTGGAAATAAGGATTAAATTGCAAGAATTTTATTTTCCTGACCCTAAGGATGAAATCGTCATTAAATAAAAGTTTAGGGGCAAAATGGTAATTTTGCCTAGAGCATTAATTAAATACATTAGAATATGAAATGAATGAAAATGATGATCAAATTTATTTTTTAAGATCCGGACGACTCAAATAAGAGATTTGATCGTGGAAAAGAAAAAAGATATCGGATTAATAAAATTATAAACACAAACAAGTAATGAGGTAAGTTCATGTAACTTGAATTATATTCTTAAATGCTTGAAATGCATGTTTTTTTTATATGAATATGATTTGAATGTTCATTATATGAAATTTTATGAAACATTGACATATTTGATAAAAGAGGAAGAAATCGATTGAATGAAAGGAAAATTCGATGGATCTCTCAAAAGGAATTGACGGTAAAAGGATCAAGCCTTGACGGGTGATCCTATCTGATATAGCCCTCCCGAAGAATATGTGGAAAATGGATTTAGCCCGGACGGGTAATCCGAATTAGGGTCTGAATTTAGCTTTGGGTGGTAATCCCGACAATACTCTATGAGTTTATATTCAGAGGATTTAGCCTGGGTAGTAATCCCACTATAAGGATGAGGTTCGCGGGAGTGTGCTCTCGATATGAAATGTGTAAGACCATGGTTGAAAGATACCATGGCAACTTGATATGAAATGTGTAAGACCATGGTTGAAAGATACCATGGGCGCGAGATATGAAAAGAATGACCATGGTGGAAAGATATCATGGGGAAGCGTGACATGAAATGAATAAGACCATGGTTGAAAGATACCATGGCAACATGACAGAAAATGAGTAAGACCATAGTTGAAAGACACTATGGCATCATTCAAAGATAAATAAGACTGTGGATGGGAGACGCGATGACATCTATTGAACAATTGATATTCAGGTAATATGTATCAGATGACGAATGGTTATATGAAATGGTTGTGTGAAATATTTACAAGAACTGGTCATATGGAAATATATGTACAAAATAGTTGTATGAAATAATTATGAAGATAGATAAATGAAATAAGAATAAGTACATGAAATATAATTTATGTTAAGTTTGATATAAACTGTACCGGAATAAATATACATAAAATATATGGAAATGATGGAGCATGAAATATTGATATAATGAAACGATTGATATATACTTATGAAGAAATGGTAAGAGAATGATATGTTTCATGACATGTACATATATGATTATCTTTGAATGTTGATACAAGGAAATTATGTAAGTAAAGACAATTATTAAACTCAAGTGTGACATGTCGAGAAAATAAGTATATCGATATTGAATTTATATGAAATATGTGCAAGTATACTAACAATGATGTTGTTTGACGCTTAGACAAGTGTCAAGCTATTGATTGAATGGTAACATGTTTAATTATAAGAAGCATTGAAATGGTAAGTACCTAGATGAAAATAAAATTTAAGATTTTGCGAATTTTTTTTTTATGATTTTGATTTAATTCCAGTTGGTTTTTAATGTATGTTTGGGGCTTCGAGGTCCCAATAGAGAAACGTTATGATTATCTTTAAAATATGAATAATAAATGACTCAGAATTATCTGAAAATGTTCAGTAAACTTCGGTAATGCCTCGTACCTATTCCGATAATGAATACGGGTAAGGGGTGTTACAAATTTTATATAGTGGATTGGGTCGGGCGGGGCAAGCAATTACCATAATTGCTTTATACCAACTATCCTAAAAAAAATCCACCCCGTCCCATCCTAACTACCCCGCATTCACTTTTCAAACAAAAAAATCTACTACACTTAAAGTGGATTGGTTCAAAATCTATTGAGTGATTCAGGTTTTACCATCCCTACTAGCAGTGCCTACTAGCAAGGCTAGAACTTGTCATTTTTATGGTTGGAAACTTTTATAAACATTATCTTTAAGCTACGATCTTTGTTGATATTTTGGATGTGTGCACACATATCTCTAAAGACCAAATCTTTTATAGAAACATATCTTGAATTTTGGTTTGGATTGGATCATTGAGGAGATTGGATTAGGTAACTTGGTTAGATTTGAGGACTTATTCTGGACTTACTTGTTGGAAATTTTTCAAAATATATATAGTCTTCTAATAGCTACAAATGAAAAGGTACAAGTGACCCAAAAAATAATATAATTTGGTTATTAAGTAAAAGTTGTCACTATTCATAGTGACCAATTATGTCTGTTGTCACCAAAAATTATACCATTTAATTAATAACAAAGGGTCATTATTATTCAAGTTGATACTTATTGAATAATGATGTTTATGACTAAAGATATAACTATTTATTTTGGTGAAAAAACATCAGACCTCTAATAAATAGGAGAGGAATTTCATTTGTAGGATAAACATAGAAAAAAGTTTCTTTCTGATCTCCCACCATCTTATATATTCTTAGATTTTTCTATAAAGAATTATAAAAATTGATATCCTTATTATGCTTTACTCATTGCTCATTGGACTATTTTCGTTAGTGTAAAACATAGATAGTTATTAGATTTTATTATTTCCTCAAAATTCATTTATCAATAACTTATTTGCACACCATAATATCAGGGCGAATTAATTTATTGCTAATATTACCCTTTGTAATACAATAGCACAAGAAAACAGCTCCACTAAAGCCATCAACAGCATCCAACAACAAGGTAGGACAAGCAATAGCCGAGTGATGTTCAGGGGCTTTAAGCTACTATAAGATTTGGAATTTGGACCACCTATTAAAATAAAAACAAAATGGGATTTTCGGCCTTAAAATTTTAGCCTCTCTACTGGACCTCCAACAACAGTCCTAACTCAACAACCAATACATGCATTAATTATACCATTTAAGAATATATTTCGAGTTGATTCAATATTAGATCCCGTCATAATGATTCTTTTGGCTCATTACTCGTTCGTTAGACAATTTTTGAAGAAAAGAATCACAAAGTTGCGGCTTCCACTAATTGTTTTATTTAAGTGGGATTAATCATATAAAAAAAAGGAGGTGGTCCACTTGAATTGTACTCCAGTAAAGCCTCCGCCAGATGGAGGTGGTCAATGTTTAAGATTTCACATCAAAGAGGAGGTCCTTGCACTTACACCTCTGAGTTCAGCAGGGACTCTACATTTCTTGCTGAACCAGAGAATAGAGCAGATCATGTCGTCACTTTGGCCCCTCTACGATAGTGAAATTTTCTAGTTGATTTTATATCTTACATCATTTTTATTTTTGTTCTCTTCACTCTTGCTCAATGAATGCCATATTTTGATTTGTTGCTTTTTCCGAAATATTGCTATGCTGACCGATTTATGAAAGAACTGATTTCTGATATACAAAAATGGATAAATGGGAATCGACTGAGAACTATTTAATGCCAACATCAAAATTATGGCTGTTGTTTAAAGACAACAATAGGGCTCTTAACACTGTGCCCTTTGTTACTCCTCCAGTCAAGCGTAGCTGATAGGATATCTGTCCCATTCTTCATTGAACCGCCCTTCACCGAAACTCTGAAAGATTTCTTCTGATGTTTCCTAGTAAATTTCAGTGTTTCCGGGATAACTGTGATGGAAAGTTCCTTGGAAGATGTCACTTTTGCCGTGAACTTGGTATTCCGGAATCCAACATAAGTCACAATCCTGTAAAACACTGCTGAAATTCTCGATTCGGTACTGTTCAGTTGGATGTGCATGGATGGATAATTGAGCCCGTCAAACCCTAACGCAGGTTTAAAGCTTGAGCAGTTATATTTTTGCTTGCCTCGAATGAGTAGGTCAATAGTGGTGCTATTGAACCCTTCTTTACAAAGGAAACTTATATAAGAACTCTCGCTAATGTCATAGATGAGCCCTGCGTGTACAGCTCTAGCTGGATTTATCTGACCCGATCCTGAGCTTAGCTCCCCATATTTGTCTTTGATTTTCATGGGTGTTGCTAAAGTAAGAAAATTATATGGTGATTGAATTAGAAAAATGAATATCTTGTCTTTCATTTGATAACCAATCTATTTGGTTGATGTGATTTGGAAGTTTTACCAGTAGTCATGAGAGCAGACTTGACTGCAGCAGGCGACCAGTCTGGATGGAATGACTTGACATATGCTGCAGCAGCTGAAGCATGAGGGCAAGCCATTGATGTGCCGGACATAAAGTTAAACGCCGAATAGCGTTGGTCAATTGTTTCGTCAGTTACAGTGTTCAGTTTTGTGTAGGCAGCCAATATGTTCAATCCTGGAGCAGTAATGTCGGGCTGGCCAGCCATGGGAAGTCTCGACTCGAGTTAGAAATGAAAATAAAGAGCAATGGGAGAGGGTGGCGATAAGATTGATTTTACCTTGAGAATGTTGAGGTTTGTTAGTTGAGGCCCTCTAGATGAGAAAGATGCTACAAAGGGAGCTTTCATACGAACAGTTCTAGTCTTATATATGACAGCTTGAGGGTTCCTGGGATCATCCAGTTCTTTTCACATCGTTGAATGAAAGCTTCTGAAAGTGAAAAGAATTAATTAAAAAGAAGGCTTACTTGGTAGAGTTTATATATCGATCGAGCCTATCACCGGTCTTGTTACGAAGCACAATGGTTGCAGGTACAAGAGTGAGGAAGTAATAGTCTGTTGGTTCATCAACTGCCATTATGGTTCCTGCCCCGTCCAGCATTCTGATCGTATAATCTTGTCCTGAATTCCCTAGGCAATACACGATCTTTCCTTTCACCTTGTTCTCGCCCAGTGTTCCGGTATCGCATGCACTTTAATCATGTTTAAACACGATGTAATTAGAGCCTAATGCAATTAGAGAAACGCACGAGGCCTAATTTATACCTGACATTTCCGTAGTAATTTCCAGAAACATTGGTTGCATGGGCTCCGTTCGTGAAAGGGTACATCTTGGTTTTCATCGAAAATGTGTTGATTCCATTGCCCTATATTGATGTAGGACATCGGATTTAGTATGATTATTGTTATGCAATATATGAGCTGACTGCAGGAATTCATAAGAGAATTCAGAAACATACAGAAGTCATCATTCCATTGCCGAGCTTAATAAGTGAGGTGAATTGCCTATCAATGCTGCTAGCTGCGACGGTTAAGATCCATGGTGCAACATTTTCAACAGTTGTGAGCATTGGGCCGTCGTTTCCTCCGGCACAGGATGTCAAGATCCCTTTCCTCATCGCATGGAAAGCTCCTATAGCGACAGAATCATTGAAGAAATCCCTGGAGGCACCGCCTAAGGAAAGGGATATCACGTCTACTCCATCGACGATGGCATCATCAAATGCGGCCAGTACATCCATATCGCTACATCCATCGCTCCAGCAAACTTTGTACATGGCTATACGGGCGGATGGCACGCCACCTCGAGCCGTTCCTTTGGCTATGCCATATAGGCTGGAGTTCTTTACAGCTATGCCAGCAGCAGTGGAGGCAGTATGGGTGCCATGGCCGTCGGTATCAACAGGTGTCGGCTCATCGGGATTAGGACCGTAGTTGTCTATATGATAGTATCTTGCACCAATGACTTTACTGCCAATGTTACAAAAGCTTCAACATCAAACTCTTATGCACTAAGATGTTCAAAAAAAATCACAAGTGTTATGTAAATTTTCCCGTTTTAAGTTGGAGAAATTACTTGTTGCAACCAGTAAAGTTGGCCCCTTTGTCACATTTACCCTTCCATTTAGCTGGTGGAGGTCCATAACCCGTATCGTTAAAACTAGGAGATCCAGACCAAATACCTGTAACAACATTAAACAAATAAGTACAATTTCAAAGATAAAAAAAGAATAAAAAAGAACTTGTTTTTCCAACATTTACCAGTGTCCAATAAACCAACTATGATTTTGCCTTCAACAATGGCGTTCCTGTTAGAACTTTCAGGCATTCCCAGAAAATCCCATGATCTTGTTGTAAGAAGTTTGCGCTTTGAGCTTTCAAATACTGACACTACACCATCTTCATCTGTTAAGCAATGCCATCATTAACATTAATCTTTGAAATGGGAGATTCCAGCATAAAAATATACACATCAAATATAAATCCAAATATATATATGGATATTTCTTATAGACCTGATAATCTCTTTGCTTCATCTGGCAAAAGCCTTGCTGCAAAAGCATTGATGCTCTTTCCATAGCTATGTATTTTGGATTCTCTTGCTATATTCTCACTACAAGAAAAATATCAGTAAATATGTATCATTTAAAAACAGTCTTAATGAGACAATTTATTAGTACAAATCAACTTTATTTTGCAAAAGTATGCATTACTCTCCAACTGCCTTAGAGAGCAGCTTATCATGTTCATCCATGACCGAAATCCTGGCTCCATATTCAGGTACTTCACCCATGTATACGATATATGGCTGTTGTCAAACAGTGTATATATATATATATCAAATTAAAATCGAGAGAGCAAAAGAAACCAAATAATTATGAAAAAAATTGGTGAAATAGGATATCAGGAAGAGATTATATACACCTTTCGTTCATTTTCTATTGATCCCTGGACAAAGTTAGCTGTTGCAAGACATAAAAGGCAAGAAGCAAAAGATACAATCATTGTTACAGAGCACTAATGTTAAAAAGAACAACGTGAGTGAAGAGTGTCTATTTTGTGTGCTATAAATAGATCATATCACGAGGAAAAAAAATCATGAGAGATTTTGTTTAGTAGCGCTGCCATTTCCACGCATGCATGCAACAGATGAGCTCCGAGCGTAAAGCACGGTGAGTGATGTTTTGACTAATTAATTCGTAAGAATGAGAATGAATTTGAAAAGTCTGATTTTTAATGGCCCCTTTTTGTGGATCTTCATATTAGTTAGAGTTACTCGTTCCAAATCATTGTTCTTGCATGCAATGAATAGGTTTACTATTAGTTTTTATTTGCAATAGAGGTTATAATTTTATTATTAGTTTTTATGGTAATTTATAATGATTAAGTTTAATCCTGAATTAACGGATAAGATACTATTCACTTTATATCGGGCCATTTGATCTTAAACTTAATTGGGTGAGCTAAAATCCTACAAAACTATCTCAGGATTTTCTAAAAATCGTAAAGCCAAGAAACAACAAAATTGAGCAAATGGTGCATCAAGTATTTTAACGAAATTGCAGCAACAAATTCTTGATAGAAGCAAGACACCAACATATTAGAGAGCCACGGTGAAAACAATCACCTAAATGTTGTTACATCTTCACATGAAATTACAGCACACCCAAGAAGGATAGAGAGACCATGGTGATTAGCTCTCACAAATGAGTGCATCAAGTATTTTAACGAAATTGCAGATTGAAGCAAGGCACCAACATATGAGAGAGCCACGGTGAAAACAATCACCCAAATGTTGTTACATCTTCACATGAAATTACAGCACACCCAAGAAGGATAGAGAGACCATGGTGATTAGCTCTCACAAATGAAGCAAATTGCACCTTGTATTTATTCATAAGATAAATTGTGGTGAAAATCTTTGCATGTTACTTTACCCTGAGAATGAATCTTGATAAAAAATTTTAATCTTCCATCACCATCAAGATCCATATGATGGTAAAAGTCTCCATCTTTCCTTCGCATTTTGCAAAACAACAACAACTTGGCATCTTTCTTCAACAGAATTAGCCTCTTGCTATTAATAACTTTTTGCAATCCTTTGGTAAACACTATTTCATCTTATTTACTTAATTGAATTCGGGTTAATTTAATGTTCTTATAAATTCAAACGCCAATCATATCATTTACCTTAAGAGTTTCTTTAATTGATTCGAAACATGCTTATGTATAATCTTAAATTTAGACATATACCCAAAAATAATTCATGAGAATGTTCTATCTTAACTTTAGTTACACTTCACATTTTACCATTTTCTAATACAACATTTACCCTTGTAAGACAACTACTTCTCTTGGTACTATTATTGTCACCGGTTTTGTCACCTTTATCACAAGTTAAGAAATCATTTTTGAGGACTTCACAACCTTTTTTGCACACTAATCTCTTCACGATACTAAACTTTTTCAACTTGGCATGCTCTTGATAATAAGAGAACAAATATGTTAATGCTTGTGAATCACATACGTACTAGTGGTTTGGCCTGAATATTCTAACTTTAAATAGTCATCATGATGTACATCTTCTTCATTAAAAGACTCAACATCAACCTCATCCCTTAAATTGACACCTACAATAATCGTGTTTGAATCAAAACTTGCTACAGAAAAAGAATCATCGCTTCCTTCTTGTTCCAATAAACTATCTTCATCACATAATCCAAATAAATCATTCAAGGTTTATCTTATATTATGGTTAATATCTAAATTACTTCTAAAATGTGATCTTTTTTCTCCATTTCTAATGTTTGAAAATTCGTTATACAAATTCATTCTCGAATCAAGTAATAAAGTGATAAGACGATATGATTCCCATGAGAATTAAATTCTAAGTTGCTAAGTGTCAACTATTCAATTGTATATAATCCAAATCAAGAAAATTAATTCTAATTACTACTAAAATTAAACTAATAAAGCATTTCATTTTATTAAACTAAAACAATGAAAATCTCTAAATTTTTCAATCAATTTTAAGATCTTGGAACTTTAACTTCACATATTGTAGTTAATCAATTATCTATCATTTAATTGTTCAACCTATATAATTACTAACTCGGAATTCAATGATAGTAACTAGACGCTTCCAGTATCTAGCTAAGTTAATCCCCCTTCCATACTAGCTATATTATTATGTTAGGCAAGTTAAGCGAAGTCACCAAAATCAAACTTGGGTTGGTTAGGACATTAGGTATATTCTTATCCTAGCCACAAATTGATTTATTCATCGATGCTACAAAAGTTAATCCTAATTTATTCAGGCGAGTTCGCAACCTTAATTTTCTTTTCCAAGATAAATTAAAATTATCAAATTAATACAACTTAGTGATCAAGAAAGTAGATTAAATAAGCGCATAGGACTGAATAAATTTAGCAAAGATCAAAACAATTGAAGAGAAAATTAATTAGTTAACTAATTAAGAAATAATACGATTCATCATTGTTCCAAGAAAATATAGTTTAGTTCATGTGGAATTGAGAAAACCACACAAGAAGAAATTCAAAACAAACTCCGATTGATAAAAGGTAAAAATAAATAATCTAGAGAAAAATAATAATTATCAAATTCTTTCAAAAAAAAAGTTATCGAATTAATGTCGAGCACTCCGAGTCTCTTTTTCTTCTCATCTTTGCAAGCTTGAAGTTCCCCTTCATATGAGAAAATTGTTCCTTAGCCTTAAAGTTGATTTCTTGCTCTTTTCTTGTTTTTTTCTCTTTTAATCATGTCACCCCTTGCCTTTAGGACCTTAATCACATCGCTCCATCAGACGTATAGAAATTGTGATGGAGATGATTTTTGAATTGAAGATTATATTCCATAACACTAAATTAAATCCGGTAGACTGGAAGACTTCTTTTAACTACTTTTTATTTTATGCTCTAAAATTTTCATCCTTCATCCAAAACCTACAATATAAAGAGGGAAAAAAATCTAAACAAACTTTAAAAATAATAAAATTCAAATAAAATATAATTAATCTGAAAAATTATAAAATATAATAAAAATGAGGTCGTCAAATATTATAAAATCTATACTAAAATAAGAGTCATCAGTTTTTAGGATCGTTTGATATTTTTGTTCGTTTGTAATAAATAAAGAAGGGAGCGTTAAGTGATTTTAACTTGGTACATAAAAAGGGAGATTGTTCATATGCTTCTAAGGGTACTTATGATAAACTTTGAAAGTAAAAATTTATTAAAAACATTTGTGGGTAAACTCTTCATTATAGCCGCCAATTGCATGGATAATAGTGCTAATCTTGAAAGTGTAAAATTTACTTAAAGTTAGCACAACAACTGATAGCCACCGACATTTGCATTAAGATAAATATTTATATTAATAACAGTTACATATACATACAGCCAAAAACGTGTATTTGTTTATAGTAAATTCTTAAATTGATGTTCAGGTTTAATAATAATAGTGTAGACATTTTAATATTAGATGATTGCACTCATAAGTGAATTATTTAACATATCCTTTCCAATCCAATGACCGCCATGTTTTATGTATCTTCTGCTTCGAAGGAAGAGCTTGGAAATTCAACTAAAGCATCCATTGGACCGACACTACTATTCCATAATTTTTCAAGATTTACCCTTGAATGTTGGTTTTCGTAATCTAATTAAAACACAAAGACCCATACTCTTTCCCAGATTATCCAATGCATGAGCAATTTGAGGTCAAAGTATCCTTCTTGAGGCATTATCAAATGTGATACTTAGGAAAACATATGAACCAGCAGATTTATTCATAGTTTTTCCAATGAATCACTTTCTATTATTATGCATGAGAATAATGTCCTACATTTTGTATTGGAACCAACCCATAATTAAAATGTCTTAAATTCAAAGCCAGATCGTATTAAATTTCTCTATAGAGATCAATTCTCCCGGTAAGCTTTAATAGTGTCCTATAAAGAAGCATCACAAAAGGGCGGGCAGAGATATATAATATACCCGACATTGAAGACTGCAACCGCCGTGGCACCCACAACAAAACCCCTTGCTAGAAACCGATAAAAGGACGCACGTGAAGACCTTGTAGGAAAAAGTTTTCTCTCTTTCGATGTTGCACCATTATTTGTCTATACTTTTGCCATTGTGGTGGGATATACATCAAATTTTATGTCATAATCAAGGTATATAAATTAATCATTTCATATTACGTAAAATTTGTCTATTCATATAGTAGCATATACATTCATCTGAGTCCAATATTACGAGGGGGTGCCTTTTCGGGCTTCCCAACTACCTCACCAGTTCTGTCTCTTTCTTTGGTTTCCCCCGTTATTAATGAACTGCCTATCCACTTCTCAAAAGTAAGCTATATATAGATATTTGTTCATTTATACTCTAACGTCTCAATCACCATAGCATCATTCGCATTTATTGAATTTGTATATTGATGTATCATCCTTTAATTTCAACTGTAAAACTTTCATGCCAAGTGTAAAAGCACTAATAACTAATAGTGAATTGTAGATGAAAAGATAGTACTTCTCTAGATAGTTTCCTGGTATGAGCTTGATGGAACTGATCGACAGAAACAAATCCATCTGTTTTTACAGTTAAAAAAAAAAAAAACACGGCAGCCACCATAACTTATCTTTTGTACAAGAATAAGATCTAATGCCCTATAGCACACTAGTCATGGGATAGATATTATAATGAGTGATCAATAATACTGATAATCAGAGACACTTTTCGTTAACACTAGTCATAGATAGGTCACTTTCTGTCTGGATATTGTAGTATCACTTCAGCCATACAATTGGTAATTATTAGTTTCTGGAGAGGCTTTTACGCAGGTGCTACTTCTCTTTCACGAATCAGGACAGGGAGTCCGCCACTAAGAGTGGCGGTAAGTCCGGGAGAGAATCGTAACGTTGGATGCGGTCTTGTCGCTAACTGGATTTGGAATCTTCGGAGGAGTGAGAGTGCGACGCTTTTGAGCTCAAGTAGAGCAATCTCTTTCCCCAAACACACCCTGAATCCTGCTTGGAAAACTGGGTACTTAAAAGGGTTTTCAGGAGAGAAGACGCCGTCGTCTTTCAGCCACCTTTCAGGCTTGAACTCCAAGCAATCTGGACCCCATATCTCTTCAATCCGTCCCATGGCGTAAGGATGATAAGTAACCCTAGTACCTCTTCTCAACAACGATCCATCTGGTAATATGTCGTCGTCAACACAAAACTTGGAATCGAATTGGATGGGTGGGTAGAGTCTCATACTTTCATAAACTGCTGCTTGCAAATAATGGAGTTCTTTCATCTCCCCGAAGCTTGTAAGCTCCTGGTTTTTTCCAAGGACTCGGTCTGCCTCTCGTCTGATTTCTGACTCTACGTTTGGATGTTTTGCCAATAGCCAGAACAAGCTTGTCAAACCTGATGCCACCGTGTCACGACCAGCCAACAAAAAGCTTATCACAACATCTCTTAGGTAAGTTTCATCGTTTATGGTACACATGAAACGGGAGAGAAGATCATTGTGGGTTAAAAATCCCATTTTGCGCCTTTGCCTTATCACCTCTTTGGCTAGAATATGGATAATCTTGATGGCCTTCTTCAATTGCTTCTCACTGCCTAAATTCAAAGCCCGTTTGAGCTTCCATACAAGTGGGAAAGCGGTCATCGCTCTCTCAGCTGATAATTTGGAGGCCAAGTCGAAGGCCGTAGCGAATTTAGACATGGGTAAGGAAAGCTCCAGGCATTTAGGGTCTAACCCGAAAGAGAACCTGCATATGGTATCAAATGAAAACCTTCTAAACACATCTTGTAAATCCAGAACCCGATGTTGTTCTTTTTGGCTAGCTGCAAAGGATGACAATAAAGGGATAAGCCTGTCTTTGATCTCACAGTTGATGATCTCAAAAGCGAAAGATTTAATGGAGTGTTTCCCAAGCTCCAGGCTTGCCATCTTCTTCTGAAGCCTCCAGGAATCGCCGTCCACATTGAATATGCCTCGACCAAGAAAGTCACCCAAGATCAAGGAGAAAGGTTTCCCTTTTGGGAAATTCTCAAATCTGGTTTTGAGCATGTACTCCACGTTGTCAGGGTTGGCTGTGATTGTATTGCCCAGAACATGGATATGGATGGTGTTCCCTGGCGAGTTCTTCAGCAGGTGAGTGTACCAATCACAAAGATTGTCGAATTGTTTTGACCAACTCATATTCAGATATGTGTGACAAATCTCACAGGTGCACCACAGCTTTGGTCTGGGTAACAAACTAAACAAGAGAGACAAAAGTGGAAGAATTGTAATCAAGGTGAAGATAAGGAAGAAGCAAAAATAAGCATGAAGACATTGTAAGAACCAGGAAGTTTCAAGTTCCAGTTCCATAGGAGAAGAATCATTCAGTTAAAACAAAACAAAACAAAACATGAAAAAGATAGAGAAGAGATAGCAGAACTGAAGGTCTTATTAATCGGTTTCTGAATATTTAATGTTGTTGAAGACAGCTTTCGCACAATGTTGTAGTTGTAGTTTAATATTTTTAAAAATATCGAGAAATTTTGTGAAAACTACGAATTTAAAATAGGTTTTAAAATAATATATAATAAATAATTAAAAATAGAATAAATTATACATATAAATATAATAATACTAAATAAATATAATTATTTATCATGATATTGTTATTAATGTTGAACAAGTGTCGAGTTAATTTATGATACAAACTCAATTAATAATATTATTAATAAAAAAATTTATTACATGCGTATTTGTGTAGAAATCAGTATATGTGATTTAAAATTAATTATTAAAATAAAAATAAATTATAAATAAAACCAAATTTAATATATAAATATATTAAATGAAAAACACTAATAAAAAATTATTTATCATTATAATATCATAATCCTAAATTAAAAGTTAAACTTTTTTAAAAATAATGAAAACAACCTCGTGCGCTAAAGAACAAAGTCAGTTAGTGGGCAGTACTTCTTCCGTCAACTCATGCAATTTAATGATGAAATTATGCTATCAGAGTGCATGTACTTTAAGTAAGTTTAAATTTAGTCTTTACACTTTCATCTATTTTAGTTTCCATACTTTTAAAAATCTGAATTTTTGTCCCAATCCAAATAATAGTAGAGTAGTAGGCCTAATTAGGCCACCTCCAAGCTCGAAGGTATGCCTAAAAAATAGAAAAGTTTAGACAAAAATATAGGCTCATAAAATAGTTTTAGACAAAAAAATAAAACCTATTTTCTAAACAAGTTGGGCTTCAGGTAGGATTTTTTGGTCCGACTAGACCTGGCTCAAATTAATTGTTTCGTTGTTTTTTCATTGTTGTTTTGCTGCTATTTTGTTGATGTTTTGCTGTTATTTCGTTATTATATTGTTAATATTTTATTTTTATTGTTTAAATATTGTATAAATATTGTTTTATTGTTAATTTTGCTACTATCTAGAGACATTTGATTGCTAGGTTAGAACTATGTTAGTGTTATTTAAACATAAATGCTTTTTTAATGTATTTTCAATTTGTTGAAAAATATTATTTTAATGTTTTTAGTATACTTGATGTATTATTTTTTAAAATTTATTTTTATAAAAAATTTAATATGGGTGGGTCGGGTTAGGCTCAAGTTCAGCATTTTTAATTTGAGATTAACTTGAACAAAATTTTAGGCCCATTTTTCGGGTCAAACCCAAGCCTAAAATTTTGTATTGATCTTGCCTATGATCAAGCCTATAGAGTAGTTAAATCTTAAACCTATTTGGTTAAATTATGTTAGTAGTCATGTAGTACACATAAAATTGTGGATTTAGTTCATGTTCTCTAATCATTTGTAGTTCATGTTCTCTAATCATTTGTAGTTCCTATACTTTTGAAATTCAAATTTTAGCCTTGACACGAATGACAGTCATTTAGCAAATTAACAAAACATTACAGACTGCATTAAATTTAAAAAATAACAAAAAATAATTGAATGAATTTAACTAATAAGATTGAAATTTTAGATAATGAAATTGAAAATTTTCCATTTGTTTATTTTCCTCCTAAACAAATAGTTGGATAAGACTAAACTTTTTAGAAATGAAATTTTGGTGGTTAGCTATTGATATAAATGTTTTAGGGTTTTAGGTGTCTTGGTTGAAGTCTTTTAAGATAGTGATTTTTTTCTTAAAAATAATTAAATTATATATAACTTTGTTAATATATTACTTTTTCGTTATATAACTTTAATTTATTTATATTTTAATTAATTTCTGAAATTTTTATTTATAGTGGTAGATTAAAATTAATGTAATATTCCACTAAAAAAATGTAATTAATGCATTTCATAGAAAAATTATTGTTAAACAAAAAAGGGAAGCTCAAAATTGGGGGGCTAAAAAACAGTAAAGGGCATCCTTATCTATAAAGTAAGAATATTTTCATGTAAAAGCTTTTCAATAGATTCTCGAAGCATCGCCTGTCTCACCTTTTCTAAACTTGTGGCCACCGGAACTTGTCCTTCCGCTTATTTTTCATAAATACATAACAAAATAATATGTAATTTGTTTTTAATTTTTTTTTCAAAAATACTTAATTAATTTTTTTAGATTTAATTAGTACTTGAATTTGTATTTTTATTTTGACACCTCTACATTAATATTATTAATTTGTGCTTATGTGGCACTGATAAATTATATATTAACTCTATAGAAAGAAGGTAAGAGTACACTCAATGTCACTAAAGTATTACTATTAGTAAGTTTATGTTTTAGTTATTCAACTTCAAAACTTACAAAATGGTCACTGAAATATTCAAAAATTTTCATTTAAGTCACTGAGTTGTTAAAATTATTGTTGTATATTCTTTTCTTTTACCGCATTTACCAATAGAAAACTCTCATTTCCCTTCTCTTCTATAATTTTTTTCATAAAATAGCTTTAAGCATTATGAATTTACAAACCAAAATCCAAATAGCTTTCTTCTCCGAGCTTCGATACAAACTGTCAAATTGACTTGGACCTAAGGTATATTCTTCTATTTGCCGATGGGTACGGATCCACCATATTGATTATTTAATCAACTTGGATCTATTCATCTCTTTTTTCTTCACTTAAGAACTTTGATAACAAAAAATTCAAGAACCTGTCGGAAAACTCATCCAAACCATGTTTTCAGCAACAAAAATCAGATTCTAACGAGCTTCTTTTCTATTTTTAAAACCTTAATTTCCATTCATTTTTTACTATAATTCAAAACCTATGTATTATTTTTCTTATAAGTAACTTCCTCCGTTTCTTTCTATATACTTTGCATAAAATTTTTAATACTGGATGAACCTCTATAATAAAAAAAATCAAATAAAACGTGAAATTTAAATATTAAGAAGAGGTTTAGTAGAAAAAAAATGGTAAAGGATTGCAAAGAAAAGTTATCTCATAGTTAAAAATTGCATTAAAAGAGAAGAAAAAGTTGTGAGAGGGAGAGAGTGTAAAAATTTAATTAAATTTGATTTTTGATAATTTATTTAAATTCTATTCTTTCAATTTAAATTTAATTTAAAAGTGTCATGTGTCACAAAATAATTGGTTAAGAGTTTTTTTTATCCATTGCGGTAATTTGGATGATAAAGAATTATTTAGATATCACTTTGGGTGACGGAGTATAGTTTAAGTATCATTTATGATAAAAAAAAAGTAGTTATCAACTTGAGAAAAATAGTATAGTTTAGATATCATTTTGTGATTTAAGTCAAAATTAATTCTAAAATTTATATATATATACATATATTCATGAATCTATTAATAACTTCAACTATGGAAATTGTTTTTACCTTTTAATTAAGATCGCAACTATAGTGAGAACTTTTAAAATGAGAACCAAAATGATCTTAGTCTTTATATGAAAATAAATGGTTCTAAGCCTTAGCTAGATTTTATATTTATCTTATCGTATCTTATTAACATAAAACCAGCAACATTCAGTCTTTCCCTTCTTCTTTTTCTTTTCAGTATGTAATTGAAGTCTTAGGGTAAATTTTTTTGGATAATCTTTACTTTTAGATTTTTCTTGAGAAAAAAATAGAATGGAAAGCAAGAGATTAATGGTATTAAGATTAATTAATTTGGATATCTGGTATTTTGTTTTCTTGATTGAAAAAATTTGATCGACCATTTCATACTAAAAAAGTTTCTTGGTCGATTCCAAGTTTTCACTTTTTACTCAACCAAGAAAAAAAACATTTTTTTAGAATGAAATAGTCAACCAATTTTGTCAATCAAGAAAAACAAATACCTAATATACAAATTGATTAATTTTAACAATTCTAATATCTTGCTTTCCATTCCAATTTTTTTCTCAAAAAAAAGTTAGATTTAAAAGTAAAGATTATTCATTTTTTTGCCTTGATACTTTAATTACACGGTAAAAAGAAAAAAAAAAGAGAAAGATTAGGTGTCGTTGGTTTTATTTTAATAAGGTAAGATAAACACAAAATCTAAGGATTAGAACCAATTATTTTAATTTAATGGCTAAGATCATTTTGATTCCCATTATTCCTATTTTAAAAGTTCTCACTATAATTGCCACCTTTAACTAAGTGATAAAACATTTGGTATCTTTTCTTAGTTTAAGACTTTTTTTTTGGTCTAGATCGGTCTTGAACTTGATTTTGTAAGTATTTTAGTCCATTATTATTATGTTGTTAAGATGAGATGATATGAAACTCTTAGATTGTTCCACATTATCACTTGAAAATATTTAAAATGTATAAATTTAAAAATTCAAAAATATATACAAAATTTTAAAAAAGGTTATATTTAAAAAAATTACCAAAATTATATGTATAAAGATGATCAAAACTTATGTTGTAACACCCCTAACCCATATTCGTCGTCGAAACAGGGTTTCGGAGCATTACTAGAATTTATGAATCATCTAAAAAAAATTTCAATTAAATACTTACCGATTCAATACATCATATAAATAAATAAATATATTACCATTCAATCAACAGCTTGGCACTTGTATAAGCATCAAACAGCAACATTGTTAGTATACTAGTACATATTTCATATAAATTCAACATTGATATACTTATTTTCTCGACATTGTCACACTTGAGTTTAATAATTGTCTTTACTTATATAATTTCCATATATCAACATATCAAAGATAGTCATATATATACATGTCACGAGACATATTATTCTCTTACTGTTTCTTCATAAGCATATATCATTCATTTCGTTATATCAATATTTCATGCACCATAATTTCTATATATCTTATGTATATTTATTTCGGTAATAGTTCATATTAAAATTAACATAAAATAAATTTCATGTACCTATACTTATTTCATTTATCTATCTTTTTAATTATTTCATTCAACTATTTTATACATATATTTCCATATGACCAATTCTTGTAAACATTTCATAGAACCATTTCATATAACCATTCTTCATCTGATACATATTACCTGAATATCAATTGTTCAACTGATGTCATAGCATCTCTCATCTACGATCTTATTTATCTTCGACATGATGCCATAGTGT
This sequence comes from Gossypium longicalyx, assembly GCA_025698465.1. Taxonomy (NCBI): domain Eukaryota; kingdom Viridiplantae; phylum Streptophyta; class Magnoliopsida; order Malvales; family Malvaceae; genus Gossypium; species Gossypium longicalyx. The sequence continues at coordinate 31,641,222 of CM047003.1, forward strand.
CTTTCAACTATGGTCTTACTCATTTTCTGTCAGGTTGCCATGGTATCTTTCAACCATGGTTTTGTTCATTTCATGTTACATTGCCATGGTATCTTTCAATCATGGTCTTATTCATTCCTGTCATGTTGCCATGGTATCTTTCAATCATGGTCTTATTCTTTTCATGTCACGTTGCCATGGTATCTTTCAACCATGGTTTTACACATTTTATATCCTGTTGCCATGGTATCTTTCAACCATGGTCTTACACATTTCATATCATGTTGTCATGGTGTCTTTCAACCATGGTCTTACACATTTCATTACAAAAAGCACACTCCCGCGAACCTCATCCTTACAACGGGATTACCAGTCCAGGCTAAATCCCCTGCAACGACAATTACTCTAATGAGCTTGGATCTGAATTACAAGTCCAGGTTAAATTCAGACCCTAATTCAGATTACCCATCCGGGCTAAATCCATTTTCCACATATTCTTCGGGAGGGCTATATCAAGATAGGATCACCCGTCTAGGCTAGATCTTTTTTACCGTCAATTCCTTTTCAGAGATCCATCGAATTTTTCTTTCATTCAACCGAGATTTTTTTCCCTTTTTTATCAAATATGTCAGTGTTTCATAAATTTTCATATAATGAACATTCAAATCATATTCATATAAAAAACATACATTTCAAGCATTTAAGAATATAATTCAAGTTACACAAACTTACCTCATTGCTTGTTTGTGTTTATAATTTCATTAATCCGATATCTTTTCTTTTCCACGATCAAGTCTCTTATTTGAGTCGTCCGGATCCTTATAAATAAATTTTATCATCATTTTCATTCATTTCATATTCTAATGTATTTAATTAATGCTATAGGCAAAATTACCATTTTGCCCCTAAACTTTTATTTAATGATGATTTCATCCTTAGGGTCAGGAAAATAAAATTCTTGCAATTTTAATCCTTATTTCCAGCTATTATTCTCATACATATTGATAACAGCCCATGAATTCTATAAAATATCAATTTTTCATAATTTTAACACTTTTCAATTTAATCCCTAAAAACATGTTTTTTCCCCGATCTTGAACTAAATTCATAATTTCATTCAATTTTGTAATTTAAATAATAAAATAATTCATTTCATGCAATTTGGTCATTTCTGACATTTTTACAAAATTACCCATAAAGTTTTACTTTATTCAATTTAGTCCCTGAGCCTAAAACATGCAAATTAACCATGCTAGATGAATATTCGTACATATTTTTCCTCCTCCTCCTCTCCATTCTACTTCCCTAATGTATATAATACACTTGTAAGTAACATTATCTATAATTTTTATTATTTACTTTTATGAATATTCAAGCTGTCCATCTGTTTCATAGTCACTAAATTGTTTATATCTGGAGCTATATAACTCAAAATTAAGATCTGATAATTTTCCATAAAACTAGACTCATATATCTTCTTATCATAAAATTTTAAGAATTTTTGGTTTAGCCAATAAGTACAGTTTATTCTTTAAAGTTACCCATGTTCTGCTGTCTGACAGTCCTGACCCTTCTTCACTAAAAATTAATTATCTTCTTGTACAGGATTTAAATGATGTTCCCATTTATTTCTATTAAAAATACTCATTTAGGATTCTAAACATATAAATTTAATCCCATAATTATTTTTTTCCAATTTTTTATTATTTTCCAAAGTCAGAACAGGGGAACCCAAAATCATTCAGACCTTGTCTCACAAAATTTATTATATCCCATGATTTAAAATTCCATTTCTTACATAATTTATTCTATAAGAAACTAGACTAAATAAGCTTTAATTTAATATTTTATCAATCTTATAATTCTATTTCTACAATTTTTGGTGATTTTTCAAAGTTAGACTACTGCTGCTGTCCAAAACTGTTTTAGTGCAAGATATTATTTACCATGTTTATAACACCCTTATTTTCTTTCTCTACACTATTTCTCATCACTTTCTCTTGTTTTCTCTTCACCAACATGTCAAGAATATAGGACCATATGTAAGGAAACTCTACATTAACATTAATCCCATGCTTTTTCAATAATATCAAACTTAAAAATATATTGAAATCATGATGTTCTTACCTTATTCTATTGATTTCAATCTTCATCTTGATTTTCTCTCTCCTTCAGCTTCCATTTCTTGAATCCAACTTGATATTCTAACTTCCCATAGTCTCCTTAACATTTTTCTCTCTTGGTAGCTATGAAAATTCTTTTGATTTTTGGGTGAAAATGGTGAATTTTTGGTAGAAGGACCAAATTGTAAAGCAATGAAAACTTCTTTTTTTCTTCTTCTTCTCACGTTGGTATTGCATGGGAAAGATAGATGAGAATTTCTCATCTTTTCTTTCTTTATATACTAATAAAATAATAATAAAATAATAAAATATCTTATTAAAATATTAATAGAATAATATTTATCTAATTAAATAATTATAAAATATCAAAATATCTCTAGCATCATTATTACTTTCTAGATTTCTCTCTCTTTCAATTGACCATTTTGCCCTTTATTATCTTTTAAAATTCTATCCTTAAGTCATCATTTAATTTGGTAAAATTGTAATTTAGTCCCTCATAGTTCTCCATCTGTTCAATTTGGTCCTAATTCATCCACTTTCCTTAGTTTCTAGATCATTCCACCCTTAAAATATTTACACTATTGGTTCTTCAACTTTTTCATCTTTACACTTTAACCCCTCAAATTTTGAGTATTTACTCTTGTGCAACAAAACTTTTCTCACTTTTACAATTTAGTCCTTTCTTGAATTAATATATCATAATATACTTTCCAATATTGACATAACTCAAAATTTCCCTTTTTGTCACTTTATTTTCTTATTTTACTATATCACGGATAATATTTTACTGTAAAAATTTTCGGGGTATTAGATATGTTTAGTATCAAATCCGTTTTTAGAATGTGTTTGGTAGGGAAGAAAAGTAAAAGAAAAGGAAATAAGATAGATAATCATTTTCATTTTAATGCATTAAAATCTATACTTGTAAATTGGGATGATGAGAGGAGAGGAAATGATAGACAAAGGTATATGTTAGTTCAAAATTATACATTTTTCAATTTTTTTCCTCACATTTTTCAACTCTATTATGGAATGGATAAAAAAAAATACTTTTTTCTCTCAATTTTTTCATTTTCCTATGAAGCATACCTAAGAAAGAAATATATTAAAATTTCCATTATTCTATTCTTTTTACCCCTTCAATTTTCCATATTTCTAATCTTCTTTCCACTATACTAAACATACCCTGAATATTGTGCTATGGGGTGGGGATTATTGTTTGTGTTGTGCCTTTTTTTCCCTGTATCTTTCTTCATTGCAGAAGACATTAGGTTTAGGATGGGAGCTTTTATATTTTAATTGGGGCCGAGTATTTTAAAAAGGGAAAAAAACCCCAAAAGAAGGTGAAAATGGAAATAAGTAGTTTTGGATAATGGTGAAAAGAAACTACACAAAAAAAGAAGTGTAAATCAGAGAAATTGTAGCAGATGTATAAAGAGGAAGGTGATGAACAAGATGAATGATGTTGATGATGAAGATTTTGGGTTTACTTTTCATTAAATATGTTGGTACACCGTGGAACTTGTTTATTTTATTGCCAATGTTTTTACTTAATTACAATGATTATTTGCATGCATCTTTTTAAGGATACTAAGTAACAAATTTTGATATTATGATTGATGAAGAGATTAGGTAAATAAAATTATTTGAGAGAAGTATTACTATAATTTTTTTTTTTTTTTGTTAAAAGAGAATTGATATTTATAGAAGTTTAATCGGTGAATATCTTTTTTTATCGCATACCATATTGAAGAGTTATAATTAAGATGTAATTTAAGGATTTTATAGTGATCGTACTAACTAAATTCATAAATTTATAATTCTCAGACTTGAGAGAGAAGTATGTTGAATAAAATAACTTTTTTGAAGTAAGTAAACTATTTTGATTAGTTTGTAAGTAAGGGAGAGTGAAGTGAGGTTTATAGGAAGTAGGGAGGGATTACTTAGTCATGTTGAAATAAAAGAAAGAAGGATGGTTGAAATTGTAGTTGCACAACTAACTATCTAGATGAGATTTTATTCAATTTAAACACACGTTAATACTCCCTTTCCATTGGTTACAACACAATCAATGCATCACCTAAGTGTTCACAGAGTTTTATTTACTTATATATTAAATTTTTAATTAGGAGTAATTATCTATTAAGAAAATATTTAGTACACTGTTAATATATAGAATTTTTAAATTTTATAAATAAGAGTTAGAGGATTAATAAGTATCCGGGTCAATTTTTTAAAGTTATTTAAAAAATAAAAAAAAAACTACCAATCACCTTTATTTATTTTGAACTCTTATAATTTGAGGTATAAATAAAATTATAAATAGCGCACCTCCACCCCTCTCCCCCTCCCTAACCGGACCTCTCCCACCATCATCCTTCTCCCTCTCCCTCTCTACTAGTAATTAGAAATTGGTAAATATGTATTTTAGTGATTATACTAATTATAAATTTGACATGGTAAAAGGTCTGAATGTGACAAATATGTAAATTTGACATGTTGACAAGGGGAGGGATGGTGGATGGGGGATTTTTATTTATTTAATATTAATTTTAATTCTATTATTATACTTTTTAAAATATTTATCTATTTTTATATATTAATATTTCCTGTCAAAAATATTTTTTATGTATTTTTTAAATTTTTTTATTATATTTTTTGAAAATATTTATGTTTATTTATTTATTTTTTAGAATTAGGATCAAAATTGAGACTATTTGTAAATTTTGAAGGTTAATTTTTTAAAATTATGACTAAATTAATTTAATATGTAAAAGTTGAGGGCTAAACTTGTTATTATATCATTTTTTTAATTGCAACATCAACTTTTTGTTTTTGATTTTAACGAGAGTGACCTAAATGACCGAACTATGTAACGTGAGTACTTAAGTTGTAAACTTTTTATTTTGAGTGCTAAAATAAAAAATTTTGATAGTTGGGTGACTATCTATGTAGTTTACCCTAAATTCAATTATTGTAATTTATTTTATTTTATTTTATTTTATTTTTAGTATTATTATATATTATATTCATCTCTTTTTGCTATTTAATTAGAAAATTGAATATTTTTTAATTTCAAATTAGATCAATTTTGGGCTAAATCATTAGGTTCGAGCTTTCTTAAATGAAAGTATTTTGAGTTTGGAGTTTTTGGATTCAAATTTTTTAGAGTTCAAAATTACTTAAATTTAAACTTTTAATTTTTTAAATCAATTTAAATTGAATCAAATTCAATCAGCTTTCGAGTCTGGGCCGTATTATTGTATACACACCCTTTCAAAGTTCTCTTGTGATAATTGAGGGTAGAGAATAGGATTGCTTAAAATTAAATCCTAACCCTCGTGCCTATAACATAATATTTTCTTATCGCTAAGTCAAGAGATTGTTCACACCATCAAAACACTTATGGGTTTTTTTTACTAACACATAATTTTAAATTAATATATACTTTATCATATCGTAATGAAAAGTTAGCAGAAATTCTATTTTAAAGGATAAACTTGAAAGTGAAACCTTCATTGAAGCATCATTATGCACGGACCATTTTCATTATAAAGATGTTAAAGTGAGTTTAATATCCATAATTTTTTTTTTTTGAAAAATATAAGATACAATCTAAAAAAAACTAGATCTTCAAAGGAGATTCTCAAATAATCTTAAATTTGATTTTCTATCATGAATCATCTTTAACAAGATTATTTACAAGTGTGTTTCCCTCTCAGGGGATATTTTGAATCTTCCACTACTTTACCTTTCACAGGATTTGATGAATTCTTTTGAGGGGAGTTGAGTTTGAGATTTTAAAGGCAACTTCCTAAATGGCAATAGCAGTCTCGAGACTATCTGTTTGAATTAAGATCCTCTCAAATCTTTTATCTATGATAAGCTTTAACCTATCCAAGATGCTTCAAAATTCAACCTCCATCACTATACAATTTCCCAAGTATTTGCTAAATCCAATAATCCATCTACCATTTTGATCCCGTATTAAGTCTCCTATTGCAACAAATCCTTCAACATGTCTCACTGAATCATCCGTATTTAAGCACACCCAACTTTTTTTTCGTAAAAACCTTTGGTTGTATGTGTCAATGACTTAAAAGGCGGAGGTATACTATCTTGCCCAATTTAAAAGAAACTTTAAAAACTTCGTCAGTGCTCCATGATTCAGTTTGGTCATTGGAGTTCGGTAGCAATGGAAGGAATGGTTTAGCAGATTTTAATGAAGTCCACTGTTCCTGTTTGGTCGTCCACTACCCCACCATATTCATGGCAAGTAAAATCCATTTATTTTAACATTCATATTATATATACAATGTATGGACATATAATGCTTGTTTTGGTAAAAAAACTCTGGATTTCCCCTCTAATATTGAAGATGTGATTTATTGTGCTGCAATGCATCAAGAATTAGCAGAAACCCCGACATTAACATAAAATATTTTGGATCAAAGCATCATATTTCAGTATTTTTCTGACTAGTTGAGGATCATCAAGGTGAATGTTTTTCAGTGAAAGGAGAGATGAAGATTTAGCAACAATTATGACCTTTTTGAACCCCAAATCTGGGTAAACGCTAACAAAGAGTAAATCACAAAGGGCCATTTAGAAGAAATCAAAGGCAAATTCCCATCTCCGGGAAATCTTCTAAAATGTCAAAGTGGTTCCCAAGCCTTTACGGTTTCATCAACATTCTTTTAACATAATTAAGGACTTCATCCACATCCACCGTCCATGCAACGGAAACTGGGGAATAGCTTGTCCATGGGTTGCTTCCATTCCATCTGCACCAGATTATGGCATTAACATTAGCTACAATAACAGCGCATCTATTTGAATTCAATCATAAGCATGCTTGTAAACAATTACTTTTTTAATCCTTGATCCAACAATGTATGGCCCACGCATATGCCCTGCGTCTCAACCCTCACAACTCCCTTCTTGTATGTGAAGAGATCTGGCCGAACTAGTGCCACGAAACTGACAGGATCATGGAGGAATATCCCTGGCACCAAATTTTTCTGAGTTTATTCCCTTTAAAGTATGGTTTAAAACAGATTTCAGAAGGCAAAGAGAAAAACTGAGATGTAGTTCTCAGTTATTTAATTTTTTTGCAAAAGATTACCGTATACACCATCGGACTTCACGTGCCAATCTCTGTAGAATTTGCACATGTCACTTAGCAGCTGAGCATGCTTCCCATTTGATTGCTTCAATTTGAGGAGGTCATCATCTA